>OX031065.1:35773991-38273991 GCA_943736015.1 Tridacna crocea | reverse complement strand
GGCAGAGAACATATCAAAACTGGCAAGATCAATAGGATTTGGGAGTGTAAGGTTAAAAAACAATGCGGAAAAAGGTGAAAATACTGGTTTCTCCTTTGTGTACAGTAGTAAAGTCTACAGCAAAATTCTTATTACAAGAAAATTGAGAACTATCAGAAGCTACAAACCTTTCAAAAGAGCCCTATTAGGAGGAGGTCTTGATCCCATACCAACTCCAATGGTGTGTGATCTTTGTAAGCTCCGCCTCCTTGTCCTAGTCTCATCAGAAGTGGGAGTGGTTGGTTCCTCCTTTGGGGGTGTGGTGACATCTTTCCTGTCCAACACAGGACTATGTGGTACTGACCCAGTGCTATGGAAGAAACATTTAAAATACCCTAAATTTTTACTGACGTCATGTACAACATGCTTCTGACCTATCTATATCTGACTTACATGTTTGATACCCAGAAAAAATGGTACTGGCATACATGAGCCTTAGACAACTCAAATCAACAAACCAAATATGACTGCAACATTTGAAAACCTTTCTTCACTACCAGACAATTGGTTTCGGGCCAAAAACAGAGTAAGGGCAGATAGCAAGTTCTTCCATCACACCTTATCGCCTCAGACCCTGTTCCAAAGCATCATTGATCTCAAGTAAGGATTCTGCTGCTTTTGCAACAGTCTACGTATATGCCTATCATGTACATTTTGAATGAGCATTGAAGATTATTAATCCACTGAGTCCCATTAAATTTGTGGTTTACCAAATGCTATCACAGTTGACAAATCTAAATCTAAGCCCTTTAACTCTTTACCACACGAGAAAAATATAGGCTTGTCTTAATCAAAAGCATTTGCAGACGACAAAATAAAAGTGAGTGACAATTTGAAATTAGTCAAGTTAAAAGTGATATGATGATGATCTTAGCTTACCTCTCATATAACCAGCAGATATAGCTCAGTGGTAAGATCATAGGACTCGTGAACACAATGTTTCGGGTCAGTACAGGTTGTGGGTTCGAATACCCGGCTGGCCAACTAAAATTACTTATAGTCTTTCGGATAAGACATTAAACCGAGGTCCCGTGTGATGGTGCTATACGCTGAGCATGTTAAAGAACCAGGCAAAGCTCTCAGTTGTTTCAACCTGTATCCTTACACTATCCCCTCTAACAACTAACCGTCTTCTGGGGGCGTCGCTCAGATGGGCAACTGGTAGCGACAATAAATAAATGGAAATAACAAACCAATTACCTCTCATAAACTTTTAGAGCCTCTAGAACTTCTGGACTGATTGGTACAGGACTTAAAGTATACACAGGGATCTTCTCAAAGTGTTCCGTTGGTACACTCATCTGAAAATACATTTTGTTGATATCAGTTTGTTGATATCAGTTTGTTTTTTTTAAACTCTTTACCACACAATCCCGACTTTTAACAACCCTTAGAAAGAAGCCTTTTGAAAACATTGTGGGAAAAGGAGAAAATGCAGGTAACCAGTATTTTCTCCTTTTCCCGCAATGTCTTTTCCCGCAATGTTTTCTATGCTTCCTAAAACAAATTTCAGTTGTAGAGTCAAATTTGTTTTGCCATCTGCAAATACTTTCAATTCAGACAATTCCAAAATTTTGTCATTTGGTAAAAAGAGTTGGAGAACTTTCTACCACATAATCCAGTTTCAAAGTTTTGAACTTGAGAGAAAACTCTCTTGAAAAAAAAAATTCTGGGAAAAGAAAACACAGATGTTTCACTACCATGTCAAAAACAAAAAATCATCATACAAGTTACATTTCATATGATGTCTGTTAATGTTTTCAATATGGTCCGGTCCAAAACTTTATCATTTGGGACAGGGCTAAAGCACAATGACTTTTTCATCTTTTTAGAATGACATGCTTTTAACTTTAACTGGATCACACTTGGAAATGATACATGAATAGCTGCAACACCTGGATACAAGCAATAAACTTTTTCTCACTTACCTCTTTACCAAACGACAAATCTATAGACTGGTCCAAATTGAAAGCATTTGCAGGCAACAAAATTAACATAGTTCAAATATCAAAATTTGTTCCCGAGAGGGTAGAAAACATTGTGGGAAAAGGAGAAAATGCTGGTTATCAGCATTTTCTTCTTTTCCAACAATGTTTTCTAAAGGTTTCTTTTTCAGGGTCACGAAAACCAGGGATTGTTTGGGAAACTGATAACTTTCCATAGAGTGAAAAAAAAAAAACACAAAAAATTATCTGTGATTCCATCTGCTTTAGCAAATTACTTAATTATAATGCAAGTGCTAGCTTGCAGTATATCATATATTCTAAGCTCTTCACTTGGCAACAGAATGTTGCATCTTTCCAACTGAGCAACTGAGAGTATTTTATGGACCACTATGAAATGTAATATGATGGTAAAGAATAAAAGAATGTTTGAGAAGGAGAAAGTATTGGTAACAGGCACTTTTAACCTGTTCCACAATATTATTTTCTACCCTTTCAAAGATAAATCTCAACATCTGAGCCCCAGTTATCTTGTCATCTGGAAATAATTTCAATTTCTACAACTCTAAAATTTTCTGGAGTGGTAAAAAGTTAATTATATGGTTTGAGGGTATTATAACACTAGTTTGTGCCATCAGATGTTGGGTCCATACCGTACAATATTTTGAGGGACATTTTGACCAAAACAAGCACGCTTGATATGTCCAGTCTGAACATTGGGAGCACTAGGGTTTTATCAAAATCTTTTCTAGCCATCCATAAAAATTCAACTTTTTTCTAGATATAATGAAGTGCAATTTTATTGCAACTGAAGAAAAATATTATTATACTGCAAGAAATTTCTCGTGATCTTATTGGTTAACATGCCTGGAACATATACATCATGTACTCTGGCAAAAACCATGTAAAGCCAGTTTCCCTTTTGAATGCCGATAGACATCACTACATGTGGACACAACATCCAAAATGGCTGCAGTGATCGATCGATCACCAGGCTGCATGTTTATGCACCAAACTGCACGTTTTGGTGACGTCACTTTCCAGTGATGTCAGTTTTCATTGAATTGGGGCACTGAGAAGGGAATTTCTATTTCGTCAGCATACTCGATTACTGAGATTATAAAACAGAAAAATTTCGCTTAACACACTTTGAAAGGGTACAACTTTGCAGTATAATAAATTCTTTGTACGGCCAGCGGGCAGGGAACTTTGAAACTTGTTCGCGGCTGTGTCATATCATGTTACCACCTCGCCGTGAACAAGTTTCCAAGTCCCCTGCCACTTGATCGTACAACTAGTAAGGTCACATTTTAGCATCACTGTCTGCAAAAGCTGTTTGAGCATTGAAGAGTTAAACTGCAGTATTAGGTAAAATTATAACAATGTAAATATAAAAGTAAACTTACTTTACGAAGACAGTAATTGCACACAGTTCTTTGGCAGAATTTACACTTGGTTCCCCATTGACCAAACAAGGTAAACTTTATCTTTTTACAAGTGAAGCAAACCTATAAATTGCGAAACAAAACAGTTAATAAAAATAATGAGTGATGGTGCCTTAATTACTTCTACAGCATGAAGGAATTGTTTATGTCTGAAATAACAACTCACTGAATATAATTCTTAAAGACTGTTGATGCTATAGGTAGTGATACTTGCTTGATAAAAGTATTTATCAATTACTGAAGATCAGACATACTGGTACTTTGTAACTGGATACATTTGAAAACAAAGAAGCAAACGACAACAATCCATATATTGTATCTCTGTAAGAGAACAATTTTTTATAGCACTTCTTTTCCAAGCTAGCTGCACTGAATTCTATTACGTTTTATCATAAGGTATATGTATGAAATTTCCCAAAATATGATCATACGCCCCCATGAGCTTGTTGTTACAGTACATGTACCAGGGTTCGCTCTGGGTCTAAAAAAGTTGTCGCCAGCTCTTTCGCCAAAGGAAAAAAGTTGGGGCCAATCTGGGGACAGTTGGGGCCAAATTTTCAGGTGTTGGGGCCAGATGAGTATCATAATGCAGCATGCTGGACAAAATTTTAGACTGGTCGGAATTGTAAGGAGTTGTAGTCCATTCATAATGTATAAAAATGTATGTTAAGGGGTAGATAACTTTGTTAGAAAATGAGAATTATCTATGAAAAAGAAAAAGTAACACTTTCTCAGGGTCATATGAACAAGGTTTTTCATTTTTTTTTTTTTGCCTGTTTGATAATTGATTCTTTCTTCATGACAGAGCAGCCAGTGGTGAAACCCTAAACCCTAACTTACTGACATTGTAGACACATTTTACATAGCATAACTTTTTTGCAAGCATCGTATTTGAGAAAGCTAGAAAAATCAGGGTCAGAAAGCCAATAGTTCTTAAATAATCGTTTTGCAACTTTCGAAGGCATGCCGAGTTGACTAGATTTACTTTCATAATGGGAGGCATCGGCTTTACTTTTTCTCACAGACATTAACGCAGCGATCCATTTTTACATAGAAAGAAAGAGCTAAAAAGTTACCTATTTATAACCTATCAAATTGACAGCATTTGCAGCAGGCAAATACCGGTAGATAACCGCTCAAAGTCTGTAACTAATGTTTAAAGATACATGTATATAAAAAAATATATAGTCTGTTAAATGTAGAAAAGCTTACTTCCAGCATTTTCTCATATTGCCACGATGTTTTCAACTTTCTATTGATAAGTTAGACCCAGTTTCAGAGGGCAAGAGACATCGAAAATACAGCTGTCTGATTAGCGTTTGTCTTTGATTAATATCGGATAAATCGTAATTAAAACCATCATTCAACAAGTAAATCTAACACCTGATTTACTTTCAAAGCCTTGTAGATTTGCGGTTCGCAGCCCAATCAAGGGAATGCTATAAAATCAACAGAATACTTAGATCTATCTAGAATAAAATACATTAACTTTTTTTTACATTTTATGTTATAGAACTTTAGTGTCATAGAATACATGTATATTCGATTTCATCCAAACGTTGTTGCAGTGACGAGCTACCATTTTGAAGTTGAATCATGTGACTTCGCTAAATTCGCCGAAAGCCTTGTAACGTGATACTACATTGGCGCCAAATTAGTCACATGATTTGAAAATATTGCCACATGATCTAAATGATCTAAGTACGTCATCATATTTGTTCGTTTGGAAAACTGCGAGTAGAGTCTAATAACTAATAAGGAGTAAATGGTTATAAGCAAGTAGGTACCGATTCCATGGTTTTTAAAACTGGGATATTTCAATCCATTTAAAACTTTGGAAATAAAAGTTGACGAAGATTGACCGATATCCGGGGTGGTACTTTACTTTCATATAGGTAGTTACTAAATTTAGCAAACTGTGTTTCAAAAATAGAGGTCCGACAAACACCGATAGGCGGCGCTGATATTTGTCAATAATAGGGGATTATCCCATGGTGTCGTAAAGTTAATTAACAATGACTTGTCAATCAGACTCTCGGTATGTTGTAAACTAATTAAACTCGCTGATTGGGCCCTAACTGTCAATCGGGTACGGCACACGCTGATATGGTAGATTACACACAGGACGCTTTGACGATATACGCGAGGCGATTTCCCGATTTTTTTCAGTCGACTTGGACTTCGCTTTTCTTGGCGAAATGCGCGAAGTTTTTTGAAATCCGGCGACTTCTTCGCCCAATCGCAAGCTTAGCTCGCAAACGCTTACGACAATGAATTTCAAAAGAATTTCTTTTTGGGGCCAGCTTGTAAAAACTTGTCGCCACGCATTTTCGCCAAATGAAAAAATCTTGCGCCAAATTTTAATTTTTGTCGCAAATGGCGACAATGGCGATCAGCAGCGCGAACCCTGATGTACATATCTCCCTGTCATGGAATGCAGAATGGTTTAGTACAAAAGTAAGAGTTGAAAAAGATCAAGGAGACTTAATTCCTCAACAATCAAAGCAGGGTCAACAAAATTGAACATCAACAACTTCTAATACATGTATATAGGAATACTGTGTGTAAACTTGAGTTCAGTACCTGAAAATACTATTAGATTATTTTGCCGGACAAATTTGTGTCTACGGACAGACGAACAGACCGACAGACAGCCATGGCAATTTCAGTATACCCCCCCCCCCTCCACTTCATCAAGGAGGATATAAAAAGTGATATAGTCTTTCAAAAACAAAATTAATCCTGCCATTTTGGCCACATCTAATTTGTCCTCTGCAACTGTATTCAATATATCAAAGTCGTCTTTGTATTGTATAGTAGAGTTAACATATTCCTAGCACATAAAGTGTTTATGATTGGAGATTTTACTACTCAGTACTGGTATTTGCCAATAGATTTCTTCATCCTACATCTCAATGTTTTCTAATCTTCTTCTGTCTGTATTAAAACAAGAGGGCCAAGATGGCCCTGGATCGCTCACCTGAATTTTTGAGAGGACCATAGCCTTTTTTTTTTTTTGAAGGTACTGAAACACTGGAAACAAAATCATTATTTTACCAAGCAATTTTTAAAAGGTCACCTGTAAAAGTCCTCTCAAAATCTGACCAGTAATTTCAAACAAGAGCGGCAAATTGTCGCAAGATACGCCCGTCTTACCCCAAGTTGTAAAGCTGGGGCATGCACCAGACAAAATTCAAGTATGAAAAACAACAAAGGACAATAACTCAAAAATTAAGCAAGCAAGAGTTGTGATTTCGGTGCACTGCACTCCCCCTTGATGAGATCTATCCACCAATGAAATTTCATAACCCTAGGTAGTATAGGTATAGAGATATGCTTCGGACAAAAATCAAGTATGAAAAACGACAAAGGGCAATAACTCAAAAATTAAGCAAGCAAGAGTTATGATTCCTGTGCACTGCACTCCGCCTCAGTGAGATCTATCCACCCATGAAATTTCATAACCCTAGCTAGTATAGTTTTGGAGATATTCACCGGACAAAATTCAAGTATAAAAAACGACAAAGGGCAATAACTGAAAAATTAAGCAAGCAAGAGTTATGATTCTTGTGCACTGCACTCCCCCTCAGTGAGATCTATCCACCCATGAAATTTCATAACCCTAGCTACTATAGTTTTGGAGATATGCTCCGGACAAAATTCAAGTATGAAAAACAACAAAGGGCAATAACTCAAAAATTAAGCAAGCAAGAGTTGTGATTTGTGTGCACTGCACCCCCCATCCATGAGATCTATCCACCCATGAAATTTCATAACCCTAGCTAGTATAGTATTGGTGATATGCTTCGGACAAAAATCAAGTATGAAAAACGACAAAGGGCAATAACTCAAAAATTAAGCAAGCAAGAGTTATGATTTGTGTGCACTGCACTCTGCGTCGGTGAGATCTATCCACCCATGAAATTTCATAACCCTAGCTAGTATAGTTTTGGAGATATTCACCGGACAAAATTCAAGTATAAAAAACGACAAAGGGCAATAACTCAAAAATTAAGCGAGCAAGAGTTATGATTCTTTTGCACTGCACTCCCCCTCAGTGAGATCTATCCACCCATGAAATTTCATAACCCTAGCTAGTATAGTTTTGGAGATATGCTCCGGACAAAATTCAAGTATGAAAAACAACAAAGGGCAATAACTCAAAAATTAAGCAAGCCAGAGTTATGATTCTTGTGCACTGCACTCCCCCTGAATGAGATCTATCCACCCATGAAATTTCATAACCCTAGCTAGTATAGTTTTGGAGATATGCTCCGGACAAAATTCAAGTATGAAAAACAACAAAGGGCAATAACTCAACAAGAGCGGCAAATTGTCGCAAGATACGCCCGTCTTACCCCAAGTTGTAAAGCTGGGGCATGCACCAGACAAAATTCAAGTATGAAAAACAACAAAAGGCAATAACTCAAAAATTAAGCAAGCAAGAGTTGTGATTTCGGTGCACTGCACTCCCCCTTGATGAGATCTATCCACCAATGAAATTTCATAACCCTAGCTAGTATAGTTTTAGAGATATGCTTCGGACAAAAATCAAGTATGAAAAACGACAAAGGGCAATAACTCAAAAATTAAGCAAGCAAGAGTTATGATTCCTGTGCACTGCACTCCGCCTCTGTGAGATCTATCCACCCATGAAATTTCATAACCCTAGCTAGTATAGTTTTGGAGATATTCACCGGACAAAATTCAAGTATAAAAAATGACAAAGGGCAATAACTGAAAAATTAAGAAAGCAAGAGTTATGATTCTCGTGCACTGCACTCCCCCTCAGTGAGATCTATCCACCCATGAAATTTCATAACCCTAGCTACTATAGTTTTGGAGATATGCTCCGGACAAAATTCAAGTATGAAAAACAACAAAGGGCAATAACTCAAAAATTAAGCGAGCAAGAGTTGTGATTTGTGTGCACTGCACCCCCCATCCATGAGATCTATCCACCCATGAAATTTCATAACCCTAGGTAGTATAGTATTGGTGATATGCTTCGGACAAAAATCAAGTATGAAAAACGACAAAGGGCAATAACTCAAAAATTAAGCAAGCAAGAGTTATGATTCCTGTGCACTGCACCCCGCCTCGGTGAGATCTATCCACCCATGAAATTTCATAACCCTAGGTAGTATAGTTTTGGAGATATTCACCGGACAAAATTCAAGTATAAAAAACGACAAAGGGCAATAACTCAAAAATTAAGCGAGCAAGAGTTATGATTCTTGTGCACTGCACTCCCCCTCAGTGAGATCTATCCACCCATGAAATTTCATAACCCTAGCTAGTATAGTTTTGGAGATATGCTCCGGACAAAATTCAAGTATGAAAAACAACAAAGGGCAATAACTCAAAAATTAAGCAAGCAAGAGTTATGATTCTTGTGCACTGCACTCCCCCTGAATGAGATCTATCCACCCATGAAATTTCATAACCCTAGCTAGTATAGTTTTGGAGATATGCTCCGGACAAAATTCAAGTATGAAAAACAACAAAGGGCAATAACTCAAAAATTAAGCAAGCAAGAGTTGTGATTCTTGTGCACTGCACTCCCCCTCGATGAGATCTATCCACCCATGAAATTTCATAACCCTAGCTAGTATAGTTTTGGAGATATGCTCCGGACAAAATTCAAGTATGAAAAACAACAAAGGGCAATAACTCAAAAATTAAGCAAGCAAGAGTTATGATTCCTGTGCACTGCACTCCGCCTCGATGAGATCTATCCACCCATGAAATTTCATAACCCTAGCTAGTATAGTTTTGGAGATATGCTCCGGACAAAGAACTGGACGCCGCCCGCCCGCCCGCCCGCCCGCCCGCCCGCCACGGGTGATCCCATAATTTGTCCCGTCTTCGACGGGCGTATAAAAATTAAGCAAGCAAGAGTTATGATTCTTGTGCACTGCACTCCCCCTCGATGAGATCTATCCACCCATGAAATTTCATAACCCTAGCTAGTATAGTTTTGGAGATATGCTCCGGACAAAATTCAAGTATGAAAAACAACAAAGGGCAATAACTCAAAAATTAAGCGAGCAAGAGTTATGATTCCTGTGCACTGCACTCCGCCTCGATGAGATCTATCCACCCATGAAATTTCATAACCCTAGCTTGTATAGTTTTGGAGATATGCTCCGGACAAAGAACTGGACGCCGCCCGCCCGCCCGCCCGCCACGGGTGATCCCATAATACGTCCCGTCTTCGACGGGCGTATAAAAAGAAGAATTTTTAGGAGTTTCTTAATTTCCGTATACTGCAAGTAGCCCCCATTCACTAGAGCCATGTTTCTTGACCAATCAAAATTTCGTGAACACATTTTGAAAAAGCCCATTCAAGGAATATTTCCGTGAAACAATTTTCAAATCTGACCAGCCGTTTCAGAGAAGAAAAATTTTCAAGAATTTCTTCATTTCCATACAGTGCAAGTAGCCCCATTCACCAGAGCAATGTTTCTTGACAAATCAAACTTTCATGAACAATTTTCGAAAAGGGTCACCCAAGGAATATCTCTGTGAAAATTTTCCAAAATCTGACCAGCCATTTCAGAGAAGAAGAATTTTAAAGAATTTCTTCATTGCCCTATAGTGCAAAGTAGCCCCCATCACCAGAGCCATGTTTCTTGATGAATCAAAATTTCGCGAACACTTTTTGAAAAGGGTCACCCAAGGAACATCTGTGTGAAACTATTTTAAAATCTGACCAGCCGTTCGAGAGAAGAAGAATTTTTAAGAATTTCTTCATTTCCCTATAGCCAAGTAGCCCCCATTCACCAGAGCCATGTTTCTTGACGAATCAAAATTTCACAAACAATTTTTGAAATGGGTCATCCAAGGAACATTTCTGTGAAATTATTTTAAAATCTGGCCAGCGGTTTCTGAGAAGAAGAATTCTTAAGAATTTCTTCATTTCTGTATAGTGCAAGAAGCCCCCATTCACCAGAGCCATGTTTCTCGACAGATCAAAATTTCGCGAACACTTTTTGAAAAGGGTCATCCAAGGAACATCTCTGTGAAATTATTTTCAAATCTGACCAGCGGTTACAGAGAAGAAGAATTTTTAAGAATTTCTTCATTTCTGTACAGTGCAAGAAGCCCCCGTTCACCAGAGCCATGTTTCTTGACGGATAAAAATTTCCGAACAATTTTTGAAAAGGGTCACCCAAGGAACATCTGTGTGAAATTATTTTAAAATCTGGCCAGCAGTTTCAGAGAAGTAGAATTTTTAAGAATTTCATCATTTCTGTATAGTGCAAGAAGCCCCCATTCACCAGAGCCATGTTTCTTGACGGATCAAAATTTCATGAACAATTTTTGAAAAGGGTCACCCAAGGAACATCTGTGTGAAATTATTTTAAAATCTGGCCAGCGGTTTCAGAGAAGAAGATTTTTAAAGAATTTGCTAAAAAATTCCATTTCGTTGTCATGGCAACCAGAGTTTTTGATGGAATCAAATTCTGTGAACATTTTTCAAAGAGGACCTCCCAAGGATTATTCCAGCCAAGTTTGGTCCAAATCCGCCCAGTGGTTTAGGAGGAGTTGACGTTTAAAGAATTGTTGACGACGCACGACGCACGACACACTGACGCACGACGGACACCGGGTGATCCTAAAAGCTCCCCTTGAGCACGTTGTGCTCAGGTGAGCTAAAAAGTAATGGGTTGACTTTTAGCCAATGTTTGTGAAACACCTTTAAAGTTTTAACTCTTTAACAAATGACAAAAATTTTAGACTGGTCCAAATTGAAAGCAGTTGCAGACGACAAAATAAACAAAACTCAAAAATTGAAATTTGTTTCCTGCACGGTAGAAAACATTGTGAGAAAAGGAGAAAATGCTGGTAACCAGCATTTTCTCCTTTTTCCACAATGTTTTCAAAAGGCTTCTATCTCAGGGTCGTAAAAACCAGGGATTGTTTGGTAAAGGGTTAAAGTTTTAGTACTCACCTTTCCCTTGCTGACTTGTGTATATAGGTCATGGTTTGTGATGAGCGATTCCAGTTCTGCCTTGGTTAATACCATTCGTATATGTGTAACCTCTTCTAGGGTCAAGGACAAACATTCTATAGGATTCTGCCATTTATGCTGTATAGAAAACGAGATTTAAAGATAATGTTTATAGTGTAAATACTTTTTTGGAAAAATAAACCCAGAGAGGAAATAAGAAACAAGATCAACAAAGATTCAATCAAAAACAAAGTCTCTACAGCAGATTCTCAACTGTGAGTGAATTATTCCTCACTTTCAGTGGGGCTATGTTTATTAATTCAATGGTGAAAGATTTAACCCCACTGTAACATACTAATTAGGATCTCCATAAAAGATGGCTTTACAGATCATTATGGCAATAGGAGAAAATGCTGGTAACTAATTTTTCTTCTGATCCAACTATGATTTATACCCTTTTAAAGGGCATATCCCATCACTTCAGGATGGATAAAAAGAAATATTTTGTATCTAAATTAAAACTATTTTACTAGATGAAAAAAATTTGCAGTAATCGCTTTTAAATCCCTCCATATTCAATGCATTTATAGACTAAAATTGAGGGTAAAATGATTGAAATCATCTTTGAGAATTTCTAAAAACTTTGTGGCAGAACAAGAGGAAATGCTGGTTACCAACCTTTTACTCCTGTTTGTGCACAAGCCTCATTCAGGGTTGTATGTAATACATCAGCTTCTTTGGCAAATGTTAAACTATAAGCATTGACCACAAAATCACAAAGTTTAATGACCCTAAGGTACAAGCCTTTGAAAAAAAATTAGGTTTAGGAGAAATTGCTGGTAAACACCATTTTCTCCTTTCAAACTCTTTCTTTGACAATTTTTTTCAACTAAGCGATATTAAAATTGTCATCTAAAAATGGTTTCAAAAATTTAGTTGCTTGGAAAAAGAGTAAATTCATGCTACTACTGATGATGATGCTGATCCCATTTTTACCAGAATGCTTATGAAGTTTTCTGCCGCAGATTTGTTTCAAGAGAGAATGAGCTTAAAAATGTAATAGAAAAAAGTCCACAGCAACCCCTCACCAAAAGAGAAAAGGAAAACCAGAAATAATTGTACAGGTTTCCTGATTGATATGAGTAATATCTAAAAGTAAAGCAGTTTAACCCTTTACCACACAATGCCGACTTTTGACAACCCTGAGAAAGAAGCACAATGTTTTCAAAAGGTTTTTTCTTCAGTTGTTAAAACTTGTGATTGTGTGGTAAAGGGCATACATGCCTTTCACACTTAAGAGTTGTCTGCACTAAGCAACAAAACGTTAATCTCATCCAAATTTAAAACACTTGCCAATAAGAATTAAATTGTAGCTAAAATAAAGGGATTCATCTTTGAAAGAGTAGAAAACATTGTGAGACAAGGAAAAATATGTTGGTTACTTGCATTTTCTTCTCTCTCAAAAACATTTTCGAGATTTCTTTCTCAGTGTTTTTTAACCCTTTCCCAAACAATCCTTTGTTTTTACGACCCCGAAATAGATGCCTTTTGAGAACATTGTAGGAAAATGAGAAAATGCCGGTAACCACCATTTTCTCCTTTTCCCACATTGTTTTTTACCCTGCTGGAACCAAATTTTGATATTTCAGTTGTATTGATGTTGTCTGCAAGTTCTTTCACTTTGGACCAGTCTAAAATTTTGTCGTTTGGTATAGAGTTAAATTTGGGATTGTTTTGAAAATGAAAAAACAAGAACACCAAAAGCTTGTATATAAATTTTGCTTAACTTTTTACCACACAAGCCCCACTTTTAACGACCCTGAGAAAGAAACCTTTTGAAAACATTGTAGGAAAAGGAGAAAATGCTGGTTACCAGCATTTTCTTCTTTTCCAACAATGTTTTCTATCTTTCTCAAAATAATTTTCAATTTTTGAGCCATATTTATTTGGTCGTCTGCAAATGCTTTCAATTTGCACTAGTCTACAATTTTGTTGTTTGGAGAAGAGTTGAAAGAAATAGTTTTTAGAAAAATCAATCACCAAATAAGAAAAAAAAAGACAAATAAAACTGGAAAAAAAAGGGTAGGAATGGAAGGAAAGGAATGTCTTAAATTAGTAAGATATAATAGAGCATGTTAGAGTACTCACAGGTAGAGGTCGACAAGCAGAGCAACTAGTGTTAGGATCATGGTTAGTACTCTCTCTGGGGCACTCCGACTTCCAACTTACATGCAGCAGATCTTTAACTTTAAACTGGGAACGGCTTGTTTGAATCACTTCAGGAACAGTGTGATCAATGTCCTCAAGGTCAATATCATTGGCCTCAAAGTCAAGGCTCTTGCTTGTAACTGAGTCAACTGAGTCATTTTTCTGTATAACATCACTAAAAGTAACTCTTGATTTATTTGATTCATAATCTGAATGTCTAGATAATCTGTTTTCAACTTCAGCAGATAAATCATGTGACCCTTTCATAGGTTTGACTTCTGACCTTGGTCTAACTTCAGACCTAGACCTGATTACAGGCCTAACTGGTCTTGATAGTCTGGTTTCTGATGTTTTTTCAACATTTGTAGAATCACTAGTTGCACTCACAGTGGTAGGTTCTGCATTTTTATCAGAACCATTTTCAACTGTAAGTTTATTTTTTGAGTCTTTTTCCTGGCTAGGGATCACACTGTTATCATTGGAAACAACTCCAACTCGTCTAAATCTATTTTCACTTCTGTGTGAAGCACTATCCACAGTAGCAGATCTACTGAAGACTTTCCTAAGGTCAGTTCGTCCAGTTCGAATGGCCGTCTGTCTCGTCAGCCTAGAACTTCTTCCAACATGGTTTTCACTTTTTCTGCTTTCTAAATCACCTTGACCTTCTGTAGTCATCTCATCAACTAATTTAACATCCGTTTCATTCGACAAATTTTGCTTTATATTACATGTATCATCTTTTGCAGACAAATCTAACCTACTTCTCATGGACAATGCTTTCACAACACGAGTATTGACTGGTTTTTTAAAAACATTCTCATTTTGACCTTGATCAAGGTCGACAGGTGGCTTAGTTCTTTCAATGATCTCAAAGTGTTTTTCTTCTTCAGATTTTAACTGAGAAGAATTAATTTCTGGCCTTGACCTTGCCCTTATTACACTAGGCTTTTGCCTAATAGTTCTCATTTGTTCTTCGCTTTTGTCTCTATTTGATTGCTTACTCTTTTCACCAATAAAATCCAAGGTGTGGCCAGTCACTGCTACCTGAAAGTTAGAATTTGTAGCTGTACAACTTGCCTCTGAGGTCAAACTTGAGGAGCTGGAATGTGTATTATGCTGACAAGGTGACTGTGACCCGGATCTGTTGCTATGGCAACTAGGAGAATCAGATCTGTCTGACATTGTACTCTTAAGACAAGGTGACATGCAACGGTCATGCTTCACTTTATTCTCATGAGAAGCTACATTACTAACATGCCTTTGAACATGCCTGATTACTCGAACTCTAGGATGTGTAGATGTTTCATGCACAGAGTTTCCATGTGGTTGATATGAATGGCGTCTAGATCTTTCAGACAAACATGCCCTATCAGTCATTTCATTATCATGCACAATCTGGACAGAATGTCTTCGAGGAGATTCTGTTCTCTGTTCACCACAAGGAGATTCACTACGAGGAGGGGGAAAAGTGTCTGAACGGGACAGTTGACGGCTTTGAGGAGAGTCACAACGAGCTGATACATACACTTCATTACGAACACATTTTCGAGATCTGACTGGGACGTTACACGTAAATGTTTCTGATCTAGACAAGTGCCGTACTGGGGATTCCGCTCTCCTTGCATGCATATTAGGAGAGACAGATCTGTGTGGATAATGTTCTGGTGCTGACTCCAATCTACGTGACTCATTTATACACACTGTGCTTTTAGATCTTGTAATACGACCAACATCACGATACGACATATCATGCAAACATTCACCACTTGATGTATATATGTTTTTGTCAACAAGATTGCCATAAGATTTAGAAAATGCATCATGCAAAACATGTCTACTATGAGAACTGGATACATCTGACATCTCCCCGTAATCAACTGCTGATTGTGAGCGGATATTCCTATCATGCAAATTATGATGATGTTCATGCTTTTTACGGTAAGAAACCCATTTTGTGGCTTTACGAGAGGCATGCCCTCGAACAAATGTATCATGCTTGCTGTTATCTGTCTCTTCTTCTGGTATATAGTCAGGTACATGAGTGCTTGAAGAATGTACCTTTTTGCCATTCTTAACATCACATGCAGATATTGTGTGACGTCTAGTAACTGATCTATTGTCTCTTGATTGACTGACCATGTCTCTAACAACTGAAAGTAACAAAGAAAATTACATATGAAAAAGATCATATTCCTTTCTCTTAAATTGTAGAACCTAAGAAAGGTTTTCTGAACTCTTTTTATGTTGGAATTAGCCTTTCGAGGGGTAGAAAACATTGTCTGAATTTTTAGGAGAAAATGCTGGTAAACAACATTTTCTCAATTTTCAACAATATTTTCAAAAACTTTCGAGTTTAGATTCTTTAGAACATGAGATTGTGAAGCGAAGGGTTGGCACATAAAGCTAGTCATCATGGTTTTTTCAAGTTTAATTCTTTACCAAACAACAAAGTTTTAGACTTGTCCAAACTGAAAGCGTTTGCAGATGACAATATGAATACAACTCAAAAATTGAAACTTGACTTTAGACGAGTACAAAACATTTTGAGAAAAAGAGAAAATGCTGCTTACCAGCATTTTCTCCTTTTCCACAATGTTTCCAGAAAGTCTCTTTCTCTGGGCCCTAAAAACCAGGGAATGTTCAGTAAAGGGTTAAATCAAAGTCCAGCAAAACATTTTCCTGATGATTGACATGTATAAAAGCCATCGAGACAGTTACTATGGACAATGTTTTAAATGTTCTTAATTCAATCTATCTATTTGCCTAGAAGAATGGAAGTTTGTGAGGTTTTTTTTTCATGTTTCTTGATTAGAGTAGAATTGGTACAGACCTTCCATTTCCTGCACAAAATCAAGGTGTAAATAAAATTCACATTCCCATCCCCTTATTCTGCAGGGATGTTGTCAAGGTTATTTGTCACAAATTTGTATTAAAGGGTATTAAGTCAATTACACATACCATATTTCACTGAATCAATGCATGTAATTTTACATTTCATGTGAAATGCCAATTTTCAGAAATATATTATAGATCTATTTCATAAGTCTATTTTCAGAAATGTTATGGATAAAGAAAGGGTCATAATTCAAGCTTGGGGCAATTATTTCCCTGTCACAGTGAATATTTTCCTCCTGCCAAAAATCTGGAACTACTTTTTTTTAAAAGTGGCATTTGTTGACAAAATAATCAGAGGAAATATAATATGGAGCAACATCGGGTATTGTCGACCGTCGGCAATTATCGTCAATTCTTTATTGTGTCCTTTAATTCCATGACAGATGAACAAATTTCATTTTTATGAAGTAAAATATGACATCAACATTTTATCTAATCACAGTGCCGGAAGTAAACAGTACTCTGGAAGTCCCAAAGAATCAGTACAATTTTACAGTAATAAAATTTCCCATCATTAACGTCTACGATAAGGAGGGTGGTGGTTTTTGTCAGCGTGAAGGGCGTACTGAAACGTCCTCGACTGCTTGAATTCAAACTTAAATACAAGTTTCAGATATAAAATAGTGTTTGCATCACAAAATCGAGCGTGTTTTGCTCACCATAAAGCAGCTTATTCTTGTGTCGATGACTGGCGGTGCTAATTTGTGTGATTGGCAATTATCGACAGATTAAGACATGAATAAAAGAAATAAGAATTAATATGTTTTATGTAACCACAATTCCTTTTTATCTTTCGGGTTACAGCTATGTCTAGACAAATTTTGGCTTGAAAACTCCAAAACGAGATCAATACTCGTCAAATAACATGTCATAGGCCATAGAAATGGTGCGCAGTGGTGCAATGTCCAGACATCTTAGTCCATGATATTACCAATGTGTACCTGTTCGGCCTTCTTTTGCGGTTGTACCTATGTTACGAGTCAAGTTTTGCTTTAATTGCTTTATATTAGATCTAATTCGGCGACGAGTACTGAATAAAACCCATAATGATGAGTTAAAAGAAGATTTTGATGTTAAATTCTTGAAAAATAAATACAATGTCGATAACAGACGAAGCCTGTCGATATCACCCGACATACCCTTATGTAATGTTGGCCTTGTTTGCTACAATACACAACTTTACACCATTATATTATACATGTATATCAGTAGAATATCCGAAAATTAAACCACTGATAACTTCAGTTGGTATTTAAAGTGGCTGTTATCGACAACACACTTTCCGATCCCTTAAAGTGTCGATAATACCCGCCGTTGCTCTATAATTTATTTCATCAGCTTGTGGTTACTATGGTGAAATATTTGCCTCAAAAGGGAAAGGTCCGCGAAAATAACTTGTGCCATACAGCACCCATTATTTTCGCATATCTTTCCCTTTTTCAGCAAATATTTCCCATTATTAACCACAGGCTGATGAAATAAACTAGATTAAGTGTCATCGGATAGTAGAGTATTATGGTACTTTAACAGTTGCACAAACCTACATGTCAAACATTAATTTTTATTGATCCAACAAATTTTGTGTTGTAAGAAGTTTATAATGTTATCTGAAGTGTACGTATGTAGGGCTTTTATTTGGATAGTTGAGTGTTTAGAATGACAACTATTTGTGAAGTACCTTGGCTTATATCAGTGCCATAAGAGTAATATTATTTATAAGATGCAAGTCATCAATAATTTTTGTAAGTCTGTACTTTTAAAAGTTTTGAGTGAAGTATCTTGCGTTTGGAAGTCTATAATTCATTTTAACTAAAGATCCAGTGTGGGTTAGCGTTGTGAGATTAACCCATTACCACATAATCCCTATTTTGATGCCCCTCAGAATGAAGCCTTTAGAAAACATTGTGGGAAAAGAAGAAAATGCTGGTAACCAGCATTTTCTCCTTTTCCCACAATGTTTTTTACCCTTCACAAAACAAATTCCAAATTTTCAGTCACTTTTATTTTGTCGTCTGCAAAATTTATGCTTTCAATTTGGACCAGTCCAAAATTTTGTCGTTTGGTAATGGGTTAACAAAATTACCTGCACATTTCCAAGACTTTGACTCGTCAACTGGAGTTAAAGGAGACATATCTGGGGCTGCAATGTGATACCTGCCGTCTTCATCTGTTTCAGAAAAGTAGGAGTCAGAGTCGTCTGTGGACACCTGTAAATAAAGATACTTTTTATGTATTTATAAATTTCTCTATCTTGTACTATGTACCACTGACAGTAAAATTTACATTTATGTCATTTCTTAGTCCATGATTTGATTTCTATCCAAATTATTTTGCTTATTGTATGGATAAAATCAATTTGAAAATACTTATAGGTGCAGTCTACTTTATATGAATTTGAATGATCTTAATACTTAACTCATTACCACACGACAATATTTTAGGCTTGTCTAAATTGAAAGCATTTGCAGATGACAAAATAAAAGTGACTGAAAATTTGAAATTTGTTCTGTGAAGGGTAAAATTTCTCCTTTTCCCACTATGTTTTCTAAGGGCTTCTTTCTCAGGGTAATCAAAAGTAGAGATTGTGTGGTAATGGGTTAAAGACCAGTCAGAATGATGTTCATGAAATCTTGAGTGCTGTGTGCACATAGGTACTCCATTTTATGTAATATTTTCTATGTGGGACTTCGGTTGGGATCAAACCATCATTAGTTCCTCCTCAAGCAGATTCCCAACATTGTGGGAGAAGGAGAAAATACACTTGTTACCAGCATTTTCTCCTTTTCCAATGATTGGCTTCTTCCTCAAGGTCATTAACTCTTTACCAAATGACAAAATTTTAGACTGGTCCAAATTGAAATCATTTGCAAACGAGAAATTGAATGTAACCCAAATGATGATTTCTGTCTTTGGTATGGTAGAAAACATTGTGGGAAAAGGAGAAAATGCTGGTTACCAGCATTTTCTCCTTTTCCCACAATGTTTTCAAAAGGCTACTTCCTTGGGGGTCGTTAAAAGTCGGGATTGTGTGGTAAAGAGTTAAAAGTCAGAATTTTTTCTTGCTTTCACAAGTGATTCTATTCTTCCAATCTGGAAAAGTCTGAAATCTTGAGTTATGAGACTGAATCTGGATGGATAAAAAGCTTAAACTGAACATCTGTGATGACTTTCAAGTAGATTCCATGAGGAGTGTGCCAATTTTCTTGAAAGACTGCCAAGAAAAATTAAAATGAATAAAGAATTTACCACCTAATTTTTCCTCTTGCAGCCAGATTCTCTTACAGACAGTATGACAAAATGAGAAACTGCTAAATATCAAAAATATCTCCATGTTCCCCATAGCCAACACATGTACATGTAATACTCATAATGTGTATATTACAAGGGTATCTAAAAAGTCATAGATGGTAACGTTTTAAAGGAAGGGCAAAAGTGTATAAAAGCTAATCTAATAATCTATCCTAAATCGTAGTAAATGAATAGTATTAATTACAGTGTGGTTTATGTAACTGTATACAGTATTATAGAGGTTTACATTATTCTGAGAATAGAATAGTATAATGTCTAATTGGAGTGCAACACGCGAAAAGGGTCATTCGGACATTTGCGTAAAGTGTCGTCTCGAATCCGCCTGCGCAGTCCGCACAGGCCAATCCGAAACGACACTTTCTGATTTTATGTGATTTTCTGTTTTACGCAAGTCTACTGTAGCACAAAATCTAATGTAGTCGTAAAGTGCCGTCTCGGATTAGCCTGCGCGGACTGCGCAGGCTAATCCGGGACGACACTTTACGCAAATGTCCGAATGCACCTTTTCGCGTGTTGCACTCCAATTAGAGTGTGACTAGCATCTGAGAGAATAATAATGGTCTGGAAATTGTTTAAGAAACAACTGGCTCTCAGGGAAATGTTTCAAATTTTTCAAACCCAACCTATCATCCTAAAAGCAATTGCACCAATAAAGCTGAAAATTAATGTTATCCATTCCTAGTGTAATCATCACAGAGTATTGCAATCTGTACCCTTAAGTCAACCAGGGAAAAAACATCACGCAAACAGACTGTAGATCAAGCGGGGACAAAGCAAATCAAAAACACCCATACCAGCAATAGTCTAAATTGGTTTTTCTTTCAAGCTTTATAAACTCAATGTGAAAACCAGCCAATCAAATACCATCACCAAAACTCTGGGAGGGAAAGTCACTAGTATCCTTTCGGACTGTTTTATGACAAAGACACAGATCAAATCTGACAGACCATACTTGCCATGGTAACCATCAGAGCTCCAGATAGAGGGAGTGATTTTGATTTAAAAATTGAAAATATTATTTATTCTCTTCGTAACCCTATGTTGTGGGTACTCATTAGAATTGTCTCACCCAGACCATTCTGAGTACCCACAACATAGGGTTCTAAAGAGAAGTAACAGATTTAGAGAACCATGACAACCTCTTATCTGGAGGTCTGCATTGTGCCATAAAAGGAGTCACACAGTAAAATTGATACAGAAAAGAGCTTTTAAAATCAGCCTTAACAGCAAACACAGTAACTCATTACCAAACGACAAAATTTTAGGTTTGTCCAAATCAAAAGCATTTGTAGACGACATAATAAAAGTGACTGGAAATTTGAGATTTGTTTTATGAAGGGTAGAAAACATTGTGGGAAAAGGAGAAAATGCTGGTTTCTGGCATTTTCTCCTTTTCCCACAATGTTTTCTAAAGGCTTCTTTCTCAGGGTTGTCAAAAGTAGGGATTGTGTGGTAATGGGTTAATTCTTTACCACACAACAATATTCTAGACTGGTACAATTTGAAAGCATATGCAGACGACAAGTTAGATAAGGCTCAAATGATCAGGTTTGTTCCTGGATGCTTTTCTGATTAAAAACATTGTGAGAAAAGTAAGAAAGGTCCCTTCTAACTATAAAGAATGAAATAACTATTCATTGATACTGATCAGACTGAAGGCTATAGAAATATACTTCTATTTCAGTGGAGGGAAAAAATGCTACGTGATATTTTTACTAATACATACTTACCCCATGTATATTTGATATGACCTAATATTTGCACCATATCAACAATCAATTGACCATTATGAGTACAAAAATGGGTAAGAAGTGTCTCCTACATATTTCAAATAAGATTAACTCTTCTCCAAATTTATAGTTTGGTCCAAAATGAAAGCATATGCAGACCACAAAATAAATGTGAAGAATCAAAATTTGATTTGGGAAGAGCAGAAAACATTGTGGGAAAAGGAGGAAATGTTGGTTACCAGCATTTTCTCTTTTTCCCCACAATGTTTTCAAAAGGCTTCTACCTTGGGGTCTTCAAGAGTTGTCATTGTGTGCTAAAGGCTCAACTGTTTACCACACGAGAAAATTTAAGACTGGTCCCAACTGAAAGCATTTTCAGACGACATAATAAATGTGATTGAAAATTTGAAATATGGTTTGGGAAGGGTAAAAAATGCTGCGATAAAAGGAGAAAACGTTGGTTACCAGCGTTTTCTCCTTTTCCCACAGTGTTTTTAAAAGGCACCTTTCTAAGGGTCATTAAAAGTCAGGATTGTGTGGTAAAGGATTAACTATTGTAACAGCTTATTGTGAAGAACATTATATAAAATATCATACAATGAAGATCAGAGATCAGACTTTATGCCATGTAGCCTGATCATGATCAATATTATCAGCACAAAACAACACAATTTGTCTTTGGACTTTTGTTTTCACACACTTGCACTATTTATGGGAAATACAACATATAAAACAATTCATGCAAACAACCCAGGTAACTAATTGAATAATCTTTACATGAACCAGTACTAGTCTTGTTTCTCAATCGATGTAAAACAAATATATTTAACCCATTACCACACAATCCCTACTTTTGACGCCCCTGAGAAAGAAGCCTTTAGAAAACATTGTGGGAAAAGGAGAAAATGCTGGTAACCAGCATTTTCTCCTTTTCCCACAATGTTTTCTACCCTTCACAAAACAAATTTCCAATTTTTAGTCACTTTTATTTTGTGGTCTGCAAATGCTTTCAATTTGGACAAGTCTAAAATTTTGTCATCTGGTAATGAGTTAAACTAAACTAACCAGTACTTAACTCTTTCCTACTAAATAACAAAACTTAAGACTGGTCCAGATTAAAAGCATTCGCAGATGAAAAAACATAGATGTTGTGAACTGACTTGAGATCACTAGTTTTAAAAGTGGCATTCGTAGACAAAATAATCAGAGGAAATATAATATATAATTTATTTCATCAGCTTGTGGTTAATATGGGGAAATATTTTCCTCAAAAGGGAAAGGTCTGCGAAAAAAACTCGTGCTGTAAGGCACTCATAATTTTCGCATATCTTTCCCTTTTTCAGCAAATATTTCCCCATATTAATCACAATCTTATGAAATAAGCTCTATTTTTTCCAAATGCCTTTTCTCTTACACTCAGCATATGATGCAAGACAGAAAAAATAATGATAAACTGCGAAAAATAACAGCTAAGCTCTTTGAAAACAGATGTAATGACTGCATCAATCAAAATCATGAAGTGCAGTCCACCTAGGTTGACATGAGTTGAAACATTCTGCTTTTGGTGAATTATCTGCATGCCAATAGATCATTCTACCTCAGGACTTGGCTAGTTATTAGACAAAATGTAGTTTACGGATCCACAAATGTGATGACTTGCATGGTAAAATGCATCATGCAGATGCACTGAACCCCTTTTGTCCAGAGCTCGACTCAAATGTAAGACAAATCTAACAATGACAGATAAATGAGGTTGTTAGTTTTGTTAACTTGATACCACACAACAAAATTTTAGGTTTGTCCAAATCGAAAGGATTTGCAGATGATAAAATGAAACTGACTGAAAATTTCAAATTTGTTTTGGGAAGGGTAGAAAACATTGTGGGAAAAGAAGAAAATGCCAGCATTTTCTCCTTTTTCGGCAATGCTTTCTAAAGGCTTCTTTCTCAGGGTTGTCAAAAGTAGGGATTGTGTGGTAATGGGTTAAAATAATTCTCCATACAAGCTTGTAAAACAACTACATATTATTGCTAAGTTTTGTAACAGAAACAAAAGCAAGCATTTCAGTTCAGGGCTAGATCAGCTAAAACAAACATTGTACATGTATTTATATGCAAAACATTAGGCAAACAGGATAATCTATTACAGCATCACCAGCTCAAAATATCTGACTATCTATTACATATTTACTTAAAAACAGAATACAAAGTAAAGATAATAGCTACCTGAAAGTCGGCTACCGGTTTGATGATTTTTCTACGAGGTTTTGGGCTATCTTCATCATCACCATCTGAAGGCTCATAGTCTTTATCACAGCTGTCAAGGATTGAGGGTCGGGCACCCACTAAAATAGAAAAAAATACATATTTTTCCGTTTTATTTTCAGGTTTTTCACAAACCAACCAATATATTCTTCATTCCAAGGCTTGCCAACTAATTGGGTAAGATTTAAAATGTCTGTGCAAATCAGATGGCTAGCCTTGGAAAATAGACTTGAAATTAAAATTAGATAAAAAATTGTATTTCTTACAGTGCTAGCCTCAGCTTTTGCTGTATTTTTTTTAAAAACAAAGAGATAGTATCATCAATATCTATCGGCAATGAGTATGCGGTTTCATCATAGACCTGAGTCTGTAATCACCAACAAGTCTTGAGAACGTTCTTAAGTCTTATTTTCCAGATTTTTCAAAGTGTAAAAGTAACATAAATTCCGATTGTCTAAACAATTTGGTTTAGCCACTCAGAAGTTGAGTTACTTTCACATCCAGAAAACATTGGAGAGTAAGACAAAGAACATTCTTAAAAATGGTTGATGAATATGGAACCTGTTCTATCTAAGTGAAGTATTGCAGCAAATTGAGTCAGAGCATGCAGTCTTATTAAGATTTACAATTCATCTATACAACTATTTAGGAGTTACGTGAAGTAGTGACAGAGAAATGACTTCTAGTGCAATAACCTTTATGAAGCCTAGGCCAGAAAATGTTGGCCTAGATACAGGAAAGCATTTCAATTGCAATATATAATGCTGATCAAACTCTACAATAAGCCCAAGATTCACTTACAAAATACTGAATCTGAGCTTATTCAAACAAAACCAGGTCTTACCCACAAGTTTTCCTTTTCTTACAGGCTTTAGGGTGTGGGGCTTTCTGATGTCTGCCATTAACTGTTCTCGCTGATCCATTTCTCGTTTTGGTGGTGATTTTAAAACTCGCTTGTTTACCTACAATGAGAAATAAGTACATTATGAATTCAATAAATTCATAGATATTTTTGTAGCCTGATCCCTTGTGGTATCCTCAGTTCATCTGGGTATATATTCACCGACCATTTTTAACCCTTTACCACTCAATCCCTACTTTAGCGAACCCCAAGAAAGAAGCCTTTAGAAAACATCGTGGGAAAAGAAGAAATTGCTGGTAACCAGCATTTTCACCTTTTCCCACAATGTTTTCTACCCTTCACAAAACATATTTCAAATTTTCTGTCACTTTTATTTTGTCGTCTTCAAATTGCTGTTGATTTGAACAAACCTGAAAATTTGTTGTTTAGTAATAAATTACTCTCTACCAAACGACAAAATATTAGACTTGTGCAAATTCAGAGCACTTGCATACGACAAAATAAACAAAACTCGAAAGTAGAAATTTGTTTCAACAGGGTAGAAAACACCGTGGAAAAAGGAGAAAATGCTGGTAACCAGCATTTTCTCCTTTTCCCACAATGTTTTCAAAAGACTTCTCAGCTTCACAAAAACCAGGGATTATTTGGTAACAAGTTAAGAACATTCTTCATCTTGTTTTCCAAGATTTGCTAAATTTGAAAGGAAATAACTCAACTTCTGATTCACTAAACTTATTCTTTGAGCTGTTGTAACCTTCTGAATGCCTGCTAGTATTTGGGCTGTTTAGATAAAGAAACTAGACTGCACATTGGATGCAGTCTTATCATGGATTTACTCTGTCTATAATATCTGGTGCAATATTATAGCCTTGAAGATGCAGTGCAATAAGCTTATTTTTAGACCGAAGACAGCCAATTCATACATCTACTGGTCTCTAAGGATAATTTTTGTTGAACTGATGTTGAATCACCACAAGGCCAGAAAATAGTAACCCTTAACTTTTTACCAAACAACAAAATTTCAGACAAGTCCAAATTGAAAGTATTTGCAGACAAGAAACTGCACATGATCCAATAATTTCAATTAGTTTAGGAAAGAGTAGAAAACATTGTGGGTGAAGGAGAAAATGCTGGTTTCCAGCATTTTCTCCTTTTCCCACAATGTTTTCAGAAGGCTTTTTTTTCAGAGTCATGAAAACCAGGGACTGTTTGGGATAGGGTTAATTAAACAGCACAGCACTAGTTTATCATCACAAATGCTTGATGTCAGGCAAGTGCATTATCATTTTTTCTATAATGAAATCTGTTAAAATCTGTTAAGATTTTTTTTTAACCCTTTACCTGATATGCCAATTTGAGGTTCTTCCACTTCAGCAGCAAATAAAGATATGATGTCAAAAATGTGGACAAATGAGGATACAAATATCTGATTGAGTGGAAAACATTGTGGGAAAAGGAGAAATTGCTCGTTACGAGCAATTTCTCCTTTTCCCACAATGTTTTCAAAAGCTGTTTGTTGTTGATGCGTCAAAATGAGTATCTATGGAGTAAAGGGTTAAGCCCCAGCAAACAGTTTTACACCCTACTGTGTCATTCAAGATAGCAGTGTGTTAGAGCAACTTCTCAAATTGCCTCTCTACTTTCTGGACTGACCTATGTATCCTAACTACTTTTGACAAGTATTGAGAAAGCCAGCCTCCACACCTAAGTTATAACTCTTTTAACCCTTACACTGCTAAGCGCGACTGACTGACCTATTGCAGAAAGTACAGATCAAAGATCAAACTGCACAGAATGTACAGTCTGATCTTTGATCTACTCAGTCTGATAAGGAGATATCATCATACTGCAAAGAAATTTCTCGTGATCTGATTGGTTAACATGCCGGGAACATATATCATGTTCCCTAGCAAAAACCAACGTTACTAAATGTACAACACAACATCCAAAATGGGGGCGTCATTCAATCACCAGACTGCATGTTTATGCACCAAACTGCACGTTTAGTGATGTCAGTTTCCAGCGACGCCAGTTTTCATTGAATTGGGGCACTCAGAAGGGAATTTTATTTCGTCAGCATACTTGATTCATGACATTATAATACAGGAAAATTTCGCTTAACACGCTTTGAAAAGGTAAAACTGCAGTTTAATAATTTCGTTTAACGGTCAGGTAGCAGGGGACTTGGAAACTTCTTCATGGCTGTGTCAAATCACGTCGCCACCTCATCTTCGGCTTGGGGTGACATGATTCACCACAGCCGTGAACAAGTTTCCAAGTCCCCTGCAACCTGACCATACAACTAATATTATTCCCGGAAACATTAACTTTGAAATAAAATTTTGTCTCGATAAACATTATCAAATAGAGAAACTGCTTGGAATTAATTTTGACAACTTTAATTTCTACACATGATTTAATATTTTCTGGACTGGTTCACAATCCTAAAAATTATATGCCATGACAACTTTTCCTTTATTTTTACCTAAAATTTCTTTTCATAATTTGACCATCATAATCTAAGAGTTATATAAAACTATTTTGCCACTGACAAGCACAATGGAGAACAATCCACAACATACAAATGCCATAAAACCCAAAACTATTCCAGAAACTGGAAATTCACACAGAAGCAAATTATCATCATTAAAGAGGTATTTCTGGTCATAACACATCTTCCTCACAATAAACATCCATCCAATTACCAAGAGTAAACACTTTGTTAATGGAAAGAGCACCTCCCCACTGGACTAACTCCTGTTTAATTCCAGACAAAGATAGTGCAGTCTGTCATTTTTATTCTATCTTCCTTTATGCTTCTACAATCACTTTTCCTTTTTCTTTCCTTACAATGTTTTCAAAATCGAGGCTCATCAAAACACAAGCCTGTTATAGTGTAAAGTGTAAAGCATTCCATAGGCACTAAGAAGCAGTTTAGTGTTTGGTGTGGTCAACAAGCTCCGTCTGCACAAGTCAAGAAGTTTGATCATCCCCCTACCATTTCTGATAGCTTATAAAATCTTTGAGATAAAACTGGCACTACAAATATAGAATGTCTGAACTGATTCCAAAGAAAATACAATGAAAAATAAATTGTGGTTAAAAAGATGAATCCTGTCTTTGAAATAGTAGGAAAGGTTGCTGAAAAAGTAGAGAATACTTATTACAATTCATATTTCTGAGTATCATTAACCCTTTACCAGATGACAAAATTTAACTCTTTACCACACGACAAAATTTTAGACTGGTTCAAATTGAAAGCATTTGCAGACGACAAAATAAATGTGACTGAAAAATTGAATTTTGTTCTGGGAAGAGTAGAAAACACTGTGGGAAAAGGAGAAAATGCTGGTTACCAGCATTTTCTCCTTTTCCCACAGTGTTTTCAAAAGGCTTCTTTCTCAGGCTGGCATCAAAAGTAGGGATTGTGTGGTAATGGGTTAAGCCCTGTCCAAATTGAAAGCATTTGCAGATGACAATTTCAGTGTGGCTCAAACTGTGCACTTGTTTAGTGATAGGGTGTTAAACATTGTGGGAAAAGGAGAAAATAATGGTTACCAGCATTTTCTCCATTTCCCACAATGTTTTCCAAAGGTTGTCAAAAGTAGCAATTCTGTGGTAAAAGGTTAAAGCTCAGGATTGTTGGGTTAAGGGTTAATCTTGCAGAGAGCTTTGTTGCTCTCTGGGGCAATTCAGCAGTAAAAGAGTTGTTTCTTTTCATCTTCCCTTGTGCTGGTGCAGTAAACTTTATCCTTTTCACAAGCAAATAAATAGTTTTAAGCATGCAAGGGGCAACCAAAGGTGATTAGATAAACCTTTTAGATCAAGATGTCATGTGCAGCACAGTGCAGGCAGTCGGACTATTCCTATGCTCTTTTGAATCAATCATAAGGTAGAACTAGTACTGAAATCTTATTATGTATTTAGCGTGCAATACGTATTATGTATTTAGCACGAAACCTGAGAGCCATTTCAGCCAAAGATGCCCACTCAACCATTTTGTTTTCTCTTCCATTTGGTACCTTACCTTCTTATCCTAGAATACTCTGCGTATCAGACTTAGAATTCTTTGCAGACTGATCTTGATATTCACTGGTAACAAAAAGGAACACAAGTCCTAAGTCCTGCATGGCACAAGCTGAGAACTACTGAATCATCCCCCCCCAATCTACCCCAAAGTCCCCCCCCCCCCAAAAAAAAAAAACCCACAAGTTTGTAATGAAGGCAGCTGCAAACATCAAGTGTGGTTTCTGCTATAAAGTAATTCTCCAGACACACTATTATTACTCTACTTGCAAAACAAACCACTGTCTAAACTTCCCACACCATTGGCAAACATATTTGTTACTGCAGACGATATAGATGAAGATCAAACTTCACAGAACATGCATGGTTTTAGTCTGATCCTGTATCAACATTGTCAAATATTTTGAGGAGATATTTGATACAGACAGGGATATCTTCATATATTTTTTCAGACTGACATACTCTGTATCAAACATTAGATCAAGCTCAAGGGTGTATGCACTTAACTCTTTACCAAAAGACAAAATTTTGGACTAGTCCAAATTGAAAACATTAAAATTTTGCAGACGACTACATAAATTTGAATCAAAAATTGAAATTTGATTTGGAAAGGGTTGAAAACATTGTGGGAAAAGGAGAAAATGCTGGTTACCAGCATTTTCTCCTTTTCCCACAATGTTTTCAAAAGGCGTCTTTTTTAGGGTTGTTAAAAGTCGGAATTGCGTGGTAAAGAGTTAACTCTTATCCCACTGTATAACTAAAATGAAAATTTAAGTTGACAGTAATGACCCGAATATTGCTGTTTCAAAGTTATGTTTTAGGGAATAACATCTCCTTATCGGACCCTGCAGATCAAAGATCAGACTGCACATTCTATGCAGTCTGATCTTGATCTACACTGTCTGCAAAAGGTCAGTGAGTCGCGCTTTGCAGCCAAGGGGTAAATACTATGAGATGAGTAAACAATCCGTAAAGTTTAGTACATGGCAAGCACACTTTTTGGCTTGCATAAAATATTTTTTCACCATATTTTATACATAGATGTTATGACATTCAGTGCACCTATCTATGCATTCTATCCTAGCAGTGGTACAACAGCACACAGCAAGACATAAAGATTGTTTAAATCCGACTTTAAAAAATCGAATCTGGACACTGTATGTACCATAGTTATGACAGCAGTCATAACCTGTTGTCTTTTCTCAGCAAGCAACTTTTCAGCACATCCTGTATTTGTTACCGGAGTCATGCAAAAAGGGACCATCTGGGAAATGTGAAAAATGTTGACCCTGATTAGACTGTGGATCATGCAGGCTGATTAGGGCTGACACATTTTGCTTTTATGATATCTTCTGTATATAAAGTGGTCACTCTACCTTGTTATACAATCATTTTTTAACTATCAACTTAAACTGACCTGCACTATCTTTGATCTAATTAATGTAGGAAATTCCCAGACTGTCCCTTTTCAATTTTTGGTCCATTTATGTATTATGTATGAAACCCATTCCCAAAAAGCCCTGTATTTTAACCCATTACCACACAATCCCTACTTTTGACGACCCTGAGAATGAAGCCTTTAGAAAACATTGTGGGAAAAGGAGAAAATGCTGGTGACCAGCATTTTCTCCTTTTCCCACAATGTTTTTTACCCTTTCCAGAGCAAATTTCAATTTTTGATTCACATTTATTTTGTCGTCTCCAAATGGTTTTAATTTGGACTAGTTCAATATTTTGTCGTTTGGTAAAGAGTTAAAAACCCTAAGAAAGATAGCTTTTGAAAACACTTTGGTAAAAGGAGAAAATACTGGTAACCTTTCTCCTTTTCTCACCATGTTTTGTAAGCTTTCACTGACAATTTCCATCCTTTAGCATGCATTTGATTTATTGTGCACAAATGCTTTGGATATGGATAAGAAAAATTGTTAGTCTTGGGTAAAGAATAAAACCTAATGGTTCACATGTAAGTAGTCAAAAAATGTACCTTACAATCAAGCCAACATAGAATTCCATCATGAAGCAATTGGTTTGACCCTTTACCACACAATCTCAATATTTAACAACCTAAACAGAGAGGGCTTTTGAAAACATTGTGAGAAATGGAGATAATGCTTGTTACCATTATTCACTTCTTTTCCAGTAATATTTTCTACCCTTTAGCAATAATGAATTAGCTGCCTGCGAACAGATTTAATTTGGTCCAGTCTGTGATTTTGTCATTTGATAGAGAGTTAAAAAGAAAAACAGAAAAAAGTAAAACCTACATGTAATCACATTACCGGTATCACTCCTTTTCTAACAAGATATCCCACAAAAAAAAAAAACCTACAATATCTAGACATGTAAAATTAGAGAGTGCAATGATAGAATGAAGCAGTACATGCAGACAACGTGATCTGTAACAGGAAACTCCCAGAATTCCTTCACAACAGTTAAAAAAAAAAATACAGAACTGTCTTCTCTAATGAACAGAAAAAAACAAGTATACAGGATGAAGAAAAGGAAGCTTGAATTATTCTTATACACCTTTTTCTAACTCTTTACCACACAACAAAATGCAAAGTTGGGGCAAGTCTTATGTTTTTTTATTTGGAAAACAATTAAACCTTTACCTCACAAATCCAACTTTTTCCTACCCATGGGAAAGAAGCCATTTGAAAACAATGTGGGAAAAAGAGGAAATTACTGGTAACAACCATTTTCTCCTTTTCTAACAATGCTTTCTACCCTATCCAAGAACAATTGTATCATTTGAGCCACATTGAATTTGCTGTCTGCAAAGCTTTTGATTTGGACAAGTTTAAAATCTTGTCGTCTGGCAAAGTTTTAACCCATTACCACACAATCCCTACTTTTGACACCCATGAGAAAGAAGCCTTTAGAAAACATTGTGGGAAAAGGAGAAAATGCTGGTAACCAGCATTTTCTCCTTTTCCCACAATGTTTTCTACCCTTCACAAAACAAATTTCAAATTTTCAGTCACTTTTATTTTGTCGTCTGCAAATGCTTTCGATTTGGAGAAACCTAAAATTTTGTTGTTTGGTAATGAGTTAAACATTGAAGCTCATCCATCAATCACCTTGGTTCTCTTTTCATACAAGTTATACTGCTATGTCATTTGAGGAGTCAACTTTCCAACACACAATCCTGTTTGAAAACAAAGCTGTTGAAAATGTTGTTGCAAAAAGGAGAAAATGCAGATATCTAGTGTATTTTTCCTTCAACTGCAAAACTGACATGAATTTGAAACATATCTGATTCGCTGTCTGAAAATGCTTCCAATGAGACAAACTGTGAAATTTTGACACCTATTTATTTAAATACCCCCCCCCCCTCTTTGCCCCTTGATGGCCGGGAATCCACTCACCTGAGCCATTTGACAATGCATGACCAAGATACATGATGCACTTGCAATCTTTCCTGAGATATCATGACAAATATTCTAATGGATACACAAGGTATTTCCCCTGGAAATAGACATCACCAAGACAAACACTCTGCCCAACCTTCACGAGTACTGGACTGAAAATGTGGCCTTTGGAGCAAACACAAGGTTTTTCCAAGATTTGACAAGGCAACCTAGATTTTGACCAGTCATAACCCGTTTAAAAACTCTTCCAAGGCATCTCTTGAAGGCTTCAAAGAAGAAATCAAAGCTTCATTTACCAGGGTTATTTAAAGCTGGGGGACTGTTGGTTAGGTCTGAACAGATAGATTTGTCACTACTTTGTAATGACTACATGACTTACAGGTTTAAGTGGTGGCCTAGAGCGGATAAAGTCTAGTATCACAGCATGAGCATCATTCTTTACTTTTGGTGGTATGTCACCATTAACCTGTGAAAACAGCAAAATAAAAGAACATGCAATAGTCAAACCATTGTTAGTAATACAACTTCAATCATTAAATTATCATGATAACAAGCAAGCCAGAACAAGGTAAAAAACAGGGACTGATGGACGTATCAGAAATTATTACTTTACTACAGTCTAAATTTCTATGAAACATGCAATTAATTCAATGTAACATCTGACTCTAAAGTTGCTCCAAGAGATAAACCTACAGTTTTACCACTTATTCATAAAGAAGAATGTTTTGAAGATTCCATGATTTGTGCAAGTCAGTACTCTTGAGTACATGTGTTTCATCCTTTACCAGCATTATGTTCTTTTACCACAATATTTTCTTGTCTATAAAAGACACGTTGCTGTTTCTACACACTTACACTTTGGACAAGTCTACATTATTCTTGTGTGATTTTAAGACTTAACCCTTTACCAGACAACAAAAGTTAAGCCTTTTCCAAATTGAAAGCATTTGCAGACGACAATTTCAATGTGGCTCCAACAGTCCAATCATTTTTTGATGGAGTAGAAAACATTTTAGGAAAAGGAGAAAATGCTGGTTACCAGCATTTTCTCCTTTTCCCAAAATGTTTTCAAAAGGCTATTTTTCCAGGGTTGTTAAAAGTTGTCATTGTGTGGTAAAGGGTTAAATTATTGGGCAGATGTTGGAAAAGTTCTGCTCATGCAAGTTATGAGGAATTGCTTGTTCTTATTTTTCTTTAGCACAGTAAGTTTTAAACTTACAAAGCAGATATTTGGACAAAGTAATTGTCAAAATTTGCAGATGAAAACAAAGGGCAAAACATGCAAATTGAACGTTTGATCACACAGCAGGATAAAAGTTAGTCTTATACTACAATACGAAATCGTCAGCTGTTACAAGGCAACAAAATATTGAGACTTATCCCTGCTGAAAGCATTGGCTGAAGATATCTTAACCCTTTATCACATAATCTCAACTTTTAAAGACCCTGAAAAAGAAACTTTTGAAAACATTGCAACCAGCATTAGCATTTTCTCCTTTACCCACAGTGTTTTCTACCCTTCCCAGATCAAATTTCAAATTTTTGAATCACATATATCTTGTAGTCTGCAAACGCTTTCAATCTGAACCAATCTACATTTTTGTTGTATAGTCAACCCACTACCACACAATCCCAACTTTCAACGACCCTAACAGAAGAGGCCTTTTGAAAACATTGTGTGAAAAGGAGAAAATGCTGGTAACCAGCATTTTCTCCTTTTCCCACAATGTTTTCTACCCTTCACGATTTCAAATTTTCATTCACTTTTATTTTGTCGTCTGCAAATGCTATCAATTTGGACTAGTCCAAAATTTTTCTCGTTTGGTAAGGAGTTAAATGTGGCTATAATGATGGTACATGTAGCTGTCTTCAATGAGGTAAAAAACCTGGGAAAGGGTAGAATGTTGGTTATCAGCATTTCCTCCTTTTAACATATTGTTTTCAAAAGCATTACCTATCAGTCATTTAACCCATTACCACATACTCCCTACTTTTGATGCCCCTGAGAAAGAAGCCTTCATAAAACATTGTGGGAAAAGTAGAAAATGCTGGTAATCAGCATTTTCTCCTTTTCCCACAAAGTTTTTTACCCTTCACAAAACAAATTTCAAATCTTCAGTCACTTTTATTTTGTCGTCTGCAAATGCTTTCGATTTGGGCAAACCAAAAATTTTGTCATCTGGTAATGAGTTAAAACAGGAATGTATAATAAGGAGTTAACCCGTTACCACACAGCAAAATTTTAGACCTATCCAAATTGAAAGCATTTGCAAATGACAATTTCAAAGTGGCTCAAATGCTGCAATTTTGCTTTGATAGGGTAGAAAACTTTGTGGGAAAAGGAGAAAATGCTGGTTACCAGCATTTTCTCCTTTTCCCACGTTTTCAAATGGCTTCCTCCTCAGGGGCGTCAAAAGTTGTCATTGTGTGGTAAAGGGTTAAAATACATCATCTGGTTACTGTGCAGAAAACAGTGTGGATCAAGCTCTTGACTGCACAGAACAAACAGTCAGATGTGAGAACTGTGCCATTGGATTCTTTATCAGTTGTCACAATTTGCAAGAAACAATTGAAATGATAGTCAGCCAGGCGGGGAAGCTTACTGAACGAAAATTTACCATTATTTCATTGAGCTTGTATCTCCTTGAGCGGATATCTTCTAGAAGCATCTCAAAAGGTGTAAGTTCGTAGTCTACAGGTGGAAGCTGACGATGCTCTACCTTCTTTAGCATCACCCCGTGTCGCAACTCGCGCATAATCTGGACCCAGAGTCTTGCCTACAACATATATAATCAAATACATTTTTTACTATGGTTTCAAAGGATGCATTTTCTACCTCAAGACATGCATAAACAATTGGATAGTTTCATAGCAACAATACTTGCTGATGACAACTGAAAAAGGGGTAAAATGGTAGAAATGGCTTTGGTAGGGTATAAAAATACTATATAAGGACAAAAAGAAAATGCTTGTTACCACAATGTTTTCAGAGGCATTCTCCCACAGGTTTGTAAAAATGCTGTGATTGTTTGGTTACTTAATTATTTACAACTAGTCCGACAAACTCAATCTATCATTTTACCACACAATCCCAAGTTTTAATGTCTCTGACAGGCAGGGCTTTTGAAAACATAGTGGAAAAACAAGAAAATGCTGGTAACCAGCATTTTCTCCTTTTCCATCAATATTTTCTACACTTTTTGAAATCAGGTCAATCATTTGAGCAACTGCTTTCAACTTTAAAAAGTCCAAAATGTTGTTGTATGGTTATGGAGTTAACTCTTTACCACATGAGCAAATAAAAGACTTGTGCAAATTGAAATGATTTCCAGATGACATTATAAACATAGCTCAAAGGATGGATTTGACTTTGATAGAGTAGAAAACATTGTGAGAAAAGGAGAAATGCTGGTCACCAGCATTTTCTCCTTTTCCCACAATGTTTTCAAAAGGCCTCTTTTTCGGGGTTGTTAAAAGTCAGGGTTGTATGGTAAGGAGTTAAACAACAAAACAATTCTATGAGTAAACTTACTTGATCAATATGGTCCTGAAAAATTGACAGTGCATGCCCACTTGGGCCGATCAACATTTCCATTTTGTCATGTAAATATTTCTTTGATGCCTAACTGTTCAATTCTATTTCTGACAGAGGTTAAACTTAAAACAGCAATTATCATTGAAACAAAATTTGCCCCATTTTGTGGCTTTAAAAAGTTATCTATGTAGTAATAAATCTGTTCAAAATACAGGATTTCATGAGACACCATTTACAGCACACAAAATTAATATTCTGTTTTGCAGAACAGTGCAAACTTATCTGAGATTTACTGAAATATTTCATGCAGTGATTCAGCTAGTTCACTACAAAAAAAAGCAGCAATTATCTGTAACAGCAGCAACTATTCATTTATATCACAGATGAATAACATTCTAGGTAATTTTATAAATACCAGTATATAAAGTTATGTTAATTTGATGTAATTGATGAGTGATTTGTACAGCTTGTAATATCTGCAAAGTCCTGCTCTTTCTTACATGTACTTTCTTATATGTTACTTCCTCAGCCAAACTAGGTTGAAAATATTTAACGATTAGATAATCTTCATGTACAGTTTTACTCATCAATATGTGCCTTGTCTACATTTTGCAAAAAGTTTCCAAAAAAATGTTTGCTGCTAGACATCAAAAGCAGTCAGCTGCAGGAGGTAATGAAAAATGTAATGAAATGTTCAATAATAAGACAAAAAAGACAACAGGTATGCCTTTCAAAAGGCATATAATTACCGGTAGCTCTTTACAAGATGATCAATTTTTTTGAGTTGACTCATTACCAAACAAGAAAATATTAGACTGGTCCAAATTCAAAGGATTTGCAGATGACAAAATCAAATGTATCTCAAATAATGATTTTTGTTTGTGATAGGGAGAAAACATTAGGTTACCAGCATTTTCTCCTTTTCCCACAATATTCTCTAAAGGCTTCTTTCTCAGGGTCGTCAAATGTATGGATTGTGTGGTAATGGGTTAATGTAAGTAGAGGCTAGACAATGTGGAAAAAAGAAGAAAATGTTGATACATGCATTTTTTCCTTTTCAGACAGTGTTTTTATTAATGTCTTCATCTTTAGAGTAATTAAAAAAAGGAGATTGTGTGGTAAAGCGTTAAATGGGTAGAAAACAGGAAATGCAGAAAATCGTCTGATTATTAGCCAACTCCATCAATATTTCAAAAGTTCTAATCCTTAACTCTTTCCCAAACAAGCCCTGGTTTTTACGTGTCTGCAGTACAAGTCTTTAGAAAACACTGTGGGAAAAGGAGAAATTGCTCATCACGAGCAATTTCTCCTTTTCCCACAGTGTTTTCTAGTCTATCAGAAAACTTTCTGCCATTCTCATCAAATTCAAAATTGTCATCTGCAAACACTGAGTTTTGGACAGTCTAAATTTGTCATTTGGGAAAAGGTTAATGTCAATAAAACAAGAAACTGAACAAGGTGAGCAAACTTGCCTTGGAATGATAGACCACACAAAGCTTTTGACTTACCCAGTCTGCTCTCTGAAGATCATCCAGGCTGTCTGTGTTATCATTCTTGGAAGAAGCCAGTCTCTATAAATGGTAAATAAGAGCAGAAAATGAAAACTTTCATAAAATTATATTATTATAGTTGTCTTTGTAAGGTTGCATTGCAATCACTTTTGTTTATCTAGTGTGTAACACCATTTTCAAGGCTATTTTAGTGTTATCACTGCAGCAAGTGTATCTATCCATGCATTCCAGAAGTGTTTTTGCCACACTGAGACATTACAATCTTTCCAAGCCACAATGGCTGCTTTTTAAGAATGTACAAAGAGGAGAAAATCATCTATGAATCCCGTGACACTCTCATTTCATCTGTCTTTGGAATATTAAGAATAGGCAATATCCAAATTCAGAAATCAAGAATGACATCAAACTTTTGTACTCAGGCCTCTGTCTACCCATGCTTGAAACTACAAGTTGTGTTTTAAGGTGACTGCTATTGCCCTTAATCTTAAGTCTTTCCCAAATGATTGAATTGGCAAACTTTTCCTCATAAAAAGTATTTGATAATGGCATATCAAGCACGACAAAACTAATAGGATTGTTTCTGAAAAAGCTAGAAAACACTTACGGAAAAAAGGAAAATACTACTTCCAGCATTTTCATCAATTCTCACATTGTTGCCCATATCCCTCATCATTAAGAGTGCAACAGCATAAGAAAATCAGGAGTTCAATCTTGTAAGCCTTACCATGCTATACAACTCAAAGACTTGTTGCAGACATTGTAGATCAAGATCAAAATGCACAGAATGTGTAGTCTGATCTTAGATTTACACTGCCTAATGATGAGATACTTTCAAAAAAATAATACCTCTGAAACAGCAAACAGTATCGGTTTGACAGTTTCAATTCATTTCTTAGAAAGTTTAGCGGGTAAAGGCTTATTGCCATTATACCCTTTAACTCTTTACCAAACAACAGTATTTCAGGCTTGTCCAAATCAAAAGCATTTGCAGACGACAAAATAAAAGTGACTGAATATTTAAAATTTGTTTTGAGAAGGGTAAAAAACATTGTGGGAAAAGGAGAAAATCCTGGTTACCATCATTTTCTCCTTTTCCCACAATGTTTTCTAAAGGCTTTTTTCTCAGGGTCGTCAAAAGTAAGGTTTATGTGGTAATGGGTTAAGACCAAATAATGGTGTGAAAAAGGGGAAATTTACTGACCTCCTGTCCACTGGCAATATTGTCAAGGAAAGTGACCAGCTCTCTTGCCTCTGTGGCCAGGGCCCTACATACAGCTTTATAGTGGACTTGAGCATTTTGCTGACTGGATAGGTGTTTTACACAGAGCTGGAAAGAGAAAAAGAAATAGATTTTCAACAACTAGAAAACACAGTAGAGTGAACAAAATACGGCAATTCCTTCATTAGACCCTGTACAATATCCCTCACATTGTTCTGAAGGCCTGAAAAAAAAAGTATGTATGGGTTACCTCCCTTCCTCCAGAAAGTTAAACACCAGCACACACAAATGATATACATGTACCAGTAGTCATTTACATGGTATAATGCATATTTCAGTACATGTTACATCAGTATCCGTCTTTCCAAAATTTGATACTTTTTAATATTGTTTCATACATCTTGATATGAAATCACCAGTTCAATTTAAAATCTAAATTTAGACTTTTTAATATTGTTTCATAGATCTTGATATGAGATCACCAGTTCAATTTAAACTCTAAATTTAGACGAGCGCAAAATTTTGTTGTCTTAACTCTTTACCACGCAAACCTGACTTTTAACGACCCTTGCAAAGAAGCCTATAGAAAACATTGTGGGAAAAGAAGAAAATGCTGGTAACCAGCATTTTCTCCTTTTCCCACAATATTTTCTACCCTATTAAAGTCAGAAATCATCATATTAACAAGACTAAATTTGTTGTCTAAAGATGCTTTAAAATTGGTCCTGTCCAACAATTTGACATTTGGAAAAGAGTTTAGTAAACAATTAAACTAATATAGAAAGCAGTGCAATGAATGAATGTGATGTAAAACATCAGATTTGTCTTTAAATGTGTATAAAAACACTATGGGAAAATGTGAAAATATTGGACATATCGTCGCATTATTTTCTTTTCACACATTTTTCATAATCTTGCCTAAAACAGGAAAATGTCATTCAAAGGGTGGAATATATTGTGGGAAAAGATGAAAAAGCTGCTTAGTAGAATATAAGGCTGTTTAGTAGCATGTTCTTCTTTTCCCACGATGTTTTCCAGAGCCTTAACTCTTTACCAAATGACAAAATTGTAGACGAGTCCAAACTGAAAGCATTTGCAGATGACAAGATATGAACGGCTCAAAAATTAAAATTTGTCTTGGAAAGGGTTGAAAATATTGTGGGAAAAGGAGAAAATGCTGGTTAGCAGCATTTTGTCCTTTCCCTACAATGTTTTCAAAAGACTTTTCCTACAGAGTCGTTAAAACTCGTGACAGTGTGGTAAAGAGTCTTCAACAAATGACAAAATTTTGGACTGGTCCAAATTGAAAGCATTTTGCAGAAGACAAAATAAATGTGAATAAAGAATTGAAATTTGTTTTAGGAACAACAGAAAACATTGTGTTAATAGGAGAAAATGGTGGTTACCAGCACTGTCTCTTTTTCCCACAATGTTTTTCAAAAGGCTTCTATCTTAGGGTCATAAAAACAAGGGATTGTTTGGTAAAGGGTTAATATTTAAAGTCAGTAAAAGTTGTGATTGTATTGTAAAGAGTTATGGGTTGTTAAAACTCAAGATTATTGACAGTACAGGGTTAAGGAAAATAATAAATCTTTCTTTTTTATATCTTGTAACACAATTTCCTGCATCACAACAGACATAAATTTGTTGAATTGATCTGTCAATTGTAAATTAATGTATAATTAGAACAATATTTCATTTTCAATGCAAATTAGGTTTTAATACAGTAACTTATTAAGTCTAATAATATTCAAAATTTATTGCTATCTTCCTAGTTCAGTTACATACAGTGTCATAAATACCAAGTTTACACTTTGTTCACTTTATTACCTTTCAACCTTACTTTTTGGGAACATGTATTTAACTCTTTACCAAACGACAAAACTTAAAGGTGGCCCTTTAGAATTTGGGACGAAAATTTTACAAAAATACAAAAATAACATTTTTATACTCCCAAAGCCTTATAATCATCATTCACAAAACCGCACTAGTCGAAAACCATACGACAACGCGAGAAATTAGAGATTTACTACGGCCAAGGTTGACATAGACGGGAAACCTGTTCTATTTTTACATGAACAACTCGCTCATATACATACTGGAAATACACAGACGAAGCTTCAAACATAGCATCCAAAGAAGATATTATGAAAAATAGTTACATGTTTGTTATGTAGTGGAATTAAAGCGTCATTAGTCACGTGCCAGTGACTTAACATTCCCACAATGCATTTTTTTTTATTTTTGGCACGAAATCTAAAAATAGCTTAAGAGGCTACGTAGCCTTTTAAGGGAATACCATCAAAAAAACAAATTTTGGTAATTTTATGATTCTTAATCATTGATGATTTGTATTGTTTTTTCATATAAATTTCAGTGATATATATATTTTTTGATTTGGTGTGATGTGAAAATTCTAAGTACCCACCTTTAAGACTTGTCCCGATTATTCACAACATGTGCAGACAACAAATTAAGTGTGGCTCAACTGATTTCAGGATTAGTTGTGTCTGAGAGGGGAGAAAATATTATCGGAAATGAACAAAATGCTGGTTACCAGCATTATCTCCTTTTTCCACAATGTACTCAAAAGCTTTCAGTCTGAGGTCCTTAACCCTTTACCTTATAATCCTGACTTTTAACAACCCCAAGAAAAAAAGCTTTTTGAAAATGTTGCGGGAAAAGGAGAAAGTGCTGGTAACCAGCATTTTCTCCTTTCCCCAAAATGTTTTTTACCCTTCCCAAACCAAATTTCAATTTTTCAGCTAAATTTATTTTGTCTGCAAATACTTTCAATCTGGACTGGTCTAATATTTTCTCAGTTGTAAAGAGTTAAAATTTGACATTGTGTGGAATAAGGCTAAATCACAAACTTTGTACAACCTTTTCTTCTCCAAATTGAAAAGCACTTGCAGAAGCACAAATGACAAATCAAATGTGCCTCAAATTTTCCTTTGAAGATTCCTACGTACCCCCCAAAGACAAATTCCATAATTTTTGACTCATTTTGTCTGTCATAAAATGCAAATGTTTTTAGTTTGGCAAAATCTAAAACATGTTGTCTGCTAGCTTTGGTTAACCCTTTACCAAACGACAAAATGTAAGACTGGTCCAAATTCAAAGCACTTGCAGATTGATGACAAATTAAATCTGGGTAAAAAAATGAAATTTGTTTTGGGAAGGGTAGATATCATTGTAGGAATAGGAGATATTGCTGGTTACCAGCATTTTCTCCTTTTCCAAAAATGTTTTCAATGGGCTTTTTCTTCAAGGTTATTAAAACTCGGCATTGTGTGGTAAAAAGTTCATTCTTCACCAGACAACAAAACTTTATGGATTTGTGGGTATTGAAAACATTTGCAAACAACAGATTAAGTTGTAAAGGCTCAAACATTTTTTTTCAACGGGGGAGGTGAGACGAGGAGAAAGCACTGTGGAAAAAGGAGAAATGCTGTTTAACAGCATTTGCACCTTATCAAACAACATTTTTATATATCTTTTCAAAATATGCTATCGCTTTGAGAAAGGGTACAGAGTAATCTTTGTAATTGCATTACAGGAAATATGATTATAAACTGTACTAGGTTCAACTATCATTAAGATTTGGAATTGTGTGATTATTTATTTAGTTACACAAAAAGGTTGGAAAAAAAGCTATAAATTTGGTGTCTATGTAATGGCCTCATTAAACAATTTTAAAAACCTCAATTCAACCTTTAAAATGTTTTCAAATCTATTCTAACCTTTTTCCTGTTTGGGAAATCTAAAAATATGTGCAAGTTTTCATCTATTATCACACAATCCCTACTTTTGATGACCCTGAGAAAGAAGCCTTTAGAAAACATTGTGGGAGTTAAAGGAGAAAATGGTGGTAACCAGCATTTTCTCCTTTTCTCATAACGTTTTCTATCCTTAACAAAACAAATTTCAAATTTCCACAGTCACTTATATTTTGTCGTCTGCAAATGTTTTCGAGTTGGACAAGCCAAAAATTTTGTCATTTGTTAATGAATGAAATCTTTCCATACAACAGGCAACACCAGAAGCTTTTAAGGACACTGTAGATCAAGATCAGACTGCACAGAATGTGCAGTGTGATCTTTGATCTATACTGTCCAATACTATATTGTAGGTTATGACCAAACTGTCTCTTGATTTTGCTGAGAAAAGGTATTTTTAGCCTTTGAGAAAGTGCAATGTTATATTTATTCAGGAGTGAAAAACTGTAAAGATGTAAACTGTTTGGAAAATAGAAAATAATGGCTAAATCAAGACAAAGTAATTAATCACAATGAACAAATGACAGATCTATTTTCTGACTCCCTAAGATTTGACTTAGACAAAGCAAAAATTTTTTATTTATGAAGGAAAAAGAACTACATTTGAGAGAGAAAAATTACTGCTGCCTTTGAGGTTTTGATAAAAAAAAATGATACAATTTCTACCCCTTTTCAAATCTAAAAAAGATGAAATATGTATTTCAATAGGTGAGTGCAACACTATTCTAAGTGCCTGCAGTACAATGTACAGGCACTTAGAATAGTGTTGCACTCACCTATCGATTTTCAGTTAGGCAAGAAAATATGCTGCAAGTAATTTGCACTATAATGGCAGCTATCACCAAAAAAACATAAACACTATTTGAAAGAATTTTGGGAAAAAGAGCATTACATGTAATTGAAAATTTTGTTTGCTACAAGCTGTGTCTACTTAAAAAGTCCATCAAAAATGTTTTTCTTGAAATATTTCTCCATGCGCGTCACATGTAGTAGTAATTTGTATACCAAGTGACATAATTTTGGTGTATAAACCAAAATGAAAGCAGTTGCAGACAACAAATTAAATGAAGTTCAAATAATAATTTGTGTCTTTGATGCCGGTAAAATACATTGTTGGAAAAGGAGAAAATGCTGGTTACCAGCATTTTTATCCTTTCCCATAATGTTTTTTAAAAATCCCTCATCTATAGGGTCAATAAAACGGATATACCAGATAATAAAATTTTGGATTCTTGCAAATCGAATGGAGTTGTAAACATACATGACTTTGTATGATCAATAATGGGAGTTACTTGTTTAAGGTAGAAAACAATGTAGGAAAACAAAACAAAACAATACTAGTTATTAGCAGTTTCTCCTTTTACCACATTTTTTTTTTAACTCTTTACCACATGCCAAAATTTTAACCTATCCAAATTGAAAGCATTTGCAGATGAGAATTTCATAGCGGCTCAAATTACACAGTTTTTCCTTGATAAGGTAGAAAACTTTGTGGGAAAAGGAGAAAATGCTGGTTACCAGCATTTAATCCTTTTCCCACAATGTTTTCAAATGGCTACTTCCTCAGAGTCAACAAAGTTGTCATTGTGTAGTAAAAGGTTAAAAGTCTAATCTTCTTCATGATCATTAAAACACCGGTTTGTTAGGTGAACGGCTAATGGCCTGTCTGAAAGAAGCCTGTATAGAAACGTGTCACATTGTCAGAAGGGTAAGTAATTAAAATCATGTCAACTTTCAATCTGAAAATACACCAGATAAATGGTACATGACAAAAGGACCACATTCCATTGGGGGTTCATAATAAAGATAATCCAATTGACCTTTCTGTAAATGCAAGGTTGGTTCGCCCCCTTTAACCCATTACCACACAATCCCTACTTTTGACGCCCCTGAGAAAGAAGCCTTTAGAAAACATTGTGGGAAAAGGAGAAAATGCTGGTAACCAGCATTTTCTCCTTTTCCCACAATGTTTTCTTCTCTTCACAAAACAAATTTCAAATTTTCAGTCACTTTTACTTTGTTGTCTGCAAATGCTTTCGATTTGGACAAACCTAAAATTTTGTCGTTTGTTAATGAGTTAGGTAACAATTGGTATATCATTCTGTTGTCAAGCCTGGAACGCTAACCAGAGAATGGCGTAGAATACAAAGAGAAAGAGCATTTATTTCAGTTTTATTCTAGCTTATATTTCGCTCTAGGTTAATTTCAACAATTTTTTCCCGAACTTTCTTACCGATTCGAATAGTGTTGGCTGTTTTGTTAATTAAGTTGACATGATCAAATTATCGCAGGTCTATTACAACAAATGTGTCAGACTCTTTTGTTTACATGATGCCCAATGCTGCGTTTTCATTGGCCGATAAGACGTTGGAACACCATTATCAATAAAAATCAGCAGAAAGGTCAATTAGAGAACATTACTCTTTTAGTCACCAGTGCACGGCCTTAGATTGCAGTCAGTATTGTACAACCAGGCTATAGAACAGGGAGTTGCTGGTTCAAAGCCTAGCTCTTCCTGTTAACTGATGATAGTTATTCCAATAGGATTCCTTTCTATTTCACTGTGATCACTGTTTCGATGATGTTTATGTGGGGAAATAGTCTGTGTCTTGGGAAGAATTATGTGCCAAGTTCAGTAACAGAAACTCCAGAAATGCATGGACAGGTGCAAGTGCTGCTAAAATATAACTGACACAATGTTGACAACGGCTTTTGATACATCAGACAATAAATTAATGGTAAAATGCATTGCAAGATTACAAAATAATTCGAAGTACAGAGCAGAAATAATTAATGCTATAAAAAGCCATTTCTAAGACAAATGTATAGAAAAGATCTGCCCAGCCTGATCTTGATTTACTGCTGGAAGAGAAGTTTCTGAAGTTTGCCTGTCCCCAATGTGCTATAAATGTACTCTTATTTTAACACTAAAATGGGTCTCATTTTAACATGACAGTGTCCTCAAGAATGTGGGCTCTCATATATTTAACAATTGGGTTTCTTTCTGTAACTCAGTGACAGCCCATCAACCCTGATTATCTTGCATCTATGAGCCTTTATCTGTTTATATCATGACTTAAGGACTTTTTAACCAACTTGATGACTTACAGCTCTTTGTCATGATTTATTCAAAATGAAGTTCAGATACAAGGAGTTTTGAAATGGCTTGAAACTACAGTCACATTTAATTACAATATCTTTTAACCCTTTACCAAACAATCCCTGGTTTTTACGACCCCCAAGGAAGAAGCCATCTGAAAACATTGTGGGAAAAAGAGAAAATGCTGGTAACTAGCATTTTCTCTTTTTCCCACAATGTTTTCTTCTTTTCTTTTATCAAGTTTCAATTTTTGAGTCATGTTTATTTTGTTGTCTGCAAATCTTTTCAATTTTGACAAGTCTAAAATTTTGTTGTTTGGTAAAGAGTTAATCCGATACAGTTGAATTACATGTGGTGTGACAAAAGAAAATCCAAAAACTCATGAAAAGCACACTAGATCTGTACATGTACCTTAAAGGTGGGTATTTAGAATTTTCACATCACACCAAATTAAAAAAATATATATATTATTAGAATTTATACGAAAAAATAATACAAATCATCAATAATAAAGAATCATAAAATTACAAAAAAAATTTTTTTTGATGGTATTCCCCTAAAAGGCTACGTAGCCCCTTAAGCTATTTTTAGATTTCGCGCCAAAAATCAATAAAGCATTGTGGGAATGTCAAGTGACTGGCACGTGACTAATTACGCTTAAATTCCATTACATAACAAACATGTAATAATTATTTTCCATAATGTCTTCTTCGGATGGATGTTTGAAGCTTTGTCTGTGTTTTCCTGTATTTAAATGAGAGAACTGATAATCTAAAAATAGAACGTGTCTCCCGTTGGTGTCAACCTGGTCTGTAATAAATCTCTAATTTCTCGTGTTATCGGATGGTTTTTGACTGCTGGGGTTTTATGGACGTAAATTAAAAGGCTATGGGAGTAGAAGGATGATTTTTTTTGCATTTTTGTAAATTGTTCGTCCCAAAATCTGAAGGGCCACCTTTAACCCATTACCACACAATCCCTACTTTTGAAGACCCTTAGAAAGAAGCCTTTAGAAAACAAACTTCAAATTTTCAGTCACTTTTATTTTGTCGTCTGCAAATGCTTTCGATTTGGACAAGTCTAAAATTTTGTTGTTTGGAGATGAGTTAAGGTATCTTTTTCCTTGGCAACTTTCTATCTAATCAAAAGACACTGTTGGATTAATAACACTTGCAATCAAGACAAAGATGTAAATTTATTCACAAGGTTTTTCCTGATTCCCTTCAGCTTTTTTTTTAGTAATTTAGACCCAAAAACATACCGAAAAACTTCAATACCTATTTCTATACCTATTCAATTCATGGATTTCATTAGAGTGAAAAGACCCCTGTCTGGGACAGTCTGAAAATAAAGTAAAATCATGAGCTGGAAGAGGGGCGGTTCATAAATCTAATAGTGGACATCAAGGTTCCATGACAATGACTGACTGTTAAGTTCACTATCTGATCTTGATCTATAGCACCAACTGTTGCATTATAAGTAACTCTTGGTATTTAGTCATTTAATCTGTCACACATGTATGCCTGTATAAAACTAAAGTTACAATCTACAAACAACGTTTTTTCCATAAGGACAACGGGAATATCTAAAAAAACATAATGTCAAAGAGATAAAATTCTTCATTTACTTGGCATGATAATTTTTAAATACCTGTAGTGCAAGAAACTGTCACAACTGATGGACAATAATGAGGTAACATTTTGCACCTGTCAACACTTACTTACCAACTCACAAAGTTAACTGTCTACCGCACAATCCAGAATTAAAACAACCCTGAGGAAGAACTTCAAGCCTTTGAAAACATTGTGTGAAAAGGAGAAAATGATGGTAACCAGCATTTTCTCCATGTCCAATACTTTCTTTTCTACCCTTTTTAACTCTTTACCACACAATCCCGACTTTTAAAGACCCTGAGAAAGAAGCCCTTTGAAAACCAGCATTTTCTCCTTTTCATACGGCATGTTTTCTATCTATTCCGCCGCCCCCCCCCCTCCCCCCAAAAAAAATAATTTTTGAGTTATGTTTAATTTGTTGTCTACAAATGCTTTCAATTTGGACAAGTCTAAAATTTTGTCATTTGGTAAAAAGTTAATAAAATTTGTAATCAGATACACAATTTTTTTTATCTTCCAATACTTTAAATTTGGAGCAGTGAGTTTTCATCATCATCAGATCGTCTGCAGATGGATATACTGCCAACACTTTTCAATCAGTTAGATGTCTTTCATGCACAGTGCCAGTTCTTCTAGTTCTTTCATAATTACATTGACCTGATGCCTGCTGATGCCCATGTTTTTAATCTTAATTTTTTTCATTTGGTAGAGGGTTTCGACTAATATCTTCCGTTCTTCCAGTATAATTATGTGAGCCTTTATCCTGGGTCTATATTTTTCTTGGTCCTATTCTCCAAAACTGTCCAGGTTTGAAAGTAATACAACTTTTGACTGGCCAAACTAAACTTGGTTTAGCCAATCAGAATTTATGAAATTTTCAAAATATAACATTAAAAGAGAAGGTTCAGGATTTAAACAAGTATTTTATCACATTCAAATGCCAACAATGCAATCTGATCTTAGCTCTCAGATTACAAAATAAGCCAAATCAAAATCATCTCTGGAAATAAAGTGTTTTGAGGTAGTTTTTGACCAGAATGTCTCAGGTCAGACAACAAAATGATAGTTATTTATTTTTAAACTGAAACTGATTAATTTGATTAAACACCTAATTTTACGCTAAAAAGCATATTCACTGGCGTTGTACAACATATTAGTCTAAGGCATATTTGAGAAATTATATAAAACACATTAACAATTAAATTACACTAAGGTTGATCAGAACCATGACTGAAAGTCTCTAAAGAACAATGGCCTTAAAAGCAACTTAAACCTTTACCAAATAATCTGTGGTTTTTACGACCCTGTGAAAGAAGTCTTTTGAAAACATTGTGGGGAAAGGAGAAAATGCTGGTAACCAGCATTTTTTTCCTTTTTCCCCACAATGTTTTCTACCCTAGCTGCTGGAAACAAATTTCATTTTTTGAGGTACATTTCTTTTGTCGTCTGCAACCACTTTCAATTTGGAACAGTCTAAAATTTTGTCGTTTGGTAAAGAGTAAAGTCACGTAAGGTTAAATATATTAATTTTGCTACTGGTTTTCCACATCTTTCAGCACTCTACCCTTATCATAATTTAAAGGGAGATAACTGCAATCAACATATCAGCTGTGACAACCAAGCAGGGAAGAGTTATCTCTTATCCCCGTGGACTATTGACTGAATGAATAAAGGCTAAAGAAGGATGTAAGAGGCTTAAATAGTCAAAAGGGCAAGAAATACAATCAACAGGACCGTAAGACACCCAATCTATTATGGTAGCGGTTTTACTGTAGGGATGACAATGGGCTCTTTATACATTGAATAACTCCTTTATTTATAACAATAGAAGAGGGAAGATTTCGAAAATTAAGCTGGTTACTGAAATATGTTTCCGGTAATCCTTCACTGAATTAGATACACCATGTAATTATTTTAAAAACAAAATGGATTGAAAACGAAAGGAAAAGCTGTTTTCTGAAATTCTTTTTTTTTTTATCTCGCGAAATTTGATATAAAATTTTATTCACAGATGCACTTGAGATTTGAAGAAAACAATATGTGAGAATAGAGAAAATGCTTGTTTTTGGCTGTTTTATTTTACTTGACAAGTTTTCTATAAAATGAATACCTATTCTCTGTATCAGTCTCAGACAGTCCCTTGGTTTTTTGACACTTGATCTAAAATGTGATATAGTCCTGTCTGAAAAGCAGGCAACCCGAGCATTTTGTAATTTTGGAACATCATAGTTTTTATGCTTTCAAATCTAAATTCCATTGGTCAAGTCAAACATAAATCTCTTTGCAAGGGTTTTCAATTTAGAGACATTTAAAATTTTGTCATCTTGTAAAGTACTGATTTACTGAAAATTTGGAAAACATTGTGGGAAAAGGAGAAAATGCTGGTAACCACCATTTTCTCCTTTTCCCACAAGTTTTTCAAAACCATTCTTCCCCTCAGCTTGTTCTAAACTCCCGATTGTTTTGTAGGGGATGAAAGGGGGCTAGGGATGAGACACAACTTAGTTAACCCATAACCACATAATCACTATACTTTTGACGACCTCGAGAAAGAAGCCTTTAGAAAACATTGTAGGAAAAGGAGAAAATGCTGGTAATCGGCATTTTCTCCTTTTCCCACAATGTTTCCTACCCCTCAGGAAAAAAAAATTCAATTTTTTTGTTATGTTTAATTTGTCATCTGCAAGTGCTTTCAATTTGGACAAGTGTGAAATTTCGTCGTTTGGTAAAGAGTTAAAAGTTATTTTTTGAGGACAGTAAAGATTCAGGAGATGAGGGTATAATGAAGGCTCTTTAATTGTCACAGATAGCATAAATCCTTATTAAAAATAGTCTGAAATTTAGTCTACCCATACTTCAAAGTATTTTCTACATTCATTTTCTAGGCGAATGTCTAAATACAAAAGAAAACAAGATTGAAATTTTTCACATTAATATTATAGATGTTCTATATTTCACTACTTGTCGGGAAATTCAACAATCACTATGCTTTCAATTCAGATGGTCCCTGGTCTCCTTTTTTTGTAAAATCTTTAATACAATCAGATGCTTTATGCAAACTGTATAATTAACTCATTACCAAACGACAATATTTTAGGCTTGCCCAAATTGAAAGCATTTGCAGACGACTAAATACAAGTGACTAAAAATTTGAAATTTGCTTTGTGAAGGGTGGAAAACATTGTTGGAAAAGGAGAAAATGCTGGTTACCAGCATTTTCTCCTTTTCCCACAATGTTTTCTAAAGGCTTCTTTCTCAGGGGCGTCAAAAGTAGGGATTGTGTGGTAATGGGTTAAGGATCTAACTGAACAGGGAATTCTTTTTGATTTCAGATATAAAATATAATAATTACATGCTACATTTTTCGTCTAGCCCACATGAAAAAAGTGGGAAATTTGCATGACAGTTTTATATTAGATTCATAGAAGATGCAAACAAGGCAAATCCCAGGTCATTTATTTTAGCCCTAAATTTTGTGAAAAAGTCTTGCAGAACTTACGAGTTTAAGTTTGTTTTTTGATTAACTGCCTTTCCCAAACAATCCCTGGTTTTTACTACCCTGAGATAGAATCCTTTTAAAAACATTGTGGGAAAAGGAGAAAATGCTGGTAACCAGCATTTTCTCCTTTTCCTACAATGTTTTCTACCCTGCTGGAAACAAATTTCAATTTTTCAGTTATGTATATTTTGTTGTCTGCAAGTGCTTTCAATCTGAACAAGTCTAATATTGTGTCGTTTGGTAAAGGGTTAAAAATGTCAACTACATTCTACCATATATCTAAATCTATTGCTTCAAAGGATTACGAAAAAATCCCAATGGGTCTGAGAATCTGGGAACTGATATTTTATCTCAAAACCACCATTCATATTTCTCTGTATTCAAGGCATAGTTATTTCTATGTAGGAATTTGTAGATTCATAAGAAAGGAATTTACCACATGACAAAATTTTAGACCTTTCAAAAGTGAAAGCACTTTCACATGACAATTTCAATGTAGCTCAATCAGATGCGATTTTTGTTTGATAGGAACTTGAAACATTGTTGGAAAAAGAGAAAATACTTGTCAATAGCATCTCCTTTTCCAATAATGTTTTCAAAAGGCTTCGTATTCAGGGTTGATAAAACTCAGCATTGTGTGATAAAGGGGTTATAAGCATGTATACATTTAACCTTCATTCTGGTCCTCCAATATATAATTCTAAGTCGGGAAGAAATCAGTACATTTTATGGCTCTCATAGAATTGAAATTTGTTCTGGGAAGGATAGAAAACATTGTGGGAAAAGGAGAAAATGCTGGTTACCAGCATTTTCTCCTTTTCCCACAGTGTTTTAAAAAGGCTTCTTTCTCAGGGGCGTCAAAAGTAGGGATTGTGTGGTAATGGGTTAATTCTTTACCAAATGACAAAATCTTGGAGAAGTCCAAATAGAAAGCATCTGCAGATGACAAAATCAATAAAAGGGATCAAAAATTGAAATTTAATTTGGAACGGATGGAAAACATTGTGGGAAAAGGAGAAAATGCTGGTTACGGGCCTTTTCTCCTTTTCCAACAATGTTTTTGAAAAGCTTCTTTCCCAGGGTTGTCAAAAGGGTTAAGATATAATATGCTGTATAAGGGTTAAGGCCACTTCTAGGGGTTAACCCTTTACCACATGGCAAAATTTTAGACCTATCCAAATTCAGGGCTTTTGTCGATGACAATTTCATAGTGGCTGAGATGATGCAATTTTTCTTCAAACTTTGTGGGAAAAGGAGAAAATGCTGGTTACCAGCATTTTCTCCTTTTCCCACACTGTTTTCAAAAGGCCTCTTCCTTAGGGTCGTTAAAAGGCGTCATTGTGTGGTAAAGGGTTAAGCTGAAAACAAAACATGTTAAGACCACAGCTTGCAGATAATATCTATGCAAATTTACCCATCAAAATACAAAAAAAAATATCTCTTTATGCCAAAGCAGATCTCAGTTTGAGGAAAAAATATGGGAAAGGAGCAAATATGCATTTCACAATCTATTGCTTCTTTTCCTGCATTGAAGTCTAATTATACTCTTTGACACAATATTATTTCAATATCATACAGTCATGCATGGGGGGGGGGGGAGGAGGTTGTAGCATTCTTTTAGATTGAAATATAAAAGAATATAAAAGACTGAAAATTGTAATTAGGTTTACACAAAAATTTTCACATAAGTACTCCGAAATTCTGCCAGCAGGTCAACCCCTGCGAAACAAAATGCATGAAATCAAGAATTTTTCACTCCTTTAAGAATACTTCATGAACAATTCTTAATCAATGCTTGAGGTTATATTCATGAAGTTTTATTCATGAAGTATGTCACTATCCACTTCATGAAGTGGTCAAGAATTATTGAAGAGTTCCAAATGTTCATGAAGTATTCATGATAGTATCACAAGGATTTTTTTTTAATATTTCATGAATAAATGTGTTCCTTAAAAGTTCAAGAATCATGAATTACTAGTTTTCAAATTAACATCAACCTGAAATGGACAACCTTTCAAGAATAGTTCATGAATTTCTAAAGTAGTTGGCCAATTGTTTTAAGAAAGTTGTGTTATTAACCAAGGGTGGTTTTACATAAATGAATGAATCCTATATAATTATTCTTTAAATATTTTACAAAAATTTCTGTATTCATATTTAATACACAGCTGATTTTTGGACACTTAATCCTTAAAAGACTCAGAACTTTTACTGACCCTGAGGAACTAGGCTTTTGCAAACATTAGAAAAGGGAAAAATGCCAATACCAAGTTTTTTCTCCTCTTCATACTATAATTTTCACCTTCTAGACATAAAAAGGAACATCTCTTTAAAATTATTTCAAAATCTGACACATGGTTTCAGAGAACAATAATTTTTAAGAATTCCTCCATTTCTGTATAGTGCAAGTAGCCCCTATTCACCAGAGCCACGTTTCTTGATGCATCAAAATTTCACGAACACTTTTTGGAAAGGGTTACCCAAGGAATATCTCTGAGAAATTATTTCAAAATCTGTATTGCGGTTTTAGAGAAGATCTTTAAAAAAAATTTGTAGAAAATTCCATTTGGTTGCCATGGCAACCACAGTTTTTGATGGCATCAAATTTTGTGAACATTTTTTAAAGAGGACCTCCCAAGGAACATTCCAGCCAAGTTTGGTCCAAATTGGCCCAGTGGTTTAGAAGGAGTTGATGTTTAAAGAATTGTTGACGACGCATGACGGACACCGGGTGATCCTAAAAGCTCCTCTTGAGTAGTAAAAGACAAAAGCAGAAAAGAAGAAATTGCTGTATACAGGTGTTTTCTCAATTTCCAACAATGTTTTCTATCTTAAGGTTACAAATCCCAGCATTTGAATGATGTGATGTAAGCATACCAAGTTTTTTTTTTTCCTACATGTAGATCCTGACATAACAGTGCATAATGCCTTTGCAGTTGATTGTGATTTTGATTGCATAATTCACGAGTTGAGAAGTAGCAAATTGGTATTAGTCTTCAATAAAATTAAAAAACTGCCACAATAAAGCTTAGCTTTGTGTCCTGGATTAAGTGTTGTGAAGAACAAGAGGCTCTTGGGAGCCTGAATTTGATTGACCAACAAGGATTTTGCTTATTTTCCAGCAAAAATCACTAATTCTTGACGGAAAAATGTAACATTTCGGAAGTGAAATAAAACTTTTTGACATTTTAAAGGATATTTTGCTTAAGTATTTATATTTCATAATCATTGATTAAGAATGGGTGCCAGCCAAGTTTAGTAGGGTGCCGGGTCACACGTGAGCAAGTAAAAGATACTGCGAATGGAATGGATTAGCAAAAAAATGAACGCAAATGAAAATAGGGACGAATGTATTCCTACCATTTTACCCGTGTTCGCCATACAAAGATTTATGAAAGTAATACCATGTGTCGGCCAAAGCAAATGCTTACAGACGTTGAAATTTTTCTTCTGATAAATCGCCTTTTTACACATTGTAGCAAGACCTTTCGATGTTTCACATCACTCATCTCCGTGACTCTTGGACGACGTAAATAGATGACGAACATTACACCGGATATTGTTTTTAGCCAATAAATTATGCGGGTTCCACCTAATGTCATCAGGGATTTCCGATGGTTCATATATTTACGGCGTAAACTTGACTGAAAGAGCCGTTTCAAACAGATCATATTTTGCACCTGTTAAACTTCTCTTAGTGTTTGTATCATTTTTTTCGATAGAAATCTCGTATTAATTCACATTTTCACGGCATTCCTTTCCAAATGAAATTAAAGAAATTACCTCGGAAAGTTTCGGCAATTTCCGACATTTACCATGTGTTCAAACTCGAAGCGGGTCCTGTCGTAGCAAAGAAACAGAACTTTCGAATACATTTCCTGACGATTTGGACCCAAGAAAATGCTTGGCTGTTGCAAACACCGATGGAAGGAGACAGGACATCGACAAGATTTAATGGAATTGTTTATCAAGCTCTAATAGCGGACTACAAAAACTGTAAGTGGATTTCTTGGTGTAAGTATTCGCCCCCTTGAGTTATCACCCCCAATTTGATTGGGAACCAATTCTCTGGAGAAATCGTACCAAAGTTCATGTTGGAAATATAAATTCAAGATGTCAACTTTAAAACTTCTTCCTTTTATCTTCTAAGTATTTTATTTACCCCCTTTCCTGCTTAATGGGTGAAATGAAACTCAAACCGATAGAAAAATTCAAATTTAGTTGTTTTTAACGTATTTTTTAGGGAATGATAATCCTTCCTTGGAGAGTGTAGATCTAAGATCAGATTGCACGTTCTGTGCAGTCTGATCATAACCTACACTAGCTTTAAACGATCAGTGAGTCAGGCTTAGCAAACTAGTAAGAAATACAAGTGTTGTTTGATTGCCATGTCATTCTTGCTAGTGTAAATTTCACACAAACGGGGTTGTTTCAACACCTGTCACAGACATTTATGGATGAAGAGCGAGCGACTGGCTCAGATCATAATGACTTGCTAATACATTGGATTCCAGTAACTTGCAAGTCATATTTATTGGGGTAAATATTTTGATTAAACCTTTACCACACAGTCCCGACTTTGACGACCCAGCATCTTCTCCTTTTCTCACAATGTTTTCTAACCTGCTGGTAACAAATGTCAATTTTTGAGTTAAATTTATTTTGTCGTCTGCTAGTGCTTTCATATTGAACCAGTCTAAAATTTTTGTCCTTTGGTAAAGTAATTTTTGTTGTAAATGTAAACAAAGATCAGACTAAAAGTAAGTGCAGTCTGATCTTAAATCAACTATGTCCATATTTTTACCAAAACAAGATAAAAGAAGCCACATTTTTGCCATTTTTTTCTGCCTGAAAATTACATTTCATTTATTTCTACACTAATCAGTTTCCAGATTTAACAACCTAGACATTATAGGCTTATGAATACATTGTGGAAAAAGAAGAAAATGCTTGTACCCTTCCAAAGGTAAAAACCAATTTTGAGAGAGTTTTAATTTTTTGTCTGCAATTGTGTCGACCAATGCACCAGCTTGATACAATATACAAGCAAAGGCTACGTTGTCACAGCCAAGATATAGTTGTATGCATTTATTTCAGATTAAGATTATGTAACAGAGAAAGGTGCATATTTACAAGATTTCGTCAATGTTGTCTTGATGGAGAATGAGTTAGAGGCATCTGAACATGTGGAGAGGATAAGATAGGACTATGGTAAGCATGAATCATCATTTATCTATATTTTAATAGTCTTTTTTTTTTCTGAAACATTTGATAGACAGTTGACAAAATTTTTCAAACATCGACTGATCATCAGGGGCACTTAAAACTATCTTTTCATTTTTTATGATGAATTTCAAGAGTAAATAACATGGTGTACACAAATTCATGTTTAAAGCATTATCAGTATAAAAATTAGTAAAAACTTTGGTCGCATTTGGAATGAAAATATGTAACAACCAATGGATTAGATGAGGATGCGGAAAGAATGGAGGTTGGACCTTCTTGTTTTACAGCATAAGCACTTAATAAACAAAATATCAGAGAAGAAGTAAATAGACAAAAAAAATGACTAAATTTAGATTTCTGCAATTTAACAGTTATAAAAATGAATGCATGCCAGAGCTGCAAGTTTTTCTTTCCACTTCATTCTAAGAAGTCTGTGTACATAAGATCGGTATTCCCACTAATTTTTTAAATCAAATGTTCACTAGCCCCTAGGCTAAAAATCTGTGGGTAAGATTTCATATTAGAGGGTATAGCACTAACGGTTCCCATCCAGGGGTAAAGCAATCCATATTGAAAATTTGCACCAAAAAGGTCCGTTATATTAAGATACTTATGTAAATCTATTGCTTACAATCAATAAAAAAACTGAAAAGGCAATTTGAAGTGGCTGATTGGACAATGGGTAGAACAAGGGAACCTGTAAAATCTTAAAAATCATTCTCTGTAACCAATCGCCAGATTTTGAAATGATTTTGTAGTTCACTAAATACTGTTGTGAACCCTTTTAAACGGCTTTACCCCATAAGGTATTTCTATGGTATCTCTAATTGACCCTAAATAACAGCAAGGATGACACCATTTCTTATGTGTATATGACACCTTTTGATAGCATAGAAAACATTGCGACAAAAGGTGGAATTGCTCGTCATGACTCACGAGCAATTTCACCTTCTGCCGTAATGTTTTCTAAAGACTCCTACAAGCAACGCGTAAAAATGAGTATCTATGGAGTAAAGGGTTAAACTAGTTACCAAACAAGGAAATATTAGACGTCCAAATTGAAGCACTTGCACACAAATTAAATGGAACTCTAACACTGAAACTTGTTTCCAGCAGGGTAGAAAACATTGGGAAAAGGAGAAAATGATGGTAACCAGTATTTTCTCCTTTTCCCACAATGTTTTCCAGAGGCTTCTATCTCAGGGATTGTTTGGTTAAGGGTTAGAAATTGTCTGATTTTTTTTTAAACCATGGCAGCCAAAGGGGGGGGGGCTTATTTTTACTAGGTGCAACCTCAACAAACGTTGCATGAAGTTGACTCACATATTGTAAGAGTTGTACATATCAGACTTGACTTCAAATTCAAACAAATGAATCACTGTTTTAATTTGATTTTTACAGAGCAGTTGTGAAGAGTCCACTCTTGGTCGCAAACTTGTGACATAGAACCAGGAATACTAAAGGCTTATTGAATCTGCTCAAACATGACAAAAAGGTAGAGAAGAACAAAGTGAGCTGCTAATAAGCCTCATGAAGAGGAAACTGAAGAAAAAATTCACAGATTTTAGAAAAAACAGATGACAGAGAAAATCCAGTTACCCCCCGGTCTCACAGACCCCGATTTGATCCCGATTTCGAAAATTTCAAAATCGGCGCGAAATCGGCTAGCTTCGGGAGAGTCGTAGTGCCTCCTGACTCAAATCGGCATCAATTCGGGATCAAAAATAAATCGGGACAAAAATTTCAACATGCGCAAATTTTTCTCCCGATTTGGGAAATCGTGCTGAAATCGGCGCACCTCGGTGTACCTCGTACTAAGTCGTCGTTGTTCGTAGTGAGCAAATCGGCGTAATTCGGCGTTATTCGGTCCTATTTCGGCGTACCTATCTCGGCGATGAACCCCGAATAACGCCGATGTACTACGAGTAACTCCCGATTCTCGCCGATGAACTACGACGAGATACGCGACTAGCATCACGAGCTACACCGACCGACACCGAATAACTACGAACTGCTAAGATATCATCCCGTAGTACTACGAAGTATCCCGAATTCCGATTGGTATGAAAAGGAAACTCAACTTTGAAAACAAGTCATTTGCAGATTTTTTCAAAACTTCTAAACGAGATGCTTCACCATACTTCGATACAATGGTACCAAAAAGGGGTCTTTCGAAGAAAAAGCAGTCAGCTACAACAGATATGCCTCCTCCATCGAGCACCCAAGCTCCACCATTAAGCACAGAGAACTAACCTGACCCTGATTTTATGCCGGATCAGCTAGTTGTCCTGCAAAATGAGTTTGAGGATGACGTCTAATATCCATATGATGACTGATTTTTTTTTCTGTTAATAATGGAATTTATACACATTGGACGAAATCGGGGCATAATCCTGAAATAAGATTTGAAACTCGTTGTCAATTCGGATCTGTAGGCGTATGTCGCAAAGAATCTTTGTGCATCGTCGTCCATCGTAGTAAGAAATCGGGACAATCGGTCTAGATCGTACTGTTTCGTAGTAACTCGGCTCCTAAACTCGGCGTACTTCGAAACAAAATCGGGGCAAAAGCGTAGTAAATCGTATCGCATCATAGATTTTTCGCAGCCCATCGGGAACACACCGATGTATGTCTAAAAATACCCCTCGTCCAAGGATGATCAGAGAAAAACGGCTTGAATTCGTGGTAAATCGGAGAAAATGCGCTCTCCCGAAGCACTACGATTATTTTGGAAATCGGGGGTCTGTGAGACCGGGGGGTAAATAAAGAAAAAATTCAGGAAAAATGAGAATACAGATGAAGATAAATCTTACAGTCCGATTTGATGGTAACCAAACAATCCTGTTTTAAGGACTCCTATGAAGAAGGTGGAGAAGAACAGAGTGAGCTGCTTATAAGTCCCATGAAGAGGAAACTGAAGAAAAAATTCAAATCACATTCAGTGACCGCTCTAGTTGTATTTTTGTGTTAGATCAATGAGCAGTTTCAGTTAGACCATGGTCAGTTAGGCCATAATGGTCACTATCACCATAAATTAAAAAAGGAAATATTCTACTGTATGAATTGTTCTTGAATCTCTATTTCATGCCTGAAATACTGTTGAAAACAGCGTAAAACACAATTCAATCAATCCACATTTCATGAGATTTTAATGCATTTTGCACATCTTCAGCTTGCCTCATATTCATGAAGTATTCATGAATTTGACCAATTTAAAAACTACTTGTTTTCATGAAGTATTCATGAATACTCTACTAGACAATATTCATGAAATTTCAAGAATATTAATTCATGAAGAATTCATGAAGAAGAAGTGAACAGAAAATGAGACATTGAATTTATGAATAAAAAAATGCATGAAAACTTCATGAAAAATGTATGTTCATAAAAAATTCATGAATTTTTCATGAAGATAAACCAATGCTTCATTCATGATTTTTTTAAGAACTTGTATGTGTTCTTGAATTACGAATGTTTTATGCATTTTATCCTTCATGAACAATTCATGAACCATCATTTCACGATTTTTTCATGAATTTGTCTCATTTTCTGTTCACTTCTTATTCATGAAGTATTCATGAATTCAACTCATGAACACTTCATGTTGTTTTCATGAAATGTTCATGAAGAATTCATAAACACGACACAGGGGAAAGGAGTCTCAGTTGCTCAAAGCAGAAGTCAACAACTGATGAATCAGAGTCTGCTTGGATGGATGGACAGACAAACACAGATACAGACACTCAAACAGAGATCAAGAGAAACAGACAGCAACAGTTTACTGTTCACCTGTGGCTCATCTTAGAGCAACTTTGAGTGCCCAGGTTTAAGTTGATTATGAACATTTTTCAAGGAGCAGAAAATTAAGTACAATCTTTACATTATCATGAATTAGTTTTGATGCATGAATACATACAAAAGAATTGTAGCAAGGACAGAAACTGCCTGTAGAAACTAATTTCTATTTTAGCCACAATAAACAAAACCTTGAGCTTTGATCCAGAAGATTAAACAAGAGGATCATGATGGTCCTATATCGCTCACCTGAGTATTAAGCTGTAAAATCAAACTTGTGACCCCTGGGCAGGGCCAGTTTTGACCCCAGGGGTATCCTAAGAAAAAACTTGGTAGAGGTCCATTAGGAGATGCTACTTACAAAATATCAAAGCGCTACTACAGCTTCTAGATTCAGAGAAGTAGAATTTTAAAGTTTTCCTTCTTTGTTCCTATGTTTCGAACTTGTGACCCCTGGGGCAGGGCAAGTTTTGACCCCAGGGACATCATATGAACAATCTTGGTAGAAGTCCACTAGGAGATACTATGGGTACATACCAAATATAAAAGCTATGCACCTTCTAGTTTCAGAGAAGAAGAATTTTAAAGCTTTCCTTCTTTGTTCTTATGTTACAAACTTGTGAGCCCCAGGGCGGGGCCAGTTTTGACCCCAGGGGCATCATATGAATAATCTTGGTAGAGGTCCCCTAGGAGATGCTACATACCAAATTTCAAAGTTCTATGCCTTCCAGTTTCAAAGAAGAAGATTTTCAAAAATTTTGCTATTTTTTCCTTTTGGTTGCCATGGCAACCAGAGTTATGGGTGGAATTCAATCTCTTGAGCAACTGTGGTAGAGCTTCACCCAAGGAACATACCTGCCAAGTTTCATCAAGATTGGCCCAGCGGTTTAAGAGGAGAAGATGTTTAAAGAAATTGTGGACAACGCATGACGGACGACGGACATTGGGCGACCACAAAAGCTCACCATGAGCACTTCGTGATCAGTCGAGCTAAAAACTAAATGTCTGTTTAAGTGGATGTGACAATTTCTATAGTGACAAACAGCTACATAAACACCTGTTGAGCAAAAAACAATATCAAATCATCAAGTTTGAATAACTGTACCGATTCCCAAAGGCAGTTTTAAACAAAACATTCTAAATGTGTAACAAATGTATGCACAGCTTGCAGTATCAAGTAATGTGGTTTCAAATTTCACAGTCCCTGGACCATCAAAAAAGTGATGGGGAGACAGAGAGTCTGTCAAATTAAAATTCTTTGACTACAGAATAAACACTGTCCACAAAAACTTCTGTTGCTGTCTAAAGTTAAAGAAAAGAGTTCTTTACCACAAAACAAAAATATAGACTTGTCTAAAGTTACAGGATTTGCAGATGCCAATTTAACCCTTTAACAAATGACAAAATTTTAGACCAGTCCAATTTACAGACAACAAAATTAATGTGACTAAAAAGTTGATATTTGTTTTGGGAATTGGAAGAAAACATTGTGGGAGAAGGAGAAAATGCTGGTTACCAGCATTTTCTCCTTTTCCTACAATGTTTTTTTTTTCAAAAGGCTCTTTTCTTAAGGTCATAAAAACTAGGGATTGTGTGGTAATGAGTTAAAACTCATTTGTGACAGATAAATTCTGAGAAACTGTTCCGAACTGTTATGTATTGGGTTAATAAGTCAATAATAAAGCAAATTCAACTTGTGTCCTCCATGAAATCTAGAGAGACAATTCTGCTGCACTTGGTGGGACATTCTGGTCTCTAACTTTTGAAAACCTGGTTACGATATTCTGTAAATTTCATCTTCTCTAAAATCTGATTGAGATCTTCAAGTTTTAAATTGGCAATAGTTATTCACTAAACTAGCTATTATGGTAAGGTTTGTAAGTGTCTTAACCTAGGACACATCCACAATATGCAGACTCTTTATTATGCATTGAGTAAGGACTAAACCTGAGCCTTCAAGGAAACAAAATCAAAATTTCACCAGTAAGCCATGTGTGGACCCACCTTCAAGTTTCCACTCTTGACCAAATGACAAAACTTTGGACTTGACCAAATTGAAAGCATTTGCAATGGACAAATTAACTAACTGACATGACCATTGATGGTTTCTGTCTTTGATAGTGAAAAAAACATTGTGGGCAAAGGAGAAAATGCTGGTAATCTCAAGCCCTGATAGCTCAGTCAGTAGCGCATACAGAACTTTAGAACAGGGGGTCGTGAGTTTGATCCCTGGCTGGGCCAATTTCTCTCCGAGGACTGATGATACTTACTGCGACAGGATTCATTCCTCTCTCACCACTGATCGGTGTTTTTAGGATGGTTATGTGTGAAAGCAGCCAGTGGCTTGGAAAGAAAATTATGCAGGGAACTGGTAACAGAAACTCCAGGAAAGCATGGACAGGTGCACTGGCCACTGCAATATAACTAAAATAATGTTGACAATGGCAGTAAACACTATACAATCAATCCTCAAGATTGTTGAATGTCAGGACTGTGTGGTAAAGGGATACAAAACCAGGATTGCTTAGTAAAGGACGCACTTAATGACAAGATTTCAATCTCAATTTTAGTTAAACCAACCCCCTCAATTTTAAAGCTAAGAATGTAATATAATCTCTATTTAAGTGTTAGTTCTGACGCAAAATGATATCTTATTTCATCCATATAGCAATTAAATGCAACCGCCGAGGTGTTTCAATGAAATAGGCAACCATGAAAAGCCTATAATACTAATGATGTATGATGTAAAGAATCTTTTAAGCTATTGCTTTAATTAAAAGGTTTAATCAAAGACCTGAATTCCTCTTAGAAATATGCAGACTGTCATTAAATTTTGCCATTTACAAGTCATTATATTTCACAAAGGCAACTTCCAATATGAAATTGTAAGGCAGTCCTTGTTCTAGCAAGATAGTTTAGTAAACGCTTTCCCAAACAATCCATTGTTAATTTACGACCCTGAGACGGAAGCCGTTTGAAAACATTGTGGGAAAAGGAGAAAATGCTAGTAACCAGCATTTTCTCCTTTTCCCACAATGTTTTCTTCCAAACTTCTGTTTCTGATTTATGTTTATTTTGTCATCTGTAAGTGCTTTCAATTTGGACCAGTCTACAGCTTTGTCGTTTGGTAAAGAGTTAAATCCAATTTCTCATGCTAAGAATTTGAGAGTTCTCCAAATTGAAAGCATATATCGTCAGTGTACTTCCAAAACCTCGTAACTACAGCTTGTTACAAGCTGTATTACAAGGTTTTGGAAGTACACTGACGATATGTCGACGATCAAATTGTGATAAAATTGAACTTAATAATTATGTTCTTTGACAAGGTAGAACACATTATGGGAAACTCTTATCTAATCATTCTCAGTGACTGCTTTTTGAAATCTTTAAACATTGTTTGCAACATGAGGTGGGAAAGATCATTGAAGGTTGATGCCTCTCGTCAGGAGATTCAAGCCTCCAACCTTCTATCTGAGAGATCAAGTCTCTAAGAATGCCCCTACATCATAGTGCCTTCCACTAAGAGTGGTCGTAGAAAGCCTGTGAACATGTTGTGGAATAAAGAACATTTGGTCGGTTTACTTCGAAAACCTCATGTTACTACAACTTGTTACCAATATGTTTTTGAAGAAAACCAACGATTGCTACATGTATGTCACAAATAATTGCTTCTCTTTTGATAGGTCAAATTCTTGTGTGGCTCCGGGGAAATGTGTGAGACTCGTAACATTGAGGCTCCACATTTCAAGCCTGACACTGGAAGCACAAGTTTTTCATTAGAGACTGTCCTTTGACAAGACATCTCAGAGCTCTGGCTTGTTAACCCTTTACTCCATAGATACTCATTTCTATGCGCTGCTTGTAGAAGCCTTATTAAAACATTGTGGCAAAAGGTGAAATTGCTCTATGCTATCAAAAGGTGTCATATACACATAAGAAATGGCTTCATCCTTGCAGTTAATTAGGGTCAATTAGAGATAACATAGAAATGCCTTCTAGGGTAAAGGGTTAATGGTCACACAAACTAAGTAAGCTATTACCATGGTATGATTGGAATATTGTTGAAAGCAGAGTAAAACACAATCAATTAAGCCATCAATGCTTTTCTGGAGCTATTCTAATTTCCACCAAATATTTTGTACAAGCATTTTCTTCTTTTCACCAACTTTTTCAATGGCCATATTCCTCTGGGTCATTTAAGACTGGATTATTTGGTAAAAGATTAAATCTGAATTTAGTGATTCTCCTTTACAGTTCTACAAGGAAGTTTTCAAAGTAATATAATGCAAATTTGTTATTGATGATTGTTAGATATTTATATTATCTTCAAATGTTGCACATATTTATTACCACTCTTTCAATCCAGTAGGAGACACGTAACGGAAATGCAAAAAAAAAAGTCACGAGACTGTCTCGGTATGTTATCACATTACTAAAAGCGGAAAAATGTCAAACAGTGGTGAGAAAATTTATTCAGCTTTTCTGCATTCAAAGTCAACAGAGCATACTATAACACTATATACCTCATCACATTCCTAAACACTTATGTTTCCCGCAATTCTCCACAATACCTATTCTGTATTTCAGGTTTTGCTAAAATTGCCTCAGAATCGGACTTTTCCACTGTATTTCATTCATTTCCACCTATAGCTACCTAGTGCTCCGATTATGCATTAATGTTGAACTCTTTACCAGACGACAAAATGTTAGCCTTGTCCAAATTGAAAGTATGTGCAGACCACAATTTCAATGTGGCTCAAATGGTGCAACTGTTTATCGATAGGGTAGAAAACATTGTGGGAAAAGGAGAAAATGCTGGTTACCAGCATTTTCTCCTTTTCCCACTATGTTTTCAAAAGGCTTCTTTCTCAGGGTCGTTAAGTCGTTATTGTAATTTGGTAAAGGGTTAACTTGTTTAACTTGTGGTACCTCCTGTGTTTGAAGTGCACTGTCCAAGGGCAATAGCACTGACCCAAATGCAGTATGCTGGAATCAAACTGGGATTGATTATCGATACAGTACAAATCCACCACCGTAATCACTCTGAGCCAAAGAATGGATCGTTTACTTTCCAAACAGGCAAAAAAACTATGCATCCTCTTTATTTCAACCCTTAGGCTGCTAGGCGTGACTCACCAACCTAATTTTGGACAGTGTAGTTCAAGATCAGAGTGCACAGAAATAGCAGTCTGATCTTGGATCTACACTGTCCAATAAGGAGATATTAATCCTGCAAAGATAGCTTTAAAATAGAATATTTAGATTTTTACCATTGAATAGAAAATTTCATTTTAGTTATTTAGCTGGATAAGGTCACTGCTCTGGGCTGCTGAAGTGAGGCCAGCAACTGGTTCTACAGGCCAACACAGATCTTCTTGTAAATGCAAAATGGCATATCATATTGTTGGTTTTGCATTGCTGATTAAGAGCTCCAGATGGAGGCAGTGATTTTGATTTCAAAATCGAAAATATTAACAATTCTCCACTAAACCCTATGTTGTGGGTACTCATTAGAATCGTCTCATTGAGACGATTCTAATGAGTACCCACAACATTGGGTTTCGAAGTACCCACAACATTGGGTTTCGAAGAGAAATAATGGATTTAGAATACCATCACTTCCTCTTATCTGGAGCTGTGGCTGATGGATCAATAGGCAACGGTTTGTTCCAAAGAAAATCAATGACAGCCTGATGAAAATAGAATGGGCCAAATTTTCCTTCTTAAGATCTTTAAGCACCTTTCACAACTATAGTTGTCTTTGCAGCTACTGTAGATCAAAATCAGGCAGCAAAAAACTTGCAGCCTGATCTTTGATCTACACAGCTCTGTTGGAACAATTTAAACAAAAACAAATATGAAATTGTGGTTATTTGGGTTGCAAATCTAGCATGAAAATGTATGATACTTTTATTCTGCACTTCAAGAGTAGATATTCACTTTCTTGAATCTTCTACATTAACAACCATACTTCCTGTTGCAGGAAATGTATACCATGATGAGATGGCAAAAAATGCCAAGTCTGATCTTAATCTTATATATCCTCAATGCTGATAGAATTTTTGACACTAATCAATACCTGAATTTCTTTCTTTTCCCTCACTGTTTTGAGGGTTTTCATTATTACTAAAGGGTTATAGTCTCGACAGATTCATTCTGGGTTACCATACAGGCAATAAAACAATTATTCATATAGTCATTACTTCTTGTTACTGCTTGTTGCTTATCTGTGTTCAGGACAATTGGCATGCTGTTTGGGCTACTAAGAGGTAAATCAGGATCACATGCACAGATTAACTCATTACCAAATGACAATATTTTAGGCTTGTCCAAATCGAAAGCATTTGCAGACGATACGATAAAAGTGACTGAAAATTTGAAATTTCTTTTGTGGAGAGCAGAAAACATTCTGGGAAAAGGAGAAAATGCTGGTTACCAGCATTTTCTCCTTTTCCCACTATGTTTTCTAAAAGCTTCTTTCTCAGCGGCGTCAAAAGTAGGGATTGTGTGATAATGGGTTTAGCAGCCTCAGATCCTAGATCTAGACTGCAGTGAATGATGTCCTACCTACAGTATCAGATACTATACTTTATAAAATTAATGAGATAAGATGGTACACAGTGAATAGCATGGGTATTGCTATAAAATATAAGCCATAACAAACTCTTTACCACTTTACCTAATGACCCTGAGAAAGAATCCTTTTGAAAACATTGTAGGAAAAGGAAAAAATGCCGGTAACCAGTGTTCCTACAATGTTTTCTTCCTTTCCCCAAACAAATTTCAATTTTTTAAGCCAAATTCATTTTGCCATCTGTAAATGCTTACAATTTGGACAAGTCTAAAATTTTGTCATTTGGTAAAGAGTTAAGAAAAGGGGATTTAGAGTACATGTATCTCCAGGATGCATTATTCAAAGTTAGTCATTTCATGAATTATTTGTCCACAAAACCATTTTTCCAACAACTGGCTAAATCTGGAGATAGAATAGATTTTGAACATGCAGAAAATTATCAAAGAGCAAAAGGTTTTGACCCTGTCAGGCAGAAATGGGTCTATACTTTTTTTCCCCAGGTACATTAAATTGCCTTTCTTAGAGCATGTCTCCTATTTATGTCTGTTTTTCTGACTGGCATTAAACAGTCTTAATTCATTGAGTTCACAGAGTTCTCTAACCTGTTAGGAGTACTAAAAGTAATTCTTATGAATATTTCAGGACACCTTTACATAACAAATGCAGGGCACAGTGACAGCTCAATGATGTGAGTGACAAAGTTTTCTTCTACACTGAAAGCATTAAAATTTTGTAGATCATGGAATAAGAATCTTTGCTCAAGGTATAAGACTGGCCTTTGAAAGGTTTAATCAGATCGAATAAAAACAAAAATATTACAAGTGGAGAAGTATTTGCTATCCAGCATTTTGTTTTTTCCCAAACACTGTCAAACACATCATGAATTACCTAAGGGTTTAAGGTTCTGTTGCTATTACAGGAAACAGACAGATTTCATTCGGTAATTGTCTTAGCCTTTTTCCTGTGCTTGATCCTTTCATAAGCCACTGTAACATCACTATCATTCTTTTCTCATTTTCCCACAATATTTTCAAAGGCCTGTTCAAACACGGTTTGCAAAAACTCAGGGATTGGGTGGTAAAGAATTAAAAGTGGAGCTTACTATGCTATACACGATTTTCTAGGGAAAGGCTACTTCTAGCTTTTGATTATTCACGATGAAACCACACTTTCGGTACATTTGCTTAAAATATAATCCAAATATACTGTATTAAATTTCTTACTTTCAATCAATCTACTTAATTCTATTCATTAAAATCAGTATGTTTGTACTACATGATTGAAGAAATCAATTTAAAATTGTAAATCTCCCCTCCCATATTATTTGACTGACCAATTTTTTTAAGATGAATGCCACTTAACCCATTACCACACCATCTCTACTTTTGATGCCCCTGAGAAAAAAGCCTTTTGAAAACACTGTAGGGAAAGGAGAAAATGCTGGTAACCAGCATTTTCTCCTTTTCCCACAGTGTTTTCTACCCTTCCCAGAACAAATTTCAGTTTTTCATTCACCTTTATTTTGTTGTCTGCAAATGCTTTCAATTTGAACCAGTCTAAAATAATGTCGACTGGTAATGAGTTAACTCTTTAACAAACAACAAAATTTCTGACTAGTCCAAATTGGAAACATCTGCAGACAATGTAACTCCAAAACTGAAATTTGTTTTTAAAACGGTAGAAAACATTGTGGGAAAAGGAGAAAATGCTGGTTACCAACATTTTCTCCTTTTCCCACAATTTTTTCAAAAGGCTTCTGTCATAAGGGTGTTAAAAGTCTGGATTGTGTGGTACAGGATTGACTCTGATGAAAATTTTGGCTTTGAAAGGGTAAAAAAAAAACTTGTTGAAAAAGGATGAAATTCTGGTACTAGTACCAGCATTTTCTTCTTTTCCATTTTTGTTAAAATAAAATTCTGCTTTTCATGGGTCATTCCAAAGAGGTATTGCTACTTTAGAAATGCACTCAATGCTTTGATTTGGTTTAACTATTTACCGCACAATGCTGACTGCCCTTTGAAAACATTGTGAGAAAAGGAGAAAATGCTGGTAACCAGCATTTTCTGCTTCCCATAATGCTTTCTACCATGTCAAAGAACAATAGAACTATTTAAGCCACATTAAAATTGTTGTCTGTGAATGCTTTGAACTTGGACACAGCTGAAATTTTGTTGTCTTAAGTAAAGGTTAATTACAAATATTGAAAGATCCTGGATCCTAAAACTGACAATGAGTACATACTATCCAGTCTGGTTGTGCAGCAAAGTATGAAAAAGCACTACCTAACTGCCATGCAGCTAACAGTCCTTTACTGTTTGTAAAAGAAGCTTAAAATATATCTGTCCTCAAAATCAAAAGGGTTTTAATCTGTAGACTCAATGACCTTTTTATTGTGCTGTTGAAAACCAAAAAAATGGTTTAAAAAATATAGTTTGAAAATTCAACACATCGACTTGGATGTGGAAACTAGTAATAATCTGGCATAAAACACATTGACTATTCTTGATAAAAATTCCTCTCTAGCAATGTTGCCAGTTGTCGTCTTGTGTTCCTGTTAAATCTTTACAAACAACAACAAAGTTTTAAACTTTTTCAATTGAGAAGCAACTGCAGATAACAAAATTCAATGATGCCAAAATTATGGCAGGTCGGCAAATCCCTGTTAAAGGATTAAAAACATTGTAGAAAAAAATAAAAATGCTTAACCCTTTACCACACAATAAAGACGTAAACTTTGACGACCCTAAGGTAGAAGCCTTTTGAGAACATTGTGGTAACCAGCATTTTCTCCTTTTCCCGTAATGTTTTCTACAACTCCCAAATCCAATTTCGATTTTACAGTCACACTTATTTTGTCGCCTGCAAATGCTTTCAATTTGGACCAATCTATAATTTGTTGTTTGGTTACCGAGTTAAGTTATTGGCATCTTCCTCTTTTATCATTTTTTTTTTTCCAGACTGAGGATTCTGTGCTAAAGAGTCAACTTTTACCAAATTACCAAATTTGAGTCTTTTCCATGTGACTCAGATGAACAAATTTATTGTTGAAAGGGTGAAAAAAGTAATTGTATTATTCTGCAAGATATATGTAGTCAGGACATTAGATAACCAGCATTTTCTCCATTTCCAACAATGTCTTCTACCCTGTACTTCCTCTGCTGCAAATTACCCCCATGAGTTAATGACTTATTAAAGCCCTAAAAAGGGAAATTGTCAACACTGGATAAAATAGAGTTCAAAAACCTTGTCAAATGTTTTGATCCCAGGGGATAAAAGGCAATTTTGTACAATAAAAAGTTGGCTTACCGGTGAAAACTGACATAAACATAGTCTAGATAAAATTTCTTTTCAATGCAAGACTACAATAAATAGTTCAGCAAAAAAAATCTGTCAATTCATCGGTGAAATTACCCCCCCTCATCGGTTGACATATTTTAAATTCTTTAACTCATTACCTCCTGCAGCTGACTTTTATTATTTTGCGGTCCAGATTTACATTGGTAAATATTGTGGCATAAGGAAAAGTTGCTGATATGGAGCAATTTCTCCATTTACAACAATATTTTTGCATCTATGCAAGTAGTAAAACTCAATTATAATTATGATAATAATAAGTCTCTCTGAGGAATTGCCCTTAACACTTTACCAAACGACAAATTAACAAACTGGTACAAAATGAAAGCATTTTCAGACAAAAAACAAGAGCCGTCAGAGACGGGTTATGCTCCCCGAACATGAGTGCTTGTCATAAAATATAAGAAATTGATATAAATTCACTTCTTTTATCCTAGAAGAACCTGTTCATGCCCCCCAAAATTTGAAGTGAAAAGGCAATTACTAGCTTAGAGATAGCCAAACAACAAACTTGTAGAGGACAATAAGCCCCCTTTAAGCCCCCTTTTCCCATAAGGCAATATTGCATCATTGAAATAAATACAACTGGTGTGTGGTTTGTGGCATTTTTAATAGTAATTCAAAATTCGAAATTTCATAAAATTTTGAGCAGTCATCCATTAAATATTACATAAAACAATTTTTTACATGAAGCCCCCTTTTTCCGAGATGCAGCCTGAAATTGAGAAAAAGGAAGAGAGGTACCTGGGCAACGTTTCAACAAGTTCAGATTTGAAATTTCACAAAGTTTTGAGCACTGATAAAGGAGAACCTAGTGAAAAACAATTTTTTCCATGAAGTCCCCTTTTTCCCTGATGCAGCCTTTAATTTGAGAAACCAGGAAAGACATATTTGCGCATTAATAATTCATAGATTGCAAAAACAAAGGGCACATGTTGAAACTTGTAAAACAAGATATAACCATGAAATGTTGACAAAAAGTGAACAAGATATTAGTAAAAATTGCAATTTTGCATTAGGGCCCCTTTTTCATTTTACAAGAAACCCCCTTTTTCCATGACAGAGGGTCAAATTGAAAAACACATAGATAAAAAAACAAGAGCACATGGTGAAACTTTGAAATAACAATATAACCATGAGGTGTAATGAAATTTTGACCAAAACTGAATGAAATGTTAGTAAAAATTGGAATTTTGCAAGAAGCCCCCTTTTTCTATGACAGAACGGCAACTTAAAAAATGCCCAGATTAAAAATAGCAAGTGCACATGCTAAAACTTTCCATAAACAATATAACCATGAAGTTTCATGTTATTCTGACAAAAACTGAAGGAGATATTGGTAAAAATTGCAATTTTGCATTAAGCCCCTTTTTTCCATGACACGGGGTCAAATTGAAAATCCGGGAAAACTGTATCGGCACATTACCCTAAGGAGTTCATATATGAAGTTTCATCCAATTTGGTCCAAGGGTTGTGGAGAAATCGCTTCGGACGGACGGACAGAAGGAAGGACGGAAGGACAGACGGAAGGACGGACGGACGGACAGACGAAGCGGCGACTATATGCTCGCCCTTCGGGGAGCATAAAAATGCAACTGAAAAATCGAAGTTTGTGTTAGGAAGGGAAGAAAACATGGTGGGAAAAGGAGAAAATGCTGGTTACTAGCATTTTCTCCTTTTCTCACAATGTTTTCAAAAGGCTTCTTTCTTAGGGTCATTAAAAGTTGTGATTATATGGTAAAGGGTTAAAGAGACTTGACTTGGTGAAAGAAATTAACCAACCCTTTATCAAACAATACTAATTTTAATCTAATTTTAATCACTGTAAGAAAATGGGTAAAGAATTTTATTGTGTTTGGTTTGTATTTGAGTTAAACGATATTTTAACAGGATATGCCATAACATGGTGGTCAAAGACGCATCTATGTGTCTCCTGGCTTTCTCACTCTATAGTACTGGCATAACTTTCTTTCAAAGGTAACTGACTACAGGGCAATAAATTGCAGGAAAAGAGATTCAGCCCAACCAGGTATCAAACCCCCAATCCCCAGGTCTTAACAAATATGCTAACTATTGAGCTACCCAGTAAGCCCCCTGAAAAACATTGTGAGAATAAAAGAAAATGTTGATTATCAGCATTTTTTTCTTCTCCCTGACTAACTTTTCTTCTCAAAAAATAACCTTCCCTTCCCCATATAATTTTCACCATCTTGTGAAACACATATAATTTTATGTTTGCCAACATGCTCTTGATGTGGACCAGTTTAAAACTTTCTTCTCTGACATATGGTAAAAAGTGCAATGCAATATGTACCAATATTTCAACTACATTTTAAATGTAGTTCAAACACAAGTATTCAACTACATGCAAACACAGTTCAAACACTTTTAGCAGCCATATGCAACCAAAAAAGGTGAAAGTTTTATCCAGTGGAAAGTGTCTGTCAGATTTGGGACATTTTATATCCTAACAACATGTTGCCATGCTGGAGACTCAGTATAACATTACTCCCAAAGTACTATTTTATGTCTGTTGACAATTTTTCTCACAATTGTCACTGGGAGCTCTTTACTGACAAAATTTCATACTTGCTGAACTCAAAGGTAACAACAAGGGGACAAAAAAGAGTGGAACGGTAGAAAATATTGTGGAAAAAGGAGAAAATGCTGGTAAACCAGCATTTTCTCCTTTTACCACAATATTTTTCACAATGCTTATATGTCAGGGTCTTTCAAACCCTAAATTGTGCAGAAGGGGATTACGCTTCACCGAATGATACCCTTCGTTCACATGGTTTGCGGCATGGATTTTCTCCATTTCCTGCTATGTTTTCAAAATCCCTCTTGAGATCTCCAGGTTCATAAATGAAAGACGAAACTGTTCAGTGAACAGAAAACTTAGGATCTGAATATCTTTCACATACAAATTTGACCTTTGGCAACCATGTTTAAGTCTCAATTTTAATGTACATTTTTGTCATTCCAGTAAACTGTTGCACATTATAATGCTGAATTTACAGCTGGATTCATTCATGGTCACTGATCTTACTAACTGAATGACCTTGACAACTGAACTTTTCACCCAAATCACCTGGTCTGGCAATATCTGACTTTGCAAAATTCATGGTATACCGATATCTATTAAAGTTTTAAAGAAGAAGAAAAGACATGGAAGGTTTTAACTCTTTACCACACAAGAAAATTTTAGACCAGTCCAAATTGAAAGCATTTGCAGACGACAAAATGAAATTGACTGAAAAATTGAAATTTGTTTTTCTAAGGGTAGAAAACACTGTGGGAAAAAGAGAAAATGCTGGTTACCAGCATTTTCTCCTTTTCCCGCAGTGTTTTCCAAAGGCTTCTTTCTCAGGGGCGTCAAAAGTAGGGATTGTGTGGTAATGGGTTAAAAAAGCCCAATACATTTGTGAACTATTACCCCTTTACCACACTGAAAAATTCTAGACTTGTACAAACTAGAAGCATTTGCAGACAACAATCTACTGTAAATGTCTTAACTTTTTACCAAACAATCCCTGATTTTTATGACCCAGAGGAAGAAGCTTTCTGAAAGAATTGTCACAAGGGGAAAATGCTTGTTATCAACCATTTTCTCCTTTTCCCACGATATTTTCAACTCTTCTAAAGTCAAGTTTCAATTTTTGAGCCACATTTACTTTGTCATCTGCAAACGCTTAAATTTGAGCAAGTCTTAAATTTTGTCATTTAGTAAAGACTTAAACCATGGCATTTGTCTCAGCCCATTCAGAGGGATTTTTTTTTTTCGTTTGACACCATGTTCTTAATTTTTTAATATAATTATCTGTATAAAATAATTCTTTCAAAGACCAAGATTAAAGATCAAAGATCAACCATCATTAGCAAATAGCCTATGTCCCATCAACCATGAAGAACATGCCACTGGATCTTGAGCCAAGGCTGTTTGTGTATTTTTTTTTATATAAAATCTTGGCTGGATATTGCAACAGTCTTGAAAATGCAATGTTTGCTTTTTTGTGTTGACAGGAAATTTCATTTAGTGAAGTAGCCAGAGACAAGATTATTTAAGAAAAAAAATGGAAAGCAAACACATACAAAAATCTACTACATAGCTACACCAAACAATTAGTAACTCTTAATAAGCCTGAGGGAAAAATTTTTTTAAAAAAGGAAATGTGTTCAAATGATAACATCAGATACTGAGAAAACATGGTGGGAAGGTGAGAAATACTGGATACCAGCATTTTTTCTCTCGTTTTCCAACAAATTGTTTTCTACCCTATCAAAGACAGATAATCATTATTTGAGTGCATCTTTTTAAGATTGCTAAAACTTGCATGTGTGTGTGTGTGTTAAAGGCTTAAATTGTTGTCTAGAAATACTTTCTTTTGGAAAAGTCTAATATTTGGTTGTTTGGTTACTTAAAGAGTAAAATTCAGAACTACTTACATCAATCACATCTTGAAAAATGGACTGATCTTTTCCTTGACTGTCATCTGAGTCTCTTTCCACATCAATGCCTTCATCATCATCAGCCGGCTGATCTGTCATCAACTCTATCAAACTTTCAAGATCTGGGCCCAGATGGGGCTCCTCGTTTTCACTCAACCCATAATCTAGAGCTTTGTAGATTGCTGTCCCTAAGGCCTGTATTGCCTGTAGAAGAGATCATAACAGAGTAATTAACTCATTACCAAACGACAATATTTTAGGCTTGTCCAGACCGAAAGCATTAATTTTGCAGACAACAAAGTAAAAGTGACTAAAAATTTGAAATTTGTTTTGTGAAGGGTAGAAAGCAATGTGGGAAATGGAGAAAATGCTGGTTACCAGCATATTCTCCTTTTCCCACAATGTTTTCTAAAGGTTTCTTTCTGAGGGTTGTCAAAAGTAGGGATTGTGTGGTCATGCCCGGTTAAAGACTTGGTCAGACCGGCTTTAAGGGATAGGTAACAGAGGGAAAACAGACAATAGCATGCAAAATTTGGTTATCCGGTGATAAAATTAATCTCCTCTGCCAGCCTCAAGGCTCACACTATCCTTGTGTGGAGCAAAGAACACACACAATGACTGCACATGCACTATAAAAATCGCATGTTTACCACAGTTGCACCACATAGCAAACAGTCTATTGACGGGCACTACCATACAAGTTACAAACTTGTACCAGACTAGAATAACTATCACTAAAAGTGATAAATATCCCCATGTCACAGGGGAAATAACTCATTAATTCTTTATAGAATTTTCAGGAAAGTTGCGTCTTGCACATTTACAACTCCTAATGAACACTTCTGCCAAGTTTAAAGTGAATCGGATAGAAACTGTAGGGGGAGTTGTCCAGACAAGCATTTTTAAGTTAAATCAGGGGCAATAACTCAGCAATTATTGATAGAATTTTCACAAAATTTGCGTCTTGCACATCTACAGGTCATAATGAAGACTTTTTTTAAGTATCAAGCGAATTGGACTGAAACTGTAGGAGGAGTTGTCCGGACAAGATTTTGCAGACAGACCAACAGCCCCACAAGCTGATTCCAGTATACCTCCCGCAAACTTCGTTTGCAGGGGTTTAATAAAGTGGAAGTGCAACACACCAGGTTCAAGTGTATATTGGTAGTCCTAGGTCCGATAGATAGGTACCAAAAGAGTTTAAGTTTTCCCTATAAAAGTCAAGACAATATTTAAAACTTGTTACCCCAGGGCGGGGCCAAATTTGATCTCAGGACTGTAACTTGAAGAAACTTGGTAGAGGTCCATAAGATAATACTACATGCAACATTTGGTAGCCCTAATGCCATATGGTTTCAGACAAGAAGATTTTCAAAGATTTTCAGTTTTTTTCAGTTTTATTGCCATTGGCAACCAGAGTTTTTGATGGAATCAAAGTCTTTCAGGAATTTCTGAAGAGGACCATGGCAGGATCATTTCTCTGAAGTTCTCCATCAAATTGGATGGGTAGTTTCGGAGAAGACAATGTCTGAAATAAAAGATAACACATGCAGGTACACATACATGCAAACATGCACCCATACATGATGGACACCGGGCCATGACATAATTATGAGCCTGCTTGCCTTTGGCCAGTGGAACTAAAAAAAAATAGTTTTTGGGAGATACTCATGTAACTAACAAAAGAATTCTCATTCTAGACTTAATTTGCACAAAAAGCTACTTTAGTATTAAATATGACAACAATATTTAGATTTGACAAAGTAAAAATTCAATTAATATTCAGTGTATATACCACAGGGGTCAACAGTCCAACAACTTTCGATTACCTTTTGTTGTGGTAATTCTCAACATCACATTACTACAATTTTCTACTTGGCTAACCATGAGAACTTTGGGCTCTAATAGTAATGAAATTTATATGTTTGTAGATTGTATTAAAAAAGTAAAACAACCGTAAAAAAACCTACATGCTTTATTCAGTCATTGAGTTTTACCCTTTCTTCTCTATAATTAAACATGTTTACTGATATGCTACAATTTTTGCTATTAAAACTTCAATGATTAAATATTTTGTAAGTATTTTCTCTAATGTTCTGATTCATCACAATAAATCTGGGGCAATTGACTGTTTTATAAATCAAAATGGCATCATAACACTATGGTGAAAACCCCAAAAATCTCAAGTTTTAACGACCTTGGCTCGCATTCACCAACCATTCTTAAGAACATTCTTGGTCTCTGTCTCCAGAATTTTTTAAATTTGAAAGTAAGGCAGCTTCTGATTGGCTAAATCAAATTGTTTAGTCAATCAGAAGTTGTGTTACTTTCAAAAATGGAAATCTTGGAGAATAAGACTAAGAATATTCTTAAGAATGGTTGGTGAATACGGGCCTCTGTGAAAGAAACACAAGAACTCCTTTTCCCAGGGGTACAAAGAGTCTCTGTCAAGGCTGTATTGGTGCAACTATTGGTGACAACCCAAGACCAGACTGTGCAATAAGAATATATTATAATTATTGGGATAAACATATTATCTAAAATTGCAGAAATAATTTGTTTGAATGCTTTCAAAACCAATCCGATGCAAAACAATATATTTAGCCCATTGTACATGGGATTGTATTGATATACACAAATTATGACACCATAAATCTTCAGATTTATACCCCTTTTATGTCATATTATGTCACGAAATTCTATTGTAAGTGGTGAGTATATAACTTCCTGCTGGTATGGTTTTATGACTTCAGAAGAGTCATTTCTATGGAGAAAAGAGCATGAAAATTGAGAGGGATTCACTCTTTACGACACAATCCAGAATTTTCACAACCCCCATTGATTAGAGGCCTTTTGAAAGCGTTGAAGGAAGAAGAGAAAATTCCAGTATTCAGCATCTTCTTTTCCAATAATGTTTTCTAAATTTTTCAAAGAAATATCCAAACATTTTAACCGCTCTGAATTTCCCATCAGCAAATACTTTTCGTTTGGACAAGTCTAAAATTTGACTTCTGATAAAAGGTAAAATCGGAACTAGAAGTTCCAAGTCAAACACCTGGATTATAAGGACCTGAATTTGATTTATAAATACATGACATTGTATATCAAAGGACACATAATAGATATTGCAAGACATTTACATTAACTCTCTTTGACAACAACTTGCATTTTTACACTGGCCCTATGGAAAAAAATAATTTGGATTCAAAACATTATATGCAAATGTGGACTTTCGTGGTTGTAGCATTAATTTCAGGTGTTGAAATTGTAATAAGACTAAGGGGCAAGGCAAATATCAACCTATGTCATGTCAATGTAGTCTGTATATTTTGATTTTAAGCTCACTGACCTCTTTGATCTTCTGAAAATTGACCTTTCTTTTCAAAAGTGAATGCACATTTTAAATATTTGTGGAAAATAATTATATATTGGTCCTCGACTAAATTCTTTGATACAATTAACCCATTACCACATGAGAAAAATTTAGACTGGTCCAAATTGAAAGCATTTGCAGATAACATAACAAAGGTGACTGAAAAATTGAAACTTGATTTTGGAAAGGGTAGAAAACACAGTGGGAAAAGGAGAAAATGCTCGTTACCAGCATTTTCTCCTTTTCCCACAGGGTTTTCAAAAGGCTTTTTTCTCAGGGGCGTCAAAAGTAGGGATTGTATGATTTTAATGATTCCATGATCTGTCAACTCCAAGTATAAGAGGGCTTTTGAAAACAATTTTGGAAAAGGTGAAATTAGTGGAAACCATTTTCTCCATCCTCTACCTCTTAACCCTTAGATTACCACACAATCCCAGAATTCTAGCATCTATGAGGAAGAAACCTTTTTGAAACATTGTGGGAAAAAGAAACAATACTGGTAAAATAAATTATTTTCCTCTACTCTCACATGATTTCCTCTCTTGGTATTACCCAGTCTACCACATTAATCTGTGATGTGTAATTATGCTTTCATTTTGGACTAACTTTTCTGGTATGTTTAAGAATGCACTAAAATCTGCATACCATACATTTAAAACTCAAGGTATTATGTTTTAAAAAGAATTAAAATGTCCAATAGATTTTTTTTTGTCCACTTTTTCCCATTAATCATAATTATGCTTTCATTTTGGACTAACTTTTCTGGTATGTTTAAGAATGCACTAAAATCTGCATACCATACATTTAAAACTCAAGGTATTATGTTTTAAAAAGAATTAAAATGTCCAATAGATTTTTTTTTGTCCACTTTTTCCCATTAATCATAATTATGCTTTCATTTTGGACTAACTTTTCTGGTATGTTTAAGAATGCACTAAAATCTGCATACCATACATTTAAAACTCAAGGTAATGTTTTGAAAAGAATCAAAATGTCCGATAGATTTTTTTTTGTCCACTTTTTCCCATTAATCATAATGGCTAATGGTCTCCTAACAGCAATAACTTGTCTGGGACAAAATGATAAATCATGTATTATTACCTCATTAGTATTACCATTGTCTCCTGTCAACATTGTATGATTTATTGATATGGTGGGCCAACAAATAAAATTGCAACAGTTACTGATGACTTTGACTCCATTGACTTAGCTCTTTCCTATGCGACAAAAACAGTCTTGTCAAAATAAAAAGCATTGCAGAAGACAATCTTAATGTGCCTCAAATGAGGGAATTGGTCTACAACAGGGCAGAAAACATTGTGGAAAAAGAAGAAAATGCTGATAACCAGCATATTCTTCTTTGTTTGAATTGTGTTTTATTTCACCTTCAACATTATTTCTATCATATTTTCTTCTTTTCTTCTTTTACCTGGATTGCAAAAGTGTTTTTGCATATGAAAAAACTGATTACACAATATGTATCTTTAAGAGGTAAAAGCTTAATAAAGTTTCAGACAAAACTTAGTTATGAAGAGGAAAAAGACTTAACTGACATCATCAGAACAATCCAAAACCTCCATAATAATAAACTGTTTTGTCATAGATTAAATGTTCCTAAATTAACCTTTTACCAACCAATCCCTGGTTTTCATGTCCTTGAAAAAGAAGCCTTCTGAAAATATTGTGGAAAAAGGAGAAGATGCTGGTAACCAGCATTTTCTCCTTTTCCCACAATGTTTTCCTTCCTTCCCAAAACAAATTTAAATTTTTGAGTCACATTTATTTTGTCGTCTGCTTTAAAGCTTTCAATTTGGACTTGTCTAAAACTTTGTTGTTTGGTAAAGAGTTAACCCTTTCCCAAACGACAAATTTTGGACTCTTCCAAACTAAAAGAGTTTGCAGACGACAATTTTAGATTTGGAGAAAATGGCAGGAAGTTCTCAAAAAGGGTAGAAAACACTGTGGGAAAAGGAGAAATTGCTCGTTACGAGCAATTTCTCCTTTTCCCACAGTGTTTTCAAAAAACTTTTACTGCAGACATGTAAAAACCAGGGCTTGTTTGGTAAAGAGTTAAAGGGATTTGTCCTTGAGAGGACAGATAACACTGCAAAGATAGAAAATGCTTGTAACAATAATTTTTCCTACAATGTTTTCAAAACCTTTTTCCACGTAATTGTGAACATGTTTTGTGAAGGGTTGAATATGCAGACAATAATAGGACAGGTTGACAGCTAATAATCTGTACTCTTTCTCAAACAATAGATGTTTTACTCTGAAGAAAAAGGCATTTAAAAACATCATTAGAATAAGAGAAAATGGTGCTAACCTACACGTTCTCCTTTTCTAAAGTCTTCTACGCTTTTGAAGTTAATTTCCATCTGTTGAGCCGCATTGACAATGTATGTCATCATTCTGTGAAAGGCATCCAATTTTCATGAATCTAAAGTTTTGTTGTTCGGTAAAGAGTTAAACTCAAATTCATGAAAATCGGTGTCTGCACATCGTCGTAATTTATTCTTCAAAGATTCAACCTGTCTGCTATGACGCATTCACCCAACCCCAACCCCAAATACCTCGAAAAAGTAGGGTGTATGCCAAAGCTATTAGCCTACTGCCCTAGCATGAAGGGGCTCTTTTAATAAATGAATGCCCAATGCATTATGGTTACATGCTAGCCGATCATAGCTGTGTGAATTACACGAGGTAGTGTTTTACTGGTTTATTCATTTTGAAATTCAAAGTAACATTTGTTGTTTTTGTGGTATTTGTCAAAGACAATACCACTATGAGTTCAAGATTGAATTTTGATAATCATGTATCTTATTTTGTGCAAAGCCGAAGGAAATAAACCAAGTTAAACTCATTCTTACTCAGGCATATGAGTTTTTCGGTGGCACACATATATGTAATTTGAAATGGCATTTTAAAACACATTGGGTGAGGCCGTCGATCGTTGAGATACTTATTTTTTATTGAAAATAGCTTCTCTCGCTCATAGCCTTTTATTGGCTCAATGATACAAATTTGACTACTGACCTTGGGCTTTTTCGTTCCAAAACCAATTCGTTCCATGGCTTGTTCGTCCTATGACTGCGAGCTACTCAATTTGATTGCTCATGAATATTTACAGATCGAAGTAATTTATTGTAATGTTGGAAATTAAATGGAAAAGGCTAAAGATATTTCAAAATTATAGTTTTAAGGTACATAAGTACCCTCCCTTCAACCGAAAAGGTATTCATTTACTTTTAAGCCAATATTTGAACAATATGTCTCTTTTTCTTTCAAACTATTGATTCCACGCAATGGGTTTCCTTGACAAATACCACTTCAGCATTCTCAACGCTTTGATTACAAATTAGTCCGCTTCTGTATCCAGACTTAGATAGATGTGTATTTGTAGAATGCCATCTAGCGGGAGATAATGGGTTGTGATAATTGAAACACATGACTGTTTGTGACCTATGTTTGGATCCAGTCAACCATTTTTATGCTCCCCAAAGGCTGAGTATTATAGTTGCAGATTCGTCTGTCCATCCATCTGTCCTTCTCTCTGTCCTTCCAGCTGAAGCCTTTTTTCCAAAATCCCTGGACCAAATTGGATGAAACTTCATATTATGAACTCTTCAGGATGTTGCACCGATGTTTTATTCTCAGTTTTCCAACTTTACGCTATGTCATTGAAATAGGGGGTTTATTGTAAACTTCTCCTGTGACCATGCAGTGCCATTTACAATAGCCTTTACTTTCCTCAAAAGAGACCTGTTCGGGGAGCATAATCCATCTACAACAGCCCTTGTTTCAATGAGTATCTGAGTAAAAATGGGACTTATTGAGTGCACTCAAGGCTTTTCTAAGATTTTTCCAAGTAACCTACTTTTTGACCTAATGTGACCCAATTTTGAAACTGTCAAAAATATCATCAAAACATAAACTGTGATGAAGTATCATGAGTATCAAACTGAAAATGTGGCTTCTAGAATGCACACATTTAGTTTTTTTCTAAGAATTGTCCAAATGATTTACTTTTTGAACCAACATGGCTCAATGTTAAACTTGCACTAGATACCATTTAGACATTTATTCTGACAAAGTTTCACGAGTATCTGGCTGAAAGCCTATCCTCTTGAATGCACACAAGATTTTTCTCAGATTTGCCCAAGTGACCCATTTTTAGACCAAATGTGACCCAATTTCAAATCTGCATAAGATATTTTATAAAAACAAACATTCTGGCCAAGTTTCATGAGTACTGTGGACTGACAAATAGAGCCTCTAGAGTCTGAACAAGGTACAGTGATTGTTGACAACCCCGTGATGCTGGCAACAAATAATGGACAATTGTAGTCGATAAAATGCCTGATACAGCAGGATCACAGAAGCTCAGCTTGAGCACTTCTTGCTCGGGTGAGCTGAAAAGGGTTAGAATTCATATCTTTGGGCAACTTTAAAAGGAGGAAGATAAATTTTTTAGTACGATGATAATTTTTCACTGCACTCCTAATCTTTGAAATTCCTTCATTCCTTTCATAGCCCTGGTTTATTTGTTTCAATCTTCTCATAATTTAGGAATGTATGCACAGTGCAAACATGTCAAACAAGTCAACATTATATATACTAAGTTTCCTCCTTACAGGTATGTTTTACTAAGTTAACCCTTTCCCAAACAATCCCTGGTTTTTACAGGTCTGGAATAGAAGCCTTTTGAAAACATTGTGGGAAAAGGAGAAAATGCTGGTAACCAGCATTTTCTCCTTTTCCCACAATGTTTACCACCCTATCAAATAGAAAAATCATCTTATTTAGCAACTGTTAATTTGTTATCTGCAAAATGCATTGAATTTGGTCTGGTCCAAAATTTGCCGTTTGGGAAAGGGTTAACCTTTTGCAAAACAATAATGGTGAACAAATTGCAGAAGGTCAGCCTACTGGTATGTGATTGAAAGGTGTTTTATGTCGCTTTCAACATTATTTCAGTCATATCATAGCAGCAGCTCACACATTCGTGTTACCTGGGTTTTAAGAGTACTATGCTACAGCTCTTAAAGCCACAGTGAGGCCAACAGTAGGTAATTTTTACCATTTATAACTAAGATATATCGGATAACCCATCACAACAAACATATATAAGATCGGAGAAAACACGAATGAGCCAGTTACAGCACTGGTTGCCATGATATACATGTGCAAAAGTGCATGGAGAAGCCCATCGGTTTCACAGACGCCTGGCTGATCAAGGCAACGTCTGGTAATTTTTGTGCTTATTTGAATTAGATCTTCAAGAGGGTCACATGATAACATTGCATCTCATGAGTGTTATAATGTAGTATACAGAACAATTGCTTACAATTCCAACATTATGCCATCGAAGAGTAAGATTGCTCATTCTGAATCTGTTTTCTTATTTAGATGTAGTAAACGAAGACTTCCTGTATTGATGATAAATGAAGAAGCGATGATCAGCCTGTGTCGTTGTTTCTATTTTACAATGTCGATAAACTTACTTTTTGCAAGCCTAGAATGGGGATAAAAAGACCAAGTAAATGAAGGGTTTGTTTCGACACTTTGCATGATCAGGCGGTGTTTATGTCACTAACACATCACTACGGACATTTAAGGCGAAAAGTTGGCTAATAATTGGCGATCATCGATATAGATTAACCCTTTACCAAACAATCCCTGGTTTTTACGACCCAGAGATAGAAGCCTTTTGAAAACACTGTGGGAAAAGGAGAAAACGCTGATTACCAGCATTTTCTCCTTTTCCCACAATGTTTTCTACCCTGCTAGAAACAAATTTCAATTTTTAAGTTATGTTTATTTTGTCATCTTCAAGCCCTTTCAATTTGCCCAGTCTAAAACTTTGTCATTTGGTAAAGGGTTAACAAACAGATAATGCGACATTGGTTGGATCTGCTCAGTTACAAAGTTCTATTTGCTGCCACTGACTGGAACTTCACAAATTGCACTTTTACATATCCTTAGTCATAATAATCGCTATATTGTTACATGGTAAAAATGAAATTTACTTTTATTTCATAAACAGGTTGTTTATTCATTTGGACCCTACTGAGACTTTAAGTGTCTTGCCCAAGGAAACTCCCATGAAAAGCCCAGTGAATTCTGTGAAGTTGGAACCCGAAGCCTCCATATTATGAATCTCACACTTTACCACTGAGCCATGCAGGACCTGTTACTGGTATTTAAAATTTTGTATTTGAAATTTTGTGGTAAAATTTCATTTTTTGATTGAATGCAAAGCTTATAATGACTGAAGAAGAAATATTATTGGAAACTTAATTCAAACCATAGAACCATGCAGGATTTTATAATTTTAATGTCTAGTGATGAACCTCATATAATTTATAAACTCTCAAAATTCTTGTATTTGGCAAACGAAAAATGAAAAACTTATGTTAATATTCGTAATACTTAGGCTCGTGCGCAATAGGTTCTCTAGGTTTTAGTCTTAAATATATATTTTGTAGATAGGGCGGCACTCCAAGGTGTTTTGATTTCTGAAGTGTTTGTATAATGGGCCAGAGGCCTAATATGTACAGAATAAATAATTGAATTGAATTGAATTGAATTGGTAAAATGGAGAATATAATGGAAACCAACATAAAAATCCCATTCTGTTTGTATGCAAATGTTTTCGATTTAGACAAGCCTTAGAACTTCTGTTGTTTAAGATTAAGAATTATATTTAATTTTACAATATATTAGGTTCAACTATATTTCAGTTATAATTACCACAATAGACCATTTTTAGCAGTATCTATTCTAGGGTTCTTAACTTAAGGCAAAGACCCACTTGACAGTTCCTAGGTTAAATGGGCTCTTCCATAACTACTGGCTTGTGAAGAAATCATTTAGCTTGTTGGATGTGTTGGTATTAAATCACATCCTAACCATTCATTGTTTAGTAACAAGAATCCTTAAAACATTGTTTAGTATACAGGTTTTTGACTTTGAGGAAGATTTAAAGCCTTATTTAACATCACTGTTCAAGAGGAGAAAATACATGGTAATGAACAGTGTATTTACCTCTAACTGCATTGCCTGTATGTATGTGCAACATTTACCCATTACCACACAATCCCTACTTTTGAAGCCCCTGAGAAAGAAGCCTTTTGAAAACACTGTGGGAAAAGGAGAAAATGCTGGTAACCAGCATTTTCTCCTTTTCCCACAGTGTTTTCTACCCTTCCCAGAATAAATTTCATTTTTTCAGTCACCTTTATTATGTCGTCTGCAAATGCTTTCAATTTGAACCAGTCTAAAATTTTGTCGTGTGGTAAAGGGTTAATTTGTTGTATCACAGTATGTGAATGTTTACTATATGGATGTCTTTTTTTTTTTACTGTCTGGTAAAGAATTAAGGTAATATACCAAAGATTATTAACCCTTTGAGGATCCTGTGGAAAAACAATGTTCTTACAATTTTTTGTTCCCTTCCTTCCTTCCCCCCCCCCAAATTATTTTTGAGTCACATTTATAATGCTGTTTGCAAATGCTCTCAATTCCAACAGGGTAAAACTTTGTCAATTATCAGTAGTTATATATATAAAATCATTTCTGCAAGCCTACATCAACTCTAAATTATCAGACCTCTCCAACAGTGGTGAGTTTAAAAGGTTACAGACTGCCACAGAATTTGCTGTCTAAATCCAATTTTTCTTGCGAAATTGTACTGATACACACTCTGTTTCGTCATGGTTTTGTAAATAAAGCGAAATCAAAAAAACGAAACAGGAAATAGGCATGGTTTATTTTTATATGACCAACATCAGAAAAATATTTGTTAAATCAATTTGCCATGTCTGCAAATGACCCCTCAAATAATTGTAATTTTTCAATAAGCAAATAAATCAAAGCAGCAGAAAAAGAGAAGAATTTTGTTAAAAAAGAGAAAAAAGACTGCTGGATAAGATCATGTGACTTGAAAAAGCGAACAGGCCAAATGACCCTCATAATTATGAGGTTTCTACATGGTGGCTTTTTTACTTGTTAGTTTACATGTACCAAAATGTATTGAAATTAAAAGCCAATAAACTATTTGAAAACATTGATGCTGACCTCTCCTGGCTTCTTTAAAAAAGAAGCCAACTTGTGCACAAGTAAATCTATCCCAAAAGGTAAATTTTGTCTTGGCAGTTAATTTCGAAGAGGGTACAATATTTATAGATTTCCAGGGTCTGTGACCCATCAGGTGTGATTGCCAAACCAGTGCCTACTTGTTTCAATTTGTGCACAAACATGTAAAAGGGAACAGTTTCAGCTCAACAACAAACATCTGCATGAAAAGTTAATTACTTTATCTATATCTCTGTGAATACAGTTAACAAATAAGGAAGGACAAATTTTACATTTGATCTTGGAAACAATTTATCAGTTCAAATATTTGAACATGACATTCCTTAACAGCTATCAGGTTGTCAATAGTAAGCCAAGAGTAAACAAGAAACTGAGCAAATAATTCAACAACTATGCAAAGCAGTCTGCTCTAAATTCAAACCACAATATTGGCCTTCTGATCCGACTTTTAACAACCCTAAGGAACAGGCCTCTAGAAAACATAGTGGGAAAAGGAGGAAATGCATTTTTTCCTTTCCCCACAAAGTTTTCTAACCCTCCATAAGCAATTTGATTGTTGAGTCTAATTTATTTTGTTGTTTGCAAAGTTAATGCTTTCAATTTGGACAAATCTACTCAAAAGTTTGATGTTTGGTAAGAGTTAATTCACCATAATACGTGATAGATATGGAAAAAAAGAGAATACTTACATCTGTTTGAGTCAAGATTGATTTGTATTCTTTACTAAGTGAAAATGAGCTTCTTTTCCCTGAAAAGATAAGTAGATATCAAAGAATTACAAACTGCAAAATGTCATTTATGCCAACAAGATGAGTTTAGATGTTCCTTTACCAAATATTCCAATGTCTTTACAACCCGTGCACAGAAGTCACCTTTGAAAACATTTTCAGCAAAGAAGAAAATGCTGGTAAGTCTACAATGATGACTCCTGAAACAATTCACTCTTTACCACACATGCCCGACTGTTAACGATCATGAGAAAGAAGCCTTTTAAAAACATTGTAGGAAAAGAAGACAATGCTGGTTACCAGAATTGTCTCCTTTTCCAATAACGTTTTCTACCTTTCTCAATATAATTTTCAATTTTTGAGCCATATTTATTTTGTTGTCTGCAAATACTTTCAAATTTGCATTGGTCTAAAATTTTGTTGTTTGGTAAAGAGTTAAAGAAAAAAAGACATTTAAAGCATTCTATTTCTTTCATCTATGAACATTCTGGTGAAACTGCAGTGGTAACATTTAGTGATTAATGTGACAGTTGATGACATCTTAGGACACTCCAACAAACACTTGAATAACCTCTGATCCCTTTACAACATGAATGCTTGTTTTCACTTTCACAGTGGAAAACATATCTTATCTGATTGAGGGTCATAATGACTGATTAGTTGTATAGTCTTGAATGCCTTTTACAGCACTATTTCAGTTATATTGTAGTGGCCATTGCATCTATGCATGCTTTCTTGGAGCACTAGTCTTTCAGATGACACAATAAACATAACTCAAAAATTGAAATTTATGTCCAGCAAGGTGGAAAACATTGTGGGAAAAGGAGAAAATGCTGAATACCAGCATTTTCTCCTTTTCCCACAATGTGTTCTACCTTGCCAGAAACAAATTTCAATATTTGAGTTATGTTTATAATTGTCTTCTACAAGTGCATTTAATATGGACCAGTCTAGGTTTCTATCTCAGGGTCGTAAAAATCAGGGATTGTTTGGTAAAGGGTTAAACAAAAAGCCTTTAACTTTATTCGAAGAAAGAAGCAGCAGTCACAGTGAAGATAAAAGGATCTATAAGCACAGGCCATTAATCTGAATCAACTGACATCAAGAAAATTTTCTATCAGAATTACCAATGGATGCAGTAAAATGGTTAATTTTCAACCTAATTCCAAGGAGTGTTCTGTCTTCCAATAGCCTTTATAGAATTTGTAATGTGGACATAGGCCTTGAAAGCTCTAAGCTTGTGTTTCTGTTTACTTCCTGATCAAACATAATTACACTGTACACCCGGATATACCTTTATACAATCAGGTCCTCTTGTAATTGTATACCTTGAACACTTTGGACAAGACACTTCAGAGCCCTGACGTAGTACTGCTCTAAGAAAGGACATGCATGAATATGTAAGCTGTTGCTATGGTATTTACTAAAATACTTTTGAAAGCTGCTTAAAAAACCTTTAATCAATCAATCTACCAAATGATCCCTCGTCAGACAGTAAAATATTAAACTTCATTCTTATTGAACAATTATAGAAAAAATGTCAAATGTGACTTGTATGACATGACTAGTGAAAGGGCTAATTCCGGGCTATAGAGATGCTAAGCTACAAGCATTCTCTTGAAAAGGCACCTTTCTTGGGTAAGTAAAACATTTGACTGCTTTGCACATGGGTAAACCTTTACTAGATGACAAAATTTTACCTAACCCTTTGCCACACAATCTGACACCCTTCCATACTGTTCACATGTGATCTGCACCACAGCAAACACATGTACCCAAATGTGGTCTAGTGGGACAGTGAGTTCAGGGGTAAAGGTCACAGTTTAAAAACATATTGAGCCTTGGGCTTAAGGGCTTAAGAGGGATTTGATGCCCATATTTACACAAACAAGCCAGTGTGGGTCTCGGACAATACCAAATATTTGTTCCCTGTGTCAGGATATTTATTAATGTATCCCACCAATCACACCCTAAACAAAGCAATGGGATCATGGGACCTGAACTCAAAGGAGGTCAAAGAAATTAACCCTTTAACCACATCATTTAGGATTTGAATAGTGAAGCTCAAAGACTTGTCTTCAATAAAGTACTTTTATTAGATATGCTGGGTCACTAGCATTTGTTCATTTTTCCAAGCACACCTGGACCCAGCCAAGTAGCTGTCGTCAACATTCGGGATATGACAACTGCTTGGCCATATTCATTACGAGAAGTGCTGATAGCCCCAGCTACAAGATTTATTTCTCAAACCACTGAATGATATATATGTGGGAAAGCAGCCAGTGGCTAGGGAGAGAGAGGATTTGAACAAAGTACTAGTAGTAAATGAACTGGAGAGAATGGATATGAATTGTGGCCGTTGTGATAAAATTGCAACCAGTCTGTCTAAGCACCACATGCTATAGTGCCAAATTTCAAAGTCGAAAAAGAGGCTATATAAATGTGTCAAAATTACTTTGATGGCTACCTGCCCTTGTTGTATGGATTCCTCTTTAGATAATTAACAACTAGTCAAATTTGGAGTAAATAACTTCATTGATTACAGAGATAAATAAAACATCAAAGTTTTTGAATAACAATACCAACATAGATGTTGAGGATGCCAAGGCTTATGATGACAAAACCTTCTTAAAAAACAACCAAGCTTATAATGTTGAAAATTGTGCTTAACCCTTAATCCCAAACGACAAATTTTCCAAACTGAGAGAGTTTTCAGATGACAATTTTAGATTTGGCGAAAATGGCAGAAAGTTCTCAAAAAGGGTAGAAAACACTGTGGGAAAATGAGAAATTGCTTGTTACAAGCAATTTCTCCTTTTCCCACAGTGTTTTCAAAAGACTTTTACTGCAGACACATAAAAACCAGGGCTTGTTTTGGAAAGGGTTAAAGGAACAGAACCACAGGATCACTTTGGTAAAGGGTATTTCAGTGGAGAAAGAAGAGAAAAGAGGCCTGATTGGCCTTTAATTTTCTTCAAAATCAGAGAGAAGGGAAGGCTTTGGTCAAAATGCCCATCTATTAAGCATATTACAGGTTACCAAACATCATTGTGACGCTTGAAATACCACTCTTCATCATATAACATACTACATTAATTCATCAGTTTTATCTTTTTATGCTTTTGAGAAACTTTAAGCATGAGAATTAGATTTGATGACTAATAATTATTAATATGTTGATAAATGTAAAATTCATAAGGAGTTTTTGTGGGTGGATAATGTGTCTTCGGGCCAACTGAAAACAATCACTGATAAAAGAGGGGGCTGCTCAAAAACAATTAAATCTGTAGTATAAATATACAATCATCCAAAATCCAATCAAGCATGGAACTACCTCCTACATCATTTCAGGCGAGTTCAGAACTGAATTAATGACATTTTGAACAATAATGTATACTGCAGCTCATTGGAAACATCATGATGAGCAGTATCTTTATCAGATGTCACACTTTCCTTACTCTTAGAATCTTCATCACAGATTTGTCAAAATGGGTCCAAAACAAGAAAAGGGAAGGGCAATTCCCAAAAAATCGACACAATATCGATTTTTCTTATCATACGATTAATCTGATCAAGGACCCTTTTCAATAACAGAACAGACATTCAACCAACAAATAAAAGTGACCCAAATATTGTGACATTTTAAAGATGCCTTGCTTAGTTCAATATCTCTGTAAAGTCATAGCAAAAAGTGTAACAAAAGTCATGCTTAGTACAGTCTACCTCAATCTACACTTTCTGCAAAAGCAGCTACAGTGTTGTGCTGAGCACTGTTAGGGCTGCATCAACCCACATCACTTACCACACCACAAAATTTTGACTTTTCAAAATTAAGTGTTTAGAACCCACAATTTAACCCTTTACTCCATAGATACTCATTTCTATGCATGGCTTTGGAAAACATTGTGGCAAAAGGTGAAATTGCTCGTGACAAGCAATTTCACCTTTTGCCACAATGTTTTCTATGCTATCAAACGCTGTCGTATACACATAAGAAACAGCATCATCCTTGCTGTTATTTAGGATCAATTAGAGATACCATAGAAATGCCCTATGGAGTAAAGGGTTAAATTTGACTTAAATGATAGAATTTGTCTTTGATATGGTAGGAAACATACTAGTAAAGCAGAAAATGCTAGTTACTAGCGTCTTCTCCTTTTCCAACAAGGTTTTCAAAATCAGTCTCCTTCAGGGCCGATAAAACTTGGGATTGTATAATAAAGGATTTAACCAGCATCCTCTCCTTTTCCAACAAGGTTTACAAAAGCTTTCTCCTTCAGGGTCTTTAAAACTTAGAATAGTAAAGTAAAGGGTTGATTGACTAAATGATAATACCAATGTCAAATGTCTATCATAACCAAAAAACAATGTGATATACACCTACGTCTCAACAAACCACAAATATCCTGTATATCTATATTTGACTTTAACCCATTACCAAACGACAATATTTTAGACTGGTCCAAATTGAAAGCATTTGCAGACGACAAAATAAAGGTGACTGAAAAATTGAAATTTGTTCTGGGAAGGGTAGAAAACGCTGTGGGAAAAGGAGAAAATGCTGGTTACCAGCATTTTCTCCTTTTCCCACAGTGTTTTCAAAAGGCTTCTTTCTCAGGGGCGTCAAAAGTAGGGATTGTGTGGTAATGGGTTAAGGCAATGAAACCCAAGGAATGCCTAGGCAAGTATGGGAAAAGAAGCAAGTGCATCAAATACACAATGTATTGCTTCCGTTTTCCCCAAAGGATTCTCAGTGGTTAAGTTTACTCCTGATGGACATTTCTGTGTGTTTATGACCCAAAGGGAGAAGGCCTTCAAAAACATTGTAGGAGAAAGAACCAGAATCTCCTCATATTCCCCAATATATTCTGCCCTTTTAAGGACAAAATCCGGAGTATTTTAAAAGATCTAGAGTCTGATTTTTTTGTCTCCAGATGAACCAGTGTCGGACTTGGTGGTTAGCTGTCATTTGGTAAAGAGTTAAAAAGTTTAAAAGCCACCTGTATTTAGTAATAAATGTGCAAATCGGTAACATAAACATCAAAGTTCATTTTAGTATTCACTTAATTCACAATTCATTTGACAAGGATAAGTCTTTCATTTCTTACTGAACTTTTTAGATCTAGCCGAGGGCAACTTTAAGTTTCATTATGCACAACACCAAACATTGTGCAGGTGTTTTATTCTTTCCTCATCTTTCTTTCCTTATGTGGATTGACAATGCTTGTTTGTTTGTTGTTAAATTGTTGGTATCAACATCATCTAGGAAATCTCATGGAACTTTATCTTTGCATGAACTATATTTGGATCCAGTCATATTTTCCTGAAACTTGGAAAGCCATTGTCAAAATGCTGTTCCCTTCAGAAATTAATTCTTTACAAGAGACATGCAAAAGTTAGGAATCATGCAAAATGAGAGCATTTGCAGATGGCAAATTAACTATAGCTCAAAATAATATTTGTGTCTTGATGCTTGGCAGGGGCGTAGCTTACCCAATTAACCCTTTACCTCATATGCCAATTTTAGGCTCTTCCAATTCAGCAGCAAATAAACATATGATGCCAAAAACATGGACAAATGGGGAAACAATTATCTGATTGAGTGAAAAACATTGTGGGAAAAGGAGAAATTGCTCGTTATGAGCAATTTCTCCTTTTCCCACAATGTTTTCAAAACAGTTCATGAACAGTCCCATGAACAGCAAATGCCTGGTTCATGAACCATTTTTTGTTCATGAACTTTTGTTTTGTTCCATGAACTGTTCATGAACAGTTCATGGATATCAGCTCTTAATCAGTTCAATGAACTGTTCCATGAAGCAAAGTTCATGAACTATTTGTGGTGTCCAAGACATTTTTCTTTAATAGTAGAAAACTTGGATCATTAATCCAACCCTTCAGTTACCCTTATACAAATAGAGTATGCAGCAACAAGCTAAGCTTATTAGGAAGTGAGTGGGTTTTTGCACTTGCAGCCACAATGAATGTTAATATTGTTATAACTTCTGTTAAGTTAACCCAATAAATATATGCAAATTGCATCACTAAAAGTGGGTTTAAGTTATTACCATCCTAATGCTTGTAGAAATTTCTTATTAGTTGATAAATAAGGATTTATACTGATCATATAATATTTTTGCACTTTTCTAACTGACCAGAAATTCTTTTGATGTCCATCTTGAAATTATTTGTTGACATTTTGTTATTTTTCGAAAAAGGGAGGTAATTATTGTCTCCTTTTGTAATGAGAGTAGAGTGGCCTAGATTTATAAATGATAATTCTTAGATGGAAAGAGTGGCTCAGGCAAAGTAGGACAATAATACTCATTTTCAATCATAGCACCTTTTTTAGGATACTATTATAGTGGAAATAGCTGTTTTCCATTAGAATGGTACCACCTTAAATTTTTAAGTTATTGAATTCTAAATTCTTGAACTTCTTAAAGACAGCAAGTTCATGAATTGTTCAAGAATCATCAGTTCATGAACTGATGTCATGGTCTATTTAATGAACTGTCAGTAATAGTTTATGAATATGGAGTTCATGAACCACCAGTTCATGAACTACCACATGAGAGTTAAAGAAATTTTCTACCAGTTCTATGATAGTTCATGAACAGTTAATGAACTGAAGACATATACCATGAACTGTTCATGAATTCAAGAACTACTTTTCGCAGGGGCATACACAAAATAGTTCTGAATGTATTATCGAAGGTGCAAAGTGCCGAGAGGGGAATTTCCAGGTCTGAGGGTCCAACCATAGAAAATATGTCAATTTTAGAAGCTATTATTAGCCTCTGGTGACATTTTCTTTGGCAAAACTTTTCGAAGCCAGAGTTTAAGATATACATGTATGAAGTCTGAGCAATACATGAAATATTTATATTACTTCCTTTCTTTACTTTTCTTTTTTTTTTTTCATAGTATAGGCAAATGCTTTTTTGCCTCCTGGCAGCTACACTGCCGCTTGCTTATCAAGGCTGGGATGCAAATTTTGTGCTGATTACAGGCAGCGTAGAGCAGTTATGTATCCCATAATCATAACCTCACCCAGCATGACCAGATTATCGTTGGTTTACTTCCAAAACGGTTAATGACTGTAAAATTTATTCTGAAAGATCAGTATCCATTACATATAGTCTCAATAACAAGACATTTACCAAGTTTCTTTTCATATTTCAATGGTTAATGTGCGCTGTAAAGTAAAATCACATTCAAGGACAGTATAAAGTTATATTGTAACAATTTTGATCTATCATACTCAATATGTAGTGGCCTGGGCATCATAACAGTTCCTGTTTCAAAACTCTTTAACTAACATAAAAAATTTGGAGTTGTCTGAATTGAAAAAATTTGAAAATGATAATCTAAATGTGGCTCAGAACTATGAGATTTGACTGCAAAAGAATAGAAAACATTATAAGGAAAGGAGAAAATGCTGGTGACCAGCATTTTCTCTTTTACCTACAACGTTTTCAGGGTCATTAAAACTGCAGACTGTGTAGATAATAATGTGATGTACATTAAATTTTCATGTACCTTTCACTGAAACTCAAGGTTTGAGAAAGTATGCATATTAACAGAACCATAAAATGACTTTATAAAGCATACATTATTACTTTTTTAGGTCATTTCCTGTCTGGCATGTCTTAACCCTTTACTAAGCAAATCTTCAATAAAAATGCTTTTGAAAACTTTTTGGGAAAAGGAGAAAATGCAGGTAGCCAGCATTTTCTCATTTCCCAACAATGATGTTTCAAACCCAAGTTCCAGTGGCATATTCCATTATAGTTTATACCTATTTTTGATTTATCAAATACAAATGTTTTGAATATGGGCTAGTTTGAAATTTTGTCACCTGGAAAACAGGTGATATATGCAAATGAACTTGCAAAACAATTAATTACTGTCTTAACTCTTTCCCAAATGACAAAATTTTAGACTGGTCCAAATTGAGAGCATTTGCAGAAGATAATATAAATGTGACTGAAAAACTAAAATTTGTTTTGGAAAGGGTAGAATACTATTAGTGGGACAAGGAGAAAGTGCTGGCTACCAGCATTTTCTCTTTTTCCTACCTTGTTTTCATAAGGGTTCCTATTTAGTGTCATTAAAAGTCATGATTGTGTGGTAAAGGGTTTACTCATTACAATTGGTACTTAAACTCTTTACCAAACAACAAAATGTTAGACTGGTCCAAGTTGAATGCACTTGCAGACAACAAAATGAATGTAACTCAAAATTGAAATTTGTGTCCAGCATGGTAGGAAACATTACAGGAAAACGAGAAAATGCTGGTTACCAGCATTTAATTTCTGAAACAACTGAAGTCTCAAATCCTGGTGTAGTTCCAGATAATATATTATATGCTATCTTGATTTAACCCTTTACCAGATGATAAAATTTTAGCCCTGTCCAAATTGGAAGCATTTGCAGACGACAACTTCAGTGTAGCTCAAATGGTGCATCTTTTTTATGAATGGGTAGAAACATTGTGGGGAAAGGAGAAAATGCTGGTTACCAGCATTTTCTCCTTTTCCTACAATGTTTTCAAAAAGTTTTTTCCCATTTAAGGTCATCAAAAGTCGGCATTGTGTGGTAAAGGGTTAACTCTGTAAAGTGATTCTTGCTGCAACATAAGACGAGAAACTGCTATATGGTTGACAACTTCATCTCGATATGTAAAAGAATTCTATAATATCTCTTCACCAAATGGCAAAATTCTAGACTTGTCCAAATTGAAAGCATTTACAAACGACAATTTACATGTGGTTCAAATGATAGAAGGAGAAAATACTCAGGTTGTAACCAGCATTTTCTCCTTTTCTTAAAATATTTTAAAGGATCATTAAAACGTGATTGTGTGGTAATGGGTTAAGCTTAATTTTTTTTTCCCAATAAACTTCTTTTCAGAGGCATGGTTTTTAAAACATATCTGCAGCAAGGAAAAAATAGTCTCATGGTTAAGATGTGTGTAAGACGAGAAGCACTGCCAAGAATAACGTTAACAAACCTAATATTGTTACGCAGGATCCAAGATCAGACTGCCTCTGTAGCCAGATTTTCATCTGTTAACAAAGCCTATTGTTACAATAATGTGGCCTTAATATAACAGCACTTGAGGAACGCCTTGACATTTAGAGGTCTCTGACTTTCTGTATATAAATTGTGCAGAACTTTAAACATAAATTAGTCAGAATAACTATAATGGCTGCATTGCTGACAGTTTATCTGGATATGTTAAACAACTCTTAACCCATGACCACACAATCCCTACTTTTGACAACCCTGGAAAAGAAGCCTTTTGAAAATATTGTGGCAAGAGGAGAAAATGCTGGTAACCAGCATTTTCTCCTTTTTCCACAATGTTTTCATCCCTTCCTAAAACAAATTTCAATTCTTCAGTCACATTTATTTTGTCGTCTGCAAATGCTTTCAATTGGAGCAATCCAAAATTTTGTCGTTTGGTAAAGAGTTAAATACCTCTTTGCTACAAAATAAAATGTTTGACTTGTCCAAACTGAAAGCATTTGAAGACAATAAAATAATATTGCTCAAATAGCTAATTCTGTCTGTGAAAGGGACATGATTGTTTAAGATTGATTGATTGATTGTAGTGTTTAATGCTGTTTTCAACATTACTTCAGTTATATCGTGGCCACCAGTGCTCCTATCCATGCTTTCCTGAAACCTCTTTTACCAGTACTCTGCACAATTTTCTTTCCAAGCCACTGGCTGCTTTCCCTGGCATAATCATCATCAAAATGATGATCATCGGTGGGAAAGGAATGAATCCTGTTGCAGTGACTATCATCAATCCTCGGAAAGAAATTGGCCAAGCCAGGGATTAACCCATTACCACACAATCCTTACTTTTGACGCCCCGGAGAAAGACGCCTTTTGAAAACACTGTGGGAAAAGGAGAAAATGCTGGTAACCAGCATTTTCTCCTTTTCCCACAGTGTTTTCTACCCTTCCCAGAACAAATTTCAATTTTTGAGTCACCTTTATTTTGTCGCCTGCAAATGCTTTCAAGTTGGACCAGTCTAAAATGTTCTCGAGTGGTAAAGAGTTAAACCCTGAACCCTGTGTTCCCAAGTCCTGCATGCTACCGACTGAGCTACCTGGGCTCGGCAATTATTTGAGGAAAAGGACAAGCATTTTTTACCAGGTTTTCAATAAATAATGTTTTCAAAAGTTTTCCTTTCAAGGGCATGGTTTGGTAATTGTTCAAATGAATTCATAGTGCAATTTTAAGTTTCTTCAAGTTTTCATGTTGAGCAATGACAAAAATTACAAAATATCCACACAGTGTAGACCAAGAACAGACAGCACAGAATGTGCCGGTTAATCTAGGATCTACAATGTATGATATTAGGACATAGTTTTTTTTTTTCAAAAATGACTTTTAACCCTTTACCACACAGTGCCAACTTTTAACACCCCTTGCATAGGTAACCAGCATTTTCTCCTTTTCCCACAATGCTTTTTATCCTTCCCAAATCAAATATCAAAGTTTTGATTCACATTTGTCATCTGCAAATGCTTTGAATTTGGACCAGTCTAAAATTTTGTCATTTGGTATTACTAATGCAAGGTTAAATAGTAATATTGGGGTTTTTTACCATCAGCTTGAAAAGTTTCAGGTTCTGGAATTAAAATGATTTTGTGTAAAAACAAAAATGACATGTAGAGTGAAATTGCTTGCTTCCTTTCAGTAATTTTCCCTCTGGCACATTGTTTACCTTACAGAGGTGTTGTTTCCAGCAAGTTTTCTTTCTATTATATTGCCATGTTTTCTCCAGGTAACACATCGTGGGGTGATCTGCGTGAAGGAAAGAGTTCTACTCTTCACAGCACAATGCTGACTTTAACAAACCCTGGAAAAGAAGCCTTTTGAAAACATTGAAAATGTGACGGTAACAAGCAGTTTCTCCTGTTAACACCATGTTTTCTATCCCATCAAAGAAAAATTGCAGCCGCACTGAAACTGTCATTCTGCAAGTGCTTTCAATTTGGACCAAGCTAAAATTTTGTTGTCTGGTAAAGAGTTAACTCTTTACCAGACACATTATGATGACTTTTAATGCTCCTGTGGAAGAAACCTTAAGAAAACATTGTGGGAAAAGGAGAAAATGCTGGTAACCAGCATTTTCTCCTTTTCCCACAATGTTTTCTACGCTATCAAAGCAAAATCCCACTATTTAAGCCACTTTGAATAGTTGTCTGCAAAATAAATGCTTTCAATTCCGATAGCTCAAGCTGGTCTAAAGATTTGCTGTGTGGTAACGGTTAAAGGTGTCATAATAGGATAATGGCCTATTAAAAGTCCAATCCTTAACTCTGTATAATTTATCCAAATTTTGTGTAACACCTTAGCAGTCTTGGTACATGTACCTTTAACTTTCATAGACAACAAAATTTGGTACGGGTCTAATTGTGTGCATTTCAGTACAATAAATTGCATGATTCAGCTGATGAGATTCTGCCATTTGGAGAACTTAAAAAACATTTTGGAAAATGCAGAAAATTATGAAATTTTTTTATTACATTACAACAATGTTTTCAAAAGCCTATAAAATCTGTATCTGGGTAGTTTCCACAGGTTAACTTAGGTAAAATTCTATTATAAGATTGAAGATGTCTAACAGACCCATCACTCGTCACAAGTCAGCCACTTCCATACCTTTGTAACATCTAACCTTGTCCGTATTACAGTCGTTTGCATTTGAACTGCGAATAACGTGATCGTACACATGGCGCACCAATGTGAGTCATTTAGCAACGACATAAACAACCTCGATGAAGTTATTCACATCTAGCTATCTGTTGGTGAAACTTCAATCGTAATTGTACTAACTGTAAGTAAAGGAGAAATTGCTGGTTACCAGTGTTTTCTACTTTTCTAAAGGTCTCAACCTCAAACTCATAAATGTGTTCCAAAAAGTTTAAATCAAAGTATCTTCAACTCTCAGCACAAAAACTTCAAGCTTGAACTTTTTCGATAGCTGAAACCCGGAAAAAAATTTTACCGCACATTTTGCAGACAACAATATAAAAGTGACTGAAAATTTGAAATTTGTTTTGTGAATGGTAAAAAACATGTGGGAAAAGGAAAAGGTTTCATTATTTCAAAACCTTGAGGAATTAAAGCCTTTTGAAAACATGGTTTGGACAGGGCAAAACGCAGGTTATAATAAAAACAAGAATTTTCTGTTTATCACTGCTATAATGTCTTCTAACCTTTAAAGGTGGGTATTTAGAATTTTTGCATCTCACTAAATTAACAAATATATATATCAGTTTCACTGAAATTTATATGAACAAATAATACAAATCATCAATAATTAAGATTCATAAAATTACAAAGAAAAAAAATTTTTGATGGTGTTCCCTTAAAAGTATTTTTAGATTTTGTGCCAAAAATTGATAAAGCATTGTGGGAGACTAAGGTCAAGTACCTCCGGGCATGTGACTAATAATGCTTAAATTCCATTACATAACAAACATGTGATAATAATTTTCCATAAGGTCTTCTGCAAACACTATGTTAGGAACTTCGTCTGTGTTAATTCCTATATGTAAATGAGAGAACTTATCATCTAAAAATAGAATGTGTCTCCTGTTGGTGTCAACCTGGGCCATAGCATATCTGTAATTTCTCCTGTTGTCGGATGGTTTTCGACTACTTGGGTTTTATGAACACAAATTAAAAGGTTTTGTGAGTATAAGGATGATTTTTTTTGCATTTTTGTAAAATTTTCGACCCAAAATCTGAAAGGCCACCTTTAAAGGATTGATTCCATTCTATGAGCTACATTTACCTAATGTTTGAATGTCTGCAAATAAATAAATCCACCAGTAAACATAGAAAAGGGTCAATACACACAAAAATACTTCAAAAAGGTGTTATAAAGTTGGATTAAAAGGTCACTGTAACCTTATTTTTCCATTATTTGTCACCCTTCTATCATTGCGGTGGGGTGTGACTCTTTACCAAACGAGGACCAAATTTTAGACTTGTCCAGATTGAAAACATTTTCAGACATCGATTGAAATGAGGCTCATTTTATGATGGAATGTCTGATGGGGTAGAAAACATTGTGGGAAAAGAAGAAAATGCTGGTTACCAACGTTTTTCCTTTTTCCATGATGTTTTCAAAGGGTTTCCTCCTCGGATTGTAGAAACTTGTGATTGTGTGGTGATGGATTGAAACATAGAAACATAAAAAAAAAGGAAAATCACAGAATGTGTGACACAAATTTTCTGCTAATGCCTAGATCGTGACAATTGCAACAAACTGCTTCCATTATTAGAGATGAAAACATTACAATATCTATTTCAGTTATATCTTAATTTCAAGAGTTTTGAATCGTACAAACATTTTTATTTCAACCTTTTACAACACCATTTCTATACCATTGAAAATAGAAATTGTCATTTTAGCTACATTCAATTTGTTGTCAGCAAATGCTTTCTATTTGTGGGCTAGTCTAAAATTGCATCGTTTGGTAAAGAGTTATAATATATAAGCATGTACAGTGAGCATGTTACGAGAAGAAATAGAACATGCAGTTTTATAGCATTCTGACATGATTTCTTGCTCAAAAAGGTAATTTATCAGGCTAATACTTTATAACTCAATCGTTAACTCTTTACCAAATGACAAAATTTTAGAATGGTCCAAATTGAAAGTACAGTATTTGCAGATGACAAAACAAAGGTGACTGAAGAATAAAAATCTATTTTGGAAAGGGTGAAAACATTGTGGGAAAAGAAGAAAATGGTGGTTACCAGCATTTTCTCCTTTTCCCACAATGTTTTCAAAAGCCTTCTTTCACAGGTCGGGATTGAGTGGTTATACTGGGTTAAAGCACCTATTTATACAATAGGGACAATTCCAGTTTGCTAAAATCCAAACCAGACAAAGTCAAATATCAAGGCAACTTTCAGTTGGAAAATCAAGATTACCCTGGTATAGAGTATATTTCTTAGCCATCTGATCTTCACTTATGATGTCTGAATGACAAAAGAAAAATGAAAAAAGGAACAGACTTGTCAAATTTAGAAGCATACACAAACAAATGATGTCAGTCAAGGAATGAAAAAAAAATCTTTCTAAAAAAAGGAGAAATTAAGATACTGGAATTTTTATAGAGAGGGTGCATGTAACTCCTAACGACGTTTAATTCCGAACAAGTTCCCATGCATTTATGACCTTAGTTCTTTTGCACTATTGTACAGTACAGATATGAGACCACATTGTGTGACATTACTCTTTCCTGTTTCGCCTGAGTCGATACCGTGATTATAATTATCTCCCACAATTTCAACTTTGTTTTGCTACACGTAATCGAGTGAGTAAAATTGTGAAATTCATTAATCCAACGACATTGTTACTTAAGGTCACCTAACGGCACACAAATGCTAAAAATCTGATTTTGTATTGTTTTCTTAATGGTGAAACTATCATTTACCAGCATCAACAGACATTTTAAAGCATTACAAATGGTTAATGAAGATATTTGACTATTCGGATTTCAAACCTTATTTTCCCATACTGGTTTTAATTACGAAATAGGTAAATAGTGTTAACTGCAATAACTGAAGGTGCAATAATCATGAGAAAATTCGTTCATTGCTCCACAAATGTTTTTGAATCTGACGAATTGGACAAATTCTAAGATGTTGTCATTTGGAAAAGAGTAATGCCAATTTCAATCAGCATCTTAAACATAGGTATTAGTAAATTTTCACTAAACAACACCAGTGTAGTTCAAATGGTAATAATGAATCTGTATTTGATAGCATAGAAAACATTGTGGCATAAGAAAATGCTGGTTGCCACTGACAGCTGAACTCTTATCACTTCTGAAGCTACAGGAGACAGTTCAGCAATATCTGCAATTACCACATTGCATAAAGCCAAAAACTGACTGTAATTATAAACATTAATTTCATCCATGGTGAATTTCTGTACACATGTATTACATTTTTGGTGGGGATGTATGATGCAATTTATCATATGAGCCTCCGAAACAACAATATTTAATAACAAACCCAAGAGACAGATATTTGCTGTCCTGGACAATTCTATGGAAAAATGAAATAACATTAGCAAAGAAATGTTATTACAAAAACATATCATCATTAGAAAAAAAAAACATTGATGTTATTACTGCTTGAAAATGAAAATAAAAAAATTCAAAAGTACTGATCATGAGTCATTTCAATTCAATTTTCAGTCAACTGTAAAATATTTATAGATGGCTATTAAGTTAACCCTTTACCTCATATGCCAATTTTAGGCTCTTCCGATTCAGCAGCAAATAATGATATGATGTCAAAAACATGGACAAATGGGGAAACAATTATCTGATTGAGTGAAAAACATTGTGGAAAAAGGAGAAATTGCTCATTACGAGCAATTTCTCCTTTTCCCACATTGTTTTCAAAAGCTGTCTGTTGTTGATGCGTCAAAATGAGTATCTGTGGAGTAAAGGGTTAAAACACCATGAAGCAAATTTGAAGCAGAAAACTTTGATAATTCCTATAAAATGCTAATGGATTGTGACAAATAGACAAATGTCTCCATCCAAGCACATTCTCCAGTAAAATCTTTACCAATCATAGTCTGCTCCATCCTCGGATTACCCGGGGTCTCCCTATTTGCTACGCTACATCAACCCTGGGACAATTGACTAATAAAACTTTGAATCAGCCGCCGAAAATCGATACGAAACGTCATACCGTACAGTCCACTCGCCCATCACAAAATGATGATAGAACCAATGAAAAGCCAGCATTCGGCCAGCGGTAAAGCGAGCCGCCGAAAATCGATACGAAACGTCATAGCGTACAGTACACTCGCCCATTTCAAAATGATGATGGAACCAATGAAAAGCCAGCATTCGGCCAGCGGTAAAGCGAAGGAAATTCAACTAATTGTCCCAGGGGTTGATGTAGCGTAGCAAATAGGGAGACCCCGGGGTATCCGAGGATGAGTCTGCTCTTTTATACCCACAGGTCACACCAAATTTGTTTTCACACTGTTCTGAAAATTTTTGTCAAATAGACTTATGCTGAGTTCAGACGTAGTGGATATAGTTATAAGCAACCTTTTACAATCCATGTAAAACTTAACCCTTTACCCCATAAGGCATTTCTATGGTATCTCTAATTGAACCTAAATAACAGCAAGGATGAAGCTGTTTCTTATGTGTATATGACACCTTTTGATTGCATAGAAAACATTGTGGCAAAAGGTGAAATTGCTCATCACGAGCAATTTCACCTTTTGCCACAATGTTTTCCAAAGGTCCCTACAAGCAATGCATAGAAATGAGTATCTCTAGAGTAGAGGGTGAAGGGACAGGTTATGACAGGAAGGGTGCCAAAGAACTTTTAGCCTGATCTAATTTTTGGCGTCCATCCCGTCCTGTAATTAGATTGAAAAAAAAATCAAAACGAGACGGACAGCCTTAACAAATGGAACTGCCATGCTTCGATTTTAATAAATAAGCAGTACAGTTCAGCAAAGTGTTTGCATATCACTGAACAGTATTGCACGTCCTATCCCAACTGCAGCCCATTTTACGATTTTGTTAACCAGGGTAAGAGTCTTTTTAAGGAGAGGTTTGGTGAGACATTTGGGCTTCAGGCATTAACAGGCCAATTTAAGAAACACTTTCTAGCCCCACCACAACCAGTGTTTTCTGATTATATCAGGACAGGATAAAATGTTCTGAGAACTACTTTGGTGTGACGGGGGCTTTAGAAACCCATTTGAAAGCATTTGCAGACAAAATATTATGTTTTGCTAAAAAAGAAAACAAGATTTGTATGTGAAAAGCAAGAAAACATTGTGGAAAGGAGAAAATGCTTAACCCATTACCACACAATCCCTACTTTTGACGCTCCTGAGAAAGAAGCCTTTAGAAACCATTGTGAGAAAAGGAGAAAATGCTGGTAACCAGCATTTTCTCCTTTTCCCACAATGTTTTCTACCCTTCACAAAACAAATTTCAAATTTTCAGTCACTTTCATTTTGTCATCTGCAATTCCTTTCAATTTTAACAAACCTAAATTTTTGTCATTTGGTAATGGGTTAATACCAGCATTTCTCCTTTTCCCATAATGTTTTCAAAAGCCCTTTTTTCTCTAGCTTGTTAAAAACTGGGTTTATTTCATAAAATGTTTAGCAACCCCTTAATTTCAGCTCAGAACTTTTATATTTTAAAGAATTGTCTAAACTGAAAGCAAATCTACACCATCTTCTCCCTTGAACAGAATTTATGACCAAATTTATCTTTCATAGAACTGGGAATAAACTTTTAGATGTTGGAAAAAAGGGGAAAATTCTGGAGATTGTAGAAGAAGAGTTAACATTGCACCAGATAGATCTAATCAAATGATCACTTGAAGCTCGTGGGAATGTTAAGTTGGCTGTGACACATTAAATTATGTTTTCATTTGAATTACCGGTATACGGTATACGGGTAGACAGACATGCATGTGTGGTGATCCGTGGGAAATTATGTAGATCTGCATTTTGGCCAACACCCAAATTTGATTTTTTTTTAAATCATCATTTGAATCTATCCAAGCATTTCATCTGCTTTAACAGGCATAAACAAAAATCAGGAATAGCAAAAATTTCTCTTTAATCAAACCTTAACATTCTCACAATGACAAAATGTTACACATATTGTTGACCAAAATCTTTCAGCAAGTTGCAACTATAAATAAATTGTTTAACTCTTTAACAGACAACAAAATTTTAGCCCTGTACATATTGAAGGCATTTATAGACCACAATTACAATGTGGCTCAAACTGATACCCATTAAATTAAAGGAAAATGAATTGCGTACTTGTACTTCAAATGCTGGAGAAAATGTGTGACAACAAACCAAAAGTGACCATTTCCTACATTTTATTTCTTTGCTCGAAAAGTGGGTTAGAAGTGCATCTTTGCACCTGGAGTCTTTCATAATACCTTTCATGTAAAATATGTACATGTACTGCAAAGAAACTGCAATTCCATTACTTGTCACGGCATTGTTTCCATTTCATTGATTAACAAATACATGTACTTTTCATCTTATCTTCACCAGGCTTGAAGCCATCTCATTAAAGATGTTGATATGGTAAACCTTGTACAGCAAAAGGGTAGGTTATATTTGGAGAAGGAAAAAAGCAAACATGCAATTACAAATTCCCAAATTCAATAAATAAGAATCCCAACAAAGGAAACACAAATCCCTCCTGGCATACTGGTGAATACTATAGGCTCCTTAACTCTTAGAACGCTTGCGTAAACGAAAGTGATTTTCTGGTACCATACCATATTCACTTCCATGGAGTGTAATTTCAAGGCTCATTCCAAAGCATCTTTTGAAATATCAAACGGTCTAGATTTGAGATCAGATTGCACCTTCTGTGCTGTCCAATCTAGTCTTTACATGGTGCAAAACCACATTACATTGTCCTTTCATGGCAAGAGTTGAAAAGATGATTGCCAAGTGAACATATTGGAAATCAATGCTAGACCTTCCTGACTATCTTTTATCTGGATCAGCAAAAACTACTCCAGTTGGTTGGGACAGGGGATTCAAATATAAATAGCAGGACTTTTCCTTCAATGAGAAATAGATAATTGAACTCATTTGATTTTATAGAAAGATGATAATGCTAAAAGCATTGACAGTCACTCACTCTACACTGCCAGCCGCCCACACCCACCCTTTAGTTGTCAGGCCTGAGATGTTGTCTGCGCATGTCATATTCTTCGAAGATTCGACTGTCTTATATGACACATCACTGGCCCCAAAAGCAGGCTGACTGTAATATTATGCTCTATAAAAAGTAATGTTGAAAATAGCTTTTATCAATATGTTTGAGGAGAAATGATAACTGCTTTAGCTCCAGATTTCTCTAGACTGTTGATCATAGCTGAGTGAATTGCACGAGGTAGCGTTTTATTGACTAAACGTTTATTTTAGTTTGAAATTCAAAGTAACGGTTGTCGCGTAGGAAAGTGGTTCGGTTCTTTACCCAGGATGCCCAAATTAGATAGATGAGTATTTATACAATGCCATCTAGTGGGAGATAACAAGCCTAACAAGCTAACTAGAAAATGGCGTCAAAAACAAAGAGAAAGAGTATTTATTTCAGTTTTATTCTAGCTGATATTTCGCTCTAGGTTAATAAGTACAACAATTTTTTCCCGACCTGTCTTATCATTTCCAATAATGTTGGCTGTTTTGATAATTAAATAGACACGATCAAATTATTGCAGGTCTATTACAAATTGTGTCAGACTCTTTTGTTTAATGACGCCCAATGCTGCATTTTCATTGGCCGATAAGATGTTGGAACACTTATCAATCAAAATCAACAGTAAGATCAATTGGCTCTTTACCCAATGACAGAATTCTTGATTGTGCCAATTGAAGGCATTTCATTAGGACAAGTTCACTGATACTCAAGGCATGAAAAGTTATTTTTGACATAGCAGAAAAAATTGAGGGAAAACGAGAAAATGCTGTTTGGTGTCAGCGTTATCTCCTTTTTCCACATTGTTTTCAAAAGGTTTTCCTGCATGTTGTTATAAGTTGGGATTACCTTGCATAGGCGTAACTTCTATTGCGCACACCAAGCACGTGCGTAATGTAAAAAAATGAAGAATAGGTCGTAGGTTGCCTGTTTTCGCGTATTTTTTAGTTTGGATGTTTTCCAAAACAGCTAAGATCAGGAATATCTTGATTTTACGGCTCCGATTCCATTCGGCTGATTCCGAATTGCTTTCCTCACCTGCCTCAAAAAATGGCAAACTTCGGTGTGCGTATAATTTACTTTTTCCTGGTTACGCCTATGCCTTGTGCAGTCATAATTATACTGAAACTGTTCTGCTTGTTCTTTTGGGTATAAATTTGCTCTGTGACGTTGCAAAGATATTTTCTGCTAAAGCGATTGCAGACAACAAAATAAAAGTGACTGAATATTTGAAATTTGTTTTGAGAAGGGTAGAAAACATTGTAGGAAAAGGACAAAATGCTGATTACCAACATTTTCTCCTTTTCCAACAGTGTTTTCTACAGGCTTCCTTCTCAGGGTTGTCAAAAGTAGGAATTGTGTAGTAAACAATTAAAATGAAATGCTCCAAATGTTCATTTCGATTGATTGTAGAAACCCAAAATATTGCTACTTCAAAGTTATGTTTTTGGGAAAAATATATCTTTATCAGACTGTGTAGATACAAGATCAGATTGCACATTCTGTGCAGTCTGATCTTGATCTTCACTGTCCTGAGAAAAGGTCAGTGAGTATCATTAAGCAGCCTAAGGGTTGAACTGTTGACTGTAAAGTTACATAGTAACTGTTCAGTTGGCTATAATTTTGGTAATAAAATTTACAGGTAGAATTCTTCAAATTTTTTGTTTGCTAATTAGATACAAAAATAGGGCCGACACATAAAACAACATGCCCATAACAGTATAGTGTTACAAAATTCTGTCTGAGCAAAATGGTAATTACTGGTATTATTTCTCGCAAAAAACCCAGATTTTGTTTTCTATTTCACATTGTTGAGACACTGATCTCTTTGCCATTCTAACAAAGACAAGGCTTTTGAAAACATTGTTAGAAAAGAAGAAAATGCTGGTTACCTGAGCATTTTCTCTTTTTTTCACAGTGTTTTCTACCCTATTCAATACAGAAATCATTCTTTTAGCTACAGTTAACTTGTCATCTACAAATGGCTTCCAATTCAGTCCAAGTCAAATTTTAATTGTTATTGAATAAAGAGTTACAAAAAAATGTTTTCTTTTTCATTCAATCTCCAGTTCAGGGTCAAGATCACTCAAGCTTTTGGCAAGTCTGAAAAGTCTATGATCTTCTTCAGGTGTTTCTATCTGTAACACGTGTGTCAGGGCTTTATTCCCTAGGTCATGATTTCAAATCCAAGCTCAGCTTTAAGATCATGACAATTGTAGGCACTGACTTTGGATTCGCCCTTGATTATATGCTGCATGAACATTCATTTGAGAGTGACTACGATATGTAGCTGGAATCAGTGTTTAATGCGGTTTTCAACATCATTTATTGGTCATATCACAATTAACCTTTTACCACACAATCCCGATTTTTAATGACCCTGTTAAAGAAGCCTTTAGAAAAAATATTGTAGGAAAAGGAGAAAATGCTGGTTACCAGCATATTCTCCCTTTCCCAAGATGTTTTCTACCCGCACCAACACAAATTTCAGATTTTTAGTCAATTCTATTTTGTTATCAGCAAATGCTTTCAATTTGGACCAGTCTAAAATTTTGTCGTTTGGTAGCGAGTTAACAGCCAGTGAACCTGTCTATATTGCTTTCCGTGATCGAGTTTCTTTTATCAGATCTTGAATCATTAAACCTCCAAAACTTCATCTGATTATAAAGAAGCTGAGCTAGAATAGAAACTCTGTACCCATGGATTGTGAATTAGACACAGTACACTAATTTGTTGGTATTGGAGTGCAATGCCATTTTAATTAACAGCTATGGTCACATCAATGCAATTATGATTGCTATCTGGCTTTCTCACACTAGTACTGCACAACTTTTTTTCAAAGCTGTGACCTACTACTTTTCTTACTAATAAAGCATCAGAAGTGAGAGGCGAAAAAGTCTGCCTCAAGGAAGGTCACAAATTGCCTCAACCAGGTATTTAACTCTCAACCACCAGGTCACTAACCATCAAGCTACTTGCAAACAGTTTAACTCATTACAAAAAGACATACTTTTAAGCTTGTCCAAATCGAAAGCACTTGCAAACGACAAAATAAAAGTGACTGAAAATTTAAAATTTGTTTTGTGAAGGGTAGAAAAAATTGTGGGAAAGGGAGAAAATGCTGGTTACCAGCATTTTCTCCTTTTCCTACAATGTTTTCTAAAGGATTCTTTCTCAAGGGCGTCAAAAGTAGGGATTGTGTGGTAATGGGTTAATCTAGAATGGTTGGTGAATAAGGTTCTGCTATACATTTGTTTAGAAATGAAGGAATACAGTGGCTTAAATACAAATGTTTAATTTCATTATCAACTATCAAATTACACTGCTCATTGAGGTCACTAATAGTAATTGTTGGACCTAACTATTTTGTGATTATACAGAGATTAAATTGACATTTTTTTTCAGCTATAATTAACATACCTTTTACATGAATGTGTATTGGGTCATTGTTCTGTTCTGTAACTTGTTTTGCAACTAATGTCCAATAATGGAGACTCAATATACTGCCAAAATACAAATCCTAAAATATGTTAAATGCAAAAAAATTCCAGAACAAATGGTTTATCATTCATTTTTCTTTTGGTACATATGAAACTTAGTTGTGTACAGGTCAATAATAGGTAAAGAGCCTGGGGATATTCATGAATTTGTTAAGACATGTATCGTGTGCCGCATGTCAATTTGGTAGCAGTTTCTTGGCGAATGTTCAGCCAATTATCTTTTTATCCATAACCTTTGACAGCAGACATAATAATCATGACAGAAAGCCATTATAACTACAGACAAGTTATGTTCACACTCTTAGTTACCCTTCTTCATTCGTCATTTACTCCACAATCCCAGGTCAAAATAAATAGTCCAAATTGGGAGTATAATAAATTATTGCAGACAACTAAATTAATGTGACTCAAAAATTGCAATTTGTTTTAGGAAGGGTAGAAAATATTGTGGGGAAAGGAGAAAATGCTGGTTACCAGCATTTTCTTCTTTTCCCACAATGTTTTCAACAGGCGTCTTTTTCAGGGTAGTTAAAAGTCGAAATAGTGTGGTACAAGACGACAATATTTTAGCAACAATCTGTAATTATATTGAAAGCATTGAAATTCTATATAACAAACTGAATGTACTGTAACTGCTCAAAGCATGGGAATAGTGCATACAGATATAAATATGGAAAATGAAGAAAATACCGGTATTTCGCATTTACAATCATGTACTCAGGACTAATGCTTTCAAAAGGAATCTTCCTGGAGGTCCTTGAAACGGCCTTGTTTTCCAAAAGCTTAATGATGAAGGTTTATACCCTGGGATACCTTTTTACATGAATAAAGGATACAATCAAACAATAAGGTCATAGGGATTTTGGAAACCCTAGGGGACTTAAAAGGGTCATTGAAAGGGGATTATGTTTCTTGTCTGGGTCAATAGGTGAAATGGACTGAAATAAATTAGACACTTTATAACTGACTGGGGATGAATTCAGATTATATACAATCATCACAATCCTGAAACATAATTTGCAGCAGTTAGATTAACTTAGATTTGTCTACAATTGAACACACTATGGACCAACGTACAGTGTCGCAAATCGGAAGCTGCTGCTACTGTACGCCCCAAATCAGTTAGCTGCAGTAAACAAGTTTAACAAAACAGGCTGGCACGCGTAATCTAGCAAACAGAAAATGATCGGGTGTTTTGCATTTTAAAGGTAAGAAGTTTTTCTACAAATACATACTGCGATTGGGTTCATAAACCGAGCGAGTTTTGTATAGGAAAGCTGCATCACCAAATTTCGTCGTTGGCGGCTGCCATGATCGCTAAACATTTGCTTTCTACTCCTTCGGGAAGATCGGAAACCATTTTCTGATACTGCATACAGATAAAGAAATCATTCAGCTTTGCGTATACATTTCTATGGTTGTATTTAGTGCCATATCCATTGAAATAATTCACTTTTTATCAAGGTACCATCAAAACGTTCACTGTACGGCTAGCTGCATCTGTACGCAACGATTAGCTGCATTTCACAATAAAAAATGTGTACGCCTAGCTGCATTAATGCATCATAATACTGAACAAAAAGGTTCAGCCCATATAAAACACGTTTTTTTAGCTCGAATTTATATATGTCGTATGCCGGATCGGAATCTAGGCATATCCCGGGAATCTGCCTAGACCAAATTAGAATAATACTTTAGTGTAGACCAAAATAGATCTAGATTCTTTTCCAAATTTTTAATCATATTAATTCTTATACATGTGTTTACAATTGAGACGTATTTTTAATTGAAGCAATTTATTTGTTTTTCCCTCAATTGCTCCGTTTTCCTCGTTGCATTTTTTCCTCGAAAGTGCTAAACACTCAAAATTTAATCTTACTCAGAATTTCTAATTAAACTTCTTTTATCTTGGAGTTTAAGTTGACTAAGTTGGTTAATATGTAGTCGAATTATATAAAACGAGAAAATATTCCGATTTGGTCAAGGCAGATTGTGGAGCTGCCTAGCCAAACTGTTAAACTATTTTTGTATAGGCAAAATTCCAGTTTGGTCTAGATTTCGGATTTGCCTAGATTCCAGTTTGGACAGCGACATACATAAATATATAAATTCAAATAATAGCAGGTAAGATTATCTTGTTTCTTCAAGGCATTTCATGAATTACACAAATCCGGCTCCATTGATAAATCCTTTTATTACATGGAAAACATCGCTGATATTATTTCTTGATTTAGGTCTAGTTCCTGTACAACACATAGGTACAAAGTTTGCCATTTTTTGCAACCCCTAATCATTGATTTTAATTCACTGATAAACATCAATGAATTATACATTTTTTTTTTTTTGTAGCTTTTCAACGAAATAAAGAATTCAGTTCGGGTTAAACATAAAGTTTTCAGGTTTTCGTTCTTCACCTGAATTCACGATATTATCTCGCACATCCATCCTCAAGTCTTAAGTCTTTACCAAAGCATTTGCAGACGTTCAGTTGGTAGCGTTTTCCTTTGAATTTATAAATCTCAGTGAAGACAGAAGTACTAGCTTAAAGGCAGCCGATTCTTTTAATACATCTAACCTCTAAACGTGCTCATTACTGACTATGGATCGTTTATAGACGATGGTAGACCTATTCACGACCACTTGATTCACCGAGTCTTTAAAGGGTGGAAATGGAACCTGGAAAAGTCGAAAACGAACTTTATACATTCACCACTGCCAACCTCACATCTTCAGAGCTAGATCTATATGTCATTTCTTGCAACACTCTTAACCAAGATGTACACAATTCTCATTATAAGCTTTAAAAGCCTGTTTCACATCAGCCTTACGACAGCCGTACGGGAACATAAATCGCAGGACTTCGCGCGGTTTCCGCAAGACTGTCTTACGAATTTGCAACGCCGTAGACGTCGCAATTAAGCTGGTTTTTCAACATGCTCATTTTCCTAGCGATTTCTTTGCAATTTTTTGAGTTTGCACAGCAACTGTACGGTTGCCACACGGGAGCCATACGGTTACCTTGAGACCATAGCACATCAATCATACCTTGCAAATGCCTTGCGTTTGGTGAAAGTCTGTCTGAAGACTACTGCGGAACGTAGGAACAACGTAGAGATTCGCACAGCTGCCTCGCAAATGCCTTGCGAAAAGTTAGCGTCATCCGTCCTCTTTTAAAAAGTTTGTATGTTTTGTTCGTCATCAGTCGCTATCGAGATTTCAGGACGAGAAGGTCATGCAGAAACGAAGATCTCAGAATGGAAAGGGATAGGTTCCGATTGCTGAACCCCCATTGAACCCGAGACATTCAAGGTATCACCAACCCAGGATTTAGATGAAGAAGGCACGTGCTTGTACAAGAATGACAAAATGCCCTTAGCATAAAATATTGTCGTCCCGGTCTTTATCTGCGAGTATCCTGTCCATTGTTTCAATATGCAACCTATGTGCCGGGGTAGCATTGTGAATATATATATATATCCAATCGGACAAGAGGAGATAATTCCTCCTCCTTATGGCGATCGCACGAACACCGTACAGCTGTCTTGCAAAATCGTGCTTACGGCAGTCTTGCGGGTGCCTTGAGAATTTGTGCGGCAGCCTTAAGCTAACTGCACGACAGCCGTGCGAACTCGTCGCTTTGTTTTTAGCTCACCTTAGCACAAAGTGCTACAGGTGAGCTATTGTGATCGCCCTATGTCCGTCGTCCGTAATCTATCGTCCGTCGTCCGTCAACAATTTCTTTAAAAATCTTCTCCTCCTAAATACTGGGTTAATCTTGGCAGGAATGTTCCTTGGGTGAAGCTCTACCAAAATTGTTCAAAGAATTTAATTCCACCCTTAACTTTTGTTGCCATGGCAACAACAAAAAAAAAAAAAACGAAATCTTTGAAGATCTTCTTCTCTGAAACTATAAGGCGTAGAGCTTTGATATTTGGTATATAGTATCTCCTAATGGACCTCTATCAAGTTTGTTCAAATCATGCCCCTAGGGTCAAAACTGGCCCCGCCCCGGGGGATAACGAGTTTGAGCATAGGAACAAAGGAGGAAAACTTTAAAAATCTTCTCCTCTGAAACTTGAAGGCGTAGAGCTTTGATATTTGGTATGTAGCATCTCCTAGTTGACCTCTACCAAGTTTGTTCAAATTATATCCCTGGGGTCAAAACTGGATCCATCCCAGGGGTCACAAGTTTGAGCAAAGGAACGAAGATGGAAAAATTTAAAAATCTTCTCCTCTGAAACTTGAAGGCGTAGAGCTTTGACATTTAGTATGTGACATCTCCTAGTGGACCTCTGCCAAGTTTGTTCAAATTATGCCCCTGGGGTCAAAACTGGCCCTACCCCTGGGGTCACAAGTTTGAGCATAGGAACAAAGAAGGAAAACTTTAAAAATCTTCTCCTCTGAAACTAGAAAGCGTAGAGCTTTGATATTTGGTCTGTTGGATCTCCTAGTGGACTGCCACCAATTTTATTCAAATGATGTTCCTGGGGTCAAAACTGGCCCCAACCCGGGGGTCACTAGTTTGAGCATAGGAACAAAGGAGGAAAACTTTTAAACTCTTCTTCTCTGAAACTAGATGGCGTAGAGCTTTGATATTTGGTATGTGGCATTTCCTAGCGGACCTCTACTAAGTTTTTTTTTTTTAAATCATGCCCGTGGAATCAAAACTGGTCCCGCCCCGGGGGTCTCAAGTTCGAACATAGGAACAAAGAAAGAAAATTTTAAAATTCTTCTTCTCTAAAACTATAAGGCATAGAGCTATGATATTTGGCATGTAGCAGTGAATCTCTACCAAGTTTGTTCCTATAATGCCCTTGGGGTCAAAACTGGCCCTGCCCCGGGGGGGTGTCACAGGTTCGAACATAGCAACAAAGAAGGAAAACTTTGGAAATCTTCTCTGAAACTTGAAGGTGCAGAGCTTTGACATTTGGTATGCAGAATCTTCTAGTGGACCTCTACCAAGTTTGGTAATATGATGTCCCTGGCGTCAAAACTGGCCATGCCCCGGAGGTCACAGGTTGGAACATATGAACAAAGAAGGAAAATTTTGAATTTATTTTTCTCTTAAACGGGAAGGTGTAGAGCTTTGATATTTGGGATGTAGCATGTTTGAGTGGACCTCTATCAAGTTCGTTCCAAGGATGCTGCTTTGGTTAAAACTGACCAAGCCCGGGGACCACAAGTTCGAACATAGGACAAAGAAGGAAAATTTAAAATTCTTCTTTGAAACTGGCAGGTGTATAGCTTTGATATTTGATTGCCCTATGTCCGGCGTCTGTCGCCCATCAACAATTTCTTAAAACATCTTCTTCTCCTAACCCACTGGGCCAATCTTGATGAAACTTGGCAGGGATGTTCCTTGGGTGAAGCTTTACCAAAGTTGCTCAAAGAATTGAATTTCAATCATAAGCTATAGTCAAAGGTGAGCGTTCCAGGGCCAAGTTGTTTTTTCGTACGTTCAACCTACGGACACCGTACAGTTCGTGAGTCAACTGTACGAACAACGTACGGAGATCGCTTAGAAAATTTGCAATGTGTGCGACGGGTACGAATAAATAGCGATCGTGTTTGCAGCGAAAATCGTAAGACGAAATAATCGCACGGCTGATGTGAAAGAGGCTTTACCAAAAAAAATCGCAGCTAACCGAGCAGTACAAAAATTCGGGTTAGCAGCTAGCCGTACAGTGAACGTTTTGATGGTACCTTGATAAAAAGTGAAATATTTCAATGGATATGGCACTGAATACTACCATAGACATGTATACGCAAAGCTGAATGATTTCTTTATCTGTATGCAGTATCAGAAAATGGTTTCCGATCTTCCCGAAGGAGTAGAAAACAAAAGTTTAGCGATCATTGCAGCCGCCAACGACAAAATTTGGTGATGCAGCTTTCCTATACAAAACTCGCTCGGTTTATGAACCCAGTCGCAGTATGTATTTGTAGAAAAACTTCTTACCTTTCAAATGCAAAACACCCGATCATTTTTTGTTTGCTAGATTACGCGTGCCAGCCTGTTTTGTTAAACTTGTTTACTGCAGCTAACTGATTTGGGGCGTACAGTAGCAGCAGCTTCCGATTTGCGACACTGTACGTTGGTCCATACTGGAACATCTATGCAGACAAACTGAACAGGAAAGGCAGCATCAGCACACCCACACCATGCCTGATCAATATTAATTCTTTAACAAAATTAATGACAAAATCTTAGGCCAGTAGAAATATGTAATATTTGCAGACTATAAAATAAAATAAACCCTTTACCCAACAACAAAATTTTAGACTGGTCCAAATTCAAAGCACTTGCAGAAGACCCAATATATATAAACTCAAGAATTGAAATTTGCTTACCAGCATTTTCTTCTTATTGCACAATGTTTTCAAAAGCGTTCCTAATCAGGTTTGTTAAAAGTGATCGGATTATGTGTTAAAGGTTTAAGAACTGCCTTTCAGGAAGAAAAGAATGATATTCCTGTAAGAAGAATAACTGTCCTATTGAATCCAACGCACCATGAGAATGAGAGCTGTGAAAGTTGGGCATTTAGAAGGGCATGCCCATAGTGAGACTTCATGTCCTAATCGATTTGATTTTACAATTTTGCGGGTACAGTCCAAATTGCTTTTACTGTAATAACATAATTAGTTGGTCAAATTCCATTGAAATTTCCTGAGCCAATTGATTAAGAATAGTTTAAGTAATGGTTTTATAAAAAGATATCAAAACACACTTCAACATAACAATAACCTTATCATAAACTATCATCCCAAAGATTTACCAGCTAGGTCTTTCTTATCTGTTTCAGTGTAGTTAATTTAATTTGATATCTTTGATAAGGTGAAACTACAGTTCACAGTGAGTGAAACTCAAATTATACTTTAATGATTTGAAAGAATCTGAGTGTAAAGATACAAGAGCAGACTTTAAACTCTTTGTAGTCTAATTTCTTAACTTGACATTAATTGTCACCCACAAAAGTCCATACCAGTATAACAATGCTGCAAAGACTGAAAATCGTTTTCAAACGCCATCTTCTATAGATGTGAAAAGGATCATGTTGGGTAAGAGGTCGATGCTACTAATCATAATTATTGCTCAGGAACCTTGAGATGATCACAGAGCAATATCTTGACTGGTCTGACAGTTAGGAACAAAAGCCCTGTCACAGAGCGGTGACTTATCAGGAATAAACATCAGATTGTGCAAATAAGAAAACAAATTAATTCTTTAACACTTTACCAAATAACAAATTTTTGAGAAGTTAAAATTAAAACTATTTGCAGATGACAAATCAATATTGACGTAATGAGAAGTTGTCTTTGAAAGAGTGTAAAACATTGTGGGAAAACGAGAAAATGCTCCTTTTTCAACAATATTTTCAAAGGCTTGTTTTCTATATCTCAGCCAGGGCTTGTTAAAACATTGGGACAGTTTGGTATGGGGTAATTAATAGCCCCCTCTGTCTGTGATAGAAATCTATTTAAACCTTCAAAATGTTAAATCAATCTTTGTAGATTTCTTTACTTGGAGCCTTTATATAAACCATCTGTGGTCCTATGAGTATATTACATTTTGTACAACTGATAACAGAAAAACAATTCTGTTCTTAAAAAGACAACTATCCTATGAGAATAAGTACCCACATTATGGGTTTAAGGCCGGTAGCTCAGTTGGTAGTGTGCAGGACTTGGGAACATGGGGTCCAGAGTTTCATCCCTGGTTATTACCACTGGTTCCGCCATTTTCTTGCCGAGGATTGATGATAGACACTGCGACTGCATTCATTCCTCCCCAACAGCTGACCATCGTTTCGCCGGTGATCATATGGGAAAACAGCCAGTGGGTTGGACAGGAAATTGTGCGAATTTCTGGTAAAAGAAACTCCAGGAACGCATGAATAGGTGCACTGTCCACTGTGATATAACTGAAATAATGTTGAAAATGGCGTTAAACACCATGCAATCAATATAAGATACCAACAAAACTTTTTATCTTAACTCTTTACAAAGTAATCCCTGGTTGTTACAACCCTGAGAAAGAAGTCTTTTGCCCTCAATGTTTTTTTACCCTGCTGGAAACAAATTTGAATTTTTGACTTGCCTTTATTTTGTCGTTTGCTTGTGCTTTGAATTTGGACCAGTCTAAAATTTTGATGTTTGGTACAAGGTTAGTCTCTTCTCAAGGCTATCAAATTTCCCTTTTCAAGGTTGACCACAGTCTGTCCTACCAAAATGTTATCTGATGACTCTTTGAACAAGATATCAAAATGTTAGGATTTTCCAATGCAAAGTACTTGACTTTACTTGCAGCTCAAATTGAATGTGGCTGATCTAATGGAATATTGTTTTTGAAAGATTAGAAAATATTTTAAGAAAGGGAAAAAAAGTACTGATTTCCTGCATTGTTCAATTCACCCCTAAATTCAACTGATGACTTTCCAACAGGCTGTTTTTCAAGGTTGATAAATTTATCAAAATACCTTAAGTTGAAAGCCTTACGCAGGCATAAACCCTTTACCAAACAACAAAATTTTAGACTGGTCCAAATTGAAAGCACTTGCAGAGGACAAAACAAATGTAACTCAAATATTGGAATTTGTTTTGGGAAGGGTAGAAAACATTGTGGGAAAAGGACAAAATGCTGGTTAACAGCATTTTTTCCTTTTCCCACAATGATTTCAAAAGCCTATTTCTTTATGGAAGTTAAATCTTAGGATTGTGTGGTAAAGGGTTAAAGGTGACCAAACAATGGCCAACCTGGGTCCAAGCAGGGGTAGCTTTTACCTGTGATAATGGGTGTGAAACGATTATCAGGGTTATCAGCAAACTTCCATCACCAAAACTCTACAGTAAATCATACAAACTGAAAATCCATGTCATAACCACTTGAAAATTTTAGCTCTTGGTCTGAAGTACCTGTAAAGAGTCCTCTAACATTTTTTCTACATATCCACATGACTCTTCTTCACTAAAACAGTTTTGTCCATCTTGAATAAGTTAGGGTATATGGGCAAAGACCCACTGACTTTTTCCACATTGAATTATTGATTACTGGTAAATATGTTGCCAAGGTAACATCAAATGTGAAAATGATCTGACTGAAGCAAAAAACTGTTGAAAGGTGCTGCAAGTGACTAGGTGTTTCTGTAAAGGGTTTTATGGAAATTTTTTGGAATTTCTTCATCAAACTCACCCCTTAAATCCTTGAATTTGTGAGAGTCTAGACCCAGACCTAGAAGTGTAAGGTATAAGGTAACTGGCTTTCTGCTGACAGGAAACACTCTTTTCTGCCCCTGGGACAGCTTATGGGATTGTCAAATCTCAAACAATCTCGAGCCAATATTTAATGTCAATAAAGTGCTATTTTATATATTTGCTGTTGTTAAGCTTAAGATTTATAGAACTAATTCAAAATACACTATACTAAGATTAATTTGCAAAAAATAAATAGGCACCAACATTTTTAAGAGTATAATTTATTATTTTCATTCTTTTTCCAAAGTTATCATCACCATAGGCGTAACTTCAATTACTCACGCCATGCACATGCGTAAAGTAAAAAAATCAAGAATAGGGTAAAAAAATTGAGAATAGGTCGTAGGTTGCCTCTTTTTCGCGTGTTTTTCAGTTTGGACATTTTCTAAAACAGCCAAGATCAGAAATATCTTGATTTTACAGCTCTGATTCCATTCGGCCGATTCCGAATTGCTCTTGTCACTTGCCTAAAAACTGGCCAACTTCGGCATGTGTATAATTTACTTTTTCCTGGTAACGTCTCATCACTATACAGTTTAATAGGCCTACATTGTGTGCTTATTTTTAAGACAAACAATGAATCTTGAAACACTCAACAGAGAAGACCGCATTACTTCAAAACAGTCAGACATGGCCATAACAATAATTGCTTGCAACAAGAGAAGACCGCATTACTTCAAAACAGTCAGACATGGCCATAACAATAATTGCTTGCAACAAGGTATTACCCATACTTCTATATTTTTATCATTAGTCTATTCCTCCCTTTTGAAGTGTTTGCGGAAACATTTGTTCCTTAGTAACATACTTTCGGTAAACAGAGCATGCCATTCAACCAGATGGAAATTTGACATAAGTTACCCCACATTTCTGGCACTTTACATAATATTGTAATGTATTGTTATTCAGAGGGGTTACATCTCAGGGAATCATTGAAAACAACTTTGCTGCATTTAATTGATATGGGGCCCCCCGAAAAAGAGATCTGAAGCACAAAATAAATAGAACAAATTATTTTTTTTCCCGTGACAAATTATTTCATCTTGTTAACATCATGGGTAATATTATCTTCATTCATGGCTGCGCCATACATGAGAATATTAGATGATGTTCACTGGATGAAATATATTTTGATATTTCACAAAAAAAATATCATCTAGATGTATTTGATCTTTTCTAAAGGTCTGTGTGAGATAACAGGTTACTACTATCAAGGTAATTGCAATACTGTCAGCCTAAATAATAGTTATTAGCCTTTTTGATGTGCTAAATAAATGGAAAGGACATTTTTTTGTTATTAGGAAGAACACAGTTATGGTAATTTTGAGGTCCTCATATCATTTTGACTCAATTTCTCACTAAAGTTGGAAAATGCAAAGTCAAGATCAGCAGAAAGTTCTGTGCAGTGTAATAATGTTCCGCAGTCTCTGTAACAGTAGAGATAATATCAAGCTGTTGGTCCAGGTTATTCAACAACTATTCTAAAAGAATGTTCTCAAGTCTTATTCTCAAGTATTTTCTACATATGGAGTGCAACATGCGAAAAGGGTCATTCGGACATTTGCGTAAAATGTCGTCTCTGATCAGCTTGTGCAGTCCGCACAGGCTAATCTGAAACGACACTTTCCGATTTTATGTGATTTTCTGTTTTACGCAAGTCTACTGTAGCACAAAATCTAATGTAGTCGTAAAGTGCCGTCTCGGATTAGCCTGCGCTGACTGCGCAGGCTAATCCGAGACGACACTTTACGCAAATGTCCGAATGCACCTTTTCGTGTGTTGCACTCCATATGAAAGTAGTGCAACTTCTGATTGGATAACCATTGATTTAGCAATGAGATGTGTTACATTCAAATTTAAAATTCTTGAGACCAGTCTTGCAGACTTGGACCTAAGAATGTACTTAAAAATAATTGGTGAATACCAATCCTGAGCATTTCAGCAGTTTTTAGCTCACCTGAGCACATGCTCAAGGGGAGCTTTCAGGATCACCGTCTTCAACAATTCTTTAAACATCAACTCCTCCTTAAAACCGATGGGCCAATTTGGATAAAACTTGGCTGGAATGTTCCTTTAGTGGCCCTCTTTAAAATTGTTCACAAAATTTGATTCTGTCAAAACTGGTTGCCATGGCAACCAAATGGAATTTTCTGAGCAATTCTTTAAAAATCTTCTTCTCTGAAACCGCTGGCCAGATTTTAAAATAATTTCACAGAGATGTTCCTTTGGTGAACCTTTTCAAAAGTTGTTCGCTAAATTTTGATCCGTCTAGAAACATGGCTCTGGTGAATGGGGGCTACTTGCACTATACAGAAATGAAGAAATTCTTAAAAGTTCTTCTTTTCTGAAACTGCCATCAGATTTTGAAATAATTTCTCAGGGATGTTCTTTGGGTGACCCTCTTCAAAAGTTCTTCGCGAAATTTTGATCCGTCAAGAAACATGGCTCTGGTGAATGGGGGCTACTTGCACTTTACAGAAATGGAGAAATTCTTTAAAATTCTTCTTCTCTGAAACAGCAAGTCAGATTCTGAAATAATTTCACAGAATTGTTCCTTGGATGAAACTTTTCAAAAATTGTTCTACAGTACTTGCATTATACCGACATGAAGAAATTCTTGAAAATTCATCTTCTTTAAAACGGCTGGTCAGATTTTAAAATAATTTCACAGAAATGTTCCTTAATTAACCCTTTTCAAAAACTGTTCACGAAATTTTGATAGGTCAAAAAACATGGCTCTGGTGAATGGGGGCTACTTGCACTATATGGAAATTAAGAAATTCTTAAAAATTCTTCTTTTCTGAAACTGATGATCAAATTTTGAAATGACTTTTATAGTTGACCCTTTGAAAATTGCTTGGCAAAATACTGATTTTGTTTCCATTGTTTCAGTATCTCAAAAAAAAAATTAGGCTATGGTCCTCTCAAAAATTCAAGTGAGCGATCCAAGGCCATCTTGGCCCTCTTGTTTAATGTTAAGCAACCAGCATAATGATAAATTTCCCCGGTATTCAATGCAGACAACTAGATGTTGAAAAGAAGAGTCATTTGTCTTCAATGTTTGTCACTAGGGTCACTGATAACAGTAGACTAATTGTCCGCAGAGCTGTCAATTTCTCTGACTTTCTGCCACTGTAAAGCTGATATTGAACTCGGGTATTAGCTCTTTCCACGATAACAAAATTTTGAGCTTTTCCAAAAATCGAAGGGATTGTGGACAACAGATCTAATGTGTAGCAAATGATTGGGTTCGTCTTTCATGGCAAAGAAACATCATGGGAAAAGTAGAAAATGCAACACAAGCTTAAGGATAGCTTAAACTTTTGTGACCACAACACTGAACAGATAGATTATTTGATCCATTTCATAGATTACAATAACTGGTAGGTTTAAAAGCCCTGTACTCCTAAAGTATCAAAACTTACAAAAGTGCTGATATGGGGAATTAAGATTATGAGATTGTCAGTGAGGCAGACATTAAGCTGACTTCCAGGATGTTTACAACATCATATAAGGGATCAAAAGCAGCCAAACATCAACTATCAATTAGTAACCTGTTTACATTCAAAGCTCAAGCATGAGCCTCTAATAACATCATGTCACAATAACTCTTCAGCTAGAGCTTTACTGACTGCTTTGGATTTAACCCATTACCACTCAATCCCTACTTTTGACGGCCCTCAGAAAGAAGCCTTTTGAAAACACTGTGGGAAAAGGAGAAAATGCTGGTAACCAGCATTTTCTCCTTTTCCCACAGTGTTTTCTACCCTTTCCAGAACAAATTTCTATTTTTCAGTCACCTTTATTTTGTCGTCTGCAAATGCTTTCAATTTGGAATTGTCCAAAATTTTCTCGTGTGGTAATGAGTTAATTGGCTTTACTCGACAAGAAAATATTATTAGACTAGAGTCTCCTGCAAAGTAAAGCCATTTTGTGAAAAATTGAATGTGGCTAAGACACCAAAAGATTTGCATACAAATTTTAAAAACATTTTGCAAAAGGTTTCCAAAGGCCCTCTGGATCTTTACGACTCAGGTTTGTTTGGTATATAGGCTATACAGGCTGTTTGCTTTCCCCTTCTACAGAAAAGAAAGAAGCCTTTAACCCTTTCCACAATGACAAAGTTTAGAGTCTTCCAAACTCAAAGAGTTTGCAGACGAAAATTTCAAATTTTATACAAATGGCAGAAAGTTCTCCAAATGGGTAGAAAACACTGCGGGAAAAGGAGAAACTGCTTGTTACCAGCAATTTCTCCTTTTCCCCCAGTGTTTTCTAAAGACTTGTCCTGCAGACACGTAAAAACAAGGGCTTGTTTGGGAAAGAGTTGAAGTGTTATGTCTTCATATCTTTACCAAATGCAAAATATATTAATTAAATTTTGTGCTTTCATTACCTACATATATTGCTACTATTATAAAATAAATTCAATTCTTCTTTGATGACTCAAAGTACATTGCCATGTGCCCTTTGGAAGATGATTTAAATTGGTCCTAGTTTTGAGTCAGGCAGAGGATTGTATATCATTCTGTACAGTCTGATCTAGATCTTACTATGTAAAATAGTAAAAGTTCATGATAGCGACAAGGTTAACACTTAAGCTTTAAATGGCAAAATTTTCCAACAGACTAAAAATTTGAAAGCATTTTGTAGACACTAAATTAAATGTGGCTCATACTTATATTATGGTAGAAAACATTGTGGAAAAAGAAGAAAATGCTAGTTACCAATATTCTCTTTTTTTCCCAACAATACTTTCAAAAGCTCTCTTCTTCAAGGTCTTTAAAACCCAGGATTGTTTGAAACAATTATTATGTTATAAAAACCCAGAATTAACATTATCATCTTCATACATACTAAAGAAAATCATCAAAGTATTCTGCAGACAATGATATTCTAAATAACCATAACAATGCCTAGGTTAACTTCAGGCACCTTTGCATGGAATGCAGATCAAGATTACTTAGACCAGGCTGCAAAAATTTAAAAAAAAAATGATTTCAAGAAAGGCAAATTTTAACTGTAGAAGGGTGAAAAGTTTGGCCATTTGATAAAACTGATTAATAAAACTTGAAACCCATCCAAAATATTTCAATACAACACCTCTCCAAAGGTCATTATAAAAATTTTCCTTGTCATTTAATTTGCATTATTAACCCATTACTTCACTTTTTTGAATTGTTACTTACATCATATAATAAAAAAAGTAAAAGTCCCTCAAGGGAAAATATGTAAAGGAAAGGAAAATTACTTGTTTGCACAATACATGTGTCCAAAACATTGTGGGAAAAAGATGCTTGTTACAAGGAACTGCTCCTTTTCCACACTTTTTCAAAGCACTTTTTGTTAGAGATATAAAAAGAAACATATACTTTGGGTTCACTAATGGGCTGAAGAATTTCATAATAATAAAGAGTTTTGACCGTCAGTAAATAATTGAATTGGAATTTCTATGGACTGGGTGCTGAAGACCGATTAAGTGAAGTGTTTTATGGAGCTTTCAACATTATTTGAGAGATATCAAGGCAACAGCTCAAATATTCATGTGTGTCTAGACTTTTACCAGTACTAGGCTATTAAATAGTAACAGTTCTGAAATGTCCGCCAAAGAATACTCCAAATAGGCTCTCTATCCCAATATTTTGATGTGATCGACACCTTGGGGATTAATTGTGTAGGTTTCAAAATTAAAGGAATGAAGAATTGATAAATGATTACCTTTTGGCATAAAAAACCCAAGTTTTAAGATGGCTTGAGCAAGAGGGCTTTTTAAACCAATGAAGAACAAGAGCTTCGCAAGGCGCATATACGCCCGAAGGGGCTTGTCAGTGAAATGAGTTGCATTGACGTATGGGCCATGAATGAAGAGTAGTTATTCTCCATGATATGTGAAAAATATTTTTGGGCAATAACTAAAAAAAATAAAGGTGGCAAAGTTACAAATTTTGTGATTTGCCCTTATCCACAAGGTGTTCTATCAGTCTTTGAAGGTCCATGATCAAATCTTTTATATTTTAGAAATTATGGCCCAGACGAAAATTCAAAGTGAAAAGGGCAATACCTCAAAGAGAAGGATGGCAGAGTTATGGTTCTTGTGCAGTGCACTTCTCCATAATGGGTTCTATTAGTCTTTAAAGTTTCAAGATGATGGATTTTGGAATTTGGAAGTTATGGTCTTTACAAAAATTCAAACTGAAAATTAACAAAAGGCAAAAACTCGAAAAATAAATGTGCCAGAGTTATAATTCATGTGCAACGCACTTCTCAATAATGGGTTCTATCAGTGTATGAAGTTCCAAGTTAATAGCTTTTATAGTTTGGAAGTTATTGCCTGGACAAAAATTCAAACTGAAAATTAACAAAGGGCAATAACTCAAAAACAAGAGGGCCATGATGGCCCTGAAATCGCTCACCTGAGTTTATTGACCAAACATGCACCATCTAGTTTCCCAATGACCTAGTTTTTTATCAGACATTACCCATCATCACTTTTGAGATATCAATAAGACAAACATTCTGGCCAAGTTTCATGAGTATTGGACTGAAAATGTGGCCTCTACAGTGTACAAAAGGTTTTTCTAAGATTTCATCAAGTGACCTAGTTTTGGACCTGACAATTACCCATTATCAAACTCTTTTGAGACATCACCAAAACAAACATTCTGACCAAGTCTGAAGAGTATCAGGCAGAAAATGTAGCCTCTAGAGTGTACACAAGGTTTTTCTAATATTTGACCCATTGACCTAGTTTTTGACTCCACATGACCCATTTTCTCATTCAAGGTATCACCAGGACAAATATTATGAACAAGTTTTAGGAGTATCAGACTGAAAATGTGTCCTCCAGAGCATACAAAAGGTGTTTATAACATTTGACCTATTGACCCAGTTTTTGACCCAACATGACCCATTTTCAAACTCATCCAAGATATTATAAAGGCAAACATTCTGACTAATTTTCAAGAGTGTTGGACTGAAAATGTGGCATCCAGAGCATATACAAGGTTTTTCTAAGATTTGACCTGGTGACCTAGTTTTTAACCCCCAATGACCCATTTTCAAACCTGTCTGAGATATCATCACGACAAACATTCTGACCAACTTACAAGAGTTTCGGACTGAAAATGTGGCCTCTAGAGCTTACAAAAGGTTTTTCTAACATTTGACCTAGTGACCTAGTTTTTGACCCCACATGACCCATTTTCGATCTTGTCCGAGATATCATCTAGGCAAACATCCTGACCAACTTTCATGTGTATCCAACGGAAAATGTGGCCTCAAGAGCGTACAAAAGGTTTTTCTAAGATTTGACCTAGTGTCCTAGTTTTTGACCCCACATGACCCATTTTCGAACTCGTCCAAGATATCATCCAGACAAACATCCTGACCAACTTTCATGAGTATCCAACTGAAAATGTGGCCTCTAGAGCGTACACAAGGTTTTCCTAAGATTTGACCTGGTGACCTAGTTTTTGACCCCACGTGACCCATTTTTGAAGTTGTCCAAGATATCATCTAGACAAACATCCTGACTAACTTTCATGAGTATCCGACTGAAAATGTGGCCTCTAGAGCGTACACAAGGTTTTTCTAAGATTTGACCTGGTGACCTAGTTTTTGACCCCACGTGACCCATTTTCGAACTCGTCCGAGATATCATCCAGACAAACATCCTGAATAACTTTCATGAGTATCCGACTGAAAATGTGGCCTCTAGAGCGTACACAAGGTTTTCTAAGATTTGACCTGGTGACCTAGTTTTTGACTCCACGTGACCCATTTTCGAACTCGTCCGAGATATCATCATGACAAACATCCTGACCAACTTTCATGAGTATCCGACTGAAAATGTGGCCTCTAGAGCGTACACAAGGTTTTTCTAAGATTTGACCTAGTTTTTGACCCCACATGACCCATTTTCGAACTCATCCGAGATTTTATCAAGACAAATATCCTGACCAACTTTCATGAGTATCCGACCAAAACTGTGGCCTCTAGAGCGTACACAAGGTAAAAAGTTGACGACGGACGACGCACAACGGACGACGGACGCCGGACACAGCACGATCACAATAGCTCACCATGAGCACTTCGTGCTCAGGTGAGCTAATAAAGGTGGCAGAGTTATGGTTCATGTGCATTGCACTTTTCCACAATGGTTTCTATCAGTGTATGAAGTTACAAGTTAATAGCTTTTATAGTTTAAAAGTTATGGCCTGGACAAAAATTCAAACTGAAAATTAACAAAGGGCAGTAACTCAAAAAATAAATGTGACAGAGTTATTGTTCATGTGCACTGCACTTCTCCATAATGTGTTCTATCACTGTATGTAGTTTTAAATTGATACCTTTCATAGTATGGAAATTATGACCTGGACAAAAATTCAAAGTGAAAAGTTGATTATTTCAGAAATCAGGGGCAGATAATTTTAGAACGCAAACAGTGATCCAAATTCTAAGACCCAAGTGCAGAACTAAACATCATGGAGATTTTCTTTGTGGCAAGTTTCAAATAATTCCGATGGGAACTGTAGGAGGAGTTGTGCACACAAGAAATTGCTAACGGACGGACGGACGGACGGACGACCGGGGGTATAACATAATACGATCCTTCGGGCGTATAAAAATGAGAAAATGCTTGTAATTAGCATTTTCTCCTTTTCCTTCAGCTTTTTCTTACCCATCCAGAGTCAATTTCAATTTTGAGTCACGTTAATGTTGTAGTCTGCAAAAAAAATTAATGCTTTCATTACAGACAAGTCTAAAATGTTGTCATATGATAAGGGGTTAAACGATGCTTTAAATCATTACCAAACGACAAAATTTTAGGCTTGTCCAAATAGACAGCATTTGCAGAGGACAAAATAAAAGTGACTGAAAATTTGAAATTTGTTTTGTGAAGGGTAGAAAATGTTGTGGGAAAAGGAGAAAATGCTGGTAACCAGCATTTTCTCCTTTTCCCACAATGTTTTCTGCAGCCTTCTTTCTCCGGGGCGTCAAAAGTAGGGATTGTGTGGTAATGGTTTAAAAAATCATAAAGTAAAGATACTGTCCAGAAGTGTGAAAAGCTCTATATAATTATGATGTAATCCATTATCAATTACCTCGGTAAGTACAATAGTTGTGTCACAAATTGTACAATTGCGCAAAAATTGGAGATGTTCTAAAGATTACTGAAGTCTCTTACTTTGATCTTACTATTATACTCCCTTGGCCAAATATAACGGTTAAATAGCCTTTAAAAGATATACCAGTAAGGGTTTTTAGAAGATCATGGAGTAATACACTAGCCAAAAATAAAGTAAATAAAAGAAAAACAGAGAGCCAAGTTCTAAGAGGGGAGAGATGGATTTTTCAGTTTTTCAGAAGGGTCGGGTCAGGCCCCTTCTCTACAAAATTTTTTAATGTAGAAGATGTAGAAGACATTTCATGGCATTTTTTTTTTTTTTGGGGGGGGGGGAGGGGGGGGAAAGAGAGAAAAGGAGAGTAAGACTATTCTGAGAAAAAAAAATGTCTGCAAAGACAGGCTCCATGACAAAAAAAAATGTCTGCAAAGACAGGCTCCATGACAAAAAAAAATGTCTGCAAAGACAGGCTCCATGACAAAAAAAAATGTCTGCAAAGACAGGCTCCATGACAAAAAAAAATGTCTGCAAAGACAGGCTCCATGACAAAAAAAAATGTCTGCAAAGACAGGCTCCATGACAAAAAAAAAATGTCTGCAAAGATAGGCTCAGAGTATACTAGATGAAAATGTTTAACTTTGTCCAAATTGAAAGTTTTTGTAGATGACAAATGGGCTGTATCTCGAAAAATGGGATTTAAGACAATGAGAGGGTTAAAAACAATTAATTGTGTGGAATACACAAGATTCCAGCTTTTCCAGAGTTTTCGAAATCCTCTTACAGTTGGGTCATCTGAACTCTTTACCAAAATTTTATCCTTGTCAAAATCTACAGCATTTGCAGGTAACAGTTTCAGTCCAGCTCAAATGATGAAACTTGTCTTAAATTGAGCAGAAAACATTGTGGGAAAATCAAAATGCTGGTAAATACCGGTATTTTCTCCTTATCCCAGAATCTTCATCTTCACAAGCCAAGGTTACCATCACTATGTGGATCTTACGTTGGCAGATAAATCATTACAGACCCTGCACACATTCATCGAGGTATCTATTTTTACCTTCCATTTTTATCTGAAAGGTTGCAACCTTGTTCTGTTTTTATCAAAGATGAAGAGCTACAAGCAATTTGATTCATGCAATTAGAGCTAGCTGCAACCAAATTGGAAATCAGGATGATGTTGAAATCAAGCTCGATCTGCCAAGGGTAGAGTTGCGTTGTGGATTGTTACCCTTGGCTTGCGAAGATGCAGAACCTTCAATGGCCTTTTTCCTCAGGGTCGTTAAAACTTGAGATTGTGTGGTACTGGGTTCAAACCTGGAATATTGTTTTGTAAGGGATTAAAAAAGTGGACAGTGGAAAACTTAGCATAATGTTTGGCCATAAATCTACAGGACTAATTTGTCATGTGCTAATTAGTTAAAAGAGCAAAATAAATCCAATCTGATAGTCCAGACAACAGAAAACCACAAAGGCTGTTCTCTTAATAACTCCATACCACATGACCAAAAACAACACATGCTATCTTCCTCTTCTTTTCAAGGTCTTTAATGCTTTACCAGACGACAAAATTTTGGACTAGTCCAAACTGAAAGCATTTGCAAACAACAAAATTAACACGACTCAAAAATTGATATTAGACTATAGAAGAGTACAAAACATTGTGGTAACAGGTGAACATGCTGGTTACCAGCATTTTCTCCTTTTCCCACAATGTTTTCAGAAGGCTTCTTCCTCTGGGTCGTAAAAACCAGGGATTGTTTGGTAAAAAGATCAGACTGTGCGGTATGGATTAAACAATAAACAAGTTGTAGACATCTACATACTGAAAACATTTTGCATAGGACAAGGTGCATGTGATCCAAAAACTGAAATTCCATTATTAAAGGATAGGAAACAATGGAAAAAGAATGCTAGCAACCAGCATATTCTTTTTCCACCATGTTTTAAAAGCTTTCTACATTACGAGTCATTTTAAACTCTGGATTGTAGGGTAAAGGATTAATGGGTTGGTGCATGAGCAGACATGCTAATAACCCTTCTATCTACTTGCCGAAGATCTAGATAATGGGTTTGATTATTTCAAATTATGGGAAATCCCTCTGTTTGATTTCACCAATGTTCGAGTGGAGTAAATTGTTAAATTTTATGATTAACTTGTAGACAGTTGAACAACTTGTGGTCACCTTTTACCTTGGAACGATAACCAAATACTTGCTAATATTGTTGCTTCAGTGAAAGATTTAAAAGCTAAGCAGACAATGTAGATCAAAGATCAGAAGCATATTTTGTGAAATCTTATCAGATCCACATCTTGGGCAACAACATCTGCTGTTGTAAAAAACACTTAACACTTTACTAAACAACCCAAGTTCTAATGTCCCTGACAAAAAGACAAGTGAAGCAGAGCTGGGAACAGAAGAAAAAGCTGAAAAGTTGGAAACCGACATTTTTTCTTCTTTTCCAACAATGCTCTCTCCCATTGCATAGACAGAAATGATCTTTTGACCTTCACTGATTATTACATTGTCATAAAAAGCATTACCATTGTGAATTAGGACATTTTTAAAAATTGTTGTGTTGTGAAGTATTCAACACATTACCTTATGACAAAATTTCAGACTAGTCTAATTTAAAAGCATTTGCAGACAACTAAGTGAATTTCTTTGACATAGAAAATCTGTGTTTGAAGGCTGCGTCATCTATACTATGAGAAAAGGGAAAAATGCTAGTTACAAGCATTTTTTTTTCCCACAGTGTTTTCAAAAGGCAAATCTCCCTCGATCTTGTAACAAGTGATGATCAACCCATTACCACACAATCGTAAGTTTTAATGACCCTGTAAGAGAAGGCGTTTGAAAGCATTGTGGGAAAAGGAGAAAATGCTGGTAACCAGCATTTTCTTCTTTTCCCACACTTTTCTACCTGATCAAAACAAAATTCATCATTTCAGTCACAATGAATTTGTTATTTGGAAATCCTTTCAATTTGGACTAAATTTTTGTCCTTTGGTAAAAACCTATGTGGCAGAGTTTTAAGGTAATCTTGAACTCCCTAACTTCTCATCTGATCGTATATTATTACCTCAAACAAAGTGCAAATGTGTTTCATACTTTGGACGAACACTTGTGATATCTATCGATCTAAAGGACTTGTTTTAACCTTACAGAACAGATAAAAAGATTCTTTAACCTTGAAAAAAATTCCTATATCCTGTTCTCAATTTCTTTCAACGTTCATTTGGTTTATTGACTGATTGATTGGATTGACTGATCAATGACAGATCGATCAATTGATTGATCAATTGATGTTTTATGCTACTTTGAGGTTTGTCTTATAATGTCATGTTTACTAAACTATCACAGCTCATTTATTTGTGTTTTGGGTTTCATTACTACCAGGCTTGGGCTATGACATGTGTTATATGAGGACTCCCCCAGAAAGGAAAATGGAACCTGAGGTATACCCTATTTCCAGAGATGCATCTGATGGGCACAGTATCTGTTCAGAGCAGAGACAGACATTATACACTGGTGGTCATTCTTCTCACAAATTCCACTGTGTGGTATGGTAGATTTTACATAATGTTACTTGTATTTCAATAGCGTTTTCTGTTGATTCAACCATTGTGTGAAAATGAGCAAACTGTAAGCGCGTGTTTGACACTTTCTACTGAGTGTCATGCTAAAAATACAAATGAAATAACAATCTACAAACCAAACACCTTTAATCTTTTCCCAAACAGCACTATTTTGATATTCACTAAAGCGAACAATTTATCAAATTCCTAGAAATCAAATATTACAAGACATTAATGATAAAATAATTCTCTTTCAAGGTTTTCAGATTGTTGGCTGTGCATTATTATGTAACAGTTGAAGCCTTTCAAAAACATTGTGGGAAAACTATAAATTGCTGGTAACCAGCATTTTCTCCTTTTCCCGCAAAGTTTTCTACACTTCACAAAACAAATTTCAAATTTTCAGTCATTTTTATTTAGTCATCTGCAAATGCTTTCGATATGGACAAACCTAAAATATTGTCGTTTGGTAACAAGGTAAATTGTTACCTGCAATATTTGCTTTTAGGTTAATTCAGACAAGTCAAAAATTTTGTCAACTGCATGGTAAATTGAAACTGCTTGTAGGAGGAAAAAATGATGTAAACTTACTGAAACAAAAAGAGTACTTTTCCATTCTTATTTTAAAATCAGTTCTAGAGCAAAGCTGATGTGATCTTGAAGACAGAGAGCAGCTATAATTTGAATCACATTTAATTTGTTGTCTGCAAATGCTTTCAAATAGGACAAGTCCAAAATTTGCCACGAAGACAGAATTTTCTCAAAATCATGCTATCAGTATCAGAGCTACAGATAAGAGGGGGGTGAAGGTATTCTAAATCCATTATTTCTCTTCCAAACCCCATGCTGTGGGTACTCATAAGAATTGTCTCATTGAGACAATTCTATTGAGTATCCACAACATAGGGTAAAGTTGAAAATAAGTGATATTTCCAATTTTGATATTAAAATCACTCCCTCTATCTGGCGCTCTGAATATGCTTGCAAACTGGAATACTAACTACAACTATGGGTGCCAAGAAATTCCTCATATAAATGTACAATGACAATAGATCATCTTTGTATGATGTACTGTGAGGCAAACATGTCTGCAGTGATACAGTAAGAGAAACCAAGGCAAAAGGCTGCTGCAGCATTATTGCATCAAGCATGAGAACCACTATTCTATCTATAATACAATCATCAACAGGAATTTTCTGTCTGGCACAATAAATGATTTTGTTTGTCTTCCAAGGCAGTGCATCTTTTCTAATTTATTAGCTCTATCAGTGTGGTTTCCATGGTTGCGAGGTATATAGTGTCTGGTCCCTCAACCAAAAGGTCCTGAGATTGATACCCGAGAGCAGTGGTCTAGCTGCTTTGAGATTTTTCATTGGCCCACACAATCAGCACGAGTACTGGTATACTGTATTTCCCAGGTAGCAGAATCGAGAGACATTAAAATAAATTGTACAAACTTGTTTCTCAATCGATGTAAAATAAATATGTTTAAACTATTTATTAGCTCTCCCTCTTCATAAAACCTGAAAATCTTTTCTTGTAGACATGTAGCTTGGCCTTGGGTTTTCTGGTGCAGTTTCCAGCTCCAGTGATAGATAAAATCAATGTAATTTTGTAAAGAATTCAATCCTTTCTGCCAAGTCTTAACCCTTATCCTGCTGTATAACTACAATTAAATTTTCAATGCCATGTTAAACCTTTCACATTAAACAACAAAATTTGGACCCTTCCAAACCAAAAGAGTTTGCAGACGACAAATTTTAGATTTGGAGAAAATGGCAGAAAGTTCTCAAAAAGGGTAGAAAACACTGTGGGAAAAGGAGAAATTGCTCGTTCCGAGCATTTTCTCCTTTTCCCACAGTGTTTTCAAAAGACTCTTACTGCAGGCACGTAAAAACAAGGGCTTGTTTGGGAAAGAGTTAATTAATAACCCAATATTGTTGTTACAAATTTATGTTTTTAGGAATAATATCTCCTTATCCGAAAGTGTAGATCAAAGATCAGACTGCATGTTCTGTGCAGTCTGATCTTGACCTACACTGTCCACAAAAGGTCAGCTAGTCGCGCTTAGCAGCCAAAGGTAACATCATCCACGGTCTGACATTTGCCTTCTTTTCTTGTAGTTTTGAGTGACAAAAAATGATGGAATAAGCAGAAATCGCTAGGTATACACATACATAAGCAAAGGCAACGCTAATCAAAATAGTTTTCACTAGCTGTTTATTGCAGTATTTCACCTTTTACCACACTATCCAGACTTTTGACAACCCTGAGAAAGAATGCTTATGAAAACATTGTGGAAAAAGAAGAAAATACTGGTTACTAAGCCTACATTTTCTCCTTGATTGTTATAATCTCCACAATGTTTTCTACCCACTGCAAAACAAATTTCTGAGTCACAAACTGATTTTGCAGTCTGAAAATGCTTTCAACTAGGACAAGTCTCAGATTCTGTTGTTTGTTGAAGGGTTAACCCATTACCACTCAATCCCTACTTTTGACGCCCCTGAGAAAGAAGCCTTTTGAAAACACTGTGGGAAAAGGAGAAAATGCTGGTAACCAGCATTTTCTCCTTTTCCCACAGTGTTTTCTACCCTTTCCAGAACAAATTTCTATTTTTCAGTCACCTTTATTTTGTCGTCTGCAAATACTTTCAATTTGGACCAGTCCAAAATTGTCTCGTGTGGTAATGAGTTAAAACATATTGTTATACACCACTCCCCAAAAAATTAAAACCTAAAGCAAATGAAACTCTATCCATATATACTGGATTGGATTGTTACATAGACAGCCAGAATTAAAAAAACAAATACTAAACCAACTGACAAATTTTAAACTTGTCCAAGCTGATTTAGCATTGCTGATGGCATATTTATCTTTAACTCTTTACCAAACAACTATGTATTAATGACCTAGGGAAGAAGCCTTTAGAAAACATTGAGGGAAAAGGATAAAAAATACTGGTTAATACCAGCATTTTCTCCTTTCCAAAACCATTTTCAAATGAATGTCTTCAAACTCAGATTGTTTGCAAAGGAGAAACTACAACTCTTCACCACACTGAATCCAGACTTTTAAAGTCCCTGAGTGAAGAATGCTTTTGAAAAACATGTGAGAAAAGGAAGCAGTACTTTCTCCTTTTCCTACAATATATTCCATTATTCAGTATTTCAAATACTGGTAAAAAGGAAATTCTCCTTTGCCTGCCATGTTTTCCATACTTTACAAAATAAATATTTAACACTTTACCAAACTTCAAAATTTTGGACAACCAAATTCAAACCATCATTCTGCAAACAAACAATTTAATCTTGTTAATATGATGATTTCTGACTTTGATGTGGTAGGAAATATTGTGGGCAAAGGAGAAAATGCTGGTTACTAGTATTTTCTCCTTTTCCCACAGTGTTTTCTATTATAGGCTTCTTTCTCAGGGCCGTTAAAAGTGGGGATTATGTGGTAAAGAGTTAAGCCAATGACAATTTGTCACCTGCAAATGCTTAAATGGCAGTCCAAAATTTTGTCTCATTCACATACATATAAACCTACGGCTGACTCACATACCTTTTGCGGATAATGTAGATCAAAATCAGACTGCACAGAAGGTGCAGTCTGATCTTGGATCTACACTGTCCTTTAAGGAGATAGTATTCCTCAAAAGAAACATTTGAAATAACAACATCTGAGTTTTAACTATCAAACTGAAACACTCGTTTCAGCTATTTTGCAGGATCTATTGGTGTAACTGTGTTTTCAATAGGTTTTAATTTTAACCCTTTACTCCATAGATACTCATTTCTATGCATTGCCTGTAGGAGCCTTTGGAAAACATTGTGGCAAACGGTGAAATTGCTCGTGACGAGCAATTTCACCTTTTGCCACAATGTTTTCTAAACTATCAAAAGGTGTCATATACATATAAGAAATGGCTTCATCCTTGCTGTTATTAAGGGTCAATTAGAGATACCATAGAAATGCCTTATGGGATAAAGGGTTAGCTCTATACATTCCTGTTTTTCTTTCCCAACTGTTATGCAGAGAGGAGAAACTACTGGTTAGATCTAACTCTCTACAAAACTACAAATTTTTGGACTGGTCCAAATTTAAAACATCCACAGACAATGAATTAAATCTTACTATTATGATGATTTCTGACTTTGATAAGGATAGAAAATATTGTGGGCAAAGGAGAAAATGCTGGTAACCAGCATTTTCTCCTTTTCCCACAATGTTTCAAAAAAAGCTTCTTTCTCGGAGTCCTAAAACAACAGAATGTGTGGCAAAGGGTTATCCTTTCACACAAAGTTTTCTACCTTTTCAAAGAAATATCCAATCATTCGAGTTAAATTTACATCATAATTTGTCGTCTGCAAGTATTTTCAATTTGAACTTGTAAGTCTTTAAATTTTGTCATCTGGTATGTGGAAACCGCAATTTTAAATGTAAAAAGAAAAATGATACGAAATTAACTTACTAGGAGGTCCCTTGCCCGACCCTTGATTAAAATTCATTTCGATTTTAACCTCCCCTTCTGGCGATAATTGAATAGCAGTAATTCCATAGTAATAAATATCCCGAAATCGATCTTGGGAATTATCCGACAGTAATAAATACTGAGCACATTGGTAACAAACAGCCCAGGCTTGTTCCTCACTTATACTGTTGTTAAATGAATATAAAACATCCTGTAAATTCACATAATCCACATTTGAATTGGAATTACGAACCGCACTCGTTTCTGCCATGTTTTCGTCTGCCTTTACAAACACGATTATGAGAGTTGTTGTCGCATCTCATTTGCTTTGACGTTAAGGGAGGTAACTATTATTACTTTTCTGACTAAGAAGTAAGGGAAATAACTAGTAGAAAACTTCGAATTACAATAAAGTATATTTAACTCCCTTTGTATAGTATATTGACTATTTTGTTATCAGGGATTTCTGTTGCGGTCATGATGCAGCCTCATAAAAGGATTTCTTTCAGCAAATAACACAATTTTAGACCAGTCAATATCAAAGATATTTGCAGATGACAAATCTAATATGACTTTACTGATGAGATTTGTTTTTTTTTAAAAACGAACAAAACATTGGAAAAGGAGAAAAAAATCTTGGTTACCAAATTCCACCCCCCCCCCCCCCCCCCCACTATACTTTCTACCTACCCCACTGCTGTAAAAGCTTGACCTCTTGGTACCCATATTCAAGTATAACAAAATAGAACCTTTTTTTTCTATGTAAATACTCATTCTTATTTTCAAATTGTTATAATTTTTTTTATCACCTCCATGTTTTGTACATCATCTAACAAATCTTTAACAAGAGGGCCAAGATGGCCCTGATAGTCTCCACTGGATTTAATGTAAAATCCTACAAGCCAAAAACAACAGTACTTGCCAAAGTGGTTTGTAAATAGAAGATATGCAGATTTTTTTTTTTTTACGAAAAAGTTATCATTCCACAACAAAGCCATATTTGACCACCAACCTAAAATTAGTTTAATCCTGTTAGAGGTCAAAAAGAAAAAAAAAACCTATACCAAATTATACTGGTCTACAAAAGATTTTCAAAGTTTCCTAAATAAAAGGCCTTGCAAAACATGAGACCCCAAAGGCAGAACTAAATTTGGTAGCTGTAAGTCTTATGAATAGTAATAAGGAGATTTCTTAAATTTTCACCATATAAGCTCACGTAAAACTGCCGACTCCTTGAGTGAGGCAAAACTTGACCCCAGGAAGCTATACCTTAGGCCCTATTGGTAAAGGCTCAGTAGACAAAGATATGTGCAAAAAATTTAGTAGCTCTAGGCTTTATGGTTAGGTACAAGAAGATTTTAACCCTTTACCACACAATGACGACTTTTGACTACGTGGGAAAATAAGATAAATGCTGGTAACCACCATTTTCTCCTTTTTCCACAATGTTTTCTATCCTATCACTAAACAATTGCACCATTTGAAGCCACACTGAAATTGTTATCTGCAATGGCTTTCAATTTGGACAAGGCTAAAGTTTTGTCATCTGGTAAAGGGTTAAAGTTTTCCCTATATAAGCCTTAGTAAATTATATGAACCCTAGAGGGCCAAATTAGATTTAAGGACTACAATTTGGAGACTCTTGGTAGAGACTCACTAGATAAAGCTACATGTGTAATTTGGAAGCCCTGGGCCCTATGGCTAGGTACAAGAAGATTTCTAAAGTTTTCACTATATATTAACTCATTACCACACAATCCCTACTTTTGATGCCTCTAAGAAAGAAGCCTTTAGAAAACATTGTGGAACAAGAGCTTCGCAGAGCGGTGCATATACGCCCGAAGGGGCTTGTCAATGAAATGAGTTGCATTGATGGATGGGCCATGAATGAAGAGTAGTTATTCTCCATGATGTGTGAAAAATATTAAAGGGCAATAACTAAACAAGAGCGGCAAATTGTCGCAAGATATGCCCTTCTTACCCCAAGTTGTAAAGCTAGGGCATGCACCGGACAAAATTCAAGTATGAAAAATGACAAAGGGCACTAACTCAAAATTAAGTGAGCAAGAGTTATGATTCCTGTGCACTGCACTCCCCTTTGATGAGATCTATCCACCCATGAAATTTCATAACCCTATCTAGTATAATTTTGGAGATATGCTCCTGACAAAATTCAAGTATGAAAAACAACAAAAATGGCACTAACTAAAAAATTAAGCAAGCAAGAGTTATGATTCCTGTGCACTGCACTCCCCCTTGATGAGATCTATCCACCCATGAAATTTCACAACCCTATCTAGAATAGTTTTTGAGATATGCACCGGACAAAATGCAAGTATGAAAAACAACAAAAAGCAATAACTCAAAAAATAAGCAAGCAAGAGTTATAATTCCTATGCACTGCACTCCCCTTTGATGAGATCTATCCACCCATGACATTTCATAACCCTAGCTAGTATAGTTTTGGAGATATGCTCCGGACAAAATTCAAGTATGAAAAACAACAAAGGGCAATAACTCAAAAATTAAGCAAGCAAGAGTTCTGATTCCTGCGTACTGCACTCCCCCTTGATGAGATCTATCCACCCATGAAATTTCAAAAACCCTAGCTAGAATAGTTTTGGAGATATGCTCCGGACAAAGAACTGGACACCGCCCACCCGCCCGCCTGCATTTTCTCCTTTTCCCACAATGTTTTCTACCCTTCACAAAACAAATTTCAAATTTTCAGTCACTTTCATTTTGTCGTCTGCAAATGCTTTCGATTTGGACAAGCCTAAAACATTGTCGTTTGGTAATGAGTGAAGTCCGTAATAAAAACTTGTGACCCTCTGAGAGGGGCAAACTTTGATCCCAAGGCTATAATTTGAAAACACTTGGTAGAGGTCTCCTAGATAAAGCTAAACGCCAAATTTGGCAGCCCCATGTCTTATTGTTTCAGACGAATCTTTTTTAAAGCTTTACAATATTTTTCATTTTTGCTGCCATGGCAACCAGTTTTTTGAAGGAATCAAATTCTTTCAAGAAACTAAGAAGAGGATCATGGCAGGATAATTTCTGCAAAGTTTCATTAAAATTGGATCGGTAATTTAAGGGATGTTTGAACTAAAATTTATTTCACGCACACATGAACGGACAGACACAAGGACAGATGATGAGTGATCACAGTAGTTCATCCTGAGTACTTGTGCTCAGGTGAGCTAAAAAAGGGATACAGTAACAACCTTTTAACAAAATACACATTTTATTCATCAAATCAACATTATAAAAGGTAACAGAGTCAAATCATTCCATATACTGAAATAACATTAGATAAATTTAGGAATTTGAAGTTTTCTCTGAATTCCATCATTTTTCCTCTGAAAAAGACTAATCCCATTTCTTCAGTGAAATTTGTAATTTCAATCCCTTTCGATACAGAAGAGTTTATCCCTTACTACTCAATGACACATTTTAACATCAGTGAGGAAGAAATCTTTTGGTAACATTGTGGAAAAAGGAGAAAATGCTGGTAAACAGCATTTTCTCCTTTTCCCACAATGTTTTCTACCCTATCAAAGTCAATTCCATTATTTGAGTCACATTTAAATTGTCATCTGCAAATGCTTTCAATTTGGACAAGGCTAAAATTTTGTCTGGTAAAGGGTTAAAAGTGGTGCCCGAGAGCGTTCACTCCAAGACCGCTATTCAAAATTGCATTGTGTTCTCTTAGACAGTGGGAGCCAAGGTCAGACTTGAAAAAATGTGCAGTCTGATTGTGGATGTACACTGTTCACTTTCTTTCTGTATTTGTGAGATATCATTATGAGGCTGCCCAGAAATATCAGTCACTGAGTGAAACTCAACAACCCACCTTTCATTCATCTGCTTATTGTACATTTCAACACATTCCCAAACAACAATATTTTAGACTTGTCCAAATTGAAAGCATTTGCAGACGACAAAATAAAAGTGACTGAAAATTTGAAATTGGTTTTGTGACGGGTAGAAAAAATTGTTGGAAAAGGAGAAAATGCTGGTCACCAGCATTTTCTCCTTTTCCCACAATATTTTCTAAAGACTTCTTTCTCAGGGTTGTCAAAAGTAGGGATTGTGTGGTAATGGCTTAACAAAAAACAAAATTTTGGATTTTTCCAAATTGAAAACATGTCGAGACAACAACATAATTATGACTTAAAAGTTGTAATTTGTTTGTGAAAGGATACAAAACATTGCGGGTAGAGGAAAGAATGCTGGTTGCCAGTATTTTCTCCTTTTCCAAAAATGTGACCCATCACACTAACAGGGATCTTCTGGGAACAGCGAAAAGTGTCAGCCCTCGTCAGACTGCATGAATTGCGCAGGCTGACTAGGGTTGACACTTTGCTGTTCTCCACAAGGTGTTCTATCAGTCTTGAAAGGTTCAAGATCATAGCTTTTATATTTTAGAAATTATGGCCCAGACGAAAATTCAAAGAGAAAACTAACAAAGGGCAATAACTAAAAAAGAAGGATGGCAGAGTTATGGTACTTGTGCAGTGCACTTCTTCATAATGTGTTCTATTAGTCTTTGAAGTTTCAAGATGACAGGTTTTAAAGTTTGGGAGTTATGGCCTGGACAAAAATTCAAACTGGAAATTAACAAAGGGCAATAACTAAGAAAATAAAGGTCACAGAGTTATGGTTCATGTGCACTGCACTTCTCCATAATGGGTTCTATCAGTGTATGAAGTTGCAAGTTATTAACTTTTATAGTTTGGAAGTTATGGCCTGGACAAAAATTCAAACTGAAAATTAACAAAGGGCTGTAACTCAAAAAAATAATGGTGGTACAGTTATGGTTCATGTGCACTACACTTCTCCATAATGGGTTCTATCAGTGTATGTAGTTTCAATTTGATACCTTTTATGGTATGGAAGTTATGGCCGGAACAAAACTTCAAAGTGAAAAGTTGGTTATTTCAGAAATCAGGGGCAGATAATTTTGGAACGCAAACAGCGATAAAAATTCTAACGATGAAAACTGTAGGAGGTGTTGCACACACAAGAAATTGCTAACGGACGGACGACCGGGGGTATAACATAATACGACCCTTTGGGCGTATAAAAAGCATAGACTTTTGGTTACCATTATTTTATCGTTATCAATAACATTTTCCAAAGCTTTCGTCATAAGGATCTTTTAACCCTTTACCAAATGACAAAAATTTATACATGTCCAATTCTAAAGCATTAGCAGATAACAAATGAAATATATCTGAAATTTTGGAAGTTTGCTTTGATATAGTGGAAAACATAGTGGAAAAAGGAGAAAATGCTGTTAGCAGCATTTTCTCCTTTTTCCATAATGTATTCAAAAGGATTCTTTCTCAGGGTCGTTAAAAGTTGAGATTTTACCCTTTGTAAAGGTTTAACATGGAAATCTCAGGATAACAAATTATGCCTGAACCACAAAATCTCAAAACTTAATGTCCCTAAAGAGGTTGAAGCCTTTAAAAAACACTGTAAGAGAAGAAGAAAATACTGGTAAACAGCATTTTCTCTCTTTTCCCACAATGTTTTCTGACCATCCCTCAGCAAATCTTAATACTTTAGTCTTATTTAATTTGTTACCTGCAAATTCTTCTGTTTGGATGAATTAAAAAACTTGTGTGGTAAAGAGGACATTGTATAATACTTTATCATCTAAAAAATTTTTCTACCCATTTTATGGTAAATCACACAAATTCCTTCAAATTTGATGCATCACATGCACAATTTTGTGCATTAACTCTTTACCAAATAACAATATTTTAGACTGGTCCAAATTGAAAGCATTTGCAGACGACAAATTAAAAGTGACTGAAAATTTGAAACTTGTGTTATGAAGGGTAGAAAACAATGTTACCAGCATTTTCTCCTTTTCCTACAATGTTTTATAAAGGCTTCTTTCTCAGAGGCGTCAAAAGTAGGGATTGTGTGGTAAAGGGTTAAGCTTGACTAACAAATCACAACATAGTTGCAGTTCACCTGCCTTTCTGAATTCTGTTTATATAATACCCCCAAGACTTGTCATTTACTGTCCAAGACAGATGACACATGTACTTTAGCCATGGCTACGCAAAAAGTTTGCAAAACATTGTGGGAAAAGAAGACAATGTAAAACAGCTTTTTTTCCTTTCTCCAAAATATTTTCAATGCTTTCAAATACAAAACTATCATTTGAATCACATAATTATGATTTGTCATCTACGAACTCTCTCAATTTGGACCAGTTAAAATTCAGTTGTTTGATAAAAAGATGGGACATTACGCTGGTAGGTCTGTGGCATATGCAGGATAAAGTCACTATGGCAGTATTCAATACTCCCCAACATTGTCTCTGTCACACAGCATCTATTGGCTTGAAAAACAAACATATTTTGCACAGAACTGAGAAAAAACCTCTAAGAGCGCTTTTGTGAAATTCATGTTAATGAAATATTCACAATGTTTCAGCCATGAAAGTTTGTGCTATGACAGCCTAGCAAATGTCTTTTTTAACATCTTGCTTAATTCTAACAGTGTTTGCATTCCTTCATACCATTCTAATTCTGAATTCTGAGACTAGCTATTGTATCAGTGAAGACAGAAAATCTCTGCCAATTCTATGGCTACTCTTGCCATATATAATTTTGCAGGACATAGACTGTATTCATGATGGTTGTCAAATAGTATCATAGCTAAGTGTATCTGTTTGTAAAACGTTGACCAATTCAGTCAATGTCCACGCTTCCAAAAGGGTTGAAATTCTGCATACAAAGAGACCTAGCAAACTCTGTCAGGAAACAGATGATTATTTGGTTTTCCAGAAGAAGTTTGTTCCCTCCAGACACTCTGGTAAATATTTCTGATCCTCTGCATAGTATGTATAGCCCTTACCATATCCTGTAAACAAACAACAAATATTTTTACTGAACATACAATGTATATCTGGGTATGTAATCACCTATTCAACAATCATTCTAAATGTGTCTTAACATTTACCACACGAGAAAATTTTAGACTGGCCCAACTTGAAAGCATTTGCAGACGACAAAATAAAGGTTACTGAAAAATTAAAATTTGTTCTTGAAAGGGTAGAAAACAATGTGGGAAAAGGAGAAAATGCTGGGTACCAGCATTTTCTCCTTTTCCCACAGTGTTTTCAAAAGGCTTCTTTCTTAGGGGCGTCAAAAGTAGGGACTGTGTGGTAATGGGTCAACCCTTTACCACACAACCCCAACTTTAAATGATGCCAAAAAAAAGAAGCCCTTTGAAAACATAGTGAGAAAAAGAGAAAATGCTGGTAACCAGCATTTTCTCCTTTTCCCGCAATGTTTTCTTCCCGTTCCAAATCAAATTTCAATTTTTCAGTCATCTTCATTTTGTTGTCTGCAAAATGCTTCCTATTTGGACATGTCTAAAGTTTTGTGGTTTGCTAAAGAATTATACTAAAGGGATAGGCAATCAGACATCGCGTTACTTAGAAATTTAGATAATTCTTGAGTTCCAGACTAACAATTTTATTAAGATTGTTTGGTATATATGGACCCCAAGCACAATTCTTTCACCATACTCTGTACAACATCAATCATGGTGATCACAAGGCAATATGTCAAGAAAAATTTGTTAACCCTTTACTGTATGATTTCTAGGTTTACCTATCAATATAAGATTGTGAAAACTTTGAGGGAAAAAGAGGTTAAACCAACATATGGGAATAGAGTTCTGAGAAAAAGGAAAAGATACTAGTAACCAGCATTTTCTCTTTTAACAACAATTTTTCTACCCGTTTGAAAGCAAGTACAATCACTTAACTGCTTTGAATTTGTCATCTGCAAATATTTTCAATTTTGACAATGCTATTAAGATTTTGCAGCAAAATCAGCTGTTTGCTATTAACTCTTTACCACACAACCCTGACTTTTAACATCCCTGGGAAAGAAGCCTTTGGAAAACATTGAGGGAAAAGGAGAAAACGCTGGTAACTAGCAGTTTCCCTTTTTCCAACAATATTTTCTTCCCTTCTAAAGTCAAAATTCAAGTTCTGATTCACAATAAATTTTATTCTGTCATCTGCAAATGCTTTCAATTTGGATTTGTCCAAAATTTTGCTGCTTGGTAAAAAGTTAAACTTAATAACATCTATGAGACATCAAAAACAGTGACACTTTACCAAAATTAGCTTACAGTTATCATATGTCTGGTTTTGAAATTACTCACAGAAACAAAAAATATAATTTTACTTTTTCTCAACTATAAATGAAGAGTTTTAATGATAGACTTAAATGATAGGTTCTAGGATAGGATTTACCTTGGAAAACCCCAAAAAATCTTTGGAAGATAAAAGAAATACAAAAGGAGAAAATAGGAGAAAATAATGTTCACCAGCATTTTCTTCTTTTCCACATTGTTTTAAAAAGCTTGTTTCTAGATGCTCAAAAAATATTGTAGTTTCAAACGGAGGAAGATAAAAGACAAACTCTCAAAAATCTGAAGCCATTTAACCTATTACCACATGATCCTGACTTTAAACGAGCCCGGGAAAGAAGCCTTTTGAAAACATTGTGGAAAAAGGAGAAAATGCTGGTTATCAGCATTTTCTCCTTTTCCCACAATGTTTTCTACCCTATCAATAAAAAATTGCACCATTTGAGCCTCAATGAAATTGTCATCTGCAAATGCTTTAAATTTGGACGAGGCTAAAATTTTGTCATCTGGTAAAGAGTTAAGAAGGTACCTTACTTGTTGGGATAAGTTGAAACATAGAAATAAACTTTTACCAAGATTTCTCATGAATTTATTAGAAGCATTTCGCAAATGAAGAGGTACAGATGGTAAAGGTCCTTTGTGTTCCCACACACAAGCTTTTGCCTTGTTGTATGCCATGTAAACCTCCACTGATTTTGGGGCCCTTGCAAGGTAAACTGTACATTCTGCAAGGGCTTTCTGAAATGGAAAAAAAATATGAACTTTACGCCTGAAAAAATTGTTCACATTTCTCGCAACCTATGGGCAACATTATGTACTGTTATGACAGTATAAACATAGATCAAAAACCACAAAATGTGCGGTTTGATCTTGGGCTATTTTGTCAAATTCTCTAACAGATTTTCTAATCAAGAAAATCTAGATTAAACCCTTTCCCAAACAAGCCCTTGTTTTTACGTGTCTACAGTACAAGTCTTCTGAAAACACTGTGGGAAAAGGAGAAATTGCTCATAACGAGCAATTTCTCCTTTTCCCACAGTGTTTTCTACCCATTTGCAGAACTTTCTGCCATTTTTATCAAATTTGAAATTGTCATCTGCAAACTCTTTGAGTTTGGAAGAGCCCAAAATTTGTCGTTTGGGAAAGGGTTAAAAAACTTTTGACTTGACTGAATTGAAAGCATTTGCAGACAGAAAATTAAATGCAGCTCAAATGAGGAAATCTATGATGTTACCAGCATTTTCTCTTTTTTCCACAATTTTTCCAAATATCTACTTCTTCAGGGTTGTTAAACTTGAGTTTTTGTGGTAAAAGGTTGAGTTTTGGCTTTGTCCATATTTGAAGAATTGCTGAATATCAATAAAATGTTGCTTAAATGATGTGATATGTCTTTGAAAGTTTAGAAAACATTGTAGGATAAGGAGAAAATGCTGGTTACAAGATTTTTTTCCTTTTGCCTTATAAAGTTTTCAAAAACTAGGGTTGTTAAAAGTTGAGATTGTGTGGTATAGGATAAATGCCAATATTTCTCCTTTTCCAACATTATTTACTAAAGCCCTTTCCTTTATGGTCGTTATATATCTTGACTGTATGTTAATCCTTAATCTACTTATCGCGACTTGCTGACGTTTTGCGGACAGCGTAGATCAAGATCAGACTGCACAGAACGTGCAGTCTGATCTTGGATCTACACTGTCCAATAAAGAGATATTTTTCTTAAAACAAGAGCGGCAAATTATTGCAAGATACGCCCGTCTTACCCCAAGTTGTAAAGCTGGGACATGCACCGGACAAAATTCAAGTATGAAAAACGACAAAGGACAATAACTCAAAAATTAAGCAAGCAAGAGTTGTGATTCCTGTGCACTACACTCCCCCTTGATGAGATCTATCCACCCATGAAATTTCATAACCCTAGCTAGTATACTTTTGGAGATATGCTCCGGACAAAATTCAAGTATGAAAAACGACAAAGGGCACTAACTCAAAAATTAAGCAAGCAAGAGTTATGCTTCCTGTGCACTGCACTACCCCTTGATGAGATCTATCCAACCATGAAATTTCATAACCCTAGCTAGTATAATTATGGAGAAATTAACCGGACAAAATTCAAGTATGAAAAACGACAAAGGGCAATAACTCAAAAATTAAGCAAACAAGTTATGGTTCCTGTGCACTGCACTCCCCCTCGATGAGATCTATCCACCCATGAAATTTCATAACCCTAGCTAGTATACTTTTGGAGATATGCTCCGGACAAAATTCAAGTATGAAAAACGACAAAGGGCAATAACTCAAAAATTAAGCAAGCAAGAGTTATGATTCCTGTGCACTGCACTCCCCCTTGATGAGATCTATTTACCCATGGAATTTCATAACCCTAGGTAGTATAGTTTTGGAGATATTCATCGGACAAAATTCAAGTATAAAAACGACAAATGGCAATAACTCAAAAATTAAGCAAACAAGAGTTATGATTCCTGTGCACTGCACTACCCCTCGGTGAGATCTATCTGACCATGAAATTTCATAACCCTAGCTAGTATGGTTTTGGAGATATGCTTCGGACAAAATTCAAGTATGAAAAACGACAAAGGGCATTAACTCAAAAATTAAGCAAGCAAGAGTTATGGTTCCTGTGCAATGCACTCCCCCTCAGTGAGACCTATCCACCCACGAAATTTCATAACCCTAGCTAGTATAGTTTTGGAGATATGCTCCGGAATAAATTCAAGTATGAAAAACAACAAAGGGCAATAACTCAAAAATTAAGCGAACAAGAGTTATGGTTCCTGTGCACTGCACTCCCCCTCGGTGAGATCTATCCACCCATGAAATTTCATAACCCTATTTAGAATAGTTTTGGAGATATGCTCCTGACAAAGAACTGGATGCCGCCCGCCTGCCCGGACGCCCGCCCGCCACGGGTGATCCCATAATACGTCCTGTCTTCGACGGGCGTATAAAATGCACTTGAAATAGCATAGTTTGGGTTTTTGCTATTGGCTTGAAAAGTTTCACTTAATTTATCCAGCAGGTGAAGGGTTAAAGGATTGTCTCTGCATCAAACAACCAAATTTCAGTCTAGTCCATCCCAGAAGCATTTGCTGATGACAAATTCAACTTGAGTTATCACTGAAAGTGACTATCATTTTGACAGACAAAAGGTGTCAAGTTCAAGGGGAGATTATTCCTCAACTAGGAGGAGCTGACACTTGAAAACTACATCTTGCAATCTTCGGTATTTGATCAAAATATATGCAAACTTTCAAAGCAATCGAAGGCAAACTGTAGGAGGAGTTTGTGACACAAACTTGCTAGTATTTTGTACACAGACAGACACACTGACAGACATACAGACGGACAGACACATGGACAGGCAGATTCCAGTATACCCCCGAAAACATTTGTTTTGTGAGGGTATAATAAAGGATGTGGGAAAAGGTAAAATGCATATTTGGGGAATAAAGAAAGTGCTGCTTACATGCATTTTCTTTTTCTAAAATATTTTCCAAAGCTGTCTTCCCAGGTTTGTGAACAAAGAATCATTTTGTGAAAGAGTGAACATCCAAATCCAAAGAATCATTCATGAAATCGTAATTAAGTATCCTACTCAAAATTTACTAGCGATGACCATATTAGATTCGATAGATATAAAGTGTGACATGTGATACAGTGCCGCACAGATGAAATAAACCACTTGTGGAAATGGATGTTTTTGATGCAAAACAGCACTGCTGTAACAAATACCCAAGTTAAAAAATCCAAATGATCCCTATCAAACTTTGAGAAGTATATATAAAAGAGAACAAAAGACATAAACATACCTCACACTCTGGCATCCCAAGAAACTGGCATGCCTGAAATGCTGCAATAGCCATAACCAAAGCCTGTGGGTCAGCCAAACCTACAAAATACATGTATAATTGTATATGAGTCATGCTCTTTGAAAAGGGGACTTAATGCATTTGCAAAAAGTATCAACCCATGTCAGCCTGCACAGTGTACACTGGCTGACATTAATTTAGCCCATTACCACACAACCTCTACTTTTGACGCCCCTGAGAAAGAAGCCTTTTGAAAACACTATGGGAAAAGGAGAAAATGCTGGTAACCAGCATTTTCTCCTTTTCCCACAGTGTTTTCTACCCTTTCCATAACAAATTTCTATTTTGTAGTCACCTTTATTTTGTCGTCTGCAAATGCTTTCAATTTGGACCAGTCTAAAATTTTCTCGAGTGGTAAAGAGTTTAACTTTTTGCTACAAATCAATTTTCTGCAAGTATACTTCTAGATCATTCTACTTCTAGATCCAGTCCATTGTTATACTAAATGGATTTTACTTATCCATAACTATTTGATGATTTCTATGGCTGTCCACTAAACAATTGTATTTCAATATAATGGTTGTAATTTTTCTCAAAGAAAAAAAGACCAAAAGAAATTTTAAAAAATCACATAATAGTATCATACCTATATCCTCTGTGGCACATGCAACTAAACAACGAGCTACTACTGTTGGGGACTCCCCACCCTCCAACATTCTTGCTAGCCAGTAGAGGGCAGCACTGTCAGCTGATCCACGAATCGACTTATGAAAGGCAGACAGCATGTTATAGTGCTCTTCTCCTGAAAAATAAAGAAGATAGACAAGGTATTATTTTGGTGAGTAACAGAGCGATGTTGGTTGGTTGGTTGTATTGGGGTTTAACGCCACTTTAACAGCTAGGGTCAAATCATGGCGGTCGGTGACGCACATGTGTTTCCTGGCTTTCTCACACCGGTACTTACACTACTTTCTTTCCAAAGCCACCGACTACTTTTCTCACATGCTTCAGCAGAGGTGACAGGCGAAAATACGCCGGAAAGAAAGTTCGCCTCAACCGGGTATCGAACTCACAACCACCAGGTCATGAGTCTGACACGCTCACCACTGAGCCACCCGGGCGGGCTAAACAGAGCGAAATCAGACTTGACTTTTTAGAACATTACAAAAAAATAGAGTGAATATATTAAATCCAGATGTTCAAGAATGAAATACCAAGTATGTCTAGATCCTTGCATGAATTTTCCTTTCTAAAAACATTAACTCTTTACCAAATTTTAGTCTGGTCAAAATTCAAAGCATTTGCAGATGACAAAATAAAAGTGACTTAAAAAAATTGAATTTGTTCTGTGAAGGATAGAAAACATTGTGGTAAAAGGGGAAAATGCTGGTTACCAACATTTTCTCCTTTTCCCACAATGTTTTCAAAAGGCTTCTCTCCCAGGGTCATCAAAAGAAGGGACTGTGAGGTAATGGGTTAAAAGATTAACTTCTTGTCCTTTGAAAGAAAGTTATTAGAAAGAAAGTGATTATCGCATTAGTTGAAACTTGACAAGTTTAGTACTGAAAAAAAAAAAAAACACTATAATCTTCTAATCGTACATAAAAATTGTAACTTGCAATGGAATGATAAGGCTTCAGTTCACTGAGAAATTTCTATTTCCAGCATTATAGCATGTACAGAAGAAAATGTTCCATTTTCTGCTTATACAAAAATTAGAAGATAATCCCATGTTTTTACAACATTGGAGAAAGCTATGGCAAACATTGCAAGATAAAGTAAAAATGTTGGTAAATAGCATTTTCTCCTAATTCATATTTTTTCTGCTTTGTGCTGAAAGAACATTATTCCGATAAAAACTTAAGGAGGAGTTATGCACAAAAGAAATTGCAAACGAACTGACAGGCAGACAGACGGACACATGACCAGGGCTATAACATTACCCTTCGGACATATAAAAAGTCTATTTTCCTAAATTTAATTCACAGCATTTTCTAAACCCTTTACCCGTTAAGGCATTTCTATGGTATCTCTAATTGACCCTCAACAATAACAGCAAGGATGAAGCCTTTTCTTATGTGTATATGACACCTTTTGATAGTGTAGAAAACATTGTGGCAAAAGGTGAAATTGCTCGTCACGAGCAATTTCACCTTTTGCCACAATGTTTTCCAAAGGCTCCTACAAGCAATGCGTAGAAATGAGTATCTATGGAGTAAAGGATTAAGTCTTCTACAATTAGGGTCATTCATACACAAGATTGCTTGGTTAGGGGTTATTGTATATTCTAATGTTAACTCGTTACCAAAAAACAAAATTTTAAACCTGTCTAAATTGAAAGCATTTGCAAACAATAAATTGAATATTACTCAAATTATTGGGCCTGTCTTTCTAAGGGAAGAAAACATTGTGGGATAAGGAGAAAGTACTTGTTACCAGCATTTTCCTCTTTTCCCACAATGTTTTGAAGAGCCTTCCTCCTCAGGATCATTAAAAGTTGGGATTGTGTGGTAAAGGGTTAACCCATTACCACACAATTCCTACTTTTGACGCCCCTGAGAAAGAAGCCTTTTGAAAACACTGTGGGAAAAGGAGAAAATGCTGGTAACCAGCATTTTCTCCTTTTCCCACAGTGTTTTCTATCCTTCCCAGAACAAATTTCAGTTTTTCAGTAACCTTTATTTTGTCGTCTGCAAATGCTTTCAATTTGGACCAGTCTAAAATTTTGTCGTTTGGTAATGGGTTAAAAGCTCAATGTATATAAACATATATCCATTACCTGTTTTATCATAAGCCAGATGAGATTTCTGCAAGCTTTGCTTCACTTCATCTGCCTTCACAACAACAACTTTCAAGTCTTTTTTTGATAGACTTCCGGCAACAGCATCTTTTGTTTTTTCATAGGAAGGATCTGATTGGCTGGAAGCTGAAATTTGGGACTGTACTGCCATTTGTAGACCATTCAGAGCTATCCTTGCATCTCCATCACAGATCTGTGTCAGAAGGTCTATGGCTGACTTTTGTATCCAAACTGGTTTTGAACTTCAAAATATCAAATGAAAAATATGAAAAGGTTCTTAATCTTTTACCACACAGGCAAAAGTGTTAACAAACCGGAGAAGAAGGCTTTTGAAAATATTGAGGGAAAGAAGAAAATGCTGTTCAGCATTTCCCTTTTTCCCTCCATGTTTTCTGCATTTAGAAAGGCAAGTTTCATTTCATTTAACTCTTCAACACACAATCCCGATTTTTAACAACCCTGAGAAAGACAGCTTTTGAAAACATTGTAGAAAAAAGAGAAAATGCTGGAAACCAGCATTTTCTCCTTTTCCCACAATCTTTTCTGCCCTTTCCAAACAAATTTCAATTTTTGAGTCACTTAAATTATTTTATGACAACCCAGATAGAAGGGTCTTTGAAAACCAGTATTTCCTCTTTTTCCCCCAATATGTTTTCTACCGTTTCCAAAACAAATTTCAATTTTTGAGTCAAATTTATTTTGTTGTCTACAAAAGCTTTCAATTTGAACTTGTCAAAGATTCTATCATTTTTTAAAGAGTTAACTCATTAACTTCTGCAAACAACATTTTTTGCCTTTTAACAGAGTTCAATTAAACCATTGTGAAAAAAGTAAAAGTCAGTTTCTCCTTTTGCAAAAATGTTAATATTTGTATTCATGCACTAGACTGAATTAATATTTAACTCTTTCCCTGTCAAATTTGGTCCTAGATAACTTTTGTAGATGGCAAAGATCAAGATTAAACTGAGAAAAATATGCAGTCAGATCTTTGATCTACATCACACAATAGCAAATGCTGACCTCTGAGCAAAATCAAAGTCCAACACTCTTGCCCTATATCACTGTCACCTACATCTCTGAATTTGTAACAGTATTGCTTATCCATATTCTAAAATGCATTGATTGTGTAAGTATGCTGTGGTAAACTTGTTACAGAAGTAAGTAAGTTACGTCTATCAAACAGTGCTACCACATGACTCTAAGGAAGAAGGCCTTTGAAAAATACTTTGAGAAAAAGAGTACATTCTGCTTTTTTTGCTCTTCTTCCATCACATTTTCTACCTTTCACAGACATATCTAATAAATCTAATAAATAAACTCTTTCCTAAACAACCCCTGGTTTTTACAACCCTGAGATTGAGGCCTTTTGAAAATATTATTGGAAAAGGAGAAATTGCTGGTAACCAGCATTTTCTCCTTTTCCCATGTTTTCTAGCCTGCTGGAAACAAATTTTAATTATTGAGTTACGTTTATTTTGTCGTATGCAAGTGCATTCAGCTTGGACCAGTCCAAAATTTTGTCATCTGATAAAGAGTTAAATCATAGCTATTTAATTATTCTCTTCTGTATATACTTCTAAATGGACAAATCTAAAATACAGTATTGGCATATGGCAAAGACCTTACCCTTTACCACACCTAACAAAGTTTTAACAACCCTGAGAAAACAGCTTTTCAAATGCACTGTGGGAAAAGGAGAAAATACTGGTAACCAGCATTTTCTCCTTTTCCCACATTGCTTTTTTTCCATATCAGCCAACTTAAATTAATTTGTAAAAATTGCGAACTTGTTGCCTGCAGATGCATTAAAATTCTTATATTTGAAAGGACTAAAATTTGTGTTTTTGAACAGACATCAACAACAGTACCTTGGGTGATGTTTCCTCTCACAATGGATTTCCTCCTCTGTATCAAATAAATGGTATCCAAGCTTTTCCACAGTATTGATCAAAATTTTACTAATCCCTTCACAGTCTAGCTTCTCTAGGATGATGACCTTGCACCGACTCAGAAGGGCATTGTTCACTTGGAATGATGGATTTTCTGTTGTAGCTCCTATTAATGTGATTGTACCATCCTCTATGTGTGGTAAAAGGGAATCCTGAAAGTTAGGCAATAGAAATGTACAGTAAAGTGAATTTTGAACAGACAACCATGACATAAAAACCCTTTAACCCATTACCACACAATCCCTACTTTTAATGACCCTGAGGTAGAAGCCTTTTGCAAACATTGTGGGAAGAGGAGAAAATGCCGGTAACCAGCATTTTCTCCTTTTCCCACAATGTTTGCTATCCTTCAGAAAACAAATTTTAGATTTTCAGTCACTTTTATTTTGTTGTCTGCAAATGCTTTCAATTTGGACAAACCTAAAATTTTGTCGTTTGGTAATGAGTTAAGTCTATAGCAAATGACAAAAATATAAAGCAGTCCAAATTGAAAGCATTTTCAGACAACATAATACATGTGAATTAAAATTAAAATTTGATTTGGATAGGGTAGAAAACGTTGTGTGAAAAGGAGAAAATGCTGGTAACCAGCATTTTCTCCTTTTCACACAATGTTTTCAAAGGCTTTTTTTCTCAGAGTCTTTAAATGTCGGGACTATGTGGTAAAGAGTTATCATACAATGCCGATTATTAATGATCCTGAAGAAGAAGGCTTTAGAAAACATTTTGGGAAAAGGAAGAAATGCTTGTAACCAGCATTTTCTACTTTTCCTACAAGGTTTTCTATCCTATCAAAGAAAAATGGTATCATTTGGGCCACAATGAAATTGTAGTCTGCAAATGCTTTTGATTTGGACAGGTCGAAAATTTTGCTGTCTAGTAAAGGGTTAACAGGGTATTTTCTTTTACGGTAACTCTTTTAGTACATAGTCCAGATCTTTAGATAGCTTGAGAAGGAAGCCTATAGAAAACACTGTGGGAAAAGGAGAAAATGCTGGTAACCAGCATTTTCTCCTTTCCCCACAATATATTCTACGCTATCACACTCAGAAATCATCACATTAACAAGATTTAATTCATTGACTGAAGATGCTTTGAATATGGTCAATCCCAAAATATTGTCATGCGAGAAAGAATAAATAAAGACAATAGCCATGAGAGATGGGTTCTGCTCCCAGAACAAGTGCTTGTCATAAAATGTATAAAATTAATATAAATTCACTTCTTTTATTCTAAAAGGATGCCCCCAAAAATTGAAGTGAAAAGGCAATTACTATCTTAGAGATGTTCCCAATATATATTTAAATGGACAGACAAATGGACAGACTGACAGCAAAATTCTTTGGGGAGGATAGTAACTGAAAATGAAATGTGAAATTATGACCAGCAAGATAATGGAGAAAAATTGATTCTAACTCTACCATGAAGCCCCCTTTTCCCCTTAAACGTCTTGAAACATGGAAAAATTACATTTTTTATTAATCAATAAGATATATCTGAATTTTTACATTAACAGCTGTAATACTTTAACTTTTTGAGTAATAGCCATCACAAACTTGTAGAGGACACTAAGCCCACTAAGCCTGCTTTAAGCCCCTTTTCCCATAAGACAATATTGCATAATAGGAATAAATACAAAGGGTGCGTGGTTTGTGGCATTTTTCAATAAAAATTCAAATTTGAAATTTCCTGAAATTTTGAGCAGTAATGTGGGAGATATTACATAAAATGATTTTTACATGAAGCCTCCATTTTCCGCGACGCAGCCTGTAATTGAGAAACCGGAAAATAAGTATCATAAAATGATTTTTTACATGAAGCCCCTTTTTCCATGACGCAGCCTGAAACCAGGAAAGAAGTATCTGGGCAATGTTCCAATGAATTCAGATTTGAAATTTCATGAACTTGTGACCCCTAATGTAGGAGATATCAGTGAAAAATAATTTTATACATGAGGCCCCCTTTTTCCGTGATGCAGCCTCAAACTGAGAAACTGAGAAAGAGATATTCGCGCATTGTTCCAAGGAGTTCAAATACGAAGTTATAACAATTTTTTACAAGAAGCCCCTTTTTCCACGATGCAGGCTGTAATTGAGAAACCGGGAAAGAGGTATCTGGGCAATGTTACAACAAATTCAGGTTTGAAATTTCACAAAGTTTTGAGCACTGATGTAGGAGATACATGTATTAGTGAAAAACAATTTTTTACATAAGGCCCCCTTTTTCCAAGATGAAGCCTCATACTGAGAAACCAGGAAAGAGGTATTTGCGCATTATTCAAAGGAGTTCAAACATATAAAAACTGAATGACAGAAACCTTACTTTATATCAAGTATTAACCTTTTACCACAAGACATGATTCTAGCCTTATCCAAATTGAAAGCAGCTGCAGACGACAATTTCAATCTGGATCAAATGCTCCATTTATCTTTTGATGGAGAAGAAACATTTGTAGGCAAAGCAGAAAATGCTGGTTACCAGCATTTTCTACTTTGCCAACAATGTTTTTAGAAGACTTCATTCTCAGGGGCGTCAAAACTTGTCATTGTGTAGTATAGGGTTAAACCTGTCTGAGTGTAACATTAAAACAAATCCCTCGAACTTCAAATTGAACATTTTCTAACCCAAAATCTCGAATACCCAGCAACATATAATGTATTAGACTAGTCTGATAATCAAGGGAGGTAACAAACTAAATTGAGATATATCTACTATAACAGGAGCTATTTTCCTTGATCAGAATTAAGACCTTGAGTCATACTGACTTCATGTTTTCCAATATATAAACCCATGTAAAACTTGTGACCCCAAAGTTGCAGGCCAAATTGGCCCCAGGGCTTTACTCTTTACCAAACGGCAAAATTTTAGACTGGTCCAAGTTGAAAGGACTTGAAGACAACAAATTACACAAAACTCAAAAATTGAAACTTGTTAACAGAAGGGTAGAAAACATTTTGGAAAAAGGAGAAAATGCTAGCATTTTCTCCTTTTCCCACAATTTTTTCAAAAGGTTTCTATCTCAGGCCCATAAAAACCAGGGACTGATTGCTGAAGGGTTAATTTGAAGAACTTTGGCACAGGTCTATCAGGTGAAGCTACATGCCAAACTTGTTAGTCCAAGGTTTTATGCTTTGGGACAATTATGATTTTTTAAAGATTTTAGATATTTTTTTCAGTATTGTAGTCTTGGCAACCAGAGATTACAATATTAGAGTTAAATTCTATGAGAAACTTCTAGAGGACTATGGCATGCAGTTTCATAAAAAAAATGGTCGAGTAGTTTCAGAGAAGAAGATGTGTACTAATAGTTAATGCAGGTTCTACTCTTTCCAGGATGTTTGGAACCTGAGACAACTTTGTCATTTGAGCCACATTAGATAATGCTGTCTGCAAATGTTTTGTATTTCTTTTTAATTTGGACAGACCTGTAATTCTGATGCCTGCTTCAGAATTAAGTTACTTACCTGCTGCAGTTTATTAAATCTGTGAATTTCATCAAGAAATAGAACAGTAGCTTTCTGAAACATTTTTCGATCATTTTTGGCCTGTTTCACCACATCGGAAACATCTTTAACACCAGAGTTGACAGCAGAAAGTTTCTTGAAGACCATCTTGTCTTTAAATCTATTAGCTAATATTTTAGCAAGAGTGGTCTGAAAACAAATAAAAAATTAACTCTTTACCACACAAGAAAATTTAGAACAGTCCAAATCAAAAACATTTAAAGACAACAAATAAATGTGATTGAAATGTTGAAATTTGGTCAGGGAAGGATAGCAAACATTGTGGGAAAAGGAGAAAATGCTGGTTACCAGCATTTTCTCTTTTTCGAACAATTTTTTCAAAAGGCTTCTTTCTCAGGGTCGTTAAAAGTCGGGATTGTGTGGTAACGAGTTAAACTCAGTATTCAATATTATAATTTTCAGAAATTCCAATGTTACCTCTATACAAAGCGAAAATTAAATTGCATTGGTCTCACACTAAAGCCTATCAAAGCATTAAATCAGTAACCTAAAAACAGTAGCAAACATGTGGTTTCTGCTAGATGAGACAAAATAGCAATTAATCCTCACTTAGGATCGTCCCTATGATCCACTATCTGAACAACCTACTATATACATGTAGGCCCTACTTACAGTATGTAACATTAGAACACATTCATTACGAGTTTCTTACCTTCCCACACCCAGGTGGTCCCCACAAAATCAGTGATGGGAGATGTTTGGAATTTATCAGTGATCTTAGTATGCTAGTTGAACCAACAGCTTTTTCTTGTCCCACATAAGTATCAAAAGTTTTTGGACGCATGTACTCAGCTAATGGAACTGTCAAATCTTCAATGCCAACAGTTTTTGAGTTTTCTAAGTGTTTGTCTCTATCCATGTCCTTGCGCTTAGGGCGATGGTTTTCCACAGAATTTTCATTTGATGTGCTTTCGCTGTTTTCACTGTCATTAATGACAACAGTGTCATTGTTACTGGCTGCTTGTTTTGTCCTTTTCGCGCTGCTACTTGCCATCATGAAAGCCCAACCATCCCCATGTGAAGTGAGAGAGTCGGATTTGCGTTTTTTTAGAATTACAGAAGGTTGAACGTCGACAACAGTTACATCGTCTGGTTCACTTAGACACAAATTCACGTGTGAATCAATCTGTCCTCTTGGATATCGTTTATTACAAACGGGACATTGAATTAACCCTTTAGTTTCCATAGTCAGCAGTTTCTTGTTTTTGCGTTTCTCAGATTACATCTTTCCCGCAATATTTACCGGTGTCATAGTAAATTTAATACCTGCGAAAATGTTCGTTTTTCTGGGATCAAAGTAATACAAGTATTCGTATCATGAAATCCTGCAATCAGTATCAAATCACAGTCGATGAATGTGGTCTGCATTTTCACATCTCCTGTGGCACATGTACCAAAACACATTGCCTTAACTATTTTTAACTGGGGAAATTGCTAGCAGACCTGAAAAACAGTGGAATAAGAACACCCATGAAGCCGTCCATCTGATGGTTATGGCTTTACTATGTTGGCATCTCTTCTTTTTATAACTTTATAGATCTACGCATTTCGAAAACGGGTTCTTGGAAGGCAAAGTTTGGGTAGAACCATAATAATGCGCGGTGATCATCTGAAAAAGCAAAATGGACAAAATTATCTGGCATATATGTATAACAGGCACGTAGGAAGCATTTCAAGATTGGGAGGAGGGGAGGGGAGGAGCTAACTTCGAAATGCTGAGATTTTTTGCATGGTTGTTGCATTGCATTAACTTAAGTTTTAGTTACTATGATTTTCAAAATTATTGGGTGGCTGAGCCCCCCTAGCCCCTACGGCCCTCTATAAAGAAGAGATGCCAACATAGTAAATTTAAAGTTATAACCATCAGATGGAAGTCTTAATAGGTGTTCTTATTCCCCCTATGGTCCCGAGGGCATGTTATTTAGGCTAACTCTTTACCAAACAATCCCTGGTTTTTACGACCTTGAGATGTAGATTCTAGATGCCTTTTGAAAACATTGTGGTGAAAGGAGAAAATGCTGTTAACCAGCATTTTCTCCTTTTCCCATAATGTTTTCTATCTTATAAAACAAATTTCAATTTTTGAGTTACATTTATTTTGTCATCTGCAAGTACTTTCATTTTGGACCAGTCTAAAATTTTGTGGTTTGGTAAAGAGTTAACAATGAATGAATGAATCTTTTTAGATCTAAGTACTGCTGCTGCTAAATGATCAAATTAGTAAAAAGTCTCATGTTGCAATTTTAATGATCATGATGATCTTCTTGTCAGAAAAATCTCACCTTATTGAATAAAGTAGATCAAAGATCATACCAAGGGTTGTAGGCCTATAAGATCTATGATCTCTGATCGGACTGAACATTCTGTGTAGTCAGATCTACATTGTCTTCAAAGTACACTGAATAGTAAAAGGGTTTACTCTCGACTACCAAACACAAAATTTACTGCTATTGTGGACTGCATAAGTCAAGATCAGACTGCACTGAATCTCAAGTAAGGTCTTTCTTCTACTTTGTAATACATGTATATTCTAATCAAAACAATCTGGAAAATTCATTACTATTTACTGATTGAAAAGGCTCATTTCTGTTATACTCAGAGGTTTAAACATACATGTTTAAAGGTGGCCCTTCAGATTGTGGGACGAAAATTTTACAAAGGTAAAAAATAAACATCCTTATACTCCTAAAACCTTATTTTTTTTTTTCATATATAAAATCCCAGTAGTCGAAAACCATCCGACAACAAGAGAAACTGAAGATTCTCTACAGCCCAGGTCAACACCTATGGGAAACACGGTCTAATTTTACATGAGCAACTCGCTAATTTATATTCCGGAAATACACATGCGAAGCTTTAAACATGTTGTCCGCAGAAGACACTATGGAAAATAATTACATGTTTGTTATGTTATGGAATTTAAGCATCATTAGTCCCGTGCCAGTCACTTATTATTCCCACAATGCTTTTTTTGATTTTTTGCACGAAATCTAAAAATAGCTTAAGAGGCTACGTAGCCTTTAAGGGAATACCATAAAAAAAATTATGATTCTTAATTATTGATGATTTGTATTGTTTTTTCATATTAATTTCAGTGATGTATATATTTTTTAATTTGGTGTTATGTGAAAAATCTAAATACCCTCCTTTAAGAATTTTATTGAATATGTATAAGACAAATGAAATGCTGTGGAGACACAGACAAAAAGATACAGATGACCTAAAATTGGTGGTTCACACCCTGCTGCAACTACATAATTCCAAGCAGATCTGCTGATCATACCGCCTAAGTTTACACAAAAGCACATAGATCTATACTTAACGTAGTAGACCCCCAATAGAAAACAGCTATTTCCACAATAATATTATACTACAAAATTTGCTAAGATTAAAAAAGAGTATTATTGTACTGCTTTAATCCAAGCCACTTTTCCCATTTTGTCTTTTCTAGAATTATCATTTATAAATCTAAAACCACTATATTTTCATTACAAAGAGAGATAGTAATTACCTCCCTTTCTTTGGAAACTAACAAAAGTATCTACAAATAATTTCTAGATAGGCGTAAAGAAATTTCTGGTCGGTAAAAAATGTTCAAAAGTATTATACCTATATAAATCTCTATTTATCAACTATCAAGAAAACTTTATACAATGAAGCTCTAGAGGTATTAGGGGTCTACTACCTTAAAACAGATAGATCTGCTTTTTCATATCTGTCCTGGGACATATTGTGTAAATTTTAGCCATTAAACTAATTCGATGGCTGAGTGCAACACTATCCTAAGTGCCTATCCAAAGTATAGGCACTTAGGATAGTGTTGCATTCACCCATCGAAATATGTTGCACAGCAGCAGCATGAATTTCAAACAAGATCCTTTTTTTCTATTCTGTGACATGAAGAAATATTTAAAATAGCAAACAAGTCTTTGTTTTAACCCATTACCACACAATCCATACTCTAAATGACCCTGAGAATGAAGCCTTTAGAAAACATTGTGGGAAAAGGAGAAAATGCTGGTTACCAGCATTTTCTCCTTTTCCCATAATGTTTTCTACCCTTCACAAAACAAATGTTAAATTTTCAGTCACTTTCATTTTGTCGTCTGCAAATGCTTTCAATTTGGACCAGACTAAGATATTGTCGTTTGGTAATGAGTTAATGACCCTGATGGAGAAGGCAACTGAAAATGCCATGGTAAAGCTTTATAACCTTTCAGATACAAATCTCACAAATTGTTCCAAGGTTTTTCTACTACCAACTTTTCGTCTTTGACCATTTGAAAATTTTGTTGTTTTAGCTGCTGATAATCTAAGAAACAATGCCCATACGGGTAACAAGCCATCGACAACCAACTTTCAGAATTAGTTTCATACATGAATTCACAAATTCTCATGAAATATATTGTGTAACATCTTCGCAAGCCAAGGCTGAGATTCACTACGCTACTCTACCCTTGGCAGATCGAGCTTGATTTTAACATTCCCCCGATACGCTTTTTCATTGGATCCAGCCAGCTCTATCTGCAACGAATGAAATTCCATCGTAGCATTTCATCTTTGATAGAAATAGAATAAGGTCGCGACCTTTCGAATAGAAGGTGACCATGGAAACCCACGTGGATGTCTGCTTATCGCTTCATGTTGTATTCGTAAGCGGTTTGTAAAACGATATAGTATTGGCTTTCAGAGATACAATGTAATGGGGGATAATAACCAGCATCCAATAGAGGGTGCATCGCAGGAATCTCGAAATCGGGCTCAAATCAGCCAAGGTAAGATCCACGTAGTGACCGTAAACTTGGCTCGCGAAGATGATTGTGTAAGTGAATAGATCAAGAATGAATGATCTTAACACTGAGGCTGCAAGTGTGAGTCACTGACCTTTCGCAGACAGTACAGATCAAGATCAGATTGCACCGTATGATCTTGAATCTACCAAGTCCGACAAGGCCGTATTTTCCTCCATAAAAGTAAAGTTTAAAATGGCATTATTCTTATTTTTGAATGGGAATTAAAGTTTCATTTCAATTACTGTATTTAGCACGAGTTGATTTTTTTTTTGAAAGCACTCTATAGAGAAATGCGTGAAAAACGTCGCCAATGGCTGGTATGTTATTCACCTCTTGGCTACCGAGTGTGACTCAAGGCACATGCTATGGATAGTGGACAATACTTCAGAGATTTTATCATTAAAAAGAACTCTGAAATCACAATTATAATGGATTACAACCTGCTGTCAGCTAGGTTCATCAAAACTTAGCGGGTCCATGTAAATGGTCAGAATCAATATCTTCTTGGTTTGGGCTATTTAAGGTAAATTAATATTATACCCTCATTCCACTAGCCCGCGATCTAGGGCGGTCTGTGTGCTTCTACTGAGCGCCGTAGATCGCCTCAGATCGCTGCCGGAGTGGTGATTATGAGGACCCTCACGCTCAGATAACATCCAGATGACGCTCCGCTGGCGATCAAGTAACGACCATTGAGATCCGATAGCGATTGAACTGTACATGGTCACTATTGTAGCCTCGCTAGAAGTTGCGATCTTATACGACCTGTTTTCGCTCCGTTAGCGACCCGAGGTTTTGACTCTCCTTTCACTCTTTCCCCTGGATGGCATACTATAGTTGACTAAAGAATTTATTGTAACTACACCAGGTGGTCTCAAATGCAAAATGATAATATGGTGACTTTGTAAGATTAAGGTCCCTCTGTGCTTGAGGCATATATGCTATGGGCTAATAGAGAACAAGAGCTTCGCAAAGCGGCGCATATACGCTCGAAGGGGTTGTCAGTGAAATGAGTTGAAATGACGGAAGGGCCATGAATGAAGAGTAGTTAATATCCATGATATGTGAAAAATATTAAAGGGCAAAGAAAAAAAAAAAAAAAAAAAAGGGTGGCACAGTTACGAATTTCAAGAGTTGCTGTTCTACACAAGGTGTTCTATCAGTCTTGAAAGGTTCAAGATCATAGCTTTTACATTTTAGAAATTATGGCCCAGACGAAAATTCAAAGAGAAAACTAACATAGGGCAAAAATTCAAAAAGAAGGATGGCAGAGTTATGGTTCTTGTGCAGTGCACTTCTTCATAATGTGTTCTATTAGTCTTTGAAGTTTCAAGATGATAGGTTTTAAAGTTTGGAAGTTATGGCCTGGACAAAAATTCAAACTGAAAATAAACGAAGGGCAATAACTAAAAAAGTAAAGGTCGCAGAGTTATGGTTCATATCCACTGCACTTTTCCATTATGTGTTCTATCAGCGTATGAAGTAACAAGTTATTAGCTTTTATAGTTTGGAAGTTATGGCCTGGACAAAAATTCAAACTGAAAATTAACAAAGGGCAATAACTCAAAAAAAAAAGTGGCAGAGTTATGTTTCATGTGCACTGCACTTCTCCATAATGTGTTCTATCAGTGTATGTAGTTTCAATTTGACACCTTTAATAGTATGGAAGTTATGGCCTGAACAAAAATTCAAAGTGAAAAGTTTGTTATTTCAAGGGCAGATAATTTTGGAACGCAAACAGCGATAAAAATTATAAGACCCAGGTGCACAACTAGACATCATGGAGATTCATTGTGGCAAGTTTCAAATAATTCAGATGAAAACTGTAGGAGGAGTTGCACACACAAGAAATTGCTAACGGACAGACGGACGGACGACCGGGGGTATAACATAATACGACCCTTCGGGCGTATAAAAAAAATCGGATACAAGGAAATCCGGGTACAAACCCCGAGCTCTTCTTCGAATATACCTCCCTGGTTCCTTAACGTGCCCAGTGTAAAGCACCGATACACGCGAGACTGCCTCTAGGTTCCAAACCAGTTCACCTCTAGTTGAGTGGGACACACAAGGTGTCTCAGAAAAATCCTGGTTTGGCCGGGTATCGAACCTTATATATCGTAGCCCATATGGGTGAAGGCTATTAGTATTGTTACGGGGGATAGTGCATACAGGATGAAACCCATCCTAGGTGGATAGCACCGTCACACGGGACCTCGGTTTAAAGTCTCATCCGAAAGACTATTAGTAATTTTAGTTGGTCTGCCGTGGGGATCCAACCCACACCCTCATGATCACGAGTCTAACGCTCTACCAACTGAGCTATGCGGGCTGGTCCTACAGTTCTGAGAAACAGACAGTTTTATATAGTCCTCCAAAAGCGAGATCGGAGCGCCATCATATCACTACTTGATCGTAATGGAGCGCTATTCTATCGCCACTTGATCGTAACAGAGCGGTAGATCTTATCGCCACTTGATCGTATCCATGGGTGCGCGATCATATCGCCACTTGATCGCAACGGAGCGCTATATAAGTACTGCATCTCTAATGGTCGCTATCGAATCACATAGGAGCGCAATGACCGGCATAGTGGAGGAACATTTGCGCTCTTGAGCGAACCGATAGCGCTCCATTTACAATGTTTACGTTCAAGTTGCGTTTCAATAGCGATTTCAGCGGTTAATGCTACGTTCCCACTATCACGTTTCGCGCCACGATTGAAATCGTGGTCTTGATCTTGAGCAAGTCGTGATGATCCTATCAGGACGTATCAGAACTCGTACTTCTGAATCGTTTTTATCGGGACCAATCTTGGCCTAGGCAAAGGTAAAACTCTGGTTCGATTCGCTGGATGATAAGATAGAGTAAGTTCTCCTTTTTGATCCCTCACATCGAGACAATCGACGTAAGAAATGCGGCATCCTTTGCAGCAACAGTACATGGTGTTTAATAGGAACATACTCCCTACAACACGGAACATTCAGATTCTACTCGTAGCAGCTTTCCAACACCAAGAATTCTGGAAATAAAACCAGAAGCCTTCCCGAAAGCCTGCAAGCCTGGTTGGTTGGGCCGAAAGGGGAGGTCAAAAATAGATAATTTCAGAGAACCGATTACCGCATTTTTCTATGGTGAGAGAGAAAGATAAAAAAGAACATTCTGAAAACAAGAATTTAATTTAAATCCAAAATAAAAGTATATCATTGTGTATCCTTAGGCCAACTAAACAACATGTTTATATCTATTTTATCTATCATCAAGGCAACTTCAATCTTTCTGTATGATGTGTCGAGGAGGCTAGAAAACTAACCGAATTATTGGTTTCTTTCTTCTGTGAGCCATGATCACACCCAGAATTGTCTGACTACCGCTCTCCTGACCCTTGCGGGTTGTGTTTGTTGCTTGTCTGGCAACTACTCGTCTCCGTCCTCTCAGGTGATATAATGTCTGCATACTGCAGATATAGAGGATCTTACAATAGTGTTCATGTATTATCGTTTTTATCAAACGAGTTGACTAAAGGAGCCATCACACCATGACGTTCTGGTCAACGTTCTCTGACTGAGCATTTCAATCGTTCGATTTTTGAGCGATCTAGAATGAGGATGGCACATCTGGCGTGTTATTAACGTGTGCCTAACGCATGACTAGTGTATATATCTAACGCACGAGAAGCGTGTAACAGCGACCAAGTAAAATACCTCTGATAGCTCCATACGCATGGACGTTCGGAAAACGCTCGAATGACGCTAATGGACGCCAAAGGACGTTTGTTTCACTTTAGTCTCACGCTGCGTGCGCTAGGAGACCGTTCTCAACGATCTTCAGCGTTTAAAATTAAACGTTGAAGAACGTTGGTGCATGTTCAAAACTTTTTTTCCGGACTAGCGTTCTCTTCCGATTCCCTGCGATCACCGATTTTCACCGACGTTCACTAGCGTTCAACGCTCTGCTGGCGCTATCCCAGCGACCATGGGCGACTAGCAACGTTTCCTAAAACGTCAGAAAACGTTGACCAGAACGTCATGGTGTGGCGGCTCCTTAAAATTGTATGACGCGAGCCTTGGCGAGCGTCAAATACATTTTAGACAACGAGTTTGATAAAAATGATAATACATGAACACGAATGTGAAATTCTATTTATCACATAAAACGAATGAAAGACAGTAAAATATCCCGCATCATCACCCTCAATCTCTTTATCGTTCACGGGTCCATGTTTACAGTCGTAGTTTGGTTTCAAATGTGTATATACACAACCAGATAACTCTATGACATTTGCACCGAAAAAGAGTTAAATAGTTTATAGATAGGTTAAGTTCATCTATTTCTGCAACAAGATGGATTTTAAGAGACTTTCGCTGCATTTCTTGGGTTTTATAATACACGAAAATCAAAAACTTTCCACAGTGACGTCATTTTTCCCCCGAAAGGGCGTAACGGCACAAATTCCCGCACAAACTATGGTTGGTTTCTCTGGCTTCACGCGCTCGTGACTGAAAACTGATCAGAACCGGGACACAAAAAACGATGATACACTAGTGTATTATCAAAAATAGGTCATGGGTTTAATACACTACCGAAGGAGGTTTTATGAGATAAATCACATTATCACTTTCCTCAATAATTAGTCTTCACACGCAGACTAGAACGGGATAATCTTACCGGATCGTAATGGATCGTATACGAACGCCCCGAGCCCCCCCCCCCCCGATCCGCCAGTGTAGCATAAGTCATGATAAGTAGCAATGTGACGGCGTTCTGAAAAGAGCGCCACGGATCTTTGTGCAAGGGAGTAGACCGGTGGCGATCTTTGCGATCCGCTAAAGATCTGTTAGCGTTCTTGGCGCTCTGCATGGCGATCTACGGCGCTCTCACAGAGCGCCGTAGAGCGCAGCCTCGTGGAATAGGGGTATAACAATCTCCGAGCAGAGTTGTCGTTCGTTACCTCACATACATCTCTGCGATGGGCTAAATGACAAGAATCTTGTCAAACCGAGGAAAAGATGTTTTGTTATTGTTTAACTGTTTCAGATGTAAAATTGAAAGTTAGATAAAGGAAATATGATTCTGGATACATTATAGGTGCGTTCAAACTGATGAATTTACCTGTATAAAATGGAACTATTTTTTTTCGAGCCTCTTCACTTTTCAGAATCTTACGCCGATTTTAACAAAAATGGCTGCGCCCATGAATGATGACAACTGATTTGACACACAGCTGGATCTAAGTTTGTACGATTAAAATCAAGTAATCGTCCTTTAAAGATATTTAGGCTTTTCAAAAAATGCATCTTTTGTTCATTTCCTATCACTAAGTCTGATTGGTCCCATGCTGTTTGAACAGCACACGAAACAATCGATATTGGTCTTTCTTTCACCGGCGTTTGTGTAGCCATTTTGAGTTATGGTCATGTGACAAAAATATGACGTAATGACGGACTACTTTCTGAGCCCATTACAGAGGTGAATGTAATGATCCGGAGTGCAAGAGAGTGGGGGTATAAGTCACGTAAAAATAGACCGTGTTTCCCGACGGTGTCGACCTTGGCTGTAGTAAATCTCTAATTTCTCTTGATGTCGGATAGTTTTCGATCACTTGGAATTTATGAGTTAAGATTTAAAGGCTTTGGGAGTAAAAAGGGTGATTTTTTTTTTTTGTATTTTTGTAAAACTTTCGTCCTAAAATCTGAAAGGCCACCTTTAATGCCTGTAATAGTAACAGATAATTAAAGTAGTTCTGCTGGACAATTGGGCAGATTGAAAGACACTTCAAACTTTGATACTTTATCTTAGGTAATCCATATCTCTGATTCTTTTTGTGTGTGTGCTTTTTGTACATCTACATCTTTTTCGTTTCCATATTATGTAGCCTGAACAGATTACTCTGTAAAATATACATATTGAATGTCGTTGTCAAAACAAAGAGACAAACAAACAAACAAACAAACAAACAAATAATAATGCAAATAATGAAGAAATTGTTATTTTGTTGTTTTACTTGAAATACATGTAATTTTATCAAAAAGTTTTTTGAAACTGCGATTAATACATCAAATTAAAAGGGTGGAAAGGTTTTCTACTCGGGTTTCTTTACGTGTTCAAACATTTTGACAGTCATTATCGCTTTGTGACACTGATACTGCTTTTCGTTACGAAACGTTTGTTACCAGCGTGTGAAAATAGTGACCTGTTTCCTCATCACAGTTAAACTTAAGAACTTAATTTAATAACCAAAGTCTTTAAACACGATGATCAGCAACATACTGCGACACATATATACTGCACAGCAATGGTTCGAATTTCTCCGTTTATTTTGGAGAGTAAAAATTCATTGGGTGTCGAAATGACAGAGTGTCGAAACGACTTGATACAGATGTGACGAACAGGCTGAGTGTTGTCACCTTCTTATTGACAATATTGTCATTTTGGCATTATCTCCCGCTAGATGGCATTCTATAAATACTCATCTATCTGATATGGGCATCCTGGGTACAGAACCGAAGCACTTTCCTACGCGACAACCGTTACTTTGAATTTAAAAAACAAAAAAAAAAAGCTTTACCCAATAAAACGCTACCTCGTGCAATTCACTCACCTATGATCACCAGTTTAGAGAAATCTGTTGCTAAAGCAGGTCTCATTTCTCCTCAAACGTATTGATACGTAAAAGCTATTTTCAACATTGCTACTTTATTGAGTGTAATATTACAGTCAGCCCGCTTTCGGGGCTGGTAGTGATGCGTCATATAAGACAGTCGAATCTTCGAAGAATATGACATGCGCAGACAACGGTCATTTTGGTTGATTTAGGTAGGCGTAATCGTATTTGTTTGCTAAAAATAATCGGTGTATCTAGATTACTGGTACCCAGTCATAGCCACACCGGATCATTCGACACTGAGTCATTTCGAAACTGTGATCAGCGTTTTCTCCTTTTCCTAAAATGTTTACAAGAGGCTGCTTTTTCAGGGCCGCTAAGGTACAACATTGTAGGGTAATGGGTTAAACTCTCACCACAAATGCATGTATCTTCCTATTAATGACCATTAAGGCAAATGCCTATCAGTAGCCTATTTGAGCCTACCTTCAGTCTGAAGGGTCTGCTCCGATGCTCTTATTGTGACTGGTCTTCGCAGACCAGTGTGTGCGAAGACCAGTTACAACCAGAGTTAAGGGTTGAATTCAATCTACTGAATAAGTTTGGTAGAACTTCACCAAAGGAACATCCCTACCAAGTTTCATCAAGATTGGAGGAGAAGATGTTTAAAGGACAGACGGACAGATGTACGCCGAACAATGACCATTCACAATTCCTCTCCCTAGCACTAAGTGCTCAGGTGAACCAAAAGAGAAATGTTGTTTAAATATTAACTTGAAAATCAACCTCCTAAGCAAATTAATATGTTTCTTTGCTTAAAGGGAGATTACTGGTGCCTAAGTCTGCATCATTTGTGTATTGATAGTCTCTCTTTGATCTTTTAAGAGTCAGGAGTAACGTCCCTCGACGGAAGGATGCATTCATTTCGGATGGGAAGATAGAGAACCCATGTAAATACATTGAATTCAATTAATTTTATACCTGGATACTATGATTTTGAGATGTCTTTGGTCGTAAGGATCTAATTCCCAACATTACACATAACTTTTGTACCTGAAAATATTAATTCACAATCAAATGAGTGGCGTGCAATCATGGGACGAATAAACCCTTGTTTAATAAAGTCTGTAATTGTGGTCATATTTCCATGAAACGTGCAGAGTATGTTTATTATCTTATCAAAAGCTTTAGCTCTAGTGATTTTGATAAAAATCCAACAAACAGTGTAGGAAAAGTAGCCATTTCAAGTGGAAAACTTTCATTTCTTGTTTACGCGATAAAGTCTGCATTTGAGGTCAGATTTTCGTGAAAACAGTTTGTTTATGTTATCAATAGCTTTAACCCTATCGATTTTGAAAAAAAAAAAAAACCATCAAACAGAATGGGAAAAGTAGCCATTCAAGTTGAAAATTTCTTGTTTACGCGATAAAGTCTGTATTTTCGGTCAGATTATATAATTTTTTCATGGTACTCATCTTTATCCCGGGGAATCGAGTAGCGGTTGCAAAACTTGTAAATAGTAAATGTGTTAGCAAATACGGCAGCAGGGACCCGCCGGATATACATATTGATATTTTTGACCAATCGTGAATTACCATCTATTCTTTCAGAACCAAGAAGTAGGTCAAACGCCAGCGCATTTAGCTTCGACGAAAATTCATTTATACTCCTATCTCACCGCAGCGCCTGTCGCCTTTTGAATGAAGTATTCCTATGTAGAATATATACTTTCATATCAACAAAACCGTCTGTAATTCGCAAAGAAAAAACAGACCAATGAAGTTATGATTAACTAAAGTATTTCTTTTTTAGAACATTGTAAAATTGACACTAAAATAAGGTCATATTTGTGTCAAGTTCAAAAACAGGTAAACATTTCATCTTATCTGATTAATGTCAACATTAAACAAGTCTGTATTTATGTAAACCCCTCTGCCACTGGCAACCACAGGAATGCCGAGGAATGCAAGCAGACTCTACGCAAAGTTCACAAAGTACCTTTTAGACGTACCAGTGGTTCATGCAACTAAATCAATTACAACACAAATATTATTTTCAACTTCCTTTAACAGAGATCTTTAGAAAACGTAAGGGAAAAGGAGCAACGACTTGTTTAAAAGGAAAAAAAAGCTTTTGCACGTTTTATTGACCATCTCTTTTACAAAGATATAACAGAAAGCAGTTTCTTGTCCGCTTTGTCGGCCACATATACCAGGTCTTGCTTGGTTCAAAGTTGGCCACGTTAATGATGAGTGAAATTGGCACATAGAGTCTGAAAAAAATCGTACCCTTGCTTTTCTTGTTGACGAAATAATTGGAGAAAGAAACGTAAATAAAACTTCAAAATACCCGACGACAGTATTTTCTAAAGAATTAGACATGTAGATTTCATTCATATGCGGATTTAATTCATAAAAGAAGAGCTGTTAATCACCGAAGAAATCATAAAAACTATCAAGAGGACATTTACAGTTTTTAGGTTAGAATACTTTGACAATGAATGCAAAAAGTTTGCAAGGCTGAATCTGCAATACAAAATGCAAGGACAAATGTTTTCTGTTCAACATTGTAAATTGGCATCAAAAGTAGAAAGCAGTAACATGAAATACATTACATGTACACTGGTTTTGCACTTCAGTAATCAAGAAGTAGGCCGTATTGCATTGAAAAAGGAATTCATGCAGAGGACCGCCAATTCAATACATGACATAAGATGAATAAGTTAAAGGCCCAGTGGCGACCAAAAGTAACCGACGTCGGTGTCAAAATGCATTTCAATTAACCCATTACCACTTAAACCCTACTTTTGACGACCCATAGAAAGAAGCCTTAAGAAAACATTGTGGGAAAAGGAGAAAATGCTGGTAACCAGCATTTTCTCCTTTTCCCACAATGTTTTCTACCCTTCACAAAACAAATTTAAAAATTTCAGTCACTTTTATTTTGTTATCTGCAAACGCTTTCGATTTGGACAAGCCTAATATATTGTCGTTTGGTAATGAGTTAAAATCATACTTTTTAAAAGTATGCAAATTATTGTGAAGATGACAATCTGGTGTTGTATTGTCGGTCCAAGTGAAAGTAGCAGGCAGAAAAATGAAATCTAACATCAAGCCAGTAAGAAGTAAACAAAAGATAGCAACCTGAATACTTTACCTAGTTTTAAATAGATTTTTCTGCAAGTGGCGTATACACTCGGAACGTCCGTACAATAACTGATTTTCATCGTCTGACTGTTAATTATTGAACGGGGCGGTTTATTTCCAAATACATTTAAATACCAATATTTATTTACTTTTGACTGCTATTGGGCCTTTAAGGTTAATGCTAAAATACAAAACTTCTGTATTAAAAAACGCGAATATTTTATAAGTCACGAGGCTATGGATCAAAGTTGCCGTCGTGCAAACTATAACTTATATGTGCATAGATGTTAAAGTCAGGAGAGTCAGAAAAAAAGTTTAACACCAGTACTCGTACTTCAGTACCCGAGATTTAACCCTTCGACAGCAATATAAGCGTGCTTCAACGACCTTTTGCACTCAGCGTAGATTAAGATCAGACTGCACAGAACGTGCACCCCCTCTCCCCCTCTCACACACACACACACACACACAAACAATTGTTTTCTTTTTAATTACAATATTTTGGTTCTCTACCATTAGCTGGAAAGTTTTATTTACCCCTTTACTACATTTTAGACCTATCCAAATTGAAAGCATAAACAGATGAGAATTCAATAATGGCTGAAATTACGGAATTTTTCTTTGAGAGGTTAGAAAACTTTGTGGGAAAAGGAGAAAATGCTGGTTACCAGCATTTTCTTCTTTTCCCACAATGTTTTCAAAGGCTTCTTTCTCAGAGTCGTCAAAAGTCGTCATTGTGTGGTAAAAGGTTAAAGATAGGATACTCTCATGGGTTTCGTGTAACATAGCCTTTTTTTCGCCAAAATCGCATGGACTCGGGTCAGACTCAAGTAATCCTTACGGTAGTAGATCCCTAATACCTCTAGTGCTGCATTGCATAAAGTTTTCTTGATAGTTGATAAATACGCATTTATAGATGTGTAATACTTTTGAACATTTTTAACCGACCAGAAATTTCTTTATGCATATCTTGAAATTATTTGTAGATACTTTTCTTAGTTTCCAGAAAAGGGAGGCAATTACTATCTCTCTTTATAATGAAAATATAGTGGTTTTAGATTTATAAATGATAATTCTAGAAAAGACAAAAAGGGAAAAGTAGCTTGGTTAAAGCAGTACAATAACACTCTTTTTTAATCACAGCAAATTTTGTAGGACAACATTATTGTGGAAATAGCTGTTTTCTATCAGGGGTCTACTACGTTGATTGGTGCAGGGCAGTAGCGTCTATCGGCCGATTGATTCCGGATTACCCGAGTCCTGGCCGAATATTTACGTTTTTTGACGATGAAAAGCGGTGTTACACGAATGCCATTTAGGTACCACATCCTTAACTTATTTAGTAGGTTAAGGGTTGAATCATACATCGTATCCCGAAATGTACGTCCTCGAAAGTATTATTTCAAAGCATCCTGGAAAATTGCTTTTATATGTGACGGAAATCTCGAAAACGTCTGAACAATCACATCTGTGAACACAAACCTTCCCTTTCAATGACCGTGTCTATCCTTTGAACAGCGTTTGATTTGTCATCTGTATTCACCAACCATTCTTAAGGTAGTGCACCCGAAATAGAAAACATTATTTCCACTAGACTATTATTGAACATAATTTGCTCTGATAAAAATGACTGTTATTGTTCTACGTTCGCCGAGCCACTGTTTTTTCTTTTTGTTCTTTTTAGAATTATCATTTATGAATCTAAAACCACAATATTCTCATTACAAATGGTGATGATTACCTCCCTTTTCTGGAAACTAACAACAGCATCGACAAATGATTTCAAGATAGACATCAAAGGAATTTATGGTAGGTTAAAAATGTGCAAAAAGTATTATATCTGTATGAATCCGTATTTATCAACTATCAAGGAAGTTTATGCCCTGCTGCACTTGAAGTAATTACGGATCTACTATACATTAAGGACTTTCCTTGTCTTATTCTTCAAGATTTTCAATATTTGAAAGTAACACGTAATCTGATTGGCTAAACCAAATCTTAGAATTTTTATATCAGTGTGTATTTCTGATTTCTCAAAATAAAGCATAACTTGATATTGCGGTTCTCATACCGTATGGTCATTTGATATTTACGTCGCGGGCGAAAAAATATGAAAGGTTAAAAGAGTACGAGACCGGTACACTTGTGACAACCTGATAAAAAGGATATCTCTCCTTTAAAGAGGTCAAACTAACATTACAAAATTAGCATTACATGGTTGGTACTGTTTTCTGTCGGTTAATTAAATGAACCAGAGGCCTTTGAGGGTCTGAATCGCTCTGTACTGACAGGGAATTTGTTTATTTTCTAGTTTACATCATTAGTTTATGAAAAACACATCCACACATATTACAAAAGAGGTGCGGGATTCATTTTTATCTGAACTTAAAGTTACTAAAACAATAAGAGGGCAGAGTGAACTAATCAAATTATGAAATAACTGAAATTCAGGGGCCGTATTCACCAACCATTCTTAAGAACGTTCTTTGTTTTATTCTCCAGAATTTTCTACATTTGTAAGTAAGACAACTTCTGATTGGCTAAACCATTCGGTTACTTACAAATGCATGTATAGAAACCCTTGGAGAATAAGACTAAGAATATTCTCAAGAATGGTTGGTGAATGCGGGCCCTGGACTTCAGAATCCAGTGAAACAAGAGATGTTTGTAAAACATGTATGCCCCCCCTCCTAATGGCATCCAATTCTAAATATAACATGTGATTATAAAATGTTAAGTTCAAAGTGTAAAAACGAACAAAGGGCAATTACTCAAAAATTATTAATGATAAATTAACAATTCTTGGGCACTGCACTTCCCATTTATGTGAACTATCAACTTTTAAAGTTTCATGATTTTACCTCACATACTTTTTGAGTTATGCTCCGGAAAAAAAAATAAGTACGAAAATCAACAAAGGGCAATAACTGCAAAAATATAATGGGCAGAGTTCTGGATCTTGTGCAATGAACTTCTTCTGAATAAGATCTATTCACATATAAAGTTTCAAGATGATATCTGAAAAACCTTTTGAGTTATGCTTCGGACAAAAATTAAGTATGAAAATCAACAAAGGGCAATAACTCCAAAAATATGATGGGCAGAGTTATGGTTCTTGTGCACTGCACTTCTCCTTAATAAGATTAATCCACCTATGAGGTTTCAAGGTGATACCTGAAATACTTTTTTGAGTTACGCTCCGGACAAAAATTAAGTATGAAAATCAACAAAGGGCAATAACTCCAAAAGTATGACGGGCAGAGTTATGATTCTTGTGTACTGCACTTGTCCTTAATGAGATCTATTTACCTATGTAGTTTCAAGATGATACCTGAAATAGTTTTAGAGTTATGCTCCGGACAAAAATTAAGTATGAAAATCAGCAAAGGGCAATAACTCCAAAAATATGTTGGGCAGAGTTATGGTACTTGTACACTACACTTCTCCTTAATGAGATCTATCCACCTATGAGGTTTCAAGATGATAACTGAAATACTTTTAGAGTTATGCTCCGGACAAAAATTAAGTATGAAAATCAACAAAGAGCAATAACTCCAAAAATATGATGGGCAGAGTTATGGTACTTGCGCACTGCACTTGTCCTAAATGAGATCTATCCACCTATGAGGTTTCAAGATGATACCTGAAATACTTTTAGAGTTATGCTCCGGACAAAAATTAAGTATGAAAATCAACAAAGGGCAATAACTCCAAAAATATGATGGGCAGAGTTATGATTCTTGAGCACTGCACTTCTTCTACATGAGATCTATCCACCTATGTAGTTTCAAGATGATACCTGAAATACTTTTTGAGTTATGCTCCGGACAAAAATATGGTCTATGGACCGACCGACGGACCGACAGACCGACGGACCAACCGACAAGTGCAAAGCAATATACCCCCACTTCTTCGAAGGGGGGCATAATTAATAGGTTTCAACCGATACTCAATGTGCAAAACAATCTCTGTAAATTTCAGAGATGTAACTTATAATAATGTTAAGTTTTAAGTATATAAGAATTGGCTATAAAACAGCTGCTTTACCTAAACAGATAACCTGATTTTTTTTTTCTGATAGGGTTCAAACCCTTGATGACATAAATGATTAGTGCACGTTTCATAAAAACTGAACCAAAACATGCAGATATAATCACGTTAATAAGACACAAGTGTTTTCAAACTCAACTTGATGGCTACTGTTTCCTTCTTACTGTTTGTTACATTGTTTTCTAAGTCAATCGGATTCAAACTATATATTGATGATATCCGACAAAAAGTTTGGATTTTATCCTATCGTTTTATCGTAATATAATCACGCCAGTATATACTCGTATACATGTACATGTACATATATATTTCTCAGATCAATCAAGATTAAAGGCAACATAGATTAGAAAATCAAAAAAGGTTTAAAGACACGAAAATTTTGATATCTTGTTCCATATGAATATCTTTGAAATAGATTCCCGTTTCTTGTAGAACCAAAAAGGGAAACATTTATTCCATGGGACATTAACTAGGCGTACATCCATGTTAGATAACCTGAAGACAGGAGAGGTGTGAGCACGGTATTGTAGCAGCTACCAGAACAAAAAGTCAGTGTGAAAGTAACAGAATATCTGATTGGCTAAACCATTGGTTTAGCCAATCAGATGTTCTGTTACTTTCAGAGTCCGAAAATCTTGCAGAATAAGACAAAGAACGTTCTTAAGAATGGTTGGTGAATACAGACCCAGGAGTCGTATTCACCAATCATTCCTAACACCAGTCTTTGTCTTTTTCTCAAGAAATTTCTATATTTGAAAGTAAGACAACTTCTAATCGGCTAAACCATTCGGCTTAGCCTATCAGAAGTTGAGTTTCTTACAAATATAGAAAATCCTGGAGATTAAAATTAAGAATATTTTAATTTTTCTCACCAACTAAGAATGGTCGGTGAATACAGGCCCAGGATAAATATTTTCGGAGCGGCCCCGCGATAGTCATCTTCGCGAGCCAAGGTTACGATCACTACGTGGATCTTACTTTGGCTGATTGAGCCCGATTTCGAGATTCCTGCAATGCGCCCTCTATTGGATACTGGTTATTATCCCCCTTTACTTCATATTTCTAAAAGCCAATGACATATCGTTTTACAAATCGCTTACGAATACAGATTAAGCGATAAGCAGACATCCACGTGGGTTTTCATGTTTACCTTCTTTTCGAAAGGTAGCGACCTTATTCTATTTTTAATGCTACGAGTGATTTTATTCGTTGTAGTTAAGAGCTGGCTGCATCCAATGAAAAAGCGTATCGGGGGAATGTAAAAATCAAGCTCGATCCGCCAAGGGTAGAGTAGCGTAGTGAATCGTCAGCCTTGGCTTGCGAAGATGCGCGATAGTGGACATATGCTATTTTGTTCTATTTCTTTATCTGTCCATACCTGTACACTTTCTTACCTAAGAAGATCCCTGGCAAAGAAAATATACTGTGAGATATACTGCTTCGGTAATTTTTCTGCATTTCTTAGGGTCCGTATTCAACTGTTCTTATGAACGTTACTAGTCTTATTCTTCAGATTTTTCTATATTTGAAAGTAACATAACTTCTGATTGGCTAAACCATTCGGTTTAGCCAATCAGAAGTTGTGTTACTTAAAAATATAGAAAATCTTGGAGAATAAGACTAAGAATATTCTCATAAATGGTTGGTAAATACGGGTCCAGAGGACTATTCAATCTCAGCATTCAGCCAGTGCTTAGACTTGTTGAATGTTGTGGATGCACACAACTGTGATAACTTGCTCGGTAAGCCTATAATACTTTACGGAGATACATTGAACCCCCTTCTGTCAAGAGCATGGATCACTTTTGTAGAGCCCGCTTGTTCTACGCGAGACATAATTGTCAGAATGTGGCTTCGGTGTATCTTCATCCGTGCGCGCGTGCGTGCGTGCGGATTTTCTCCGAATCAGAACTTGATTTTTTTAATGGATTCCGAAATGTTTGGTACAACTGTTCTGTTTCATGAGTAGGAGTGCCATTTGAAACTTTTGGTAAGGTAGGCCCAAGGTCAAGGTCACGTTTAAAGGTCATTCGCCCAAGGCATGTTCGACATGTTGCCTTTCAGACAATCTTCTAGTTGTCATCGTGGTTTTGACAAAACAGCGGAGAAATTTAAAATGAACAGTCAGGTTCAATATTTACATAGGATTAAGGCATGGATTTTAGAATTAAAACAAACAAAAAACTTTGTAATTTTCAAAATGCCGTTTGGTTAGGACTTACTTTAAAGGTGGTCCTTTAGATTTTGGGACGAAAATTTTACAAAAGTGCAAAAAAATCATCCTTATACTCCAAAAGCCTTTTAATTTTCATTCATAAAACCCAAGTAGTCGAAATCCGTCCGACAACACGAGCAATGAGAGATTTACTACGGCTCAGGTTGACACCAACGGGAGACAACACATTCTATTTTTAGATGATCAATTCGCTCATTAACTTACAGGAATACACAGAAGAAGCTTCAAACATAGCGTCCAAAGAAGACATTATGGAAAATAATTATTACATGTTTGTTATGAGTCACGTGCCAGTCACTTGACATTCCCAATATGCTTTATTGATTTTTGGCGCGAAATCTAAAAAATAGCTTAAGAGGCTACGTAGCCTTTTAAGGGAATACCATCAAAGAATTCTTTTTTTTTTTTTAATGAATCTTAATTATTGATGATTTGTATTATTTTTTCATATGAATTTCAGTGATATATATATTTTTTTAATTTGGTGAGATGTAAAAATTCTAAATACCCACCTTTAAACGGAGAGCAATCATTTCTCGAGAATCCAGAATTTCTTTACATATTTATATTGTTTCAAATTGATAAACATCTTGTAGGTTTAACCCAATTACCCTTTACCAAACTACCCGTGGTTTAAAAATCCCGAGGAAGGAGACTTTTGAAAACTTTGTTGAAGAAGGAGAACATGATACTGGAGCGGCTAGTACAAAACCACTACTCGTACATCTGCACTATATTTAAAGGGGCCTAGTTTAGTTTATATACCACAAATCAAAATGTCTTTCACAACATCGCTTAATACAGCAAGATCATACTTTTCTTTGTATTTCGTACACTCAGTAAGATTACATTACAATTATGAGCCTTTGATCCTTTGCCACACAATGCCGACTTTTGACGCTCCTGGAAAAGAAGCCCTTTGAAAATATTGTGGTAACCAGCATTTTCCCCTTTTCCAACAATGTTTTCTATTCTATCAAAGAAAAAGTAAATCATTTGAGCAACACTGAAATTGTCTTATGTAAATGCTTTCAATTTGGACAAGGCTAAGACTTTGTCGCCTGGTACAGGCTTAAATACTGGGTTGGTCGCCTTGGCATTGGTACCTCCATATATACTAAGACGAAAAAGAAACGCAGTGTAACCTTTCAAGGTAGTTTAGAGGTGTATAACTTGATTGGGAATTCTAAATTATGAGTTTATGTTTAGCACTGATAAGTTTTGAATATTTTGACGAAATCTAATTTCATTGTGGCTGAAAAGAAATGAGAAAATGGCTTCTTATTGAAAGTGACCCCTCTTCAGTGAAAAATGTCGTGATTTACTGCACATGGCATCTTCGCAAGCCAAGGCTGACGATTTACAACGCTACTCTACCCTTGGCGGACCGAGCTTGATTTTTACATTCCCCCGATACGCTTTTTCATTGGATGCAGCCAGCTCTAACTGCAACGAATGAAATCGCTCGTAGCATTCATCTTTGATAAAAATAGAATAAAGTCGCTACTTTTCAAATAGAAGGTAAACAGGGAAACCCACGTGGATGTCTGCTTATCGCTTCATGTGTATTCGTAAGCGGTTTGTAAAACGATATTGCATTGGCTTTTAGAATATTATGTAAAGGGGGGTAATAACCAGCATTCAATAGAGGGCGCATCGCAGGAATCTCGAAATCGGGCTCAATCAGCCAAGGTAAGATCCACGTAGTGATCGTAACCTTGGCTCGCGAAGATGGCATATGGAGACTCAAAGCTTGTTCAATATCTCGTATGGTACTCTTCGTTTCTTTTTCGTCCTAGTATATTTTCAGTACATACAGGTATATGTTGTCATCATAGGACCTACATATTTGACCAGGAATCCTCTCAATGACGCACATTATTGATCACTTGAAAAAAATCCTGTATACATGTCTTCGCGAAACTCTGACACGAAATCTAAACATACTGTCGGTTTACTTTGAAAACCTCGTAACTACAGCTTGTTAAACAAGCTGTAGTTACGATGCTTTCGAAGTAAACCGACGATACCTTTACAAGCTACACCATCGAAACAATTATTTTCATACTTTTGTGTTTCCCCTTTACTAATCATTTGCGAGCCATCAACCTAACGAATTCAATAGTAAAACTTTTTTTTTTTCAAAGTTCAGCGAAATTATAGAAATCTGAATGGCTACTTTTAAAGTTGGCCCTTCAGATTCTGGGACGAAAATTTTACATAAGTACAGAATGTCATCCTTATACTTCCAAAGCCCTATAATTTCCTTTCATAAAACCCTAATGGTCGAAAACCATCCGACAACAAGAGAAATTAGAGATTCACTACAGCCCAGCTCGATACCGACGGGAAACACGGTCTATTTTTAGATGAGCATTTCGCTCATTTGTATACCGGAAATACACATACGAAGCTTCAAACATAGCGCCCGAAGAAGACATTATGGAAAATACCTACATGTTTGTTATGTTATGGAATTTAAAAGTCATAAGTCACTTGCCAGTCACTTAACATTCCTACAATGCTTTTTTGATTTTGGAAATCTAAGAATAGCTTAAGAGGCTACGTAGCCTTTTAAGGGAATACCATATTTTTTTCTGGTAATTTTATAAGTCTTAGTTATTGATGATTTATATTGTTTTTTCATATAAATTTAAGTGATATATATTATTTTTAATTTGGTGTGATGTGAAAAATCTAAATACCCACCTTTAATACACAATACAAAACACGTAATACGGAGTTTTGATCGGTGATTACGCTAGATAACAAACAAGCTATTATCACATTAAGTACGATAAGTCCACTCCTAGTGTTCTCGAAGTAATCTGAAAGCGATAAATAACGCTTGTGCTACGGAAAGGTCGTAATAACCAACATGTATGTGTTTTCCTTCAGTCTGAGGCTAAACTCTTTCTTCTAGTTTTTTTGTTGACAAATTACAGTTATACAATATATCAAGATAAAAAATGTCAATGTGGCAATATTAGTCTTTTACTCTTTTTCAACTTAAACCGGGCCCGAGTTTTAACGACCCGAAGATAGAGGGCTTTTGAACACATTGAGAGAAAAGGAGAAAATGCCTGTTGCTTGTATTTTCTCTTTTTCCAAAAACATCTTTTATGCGCTATCAAGGACAGAAATGATAATATAAGTTACATTTGATTTGCTGTCTGCAAATACTTTCAGCTTATTACAGTTTATACATAGTCGAGTCCTAAGTTTTAACGTTAAGGGTTAATCATTCCTATAGCTACTTCCTTATCATGTTCTGTATAAAGCTGTGGAAAAAATCTATTAACCCAAATCTTGCCGATTAGAAATTGTCAACGATCACACAAAGCCACTTTGCTGAATGTACAGTAATTGGGCAAACTACCGACAAGTTGGCTTCTTTAAAAAAGAAGCCAGGAGGGATCAGCACCAATGTTTTCAAATGGTTTATTGGCCTTCAATTTCAATACATTTTGGTACATGTAAACAAACAAGTAAAAAAGCTGCCGCGTAGAAACCTCATAATTATGCTTTTCATGACGGTCATTTGGCCTTTCGCTTTTTCAAGTCGCATGATCTTGTCAGTCTTCTTTCTTTTCTTTAACGAAATTCTTCTCTTTTTTTTTCTGCTGCTTAGATTTATTTGAAAAATTACAATTATTTGAGGGGTCATTTGTATACAGGGAAAATTGATTTAACAAATATTTTTCTGATATTCGTCATATAAAAATAAACCATGCCTATTTCGTGTTTCGTTTTTTTGATTTCGCTTTATTTACAAAACCATGATGAAACAGACTGTGTATCAGTACAATTTCGCAAGAGAAATGGATTTAGACAGCACATTCTGTGGCAGTCTGCCTTTTAAACTCACCACTGTTGGAGAGGTCTGATGACCTTTCCAGTAAGCTATCGAGCTACCCCACAAACTTAGCTACAAGACAGATTGTTAATGTCCCAGACTTAGAAAATAAGTCAGGACATCGTCACAGTAGTTTATGGACACCTGTATAGACCAAATTAGTTACAGAAACCTGTTGACCAAGACAACCTACCACTTAAAGCTGGCCCTTCAGATTTTGGGACGAAAATTTTACAAAAATACAAAAAAATCATCCTTGTACTCCCAGAGCCTTATAATTTTCATTTATTAAACCCCAGTAGTCGAAACCATCCGACAACAAGATAAATTAGAGATTAACTACAGCCCAGGTTGACACTGAAGGGAAACAAGGTCTATTTTTACATAAGCAACTCGCTTATTTACACACCAGAAATATACAGACGAAGCTTCAAGACACCATGGAAAATAATTACATGTTTGTTATGTTATGGAATTAAACAGTCATTAGTCATGTGCAAGTCACTTAACATTCCCACAATGTTTTTTTCGATTTTGGCGGGAAATCTAAAAATAGCTTAAGATGCTACGTAGCCTTTTAAGGGAATACCACAATTCTTTTTTTTTTTTTATATTTTATGATTCTTAATTATTGATGATTTGTATTGTTTTTTCATATAAATCTCAGTGACATATATTTTTCAATTTGGTGTGATGTGAAAATTCTAAACCCACCTTTAACAGCTGTTCGCATAGCAATTGTTTAAATCAAGTTTCGAACCTAAATGGGTCCAGTCTATGGCAAGACGTCGTATAACCTGAATTATAAATCCTATTTATGAATCTAAGTAATCAGTTTGATAAATGGAAGTAATGCAGGGGTCCCTATAAACTGAGAAACGGAACCGAAACGAAACGCAACGAAACGAAACGAAACGCAACGAAACGGAACGAAACGTTACGAAACGAAACGAAACGCAACGAAACGGAACGAAACGCAACGAAACGGAACGAAACGAAACGAAATAGAACGAAACGGAATGGAACGAGAACGAAACGGAACGAAACGAAACGGAGTGCTATTTTTGGTACAAAATCAAGCAGAAGGAAAACATAATTTGTTTTTGTAAATAACCCTCCTTTTGATTGCCGAAATTGTTACGAAGTAAGACTTAAAATTTTGACGGCGCACTATGATCGTGATACTTTGGTGAATTTTGACAATTTAAATGAAGACATTTTATTTTAATTTTGGTTTGTGTGAACTTAGACTATTGTTTACTTTGTTATGACATAAATCTCCAATAAAATGTTCTTCATGTTTCTGGCCATCTCCGGGAGCCAAGGTTACGATCACTACGTGGATCTTACCTTGGCTGATTGAGCCCGATTTCGAGATTCCTGCGATGCGCCCTCTATTACACCCTTTACATCATATTTCTAAAAGCCAATGAAATATCGGTTTACAAACCGCTTACGAATACACATGAAAGCGATAAGCAGACATCCACGTGGGTTTCCATGTTTGCCTTCTATTCGAAAGGTAGTGATCTTGATCTATTTTTATCAAAGATGAAATGCTACGAGCGATTTCATCCGTTGCAGTTAGGGCTGGCTGCATCCAATGAAAAAGCGTATTGGGGGAAATGTAAACATCCCGCCAAGGATAGAGTGGCGTAGTGAATCGTCAGCCTTGACTGGCAAAGATGGTTTTTGGCAGCCATCAGTACTGCAAATACGTCGCAGTCCTGTTGATATTTTGTTTATTGTTTCCATAAATACTGTGATTAAAAATTCATGTCCAAATACAGCAAGGTTGAATGCACTGATATCCGATTATGAATGATTGATTTTGTATGGCGTTAAACGCAGATTTCAACATAATTTCAATTACAAAGCAGCTGCCAGTGCAGGTCTATCGGTGCTTTCCTGGAATTTCTTACAAAAGTTTTTAACATAACGTTGTTTACATGCCATTTTTCTGCTTTTCTACATAACCCTCGCCGACACAACGGCCTTCGACGAAAGAGGAATGAATCTTACTGCAATGACTATCATCAGTCGTCGAAAAGAAATTGGCAGAGTAGGGAATCGAACCAGCGACTATCTGTTCTCAAGTCCTGTACAGTGCTGACTGAGCTACCGAGACCTTTTGATAACACCTACTGCCGGTAATGAAACCGGTTTGGATTCTTACAAGATACTTTAGAAAAATAATCCATTTATATCAGGCGAATTAGAATGCCGGTTTTGAGTCTTTATTTAAATTTTGTACATTTGTGCAGATATCACCTTTCTTCATGCACTGTCTGTTTTTCAATCACTTTGATTTCTATCCCAAATAGAAGCCTCGAAGACCTTATGTCACTGAACATGGCTAAATATATTGAACGTCTTTTTTTTTGCATAAAACAGACATACATAAAAAATCGTCGAGACCGGGACAGACGATTTTGATTGATTCACTGATTCTAGATTAAACACCGCTTTCAACAATTTTTCAGTTATATCAAGGCAACAGCTCACAGATTTATGTATTGTGAGTTCCTCCAGTACTTGGCTAGGGTTCTGAATGATCTTGCCACAAAAAAAGCCAGTGGATCCAGTGAGGATTGAGCCCAAAGCCTCCAGGTCATAAGTCCTACACTTTACTACTGAGCAACTCAAGACCCTGGAAAATGTTAGGTTTGAAATTATTTTTCTAAGAGAAATTATGTCTGCGGCATATGTACAATTCATTTTAAGGTTTCTGGATACATCAAAAGTTTTATGCACTATTTTTCCTTTTCAGTCACTATTTGAAACCTTCCAGTTTGCTCTGTCCTAGTTCATTTTAAATAGAAATAGAGGTTTCTTAAAAACTATATAAAGAAATTTTAACTAACAGTAGCCCCAAAAGACGACTTTAAAATAAGTTAATACTAACTTACAGTTCACAAAATATACAATGAACCATGCTCCGGCAAAAGGGGGCTTAATAGATCTCCGTGATGCACAATACCAAGTAGGTCCTCAAACAATTTTAGATCCATGAAGTCTTTTTTGTGTGTAACTTTACACTGTAACATGAAGTACTCTGGTCCTTTGACATGCAGAAAAGTGACCAATAGGGAAAGGTTTCGGCTCACGCAGGCTGACCTGGGTGGATACTGTTTACGGATTCGTTAAGCTCTCTTTTACAGAATATAGTTCAAATTAAGAATTAAAACCCTGGGAAAAAAACATACTTGAAATATTCCAACGCTTGATTTTATTGACTGTATAGTGTCTAACACCCTTTTCAACATTATTGTGTGGTGTCCGTGGCCGTAGGGTTGAGCGTCGGCCTCATAATCATCAGGTCCCGAGTTCGATACACGGGAGCAGGTGTCAGCTTTGGGATTTTTCATTAGCCCACACATTTGGCGCGAGTACTGGTTTAGTTCCGAGGAAGCAGAATAGCGAGAGATAAGTACAAGTTGTAAGAACTTGTTTTTCAATCGATGTAAGATAAAAATGTTTAAACTAAACATTATATCAGTTGTATATCTGCATGTCGCAATCTGTTCAGGCTGATCTTAGTTGAAAATGTTTGCTAGTTAGTCAATATTCTACCTGTCAAAGGACCAGTGTACCTCGTGATTCAGGCGGCTTTTAAACAAAGAGGGAAATTATGTATCCATAATAATATGATGACCTACTTGGTATCATGCATAACTGCGAGGCATTAAACCCCCTTTTGCCAAAAGCAAGGCTCGTATCTAATCGTAGTGTTACATTTTCAACAATATGCACAACAAAGAGGAAAGAGATGAAATTGCTTGGGTGGTAAAAACAATAAAAAACGTCAGCAGAGTCAACCGATGCAGTCATGGAATTGAATTGTATGAAAAGTGGTGTAAGACGCCTTACAACCCAAAGGCCAGCCAAACATTGTTAAGCTGTGCCGAGATAGCGACGGTCACAGACCTGCCGTGACCAGGATTCGAACCGGAAATGTCGGCTACTTCGCAAAGCACTAACCACCATACGATCACAGCTCTCATTGCAGAACAGATATGACCTCAGTTTTCGATTTAAACATGAAAGAAACAAACCCCTTGTTACAAAATCATGAGTTTCACCGCCCCTAAAGGAGAATACTAGTACTTTTGAAAATGTTTTAAGAAAAGGATAAAATGTTCGTTACCAGCATTTTCTCTCTTTACTTCAATGTCTTAAGATTTAAAGCCCTTTACAACATGAGTTGTATCGTTGCATGCATCGCTACATTGGGCCCGGCCGGATAGCTCAGTGGTTAGCGCATCAGATTCGTGACCTGGACCTGGTCAGTACTAGTGTGAAAAAGCCAGGAAACACATTAGTGCGACACTGACCGCCATGATATGACCTACGCTGTTAAAAAGGCATTAAACTCTAATTCAAACCAAACAAAATCGCTGCATTACACCCATCTGTGTTTTCCTGCAGTTCTTTTTACGAGTACTTCGAGAGTAATATTCTTCCCAAGCCACTGGCTGCTTTTAATTGCTTACTATCGGTGATCACTGGAAAAAGAGAGGAATGAATCCTGTCGCAATGACTATCATCAATCTTTGGAAAGAAATTTGTCGAATGGATATTTGAACTGGCGACCCATGTTTTGAAGTCCTGTACGCTACCAACTGTGCTACCCAGGCTCGCCATATTCCGGCGCCCTGTGATAATACTCTGATACCATAGTGACAGAACAAAATTAAATTTTCTCTACACGTCAAATATTTAAAATTGCACCTAATATGTTTTTTGTGCAACCTTAAAACCACACTCCCTTGTAGAGGATTATCGTTTTAAGTGCTTAATCTTGACTTTGACCAGATTTTCAATGCAAAATAATCGCAAAAAATCGGCGACATAATCCTTTTGTGCCTTACATACACTGTGGGATAAAACAATTGGAAACAGTACAACAGAAAAACGATAAATTGAGACAAAAAGATAAGTTAAAAAAAAAAAACGCTGCTAGATTTCATTTCGTTTCGTTCCGTTTCGTTTCGTTCTCGTTATATTCCGTTTCGTTCTATTTCGTTTCGTTTCGTTCCGTTTCGTTGCGTTTCGTTTCGTTTCGTTGCGTTTCGTTCCGTTTCGTAACGTTTCGTTCCGTTTCGTTGCGTTTCGTTTCGGTTCCGTTTCTTACTTTATAGGGACCCGTAATGCAGAACCGATTTCAAGACTTAACAAAAAGGTTGCCGTTATTCAAAATGGCACATATTTATCGATGTTATATTTTAATCTGCTCATGTTAACTCTTTCTACCGAACGACAGAATTTTATACTGGTTCAATTTGAAAGCCATTGTAGACGACAAATTAAACGTAAGTGAAAAGTTGAAATTTATTTCCAGCAGGGTAGAAAACATTGTGGGAAAAGGAGAAAATGCTGGTTACCAGCATTTTCTCCTTTTCCCACAATGTTTTCAAAAGGCTTCTATCCCAGGGTCGTAAAAGCCAGGGATTGTGTGGTAAAGGGTTAACTATAAGACAACCTCGAAAATTGCTTTGAATTCGTGTAATTAACGTTATGATTTAAAAAAAAAGTCCGCTGTCATGATTGTTCCAAATTTGAAAATCGAGGACGTGCTTCAAAAATAGCCTTTACTTCAGTGACACTTGACCTCAACAGATAATTTCTTCCCATCAATCACCTCTCAAACAGACTACTGACTGTCTTACAAAATATTCTACAAATAAAACATCTAATCAGCAGGATGTCCTCATCCAAATTTCTGATAACCGTCCCAAATTTGACCCAAATTGCACCATATCTTGGCTTCACAGTAATGCCGAATATTCATGGGGTATAAAAACCTTAATTCTTCGGTCCCCCCGCAAAAACTTTCGGTGGTGCGCGGACTATGTTTCGGAACGTACTACTTTCAGTGTTAGTGCTAGTGGGCCTCCAAGAGGCCCAGAGCGCTGCAACAACCGCTGCTCCAAGTAAGAAACCCAATTTTAGTTTTTTTTCAGTTCTATATACATGTACATGTATATCTTTTAACAGGCCGAAACCTTCGAAAACACTTGTTAGTCAGTTACTAAAATCATTTTATGTTGTATTCAAAAGTAGAACTTTGTATTATATGAGCCCTTTGGACAGATTTTTATTATAATTATCATTATTATTATTTGTCTTTTCAATACGATTTTGTCCTTCTGCAAATCTCACAGCGATAACATCAACTCACTTTCCTGTGGAAACTTCTAACTAACCCAAATATGTTTTTTTTTTCAATGTTTTCACCGACTTCATAGCCCTCAATATATATACTCCTCAATAAAAGTCAAGCAACAAAATCCTTTTTCTTTTTTTTTCAGTCCTGTGAAATATTTGATCAGTTAACTCAGCAAAGAGAAAAAACATTAATTTCGAGAAATAGCAGTGAAAATATTTTTCGATCCTACACTGGTACTACCAGTGAAAATACCGATTTTCATGCTCTTGTTGCCTAAGTTAAAATTTTGCGCGTGCCTTGCAACCAGATGCCGGAAATATGATGCCATTTACATCACATTTCTCGCGCTTGACGTAATATTGTAATGCGTTGCTATGCGGGAGGGGTACGACACAGTGAATAACGGAAAAGAACTGTACTGGATTTTGATAAAGCTCCTCCCAGAAACCAAAAGCATGAAATAAATAGAATATTTAGTTTTTTTTAGGTGAAAGATCGAAATTTATTTCATCTCGTGAACGCCATCGGTAATATTTTCACTCGTGGCTGTACCACTCGTGAAAATATTACCGATGATCTTCACTTGATGAAATAAATTTCGATCTTTCACCGAAAATAAAAAACAAATATCCTGTATATATTTGCCTCTATATATTTGCCTCAAAAAGGAAAGGTCCGCGAAAATAACGGCACTTTTTATTTTCGCGGACCTTTCCCTTTTTCGGCAAATATTTCCCCATATTAACCACAACCTGATGAAATAAACACCATGGCTTGGATTCACCAATCATTCTTAACTCGTATCCTGCTAATGAATTGAAAATAATTTGTCAAGCCAATAAGAAAAATCCGATTTATGATTATGATACATGTATTTCAAACTTACTTTTTTGGTGACTATTATCCTCTTATCGGACAGTGTAGACCAAAGATCAGACTGCACGTTCTGTGCAGTCTGATCTTGATCTACACTGGCCGCAAAAGGTCAGTGTGTCGCACTTAGCAGCCTAAGGATTAATATCATTCTTCAGCTCAAGACTTTTCTAAACTTGAAAGTAAAATAGTTTCTGATTGGATAAACCATTTGTTTTCGCCAGTCAGACACTGCCTTGCATTCAAATTTTAAAAGAAACCGGTAATCTTAGTGTAATTGTCAACCTTCTTTTTTTAACTTCAATAGGAAAACACTTTTCTTTTTGGCTAAACGCGATGGTTTTGCGTTTCTTTCTAAATATAGTAGTTGACTTAATATACAGTCAGACATAAGTTAAGCATCACCAAAACTGACCATCAATATCCCATGTGCTTAGACCAGCATTACTCATACCCTCAATTTGCCATTTCTGTGCTTCGAAAAGTTTTCTCGTAGCCGTCCTTTCATTTGGCTCATAAAGCAGCCTGTTACTTGTCTAGTGGGTGCATGGATAGCTGGAAAATTTAACATATAAAAGGTTATCCATTAAAAAAAATTGCGACTAAATTTGGTCGAGTGGTGCTTAACTTATGTCTGACTGTATGTTTGATCAGGACTGGTTGCTGAAGACGGTTCTAGGATCTGGATTCATAAACCATTCTTAGTCTTATTCTAAAGATTTTTTTTAAAGTTTGAAAGTAACACGTCATCTGATTGGCTAAACCAAATGGTTGCGCCAATCAGGAGTTGTGTTTCTTTCTGAAAATCCAGATTTAAACCAAGAAGACTGGTATTCTGAAGAATGGTTGGTGAATACGGAACCAGTCTAGTAAATAGTTCGTACAAATTACAGTCTAGATAGTCGCCTTAACTCTTTACCACGCAATGAGGACTTTTGTCGTCCTTTTGGGAAAAAAAGCCTTTTGAAAACATTGTGGGAAAAGGAGGAAATGCTGGTAACCAGCATTTTCTCCTTTTCCCACAATATTTTCTACCCAATCACTAAACAAACTGCACCGTTTGAGCCACATTGAAATTGTCGTCTTCAAATGCTTTGAATTTGGACGGGGCTAAAATTTTGTCGTCAGGTAAAGGGTTATACTGATTAATAAATTATTTACAACCGATGGTAAGGATTCAAAAATATTCAGAGTTGTTTATATCGGACACTGTGAATTAAAGATCAGGCTCTACGTCCGGTGCAGTCTAATTTTGATATGCACCGTCAAGAATTTCAGTACCCCAAGACGCACCTATCAGCTTGACGGGTTAATTTCTCATCTGATCGAACCTTTTTGAGAACATTGTAGATCCTAGATCAGATGGTGTATTCTGTGCAATCCGATCTTCATCTGCCTTAAAATTAGTAGATCTACCCCAAATACAAATCTTCGGGTATCACTCATGAGATATATTCTTTTCAGACTGTGGATCTAATCCAGCAGATATAGTATTTCTCCTCGACTCCTCTGGGTCGGTGGGTTCCTCCAACTTTCAGAAACAGTTAGACTTTGTGGAGAGATTTGCTCAAACCTTCGATATTGGCCCTCAGAAAGTTCAAATCGGAGCTGTAACATTCGCTTCCACGCCACATAATGAGTTTAATCTCAACACCTTCGCAAACAAGCACGATCTCTTGGCAGGAATTAATAAAATCAAGTGAGTATGTTCATAACTTTTTACCAAATGGTTTTATCCCCTTCGAGAATTCTTTGAGTTTAAACATATGTGACCCGTCAGGCAAAAAGAGACCTGGGAACTGCGAAAAGTGTCAATCCTGGTCAGACTGCGCGAATTGCGCAGGCTGACCAGATTGACACTTTTCGCTTTTAATGACATTTTGTATATGAAAAGTGGTCATTGTACTTTGTTATACAATCATTTTTCAATTATCAACTTAAACTGATCTGTACTATCGTTGATCTAATTTCATCTAATTGATGTACAGAATTCCCAGATTGTCCCTGCTTGCGCGATGGGTCACATATTTATTTTACATCAATTAAGAAACAAGTTCTTACAACTTACACCGATCTATCAATATTCTGCTTCTTGGGAACTACACCAGTACTCGCGCTGATATGTGGGCCAATGAAAAATCCCAAAGTTGACACCCGCTCCCAGGTATCGAGTCGGGGTCTTATGGTTGAGAGACGGACGCTTTTCCCCACAAACATAGACACCCTCGAAAATTCGAGTCATTGAAAACTCAGATATCAAAAGTTGTAGTTTTATAATACATGTATATAGGTGGAAAAGGGGCGAAGAAGAAATGGGCCAGTAGGGGTCAGTGACCAACGCCACGCCTGTCGCTTCTCGCTGATATATTTGATGGACCAATTATGACTAAACCCCTTTTTTTACAGTCCCCTAGCGATTTATTTATATTTTTTTCACATTTATTCTAAACTATGCATTTCTCTTTTGAGTCCATGAAAGTAAGTTTTATCTAAGTTTCTTCAATCCTGGAAACCAGAAAAGCTCCGAGGCTCCTTCGACAGTATTTCCAGAAGCCTTCTTCGTCATGGTGGTTAAAGGTGGCCCTTCAGATTTTGGTACCAAAATCTTCCTTATACTCCAAAATCCGTATAATTGTAATTTATAAAACCCCAGTAGTCGAAAACCATCCGACAACTAGAGAAATTAGAGATTTACTACAGCCCAGATCGACACCGACGGGAAACACGGTCTATTTTTACATGAGCAACTCGCTCATCTACATATTGGAAATATGCAGACGAAGCTTCAAACATAGTGTCCGAAGAAGACATTGTGGAAAATAATTACATGTTTGTTATGTTATGGAATTTCAGCATCATATGTCACGTGCCAGTCACTTAACATTCCCACAATGCTTTTTCTTTATTTTGGCGGGAAATCTAAAAATAGCTTATAAGGCTACGTAGCCTTTTAAGGGAATACCATCAAAAACTTTTTTTTTTTGTAATTTATGATTCTTAATTATTGATGATTTGTATTGTTTTTTCATGTAAATTTCAGTGATATAAATATATTTTAATTCGGTGGGATGTGAAAATTCTAGATACCCACCTTTAAAACTTGAGATGGTTTGTTAAAAAGATTTTTCAAACAAATAACGTTACGTCTGCGTAAAACGACGGAAATTCAGCCAGCAAACGTTACGTCTAGGCCAGATTTAGCTTTGTATATTAACCATTTGGCTGCTAAGCGCAACTAGCTGACCTTTGGCGGACAGTGTAGATCAAGATCAGACTATATAGAACGCTCAGTCTAATTTTTGATCTACACTGTCCGATATGGAGATTTTTTCCTCAAAAAGATGACTTTGAAACTGCAATATTTGAGTTATTAATATCGAATTGAAAAGTTAAGTCATTTACCAGGATAAGAATTAACCCTTTACCAAACGACAAAATTTTAGGCTTGTCCATATTGAAAGCATTTGCAGACAGCAAAATAAAAGTGAATGACAATTTGAAATTTGTTTTGTGAAGGGTAGAAAACGTTGTGGGAAATGGAGAAAATGCTGGTTACCAGCATTTTCTCCTTTTCCCACAATGTTTTCTACAGGCTTCCTTCTCAGGATGGTCAAAAGTAGGGATTGTGTGGTAATAGATTAAGCCTAGAATGAGATCTAGTTCCTCGCGGTCTTGTCAATGTTTTGGCAAGGCTACATGGAGGCTGAGAGATCTAGATGTGACTGAGTTTCATGTTCAGATCGTAATCAACCTTCTTGCTCGGGACTAGACTAGATCTAAGTAACTCGGGGTTTTTATTGGGCGCCATTGGGCACCTTTTGGCTTTTTTTTTTTTAAATTTTACTCGTTTTCTCCTGAAGGAGAAGGATTCTTAAGACCTTGCAGGGAAAGGAGGAAATTCTGGTAACCAGCGTTTTTTTTTTTTTTCCATTTTCCAAATGTTTTCGACCCTGTTGAGGGCTATTGTTTCATTTGTCTCACTTTCGAATGTGTTTTGCAGAAGTTTTCAATTAAGATGAGTGTAGAATTCGTCGTTTGGTTGCTAAAGCAGTAGGCCTATACATGTATCTGCTGCCATAAAAAATTTGCTGGGCAGTGTCAAATAAATATATCTGCACAAATTCGTTGTTGTACGGATTATGGTTGTGTATGTCTTGGGAGAAAAAAAGTCTTTTTTGCCCGTTTCTAGGCTTTGCCTATTTACATATTAATTTGTGGGACTTTTAGAAGTTCCTGTATTTTAACATTTTTACTTCCTCTCCACTCTGTTCACACTGATTTACAGTTGTGTGTGGCACGAACCAAGACAGGCAAAAATAAGAGCAATTCTATGGTCAAAGGGAGAAAATTCGTATTTATTGACATCACTTTTTTTATGACAGAGTTACTTCCCTTACATTTATAGACGCCATAAAACCGAAGACGAATAAACATCGTTGCAGCTTGTGAAGACGATCTGTATCGGGAAAAAAATGTTCGTAGAGCTGTCATTATCTCTGGTAAAGTTTAAGATTGCAGATGGTGCTACTTCTGAATATATCATGACAGAAGACAAAAGAAAGAAAAACCAATTGCAGACGTGGTTACTATTTTGTAAACAGGTGGTAGTCTCCCTTGTATTTCGTCACATTTGTAAACAAGGCGACCGCCGAAAATTTAACTTGGAAGTATATAAAACCACAGGAATTTGACATTCTATGACCAAAATAAATGATAAAATATGAAAAAAAAATCTCCACTATATAATATAAACATTCCTGTAATAAAATATTGTGGGAAAAGGAGAAAATGCTTTTCCCACATTGTTTTCAAAGGGCTTCTTTCTCAGGTTCGTAAAAAGTCGGGATTGTGTAGTTAAGAGTTGATTTCAACAGTGCGGCAAAGTATTAATCTAAAAGATAATCTATGAAGTAAAGAAAGATGTAGGGTCATCTTTGAGAAAAAAAGATCGAGATCTAGTAGTAATTAAATAGGGATCGATCTGGATCATTATTCTAGGTATTTTGATTTCTGCTCTGTATTTTTTCTTTATCACAGCTATCACACTGGTGGTACAAGAACAGATCTTGCTCTGAAGTATGTTGAAGCAAACAGTTTCAGACCACAGAGTGGGGATCGTGCTGGAGTCGCTAACATCTTAATTGTGATGACTGACGGTAGATCCAATATGCCACAACTTACCACAGCTGAGACAGCTAAACTTCACCAGATGAACTTGAAGGTAAAATATCTGTGTGCTCCAGAGAATCCTGACCTGGCATGAAGTGGCTAAACTTTGGCATAATTAACTCATTACCAAACGACAATATTTTAAACTGGTTCAAAATGAAAGCATTTGCAGACAACAAAATAAATGTGACTGAAAATTTGAAATTTGTTTTGTGAAGGGTAGAAAACATTGTGGGAAAAAGAAAAAATGCTGGTTACCAGCATTTTCTCCTTTTACCACGATGTTTTCAAGAGGTTTCTTTCAAAGGGTCGTCAAAAGTCGTCATTGTGTGGTAAAGGGTAAACTCTTATCATGATAAACAAGTACAATAAAACTTTCAAGGCAATGGTAAAAATCCAAAAAACATCATTTGAAACTTATGGTATCCATATGATAATGGGTTAACTCATTACCAGATCACAAAATTTTAGACTTATCCAAATTGAAAGCATTTGCAGACGACAAAATAAAAGTGACTGAAAATTTGAAACTCGTTTTTTGAAGGGTAGAAAACATTGTGGGAAAAGGAGAAAATGCTGGTTACCAGCATTTTCTCCTTTTCCCACAATGTTTTCGAAAGGCTTCTTTCTCAGGGGTGTCAAAAGTAGGGATTGTATGGTAATGGGTTAATAAAACGCCAACACATCATTGTCTGTAAGCTATTTTATTTAATTTTGTATTTACGGTTATATATAGTATTAATTGTATCATAATGTTTTCAAAAGTATGAGTTACAACACAAGAAAGATGTATTTGTAAAGTTATGTGTTGTAAATATGTATCATGGTTGTTAATACATTTCTTTGTGTATCTCTTATAGATTGATGCAACTAGCCTCAATGTTTTCAAATCCCTAATCTTGAAAAAAACAAAATGTCATTCTTGTTATCTGCATTTTCTCCTTTTTTCATTATGTTTTATGTTAATGGTTTCTGGCCTGCTTGAAACAAATATCATTTTTTGAGTTACATAAATTTTGTTGTCAGCATGTGCTTTGAATTTGGACCTGTCAAAAATTTTGTTGATGTTTGTCATAGTACTACCATGGAATATGGGTTTTAGTTAGGATACAATTTTAGCCTTTAACACAGCGTTCAATCATGTCAAAACTTGACGAAAACTCTCAACTAAGTTTTTAATTCCATTTACGATACAAAACATTGAAGGAAATGACTAATAATATTTAAATCACTCTCACATTTAAAGATACGTAAAAGAATGTCCAGTTAGTTACTGAAATAATCAGTGAAATTATTCATTTTCTTCAATATTTGTATATTGAAATATGTTATATATATTGCACACTTTGTACTATATGTATATTGCTATGACCATTAAGCATATATGCTTAGGAGTCAAAATAAAATTTTCTGTTCTGTTCTATTCTAATGATTTCTCAGTGTAAATCAAAGATGAGACAACATGTTTTGAGCAGTCTGATCTTGAACTATACTATTTGCCAACAGTTGCACTCAGCAGCTTAAGAATTAATGTTTTTTTTTTTTTCATGTATTTGTAGGTGTTTGCAATTGGTATTGGAAGTGGGGTTGACAAAGCTGAATTGGGACGTATTGCCTCAGACTCTCAGCATGTATTCCAAGTACAGAACTTCGATGCCCTGAACACACTACAAGCTGAACTCAAGAAAACTGCTTGCCAAAGTAAGTAGACCCATTACCATATAATCCCTACTTTTGACAACCCTGAGAAAGAAGCCTTTAGAAAACATTGTGGGAAAAGGAGAAAATGCTGGTAACCGGCATTTTCTCCTTTTCCCACAACGTTTTCTACCCTTTACTAAACAAATCTCAAATTTTCAGTCACTTTTTTTTGTCATCTGCAAATGCTTTTGATTTGGATAAACCTAAAATTTGTCGTTTGGTAATGAGTTAAACATGTGACATCGCACACAATTCTGTGTTTTAACCCATTACCACACAATCCCTACTTTTGACCCCCTGAGAAAGAAGCTTTTAAAAAACTTTGTGGGACAAGGAGAAAATGCAAATTTAGATTCTTGAAATTTATTTTGTCGTCTGCAAATGCTTTCGAAATGGACTGGTCTTACATTTTGTCGTTTGATAAAGAGTTAACCCATTACCACACAATCCATAGTTTTGATTACCGTGAGAAAGACACCTTAAGAAAATGTTGTGGGAAAAGGAGAAAATGCTGGTTACCAGCATTTTCTCCTTTTCCCACAACATTTTCTATCCTTCACATAACAAATTTCAAACTTTTGGTCACTTTTATTTTGTGGTCTGCAAATGCTTTCCATTTGGACAAGTCTAAAATTTTTTCGTGTGGTAAAGAGGTAAGAGTGTTTCTACTTGATATGAAGTTATAGACAAAGGATGATGTTGCTTCAAGATTAGTCTGCACAGAATGATCTTTATTAACATGGTAAGGCAGCTGAGCATTTGGTTATTTCCATTTATTTATCGTCGCCACTGATTGCCCATCTGAGCGACGCCCCCAGAAGACGTTTAATTGTTACCAGAGATAGTGCAAGGATACAGGTCGAAACTACTGTGAGCTTCGCCTGGTTCTTTAAAATGCTCGGCGTATAGCACCGTCACAGGGGACCTCGGTTTACTGTCTCATTCGAAAGACTATTGGTAATTTTAGTTGGCCAGCCAGGGATTTGAACCTACAACCTGTAGTGACCCGAAACATTGTGTTCATGAGTCCTACTCTCTACCTACTGAGCTATATCGGCAGGTAACCTAGAATTTGCCATTGACAGGCTGATTAGATATGGTAATCAAATATTCTTCATTACAGTTGACGGAGGTTGGACCAAATGGGGCTCTTACTCTCCATGTACAAAAAGTTGTGGTGGCGGAACTCAGTACAGGGAACGCTCCTGTACAAACCCAAGACCTGCTAATGGTGGTGCTCAGTGTGCCGGAAAGAACAAAGAAACCCGAAACTGTAACACAAAGGCGTGTCCTACACCCGCACCTACTACAACTACAACTACCCCGAAAACAACACCCATTCCAACCACATTGGCTCCAGGTATTGAATTAGTAACCCTAAGGTAGAATTCTGTTTCCCCAATTAAAATCTCTATCAGATAAAGAGACCTTGGGTTGGTCGAAATTGAAAGCATTTGCCGATGAGAAAGGCTCCTTATATGATGGATTTTGTCTTTAGAAGGGTAGAAAACATTGGAGCAAACAAAGTGGAAATATTCATTACAAAAGTTTCTTTTTCAGAAATTATTTCGTAAGTCCTACATCATACCTCTATGGAATACACATATAACAATTTACCCTTTACCATACCATCCCAAGTTTTAATGACCTTGTCAAAGAAGCCTTTTGAAAACATCGTGGGAAAAGGAGAAAATGCTGGTAACCAGCATTTTCTCCTTTTCCCACAATGTTTTCTAACCTTTCAAAGAAAAACTTACTAATCTGTGCAACACTGAATATGTCGTCTGCAAGTGCTTTCAATTTGGAACTGTTTTAAGTTTTGTCATTTGGTAAAGAGTTAAAGATTATCTTGTAGCTAGAGAACATGCATACATGCAGAAATTAAAAGAAGTCATCTCTGGATAAAATTCTTTACAGGATAGCAAAATTTTAACTTTTGCCTCTCCAAATTAAAAGCATTAACAGACAACAAGTTATGCGTGTCTCAAATGAGGACTTTGAGTTTTGAAAAAGTTGTAAGCTGAGTGGGAAAAGGAGAAAATGCTGGTTACCATAATATTTGCCCTGTCCTGCAACCTTTTAACCCAATACAATACAATCCCTACTTTTGACAACCCTGAGAAAGAAACCTTTAGAAAACAATGTGGGAAAAGGAGAAAATGCTGGTTACCAGCATTTTCTACTTTTCCCACCATGTTTTTTACCCTTCACAAAATATATTTCCAATTTTCAGTCACTTTTATTTTGTCGTGTATAAATGCTTGCGATTTGGACAAGCCTAAAATATTGTCATTTGGTAATGAGTTAAGGGCCCTTTTAAACCATGTTTTTTTTTTACAAAAAGTTGTGTGGTAAAAACTTAAATCTTGCTTCTACAAAATATGTCTATGAGAAATTATCACGTTGTTGTCTCAGTAGAAAAGAACCCATGCAAGATATATGAGGTTCATAAAAATTTTCTAACCTTCACTTATGGTCATTGCAGTAGGACTGGTTCCCTTTCACAGTTAAACCTTTACTCCATAGATACTCATTTCTATGCATTGCTTTTAGGAGCCTTTGGAAAACATTGTGACCTTTTGTCACAATGTTTTCTATGTTATCAAAAGGTGTCATATACACATAAGAAACAGCTCGACCTTGCTGTTATTTAGGGTCAATCAGAGATACCATAGAAATGCCTTATGGGGTAAAGTGTTAAGCATTCCTTTAAAGACTTTCATTTTGAAAAACATCTTGGACAGACTGTTGTGTGAAGCACTTGTTAACCCTTTCCCAAGCCGCAAATTTTGGACCAGACCAAATTGAAAGCATTTTGCAAATGACAGATTAATTAACAGTAGCTAAAAAGATGATTCTTCAATATGGTAGGGTAGAAAACATTATGGGAAAAGGAGAAAATGCTGGTTACCAGCATTTTCTCCTTTTCCCACAATGTTTTCAAAAGGCTACTATTCTATACCCGTAAAAAACAGGGATTGTTTTGGAAAGGGTTAAGGAAACTTGGTATAGCATGGAAACGTAAACTAGCCACCACACTATGACTGCAATGCAATATGAAATGTTGAAAACTCTCGGCTGTCTCCCTCAGATTCACATGCTGGTGGATGCTGATCTAATGAAATTGTTCAAACTTGTTTTCTGTTAAATACAGGTTGTAACGGCACTGAGCCTGCCGATATTGTCTTTATCTTGGATGCCTCGGGTAGTGTGGGAGCCACTAACTTCCAGAAGACACTTGATTTTGTCAAGAAGATGGTCGATGGATTTCCAATAAGCCCAACTGAGACTCATGTTGGTCTTATCACATTTGACTCCAAGACTTATCTGCAGTTCCATCTGAACAAATTTAACGACAGGAATTCAATCAAGAATGCTATCAGTAAAACTAGGTAAACATTACATTTTAATTCAACAAATGCAAAATATTTTACGAAGCACTGATTTATCATGCCAGTTTTTAATTTTTAGAATGCTATATGCACAGTGTTACTTTTGCAAAAAATGTGGATCAAGAATGTGTAGAGCTATCATTAACCGTATACCAAACAATCCCAAATTTTAACGACCCTGAAAGAGAAGGCATTTGAAAACATTGTGGGAAAATGAGAAAATGCTAGAAGCCAGTATTTTCTCCTTTTCCCACAATGTTTTCTACCCTTCACAAAACAAATTTCAAATTTTCTGTCACTTTTATTTTGTTGTCTAAAAATGCTTTCAATTTGGATCGATCTAAAATTTTGTTGTTTGGTAAGGAGTTAAAACACACTGACTGCTACTCGGTAACATTTATTGTCAAAAAAGTTCTAAAATTGCATTTTTGATGGTTTTTTGGAAGTATTCAGGTCCTACTTTTATTTGCAACTTTGTCTTCAAGCAGTTACAACTTCTTATGATATTTTCAATAGCTGTATATGGTAGAGTTCATATGAAGTAGTATTTATACAATAACTTTCTCACTGATTGAACATTTGTGAATATTTTTTCAGATACACCTCTGGAACCACTCACACTGCTGAAGCTATAAAGTATGCCAGAGAAATTTCTTTCTCCAAACAAAATGGTGCTAGGCCAAATGCTGCTAAAATTGCAATTATTGTCACTGATGGTAAGTAAGCTTGTCCAGTTTAACTCTTTATCAAACCAAAAATTTTTAGACTGGTCCAAATTGAAAGCATTTGCAGATGACAAAATAAATTTGACTGAAAAATTGAAATTTGCTTTTTGAACAGTCGAAAACATTGAGTTAAAAGGAGAAAATGCTGGTTATCAGCATTTTCTCCTTTTCCAACAAAGTTTTCAAAAGCCCTTTTCTTCAGGGTCGTTAAAAGTCGGGATTGTGTGGTAATGGGTGAAATATAGTCTAAAGTCTCAGTACTATTCAAACACAGCAGTGCCTTTTTAATATTTGACATCAGTCTAGTTTAACCCATTACCACACAATCCATACTTTTGACGCCCCTGAGAAAGAAGCCTTTTGAAAACACTGTAGGAAAAGGAGAAAATGCTGGTAACCAGCATTTTCTCCTTTTTCCACAGTGTTTTCTTCCCTTCCCAGAACAATTTTTCAGTCACCTTTATTCTGTCGTCTGCAAATGCTCTCAATTTGAACCAGTCTAAAATTTTGTCGTGTGGTAAAGAGTTAAACATATTTATTTTACATCGATTGAGAAACATCTTGTTCTTACAACTTATACTAATCTCTCTTGATTCTGCTTCTTGGGAACTACACCAGTACTCGCGCCGAATGTGAGGGCGAATGAAAAATCCCAAAGTTGACACCCGGTCCCGGGTATCAAACTCAGGACCTTTAGGTTATGAGGCCGATGCTCTACCTCACAACCAGGGAAACCATGACATCACTCTATAGTCACAGTTAAAAAAGAAAAATAAACTTTCAAATAGACATACCACATGTTTGATGCAACAATCTTGACCCTTTACAAAGCAGTGATGACTTTTGAGGAAACAGCCTTTTGAAAACTTTATGGAAAAAGGAGAAAATGCTGGTAACCAGCATTTTCTCCTTTTCCCACAAAGTTTTCTGCCATATCAAAGTAAAACTGCACCGTTTGAGTCACTCTGAAATTGTCATCTGCAAATGTTTTCAATTCAGATAGGTCTAAAATTTGGCTGTGTGGTAATGGTTTAAGATGAAAAAGAATAAGAAAAGAGTTCTGAAATTCTCAGGTATCCAATTTGTTCCTCATTTTGAAGACAACATAGTTTCAAATATGCTCATAGTGAAAGAATTTTCAGACAACATAATGAATATGACTCAAAAAGAGAAATTTGACTTTGAAAATATAGAAACATGTGGGAAAAGATGAAAATAATAGTGACCAGCACATTCCCCTTTTCCCAGATTGATTTCAAAAGCCTTCTTCCTTAACCCTTTACTAAACGACAATATTTTAGACTGGTCCAAATTGAAAGCATTTGCAGACAACAAAATAAAAGTGACTGAAAATTTGAAATTTGTTTTCTGAAGGGTAGAAAACAATGTGGGAGAAGGAGAAAATGCTGGTTACCAGCATTTTCTCCTTTTCCCACAATGTTTTCTAAAGGCTTCTTTCTCAGGGGCGTCAAAAGTAGGGATCGTGTGGTAATGGGTTAAGGCCATAAAAGCATAATTTACTACTTTAACCCATTACCACACAATCCCTATTTTTTGATGACCCTGAGAAAGAGGCCTTTAGAAAACATTGTGGGAAAAGGAGAAAACGCTGGCAACCAGCATTTTCTCCTTTTCCCACAATGTTTTCTACCCTTCACAAGACAAATTTCAAATTTTCAGTCACTTTTATTTTGTTGTCAGCATTTGCTTCCGATTTGGACAAGCTTAAAATATTGTCGTTTGGTAATGAGTTAAGAAGAAGTAATTAATATTACTTTTTGCAAAAATAGAATGACTAAAATTGATACTGAGAAAATGTTTCAGTTCAGCTATGTACTACTGTTTTTATATCATTGGTAGGCAAAAAAACCGGCTAGGTTAGACTCTGAAAGTTTAATCATATTAACTCATTACCAAAGGACAAAATTTTAGGTTTGTCCAAATCGAAAGCATTTGCAGACAACAAAATAAATGTGACTGAAAAATTGAAATATGTGTTTGTGAAGGGTAGAAAACATTTTGGGAAAAGGAGAAAATGCTGGTTACCAGCATTTTCTCCTTTTCCCCCTATGTTTTCTGAAGGCTTCTTTCTCAGAGTCATCTAAAGTGGGGATTCTGTGGTAATAGGTTAACATCTGAACACAGCTTATTGTGTCATGCAGTAGGGGTAAAAGGAAAAATAAACAGTTTTTTTCAAAATATGTGTGATTGCCTGATATTAACCAGTGCTTCCACGCTGAAAACAGGACTCAATGCATCTACAGAAAACATCAACTCAGATCAGCCTGCATCATCAGTGCAGGCTGATCCGAATCGGAAGTTTTTTTTCCGGTGGTCTATTTTTTGAATTTCAAAGGAACAGTGTATCTCAATAGACATAACCCAATCAGCTGTGATACAAAATGTTTTTTATGGAACCATAATCATGTGATGAATTGCTTGGTATCATGGGTTTTATGGAACCATAATCATGTGATGACTTGCTTGGTATCATGGGTTTTATGGAACCATAATCATGTGATGACTTGCTTGGTATCATGGGTTTTATGGAACCATAATTATGTGATGAATTGCTTGGTATCATGGGTTTTATGGAACCATAATCATGTGATGACTTGTATGGTATCATGGGTTTTATGGAACCATAATTATGTGATGACTTGCTTGGTATCATGGGTTTTATGGAACCATAATCATGTGATGACTTGTATGGTATCATTGGTTTTATGGAACCATAATTATGTGATGAATTGCTTGGATCATGAAGATGCACTAATCCCCTTTTTCTCAGAGCATGGCTCATTTGTTGGACAAATCAGGATTTCAGTATAATGTCAACTCTTTACCAAACAGCAAAATTTTAGACTGGTCAGAATTGAAACCATTTGCAGACAACAAAATTAATGTGATTCAAAAATTTGAATTTGTTCCCGGACAGTGTAAAAACATCGTTGGAAAAAGGAGAAAATGCTGGTTACTAGCAGTTTCTCCTTTTTCCACAATTTTCTCAAAAGGCTTCTTTCTCAGAGTCATGAAAACCCTGGGGATTGTCTGGTAAAGAGTTAACCCTTTCCAAAACAATCCCTGGTTTTCTCAACCCTGAGAAAGAAGCCTTCTGAACACATTGTGGAAAAAGGAGAAAATGCTGGTAACCAGCATTTTCTCCTTTTCCCACAATGTTTTCTTCCCTTCCAAAAACAAATTTCAATTTTTGAGTCACATTAATTTTGTCGTCTGCAAATGCTTCCAATTTGGATTAGTCTAAAATTACGTTGTTTGGTAAAGAGTTAACCCTTTACTTCATAGATACTCATTTCTACGCATTGCTTATAGGAGCCTTTGGAAAACATTGTGGCAAAAGGTGAAATTGCTTGTGACGAGCAATTTCACCTTTTGCCACAATGTTTTCTTTACTATCAAAAGGTGTTATATACACAGAAGAAATGGCTTCATCCTTGTTGTTATTTTAGGGTCAATTAGAGATACCATAGAAATGCCTTATAGGGTAAAGGGTTAATCAGTGCTCTTTTCTAATTCTATCACTGTGATTGATAAATCAGGTCAGTCAGCTAACTCAGCAGCCACAGCAAGCGAAGCCAAATTATTGAGACAAGCAGGTGTCACTGTGTTCTCCATTGGTGTTGGTTCTGGAGCTAAAGTCAGTGAACTGAACTCCATGGCAACTGATCCTGACAAGACCCACGTTTTCCAGGTTACCAATTTCAATTCTCTCAACACTATCAAGGGCACTTTGCAAAAGAAAACATGTGAAGGTAGGTTTGTTTGTTTCTTTTTTATCAGTTTTCCATGATCATGTTTTTTCAGAGCCTGAAAAAATAGGCTTTGAAAAATATTTAAGGAAAAGAAAATTATAATAATACCAGAAACCAGTGCTTTCTCCTTTTCCACAATGTCTTTTTCCTGTGTAAACAAAAAATCTCATTAATTTACCCATAATTCTGTTTTGTATGAAAATATTTTCAATTGATAAAGTCTAAAATATTTTCATCCTGTAAAATGATATATATTAGAAAGAATATTATGGGGTGACTTTTACTTTAAGCACTTTGGTATATATCAGATATGTTTCAATCAGAAGTCTATGACTTGAAAGCACTGTTATCTTAATTTATGCTGTAGTACAATTAAAGAACACTTCTTCCTTTACATGGCTGTCTTGAGATTGATTTATGAATGTCATGCACTTATCCTTGCATGCGAAACACAACATCGAAAAAATCGTAAACTTTTCATTATTAAAAAAATTGTTAATTTTTCATTGTTTACTTGGATGTTTGTTTGAATAACTTGCCAATTTAATCAGATGTCTTTTTTGGATTGAGCCAGGTTGCAACAGGCTGAATGCTATAATGAAGATAATAAAAGGCCTGATTCTGTATAACCTCAATATAGGGCAGTTGAAAAGGCAACTCACAACATATAAATCATCATGCGATTGCTATTTAACTGTTTGCCACTCAAGAAAATTTTAGACAAGCCCATATTGAAAGCATTTGCAGACTACATAATAAATGTGACTGAAAAATTGAAATTTGGTTTGGGAAAGGTAGAAAACATTGTGGGAAAAGGAGAAAATGCTGGTTACCAGCATTTTCTCCTTTTCCCACAAAGTTTTCTAAAGGCTTCTCTCTGAGTGCCATCAAAGTAGGGATTGTGCGGTAATAGGTTAATATCAAAAATATTCACATGTGAGAATGGTTTTGATATGGAGGTAATTTTGCTCACTAGCTAAGATTTCCACAGTTAACTCTACCAAACAAGCCCTGGTTTTCACGACCTGGGAAGAAAAGCTTTTGAAAACCTTATGGGAAAAGGATAAAATGCATTTTCGTCTTTTCCCACAATGTTTTCAGAAGGCTTCTTTGCGTTGTAAAAACCAGGAATTGTTTGGTAAAGGGTTAACTATTGTGAGTTAGATATAAAGTGAATCACTATATAAACATGTTATTTTCTATTCACAGTGAAAGCAACATCTCCTCCACCTCCAACTGCCACACCCAAACCCCAGTGTGATGTACAGGCTGATATTGTCTTCTTGTTGGATTCCTCTGGCTCAGTTGGATCCACCAACTTCCAGAAAACCAAAGATTTTGTCAAGGATGTTGCAAACAGTTTCAGAATTGGACCAAATGCTGTGCAGATTGGTGTGGACACCTTCCAGACTTCGGTGAAATCAGAATTTAACATGAATAAGTTCAACAACAAGAACCAGATGCTGGCTGCCATTAATGGTATCTCTTACAAGAGTGGTTCCACTCACACTGGTGAAGCCATTAGGTTTATGAGAACTAACAGCTTTACAGCTGCCGCAGGTATGTCTAACATTTAGGCTGATTTAGGACCCCTCCCCCATCCACCCCTGTCCAAAAGGAAAGCATTTGCAGATGACAAAATAAACATTACTCAGAAATAAAAATTTGTTTTCAGCAGGGTAGAAAACATAGTCGGAAAAGGAGAAAATGCTGGTTACCAGCATTTTCTCCTTTTCCCACAATGTTTTTAAAAGGCTTCTATCTCAGGGCCGTAAAATCCAGGCATTGTGTGGTAAAGGGTTTAACCCATTACCACACAATCCCTACCTGAGAAAGAAGCCTTTTGAAAACACTATGGGAAAAGGAGAAAATGCTGGTAAAAGCAGAAACTCTTTGTATTAAAGTTCATGTGTCTATATTTAGAAATGTTATGGGTAAAGAAATGTTGTAATTGAAGCTGAGGGGAATTATTTCCATGTCATAGTGAATATTTTCCTCCTGCCGGAAGTCTGGAACTATTTTTTTTGTTCTACTTTGCTAAAAATTGACTTAATAGGCTAATTGACTTGAGATCACTAGTTTTAAAAGTGGCATTCAGTGACAAAATAATCAGAGGAAATAAAATATATAATTTGTTTCATCAGCTTGTGGTTACGGCACTCGTTGTTTTCGCATACCTTTCCCTTTTTCGGCAAATATTTACCCATATTAACCACAAGCTGATGAAATAAACTCTATTTCCTGTTTTGCTAAGCCATTTTCAAAGAAAAATTTGAGGTTATGTCATTGGCCTGGAGTTGTAAGAGATTTATGTAGGTAAAGGGTTAGTTACGTGATAAAAATATATTTAACTTTTTCCCAAACGACAAAATTTTGGACCAGTCCAAATTGACGGCATTTGCAGACGACAAAATAAACGTAACCAAAAATTAAAATTTTTTCCAGCATGGTAGAAAACATTGTGGGAAAAGGAGAATATGCTGGTTATTGGCATTTTCTCCTTTTCTCACCATGTTTTCAAAAGGCTTCTAAATCTCAGGGCCGTAAAAACCAGGGATTGTTTGGTAAAGGGTTAAATGTAATTATTTTAGGTGACAGACCCAACATTCCAAACTTAGCCATTGTTGTAACTGATGGAAATTCCAACAACGCTGCATTGACCAAATCTGAAGCCCAAAAACTGAGACAAAGTGGAACAACTGTTCTGGCCATTGGTGTTGGAAGTGGTATTTCTAAAACAGAACTGAATGCCATAGCAACAGATCCTGATAGTACTCATGTATTCACAGCTGACAACTTTGATGCCCTGAAGTCTTTGAAGGCTCTCTTGTCTACTAAAGCTTGTGAAGGTATGCTTATACATTTCTTTAACCCTTTCCGAAACAGACCCTTGTTTTTTATGTGTCTGCAGTACAAATCATTTGAAAACACTGTGGGAAAAGCAGAAATTGCTCATAATGAGCAATTTCTCCTTTTCCCACAGAGTTTTCTGCTGCTTCGGATAATTTTCTGCCATTTTTATGAAAGTTGAAATTGTCTTCTGCAAACTCTTTCAGTTTGGAAGAGTTAAAATTTGTCGTTTGGGAAAGGATTAACTGTTTACCAAACAACAAAATTTTAGGTTTATCCAAATCTGAAGCATTCGCAGATGACAAAATAAAAGTGACCGAAAAATTGAATTTTTTTTTTGTGAAGGGTAGAAAACATTGTGGGAAAAGGCGAAAATGCTGGTTACCAGCATTTTCTCCTTTTCCCACAATGTTTTCTGAAGGCTTCAGTCTCAGGGTCGTCAAAAGTAGGGATTGTGCAGCAACAGGTTAACTGTTTGCTTGTAAACGTCAGGGGCCTGATTTACTAAGGTAGTCACAAACAAAATTTTGGGTAAGTTTTACGTAACTAGAGTACACATATTGTGGCATATTTCAGCCATGAGATACCAGATAACTAACACGATTATTTTAGAAAACTATTGTGATAAATCAAAGTTCTTGGAAATTATATTTAAGATAAAATATAAAATTTCCAGGAAATTTTGATTTATCGCAATAGTTTTCTAAGATAATCCCAAACAGGTTTACAATAGTAGGTGAACTATGCTTTCAAAAAGGGGATTTAACCTTTTACCACTTGACAAAATTTTAGACTGGTCCAAATTGAAAGCACTTGCAGACGACAAAATAAAAGTAGATATTAATGGTAACATAACCTGTATTGTTGCTTGGAATAGAAAATACTGTTTATATTGCTAAAGTGACTGCAGCCTTGCTTTGGTACTTGCATGGGGTGCTTTTTCAGGCATTTGTAGATCTTTTCTTAAAATTTGAATATTTCAGTATCTAAGCCTGCCCAGAATACAACTGCTCCCCAACAACAGTGTGCTGCTAAGGCTGATATTGTGTTTATCCTGGATTCCTCCGGAAGTATTGGACAGTCTAACTACAACAAGATGTTAAGTTTTGTCAAGGATGTCACCAGTAACTTTGACATTGGTCAAGACAAGATCCGTGTTGGTCTGGAGATCTTCAGTGACCGAACCTTCCCACAATTCAACCTGAACAAGTATTACTCAACAGCTGCTATTGCCACTGCTATTAGTAACATCCCATACAAGAGAGGAACTACAAATACAGGGCAGTCACTGAAGGTTAGTCTTAACTTGGTACCAAATAACATTTTTTTTTTTACATGTTCAAATTTAAAGCATATGCAGATGACATCTTAACCCTTTACCAAATGACAAAATTCCAGACTAGTCCTAATTGATAGCATGTGCAGATGATGAAATAAACGTAACTCAAAAATTGCACTTTATTTCCAACAGAGTAGAAAACATTGTGGGAAAAGGAGAAAATGCAGGTTACCAGCATTTTCTCCTTTTCCCACAATGTTTTCAAAAGGCTTTTGTCTCAGGGTCGTAAAAACCAGGTATTGTTTGGTAAAGGGTTAACCCATTACCAAACAATCCCAACTTTTAACAACTCTGAAGAAGAAGGCTTTTGAAAACATTGTGGGATAAGGAGAAAATGCTGGAAACAAGCATTTTCTCCTTTTCGTACCATGTTTTATACTATTCGAAAAATTAATTTCAATTTTTCAGTCACATTAATTTTGTCGTCTGCAAATCCTTTCAATTTGAACCAGTCGAAAATTTTGTCACTTGGTAAAGAATTAAATGTTACAAAAAAACAGGAAATTAGTTAATCAAAGGGTAAAAAATATTGTTGTCAGAAAAGAAGAAAATGCGTGTTTCTCCTTTACTCAAAATGTTTTTAGAAGAATTTTCCTTTAGGGTCATTAAAACCGGGTATTGTGTGATTAACCCTTTACCACACAATGACGACTTTTGACGACCCAGAGGTAGAAGCCGTTTGGAAACATTGTGGGAAAAGGAGAAAATGCCGGTAACCAGCATTTTCTCCTTTTCCCACAATGTTTTCTACCCTCCCCAAGTCAAATTTCGATTTTTTAGTCACATTTATTTTTTCGTCTGCAGAAGCTTTCAATTTGGACCTTTCTATAAATTCGTCATTTAGTTAAAAGTTAAGAGTTAAGACCTTACTGAATAACAGGATCTTTTTTTTTGACATATCAAAATTCAAAGCATTATGTAGATGACAAATTAGGGTGCAAGCATCTCAAGTAATGGTCTTTGTTTTTAGAACATTAGAAAACATGTGGGAAAGAAGAAAATGCTGGTAACCAGCATTTTCTCCTTTCCCACATTATTCTTAAACCATTACCACACAATCCCTACTTTTGACACCCCTGAGAAAGGAGCCTGTAGAAAATATTGTTTTCTACCCTTCACAAAACAAATTCCAAATTTTCAGTCACTTTTATTTTGTCGTCTGCAAATGCTTTTGATTTTGACAAACCTAAAATTTTGTTGTTTGGTAATGAGTTAAAAGCCTATCTGTTTTGGGTTGTGCAGTCAGACTCTGATCAACATTGGCCTAAAGGCAACTAGAATAGTAAAACTCTATCACACAACAAAAAAATGCAGATTTGTTCAGATTGAAAGCATTTGCTGGTGACTATAGAAATATGGCTCAGATGATGGAATTAGTCTTTGATATGGAGGAAAACATTGTGAGAAAAGGAGAAATTGCTTATAATAACCCAATTTTCTCCTTTTCCCACAATGTTTTCAAAAGTTTGAGATTGTCAAAACAAGGGGCTATTTAGTAAAGGTTTAACCCATTACCACACAATCCCTACTTTTGACACCCCTGAGAGAGAACCCTTTAGAAAACATTGTGGGAAAAGGAGAAAATGTTGGTAACCAGCATTTTTTCCTTTTCCCACAAAGTTTTCTACCCTTCACAAAACAAATTTCAAATTTTCTGTCACTTTTATTTTGTCGTCTGCAAATGCTTTTGATTTGGACAAGTCTAAAATTTTGTTGTCTGGTAAGGAGTTAAACTCTTTGTGCAGTCTGATCTTGATCTACACCCACCACAAAGGTAACCAGTGTTGTGAAAGGTGCTTCAACTCTTTACCAAACAACGAAATTTTGGACTAGTCCAAACTGAAAGCATTTGCAGACGACAGCATCAGTGTGAATCAAAAATTAAAATTTGATTTGGAAAGGGTTGAAAACATTGTGGGAAAAGGAGAAAATGCTGGTTACCAGCATTTTCTCCTTTTCCCACAATGTTTTCAAAGGCTTTCTCTCTCAGGGTCTGTAAAAGTCGGGATTGTGTGATAAGAGGTTAAAGGTTTACAACATCTTTTTAGGACGCCTATGGCAAGATGTTCACACAAGGGAATGGTGACAGACCAGGTGTACCAAACATTGCCATTGTAGTTACAGACGGACGTTCTAACAACAGACCCAACACTCTGTCTGAGGCCAAAAAACTCAGGGATTCCGGTGTCCAGGTATGAAATTTTGTGATACTCTTCAGCACCACTAGTTGGAAATAGTACAAGCTTTTGCCTGTGTATTTTCCTTGCCTGTGTATTTTCCTTGCAGTTAGCACAGTTGTTATATTTCCCCCCCCCCCCAAAAAAAAAACAAATGTTTTTGGAGGTATGCTGGAATTAGCCTGTCTGTCTGTGTATCTGTCCGTCCATGTGTCTGTGTGTTTACAAAATACTAGTAAATTTGTTTTTTGAACTCCTCCTACAGTTTTCCTTCTACTGTAATGAAACTTTGCACATTATATTGATCATATATTGAAAATTTGCGGAGGAATTACCTCCCCTTGAACTTGACACTTTTTTCTGTCAAAGCGCTTGCAGGGTATTAACCCTTTACCACACAATCCCGACTTTTAACACCTCTGTGAAAGAAGCCTTTTGAAAACAGTGTAGGAAAAGGAGAAAATGCTGGTAACCAGCATTTTCTCCATTTCCCACAATGTTTTCTACCCTTCCCAAAACAAATTCTAATTTTTGCGTTACGTTTAATTTGTCATCTGCAAATGCTTTCAATTTGGACCAGTTTAAAATTTTGTCGTTTGGTAAAGAGTTTAGTCACATTGAGTGTTGGCTCTGGATTGTGTTGTTTTTGTTAATGTTGGCCTGTCCAAATTCCGTTGTAGCCTGTGAAAAGAAGTTTCACAGCTTGATCTGGCCGTTTCAGGTTGACACTAAAATACAAGAACTAAGAACTGTAGTTGTTAGTGACTGAAGCCTTTATAAAGAACTTATCCAAAAATTATTTTAAGACTATTTGCAGGTGACTAAATTTTTTTATGTAATGAATGTCCATTTAACATTGTCTGGCTGTATGTATGGATTGCTTGTTATGGATTGGTTGATGGAATTTGCATTTTTTTATCGTCGCCACTGGTTTCCCATATGGGCGACACCTCGTGAAGGCTGTTAGTATTCTTACGGGGGATAGTGCAGATACAGGATGAAACCCATCCTAAGGTATGCCTGGTTCTTTAACACATTACCAAATGACAAAATTTTAGGCTTGTCCAAAATGAAAGCATTTGCAGACGACAAAATGAAAGTGATTGAAAATTTGAAATTTGTTTTGTAAAGGATAGAAAACAATGTGGGAAAAGGAGAAAATGCTGGCTACTTTTGCCTTTTTCTACCCTTCACAAAACTACTTTCAAATTTTCAATCACTTTCATTTTGTCGTCTGCAAATGCTTTCAATTTGGACAAGCCTAAAATATTGTCGTGTGGTAATGAGTTAATGTGCTTGTTATGGAGTCAAATGCTCCTGTTTTTATCTGTCCCAGGTATTTGCTGTTGGTGTCGGATCAGGTGTAGACAAGTCAGAACTGAATGGAATTGCCACAGACCCAGACAATACACATGTACTGACAGTAAAAGACTTCACTCAACTCAACCAGATTACAGCCACGTTGAAGAACAAGGCTTGTGATGGTAACATACAACTTAATATATTAAGCCTTTCCCAAACAAGAACATTTTAGACCGGTCCAAATTCAAAGCACTTGAAGACAACAAAATAAATGCGACTCAAAAATTGAAATTTGTTTCCCGCAGGGTGGAAACATTGAGGTAATAGGAGAATATGCTGGTTACCAGCATTTTGTCCTTCTCCCACAATGTTTTCAAAATGTTTCTATCTCAGGGTCCTAAAAACCAGAGATTGTTTGGTGAAGTGTTAACATAACTTTATACAAGACAAACTTGTGGAATTGCCTAAATTCAAAGCATTTTAGGGAAAAGATTTAATTGTGTGTGTCTTCACTCTTTACCAAACAATCCCTGGTTTTTACAACCCAGACAAAGAAGCCTTCTGAAAACATTATGGGAAAAGGAGAAAATGCTGGTAACCAGCATTTTCTCCTTTTCCCACAATGTTTTCTTCTCTTCTGAAGTCAGTTTCAATTTTGGAGTCACTTTTGATTTGTCGTCTGCAAATGCTTTCAATTTTGACAAGTCTGAAATTTTGTTGTTTGGCAAAAAGTTAAACCTTGAATTGCTTAACCCTATCCCAAACGACAAGATTTTAGACTGGTCCAAATTCAAAGCGCTTGCAGACGACAAAATAATTGTTACTTTAAAATTGAAAAGTGTTTCCAGCTGGGTAGAAAACATTGTGGGAAAAGGAGAAAAGGCTGGTTACCACCATTTTCTCCTTTTCCTACAATGTTTTCAAAAGGCTTCTATCTTGGAGTTGTAAAAACCAGGGATTGTTTGATAAAGGGTTAATAAACCTATGAGATATTTTCTACCTAGAAATATGACACAAATAGTTTTATAGTTTCAGAGTTTGTTTTGTCTACATGCAGTGTTTCAGAAAAACAAACAGTGCAGATAAAATATCATGCTTTCCAGCATTTTTCTCTTTTTCCAACAATGTTTTCAAAAGGCTTCTCTTAAGATTGTCTAATTCAGGATTGTGCAGTAAAGGGTAAACCCTATATTGTTGTTCTAGCCACAACAAAGGCGAATGCTACCCAGACTGGTACTGGAGTTGTGGGACCAACAATTGTCTCCAGCAATGATCCATGTCGGGATCAGAATGCCAACTGTGGATCATACGATATCCCTGCTATATGCCAGGATTATGCCGCCTGGGCCAGAGATAACTGTAATAGAAGCTGCAGATTCTGTACACGTATGTCATCATTTTCCATTTATCTGATTACTTAAAAATGTTGTATGTGTGTATAGTTTCTGTGTCTTTTGTAAATGTAGGTCATCATTTTCTATTTATCTTACTACCTCATAATGTAATAGTAGGAATTGTGGATTCTGTACACATTTTGTCCTCATTTTCCATTTATGTAGTTTGCGAGTTTGTAGTCACCTCATTATGTAGTTTGTGATTTTCATATCCAGTTTATTTTGCTTTTTTCTCGGTATTTGAAATGTTTTCATCCTGAGGAAAGTCTCGGCCTTTATTTATCAACCAATGTTAAAAAAATTCTCATTTAATTCTCAAGAGATTTTTCCATAGTTCAAAGTCTAAAATTATTTCTGATTTGCAATATATCAATTGGTGTAGCCAATCAGAAATTGAGAAAGGGGAAATTTTCCTCTACTCATTGCTTTCAACAGCCTTTTTTCTTGGGGTCATTAAATCGTGAAAATATTTGGTAAGGGCATGGTGTATATGAAAACATTGGTTTAATGGTCTGTTGGAAGATGCAAAATGTCATTTAACTCTTTACCAAATGACAAAACTTTAGACTGAACCAATCAAGCTGAAAAGCATTTGCAGACAACAAAATAAATGTGGCCAAACAATTGAAATTTGTTTTGGTAAGGGTAGAAAACATTGTGGGAAAAGGAGAAAATGCTGGTTATCAGCATTTTCTCCTTTTCCCACAATGTTTTCAAAATGGCTTCTTTCTCAGGGTCGTTAAGAGTCAGGATTGTCTGGTAAAGGCTTAAATCCTTTACTAAGCAACCCCGTTTTCTTTCACAAACCTGAGAAGTAAAGCGCCCAAACCAGAGAGCTCATATTCACCAACCATTCTTAAGAATATTCTTTGTCTTATTCTCCAGAATTTTCTACATTTGTAAGTAACACAACTTATGATTGGCTAAACCATTCAGTTTAGCCAATCAGAAGCTGAGTTACTTGCAAATGTAGATAAACTTTGGAGAATAAGACTAAGAATATTCTCAAGAATGCTTGGTGCAAATGAATATGGGTCCTGATTGATGTTGTTATTAAAAAGTATTCGGTAGTGAATCAATCAGAACACTTTGAAGGAAACATTGTGATACTATTAACTCATTACCAAATGACAATATTTTACACTTGTCCAAATCCAAAGCATTTGCAGACGACAAAATAAACGTGACTGAAAATTTGAAATTTGTTTTGTGAAGGGTAGAAAACATTGTAGGAAAAGGAGAAAATGCTGGTTACCAACATTGCTGGTTACCAGCATTTTCTCCTTTTCACACAATGTTTTCTCAAGGCTTCTTTCTCAGGTTTTAGCCTGAATAAGACCCGACTTCACCAGACTAGTTTACATAGTCCAATCTTGTTCTCAGAGTGTGTTCAAAGGATTAATTGTTTTTAGCTCACCTGAGCACGAAGTGCTCATGGTGAGCTATTGTGATCGTGCTGTGTCCGTCGTCCGTCGTCCGTCGTCCGTCGTGCGTCGTGCGTCGTGCGTCGTGCGTCGTCCGTCGTCAACTTTTTACCTTGTGTACGCTCTAGAGGCCACAGTTTTAGTCAGATACTCATGAAAATTGGTCAGGATGTTTGTCTCGATGAAATCTCGGACGAGTTCGAAAATGGGTCATGTGGGGTCAAAAACTAGGTCACTAGGTCAAATCTTAGAAAAACCTTGTGTACGCTCTAGAGGCCACATTTTCAGTCGGATACTCATGAAAGTTGGTCAGGATGTTTGTCTGGATGATATCTCGGACGAGTTCGAAAATGGGTCACCCGGGGTCAAAAACTAGGTCACCAGGTCAAATCTTAGAAAAACCTTGTGTACGCTCTAGAGGCCACATTTTCAGTCGGATACTCATGAAAGTTGGTCAGGATGTTTGTCTGGATGATATCTCGGACGAGTTCGAAAATGGGTCACGTGGGGTCAAAAACTAGGTCACCAGGTCAAATCTTAGAAAAACCTTTTGTACGCTCTAGAGGCCACATTTTCAGTCGGATACTCATGAAAGTTGGTCAGGATGTTTGTCTGGATGATATCTCGGACGAGTTCGAAAATGGGTCACGTGGGGTCAAAAACTAGGTCACCAGGTCAAATCTTAGAAAAACCTTTTGTACGCTCTAGAGGCCACATTTTCAGTCGGATACTCATGAAAGTTGGTCAGGATGTTTGTCTGGATGATATCTCGGACGAGTTCGAAAATGGGTCACGTGGGGTCAAAAACTAGGTCACCAGGTCAAATCTTAGAAAAACCTTTTGTACGCTCTAGAGGCCACATTTTCAGTCGGATACTCATGAAAGTTGGTCAGGATGTTTGTCTGGATGATATCTCGGACGAGTTCGAAAATGGGTCACGTGGGGTCAAAAACTAGGTCACCAGGTCAAATCTTAGAAAAACCTTTTGTACGCTCTAGAGGCCACATTTTCAGTCGGATACTCATGAAAGTTGGTCAGGATGTTTGTCTGGATGATATCTCGGACGAGTTCGAAAATGGGTCACGTGGGGTCAAAAACTAGGTCACTAGGTCAAATCTTAGAAAAACCTTTTGTACGCTCTAGAGGCCACATTTCCAGATGGATACTCATGAAAGTTGGTCAGGATGTTTGTCTGGATGATATCTCGGACGAGTTCGAAAATGGGTCACGTGGGGTCAAAAACTAGGTCACTAGGTCAAATCTTAGAAAAACCTTTTGTACGCTCTAGAGGCCACATTTTCAGTTGGATACTCATGAAAGTTGGTCAGGATATTTGTCTGGATGATATCTCGGACAAGATCGAAAATGGGTCATGTGGGGTCAAAAACTAGGTCACTAGGTCAAATGTTAGAAAAACCTTTTGTAGGCTCTAAAGGCCACATTTTCAGTCCGAAACTCTTGTAAGTTGGTCAGAATGTTTGTCTTGATGATATCTCAGACAGGTTTGAAAATGGGTCATTGGGGGTTAAGAACTAGGTCACTAGGTCAAATGTTAGAAAAACCTTTTGTAGGCTCTAAAGGCCACATTTTCAGTCCGAAACTCTTGTAAGTTGGTCAGAATGTTTGTCTTGATGATATCTCAGACAGGTTTGAAAATGGGTCATTGGGGGTTAAGAACTAGGTCACCAGGTCAAATCTTAGAAAAACCTTGTATATGCTCTGGATGCCACATTTTCAGTCCAACACTCTTGAAAATTAGTCAGAATGTTTGCCTTTATAATATCTTGGATGAGTTTGAAAATGGGTTATGTTGGGTCAAAAACTGGGTCAATAGGTCAAATGTTATAAACACCTTTTGTATGCTCTGGAGGACACATTTTCAGTCTGATACTCCTAAAACTTGTTCATTATATTTGTCCTGGTGATACCTTGAATGAGATTGAAAATGGGTCATGTGGAGTCAAAAACTAGGTCAATGGGTCAAATATTAGAAAAACCTTGTGTACACTCTAGAGGCTACATTTTCTGCCTGATATTCTTCAGACTTGGTCAGAATGTTTGTTTTGGTGATGTCTCAAAAGAGTTTGATAATGGGTAATTGTCGGGTCCAAAACTAGGTCACTTGATGAAATCTTAGAAAAACCTTTTGTACACTGTAGAGGCCACATTTTCAGTCCAATACTCATGAAACTTGGCCAGAATGTTTGTCTTATTGATATCTCAAAAGTGTTTGATGATGGGTAATGTCTGATAAAAAACTAGGTCACTGGGAAACTAGATGGTGCATGTTTGGTCAATAAACTCAGGTGAGCGATTTCAGGGCCATCATGGCCCTCTTGTTATATATAATTTTTATTTTATCATTATATTATTATATTATTTATTTTGCAGCATCCATTCCAACTACCCCACCCCCATGTGTGAATGCTATCGGTGATTGTTCATCTTACGAAACAACAGTATGTTCCGAGTATAGAGGCTGGGCAGAGGATAACTGTAGACAGTTCTGTGGTTTCTGTCGTAAGTATTCATAGACTCTTGACATTCGATCTTCAAATCAAAACTCTACATGTAATATCACCCCACACACTATTTCTAAAGAGGAAAGCTTTTGAAGACATTATGGGTAACAGAGAAAATGCTTGTTACTAGCATTTTCTCCTTTTCCAACAATGCTTTCTACCATATCAAAGACAGAAATCATTCTTTTAGCAACGTTGGTTTTGTTGTTTGCAAACGCTTTCAACTTGGTTGAGTCCAAAGATTTTTAGGGGGAAAAGAATTAACCCATTACCACACAATCCCGTAGTTTTGACGAGTCTGAGAAAGAAGCCTTTAGAAAACATTGTGGGAAAAGGAGAAAACGCTGGTAACCAGCATTTTGTCCTTTTCCCACGATGCTTTCTACCCTTCACAATACAAATTTCAAAATTTCAGTCCCTTTTATTTTGTTATCTGCAAATTCTTTCAATTTGGACAAGCCTGAAATACTGTCATTTGGTAATGAGTTAACCCTTGCCCAAACAATCCCGACATTAACGACCCTGAGAAAGAAGCTTTTTGAAAACATTGAGAAAACCTCTTACAGCCCAACTGTATGGACAGATTGTAGATCCTGAGCCTAGGATAAATGCAGATAGTTGTGTATTTTTTGTCAAGAAAATTTTACAATTAACTCTCAGAAAACATATAAAAATTGTAGACTCACACAAATATGAAAGGGTTTGCAGATGACAAACTTAAAGTTGCTTGAAAGATTTGTCTTTGAAAGGTTAGGAAACATTGTGGAATAAAGGAGAAAATGCCGATTACCAGCATTCTTTTCAATTTCCATTAACTCTTTACCAAACGACAAAATTTTAGACTGGTCCAAATTGAAAGCACTTGCAGACAACGATATAATCGAAACTCAAAAGTCTAAATTTGTTTCTGGAAGGGTAGAAACATAGTGGGAAAAGGAGAAAATGCTGGTTACCAGCATTTTCTCCTTTTCCCACAATGTTTTCAAAAGACTTCTATCTCAGGGTGGTAAAAACCAGGAATTGTTTGGTAAAGAATTAATGTTTTCAAATTCTCTGCTCTTTAGGGTTGTGAAAACAAAGGGATTGTGTGGTAAAGGGTCAATATTTTGCTATGGTTGTAGATAATTGATTGACTCTCTAATATTTCTGTTAGCAGTTACTGACAGATATTATGTGATGTCTCCTGCCGAACTGTCCCAGTAACATGACAAACACCTAAGTAGTTCTTGAATAAGAAACCACTATTTATCTGTCGAACTTCAATGAGACTTTGTAGGAAAATATTCAGACATACATTATACATATTTGTTCATATATGACCCAAGAGTCAATAGTACACAACATGCTGTGATAACATGGTGTTTGCTCCGCTCTTTATATTCAGAAAAACCTGCTGCAAATCTGCTTCAGGAGTTGATTAGTTTAATGGTGTCAGGGCTGGATGTATGAAAGTTTCTCTTATATTCAAATAAGCACTTTTTGTTTATTGCCTACAAGAGCTGAAATATGTTACGTTGTGAGGAAATGGTAAACGGTTATTTTTAGCCTTGAAGATGATATAATTCTTTATAATGATAATGTATAGAGATATTTACACAGTGAGATATTTATTTTGTAGAACTGGGTTCCAACTCTCAAGTACTGACTGGATTCTGTAAGTAGACAATTTTTCATGAATACAATACCTTCTGCAAATAACTTTTTTTTGTCTTGAGCATATGTGAAAACATTTTGGGAAGAACCATAATACGCATTCTACCATTTTCCTGCAATATTTTTTTTCGTTTGAAAATGTGTACCCAACCTAAAAGGGGCAAAAGTAAACAATGTGGGTGTTTAGATATATTTAAATTAAAATTATTCCTTTTTAAAAATATAGAAAATATTTTGAAGATGACAAATTAAATTGTTATTGTATGGTTGATCCACCAATTAGTGGCTGGCACAAAAAAAAGGCAATGTAAATTCAGGTAAAAATTAAACAAGAAAAAAAAAGACTCAGAAACTTTTAGCCTAGTTTTGAAATTCACTTTTCTGCCAGGGACCAACACATGAACCAACAGCACAATAACAGATTATCATCTTCACAATAATAGGAGCTGTGTAGTTTCTATACTTATACAATATCATGCTATGACTTAAGATAAATGCATTTCAAATCTGACATTGTTTACATTGTTTCACTGGCACCGGCATGCAGTGCTCTTGTTTCAACTGGTCATAATCCAATTCCTTGCAACATTACAGTTGGTAAATGCTACTACAATGGTAAACAGTACAGCCAGGGTCAGACATGGGATGATGGCTGTGCCTATGAATGTACTTGTGAAGATGCACAGAGTGGTCGATACAGCTGTTACAACAAGTAGGTGTCTGACTAACTAATCTAATTCTTTGTATACAGATGCCCATTCTAAGTGATTTTGCAAACAGTTAGATCAGCAACAAAATGTACATAAAATGCAAACAACCTGATACCTTCCTCCCTCTCTGAACTCTTCAAGTTGGCCATGTTTCCCAGAATTGTTTCTGTGTGAAACATACTTGGCTGTCAGAACAAGAAGAGTTGTGTCTTAACCTTGTACCAACCTGATAGAAAAAGTGTTTAAAAACATTGTGAGTAACCAACATTTTCTCCTTTTCCCTATTTTTTTCCTACGGTACTTTCCAAAAAGGGAAGGGGGGGGGGGTCACATATTTCTGCATCTAACTCCTTTGGTAGAGCACACTACAGTCTTCTCCTCCAGTTTTATTCCAGCATTGTTCCCGTGTTTACTGTGTTTGAGGCTCAGAATTGTTGCCATTTATGTCATTAATTGTCAAAATCATTCTGTGTTAACTGTTGTTATCCTCCAGATTAAACTGTTGTTGCTGTCTTAACTCTTTACCAAACAACAAAGTTTGAAATAGGAAGCATTTGCTGACAATAAAATCAATATTTCTGAAAAATCAAATTTGTTTTGGAGAGAGTAGGAAATACGGTAGGAAGAGCAGAAAATGCTGGTTGACAACATTTTGTCCTTTTTCTACCATCTTTTCAAAGGCTTTTTTCTCGGGTTGTTAAAAGTTGTTACTGTGGAGTAAAGAGTCAACCTCTTTTGACTCCCATAACTTTTAATGCTTCAGCATAGAAGCCCCTGCTTATACAAAAACCTGAAGAAGGAACCCTTGGAACACATTGTGGGAAAAGAACAATACGCTAGTCAACATGAGTTTAATTTTTACTGTTTACCAGACAATTACATGTTTTGACTAACATTTTTTCCATTTCAAGCTTTGTGTCACCGTTTCAGAAACAAATTCCACTTTTTGAAATGGATCTTATTTTTCACCTGCAAATTCTTTTGATTAGTACAAGTCTAAAATTCTGTTACCTTCTAAAATGTTCTTTAAATGATTATTTGACTTTACTTTCAGGTGCCCCTTATATCACAATCTGCCCCCACAATGTACCCTGATCAAGCAGAACCCAACAGACTGCTGTTTGTCACCTGTGTGTGACTTTAAAGGAACACATCTTACAACTAATGGACAAACTGTGGGCACTTACAATGGCGTCAGTGAGTATTTTGTGTCCTGCGATTTCTTGTTCAGATTTCTGCTTTTTTATTCTTTTACTGCCGTATTCTGAGTTTAAACAACCTTAGGGAAAGAGCTTTTAAAAGCATTGTGGGTAAAAAAAAAATTGCTAGAAGCTATCACTTTTTCCTATGCCCCAGAACCTTTCTATTGTTTCAGGGATAATTTCCAACATTTTTAGCCACATACTTTTGACTTGTTGTCTGAAAATATGTTTGATTTTAAAAGTTAAAAAATTTGTTATGGGTGGAAAAGAGTCCCCTCAGAAGAAATAACCAGTCAACATTTATTTATGAGATGAAAATGATGCTAAAAATTCTTAACAAAGATTTAATATTTACCAAACAACATAATTTTAGACTTGTCCTAATTGGAAGCTTTTGCAGACAACAAAAATTCAAGTGATTCAAAAATTGAAATTTGTTTTGGAAAGGATAGATAAAAGGAGCATTTTCTCCTTTTCCTGTAATGTTTACAGAAGCCTTCTTTCTCAGGGTCATGAAAACCCAGAACTGTTTGGTAAAGGGTCAAAAGGACAACAAGCAGAAGATATTTGATAGTGGAAATTGAAATAGGATTTGCCCGAGACTACTTTAAATACATGAAATGAAAAATCTTATGTCATTGCCAGATAATAAAAGTTACACTTGTTCATATAAAAAGTAGTTGATGATAACAAATCAAAATTTTCAAAGGTTTAAATTTGTCTTTGAAAGAGTTGTATCTCTGCTATGATTTTTACCTTAAATTCTGGCTTGTTGTTTACTATCATATGGGGTACCTACAAACATAAGAGCAGGTAACTCTCATCCCATCTTTGACATGGCTATGTCTCTTTCACGAGTCAGTATTTTCACTTAAACCCTTTACCACACAATGCCGAATATAGATGCTCCTGGAAAAGAAGCCTTTTGAAAACATTGTGGGAAAAGAAGAAAATGCTGGTTACCAGCATTTTCTTCTTTTCCCACAATGTTTTCTACTCTATCAAAGAGAAATTACAACATTTGAGCCACAATGACATTGTCGTCTGCAAATGCTTTTAAATTGGACAAGGCTAAAAGATTTTGTTGTCTGGTAAAGGGTTAACTCTTTACCACATGAGAAAATTTTAGACTAGCTGGTCCAAATTAAAAGCATTTGCAGAGGACAAAATAAAGGTGACTAAAAAATGGAAATTTGTTATGGGAAGGGTAGAAAACACTGTGGGAAAAGCAGAAAATGCTGGTAACCAGCATTTTCTCCTTTTCCCACAGTGTTTTCAAAAGGCTACTTTTTCAGGGGCTTCAAAAGTAGGGATTGTATGGTAATGAGTGAAAAGCACCCACAGCTGAATACTCGGACCCACAAATGGTACTCTTGTTACATGTATTTGTTTCCTTGTTCTCCACAGAGGTTTGTATGTACAAAGGATCTCCGTACTACCAAGGTCAGACATGGCAGGATGGCTGTGAATACAGCTGTATTTGTGAAGACGCACAAGCTGGACGATACTCATGCCAGTCTGTGTATGTACATATTGATTTAATTCCTTACAGCTTATTTCTGAGTTTTAAAGACCCTGGGGAAGAGAAGCTTTTGAAAACAGTTTGGAAAATGAGAAGATGCTAATAACAAGCATATTTTTTTCTTTTCTCACAATAATTTCTTTCCTTCAAATGACCAAGGTCAATTTTTTTTACTTTGCTTACTTTGTCAATTGCCATGGCTATATTATGCTGAGAATAAAAATTTTTCAGATAAATTATACTTCTAAATACAAGCAAACATGTATATGTTTGCCACACAATCCCCGGTTTTAACGACCCTCGGTAAGGCAGCTTTTGAAAACATTGTGGGAAAAGAAAAAAATGCTGGTAATTATGTAATAATAAGTTAAATGCCCATTGTAGATGTGCCCAATACACCAACTTACCCACTGGCTGTTCACTGGTGAAACCTGCAGGCAAGTGTTGTGAAGAACCATCTTGTACATTCAACAAACAGTACGGACAGTTTACAGGATCTGGTACCTCCTCCGGAAAAGGAACTGGTCAGTATCATAGTTTTCTTTTAATCCTTTACAAACAATGCCATATCCTAATGACCGTGAAGAAGTAAAGTTTTTAAGACGTCATGGGAAAAGGAGAAAAATGCTGGTTACCAGCATTTTGATACTTTTTCCACAATGTCTTGTATCCTATAAGGAGAAATATGATCATTTTATCACTGTCAATGTCAGTTGTGAACAAGTCTAAAATATATAATTTGGAAAATCGTAAACTTATTAGCAGCCAGTCAAATTATCCTGTATTGAAATCATTTGCACACAACATTTCAAGTTTGGCTTATTACATGAAGTTTGCCATTGAAAGGATGGGAAACAATAGAGAAAGGGAGACATTAAAATTACGGTTTTGATACAGAAACTTAGTAGGATTTTTATCCAATAGGTTTGATGGTGTAAATGAAAGATCTATACATGTCTATGGCAGTTTAATCTTGATCTATGCAAACTATAAAGTTTTTAAAGGCCTCTTCTTCAGGGGCATTAAAAGTTGTAATTGTGTGTCAAAGGTTTAAGGATTAAAGACTCTTTCTGTACTTTTGTTCCTTGATATTAATTTGTTTTTTGTTGGTAATACATGTTGAATACATTATGCTGTGTATTAACTTTGCTATTCCTCTGCAGGTGCTCAGACCCTCACTACCCCTGCACCGTGTGTGGATAAGGACCCCAACTGCTCCAGATATCCTCAGGATTCTTGTACAAACCCCACATATCAACAGTGGGCCAGTGATCAGTGTAGAAAAACATGTAATCTCTGCAGTAAGTATTGTAAGCTGTGTTCTGAAAAAGGGAACTTAACTCTTTATTGCACAATCCGGACTTTTAATGACCCTGAGAAAGAAGTCTTTTGAAAACATTGTGGGAAAAGGAGAAAATGCTGGTAACCAGCATTTTCTCCTTTTCCCACAATGTTTTATACCCTTCCCAAAACAATTTTCAATTTTTCAGTCACATTTGTTTTGTTGTCTGCAAATGCTTTTAAATGCTTTTACCGAACAATCCCCGGTTTTCACGACCCTGACAACGAAGGCTTTTGAAAACATTGTGGGAAAAGGAGAAAATGCTGGTGACCAGCATTTTCTCCTTTTCCCAAAATGTTTTCTACCTTATCAGAGACCTGAAGCTGGTTTGCACCAAGTCTGAATTTGTCGTCTGCAGCTGCTGTCAATTTGGAAGAGTCTAAAATTTGTTGTTTGGGAAAGGGTTAATTTTGGATTGGTCTAAAATTTTCTCGTGTGGTAACAAGTTAAGGCATCTTCACAATTCATTACACCAAGCAAGTTTTTGATTAGTAAAGGTAGTCATCAAACAAACTGTAGAATCATGAGATAGAACAGTCCTTTGACATGCAGAAAATAGCAAGAGGTTAAGAGTTTCAATTTGCGTTTGCATGGCTGCACAGGCTAATATGGGCTCACATCAGTGCAGCAGCATGTAAGCATCTTTTCACACTGACCATGACTTAATTCTATATAACTGTAGGATATCAAGTAATGTGTATGAATAGACTTCTTTGGCCAAATAATATTGTAGGCACAGTAGACAAAGTGTTTGTTCTTCTGGGTCTAAATGTACCAATATTTTGTGAAATAAAGCTATTTTGCTATCAAAAAAGTGATAGGTTTTTAAAAATTAGCATAAATTACAGATATACTGAAAAGTCTTTGAAAGACTTCTCAGATTAAAAAGTAAACATGTATCTATTAAATACTAGTTATGACTAAGAATATTTCTTTACCACATGATGTGAATTTAAATAACCCTGACTGAGAAGGCTTTTGAAGTTAAAGGGAACTTAACTCTTACCACACAATCCATACGTTTAACAACGCTGAGAAAGAAGCATTTGGAAAACATTGTGGGAAAAGGAGAAAATGCTGGTAACCAGCATTTTCTCCATTTCCCACAATGTTTTCTACCCTTCCCAAACTAAATTTCAATTTTTCAGTCACATTTATTTTATTGTCTGCAATTGCTTTCAATTTGGACCAGTCTAGAATCTTGACGTATGGTAAAGAGTGAAGGGTAAGATATATTGTGAAAAGGCATTCATGCCATACAAATACAAGTTTTTTTCTCTGTTTCAGATGTAGTTCCAACTCCAGGGCCCAATGGTGAGTCAAAATAATATTTTTTATCTTACCTTGGATAGCCTAGGAAACATTCATGGAAAAGCAGCAATTTCTTTCAACAAGCAATTACTATGATTCCAGATATATCATCAAAACTGTTTGAGAAAACGGAAAACGTTTCCTTAAACTTTTGTTCTTTGTTCCCTCACAGAGTAGCAAAATTTCTAGACTTGTCCAACTGAAATGAAATATAGACAAGCTATTAGATATTGTTCATTTGATGGAAAATACAAAATACTGAGGTCAAAAATATTAAGGGGGAAGGAGAAAAAGCTTGTTTCAAACATTTTTTCCCTTTTCAAACATTGTTTTCAAAAGTTTATTCTTCAGAATCATGAAAACTCCAGACTGTCTGGTAAAAGAATATTTGTAATAGTCTTTGAAGACCTACCAGTAATTAATCCATTACCTCACAATCCCTACTTTTGACGACCTTGAGAAAAAAGCCTTTGGAAAACATTGTTGGAAAAGGAGAAAATGCTGGTAACCAGCATTTTCTCCTTTTCCAACAATGTTTGCTACCCTTCACAAAACAAATTTCCAATTTTCAGTCACTTTTATTTTGACGTCTGCAAATGCTTTCGATTTGGATAAACCTAAAATTTAGTTGTCTGGTAATGAGTTTAACCTCTTCATTACTCAAGCAAAGTATGACTGTGTTTTTTACAGATGTGTGCATCTATAAAGGTGTTGCATACAGACAAGGCCAGCGCTGGCAGGATGGATGTGATCTAGAATGTGTCTGTGAAAATGCCATGTATGGATACTACAGATGTAACAAGAAGTAAGTGTCTCTAATTGCTTGTGACAAAATCGTAAACAGAAAAATGCAAAACTCTTCAACAGACGATGATCGGAAAGAAAGTATCAGGGAAAAAAAGTATCGGGAAAAAAGTATCAGTTTTTGCTAGGAAAGAAAGCATCAGGAAAAAAAGAATCAGAATCAGACGATGAAATTTTAGACCAGTCAAAATTTAAAGCATTTACTGGTAAACCTTCACCAAATGACAAAATTTTGGACTGTTCCAAATTGAAAGCATTAGCAGATGATAAACATTGTGGGAAAAGGAGGATATGCTGGTTACCAGCATTTTCTCCTTTTCCCACAATGTTTTCAAAAGGCTTCTTCCTCTGGGTAGTAAAAACCAGGGACTGTTTGGTAAAGGGTTAAGACAACAAGTTAAAAGTGCCTCATTTTTTTTCTATATCATTCAAAGAACATATTTTCCTTCTATTACAATTGTCTTCTTTGCACGTATAATGATATGATGATAATTATTTTATCCAAGAATAAGCTATGATGCAGTCAAATTATCTCTTAACCTTTGACTTCACGATGATGCCTTTTGCTGACCCTAAGGAAGAGGCCTTTTGAAAACATTGGTAACAACCAGCATTTTCTGCTTTTCCCACAAAGTTTTCTACCCTATCAAAGAAAAATTGTGTCATTTGAGCTGCTATGAAATTGTATTGATATAAGTCATGCATTAGCAAATGTTTTTTTAATACATCTCTGTGAAGCATGTATTCACCGATATAAAAGAGATAGTACATGTATTATTTTAACACAGGATTCATTTTTCAATTAAAGGTGTGCAGAAGTTGTCAACTTGCCTCTTGGATGTCAACAAGTGAAACAAGCCGGTGACTGTTGTCCCAAGGTTCAATGCACAGGAACATCTGGTGTGTTCACTGGTTCCCAGACTGTGCCAGGCACTATTGGTGGAAATGTTGTAGCCCCACCCTTGCGCCCAACCCCAGCACCTGGACAGACTGCTGCCCCAGGACTGACCCCAGCCCCTGGTCAAGTTATCACTGGATCGCTGAGTAAGCAATTGAACTGTGAACATTCTTTATGTTACCTGTTAGAACATAGTACATTATTAGTTGTATGGTCAGGTGGCAGGGGTCTTGAAAACTTGTTCACGGCTGTGGTTAATCATGTCGCCCCAAGCCAAAGGCGAGGTGGCGACATGATTCACCACAGCCGTGAACAAGTTTCCAAGTCCCCTGCCACCTGACCGTACAACGAATCTATTATACTGCAAAGTTTTACCCTTTTTATAAAGCGCGTTAAGCGAAATTTTCCTGTTTTATGATTTCACGAATCGAGTATGCTGACAAAATAAAAATTCCCTTCAGTGTGCCCCAATTCAGTGAAAACTGACATCACTGGAAACTGACGTCACTAAAACGTGCAGTTTGGTGCATAAATGTGCAGTTTGGTGATCGATCGACACCACCATTTTGGATGTAAAGTTGCACGTGTAGTGATGTTTACGGGGCACTCAAAAGGGAAACTGGTTTTACGTGATTTTTGCCAGGGAACACGATATTATGTTCCCAGCATGTTAACCAATCAGATCACGAGAAATTTCTTTGCAGTATAATAAATGTTTTTGTAACTCTTTGCCATGCAGCAAATCTTTAGACTGTTCCAAATTGTAAGGATCTGTAGACAAAAAATTTGATCTTGCTTAACCCTTTAGAGACAATCCTGACTTTTAACGACCCTGAACAAGAGAACTTTTGAAAACATTGTGGGAAAAGGAGAAAATGCTGGTAACCAGTATTTTCCCGTTTTCCCACAATGTTTTTCTATCATTTCATTACAATTTTCAAGTCACATTTACTATGTCGTGTGCAAAATTTATGCTTTCAATTAGGACAACCCTAAAATTTTGTTGTTTGGTAAAGAGGTAAATAATGAAGTTTTTCCTTGAAAGGGAAGAAAACATTGTGAGAAAAGGAGAAAATATTGTTTTCCAGACCGTATGGTATTAGACTTGTCTTTTAAAATTGAAGTGATTAAAAAGAAATGATTTGCCTTTGAAGACAAGCATAAAGGGGAAAATATTAGTAGTCGGGTAGGTCCGTCATTAGCCTCAATAAAATGTGAGATCATTTTCCAAACGATTAATCCATAACCAAACAGTTCTAAGTTTTAACCCATTACCACACAACAAAATTTTAGACTGTTTCAAATTGAAAGCATTTCCAGACGACAAAATAAAGGTGACTGAAAAATTGAAATTTGTTCTGGAAAGGGTAGAAAACACTGTGGGAAAATGAGAAAATGCTGGTTACCAGCATTTTCTCCTTTTCCTACAGTGTTTTCAAAAGGCTTCTTTCTCAGGGGAGTCAAAAGTAGGGATTGTTTGGTAATGGGTTAAAGACCCTTTGAAAAGACCTTTGAAAACAATGTGCAAAAAGGAGTGAGTGCTGGCAGCCAGTATTTTCTCTTTTTGCACAAAAATTTTTAACCTTTCAGGAGAGAAAAAAAAAAACATGTGATTTGTTTGAGCTGTCCTAAGTATTGTCATATGGTAAAAGGTTTAATCCAGAGATGTTTTTTTTCTTGTTTTCTAGACGGATGTTTCTATAAGGGAGTCCTGCATCAGCAAGGAGACAGATGGAATGATGGCTGTCAGTATACATGTGTGTGTGAGAGTGGCAACACAGGACAATACAAATGTTCACCAAAGTAAATATTTTTTTACCAGATTATGAATTTTAGAACAGGTTAAATCTGAAGTTTTTGCAGATGACAAATTAAGTGTGGCCTAGGTGGTGGAAAGAGTAGAAAACATGGTGGAAAAGGTAAAAAATGCTTGTAACCAGCATTTCTCACTTTTCCACAATGTTTTCAAATTCTTTAACTCTTTACCAAATTGAAAGCATTTGCAGACGACAAAATGAACTTTACTTAAATATTGAAATCTGTTTTTGGAAAGGATAGAAAACATTGTGGGAAGAGGAGAAAATGCTGATAGGTACCAGCATTTTCTCCGTTTCCCACAATGTTTTCAAAAGCTCTCCTTCTTTAGGTTGTTAAAAGTCGGGATTGTGTGGTAAAGAGTCAATTGTTGTAGTGTAAGATTATACATCAGCTTGGTTGCTTTCCTTCAGTTTTCTTGACATAGAAAAGGCTCACAAGGTAACATTGGAAAAACTGAATTATTGGTACAAAGTTAACTGGAACTTTATCTGGCCATTTTATTTTTGGAAAAGGGTAAAATCACAGACCTTCATAAAAATCACCATTGTCACAGTGCTTTCTGCAATGAAATACTTAAGGAACACAGCCCCTAAGTCTTATATTAAATCTTTACAAAACAACAAATTTATAGACTTGTCCAAATTGAAAGCATTTGCATGCAACAAAATAAATGTGACTGAAAAATCAAAATTTGATTTGGGAAGGGTAGAAAACATTGTGGGAAAAGGAGAAAATGCTGGTAACCAGGCTTCTACCACAGCGTTGTTAAAAGTCGTCATTGTGTGGTAAAGGATTAAAAGAACGAACGTGCCAAGATTTGCTGAATAAACTTTACAAAAACATCAGTGTTGCAGAATGTCTGCCAAAGAGTTAGATAGTATGCTATGTATTCAGTCTGATAATTTCAAATGCTAAGAGAACATAACCTGTATTAACCTTTTTGCCTGACAACAGTATTTTTAAAAGACTTTTCTGCTCTGAAAGCATTTGCAGACAACACTTTCAGCATGGCATGGCTGATGGACTTGTCTTTGAAGGAAAGAAAACATTGTGGGAAAGGAGAAAGTGCTGGTTAAAGGTATTTTGTCTTTTGGTAAAGATGTTTTCATAAGCTGTTGTACCTTTCTGCCGTAACTCAAAAAAAGGTATTTCATTGACAGTGTATTTCCTTTTCATTGTCTCAGATTTGAAGGTTAGGCCTGTGTGATGCACCTCCGGTGAACATGGGGCAAAAATTCTAATTGGTTGATAAATAAAGATAAATAAGGATTTATGCAGAAGTAATATTTTTGCACATTTCTAGCCGATCAGAAATTCTGTTTATGTCGATCTTGAAATTATTTTTTTGATACTTTTGTTTGTTTTCTGAAAAAGGTGGTAATTATTATCTCTTTTTGAATTGAGGATAGCGGTTTTAGATTAATAAATGATAATTCAAAGGAGGGAAAAAAAAAAATGAAATAAATGGGAAAAATGAAAAGGTGAAAGTAGTTCAATAATACACATTTTTGATTATAGCTAATTTTGCAGGATGATATTGTAGTGGAAATAGCTGTTTTCCATTATACAGGTCTTACCTTAAATACATGTATCATCTTCTGTAAGTCTTTGTTTGCTGATGTATGTTTCACATTTGATCTGTGTTTTTCTTACTTAGTTTTCTGGATTCGGGTATGTGTCAGTCTTCTTCCTATAAGGTACACGTGAAATGGGTACATTTCACGCTTTTTATCTAAATTCTGCAGTGTATTTCTTTAACTCTTTACCACACCATCTTGATGAGAAAGAACCCTTTTAAAAGCACTGTGGGAAAAGGAGAAAATGCTGGTAACCAGCATTTTCTCCTTTTCCCACAGTGTTTTCTATTCTTCCCAAAACAAATTTAAATTTTTGAGCCACATTTATTTTGTTGTCTGCAAATGCTTTCAATGTGGACCATTGTAAAGTTATCCCATGTGGTAAAGAGTTAATGGTAGACTTCTAACTTCAAGATTAAGATGAAAGAAACAGTGTTGAAATGCTGCGTCACAGTTTTTTTAATGCTTTCTTATATAGATAAGGAACTATAAAACTGAAGTTTGATAATGAGAATATCTACTATTTGAATATTTTCAATCTTTTGTGAAAAACTGTTAATGAAATCAACATTAATTCTTCAAACAGATGCCCAGTTTTCAACAACTTGCCACCTGAGTGCACCATGCAAGACAATCCAAGTGATCCATGCTGTAAACAGCCAAAATGTACACCAGGCTCATCTGGTTCTCTGAGTGTTGTGCCAATCCCAACATATGGTAAAGGATTTACTGGATATGGTAGACCAGTCATGCCATCCATTGGAACTGGTACCGGTACTGGAAGTGGATTTACAGGAAACTCTGGGGTACCAACAGCAATTACAGGAACTGGAAGTAAGTAAACTATGATCTCACAGTTCATGAAATGTTGAAAAAACTTTTTTTTCAAAAATGCCTTGTTTTATGTCCTTGTGGTGACAGGCATCTAATCCCTTACCACCCATTTTCTTTTTTGCAGCCCTGAAAACGATGTGTTTTGAAAACATTGCATGAAAAAAAGAAAATGCTGGTAACCAATATTTTTTTTTTCAAAGAAAAATATACAATCAATTGAGCCACACTTAATGTGATTGCTTTAACCCTTTGGCTGCTTATAGCGACTCATTGACCTTTTGCTGACAGCGTAGATCAAGATCAGACTGCACAGAACATGCAGTCTGATCTTGGATCTACAATGTCCGATCTGGAGATATTTTTTCCCCAAAACATACCTTTGAAATGACAATTTTTGGGGTTTTACTATCGAATTGAAAATTTCATTTTAGTTATTTAGCAGGATAAGGGTTAAACTTGGAAACATCTAAAACTTGATTGTCTTGAAGAGTTGAAGGACACAATAAAAAACAGTCTAGCACAGAATATTTATGCATTGATAGTTGACTGTTGGTAAACTCATCAATCCTCAGGCTGCAAAGTGCAAGTCAGTGTATTTTTGCAGACAGAGTAGATTTCTGTCAGACTGCACAGAATGTGCAGGGTGTCTATGGTTTTATCCTGTTACATATTTTGTTAGGTTTTTTGTAGTAAACAGAACTTGGAAATTTACAGTGTTTCAGTCTCTACTACTGGATGCAAATTTTTGCTATGTTCATTTTGAAGTTTAAATACTGATATATACCAATATATATATTTTAACTACAGCTGGCTGTGTATACAAGGGTAAAATATATACCCAAGGACAGACATGGGATGATGGTTGTACATACAGATGTACCTGTGTGGATGCTACAAACAGACAGTACCAATGTACCGACAGGTAATTTAATCATTATATATACAGGGAAATATTAATAGTTTTAGCAATTAATGGAGTTCACATACATTATGAAGAGAGAGAGAGACAGACAGACAGACAGTTACAGACACACAGAGAGAGACACACAGAGACAAAAGGAGGGCAGGAGGAGAGAGAAGTGGGAGGGCAAAGAATTGAGGGAAAGGAGAGAGAGGGGGGAGAGGCGAAGAATAGAGGGAAAGGAGAGAGAGGGGGGAGGAGGTTAGACACAAAGAAAGAAAATGACATGTGTATTACATCTTTATTGTAACGTTCAATTTCCAACCTTCAGATGCGTAAAATACCAGAACCTTCCCCCACAATGTCAGCTTCAACAAGACCCCAATGACAACTGTTGTCAGACACCCAAATGTGATTTCACCAAACCTGTGACAACCATGTTACCAGTCTTCCCACAGACAACCCCATCTGCAGGGGCAGGTAGGTTAAACTGTTTTTTATCCAGAATCATCCTCTTGCATCTGTAGTTGGCTTTGCAGTCAATGTGGATTAAGATCAGACTTGACAGTACATGCAACATGATCTTGTATCTGCACTGTCTCTCTCTTTGCTTTTCTAAGCAAGACCTGTTTTGGAAGTGCAATTCTTTGGGTCTTGTAATTTAGACTGAATTTTTTCCACGGATTAAAGTTGGTCCTTTGTCACTTGAAAAATAGTAGTATGAAAACATCCTCATGAAATATGAAATGTCTGCTTGAATTACTGCTAACTCTTAACCCTTTACCACATGGCAAATTTTTAGAATGGTCGAAATTGAAAGAGTTTGCAGACAACAAAATAAATGTGACTAAATAATTGAAATTTGTTTTAGGAAGGGAAGAAAACATTGTGGGAAAAGGGAAAAATGCTGGTTACCAGCATTTTCTCCTTTTCCCACAATGTTTTCAAAAAGCTTCTTTAACAGGGGGTATTAAAAGTCCTGATTGTGTTGTAAAGGGTTAACAAAACATCCGACTTAAACAACACTGATGAAGAGACCTTTTGAAAGCATAATGTGAGAAAAAAGCATTTTCTCCTATTCCCACAATGTTTTCTGGCTTGCATAGATGAGTTTACAATTTTTAGTTGTGATTATTGTGTTGTCAGGAAATGCTTAGAATTCAGGCAAGCGCAAAATTTTGTTGTTAGGTGAAGACCTGATACATGTTAGTGCGTGAAACAAAAAAATGACAAAAAGGGGAAATTTCTGCCTGGACCACAATGCTCAGATAAAACCTATGTGATTAGTTAAGGACATGTTTCTTGCCTCCTTACATTTTATGTTGTGTCACCACCAGAATAGGCCTTCAAGGAAAAGAATTAATTATCTATTTACAGGATAGTATATATGTTCTGCACAAAGTAGGAATCGGGACAATTCCGGAATTGTCCTGTGCAAAGTAGGAATTCTCACTTTGTTGGGCGGAGTAAGAATTCCTACCTGGCACAGTTCAATTCCGGAATTGTCCTTGCGCAAAGTAGGAATCGGTACAAAGTGAGAATCTTTTGTTTCCCTGTGTGAAGTAGGAATAGCAGAAAAAGATGTTTTTTTTTTTTTATTTTTCATCATTTTCTTATCGGTATTATTGATGCTTGTCCATTAGTACCGAAGACTATTGGTTGACAGGGTTTAATATTCATGATATTTTGAAGTAAGTTCTAATTGAAATACTGTTGAAAGGCACCATAACTTGCAAAAGCTGGAATAGCTACATTAATAATAAACCATGTGCCTAGCATCATATTTCTGAATTTTGGTGCCGAGCCCAAAAGCTCAGTCGGTAGCGTACAGGACTTGAGAACACAGAATAATTGGTTCGATTCCCGGCTCGGCCATTTACTTTCCGAGGACTGGTGTTAGTCATTGCGACAGGATTCATTCCTTTCTTACCGCTGATCATTGTGTCGACGATAGCTATGTGGGAAAGCAGCCTGTGACTTGGAAATAATATTTTGCGGTGTAATGGTAAAGATACCCCCAGAAAAGCATTGATAGGTGCACTGGCTGCCGTGCTATCACTGAAATGGTGTTACGAAGGGCATTAAACACTGTATAATCAGTCAATAAATTTTGGCCGACAGGATATAACAAATAAGATTATTGTATCTCGTGAAAATCTCTGTCCTTTGGATACCAAATAAATGCAGTTCATAGAATAATAGTTAAAAAAAAATCTGTGTAAAGTATAAGCATCAGTTTAAGATGTAAGAAACAACGAAAAGAAAATCATGATTACCAGAATCTGAAACCTTTGCAATATATCTAGACTATTCTCACTTTGTTCTACCCTTTAAATTCTTACTTTGTCCACGCCTATTCCTACTTTGCGCACAGACTATATTGGACCACAATACGATAAATCTCCCTTGCTCAATTCTAGAATTGTCCGGTACAATTCTAGAATTGGCGGACAAAGTAGGAATTCCTACTTTGCGCAGGACAATTCCGAAATTGTCCCGATTCTTACACTGCGCAGAACATAAACATTGTAAACTTGTCATTGTTTAACTCTTTTCAAGACGACAAAATTTTGCGACTAAAAATTGACATTTGATTTGGGAAGGGTAGAAAACATTGTGGGAAAAGGAGAAAATGCTAGTTTCTCATTTTCCCACAATGTTTTCAAAGGCTTTCTTTCTCAGGGTTGTCAAAAGTTGGGATTGTGGGGTTAAGGGTTAAAAATGAATTGTGGCTTTAAAAAGAAAAGGCTCTGCCTTATAAAGGGTAGAAAGCATTATGGAATATAGGAGAAAATTCCAGTAACCAGCATTTTTTACTTTTTTCGTAATGTTTTCAGAAGTTGTATTCGTTGGAGCTGCACAAACATGTAATTGTGTGGTACAGAATGCCAATTAATTTGTTTTTTCATTTTTTTTGTACAGCTTTCTGTCAGTACCAGGGTTACTACCACAGACAGGGAGAGAGTTGGAATGATGGCTGTGGCTTGACATGTAGATGCGAGGATGCTGCCAACCATTATTACCAATGTACAGACAGGTGAGAGTTGTGATGCGATTTATTTCACTATCACTGGCCATCCCGTTTTGGCCAGGACATTTTGACCACAGACATTTTGGCCAGCTAAATGTACAAAGTTTGATGTTTTGGCCAAATGATTTTTAACAGAAAAAAGCAATAAATATGCTTTCTATGGTTTTAAGTACACAACTTTTAATGCAGAAAAGCATATCCAGTTCAATTAACCCATTACCCCACAATCCCTACTTTTGACGACTCTGAGGAAGTAGCCTTTAGAAAACATTGTGGGAAAAGGAGAAAATGCTGGTAACCAATGCTTTCTACCCTTCACAAAACAAATTTCAAATTTTCATTCACTTTTATTTTGTCATCTGCAAATGCTTTTGATTTGTACAAGCTTAAAATATTGTCCTTTGGTAATAAGTTAATGTACTTTTTTCTGTATGATAACATTTCGCCAAAATATAGTTTGACTTTGATTTGCAATCTGCAATATTATTTTTATACTTTGTTTCACGATATTGTTGAAAATAGAAATTTAATTTTAAGTTATTGTCAAATCATTATTAACATCTATCAACTCAAAAATGAAGAAGTTAACTATTTTGTAACTTCATTAATGAATTCTTTTAAAAGAAATTAATCAAATGATACTCCATATATGCCAAATACATGTATATCAATTTCCCATTTTCCTACAAAGCTTTTAAATAATCTCTAGTATGGCAAAAATTCACAGAATTAACATTTGGCCAAAACATTTCGCCTTGTATTTTTAGCTCGCTAAAATGTCCATGGCCAAAACGTCAGTGGCCAAAACAACCTACATTCTGCCTTCCCCCAGTGATACTTTTGAACTGGCTGTGGCAGACTCGTTTTGTTAAACATTTTATTAAAGGGGTATTAACCCTTTACCACACAATCCTGTCTTTTAACGACCCTGGGAAAGAAGTCTTTGGAAAACATTTTGGAAAAAGGAGAAAATGCTGGTAACCAGCATTTTCTCCTTTTCCCAAAATGTGTTCTATTCCATCAAAAGACAATTGCATTGTTTTAGCCACATTGAAATTATCGTCTGGAGATGCTTTCAGTCTGACAAGACTTAAATTTTGTCGGCTGGTAAAGGGTTAAATTACATTATTTTCAATGAAAAAAAAAATTCATTTGCAGTAATGACTTAATAGATGGGCCACGTTCTGTGAAAAGGGTATTTAATGCGTCTGAAAAAATAGTAGAAACAGCTCAGCCTGCACAATTGGAGTAAGCTGACCTTGATTGAAATTTTTCCGATATTATTCAATTCTCTGCATATCCAAGGACCATTTTGACCTCACTTTTTAATTTGCTGTTCAGACAAAATGGGTTTTATAGATTTATAATTAAGCCATGCCCTGTGAAAAGGGGGCTTAACCCATTACCACACAATCCCTACTTTTGACAAACATGAGAAAGAAGCCTTTAGAAAATAATGTGGGAAAAGGAGAAAATGCTGGTAACCAGCATTTTCTCCTTTTCCCACAATGTTTTCTACCCTTCACAGAACAAATTTCAAATTTTCAGTCACTTTTGTTTTGTCGTTTAGATTTGGACAAATCTAAAATTTTGTCGTTTGGTAAAAAGTTAACACATCTGCAAAAAATATTGACCTAGGATAGCCTGAGCAGTCCACACAGGCTGACTTGGACTGATACTTTTCGCTACTGGACATTTTTCTGTATGAACAAGTATCAGTCTAACTCATGATTGGATCCATAAGTATTTGATGGCTTGCTTGGTTCCATGGATTACAGAGATGCACTCAGCCCCCTTTTGCCAGAGTATGACTCAATTATATGAGGACTTGCTTGGTATAATAGATCACAGAGATACATTAACCCTTTACCAAACGACAAAATTTTACACTGTTCCAAATTGAAAACACTAGCAGACGACAAAACAAATGTAACTCAAAAGTTGAAATTTGTGTCCAGCAGGGTAGAAAACATTGAGGGAAAAAGAGAAAATGTTGGTTACCAGCATTTTCTCCTTTTCCCACAATGTTTTTAAATGGTTCCTATCTCAGTGTCATAAAAATCAGGGATTGTTTGGTAAAGGGCTAAACCCCCTTTTACCAGAGAAATGCTGGTATCCAAGGACTGATTGGGTATGAAGTGAAACATATTGAAATTTTGGATGATATTTTGATGATCTGAATACACAGATGAACTTAACTCTTTACCAAATGACAAATTTATGGACTGGTCCAAATTGAAAGCATTTGCAGACGACCAAAAACAATGTGATTAAAAGAATTGAAATTTGTTTCAGGACGGGAAGAAAATATTGTGGGAAAAGGAGAAAATGCTGATAACCAGCATTTTCTCCTTTTCCCACAATGTTTTCAAAAGGCTTCTCTCACAGGGTGTTAAAAGTTAGGATTGTGTGGGAAAGGTTTAACTGATTTTCTTGTCCCTGATAGTATGTCTTGATTATCCAGATTTGTAGCAGATTCAACATTAGGTATTCCTTTGCAGATGTCCAAGATACAACAATGTGCCATCTTCCTGCACCTTTGTCCCTGACCCAAGAGATCCACAGTGCTGCACTGTACCCTCATGCCAAGGAGCCTCGGGAACTGGTATTGGAGGGTCTGGTACCCAGGGATTCACTGGATCTTTTGTGGGATACGGAAAACCACCAAGCATTGACCCCAACTCCCTCTCACAGACAGGATACTCCAGTAAGTGCAGCAGTCTTGTTTGTTTCTGCTGATTACCCCTATAAGTGCTATATTTTCTAACCTTTTGTGGATATTGTTCTCATTCTAATTTCCAAAACAAGCCATCGGATTGGCTGACACAGAACATTTCATCCAATCAGATGGCTACTCACTGAGTGATGAATTTAAAATACAAGTAGTTAGTGAGTAAGGGCTCTGACTATCTTAACACTTTATGCTGTTGCTTTTGTTGATTGTATAGTTCAAGATCATACTGTAAGTTTTAAGATATTCAGGCTGAAAATGTCTGACTCTTTCCAGCTAACAAAATCTTGGACTTGTTGCACGTTTTACCAAACAATTCTGACTTGATTTAATCTTTACCAAATGAACCAAATTTTGGACTAGTCCAAACTGAAAGCATTTGCGGACAACTAGATAAATTTATCTGAAAAAATGAACTTTGTTTTACAAAGGGTGGAAGACATTGTGGAAAAAGGAGAAAATGCTGGCTACAATATGTCAATATTTTCAAGAGACCTCTGTCTCTTTCTCACATATTTAGCACTTTTACCCTTTACCAAACAATCCCTGGTTTTTACAACCCTGAGATAGAAGCCATATGAAAACATTGTTAGAAAAGGAGAAAATGCTGGTAACCAGCGTTTTCTCCTTTTCTCACTATGTTTTCTACCTGCGGGAAATAAATTTCAATTTTTGAGTTATGTTTATTTTCTTGTCTGCAAGTGCTTTCAATTTGGACCAGTCTAAAATTTTGTCGTTTGGTAATGAGTTAATAGTGAACAGTTATAATTATGAGTCAAGCTCTGACAAATGCTCTGACAAATGGAGGCTTTATGTGTCTCAGTGATGAATTGTACTAAGCAAGACAGTACATAATCATGGATCAATAGAATTCACTTTGGCTAACAAACAACTAAATCATGAAGTATAATTGTCCTTTGGCATAAAGGAAAGTGTCCAAAAGCAATGGGACAGGGAATGGAACCGGAACAGGAACTATTGGAACAGGAACTGGTGGCACTGGAACCAGAACTGGAACTGGAACTGGAACCAGTGGACAGGGAATTTGACCCAGATCAGCTTGTACAGAAGCTTAGGATTGATACTTTTTGCAGATGCATTAACCCATCACCACGCAATCCCTACTTTTGACGACTCTGAGAAAGAGGCCTGTAGAAAACTTTTTTGGAAAAGGAGAAAATGCTGGTAACCAGCATTTTCTCCTTTTCCCTCAATGTTTTCTACTCTTCACGAAACAAATGTCACTTTTATTTCATCGTCTGCAAATGCTTTTGATATGAACAAGCCTAAAATTTTGTTGTTTGGTAATGAGTTAAACACCCTCTACGCAGAGCATGGCTCATAAGTCTTGCACCTGTTTTTGATGGAAAATAGCCCAAAATATGGGACATGGCAGGTCAAAAATCAAACTGTATTACCAGCAATGTTTTCAGTTGTTTTATTTGATAGGGTTACAAAAATGTATGAACATGCAGTAAGAATTAACCCTCTGACCGCTAAGCGCGACTAATTGACCTTTTGCAGACAGTGTAGATCAAGATCAGACTGCACAGAATGTGTAGTCTGATCCTGGATCTACACTGTCCAATACAGAGATATTATTCCCCCAAACATGGGTTTTTACTTGTGTTCGGGTTTTTACTATCGAATTTGAAAATTTTGTTTTTGTTATTTAGCAGGATAAAAGCTTTCATGATACCTTTTTCAGAGGCATGTCTGTACAAAGGACAGGTGTACCAACAAGGAGATACCTGGCAAGATGGCTGTGATTATGAGTGTGAGTGTACTGATGCTACTACAGGCAGATTCAGATGTACAGAAAGGTAGATAATGTTTACTTTACTTTATGACATTTGCTGAAAAAAAAATTATAACAAATGCAGGTGTGTTAACCCATTACCACACAATCCCTACTTTTGATGACCTTAGGAAAGAAGCGTTTAGTAAACATTGACAATCATGAACTTGAAAGCTGCAATAACAGCAAGAATCAGGGAGATTCCAGGGGCAGAGTGTGTTTGTGTGGTAGACAACTTTGCAAGGCGCACTCAGGAGTGTCTCCATCAAAGCGGTGGACATTTGGAGCCTATCTTTGAACGTCGCTAACCTGTAGACCACCCAACTGAAATAACTCAAACTAACAGAACTTAATTGTTATCATCTTACATTGATGTATCTAAAAAATAAACTTTATCCATTCCCATTTGCGGAAGTTGTGGGTACTTTTACGGGTTGCATTCATTTTTGGTCACCCTGTAGTAGACAGCTTGGATCAAAGATTAGATTTCAGTCTGCTACTGATCTTCAAAATCAGAGAAACAATCTTAGGATTTGGGATTTTGGTAAAAAATTGTGAGAAAAAGAGAAAATGTGGGTGAAGCATTTTCTCCTTTTTACACAGTCATATTTACCATTCTGAATATAAATCTTATCATTGGGGTCCCTTTTAACTCTTTACCAAGCGACAAAATTTTAGACTGGTCCAAATTCAAAGTATTTGCAGACGATAAAATAAAGTGACTGAAAACTTGAAATTTGTATCGAAGAGGAGAGAAAACATTGTGGAAAAAGGAGAAAATGCTGGTAACCATCATTTTCCCCTTTTTCCACAAGGTTTTCAAAAGGCTTCTTTTCTTAGGGTCATCAAAAGTGGGCATTGTGTGCTAAAGGGTTAATTTGTCATTTGCAAGAAGGTAAATCTGTTCATATGTAAAAATTTGTTATCTTGGAATGAGCAAAGGTTAACATCTTATGTTATTTACAACTAGGTGTCAGAGAATTGCCAACGTTCCAACTGGATGTACATTTACCCAGGATCCCAATGACGCATGTTGCCAGACTCTGAAATGTGACCCACAAGCCAGGGCCTGTGCCGACGGTTTGTCAAACTGCAACCAGTATGGAAGCTATGTATGCACCCAATATAAAGACTGGGCTCAAACTAACTGTCCAAAATACTGCGGATTCTGTGGAAATAGTATGTTTTTATTCTCTTCTGTTTATTTTGCTTTGACATGAAAAAGCGTGTTACATTATCTGAGTGCTTAACTCTTTACAACACGATCACAATCATGTTTTAACAACCCAGAAAAGAAGTCTTTTCAAAACATTACGAAAGTGCTGCCAATCAGAGTTTTTTCCTCGATGTTAAAAAAAGGCCGTCTTATTCAGGGTCATTTAACCCTTTCCCAAACGACAAATTTTGGACTCTTCCAAACCAAAAGAGTTTGCAGACGACAATTTTAGATTCGGAGAAAATGGCAGAAAGTTCTCAAAAAGGGTAGAAAACACTGTGGAAAAAGGAGAAATTGCTCGTTACGAGCAATTTCTCCTATTCCCACAGTGTTTTCAAAAGACTTAAAGACTTTTACTGCAGACATTTAAAAACCATGGCTTGTTTGGGAAAGGGTTAACCCTTTACCACACAATCCTGACTTAATGACTCTGAGAAAGAAACCTTCTGAAAACATTGTAGGAAAAGGAGAAAATGCTGGTAACCAGCATTTTCTCCTTTTTTTTTACAATGTTTTCTTCCCTTCCTATCACAAATTTTGATTTTTCAGTCACATTTACTTTTTTCATCTGCAGATGCTTTCAATTTGGGCCAGTCTATAATTTTATCATTTGTATATAAAGAGTTAAAAACAGAATTGTCTGGCAAAAGGGTTAAGTATGTTGACCTTGAACTCTTGCCTAAAGCTCCCTACTATGGCCTGTGATATTGTTGCAACTAAGTTCTTAGAGAAATGACTTTTCACAATTGTGCAATGAAAAACTACGGTACTAGAAAGGACAAAATACTAGTTACAAGCATTTCCCCTTTTCCCAGAATGTTTTTCTGTCCTATCAGAGAAATAATGTCAATTGTACCAATTTAGAAGTTGTCATTTGCAGATTTTCTAAAATTTGAACAGTCAAAATATTGTGAAAGGGTTAATATGCTCTTTTTTCCTTATAGTCTTCATCGAACAAAAAATCAGATTTATATGAATTAAAACCATTAGCAAACTGCAAATTAGATTTGTCTCAAATGATGCAGTTTATCTCAGAAAGGACAATAAACATTGTGGAAAAAGGAGAAAATGTCAGTTACTCATTTTCCAACAATATTTTCAAAGCCGCTTTTCTCAGGGTCCTTAAAATATCGGCTTGCATAGAAACAGCTTTAACTCATTACCAAATAATGAAATTTTAGGTTTCTCCAAATCAGAAGCATTTGCAGGTTACAAAATAAAAGTGACTAGAAATTTGAAATTTGTTTTGTGAAGGGTAGAAAACATTGTGGGAAAAAGGAGAAAATCCTGGTTACCAGCATTTTCTCCTTTTCCCACAATGTTGTGTAGAGGCTTCTTTCTCAGGGTCATCAAAAGTAGGGATTGTTTGCACATTTTAAAGGTGGTCCTTCAGATTTTGGGATGAAAATTTTACGAAAATGCAAAAAAAATCATCCTTATACTCCCAAGGCCTTTTAATTTGTGTTCATAAAACCCCAGTAGTCGAAAACCATCCGATAACACGAGAAATTGAGAGATTATTATGGACCAGGTTGACACCAACGGGAGACACTTTCTATTTTTAGATTATCAATTCTCTCATTTAAATACAGGAAAACACAGACGAAGTTTCAAACATCCGTCCAAAGAAGACATTATGGAAAATAATTATCAAATGTTTGTTATGTAATGGAATTTAAGTGTTATTAATCACGTGCCAGTCACTTGACATTCCCACTATGCTTTATTAATTTTTGGCGCGATATCTAAAAATAGCTAAAGAGGCTACGTAGCCTTACAAGGGAATACCATCAACAATTTTTTTTGTGTAATTTTATGATTCTTAATTATTGATGATTTGTATTGTTTTTTCATATAAATTTCAATGATATATATTTTTTCTAATTTTGTGTGATGTGAAAATTCTAAATACCCACCTTTAAAACACATTTAGAAGTTTTAAGATATGAATATGTTGATAATACAGTTTGTGGTCCTTCATGTGGTTGTACTATTGAAAATTTACCCTGTTTCAAATTTCCCCTAGGTAACCAGGTAACTACACCAGCCTCTGGAACATGCAGTGACTCTATCCCTAACTGTAGCGAGTACGGAAATGATCCTTGTGTCAAATCAGAGTACAGAGACTGGGCTCTTGCAAACTGTAGAAAAACATGTAACCTTTGCAATGGTAAGAATATCTATTTCTAATTAAACCTTTACCACACAATGACACCATTTAAAGATCCTTAAAAGGAAACCTTTTGAAAACATTGTGGGAAAAGGAGAAAATGCTGGTTACTAGGATTTTCTCCTTTTCCACAATGTTTTCTACTCTATTAATCCATTACCACACAATCCCTACTTTTGATGCCCTTGAGAAAGAAGACTTTTGAAAACACTGTGGGAAAAGGAGAAAATGCTGGCAACCAGCATTTTCTCCTTTTCCCACAGTGTTTTCTGCCCTTCCCAGAACAAATTTCTATTTTTTCAGTCACCTTTTTTTTTGTCATCTGCAAGTGCTTTCACTTTGGACCAGTCTAAAATTTTCTCATGTGGTAAAGAGTTAAAGAAAGAATGCACCCTCTTGAGCCACGTTGAACTGCATTCAATCTAGACAAGGTAAACAATTTGTCATCTGGTAACAGGTTAACTATATTGACACACAGGCATTGTTCATTACTTACACACTCACTGTTAGAATATATAGAATATAAGATAAACATTATTCAAATGCAATGGAGTGGATGTTAAAAATTTTGGACACGCCTAAATCTTAGCATTTGCAGATGACAAAATACATATATGAAAACATTGCAAGAAACAGAGAAAATGCTGGGTGCCATCATTTTCTCCTTTTTTCGTAACATTTTCAAAAGCCTGCCTTTGTATTCATAAATCTCAGAATATTTTTGGCAAAGTATTTCAGCCAAAGTCTTCTGGAGTGAAAAGGACAAATGACCATGGCTGTCAGATCATTCAAGATAAATTTTGACCATGAACATGGCTGCCTTGGGGTACTCCCTTCATGGTTGATATGCTAAAAAATAGCATCCTGCTTCAGCGGCATTAAAAAAACCTTGCATATGTAAGAACTATTAACTCTTAACCAAATGACAAAATTTCAGGCTGGTCAAAAGTCAAAGCATTTGCAGACGACAAAATAATCATCACTCAAAAAATGAAATTTGGTTTGGGATGGGTAGAAAACATTGTTGGAAAAGGAGAAAATGCTGGTTACCAGCATTTCCGTCTTTTCCCACAATGTTTTCAAAAGGCTATTTCTTCAATGGTATCAAAACTCGGGATTGTGTGATAAAGAATTAAGATTCTGCAGGTAACTTTTTGCATAACCATTTTTTTTGTGTCCCTGCTGTGGATAAATTGAAAAAGGATCAAGCAGGATGGGCAGATATTTTTGCCAATCTTTGCAGGGCTGTTATATAACTCTTGGTGATCTAGCCTTTACTGTAATGTTCTGACAACAATTCATGACCAAATTGCCACAAAAACCGGTACTACAGTTATATAATATAGGTTTTATAAGTATGAATTTATACTACATGTATTTATGGCAACATGTTTATCAGTAGTCTTTATTTCTTCAGCTGGAACTGGAACGGGAACTATTGGTACTGGTACTGGTGGAACAGGAACTGGAACCGGGACAGGAACTATTGGAACAGGAACTGGTGGTACTGGAACAGGCACTGGTGGTACTGGAACTGGAACCAGTGGACAGGGAATTAGTGGAACAGGTAAAGCTGGTTCTTTGTGTCACTGATATTGAGCATTAAACAGTTCAAGGTCACTTTTAGCACATTTTAAGATATTTTTAACCTCAGACTTCTTTTAATGTATCATTGGTATGTTTTAACTCTTCACCAAACAACAAAATTTTAGACTTGTCCAAATTGAAAGCACTTGCAGACGAAAAAATGAACACGACTGAAAAATAGAAATTTGTTTCCAGCAGGGTAGAAAACATTGCTGGAAACAAAAAAATGCTGGTAACCAGCATTTTTGCCTTTTCTCACAATGTTTTCCAAAGGCTTCTATCTCAGGGTTGTGAAAACCAGCGATTGTTTGGTAAAGGGTTAAGATTCTACACTTTTTTCCAATCTTGAAAAAAGATGTTTGTTGAAATGTTCATATTAGCAAAAATTCAATTACTAAGAGTTCCCAGAAAGTCAAACTTTGTTTTATATCTCAAAATATCTTAAGATGTACACATTTTGGTTTCAACTTTGTATTTTGCAGGAATTTTGGGTGTATGTTACATAGGTTTTTTGTCAGCTTTGTCATGAAATATATTGTTAAAGCCATGATCAGTGCGTCGCATTTTAAGATGTTTAATCCATTAGCACTCAGTCCCTACTTTTGACGACCCTGAGAAAGAAGCCATTGGAAAACATTGTGGGAAAAGAAAAATGCTGGTAACCAGCATTTTCTCCTTCTCTCACAATGTTTTCTACCCTTCACAAAACAAATATAAAATAGCCATTTTATTCTGTCGTCTGCAAATGCTTTTGATTTGAACAAACCTAAAATTTTGTCTGTTGGTAATGAGTTAAGCACAATGAAATCTTCTAATGTAGACAAGTTTTGAAAAAAAAATAGGGAGAAAAGGGACATTTGTTTTGTGCAAGCAGGGGATACTTTAGCCACATTTCCAGAATATTAGTCAAAGACAGACAGTTTTTCTATGCTTCAGATATTTCTAGTTTCTGATCATTGTTCTCATAAGTCAGTGCTATGTCTAAAATATACCTGTATGTTAAACCATCAAAGAAAATCAAGTAAACACTCAGTAGCATGTTTCATAATTATTAATTTTGAATGGAAAACATGTGCAGATGACATGTTCAAAACGGAAACAAATGAGCTGAAGTTCTTTTACAGAATTTGAATTATTCTGGCAAAACTGGCTATCTCAAAAATTACATTTTGTAAAGGATTTGAAAATTCCAATTGGGGTTTCTATAAAACTCAATTTTTGTCAATTTTAACTCTTTACCACACAATGACAACTTTTCACACTCCTGAAGGAGAAAGCTTTTGAAAACTTTGTGGGAAAAGGAGAAAATGCTGGTCACCAGCATTTTCTCCTTTTCCTACAATGTTTTCTACTCTGCTGGAAACAGATTTCAATTTTTGAGTTATGTTTTTTTGTAGTCTGTAAGTGCTTTCAATGTGTACCAGTCTAAAATTTTTGAGTTATGTTTATTTTGTAGTCTGCAAGTGCTTTCAATGTGGACCAGTCTAAAATTTTTCACAGGGATAAATCAGATCTGATTTTCCTGGTTCTGTAATGTCCAGTATGTTTTTTTTTGTTTATTATAAGGGATTTAGGACTATATCTAGACCACCGCTGTTCTCTAGGTTTTTTGTCTATTAGAGCATGATAGTTTGAATTTGAATAATTTTACTCAGCAAAAACTGTTATGCTTCATCTTATCTTTTAAAGGTACTTGCTCTGATGTTCTCACCAACTGTCCCGAGTATGGACAGACATCATGTCAACAACCTTATGTTGACTGGGCCAGAAAGAATTGTCCAGCCTACTGTGGATATTGTGGTATGTTTTTTATTCTTTACAAGATGACAAAATTTTCATGATTCTACAGCCTTTAATAAAATTATTGGAAAAAACACTTGTTAAATACAAGTAATAATCCTTTTTCCTTACTTTTCATATAGGGTATTTCCATTCCTCCATGATGATTGCAACTTGTATAATAACCCTTTAGTTGCTAAGCGCCACTCACTTATGCAGACAGTGTAGATCAAGATCAGACTGCACAGAACATGCAGTCTGACCTTAGATCTACACTGCCCAATTAGCAGATACTAATCCCCAATAAATAGCAATGTTTGGGTTTTCACTATCGGTTTAAAAAATAGGTTTAGTTATTTAGCAGAATAAGTGTTAACTTGTGATATGCTTTCTGGCAGGTTTCAAAGTAGCCTGATGAACATTTCACTATATACATCTGTGTGGGAAAAGGAGATAATGCTGGTTATCAGCATTTCCTTCTTTCCATTCTTTGTTTTCAAAAGCCATTTTTCTCAGGGTCATTGATGCACAGAACTGTAAAGGGTAAATGGATTTATACTTGTATTCATGACTTTTGTATTATTTCTTTATTCAAATATCTCTGAACAAATACAATCACCAATTTTTAGCTCCACTGCCAGCGGGCTAATGTCGTGGCCCGGTGTATGTTATGTAACTCTGTGCACTAACTTTTATTCCAAATATCTTCTTTTATGGTCCTCTTCAGAATTTCTTGAAAGAATTTGATTCCTACAAAAACTCTGGTTGCCATAGCAACAAAACTTGAAAATATTGGAAATCTTTGAAAATCTTCTTCTCTGAAACTAGAGAGCCTAGGGCTACCAAATTTGGCTTGTAGCTTTACCTAGTAGACCTCTACCAAGCTACATCAAATTATAGCCCTTTGGTCAAAATTGGCCCCGACCGGGGGTCACAAGTTTTACATGGGCTTATATAGAGAAAATTTTAAAAGTCTCCCTGCACCTAGCCATAAGACCTAGGGCTAGAAAATTTGCATGTGGCTTTATCTAGTAGACCTCTACCAAAAGTGCCCAAATTATAGCCATAGGGTGAAATTCGACCCTGTCCTTGGGGTCACAAGTTTTACATGTGGGTATATAGAGAAAACATTAGAAATCTCCATACACCTAGCCATAAGGGTTAGGGCTACCAAATTTTGCATGTGCTTTATATAGTGAACCCCTAACAAGAGTTCCCAAATTATAGCCCTGGAGTCACCAAATTTTGCATGTGGCTTTATCTAGTGAACCTCTACCAAGAGTTCCCAAATTATAGCCCTGGGGCCACCAAATTTTGCATGTGGCTTTATCTAGTGAGCCCTTACTAAGAGTTCCCAAATTATAGCCCTGGGACCACTAAAGTTTGCATGTAGCTTTACCTAGTGAACCCCTACCAAGAGTACCCAAATTATAACCCTTGGGTCAAATTTGGCCCCACCCCAGGGGTCACAAGTTTTTTAAACGGGCATATATGGTGAAAACCGTAGAAATCTCCCTGTTTTGGTCATAAAGCCTTAGGCTTCCAAATTTTTGTTGTAGCTTTATCCAGTGGGCTTTTACCAAGTGCCCAAATTATAGCCCTAGGTTTGAATTTGATCCCACCTCAGAGGTTACAAGTTTTACTTCAGCTCATATAGTGAAAACTTTTTGAAATCTTCCTATTACTGACCATAAGAATTAAGGCTACTAATTTTAGTCCTGTTGCAGGGGTCTCATGTTCAAAACCAATTTGCTCAGTATGGTAAAGTTTGGCATATAGCGGTTTTACTTATTAGCCAGTGGAGTGATACAGGGCCATTATAGCCCTCTTGTTATTACCTATGGGTAATTAAAGTTGCGCTTCATTTTTCTTGATAAATGTACAAATGTACAACCAACCTAAACCATTGGTTTCTGTAATGTATCATCGAGTCACCTTATTCTGAGAGTGACCTTGAACCATAGATTTTTGTGTATGTCTCGTAAAGCACATAGTTTGATGACAAAAGGACTGTATTTCTGCTCGTAACCCTTACCAATATTCAATTGTGTTGTTGCCCTTGAATTTCAGACACATACTGTTGAAATTCCTCTAATAATCTTCTGTAAAAGAAATTCACATCTTTTTTTCTTAAATCTAAATTGTGTTCCTTTTCAAATAATGCACAGATCTTCCACTTTCTGCTGTAAATACTGCCGAGCTACCGGAATTAGGTCATGCCTTTGCACAAGAAGGCAGTCCACATGTTCTTTATTTATGCCCATTGAACATGAATATTGTTATCCAAGTTATTCTTTTCATATGAAAGTGATTAAAAATGATTTTTTTATGAAGGCAAGTAATTTTTAGCTCATGTTTTAGTCTCATATTTTAATTTTATCATGTTACATGTATTTCCTTATCATCACCAAATACGGACACTCGAGGCTAATTAAAACAGCACATGTCATATATTTAAACCAGGTACAAGTGGATCAGGTACAGGCACCGGAACTGGTACTGGAACTGGAGGCTTCTCAGGTTTCCAGACTGTAGCCCCTGGTGGGAACAGTTTCACTGGATTTAGTAAGTTTATGTTGTTAAACCTGTCTAAATGGCAACATTTTGAACAAGTCCAAACTGAAAGCATTTGCAAACAACAGCATAAAAGTGTCTCGATGACTGAATCTTTTTTTTTTTTTTTTGGAAGAAAACATTGTGGGACATGGAGAAAATGGTGGTTACAACCATTTTCTCCATTTCCTACAAGGTTTACAAAAGCTGCATTCCTTAGAATTGTTAAAAGTCAGCGTTATGTGGTAACAGAATTTTAGACTGTCTATATTTTAAGCATTTGTAGAGGGGAAACTTAACATTGCGGATTTCACTGCTTTCAAAATCTTTTAATCTCAGGGTGATCTTCTTTCCCAGTATATGCACTACCAGTATACACTGTACAATACATGTATTTCAAACAAGGACTTGCTGAGCTGTTTAACACATTACCAAACAACAATATTTTAGACTCGTCCACATTGAAAGCATTTGCAGACAACAAAATAAAAGTGACTGAAAATTTGAAATTTGTTTTGTGAAGGATAGAAAACCTTGTGGGAGAAGGAGAAAATGCTGGTTACCAGCATTTTCTCCTTTTCCCGCAAGGTTTTCTAAAGGTTTCTTTCTCAGGGGCATCAAAAGAAGGGATTGTGTGGTAATGGGTTAAATATTGTTTAACCCTTTTCCACACGACAGAATTTTACACTGGTCCAAATGCAAGAAAGCATTTGCAGACTACAACATATAAGTGGCACAAAAATTGAAACTCATTTTGGAAAGGTTGGAAAATGTTTTCCACGGTATGTTTTCAAACGGCTTTTTCTTCATTTTCTTCAAGGTCATTAAAACTTGTGCTTGTGTGGTAAACTTCTCCTAAGAATCTTCTGTACATGTATTTCCATCTTTAAAAGATTATTGGAATAGTAGAAAAGCCCGGTTTCCAGCATTTTTCCACAATATTTTCGGAGCTTTCATTAGCAACAAATCCCAGTTTTTGAAGCATATTAACATTTTCATCTTCAATTCTTAAAGTACCAGCAATTTCTCCTTTTCCCACAATGTTTTTAAAAGGCTTCTTTCACGTGAGAGGTGTAAAAAGTTTGGATTGTATGGTAAAGAGTTAAAAGGATTTTTCTGTATTACCAATGCAGACAGAATGATGATGTGTCATATTAGCAGTAAGATGCCCTACTTCTCTATTTTTGAAAGTACATGTGAAATATTTTGAATATATTAAGAATTGGAAAATAGCACACTTGTAAACAAGATTTTACTCTTATATCATGACAGGCGGAGGGTGTGTCTACAAGGGCAGATATTATCCAATGGGAGACAAGTGGCAGGATGGCTGTGACTTCAACTGCACGTGTGAGAATGGTCAAACAGGATTCTTCAGATGTATTCCAAGGTAACTTAACTCATTACCAAACAACAAAATTTTAGGCTTGTCCAAATTGAAAGCATTTGCAGACAACAAAATAAAAGGGACTGAAAGTTTTAAATTAATTTTGTTTTGTGAAGGGTAGAAAACATTGTGGGAAATGGAGAAAATGCTGGTTACTAGCATTTTCTCCTATACCCACAATGTTTTTCAAAGGCTTCTTTCTCAAGGTCGTCAAAAGGAGGGATTGTGTAGTAATAGGTTAACTCTTTACCCAATGACAAAGTTTCAGACTCATTAAAATTGAAAGGATTTTCAGACAACAACATAGTTATATGTGACTCGATTATTGGAATTTGTTTACGACAGGAATTAATGCTACTAACCAGCATTTTCTCTTTTTCCCACCATGGTTACAGAAACCTTTGATCTCAAGGTCATTAATACAAGGGATTGTGCAATACAGTGTTAATTCTTATTATGAAAATTCAGTAAAGTATGACTTTGACTTGGTCAAAAACTCTGTACCATATCCAAAATTTAATAATAATTATTCTGCATCTTATTTTGTTATCCCTTTACCATTCAATGACAACTTATAAGACCGATGAGGAAGAAACCTTTTTGAAAACATTGTGGAAAAAGAAGAAAATGCTGGTAACCAGCATTTTCTCCTTTACCACATTGTTTTCTGCCCTATCAAGGTCAAATTCAATTATTTGAGTCAGATTTAAATCGTCGTCTCCAAATGCGTTCAAATTGGAAAAGGCTAAAATCATGTTGTATGGTGAAGAGTTTAATGAAATAATTTCTTAGCATTTACCTAACTTACATGTATTTTTCAATTCAAAACAATATCAAGGATTTTTTTTCTTAATAAACAGGTGTCCAAATTACCAATTAGCTGCTGGTTGTGTTTTGAGAAAGAACCCAGGTGAATGTTGTGGGGTACCAGACTGCAGTGGAGCCACAGGAACTGGAACTGGTGGTACAGGAACCGGTGGTACAGGAACCGGAACTGGTACAGGAATTGGTGGCACGGGAACCGGAACTGGTACAGGAACTGGTGGCACGGGAACATTTACAGGTACACATTGCTTTGCTTGTGTAACATAGTCTGGATTGTTGATACGTACAGCAAGATCAAATATATAGTTGATCTAAATCATTTTCTAAAATAATCATATTTCTAAGATGGCCAAATAAATCAAACAATTCTTTTTTCTATTATTCAGAAATTAATTTTTATCTAACTCCTTACCACACAATCCCGACTTTTAAAGACTCTGAGAAAAAGGCCTTCTGAAAACCTTGTGGGAAAAGGAGAAAATGCTGGTAACCAGCATTTTCTTGTTTTCCCACAATGTTTTCTACCCTTCACAAAACACATTTCAAATTTTCAGTCACTTTTATTTTGTCATCTGCAAATGCTTTCGATTTCGACAAACCTAAAATTTTGTCGTTTGGTAGCGACTTAACGAGGTCTCCAGGTTCTTTTTGTCTAGGCTGTGTACGCGTAGAGAGCACTTTTGATCAAAGATCAGACTGCATGCTTTATGCAGTCTTATCATGATCTACACTGGCATCTGTTAATATAGTTGTAAAAAGAGCTTCAAGGGTTTAAAAACAAAAACAACAAAGGTGTATTATTAACTCTCTACCAGACAACATGTTTTTGGACCATTTCAAATTGAAAGCATTAGCAGAGGACAAAATAAAAGTGACTCATAAATTGAAGTTTGCTTCGGGAATGGTAGAAAGCATTGTGGGAAAAAAGGATACCAGCATTTTCTCCTTTTCCCACAATGTTTTCAAAAGGCTTCTTTCTCAGAGACATAAAAATTAGTAGTTGTTGTTGTTGTTAACAAGCCATGCTGTGAGAAACAGGGGTGTAATGCATCTGTTGACCCTTTACCCCATAAGGCATTTCTATGGTATCTCTAATTGACCCTAAATAACAGCAAGGATGAAGCAGTTTCTTATGTGTATATGGCACCTTTTGATAGCATAGAAAACATTGTGACAAAAAGTGAAATTGCTCGTGACGAGCAATTTCACCTTTTGCCACAATGTTTTCGAAAGGCTCCTACAAGCAATGCGTAGAAATGAGTATCTGTGGAGTAAAGGGTTCTGGGTCAGCCTGTTACAAGGTGTTTTACACTGTGTGTGCTGTGTGGATTTCTTCAGACATGATTTAATTTTTACCCTAAAATATATTTACAGGAGACCAACCAGGCTGCTTTTATAAGAACCAGCTCTACCAGCAGGGCCAACAATGGAAGGATGGTTGTAAATACAAGTGTTCATGTATCAATGGTGCCACACACCAGTACAGTTGTACTCCAACGTGAGTTAACCCTTTATCACACGACAAAATGGCAGACTTCACTAGATCAAATTGAAAACATTTGCATTAGACAAATTAACTCTTTGCCAAACGAAAAAATTGTAGACTTGTCCAAATTGAAAGCATTTGCAGAGGATAAAATAGGTGTGGCTCAAAAATTAAAAACTTGTTTCAATTGGGTAGAAAACATTGTGAGAAAAGGAGAAAATGCTGGTTATCAGCATTTTCTCCTTTTCCCACTATGTTTTCAAAAGGCTTCTTTTTCAGGCTTTTTAAAAGTCGGGATTGTGTGGTAAAGAGTTAAATGTGACTAAAATTTAAGTATGTTGTGTGATAGGGTAGAAAACAAAAAATGTGGGAATAGGACATGCTGGATACCAGCATTTCCTCCTTTTCCCACAATATTTTCTAAAGGCTTTTTTCTCAAAGTTTTCAAAACTCGGAATTATGTGGCTAAATCCTTTACTGAATATTTCCAGGTTTTAACAACCTTTTGGAAAGAAGACTCAGAAAACTTTGCAAGAAAAGGAAAAGTTGCTAGTAACCAGCATTTTATCATTCTTGTGATGTTTACTACCATTCTTATGACAAATTTCACCATTTGAAGCATATTTAATTCCTTCTCTGAAAATGTCTTGGGACAGGAAAATTCGAAAATTTTATTTGTTAGCTCAGCTTTTTTTTTTCCCTTTAACCCATAAGGCATTTCTCTAAATGATGCTAAATAACAGCAAGGATGAAGCCGTTCTTATGTGTATATGACACCTTTTAATAGCATAGAAAACATTGTGACAACAGGTGAAATTGCTCCTCACGATCAATTTCACCTTTTTCCACAATGTTTTCCAAAGCAATGCATAGAAATGAGTATCTATGGAGTAAAGAGTTAAAGAAAACAGCAAGTTATTGTCATAGCCCTAGTGTGGTCATCATGCAAAAACCATCCTCATGCAAAAACTTTTGACAATTTGTTATACCTCTGTATTTACTGAAGGACAATAAGTATAGACTCAGGATTTTTCTTCTACTTTGATGATGATTCAAGAAGGCTTTTTGAAATTATCATGGAGTGAAATTAGAGGTAACAGAATTTTCTCTATTTCCCCGAATTGTTTTCAAAAGCTGAATCATTCAGAATGGTTTTATAGAGGGTCAATATTGAGGAAGCTACATGTTTCATTCCAGATGCCTTACATGGAACCTTCCCAGTGTTTGTACATTGAACCCACCTGCAGCTGGCAAGTGTTGTGAAACACCAAACTGCCCACCATCTGTAGTGATCAACTATCCTGCAGGATATACACCAGAGTAAGTCACATGATCACCAACATGTCATGTGACCAGGTCATTTGAACTTTCCAGCTCTAAGAATCAGACTTTCATAATCAAGACCTTGTTTCCCATTGAAAAGTGAATTGTTAAGTTGTCATATTGTTTCAAAACATTAATCCTGTTTTTGTGATGATTGTTGATGCCAATTTTTATGTACTTAATTATTTTTCTACTTTTATATCAAATAAAAATGGCATTTCTAGAAAAAAAGTTTTGTAAGCAATAAAAAAAAAAATTCAGAGAGCACTTTTGTCTTAATCTGTTTTACTTTGTCAGTTTTAAAGAAGAAGAATTATAATCTAGCCTTGTATTTACAAAGATCCATGGTACTTCAAATAGTCTAGACACCTTCTATAATATATGTACCACCTTTTGAATGTGTGAGTGATGGCTTACATTCTTACCATATGGCCCGCAACACGGGAAAAGGGGCGTTCGGACATTTGTGTAAAGTGTCGTCTAGGATTAACCTGCACAGTCCATGCAGGCTAATCTGAAACTACACTTTCCGTTTTATGTAATTTCATGATTTGCCTACCTCTACTGTATCACAAAATTTAATGTAGTCGTAAAGTGTCGTCTTGGATCCCCGGGCGCCGGCGCAGGCTGATCCAAGACGACATTTTATGCAAATGTTTGAATGTCCTTTTCCCCATATTGCAAGCCATGTCAAAATTTAAGACCTGTCCATTATAACGGAATTCACAAATAACAATTCAAGTGAACCATGTTCTTGCAAAGGGGAGCTTAATGCATTTTTCTGATCCATAATGCCAGGCAAGCCATAAAATACTTATGGATCCATTGCGTTAGCTTCTTTTAACTCTTTGCCAAATGACAAAATTGTAGGCAGCTTCAAATTGAAAGCATTTGCAGACGACAATTTCAATGTGGCTCAAGTGGTGCAAATTTTTATTGACAGGGTAGAAAACATTGTGGGCAAAGGAGAAAATGCTGGTTACCAGCATTTTCTCCTTTTCCCACAACGTTTTCTAAAGGCCTCTTTCTCAGGGTTGTCAAAAGTAGGGGTTGTGTGGTAATGGGTTAGAAAATGAATTAACCATGATGTAGACTAGTCCTTGTACATACAGAATATTGATCAATGGCATAAAGTTTCCACCAAGGTCAGCCTGCAGTGACTGCACACGCTGACCTGGGTCTATATTTTTTGTAGATGCATTAAGCCCTCTTTTCACAGAGCATGGCTCAAATGTTTTTAACCCATTTTCACATAATTCCTACTTTTGACGACCCTTACAAAAGAAACCTTTTGAAAACATTGTGAGAAAAGGGGAAAATGCTGGTAACCAGCATTTTCTCCTTTACCCACAATGTTTTCTACCCTTCACAAAACCAATTCCAAATTTTCTGTACCTTAAATTTTATTGTCTGCAAATGCTTTAGATATGGACAAACCTAACATTTTCTCGTATGGTAAGGAGTTAAATGGTAATATTTGTCTTTGAATAGATAGAAAACATTTCCAAGAAAGTTTTCAAATGGCTTCTTGAGGGGGAAGGGGAACTCTGGATTGCATGGTAGAGGAGTATACCTCTTCCTCCATGCATGCATGTTGGTTTATGGAAATTTTGATATGTGGTATGTAGCATCTCCTAGTGGACTTCTACCAAGATCGTTCATAATTATGATGTCCCTGGGGTCAAAACTGGCCCCACCCTGGGGGTCACAAGTTATCTTTGTATTATTGCGAAACCACACCAAATTTGTAATTGGTCATCCAATCATTTTCTATTCAGCAAGACTAGTTACATTTCAAACTTTAGAGCAAAATATAAGTCAGTCACTGACCAGAAGTTTGCCCATGATTGTTCTTCGATCCAGACTTAACCTATATCTCATAATACTGAATTTTAACAACCCTGAGAACTTTTTAGCCCTTTACACCTGGGGAGTAACACTTCTGAGGACAATGTGGGAAAAGGTGAAAGTGCTGGTAGCCAGCAATTACTTGTTTTCCAACAAGGTTTTCTGCCTTTGGAAGATCAACTTTTTGAGCAACATTTAATTTGTTGTCTGCAGATCAATTTTGGAAAGTCCATTTTTTTTTATTTGAGTAAAAACACTGTAGAAAAGGTAGAAAATAATGCCAGCTACCAACATTCTCTTTTTACTGAATTGTTTTTCAACCCTTTCAAAAATAAATTCCTTGATTTAAGGCCAATATCGATTACGTTGTCTGCAAGGTCGAAAATGTTTCAATCCTTTCCAAAATAAAGTCCTTGATCTATGGCCCATCAGTTATGTTGTCTGCAAAGTCTAACATTTTGTTGTCTGGTGAAGATTTAACAAAAGGGCACTTTCAGTTCTGTTTAGTACATGAATAGAATTATCACAGTACACCATGGAAATATTGTCATGCCCCTTTTTTAACTCTTTTCCAAATGACAAAATTGTAGACCTGTCTAAATTGAGAGCATTTGCAGACTAAAATTGCTATTTGGAATTGTAGAAAATATTGTGGGAAAAGGAGAAAATGCTGGTTACCAGCATTTTTTCCTTTTCCAACCATGTTTTCAGAAGCTTTCTTTCTCAGGGTTGTTAAAAAGTGTGGAAAAGATTTAAATGGCTACAGAACAACCACTACAACCCTTACAAAATTTTAGACTTGTCCAAACCTGAAGCATTTGCAGATGATAAAGTCAGTATAGCTCCATCTGTGGAAGTAATCTTGATAGGATAGAAAACAATTTGGGAAAAGGAGAAAATGCTGGTTACCAGTATTTTCTCCTTTTCCCAAAATATTTTCAACAGTCTTCTTTCTCAAGCTTGTTAAAAGCAGGGATTGTGTGGTAAAGGGTTACCAGTAAACACAAATTTTTGTCAAGTTCTACAGAGGAATCTCTATTGTGCGCTTGTTTAAAAAGAAAAATGCACCAATGTTCACTTCATGCTCCCGATTCCTTTTTCTGGGGGGAGGGGACGGGAGACTTACATCAAAATCAAGTACAGTTCTTTCTGGTAATTCAATATGGTGTGCTCCTCCACATAACAACCCACTGCAGTAGTACTGAAAGTGTGAGAAATGTAGGATAGATTACAAGATATTTTCATCTGTTAGAGTGGCACCTAGATAACTGTGTGGGAACTATTGTTTCCGCCTTTAGTTAGAAAATTGTTTTTTTTTCACTGGACGTAACAATGAAATATGAAAGAAAATGCTTTACCATTATTTCTTAACCCTTTACTCCAAAGATACTCATTTCTACGCATTGCTTGTAGGAGCCTTTTGAAAACATTGTGGCAAAAGGTGAAATTGCTCGTTACAAGCAATTTTACCTTTTGTCACCATGTTTTCTATGATATCAAAAGGTCTCATATACACATAAGAAACGCCTTCATCCTTGCTGTTACTTAGGGTCATTTAGAGATACCATAGGAATGCCTTATGGGGTAAAGGGTTAATGAAGTACCTGAAAGTATGAAATAAAATAGTATACTTTTAAACCTTATCCAAAAGCTATATCATGAAATAGAAAAAGCATGTGTAAATGAGCAACACTCTTGGATTCGATATTTTAAGAGAGCTAATGTAAATGGTCGTATTTATCTTGCCGCCATCTCAAATGAAAGAGGGTTTGAAGGGTCTACCTTTTTTTATGTCATACATTTCAGATCCAAATATAAAATGTTGTAGGAATAAAAGATCAGATAAAAGTATCTCAACGAACTTTTTGTCATAACATAGAAAGGAAAGCCGAGGCTACCATTAATCTCACAAAGCAGTTTTATTATTTATATATGCCACAAAACATTTATACAGAATATTTATTAACACTGGTAACTCTTACTAGACAGCAAAATATTAAACATCTAAATTGAGAATATTTGCAGGGACAGTTACTGCTCCATTGATACAAATTGTCCTTTACTAGCAAGAAAATATAGTGGACAAGTAAGAAAAGCATTTTCTCCTTTTTCCACAATGTGTTCTAAAGTATTCTTCTTCAGGGTCATGAAAACAAAGGATCTTTTGGTACAGCTTTACTATTCTGTGCATAGTGCTTAGAGAATAGAGATATGGGCAAAATTCTCCAGCTCAATGAAACGTAAGTCTTCACCACCCACAGCCACACGTCTTGTGTGTTTCGAACACCTACTAATAAGAAATAACCTTTTGCCACACAATCCAATGTTTTATCAGCCCCCATGAATACAGCTTTTAACCCTTTACCACATAATGACGACTTTTAACACCCCTGAAACAGAAACTCTGAGAAAGCTTTTGATAATATTGTGGGAAAAGGAGAAAAAATGCTGGTTACCAGCATTTTGTCCTTTTCCCACAATGTTTTCTACCCTATCAAAGAAAAATAATTTGATATGAGCCATATTTATACTCTCATCTGCAAATGCATTCAATTCGGACTAGTCTAAAATTTCGTTGTGCAGTAAAGGGTTAAAAATAAGAGTGGGAAAAGGAGGAAACTAGCTTTTTCTTCTTCTCAATGATTTCTACTCTTTGATAGGCATCTTCAACCATTTGAGTCTTGTTTTACTTGTTGTCTGGAAATAATTTCAATATGGATGATTTTGAAGGTTTGTCATTTCGCACAGTGTGAATAGTTAACAATGTCTCAATTACAGAAAAATTGTAGAAGGGGATTGGAACACAAATAAACCTTTGTAAAGGTACAGACACTGACTGATTCCAGTTCATAAATATGCTCTTTAACCCTTTACCAAACAATTGTGACTTTTAACAACCCTGAGGGAAAGGCCTTTTGAAAACATTGTGGGAAAAGGAGAAAATGCTGGTAACCAGCATTTTCTCCTTTTCCCACAATGTTTTCTATCCTATAAGAGGTAAGTTTCCTTCTTTGAGTCATGTTTAAATTGTTGTCTGCAAATGCTTTGATTTTGGACAAATCAGCATTTTCTCTTTTGATAGTTAAATATTTCACTATGTTCCAGTACACAGATAGATAGTACAACACAGATAGATAGGACAACAATCTATTGACCCTACCCCATAAGGCATTTCTATGGTATCTCTAATTGACCCTAATTAATAGCAAGGATGAAGCCGTTTTTTATGGGTATATGACACCTTCTGATAGCATAAAAAACATTGTGACAAAAGGTGAAATTGCTTGTCATCTTTTGCCACATGTTTTCCAAAGGCTCCTACAAGCTATGCATAGAAATGAGTATCTATGGAGTAAAGGGTTAAGTGGTGATTAGATTTTCTTTCACTTCAGAGTCTGCTTGAACTACAGGTAGAGGTAGCCCTTTCTGATTGTGTTCTAACCATTTTCCATGAATTTGATGATCTTGAAGCACAGGTGCTGTTATCTCTTGCCATCTCTGAAAGATACAGACAAATTTATATAAGTGATATAATACTTTTAAGCTTTCCTACATGTAGAAAAAAGTTAATAATGGTACAAAAACAACTTGTATACCTATGCTGTTGAAAGCTTTAGGAAAGATTGTGGTAAAAAACCGTAGCAAACAAATTGCTTCTTTCCCACAAAAAGGTGCCACAGATTTTCAGTTATGCATCCTTCCTTTCCTATTGAACAGTGTTACAATAGAAGACTATAGCCTTGCTTTCTTTATAATTTGTGACCAAATTTTATACCTACATGAAAAGCAGTACATGTATTGTGAAAAAAAGAGAGTGGTTAAACTTTTTGGTGCCAAAGTTTTAGAAAAAAGAATGAGCCATGGTCTTGGAAAACAGGGTTTTATTCTTTACTACACAATCCCGACTTTTGATGACCCTGAGAGGCCTTTTGAAAACATTGTGGGAAAAGGACAAAATGCTGGTAACCAGCATTTCTCCTTTTCCCACATTGTTTTCTACCCTACCCAAACAAAATTTTAATTTTTCAGTCATATTTAGTTTGTCGTCTGCAAATGCTTCCAATTTTGATTGGTCTAAAATTTTGTCGTTTGGTACGGAGTTAATGCATCTCCAGGGTGCATTGTTCCAAACAAGTCATCTGAATTCTGGACATATGTAGGCTGACATGGGTCTATAGTTTTCTGCAAATGTATTAACTTTTTAATTAACCTTTTACTCCATAAGGCATTTCTATGGTCTCTCTAACTGACCCTAAATAACAGCAAGGATGAATTCGTTTATGTGTATATGACACCATTTGATATTGTAAAAAACATTGTGGCGAAAGGTGAAATTGCTCGACACAAGCAATTTCACCTTCTGCAGCAATGTTTTCCAAAGGTTCCTACAAGCAATGCGTAGAAATGAGTATCTATGGAGTAAAGGGTTAACAGTCTTGAGTTTTAATGACCCTGTGAAAAAAAAAAAGCATTCAAGAACATGGAAAAGGAAAAATAAAAGCTGGTAGTCGGCATGTTCTCTTTTTACCATATTGTCTGCCCTTTCACAGAGAATCTTTGTCATTTGAGACACTTAGTTTGTTATCTGCAAATGCTTTCTATTTGGACAAGTCTAAACCTTTGTTTTATGGCGAAGAGTACCCCGTTAAACCTTCTTTTCACTGATCATTCAGGGCCCTGAAAAAGAAGGCTTTTGAAAACATTGTGCGAAAAGGAGAAAACTACCCTCCCAGATCAAATTATTTTCAATTTTTGAGTCACATTAATTTTGTCTTCTTCAAATGCTTTCAATTTTGTCGTTTGCTGTTTGGTAAAGAGTTAATAAGAAGAAACCCAGATGATTGCAGTATCAGCATAGTGGACACTGTTACTCAATAATTAGACTGCATGTCTTGTATAGCCTGATCTTGACCTACACTGGGCAAAAAAGCAACTGCTGTTGTGGAAGGCACTCTAAGCATTCTTTTAACTCATTACCAAACAACAAAATTTTCGGTTTGTCCAAATCGAAAGCATCGCAGACGACAAAATAAAAGTGACTGAAAATTTGAAATTTGTTTTATGAAGGGAGAAAACATTGTGGGAAAAGTTTTCCCACAATGTTTTCCAAAGGCTTCTTTCTCAGGGTTGTCAAAAGTAGGGATTGTGTGGTAATGGGTTAACTTAACTCATTACCAAATGGCAATATTATAGACTTGTCCAAATTAAAAGCATTTGCAGACGACAAAATAAAAGAGACTGAAAATTTGAAATTTGTTTTGTGAAGGGTAGAAAACATTGTTGGAAAAGGAGAAAATGCTGGTTTCCAGCATTTTCTCCTTTTCCAACAATGTTTTCTAAAGGTTTCTTTCTCAGGGGCGTCAAAAGTAGGGATTGTGTGGTAATGGGATAAGGAGGACACTTTTTATATTTCTTCTTCCACTTCAATTCTTTTCTTTACATGTACAAAATTTATGTATTAAATCTGATTTATGTTTACACACATATTTTCAAATTAGCCTACAGATAATTTGTTACAAGATAAAGGTATATCTACTCAGTTAACCCTTTCCCAAACAATCCCTACTTTTGACGCCCCTGTGAAAGAAGCCTTTAGAAAACATTGTGGGAAAAGGAGAAAATGCTGGTAACCAGCATTTTCTCCTTTTCCCACAATGTTTTCCACCCTTCACGAAACAAATTTCAAATTTTCAGTCACTTTTATTTTGTCGTCTGCAAATGCTTTCAATTTGGATCAGTCTAAACTTTTCTCATGTGGTAATGGGTTAAATCTGATTTATGTTTACACACGTATTTTCAAATTAGCCTACAGATAATCTGTTACAAGATAAAGGTATATCTACTCAGTTAAGCAACAACCTGTCTGAAAGATCCTCTAGCCCTGAACCAATGAACAAGGAAAGTGACAGGTATACACAGAGTGGAAGACAAGAGAAACAGGATCCCGAGGATAGTGCTCCACAGTGGGTAGTTGTAAGTCTTGCCATATTTTAGTGGTCTGAACTGGATCAAATTATACAGTAATATACCCTGAAAATAAGAGAGAAACTTCAATAGTTTATCAGGAGACTGCAAGACTCAAATCAGATGCTTTTGAGGGTGAAATGTAGCCCTGGTTCCAGTTTTATTATTTCTTTCTATAAAATATTCTGACGCAAGTTTTTCAACAAAAGCACCGCAAGCAAGTACTAACACTCTACTGCAGTTGCTTTAACTCATTACCAAATGACAATATTTTAGGCTTATCCAAATTGAAAGCATTTGCAAAGGACAACATAGAAGTGTCTGAAAATTCAAAATGTGTTTTGTGAAGGGCAGAAAACACTGTGGGAAACGGAGAAAATGCTAGTAACCAGCATTTTCTCCTTTTCCCACAAGGTTTTCAAAAGGCTCTTATTTCTGGGTCATAAAAACAGGAATTTCTGGTGAAGAGTTAATAGTTAACAATTACAAGAAATCCGGATTTGTATTCGATATCTTAAGAAATGACTGCGATATTATGATTTGCCTAAGTTTTTGTAAAACCATGACTATAGGGCTATGACAGTTGATTGACATTTTCTTCGAAAACAGCTGAGCAGAAAATGTTAAAAAAGTTATTAACAAAGATTGCAATACTGATATAGCACAGATTAAAATACATGTATTACATAATTGTAATGCTGAAAAACTGTACATAGACCTTGATAAGAAATGAGTAATGAAGACACATGCTGGGTCAATATTCACCAACCATTCTGAAGAATATTCTTTTTGTGTTTTTTCTATAAAATTTTCTATATTTCAAAGTAATACAACTTCTGACTGGCTAAAGCATTTGGTTTAGCCAATCAGAAGATATGTTATACTTTCAAATGTAGAAAATTTTACATAACAAGACTGTTACTATTCTTCAGAATGGTTGGTTTCCTTTTCTACATATTTTCTCCCCCATAAAAATCAAATGCCATCTATCGATAATATGTCCACTGCAAATGCTATAACTCTTTTATCACATGACAGCATTGTAGACTGGTAACTAGCATTTTCTCCCTTTGCCATAATGTTTTCTGCCTTCTAAGTTCCATTACTTAACCCTTTACTCCATAAATACTCATTTCTACGCATTGTCTGTAGGAACCTTCGGAAAACATTAAGGCAAAAGGTTAAAGCGCTCGTGACGAGAAATTTCAGCTTTTGCCACAATGTTTTCTACACTATCAAAAGGTGTCATATACACTTAAGAAACTGCTTCATCCTTGCTGTTATCTAGGGTCAATTAGAGATACCATAGAAATGCCTTATGGGGTAAAGGGTTAAGTCACATCTAAATTGTCATACATACAAATGATTTCAATTTGGATAGTTATTGTTTGTTAAAGACTTAAAAGGTTCTAGCTAATTACAGGTATATTTTGCTTTATTTGCCATCTCTGGGAACTACGGATTATGCTTGCTTAATATAGATTTTTTTTAAGAAGAGGTGGCCATAAATCATTTCGGTCATATCACTGCAAATGCTCACTTATTCGTGTATGCCCTTGTTTTCACCAGAAGTAGGCCAGAGCTCTGTGCTGTCTTGCTGGAGAACAATTCCACAAAAAATCCAAAGCTTCCAATGTCGGGTTCTAACCCAGGGCCCCTACACTTCATCATTGAGCCACATAGAATCTCTAAACTCTTTACCAAACAGCAAAATTTTAGACTTGTCCAAATTGAAAGCATTTGCAGACGACAAAATAAATGCGACTCAAACACTGAAACTTGTTTTGGAAAGGGTAAAAAACATTGTGGAAAAAGGAGAAAATGCTGGTTACCAGCATTTTCTCCTTTTCCCATAACGTTTTCCATAGTCTTCTTGTATGGGGTAATTAAAAGTCGGGATTGTGTGGTAAAGCGTTAACTCTTTTCAAATCATAGAAATCTTTGTGAGTAGTGTAGATAACAATCAAGCTGTATAGAACTTCCGATCTGATCTCTGATCAACACTGTCCACTGTTATATTCTAGATTATGACCAAACTGTTATTTGGTCTTGCAGAGGAAAATATACTTTTAGCCTTTCAGAAAATGCAGTTTATTTATTCCTTACTGAAAGGATAAAAAATATGAAAACTAGAATAAAAATTGCCGATACACTTGTGGTGAAAAACACCCTGACTTACTAGCACAACCACAGGAGCAGTGTATTGCCAACAAATCTTGAGAAGTGGTGAATGTCGTCTGCCTGTCATCAATTCTATAGCATCATAAAATTTCTCAGCCCCTGACAAAATGAGGTAAGTTGTCATAAAAACATGTGACTGCTATGAATCTAGTAGACATTTTATCAGAATTTATGATTTTGAGTGAAAAATAAGAAAAAAGGAAAAAATCATCAAGACGATGAAAAAGTATTGCTACACTCTAAATCCAATAATTCTGCATATATTTTCACCATTTAATCCACTACAACTCAATCCATACTTTTGGCGACCCTTAGAAAGAAGCCTATAGAAAACATTGTGGGAAAAGGAGAAAAATGCTGGTAACCAGCATTTTCTCCTTTTCCCACAATGTTTTCTACCCTTCCCTAAACAAATTACAAATTTTTAAGTCTTTTTTTTTTGTTGTTGTTGTTGTTGTCTGCAAAAGCTTTCAATTTGGACAAACCTAAAAATTTTGTCGTTTGGTAATGAGTTAAACTAGTCAGTCAGCATATGGTTTTAACATTAGATTTTTCAGCCACGGGAAGAAACTACAGGAATGCCCTAAGCCAACATGTCTAGCCAACCTTGGGTGAATAACCGTCAATTGTACCCATGACTTTGCAAATGCCTTACCAAATCATTATTTGACTCATCAAATTATGGTATTTTTGTCCATTTCATTCATCATCTTTGTGTACTGGTCACAGAGAAACTTGTCCATGCTGCCAAAACCAATCAAAAAGAACAAGAGATGTTTGTAAAACATGTATGCCTCCCTAATGGCATCCAATTCTTAATATAACATGTGATTATAAACTGTTAAGTATAAAGTGTAAAAACGAACAAAGGGTAATTACTAAAAAATCATTAATGATAAATTAACAATTCTTGGGCACTGCACTTCCCATTTATATGAACTATCAACTTTTAAAGTTTCATGATTTTACCTCACATACTTTTTGTGTTATGCTCTGGGAAAAAATTAAGTAAGAAAATCAACAAAGGGCAATAACTCCAAAAATATAATGGGCAGAGTTATGGTTCTTGTGCAATGCACTTCTCCTGAATAAAATAATCCACATATAAAGTTTCAAGATGATAACTGAAAAACCTTTTGAGTTATGCTCTGGACAAAAATTAAGTATGAAAATCAACAAAGGGCAATAACTGCAAAAATATGATGGGCAGAGTTATGGCACTTGTGCACTGCACTTCTCCTTGATGACATCTATCCACCTATGAGGTGTCAAGGTGATACCTGAAATACTTTTTGAGTTATGCTCCGGACAAAAATTAAATTGAAAATCAACAAAGGGCAATAACTCCAAAAATATGATGGGCAGAGTTATGGTACTTGTGCACTGCACTTCTCCTTAATGAGATCTATCCACCTATGAAGTTTCAAGATGACACCTAACTACTTTTTGAGTTATGCTCCAGACAAAAATTAAGTATGAAAATCAACAAAGGGCAATAACTCCAAAAATATGATGGGCAGAGTTATGGTTCTTGTGCACTGCACTTCTCCTTTATGAGATCTATCCACCTATGAAGTTTCAAGATGATACCTGAAGGACTTTTAGAGTTATGCTCCGGACAAAAATGTGGTCTACGGACCGACTGACGGACCGACCGACCAACAAGTGCAAAGCAATATATCCCCACTTCTTCGAAGGGGGGCATAAAAAAGAAATCATTTGCCTAAACAGACATGTACAGTAGTGTAGACTTATATAATAAGCCGGATATAATTAGATACACAAACCACAGACCACAACAGAGATGGCTTGCAATATATGAAAAGGATCATTCAGACATTTGCATAAAGTGACGTCTTGAATCAGCCTGTGCAGGCTAATCCAAGACAGCATTTTATAACCACATTAGATTTTGTGCTTTAATAGACTTGCACAAAATAGAAATTTTTGTAAAAACAGAAAGAGTCATTTCGGATTAGCCTGTGCGGATTGCATAGGCTGATCCGAGACAACACTTTAAGCAAATGTCTGAATACCCTTTCTGCCGTATTGCAGGCTATGTACAAACCAAATATCCAACCAATCACCATGGCCTCAGCAAAAGCAATAAGCAGCAAGTTCATTCCATTTACAGCATAGTAGTCCATCAGTCGAAACACATAGATACCACCCTGTGTAGGAAGGAAACAGTTACCTTGTTCGATCTGTGGCAGATTTTACCAACCATTTTCATTAAAAGCACTTTCCTTTTTTCCAACATTTTCAAATCTTTCAAAGACAAGGTTAATCACTTTAAGTTACATTAAGATTGCTGCCTGTCATTGATTTTTGATTGAAAGCATACAAAAAGTTGTCATCTTGTAAAAGTTAATAGTATTTATTTCTTTATCATATAATGTTCTCTACCTCTTAAGAGCAAAATTAATTCACTTAATTCCCAATTAATTTTTTGCCCACTATCATGTTTCGATTAGAAGGGTCCAAAATATTATCTTTAATAGATTTTATTGGCAAAGACAGAAAATCTCTGCCAATCATATAGGTAATCTAGTAAATTTCCAACAGAATGATGGAAAGCTTGGTGTGAAACTTTTCTGATCATACCTCAACTTTAAGCCCTTTCAAGACTGAATGATGAATGTATGATGTTTAGATTCCTTTCAAACATTCTTTCAGTTACATTGTGGCAGATGGTACAACTATATCCATCCTTGTCTGGAGTTACATTTCCACCAGTACTTTACTCAATTTTCTTTCAAAGCCACTGGCTGCTTTCCAACTTGGGGCATCCTTGAAACAACTATCAATGGCGAGAAAAAAATTAATCCAGTTGAGACAACTACCATAGACCCTCAGAAAGATTTTGGCCAAACTTGAGATTCAAATCAGTGAATCCAACCAGAGTCAGTATTCACCAACCATTCTAAAGACCATCCTTAAGTCTTGTGCTCCAAAATTTTCTGAATTGGAAAGTAACAAAACTTCTGATTGCCAAAATCATTTGAATCAGCAAAACTTGTTTCTGTCAAATGTAAAAAGTTCTGGAGAGTAAGGCCAAAAATGTTCTTAAGAATGGTTGGTGAATATGGTTTCATAACCTGTGTGCTACAAACTGGGCATTAAGGAGAAAAAAGTTGAAGCAAATATACCTCTGTAACCATTGGCAGAGACACTAAAAAGCTGATGATAGAGAACACTGCAAGTGCTATCATTCTGTTTCTGACTTTGTTGAGTGTTTTCGGGAAGGCATCAATGACAGGGGTCATAAAACTTTCAACACCTAGAAACTTTGAAAATAAAATAGAGATCTCATAATAATTCAGATATCTTTTTCAAAACCCAAAGCAATTAACATAGAGAAATACTTGACATGTGCCTATGATAAATGTGTTTGACGAAGTTATTTCAACATTCTTTCCTCATAACAGTTAATCAAATCAAAACGTCACATTAAATGATGGACATTTCAAAGTCTAGAGCAGATTCTTTTTTCATTACATGATATTAAATTAAAGTTTGTTTGATTTTCAATTTACAATCTGCAGACAGCTTTATCTGCAATTGCCACAGACAAATTTTTGACATCATTATGGCAAGAGCAGCAAGCAGTTTATCATTTATTCCACAATCATACAGACATAGACAATTCCAAACTGAAAGAGTTTACAAACAGCAATTTTTTATATGATAAAAGTGGCAGAAAGTTGTCCAATAGTGTAGGAACATTGCTTATTATGAGCAATTTCTCCTTTTCCAACAGTTTTTTCAAGACGTAAACTACAAACACGTAAAAACATATGTATGTTGAAATAGAGAAGTTATCTTAAAATAAATTTCAGATTATTTAAATAAGAAAAGATTTAGCACCCACCTGTGAATCAAGGCCTACAAAGATAACCATTGTAAAGAACAGGGCTGACCACAGTGGGGCTAATGGCATTTGGGTCAGAGCTTTAGGATACGCTAGGAATACTAAACCAGGACCTAGAAATGATGAAGAACAAAACTAGAGTTTGAAATGGACCTTTCCTACAGAAAACAACATGATTAATTTTCATGTGCAAGAAAAATATGTCAATCTCTTGTATTGTCATGTCAAAGTTAACTCTTTACCACATAATACCGACTTTTAACAACCCTGAGAAAGAGACCTTTTGAAAACATTGTGGGAAAAGGAGAAAATGCTGGTAACCAGCATTTTCTCCTATTCCCACAAAGTTTTCTACCCTTTCCAAACAAAATTTTAATTTTACAGGCACATTTAATTTGTCATCTACAAATCCTTTCAATTTGGACCAGTCTACAATTTTGTTGTTAAGTATAGAATTAACTATACACAATTTCTAACCCTTTCCCACACAGCCCCGAGCTTTTTATGACTGACTGATTGGTGTTTTTTTCCCCCTTTCCACACTATTTCAGTCATATCACAAGAACAGCTCACATATTAAGCTTTTCTTGGTTTTCAAAGGTACCTGGCTAGGGCTCTGTAGTGTATTGCCCACGGCCAATTCCATGAAAAACTTAATGGTTCCAGCAAGGCTCAAACTCAACACTTGCAGGTCACAAGTCCTACATTTTATCACTGAGACATGCAAGATCCCGGAGTCCCAAGTTTCAACAACCCCGAGCAAGAGGGATTTTAGAAACATTGTGGGGGAAAAGGTGAAAATGATGGTCACTAGTATTTTCTCCTTCATCCACAATTTCGCTTACCTTTTAAATTATAATATACTAGCACATTATATAGCCACATTTAGCCCTTTACCAATTCCAACTTTTGACGACCTTTAGAAAGAATGCTGGTAACCAGCATTTTCTCCTTTTCCCACAATGTTTTCTCTCCTCTTCGAAACAAATTTCAAACTTTCAGTCACTTTTATTTTGACTCCTGCAAATTCTTTCAATTTGAACCAGTCTAAAATTTTGTGGTTTGGTAGAGTTAATTTGCTGTCTGAATTTGGACCAGTCCAAAGTTTTTTAAATTAATAGTTTAACCCTTTACCACACAAGATTTTTGACCTGTCCGAATTGAAAGCATTTGCTGATGACCATTTCAAAGTGGCTCATATGAAATGAGTTTTCTTTGATAGGGTAGAAAACATTGTGGGAAAAGGAAAAAATGCTGGTAACCAGCATTTTCTCCTTTTCCCTCAATGTTTTCAAAAGAATTTTTATCAAGGAGCATCAAAAGTCGGCATTGTGTGGCAAATGGTTAAAATTGTTTTTAGAGGCTTTCTTCTGCAGAACTGTAAAAACACTAAGTCTTTGATGAAGGACAAGTGTAAATATATGGAACAGGTTTGACTGTCCTTTGTCTTACCTGACTTTACAACTTGGTCAATGGGCTTTCCCAAACTCTTGGCCATAAAACCAAGCACAGAAAATACAGCAAATCCTCCATACAGACTTGTTAAACAGTTTACTATAACGACAACCGTACTGTTCCTAGAAAGAGGATGAAAAAACATCAATGTCATCTTGACCAATTACAGAACTTAGCAATATTATGGCTTTTGGGGGTTTTTTTGCAAGCCTAAAGAAAATATCTGCAGGTTAACTCTATACCAAACAACACAATTTTAGACTAGCCCAATTTAGAAGCATTTGCAGATGATGAAATTCATGTGAGTCTAAAATTGAAATTTGTTTTAGAAAGGGTAGAAAACTTTGTGGGAAAGTAGAAAATGCTGGTTACCATCATTTTCTCCTTTTCCCACTATGTTTTCAGAAGGCTTCTTTCTCAGGGTCGTAAAAACACAAGATTGTTTGGTAAAAGGTTAAAAGTAGCAACATACATGAAATACCCTGTGTTTTCCCATGTAAAACTTAAAAAATACATTTACAGATGTTAAATAAATGGTTCCTATTGCATTCACTATCAAGTCAAAGCATTCATTTCAGGCATTTTAACTCAAACTTGAAGAATTACAGGCAAAAAACATGACTGACTGGGCAACTGTGGCTAGATCTTGCTCTCAGGTTTTAGCAAAATTTTATATAATACCATGTTTTAATGAAACACTCCCCTCCCCAAGAAAAAAATCTATTTGAAAATATTGTAGGAAATGAACAAAATGCTGTTATCCAGCATTATCTTCTTTTCCCACAATGTTTTCTATCCAGAAATAGACAAATTCTAACATATGTACCATAACTGATTTGTTGTCTGTGAACCCTTTCATTTCAAACTAACTTAAATTTTGTCTGAACTTTTGTTGTCTGGTAAAGGATCCGAAATATTTAGTTTGGAAGAAATCAATCAACTACCATGAAATGTTCATTCATCAATAATAAATTACAGAACACATTCAGTTGCTGTTTTCTGTCTTAGTTTACCTGATACATTTTGTGTTAAAAGTATTGTAGCCTCCAGTCATAACTGAAAACCCAAGTCCCACTCCAAGAGAGAACATGACCTGGGCCCCAGCATCTATCCACACCTGACTGTCTAACAGTCGGGAAAAGTCAGGTCGCAGATAAAACAAAATTCCTGTTGAAGCGCCATCTAGTGTTACTCCCCGTATTGTGAGAATTGTAAGGATGACATATGGATACATTGCTGTGAAATACGCAATCTGAAATAAATTAAATTTATCACACAAGTCAGTGCATTTTCGTTGGTTAATAATATCTAAATTAGTCCAGGTTCATGTATAAGACTGTTCTGAAAAGAAAGCAAGATTAAAATGGATGTGAAATTTGAGAAGAAATTCATTTCTCAAACAGTCAGAGTCTGTAATCACCAACCATTCTTAAGAACACTCTCAATTTTATTCTCCAAGTTTTTCCAAACTTGAAAGTAACACAACCTCTGATTGGCTAAACTGTTAGGTTTAGCCAATCAGAAGTTGTTTTACTTTCAAAGTTAAAAAATAATTATTGTGAAGACACAGTTTTACGTCCAAGTAGAGGGTCGCTTTGAAAATTTAAAAGGGAAAGAGTTAAGTGTATGTAACAACAACAACTACTTGTTTTCCCACACTGTTAATTCAGTATGGTTAGGACACCATTTTCTTCCCTTTATATCTACTTCAAGATCTATACCACTAGTTTTCCAGTTCTAGCAGATTTAGCATACATGTTACTAGTAATTCATTACAAAGGACCAAACTCAACTGAGAGCCATAAAAACAGTATCTTACCTTACCACTCCATTTAATGCCACGAAATACACAAAAATATACCACAATCCAGGCCACGAGTAATGATACTACACCATGGGACACAAACTTTCCTGGATATTCTATGCCATTAGATATACTCAACACCTTGTTTCTGAAAAAAGTTGTTTGATGTAAAAAGTAATCTTTTTCTCCATCAATTTTTTGTGAAATGTTTGCTGTAAAGGCTGGTTGTTAGTTCAAAACAGCCCAACATTACCTTCCAACACACGTTGTCCATTCTGAATCTGTTCTTCTTTTCAAAATTTAAGAATGATCACAGTTTTCTTTATTTTTGGAAATTTGAGTTATTGTTTTGAAAAATGTGATTAGCAGAGCTGATCATGCAGAAACAAATCTATGTCAGCCATACAACTGCATAGTGTTGGTTTACAGCTGGTGTTTTTAGACGCTTCCAAACTGCTAGTTAGGTGTAAACCTTGAATACCTTATGCAACCATGATTTCTGGACAGAAAGAGTTAATCCTGAACTCATTATTTCCAAATCAATAAAAGTAAGGATGAGTTGAAATTGGTGCAGCGATTAAGAAATGTATCAACTAGAATAACTATCACTAAAGGTGATAAATACCCCCGCCCCTATATTTCATGTCACAGGGGCAATAACTCATTAATTCTTCATAGAATTTTCACGAAAGTTGCATCTTCCACATCTACAACTCCTGATGAACACTTCTGCCAAGTTTAAAGTGAATCAGACAGAAAATGTAGGACGAGTTGTCCGGACAAGCATTTTTAGGTCAAATCAGGGGCAATAACTCAGTAATTCTTGATGGAATTTTCATGAAAGTTGCATCTTGCACATCTACAACTCCTAATGAACACTTATGTCAAGTTTAAAGTGAATCAGACAGAAAATGTAGGAGAAGTTGTCTGGACAAGCATTTTTAAGTCAAATCAGGGGCAATATCTCAGTAATTCTTGATGGAATTTTCACAAAATTTGCGTCTTGCACATCTACAACTCCAAATGGACACTTCTGCCAAGTATAAAGCAAATCGGACTGAAATTGTAGAAGCAGTTGTCCGGACAAGCATTTTAAATGTGAATCAGGGCAATAACTCATTAATTCTTCATAGAATTTTCACAAAAGTTGCGTCTTGCATATCTACAACTCCTACTGAACACTTCTGCCAAGTTTAAAGTGAATCAGACAGAAAATGTAGGAGGAGTTGTCCGGACAAGCATTTTTAAGTCAAATCAGGGGCAATAATTCTGTAATTCTTGATGGAATTTTCACAAAATTTGCGTCCTGCACATCTACAGCTCCTAATGAACACTTCTGCCAAGTATCAAGCGAACTGGACTGAAACTGTAGGAGGAGTTGTCCCGACAAGATTTTGCGGACAGTCCGACCGACCGACAAGCTGATTCCAGTATACCCCCCACAACCTTCGTTTGCGGGGGGTATAAAAAGTTTCTTAACATAGAGTTATTGTTGCTGAACCTAGAAGCAGACTATAAGTAGTATGGCAAGGTGCACTGTGAAAACTGAATGTGCATTTTGTGATACTCACTGATTCACTTCATACATATCTTCTTTTCATTTAATTCTTTACCAAACAACAAAACTTTAGATTGGCCCAAATTGAAACCACTTGCAGACAATAAAATAAACGTAACTCAAATATTGAAACTTGTTTCCAGCAGGGTAGAAAACATTGTGGGGAAAGAAGAAAATGCTGTTTACCAGCATTTTCTCCTTTTCCTACAATGTTTTCAAAGTGTTTCTGTCTCAGGGTCATAAAAACCAGAGATTGTTTCGTAAAGGCTTAATACATTAGAGTTTAAAAAAAGGCCTATAACTCTTCACCACCGAATCCCCAGTTCTAACACTCGTGAGAAAGAATCCTTTTGAAAACTTTGTGGGAGAAAAGAAAATGGTAGTAACCAGCATTTTCTCTTTCTCTGCTAATCTTTTCTTTTTTTCCCAAAGCAACAAATTTTTCAGCCACAGTTATTTCATGGTCTGCAATGCTATCAATTTTAACTATCAATTTTAACTAGTCTAAAACTCTGTTTAAGGTAAAGAGTTAACCAAGAACAGCTACAACTTAGTGTCAATGAAAAAGATGGCCTGGCCAGGTAGCTCAGTAGTTAGAGTATCTGACTCATGACCTGGAGGTTGAGGGTTTGATACGGGTTGCGGCAAACTTTCTTTCCTTGATTTTGGCCTCACACCTCTCATGCATGTTAGAAAAGAAGTCAGGAAAAAGAGTTGTGTCAGTACTGGGGTAAGAAAGACAGGAAACACATGGGTGCATTACTGACCACCTGATATGACCTAAGCTGTTAAAATGACATTTAACTCCAATACAAACTGAAAAAGATGCTAGTATATTACATACTCAAAAAATTCTTCCACAGCATCCTTGCGCAGTGAACTATTGGTCAGAAATGTACAGTTGACATCGGTTGTAGTGTTTGAACAGTTAGCAGCAATGCTATCATTTGCCACAAAACATCTGAAAAAAAAAAACCACACAAAGACAGAGGTGAGAATGTGTTTTGGGCAACACAAGGCTACTGTCACATTTACAGAAAGTGAGGTGATTGCAAGAACACTTCTTAACCCATTACTGTACAATCCCTAATTTTGACAACCCTGAGAAAGAAGCCTTTAGAAAACATTGTAAGAAAAGGAGGAAATGCTGATAACCAGCATCTTCTCTTTTCCAACAATGTTTTCTACCCTGCAAAGAAACAAATTTCGAATTTTCAGTCACTTTTATTTTTGTCGTCTGCAAATGCTTTTGATTTGGACAAATCTAAAATTTTGTCGTTTAGTAATGAGTTAAGCTGTGTATGCTATAGACCAGACTACTTTTTTTTTCTTTTTAACTCTTTACCAAACAGCAAAAATTTAGACTTGTCCAAATTGAAAGCACTTGCAGTCGACATTAGAAATGGAACTCAAAACTTCAAATTTGCTTTAAGAAGGGTAGAAAACATTGTGGGAAAAGGAGAAAATGCTGGTTACCAGCATTTTCTCCTTTTCCCACAATGTTTTCAAAAGGCCTCTATCTCAGGGTCGTAAAAACCAGAGATTGTTTGGTAAAGGGTTAAATGGTTTTTCTTTTGTGCTTACCCTGTAATTTTATTATATCACATCATCAACAGGGCTGTAATCTACTGATGAAATTATTAATAATGTTCATTCCTTACAACATCAATAGACCTGACCGAGGTGTGAAAACAAGCAGTTTACACATCATGCAAAATGCATGTAATGTAAATACTAAAATGACACCTCCTTGATTTAATTCATGGTCATTAACTATTTACCAAACGACAAAAATTCAGGCTGATCAAAATTCAAACCATTTGCAGACAACAAAATAGACATTGCTAAAAAAATGAAATTTGTTTTGGGAAAGGTAGAAAACATGGCGGGAAAAGGAGAAAATGCTGGTTACCAGCATTTTCTCCTTTTCCCACAATGTTTTCAAAAGGCTTTTTTTATCAAGGGCATCAAAACTCGGGATTTTGTGGTAAAGAGTTAAGGGATTACTATGAATGGACAATTTGTCCAAAGACAATCTCTTTACCACATGAGAAAATTTTAGACTGGCCCAAATTGAAAGCATTTGCAGACGACAAAATAAAGGTGACTGAAAAATTGAAATTTGTTCTGGGAAGGGTAGAAAACACTGTGGGAAAAGGAGAAAATGCTGGTTAACCAGCATTTTCTCCTTTTCCCACAGTGTTTTCAAAAGGCTTCTTTCTCAGGGGCGTCAAAAGTAGGGATTGTGTGGTAATGGGTTAAGAATGTATGAAAGAACGTTTTTCGTTTTGATTTTCTAGCATGAAAACAAAACACAGCAGAATGTTTTTCTCGGCACAAGATATTCTTCTAATTATACTAAATTAAAGAAAATGCCTGACAGCTTTTAGTTTATGCTTAAATTGTTTTTTGTTTTTTTATATAATACAAATGTATTAATTAGCATTTTGAGCCCCAAGACTGTATTATTATAGATGTCATTGCAATATGAGTGTACAAACTCTAAGTATTTCAAATTAGCCAAAGATTTTTTGGTTCCCACAACATACATTTTGTGTTCAAAAAAACTCTTTACCAAACAACAAAATTTTAGACTGGTCCAAACTGAAAGCACTTGCAGACAACAACATGAACGAAACTGAAAAATTGAAATTTGTTTCCAGCAGGGTAGAAAACATTGTGGGAAAAGGAGAAAATGCTGGTTTCCAGCATTTTCTTCTTTCCCCACAATGTTTTCAAAAGTCTTCTTCCTTAGGTTCATTAAAATTTGGGATTGTATGGTAAAGGGTTAAGCAGGAGCAAAGAAGCTTTCAGCAACTGAGGTTCTTAAGAAGACTGCAGCTTCTTTGCAGCTGGCATTTTGGTTGTGGGAGCGAGCAGCATGGATCATGATCAAATTGTACATTTTGTGCTGCCTGATCTTGGATCCATACTTTGATATTATATGTAATATACTCAAAAAAATCTCAAAGCAATGGGAAAATTTTAACTTCACCTGTGTGTATTCCACGAGTTACTGCATGATGCCCATGGTAACTCGGAGTTTAATGACATCGCTAGATAATAAAAGGCCCATCCTATGACAAGATTGTAGCAAATTGTGCAGTAATAAATGATTATTTGACTTGCATAACCAAGACCTGTGAAACAACAAAATAAGTAATAATTAATTATTTAACTTGCCTGACACAATGACAACTTTTAACACCCCTGTGGAAGAAGTCTTTTGAAAACATTATGGAAAAAGGAGAAAATGCTGGTAACCAGCATTTTCTCCTTTTCCCACAAAGTTTTACACCCTATCAAAGCAAAATTGTACCACTGGGGCCGCTTTGAAATTGTCATCTGCATATCCTTTCAATTTGGATAGGTCTAAAATTTTGCTGTGTGGTAATGGGATCACCAAGATCTGTGCTACAAGACACAAGATTTCTATTATGATTATTTTAGAAAACTATTGAGATAAATCAAAGTTTCCTGGAAATTTTACCTAGATTAAATGAAAACATAAAATTTCCAGGAAAAATGGATTTATCGTAATAGTTTTTTTATAATAACCATGGTAGTTAATCCTTTACCACACAATTCCCACTTTTAACACCCCTGTGAAAGAAGCCTTTTGAAAACATTGTGGGAAAAGGAGAAATTGCTGGTAACCAGCATTTTCTCCTTTTCCTACATTTGTTTTCTTCCCTCTCTAAAACAGATTTCAATTATCACATTTATTTTGTTGTCTGCAAATGCTTTCAATTTTGACCAGTATAAATTTTGTTGTTTGGTAAAGAGTTAAAACTCTTTACCACACAAGAAAATTTTAGACTGGTCCAAATTCAAAGCATTTGCAGACGACAAAATAAAGGTGACTAAAAAATAGAAAATTGTTCTGGGAAGGGTAGAAAACATTGTGGGAAAAGGAGAAAATGCTGGTTACCAGCATTTTCTCCTTTTCCCACAATGTTTTCTAAAGGCTTCTTTCTCAGGGTCGTCAAAAGTAGGGATTGTGTGGTAATGGGTTAATTACCTTTTGTATAGGCCCAGTACATTTGATTGGCTAGATATCTTGACCTCCATACAAGCACACACATTACCATAGAATTTCAGGCCTCTAACAATTGTACGATATTGAGGAACTTTTATAGGCAGGCCAAAACGCCTGAATTAACACTTTTAAAACTGCATAATCCTGAGTTCTAATGATGCTGAAGAAGTAGCCTTCTGAAAACCTTGTGGGAAATGGAGAAAACTTTCTCCTTTACCAACTAAGTGTTCTACACTTTCATACAATTACATGTACTACCATTTCCGTTATCCAATGTTGTCTGCAAATGCAATGAATTTTGACCAATCTGAATTGTTATCATTTAGTAAGAGTTTGATAGTGAAATGAAATAAGCAAGAGTTGCCTGTTTTTGTCTTTCCATGTGACCTTGATCTTTGACCTTAGCGATGACAAAGGTATGGTCAGGAATGTTCGAGTATGCATGCCATAGGTGTGCACAATCACCACAATTAATATTGTCATCATTGCAATTCATTAACCATTTCCCAAACAAGCCCTTGTTTTTATGTGTCTGCAGTACAATTCTTTTGAAAACACTGTGGGAAAATGAGAAATTGCTCGTAACGAGCAATTTCTCCTTTTCCCACAGTGTTTTCTACTCATCTGGAAAACTATCTGCCAATCAAATTTATCAAATTTGAAATTGTCATCTGCAAATCTGCAAACTCTTTGAGTTTGGAAGTCTAAAATTTGTCGTTTGGGAAAGAGTTAAAACAAAAGGACTATCAGTGATCCAATCAGCTGTAATACAGAATAAAATTTACAAAACACAGGAAACTTTAATGCAATCAGACCTGCCTTTCAATGAAGCTATTTCATGAGAATAACATAAAACATCTCATTTGAAAAAAACAACTTACCTACATGCAAAATTTATAATATATATGTGTATATGGTGTGCAACAGGCACAATGCCAAGTACGAGACTTTGATGGTTCTTAAATCTTACATATTCTATTCATACACAGTCTATGAGCTCTGAGTGAATTAGCCTGAAATTACATCAGATTACTTAACCCTTTCCCAAACAATCCCTGGTTTTTACAGGTCTGGAATAGTAGCCTTTTGGAAACATTGAGGGAAAAGGAGAAAATGCTGGTAACCAGCATTTTCTCCTTTTCCCACAATGTTTTCTACCCTATCATAGACAGAAATCATCTTTTCAGCAAGAGTTGAATTATCGTCTGCAAATGCTTTGAATTTGGTCTAGTCCAAAAGTTTGTCGTTTGGGAAAGGGTTAAACTGCATACCTCTGAATGCTGGTACAATATTCCATGCTTTTACACACCCACTGCTAGTATATTGCCCTAAGGCTACCTCTAGGATATACACTGGTGCTGATGCAAATATATAGGCAATAAAGTAGGGAATCAGGAATGCACCTGAAAAATAGAATATACAAAGCATTGACAGCAGGCTCTCATAACCAATACAAATATAAAGGAAGTCAGAAAAAACAATCTGAAAAAATGATATATATTATCTATAAGCATGTGAGCGGGACAGACGTCCCCCCATCCCAAAGGGCAATTTGGGGTTGGAACATTGTTAGACTTTCCAACCCTGATCTCCCCAAAATGATCTGGATATAGATGTCTCCATCCATATTTTGCCTTGGAAATTTCAACATGCTCAAAGCCACCCTTCCCTTTACAAGAATATTACAAAACAAACTATGATGACAGTTTCATAATGTCTGAAATGGGGTGGGGTTTAGTTGTGAAGAAATGTAGTAATGAGAAATCTTTTTTACAAGTAACATGTTCTTCCCAAAGCCCTTTTCAAATAATCTGGATAGATGACTCAATCTAAATATAACACCCTCCCCCCACATTATGGCCAGGACTCTCCCCAGTATCTCCCGCATTCTACATATAGACCTAATTTGGGGATATCCTGGGTACAGAACCTGATTACTTTTCTACACGACAACCATTACTTTGAATTTCAATCTAAAATAAATGTTTACTCAATAAAACACTATCTGGTGCTATTCATTCAGCTATGATCAGCAGTTTAGACAAATCTTGAGCTAAAACAGGCCTGAATTTTCCTCAAACATATTGATAAAAACCATTTTCTCCATTGTTACTTTATAGCGCGTATTACTACAACCTGCCAAAAATGGGGTCAATCTAAAATAAATGTTTACTCAATAAAACACTACCTGGTGCTGTTCATTCACCTAAGATCAGCAGTTTAGAGAAATCTGGAGCTAAAACAGGCCTGAATTTTCCTCAAACATATTGATAAAAGCCATTTTCTCCATTGCTACTTTATGGCGTGTATTACTACATTACCGCAAAAGTGGGGTAGTGATGCATCATATAAGACAGGTCGAATCGAGGAATATATGACATGCGCAGACAACGATACTCCTCCCTGATCTGTTGACAATGGAGTTAAAAAGTCTTATTCTCAAAATGTTACAAAAAGTCCCTCCATTTTTTAACCTTTACCATCTAATCCCTACTAAAGAAGAATGTTTTTGAAAACATTGTGGGAAAAGGAGAAAATGCTGGTAACCAGCATTTTCTCCTTTTCCTACAATGTTTTCTGCCCTATCAAAGGCAGAACTCATCATTAGAGCTATATTTATTTTGTCGTCTGCTAATGCTTTCAATTTGATCGAGTCCAAAATTTTGAAATCTCGTAAAGAGTTGCAGTTTTCTTCGCGAGACATCTTGACATTCACTTCTCCCTCCCCCTCCTCACCTAAACCTTTCTAAACAAGCATTCTGACAGCATTGCATAGCAATACTGAGTCCCCTACCTGCCGTATATATACTGCTAGCGGGTATAGTTTGCGAAATCCTGTAGAGGAGAAAGAATGTATTTGACCAACTTTCAGAGTTATAAGCATTATGTCTGTCTTTGTATGCATTCTTTACGAAAGTCAGATATATAAGCACTTTTCTTGTTGGAGTAAGTTCATTGAAGAAGTTTTACAAAGACAATATGTGTTTTTAAAACACAATTGCCCCAGTAAAAGCAAATTTTCAGAAATATGACCTTTAACTTGTGAGATGACCATGACCTTATCATCAGCAGGTGTGTACCAATGAGAGGTACAAGCTTACCCTTATAAGCGTTATAATTTCATTACTTAAACTAGAGCTGTCACTGAATGTGACTTAATATGCCTGCCAGCGCTTTGATAGAAAAAAGTGTCAATTTCAAGGGAAGATAATTCCTCGACCAGGAGGAGTTGAAAGTTGAAAATTGCATCTTGCAAATCTTCAGTATATATTCAATATATGTGCATAGTTTCAATACAATTGAAGGAAAACTGTTGGGGGAGTTTACGACACAAAATTGCTAGTATTTCGTACAAAGACAGACAGACGGACACACAGACAGATGAACAGACACGCGGACTGATGGACAGACAGGCTTATTCAGTATACCCCGAAAACATTCATTTTGCGGGGTATAATGAAGTGATAATGTGCAAGGGTTTAGAAAAAAGGTGTGAAAAACTGTTTAAACTTGATAATTAAGTGATGGTTGTTGATTTATCCTCATAGTTCAATATCTCCCAGCGTCTAGAAAAAAGTCCATAAAACTTTTTTTTTCCATGAAAATTACTAAGTCCAAGGCCAGTAATTTCATTAAAAATCAGTAGACCAGCACGAAACCTGAACTTGATCTGTAAGTCATAATTGTTGATTTATCCTCCAAAAATCAGCTCAATATCTTTCAGCGTTTAGATAAAAAGTCCAGAAAACTGTTTTTTCCATGAAAATTAACAAGTCCAAGGCCTGTAATTTCGTTAAAAATCAGTAGACCGGAATGAAACTCAAACTTGATCTGTAAGTCATGGTTCTTGACTTATCCTCCAAAAATCAGCTCAATATCTCTCAGCATTTACAAAAAAAGTCTGAAAAACTGTTTTTTCCATGAAAATTACTAAGTCCAAGGTCCGTAATTTTGTTAAAAATCAGTAGACCGGAACGAAACTCAAACTTGATATGTAAGTCATGGTGGTTGACTTATCCCCAAAAAATCAGCTAAATATCTCCCAGCGTTTACAAAAAAGTCCAGAAAACTGTTTTTTCCATGAAAATTACCAAGTCCAAGGCCCGAAATTTTGTTAAAAATCAGTAGACCGGAACAAAACTCGAACTTGATCTGTAAGTCATGGTTATTGACCTACCCAGTAAAAATTAGGTCAATATCTGCAAGCATTTAGAAAAAGTCCGGAAAACTGATCTGCCTGACTGACAGACAGACGGACGGACTGACAGACGGACAAATGGACGTAGTGCAAACCTAAAGTCCCCTCTGGCTTGCCGGTAGGGGACTAATAACCAGGAATGGGAATTCTCGGTCACCAAATATTTGACACTACATTCCACTGCTATACCTTCCCCTTATTTTGAAAATTATAAGGCTTTGGGAGTATAAGGAAGGTTTTTTTGTATTTCTGTAAAATTTTCGTCCCAAAATCTGAAGGGCCACCTTTAAGTTAGAGTCTTCAATTACTGCAATTCGGCCTAGTCTGTTTTGTCAACCAGATATGAGCTAAGTACAGCTCAAACTGACTTATTAACCCTTTACCACAAAATCCCGACTCCTTTAAAGACCCTGAGAAAAAAGCTTTTGGAAAACATTGTGGGAAAAGAAGAAAATGCTGGCAACCAGAATGTTCTCCTTTTCCCACAATGTTTTCTACCCTTTCCAAAACAAGTTTCAATTTGCCTGTCACATTTCATTTTGTCTGCATAATTATACTTTCAATTTGGACCCATCTGAAATTTTATTGTCAGGGATAGAGTGAATTCAGCCTTTATCAAACAATCCCAAAGTAACGATAAGGAAAAGGCTTTTTAAGGCATTACCACACAATCCCTACTTTTGACGACACTGAGGAAGAAGCCTTTAGAAAGCATTGTGGGAAATGGATAGAAAGTTGGTAACCAGCATTTTCTCCTTTTCCCACCATGTTTTCTACCCTTCCCAAAACAAGTTTCAATTTTTGAGTAATATTCTATTTGTTGTCTGTAAGTGCTTTCAATTTGGACCAGTCTAATATTTTGTTATTTGGTAATAAGTTAAATAATTGTAGAAAAAGTAGAAAAGGGTGGTCACTATTGTTTTCCCACAATTTTTTTGTAACTATTATAGTTTCATGCGCCATGTTAATTTGGTACATGCAAACTTTGTTTCTGGAGAAATCCAATCTTTTTTTGTCTGGTAATGTAATGAATAAATTTACCTGGATTGAGGAAGTTGTTTTATTTTAACAGTACTTACATACGGCTCCTTTGTTTGGACCAGGTCTGTATTTTTCAGAACGACCCGTCTTAACAATAGAATACACGAGAGCAGGTCTATCTAAGCACATGCACAGGTTGTTCCGTAGATAGAAAACCTGCCCACGTGCTGGATAGACCTGCTTCCGTGCAAGAAAGACCTGTCCACGAGCAATTGATGGATCTTGAGCCGTGCATGCAGACAGGTTCGTGAAGGACATTGGTACTCGCGTGATACTGATTTTAATGAATTTGTAAATAACAGGAAAAATCTTGTAAATATACTTCTTTCTGGTAAGACAGATTTTTATCTATTTTTTATCGGTGACCAACTCAGCAATTCTTTGATAATTTTTTTCAAAGCGATCATTAAAAATATCTATCCACCCCTCCCCCCTCCCCGTATTTACAAAATCTGTGGTCACATTAATGCCAGTATTTAAAACATTGTAGATAAAAAGCCTTATCCTTAGGTTGTTGTTACATACATGTCATTCTCTCATATCTAAACCCAACTTTTTTTTTTTTTCTAGTTTTCATCTAAATTAAATAGCAAAAGTGGCAAAAAGTTAATGACGGACGCATGTTCTAAAACATGTCTCTAGTATTGTTGTATTTTGGTTCTAATGCACCCTACTTCCTGTGAGACAGACTGTTGATTTGTTCATATAAGCGCTGTTATGTCCAGGGACAAAATAATAAGAGTCACTTACAGAGTCACTTGTTCACTTACATATGGTACATAGCTATATAGATAGTAATATGATATACATAGTTTACTCCATACACTACATATCCTCCCCTATTTAGACAAAATTTACTTTTTCCACAATGTTTCCTTTTGGTGTAAAACTCTGCTAAGAAATAGACTTTATCTTTTCTTTTTAATCATGAAGGAATATAGTAACACCAAATTTATTTGTTTCATTCACATGTCCCACATTTTTCAGGTAATCAGATCCCAAAGTAATTTATTTATCAGTACTCTAGGTTACAAACTTTGGCAACACCCAAATTGCATTCATAACCAGACACGTATAAATGATAATAGAATTATAAAAACAATAATGTGTCCAATTATCCAATTAACTAGTTCATAACATAGTCTTGGTATCTGACAGGTGGTTTAATGTTTCTCTCTGGCCTAGTTCTAGGCTGGGAAATGTCCTGTAGAGGAATTTCATCTATGAGTTTATCACTCTTTTCACACACAGCACTTTTTCCACTATTTTCTTCACAAGAATTTCTTGTATCTGAGTGTACCTGAGGCAAAGCTGTAAACTTCTCATTTTCACTATTTCGTTCCAAATATGGCTTTACATGTGTGACATTTCTATCGTATCTCACGCCATCTTGAGACTCAATTGTTACTTTATTACCATATTTTTCTACAACCTTATGTGGTAAAGGATTGAATTGTGTTTGCATTTTGTTCTCACGCTTTTGTTTTAAGAGAACTTTGTCCCCTTTTTGAATGTCGCTATAACTTGCTAGCCTTTTCCTATCTGCGTACTCTTTACCCTTTCCTTTTTCCTCAGAGTCACGGTCTCTTGTTTCTAAATCATTGTGCTCAAATCTAAGATATGTTAATTCTGGTAATTTTGTTCTGATCGGTCTCCCGTAAAGCATTTCGGCAGGCGATTTTCCCGTGACAGAATGAGGCGTAGACCTGTACATTATTAAATAGTCATTTAAATCTGATTTCCAATTTCGACCTTCTGCTTGCGAAATTCTTATTCTTTTCATAATTGACTGATTTTGCCTTTCCACCTCCCCATTTGCCTGTGGATATAATGGTGTGGTTCTCTTGTGCACAATACCATTATTTTGTAAATAATCGGTAAATACCTCACTGGTAAAGTTTCTTGCATTGTCTGTTTTAAGAGTTAAAGGTAACCCATGTGTAACAAAAAACTTTTGAAGTATATTGATGATATTTTCAGAGGTAATAGATTTTGTGACTTTCAATTCAAAGAACCTCGAATAGTAATCAATCAACACCAAAATATAATCCCCTGATGGAAGTGGACCTAACAAATCAAGAGCTAAATCTTGCCAAGGACCTGTAGGCAATTGTGTTCTAATCATTGGTTCAGGTCGTAAAGGGTTTGATACCAGTTGGCATCCATAGCAAGATTTGCAAAACTTTTCTGCATCCTTATCAATACCTGGCCACCAAACTTTTGTCCTTAAATTACGTTTCATGACAACAATTCCAGGATGACCTAAATGTGCTATTTCTAAAACACGATTTCTCAAATTAGTTGGTATGACAATTCTTGTTCCCCTTAACACTAGATGACCAACTGCACATAATTCGTGTTTAATTGGTAAGTATGTTTTATTTTCAAGCAAATACCATTTTCCTGATAACAAACATTCCTTGATTGAACAAAGATCTTTATCTTTTTCCGACTCGGATTCAATATCCTGAGTTGACATGGAAGAAGGGGTGGAATCAGAAGCAATCAAGCTAATTTCATCTACTTCATCAAATAAATTTTGATTGTTCCCCTTATTTGTCAGTAACCTTGATAAAGAGTCTGCAATGTTATCTTTACCTTTCAAATACTTAACTTTGAAAGAATACGGCTGCAATCTCAAAACCCAACGTTCAATGCGTGCACACGGTTTTGATTTCTTGGAATAGATGTATTCCAAGGGTTTATGGTCAGTGTAAAGGTCAAAATGTATCCCATAAAGATATGCATTGAAATGTTCAAGACCCCATACAACCGCCAGAGCTTCGCGCTCGGTTTGAGAATATCTACGTTCCACGTCTGTTAAGCTCCTACTTGCATAGCTTATTACGCGTGATTCCCCATTTTGATCTTGCGACAAAATTGCACCTAGCCCAACCGGACTTGCATCAACAACGACTTTTGTCGGTGCATTTATATCAAAATATGCTAAGGCATGTGCATCAGACAATTTATCTTTCAACTTTTTGAAAGCATTTCTATGCAACGTGTTCCAACGGAATTTAGCATTTTTCTTGGTCAGTTCACGCAATGGAGCTGATATTGTTGAATAATCAGGTATGTACCTTGCATTATAATTGACAAGACCTAGAAAACTCCTTACCTCACTCGCATTTTTCGGATTGCGTGCATTTTTCACAGATTCTATCTTTGCTTTTGAGGGTTTGATGCCTTGCTCAGATAACTCATGACCCATATATTCTAGCTTTGACATATAGAACTGACACTTTTCTTTATTCAGAGTTAACCCTTTTTCCTGTAAAACACTTAGCACCTTTTTCAAGTGAACTTCATGCTCTTCTCTTGTTTTAGAATGAACGATGATGTCATCCATCACATTTCGTACTCCCTCGCATCCCTGTAGTAATTGTTGAAGTATGTTTTGGTACATTTCTGGAGCACAAGAAATTCCAAATAATAACCTTTTGTAGCGATATAACCCTTTATGTGTTGTGAAGGTTGTTATATCACGTGATTCTGGTGACAGTTCAATTTGATGATAGGCATTCGAAATGTCTAATTTGCTGAACACTTTGCTACCATTCATATCATTTAAGACATCATCTAGTGTAGGGATTGGATGTCGAACCCTTTTTACAGCTGAATTGGCTTGTCTCATGTCCACACATAGCCTAATATCCTTATTTTTCTTGGAAATACAAACAATAGGTGATACCCAGGAAGTAGGACCATCAACTTTCTCTATAATATCCATTTTCTCTAGCTGATCAAGTTTCTTCTCCAGTTTATCACGTAAATTGTAAGGAATTCTCCTTGTTTGTTGAACTATAGGATTTATAGTGTCATCGATAGGAATTCTGAGTTGATAATCCTTCAATTTACCAATTTCATCCCTGAACAAATTCGGAAACTGCTTTGAGATTGGCATTTCTGTGTTTTCAACATTGTTGATTAACTGCAATACTCCAAGATCAACTGCAGTTTTACACGATAAGAGGGGTTGTCCAGTCCCTTTAAGAACCAGAAAATCTGTATCCAGGCATTTTTCATTCTTTGATATTTGTGCTTTAAACATTCCAGCTAATGGTAGTGCTTTTTTAGAGCCATAAGGAAATATTTTCTTCTCTGTTTTACTTTTGGAAATGAATTTGAAATCCTTCTGCTTATTGAGATTGTTCCAAGTTTTCAGATCGATCACATTACAAGAAGCTCCTGAATCAATTATCATAGAAAGAGGAATGTTACCTACTTTGACTGATGTTTTGGAAAGTTTATCTAGTACTGAAAATGTTACCTCTTCGTTTTCGCTATCAGATTTGTCATCTATCGATCGAACATGCTTTTTCTTCTTCTTTCCTTTTGATTTAGATCTACATTTCTTTGCAAAATGTCCTACTTTATGACACTTTCTGCATTCTTCAGATATTGCTGGGCACTTTGGATCACTAGATATATGTCCTAATCTTCCACATCTGTAGCATTCCATCTTCTTTTTACTAGGTTTCTTCTGCGCTTTTGGACTTTGGCTTTTAATTTGGCACGTCTCTTCTGATTTAACCTTTTCTATTGTGGACGCGCAGGCATCAGCTCTTTCATGTGCAGAAGCTATTTCAATGACTTTGTTTAGTGTAAGCTCAGATTCTCTCAAAAATCTCCTTCTTAACGATGTTGAAATGCATTTTTCAACAATGTGGTCACGGATCCTATCTTCTGTGTCGGTGAAGTCACAATTCATTGCTAGTTTCCTTAAGCGTGTACAAAAGTCTTGTACTGTTTCGTTTGACTTCTGTAACTCCGAATTAAATCTATGTCTTTCAAAAGAAACATTCTTCCTTGGCTGGAAGTATTCCGACAGTTTCTCCACAGCACGGTCATAATCAGTGGCTTCCCCCGTGTCTTGAAGAGTTTCAAATATTTGTTGCACTTCTTGACCTACTAGATGTAACAACAAAGCTCTTTTCTGTGTTCTGTCAGTTATTCCAGAACCCACAACATAGTAGTTAAAGGATTTTAACCATCTGTCCCACCTACTGGCTAAATTAGTACTATCTCCATCCAAACTAAATTGTTCTACACTCGCAACTGGCAAAGCTTTAGCCATTGCTAATCGAATTTAATCACAGAACAATTTAATAAGGTCCGGCTTTAGAGGTTGAAAATAGTCAGTTTCCCACGGAATTGAATCCAATTAATTATACTAATTAATGAAAGTGACTATTGTCCAGTATAAACTGTCCCATATTATCCTCTTTCCAATTGGAAAAAAAAAAAAGAACAATATCCTCGTCGCCAAAATATGTTATGTCCAGGGACAAAATAATAAGAGTCACGTATTCTAGATACTACAATGTATTGCTGTCTACTCTCTAACTAACAACTCTCTGAGAATACATATGGTACATAGCTATATAGATAGTAATATGATATACATAGTTTACTCCATACACTACAAGCGCAGTTTAGCCTCTGGAGCTAAAAAGCCCTCTTGTTATTTTTCTAATCGTGAGAAAGCAAAACTGACATAGGAGCACTGTCCTTCTATGGCTGACCCGGCACAGCTAGCTTCAAGAAATCAATTTGAGGGGCCCGATCACCCCCATAGTCGAATGACCAGTATCGCTTTAAGACCAACTGTCCTAGAAGCTCGACCCTAGGATCCAGGCTTGGGCCTCTTTGGAACTGATTTTGTATGACTGAAAGCGGTGTAAAACGCCGATCATTCATTAAGTCAATCAATAAATGAATATAGACCTATGGCCTTACAGAACTGGATGAATTAGTGCAAACGGACAGACCGTAGAAATGAAAACACAAGTGTTACCGACAAAAGCTGAAATCCATGAGTATTTCAATCAATTCAAACCTAAATTGAGCCATGAACTCACTTGTACAGCATCAACAAACCTACCCAAGTTAAAAAAAATAAGGTTGATGCTCACGAGGTGTCAGTTTCAAGTCAACATTAATGTTCAAGCGAGAAAATAAAACTGATAAATAAATGAAAAAGAAATAAACAAAAGTTTAAAAAAACCATTAAACATGTTTTACGCTTCCTTTTGTCATCAAACATATCTGTTCTTTTCGAAATGGCTGTCAAGTCGTCAGCTCAATACTGATGGTGGCCGGTATGCAAGTCGGATATCGACCTCATACATCGGTCTTTCCGTATAAGAACGACCAGGGCACGAGCTTCACAAAACACCTTGAGCGCTTCCCGCTCTCGGTGTTTCGTAAAGCTCGTGCCCAGGTCGTTCTCATACGGAAAGACCTCGTACTCAGTCAATATCCTATACATGAAACACTAGAGCTCTATGCTTTCTCAACCTACTGTGTATTCAAATCTTGTACATTTAATTCTTTTCCCCAAAAAAATAGTGTTAGACTCTTCTAAACTCAAATAACTGCAGATCTATGACAAATTAGAAATTTTATGAAACTGAGCTGAAATTTTATGATAGAGGAGAAAGCATTGTAGAAAATCTAGAAAATCTAGTTACCAGCATTTTCTTCCTTTCCCACAATGTTTGCAAAAACTATCTCCCTTGGAGTTGTTAAACCTAAGAAAATATGTGGTGAAGGATGAAATTCTAAAGTACGAAAACAACAAGAGGGCCAAGATGGCCCTGGATATCTTGGCCCTGGATCACTCACCTGAAGTGCAAGTAGCCCCCATTCACCAGAGCCATGTTTCTACACAGATCAAAATTTCACGAACAGTTTTTTGAAAAGGGTCAGCCAAAGAGCATCTCTGTGAAATTATTTCAAAATCTGACGAACGGTTTCAGAGAAGAGAAGAAGATCCTTTAATAATTTCTTCATTTCCGTATAGTGCAAGTAGCCCCCATTCACCAGAGCCATATTTCTTGAGGGATCAAATTTCACGAACACTTTTTGAAAAGTGATATCTAAGGAACATCTCTGTGAAATTATTTCAAAATCTGACCAGCGGTTTCAGAGAAGAATTTTTAAGAATTTCGTAATTTCTGTATAGTGCAAATAGCCCCCGATCACCAGAGCCATGTTTCTTGACAGACAATTTCACGAACAATTTTTGAAAAGGGTCACCCAAGGAACATTTCTGTGAAATTATTTCAAAATCTGACCAGCGGTTTCAGAGAAGAATTTTTAAGAATTTCGTAATTTCTGTATAGTGCAAATAGCCCCCATTCACCAGAGCCATGTTTCTTGACAATTTCATGAACAATTTTTGAAAAGGTTCACCCAAGGAACATCTCTGTGAAATTATTTCAAAACCAGACAAGTGGTTTTTGTGGAGATTTTTAGAGAATTTCCTAGAAAATTCCATTTGGTTGTCATGGCAACCATAGTTTTTGATGGAATAAAATTCTGTGAGCACTTTTCAAAGAGGACCTCCCAAGGAACATTCCAGCCAAGTTTGGTCCAAATTGGCCCAGTGGTGTAGGAAGAGTTGATGTTTAAATAATTGTTGATGACACACTGACGCGCAACGGACACTGGGTAATCCTAAAAGCTTCCCTCAAGCATGTTGTGCTCAGGTGAGCTAAAAAGAAAATTGAAAGGTATGATCTTGTAGAAAAGAAAATGAAACTTAATGTGTTTTTATGAAGGCAATAAATCTATAGATTTAGATCTATGACTTTAGCAAAATGACAAAAATTTAGACTTAGTGTATGCTGTAATAATAACAGAAAAAATTTTTGCAGATGGAAAATTTTATGATGGAATGCGTTCTGTACCCTATACCTAGCAGTTATGTGTTTTAACTCATTACCAATCGACAAAGTTTTACGCACATCCAAATCAAAAGCATTTGCAGACGACAAAATAAAAGTGACTGAAATTTTGAAGTTTGTTTTCTGAAGGGTAGAAAACATGGTGGCAAAAGGAGAAAATGCTGGTCACCAGCATTTTCTCCTTTTCCCACAATGTTTTCTACAGGCTTCTTTCGCAGGGGCATCAAAAGTAGGGATTGTGTGGTAATGGGTTAACTCTGGACCAAATGACAAAATCATAAACTGGTACAAACTGAAAGCAGATGACAAAATGAATCCGACTTAAAAAATTGAAATACCTTTTGGCAGGGATAGAAAATATGGCGTGAAATGGAGAAAAGGCTGGTTTTCAGCATTTTCTCCTTTTCCCACAATGCTTTCAAAAAGCTTCTTTCAAATGTTTGTTTCCCAGAACTTTTTTTTAAAAAAACACTTCTTTCACAGCTTCATTAAAAGTCGGAATCATGTGATAAAAAGTTAAACGCTCTGAGGAAGTGCTTTTGAAAAATGTTGTGGGAAAAGGAGAACATGCTGGTATTCACAATGTTTTCAAGCATTTCGAAAAAACAAATATCATTTGGGTCTTATTTGTTACCTGCAAATGCATCTAGTTTGAACAAACAATTTTGTTGAAATTCTATCCCTCCCCTCCATCAACTAAAAAAGTATCTTGGCAGAATGGGTTATTGTACACTAGCATGAAATTCTTTCCAATGGTATTGGAGCTATTCACCCAGACGGACACTCTGACGGACAGACGGACGGGTGGACAGACAGACAGCCCTAAAACTACGTCCTTTCGCCTTTGGCACGGAATAACAAGTCTCACATTTTATAATTCAGGATGAAATACCCACTTACTGCCAAATATAAACAATTCAAGGTTCAAACTGCTGACAAATCTTTAATTTTGTACCATTTATTTTACAAGTGCAAGTAATGTATTAAAGTGGAATTTGTCCAAATTCCAGTAGCTGACAGAAAATGTAGTGTAGAACTAGAGTAGAAGTTGCCTCAAGCTTTTCAACTTCCCACCAAACTAGAAAAATGTGTATTTTTGTATAGCCTGGGTAAATGTATGGTAAAACCATCCATAAGTGAAAAAAAAAAAATCAGTTAAAAATAAATTTTTGTCAGTATTTCCTTCACTCTTTACCAAACAACAAAATTTTAGACATGTCTGAATAGAGACTATTTGTAGACTGCAAATTAACCCATTACCAAACGACAATAATTTAGACTGGTCCAAATTGAAAGCATTTGCAGACGACAAAATAAAAGTGACTGAAAATTTGAAATTTGTTTTGTGAAGGGTAGAAAACATTGTGGGAAAAGGAGAAAATGCTGGTTACCAGCATTTTCTCCTTTTCCCACAATGTTTTCTAAAGGCTTCTTTCTCAAAGGCGTCAAAAGTAGGGATTGAGTGGTAATGGGTTAACTGACTCAAGTGATGGATCTGTAATAGGGTAGAAAACATTGTGGGAAAAGAAAAAAAAATGCTTGTTTCCTGCTTTTTCTATTTGTACCATAATGTTTTCAAAAGCTTTCCTCTCTGGATCATTAACCCATTACCACACTATCCCTACTTTTGACACCCCTGAGAAAGATGCCTTTCGAAAACATTGTGGGAAAAGGAGAAAATGCTGGTAACCAGCATTTTCTCCTTTTCCCGCAATGTTTTCTACCCTTCACAAAACAAATTTCAAATTTTCAGTCACTTTTATTTTGTCGTCTGCAAATGCTTTCAATTTGGTCCAGTCTAAAATTTTGTCATTTGGAAATGAGTTAAATCATGGGATTGTCTGGTAAAGGGTAGATGGGATACCTTCAAGTAATTTATGTATTTTTTATATTCGCCCAAGTAGTTTTTTAAAAGGCCTACAGAATGTCATATGATAATCAAAGAGTGTGGATCATATTTAACCCATTAGCACACAATCCTTACTTTTGAGACCCTGAGAAAGAAGTCTTTAAAAGACATTGCGGGAAAAGGAGAAAATGCTGGCAACTCAGCATTTTTCTCCTTTTCCTGCAATGTTTTCTACCCTTCCTAAATTGATTTTCATTTTTTTATTTACATTTATTTTGTCGTCTGCAAATGCTTTGAATTTGGACAATTTCAAAATTTTGTTGTTTGGTAAAGAGTTAAACAGATATAATAAGGTCATGGCTGTTTTCTTAATAGTAGATGAAGAATTCCTGATCTCACAATGAAAATCCTTTTTTTTTTCCCCTTTACCATTCAATGACGACTTTAGATGCTCCTGGAAAAGAAGCCTTCTGAAAACATTGTCGGAAAAGAAGAAAATGCTGGTGACCAGCAATTTCTCCTATTCCCACAATGTTTTCTACTCTCGAAGAAAAAATTACACCTATTTAGCCACACTGAAATTATTGTCTGCAAATGCTTTCAATTTGGAAAAGGCTAAAATTTTGTCATCTGGTAATATATTAACCTATTAAATGCCATTTTTTTTTACTAAATGTGGCAAGAAATTCTCTACAATTGTTAAGAATAATGTTTTGTTACATTTGCCACTGTTTTGCAAGAAATTGTGATTCACAGCAAAAACAAACAGTTCTTGAAACACTGGTAACCATCATTTTCTCCTTTTCCTACAATGTTTCCAACGGAAACACTTTAATTTCAAGCAAAGTTTTGTTGTCGTCTGCAAATACTTTCATTTTGGACAAGTCCAAAATTTTGTTCAGAGTAAAGGTGTTGAGCAAACATTGTTGGGAAAAACTTCTGGTTCTCCTTATACTACACAACTGTTTTTGATAGACTTATTCATTAGAATCATAAAATCATAGAATTAGTTGATAAAAAGTTTGTATTTCATCCAAACCACCCATAAATATTACAAAGTATAACAATAAATTACCCCCTCCATTCTTGTAGCAGAGAAATGGAAATCGCCAAATGTTTCCAAGTCCAACAATTCCTCCAATGGACATCATAATAAAATCCATCTGGGATGAGAAGACTGCCCGCCTGGAGACATCCTTCCTTTTGTTTGCACCATCAGAGTCTGTCAGGGCCACCATAGCCTCTCTTTTGACTTCCATCTCCTGTTAGCTGTCAGTTGTAGTAGGCAACTGTGCTCAGCTTTTTACATTTATATAAACAAGAGGGCCATGATGGCCTTGAGTAGCTCACCTGAGTCTTTTGACCAAATATAACTAATTTCCAATCTCTTCCAAAATATCAAGGTAAGCATTCTAACAAATTTTCATGAGTACTGGATTAACTAGAGCTATCACTAAACGTAATTATACCCATTATACATACCAAAAATCATAAAAACAGGCCTTTGTCACAGAATGCAGAATGGTTAAGTACAAAAGTAAGAGTTGAAAAAAAGTTCAAGGGGAGATAATTCTGCAACAAATTGTAGCAGGGTCAAGAAAATTGCACACTTACAACTTCATATATATAGGAACTTTGTGTGTAAATTTGAGTTCAGTACCTGAAAAATTGTAGGGAGTATTGCTCCGGACAAATCTGTGTCTAATGACAGATGGTAGGACAGACGGACAATCATGGCTATTCCAGTATACCCCCTCCACTTCGTTAACTGTGGCAAAAATCACTGGTTGAATATTTCGGCACCCTATCTCTGCATTACCCAAAGGTACCATATTCACTTTCCTATAAGATATGCAAACTTTTACTCAAATTGTAAAGTTGTGCTGTTCAATGAAAATTGTTTTCAGACATGATGCTTACCAAAACTGTGTTTCCATATTTTGTGCATACACAGCTGAGTTTAGAGAAACTTAAGGTATCCCTGGTGACCTAGTTTTTTGACCTGATATTTTCAAACTTGTCAATGATATAATTGGAAAAATAAAATGTTCTGACCTAGATTCACGAGTTTTTGGACAGAATAAGTAGCCTCAAAAGTGAATACAAGGCAGATGGTAACAATGCTTGAAAGACGCCACATAATCACAAAAGCTCACCTTGACCACTATGTACTCAGGTGAGCTAAAAAGCTGTAAGCATTGAATCAATATACAAAAAGTTTTGAATCAATATACAAAAAGTACTTGCAGTATATAATAAACGTTTAGAGTTTCTGTATTGGGTAGACACCCAAGTGTGTTTTCTACATTTTCATTCTTAACATACCAAGTGCAGCATTTTTGAGGTGTATATTGTTGATCAGGATCAGGCTGTTTTCTCTGAGCCATCTGATCTTTAATTTTTCCTTCCATTCTTTCCCAGGGTTCACAAAGGGTAATACTGATGTAACTTATTTTACCCTATGGGCTTACTTTTCTCTACTCAAAATGAATCTCGAGGTCACAGGTTTCTATGTATAGATAGAAGATTTTATACTGATGGGTTTTTCTAACCCATTACCACACAATCCCTACTTTTGACGCCCCTGAGAAAGAGGCCTTTTGAAAACATTGTGGGAAACGGAGAAAATGCTGGTAACCAGCATTTTCTCATTTTCCCACAATGTTTTCTACCCTTCACAAAACAAATTTAAAATTTTTAGTCACTTTTATTTTGTCACCTGCAAATGCTTTAGATTTGGACAAGCCTAAAATCTTGTCATGTGGTAAAGGGTTAAGAAACCATGAAATTGATATTAACAAGACTTCAATCCACAACTTCTGTATCTTTCGAATTCAGTAAATATCAAGAACAGTCTGCATAGGAAATGCAGCCGCAGAAAAGTAATTAACCTCAGAGAAGTATTTCTCGACTGAAAATGTTCATCTCATAATTTAGTTTGCACCCAAAGGGTAAACAAATATCTTTACTCTTCACTGAACAACAAGATTTTGGACATTTTACATTTGAAAGCGCTTGAAAATGACAAAGATGGAGCAAATGAAACATTTGTCTTTCTGTAAATGACAAACATTACAGAAAGCGGAGAAAATGCTGGTTACCAGTATATTCTTCTTTTCCCATGTTTTTCAAAAACTTTCTTTCTCAGGACTGTTAAAATGCAAGGCGTTACTCTTTAGCCTGCTAAGTAATTACCTGGAATCTTTTGTATTGAGAAAACTGATTAGACAGCAGAGAGCATGTTGTCTGATCTTGAATGTACTCTGTCACCCATTCTTTTTGTATGTTATTCTACCGTAATCTACCTTGAAATTACAATATTTGTGTATTTTCTCTAGACCAAAACCACTTGAATTCAAATATTTAATATTTTAAGGTTTCTTAAATGAAGTGAGAAATTGGATTTTCATCTTCATATCCCAATCCCATAAACAGAACAAGATACTATACTTCCCAAATGGGTCTTTTTTGGTAAAAAAAAAATGAAAAATATTGTTTGGAAAAAAGTAATAAAAATTTTGAAAAAAAAAACTTTAGTTTTTTTTCTAATAGTGAACTGGTGGTTAATGCATTTTTATTTGTTTGCAGTTTAAACATGTTTATTTTACATCAATTGAGAAACATGCTCTTACAGCTTATACTAATCTCCAACAATTCTACTTTCTGGGAACTACACTGGTACTTGCCCTGAATGTGTGGACCAATGAAGAATCAGGTATCAAACTTGGGACCTTTCGATTACGAGGCCCACAGTCTACCTCATGACCACGGGCACCACAGTGCAGTTTGAATGTGACATTACTATAATGTCAAGGTGCAGCATCCTTATATGGCTTGCAACATGCGAAAAAACGCATTTGGACATTGGCATAAAGTGTCATCTCCGATCAGCCTGTACAGTCTGTCCGGGCTAATCCAAGATGGCACATTATGACTACACTAGATTTTGTTCTTCAGTAGTCTTGTTCAAAACAGAAAATTACACAAAAACGGAAAGTGTCGTCTCTATTTCCTTTCTGGCTATATCATAGACCAGTCAAAAAGGAATAGAAAATCTACACTAAAAACAAAGACAAGGAAAAGTCTGTAGTATGAAAAACACATGAAAAGCTTTACTGTAAAAGAAGTATTTAGCTGTACAAAGTAATTTTGCTCTTTTTCAAAGCTTCTAAAAACCTAGAAGGCTGAGGTTTTAGAAAATATTGTGGAGTACCGAAAAATTGCTCTTAACAGGATTTTCTTCTTTTACTATCATGTTTTCTACCCTTTCAAAGACAAACCTCATCTGAGCCTCATTTTGCCTTCTTCAAAATACTTTCAATATGGAAAGGACTAAAATGTTCGCCTTTAGTTGGGAGTTAAAAAGCCATTAAAGTACAACTCTGTATTCAGAATCATTTAATTATGACAAAAATCACTGAGCGTTAAAACCAATATAAATACATGTACATGTAACAAAAATAATGGAGAGCTCCGTCAGAAAGAGGTTTAATTCTTATCAAACAACAGAATTATATAGACTGGTCCAAATTCAGAGCACTTGCAGACGACAAAATGAATGTGACTGAGAAATTAAAATTCCTTTGGGGAAGGCTAGAAAACATTGTGGGAAAAGCAGAAAATGCTGGTTACCAGCATTTTCTCCTTTTCCCACAAAGTTTTCAAAAGGCTTCTTTCTCATGGTCCTTAAAAGTCGGGACTGTGTGGCTGAGAGTTAATGCATCTGCAAAAAGTAGTGATCTAGGTCAGCCTGGGCAGTCCGCAAAGCTAGAATCATTTTGATTCGGTGCAATTTTCTGCATGTCCAAGTAGATTCTACACTATGATTTTGTTGGGTCTACACTGTTCAATGGGTATTATGGATCCAATGAATGAATGAATGAATAGCGTTTTAAGGCCCTTCGACAACTTACGTCATATTGGGCACACTTACCTAGTAAACAATAACGCGAGGTGAAAATAACATACATATGCAACAACATACCCACGACAAACATGATGAATGAGGAATGGACAAAACAAAAAATGATGCCCCTTTTGTCGCCTTTTACAACATGCATGCTGTCATGTTTGTTCCGCCGGATGAAATGGCAGATGTGACGATTGCAGGACTGCAGTGGTTTATTCTTATACCTCCTGATTAAACCACATGGGGTCCCACAGGCCAACTGATTCCCATTTCAAACCCTATTTACATCGAGAAAAAAAAAAAAATGGATTTGGAACAAGAACTTCAAAGCCTGCTCAATCCTACAAATTACGAGGAAAGCAGGCGTTCATCTCTAATTTTAGTCGCCTTCTACGACATGCCATAGAGAAAGGTTGAGGTCTTATTCTATACAGTACAAAAAAAAAACGGGAACCCACGGGGAATTATGGATCCAAATTAAATTCGATGACTTGCTTGATATCGTGCATCTGAGATGCATTACACCCCTATTTGCCAGAGCAATAATCATGAACAACCCTGTATGTAACAAGCATACTTGTGGGGTAGAAGTACACTTTAACTCTTTTGATGATCCTGAGAAAGCATCTTCACGAGCCAAGTTTACGATCACTAAGTGGATCTTAGCTTGGCCGATTGAGCCCGATTTCGAGATTCCTGCGATACGCCCTCTATTGGATGCTGGATATTACCCCCCTTTACATCATATTTCTAAAAGTAAATGAAATATCGTTTTACAAACAGCTTACAAATACACTTGAAGCGATAAGCAGACATCTACGTGGGCTTCCATGTTTACTTTCTATTCCTTCTTCTATTTTTATCAAAGATGAAATGCTATGAGCGATTTCATTCATTGCTGCTAGAACTGGCTGCATCCAATGAAAAAGCGTATCCGGTGAATATAAAAATCAAGCTCGATCTGCCAAGGGTAGAGTAGCGTAGTGAATCGTCAGCCATGGCTTGCGAAGATGCTGAGAAAGAGGCCTTTTGAAAATATTGTGGGAAAAGGAGAAAATGCTGGTAACCAGCATTTTCTCCTTTTCTCACGATGTTTTCTCTCTTCTTCAATACAAATTTCAAATTTTGAGTCACTTTTATTTTGTTGACTGCAAATGTTCTCCATTTTGACCAGTCTGTAATTTTGTCATTTGGTTAAGATTCTTTTCTATACATTTTTTTGCACTGCAGATTTTTTTTTACGTTTCAAAATTTGAACAACTTCAAAAAACACTAGAAAGCCATGATGGTCCTGCATCGTTTTACGTGTAGGGTGTATGTTGACAATATTGTATATTGCATCCGTCTGTTTACCTAATATGCATTCCTGAGTTTCTGTAACCATTACTAAGCAAAATATTCTATAAAAGCCACCTGCTGATTTTCCACAAAAACACATCACCAAGAGAGTTATTAGCATGGAACGACAAATGAATCCCAATGCATTGACTATCATCAAACTTGCAAAAGAAATAGGTTGACCATTAACATCTAGGTATCATTACTTTTTGCAAACTGCACAGTGCAAGATCACACTGAACAGAACATGCAGTCTGATCTTTGATCTACACTGTTCAATAATGAGATATCTTTTGTTGTAAAATAACTTTCATATTGGAAAATTGGGTTTTTCCTACCAGCTTGAAAATTTCATTTCTTTTAAAAAGCAGGACAATGGTTAATACGATATTCTTTACAAGTCTTTGCTGATTTCCCACTCATAAATATCAACAAAAGAATAATAAGCATGGACAGACAAATGAATCCCCACGCAATGACTATTATCAAACCCTAAAAAGAAATTATGCTCTAATGTTTCAAGTCCTGTGCATCATTCCTTATGCTGTCTAGCCAGTCTCACTTTCATTTGTGGACAGTGTAGATCAAGATCAGACTGCACAGAATGTGCAGTCTGATCTTTGATCTACACTGTCCGATTAGAAGATATACCTTTCAAATTGGAAAATTGAGTTTTTATCCTACCAGCTTAAAAGTTTCATTTCTTTTAACTCATTACAAACCAAAAATACTTTAGGCTTGTCCAAATCAAAAGCATTTGCAGACGACAAAATAAACGTGACTGAAAATTTGAAATTTGTTTTGTGAAGAGTAGAAAACATTGTGGGAAAAGGAGAAAATGCTGCTTACCTCAATGTTTTAATCACATACATAAATTTTAACTCATTACCAAACAACAAAATTTTAGGTTTGTCCGAATCGAAAGCATTTGCAGATGACAAAATGAATTCGAAATTTGTTTTGTGGAGAGAAGAAAACGTTGTGGGAAAAGGGAGAAAATGCTGGTTACCAGCATTTTCTCCTTTTCCCACAATGTTTTCTATAGGCTTCTTTCTCAGGGTCATCAAAAGTAGGGATTGTGTGGTAATGAGTTAAATAGCATGATAAGGGTTGATTTGTTTGTTTGGATGGTGTTTTACGCCGCTTTCAACAGTATTTCGGTCATATCACCGCAACATATCACATATTCATGTTTCCTGGGTTTCACCAGTACTAGGCTAGGCTCTGAAGTGTCTTGCCCAAGGATGCTCCTGTGACCAGCCAATATAGCTCAGTAGGTAGAGCGTAGGACTCGGGAACACAATGTTCCCGGTCACAACAGGTTGCGGGTTCGAATCCCCGGGTGGCCAACTCAAGTTACTAATAGTCTTTCGGATGAGACTAACTGAGGTCCCGTGTGACAGTGCTATATGCAAAGCACGTTAAAGAACCAGGCGAAGCTCTCAGTAGTTTCGACCTGTATCCTTGCACTATCCCCAGTAACAACTAACAGTCTTATGAGGGCGTCGCTCAGATGGGCAACCTGTAGCGACGATACCTGGACCTCCAGATCACGAGTCCTGCACTTTACCACTGAGCCACACAGGACCCAATAAGGGTTAATATTACAATTTCATAGTGGAAAGAGAAACTTTTCCTCCACAATTTGAATGGTAAATTCTCTCTCAATATCTATCCATGTGTTACATTCTATGCAAGTGTGTTGTACCCACTATCACATGCTTTTTGGTAGTTTTTCGAGAAATAATGGTGGATGGTACGGTTTAATATTTAACTCTTTACCACACAATCCCGACTTTTAACGACCCTGAGAAAAGAGCTTTTTGAAAACATTGTGGGAAAAGGAGAAAATGCTGGTAACCAGCATTTTCTCCTTTTTCCACAATGTTTTCTACCCTTCCCTATAACACATTTCAATTTTTTAGCCACACTTATATAATTGTCGTCTACAAATGCTTTCAATTTGGATAAGTCTACAAGTTTGTTGTTTGGTAAAGAGTTAACTCTTTACTCCATAGATACTCATTTCTACACATTGCTTGCAGGAGCCTTTGGAAAACATTGTGGCAAAAAGTGAAATTGCTCATGTTGAGCAATTTCACCTTATGCCACAATGTTTTCTATGCTATCAAAAGGTGTCATATGCACATAAGAATCAACTTCATCCTTGCTGTTGTTTAGGGTCAACTAGAGATACCTTTGAAATGCCTTATGGGGTAAGGAGTTAATTGTAACAACCAGTGAATTATACAAATTTCATACTCTCTATTAAACTGTTCAACTGAAGGTGGAAACAGCAGTTCCCTCACACCAATTGCCTAAGTAAAGAGTGTGTGTCATTCAACCAGAGATAAAACAAAATTTGCATGCAATTATCCTGTATTTCAGACACTTTACATAATATCGTAATGCATTCTTATGTGGAGGGGGTATGCCATGGGGAATTACCGAAAAAACATTCCGTACCCGATTTTGAAAGAAAAAAAAAAAACATTTGTTATTTTCACTGAAAGATTAAAATTTATTTCAACCCCTAAATCTCATTGGTAATACTGTCTTGAGTTGCACAGCCACTTGTGAATACATTATGATGTTCACTCGAACAAATCATTTTTAATCTTCTAACCAAAAAAAAAAAGCAAGAGGACTATGATGGTCCTATTTTGCTCACCTGAGTACTAAGCAGTAAAGGTCTACAATGAAGATAAATACCAAACATTGAGGTTCAAGGCCAAATGATAATGAAACGAGTGGCAAAGTGTCACAACATATGCCCATCCCACCAGCAATTGTCGAGGAGGTATAATAGCTGCAAAGGGCAGGCAATACAACAAACATGTTCACCAAGTCTCAAGTCAATTTGACAAACCAAATATCAAAGCTCTCCGAAGAATTTTAAAGTTTTCCTTTTTTGTTCCTATGTTTAGAACTTGTGACCCCTTGGGCAGGGCCAGTTTTGACCCCTGGGGCATCTTATGAACAAACATGGTAGAGGTCCACTAGTAGATGCTAAATACCAATATCAAAGCTCTAAACTTTGTAGTTTCAGAGAAGAAGAATTTTAAATTTTTCCTTTTTAATTCCAATGTTGAAACTTGTGACCCCCGGGACTGGGCCAATTATGACCCTAGGGACATCATATGAATAAACTTGGCAGAGGTCCACTAGGAGATGCTTTTTACCAAATATCGTTCTCAACAACTTCTGGTTTCAAAGAAGAAGAATTTTAAAGTTTTCCTTTTTTTTCCCCCAACGTTCAAACTTGTGACCCACGGGGTGGGGCCAGTTTGGACCCCAGGGGCATTAAATGAACAAAATTGGAAGAGGTTTACTAAGAGATGCTTCATACAAAATATCAAAGCTCTAAGCCTTCCAGTTTCAGAGAAGAAGAATTTTAAAGTTTTCCTTCTTTGTTCCTATGTTCAAACTTGTGACCCCTGGAGCCTCATATGTAGAGGTCTACTAGGAGATGCTACATACCAAATATCAAAGCTCTACTCCTTCCAGTTTCAGAGAAGAAGATTTTTAAAGTTTTCCTTCTTTGTTCCTATATTTCGAACTTGTGACCCACGGGGCAGGGCAAGTTTTGACCCCAGGGACATTATATGAACAAACATTGTAGAAGTCCACTAGGAGATCCTTTATACCAAATATTAAAGCCCTACATCTTCTAGCTTCAGAGAAGAAGAATTTTAAAGTTTTCCTTCTTTATTTCTATGTTTCAAACTTGTAACCCCCTGGGTGGGGCCAGTTTTGACCTCAGGGACATCATATAAGCACCCTCGGTAGAGGTCAACTAGGAGATGCTACATACCAAATATCAAAGCCCTGCACCTTCTAGTTTCAGAGAAGAAGAATTTTAAAGTTGTCGTTCTTTGTTCCTATGTTTCAAAATTGTGACCCCCGGGGCCGGGCCAGTTTTAACCCCAGGGACATCATATGAACAATCTTGGTAGAGGTCCACCAGGAGATGCTACATACCAAATATCAAAGCTCTACGCCTTCTAGTTTCAGAGAAGAAGATTTTCAAAGATTTTGCTATTTTCTTCATTTTGGTTGCCATGGCAACCAGAATTATAGGTGGAATTCAATCTCTTCAACAACTTTGGTAGAGCTTCACCCAAGGAACATCCCTGCCAAGTTTCATCAAGATTGGCCCAGTGGTTTAGGAGGAAAAGATGTTTAAAGAAATGGTGGATGACGGACGACAGACATTGGACGATCACAAAAGCTAACCATGAGCACTCTGTGCTCAGGTGAGCTGAAAACAGACCAAATATCATTTATTTACACACACTTGGTATTGTGCTTACTAACTTTTTCACAACCAAAGTTGTAAATCACAATACCATACAGGCCCGTAGGAAGCAATTTTGGAGGAGGGGGGAAGGGCTAAAATTTTCGGAATTGGCTTGTCCAGATTTGACATATATTGCATTTGGTTATGCAATGGGAATCTGATGGACACTCCACTTCGTATGACAGACTAGAAAACTTAAAGCTGGGAACCCTTTTTTTTTTTTGCCTCATTCATTATTTCAGAGTTTAATTTTTCAAAAAAGCTCTCTTCGTCTGCTTCAAAGGACATAATGCCAAAGTTGACCAAAAGATTATTTCAACAGTCTGGTGAAAAATAAAGATTTCAAAAATGAGAATTGGTGTTGACAAGAAAATCTATTAATGTGAGTATCACTGTTTAAGTACTCACATTGAACTGAAAGCCGAATATAAGCAGTATGCTGTGACATCGGATTTGACTCTGTGACTTCACTAGCTGATGTATGTAGAGAATTTGATTCTCAGTGTTAGTGCCGTGTGTGTGTGTGTTTTTTTTTTTGTAAAAACGCTCCTAGTCAGATGCAAAGAAAGTTGCTAACACCTGTATCAGTAAAATGGAGAAAATGACTTCATTCTACAATTGAACAAGATGGCCCTGGATCGCTCACCTGAATTTTTGAGGGGACCCTTTTTTTTTTTTTAGGTATTGAAACATTGAAAACAAAATTGTTATTTTGCCAAGCGATTTTCAAAAGGTCACCTGTAAAAGTCCTTTCAAAATCTGACCATCAGTTTCACAAAAGAAGAATTTTTAAGAATTTCTTCATATCTGTATAGTGCAAGTAGCCCTCATTCACCAGAGCCATGTTTCTTGATGGATCAAAATTTAGCAAACGTTTTTTGAAAAGGGTCATTCAAATAAAATTTCTGTGAAATTATTCTAAAATCTGACAAGCCGTTTCAGAGAAGAAGAATTTTCAATAATGTCTTCATGTCTGTATAGTGCAAGTAGCCCCCATTCACCAGAGCCATGTTTCTTGACAGATCAGAATTTTGCGAACAATTTTTGAAAAAGGTCACCCAGGAAAATTGCTGTATAAATTGTTTTAAAATCTGACAAGCGGTTTCAGAGAAGAAGAATTTCCAAGAATTTCTTCATTTCCATATAGTGTGAGTAGCCCCCATTCAACAGAGCAATGTTTCTTGACAGATCAAAATTTCATGAACAGTTTTTGAAAAGGGTCACCCAAGGATCATCTCTGTGAAATAATTTTGAAATCTGACAAGCCGTTTCTGAGGAGAATTTTTCAAGAATTTCTTCATTTCTGTATATAGTGCAAGTAGCCCCCATTCACCAGAGCCATGTTTCTTGAGGAATCAAAATTTGGGGAACAATTTTTGAAAAGGGTCACCCATAGAACATCCCTGAGAAATTATATCAAAATTTGACCTGCACTTTCAGAGGAGAAGAATTCTTAAGAATTTCTTCATTTCTGTATAGTGCAAGTAGCCCCCATTTACCAGAGCCATGTTTCTTGATGGATCAAAATTTTGCTATCAATTTTTGAAAAGGTTCACCCAAGGAAAATCCCTGTGAAATTATTTTAGAATCTGGCCAGTGGTTTCAGAGAAGAAGATTTTTAGAGAATTTCTCTGAAAATTCCATTTGGTTGCCATGGCAACCAGAGTTTTTGATGGAATCAAATTCTGTGAACAATTTCTAAAGGGGACCTCCCAAGGAACAATCCAGCCAAGTTTGGTCCAAATTGGCCCAGCGGTTTAGAAGCTGATGTTTAAAGAATTGTTGACGACGCACGACAGACACCAGGTGATCCTAAAAGCTCCCCTTGAGCATGTTGTGCTCAGGTGAGCTAAAAACTATGGTCTCACTTGAATTATTTACTGACAGTTCAGTCATATACAACAATTGTCTTGCAAATTGTCCCCGCCCCCTCCTTTCAGCCCTACCATATTCATGTTGAAATATCAATTTTTCACAAGATCTGCCTTTTCAAACCAAACAGATGGGATCAATTGATGCACTGATGACTATGAAATTCCTCTATGCTTAAATACCCCCTCCAGCTTAAATATACCCTCCAACTCCCTCCATCTAAGGCACTTCCTGCCTCTCTGCTAATTACTGTATTACTAGTATTCCTTGCTTTACTTATGCTTTGTACCAGATCAAAGGTCAAATTTCAATTTTTGAGTCATTATTTATTTTGTTATCTACAAAGTCTTTCGATAAAGACAAATCTAAATTTTGTTGTCTAGTAACCCTAGATTAAAGAGTTAAACATTCACTTAGAAAAGGCATTAATATTTTGATAGCAAAGTACATCTCCACAGCCTTTTAACCCTTTCCCAAACAAGCCCTTGTTTTTACGTATCTGCAGTACAAGTCTTTTGAAAACACTGTGGGAAAAGGAGAAATCGCTCATAACGAGCAATTTCTTCTTTTCCCACAGTGTTTTCTACCTGTTTGGAGAACTTTCTGCCATTTTTATCGAATTTGGAATTGTCGTCTGCAAACTCTTTCTGTTTCGAAGAGTCTAAACTTTGTCGTATGGGAAAGGGTTAAATAAGCACTACCTTTCTAATAAATGTACTGTGTGCTGTATTGGCATTGAAAGACATAAAATTTATTATAACAATAGAAGTTTGTTTGGCAATAAACGTTTATAGGGAAAATGGTCCAACCTGGCTTGAAATAATGCAAGCAGAAAAGGACAATAGACACAGTGCAATGACATAAGGTTGCCAATTTTCAACCAATAAAGTGAACAAGAGGGCCAAGATGGCCCTGGATCTCTCACCTGAATTTTTGAGAGGATCATAGCCAATTTTCTTTTCAGGTATTGAAACTTTAGAAACAAAATCATTATTTTGCCAAGCAATTTTGAAAAGGTCACCTGTAAAAACCATTTCAAAATCTGTCACTACTCCTACAATCATCACCACAGCAATGATTTTGCTAAATCAGAATCCTGCAAATGAATTTTTGGATAGACTACCCAAGGACAATTTCTTGTGGAAGGTCACATGTTTGATAGTGATTAAAAACATATGTAAAACAAGAGCAACACATGTAGGTGCCAACAATTGGTAGTTATTTTTCGACAGATAAAAATTTCCCCAACAATTTTTAAAAAGGGTAACCCAAGGAACATTTCTGTGAAATTATTTCAAAATCTGACCATCCACTCCAGAGAAGAAGAATTAAGAAATTCCTCTTCATGTCCCTGAAGTGCAAATAGCCCCCACCACCAGAGCCATGTTTCTTGACAGATCACGATTTTGTGAACAATTTTTGAAACGAGTCACCCACTGAACATTGCTGCGAAATAATTTCAAAATCTGACAAGCGATTTCAGAGAAGAAGAATTTTTAAAAATTTCTTCAAGTCTGTCTGATGTAAATAGCCCACAGCCATCAGAGCCATGTTTCTAGAATGGGTCAAAATTTCTTGAACAATTTGCAATAAGGGTCACCTAAGAAACATTTCTGTGAAATTATTTCAAAATCTGATCTGCCATTTCAGACAAGAAAGATTTTTTAAATTTCTTCATGTCCATATAGTGCATAGTGCCCCCCATCAGAGCCATGTTTCTTGACCAATCATAATTTTGTGCACATTTTTTGAATAGGGTCAACCAAAGAACATCTCTGTGAAATTATTTCAAAATTTGACCTGCAGTTTCAGAGAAGAAGAATATTTAAGAATTTCTTCATTTCCGTATAGTGCAAGTAGCCCCCTTTCACCAGAGCCATGTTTCTTGACGGATCAAAAGTTCACAAACTTTTTTTGAAAAGGTTCACCAAAGGAACATCTCTGTGAAATAACTTCAAAATGTAACCTGCCATTTCGGAGAAGAATAATTTTTAAGCATTAGCCCCCATCAAAATTTCACTTTTTGAAAAGGGTCAGCTAAGGAACATCTCTGAGAAATTATTTCAAAATCTGGCTAGCGGTTTCAGAGGAGAAGATTTTAAAGAATTTCTTAGAAAATTCCACTTGGTTGCCATGGCAACCAGAGTCTTTGATGGAATCAAATTCTTTTAACTTTTTAAAGAAGACCTCCCAAGGAACAAGTTTTGTCCAAATTGGCCGTGCGGTTTAGGAAGAGTTTACTCTTTCCCAAACAATCCCTGGTTTTTTCGGGTCTAAAATAGTAGCCTTTTGAAAACATTGTGGGAAAAAGAGAAAATGCTGGTAACCAGCATTTTCTCTTTTTCCAACAATGTTTTCTACCCTATCATAGACAGAAATCATCTTTTCAGCAAGAGTTGAATTGTCATCTGCAAAAGACTTCAATTTGGTCTAGGCCAAAAGTTTGTCGTTTGGGAAAGGGTTAACGACACATGACAAACGCTGGACACCGGGTGATCCTAAAAGCTCCCCTTGAGCATGTTGTGCTTAGGTGAGCTAAAATGCAACCACTGCATTATGTTAATAGAATCTAACATCACTGATGACATGTGCTATTTATCATGTGACATTTCCACAAACTTATGTAAAATTCTAGCGTAAACACTAAAATAACCCGAGGAGGCTATGCATCAAGCTTTCTCTTTATCATACAATCCAAAATTTATAATGAACCTGATGAAAAAGCCTTTGGTAAACATCATGGGGAAGGGAGAAAATGCTGGTGACTAACATTTTCTCCTTTTTCCACAATGTTTTTCTTCTCTTTCAAATGCAATATTCAGTTTTTGAGTCACATATATCTTGTTGTCTGTAAATACCATTAAATAGGAATGGCACAAAATTTTGTCCTTTGGTAAAGTGTCATGTACTTTCCATTAAGTTTTACCTGACAAGCATGTGAAATGTTTACAAACAATCCTTCTATTGTATTAGGAACTGTTGTTGAACCCTTCACCAAAAGATCCTATTCTAAATGAACCAGGGACACAGGGCTTGTGAAAACTGTGAGGAAAACAATTAAGAACGCAGGTAACCAAGACAAGTTGTGTCTCTCAAGTAAATGTTAGCCCTTCAAATGCTTAGACTTGTCCAAACTGAAAGCTTTTTTAGACATAAACGTTAACTAAATAATTAACTTTTGTAAACAGCAGGTAAGAAAACATTGTGAGAAATGGAGAAAATGCTGGTTACCAGCATTTTCTCCTTTTCCCACAATGTTTTCAAATGGCTTTTATCTCCAGGTCATAAAAACCAGGGATTGTTTGTTAAAGGGTTAAACGGTAAGATTGTCTGGCACAGTAAGATTGTCTATGCTTCTTGATTTCAGTCCATTATAACCCAATTTCAGGAAGTTGAATATCTGTGTTATTAAAACTCAGGCTGCCAAGTGCAACTAACTGACCTTTTGCAGACAGTGTAGATCAAGATTATGAACAGATAAATGAATCCTGACACAATGCTTATCATCAAACCCTCAAAAGAAATTGGCTGACCTTTGGCCCTTAGGTTTTAAGCTCTGTGCATTAACCCTTATGCTGCTAAGTCCAACTCACCTTTTGTGGACAATGTAGATCAAGATCAGACTGCACAAAACATGCAGTCTGACCTTGAATCTACACTGTCCAATATAGAGATATCTTTTCTCCGAAATTATCTTTCAAACGGTAATATTTTGGTTTTTACTATCGGCTTAAAGTTTCATTTCTTTTATTTAGCAGGATAAAGGTGAACTCTTTACCAAACAACAAAATTTTACATCTGTCAAACAAGAAAGCATTTGCAAATGACAAAATAAATACAACTCAAATATCAAAATTTGATTTGGGAAGGGTAGAAAACATTGAGGGAAAAGGAGAAAATGCTGGTTACCAGCATTTTCTCCTTTTCCCACAATGTTTTCAGAAGGCTTCTTCCCATTGGTCATAAAACCCAGAGATTGTTTGGTAAAGGGGTAAATCAGCAATATCTATGGGACAAAAGAATGTAAAGAAGTTTCAGATTCTTAATTGGAAATGAATCTTGGTCAGGAGAAAATTACTTCCAGTCAAAATTGTTAACAATACGGGAATTATTATGTTTTATCTTTAGAGGCATACCCCTCATCTAAAAATGAAAAGCTTTTTTTGTTGTTTCAGGAAATCACACAAAAGTTGGTTTTTTTTTCTATTTGTAGGTTCTTATCTTTTCCCCTTCTTTAATATATTAAAGTACATTTCTACAGCTTTTGAACTCATTCCACTGCATTCTCAATTTAATATTCAGACATCTTCAAGAAATCTGGTGTCATGTTCTTATGACAGATTGTCTCAACAATCATTGGAAAAGTAGAAAATATTTGCAACTAGCACTTCTTTCCCCTGTATTTTTCCTCCTCTTTCAAATGCCAAATTTTACCATTTTAGGCACACTGACATTTTTGTCTCGAAAGTTTTCATTTTTGACAAGTCTAAAATTCTGAGATCAGATGTTATGGATATTCCTGTAGACTGCTAAATAAAAAGTGATGGGCAGCCCTACTGAAAGGTCCACTACTGACCTTGACAGAGATATGTGCACTGTTTGCCCCAGGTGAAAAAAGCCAACAAGACATGAGAAGGTGTTAAAATATTTATTGCCCCTTTGAAAAATATGAAGGAAATAAATAGAAGCTAATACTTTCTATGTAGTTTTTATGCCTAACGAGACTTAACATAATTCCCAAATGCCAGTTAACACGTTACGGAGATGAAAATTAACCCTTTACCCAATGTGTATTTTAATGACCCTGATAATAACAGCTTTTGAAAAAGACAAAAATGCTTATAAACTGTAGGTTTCAACTCTATCAAAGGCAAATTCAATCCTTCTAACCCATTTGATTTCTTTCAACAAGGGCAGCAAATCCTTCTGAAAGGGTCAAAACTCAATATCTGAACTTCTGCATTTTCAATGCAATCTAGCTTCAGCAGAAGTTTCGTTACTTAACCCCTAAAGCGCTGGAACCAACTTAACTTGTTTTTTGTGGACAGTGTAGATCAAGATCAGACTGCACAGAACGTGCAGTCTGATCTTGGATCTACACTGTCCACTGTTCTGCTAGATATACTGGCCAATAAAACCTTGGTACAGCATTATTTCAGATGTTTTTTCCTTTTTAAAAACGTCTCTTGTATTAACTCGGCACTTTAAGGGTTAACAACAGTCAATTTGCTCAAAATTAATATACTTCACAATTTGAACATTTCAAACATCATAGAAATGTGCACATAAAAGCAAACAGACCCAACAATAAGAGGTACACCTACCAAATGGAAAGAGTTTGCCTTTGTCATGAGAAGAAAACTAGGGAAAAAAAAAACAAGGGAAATGGAAGTCAAATTGCTCTTTTTCCGACAATGATTTTGAATTCTGTCAAATGCCTAAGTTTAAAAAGTTGTGAAGGTAGTTCATCCTCAGAAACCAGGCTGGAAGCATTGTTACTCTCTACGCACCTACCCCTGGAAAAATTGACTAGCAAATTGCTGTTTCTTATGAATATTCATGTGGTGGGGAATTACCCTAGTAGCCAATCGCAAGATCAATAACATACTGATGCTCTCTTGTAAAAAGGATAATTTCATTTCTTCTGTTGTGATAAATAACCCTGGAAAAAGCCAGAGGTTTTCAACAAATATGGTGGCTTTTGGTGTGCATGTCTCCTGTGAGATATGCTGTTCTGAAGTGGTAACACTATCGATCTTTGTGTACTACTTTAACTCATTACAACACAAGAAAATTTTTGGACTGGTCCAAATTGAAAGCATTTGCAGATGACAAAATAAAGGTGACTGAAAAAAAGAAATTTGTCTAGGAAGGGTAGAAAACACTGTGGGAAAAGGAGAAAATGCTGGTTACCAGCATTTTCTCCTTTTGTTTTCCCACAGTGTTTTCAAAAGGCTTCTTTCTCCGGGGCATCAAAAGTAGGAGTAGCGACACCATATTTCAAGTATTGCCAAGTCTAAGTTGCAACAAAAGATATGTTTGGATATCGACAAGTAAAAAATAGAATTGAGGGCACATCTGTGATAAAAAACGGTTTGAATTTGCTTAAGGACAAACTAAGATCACCAATCAAAATGCTTCCTGAATAACCATGAGAAAGCGGAAATGCCAGTGAAATAACCAAGGGTAGATTACGGAATGAATTATTTGACTTAACCAGCAAGCCTCTTCGCCAAGGTCATTAAACGGCTTAAGATGCATGTTGAATTTTTAACATAAAAGTTCAGAAAAGTAATTTACATGTTTCTATGCTATCTTAAGTTAATACAATTTAGATATACAAGATATATACATGTCTATACACTATCCATAATCTACACAGGAAAAAACAAAAGGTTATTCTTTTTTCTCTTTCTCTGGTCTCTAGGACAGAATAAAACAATTAAATCTGCTAGCATGCCAATTAATACTTTCACCCTTTCCAAGTCAGCAACAACCAAAGAAAACAAATGCCAAAATGTGTGTAAACATTTTGTTTGAGAAGATTGTGATTTGACAGGTCTAGTAAACCAATTACATGCACATAAAGTAAACACCCAATGGAAATCTGAAATATAGCTTTTGATTGCTTTGTATCATCACTGCTTCTTTTCAAATTTCATTTACTATTCAACTTATTACCAAACAACAAAAGTTTAGGTTTGCCCACATCTAAGGCATTAGCTGATGACAAAATGAAAGTGACTGAAAATTTGAAATTTGTTTTGTGAAGGGACTCAAAAATTAATATTTGTTTTCGGAAGGGTAGAAAACATTGTAGGAAAAGGAGAAAATGCTGGTTACCAGCATTTTCTCCTTTTCCCACAATATTTTCCAAAGGCCTTAATCTTAGGGTTATTGAAAGTCGGGCTTGTGTGGTAAAGAGTTAACTATCTTTGTACAAGACAACATCTCTGTAATATCCATGATTTCTATTGTAGAGTATATAAACATATTTCCCAGAAATAATCTAAATATAGGTTCAAGTCTTTTTTCCCCCAAAAAAATCTTGATCAGTCTAAGCTCTTATATCTTCCACATAAATAGAGCATTTACTTACAGAAGCTGCTAGACAGGGCTTAAAATTTGGTTCAAAAACACAGCAAATTCAATATATTTCAACAGAACACTACCAATAATAATCTCTAACAATGACTGAAAGCTTAAAATATTGCAACATATGTGAACATGAAAAGGAAAGCAAAGCTCGGCGAATTAAAACAACTCTCCATTATTAAGTACGAGTTCCCCATATTCACCAATCTGTCTAGAAATTCATATCCATAAATATGAGCCATGCTTAGCCAAAATGGCCTGCAATGAGCTGAAAGGGGCACACAGACATTTGCGTACAGTGTCATCCCCGATTAGCATGCGCTTTTGCCCAGACTAATCCGAGATGGCAGTTTCCATTCTAATCTAATTTTCTGTTTTGTGGAAGCCTAGAGTAGAACAAATTCTGATATGATCTAAAGTGTATCTCAGATTAGCCTGGACATGCTAATCCGAGACAATTTTTTACACAAATGTCTGAATGCCCCTTTTCGCATGTTGAAGACCAAATGGGGCTTTAAGTATTCCTGTGATGCATGATACCAAGTATGCCATCACATAATTAAGGATCAACAAAACCAAGTTTGTCTACCAACCAAAAGAATCCTGAGGTAGACTAGTCCTGTAACATGCATAAAACTAACCAATAGCAGAATCTTTCTGTTCAGATCAGACTGCATAGTCCACAAAGGCTGATCTGGGCCGATAGTTTTTGCCCATTCAATGAGCCCGTTTTCACCGAGCATGGCTTGATCGTCAAAGTTTCAAGACTTGGTATCTGATAGGCTGAGAAAGAATATTTAACCCTTTCCCAAACGACAAATTTTCGACCCTTCCAAACCAAGAGAGTTTGCAGACGACAATTTTAGATTTGGATAAAATGGCAGAAAGTTCTCAAAAAGGGTTGAAAACACTGTGGGAAAAGGAGAAATTGCTCGTTACGAGCAATTTCTCCTTTTCCCACTGTGTTTACAAGACTTTTACTGCAGACACGTAAAAACCAGGGCTTGTTTGGGAAATAGTTAAGCCTATCAGGTGGCTAGTCTTGGAATTTCTAGAGTTCCATTGAGATTTGAAAATGTGACCCTTCGAGCGAAAAGGGACAATCTGGAAATTCCATACACCAATTAGTTGCAGAAAACAGATTAATGATAGTGCCGTCGACCCTGGTCAGCCTGTGCAATTCGCGCAGTCTGACAAGAGTTGACACTTTTTGCATTTCCAAGATGGTCCCTTTTTGCCAGACAGGTCACAAATGGTTGGTGAACACAGCCTCCGGTCTCTGGTTTTTTTCTTCATGCGGTTCCATTCACTGTGTGTCCATTTACCATGGTCAGGCAAGTGTCCAGTTTGGCCGCACAATCTGGCTGAAGACTAGCATGGCAGGACTTGAACTTTTCTGGGTCTTTTCTAGCAGCTTCTTGAACAAACTGTACCACTAACTGTTCACATTCTGCAGATAGTTTGGAAGTTTCAAGTCAGCATTTCTCATTAAACTAGCATGTTCAACCATTAGCTATTTACTACAAGACAAATTCTTAGACTTGTCAAAACTGAAAGCATTCGCAGACTACAATTCAATCCTTTCCCAAACAATCTCTGGTTTTCACGTCACTAAGGAGAAAGCCTTTTGAAAACAATGTGGGAAAGGGAGAAAATGCTGGTAACCAGCATTTTCTCCTTTTACCACAATGTTTTCTAACCCACCCAAATTAAACATCAATTTTTGAGTAACATTAAATTTGTTGTCGACTAAAGCTTTCAATTTGGACACGTCTAAAATTCTGTGGTGCGCTAAAGAGTTAAACAGATAGAGCTTGTCTCTGAAAGTGTTTAAAACATTCTTTAAATTTCAATTATTTGGTCTGAATATTTAGATTGAAAACATCTGGTCTTCTCATTCATCTTTTCCTTTATAGCACAAAGTCATTAGACTTTAAAGAAACTAACTCATACTTTAATTCTCCCATGCAAAAAAAAAAATTAAACAAGTCTTCCTTCACTTGTTTATTACAGGTTTTTTTGTGTATTTCTATGTTCTCCCCTTTAGAATTAGCCATACTCATATAGAAGAGACAAATGCATACGGTCATACATAAAACAGACTCTTTGCTTCTTTTCGGATCTGAATGCACCTCAATACTACCCCTAGTACAACTTTCTGTTCATATAAAGATATGTAATTTTGCAAACATATTTGTTTTTCTTTCCCGACTATGACTTGACAGACAAACAGAATAAAGCAAAACACAACTGAAAGGCAGACACAGATGCCTTAATTTTTAACAGGAATTATTATCCAACAGATAAGAATTTGTTTAACCCTTTCCCAAACAACAAATTTTGGACCCTTCCAAACCGAAAGAGTTTGCAGACGACAATTTTAGGTTTGGAGAAAATTGCAGAAAGTTCTTAAAAAGGATAGAAAACACTGTGGGAAAAGGAGAAATTGCTCGTTATGAGCAATTTTTCCTTTTCCCACAGTGTTTTCAAAAGCTTTGTACTGCAGACACGTAAAAACAAGGGCTTGTTTGGGAAAGGGTTAATTATCAAAATTAATAACTATACCTCCTTTTATCTGTTCGGTTCCAAGAGTCACTGCTGCTGCTTTCAGTATATCTGGTATTCCAGATATCACCTGAAATGTAATTTCAATCATACAAGGTCATATAAGTGAAATAGAAAATCAAAGATAATTGTTAAGAATAAAGTATTACAATTCAATAAGCGATTCAGGTCTAAAAATGATATGAACTGTCAAAGATCAAAGTGTATGCGTTGCACAGTCTGATCTAAATCTACTGTCTACATAAACAATTTAGGTTCTGCTTAGAAATCTTGAGATTTGAGACTGCTTTAAGGAAAGTTCAAACTTTCAGAATAATATGTATTGTCATTGCTTCATTTTGAAATAAACCTTTTTTCGAAAAAAAAAAAAAACAAAAAAACACAGGGTTAAAGTTTCCAATTTTCTCTGTTTCCTTTACTATAAGTAATGCTAGAAATTATCAGACAGGAAGATTTTATTCTTAAGATTGTAGGTTGAATATCAAAAAAAAAAAAAGAAACGCTTCATTTGTGTATGATTTCGTGGCTGATCAAGAATTTGATTATATATCAAAACTGTATCATTACCTGAATCTTTCTTCAAACTAATACAGTGTTTTATAGAATAAATGACTGAAAACATCAAGAGTAAATCTCACCTGTTGGTTACTGACCGCTAGTAGTTCATTCATACATTTATATACTGTTTTGTTTTCTTCATAATCTTCCTTCAAGGGCAAGCATTTTATAATCACAGGCACAACCTGAAATTATGCACATGATTAAAGGCCCAGTAAAGGCTAAAATATCAAAGCAGGTGCCATAATACATTTCAATTTAAATCATATCATTCAAAAGTAGGGAAAATATCATGAATATGACAGTCTGTTACCATGTGATTGGGCCATATGTTTGGCAGTAAAAATGTTAAAATCAGGCAAAAACTAAACGAATAACAAAGCTACCTGGCAGGTTTTAACCCTTTCCAAACAATCCCTGGTTTTTACTGGACAGGAATAAAAGCCTTTTAAAACATTGTGGGAAAAGGAGAAAATGCTGGTAACCAGCATTTTCTCCTTTTCCCACAATGTTTTCTATCCTATCATTTAGCAACTGCTAATTTATCATCGCAAAATGCTTCAAGTTTGGTCTGGTCCAAAATTTGCCATTTGGGAAAGGGTTAAACGAGTTTTGAAATTAATTTCTCTGTCGGGGACTAACACTGTGATTGACCATACAATGACAGATTGTCATCTTCACATCTTCACAATTATTTTCATACTTTTAAATGATACGACTCTTTTGCTTGCCTCTGGCTCAGTATCTTTAGATGTCTGCTATATTAAAGAACTTCAGCAATCCCGTTTTCAATAACCCTGACAGTCAGGATGTAGTTTTCTAATTTCATTTTTATCACAAAACTTACCTTGTGGAATAAAGCTTTCAAAAATTGTGTGGTAAGGAGAGAAATTCTGTTGGAAAAGTCTATAATGTTGTCATCTGCTAAAGAATGAACTCTTTACCAGATGACAAAAGTTTAGCCTTGCAGAAATTGAAAGCATTTGTATACGACAATTTCAGTGTGGCCCAAATGGTACAAGTTTTCTATGATAGGGTAAAAAAAAATTGTGAGAAAAGAAGAAAACGCTGTTTACCAGCATTTTCTCCTTTTTCACAATGTTTTCAAATGGCTTGTTTCCAAGGGTCGTTACAAGTTGGCAATGTATGGTAAAAGGTTCAAGTCAAAGATTCCTGTGTGATAGCTTGTATCACAAGGAGCTACCACATTTGATGTCATCATTCAGTATTACTGTTATCTGACTTACCACATCAAGAGGAACATTATTCTGACTGGCTATAATCATCCTACAAGTTGCCGCACAAACATTATCAATGACGCGCTTGTTGGACTCTTTGTTTAAAATCTCAAACAGGACTTTTAACACCTCTGTATAATGGCTGAATTAGTAGTTAAGATCAATGTACAACTGTAACAATTTCCAGAGTTTTGAATTTCATGTTAGCACATTATTGTTATTAACTCCTTACTACACGACAATAATATCAATGTAAGACTTGTCAAAAATGAAAGCATTTGGCTCAAATAAAAGTTTTCTCTTAGAAAGGGTTAAAAATAGATTGCAGGAAAGGAGAACATGCTGGTTACTTGCATGTTCTCCTTTTCAGCCTCCTTGCTAAGGGTCTCCAAATCTTTGAGTAGTGTGGTAAAGGTTGAATTAGATTATGATTCCATATGAATTTGTTCATACAAACAATTATGTTGAAATTTGAAATTATGTTCTAATTGTACATTGTTTATACAAACCTTGAAATTATGTTCTAACTGTACATACAAAGACTTAGTATCAATCCCGAGTTTTCATGCCCTTGAAAAAAAAAAAACCTTTCAAAAATATTGTAGGAAAAGGGGAAAATGCTGGTAACCAACATTTTTTCCCTTTTCCCACAATGTTTTCTACCCTTCCCAAAACAAATTTCAGTTTTTTGAGCCATACTTAGTTGTTGGCTGCAAATGCCTTCAATATGAACTGGCCATCAATTTTGTCATTTGGTAAAGATTTAAAATTGTTTTGATTTAATTTGACAGGATACAGAAGCATCCCATACAGGTGCCAAGTGTGCTCAAGATGCATTTTTTTTTCAGTGAACAATTTAATCTAAAAATGGAGCATTTCAGTGTAACACATTTGAGCCATGCTCTGACAAATGAGGGTTTAACCCTTCACCAAACAATCCCCGGTTTCTGCAGTCCTGAGAGAGAAACCTTTTGAAAACATTGTGGGAAAAGGAGAAAGTGCTGGTAACCAGCATTTTCTCTTTTCCCCACAATGTTTTCTTCCCTGCTGGAAAGAAATTCTGCTTTTTGAGTAAAATTAATTTTGCTGTCTACAAGTGCTTTCACTTTGGACCAGTCTACAATTGTGTCATTTGGGAAAGGGTTTAACGCATCTCTGCAATGTATTTTACCAAACAAGTCATCACATAATTATGGGCCCGCCCGGGTGGCTCAGTGGTGAACGTGTCAGACTCATGACCTGGTGGTTGTGAGTTTGATACCCGGCTGAGCAAACTTTCTTTCCGGCATAATTTCGCCTCTCACCTCTGCTAAAGTATGTGAGAAGAGTAGTTGGTGTCTTTGGAAAGAAAGTTGTGTAAGTACCGGTATGAGAAAGCCAGGAAACACATGTGCATCACCAACCACCATGATATGACCTTAGCTGTTAAAGTGGCATTAAGCCCAAATACAACCAACCAACCAACATAATTAAGGATACATAAAATACATTTTGTCCCACAACTGGCTCACATAACAATCTCATCTCAACCCTTTACCCCATAAGGCATGTCTATGGTATGTATCTCTGACTGACCCTAAATAACAGCAAGGTTGAAGCCATTTCTTATGTGTATATAACACCTTTTGATAGTGTAGAAAACATTGTGGCAAAAGGTGAAATTGCTTGTCACAGGCAATTTCACCTTTTGCCACAATGTTTTCCAAAGGCTCCTACAACCAATACGTAGAAACGAGTATCTATGGAGTAAAGGGTTAACGAAGTATTCAATGCAAAAATATCCATAGATATCATGATAAGAAACTTATGTTTTAGTTAACAAAGGATACCCCTGCATTTTACTTGCACAATGTGCAGTGAGAACTCCGAGCGAGTACACAGAGTTACTGCGAACTTCTTCATCCTCATCTCGTACCATCTTCATGAACACTGGGTATAAGGTTTCAGCATACATTATAATACTTGGTCCCACAGCCTCTATTGTTTCTCCTAAGGTTCCAACAGCAAAAGATTTCTCAGCCACTGAGCTTGTTTGTCTCTGAAATAGAGCATTGCACAAGAAAATACAGAATTATTCTTTTAACAGAGGTTTATTTAATTACCAGCAAATGGCTTTTAAAATAATCCATGAAAGATACGGTCAATCATAATTATGTGAAGTTAAAACATGCATAATTCGGAATATACTGTTCCAAAAAAGAATGACAGAATGTTAAACTTAGCAAATTTCTAACTTTTGCAATATACAAAGAGTTTACAAAAGAAGTCAGATGGAAGAAAAACTTGTCTACGAGTGGTAGTGTGTTAATTTTTTATCAGACAACAAATTTTGACCAAATCAATAGTATCTGCAGAAACAAACAAAGTTTGAGCCAAAGGATAGCTTTGGTTTTAAAAGGTTGGAAAACAGTGTGGGAAAAAGAGGAGAAATGGTAACTAGCATCACACATGTTTTAGTAGGTCAATTTTTTTTCAGGTCATGAAACACAAAATTGTTTGGTAAAGGGGTTGCTTTCTTCCTTCCATGCGAATATTCATGCAAGATTAAGTCATATGGACAAATAATGGTGCACATAACAAAGTACTATTGAAAATATGATGGCAAATAAACATTACTCCTTGCAGAATGTCTTTTTCTACAACTATAAAAATTTTCACTGCAATCCAACTTTGTAAAAAATTTCCTCTTCCTATGCTATATTACATACCCTTTCAGAAAAAATTGTTTTTAGTAATAGTGTATTGTATTAAAGCTGCAATGGTAAAAACCAGCAATACATCTATATTAAAACGATGTTTTTTTTCTTTCCCAATCAAAGTCAATCTTCTAAGGTATACTGAAGATGAAGAGTATAATAATAAGAAGAAGAATACCATTCTCCGTAGCAGATCAGGCAGAAAACCACCAAGGAACCCAAGAAAACTTTGACCACCCACTAATTTGGCCATGACAGGTATTACATCCCCTGCTGATTCTATCAACATACTGTCAAACTCTGCTTGCTGTTCTTCTTCTCCTTCTTCCTCTTCCTCCTCTTCTTGACATGCAACCTGGCAAGAAAACGAATTTAGGAAAATTTAATTGCCATTAATGCTGATGTAGAGTTGTCTAAGTTATATTCACAAATGACAAGATGAATGTGGTGCAAATTATGAGATCCATCTCTGAAGCTGTAGAAAACATAGTGGGAAATCAAGAAAATGCAAAATACCAGCATTTTCAGCTTTTCTCGTTATGGTTGTGAAAACCTCTCTTGGTGTTTTTTCCACATTATTTTCAACATTATTTCAGTTACATTGTCACGGCCAGTGCAACTATCCATGCTCTATTAACCAGTACTCCGCACAATTTTCTTCCCAAGCCACTGGCTGCTTTCCCACATAACCATTGTCGAAGCAATAGTCAGCAGTGGGAGATGCAATGACATCAATCCTCAGAAAGACATTGGCTGAGCTAGGGAGATAACCCATGACCCCTGTTCTCAAGTCCTTCACCCCACTGACTGAGCTACCAGGGCTTGGCTGATAAAGGGTTGAAAACCTTATTGCAGGTCATTCAAATTTATAATTGTATGGAAAAGGGTTAACAAGCAAATTGACTTGTACAGAAAATACCTGATGAGTAAAGATAAGTTTCATCTTTGTCAGTATCTGATCTGTTGCATTCTCCACTTGTAGAACTGGTTGACCTACTTTCTCCAAAAGGTCATGAATGACATCAACTGTTGCCATGACAACTTCACGATCTCTATCCTCCTCGATCACAGTCAAAAATTTGGGAATGAGGGTATTCAACATGGTACTCAGTGCTACAGAGAAATTTATCAAAATATGAAATGGATCATTTCCATATATATTCAAAATTTCAGAGAAAGTCATCACATCATGAGAAGCATCATTTACAAACATTCAAAAACATTGAAAAAAAAATGTTAGAATGAATGAGGAGAAAAGCTCCTTCAAATTCACCACAAATTTCTCAGTACTAATGCCTTCAATGAAACTAACAGACATTGATTTCTTATGACACACTGAATTCATACATCAAAAATGATTTTCCAGTATAATGCAATTTCATAATCTAGACATTTTACGATGTAATAGCTTTTTCCTTTGAGAAAACATAACTGCAAAAATTTTATTTTGGCAATATTTCATGTCACTTTCTCAAGTTCAAATAAACCCTTTTCACTGAAATAATTTGCAGCAGATGAAATTAACTCTTTATCACATGACAAATTTTTAGACTGGTTCAAATTGAAAGCATTTGCAGACGACAAAATAAAAGTGACTGGAAATTTGAAATTTCTGATGGGAAGGGAAGAAAACATTGTGGGAAAAGGAGAAAATGCTAGTCACCAGCATTTTCTCCTTTTCCCACAATGTTTTCAGAAAGCTTCTCTCTAAGGGTCCTTAAAAGTCCGGATTGTGTGGTAACAAGTTACCTCTTTACCATATGACAAAATGTTTAGACTGGTCCAAATTGAAAGCATTTGCAGATGGTAAACTGAAGTTTACTCAAATGCTGGAATATATCCTTGCCTTGGCAGAAAACATTGTTGGAAATAGTGAAAATGCTGGTTACCAGCATTTTCTCCTTTTCCCACAATGTTTTCAAAAGCCGCCGCCTTCTCGGTTGTTAAAACTCAGGATTGTGTGGTAATGAGTCCATGGAGTGTTTTTGCCAAACTGTATTCAACATATTAATGAATTACAGATTTATTTTCTGATAATCAAACAACTATGATAAAAACAATACCCATTTGTGATTGCTGATTATCTCCCCCTGGAGAGTTAGGCACCTTGTTGACTTCATGAACACAAACACAGAACTGCCCGAGGGCTGTCACAGCACCCTTTTTGACCCTGGATGCTGGATACTCAACAAGTGTCACCAATTCTTTATAACATTCTTCTAAGTAAGGCAGAAATGCAGCTCTGAAGTACAAATGAATCATATCCATATCAGTTACCAGCTTATTCTCCTTTTCTGACTATTTTGTAACAGCCGTTTTTCTCAAATTCGAAAAAACATAAATTGTTTCCTACTTCCAGTCAGCTTAACATTTTACCACACAATCCCTATCTTTAATGACCCTCAGAAGGAAACTTTTGAAAACATTGAGGGATAAGGAGAAAATGCTGGCAACCAGCATTTTCTCCTTTTCCCACAATGTTTTCCAGCCTGTTGGAAACAAATTTCAATTTTTGAGTTACGTAAATTTTGTTGTCTGTAAGTGCTTTCAATTTCAACCAGTCTAAAATTTTGTTGTTTGGTAAAGAGTTTCCGTGTTTAATTCTTTCGACAATCTTTTAGACTGGACCAAACTGAATGCATTTGCAAACGATAAATTATAGCTAAAATGATTTTTGTCTATGATTGGGCAGAAAACACTGTGGAAAAAAAAATTATGGTTTCCAGCAATGTCTCATTTTCCCAAAATGTTTTCAAAAGCCTTCCTTCTAATGGTCAAGGAAACTCCGGAACATGTCATAAAGGGGGAAAAAAAACTACATAGCAAAGTATTTGACTGGTAGATGAAAAACAACTAGTTCTCTTCAGTTATTTCTCATAATGGATGCAGTTATACCAAGTTTACTCTTTACCACACAATCCCGACTTTTAACGACCCCAAGAAAGAAGTCCTTTGAAAACACTGTAGGAAAAGGAGAAAATGCTGGTAACCAGCATTTTCTCCTTTTCCCAAACTGTCTTCTACCCTTCCCAAACCAAATTTTAATTTTTTCAGTCACCGTTATTTTGTCGTCTGCAAATGCTTTCAATTTGGACCAGTCTAAAATTTTCTTGTGTGGTAAAGAGTTCAATCAGACTAACTACTTGCTCTCCAGGACTATTTTGGACATGCTAGGCATAAACATTTCATATCACTGCACATTCTTAACTCATTACCAAATGACAAAATTTTTGGCTTATCCAAATCGACAGCATTTGCAGACCACAAAATAAAAGTGACTGAAAATTTAAAATTTGTTTTGTGAAGGGTAGAAAACATTGTGGGAAAAGAAGAAAATGCTGGTTACCAGCATTTTCTCTTTTTCCCACAATGTCTTCTAAAGGCTTCTTTCTCAGGGGCGTCAAAAGTAGGGATTGTGTGGTAATGGAATAAAACATTTGGTCATTCATAATCTGAAGAAGGCTATACTGATCTAAATTTTTCTTAAACCTTATCCTGTTCTAAATAACTAAAATGAAACTTTCAAGCTGCTCATTAAAACCCAAATACTGCCATTTCAAATAAGCTCTATATATATTTTAGAGAAAAATATATCTGAATTGGACAGTGCAGATCCAAGATCACACTGCACATTTTGTGCAGTCTGATCTTGATCTACAATGGCCACGAAAACTAAGCCAGTCACACTAAGCAAGTTAAAATGCTTAAATAAGAAGATACTATTCAGCAGACTGGTCCTTCGATAGCAATAATACGGTACTAATTCTTGCATGAATAATGACAGCAACTGGATCAAAATATCTAACAAACTTCCTCTTCCTCATCAAACCATAATTCCAAAAGCTCGTAACTACAGCTTGTTACAAGCTATTGTAATGAGGTTTTGGAAGTACACCAACGATAAGGCAATTATCAGCAGCTGATATTCCTGGAATCTATTATTCATGGCTGGCATTTTAAAGACGAGATGTTCTGGAAAAATGAGTTTGAATGTATCCCCTTGCTGCACTTCAACAAATCCACTAACCCTTTATCACACATTCCAAGTTCTGACAACCCTGAGGAAGACCCCTTCTGAAAACATTGTTAGAAAAGGAGAAAATGCTGGTAACCAGCGTTTTCTCCTTTTCCCACCAAATTTTTTGCTCTATTAGAGACGAATTCTATTGTCTGAGCCACTTTGGAATTGTTACCTATACATGCTTTCCATTTGGACAAGCCTACTTTTTTGTTGTCTGGTAAAGAGTAAAATCTACTTTGTCTAGCAGTCGATTAAATCATATGGTACACTGGACAATGACATGCAGAAAATTAACACAGCAACCCAAGTCAACCTGTGCAGACTGCACAGGCTGATCTGGGTCAATAAATTAAAGCATAGCTCAAATAAGAGACTTAATCTGAAGATAAAGCTATTGCAAAGCTATATTACCCAGCATTCACAGCTATTTCCCCCATTGCAGTTGCGGTGTCTTCCTTCTCCTCCATGTAAGCATTCTCTACACTGATTCCTGCAATATCAGAATCATCTTCTTCCTCTTCTTCAGCCTCTATATCTACATCGTCATCAAACTCTGTGTCTTCAAACAGGAAACTCTTCTCTTCCTTGACATGGGCCTAGAAATGGAGGATATTACCTTGTAGACAACCAAATAAATTAACCTGTTACCAAACAACCCCTGGTTTTCGTGACCCTGAGGAAGAAGATTTTTGAAAACATTGTGGGAAAATGAGAAAATGCTGGTAACCAGCATTTTCTCCTTTTCCCACAATGTTTTCCACCCCACCCAAAACACTCTTTAATCTTTGAGTCACATTAAATTTGTTCCCTGCAAATGCTTTCAATTTGCAAGAGTCTAAAATTTGGTAAGCAGTTCACCTGTTCATCATTTACTACGTAACAAAACAGACTTTTAACCAAATTGAGTTGTGACCCTTGGGCAGGACCAGTTTTGACCCCAGAGACATCATATGAACAATCTTGGAAGAGGTCCACTAGGAGATGCTACTTACAAAATATCAACGCTCTACACCTTCTACTTTCAGAGAAGTAGAATTTCAAAGTTTTTCTTCTTTGTTTCTATGTTTTGAACTTGTGACCCCTGGTTTGAATTATGGATTTTGCCTGTGATAAGGTAGGAAACATTGTGGGAAAAAAATGGAAAATGCTGTTCTCCAGCATTTCCATCTTTTTTCAACAATATTTTCAAAAGGCTTTTTCCTCAGGGTCAGCTAGATTTGTCAGGTAAAGGACGAAGTGCTTAACCTTTCACCTGATATGCCAATTTGAGGCTCTTCCATTTCAGCAGCAAATACAGATATGATGTCAAAAATATGTACAAATGGAGAAAACAAATATCTGACTGAGTGGAAAACATTGTGGTAAAAGGAGAAAATGCTCGTTATGAGCAATTTCTCCTTTTCCCAAAATGTTTTCAAAGGCTGTCTGTTGTTGACACATCAAAATGAGTATTTATGGAGTAAAGGGTTATTAAACCCGCAAGTAATATTCAATCTAAAAACCTAAGCCAAAACAACTGCAGTTTTGTTGCTGCTTTCATTTACAGTGTTTAAGCAAAGAGCAGTCTGATCTTAACCTACAATGGCAAACATTTTACGGATATTTTTCATTATGTTTAATCAATCGTTTAAAGACACCTATATGAAAGAACTTCTTTTTTACTGCATGTGTGTAATCATTATCTTGTGTTTTGAACTGCTTTTAACACTATAAAAGCTCACATTAGTTATATGATTCCATCAGTATTATCCATAGACTCTGACAAGCCTTGGCCAAAGACTGAACAATATAATCAGTGCATCTAAACCACTTATCAGGCCCCTCAACTCCCCAAGTTGCAGATCTACAATCAGACTGCATTGTGCTGTTGGAGCCATGCTTTTTATCATTTATAACAATGACTTTTCTAAAATCCATTATCACAATGCTTCAGCCTATCCAAAGCATTTGGAAAAGCCCATTTTATGACAACAGCAGTGCAAAGGTTGAACTAGAAACCTGTACCTTACCTTAACACCCTCTGTTGTTCTAAGGGAGAGAAGCATGTAATGCATCATACTCTGAAGATACTCTGCAATGTCCGTCTTCAGTAAAGTAGACAAGGCTGCAAACAGTCCATAACTGAAAATATAAAGGTTACAGAAACAGTTTACTTCTTAACCAATTACCAAACAATCCCTGGTTTTCACAACCCCAAGAAAGAAGCCTTCTGAAAACATTGTGGGAAAAGGAGAAAATGCTGGCAACCAGCATTTTCTCCTTTTCCCACAATGTTTTCTACTCTTCTAAAGTCAAGTTTCAATTTTTGAGTCACATTTATTTTGTCATGTCATCTGTCAATGCTTTCAAGTTGGACAGGTCTAAAATTCTCATTCTGAAACTGATGGACCAGTCTCTTTCTGAAACTGGTGGACCAGTCTCATTCTGAAACTGGTGGACCAGTCTCATTCTGAAACTGGTGGACCAGTCTCATTCTGAAACTGGTGGACCAGTCTCATTCTGAAACTGGTGGACCAGTCTCATCACTTATCTTTTCATGGATTTACTTTTCAGAAAGTATTCATAGGTGCAGTGTGATCTAGGTCTTCACTCTCCATTTCTATTTCAAACACCATTTAACCCTTTACTACACAATCCCCAACTTTTAACACCCCTGTGAAAGAAGCCATTTGAAAATATTGAGGGAAAAGGAGAAAATGCTGGTAAGCAGCATTTTCTCTTTTCCCCACAATGTTTTCTTCCCTTCCAAAATCAAATTTCAATTCTTTAGTCACATTTATTTCGTCTTCTGCAAATGCTTTCAATTTGGACCAGTGTAAAATTTTGTTGTTTGGTAGAGTGAATTTGGTATCTGCAAATAGTTTCAATTCAGATGGGCCCTGAACTTTGTCATTTAGTTAAACTAACCTTAACTCTTTACCAAACAACAAAAATCAGGTCTAGACTAAATTCAAAGCATTTGCAGGCAACATATTGAATGTAGCTAAACAAACCATTTCTGTATGTGATATGGTAGAAAACATTGTTGGAAAAGGAGAAAATGCTGGTTACCAGCATTTTCTCCTTTTCCTACAATGTTTTCAAAGGACTTCTTCCCCAGGGTCGTTAAAACTCGGGATTGTGTGGTGAAGAGTTAAGGCATATGACACCATACACACAAATTTGTGTCTAATTATCAATTTGTTTGCATCTCGTTAAATACCGTTTTTAAGATCACTTTACATCATGGAGGTCTGTGTACTTATCCATGATTTCCTAAAAGTTCCTTTACTAGTCCTTTATACAGCTTTCGATGACACTCACTGGCTGCTTTCCCACATGAACATTGTCACAGCAGTGTTCACTGGTGAGAGTAATGAATCCTGTGACAATCACAATCTGACATCAATCCCCTTGCAAATTTCATTCCAGTGGGAAGAGGACCAGTAGCCCCTGGATATGAAAGTCCTTTCTATGACTAACTCATCAGGCTCTTGATACAGTATTTAACTCATTACCAAATGGCAATATTTTAGGGTTGTCCAAATCGAAAGAATTTGCAGACAACAAAATGAAAGTGACTGAAAATTTGAAATTAGTTTTGTGAAGGGTAGAAAAAATTGTGGGAAAAGGAGAAAATGCTGGTTACCAGCATTTTCTTCTTTTCCCACAATGTTTTCAAAAGGCCTCTTTCCGTGGGGCGTCAAAGGTGAGGATTGTGTGGTAATGGGTTAACCCTTTACCCCGTAGGGCATTTCTATGGTATCTCTAATTGACCCAAAATAACAGCAAGGATGAAGCCATTTCTTATGTATATATAACACCTTTTGATAGCACAGAAAACATTTTGGCAAAAGGTGAAATTGCTCGTCACCAGCAATTTCAACTTTTGCCACAATGTTTTCCAAAGGCTCTTCAAGCAATGCGTAGCAATGAATATCTATGGAGTAAAGGGTTAACCCTTTACCAAACAACAAATTTTAGACTTCCAAACTGAAAAAGTTTGCAGACAATGTTGAATTTGATGAAAGTGGGAGAAAGTCCCCCAATACAGTAGAAAACATTGTGGGAAAAGGAGAAATTGCTTGATACATGTCGAAAGCATAATTACACAACACACTCAGCGTAGCTAAAAGCAAGATTTCTAAATTTGCCATGGGAAAAATAGAAGGCAGGCAAATAGGAGAAAAATGCTAATTACCATCATTTCTCCCTTTTCCTACATCTCTTTCAAAAACCTTATTCCTCAGCGTTGTTCAAAGACAGGAATATTGAGTAAAGGGTTAAATACAACTTTATGGTCTTATTCGTCAGTGTTTCTTTAAACTTTTAATCCTTACCACACCATCTTCTGTTTTAACTACCCTGGGAAATAAGAATTATGAAAACATTGTGGTAAAAGGAGATAATGCTGGTAACCAGCACATTGTCTTTTTCCCACAATATTTTCTTTCAATAACAAACCAAATCATTTGGCACACATGTAAGTTATTGTCTTCAATACTTTCAATTTGGACTAGCCTAAATTTTATAGTGTGGTACAGAGTTAATGCTGGTATTTTCCCTGGCTTACATGCATCTCCTTTGATCTGGATCCTCGGCTGTGTTCAGGAGATTCAAACCAAACTGGATGGACTCTTTGGTTAAAGGTTGAAACATCTCAGCACCAACACACCTTGCAAGCACACCAAGGGTATCTGAAACCAAAAAATGTACACATCTCATAAAGCATCATTTTGAGTTTTGTAGAAGCCATCATTGTACAGGCTGATTGTCTGACCTATAAAACAGTCAAATCCCAAGAGGGAAATAGATTTCACAATACAGAACAAAATTTTGGCCATGTCTGAATTTTGTCATTTGGGAAAGGGTTTTAAAGGTGCCTCTAGTTACAAGACACTGCGTTCAGGGATAGAAAACATGTAGGATTACAAGAAAATTCTAAGGTACCAGTATTTTCGCCTTTTCCGAAATGTTTCCAATAACCTTTTTTTTAACCCCAAAAAATGTTAAGAAATTTTTAGTTTCATCACAATTTTCTTTCTGGATCATGTAAGTATGGGACTGACAAGGAAAGAGTTGAAAATAATTATAACCTATTTCCACACAATGCCAAGCAAGGTTCAAGAGCAAATTTAGCCCTTGCTTCATTAACCCTTTACTACAGGATAAAATTTTTGCATTGTTCTAATTGATACAAGCATTTTCTCCTTTTCTCGCAATGTTTTCTAACTACCAAAGACAGATTGCACCATCTGAGCCACATTAACCCTTTACTGCACAACAAAATTTTAGACTTGTCCAAATTGAAAGCATTATTTTCAGATGACAATTTCAATGTAGCTCATATGAAATTGTTTTTCTTTGATAGGGTAGTAAACATTGTTGGAAAAGGAGAAAATGCTGGTTACCAGCATTTTCTCCTTTTTCCACAATGTTTTCAAAAACCTTCTCTTTCAAGGGTGTTAAGTCGTCATTGTGTGGTAGAGGGTTAAAATTGTCGTCTGAAAATGCTTTCAATTTCAACAAGGCTAAAACTTTGTCTCCAAGTAAAGGCTTAACAAAGTGCCGAGGTACTGCTGGGTTAATCCATATAAAGAATGTTTCTGGTGACATGACCCAGTGATCACCATACCCTTATGGTAAAATATTTTCACGGCTACCTCTTTGTTAAATTACTCGTCTTTTCTTCTTTATATCACAACCGAACTGTGATTTTTTCTATGGATCCAATCTGAAAGTTTTTGAAGATACCAAATTTGGTGCAACTTTAAGGATTTTTATCAGAGAGCGCAAAAACCATAAATAGAAAATCAGAAAAATTTAATAATTATTCATCCAGAGCTCAAGATAAGAGGGAGAGATGATATTCTAAATCCACTATTTCTCATCCAAACCCTATGTTTTGTTTTGGATGAGACGATTCTAATGAGTACCCATAACATAGGGTTTAGAGTAGATTTTTTTTTTCCAGGTTTGTAATAAAATTACTCCCTCTATCTGGAACTCTGTTCATCCATAGAGAAAGTTATGTAGAGGAAAAACGTAATAGCTTTAATTACGAGATTTGTGTGAAACTTCCACCAAAAGAAAATTTTTTAGACTGGTCCAAATTGAAAGCACTTGCAAACGACAAAATAAACTCAAAATTGAAATTTGCTTCCAGCAGGTTAGAAAACATTATGGGAAAAGGAAAAGAATGCTGGGTACAATTCAATAATAGAAAACTAAGTTGTGGGTACTGATTTATTGAATGTACCAACAACTTAATTAACATTTTTAAATTAAACAAGATCACTAATTCTAGGTGCCAATACTTGACTTGGGAGGTGTTTTTTTTTTTCAGTAAAAATTTCTGTGAGTAAATAGGGGCCTAACTGTCAAAGCTGTTTGGAGTTACATGCTCTTCTGGTATGATGAAACTTGCCAAAGTAAAAAGCAAGTATCTTAACTCTTTACCACTCGACAAAATTTTAGACTGGTCCAAATTGAAAGCATTTGCAGACGACCAAATAAAGGTGGCTGAAAAATTGAAATTTGTTCTGGGAAGGGTAGAAAACACTGTGGGAAAAGGAGAAAATGCTGGTTACCAGCATTTTCTTCTTTTCCTACAGTGTTTTCAAAAGGCTTCTTTCTCAGGGGCATCAAAAGTAGGGATTGTGTGGTAATGGGTTAAGTTATGACAGAGGTATGAGAAAATGTCAACTTTTGTAAGACAATGAATATAATGACAACTGGGTTGTGATTATAACAAAATTTCTTTTAAAACAGTAAGTGGAAAAAATTGTGGTTTCAAGCATTTTCTCTTTTCCCCTATTGTTTTCAAAAGCCATTTTCAGATGGGTCATTAAAACTGGATTGCATGACAAACAGGACATATGCATATATTTTATTCTAACCTTAGGAGAAAATGCATATCACAACTTGTATTTAGCAATATACAGATTGAAATTATCAACCCTTTCCCAAGCAATCCTGTGTTTAATCCAAACTTTTAACAACCCTGAAAAAGCTTTTTGAAAACACTGTGGGGAAAGGAGAAAATGCTGGTAACCACTATTTTCTCTTTTTCCCACAATGTTTTCTACCATACCAAAAACAATCTTTGAAACTGAAGTCACATCTATTTAGTGGCCTGCAAATACTTTCATGTTGGACTACCATAGTCTTGAATTTTGTCAAATGGTAAAGAAATAAGCAACCACTTGCAAAAAGACTCCAAAAAGCACTGTAGGACAAGGAGATAACAGCTCTAAACAAGAGGACCATGATAGTCCTATATCACTCGACTGAGTACTACGCAGTAAAAGTCTACAATGAAAATTCTTCTTTTCCGAAAAGATCACCGTATCATATTTGGTAGAGGTCCACTAGGAGATACTACAAAATGAAATATCAAAGCTCTACGATTTCCAGTTTCAAAGAAAAATATTTTTAAAGTTTTCCTTCTTTGTTCTTATGTTTCGAACTTGTGACCCCCGAGGTTGGGCCAGTTTGGATCCCAGGAACATCATGTGAACAAACTTAGTAGAGGTCAACTGGCAGAAGCTTCATACCAAATATGAAAGTTCTACTCCTTCCCGTTTCAGAGAAGAAGATTTTTAGTTTTCCTTCTTTGTTCCTTTGTTTCAAACTTGTGACCCCCAGGTGGGGCCAGTTTTGACCCCATGGGTATCATATGAACAATCTTGGTAGAGGTCCACTAGGAAATGCTAAATACCAAATATCAAAGTTCTGCCCCTTCTAGTTTCAGAGAAGAAGAATTTTAAAGTTTTCCTTACTTGTTCCTATGTTTCAAACTTGTGACCCTTGGGGTGGGGCCAGTTTTGATCCAAGGGGCATCATATGAAAAATCTTCGTCCACTAGGAGCTGCTACATACCAAATATCAAAGCTCTACGCCTTCTAGTTTCAGAGAAGACGATTTTCAAAGATTTTGCTATTTTGTTCCTTTGGTTTCCATGGCAACCAGAGTTATAGCTGGAATTCAATCTCTTGAAAAACTTTGGGAGAGCTTCACCCAAGGAACATCCCTACCAAGTTTCACCAAGATTGGCCCAGTGGTTTGGGAGGAGAAGATGTTTAAAGAAATTGCGGACCATGGACGACACAAGACGGATGACAGACGACGGACATTGGGCGATCACAAAAGCTCACCATGAGCACTTCATGCTCAGGTGAGCTAAAAAGATAGTGACAAATGGAGAGATTGCTAACTTTAACTCTTTACCAAACTAAAACAAGAGGGCCAAGATGGCCCTGGATCGCTCACCTGAATTTTTGAGATGACCATAGCCTATCTTTTTTTTTTTTTTGAGGTATTGAAACATTGGAATCAAATTTATAATTTTGCTCAGCAATTTTCAAAAGGTCACCTGTAAAAGTAATTTCGAAATCTGACCATCAGTTTCAAAAAGAAGAATTTTTAAGAATTCTTCATTTCTGTATAAGAGCAAGTATCCCCCATCCATGAGAGCCATGTTTCTTAATGGATCAAAATTTACGAACAAGTTTTGAAAAGGGTCACCCAAGGAACATTTCAGAAAATTTCTTTTAAAATCTGACCAGGGATTTCAGAGAAAGAGAATTTTCAAGAACTTCATCATGCCCATATAGTGCAAGTAGCCCCCATTCACAAGACCAAGGATCACCCAAGGAAAATCTCTGTCAAATTATTTCAAAATCTGACTAGGGGTTTCAGAGTAGAAGAATTTTCAAGAATTTCTTCATTTCCATATAGTGCAAGTAGCCCCAATTCACCAGAGCCATGTTTCTTGACGGATCAAAATTTTGTGAACAGTTTTTTAAAAGGGTCACCCAAGGATCATCTCTGTGAAATCATTTCAAAATCTGTACAGCCGTTTCAGAGAAGAAGAATTTTTAAAAATTTCTTCATTTCCGTATAGTGCAAGTAGCCCCCATTCACCAGAGCCATGTTTTCTTTACCAATCAAAATTTCGCAAACACTTTTTGAAAAGGGTCACCCAAGAAACATCCCTGAGAAATTATTTCAAAATCTGACCAGCGGTTTCAAAGACGAAAATTTTTTAAGAATCACCTCATTTCCTTATGGTGCAAGTAGCCCCCATTCACCAGAGCCATGTTTCTTGACCAATCAAAATTTCGCGAACAATTTTTTGAAAAGGGTCACTCAAGGAACAACTCTGTGAAATTATTTCAAAATCTGACCAGCCGTTTCAGAGAAGAGGATTTTTAAAGAATTCCTTGATTTCTGTATAGTGCAAGTAGCCCCCATTCACTAGAGCCATGTTTCTTGACCAATTAAAATTTCACGAACAATTTTTGAAAAGGGTCACCCAAGGAACAACTCTGTGAAATTATTTCAAAATCTGACCAGCGGTTTCAGAGAAGAAGATTTTTTAAGAATTCCTTCATTTCTGTATAGTGCAAGTAGCCCCCATTCACCAGAGCCACGTTTTTTGACGGATCAAAATTTCACGAACAGTTTTTGAAAAGGGTCACCCAAGGAACATATCTGTGAAATTATTTCAAAATCCAACCAGCGGTTTCAGAGAAGAAGATTTTTAAAGAATGCCTTTATTTATGTATAGTGCAAGTAGCCCCCATTCACCAGAGCCACAATTTTTGACGGATCAAAATTTCACGAACATTTTTTGAAAAGGGTCACCCAAGGAACATATCTGTGAAATAATTTCGAAATCCGACCAGCGGTTTCAGAGGAGAAGATTTTTAAAGAATTTGCTAAAAAATTCCATTTGGTTGCCATGGCAACCACAGTTTTTGACGGAATCAAATTCTGTGGACAATTTTTAAAGAGGACCTCCCAAGGAACATTCCTGCCAAGTTTGGTCCAAATTGGCCCAGTGGTTTAGGAGGAGTTGATGTTTAAAGAATTGTTTACGACGCACGACGGACGACGCACGACGGACGACGCACGACGGACAGCCGGTGACCCTAAAAGCTCCCCTTGAGCACGTTGTGCTCAGGTGAGCTAAAAATTTAGACTTGTCCAAATTGAAAGCATTTGCAGACAAAATATATGGGACTCAGAAATTGAAACTTGACTTTAGAAGTAAAGAAAATATTGTGGGGAAAGGAGAAAATGCTGGTTGCTAGCATTTACTCCTTTTCCCACACTGTTTTCAGAAGGTTTCTTCCTCTGTGTCGTAAAATCCACGGATTGTTTGGTAAACGATTTCTCCATTTATCTCGGTATATTTATATTGGTTCCTCGGTGTCGTAAAAACCAGGGATTGTTTGGTAAAGGGTTAAGTGATATCTCCATTTATCTCAGTATTATATTGGTTCCTCAGCATCATAAAAACCAGGGATTGTTTGGTAAACGGTTAACTCATTACCAAACGACAATATTTTAGGCTTGTCCAAATCGAAAGCATCTGCAGATGATAAGATAAAAGTGACTGAAAATTTGAAATTTGTTTTGTGAAGGGTAGAAAACATTGTGGGAAAAGGAGAAAATGCTGGTTACCAGCATTTTCTCCTTTCCCCACAATGTTTTCTAAAGGCTTCTTTCTCAGGGGTGTCAAAAGTAGGGATTGTGTGGTAATGGGTTAAGTGATATCTCCATTTATCTCGGTATATTTATATTGGTTCCTCGGTGTCGTAAAAACCAGGGATTGTTTGGTAAACGGTTAAGTGATTTCTCCATTTATCTCAGTATACTTTTATTCGTTACCATGTTTTCTCTTGTGATAAAAAGAGTTGTATAATTCCATCATCAATGCAAATATTTTAATATTTCACCATACATCAAAATTTGTAACCAGTCGATATTGAAAGCAATTACAGGTAACAAATTAGATGCGATTCAAACAATGAATCTTGTTTTGGAAAGTGTAGAAAGCATTGTGGATAAAGGAGCAATGCTGACTACAAGCATGTGATGGTATCCTGCATCATGGGAGATGCATTAAGCCCCATACTGTCAGAGCATGGCTCATATTCAATTGGAAGAGCCATATAAAACTACATGTATTACTTTGTAAATGCTGGAAGTCTTACACTTTCTCATTTAGTACAAAGTTAAATTTTAACCCATTACCACTCAATACCTACTTTTGATGACCCTGAGAAAGCAGCCTTTGGAAAACATTGTGGGAAAAGGAGAAAATGCTGGTAACCAGCATTTTCTCCTTTTCCCACAATGTTTTCTACCCTTCACAAAACACATTTCAAATTTTCAGTCACTCTTATTTTGTCGTCTGCAAATGCTTTCGATTTGGACAAGCCTAAAATATTGTTGTTACCGAAACTCTTTACCAAACAATAAAATTGTGGACTTGACTAAAATCTAAGCATTTGCAGACGACAAATCGAACATAGCTCAAGTAATGATTTCTGTCTTTAGTAGGACGGAAAACATTGTGGAAAAAGGATAAAATGCTGGTTACCAGCATTTTATCCTTTTCCCTCAAATGTTTTCAAAAGCTTTCTTACCCAGGGTCGTAAAAGTCGGGATGGTATGGTAGGTAATGGGTTAAACTTTCTCATTTAGTACAGAGCTAAATTTTAAGGGTTTGTTAGACAGTGAAGAAAACTAAATCCCAGTGTATATCCTTCGAAAGAGGATTAGCAGTGAAAGTGGGAGATTTAGGCCTTTAATGAATGGCCTTGTGACATGATTACGACGACAGTTGTGAAACTATCCCAGCCTTTAACCGTGAAAATAACAATACCACCTCTGCATGCAGTCTAGTAGTGCATGGTACAATTTAGAGAAGAAAACTGTGTTTAATCTGCAAGGATTCTATGGTGAAATATATAATTTTGGAAAGATAAAAATATGTGTAATTTTACTTTTCATCTCTTTGAGAGTTTCTTAGGTGAAGACTTCGTTTTATTCCTGCATGCTTTAACTCATTACCACACAACAAAATTTTAGACTGGTCCAAACTGAAAGCATTTGCAGACAACAAAATAAACTCAAAAATTGTTTGTTTCCAGCAGGGTAGAAAACATTGTGGGAAAAGGAGAAAATGCTGGTTACCAGCATTTTCTCCTTTTCCCACAATGTTTTCAGAAGTCTTCTTTTTCAGGGTCATTAAAAGTCAGGATTGTGTGGTAAAGTGCTAACTCTTGACCAAATGAAAAAATATTAGACTAGTCCAAATTGAAAGCATTTGCAGACAACAAAAAGTAGATTGAACACATTGTGGGAAAAGGAGAAAATGCTGGTAACCAGTTACCAGCATTTTCTTCCTTTCTCACAATGTTTTCTTCCCTTCCGGAAACAAATTTCAAATTTTGAGTAACGTTTATTTTGTTCTCTACAAGTGTTTTCTAATTTTTTCTAAAATTTTGTCATTTGGTAAAGGATTAAAGAAGGGAGAAAATATTAAGAGAAAAGGGCATAATACTGCTTTCCAGCACTTTCTCCTACTCTCACATTGTTTCAAAAGCCTCCTCCCACAGGGTTGTTAACCCATACGCTGCTAAGAAAGACTCACTGGCCTTTGGCGACAATTTGGATCAAGATCAGACTGCACAGATCTTGGTACTACACTGTCCATTATGGAGATATCTTTCCTTCAAAAACACCTTTGAAACAGCAAAATTGGGATTCATCTATCAGCTTGAAGGATTCATTTCATTTCAATTATTTAGTAGGATATAGTATAAGACACCAGACTGTTTGGATATAGACCAAGTCAGAGTATAATATGGGCAGGGTTGTTTGATTATTCTGAATAAATCAGCCAGATGGACTCCTTTCAACCCCTGGAGTGCCATGTATATGATGTGGACATTTTCTGTCCCTAAATTTAACCAGTTACAGCACTTTCAAGGTTATTATTGCTCATCTTAGATCAGACACTTCATTCTAATTCTTATCTACAATGGCTGAAAAAGCATTTGCAGATGTGATAGGCTGCCTAGGGGTTAAACCAATGCACTCATTTTCATCAGTGGTCTTGGTTAACCCTTTACCAACTGGCAAAATTTTAGGTTTTCTACAATGAAAGCTTTTGGGGACACAAAATTAAATGTGACCCTAAAACTGAAATTGGTCTTGGGAAGGGCAGAAAACATTGTGGAACAAGGACAAAATGCTGGCCACCAGCATTTTCTCATTTTCCCACAATGCTTTCAATAGGCTTTTACCTTAGGATTGTTAAAGCTCTGAATTGTGTGGTAAAGGGTTAATACATAAGTACATCTGCTGGTGAAATACCATGGCAAATTGAGAGGTTGCTCATTAAGAGCAAATCCTTTCTCCTTTGTCAGCGTTTTCAACCCCTTATCTGTATCGAGTAACTCGTTAAAACGACAAAATTTTAGACTTATATTTTAGACAAAATAAAATGTGATTCAAAGATTGAGGTTAATTTATGGAAGGGTAAAAAATGTTATTGGAAAAGGAGAAAATGCTGGCTACCAGCATTTTCTTTTTTCACAAATGTTTTTGAAAGCATTCTATTTCCAGGTCATTAAAACTGTGGATTATGTGGTGAGCAAAAATGTTAATCCCATAATGGGTAACAGTATGGCTGCCACCCAAAAACTTGGTTAAATTATCTTTCTACGGGGATGGTCCCTCCATAGGTACTCGTAATTGCACAAATTACAAAGAATACTTTAAATACCAACATCATGTCTTCATGACAGGAACTTATACAATGAAGGCATTTTTGTTTTTCGATATTTTTTCAGGGGATAAATAGATTTATTGACTTGTAACAGACAAGAAAATGGAAACTGGTGGAATTTGATAAAATGTAATTTCTTTATCTATGGAGTTAAGCAGTCCTGAATTTAGAAAGGGTGCTGCTTTGTTACAAACATGGATTAATTTCAACCTCATCTACATTAGCAGAGATGCAAACAACAGAACTTGTTCTGGGAGCAGAGTCAGGAACTTTTGACACAATGCTGAAATGAACTTCCAGGAGGAGCAAAAGCAAGACAATTAAGAGAGTTTGTTTTTACAACATAGAACAAATATTACAGTTTGCACTGACAAGAGTATTGTGTAGACATTCCGCATGAAGTACAACACAAAAGTTCAATACAGGACTCTGCCAATACTGGACTGATCATCGTAAATAAGCTGATGCATTATAGTTGTCTGATCTTCAATTTGCTGGACACTAATCTTTAAACATGGAAGACAAGTCTGTTAACGACATGACAATTGAGGAACTAAATAATGAACAGGCCAAGCTATACTTAGGTGGTACAGTGCTGGTGTGTCTGCTGAGTGGATTTGGGATTATAGGAAATATTCATGTCCTTCTCATCTACACCTTTCGAATGAAACAATCCAATCACCGTATCTTCATCCTCTGCCTAGCTATTCTAGATTCTATTATGTGTATGGTTGGTATGCCATTTGTAATCATAAACTTTCGAAAACCGTACATATTCTATGATTCAGCAATATGCAAAATTCTGACTTTTTACAATTTTTTCATTTGTCTGGCTTCTGCCTGTGTACTGGTGGTGATTTCTGTGGATAGATATAGGAAGATATGTGTACCTATTGGTAAACAAATGACACAGACTATAGCAAAAGTCACATGTTTGGCCGCCCTAGGAGTGTCCTTACTGTTTGCCTGGCCCTCAATCATTCTCTATGACAGTACACCCATTGCTACACAAAACCCTAATATTACAGGATATGAGTGCAATGTGAGAGCAGAAATGCAAGAGACATTGTATCCAGTATATTTCCATGGTATCCTCCTGATAGTGGCCCTGTGTAGTTTCATAGTGCTTGTAGTTCTGTATGGGTTTATTGGGCGGGTCATTTGGAACCATAGGACATTCAAAAACAAGATGGAAGACACTAACACAGAATCAACCAACATCAAAATGACAGACATCCCTGGGCTGCCTGCTGAAGCTAATTTTCACTCCGGTAGCACAGACTCGGATGAACCAAGCAACTCAAAAGGGGAGACAACAACCAGCACGGATAAAAAGTCTGTAGAAAATACCCCACCAGATGGAACCATACGTAATCGATCAGCAAGTATATCAGTCAGTAAGCGGAGAAAGAGATCATCAATTCAGCGGTCCTTGACAAAATTTGACAAGACCAAACGTACCACCGTCATGTTATTTTGGATAACTCTTGTGTTTTTCATTAGCTATGTTCCTTACTTTGTGTTACGAATCTCTTCATTCATCTACACTGACTGGTATCCAAACATGTCCTATGCTGCAAAGGTCACTTATAACACAGTTCTGTGGTGCGTCTTTGTAAATAATATGGCCAACTCAATTATCTACGGGTTCTGTGACAGACGGTTTCGAAAAGAAGTAACAAAAGGATATAGTGCTCTGTTTCGCAGGCATTGAATTTCATATGGTTTATAATTATAGGTAATTGTAAAAGCTTAATACATGTAATTCAAATAACAGCAAGGATGAAGCCGTTTATTATGTGTATATGAAACCTTTTGATAGCATAGAAAACATGGTGACAAAAGGTGAAATTGCTCGTCACAAGCAATTTCACCTTTTGCCTTTTGCCACAATGTTTTCTAAAGGCTCCAACAAACAATGTGTAGAAGTGAGTATCTATGGAGTAAAGGGTTAATCTTCATATCTAAGTATGATTAAGATCAGTTTTCTAGCTTATAAATATGGAGGATCAGCCTTCATACATATAAATGTGAAGGATCAGCCTTCATGTGAACTTGTGTTGAGAATTAGTTTACATGTTTAAAAGTGTGAAGGCTCAGTCTACATGTCTATAAAAATAAAAGATAACTTTGCATGTACCGGTACGATAAAATGTGAAACATATCTATAGATATAAAAGATAAGTTTGCACATACTTTAAAATGTGAAGGATCAGTGTTCATATTCACTAATGTGGAGGATTAGTTTGCCTGTTTAAAAATGTGAAGAATCAGTCTGCATATCTATGAACTGAGATAAGTCTTAATATAAATATGGATGATTCTCTCGAAATCTGATGCAGCAGTACTTCTTGAGTGCTTGCGGGAGTAAACCAAACTACTGCTACATATTTGTCAGGGCCATTTCCATTCAATGCTTTCAGTAGCAGGAGCTCATTTAATGTATGTTTCTTCTGATTTTGTCATTTCTGTAAATGAGTGGTGCCCTGGCAAAAGGGGGCTTAACCCATTACCACAGAATCCCTACTTTTGACAACCCTGAGAAAGAAGCCTTTAGAAGACTGTGGGAAAAGGAGAAAATGCTGGTAACCACCTTTTCCCACAATGTTTTCTACCCTTAACAAAACAAATTTCAAATTTTCAGCAAATGCTTTCGATTTGGAAATGCCTCAAATATTGTCGTTTGGTAATGAGTTAATTAATGTAATGCATTTTTCCTTGTAAGACTTAAAGTCACCATCATACCAGTATAAATCCACAAGATCCATTTCTTCTCACAAAATCATATAGCAAAATGTTTCAACAAAGGTCAGCCTGTGCAGATTGCACACACTGACCTGGGTTGATACTTTGCGGATGTATTTAACCCCCTTATTAGGGAGCATGGCTCAAATATAATTGTCAGCTTCTCAAGACTGATTAATACAGGTAGCAACCTGTCCAATGACAATACTTTAGCAATGAGCTGCCGAGTGTTATATGCCAAAAAACAGCCAATGTAGTCCTTGGTTTCAACCATTCTGAATGTGAGATGATCCAAATTTTTGTAACCAAACCGTATTTATTCAATGTTTTACCACAGCACAATTTTAGACTTATCTAAATTGAAAGCATTTGCAGATGACAATTTCATAGTGGCTTAAATGATGCACTTTTTCTTTGGCAGGGTAGAAAACTGATGGTATAGGAGGAAATGCTGGTTATCAGCAATTTTCTCCTTTTCCCACAATGTTTCCAAAAGGCTTGATTCCAAGTGTCGTACAGGGTATAAAAAATTATGCTTTCATAAATAAATATATCTTTCAAATAATCCATAATATCTTTCTCAATGTTTTCAAAGGCTTGTTGTAAAGGGTAAACAAAATAATATTTTCTATAATAAATATATCTTTTAAATAATCCATAGTATCTCCTTTTTTATACTAAAGTGCAATTGCCTTATTACATGGCTAACCTCTGTCTACTAGCATTTTCTCCTTTTCCCACATGCTTTTCAAAGTTTTTTTCCCTCATACTTGTTTTAATTTCAGGGTAAAGGGTTAGGCATGCTTGGGTTTTGTACCATTTTAAAGATTATTTCAGTGTTATCATGGTTGCCAGGCACTACAGCCAGAAGACATGAAGGGTCACATAATTCCAATGCATGTGACCTTTTACCCTCTGGTCACTGTAACCTTTCTTGAAGGTAAGTAAAAGAAACCTATCAAGTTATCAACTTGAATAGTTCAGTTTATTTCATGCTTTCCAGTGGGTTATCCAGAAATAGCAGTGAAAATATTTTTCGATCTTACATTGGTACCACCAGTGAAAATACTGATTTTCACGTTCTTGTTGCCTAGATTAATTGCGCGTGCCTGACAACCAGATGACAAATATGACGTCATTTACCTTACATTTCGCTTGACGTAATATTGTGATGCATTGCTATGCGGGAGGGGTACACCTCAGGAAATAACGGAAAAGAACTGTACTGGATTTTGATAAAGCTCCTCCAAGAAAGGGTTTAAAGCATGAGCTGCGCCACTCGTGAAAATATTACCGATGATGTTCACTCGATAAAATAAATTTCGATCTTTCACCCAAAAAAAAATTTATCCTCTATATCAAAAGCACACCATTCGTAACAGACAGTCTGATAGAAAGATAGACAATTCTTTAACCCATTACCACACAATCCTGACTTTTAACGGCCCTGAGAGAGGAGGCTTTAGAAAACATTGTGAGAAAAAGAGAAAATGCTAGTAACCAGCATTTTCTCCTTTTACCACAGTGTTTTCTAGGACATGTTTCAATTTTTCAGTCACTTTTATTTTGTGGCTTGCAAATGCTTCCAATTTGGACAAGTCTGAAATTTTGTCGTTGATAAAATGTTAAAGAATTTTTTCAGGGAGATATTAATTATTACCCTTCAATCTAGATTATACATGCCTATATATGCCTTTGAACTCTGCTGTAAGGTTCTCAAAATATTCTGAAATGGGTTAATTCTTTACCACACACCAATTTTGGACTAAATGAAAGAATTTGCAGAGAAAAATTCAAATGTGACCCAAACTTTTTATCACTGATAGAGTAGAAAACATTGTGGGAACAGGAAAAATGCTTGTTACTGGCAAATCTCCTTTTCCATCAATCTTTTTTTGAGGCTTCTTTCTCAGGATCTTTAAAATTTGGTCTAGGGTCAAGGCTTGATGGATCATCTAGATGATCCACTGTTGCATCCAGGAATTCAGAATTTGGGGCCGAACAAAACGTATGTTTATTCCCCGCTGTTTTCACTCAATTCTTTCCATTGTATCATCATGTGAACCATCGGCGTTGGCAACAGAAGCAATGAAAATCTTTGACATGTTTCCTTTTGTCCATATACATGACTAATCGCAAGTTTAAAATCGCCAGGTTCTTCAATCAGTCAGCATTGGAAAGTAAACATTCACTGCGCATGCGTAAATATGTTGTTTTCCCGCTTCTGTGGAAACTTCACTACGAAATCGGAAACCACCTGGAACAGTCTACATGTAAGGAAGCATAGCTGGACTTTAGATTATTTTATTGAAATGACTAGAATCCGGACCGAACGTTTTTAATTTCTCTTTTATGCACCCGGCTGTTTCTTTCTGTGGGAGTTATACCGATATTGCGAAATTGCTCCCCATCACATTCACGGAATTGCATGACGACAAAAAATACAGGGTGATTCCCGCAATCGTGCGGCCTGGATGCAACACTGTGATCTAAGTGAGATGACTTACCAATGGTTTGTATTTGTAACTTGAACATGTCCTCTCCACTGTCTGTCACAACAAGAAAAGCTCGAAACTGGTTGATTATCTCCTCAAAATATGGACAAATTAAGGATTCTGCTGCACTGGCTGTAAAAAAATAAGTGCCTGATCTTGGTCTACTTTTTCCATAACACCATAAATTTTCATCTAAACCATTCAATCACAGAATTACAAATTCCTGCTTTTGTTTTGGTATTTTCTTTTATATGCTTACAGTTTAAAGGGAGGCTATTTAGTTTGTACGCTGTAAATCAAAATCCCATTTGAAAAGCACTGATAAATGGATGGATGTATGGGGTTTAACGCCACTTTAACAGCTAAGGTAATATCATGGCAATCGGTGACGCACATGTTTTTCCTGGCTTTCTCATACCAGTACTAACACAACTTTCTTTCCAAAGCCACCAACTACTTTTCTCACATGCTTCAGCAGAGGTGAGAGGCGAAAATACACCAGAAAGAAAGTTGGCCTCAACCGGGAATCGAACTCACAACCACCAGGTCATGAGTCCAACACACTCACCACTGAGCCACCCAGGCGGGCGCACTGATAAATACAAGATAATTATTCCTATGCAATTGAATAGAAACTGTATATTCAGTAAAAGGCTGCAATTTTATAATTTGCAATTGGTAACTACAAACTATTTCTAGTTCATCATATCTGGCGTCTGAATGCAATCCTCGTAATTGATGTCTGCTTTTGATCATGTGGCATTCCCAGAAGTCTTTGACAAAGTCAGCCACAAACTCTAGAAATATCTTAACCCTTTCCAAAACATAGTAGCCTTTTGAAAACATTGTGGGAAAAGGAGAAAATGCTGGTAACCAGCATTTCTCCCTTTGCAACGATGTTTTCTACCCTATCATAGACAGAAATCATCTTTTCAGCAAGAATTGAATTGTCGTCTGCAAATGCTTTCAATTTGGTCTAGTCCAAAAGTTTGTCATTTTGAAAAGGGTTAAGAAGCCTCATAGCCCATTGAAGAAATACCACTGAAATGTCTTTTTCATTACTTCTGTCTTTCTTATGTATTGATGATTTACTTGCTTTTGTTTTACATAACGAAGCAGCATATTAGTTTTGAAGTTTGGTGATGATACAAAAAACTGAATAGCTCATTGTAATACCTAAAATTTACAAATCACGTGAAAAAATGACCAGTTTAAACCTTTACCAAACAATGGTAGGTATTAAAGAGGCAATAATACTCATTTTAAGCCAGTTTTAACTCATTTTGTTTTTATTTTATCAAAATATAGTCATTCTATATATCTATGCCAAATATTGTGCCTGACGGTTGCAAGGTTGCTTAGATTACGCCTGATAGAAAATGCATTTCACGGACTTGCGGCCTTCAATGTAAACAGACTGGTTGTTTCCGGATTTTGAATCGAAGATTTTCGATATCCGTTATACACTCGGGTAGATTCGTATGATGATCATACATTCTGTAACGTGACTATATTTGACCTTGGCCTTGATGCGGTAAATAAAGGAAAATGGATGCTTCTCTGTTGCAGCCTCTATTTTTAGACGGAGATCGAGGCCTATATGTAAGTTACACCGTATCGCCATTGTTTACAGCTTCGATTGTCAGCCAGTTTTCTTCTGGCCAATTTTCGGTTTTTCACACAAACCCCTGTCTTTCTTTTTTCATTTACACGATATATGTCAGTAATTTATCCTTGTGTACACAAAGGACAGATTTCTGTACCATTCTATTTTTCTTTTTTAAATTTAACAGCTTTTCTGCTCACCGGCTGTAGACAGGCATCTTTAAGGAAGACTTGGAAAACACTCTTTTGAAAAAATAGAGGCAATCACCATGTTTTCCTCTCAAACTGTTTTTAACCCTTTCCCAAACAATTCCTGGTTTTTACGGGTCTGGAATAGTAGCTGGTAACCAGCATTTTTTCCTTTTCCCACAATGTTTTCTGTTCTATCATAGACAGAAATCATCTTTTCAGCAAGAGTTGAATTGTCGTCTGCAAATGCTTTCAATTCGGTCTAGTCCAAAAGTTTGTCGTTTGGGAAAGGGTTAAGCCTTTCAAAGACAGATGCCATACTTGAACTATACCTAATTTTTCAAAATTGCTCTAGCCTATCAATTTGCAATTGGGCAACAAACCATATGATGTGCAGCCTAGATTATGAAATCATGTGGCTGAAATGCCTGGACAGCAATCCATAAAGTTCCAATAAGAAGTAGAGTAGAGAAAAGCTGTATGTATACCTGTTGCACCTATAGCACTAATAGCCAACTCCTTTGGTCTAATTGAAGGGGATGTCTTCAGAACAGTCATCAAATGCTCCATCAGTTTGGGAAGATAGGGTTGAATGTCTTTACCAAGGTTTTGACAGAACATCTCCAGAGCATAGTAACTTCTTGTCAGCCCTTTTGGGTTCTTCTCTGAATCCTGACTGGCTTGTAACATGTAGTCGAACAACAGTGGCAGGATGTCTGAGGCATACTTGCTTATGTCAGGCTATAAAAAAAGTTTTCTTTTCTCCTCAAAATCAAAAGCCAGAATACAAGAATTGAAGCAATGCCTCTTTACCAAATAACAGAAGTGAAGACCTCCAAACTGATAGCATTTTCAGACAATACACTAAATAGAGATCAAAAAATGAAATTTGTCTCTCACAGAATAGAAAAATCATGGTAAAAGGAGAAATTGCTGGTATGCCTTCTTTCTCAGAGTGGGTTAAACTTGGGATTGTGTGGTAAAGGGTTACTATTGCCAGGTTTGAACCCTGAGCTAGAACTGAGACAGACTGACACAGAGGAAGACCTAGCAGGGGTTCCAATCATTGATGCAATCTGTCAGTCACTGAGTCCCCTTGTATCATTTTTAAAAGTTTAACTCTTTCCCAAACAAGCCCTGGTTTTTACGTCTCTGGAGTACAAGCCATTAGAAAACACTGTGGGAAAAAGAGAAATTGCTCGTGACGAGCAATTTCTCCTTTTTCCACAGTTTTTTCTACCCTTTTGGAGAACTTTCTGCCATTTTTATCAAATTTAAAATTGTCGTCTGCAAACTCTTTCAGTTTGGAAGGGTCCAAAATTTGTCATTTGGGAAAGGGTTGTACATCTACGAGGGGAAAATACTCATCACAATCAAATACAAATATTTCTCTCTATTCTTCTGGTATCTTACTAAAAACAATATATTTCTCAATGTCTGTCCATGTTGGCTACAAAAACAGTTGAATTTATCTACATGTATACCATAAGCCCTCTGTGACACAGGGGAGGGAAACTTATTGGTGAAATCATGTTATTTTTATTCTGAAAACAGAAGCACAAGTTACATGTACCTAGGTTATCAGGTGAAGGCAGACATGTAAGGCTACTGAAACACACTAAACAAAATGTGGCTCAGGGGATATTTAACAAAAAACCCCGAGACTTGTTGAAATAAACTAAGAATCATACATGGTAGATTTGGTTCACTGTGCTCTTTAACTCTTTACCACACAATCCCAACTTTTAATGACCCTGAGATAGAAGCCTTTTGAAAACATTGTGGGAAAAGGAGAAAATACTGGTAACCAGCATTTGCTGGTAACAAGCACTTTCTCCATTTCCCACGTTTTCTACCTTTCCAAAACCAATTTTTAATTTTTCATTCACATTTACTATTTTCATCTGCAAATCCTTTCAATTTGGACCAGTCTAAAATTTTCTAGTGTGATAAAGAGTTAAGGGCAAGGATAAAGACTTAGACAAAACTGGTATTTCCGAAACCTTTCTTCCTTTGAACAGGGTTTATAGATACAAGATTCTGACAATAATGAAAAAAAAAAAAATACCTGTAAATGTTCCGAAAATTGTCCAATAGCAAAAAGAGCACTGTTCCTCACATGTTGGTCTGTATCACTTAGACCTTTACAACTACATTGTAATACAGCTTGTAAATGTCTGAAAGAGAAACAACAAAATCCATGTCTTCAAGAAATTAGATCTTACCTACAAGTGTTTCGGGTACTTATTGGAATGATCTCATCTCACATTTCAGATGAATACCCAAAACATAGGTTTCAGCACACAAAATGTGTTTCTACAATTAACGAAACCATCTCAACTAGCTGAACTGTCATGAATTTGACTAACCACAGATTTCGATTATTCAATTTTACTTTTTAATTTTGACTTGCCTGTCTGCAAAAACAAAGATCCATGCCCTGTAAACATGCATCAGCGGAAAGTCTTAACCCTTTACCACACAATCCCGCCGTTTAACAACTCGAGAAAGAAGCCTTCTGGAAACATTGTGGGAAAAGAAAAAATGCTGGTAACCAGCATTTTTTTCCCTTTTCCCACAATGTTTTCTTTGCTTCCCAACATAAATTTCCAATATTCGGGTCACTTTCACTTTGTTGCCTGTATATACTTTCAATTTGGGTAGTCCAATATTTTGCCATTTAATAAAGAGTTAACTTAGGTCATCCTGTGCTATCTGTGCAGGCTAAACTAGGTCAAAAACTCATGCCTCAGGTCAATTTGCTGTATATCTAGGCATCAATATACCTTATGATTCAGTCAAATGTCAGACAAAAAATGGATTTTTATGGATCCACGATTACTCAATAATTTGCTTGGTATAGAGCATCATGGACATGACTTAACCCATTACCACTCAATCCCTACTTTTGACGCCCCTGAGAAAGGAGCCTTTAGAAAACACTGTGGGAAAAGGAGAAAATGCTGGTAACCAGCATTTTCTCCTTTTCCCACAGTGTTTTCTATCCTTCCCAGATCTAATTTCAATATTTCAGTCACCTTTATTTTGTCGTCTGCAAATGCTTTCAATTTGGACCAGTCTAAATTTTTCTCGTGTGGTAATGGGTTAACCCTTTACCACACAGCAGAATTTTAGACTTATCCAAATCAAAAACATTTGTAGGCAATAAATTCATAGTGGCTCAAATAATGCACTTTTTTTTTGAGAGAGTAGAAAATATTGTGGGAAAAGGAGAAAATGCTGGTTACCAGCATTTTCTCCTTTTCCCACAAAGTTTTCAAAGGCCTTTTCCACAGGGGCTTTAAAAGTTGTCATTGTGTGACAAAGGGATTAGACCTCTTTTACCAAAATACCACACAAATTGAGTTGGGCCTAGCACTCTAAGAATTCCTTCTTCAACAGACCACAATATGATTGACCCATTTTCTAATTTCCATTTTTGCTGACAATTTATGAACCGAGTCTAAAATGATGCTACTTTTCTTTGTAAAGAGTAGAAAAAATGGTGCCAATAAAAGAATGTATTTTTCCTGTTCCTATAATATCATTAAAAGACATATTCCATGTTTCATGAGGACTTAATGTATGTATATAAAGTATTTACTTGTTTGTAATATAATCTGCACAACCCTCTGCCATCACAGCCATTGCTATATAGGCTGCCTTTCTTCTCTCTGGTTTACTATCTTGTAGAGCAACCTCTACCATGGACATCTGTAAATATACAGTGAATTAGCATAGAGTCTATATTACATGGCAAACAATACTTAACTCATTACCACACGACAAAATTTTAGACTGGTTCAAATTGAAAGCGTTTGCAGACGACAAAGGTGACTGAAAAATTGAAATTTGTTCTGGAAAGGGTAGAAAACACTGTGGGAAAAGGAGAAAATGCTGGTTACCAACATTTTCTCCTTTTCCTACAGTGTTTTCAGAAGGCTTCTTTCTTGGGAGCGTCAAAAGTAGGGATTGGGTGGTAATGGGTTAAAGTCACAATAAAGTCCGAACGTAAAAAGGCTTATTTTTATAAAACAAAAAGTACATTTCATTTTTACCATGCAGAAATATGACAATTATTATGACTTTAATGATATGTAAAGTTGCAGATCGTTAAAGTTCCAGTCAATAGCAGAAAACTAGAACCTATCCTACCATGTCGCATTATCTGTTTGCTTACATTGATGATTGCAGGCTTTGCGTGATAAATCTCTGCATATACATAATAGTGACATAAACACGATATGATCATTCAATGTGCCGAAACAAAACTTTCATTCACTTGATCGTTTTGTAACAATTTTAAGCTTGAAAAACTAGGTTTATCGACAATGTAAACAGAAGTGACGACACAGGCTGATCTTCGCTTATTGGTTTATCATTGATATAGGAAGAGTTTAATACATCGAAATAAGAAAACATTACTAGTCATAGCACTAATGAGATGCAATATTATCACCTTTCTCAAAGACCTTATTTGAATTTACATAAATGATAACGGAGATTGTCTTGATCAATGAGGTCCCTGATATCGACCAGCTCTCCATGTATTTTTGCGCACATATATCATGGCAACAAATGCAGTAACTGACAAATTTGGGGTCTCTCCGATCCGATATATGTTTGTTGTGATGAGTTATCCAATATATTTACAAGTTTTAAACAGTGAAAGTTACCCACTTTTGGAATTTACAGGGGCTTTAACCATATCGAAAACATTCGCAAATTATAAATCAAGTATGTCTGTCTTTGACATTATAGAATAAATTTAGTGAAAAAGGTAAAATGCTGATAATAAACATTTTCTCCATTTTCCACAATGCTTTCAAAAACCTTCTTTGGTAAGGCCAAAAAAATAACAGCATTTTTTAGCCAATTGTGGTTGAAGAAACAAAATATAACATACACAAGCTGAAAAAACAATTGCAAACAATGTGACACAGTGATTTTAGAAACTATTGGTGTGTGCACAATTGTTTCTACATAATATTCATCAAAATTTCCTGATAAGCCTTCTTATTTGCTAAAACCTTTACCCTCAGAAAATGAAATAGCTTTGTCAAGATGAAGAGAATTAACCCTTTACCAAACGACAAAATTTTAGACTGGTCCAAATTGAAAGCATTTGCAGACGACAAAATAAACAAAACTCTAAAAGTGAAATTTGTTTCCAGCAGGGTAGATAACATTGTGGGAAGAGGAGAAAATGCTGGTTACCAGCATTTTCTCCTTTTCCCACAATGTTTTCAAAGGCTTTCTTTCTCAGGGTCGTTAAAAGTCGGGATTATGCGGTAACGAGTTAAATAACCAACAGACGAAAAAAAATGCTGTATACTTACAAGCGGAGGAATAAATTTCTCTGGGGGTAAATGCATCGCCATTGTATCTAGAACCTGGGAAGAGAGGCAGAGCAAAATTTAGATTGATCCAGATTTCCAGACAACAAAATTTTAGCCAAGTCCAAATTGAAAACATTTGCTAAGAACAATTTAACAAGAGGGCCAAGATGGCCCTGGATCGCTCACCTGAATTTTTGAGAGGACCATAGCCTTTTTTTTTTTTTTGAAGGTATTGAAACACTGGAAACAAAATCATTATTTTGCCAAGCAATTTTTAAAAGGTTACCTGTAAAAGTCCTCTCAAAAGCTGACCAGCAGTTTCAAAAAAGAAGAATTTTGAGGAATTTCTTAATTTCCGTACAGTGCAAGTAGCCCCCATTCACTAGAGCCATGTTTCTTGACCTATAAAAATTTCGCGAACACATTTTGAAAAAGGCCATTCAAGGAATATTTCCATGAAACAATTTTCAAATCTGAGCAGCCGTTTCAGAGAAGAAGAATTTTCAAGAATTTCTCCATTTCCATATAGTGCAAGTAGCCCCAATTCACCAGAGCAATGTTTCTTGATGAATCAAACTTTCATGAACAATTTTCGAAAAGGGTCACCCAAGAAATATCTCTGTGAAAATTTTCCAAAATCTGACCAGCCATTTCAGAGAAGAAGAATTTTAAAGAATTTCTTCATTGCCCAATAGTGCAAATAGCCCCCATTCACCAGAGCCACGTTTCTTGATGTATCAAAATTTCGCGAACACGTTTTGAAAAGGGTCACCCAAGGAACATCTCTGTGAAATTATTTTAAAATCTGACCCGCCATTCAAGAGAAGAATTTTTAAGAATTTCTTCATTTCCCTATAGTGCAAGTAGCCCCCATTCACCAGAGCCATGTTTCTCGACAGATCAAAATTTCGCCAACAATTTTTGAAAAGGGTCATCCAAGGAACATTTCTGTTAAATTATTTTAAAATCGGGCCAGTGGTTTCTGAGAAGAAGAATTTTTAAGAATTTCTTCATTTCTCTATAGTGCAAGAAGCCCCCATTCACCAGAGCCATGTTTCCCAACAGATCAAAATTTCGCGAACAATTTTTGAAAAGGGTCATCCAAGGAACATCTGTGTGAAATTATTTTAAAATCTGGCCAGCGGTTACAGAGAAGAAGAATTTTTAAGAATTTCTTCATTTCTGTATAGTGCAAGTAGCCCCATTCACCAGAGCCATGTCTCTTGACGGATCAAAATTTCGCGAACAAATTTTGAAAAGGGTCATCCAAGGAACATCTGTGTGAAATTATTTTGAAATCTGGCCAGCGGTTTCAGAGAAGAAGAATTTTTAAGAATTTCATCATTTCTGTATAGTGCAAGAAGCCCCCATTCACCAGAGCCATGTTTCTTGACGGATCAAAATTTAGCGAACAGTTTTTGAAAAGGGTCACCCAAGGAACATCTGTGTGAAATTATTTTAAAATCTGGCCAGCGGTTTCAGAGAAGAAGATTTTTAAAGAATTTCCTAAAAAATTCTATTTTGTTGCCATGGCAACCAGAGTTTTTGATGGAATCAAATTCTGTGAACAACTTTTAAAGAGGACCTCCCAAGGAACATTCCAGCCAAGTTTGGTCCAAATCTGCCCAGCGGTTAAGGAGAAGTTGATGTTTAAAGAATTGTTGACGACGCACTGACGCACGACGGACACCAGGTGATCCTAAAAGCTCCCCTTGAGCACATTGTGCTCAGGTGAGCTAAAAACTGCAATTTTTCTCTGATAGGGTAGAAAACATTGTAGGAAAAGGAAAAAATGCTGGATTCCAGCATTTCTTCTTTTCCCACAATGTTTTCAAAAGGCTTCTTTCTTAAGAGTCATTCAAACTTGGCATTGTGCAATACCAGTTTAAATGCTCAACAAATGAAAATCGAGTAGAATTATGAGGAAAATACTACTTATCAGCAATTTCTCTTTTACCCTTGATGTTCTAACAAGCCCTCATCCTAAATGTCATAAACCAAACCATTGTGTGGCAGGCCTTGATCTCTTTACCAGATCACAAAATTTCATCCTCATGCAAATTGAAGTATTTGCACACAAGTTAAACATAGTTACTATGATGAGATTTGACAAATTTAGAGTTGAATATATTGTGGTAAAGAGGAAAATGCTGGTTACCAGCATTTTCTGCTTTCCAAACTATGTCTTTAATAAATGTCTTTTTTCAAAGCGTAGTCAAAAGTCAAGACTGTTGTTAAAGATTAACTCTTTGCTAGACGACAAAATTGTAGTTGTACTGGCTTGATGATGGGTCATCATTTTCTTGCACAAAAACTTTTGTCACATAAAACAGTGTACTAAACCCATGAATCTTTTTCCTATAATACACTAGACTAGTGTATTAATTATTGTTTTTTGGGGGGGTCCCCGTTCCAACTAGATTTCAGTCACGAGGGTGTGAAACCAAAGACCCCAAACACAGTTTGTGCGGGAATTTATACAGATACGCTGTATCAGAGAAAAATGAGGTCACTGTTGATCAGACGTATTTGTGGGGTAAGTTTTGGGTTTTCAAGGTTGATAAAAATCCAGGGAATCCGGGGCAAAGTCTCCTAAAATCGATATCATTGCGGAAATAAGTGGACTATACCCCTCTATAAGCTATTTCACTCTTCTTTCAGTGTAAATGTCACAGACCTATCTACTTGTGTATGTAAACATTTAAACCAAACAACAATGTAAACATGGATCCATTAACAACACAGAGGCTAAAAAGGTGATAATGGGGGATATTTATATCTGTCATTCATTTTATATGATAAATAGAATCTCGCATTTGTGTTTATGTATTATCATTTATATAAAACTTGTGGACTAAAATGTATTTGACGCTTGCCAGGGCTAGCGTCATATAACTTTAGAGAACTTGTTTGATAAAATGATAATATATAAACACTCATATAAGTCCTCATTGTATGTGCAGGAGATTGTTTTTCACAATATTTCAGCTCTATCATAGCTATAGCTCACTTATTTATTTACTTGTACTAGAGTTGGACTCAACATCTTTGTATGGGACTGAATCTGAAAACACATGAATACAAGTCCTACACAATCACTACTCAGCCATGCAAAAATAAAACAAAACATTGGTAGCAGCAGTATGGGTAATACAGGGCCACAAAGCTCACCTGTGCTGCAAGCTGCGAGGGTCTCTGACTCTCCACCTCCTCTTCGTCTTCATCCTCATTCTCCTCCCCGTCTTGTATATCACACATGATTGGGAACATTGTATTCAGTATGGGCAGAACTAGCTGGTTCTTCAAAATTTGCTGAATCACATGAAACAGAGCCTTAGATCAGAGAAGATTATCTAATTCTAAAACTTTATCTCTTCACGAAAAACCTGTCTGTGTTAACTCTTTACCATACAACGAAATTTTCAACTGCTCCAGATTGAAAGCACTTGTAGACGGCATAATATAATTATGTAACTCAAAATTTTAAATTTGTTTCCAACGGGGTAGAAAAAACATTGTGGGAAAAGGAGAAAATGCTGGTTACCAGCTTTTTCTCCTTTTCCTACAATGTTTTCAAAAGGGTCTATCTTAGGGTCCTAATAACCAGGGATTGTCTGGTATGGAATTAACTTGTTACCACACAATCCCACCTATTAACGACCCTGAGAGAGAAGCCTTCTGCAAAATTGTGGGAAAACGAGAAAATGCTGGTAACCAGCATTTTCTCCTTTTCCCACAATGTTTTCTACCCTTCCAAAACCAAATTTCAATTTTTGAGTCGTATTAATTTTGTCATCTGCAAATGCTTCCGATTTGGACAAAACTAAAATTTTGTTGTGTGGTACAGAGTAAAGTGTGGTAATGAGAATAGTCTCAGACGATTCCAGTAAGAACCAACAAGGAAGTTGCTGAGCCTTATGGAGAAACATTACACCTTGAATCCAAATTCACTCTAACCTTCAAATGTTTTTTTTTTTAGTCTAAATCTTGACCTAATTATATTGAAATGTTTAATGCCACAAATTGCAGCGTTCTGCCAAATAATGAAATTAATGCCTAGTCCGCATCTTAACAACCCTTGGAGAACCTTTAACTACTAAAACTGCCTTGTGGCACGGTGGAGATCAAGATAGAGCTGCACAAAACACGCAGTCTAACCTTGATCTTCACTTTCTACTTTAATGAAACAGTGAAGAAAAATGACAGCACTAAAATAGCAAATCATCTGGGTCTTCACTCTTTACCAACCAAAATTTTACATATGTCCAAACTGAAAGCATATGCAGACAATAAAATCAATGTGACTCAAAAATTACAGTTTGTTTTAGGGAGAGAAGAAAACATTGTGGGAAAATGAGAAAATGCTGGTTACCAGCATTTTCTGCTTTTCCCACAATGTTTTCAAAAGGCTTTTTCCTCAGGGTCATGAAAACCAGGGATTGTTTGGGATGCAGAATGAACGTGTCCATTGGGTTTATTCTTTCATTCAAAAGTTATGGTGAAATCCTTGCTACATAAATACCTTACCTTTTTCCTCAGTCTGGTCAGGGACATGATAAAGGACATTGTCTTAACTCTGATACTGTCACCAAGGTCAACATTAGCACAAATCTGTAACAAACAAAGGACGTCATAGACTGATTGTGCTCCACAAACAGGTGTCTTTTTTTGGAAAGTGAAGACTGTCGATACATGGCTGGTCAGAGGAGAAATATACAATAAACCCTCTTTTTCCGTGACACAGCGTCAAATTGGTAAACCTGGCAAATTTACATCAGCGCAATATCCTGAAGATTTCATATATGAAGTTTCATTCAATTTGATCCAGGGGTTGTTGAGAAATGGCTTTGGAAGGACAGATAGATGGACAGACGGACGGACAGATGAAGTGCCAACTATATGCTAGCCTTCAGAGAGCATAAAAATAGAGAGAGAACTATGACTTAATGCAAGGTTTTACCTGACATTTCAAGGGACAAAATTCAGAGAACATTTGATCATAAAAAACCTTTCTATAGATAGCTTGATACACCCCTCCCCCTCTATGATGCCAGATCTTCCAAAGTAATTAGATTACTCTAAGCATGTAATGCTGCTGTTCAATCAAGTTATTGGGAGATGATTTCAACCCCTTCAAAGCCTGTAGATGCTCACTTTTCCACAGTCTGAATATTCAAGGCATTAATGGAAACAGTTACCAAACATATTGCACCGCTGAATGTCAAAATAAGTCATTCAAAACAATATTTGGCTGTAGTCACCTTCTTTACCTATAAGAATATAAGAATTAAGACGATCTAAATATGCATAAATGAATTTGTACCTCTAGACAAAAGAGTACTGTCTGTTTCAGGTAAGGGGAAATAATCACAACCTCTGTCTCCAACATTTCGTCAAACACTTCAAAGGCCTCGCATGCTTTCTCCTTTAGAAAAAAACAAGACAATAAGAGTAAGCAAATTCAGTGTGAAAAAAATTTTTTGTTGTTCTTGCTCTTCAATGTTTTCTCTACTATCAAGCAATTTATATACTTGATCCACTTCAATTTACAGCTGAGATTAAATTCAGTGAAACTCAGATTTTTATATCACACACAGCTGAGATTACAATTCAGTGAAACTCAGATTTTTATTTCACTAGCGTTAGTAAAGAAGCTAATAGAAAAGACCAAAGATAAGACTGCAGATCTTAATCTATTCTGACCTCCCCCCCACCCTTTTTTTTTCCATAAAAGGGCATAAAAACCCTACGCTGGTTTCCAGTCTGTGCAAGAAAACCCATAACTTGTCATTACAGGCTGCTTTAGTCACAGTATCAGGCAGGGAAGAGTTTAGATTGATAGTCTGTCTGTGCAACATCCTCTCCACTTTCAACAATATCCCTTGTATAAGGTGGAAAAGCTCACTTCTTGATCTTATTCACAGGTATAATTAGTAACAAGCTTTGCTCCAAAGTGCCTTGCCCAACAACAACGCCCCCTGCAGGTACAGGGTCTGTATTCACCAGCCAATCTTGATAATATTCTTTGTCTTATTCTCATAGATTTTTATAAATTTGAAAGTAACGCAACTTCTGATTGGCTAAACCATTTGGTTTAGCCAATCAGAAGTTGTGTTACTTTCAAATTTAGACAATTCTGCAGACTGAGACCAAGAATGTTCTGGCCCTGATATCTGAATAACCTGATAAATCCATGGCCAGAGCCACTGAGAATATCTAGTGTCAATGCTTTCTGGCAGCACATTTTAGCCAAACAGCTGACTTGTCTCAGTAAATATTAACTCTTTACCACACAATCCTGACTTTTAACAACCCTAAGAAAGAAACCCTTTGAAAACATTGTGGAAAAAGGAGAAAATACTGGTAGCCAGCATTTTCTCCTTTTTCCACAATGTTTTCTGCCCTACACAAAACAAATTTCAAATTTTCAGTTGCTTATATTTTGTTGTCGGCAAATGCCTTCAATTTGGACCAGTCCAAAATGTTGTCGTTTGGTAAAGAGTTAAATTACATTAAGAATACCTACTGAACACTGATCTTGATATAGCATCCTACATTGCTAACCAGCAGCCAATCGAAAACAAACCCTATCGAATGATCCTATACTTCCAAATGGCCCTAACTCATTACCAAACTACATTACGATTAGGCTTGTCCAAATCGAAGCAAGTGCAGATGACAATATAAAATTAACTGAAAGTTCAAAATTTTGTTTTTTGCAGGATAGAAAACGTTGTGGGAAAAGGAGAATATGCTGGTCACCAGCATTTTCTTCTTTTCCCATAGTGTTTTCTAAATGCTTCTTTCTCAGGGTCGTCCAAAGTAGGGATTGTGTGGTAATGGATTAAGGAACAAGGCTTTTAAAATGTTGAAGAAATAGGAAAACTTTCAGACAGTTAATCTATCCTTTCAATGACAAATCTTGTCTCTTGCAGTTACAATGATGCCACCATAAATAAACAGGTCTTAAAATCCATAGTCATAAAGATACACTCTAGAGAAACCAGAGGGTTAATGATACATCAACCCTTTGCCAAACGAAAAATTTTTGGGACTAATCCAACTTGAAAGTATTTGCAGACAACAAAATAAATGTGAATCAAAAATTTAAACTTGATTAGGGAGGGGCAAAAAGAATTTGTGGGAAAAGAAGAAAATGCTGGTTACCTGCATTTTCTCCTTTTCCCACAATGTTTTCAAAAGCTTTCTTTCTCAGGGTCATTAAAAGTCAGGATTGTCTGGTAAAGAGTAAACAAATCATTAAATCTATCAAATCCTCGAATACCTCATCCAAACTGATCAAGTTTTTGATGACCTCCAGAATCTGTGGAACAAGCTGTTGGACAGGTTTTAGCGACTCATCCCCCACAAAGAAGACGATCTCCGACAAAGTCTTGATGGCGTAAAATGGAGCAAGACTATTCCCAGGATCCCGCAGAATGGCAGATATCAAACCTGCAATGTCTGATAGGTGGGGTTTCAGTTGTTCTGCAGCCGAGGATGCCACAGAGTACAACACATACATGCCAATCTGAAATACAAAGGTAAAAATAATGTAGATATTAATTGTACATCCAGTGTGATTTCGAATCTACAACATTCACTTGTTTTGTCATGTCCATCAAATACAATCTTTCTCATTTTCACAGAGCTCCTGATAAGAGGGAGTGATGGTATTCTAAATCCATTATTTCTCTACCAAACCCTATGTTGTGGGTGCTCATTAGAATTGTCTCAATGAGACAATTCTAATGAGTACCCACAACACAGTGTTTCCTGGAGAATAATTAATATTTTTAATTTTGAAATCAAAATCACTCCCTTGTATCTGGAGCAGTTTTCAAAAAGCAGTATTTTTACTCCCTCTCCAAAGAGGGGTACTTTTTATCTGGCACAAAAACTGTTTAACTCTTTACCAAACAACAAAATTTTGGACTTGTCCAAATTGATTGGTTGGTTGTATTGGGGTTTAACGCCACTTTAACAGCTAAGGTCATATCATGGCGGTCGGTGACACACATGTGTTTCCTGGCTTTCTCTCACCGGTGCTTACACTACTTTCTTTCCACAGCCAACGACTACTTTTCTCACATGCTTCAGCAGAGTTGAGAGGCGAAAATACGCCGGAAAGAAAGTTCGCCTCAACCAGGTATCGAACTCACAACCACCAGGTCATGAGTCCGACACGCTCACCACTGAGCCACCCGGGCAGGCAGTCCAAATTGAAGGTATTTGCAGACGACAAAATAATTGTGATTCAAAAATTTAATTTTGATTTTGGAAGGATAGAAAACATTGTGGGAAAAGGAGAAAATGCTGGTTTCAAAAGCATTTCCTTCTCAGGGTCATTAAAAGTGGGGATTGTGTGGTAAAGAGTTAAACAAAGAACATTTACAGTAACCACAAAACACCACAAATTTTGCAGCAAAAAGCTTGTTCTTTGGTCAAAATATCTAATAATAGCAGACATAAAATCCAGGCTACCTACTGATCAAAAAAAAAAAGTCTTTGACAATATGCATTTTTGTAAATTTCATTTCAAACTTTGTGTTTTTGATCATGGTGAAAAACAGATATATTAATATGGGCTGTTAAAACAAGACTGCTTCAGTTAATGTATTGTACCTAAATCTATAACCACTGTTTCATTATTTTTCATTGTTGATGAAATGTAAACTTTATTTTATTCAAATTCTCCAGGTTTTTATATAAATCCATACACTCACCTCCCTATGGGCTGGACTCTCATGTTTCACATGTTCTGTTATAAAGGCAAACAGTTCTGGCCAAGCATTGTTACCTAGGTCATGCTTGGCTACTGTCGCAATCACCTGTGCAATGGCTGTTCTCACAGTCTTTCTGTAAAACATTATTTACTCTTTGAGCAGCACATTTATATAAAAATTTTTACTATAAGAAGACCCAAGTATTGTAATCTAAAAACCACTTTTTTTTTCATTTCATTTCACAAAACAAGAGTGCTTCATGAGGGTGCCAACACTTGCCTGCAGTTCATTGATTTTATTAAAAATTTTTAGATCGGAAAGGGGCTTAACCCATTACCGCACAATCCCTACTTTTGACGACCCTGAGAAAGAAGGTTTTAGAAAACATTGTGGGAAAAGGAGAAAATGCTGGTAACCAGCATTTTCTCCTTTTCCCACAATGTTTTCTACCCTTCACAAAACAAATTTCATATTTTCGGTCACTTTCATTTGGTCGTCTGCAAATGCTTTGGACTTGGACAAATCTGAAATTTTGTATTTTGGTAAAGAGTTAAATGTGTAAAAAATATTTGATGGTTGCCCATTCCTATTGTACAAGTTCTCCTTTTGTTATGTCCGAGTATGAAGTAAACAAAGACATTAACATATGTCAAAAGTTCTGCACCACAATGAAGTAGATGATGCCAGGGCTGTCACAATTCTCAGACATTTCTTTGATAACAGGCAAGCTAATAATGACAATGTAGATCTGAGATTTCACTTAACAACAAAGAATGAACCTGGCAACTAGTTGTTTTCTTCCCCCTACAATGTTTTCTACCCTTTCAAAAGAAAAAACCCATCATTTTGTGCCACATTCATTTTATCTTCTGTAAATGCTCTAATTTCGACAACTCTAAAATGTTGTCTGGAAAAGAATTAAAGATGAAACATCAACTCACTCTTGCTCCTGTAGTAGAAGCTGCAGAATACTCTCTCTTATTCTGTAAAGGACATTGTTACATGTATATACATTTATTTCATCAAGATATACAGGTGTGTGCATAAAAGCATTTATTTCTGATAGTATCTTAACTCTTTACCACACAAGAAAATTTTAGACCAGTCCAAATTGAAAGCATCTGCAGATGACAAAATAAATTGACTGAAAAATTGAAATTTGGTTTGGGAAGGGTAAAAAACATTGTGGGAAAAGGAAAAAATGCTGGTTACCAGCAGTTTCTCCTTTTCCAACAATGTTTTCTACAGGCTTCTTTCTTGGGGTCTTCTAAAGTAGGGATTGTGTGGTAATGAGTTAAAAAGTATCTACAGTTAGAGATGTGCAATGAACGTTTTGCTCACCTTCCCTGTAAGACTAGTGATAGAAAAAGTCAATATCCTTAGTGGTAGTTACAGAATCTGCGGAGTTGTGATGAGCAATGTCATGGTGATGTCCCCATGTGAGAGTTTACAGACGGTAAGCTGGTTAACGAAAAGTGTTGATATTCACATTTTATTGTCAATGAAAGGAAGATTGTATCAAGCAATCAGAAAACACTGATATTTAAGTCGTAACTAACTAACTATCCACCATATTCCTCAACATTGAAGTGACAGCTGGACTACCTGTTTTACCTTGGAGTTTGCTGATGCTCGAACAGTACTTAGTCAAACAGATGCGCAGCTCTAGAAAGAGCGAGTCATTTTGTTTTTAAAACTGAAAATATTACTAACTCCCCATTAAATCCTATGTTGTGGGTACTCATTTGAATCTTCTTATCAAGACCTTTCTAATTAAAGCTATCACTAAATGTGATAATATCCCCCACCAGCGCCTTGTATGTTGCCATCGAAAATGCCATGGGAATGTGTTCATGGCACAGCGCAAAATATTGTATCTATACTCGCCCTTCTCTTATTAAAGATGGTGTCGACTGACCGCCTAGAAATCCATTCCATATTAGAATTTGGCCAGCAGCTACGAGAAACTTTGACAAAAACATTTAAAAAAATGGTCATGGCGAAAAGGAATAATTAAGTAGCATGGACACTGGTAAAGGGATGTGTACAGCCGGTGGGTACGCCGTCACCCATGATGCATAGAGCATGGGGGCGAGCACTTTGAGAAAGAATAGGTAACGTTGCCTGATAACCTTCCGACGATGTTGATGATGTCGTATATTGTAGCATTTTGTGCGCCGGCTTCTGCCATCTCATCTTCGCCAGCCAAGTTTACGATCACTACGTGGATCTTACCTTGGCGGATTGAGCTTGATTTTTACAACCCCCCCCCCCCCCCGATACGCCTTTTCATTGGATGCAGCCAGCTCTAGCTGCAACAAATGAAATCATTCGTAGCATTTCATCTTTGATAAAAATAGAACACGGTCTCTACCTTTCGAATAATAGGTAAAACATGGAAACCCACGTGGATGTCTGCTTATTGCTTCATGTGTATTCGTAAGAGAAACGATATTTCATTTGCTTTTATAAACATGATGTAAAGGGGAGTAATAACCAGCATCCAACAGAGGGCGCATCACAGGAATCTCGAAATCGGGCTCAATCAGCCAAGGTAAGATCCACGTAGTGATCGTAAACTTGGCTCGCAAAGATGCTGCTACCTATACATGTATGATTGCGTGTAAAATCAACGTATTGTTCGATTTTTGAAATATTTTGCACTTTTGTACATAATGAATGTCGTTTTACGATGCGTGGATTATTGTCACATTACGATGACTCATTAAAAATTTATCAACTTAATCTGGATAATATTCAAACGACCCTCGTAGTTATGGCTTTACAGTCAAAATTGGCCTTGCCCGGGGATCACAACTTTCTCATAGGATTTTATAGTAGAAATTTTGTATGTCCTCAAGTTTGAAACCAGTTGGCCAAATGTTGTAATGTTTGGTCTATAGTGTTTTTGCTTATTAGCCAGTGGAGCGATACAGGGCCATCATGGCCCTCTTGTTTATCCATTATTTGTCTTTGAAACCCAATGTTATGGACACTCATTAGTCATTACGCCCCCCACAGTTTTCTATGAGAAATTACACACCGACTTGCATAAATAAGAACTGTTAAAAACTTACGTTTGAGCAATAGTTCCTTGCAAGGCAGTCCACTGTTTGGATTTCAAGATTTTCTTTCGAAATAGTACTGCTGCATACTGACGAATCTATTTGAAATAGAGAAAAATCATTTTTAGCCCATAAGGTGCTTTTAAAGCCAATGCAGATCAAGACCAAGCTGCTCGAAATATGCCATCTGATTTTTTTTTTGTAATAATTGAAACATACAACATCAAATTTGCAGAACATTTGAAAGTTTCCATCAGCTTTTTTCTTATTCCAAATGTAAATCTGACCCTCTTAAGTCTTTACCGCACAATGCCGGCTTTTTACGACCCTGGGAATGAAGCCTTTTGAAAACATTGTGGGTAAAAGAGAAAATGCTGGTAAACAGCATTTTCTCCTTTTTCCACAATGCTTTCTTCTCTATCAATGAAAAGTTGCTCAAATTGAGCAACATTGAAATTATTGCCACAAACGCTTTCAATTAAGAAGAATCTGAAATTTTGGTTTTTGGTGAAGGGTTATAATCGACCAACAAGCTTTTGGAATTACTTCTTCTGTAACCACCACTTTCTCTCTTCCTCACAATGTTTCTTCTCCCTAATAGACAAGTTCTTTCACTTGTGCCACATTTACATTGTCCTTTGGAAATGCTTTGAACTTTGACAAGTCTAAAATTTTGTTGTTTGGTAAAGAGTTAGATCTATACAATATTCAAATGCTGCATTAAAAAATTATGGCACTTGTACCCAGATGTTGAAAAGAATACTATCAGGTGCAGTTGCTTTAACCCTTTACCACACAATAATGCTTTTCAACGACCCTCAGGGAGAGACCTTTTGAAAACATTGAGGGAAAAGCAGAAAATGCTTATAACAAGCATTTCCTCCTTTACCCTCAATGTTTTCCACCCTATCAAAGAAAACTTGGAGCATTTCAGCCACTATGAAATTGTCGTCTACAAAAGCTTTCAATTTGGATAGGTCTAATATTCTGCTGTGTGGTAAAGGGTTAACTCATTACCAAATGACAAAATTTTAGGTTTGTCCAAATCGAAATCTTTTGCAGACGACAACATAAAAGTGACTAAAAATTTGAAATTTGTTTTGTGAAGGGTAGAAAACATTGTGGGAACAGGAGAAAATGCTGGCTACCAGCATTTTCTCCTTTTCCCACAATGTTTTCTAAAGGCTTTTTTCTTAGGGGCGTCAAACGTAGGGATTGTGTGGCAATGGGTTAAACAATAATGTCAGATTTTCTGTCTCATCTTGACCAATAATTACTTAACTCTTTACAACACAATCCCGACTTTTTAACGGCGCTGAGAAAGAAAGCTTTAGAAACAATTGTGCAAAATGGAGAAAATGCTGGTTACCAGCATTTTCTCGTTTTCCTACCCTTCCCAAATTAAATTTTAATTTTGCATTGACATTTATTGTGTCATCTGCAAATACTTTCAATTTGAACTAGTTTAAAGTGTTGTTGTTTCGTAAAGAGTTGAAGAAAATCTTAGACATATCCAAATTGAAAGCATTAACAGACAACTTAATCCTTTCCTTGGCGACAAATTTTAGACCGTTCTAAATTGACAGATTCTGGACACAACTAACTTAAAAGTGGTACCAATGAACTTAACTTCCTTTACATGGTATGAAACATTGCGGGGAAAGAGAAAAGGTTGGTGACAAGCATTTTCTTTTTCCTACGTCTTTTTCCCAGGGTTCCCACAACTTTCTGCTTGCAAAATTCCAGACTTTTTCCAGACTTTTTCCAGGATTTTTTTTTCAAAATTCAAGGTTTTTTGCGATAGAAGAACTGGAACTGCAAAATCTTTTGAAAGTTACTTTCTTACATACATTCCTTGTTTTAATGAAAAATTGAGATTTAAAGAACAATCTAACAGCATGATAGTTACTGTGAAACCATTAATATTCGTTGAGCACTAATTTTCGTTGATTTCGTGGGTAGGTAAGTCCACGAATTCAAGTTCCCAACGAAAGATAGGTCCTATGCTAAGTTTGGTTCGGCTTCATTGATCAACAACGAACGTGACGACGCCAAAGTTAAAATGTACACACAAACGAACAGAAAGTTATTTACACCTTAGATTATTTGTTCCTATAAAGATTTCTCTGAGACTAACAATTACCGAGTAAAAATATTGATTTTTTCTTTGCTTAAACTCCATTTCTTTTTCTGTTATCGCGGCGACGACGGCATAAACACTGTTGAAAAATTACCTACACGCATCGAGTCAAGTAATCCACGTTTATCTTTTACTGTTGCATTTTGGATGCGATGATTTTTTTTGCAAACAGCTAAACCAATTTCCTGCTGACTACACAAAACATGTGACACGACTGCCCAGGTGTTTTTGAAACAGCCATTTCTAAACGCAATGTGACCATAGGTTTCGTGGGGTAAAACAGTCGTAAATTAGTACAACAAACGTTTATTTTACAACTCTCTTGCTCGAATGACCTACACGTTACGTCATAGATCTACCCCAAATCAAAATTTTACTGCTAACGCGTGTGTACCTGCGACTGGCATAAAATCATGTTGACGGACGGCTTGTTTTATATTTGGGTCGTTCTATTATTGAATTTGGTAATGACAAGATGGCAGATTTCAACGTGTTGTTGGACGGTGTCAGACTAAACAGAACTTACAGTCTGATCGTCTATCTATCCCATTCAGTTGAACAATGGCTTAGCTCGTATTAGAAAGCAACTTTTGGAAGTCGCACAAGATTGAATGGAAGCCGAAACTTAGGTCTCCTACATTTCTGACCCTTCACGCTTGTTCTAAATATAGATCTAGATGCAAATTTGTCGGAGTTTACACTTACTATTTCGGACACACTTTTGGAGAACTAGTAAAATGTATCATTTCAGTAATGATAAACGACTCGACCTCTAAACAAAAGATCTCTTCCCTTCTGTCACAATATATCGGCGAATATGCGGTAAGCAGTCTTGTTTTCCTAAGTGACCCAGACATGTGGGAAGGATAGCTCCGGAAGTCAGCGGTTTCAAAGCAGACGGTTCTGAAAACGTCGTCGTATCTTTCACGGCTTAAAATTTGACTGTAAACTGTGACTACAGGATTAAATAATAAGCGTGTAAATTGTAAATAATTACGCATGTCTTAATTGATAGGCTTGAGACCGGCGGTCAGATTATCAGATAAGTGTCATAAACTTTACACCCTTTACACCCGATACGATACCTGTATACTTGTCATCGATCGAGTCCCATCTTATGTTACCTTTTTTTTTCTTTGACACACTTTATAAATGGACAGTTAAGATTTCTTTTGGAAATGGAAAATCAACGAATTTACGATCCAACGAAAATGCCGAATTTGAAAAATCCACGAAATTTCATACCATCGAAATTATATGAATCCACAGTATTTCATTTCTTTACTTGGCCAGTTACAAAACTACAAAGGACCAAATATAGATTCAGATCAGCCTATCCATACAGGCAGTTTAATAAGGATCCATGGTGTTCTCTTAGAGTTCCTACAAGTAATGAAGAGTTTGAAGGCAAATAGTACAGATCCTTATAAGACTACATAACCAGGCAAATTGGGAACAATAGGACCATGATGGTCCTATATCACTCACCTGAGTACTAAGCAGTAAAGGTCTACCATCCTCGGATACCCCAGGGTCTCCCTATTTGCTACGCTACATCGACCCTGGGACAATTGACTAATAAAACTTTGAATCAGCCGCCGAAAATCGATACGAAACGTCATACCGTACAGTCCACTCGCCCATCACAAAATGATGATAGAACCAATGAAAAGCCAGCATTCGGCCAGCGGTAAAGCGAGCCGCCGAAAATCGATACGAAACGTCATAGTGTACAGTACACTCGCCCATCACAAAATGATGATGGAACCAATGAAAAGCCAGCATTCGGCCAGCGGTAAAGCGAAGGAAATTCAACTAATTGTCCCAGGGGTCGATGTAGCGTAGCAAATAGGGAGACCCCGGGGTATCCGAGGATGAAGGTCTACAGTGAAGATACATACCAAATATCAAAGTTCAAGGCCAAATAATTCTGACAGGGTATGTAACTGTGCAAAAAGCATTTTCTTCTTTTCCCAAAATGCTTTCACAACCCTTCTTCTTCAAGGTCATTGAAAGTCAGGATTGTATAGTAAGGGATTTAATTAACTTTCAGAGGCAAGGCATTCATTTCCTGGTCAAAATGGTGGTCGAATGACAGATTAAAAAACATCACTCGCTCATTGTTAAGACACAAAAGACATGTATGCCAAGGACTTTAGAAGATAACCGTAAACATGGATGGATGGGCCAACTGACTGTAATTGGTCCGTAATGAAATCATACATTTAGTCCCCTTTTTTGATAACATGTTGTTTTATGAAATAAAATCAAATAACTATTGCCTGTGGCTTAACAAGATGAACTTTAATTATATTTTGTCCTGTAATGAAAGAGATATTGGTCCACAATAGAAATATGACTCATAATTTGCTCTAGGGATAAAACGGCTGGACAATGTGATGAAAAATTCAAACTCAAGACAGAAGATAAATCTTGTTTCTATTTTAAAGATACATATCTATATTATCATAAAAATGTAAGCATTAGATAATATAATCACCTTGAGTCATAAATTTCTCAATCTTCAATACACCTGTTGAAAGTCACGTAACAGGACAGACATTTTTCCTAAATCATAATCAGTGACAAAAACTGAGTTTTATATAGATCAAAAACACATGTAATGCATTGTGTCATGATCATAAACTAATCTGTGTCTCAAAATAAGCAAACTGTGTCAGACTAAAGCCCTTATGTAAAGAATTTCCCTAGTTGGAAAGTTTAAGCGTTGCACAAATTTTTCAATTTCCTGACTAGTAAACTTCAAATTTTTTCCTATCAGTTAAAGTGCATTTTTCCATCACCATGAACTGAAAAGACAAAATTTGAACCTTTTAACAGAACATTTGAAGACAAAGAAAGCTGAATTGTGAAACTAATGTGGCACTGCTGTGTCATTTCAAAACTGTTCGACTAATCACTTGTCACGTAACAGGACAGACATGTATTTTGAGAACAATCATTACAGTATTAGAAAGTTAAAAACACAATGATGTAACTCTATTTTCTCACATAGTTACCCTGATATAACACTATTTTCTCACATAGCTACTCTTTTCTTCAATGACCAACAGCCATAACAAACATTCCTGTCTTATGCCTTCACCAAACGACAAAATTTGGGCCCTACTCAGATTAAAAGCACTTCCAGATGAAAATTTTAATGTTGCTAAAATGCTGGTTTCTGTCTTTGATATGATAAAAAACGTTTTAGTTTAAGGAGAAAATGCTGGTTAACAGCATTTTCCCCTTTACCCACAATGTTTTCAAAATCCTTCAATAGGGTTGTCAAAAGTCGGGATTGTGTGGTATAGGGTTAAAAATGTGTGGAATCACTTTGAAATGATGGCAGTATTTGACAAAAATGACATAATTTGCGTCGCTTTGTTTCAAAAAACTTTAATAAAAATACTCAAAACCAGGCTGTTATTTGAGAAAGAGAATCTGTCACTCATCCTTCTTTAAGACAATCAGATTTTAACCTCATCCAGGATAGAAAGGTCCACTCCGTAACCTTTACAAGTATTCCTGACTTGGTTAAGATCAATTTGTCACAAACAAAGACTCATGATAGATCCTTTGTATCAGTTTGGAGCAGTTTGGCATTAACCCATTACCACACAATCCCTACTTTTGACGCTCCCGAGAAACAAGCCTTTAGAAAACATTGTGGGAAAAGGAGAAAATGCTGTTAACCAGCATTGCCTCCTTTTCCCACAATGTTTTCTACCCTTCACAAAACAAATTTCAAATTTTCTGCCACTTTTATTTTGTCGTCTGCAAATGCTTTCGATTTGGTCAAACCTCAAATTTTGTCATTTGTAATGAGTTAAACATTATACAGTTCAGTTTAGATAAATCTTTAAACTTGGAGCCTTGTGCTTCTTTCTTCTACCAGTCCAGAATTGGGTCACCAAGTCTTTTAACAATTGAGTCCATATGCTCTTGAGAAACATCATCATTGGTTGGCCAACGGTAAAATGACTCTCCATGGATGTCTGTCTTCTCCATGTACTGGAGGACAACTTCATTGTTTGGTAGGAGCCTTTTTGATCTGCAAGAACATATTCTGATTTACACCATTCTGTTATCTGATACACCTTTCAGTAATTTGACCAGTCATGGTAACCAGTACCATTATTTATTACAAAAGTATTTGTATTTTAGTTAGGCCTACAATTATTAAAACACGGAATTGCGATGAAGTATAGAAGAAATTTCGATATGAAAAGAAAATGACTCACTCAGACCCAACTTCTAATGCTGATCAGGGTCAATTGATACTTTTTGCATTTCATCTACATTTAAACTGTGTTTTGTCAGCAGCCTCAAAGGTAAGTGATGGAAAGGTCTACAGTGGTTTTCTTAGATTTAAAAATGACTGACTTGATGCTCCTTCCTTTAAGATGGATTCTTTGAACCATTCCACAAAAAATCTTCACAATATATTTTATAGTGCTGGTTTTTCCCTTTTAACCCTTTACCAAACAATCCCTGGTTTTTACGACCCTAAAACAGAAGCCTTTTGAAATCATTGTGGGAAAAGGAGAAAATGCTGGTAACCAGCATTTTTTCCTTATCCCAAAATGTTTTCTACCCTTGTAATTTGTTTCCAGCATTTTCTCCTTTTCCCAGCAGGATAGAAAAAATTGTGGGATAAGGAGAAATTGCTGGTTACCAGCATTTTCTCCTTTTCCCACAATTATTTCAAAAGGCTTCTATCTTAGGGTTGTTAATTCTTGAGTCCCTTTATTTTGTTGTCTGCAATTGCTTTCAATGTGGACCTGTCTTAAATTTTGTCGTTTGGGTTAGGGTTAAATTTGAATACTGTTTTTTTTGCCAATGTAAAAGACAATTGAGAAACACAAAATAATACATATTCTTTACCCATGATTTAACAAAAAATGTCATACTATTTGACTGAATAAAAAGTGTTTCATTAGGCCGATCCTTACCTATTTAGCCCCTAACAGCCTGAAAACAAATATTTAGACTGGATAATTTATTCATTTTGAAGTTGCCACAGTATATATTTTTTTTCATAAATTTTTCAAAAGCTATCTGAAGCTTTGTAGAAAAAAATGTTTGGCTAGACAATATGGTGAAACAGAAGTTCAGATACTACTGATATTATTGCAATATGTCGAGTGATTTTCCAGAAGTCATTAAAGCTGATGTACTTACTCTGAATACAAGCCTTCTAGAAGGGTCATTAAGATGACATCCCCATCTCCTAGGTGCATATCACCAAAGCATACATCTGAAAGATGAACATTTTGTATGAGTAATATGAAACCATTAACATTCTCTAAGAATTTTCTGTTTTGAAAGATGTTATAGAGTGCAAAATTATCAAGGTACATTGTAAATACTAGCCTTCTTACAAAATGATAGAAAGCATTGCAGGGGGGGAATGCAAGTAACCAGTGTGTCATCTTCTAAAAGGATAAATTATCTATTTATGCCTAAATTAAAATGTACACTTATTATAGTTTACCTGCATCATAGCTTAGATCACCATACAGCGACTGGTCTTCAATATCAATGGCATCTGGGTTTATCAAAGCTCACCAGGTACTATCTCCTGTGTTTCTAGTACTATTTTTAGCATTTTCTTCTTTTCCCACAATGCTTTCAAAAGTTAACTTTCTCTGTGTTGCTGAAACCCTGATTTGTTTGGTTAAGGATTTGTCTAGAAACATCAAATAATTATACCAAGTAAATAGATCTATAACAAAAGACTTTACAGCAAGGTAGAATGGCCATTAAATCTTTACCACACAATCCAACTTAGAACGCCTCTGAGAAGGCTGCCTATTGGAAACATTGTGGAAAAAGAACAATGTTTTCTACCCTTCACAAAAAAAGTTGTAATTTTTCGTTAACATTTATTTTGTAAAATGCAAATGCTTTTGAATTTAGACTGGTCTAAAATTTGTTATTTGTTAAAGAGTTTAAACATTTAATCTGTCACAGGTGAAAATTTCATACACGGCAGGTCATTCAAAATTCTGGGCTAATCAGATTTTTTTTCTGTTCCCAGATGGTACCCTTCAGCATAGAAAGTAATCCAGAGCTCCAGATATATGTACCAAGGAATGATGGCATGCTAATTTATTACACATATTTCTATTCCGAACTCTATGGCGAAAGTACTCATTTGAAATGTAATGAAATATTTCTAATGGGTTCTCACAACATATGGTTTTATGAACAATCACTCTTCCAAATCATGTCAGTTGTTTTCAACATAAGGCTCTTACAGTTTAATTAAAATAGTGTTTAAATAGATCTAGGTGAGATTAATAGCCATCTTAATCATGAAATGCCTAAAAATGTATCTAAAAACATTGCATTCACCAATCTTTTTCATAAAATAACAGTAATCTATGAATATCTTATGGAAATTTCTATGAATGAAGGCAAGTGATATCTGTCCAGATTCTAGTACTATCCGGGAACTGGTATACTATTAAGATTCTGACCAATAAAATTCAAAATCATTTATTTTGAACAGTAACAAATTGATAATAAATGTGACATAAAATCATTTGATTTTTTTTTTTACTGCTTTTTCTTTATAATCGTATTAGTTACTAAGTATGATAATCACGTAACTATGACAGACTGAGCGGTAACATTCACGTAACATGGACAGACAACGAATCGGTCATGTTACGTTCTATAAGAAAATTTTAAAATACGAGTGATCGTAAAACTTTTTCTGTCAAAAGAGTCCAGTGAAAAGAACATTACGATCTGCTGTAACAGCGCTTATCTACAAAGACAGTCAAATTGATTCTATTAACCTTGTAGGCCTAACATGAGCGTACTATGCAAAACTTGCCCATCTGTCAAGTTACGTGAGCATCCTGCCGAGAGTCTGTCCGAATTTTACAGGCAGCACTGAAAATAGGTCAAAGCTCTGACAGACGACATTGGGTGTTTGGTTAAATGAAATGTAGGTGTATTTCGGTTGATTTACAGCATTAATGTCATAATTTAACAAATCGAGCGCCCAGATAAATGGAAATTACTGTCAGTTCACGTAACTTACTTTTTAACGTAACTTCTGGACAGACATCTCTCGTGGGTAGATACTGCTTCCCGCATGACCTCCTCTGTGTTTTACTTATGTTTTGAGATTGCCGGGATATACGGCAACATTCTTGCCAACGATTGGATAATGATGCTAGCCGGCATGACGCAATGAGGTCAATAGTTCAACAACTCACGTAACATCGACGTGTGGACAGACATCCAAGTGTGCGAATTGAAACACAATTTTTTCAGATTTTACGGCATGAAATCGGCCTTGGCTCAACACAATCGAAGATATCAAGATGTTGTTTAATTATAGATAAAAAAAGCATGCTATAATCACAAAATAACTAGAACTGTTAAGGTTGACTACTGGTTGTATCAATGGACAGACGTTACGTTAAAAAGGGTAGCCAAACAGAAAACATTTTTGAATGAATATGAAAACACTCCAGATCCATTTTTTTCACCGAAACAAGAAATGTAGACCCTAATTATTGTTATGGATACTGGCAAGCTATAATAAACATTCGGTAAGACAGCAATCCATCTTTGAAATCATGCTAATTGATTTGTCCATTTTACCGAAGCACAGAAATGCCATTTTCTGCACATAAAGGGTATGGTGAAATGAAACAAAATAACACAAGTCGATGAAACTGTTTTTATTATCTCTTTAGTATATAAACAGTAGAAAGAAAAGAAAACATGAAAAATATATGCTTAAATAATAATAGTATTCAGCATTTAAATAGCGGTATTGCAAAATACCCTATAGCAAATTATGAGTCATATACACCAAGCCCCCTTTTTCCATGACATGACATTTAATGAAAAAATGTAAAATATTGTTAGTGGCAAACTATCATAAGGAACACATGTACATAAATTCCATCTTGTTTCAGTGCAGAAGAATTTTAAAGTTTTCCTTCTTTGTTCCCATGCTCAAACTTGTGACCATCAGGGCTGGGCCAGTTTGAACGCCCTGGGGCATAATATGAACAAACTTGGTAGAGGTCCTCTAGAAGATAGTACATACAAAATATCAAAGCTCTAGGACTTCCAGTTTCAGAGAAAAAAAAACGTTTTCCGTCTTTGTTCTAATGTTTCAAATTTGTGACCCCTTGGGCGGGGCCAGTTTGAAGCCCTGGGCATCATATGAGCAATCTTGGTAGAGGTCCAATAGCAGATATTGCATACCAAATATCAACGCTCTACAACTTCGTGTTTCAGAGAATAGATTTTTCAAAGTTTTCTTTTATTATTCCCATGTTCAAACTTGTGACCCCCGCGGTGGGGCCAGTTTTGACCCCCAGGGGCATTATATGAACAATCTTTGTAGAAGTCCACTAGGAGATGCTACATACCAATTATCACAGTTCTATGCCTTCTAGTTTCAGAGAAGATTTTCAAAGATTTTGCTCTTTTTTTTCTTTGATTGCCATGGCAACCAGAGTTATGGGTAGAATAACTTTGGTAGAAATTTAAATAAGGTACATCCCTGCCAAGTTTCATCACGACTGGCCTAGTGGTTTAGGAGGAGAAGATGTTAAGAAATTGTGGACGATGCACGACAGACATAGGGCGATCACAAAAGCTCACCTTGAGCTAAAAATGTGTTGTTTTTTCTAATATTGGGTATTGTTTTCTTTATGATTTAAGACACAGAATCAAGTATTTGCATATCATTTACTATCACAGTGCACAACAGTTTTGTTGTAAGCCTTCAAATAGAGGTTCTTTTCCCTCTTCAGTCAATGAAACTAAAACCTAATTCAAAAGTAGCATGTTTTACTTTCACTTTAATAGTTCAGTTTTCATGACCTGAAATACATGAATAAATAAATTGGTCGTTTCAAAGGCCAATATCCCTGCTTTTAAAATTTCTGAAAATACGAATAATCGTAAGTTTGTTAGATTTAATACTTGAAGTGTTTTGATCCATGATTGCAGACGAGCGCTTACTTTCAGTTCCCTCTGACTCGTGACACTCGTCAACCTCATTCCGACTACAATCATAACGTGGCTTCATAAAGATGTAGTCTTTTAACCTTTTAGACCCCTATGGATTTAAATTTTCAGTAATATTTACTGTTGTAGCTCATTTTCACGTTACTTCAGCTCGTCTCCCGGAAAATACAAAGCACAGCTGCATTGTATTTTAGGATAAGTACCGAGTTCTCCGAAATCAATACGCTGGATCCCCGTTTGTTTAAATGTTAGAATAACTAGTCCGGGACCAGTGAACCTACAAAAAGACCGTGTGTATTTGGGAAATTCATCTTCTTCGGTCTATATCTATTGTAGAAAATATTGGACCCTTTATCCAAAAAATAGAGGACGCAGATTAATATGGTCCTGAATTCTTGTTTCATACCCAAAACGTTTCGTACTTTTCCCGGGTTTTTCCCGACTTTTCATAAATATAACAAAATTCAAGACTTTTTCAAGACCGGGAACGGGTTTTACGAAATTCCCGACTTTTTCCCGTTTTCCCGACAGTGTGGGAACCCTGTTTTCGTACAATATTTTCAAAAGGCCTCTTCTACTGGGCCATGAGAAACAGGCATTATTTGATAAAGGGTTAAAAGCAGCCAAAATGTAAACATTTTGTCCTTAACAGGACAGAAAACATTGTGGGAAAAGAAGAAAATGCTGGTTACGAGCATTTTTCTCCTTTTTCAACCATGTTTCCAAAGGTCTTCTCTTTCAGTATTGTGAAAACAGGGATTTTGGCAGAGCTCCAGATAAGAGAGAGAGAGCGTATTCTAAATTCATTATTTCTCTTCCAAACCCTATGTCGTGTGTACACATTAGAATCGTCTCAATGAGATGATTCTAATAAGTACCCATAACATAGGGTTTAGTGGAGAATTAACCTTTTCCCAAACAACAAACTTTTGGACTAGACCAAATCGAAAGCATTTGCAGACGACAATTCAACTCTTGCTGAAAAGATGATTTCTGTCTATGACAGGGTAGAAAACATAGTTGGAAAAGGAGAAAATGCTGGTAACCAGCATTTTCTCCTTTTCCCACAATGTTTTCAAAAGGCTACCTTTCCAGACCCGTAAAAACCAGGGATTGTTTGGGAAAGGGTTAATAATATTTTCAATATTGAAATCAAAATCACTCCTTCTATCTTGAGTTCTGGTATGGTAAAGGGATACAGTAACAAAAGCATGTGAAACTGCCAAGTTGGCTACTTGTCAAATCACTAACCTGTGGGTTCTGTGATGTACCTAGAACTTGACAGAGACCAGACACAATCCCCGGATCTTTGTACAGGCTCTTGAGCTCTTGTGTGGCCTACAAATATAAGCATGTTACAGTATGTATTATGTATATGTAAGCCAGAAAACTGCTCTCAGTGTTCTGCCAAGGCTGCATACGTGCGGTTTTCTCGCTATGAAATTCGAAATGTTGCAGAAGAAATTGGGAAAAAAGTGATTTCTGTCACAAATAAAAAATTGCGGAATCAGCCAAGTAACCATTATAATTCAGTGTTTTCGCAGGCGCCAAAGGTGCATAGATGCAAAATAAATATGATTGGTTGCAGACTGAAAACATAACCCAAGTATTTAATGTGTACTTTACTGTCATGACATGTAGTGTATTCTTTCTTAGTTGGAAAATGGTTTGTTGCCATGGCGAAAAAGCCTGGTATCAGATATATGATCCCGACAGCAAATTTTTTAGGTGTAAACTATGGTTAAAAAATAAGACACAGCAACAAAGAATGGACTTGCTGGAAAAAAACCAAACTTCAGACCTAAAACTCTTACATATAAGATATGCAGAGAACATCTATCAGGGCTCAAATCTTTAAGAAATTTGCCGAAAAGTCTAAATGAGAAAGGCTCAGCCGCCTCAGTTGCATTTTTTTACCCATATTTCAGCTACATGTATCGTATGAGAACATAGCAATTAACTCCCCAAGTTTTTCAAAATGTCTCCAACTTTTCTGGATGAGAGAGACACTAATTTTGTCTCTGCTTTTCAAAGTCCTTGGCAAAACACTGCTCTCTTCTGATATCAATCATGGTATCCTAAAGATTTAATTTGTATAAGTACACAGGATACAACACCAGTGTCTTTGTTGAGCAACAGTTTTACTGCTCTTTATAGTGTTTGAACTCTTTGAGTTCAAGGTTTTCTCTGGACTTTACGCTGTGTTGGTGTGGCAGTCATCTGATCCCCTTCAAAGGAATACAAACAAGGGTGCCATCCTCACAACATACGCCTCCACATGGCTGCTATTTCAAACCCTGACAATAAAGGTCACATGATATGTGAAATATTCATCCAAATCTGTTGAGATATGTTCAGAAATTAAAGAATCATTTGTGAAAAATGAAAGATAACATGAAACCCCCTTTTTCCATGATGCAGCAATGAATCGCAACAACTTGAAAATATGCATTTGGTCATGTGATGAGAAACATTATGTGACAATTGTATCCAAATCTGTCAAGAAATGTGGGAGGAGTTGTTTTCACAAGGAATGGAATGAAATATAATATGAAGGCCATTTTTCCATGATGCAGCTATTAATCGCGAAACCTTGACAACATGATTGAGCTAGGTCACATGATGAGAAACATTCTGTGAAAATTTCATCCAAATCCATCGAGAAATGTAGGAGGAGTTATGCTGACAGGAAATGGAATGAAATATAATGGCAAAACATTGACAATATGCGCTAGGTCACATGATGAGAAACATTCTGTGAAAATATTTTCCAAATCCACCTACTGACCTAGACATGTGGGAGAAGTTGAGTTCATAAGTTCTTCAGGGGCGCTCATATACCGGTACATTTTGAGGTCATTTATGAAACTGTGGACCGAATTCAAAGAAACAGGGTGAGGTGTAAATTGAAAACCATGTCATTTGATTGGAAAGGTATTGTGTTATACCCTTTACCACACAATCCTGTGCTTCAATGATCCTTAGAAAGAAGCCATTTGAAAACACTGAGGGAAAAGGAGAAAAAGCTAGCAGAGAGAAATAATCATTTGATTTACAACTGATATCTGATATATGTTCAATTCAATAAAAGAAAATGTGTTGTATGTCAAAGAGTTATATTGCAGTTCCAAAAAAAGAGATTTTTTTTTTAAAGAAAGCCCACCTAATCATTCTTTGACCAGAATTTTTATCTATTCATTCGACACAAAAACAACTGAAAGTAGTCAATATGAGCAGTCCAATCAGAAACAAGCAATTTCGTTGAAATGATATCCCCCACCGAAAAAGACCTTTTTTGATACAAACGTATAAGAGGTATCGTGTTTTGCATGTACGTGCGGCCTTTTTGTTATTGGTCCATGATGAAATTATACATTAAGCTCCCTTGTTCCATGGCACAGAATTTCATTACATAATAACTCAAAAATCATAAAAAGCAGAGTTATCATTCTTGTACAATGCAGTTCTCCACAATAAAATCTATCCACGTATGAAGAAACATGTCATTAACTGAAATAATTTTTGAGTTATATGTCCTGGACAAAAATTGAGCCTGAAAAATAACGAACGGCAATAATTCAAAAATCATATTGCCAGAGTTATCGTTCGTGTACACTGCACTCCTCACAGTATGATCCATCCACCGATTAAGTTAATGTTCATATCTCAAATAGTTTTTCAATTATGTTCTGGACAAAAGTTAAGCCTGAAAAATAAGAAGGGGTAATAACTCAAAAATTATGAAAGATAGTTATTATTCTTCTGCACTGCACTTCTCCTTATTGAAATCTAGACACATACAAATTTTCAAGTTGATATCTGAAACACTTTTCAAGTTATGTGCTGGACAAAAAAATTAGCCTGAAAAATAACAAAGGGCAATAACTCCAAAAATTTGAAGGACAGAGTTGTCATTCATGTACACTGCACTCCTCCTTAATGAAATCTATCCACTTACGAAGTTTGAAGTTGGTATATGAAATATTGTTTAAGTTATCTTCTGGATAAAAATGGGGGACGGAAGGAGGGACTGACAGAGACCATTACCATATCCCCCCCCCCCCCCCCAACCAGGGGGATAATAACTATGAAAAATAAACTAGCACTTGTCCCAGAACAGGATAAATTCATCAAAGGGTAATCAGTCAAAAAAAGCCTGTGAATCTAAATGGAAATGTGCGAACAAAAAATCCAAAGTAAAACTTTACAAAGGGCAATAACTCCAAAAATACTGAAGATAAGAGTTATGGTTTTTGTGCATTGCACTTCTCCTCAATGAGTTCTATATGTGTGTGAAGTTTTAAGTTCCTAGCTTTCAAACTTTTGGAGATATGCTCCGGACAAAAATTCCAGAAAAAAAATGTACAAAGGGCAATAAGTTCCAAAAATACTGAAGATAGAGTAATGGTTCTTGTACACTGCATGCCTCCTAAATGAGATCTATCCACTTGTGAAGTTTGAAGATGATATCTTAAATACTTTTGGAGATATGCTCCGGACAAAAATGTGTCGCGGAATAACGGACGGAGACTATTACCATATCCCCCGCCGCCTTTTAGGCGGGGAATAAAAACAATCTGTGTTTAGGGCTTCCGGATAGAGCTGGGGCGATATCATCGATGCATCGTGATATTTTTGCTGGCGGTAGTATATCGCGATACTACTCATTGTATCGATACTTGGCGATACATTTACGTCGTGTGCACAGTGTGTGTGATCATGTTTAAGTGTACATGATTCGTGTATGAAATAGAAAAAAATACGCACAATTTGTCTCTGCTATACATACAAGAACATACAAACAACTCGCCCTAGAAACAATGAAATTCATAAAACTTTGCAATTCGGGGAATAATTTGCAGCGAAATGTTTAGTCACTCGCTCTTGCCTAGGGTTTTCCCGGTTTTAAATATAGATGCTAATTCGGAACACTTTAAGGTTATCATATTTTGTTCGTGCCCAAAAAGTTGCGGCTGTTTTGATCGGTTTGCCTCCTTAACATTTTTGTCACAAGGACTGTAAGATAAAATAAAGCATTCATTGACAAGGTCATTTGATTTACCGGACGAATATAAGCTGCAATTTGATTATTTGCTAGCGAAAGATAGCTCAGTTTGAAATGTCTTTGTTCTTTCTAAGTAACAAATGAATGAGCTGCGGATCGGCAACCGTCTTCCGAAGTTGACAATAGTGCGAGTTTTGACGCTGAGAAATTTGAAATGACGTCTTTGACGCTGAAAGTATCTGCCTAATTGTCAATCTGACGCATTAAGTTATGATCTAGAGCTTCATATAACCTAGCTTTCATGCATCCAGCAGAAATATGGGCTAAACACGATCAGTATAAAATGCAAAGGGCACGCGCATGATCAGGAAGCTGGCGAGTCATTTATGACAACGTAATATAGGTGTTAATACTCTTATCTAGTGTAAAGTGACAGATTTTAAAGTTACCTGCTATTCAAAATGGCAAACTGATGTTAAATAATGTAGTAATACTTCTCCAAAAATTAATTGTCACGAAAAAATAGATCGCCAAAAAGCCGTGAAAACCCATGACACTACAATGATCAGCGTGGCATCGGCCGATCAGAGGGACTTCAAACTATCTTCACATTTTTAATAATGAAGTTAAACAGTGAATTTACAAAAAACTATGAATAAAACAATAAGTTGGGGGGCTAAAATTCTGTTCATGAGTGAAAAAAATTGTTGTTTTAGGAAATGAAAATATAAATCTACCGGGGGGAGGGGGGGGGGGGGATGGTCGGCGAATGCTTGAAATAGGTCTATTTTTTTTTAAAACTGGCTTGGAAATTAAAATTAGAGGACCAAAATGAATGATATTAAATAAAGCAAAAACTCTAAATGGTATTGCATTGCCGTTGATTTTTGAAGTACAAAACACAACATCCTCATAAACTTAATATCATGTAGACAAATTGTCTTACCTGCTTGTTTTAGCAAACATTTGGATTGATTTTGCCAAAAATGTTTGCACAGTTTAAGGAAAGGTTCCTAAAGTTTTTGAAGAGCTTAATATACATGTAAGTGTGAACATGTAGATCTATCTATAAAATCTTGTTTGTGCATTATGGCATCTCTTTTAATAGGCTGTCATTAAGTATATCTGGATCAATTAAGTATCGTGATATCGTATCGTATCGCCTGCCTGATATCGTGATAGTATCGCGATACATTTTTCTTGGCGATACCCAGCTCTAATTCCTGACTCTACCTAGAAAATGTTGCCGATCCTGCATTTTTTACACTACAATTGAAAAACAAAAAAAACTGTTGGGTATGATTTCCATACATGGTCCATGTAAAATATTTCTGGAAAATATGGGAAAAGGAAATCCCTATCTACCCTGCCAACAGCATATTGGACCAAAACCCTGAACACAGATATTTTCTGTGGAAGAATGCTTTTGACATTCAGGGATCAAATTTCTTTTTTTTTATCCACCGACAAATTTTAGCGAGTGGCTTTTTTTCCACTTGCATTTTTTAGTTAAAATTGGACTTTTCTTTTTTTGAAACCAGGCATGCCTACCAATGGTACAGAACCAAGTCAGTACAATGAGAACTAGGAGGCTTCAATGGCAACATGTACAATTATTAACAGCTGTTGAAGGGTATTCTAAGTGTGATATGAATGACTTTAACTCTTTACCAAACGACAAAATTTTAGACTGGTCCAAATTGAAAGCATTTGCAGACGACAAAATAAAGGTGACTGAAAAATTGAAATTTGTTCTGGGAAGGGTAGAAAACTGGTTACCAGCATTTTCTCCTTTTTCCACAGTCTTTTCAAAAGGCTTCTTTCTCAGGGGCGTCAAAAGTAGGGATTGTATGGAAATGGGTTAATCCAGAATTACCTTATTTGTATTCACATGTGAAATTTAGTACATTTTAGTAATCGTTCTTCAATAATTTGCACTCACATTTTTTAACCGAGTGCTTGAAATTTTGACTCGCAATTTCCAATTCAAAATCATGTTTTGTGAGTAAATATGTGGAAATTTCACCCCTAACATAGTGGGCAAAGGAAAAACTGCTGGAAACACTTTTCCCATGTTTTCTACCCTTGCCAAAACAACTTTTGTTAGAGATCCGTTCATCACATACAATTGCTTAAAAATTTGACCAGTCAAAACTGTCCTTTGGCAGAGTTATGTCCATTTCATTTAACCCGATCCGGAGCTTCATGCTGAATATATTGTTCTGAAAGTTACATATACATGGGAAGGTATTTAACTCTTTACATCACATACAAAATTTTGGACTTGGCCAGGGTTCCCTCTGGCTGCTTTTTTTCTTGTGCCATCACTTTCGCCAAATGAGAAAAGTTTGCGCCAAATTGAAATAATTGGAGCTAGTTGGTGCCAATCTTAAAATCAATCAATCAATACCTTCATTCAAGTATTTAGGCCTCTGGCCCATATACACTTACAAAATATTCAATTTTTGTATAATGAGTGACATTCTCACAATAAATGAAAACAGAGTTTAGTTTTGTTTGCTATCATCAATTGTGTGTTTGAGTATGTATTTGTAACATGATTGACGGTTGGAACAGATCTAGATCAGAAGACACAGATATGCAGTCCTATCTAGGTCTGTTCAAACTGTCAATGAGAATTTTACTCCATGGAAAAACACCATAACAAAGGATTGATTTATACGTTATCACATACTGCATAGTTGTGTCAGGAGCAATAATATTAACAAGAAAACATTTGTTTTTATCTGATTTAATTACTTGTATCTATGTTGAATGTGTGAATATATTCCAATATTCCAAAACTTAGTTTTGTTAACAATAATAAATCATTATGTATTAAGTTTAAGTACCAGTAGATCTGTCACTAAAATTTGAAAAACCACTATGACAAAAGCAGAAATAGGTCATTGATAACCATTTCATCTGCTATAACAAAGTTTTAAAGAGAGACTTTTATGAAACAGATAGACGTCTAAATGGTACAAATCAAACAACAAAGTCAACATGAGAAAAAATGTTACAAAAATAGAAATTGTTCATTTAGAGAAATTTCTAGATCTAGAAAAAATGTTCATGAGGGAACTTTTTACATTTTGAAACATTCATAAGTTAAAATGTTAAAAACCAAACAAGTTCTTCGAAAGGTGGGTGATTAATGCAGGAAAAACGACATAAAAAATCTTCGAGGACGACGATGACCGTCTGGGTTTTAGTCAGTGCCGACGCGGTCGGCATTTCAGAAACTGCGGTATATTAATTTAACACAGAATCTATCGATTCTACTGCGGTTATGATTAATTTTAATATTGAGAATTATTCATGATTTATATGGGACTCTGGTCTTCGATACTTAAACTTTCTTAGAGTTTTCCCAAATTAACTGACACTAGCCGGAAGTTTGTTACCGGAAGTGTACGTATATTCGGATAGTCGGGTGTACATTTGGTACCGATCTGTAAAGTAACGTGCATTACGTTGATGCTGCAGTTTATTCCTGCTAACTTGACCTTATCGATGATTTAGCGGTCATTCATCCATGAAATGTGGTGAAAGGGACAAATATCACAATGTACGGCACCCCGATAGGAGAAATATATCGGCGCCAGTCATTTTCGCCAATCAGCATTTTCTTGCGCCAGATTTAATAATCTATCGCAAATGGCGCCAAATGCGAAGCCCAGCAGGAACCCTGCTTGACCAAATTGAAAGCATTTGCAGACGACAAAATAAATGTGACTCAAAAATTGAAAATGAATTTGGAAAGGGTAGAAAGCATTGTGGGAAAAGGAGAAAATGCTGGTTACCAGCATTTTCTCCTTTTCCCAGAATGTTTTCGTAGGCTTTCTTTCTCAGGGTCGTTAAAAGTCGGGATTGTGGGACAGGTTAAATGAAGTAAATTTATAATAATCACTAACGAAAATTCAAAACATTGCATTCAAACTTTACACATGAACTATGTATCACATTATACTCACATAATACAAATTCTGAAAAGCATGAAGAAAACTTCAGAATTTTCGTTGATTAACTCTTTACCACACAATCCAGACTTTTGACGGCACTGTGATGGAAAACACTGTGGGAAAAGGAGAAAATGCTGGTAACCAGCATTTTCTCCTTTTTCCACAATGTTTTCTACTCTTCCCAAATTGAATTTAAATGTTTGATTCACATTCATTTTGTCGCCTGCAAATGCTTTCAATTTGGACTAGTTCAGAATTTTGACGTTTGGTAAAGAGCCAATTACTGTAACTCTTGCCAAACAACAAAATTTTCGGAATGTCCATATCCAAAAGCAGTTACAGATGACACTGAATATGGTTCAAATTGTTGAGTTTGTCTATGAAAGCTCAGAATACATAGTTAGACAAATTAATAGCTTTTATAGTTTGGAAGTTATGGCCTGGACAAAAATTCAAACTGAAAATTAACAAAGGGCAAAAACTCAAAAAATAAAGGTGGCAGAGTTATGGTTCATGTGCACTGCACTTCTCCTTGTGTTCTATCAGTGTATGCAGTTTCAAGTTGATATCTTTTATAATATGGAAGTTATGGCCTGAACAAAAATTAAAAGTGAAAATTTGGTTATTTCAGAAATCAAGGGCAGATAATTTTAGAACGCATACAGCGATCCAAATTCTCTTAAGAGTCAGGTGCAAAACTAGAGATCATGGAGATTAATTGTGGCAAGTTTCATTCTGACGGAAACTGTAGGAAGAGGTGCACACACAAGAAATTACTAACGGACAGACCGACAACAGACGGTCTTACGAGACAGACCTTGTGAGGTCAAATTGCTCTTTATTCAATACACCCAAACAACCCCACAAGAGCACCTTTTTTAACCCTACTAGCTCTAACCCAACCCCGTACCTACCAGTGGACGGATGAACCCCATAGAGACTAAATGTAGTTACCCTTAACCCCACAATGCCTGGCTCATAAGGACGGACAGACAGACAGACAGACGGACGACCATGGGTATAACATAATACGACCCTTTGGGCATATAAAAAGGAGAAAAGCGTCATTTTGTCCTTTTCCTATAAAGTTTGCAAAAGTTTTGTTTTTCAGAGTTGTAAAAACGCAGAACTGTGTGGGATACGTACATGAAGTTACATCTTCGCGAGCCAAGGTTACGATCACTATGTGGATCTTACCTTGGCTGATTGAGCCCAATTTCGAGATTCCTGCGATGCGCCCTCTATTGGATGCTGGTTATTACCCCCCTTTTATATCATGTTCATATTTTTTACAAAAGTATTTTTCTTGTTCATTATACTTGTACTAGTGGTGAAACGGTTTACCGATAAACCGATTAACCGCGGTCTGTTCAAAGAAAAAAACCGAAACCGGTACGAATTTTACCGTATGGGTATTTCGGCAATATGTCAACTTCTCGTAATTGCATTAGAATGTCCTGTTTTCCCAAAAATTCTATCAGAAATCGATCGTTTTTCAACTAATTGAAAGATTTTCGAAAGCGAAAGTTGTGTATTTTTTCCACAGGCGGTGTCACCAGTGTTAAGGTAAAATTATGACCACCTCAAATTCGCGACACGGAACTCACAATAACTGTCGACCGTATTACTGATTTGGACCAACAGAGTTTGTTATTCATTTCCTATAAGTTTGCTCACACTTATTTTGTGGTTTTTTCCCCGGTAGATAAGCAGAAAAGTATTAGTTGAGCAACAGATTAAGTTAGTGCATCGCACTGTCTTCTCTGTTGAGCTCCCCCAGTTCTGTATAGTAGGTCTGGTTTCTACATATACAAGTGCGCCCTCTGAGCGAGTGTTCAGTACTGGTGGTGACTTTTTGTCAGCACAGAGGGCTTCTCTGGCTGCTGACAAGGTTGACATGCTAATATTTTTGAAAAAGAACATGACATGACATGTCACTGAGTCATTTACTTGTTTCTATGGATAATTCTTAATTTCTTTGTCATTTCAGTCTAGTCTGTGTTCAAGACTAGTCAATTTTTTTAGCATATCCTACTCTAACAGTGACTACAAGTAGTCAGATATGCTGAATGTCAGCATATTGCAATACATATTGCAATACGGGTCAGCCGTATTGCAATATATTGCAATACGCTTTTTACCGTATTGTTTCACCCCTAACTTGTACTATGGCATGATGTGACTGAGACATTAAGATATTTCATCCATTGATTTAGTAATTAAATCCGTTTCAAAATACATGTATAGCATTCTCAAAATGAGCCGGCAGATTTCGCCGCCTTCTTAACCGATTTGCGCCATCTACTTTCATGACAAAAAAAAAATTTAGAAAAAAGTGGCAAAGGAAATATAAAAGTCTTTCGATCTTTCAATCAAATCAAAGCTTTTTAAGATCCCTGTTCATATTTTCTGATCGTTTTCATGGTAATTTTAATGAGTTCGAGTCGGCGATGGTTTTTCTATAATTGATACTGTACGCTACGCCTCAGAGAATAAGAACGGCATAACCCATTTAGTTAGCAACAAACACGCACATTGATTATCTCCCTTCTCATGATGATTGTTATGGTTTTTTGACGATGACACGCAGCCTCTTTATTATTCTTTCAGAAAACAATTGGTATCTACTTGTATGTCAGCAGACCCAGAAAGCAATATGCATCTGAAAGTGTAAAGAAAATCCTTTCCGGCGAAACCATTTTTAGCTGTCAGAGGCTTACGGCCGTTTAATTAACTCTAGCCTTCTCGATAGTGATCCGCTAATGGCAAGTTGTCTGTACCACACTGAGAATTGATACTAAAAGCGGAGATACAGAGTAATGATATTGTCCAATAAAAGCAATATGTTTTACCAAGAATCAGAAATATTCAGATGACATTTCCCGCGCTTTTCTGACAACCGTAAACAAATGCGAAGCACGTGTGTTTGAAAGAAAGTTACAATTATCTTGTTCAGCACAATTTCTAACATCAACAAGATTATCGCTCGTAAAATAAAACAAATAAAGATCCATAAGAATGAATAAAATTGATATTACTTGTTGTATTGTGGAGTTGTCGGGCACAAGAAGCCGCCCTAGCGTTTCCTCTAAATTGGCAGCCATTTTCGGACCATTCGGTATTCCTCGGGTGAACCGGTGATCAAGGGGTGCATGAAAATACCGGAATGAACCGGAATGGACCGGAATGCGGTGTGGCTTCCGATCACGTAGGGGGTCATTCTATTTTGCGGACGCTATCTGCGGAAAATGCTCATGGCGGGGGAAAACATGCGATAGGTCGCTTATGAACTGTTTTTCTTTAATATGTATATTCCGCCGATAGATTCAAATGACAGTTCAAAACAGCTATTGTGCTACTAGTATGTTGTTGTTTTGTTGTTGAAGTATCTCCGCTGACTTTTCGAAGAACCAAAGCATCCCTTGTATAGAATCGAGTTTTTATGTCTCGAGCAAAATTACACACTAATAAATTGCACAATTAAGATTTTTCTTTATTTACACTTCACACAGAATAGCTAGAAATATGTTTAGTAAGCTTTGTTATGTTATTCTACGTTATTAATCTTTCATTGGTAGCATTCTGCATCTTCTGTAATGTATTTTTTCCAGATCCTCCCGGGACTGTAGCTCTACTGTTTCGACTTCTTCCCTGTGGGGTTTCTCTTTCATGGTGGTTACAAGTATGTGTACAGTCCAGAAGTAATTGTGTAAATTTTCCCGTATTTTCAAAACTAGATTGAGGTCTGGAGGGGTTCTGGTTTTCTAAGGACATAGTACATCTTTGATATTTTTGCGCATGTCTTCGTTCGCTGGACATTTAGCTATAAAATTCTTCCTGGTTTCTGCTTTTTCTTGACAGAGGACGCAAATTGGGTTTATAGAATATTGGTTGAATAAGGCTCTATCGGACTGTACAAAGTATATATGTCCCTGTAAGGATTTTAGCTTTGACCTCCGATCTATGTATGTCATGAAAGTTGGGTCGGACAGTCACTATATAGACGTAGTGCGGTTTTTCAACTGTAATAGCGACAGGTCTGGGTTTATATATGTCTATGTGGTGTTTTTCTCGGTGTTCTTACATAAATTTTGTCTTTAGATTTATATTTACAGTTTGATTCACCATCTGTTTCAATTCCGATTTTCTTGGTCTGTTTTCCCACATAATAATGACTTGTTAGTACATACAATAGATGTAGCGATTTATGGATGTTTCGGTAACAGACGAGTTCGGTAACATAGACTTATAGAGTAAATCAATTGGATGTTTCGGGAACAAAGCAATTATATATGTGACATTCTTTACACCCAACGCATGGCTGTATTTTTATCAAACCTTCCGTCGTTATTTTAAACCTTAATTTGTAATTACCATTATGTTTCATAAATAATATTTTTGTTATGTACCCCATTTCATGCTGTATGTATTGACCATGTGGAAATGCCTATCAAGCGAAAAAGGGTAGAGAATGAAAAATAAAAGGTTGTCCAGAACCTATCTATCAATGGGTGAAAAGCGCAAAAAGTAAAAGCCATACATTAGGTGTAAAGAACGTCACAGAAAATAAACACAATATAATTGCTTTGTTACCGAAACATCCAATCGATTTACTCTATAAATCTATGTTACCGAACTCGTCTGTTACCGAAACATCTGTCACCCAATGTAGCTCTAGTCGGCGCGCTCTCGAGACGCTAGGGCTGGAATAATTCAGAGCCTTGACAACAAATTGCCTTCTTGCAATTTCAAATTCTTTCAACTTCCAGTTTTTCCTATTATATTGTAAAACAAGTTTATAGCACTTGGGTTTATGTATTTGTGTTGCTGTAGGTACAATCTATCGGGTAGATGTTGAATCTGTCTAAGTGACTTGATTTGAAAGTCATCAAAGGCTTTAAGGTTTTTTTGACTATATGGGATGATTTCTAATCCATATATCATTGTTGGTATGATGTAAACTGACTAGATATGGTTCTTGATAGATTGTTTGAGACAGGAAATCCTGCTCAAAGGAGATAATAAGCTACTCTACGCCCAAAATTAATCTTCTCTTGGAACTGTGTCAGATAGCTGTTTTTGCCATTTGTATACGTTCTCCATTCAGAACTTAATTCTTTCCACGAAGGGCATTACTGTTGTGAACGATACATGCGCTTTTGGCAGGATTAATTTTGTATCTATGTTGATTGCTAAAGTTTCCTGCAAGATTTAACATCATTTGAGTTTCTTGGTCCGAAATGGGAGAGAAGAGCTACATGTACCTAGGTCGCCCAGGTTTTGTGGGGAATCCTATTATTACCAATGTTGGCTCCTTGATAAACATTTTCAAGGTCAAAAAATAGGGGATTGTTGTATCTCTAATGGTGGTCTGTTGAGAGGACACCACTTTGGTAGACAACCTGATAGATGGCAAAAGTTGACGAATTAACATGTCCTTGCCATTTTACACATGTATGAGTTCATTTAGAACTGCATATAGATCTTCTAGCAGTTTCCATTCACCCTGTGGTGTTTTGTCATTGTTTAAATTACACAGGAGAATGTTACGGTTTACAACATCAAATGCCTTTCTTGTATCTAGCGTAACAAGTACCATTTGTTGGTTCTTAGCTTTTGCTTCTATTTGGCATTCATTAACTATAAGAACAGAGGTTAACGTATATGTTCCTTTAGTGAAGCCAGATCGAAGTTTAGACTGGGTTGGGAGTAAGATTTTATTATGTCTGGCTTTAAGTATACATGTAATGTGTTCTATTACTTTGAACTGGTGTGACTGTTATTCCTTTATTGTTGTCAGGGTTCTGTGGGTCACCTTTCTTGAAAACATGGGTAATGATACCTAGTTTATGTACTGGCGGGATTTTTTTGTTGATGAAATACTTGGTTAAATATATTTTGTAAATTAAAGAGCAGATTTTTTCCACTATATTTAAGACGTTCAGCTGTTAGTGCCAGGTGGTCAGGAACTTATTTTTATTTTGGTTCTTTATTGTATGTTGGATATCTTCTAGACTAGCTGGTTTTTATACATTGCTTACTGTTTTTTTTCAGAAAATAGTTGTACAGGTTTCTGTTGTTGCTTGTAGAAGGAAACTATATATCATCAAGGCTCAAATTGTGTGGCACAACCATGTAAAATTTCTTGAGGTCATGTCAGCTAATTGTGGACGGAAACACGCCGAGTCAGAACATATTTGTGGCATAGGCCTTCTTGGCCCTCTGGTTTTTCAATTAACAATTCAATTGTACTATCACCGCCTCTGGCCTTATAGTTATTTCTGTCTCTTTTTCTACCACTGCTTTTCTTCCTCAGTTGTTGTTTGGCTATTTTCATAGCTAGTCTCATCTTCGCAAGCCAAGGATACTAACTCCACTTTGTTCGTTACGTACTACCTTAGTATCCTTGGCTTGCGAAGATGAGCTAGTCTTAATGGGTGGTGTGGGTGTGTTGGGGATCCCTCCATTCTCCATCTCCACCGGTAGTGTTTGCTATTTTGTGAGGCTTCCATTATCTCTGCTCCTTTCGGAAATTGTTTTGTGCTCTTTCCCTTGGGAGAGTAGCCATTTTTGAAGCCAGGAATATTTTTCCGCAGCCAAAATTAGAGTATCTGTCACAGTATAGACTAAGTTTTCGACATTTTGGTTGTACCATTTTTCAAAGAGGTGAGTTGATTCTCAGTATTTTCTTTGTAAATTACCTTCTTGCATTTTTTCCATTTCGATCTTTTTAGATAAGGGAGAAGATCTTGCTGTAAATACGATTGTTCCTTGATGTTGATTACCGTGGAGACGGCTAGATGGCCAGAGGTGTTTTGATGGTCAGCGTTCTCGATCCACACGATCCAGACATCTGATGACAGCTCTGCTGCTTATTTGTTCAAGATGCATAGTCAATTTTGTATGTGTATGATCCATTTGGGTGAATGAATTTCGGCTTTCCTTGTTGCTGGTTTATAAGACCATGGTTTCTTACAAAATCTTTCAGTAAATTGGCTCTTTCGTTTGGGGTTGTCTAGGTAAGCTTGCATTAAAATCTCCACATGATTATAAAACAACACCATTGCTGGAGTGTTTCTGCACTTATTCTTGTAATTGCTGGATAATATTGATAATTTAATAGTTTTTGGGTGTATTACCACGGCGAGGTAAATAAAGACTAATGATTTAGATTTTGGTTGTTGTTTCCAATTTCAGAAGAACAAGTCTGTCATATGGATCGTCTGGCAGCAAATTGACTTTTAAATTTGAGCCTTTTTTGAACAAGATACCTGTACCAGCATATACCCTTTTGGTATTTGTAAAGGACATATCGAGTCATTCCGGTCGATAGCTTTAAGCATGAGAGAAGAAACCAGAGTGTAGGATTTCACCTCTAGAAACTTACGTTGAAATGCAAGTAGCCAACTTGTACTTGGATACAACAGATGTCACATTTATTAAGGAGCTACTTCTTGAAAATACAGCCGATTTTTTCATAAGATCTTTTTACGCTTAATGTTGAGAATATGAGGCGGAGTTATTTGTTTCCTGTTGCCTATCAGTCTCTCCGTTGCCCTGCCCTTAGTTAACCCTTTCCCAAATGACAAACTTTTGTACTAGACCAAATTGAAAGCTTTCGTAGACGACAATTCAACTCTTGCTGAAAAAGAGGATTTCTATCTGTGATAGGGTAGAAAATATTGTGGGAAAAGGAGAAAATGCTGGTAACCAGCATTTTCTCCTTTTCCTACAATGTTTTCAAAAGGCTATTCCAGACCCGTAAAAACCAGGGATTGTTTGGGAAAGGGTTAAAAAAAAAAAGACTGCCCTGCCTGCCTTAGAATAGCTTAATAATTGCTCCTTCTTGATTTGTATCATAATGTATAGGAGAATTTTTGTTTGTTGCATCGGCTTTGATATTCCAGTATCGAGATGAATATAATGTTATTAATCAAGTGATTTCGTATCAATTGGCCCAGTTACAGGTCCGAGGTCAGCCGTATTGGCCCAAGGCCGAAGACCGAGGGCCAATACGGCTGACCGAGGACCTGTAACTGGGTCAATACGAAATCACTTGATTAATGACAATTTTATTAATTAACACTTTACCACACAATCCCTGGTTTTTACGACCCTGAAAAAGAAGCCTCCTGAAAACATCGTGAGAGAATGAGGAAATGCTAGTAACCAGCATTTTCTCCTTTTTCCCACCATGTTTTCTACCCTGCTGGGAAAAATATCAATTTTTGGGTTACGTTTACTTTGCAGCCTCCTTGAACGTGATTGGCTAAAAGTAAGCGCAGACGCTCACACGACTGAACTTTTGACCAATCACGTTCAAGGATTTCTGTATTGGTCGCAGGTCATCAATATTGATACGAGGTAAACTGTATTGATAGGAGGTCAAGTCGTATTAAGCCGAGGTCACGACCTGTATACTATACGAAGTCAAAAATGTGACTAGTATCGCGTGGACCGGTTTCCATGTATTACCTCTATATATCCAATAGTTAATTAATAAATATCAATATTGCTTATATACTACTCAACATTTGCTAGGGATCACCATTTTTATCCCGAACTTTAGAAAAAATATTTTGACACAAGAATCATTCAATACAACGTGCAGTATGCATTTGATATTTCAATTTGCTACATAGACAAACCAATCAAATCAGCCACCTGTTACACAGAAAGCTTTTCATGCAAAACTGAGTTGGTGTAAAATACATTGAAATATCTAAATGATTCCTAGCAAATGTTGAGTAGTATATATCGGATCTTGGTTCTTTCTTTGTGGTTGAATACATATATCTCGATTTCTATGGATGCTAAGTACTACATGTTCTGTTAGTATTTAGCGAATCTCCATTCGTCCTCTAAAGAGCAACATTTCGAGTGAGTCCGTTTTGTCTTCTGCCATTGGTGTTCAGACTTTCTACGGGATATCAAGCATTTTCATGAATGGATGATGACACTGACCTAGATACGAAAACATCGTCTGAGAACAGACTTGGCGAAATTCGATTACTGGCGAAATTAGGTTATGCTCCTATATGGACGTTTGTTATCCTCCGCCGAAGGCAGAGGGATACAGTTTTAAATAGCATTGTCCGTCTGTCCGTCCTTCAGTCTGTCCGTCCGTCCGTCCGTGTGTTTGTCCCGATAAATATCTCCAGTTACATTGGACGGAATTTCGTGAAACTTTGTTATGTGTACAATAAATAACCCATTCTCCAGAGACACTTTTTTTTTGACGCCTGGGAACTAGGAGTTAGGCGGTTCATTGCACTTTTAAAGTTTTTAGTCTTATGTTGAAAACTATACAGAATTTTTACATTCAACTTGTCACATCTATCTACCACCATTACGAAATGAAGGAAAAAAAAAAGTTTAAACCAGATTGACCTGGCAACTCTGTCAATATTTTTGCGATTACTAGCTGCGTTATGGAAAAAAGGGGGCTTCATGTTATATTCCATTCCAGTTCTTGTGAACACAGTTCCTCCCACATTTCTTGATGGATTTCAGTAAAATTTTCACAGAATGTTCCTCGTCATGTGCTCTATCGCATATTGTCAATGTTTCGCGATTTGTAGTTGCATCGTGGAAAAAGTTTTTTTTTTCATTTCTTGTGATCGCAACTCCTCCCACATTTCTTCGACGGATTTATATTTGGATCTCAAACAATTAACTATTTACCACACAATCCCGACTTTTAATGACCCTGAGAAAGGAGCCTATAGAAAATATTGTGGGAAAAGGGGAAAATCAGAGTTAGGAATAAAAAAAATCACGATATTTCATTTATTGTCTGCAGAAGCATTGAATTTGGTCCAGTCCAAATATTGTTGTTTAGTAAAGAGTTCATTAGCAGATGAACATGAAATCGTCCTTGATGTTACAGATCATACTGAAACAATGTGTCCTGTAAAAATGTATCTCATATTCCCCATTTAAGCGCCTTCACTTGCGGCCTGTGTAGATAAAGGTTAGACTGCCCAACTGGCTCAGCATTATCTGTATTTATCTTACCATTTTCAAATGCATACAAGAAAAATGCATATAAACCATTTACCATACAATCCCATTTTTCAAGCCTGTACCATGCAATCTTTTAACCCATTACCACACAATCCCTACTTTTGAGAAAGAAGCATTTAGAAAACATTGTGGGAAAAGGAGAAAATGCTGGTAACCAGCATTTTCTCCTTTTCCAACAATGTTTTTTACCCTTCACAAAACAAATTTTAAATTTTTAGTCAGTTTTATTTTGTTGTCTGCAAAATGCTTTTGAATTGGACAAGCCTAAAATTTTATCGTTTGGTAATGAGTTCATGACTCTTAGAGAGAACATTTTTGGAAATATTGAGGGAAAAGGTGCAACATGAGGGAAACCAGCATTTTCTGCTTTTTCCAGATTGTTTTCTATTCCCTCCAAATCAAATTTCAAATTTTTAAGTTGCATTCCCTTTGTCATAGATCTGCAAATGCTATAAATTTGGAGTAGTCTAGTCCAAAATTTTGTCATCTTGTATAATGTTATAACGCCCCCTGTGAAAGAGGGTTTATGAGAAAGTGCTATAGTGATCAGCATATTCTTCATTTCTCACAATGTTTGTTATCCTTGTAAAGACAAATCCCATCAATTTAACCGCTTTTAACCCATTACCACACAATCCCTACTTTTGACGCCCCTGAGAAAGACGCCTTTTGAAAACACTGTGGGAAAAGGAGAAAATGCTGGAAACCAGCATTTTCTCCTTTTCCTACAGATCAAATTCTACTTTTCAGTCACCTTTATTTTGTCGTCTGCAAATGCTTTAAATTTGGACAAGTCCAAAATTTTCTCATGTGGTAATGAGTTAATTTTTTGCCTGCAGGTGTTTTCAGTTTAGAATAAAAGTTTAAGGTTTAACCCCCCCTCTACCAAACTATCCCTGGTTTTTATGGCTCTGAGATATAAGCCTTTTGAAAACATTGTGGAAAAAGGAGAAAATGCAGGTAACCAGTATTTTCTCCTATTCCCCACAATGTTTTCTACCCTGTGGGAAACAAATTTCAGTTCTTAAATTACTTCTATTTTGTCATCTGCAAGTACTTTCAATATGGACCAGTCCAAAATTCTGTCATTTGGTAAAGGGTTAAGAACAAATATTGGTCTCTTGGTGAGGAGTTGACACTGTGGGTAGGTACAGTTCCATGCTCATTATGCACATGCATATCTCTGTATGAACAGGTGATACACGTTGACAGTGATAAACATCACCAATGACCCTGTTGTTGATCCAATCTGTGTCACAACACCACACCAAAGGAGTGCCCTTTTCCCTCTGTTCATTCGAAAGAGTGTTGCAATGTCGACCTTGATGTATGTGAATAGTAAGTTAACAAGGACATAAGCTGACACCTGAAAATAGATAATTATGTAAGTAAATGTAATAAGAGAGACAGAGACAACGGTACAGCAAGATAACACTCATTATCTCTTTATCACACAGTCCCGAGTTTAATGACCCCGCAAAAGAGGCCTTTGGAAAACATTGTGGGAAAAGGAGAAAATGCTGGTAACCAGCATTTTCTCCTTTTCCTTCAATGTTTTCTTACCTAATAAGGATAAATTCCATCACTTTAGCCACATTCAAATTGTTGTCTGCAAACACTTTCAATTCAGAGAAGTCTAAAATTTTGTCGTGTGGCACAGAGTTTACCCATTACCACACAATCTCTACTTTTGACGCCCCTGAGAAAAAAGCCTTTTGAAAACACTGTAGAAAAAGGAGAAAATGCTGGTAACCAGCATTTTCTCCTTTTCCCACAGTGTTTTCTACCCTTCCCAGAACAAATTTCAATTTTTCAGTCACCTTTATTTTTTCGTCTGCAAATGTTTTCAATTTGAACCAGTCTAAAATATTTTCATGTAGCACAGAGTTAAAATACTGAACCTGGATGTAATGGCTTGTGAAGCGTAGATCAAGATTAAGCTGCATAAAATATGTATTCAAATCCTTGTTGTGCTTTGGCTGCTATTTTGCAGGCAGTTCAACAAAAACATGCCTTGGGATTGCAATGTGTGTGCATCCTCTGTTCAGACTGAAAACGTCCATTATGCTTTTCAGCATGAAAAAGGTTAGAAAGACTGATACAATGACCTTCTTTACAACCTTATTTTAGTCGAAACTGTCCTAAAATATCCATTGTAAATTGTGTTTCCTGTGCATTCTGACAGTAGAAATGGTGAATTACTCTGATAAGTTTCAAGGGACTCTGACTACCACTTTACTTGTTTGAAAATGTTTATCTTTCAGAGTATAAAGCCCCAGTAGATCAGTTGGTAGCGAAAAGGACTTGAGAACACGGGGTCGTGAGTTCAATCCCGGCTAAGCCAATTCCTTTCTGAGGATTGATGATAGTCATTGCAACAGGATTCATTCCTCGGCCACCTGCTGACCATTGTTTTGATGATGGTTATGTGGGAAAGCAACCAGTGGCTTGGAAAGAAAATTGTGCAGAGTACTGGTAAAAGAGACTCAAGGAAAGCACGGATAGGTGCACTGGCCACCAAGATATAAATGTAACTGAAATAATGTTGAAAATGGCGTTAAACACCATACAATCGATCATGCAAAACAAAGTTCTTATTATTTCAAAAAGCAGCTAAAGAAGTAATGTTAGAAAGAGACCAAGAAAAATCTAACCACTATGTATACATGAACTTACAATCACTATTGGTCCAGCTATGGAGTTCATCAATGGTGGCTCCGGGCTGTAGCTGGCTATAACAAGAATGTAGGCAGAGATGAAACTCCCTACCAGTGTCATAACTGAGATTGCCAGAGCTGATTTGACAGCCAGAAAGAATGCAAGAAAGCAAGCCACAGGGTTTGCGATGTTGCATAATGTTACTGTTAAATGGTATGTCTGATCACCATAGGGAAGGCAAGCAAATGATTGAACTGCCATCAAGACACCATTGGTCATTGCATTAATCCATCCAATGAAAAAAAGGTACAGCAAATAAGTAGATGTTGATATCACTGGCAGACTTGATTGTCCACTGCAGTCTTTTTCTGTCAAGTTAAATTCATTCATTGTTTCCTTTACACCTTCAGTTATATGTCCCTCTTTTTCAATCAGTCCATCACCTTCAAATGAAGCCACTGCATCGTTTTTCATATCATATATCTTCTTGTTCCCTTCATCATTCCCAGCCTCTAATACATACTCCTTCTTACAGTAAGGGAGATAATTTAGGGACACAAAGGCAACAGCACATAAAACCATCATGGCAAAGATAAACAAAAAAAAGTCTCTTGCAGGAAAAACTGGTGGTACATACATTTCTTGCATTCCATATTCTGTACTATTTGAATCAACAGTCAGTGAGGTATTGACACATTTTGTTTTCCCAACACCTTGAGCAAAAGAGACAATGCTTGGAACCAGACCACTGAAACCTCCACCAATATAGTATGATGTCATATACTGTGGTTTAAAATTGTTCATAAATGGAAGAAAAACAACAGATGATGTACAATCAGTCACAGATAACCAGAACAACAAAACAAAGAAATAAAGACCATGTTCAGTTCCACCTATGACTACAGTTTCCTGCCAAACAAATGCAATTAAAATGGCTGCTACACAACCAGTGAAAATGATGAAATAAGCAACAGGTTTTTCTGTGATAATGCCAGGTAAGAGAAGATGGCCAATAGTATAAATAAGTGGACCAATATTGGCAACTTGTATGATTATAGTCATGTAAGATGGAAGATTCCAACTCTCTGGTAGCTGGTGTACCAGAATGGGTAGCTCCACCCACATTCCATTGACAGCAATCCATGATCCCATTCCAAACATGATAATGAGGAGGCAGACTGGTAGTTTAACATCTTTGAATATGGTAGCAGACATGATCTGAGATTTCTGAAATAGGAAAAAGGTCAATAGCAAAGGAAACTGTCTTTCGTATTTTAATTCTTCCTAATTAACAGAGATTCCAGTGGTTTTTGGCATTCCAGTGCTGAAAAAACTGCAAACACAACTGGGTAAACATAAATATTTGGAATATTACAGTTGAAAACATAAGGGAGACAGAGCTGGTATTTACATAATCAGCATTTTCTCCTTTTTGTACTTTAACTGTTCAAAGACATATCTTGGGTTACATTTGTGTTGTCTCCATATATAGCTTTCAAGACGTGAAAAGGGGCATTCAGACATTTGTGTCAAGTATGGTCTTGGATCAGCCTGCGCAGTTCATGAAGACCAGGGACAGGACTTTTCGACTACATGACATTTTGTGCTACAGTAGACTTGCCCAAAACAGAAAATTACATAAAATGGAAAGCATTGTTTCTATGCAGGCTGATCCAAGAGGTCACTTTCCTCAAACGTCCGAATGCCCCTTTTTGCATTTTGCAAGCCATACATTCTCAATATGAACAAGTCGAATATTTTGTCATCTGGTAAGGTGTTAACTGTAACCAACTAGATATATTCTATTGGAGCTGCACTACTGGTAGTCAATATGATTAAACTTACTAATATTGCGCAAAAGGCATAACCCAATTACCACACAATCCCTGTTTTAATGACCCTGTAGGAGAAGGCTTTTGAAAATATTGTGGGAAAAGGAGAAAATGCTGGTAACCAGCATTTCCTCCATTTCCTACAATGTTTTCTTCCCCATCCAAAAATCATCATTTCAATTACATTGAATTTGTCGTCTGCAAATCCTTTCAATTTAGACCAGTCTAAAATTTTGTCGTATGGTAAAGAGATAAACAGTCAGCTTGACCACTGAATCTCATCCTGGTACATGTCATATATTTGTAGATTGCAGTCTTAACCCTTTTAGTGCTAAAAAATGAAAGGAAAATATTACAGTAACACATGTACTGTTTCGTTCAGAATACATGAATTTATGATAGTGTGGCTTAAGGTAGTAGACTCCTAATACTTTTAACGCAACATTGAATAAAATTTTTTGGTAGTTGATAAATAAGGATTTAAACTGATGTAATAATTTTGCACATTTCTAACCGACCAGATATTCCTTTTATGTCTATTTTGAGATCATTTGTTGATAGTTTTGTCATTTTCTAGAAAAGGGAGGTAATTATTATCTCCCTTTGTAATGAGATTATAGTGGTTCTAGTTTTGTAAATGATAATTCTAAGAAAAAGGAAAAGGAAAAAGTGGCTTGGTTGAAGTAGTACAATAATACTCATTTCTAATCATGGCAAATTTTGTAGGATGATCTTGTAGTGGAAATACATGTAGCTGTTTTCTATTCCATGTCCACTACCTTAAACATCAGATTGCTTGATCAGAGAACTGGTACACAGATTTCTTTCTATATCATCTGCAAAGCATTCCAATGATGGTCACATGACCCTCATACAATTATTGCGCAAGCACAACAAACTTTTAAACACTGGAGCAGTAAAGAAGGTAATCAGCATTGCTCTGTTTCCCACTATGTTTTTATTCCCTTTGAAAGGATTTCAACTTTTTTGTACCAATTTCGAATTTGTAATCTGCAGAATGCTTTCAATTGCAAAGAGTCTAAAATTTGTTGCTTGGAAAAAAGTGAATCCTTTACCACACATTGCCGTCCTTTAATGACCCTGAGAAAGAAGCCTTTGAAAACATTGTAGGAAAAGGAGAAAATGCTGGTAACCAGCATTTTCTCCTTTTCCTACAATGTTTTCTACCCTTCCCAAACAAATTTTTATCTTTAAGTCATGTTTGATTTGTCGTCTGCAAATGGTTTCAATTTGGATAAGTCTAAATTTTTGTCGTTTGGTAAAGAGTTTACTGAAATTTAATATTTCAAACGGCTTGTAAAAATGAAATTAACAGTAGACTGAAATAAAGAGAATGTATATATCTATTCTACTTACCTAAAGATGAATCTAGCAAATCAAATAACCATTTGAATATAATGCTGTTCTGAAGGATGCAGTAATCTCTTCTTTAATAATCAAGAGCAAAACACAATAGAGCGATAGGTTATCGGTGTACCCTCACTAACATAACATGATGATAAGTACTGGTAGTCTAGTTTTCCATTTATATAACTTTGTTTACTGCAGTCACCCTCTTTGCCCTTTCCCTCCTCTAATAAATTTACAGGTGACAAATAAAAAATACCCCCCCCCAAAAAAAAAATAGAAATAGTCAATATGAATATGACTCTTTTAAAAAACAACAAAATTTTGGACAAGACCAAATTGAAAGCACATGCAGTTGACAAAGTAAATGTAAGTCATATGATTAAATTTGTCTTTGATAGGGTAGAAAACATTATGGGACATGGAGAAAATACTGTTTACCAGCAATTTCTCCTTTTCCCAAAATGTTTATGAAACCTGTCTTTCTTCAGAGTCATTAAAACCTGGTAAAGAGTTAAATGTAAATTCAATGTATATTTTAGAACTTTGTTGCTACTGGAGAGAATTTGCATTGCAGGCCCAGTTGAAGCCCTGTTGTCCTCTAATAGTGTGCCACCTCTGTCTTACAACTTTGACTCATTACCAAACGACAAATTTATAGACTGGTCCAAATTGAGAGCATTTGCAGACAACATAATAAAGGTGACTGAAAATTTGAAATTTGTTTTGTAAAGGGTAGAAAACATTGTGGGAAAAGGAGAAAATGCTGGTTACCAGCATGTTCTTTTTGCCCCACAATGTTTTCTAAAGTCTTCTTTCATAGGTTCGTCAGAAGTAGGGATTGTGTGGTAATGAGTTAAAGTTAAGCTTTTTCTAATATCTGTCATGCTTGGAGATGGATATGTCAGACTTAGGCTTGTCATCTGTTATTAGAAGGGGAGCCAGTACTAGAGGGGCAGGTAACAGAATTATTTTAACAGAATTATGCCCTTTCCTTGACAAAAAAATACAATAAAAAGGCACTGTGCTTGAACATCGGCACCATCATGTGGTGCTCTTGTCTTGTATTTTTGTATTTCCTGCAATATTATCAAAATGCCTGTGTAAATGGTAGATCTACTGGGCAAATTTAATTTTGCTACTTATCTGATAATAATATGAATGAATCTGACAACTGATGACAGATCAAGACTTATTCACCTCTTTAAAGTAAAAAAAATTAAAATTTTCAAAGTTGTTCTCAATGAATTGAAGTAATCACAAGCATACATTTTAGCTAGTATCATTATGGAAAATATTGGTACATTGTGAGGAAATCTTTTCACATTAGCTTGGACATCAAGTAATTTGTTAACTTTATGGTACAGATTCTTTACCAAACAACCATAATTTTGGAATTGTCCAAATTGTCAGCATTTGCAGACCACAAATCAAATGTGACTTTAACTCTTTACCAAACGACAAAATTTTTGGTTTGTCCGAATTGGAAGCATTTGAAGACGACAAAATAAAAGTGACTGAAATTTTGAAATTTGCTTTGTGAAGGGTAGAAAACATTGTGGGAAAAGGAGAAAATGCTGGTTACCAGCATTTTCTCCTTTTCCCACAATGTTTTCTAAAGGCTTGTGTGGTAATTGGTTAATCCACAACATGCCTTTCACAACTAGAGTTACTTAAGCTGCTTGTCTAGATAAAGATTAGACTACTGTAACATGTAATTATTTTCCATCATGTCTATTTTGGATGCTATGTTTGAAGCTTCGTCTGTCTTTTTCCGTTATGTAAATGAGCAAGTTGCTCATGTAAAAATAGACAAAGCAAAATGGCACCATTTGAACCACTTTGTCATCTGCAAATGCTTTCAATTTGGATAGATCAGCATTTTCTCCTTTTTCCACAATGTTTTCAACTCTATTAATCATCAAGTGTTGCACCATTTGAGCCACATTGAAATTGTCGTCTGCAAATGCTTTCAATCTGGACAGGGCTAAAATTTTGTCGTCGGGTAAAGGGTTAACTAGGGACTGTTTTGTAAAGGATGCAGATACACAGACACTAGCCATTATGCATAGGCAGAAAAGTACAGTCCAAGTTCAATGTCAATGTCTTGAACACACACGTGAAACCAGGTCTCATTCACTTGTGTGTTTCGAAACATGTGTCCTAGATATTACTTAACCTTTAATGTGTTACCACATAGTAAAATTTTAGATCTACCCAAACTGAAAGCATTTGCAGACGACAAATTAATCCTTTACTCTAAAGATACTAATTTCTATGCATTGCTTGTAGGAGCCTTTGGAAAACGTGGAAAAAGTAAAATTGCTCGTGACAAGCAATTTCACCTTTTATCACAACGTTTTCTATGCTATCAAAAGGTGTCAAATACACATAAGAGACAGCTTTATCCTTGCTGTTATTTAGGGTCAATTAGAGATACCAAAGAAATGCTTTATGGGGTAAAGGGATACAAGTGGTTCAAATGGTGCAATTTTGCTTTGATAGGTAGAAAACTTTGTGGGAAAAAGAGAAAATGCTGGTTACCAGCATTTTCTCTTTTTCCCACAATGTTTTCAAAAGGCTTCTTCCTCAGGGACGTTAAAAGTCATCATTGTGTGGTAAAGGGTTAACCCTTTACCAAACTATACCTGGTTTTTACGACCCAGACAAAGAAGCCTTCTGAAAACATTGTGGGAAAGGCATTGGTTACCATCATTTTCTCATCTTCCCACTTTGTTTTTCTCTCTTCTAAAGTCAAATTTAACCCATTACCACACAATCCCTACTTTTGACGCCCCTGAGAAAAAAGCCTTTTGAAAACACTGTAGGAAAAGGAGAAACTGCTCATTACCAGCATTTTCTCCTTTTCCCACAGTGTTTTCTACCCTTCACAGAACAAATTTCATTTTTTGGTCACCTTTATTTTGTCGTCTGCAAATGCTTTCAATTTGAACCAGTGTAAAATTTTGTCGTGTGGTAAATAGTTAAATATGTGACTCACATTTATTTTGTTGTTTTGAATTTGGACAAGTCCAAAATTTTGTGTCTAGTGTAAGCACATATGGCTTAGTTTTTGCTTTGATAATTAATTCTTTGCCAAATGAAAAAAAAAAGCTGGTCCAAATTGAAAGCACTTGCAGATGGCAACAAAAATGAGACTCAAAATTGAAATCTGTTTTTGGAAGGGTAGAAATCATTGTTGGAAAAAGAGAAGTGATAGTTACTAGCATTTTCTCGTTCTATAATTTTAAAAGTTGGGATGTATAAATCCACTTTCAGCAGCTGAGGCTACTATTGAATGGAAATCTGTCTCTTTGTCAGTATGTATGATAAGGAATATCAATTAATGACCTTCTTATAGGCATGTTTATGAATATTTCAGGTTATGACATGTATTTAACATATGACCCTTTTTTAATATGTGGCCTATGTAATTTTATTAATACATGTATCATCAATATCACTCTATAGACACCCTCACCATTATTTTATACAAGAGGGCCAAGATGGCCCTGGATCACTCACCTGAATTTTTTAGATGACCATAGCCTATTTTTTTTGAGGTATTGAGACATTGGAACCAAAATTATAATTTTGGTAATCAATTTTCAAAAAGGTCACCTGTAAAAGTCATTTCGAAATCTGACCATCAGTTTCAAAAAGAAGAATTTTTAAGAATTCTTTATTTCTGTATAAGAGCAAGTAGCCCCCATCCACGAGAGCCATGTTTCTTGATGGATCAAAATTTACGAACAACTTTTGAAAAGGGTCACCCAAGGAACATTGCTGAAAAATTCTTTTAAAATCTAACCAGGAGTTTCAGAGAAAAAGAATTTTCAAGAATTTCTTCATTTCCATAGAGTGCAAGTAGCCCCCATTCACCAGAGCCATAATTCGTGACGGATCAAAATTATATGAACAATTTTTAAAAAGGGTCACCCAAGAAACATCTCTGTGAAATTATTTCAAAATCTGTCCAGCCATTTCAGAGAAGAAGAATTTTCAAGAATTTCTTCATATTCTATAGTGCAAGTATCACCCATTCACCATAGCCATGTTTCCTGACAGATCAGAATTTCGCAAATAATTTTTGAAAAGAGTCACCCAAAGAACATCTCTGTGAAATTATTTCAAAACCTGTCCAGCCGTTTCAGAGAAGAATAATTTTCAAGAATTTCTTCATTTCCCCTATAATGCGAGTAGCCCCCATTCTCCAGAGCCATGTTTCTTGACCAATCAAAATTTCGCGAACACTTTTTGAAAAGGGTCACCCAAAGATCATCCCTGAGAAATTATTTCCAAATCTGACCAGCAGTTTCAGAGAAGAAGAATTTTTTAAGAATTTCTACCTATCTGTATAGTGCAAGTAGCCCCCATTCACCAGAGCCATGATTTCAAAATCAAAATTTCACCAACATGTTTGAAAAGGGTAACCCAAGGAACATCTCTGTGAAATTATTTTAAAATCTGGCCAGCGGTTTCAGAGAAGAAGATTTTTAAAGAATTTCTTAGAAAATTCCATTTGGTTGCCATGGCAACCAGAGTTTTTGGCAGAATCAAATTCTAAAAAACTCTGTGCACAATTTTTAAAGACGACCTCCCAAGGAACATTCCTGCCAAGTTTGGTCCAAATTGGCCCAGCGGTTTAGGAGGAGTTGATGTTAAAAGAATTGTTGATGACGCATGACGGACGACAGACACTGGGTGATCCTAAAAGCTCCCCTTGAGCATGTTGTGCTCAGGTGAACTAAAAACACAAAGCCAAACTCATGTTCCAAAAGTTTCTTATTTTTTCCAGCATCATCACAACAATGGATGTCTTGCACCCGTATTTCAGCAGCCATCTTTTGAAAAATACCAGGTTAACCCTTGGAGTGCTGAATAAACCCAAAGGATATTTTCAGTCTAGAAATATGACCGAAACAGACAATTTCCAGGTCACTCTTGTCTGAAAGTCTTTCAGCATAGCAGAAAATGTAGATCAAAGATCAGGCTGATCAAGCTTTGGGAGTGGTCTCCACCAACCATTCTCAACACGTTCTTAGTAATAATCTCCATAATTTTCTTACTTTCAAAAGTAACACAACTTGTGACTGGCTACGCCATTTCATTCTCCATATGTTCTAAATTTGAAAGTAACACAACTTCTGATTGGCTAAACAAAATAGTTAAACTAAATGGTTTAACCAATCAGAGTTTCTTTTACCTCCAAATTTAGACAATTCTTGGTCACCTTTCACTAACCTGCAAAGATGTTTTGAGCAGAACTGGATTGAACATACATAAGGATCCCTACTTTGACTCTTTCCCAAGCAAGCCCTGGTTTTTACGTGTCTGTAGTACAAGTCTTTAGAAAACATGGTGGGAAAAGGAGAAATTGCTCGTAACGAGCAATTTCTCCTTTTCCTACAGTGTTTTCTAGCCTATCAGAAAACTTTCTGCCATTCTCATCAAATTCAAAACTGTCATCTGCGAACACTTTGAGTTTGGGACAGTCTAAAATTTGTCATTTGGGAAAGGGTTAACCAAAGGAGTGAGCTGACAAAGTTTGCCAGGTAGCTAAAACTCAAGTTCATTTAGTAACAGGTTAAATAGTTGCTCGACTGTGGCATCAGGATTAGTGTATAACTTCCAAAACAAGCTTGTGTGGTACTTGGTGAACGCTTCAATGTCCTTGTCACCTATTGTCTCATTGTACTATTAATGTTTTAAATTCACTGGCGCATGAAGAAACAAAGAGGGCCATCATGGCCCTAAATCAATTCCCTGGAATCTTGCCATTGGAAATTTAACATGTATATTCTATTGGAAAAAAGTCTGATGCCTTGGAAGGAGCCACATTTTAAAACAAGAGGGCCAAGATGGCCCTGGATCGCTCACCTGAATTTTTGAGATGACCATAGTCTACTTTTTTTTTTTTTGAGGTACTGAAACATTGGAACCAAATTTATGATTTTGCCAAGCAATTTTCAAAAGGTCACCTGTAAAAGTCATTTCGAAATCTGACCATCAGTTTCAAAAAGAAGAATTTTTAAGAATTCTTCATTTCTGTATAAGAGCAAGTAGCCCCCATCCACGAGAGCCATGTTTCTTGATGGATCAAAATTTACAAACAAGTTTTGAAAAGGGTCACCCAAGGAACATCTCTCTGAAATTATTTCAAAATCTGACCACGGGTTTCAGAGAAGAGAGAATTTTAAAGAATTTCATCATATCCGTAGAGTTCAAGTAGCCCCCATTCACAAGAGCCATGTTTCTTGACGGATCAAAATTATATGTACAGCTTTTGGAAAGGGTCACCCAAAGAACATCTCTGTCAGATTATTTTAAAATCTGACCACGGGTTTCAGAGAAGAAGAATTTTCAAGAATTTCTTCATTTTGATATAGTGCAAGTAGCCCCCATTCACTAGAGCTATGTTTCTTGGCCAATCAAAATTTCGCAAACAATTTTAGAAAAGGGTCACCCAAGGAACATCTCTGTAAAATTTTTTCAAAATCTGTCCAGCCATTTCAGAGATGAAGAATTTTCAAGAATTTCTTCATTTCTGTATAGTGCAAGTAGCCCCCATTCACCAGAGCCATGTTTCTTGACCAATCAAAATTTCGCGAACAATTTTTTAAAAGGGTCACCAATGAAACAACTCTGTGAAATTATTTCAAAATCTGACCAGCGGTTTCAGAGGAGAAGATTTTTTAAGAATTCCTTCATTTCTGTATAGTGCAAGAAGCCCCCATTCACCAGAGCCATGTTTCTTGACCAATCAAAATTTCGCGAACAATTTTTGAAAAGGGTAACCCAAGGAACAAGTCTGTGAAATTATTTCAAAATCTAACCAGCTGTTTCAGAGAAGAAGAATTTTTAAGAATTTCTTCATTTCTGTATAGTGCAAGTAGCCCCCATTCACCAGAGCCATGTTTCTTGACCAATCAAAATTTCGCGAACAATTTTTTAAAAGGGTCACCCATGGTACAACTCTGTGAAATTATTTCAAAATCTGACCAGCGGTTTCAGAGAAGAAGATTTTTTAAGAATTCCTTCATTTCTGTATAGTGCAAGAAGCCCCCATTCACCAGAGCCACATTTTTTGACGGATCAAAATTTCACGAACAATTTTTGAAAAGGGTCACCCAAGGAACATATCTGTGAAATCATTTCAAAATCCAACCAGCGGTTTCAGAGGAGAAGATTTTTAAAGAATTCCTTCATTTCTGTATAGTGCAAGAAGCCCCCATTCACCAGAGCCACAATTTTTGACGAATCCAAATTTCACGAACAATTTTCGAAAAGGGTCACCCAAGGAACATATCTGTGAAATTATTTCAAAATCCGACCAGCGGTTTCAGAGGAGAAGATTTTTAAAGAATTTGCCAAAAAATTCCATTTGGTTGCCATGGCAACCAGAGTTTTTGATGGAATCAAATTCTGTGAACAATTTTTAAAGAGGACCTCCCAAGGAACATTCCTGCCAAGTTTGGTCCAAATCCGCCCAGCGGTTTAGGAGGAGTTGATGTTTAAAGAATTGTTGACGACGCACGACGGACGACGGACACCGGGTGATCCTAAAAGCTCCCCTTGAGCACGTTCTGCTCAGGTGAGCTAAAAAGCCTGTAAATTCGACAAACTTGATCTTGCAAGTCTTAAGAACTAGGCTCTACAAGTGATGCTACACATCTTTGTCTTATGGTCTGAGACAGGAAGGTTCTTTAAATCTATACCAGATAACAAAATTGTACACCTGTCTAAATTTGGAAGCATAATGACATCACTCTTTATGGAATGATGTCACTCTACATAGAATAACATAGATTTTACCACGCTTTCGTTACACTGTGTTTATAGAGTTGAATTCACATGTCATGTTAAAATGAATGATAAACCGCGACAGAAAGAAGATTATTTCTTGTGACCAGCATTTTCTCCTTTTCACACAATTTTTATTACCCATCCAAAAACAAATTTCAATTTTAGAGTCACTTTTATTTTGTCATCTGCTAATGCTTTCAATTTGGGACAATATAAAATTTTGTCATTTGGTAAAGAGTACCAATATAGCTGTCAGGGACTGATGATAAGATTCCTATCTCTTTCATCCCTTATCACTGTCTCGATGGTGATAAAGTGGGTAACCTCCCAATTGCTTTGGAAGAATATTGGTATAAGAAACTCCAAATGTATGGATAGATGCACTGGCCACCAGGGCGTAACTGGTATTAGGATAAAAATAGCATTTTCACCATGTGAAAAAACAAACAAAAACAAACAAATAAGAAATTTCCTTTCTTTTTTGTTTACAAAAGTTCAACAGTTCTGATTTAGCATTCAGAATTATTTCTCTTTTAACCTAAGACATGTCCTACCCATCCTAACAATTACATTAACCCTTTACCACACAATCCCACTCTTAACACCCCTGTACAAGAAACCTTTTGAAATCATTGAGGGAAAAGGAGTAAATGCCGGTAACTTTAGCATTTTCTCCTTTTTCCCAAAATGTTTTCTTCCCTTCCTGAAACAAATTTTAATTCTTTAGTCACATTCATTTTGTCATCTGCTAACGCTTTCAATTTGGACCAGTGTAAAATTTTGTAGTTTGGTAAAGGGTTAATTCTATGATTAACCCTTTACCCCATAGGGCATTTCTTTGGTATCTCTAAGTGACCCTAAATAACAGGAAGGATGAAGCTGTGTATATGACACCTTTTGATAGCATAGAAAACATTATGACAAAAGGTGAAATTGCTCGTCATGAGCAATTTCACCTTTTGCCACAATGTTTTCCAAAGGCTCCTACAAGCAATGCTTAGAAATGAGTATCTATGGAGTAAAGGGTTAAAGTATACATGTATTGGAACCACAGCATGCTTCACACGTTTAAATCTCACTAGGTTGGCATACCGTCAAAGGACATAACCTAGGACTAAAGTCTCATTATCATCAATCTTCATTGTTAGACTTGTGAGCTGAAACTTGTCTCCAACTTGCTGAAAAGAAAAAAATGCTGTAGGAATGACACTGAGTTCCTGACTTAATCCTTTATCGGACCATTCTGTGTTTAACTCTTTATCACATTAAAAAAATCTGACTACAATGTTAATTTAGTTCATATGATGTAATTTGTCTCTGTTAAGGTAGAAACATTGTAGGAAAAGGAGAAAATGCTGATTACCAGCAATTTTTCCTTTTCCCACAATATTTTCTAAAGGCCTTTTTCTTGGGATCATTAAAAGTCTGGATTGTGTGGTAAAGAGTTAAATGACACAGAGACAGATAGCTTTTGAAAACAAAGACAGAAGAAAATATATAGCATATTATAGCGTAGCAATCCACTATATCGTCAGTGTACTTCCAAAACCTCGTAACTACAGCTTGTAACAAGCTGTAGTTACGAGGTTTTGGAAGTACACTGACAATATTTCCTCTCGTTAATTTGAAACATAGGTTACACATCTTTTTATCTCTCTATCAAACAGCAAAGTTTTAGACAGGTTATAATTGAAACCTGTTGCCAATGACATATCATATGTGACCCAAGATCGAAACGTTGCCTTCAAAAAGGGACAAAACATAGTGGGGAAGGGAATATATGCTGGTTGCCTGCATTTTTTCCTTTTCCCACAATATCGTCAATTTCTTTCTTCTTAGGCTCTTGAAACCAATGGATTATTTTCCCTTAAAAATGATTTTAAACACTTCAATAGCATGACTGTTTTCCTCAATACCATATTTTTTTCTCAACAAATATTAATTTGAATGGACTTTTAGAACTGAAAACAACCCTAAAATATAACAAGAAGGCCATGATGGCCCTGAAATCGCTCACCTGAGTCTATTGACCAACATGAACCATTTTCAATCTAGTGACCCAGTGACCTAGTTTTTTTCATCAGGTATTATCCATTATCAAACACTTTTCAGATATCAATAAGACAAACATTCTGTCCAAGTTTCATGAGTACTGGACTAAAAATATGGCCTGTAGAGCGTACAAAAGGTTTTTCTAAGATTTGACCAAGTGACCTAGTTTTTGACCTGACATTATCTATTATCAAACTCTTTTGAGACATCACCTAAACAAACATTCTGACTTAATCTTAAGAGTATCATGCTGAAAATGTGGCCTCTAGAGTGTACACAAGGTTTTTCTAATGTTTGACCCAGTGACCTAGTTTTTTACCCCACAGCACCCATTTTCAAACCTATTCCAGGTATCATCAAGACAAATATTCTGAATGAGTTTTAGGAGTATCAGACTGAAAATGTGTCCTCCAGAGCATACACAAGGTTTTTATAAGATTTGACCTATTGACCTAGTTTTTGACCCGACATGACTCATTTTCAGACCCATCTAAGATATTATTAAGGCAAACATTCTGACCAATTTTTAAGAGTGTTGGACTGAAAATGTGGCATCCAGAGCGTATACCATATTTGACCTTGTGACCTAGTTTTTGACCCAACATGACCCATTTTCATACTACTGTCTGAGATATCATCCAGACAAACATTCTGACCAACTTTCAAGAGTTTTGGACTGAAAATGTGGCCTCTAGTGCGTACACAAGGTTTTTCTAAGATTTGACCTGGTTTGACCTGGACACAGCATGATCACAAGTATTGGACTGAAAATGTGGCCTCTAGAGCATACACAAGGTTAAAGTTGACGGCGCACGACAGACACAGCATGATCACAATAGCTCACAATGAGCGCTTTGTGCTATGGTGAGCTAAAAATATGACAGCAAAGAGAGGGGGAGAAGAGACAGAATGACAGTGAGAGACAGATCAAGAGTGAGAGATAGAGAGCAAGAGTGAAAGAGTCGCAGATTGAGAGAAAAACAGACAGACGCAGAGACTACCAACCTTACTAGCTTCCAATGTGACTGAGCCAAGTTTTTTAGGCCCTTGAATGTCAAATTCCATAACTATTGACATAACATTATCAACTTGTTTCCTTGTCAACCTGAAACACACATCAATAATACATACTGGTTACCAGTATTTCTTTTCACCAATTATCAAAAAATACAATGCTTTATGATGATAATCAAGGAAAGTCTTAGAAATAATGAGGTATGAAGAGAAAATGCTAGTAGTGAGCATTTTTTCCTTTTTCCACTAAGTTTTTCACCCTTTTATGGATAAATCTCATAATTTTATCCACCTTAAATTTATTAAATAGTCTGTACATTAACTCTTTACCAAACGCCAATATTTTAGGCTTGTCCAAATCGAAAGCATTTGTAGACGACAAAACAAAAGTGACTGAAAATTTAAAACTTGTTTTCTGAAGGGTAGAAAACATTGTGTGAAAAGGAGAAAAAATGCTTGTTACCAGCATTTTCTCCTTTTCCCACAATGTTTTCTATAAGTTTCTTTCTCAGGGTCACCAAAAGTAGGGATTGTGTGGTAATGGGTTAAGATATAGATCTGTAAAAGAAATTGTGAGATGAGTTAAGTCACTGGATGCTTTCACACAGGAAGTGCACACTATTTGATTAACTCTTTACTAAACATACACAGCCAAAAGGATAGGTAGAGAAAAATATTAGTGCAGCTGAAATCATGTAAGTGATTGAAACAGGTATGAATGTCTCCTTTAACATGTTTACTAAGTCTGAAATCAATTTGTTTGTTGCAGTTACCAAAAGTGCAATGCACTGGAGCAAAAACCTTACCTAATTTTGAAATTATTCCTTATTCATTATTTTTAACAGCTTTTCATGCTTCTCTACAACATTACTTAGTCTTTTAATGTTGGAAGGACCAGACAGTTACAGGGAAATACATGTAACTCAAAGACAGCATGAGAAACGTTTTAATTCTTGCACACTGCACTTCCAAATATTGCAACAAGTAAGCATACCATATTTCATGCCATTCCTACTTCAGATGACAAAGTTATGCTCCAGACAAGCAGATCAAAGGAGAATAACTCAAAATCTGTGCTAGGAACAGTTATGGTCTTGTGCATTGCACTCTGTAATTTTTTCAACTATCATGCTGAGCATACCATATTTCATTCCTACTTAAGATGACAAAGTTGTTCTCCCGACAAGCAAGAAATGCAATAAAATGAGGATCAATAGGGGAATAACTAAAAATCTGTGCTAGGAGGAGTTATGGTCTTGAGCACTGTACTCTGTAATTTTTCAACAATCATGCATACCAAATTTTAAGATGATCAGGCCAGAGATGACATAGTAATGTTCCAGATAAGCAGAAAATGCTGTAAAAATTACGATAAATGGGAAATAAATTAAAGACACCATGAGGTAGAGTCATGATTCTTCCCCCTGCACTCCATATTATCAAAAGAAACCCAGATACCAAGTTTAAAGTCAATCAGACCAGAGATGACAAAGTTATGCTCTAGACAAGGAATTGGATGCCACCCGCCCAGTTGCCCGCCTGTAGGCCATGGATGATTCTATGTTCTGTTTTTGATGGGCCTATAAAAAGGTAAATGTTGGCTACCACATTTATTAAAAGCCATTTTCGGTAGGGTTGTAACAACATGAGTTTGTTTAGTAAAGGATTGTAACCTGTACCAATGAGCCCTACAATTCTTTGCTAGTTACTCACATTTTCTCTTTTACATACAATGTTTTCAAAGGTCTTCATCTTTCAGTTTGCTAAAATTCCAGATTGTATGGTAAAGACTTAACTCTTTACCAAATGACAAAATTTTAGACTAGTCCAAATTGAAAGGATTTGCAAACAACAAAATAAAAGTGCCTGAAAATTTGAAATTTGTTTTGGGAAGGGAAGAAAACATTGTGGGAAAAGGAGTAAATGTTGGTTACCAGCATTTTCTCCTTTTCCCTCAATGTTTTCAGAAGTCTTCCTTCTCAGGGTCGTTAAAAGTCATGATTGTGTGGTAAAGAGTGAAATGAGGTAAAAGATAGAATATTTCTGTGTACTTACGTCACTTTTTTCTTCTTCACTTCTTTGACTGGTTCTCCTAACACACCAATTATCTTCAACAAATAAATAATTAAACGTCAAAGAAAAAAAAAATCTATCCTTGTCTTTTTAGACTAAATACAGGTTCAATCTTGATGTAGAATGATCCTCTGACAAACTGTAAAATTTACCAGTAGCAGTTTTGTCCAAGCTCGGCCTTGGTGCAAATGCTTACATTGGTCGAAACTTGATGCAAACGTTTCACAGAGTATGCTTTACATATATTGGTTTGCCTATGATAAGGTATAGCAGAAAGAATTAGATATTGTTAAATTTGATATAGATGGCAGGAAGCTGTACCATAGGATATAAAACATTGTGGGAAAATGAGAAATTGTTCTTTTCTCTTTTTCCCACAGTATATTCCAAAGACTTGTAATGAATAAACATAAGAAGAAGAAGATTTTTAAAGTTTTCCTTCTTTGTTCCTATGTTTCAAATTTGTGACCCCCGGGAGGGGGCCAGTTTTGACCCCAGGGGCATCATATGAACAATCTTGGTAGAGGTCCACTAGGAGATGCTACATACCAAATATCAAAGCTCTACGCCTTCTAGTTTCAGAGAAGAAGATTTTCAAAGATTTTGCTGTTTATTATTCCTTTTGGTTGCCATGGCAACCAGAGTAATAGGTGGAATTCAATCTCTTAAACAACTTTGGTAGAGCTTCACCCAAGAAACATCACTGCCAAGTTTCATCAAGATCGGCTCATTGGTTTAGGAGGAGATGATGTTTAAAGAAATTGTGGACGACAGACAACGGACATTGGGCGATCACAAAAGCTCACCATGAGCTAAAAACACAGATTTGTTTTGGAAAGGGTTAATAAATATTCCCATGTTTTTTTTTTATGACCAAGAGAGGGAGGCATTTTAAAATAATGTAAGTAAGTGAAAGTAATGCTGGCACTGTCTCTCATTGTCTCACATTGATTTCTTCCTGTAACAAGACTTGAAGAGAAATACACATCAATTCAGTCACATTTATTTTGAATTCTGCACATACATTAAGTTTAGAAAAGTCTCAAATTTTATACACATAGTGGAACCCCAACTCTAAGATAATCTCCTTTTACAGCTTTACCAATATTTCAATATTATCAAAATATAAACCTTGGTATTCAGTCAGTTAAACAACAGTTATTTTCATTTCATTTGTAATACAGAAAAACATTGAACTTGAATTTGTCAACTCTTTACCAGATGACATCTTAGAGGTGTCTAAAATGAACACTTATATAGACAACATATTAGATACGGCTCAAATGCCGGGATTTCTTTCTGACAGAGCACTTCCCCTCTTAGGTTGTTTAACCTTTTCCCAAACAAGCCCTGATTTTTACGTGTCTGCAGTAAAAGTCTTTGAAAACACTGTGAGGAAAGGAGAAATTGCTCTTAACGAGCAATTTCTCCTTTTCCCACAGTGTTTTCTACCCTTTTTGAGAACTTTCTTCACTTTTCTCCAAATCTAAAATTCTCATCTGAAAACTCTTTCGGTTTGGAAGGGTCCAAAATTTCTTGCTTTGGAAAGGGTTAAAAAGAAAATGGCTAAGCCACTTTCAATAAGCCTTCATGAAATAATCCCTTGAAATAATAACCCTTGGAAGAAAGTCTTCTAGAAAACATTGTAGTCAAATGAGAAAATGTTGTCAACCTGCATTTTTTTTTTCATGTGCAATGTTTTCCACCTTTTCCAAACCATAAAAAAAATATCTAACCCTATGAGTTACATTTGATTTGTCATCAAAAAGTGCTTTCAACCTTGATGAGTCTACATTAAGGTTTTGTTATCTTGTAATGAGTGAAGGACATTCATAGATACATGAACATACCTTGTTATCTTGAGAAAGTTTGTCAAACACAGAGTTGTATACACCTGTTGGGGTGTCCAGGTCAAAATAATGTGTTTTGGCAGCCTCCTTCACTGATTGTAACATTGTAAATGCAAAAACTGAAAAAGTATGATACAGAAATAAAACACACAAAAATATAACTAAGAAAGACAATAACCTTTTAAGTACAAATCTATTTGACTCGTGCTCTGTCAAAAGGGGGCTTAATGCATCTGTTAAAAAAAGTATCGACCCAGATCAGCCTGTGCAGTCTGCACTGGCTGACCAAGGTATAAACTTTTTGCTATTAGTCAATTTTCCATATGTCCAAGGACCATTCTATCAAGAGCAGCAAATTGTCGCAAGATACACCTGTCCCACCACCATTTGTCAAGGGGGAATAATAATTGTAAATGGCAGGTAGAGGAAAATAGCAATGCAGCAAAAATCATATAAGTGATTAAAATAGGCATGAATGTCTCCTCTAATGTTAAGGAAACACGCATATAAAGTTTCAGGTCATTCAAACATGAAAAAATAAAGTTATATTGTAGAGAAGCATGAAAAGCTGTAGGAAAAAATTATGAATAAGGAATAATTCCTTAAGGGCATTTATTTAGGTAAAGTTATGGTTCTAGTGCATTGATGTGTACTTGTAGAATGCCATCTAGCGGGAGATAATATATACTAAGAGTGTTGTCTGTAAACACTTTTAATGGCCCTGCCCGGTCTACAATTTTATCATCCGTTCAACCCTTTACCAAACAATCCCTGGATTTTACTACCCTGAAAACATTGTGTGATAACCAGCATTTTCTCCTTTTCCCACAATGTTTCCTAGCCTGCTGCAACCAGGTATGGAACCCGAAACCATAAGGTCATGAGTCAGACAAACTAATCTCTGACCCATCAAGCCAGGCTAAACAAGTCTGTAGAAAAACCAAAGCATCAGAAAACTTGAGAAAAGCACACTTACCTACAAGTAAAATGACAAGAGTAAATATCAGGGTTAAAGGAATTCCTATCACAAGAAATTTTCGCAACTTGCCACCTGTAAAAAAAAAGGTAATATTTAATTCTTTACCACACGACAAAATTTTAGACTGGTCCAAATTGAAAGCAGTTGCAGACTACAAAATAAAGGTGACTGAAAAATTTACATTTGTTCTGGGAAGGGTAGAAAACACTGTGGGAAAAGGAGAAAATGCTGGTTACCAGAAAATACCAGCATTTTCTCCTTTTCCTATAGTGTTTTCAAAAGGCTTCTTTCTCAGGGGTGTCAAAAGTAGGGATTGTGTGGTAATGGGTTAAACAACATAATTATTTTTCAAAGGCAAATTTTCACACAAACTGAAATCTTTGCTAAACTATATGATTATTATCCATTTTAGATTGTTCAGAAACTGATCAATTTGAGACCTGTACATCTGAACACAAGTTATAGATGTTACAAAGTGCTTGTGTTTCTTTGCTATAAAGCAAGCTTTTGGCTCCCTGTGTACTTACCAACCATGCAACTGTTTGTTAGCTTCCTGCCCACACAAGTTTCATTTATTGGCCTTTCTAATTGCACACTAATTTTTGGCTTGTACAGGGTATCAATAAAGGAAGTTTACAGTTTTAATGTCTGCTTATTATATCTTTATGTGCTGCTTATGAAAGTTTACACATGCATTGACAAAAGATGTAAGTTTTATCCTACATCAGTTTTGAGATTTACTCTCTTGTACTTTTCAAAAAAATAATTTCATTAAAATTATCATATTTTGTTGTGGCATCAATTCAGTGATTTATAATGTTTTTTATCCTTTTAAAGCTTGCATTCTCGCACTGCTTCAAAACTATTGTTGACCACAATTTAAGAAGTATCACAACTGATCTTTCTCACTTTTGTCTCGTTTTTAAAAGGCACATACACGTCCATAAACTTTGGGTTGTAAACTAACTTTGGACAGTTACAGAGAAAGATAACACAAAGATTGAGATCAGGGTTGTGGGCCGGCTGTTTGAAAAAATGTCTGGTTCAAGCAAGATGGGGCATAGCCATACACAGCAAAATAGATGTAAGATACACTACGCAAAATGTTTGGTGATGGAGCAATTTACTCAAATTACCCAGAGGTGAAGTACTGTAGTGTGGTGTGACATGACCTGCACACAGCTCGGACCTCAATTCTTGGGATTTCTTTATCTGGGGCTATCTGAAGTCGTAACTGTACAAACCAAAGCTAACACACATATCTATGCTGCACAGAAACATCATGAGAGATGTTAGGAAGATCAGTGTGGACACTTGATGTAATCAACAGTTTTAAAGAGCAAGTGCGAGAAAACAAACTTCAGAAAGTGAAACATCTTGAAAATGTCATAAATTACTGAAATGACATCATGGACAAAATATGGAAATATAAGTAAATTGATATTCTTCCACAAAGTATATTATTGTAAATCTTGAAGCTGATACAATATAAAACTTACTTTTACTGTCCATACTTGTGCAAGTCTTCCTTGACAAAGCAGAACATGAAGAAAAATTAAACAGACTTTAACCCTTTCCCAAGCGATCCCTGGTTTTCACGACCCCGAGAAAGAAGCTTTCTGAAAACACTGTAGAAAAAGGAGAAAATGCTGGTAACCAGCATTTTCTTCTTTTCCCACAGTGTTCTCTTCTCTTCACAAAAAAAAAATCAAATTTTCAGTCACTTTTATTTTGTCATCTGCAAATCCTTTCGACTTGGACAAACCTAAAATATTGTCATTTAGTACTGAGTTAAATACTTACCTGATCTAGACTTTTTATCTGCATCAGGTGAACGAGGTTTAGCTTTGGGCACTTTAACTTTTGTTGCTAAACATCTAGAAGTAAATATTGTAGGTTGGTATGAATAGTGACTCTTCAACAATCTAGCTGTCCCATCTCTAAGAATATAATATTGTCTGATGTAAAATATATGTCCTTTGGAAAACAAGCTTTGAGGGAGCACAGATCCACATCTCCAACAGTTTTGTAATGCCATTCTCTTGTGTGATCTTTATCTTCTCTTCTTTATTTTTTTTTCCCCTCTTCTTTCCTCCTTTTCTTTGATCTTTGCGTTACCAGATTCTATTTTCTGTTCAAAGAAGTAAGTAATGTAATGGAATTTAAGCGTTACTAGTCACGTGCCAGTCACTTAACATTCCCACGATGCTTTATTGATTTTTGGCGCGAAATCTAAAAATACCTTAAGAGGCTACGTAGCCTTTTAAGGGAACACCATCAAAAAAATTTTTTTTGTAATTTTATGACTCTTACTTATTGATGATTTGTATTAATTTTTCATATAAATTTCAGTGATATATATATTATTTAATTTGGTGAGATGTAAAAATTCTAAATACCCACCTTTAAAACATGGTGGAAAAAAAGAGCAACTGCTGATTTCCAGCATTTTCCTGAATTTCTGGAAAAAGAACCATAGCCATTTTATTTTCAAAATCTAACCAGCCATTTCAGAGAAGAAGAATTTTTAAGAATTTCTTCATGTCTGTATAGTGTAAATAGCCCACAGCCATCAGAGCCATTTCTCGAGCAATTTTTGAAAAGTGTCAGCCAAGAAACATTTCTGTGAAACTATTTCAAAATCTGATCAGCTGTTTCAGGGAAAAAGAATTTCTTCATGGCCAAATAGTGCAAGTTGTCCCCATTCACCAGAGCCATGTTTCTAGACAAATCAGCATTTTGCGAACAATTTTTTAAAAGGGTTACCAAAGGAACATTCCTGTGTGATTATTTCAAAATCTGATCAGCCGTTTCAAAGAAGAAGAATTTTAAAGAATTTCTTCATGGCCATATAGTGCAAGAAGCCTCCATTCACCAGAGCCATGTTTCTTGATGGATCAAAATTTCGTAAACAATTTCTGAAAAGGGTCATCCAAGGAACATTTCTGTGAAATTATTTCACAATCTGACCCTCAGTTTCAGAGAAGAATTTTTAAGAGTTTCTTCATGTCCCTATAGTGCAAGTAGCCCCCAATTCATGTGTTTCTTGATGGATCAAAATTTAACACTTTTTGGAAAGGGTCCTCCAAGGAACATCTCTGTGAAATAATTTCAAATTCTGACCAGCAGTTTCAGAGAAGAAGAATTTTTAAGAATTCCCTCATTTCCGTATAGTGCAACTAGCCCCCATTCACCAGAGCCACATTTTTTTTATCATAATTTCACGAACCAGTTTTGAAAAGGGTCACCCAAGGAACATATCTATGAAATTATTTCAAAATCTGACCAGTGGTTTCAGAGAAGATTTTTAAAGAATTTCCTAGAAAATTCCATTTGGTTGCTATGGTAACCAGAGGTTTTGATGGAAATAAAATTCTGTGAACAATTTCTAAAGAGGACCTCCCAATGAACATTCCAACCAAGTTTGGTCCTATTATACTGGAATATAAATTTGGTCTCTAAGACACCTGCAAAAGCTTTTGCCTATGAAAATTATTTTAAGTAAAAAAACAAAATGTTTAATTTTATAACCCTGCAGCATAGAACTGTATATCGGTGGGGATTCGACGGTTTTATGCTTACAAGCCTATAATTTTGCCCTCTGGTCCAGTGTTAACTCATGAAATAAATTTGTCTTATGGTTTGCACACCTGAAGGTCAAAGTAAGGCAACTTCTGGTTACATAATGCACTAAATAGAAATGAGCTATATTTCCTTATTCCTGTCATGATATATCATTAAAGCTTGATCACCACGAATCACCTTTACAACCACCACGTGCACCGACTCTGATATAATAAAGCTTGATTGGTGAAGAGCAATAACGACTCAAAGAGCTACATTATCCGCAAAATATAACAAGTCGGTAACCATTCCTATTCGCTAGCGTTTTCTAAACAAACCTGCATTCAATCAACATAACGCTTTATTTACGTAAGGATATATCAATTTATTCCAAAATTAATATAAGAAAGACTGTCTAGATGTTGACATTCCACCTTAATCGTTAACGAATAAATTGAAAATAAAAAGTCTAAGAGCAAGAAAGGGTCGATTTAACAGGAGACCGAGTAATCTCAGATTCGGGATACTTCAGGTAAAGCCATCAATACGGAATTGGCCGAGTTATAACGGGTGTACTCGGGCTATACCGGATGATGCCAAATGCTGGGGAGCGGGGGCATGTATGTGAGGTAACGAACGACAACTCTGCTCGGAGATTGGAGCGGGGGTTGACGAGATTGTTTAATTTGCGGGGCTTGGAAGACCATTTCTCGTCGTAGGCAGCTTTCCTTTATCTCTGTACAAAGCTGAATACGCCTCCTGTTGATCGACCTAGTTCTTGATGTTTATGTACTCGATGAAAATTTTACTTTTCAACAATATGCAAAACAACGAGTAAAAAGGGGCATATGCTTGTGCATTTACTTTTCAAAATTTCTCTTCATATTAAAATAATCAAAGAGGGCGATTATCCCACGGATAATATATATACGTGTACGATCCCTGATTATCCATATTTTATGCCAGTACCTCTACCGCCATCTTACTTCTTTTTTGAAAAGATATTTTTGTTCGAAATAGTAGCAACAGGTACTTGTCCTTCGACAAAAGAACATATGGATACACGAAAAGAGAAATTAAGGTCGAAGTTTTAGAGGCGGTCTTTTTCCTCTGCCCACTTTGACACGAAAATTTTAATAAGTTCCACGAGGGATCTTATACGATCTCAGGTCCGACCATATGGTTCAACTAGTCAATACTATTTAAGTGATTTTGACCAACCATTCTTCAGAGCATTATTTCTTGGTCTTGTTCTTCAAAATTTTCTAACTGTGAGAGTAACAGAACTTCTGATTGGCTAAACCAAGTGGTTTAGCCATTCAGAAGTTCTGTTACTTTCACACTGACAAAATTATGAAGAGTAAATCCGAAGAATGTTCTTTACAGTTTGCCCTACTTTCTAAACCAATGAAAACGCCGGATTTCGTTCAAAATTGCTTGATTTAATTCCATACAGACTCAATATGTTGCAATATGTGACCACTTAATCATTAAATGGTTGACCTATATACAGTTGTATCCCGGTTAACGAAAAGCTCCGCCCACAGTATTTTAGCTGGTCTTTGTAGAGTAAATACCAATCTAATGCATACACTGTAGTAAAAGGGGTGGGGACTATTCTAACTAATTGCATCATCACCAAAAAAGTGACGTAATTTCCACGTGAATATCGGGACTAAACAACTCGTACTTGACCACGTGGTATTTAACCCTTTACCAAATAACCTCTATTTTTAACGACCCTGGTAAGGAAATCTTTACCAGGCTGGGAATTTTGGCTTGGGTCCAATTTTAAAACCGTTTGCAGACAACAACTTGGTACTTGCTCAAATTAGAGGATTTGTCTGTGGAAAGAAAAAAAAGAAACATAGATCTACCAGGAAAGGAGAAAATGCTCCTTACAAGCAATTTCTCCTCTACCCGCAATGTTTTCACGCGCCTTCTGCCTCAGGGCAGTAAAAAGAGGGCTTATCTGGTATGGGTTAAAAATGAAACAGATCATGGGCAGTGAGCCACTTTAGAGGGACATGTACACAGTTGTGTTAGCGAGACGTCGCCTGTGTCGGGAAAATATTTTTTTTTATAAAATTTCTCGTCGTCAACCGGCTCAAAGCATGCATCCATTGCTGAATCTATCGCTTCAAAGAGCATGAAATTCGGCCGATTCCGTACCTTCATCAAACCTGGTCCGTATAATGGTCGTTTACATTTGAACTGCGAGTCACGTGATCTTATACATGGCAGGCCAATGCGATTCCTTCAGCAACGACATAAACGACCTCGATGAAGTTATTCACATCTGTCTATCTGTCGGTTAAAACTTCAATCGGAATCGATAAAAAATTAATGTAGATCTACGAATTGTTTGTCGCCTGAAATATGGTTCGAAAGATTTCGATAGAAAATTAAAACCCAAGTTTTCTTTTGGAAGAGGCGCCTGACAATTTTCAGAACGGTATACCGGCGTATTTCCGGGTGTTCCGATCTGCTGCATATCAATCCACTAGATACAGACGAGGGATATGATGGCTACCATCACCCGTGATATGCCGAATGAGCCTGACTGCAGACATATTGTCCTGAAACTAGTTCAAGGACAACCTGAGTAACAGTTTTAACGCCGTACGACTGAAAACGCACGTACGTACAACCGTCAATCAAAAGAGGCGTGTCGAACCGAGCTTTGTGTCGTTCTTGTATGGCTCTTTCCACCCATCCTTAGCTGTCAGTCAATTAGAAAGTAGGGCAAACTGTAAGTTAGTTATTGATCATATATTTCATTTGTATGAAACTAAATCGTCGGTCGGCTTCGCCTCCCTCCGATTTAATTTCATACAAATGAAATATATGATCAATAACTTATACTAAGAATAGTTGGTGAATACAGACCCAGGTGGTCATCTAGCGTTACTGGAAACTGCTCTACTGTTGACGCTCATGCTCTTCGTTTAACTCATGCATGTTGTTGTAGAATCTAGTAGAGCCAGAAAAAAATTGATAAATCTTTCCCAAACAACCGTGGTTTTTACGTGTCTGGAATACAAGCCATTAGAAAACACTGTGGGAAAAGGAGAAATTGCTCGTAACGAGCAATTTCTCCTTTTCCCACATTGTTTTCTACCCTTTTGGAGAACTTTCTGCCATTTTTATCAAATTTAAGATATTGTTGTCTGCAAACTCTTTGAATTTGGAAGAGTCTAAAATTTATCGTTTGGGAAAGGGTTAAGCCATATTTTAATGTAATGTGGCGCGACTAGTACAACGAAAGTTACTTAAATAGGGGTTGAGATCGGTCTGCTATTTCTTTGACGCTGTTAACTCTTTACCGCACAATCCCGAGTTTTAACGACTCTGGGGAAATCATCTTTTGAAGACCCTGTTTGAAAAAAAAGGAGAAATTGCTGATAACCAGCATTTTCTCCTTTTCCCACAAGGTTTTCTACATTTGCGTAGACAATTAATCACATATTCTCGTCATTTATCGTCTGCAAATGCTTTCAAGTTGGACAGGTCTAAGATATTCTCATATTTGGCAAAGTGTCGACAAAATCCGGCAGAGAGGGTGTTGCATAACTCAAAACCTGTGGATATGAAAATTAATATTTACCAATTTGGAAATCCCTTTTTCCCCTGCTAGATTGTCTATTATAAATCTTTATTAACAGTCAGAACAACAACAAAAAAAGAGTCTGTAGCTATCAACAAATGTATGTAGCTGTCTACAAAAGTGTTAAACGGAGACGGAAAACTGTAAATAAAAAGTAAAAAAAAAATCGTCGGGATCCATTTGTGTAAGGGAATAAGGGTCATTCTTCAGTTATTTTCCCCGATTCCTATCCAGTACTACATTAGTCCCGAAGGAATATTACTGTGTTTTTATCCTTGATTTTCTTGCCCTGCACGTCTCTGTGCCTTCTGGCATATTTGCTGCGGCATAAATTTATAGAACCACTATTAACCTTTACTGCACAACAAAATTTTAGACCTGTCCGAATTATAAACACTTGCAGATGACCGTTTTAATGTGGCTCATATGAAATGAATGAGAATTTTTCTTCAGCAAGAGAGAACACTTTGCCTTTTCCAGAAGCGTTAAATCTTTGCTCTGAATCTTAACATTCTGCGACAGTTGCGCACAGTTACATGAAAAGCAAACATAACTGGACAAATGCATGAGCTCAGAACCTCAATTCAGTTTAAAATACATGTCTATGTATGTATGACCGTTGTCTGCGCATGTCATATTTTTCGAAGATTCGACTGTCTTATATGACGCATCACTACTAGCCCCGAAAGCGGGCTGACTGTACGCTCTATAAAGTAGCAATGTTGAAAACAGCTTTTACGTATCAATACGTTTGAGCAGAAATGAGACCTGCATTAGCAACATATTTCTCTAAACAGGTGATCATAGTTTATTGGGTAAACCTTGTTTTTGCTTTAAATTCAAAGTAACGGTTGTCGCGTAGGAAAGTGGTTCGGTTCTGTACCCAGGATGCCCATATCAGATAGATGAGTATTTATAGAATGCCATCTAGCAGGAGATAATGTATGTATGACGCCCTGAAATGATGTCCCGGTACATTCAGGGAAAACAAGCAATTTCGTTGAAATGATATCCCCCGCCGAAAAAGACCTTTTCTGATACAAACGTATAAGAGGTATTATGTTTTGCATGTACATGTGGCCTAACAGGATTATACATTAAGTACCCTTTTTGCAGAACTCGGCATTTCATAAAATGAAAACAAATAAAGGAAATATACATAAAAACCCCTTTTTCCATGACATGTAATATCATATAAGTGGGGTAAAAAAACGTATCACAGGACTATCCAATGGAAAACATGCATGAAGTTTCATCAATTTTTGTCAAGGACTTTAGAAGATATCCCTCTCACAATATAAGCCGCCACACTGCTGCCATTTCAAGCAGGTAGCTAGAGACTAAAGTGTTGAAATTTGTAGCACCTGCCTGGGTAGATGAATGGATATATGATATTACTTGTGATCTAAAAGGTTTACGAGCAGACTGATGCATGGAGAGACGAATGCACAATTGACTCATTGGTTACTGGCTTTGATCAAGCAATAAAAATATGAAGTTCTATGAAAATATGTGCAAAAGTTGGAGATACACTGATAAAAAATTAAATTTGACATGAAGTCCCCTTTTTATACTCCCGTCGAAGACGGGACGTATTATGGGATCACCCGTGGCGGGCGGGCGTCCGGGCGGGCGGGCGGCGTCCAGTTCTTTGTCCGGAGCAAATCTCCAAAACTATACAAGCTACGGTTATGAAATTTCATGTGTGGATAGATCTCATCGAGGGGGAGTGCAGTGCACAAGAATCATAACTCTTGCTTGCTTAATTTTTGAGTTATTGCCCTTTGTCGTTTTTCATACTTGAATTTTGTCCGGAGCATATCTCCAAAACTATACTAGCTAGGGTTATGAAATTTCATGGGTGGATAGATCTCATTCAGGGGGAGTGCAGTGCACAGGAATCATAACCCTTGCTCGCTTAATTTTTGAGTTATTGCCCTTTGTTGTTTTTCATCTTTGAATTTTGTCCAGAGCATATCTCCAGAACTATATTAGTTAGGGTTATGAAATTTTATGGGTGGATAGATCCCATCGAGGGAGAGTGCAGTGCACAAGAATCATAACTCTTGCTTGCTTAATTTTTGAGTTATTGCCCTTTATCGTTTTTTTAAACTTGAATTTTGTCCGGAGCATATCTTCAAAACTATACTAGCTAGGGTTATGAAATTTCATGGGTGGATAGATCTCACGGAGGGGGAGTGCAGTGCACAAGAATCAGAACTCTTGCTTGCTTTATTTTTGAGTTATTGCCCTTTGTCGTTTTTTATACTTGAATTTTGTCCGGTGCATATCTCCAAAACTATACTAGCTAGGGTTATGAAATTTCATGGGTAGATAGATCTCATTCAGGGGGAGTGCAGTGCACAGGAATCATAACTCTTGCTTGCTTAATTTTTGAGTAAATGCCCTTTGTTGTTTTTCATACTTGATTTTTGTCCGGAGCATATCTCCAAAACTATACTAGCTAGGGTTATGAAATTTCATGGGTGGATAGATCTCATCGATGGGGAGTGCAGTGCACAGAAATCACAACTCTTGCTTGCTTAATTTTTGAGTTGTTGCCCTTTGTTGTTTTTCATACTTGAATTTTGTCCGGTGCATGCCCCAGCTTTACAACTTGGAGTAAGACGGGCGTATCTTGCGACAATTTGCCGCTCTTGTTCCATGATACAGTGATAAATTGCAAAACCCTGACAACATGTGCTAGGTTGCATGATCTGTGAAAATCTCATCCAAATCTGTTGAGGTATGTCCAGTAATTGAAGAGATTTGGGTAAAAAAAAAAATGAAAAAATGAAATTATAACATGAAGCCCCCTTATTCCATGATGCAGCTACGAATCCCTAAACCTTGACAATATGCCATCGGTCACATGATCATGTGAAAATTCCATCCAAATCTGCCATGAAATGTGGGAGGCGTTGTGTTAGGTCAGATGATAATGTGAAAATTCCATTCAAATCTGCCAAGAAATGTTGGAGGAGTTGCCTTCACAAGAAATAGAATGAAAAAATAAATTAGCACTTGTCCCAGAACAGGATAAATTCATCAAAGGGTGATCAGTCAAAAAAAGCCTGTGAATCTAAATAGAAATGTGCAAACAAAAATTCAAAGTAAAAATTTACAAAGGGCAATAACTTCATAAATACTGAAGATAAAGTTATGGTTCTTGTGCACTGCACTTCTCCTCAATTAGTTCTATATGTGTGTGAAGTTTAAAGTTCCTAGCTTTTATACTTTTGCAGATATACGCCAGACAGAAATCCAAAGTAAAAATTAACAAAGGGCAATAACTCAAAAATTACTGAAGACAGAGTTTTGGTTTTTGTGAACTGCACTTCTCCTTAATGAATTCTATAAGTGTATACAGTTTGAAGTTCCTAGCCTTTGTACTTTTGGAGATATGCTCAGGACAAAATTCCAAAGTAAAAATTTACAAAGAGCAATAACTCAACAATTACTGAAGGAAGAGTTATGATTCTTTAGCACTGCGCTTTTCCTTAATTAGTTCTATATGCGTGTGATGTTTCAAGTTCCTAGCTTTTATACTTTTGGAGATATGCTCCGGACAAAAATCCAAAGTTAAAATTTACAAAGGGCAACAACTCCAAAAATACTGAAGACAGAGTTATGGTTGCTATGCACTTCACTTCTCCTGAATGAGTTCTATATATGTGTGAAGTTTCAAGTTCCTAGCTTTTATACTTTTGGAGATATGCTCCGGACAAAAATTCAAAGTAAAAATGTACAAAGGGCAATAACTCCAAAAATACTGAAGACAGAGTAATGGATCTTGTGCACTGCACGCCTCCTCAATGAGTTCTATATGTGTGTGAAGTTTCAAGTTCCTAGCTTTCATACTTTTGGAGATATGCTCCGGACAAAAATTCCAGGAAAAAATGTACAAAGGGCAATAACTCCAAAAATGCTGAAGATAGAGTAATGGTTCTTGTACACTGCACGCCTCCTCAATGAGATCTATCCACTTGTGAAGTTTGAAGTTGATATCTCAAATACTTTTGGAGATATGCTCCGGACAAAAATGTGCGACAGAAGGACGGGCGGACGGATTGACGGAAGGACGGAAGGACGGACGGAGACTATTACCATAGCCCCCGCCGCCTTTTCGGCGGGGAATAAAAAACAAAAAAAAACGAAAAAAATGACATCTGCAAATTTGAGAAATATACAACCTCTTTCAAAGATGCATCTATCTAGAATATTTTCCCAAATTACCGCGAACATCATTAAGTCTATTTCGGAAAAAAAAACAAGATTTACTTGAGGTATCCTTTTTTTTTTTGTAGTTAACGTAAAAACTATGTTTCTTTGGCTACTTATGTGTTTCTTTTGTAAAAGTACTGAACTTGTTCCATGACTATAGAGATAGAGATCACTTTTCTGTACAAAAAAGACTCCGGTATCACAAAAATGATACAGATTAACAAAGAACTTTAATTTTTTTACTTGAAGTAACTAACATTAACTTTTTTTTCAAAACTGCAAAATATTGTCAAACTTACATTTCAATAATTTACAACTACTAGTATACTTTTGGCATATTTTTGCATGAAACAGATGTAATGCAAATTAGATAATGCATGTTTAAAAAAAAAAAAGAAAATATCTAAAGGGTGGCTTATGTCAACGGTCATAAATCTATCAAGGTAAGAGAAATATATCATCGAGTTGATCTTAGCAATGAATGTAAAAGTTTTACCCCATGTACATCAGACAACTACTAGGAATATGTAGTAACGTATGTTTCAAATATATCCCGTTAATATTGAAACAGCTCCTCTATCATATCTTCACTCTTTTCCAGTTTATACATTCTTTTTGATTTCCCAGAAGCTATCGGGGATTTACTTTACAAATGATATGTGATATTTTTTCGCCATACACTATCCTCCTTACTTGGCCACTGAAACCTTTTGTTCGTCTGATTACAAGCCTGAAATCGAAAAAATGAAATGGTAACAGTAACGTCCGTTTCATTTTGGGACGAAAATGGTGATCACAAGCGAAAATTAATACAAATATCTAGGAAAATTTAATTTGCCTCGATGTATCCAATTGATATGCTCCTCGAACTTGCAGGAATAAGAGAAGATAGTTTAAACATATTTTATTGCCAATTGTATACATAGTTTTCTATATAACAAAGACAGTAATCATTTAAATAAGGCAAAAGGGTCTGGCCACAAGTTCTCACAACTTAGCTTCGGCCATTCCCTTTTGTTTAACTTACACAGAAATAAGGTCTTCAATAATACCAGAAATATTAAAAAGAAAACCATGCAATAAATAACTTTCGGGCTAGCATGTAGAGAAGACAGTGTCTTTCCGGTCATGAACGGAAACAACATGCATACAAATGAAAATTTGTTAAAGAAATAAGTCAATCAAAAGATATTCATTAAAACAATGGAACATCGAATGTTCGTTTTATTGACAATGGGCGTATAGTTCTTTACTGGACCTAAGATATCGCTCTCGTCACTTTCATTCAAACTTTGAAATTTAAGATGATATGTCCAAGTTTTTTTTTTTACATGGGCGTCTGTTCTCCAATATTAGATTAGATTTTATTTTGGACATGTCTTCATGTTTAATACCACTTTTGTTGAGATATGTACTCTAAGCCTGATATTTAGATTTGAAGGTCTTTCATGGTTTGTTTTGACATGATTGTTTTTCTGTGCGATTTTTCTTTCGGTTTGGCGCCCAAAATTAAATCAGTTGTAATATGGTCACACTAATTTTATTGTTGTATGCTATACCACATGGTGTGAGTCAGAATTTAACAGGGTTTCAGAGGAAAAAAAAGACTGGTTGGAAAAGAAAACAATGTGTAAAGAAGTGTGTGCAAGTCTCCAATATTGAATCACCGCCCCCCCCACTCCCCCACCCAAAAAAAATCCGGGATTAGGGTCTGGAAAGTTGGCTTTTTTTTGCAGTTCAAGTAACAGATAACCCCAATTACTGCACTTGCATGCATGAGAATTTTCTTACTTAACTCATTACCAAACGACAAAATTCGAGGATTGTCCAAATCGAAAGCATAAGCAGATGACAAAATAAAAGTGACTGAAAAATTGAAATTTGTCATGTGAAGGGTAGAAAACATTTTGGGGAAAGGAGAAAATGCTGGTTACCAGCATTTTCTCCTTTTCCCACATTTTTTTCTGAAGGCTTCTTTCTCAGGGGTGTCAAAAGTAGGGATTGTGTGGTAATGGGTTAAACAGGTAAACCTTTACTTGGAATAATAGCCTTCAATCATCCTGCGGTTTTAGGACTGTTTTGCTAATATTTTTTAACATTGTATTAAATGGGGAAAAAAAGTCAAATTAAGTCCTTATAAATTCTGAAATCACCCAGAATTGTAAAATATAATATTATTAACCATGATAATTTTAAGTGCAAAAACTATTGAAGGCAGTTTTTAAGATTATTTAAAAATTTATGAGGTCCCTATCTATCTCAAACTATTTGTAACTATCTGAATGGGCATTCTCAGTAAAGCATCGGACAACTAAAATATAGAGTAAAAACAATTAGTTCTGTCTTCAAAGAATTCGATATAAGCAGACGACTCTCAGAATTTAGATCACCATACGGTTTGCTCGATAATGTGTCCGCAGTACAAACATGTCATCTATTACCGGAAGTGACAAAACCCCTGTTGAAGCGACTGTAAACCCCATAGATTACAAAATATATTCGCAAGTCAAACGCTTAGAAAGGCTATCAGGAAAGATTGGAACCTTCCCTTTGTTATATTAATCGTTTCACTGGTATGTTTAATGGTAAAGCTGCCTTTAACTCTTAAAAAGTCCAGTCAAAAATCGTCGATTTATACAGTTTTGTTTCCTGAATCCCCAACTTTTCAAATCAAGGAAGTGTGGCCCGTCCTTCAACTTTCAAGTTAACGTCCAAGCTCAATTTATTCGACCTCTTACAGTATTTTCGACGCACTGACAGTCGTGATATAAGGTTTCAGTGTTTGTCAACTTAAATTACAAGGTTAAATATAAAACTCCACCTATTTGTTCGTTTCAAACAATCGGGTAAGACACAATATAGGGATCATTTGAAAAAATTGGTTGTTATGTCAAGTTATTTTATATTTACACCAGTCCTACATCAGTGAAACCTATGTGTAATCATTTGTTAGTGTATGTTCAAGTCTCAGCCAAAATTTGAGCACTTAAGATCAAAAGGCCTCCGAGATATAACATGAAACATACCCCCAAAATGGTACTTTTTTTGCGTTATGTTGTTGCACTTAGAATTTCACTCTTTTTTCAATTTGCACTACTTGTTAAATATTCTGGTAAGTGCTCAGTAGGTATATTCAACAGATAGTAAAATTATCAAGGATTAATTTGATGTTTGATTTGTTAAAATTGGTTAAAGAATATGAAAAATATGACGAAAACTGTAAATGTAGTAGCATGTTATGCAAATTTAATCTTGAATATCTCTTGTTTGTTATAGGATGAAAAAAACTTCTTAATACAACTTTTTTAAGTACTTTTTGTTATAGAATTACAACTATGATAAGGTTGATCAACATGGAAAAGCATTTGGAAGTGTTATTAACAAAAAAAAATTTTCATGATTTTTTCAAATGTACAAAATGCCTTTTCAGAAAAATAGTAGAGTCCGTAACCATGTAAAATTCAGTGGATATAAGTCTCTAAAGATACTTCACAGCAATTCATTATTCACTCATGACCTACACATATTTCAGAAAATACATTTGACAACATCTTTCCCCTAAGACAAAGCGGTTAACCAACTTTAATGGTTACGGACCCTACAAAAAATGTGTAGTGTCCGTAACCTTAAAAAAAACCCCAGTTTTCCTCATTTTTTTTGCCCCACTTAAAATCACAAATTATGTTTTAATGTTTTTTTTTCATCAAATATAGCATCCCTTGTTTATTTTGAGGATCATGATTGGTGATGTAATACAGTAAATCTCCTTGATTGTATCATATCTATAAACACCATTTTTTCCACTGTGGCATCACTGTAAATAGTTAAGTCATAGAAAATCTATTCAAACGATTCATTATAAATCAGTTTGTTTTATCAGCTTAATATGGTTCCAACATTAGAAAACACCAAAGTTTTCCAGCTAATAAGTTAATAAAGTTAAGTTTATTTCCCATCTTTCTTTACCAATAATTGTGTAGTGTCCGTAACCAAATTATTATAAAACTAAAATTATACTTTTGCTGCACAAAAAACAAAATTTAGCTGTCTTTTACATTCTGTAGGTAACATTACTAATTGAGAAAGCTTTTTTGGCACAATTTCTATTTTCAAGATACATTTTGTTGAAATGGTAGTTTTCTCCCTTAATATCATTCATTGAGAATAATTGCAGTATTTTATAAGCGTCAGTAACTTAAAGGCAGACATATTTCCAAAGCTTAAATATCCATTATTCAGACAGGATACAATTCCAAATAAAATACCAGAACATGTTCTTTACACAGATGATAATAAAGAATGGTGTGAAAGTTACGGACACTACATGATTTAATATATAGCATATATGTATCAAATATTTTGACATTAAGTTACACAGAAATAATAATAACATAGCTTTTGTTAATTGATTTTGATAACACTTACAAGCCAGACGTTGAAACTTACTTTAAGGCCAAAATCAATTACAATATACTGTTTAACATGAACATAATTTAGATGTCTACAAATCGAGGGCTAAGTTCAAAACTATTGTAACTAAAAACCCATCTTAAACACCCAAGTTTAGAGGCAAATTTGACTCCTTAGTAAACAATGTAAATTTAGGTGCCATTGCTCATGATGAGCAATGGCACCTAAATTTACATTGTTTACTGAAGAAAACATCTTATAACCCCTATAAAGGAGTCAGTTGTGCCCCTAAACTTGGGGTTTTAGATAGGTTTTGAGTTACAACAGTTTTGGACTTGAAATGTTCTTTTTACATACTTTGTCTGCTGTTCATTTTCTGGTTGATTGGAGTTTAATGCCCCTTTCAACATCTATGTTATATCACGGCATTCCATGTTTTCCTGGCTTACTCACACCAGTACTTACACAACCTTCTTTCCATGTCGCTGACAACTTTCCCACTTGATACAGAGGCGGGAGGTGAAATTGAACATTTTACACTTTGTTTTTGAGCCCAAAGAAATAACAGACATTTCCAAAAGTTGATGAAAGACTATAAATATGTTTATTTCCATTAAAGGTGGCCCTTCAGATTTTGGGACGAAAATTTTACAAAAATGCAAAAAAATCATCCTTATACTCCCAAGGCCTTTTAATTTTCATTCATAGTAGTTGAAAACCGTCCGACAACACAAGAAATTAGAGAGTTACTACGGCCCAGGTTGACACCAACGGGAGACACATTCCATTTTTAGCTGATCAGTTCGCTCATTTACTTACAGGAATGCACAGAAGAAGCTTCAAACATAGCGTCCGAAGAAGACATTATGTTTGTTATGATAGGGAATTTAAGCGTTATGAGTCACGTGCCAGTCACTTCCCACAATGCTCTATTGATTTTTGGCGCGAATTCTAAAAGTATCTTAAGAGGCTACGTAGCCTTTTAAGGGAATACCATCAAAAGAAAAAAAAAATGTAGTTCTATGAATCTTAATCATTGATGGTTTGTATTATTTTTTCATATGAATTTGAGTGATATATATATTTTTTAATTTAGTGAGATGTAAAAATTCTAAATACCCACCTTTAAAGGAAAATGCGTAGTGTCATGAACAGATTTATCCATATTAGAACTATCATGTGCCCAAAAAAAGAACCTTTACTAATAGTTTTCATGTTTATTCCTACAGAAATAGGTATATGAGAACATGATATGATATCATTCATACAAAAACAGATAGTTGTCAAAGAGTTCATTTCTTTTTTCTGCATTGTTCATATTTGTATTTGCAAAAATTACTGATATACAGGGATTTTTTTTTAATTACATCATAAATTACATAATAAAGTATTGAAACAAGCACAGTTCAATACAAATTTCAAGATAATAGACAGATTTGCCTTTGTCATATATTCATGTAGAGTCCGTAACCAAACTTACAGCTTTTTCGTTTTCAAAATTTGAATTGATATAGACAGAGTCTGATAAAACTTTCTTTATTTCTGTATGTTGATTATAAGTTAAACTTCAAGTTTTGTGTAATAACAGTGTCTAAAGATGAGAACTGTATTTTTGAGCAGAGTTGAAACATGGCAATTTTTCAGCAATATTTTTTGCAAGATTTCTTGTAAGGATTATGAGATGTAATTATCATTTTGGGTTGTATTTTTTGTTTTATACCAGTTAAAAATATGAGGAAATTTGAACTGTATGACATAAAAAAAAAGAAAAACATAATTTCAAGTATTTTATTGATGTTATATCCCTGTGTAGTGTCCGTAACAAGCTCTAGAAGGTTAATTTGTCTGCTAACAAAAAATGTATTTCGTGCGCAGCAATCTACAAGATATTTTGGTTTCTTGAACTTAAAGCATAGTACTAAATGAAAAACTACTTCTTTTGTCAATTAAGGGACCTTCATTTTTCACCCCCAAGTGCAACACTACTGTTCCCTATATTGTGTCTTACCCGAATGGTCAACAAGTAAACAAGACCTCTTTACTTAGATGCTGTGTGGTAATCTAGTCTCACTTGTGAGGGGTTGTGAGTCGCTACGGTGATTTTTTTTCATATTTGGACATTTATTGTGACTGTACCGTCTCAATTCCATCGAAAAATTTCCGGTAGCAAAGGTACAGCGCAATTCTGCCTTTCCATTGTGTCTGTTTTAAGCTGTATTGCAGCGAAACACAACTAAATTCACAGTAGCTAACATTACTAAAAACATTATTGGGTCCTACTAAAACGCGCCATACCAGAAAAATACGCCGAGAATTTTGTGCCGCAACATTCGTTACGGCGCTCATGTAATTGGTATGGCGTAAGGGGCACCTGCTGGTCATGTGCAAGAATGTCTAAAATTGGCAAATAACTTGACAAATATGAAAATTTGGCATGTAATATTGCTGGGTAGGTTAGATTATATGTTTTTCAATATAAAAATAAAAAAAAAAGCATACAAAATATTTCACGTTCTGGTACGGTGTGTTTTAGTAGGACCAAGATTATTGAATCTTTCATTGAATTAAAAGCTTGTAGAAGTCGTTTATGACATGTAAATCACGGGAAAAACACTGACGAAATTTATCGTGCGTGGCAGCCAGCTTAATCATTTTTGGGAATGTAAAAACACAAGAAACAAATATAATGCACGGTTTTCTCTCAAGTTCAGAATTTAAATTGAAAATATTTGTTTTTCATACGAAGGATTGTTGAATACAAAAGCAACAGGTATGTTTAAATCCGAGTTTTTTTTGCGCTATTTGCGAAATTCTAAGAATTCAAACATGCACACAAAATCTGTGCGTAACTTTCGATTGGTTTTGACTTGTCTCTTTACCATTGGACAGTCAAAAAGTATCATCGCCTATGGGGATAGTTATCTGTACTATCTGGTAATCTTGTGCACCTAAGCAAATGACTGTTTATTTATGACACTAACAAGAATTACTGGAACTTCACAGCTGTTTGTTTATTTTGAACAATATTTCATCTGTCTTTTGACTCAAGATTGTATTAAAAATATTGTCCCAATACACAAACACATTCAAGAAATAAACACTCACCGGGAATAAATTTTATTTTATGAATAGGTTTACTTACATTTGAACTTTACAGTAACTTTAAGCCATTACCACACAATCCCTACTTTTGACGACCCTAAGAAAAAAAGCCTTTAGAAAACATTGTAGGAAAAGGAAAGAATGCTGGTAACCAGCATTTTCTCCTTTTTCCACAATGTTTTCTATCCTCTCCATACCAAATTTCAATTGATAAATCACATTTATTTTGTCGTCTTTCAATTTAGACCAATCTATAATTTTGTCTTTTGGTAAGGAGTAAAACTAGAGTTTATAAGAATCAGTGATTGCTATCTTTGTCATTTAGTGCATAAATAGAATGTGTAACTCACTAGCAATAAAAAAGTGTGGCTGAAAGGCCCGATACACTTTACTGAAGTTGTTAATTGAAATAAAATGAAAGCATACTTTTTTAAAGTTAGATTGTGAGTCATTTGTGACTAGGGTCAAAAGATAATCATTATACAATCTGAATATCCCAACTGTATATTTTCATTCAGCTTGAATGTGTAGAGAAATACAATTTTTTCTGTTCAGCAGAATTTGTTTATGTTAAGTCTAGTTACCCAGTAATGAGTGCTGAAAAATAGTGCTGGTCTGAAGTCTGGGACTAATTGAAATAGAGATCAGACTCACGAGGAAAAACATGAGTAAGAAGTATGAAATCGGCAAATGATGGTTTTCCACAAACCTCATAGGTAAATTATTACTTAACCCTTTACCAAATGACAAAATTTTAGACTAGTCTAAATTGAAAGCACTTGAAGATGATAAAATAAATGTAACTCAAAAATTGAAAATTGTTTCCAGCCAGGTAGAAAACATTGTGGGGAAAATGAGAATTTTTAAAAGTGGTGAAATGAAGGATGTACAATATTTTTCAGATTTTCACAGAAATGGCTGACGATTTTGATGTAGAAGCAATGTTGGAGGCTCCCTATAGAAAGGAGGTAAAGGAGTTGAATTATGTATACTTTTATATTTACATTTAAATCTTTTACTGGTGTTGTAATAATGAGACAAGAGTGAAACAGATCTGTACCAGTGTAGGGCTCTACTTGTGTACAGGGAACAAAATTGTTCAATAAGCTGTAAGTTATCAAGGGACCAGTCTCCAGTTCAACAGGGTACTGTTGGGCAATTTACTAGCTTGGTCACTTGACAGTCATGTACAGAGTCCAAAAAATATGCTTGTCTTTAGAAGTAAAAATTTGGTGAGGGCAAATGGATTATCCTTCTTTGTCTAACTATAGGGCGAGTGCAAAATGGCAGGAGGACAAGTAAGAATGCTGAAATTATTTGGACCCTGGCCATATATATCTAAAGTTTGAAAGGTAGCCTACATCAGGGTAGTGCAAATTTTAACCAGTACAGTATTATGCATTACTCCCCTGACATTATCAGGCTGTGACAATTTGCTAAGAATCTGTTTGAAATGCATGTGATTTGTCAGGAGAATATCCTATATTTTATTTTTCATACTGGATACTGATTACGGCATAAAATTAAGCACTGTATTCCATTTCGTTTCTGTACGCTCTTGAGAAATCTTTAAGATATTGTTATAGCAATATGCTTGATTAAGGTGAATGAAAGAATCTGCTAATCTATGGAGGAAATGTGTGTGTATCATGTGAAAACATGTAGATCATTTCTTCTCATCTGTTGTGAGTAGTGAAAGGCACATGTTTACAATGGTCTCCTTAACAAGATTGATTATAAAGGAATGTGTTTGGCCTTGGCTAGTCAGGGTTTCATTGGTGTTTTGTATTTGTTGGACACAATACTAAAATCTACAGTAAAATAAACACAATAAAAATTACAAAATATTACATTGCACTGTAGATGAGTTATAGGGGTTGGAAATACGGTGATAAATATTCAATTTGAAAACAGCTTAACTAACAAGCCTTGTTTTGTTTTACCTCAGATTATCACATGTATTAAGCAGATGGGACAGCTCCCTCCCCCAGACAGGTTATCTCCATTTGTTGAAAGGTATAAACTGTAACTAGATTTTTTCGTAAATCAATTAAAAAAGAAAATTTTTGGCATTTATTTTATGAATGTATGAACAAAATTTCAGAAAACATTTTGTAAGGAGCATTTATACAGTGTATCTTGGAGATGTTTAACATGTTGAAAAAGTGTCGGTCTTTACATGTATTTAAGAAATTGGTAGTATAAAGGAAAATGTAAATTCATTAATTGTTAAGAAATCATGAAACCTAATACAACCAAAAAATACGATTTTTTTTTTTTCGACTACTTTAATTTGGGGATTTAGCTCAAGAAATTAAAGAAATATAACATTTTTTGCTATTTCACACTGATTGACAAAACTGATACCTGCCCTTCAATCTTCCCCAGGGCAAGACCAGAGAGGAAAACAGACAAACAATTGTGCCGAAAAGATGGAAAACATCCTTGCCACCTTTGATCGATGATATGAGCCCCCGTGAAATTTTGATCGCTGTAATGCTGTCTCTTTGAATTTGAACGTATAAGATTGATGTTTAAGTTTACACATTGATAGAATTTGTTAGTGGAAGACCCAAAATCTGCTCTCTGGTTCCTAGCCATCTAGCGCCAATTTTTGTAAAATACTTTGTGTTCACTTGAGCTGTTACCCGATTAAGGTAGTTTTTTGCCCCCTTTCTTTGATGCATTGGATGGTATTTAAATTCACACTTACGATAACTTGTGGAAATAAATAATTTTTTTTTGATGGATGTAAAAGTTGACACATTTTTTTGTATGTATTTTGAACAATCAAAACAGATAGAAGTATTAGAAAAGATGAAGAAATCTCCTACACACCAAATTCAAGCCAGACAGCAGATTTTGTTGTACGTCATATATTAGAAACAGTGAATGAGAAACATTGTAAAAAAAATGCAAAGTGGAGGTTTGGTAGAATTTTTCGATCCTGTACAGCAGATGAAGTAAATGAACCTTTTCCACTTTTGAGAAGTTGTATTCTCATTCACTGTTATATATAAATGGAGCACATTTTTACAGCTGTGGTCCATTTTCCTGAAATGTATAAATATCTGTAGAGCTCTGCAGTTAGACACAAACATAACTATTATGCAACCTGATAAAACTGATTTTCGTTATACAATTTTGGAAAAAGGAAAAGTGTTTGGAATATTTCAGTGACACAAAGGAAAAGAATTATCATGAAGATGATGTAGACAGACTTAAAAATAATTTAGTTTAGGCAAGTACTTCCATTTTCGCAAATAATTGTCTAAAAAAAAAGTAGAGAAGAGAGTGACAAGTTCATATTTCCTTGAAATGAAAGGAAAAAAGAATTGAAGGGTTTCTACAGAACATGATTTATTTTAATTAATTATCATTCTTTTCAGGGTTGGTGATTTTCAGGTTTTGTGAATCCCAGTGGTGTAAGCTGTATAGATATAGTATATAAGGGTTTTAATGATAGTATCACTAATACATTTTTATTACCATTTTTTACCTTATTGCTGTTGGTGTATCCTGTATGTGACTTTGTTGGTGTTTTCTGGAAACATAGGACAATGGATCAGATAGGGACCGAGACAGAGAAAGGGACAGGGACAGAAAGTCTTCGTAAGTACATGGAGATTTTAAACATTTTATAAACTGTTTTTGCCGTCATTCAAATGTCTTGTACTATAAAGTAAAGCAAGGTTGTTGGCAGGAAATATTTGTAAAGTAAAAGATAATCATTAAAGTGTAAAATCGTGACACATTACTGACGAGATAAGCAAAATCTTAGAAGAGGGAGACACCATTGTAGGGTAGGGTGTTAATGTCCCCTTGTGTAACCGAGTTGTGAACCAGAAATTATTGACCTGCATTCATATTGTGTAATGAACAGGGTCAGCATGTAGAACTACCTTAATGTTTGTGCCAGCACTGGTTTGGGTTCCAAATGCACTCACTTATGATACATAGAGTAAGTTTGATGCCATTTTTCATAATTTTATATAAAATAATGTCCTTTGAATTAAACCTTGTATTTTACATGCCAAAGCATATCAAACATGATTTTGAATTAAACTTTGTATTTTACGTGCCAAATCATATCAAACATAATAACTTTCTGGTGCTATTTAAATAAATGGGGAGGGAAAAAGAAAGATAAAAATAAAAACGGATAATGATTCTTGTCGTGAATGCTTTTTTCCATGGTACACTAAATGTCGGCACAGTTGTTGCAAAGGCTCACGTTTACATGTCCTGACTATGGTTTATTAAATTACCATTCATTTCCTCTTTCAGATGAATGAAACAGGGCATATCAAATCTGGAAGCCATTGTAATATTTAGGAAGATTTCATTATTTCTTTCAGATCTGCTAAACTCTGCGGAGCAATATGTTATTTGGTGTCTTTGAATTTAATGTGAGCCTCACTCTAAACAGGCATCATGTCAATACTCCTTCTAAACATGGTTTTGAACTAAAAATCTCATTCAAAACAATTACAAAATGAATACTGACACACTTCGGAGAGGTAAGTAGATAAGAAGTGTTCATGCTATGTTCTATTGATACATGCAGGACACATACATGTAATTGTAGATTTACCCAATGTTTGGCATTCAAACTAGAATAATGTACTGTAACAAGGAAAAACTAATGAGACAGAGTCTGAGTGATGACCATTACACCCACCCTAGCACAGAATATTACCCTGAAACCAGAAATTTGAGATTTACTTTGGACACCCTAGGTGCAATTTCTGAGATGTTTTGTGAAAATTGGAGTATCAACAGATGAATATTATATAAGACGGAGTAGAACACTAATATTTTATCCTGTCTCTGCCAGGTTCTTACGCCTTTGACCTCCACATACACTCAGGAAATGTCAAGAGTAAAACACAAAGTTATTTGGGCTTTTATGTCTTTACAGGTCATGAGGCATTCACATGGAAGTCTTATCTCCTAGGTTATGACAAATTGGAACTATAACTTTTGAAGTATATTTGATATACAATTCCTAATAACAGGTTCTGTTGTATATTGTGAATAGGTGCAATTTTGGTCCTATTTGGGAAAAGAATCATGATCTGAATCTAGTAATGCAGATTTGAGCGAAATTGAAGGTATGTTTGAAAGAACATGAGCATCACAGTGCAGGATTGAATCTAAGTATAACGGTGATGTAGCTTCAAAGGGTATAACTGGATAGATACCTTTTTTGTAAACCACACTGAGCATTTGTATTTAAATACAAATGTAACAATGTATTACATGGTTTTTGTTACCTGTTTATGGATAGAGTGGGTGAAAATACTCTGGAAATTGCAATAGAAGTGGTTATAAAAGTGGACAACTTATTCAAGGTCTTCCCTTGTAGTGGCTTTATGTGTTATATGTAGATAAAGATACAGACTTGGAAGAAAATATACATTTATATACATGTATTTTCACTTTTTTTGTAATTAAGAAATCTAATTCTGCAATTAATGAATATTTGTATTGCTTGTATTTTGTTAAACTTTATGAAAAGAGAAAAAAAGACGTAAACTATAAAACTTAAAAGTACAGTTGAATAAGTGGGCTCAGTGCATGAGGGACATCTTTATTAATGAAAGTTATACAATTTTCAGTCGCAGGCGCAGTCGAGAAAAGAGTGGTGAAAGGACAAGAGACAGAAGTAGAGACAGAAACAGGGAAAGGGAAAGAAAAAGGTATCAACATTTTTTATTAAATTATAATCATAATAGAACCATTTCAACCTTGCATCAGCTCTTGTCTTCCTGTTGTAAACACAGATGAAATTGGATTTTTAGCTCGCCCGAGCACAACATGCTCAATGGGAGCTTTAAGGACCATGTTGTTTCTGTTGCGCTTTGTCAATAATTCTCCAAACATCTTCTTGTCCTAAACTACTGGGCCAATTTTGACCAAACTTGACTGGAATGTTCCTTGGGAGGTCCTCTTTAAAAATTGTTTACAAAATTTTTATTCCATCTAAACCTATGGTTGCCATAGCAATCAAATATGGGAACCAAATATAGTTTTCTAAGAAATTCATTGAAAATCATCACTTCTGAATCCGCTGGTCAGATTTTAAAATAATTTCACAGAAATGTCAATTGGGTGATCCTTTTCAAAATTGTTCGTGAAATATGGATCTATTGAAAAATATGGCGGTGGTGGGGGAGCTCTTTGCACAGTATTGACAAAGAAATTCTTTGAAATCTTCTCTTAAACCACTTGTCAGATTTTGAAACAGGCTCTACCAGGTGACTGCACTGGTGAGAAATGGTGATCAGTATGCACACTTTCTACTTGATATATTTGATAGCTAGGTATTGCAAGAGGTAATATAAAACTGCTGTCATTGGAATACAGTCAAAACTGTCTTAAGCAGCCAACCAAGGGACAAGCCAAAAGTGGCTGCATACGACAGTTGGCTGCTTAACACAGATCAGATTAGCAAAACTATTTTCTATCTTTCAGAACAAATTTAAAAATTTCAATCACATTTATGATTTACATTGTTGTCTGCAAAAGCTTTCAATTTGGATAAGTCCAATTTTTTTAAATTCCACTGCCGATGATAACTGTTGAAAACATTGTGGAATGAAAATAGAAATCATTCCTCATGAGCACTTTCACCTCTTCCAGTCTTTCTCTGCTATACATTTTTATTGAAATCAGTAGATTTCCTTCGTTATCCAAGACCCATAACGTGTATAACGTGTGTACATCCGAAGTTGACATCTAGAGTTGACACCCGTGCGTGTACATTGTATTTTAGGTCAATCGAGTTCATTGTTTATAAATAGAAATAAAGGTACACAGTTTTACCCAAGGTCAATCGATCGATTTGAAAACGGTCCGAGCAGGTAGGCTACTTGTCAGAGTGGAATTAACGTTGTTCACCTTACGTAGATGTAAGCAGGTAAATTATGTTGTGAATTTTATCTACAAACGCAAAATAACATTCATCGCGATCCCATGATGCAGACAATATTGAGCGAAAAGTTAATAATCAACGAAAACGATGAGAAAAAGCGAAGTTTTAAACTCTTGTGCTCAAACTGATCGGTGGAATTCCAATCAATCTAAAAATAGACAACCTGCAAACCTGACATCACTGACGTTCAACGTCGGCAATATTCGACGGGTTAGCCAATGACTTTCAGTATGACAGATTGGCTTGTTTGATCATTTTTTTTCTTGTAGACCACAGTATTGGGAAACGAAAAAGAATAATTATTTTTTACTGTCCCAAAATTTACGCAAATTACGGTAATCGACGCCATTTTGGAAATTGGTAACCTCGTTTTCAATAGTAATGTAAAACATTGCGAGGAAGCAGCGTCTATCTGCCGATCAGCAAAGAATAGCCCGCTATAACACTGTTTATGCAAACTGTACACCTACACTATTAAAGTTCAACTGTTTATCACACATGTTGATTGGTATAGCGCCGCGGTGTATGCACACGGAGCCAGACGTGTTAATTAATTTTTCACACCACCTGCTAGCAATTAGTTGGGTCGCGTGACCACTTTATGGGATATGCTTTAAGTGCAATTAAGATCTTCAAATGTGACCGCTGACCACATATCACAGTTTACCGTTAATTAAAGGACTTTAAAGAGTAAATTTGCACGGGCGGGCCTGAACTGACCGTTAATCGCAGAATGGCCGCTACGCACGTATGACCACTAACTCAGATTCGACTGTACTTGCATAATATTTCACCAGTCACCAAAATGGCCTCTATCTGGGTTTAACCATTTTGTAGTTCATCATTTCTTTACTTTATGATAGATTGTTTTCTGAATTCTCTACAAAATTTATACGCTGAATTCTGATTCATAAAGAAATGGCTGCGGTGATGATTGTAGGGGTGCTGACAGATTTTGAATTGATTTTTACAGGTGACCTTTCAAAATTGCTTGGTAAAATAATGAGTTTGCTTCCAAAATTTAACCTGTTTCCAAACTATCCCTGGTTTTCACAGGTCTTGAATAGTAGCCTTTTAAAAACATTGTGGGAAAAGGAAAAAATGCTGGTAACCAGCATTTTCTCCTTTTCTCACAATGTTTTCTACCCTATCATTGACAGAAATCATCTTTTCAGCAAGAGTTGAATTGTCGTCTGCAAATGCTTTCAATTTAGTCTAGTCCAAAAGTTTGTTTTGGGAAAGGGTTAAATACTTTAAAAAAATTGGCTATCGTCCCCTCAAAAATTCAGGTGAGTGGTCCAGGCCTCCAGGGCCATCTTCGTTTTTGTAAGTAGGACTTGCTACTTTTACTCCTTTTTTTTTCCCCCCTCATTAACATTATCCTGTTGAGGCTTGCCTATCATGATAATAACACTCTGAAATTACCGAGAAACATGGCTTAAACAATTTTCTTGGCATTACTGAGCTATTTGTTGAAAATTATTGAGTAAAAATTAACTGAATTCCTGATGAATTGATATGAATTTATATTTACTGATTGTAATGCTTGAAAGTTTGTCGGCAAATAAGTTGTTTCACACAAATTTCATATTCATTTATAAAACCTGCATTATAACATGTCATGGGAAAAGGCACTCTCATATTCAGGGTTTTCATGTTTCAACTTGACACTTTTTCTTCTTCAGAATCTTTATAGATGTATATCTTTTGTGTAAAAAAGATTTTTTCCTGAATATCACCGTAACCTAGCACCTATTTCACATTATTAATGTGTTTTGAAAAAAAAAAAATAAATAAAATAAATCTGTAGGAAGTTATGAATTAAGTTGGTAACAGATAGTGTTGAGCACAGTATTGCTCATTGCATCTAAAGTGTTCTTCAGGAAAAGTATGCTGCTATTATGATCCTTAATTCTCATGTTACTTTCCTGTTTGATTGAACTGACTTTGTTGTTCTGATTTAAAAGGGGTTAAGTTTTCTCATCCTGAAAGGACAAATGTCCTTTTGATGAAGAGTTTCGCAGAACACAAGACATAAAAGAAAGCCTTTTCCTGACCTTAAGATATTTCTCTGTTGTGTAGTTTGAACCATTGTTAAGTTAAGTCAAAGACTTGGGTGGTAAAGCTACAAAGCATACATCCAAAGAATTTTATTTACCAAGTCATCCCAAATTCAGGTTTGCAACACGCAAGAAAATGTTTCATAGCTTACTGACAGTATAGTGACAATAACCACTTTCAAAACAATAAAGACCAAAGGAATGAATTTAGTTGCCAAATAGAAAAGTATTGTCCAGATTACAAATACAGGTTGTGGCTATTGACATTGACAGATAATGGAAATAAAGTGTTTTTGGTAGAGACTTAAATTTTATCAAAATTTTGCTGTGTAATGCAGAACTGACAATTTTAACTGATTTGCAGGAGCCCTGACAGGGAAAAGGAGAAATATGGTAGAGACAAAAAAAGAAGCAGAAGTAGGGAGAGAAAGCGCAGCCGAGAAAGGAGGAGAAGCAGAAGTCGTGATAAGAGAAGCAAGAGTAAGGAGCGAAGGAGAACTCGTAGTAAGGAGAGAAGGAAGAGGTCACATAGTAAGGAAAGAGACAGAGGACGGTACAGAAGCAAGTCTCCACTCAGATTAAGAAGGAGTATCAGCAAAAGTCCTTTGAGGTATGAGGAAATTTAATAGAATTAATAACTGAAAGATGCACCTGAATATGACAAAGTATCTTCATTTTATTAACCCTTTCCCAAACAACAAAATCTAGACTCTTCCAAACTGAAAGAGTTTGCAGATGATAATTTTAACTTTCATGTCAATGGCAGAAAATTATCCGGACAGGCAGAAAACACTGTGGGAAAAGGAGAAATTCCTCGTTACGAGCAATTTCTCCTTTTCCCACAGTGTTTTCAAAAGACTTGAACTACAGACACGTTAAAACAAGGGCTGTGTGGGAAGGGTTAACGCATTACCACACAACCCCTATGTTTGACAATCACATGAAAGACACCCTTAGAAAAGATTGTGGGAAAGGAGAAAAATGCTGGTAACCAGCATTTTCTCTTTTCCCACAATGTTTTCTTCCCTTCCCAATACAAATTTCAACTTTTTAGTCACGTAAGTTATGTTGTCTGCAAATGCTTTCAATTTAGACTGCTGTAAAATTATGGTGTTTGGCAAAGAGTTGATATAACTAAGTGACTTCAATGAATTAAAGCTGGAATTATCTGAGGAATCTTCCACATGTGTGCTCTTTATATAAATATGGTTGTACATGTGTAATAAGCACAAACATTTGACAGTTTATATGATGCTAGAATATATGTTTGCTGGTATAAAGTTGGCTTGTAGAGAGAAAAGTTCGAACTCATTACCAATGACAATTGATTGAAAATTTGAAATTTGTTATGTGAAGGGTATAAAACATTTTGGAAAAAGGAGAAAATGCTGGTTACCAGCATTTTCTCCTTTTCCCACAATGTTTTCTAAAGTCTTCTTTCTTTGGGTCATCAAAAGTAGGGATTATTTGGGAATAGGTTAATTACCTCACACAAAATAGATATCCATACTTTTTTTCACATAAAAGTTTAAAAGTTGCTGGAGTGTTGAGAGAAATAGGCTCTGCAGATGCCCAAACATGTATTTATTTGTTATAACTACCTTTTTCAACTTTCCGCAATATGCAGCAGACCACATGTGAAAAGATTTTTGCAAATGAATAAACGCTTGAATTTTAAATCCTTCTTTTGACAAGATATTTTTTGCTTATATTGTATCTTAATCTATGGTGATTTATATAGGTTTAACAAGGTTATGCAAGTTCTATTGCCTAAAAAGGTTGAGGAGGTAGCTATTTATATGTCTGTTTCAGGGAACCACCACAAGACTTGAGTCCAGAGGAACGAGATGCTAGGACTGTATTCTGTATGCAGCTGTCAGCTAGAATTAGACCTCGGGACTTGGAGGAATTTTTCTCATCTGTTGGAGAGGTGAAAGATGTGAGGCTAATTACGGACAATAAAACTAGGAGATCTAAAGGTATTGCTTATATAGAGTACAAAGATGTTGAATCAGTTCCACTGGCACAAGGCTTGACTGGTCAGAAACTGCTAGGAGTTCCCATTATTGTTCAAGCATCACAAGCAGAGAAGAACAGACAACCATTAACTACAAACATCATTTCAAAGGGACAACAGACAGGGCCAATGAGACTTTATGTTGGATCGTTGCACTTTAACATTACAGAGGATATGTTGAAGGGAATATTTGAACCCTTTGGAAAGGTTAGTCTATTTTTGTTGGAAATTATCACACCTTAACTGGTGCAGTCAATATCTATTTACATGGTACACCTGAAACTTTCGGATGAGTACAGTACTGTGTCTTTTTGAAACAGGCATTCATGCCTTTGCTAGACTTCAGACCCAAATTTTGCATCTGTAATATCATATAACTTTCTTGCATCAATATATAGTCCTGGCTATTTTTAGCCTGTTTGAGAACTGTAATTTTAAATGGTGTCCAATTTCCACATTGAAGTTTATGTAATAATCAGGGAACCACTTTTCTCTCACGTCAAGATCAGACAACATAGAATTTGCTGCTAGAACTACGATCTAAACTTTCCACCATCTTCTTAGCTCAGCTGTTTTTGGAGAAAATGACAAGTTACTATGACTATCCTGGCATTGGCTTAACCCATTACCACACAATCCCTACTTTTGACGCCCCTGAGAAAGAAGCCTTTGGAAAACATTGTGGGAAAAGGAGAAAATGCTGGTAACCAGCATTTTCTACTTTTCCCACAATGTTTTCTACCCTTTACAAAACAAATTTCAAATTTTCAGTCACTTTTATTTTGTCGTCTGCAAATGCTTTCAATTTGGACCAGTCTAAAATATTGTCGTTTGGTAATGGGTTATAGCAAAAACTTTTAACATTTTGCAGAATCTTTGATTTTACTGTAGATAGTTAATTGAAACATGGGCAAGTTTATAACTATGAAAGTGGGAACCTATAAAACAGGAGCAGATAACTATCAAAGAATTTTGGATTCATTTAGATTAATGCCCCTTTTTCGAGTTAAAATTTCCACTGAAAATGAAGCACTTGCAGCAGAGCATTAGAACCTGTTTGGGATGCTCTTGTTTTTGGTTTAAACAGCTTTAAAATTACAATGATGAAGACTTTTTTTTAACAAAAGAAAACTTCCTTTTCATTAAGGCATCTCTCTGATAGCTACATGTAGATCTAAGTTATGTCTCTCACTTAGGCTAAGTAATATTTATTGCAGTTAATCTTGGAAGGAAAGGAATACTTTTTGATAAAATGCATTAACTTTCTAATTTCAGATTGACGATATCAAACTGATACGAGACCATGAAACAGGGAAGTCTCATGGATACGGTTTTATAACGGTAAGTTACATTTTGATAAGCAGCCTTAACTGGCAGGTTAATTACTTTGTTAAATCCCAGTTAAGTTCCCATAATAATCAGCTTTGGCTGGATTGGAGAGCAACCTGCTCAACTTGTGACTCATATAAGAAAACCATTTTATGTTTCCAGTTTTCACCAAAATAGGAGTTGGAGATGCCTGGCATGCATTTTTTTTAAATATTTAAGTTATGGCAAGTTATCAAAAAACTTAACAGCAGAAAACACTTTGACAGAAATTTTTTAGCTACGCTTCATTTGCCATTTTTCTGAGTGGCATACTAATTTCATAAAGGGCCCACCAAATGTGTTGAGCACTAAGCTTTAATACATACCTAAAACTCATATTATTGCTTTATGAGAGTCTTTTGTTTAACCCTTTCCCAAACAAGCCCTTGTTTTCAAGTGTCTGCAGTACAAATCCTTTGAAAACACTGTGGGAAAAGGAGAAATTGCTCGTAACAAGCAATTTCTCCTTTTCCCACAGTGTTTTCCACTCATTTGGAGAAATTGCTGCCATTTTTATGAAATTTTAAATTGTTGTCTGCAAACTCTGTGAGTTTGGAAGAGTCTAAAATTTGTCGTTTGGGAAAGGGTTAAACATTGTATTATTTCAGTATGCAATTTTTCAATGAAGTTTTTTAATAAAATATGTTTACTTTTTTCAGTACCACAATGTAGATGATGCAAAGAAGGCTCTTGAACAGTTGAATGGTTTTGAACTAGCTGGACGACCTATGAAAGTGGGCCATGTAACAGAGAGAACATTGGACAATGTACAGTCTGGAGGCGGTCAGCTAGATACAGATGAACTTGATAGAGCAGGAATAGACTTAGGAGCAACAGGCAGATTACAGCTTATGGCAAAACTTGCAGAAGGTAAGCAGTTGCTTCTCGTACTATTTGAAACCATGATAAAAACTAGCATAGTGCTGAAAGCTGACACAGTTCTTATACATGTAATGTTTTCATCCCTACCTGTCAATGGTGATCTTTGATGTAGAGGGATTTGTTGATGTGTGACATTCAGTGCCTGCTATACAACTGCCTTGAATATTTAATGAATCAAACCTTTGTAGAAATGATCCTCACCAAGTTAAGTCTTAACTCATTACCAAACGACAAAATTTTAGGTTTGTCCAAATCAAAAGCATTTGCAGACAACAAAGTAACAGTAACTGAAAATTTGAAATTTGTTTTGTGAAGGCTAGAAAACATTGCGGGAAAAGGAGAAAGTGCTGGTTACAAGCATTTTCTCCTTTTCCCACAATGTTTTCTAAAGGCTTCTTTCTCAGGGTCGTCAAAATTTGGGATTGTGTGGTAATGGGTTAAATGGAGAGCTTAGTTTTATGGTTTAAAGGCAAGTTTTACCTGCTTAATTTGTTTGACAATGTTGAATTTCAATTGCAGAGTTGGGTATAGTGGATTGTATTGGAGAGTATATATCTGTTACTGTGTAGATCTATATGTTAAAGCTTTTATTATTTAGCCTTACTTATTGTCCACAAAACCTTGTTATTCAGCCTTACTTCATGTCTATAAAAGGTAAACAATAAACAGATGTATACCCTATAATTATTTTTTCTGTTTACAGGCACAGGTTTTGAAATTCCTGACTACGCTGCAAAGTCACTAGCATTACAGGGGGTATCGGCCACCACTGCTCCTGTTGCTAAACCTCAGGTCCCAGCTTCCACCAGTCAAGCTCCACCTATAGCTACACAGTGTTTCCTGTTGTCCAACATGTTCGATGCCACTATGTAAGTTAACTCTTTTACAGGTAGAAAAATTTCAAAACTATCAGTAGTTAACACGTTCTCAAATGACAAATTTTGGACCCTTCTGGACCAAAAGAGTTTGCAGACGACAATTTTAGATTTGGAGAAAATGGCAGAAAGTTCTCAAAAAGAGAAGAAAACACTGTGGGAAAAGGAGAAATTGCTCGTTATGAGCAATTTCTCCTTTTCCCACAGTGTTTTCAAAAGACTTTTACTGCAGACACATAAAAACCAGGGCTTGTTTGGGAAAGGGTTAACACTTTACTGAACATTCCTAAGTCTAAGTTTTTAGCCGGAATACAATGAAAGCATTCTGGGAAGAATCAGAAGGTACTGGTTACCAGCACCTAGATTTCTGAACCCAAATTTCAAGCCTGAGGAAGATACATTGAAAACTTGGGAAAATGCAAAAAAAAATATACTGGTAACAAACACCTGGCTTCTTTGTCCATGTTGAGTTTGTATGATATATTTTGAAACTTACCTTCTCAAAACAAAAAAATTAAATTTTCCCTGGTCTGGAATTGTGATACCATTGCAAACAATAGGAGTTCCTGGGTTGTGTTTGGAATTTAGAGAATGGTGGAAAGGTCTTTTTCAAGATCAGTCTACATGTTTTGTTTGGTATTATCTTGATCTTTACAGTTAGAGAGAATTACTTAACTCTTTACCAAATTGTCCAAATTGAAAGCATTTGCAGACGACAAATGTGAATCAGAAATTGAAAATTGATTTGGAAAGGGTAGAAAACATTGCGGGGAAAGGAGAAAATGCTGGTTACCATCATTTTCCCCTTTTCCCACGTTTTCAAGGGATTTCTTCCTCAGGGTCGCTAAAAGTCGGGATTGAGTGGTAAAGAGTTAATGGCAAATAACTTGGCAAAGGTTACTATAAATAATGAGATGCAATTCTTGGTGGTGTCTGGGAAATGAGAAAAAGCACTGGTGTGGTTCTTGGGAAGCAGAATCAGGAGAGAATACATTGCAATAACTTGTCTGTCAAATGAAGTATACTAAAATGTTTTAAACCAAAAAATGTATAATTAATTGATCTGCATCATCCCATAAATGCTTCTATGTATTTGTTGATCTCCTTAAAAAAATGCAGTATACGTAACTGTAATTTCATCACTTCGATAAAGCTGCTTTACCCATTACCACACAGTCCCTACTTTTGACGACCCTGAGAAAGAAGCCTTTAATAAACATTGTGGGAAAAGGACAAAATGCTGGTATCTAGCATTTTCTCCTTTTCCCACAATGTTTGCCACCCATCCTTAAACAAATTTCAAATTTTCAGTCACTTTTATTTTGTCATCTGCAAATGCTTTCGATTTGGACAAGCCTAAAATATTGTCGTTTGGCAAAGAGTTAATCATTTTGTGGTGATGGAGATCATGGTAGTATGAATGTTTTTCAGAGAGTCTAAGACAAACTGGGACCAGGAGATCAGAGATGATGTGATTGAAGAATGTAGCAAACATGGTGGTGTGTTACATCTGTATGTGGACAAAGCATCACCACAGGGCAATGTGTACGTCAAATGTCCAACAATAGCAGCAGCGGTAGCTTCAGTGAACTCCCTTCATGGGCGGTATTTTGGAGGTAAGAGAAATACTTTTAAGCTTATAAAGGATAACAAAATTTCAGAAAAGTCAATATTGCATGCTCTTACAGGCAACTATTGAATGGTGGCTTAACCCTTTACCACACAATCCTGACTTTAACGACACTGAGAAAAAAACCTTATGAAAACACTGAGAAAAGAAGAAAATGCTGGTAACCAGCATTTTCTACTTTTCCCACAAATTTTTCTACCCTTCCCAAAAACAAATTTCAATTTTGAGTCACATTTACTTTATCGTCTGCTTGTCTGCAAATGCTTTCAATTTTCATATTCATAAAATCTGGATTCTTATCGAAGGTTAATAGTACACTTCTTGCATGACTTGAATCTGAAGTTATGAGAAATAAGTTAAATCTGCCTCTTACATCTAACAAGAAGCAATAGTATCATTTTTGTTCCATCTTCTCATTTATATTAACTACCAAGTTCTCTTCATTCTTTCCAGCAAATTGTATAGAAGTTAGAATTATCAAATTTACTTTGTGTATAGTACCAAGAATTTGTAAAACAAACCTGATTTGTTATTGAAGTCTTTGGCTAAATGTGAGAGTTCAAATAATTTGTTGGAGGGCAGGTGTACATACACCGAAATTGAAGCAAAAAATTCCCCACAGTTTGTGGAATTGTCATTTACTGATTTGAGACTGAGCTTTTGATGATATTCTTGGAAGAGGAGAAATGTAACCAGCATTTTCTCTTTTCCCATGTTTTCTACCATTTCAAAGAATAGTATCATGTTTTGAGTCAGTTTAATTTGTTGTTTTCGGTAATGATTTGCTTTCTAAAGGGAAAGTACAAAGCTTTTTTGTATTTTTCAGGAAAAGTAATCACAGCAGCGTATGTACCATTACCAAACTACCATAACTTGTTTCCTGAGGCACAGAGAGCCAATCAGCTACTATTACCTTCTACACAAACTCTGGGAATGAGTGCATTTTCATCACAAAATGGATTTATGAACAGTGGTACTGGCATGGTCAGATAATGGATTTATTTATGACTTTTGACTGAAAAGTATTACACATGGACATTGTGGGTAACTTTCAAGTTAAGCATGTTGTTACATGTGAGAAAATGTGCTCTCTTATCTACATTTGCTGCAGAAATTCAATAGCTGATGTTAAGGAGAGAGAGAGAGTAATAGTGTAAGGGTTAACAAAGAGACAACTCTTAAGACAGCTGCTTGTGTTTTCCCATGGGATATCAAATTGAGCTATCAGGGAAAATACGCTGTAACACTGATTACGAGGGGTCGGTCCACGATACTAGAAAAATGCTTTGTTGACACATGTTACCATAGTAGGTAGATTTGTTAAGTGTGATGCTTAGGTTTTTCTTCATAAAACATGCACAGATTTAAAGACTTCATTTTATAATTTGTTACTGTGAGACTTTTCAGGGAGAATCATACTAGTATTGATGAATTGTTGTAAATCATTTTCAGTAATAATGTAAATAAATGTACAAGTACATTCTTTGAATAATCCTACTGTCCTAGGTTTTAGAAACATTTTCTGTAACAGTTATGTTACAGCCATCTTAGAAACTGGGACAAGTATTACAAGTATCAATAATAGCTGTAGGATACTAATTGAGGAATAGTGCAATAAGATACAGGAAAATTGTATGAGGTACCAGTACTAGTAGGATACATATTTTAGCACAATTTGATCTCAATTGTTTTTGTAAATATTTTTTTTTAAAAGTGGTGTACACACCTTCTGTTGATCCACAGGAACATGCATTTTCTTCACAATCAGACTTAAATCTTTACCATACAATCCTGACTTTTAACGACCCTGAGAAAGAAAGCCTTTGAAAACATTGTGGGAAAAGGAGAAAATGCTGGTAACCGGCATTTTATCCTTTTCCCACAATGTTTTCTACCCTTTCACAATCAGATTTCAGTTTTTGGTTTACATTTATTTTGTCATCTGCAAATTATTTCAATTTGGACCAGTCTAAAAGTTTGTTGTTTGGTGAAGGGTTAGACCTCAAAACAGATTTGGCTTAGGACTTAGGCAATCAAACAGATGTTAGATACTAGTTACATAATTCCTGAAAGATAAAGTAAGTCCTAGAGATCTAAACAAAACTGGGGGAGATCTCTGTAGAATTTCATATCTGACAATTCAAAATTCTTCTCGCATGCTTCATCTAAAACTGTTGAAATTTCGGAAACTGTTGAAATTTCGGACTGTGAATTGTTGCATTTGAATTTTTGGGCAGTGTTGGATGTAAAAGAATTTTTCGTTTGTAATAGTCTCTATTTGTGCGATTCGGGTTTCATTTTCAATTTAAAATGATATGTTGGCATTTTTACCCTAGGTTCTAAATATTTCAGTTACACTCATGATGTCATGAATTAGATCGAATATGGTCTTTGACACAATGTTAAATCTCAGATATATTGAGTGGTTGAAAGTTTTAAAGAATGTGAATTCCTATGACAACTGAATTATGGTATGATCAAATATGGGCATAGTTTAGCTAGAATATGATGAGTAGATCATCAGTAGAATTTAGAACAAAAAATTTGAAAAGCTGATTACCTTAAAATTTGGTTGAAATCCCGAAGTTCAGTGTATCATCAAATTTTATACACCCCCTCCCCTGGTATTTTAAGGGGACATCATGTGAAAGGTGGATCTCTTTAAGAGGATTATTTTTCATTTCATAATGGGACTTGTATAGTGACTAAATGTTTGCTGGCTGATTTTGTAATAATATGTACATTTAGTATGCATGGTTCAATCATGGCCTAACTTGTACAATTACTGACATTGTCCTGCAGTATATATTTTAGAAATGTCCTTGGAAAAAGAGAAGTTTCTTGTGACAAGCAGTATCACCTTTTCCCGAAGTGTTTTTGGTATCAGTCATAAAGGATATAGAAGTATCTTCCTTTGAATGTTTTTTTTTTATCCACTGCTGATGTCAAGGTGATAGATTTTGCATTGACTATTGGTCTGTTGATCTGTTCATGCTTCTTGACATATCTTGTGAAGTAGAGGGTGAAAGTCGATGAAACTTCACTCATGTGTTTATGATAGTCAGCCAATAAATTCTCTTCATTATTTTTCAATGCTGTGACGTGGACAAAGGTTGCTTGATTTATATTTCCATTATGGATCAGTGTCTCTTTTTACCCACAATACAAAATTTCATAATTATGTTGACAGACTTGAAGTTCCACAGTGAACCAGAAATGATCAGTATTTTTTTTTATATTAATGAAATACCATGCCATGGAAAATGGGGATTAATGTATAACTTCACTGTGGAACAGTGGCAAAAAGGTCACATGTATATGCGAAACAGGATACCTCTTATATGTTTCTGTATTTAGAAAAAGTCTTTTTGGCGGGAGATAACATTTCAAAGAAGTAAATCGTTTTCAATGTCATGTTTGCTTTTAACCCTGTATCGAAGGGTATTGTGTTTTAGTGACCCTAAATCAATCTGGGGGAAGAAGAAAATGCTGGTAATTAGCAGTTTCTCCTTTTTCTACAATATTTTGTACTCTTTCCAAGACAAATTCCGACGGTAGAACCAGGATGAATTTGTTGTCTGCAAATACTTCAGTTTGGATATGTCTAAAATTTTGCTATGTAGTAATAAGTAATAAATGTTGCATCTAAAGTAACACATACTGTAATGGGTTTATTAAAGTGTGGATCAAAGATAAATACAGAGCTTCAGATAGATGGAGTGATTTGATTTCAAAATTGAAAATATATTCAACTAAAGGTATAGGGTGATTCATAATATCTGATATAGTTTCAACTACATTTATATGATACACTCTATATGACGTTCATTTTTGGCTTTTGTGACTTCAAGTATGTTCTGAAAGTTTTCAATCACTGGTGAATACATTTCTAGGCTTATTTTCACATCTTTCGACAAACAGCTTTTTTCAACTCTCCAACAGTGTTTGGGTTAGGTGTATACGTCTTTCAAGTGTCCCTACAAGAAATTCACATACTACACAGTCCCGATATTTTTAATGTTTTTCCGCAAATTTAATGCACCACAACAATAATGAAGGTGCTGTATTGGATATTATGGAAGCCTTCTGCATTATGAAAATTTACCACATGGGCAGCTTAAAGTTACAGTGGTGTGATTGGACCTTTCTTTTGTGAAATTGGTTTTGAGACTTTAACAGTATTAAGTTAATTGACATTGCTGAAGAACAAGTTTTTGCCACCTTTACGGAAAATGTGCAGGCAGAAAAATAATATTAACCCATTACCACACAATCCCTACTTTTGACGACCCTGAGAAAGAAGTATTTAGAAAACATTGTGGGAAAAGGAGAAAATGTTGTTGACCGGCATTTTCTCCTTTTCCCACAATGTTTTCTACTCTTCACCAGACAAATTTCAAATTTTCAGTCACTTTTACTTTGTCATCTGCATATGCTTTCGATTCGGACTAAATTTTGACCTAAAAATTTGTTGTTTGGTAATCAAAAAGAGTTGAAACTGTATCAGATATTATGAATCACCATGTATGATTTGGTTACTCATTAGAATTGTGGTGTCAGGGCAATTCTAATGAGTACCCTCAAATTAGGGTTTGGATGAGAAATAATGAAATAAGAATACCATCACTCCCTCTGATGTGGAGCTCTGGTAAAACATGTAGACAAAGACCAAAGTAGTTCATTGTACTCTGTAAATTTTCTACAGCTTTTATGCCATGAATTATTGTAAGTTTGTAAAAAAATGTTTTTATTCATGTCATATTGTTACTGATCCATCTCTCATCCAAGTTATTGACTCATTACCAAACAGCAATATTATAGACTTGTCTAGATTGAAAGCATTTGCAGACGACAAAATAAAAGTGACTGAAAATTTGAAATTTGTTTTGTGAAGGGCAGAAAACATTGTGGGAAAAGGAGAAAATGCTGGTTACCAGCATTTTCTCCTTTTCCCACCATGTTTTCTAAATGTTTCTTTCTCAGGGGCGTCAAAAGTAGGGATTGAGTGGTAATGGGATAAATGATAACAGTCTCACAAATTTTTGTTCTTCTTTTCTATGGATTCCCAACGATATGCTCTCTCTACAAGAAGATGAAGTATTAAGAGTTTACAGACAAGTAAAATGTTGCTCTAAAAACATTCTGGGAAGAGGAGAATATGTATATGAAAATATGTAACACATTATTGGAATGGTACTTTTCAACAGGCCACAATGAATAATTAAGTGTATTTCCAGGACTACAATTGGGCTTGATCAGGCAAGGATGAATAGAGTAAAGCTGTGATAGTTGTCCTTGGGAAGATGAGGATTATGTAGCAAAATGGTTTAACCCATTACCACACATTTCCTACTTTTGACGACCCTGAGAAGTCTTTCAAATTTTCAGCCACTTTTATTTTGTCGTCTGCAAATGCTTTCGATTTGGACAAACCCTAAAATTTTGTTGTTTAATAATGAGTTAAGCAAAAAGGAGGGCTGTCCCTGTTGGCTCGCTGATGCAAACATTATTTGTTCATAGGTTAAGATATTATGGTCTATATTGTTTTAGAAAATTCAAGAGATCTAAAAAAAGTTAAATTCTTTGTGCATCTGTTGATATTAATGGTTATCAGTGCTGCTTGCAGGTGCCAGCACTCTGCTGCAGTTCGGCCAATCCCCCGTAGGTCTGTCGGTGATGTTAAGGACTAGAGAACAGTGTGTTGAGGGTTTGATCCCTAGCTATGAACCCTGGCTTTGCAAATTTCCGACCAAGGATAGATGATAGTCACTGCAACAGGATTCATTCATTCCTCTCCCACCGCTGACCTTTGTGTCAATGATTGATTATGTAGAAAAGCAGCCAGTGGCTTGGAAAGCAGATTGTGTGGCGTACTGGTCAAAGAGCCTTCAGGAAAGCATGGATTGGTGCACTGTGTGGTATGATATAACTGAAATAGTGTTGAAAATGGCATTAACCCTTTACTCCATAAATACTCATTTTGACGTATCAACAACAGACGGCTTTTGAAAACATTGTAGGAAAAGGAGAAATTGCTCGTAACATGCAATTTCTCCTTTTCCCACAATGTTTTTCACTCAGTCAGATATTTGTATCCTCATTTATCCATATTTTTGACATATCTTTATTTGCTGCTGAAATGGAAGAGCCTCAAATTGGCATATCGGGTAAAAGGTTAAACACCATACAATCAATCAATCAATCAGCTTCAGTCGCTTGATTTGCGGTGACAATTGGAAGTCAAAAATACTTCTGTTATCTGCCCCATGTTGTATGGGTTCCCCACTAGAAAGTCAACAACTTGCCAGAATTTGAATTAAATGTCTTCAGTTATAAGACGTATCATAAAATTTCAAAGATTTTGAAAAATAAGTTTTTACATGATGCAGACAGCACCAGGGATACAACAATAACTCAACATCTTTGAAAACTGCCAGGCTAACTGAAAATAGAGGGTGCAAAGAGTACACAAGCTGTAAATCGTTGTCTGCACATGTCATATTCTTTGAAGATTCGACCCGTCATGTATGACACCTCACTCCTCTCCCTGCCATCAGGGAGAATGCAGTATTACGTGCTATTAAGTAGCAATGGAGAAAGTGGCTTTTATCAATACGTTTGAGGAAAACTCAGGCCTGTTTTAGCTCCAGGTTATTCTAAACTGCTGATCATAGCTGAATGAATTGCACCAGGTTAGCATTTTATTGAGTAAACATTTAAGTTTGAAATTTAAAGTAACGCTTGTCACGTGAAAAAGTGGTTTGGTTCTGTATGCAGGATGCCCAAATTAGACAAGTACTTGCAGAATACCATCTAGCTGGAGATAATGGCTGTAAATGCAATGCACTTGTTTCACTATATGTCTGTTGCTCGGGAGTCTAGAATGGATGGTTTGAGTAAATCCATTTCAACACATTCCAATGAACACTTACCCATCCAAACACGGTGTGTGAACAACTGCATTAGGTATGAAGAGGATTTAGACCCCTATGCAAGGACAGGTAAAATGTCTGATTTACTGTAACTCGTTACCAAACAACATTTTAGGCTTGTCCAAATCGAAAGCCTTTGCAGAGGACAAAATAAAGTGACTGAAAATTTGAAATTTTGTTTTGTGAAGGTTAGAAAACATTGTGGGAAAAGGAGAAAATGCTGGTTACCAGCATTTTCTCCTTTTCCCACAATGTTTTCTATAGGCCTCTTTCTCAGGGTCATCAAAAGTAGGGATTGTGTGGTAAAGGGTTAAGGGAGAACCAGTAATAAAGGGCAGATCTATATACTACTCAACCCTTTTCAACAAAAACCAACTTTTAGACTGCTCCATATCGAAGGCATTCGCAGATGAGAAAGGATTTATCATTGACAAGGTAGATAACATTGTAGAGAAAGAAGAAAACGCAGGTTACTGGCCTTTCTTTCTTTTTCTTAACACTTTACCCCATAAGGCATTTCTATGGTATCTCTAATTGACCCTAAATAACAGCAAGGATGAAGCCATTTCTTATGTGTATATGACACCTTATGATAGCATAGAAAACATTATGACAAACGGTGAAATTGCTCGTGACGAGCAATTTCACCTTTTGCCACTATGTTTTCCAAAGACGCCTACAAGAAATGCACAGAAATGCGTATCTATGGAGCAAAGGGTTAACTGTTTTCAACAGACCCTCCCCTAAGGATCAACATAACTCGGATTAAAAGGTATCTTCAAATGCACAACTATGTAAAATTAATTATTAGATTTTAACCAAACAAAATTTTAAAATCGTCCAAACTGACAGCAATTGCAGAAAACTAACAAATTGCAACTTAAAACCGCAAAGTTTCCTTTGAAAGGGTAGAAACATTGTGGGAAAAGGACAAATGTTGGATACCAGCATTTTCACCAATTCCCCCAATGTTTTTAAAAGCCTCACAACTTGGGGTAGAAAAAACTTCAACTTGTGTGGTAGAGAGATTACTCTTCATACGAGTAAATGTAGAACTTGCAATACTTTGACAAGTAGACATCTTTTTGAGGGATTTTTTTCTCTCACAAGAGCTCATAGAGGCACTGCTTGCTATTTCAAGAGAGAAGATTTACCTCATTATTTCCCAGGATGAAGACACATTTTTTTCAGACTTTCTACAATATGAAAAGAACTGGAAGTATTTTCAGACATCACATTATATGTGGCACAAGGGATGGATTTTGTCTATTTTAGGACAGAAAACATTGTTGGAATAGGGAAACATACTGGTTATTTGCATTTACTCCTTTTCCTGCAGTGTTTTCAAAGGGCTTTTCCTTTAGGGTCATTAAAAACTCATGTTTGTCAGGTACAGGGTTAACAAGTCTTCATCAGATTCAATAAAACTGTGTCAGATGGAGAAATGTTGCTCTAACGTACACCATTGCCATGTTTAGCTCTGCTGTTTTTGTAGAAAATGACAAGTTATTGTGGTAGCCCCGTTATCTGTGTCGTCTTTGGTGTCATGTGAAACCCTTTTACATAATGTAATATCTGTGTTATTACTGAAGATGTTTACTTCAAACTTGTTGGACAAGTTGTCAACTACCAAAAAGGGACAACTCCCACAACAGGGGCAAATAAGGTACTTTTACAGTAATGCCCCTTTTTCCACTATAAATTTTTCAGTGAAAATAAAGCACTTAATGCTGAACTTTCATATCCATATTCCATGCTCTTATTTGTAATCCTTTCATTCAGGCACATGTGTATTATTGGTCCATACCTTTTTCCTCCATTCTAAAGACTTCATCATCAAAGAGTTCAAATTCAAAAAGTAAATACTTGAAGCAACTGTTTAGAGAAATTCTGCTATAATTGCTGAATGAGATACATGAAAATAACTTTCAAAATGGCAACAACATAAGGCTTGCAACATGCAAAAAGGGGCGTTTGAACATCAGCGTAAAGTGCCCTATGGAATTAGCTTGTGCAGTCAGTGCAAGGCTATTCCAAGATGGCACTTTACAACTAGATTAGATTTTGTACTACAGTAATGGTATACATACGCACAACAGAAAGTTATCTAAAAACAGTGTCATTTCAGATTAGCATGCACAGACTGCACAGGATGATCTGAAATGACACTTTATGCAAATGTCCGAATGTCCCTTTTTGCGTACTGCAGGCTATATAGTCCTTTTAGATCACATTTTCTTTCAACCTCAAAGCACTAAAGCAGCCATGGTTGCTTTAATGAACAGTCAACACATTAAAATGTTCCATCTGGTTTTGTTCTTACACTTCTTTTACTTAAAATACACTTGCACAATACTCCTCCATATGGCTGAATACAGAATAAGGAAATCCATTCCGAGAATCAAATGATTAAAGGATTAACCCATTACCATACAATCCCTTTTTTGACACCTCTGAGACAGAAGCCTTTAGAAAACATTGTGGGAAAAGGAGAAAATGCTGGTAACCAGCATTTTCTCCTTTTCCCATAATGTTTTCTACCCTTCATAAAACAAATTTCAAATTTTCAGTCACTTTTTTTTTGTCATCTGCAAATGCCTTTGATTTGGACGAACCCAAAATTTTGTCGTTTGGTAATGAGTTAAGAGCATACTTTCTTTCAATCTCAAAGCACTGAAGCAGCCATAGTTGCTTTTGTGAACAGTCAACATTATAATGTTCTATCTGGTCTTGGTCTTACACTTCTTTTATGTAAAATATTCTTGCACAATACCCCTCCATATGGCTGAATCCAGAATAAGGAAGTCCATTTCGAGTATCAAATGATTAAAGGATTAAAACTTTATTTTGATGAAAAAAGTTAATGGCCTATATAGGTAGAAGTCCATTTATACCATGCTCACTCAAGTTACTGCTATTTCCTCATATTATTTCACCAGAATGAACTTACATATGAAGGTCTGTTCTTTGCAGCCAGAGCTGTATTTACAAAATATTTTAGGCTCTATTTCTAAATTCTAAATAGCCTCCTCATTGGCTGAAATTAAATGTCGGCCAATCAGATGGCTAATCTAGATATTCAAACAAACATTTTGAATTATTATTGGAGACAAGCTCTAATCTTTTTTTTTTTTCATTTTACCTTAGCATCTATAGTTTGTCATGGACAGACTCCAGCTAAAGTTTGCACTTTTCAACACCATGATTACAAAATCTAACAAGATAAAAATTAAAATTCTTCCTTTCTTGATCATAATTAACATTTCACTGAGTAACCTTCCATCAGTCTCGGGTTGAATCCATGTGCAATGTTACCAGTTTCAATACATGTACAACAATACTTTCATGGTAAACATTTCTGTAAGTCTTGCATTTAATCCATGTGCAATCGTAAACAATAAACTCAGTTTGTATCCATTGCCACCGCTCCAGCAGCCTTTTGTCTTTCCATCTCCAGTACTTTTGCAAGCTTCTCTTCCTGTATTTTTCGGCCTGTAAAATAGATAAAGTGCCTTAAATTTATTGAGGTTGAATATTTTGCAAGGCATTCCTGCCAAAATTGGCTTACCACACAATCCCGACTTTTAACGACCCCGAGAAAGAAGCCTTTAGAAAACCTTGTGTGAAAAGGAGAAAATGCTGGTAAAGCATTTTCTCCTTTTCCCACAATGTTTTCTACCCTTCCAAAAACAAATTTTAATTTTTCAGTCACGTTACATTTCTCCTTTGCAAGTGCTTTCAATTTGGATCAGTCTAAAATTTTATCGTTTGGTAAAGAGTTAAGACTTTTCCAAGCAGATCCTTGTTATAACCATCCTGCAGAAATTGGCTTTTGGAAACAAAGGGGAAGTGGAAAAAAATGTGTGTGAAAAGTATTCTCTCCATTTTCTTCAGTGTTTTCCATGGTTTCCAAAAGGACAAATCCAATCATTTGAACAGCAGTAACTATTGTCATATGTCACTACATTCATAATGATCGTGCATAAAATTTTTGTCTCGTAGTTAAGATTTAACCAGTGACATCGAGCAGTTTTCTACTGTCAGATCCACATCTGTGTATGTCCATTAAAACATACTTACAGAAAGTTTTTCATTATGCTGTGGAGTCTGTAAGTAAACCCGAAAGTGATAAATAGGAAATCATTTTTCATTTCAATCCAAGATTAATCCAAAATAAATCGATAGACAAAAAATTACAATGCACACAATGAGGTTTGTACTCTAACAACAAACTTCAAAAGTTTTTCTTAAAAATTTCCGATCACGTACAGGCTTGTAAAAAATATGATGTCAAAAGTTGTCAAAGAAAAAAATCTTTGTAGACATACGATAATCCTCCATCTCGATTCCAAACAGTCTAAAGGTGTTTTTCCTCTCAATGGTTTTGCCCCCTTTGTAATCAATGATGTAATTCTCTCCCCTGGCACCAACAAATGTCAGGTTACACCTTGGAATAGCATTACTGAAAAACACAAAATTAAAGTTGTCCATTTTTCAAGTATCTATGAAAATAAATGATAGCAGAGTCTTTATCATAATTTGGGTTGACTCTTATTTCTAAATCAACACATTTGTAATTTATTTCAGAAGATAAATCCTCCAACAATCATTCCCTGTTTTAAATCTTTACCATTCATTAAAATTTTAGAGTGGTCAAAATTGAAAGCACTTGTAGACGACAAAATAAATGTGACTAAAAAGTCAAACTTTGATTTGGGAAGGGTAGAAAACAAAGTGGGAAACGGAGAAAATGCTGGTTAACAGCATTTTCTCCTTTTTCAATAATGTTTTCAAAAGGCTTCTATGACAGGATATTCAAAAGTCATCACTGTGTGATAAAGGGTTAACCATCCTCAAACTGGCGGCTTTTGAAATTATCATGGAAAAGTGTTTATGACACTCTTCTCTGCAAGTTATAAAGAAAATCTTTACTGAAATTCCAAGTTTTGCTGACAAAAGATGGCATCCTACCAAAGGTACTAAGAGAGCTTAAAATGTTGAAAACATGAATAATCTACTGCAGCTTTTGCAATTGTTTAAGAGATATACACTTTGCTAAAAAAAAAAATCATAAAAAAACAATTTTAACACATGCGATAGTAATACAGGATGACGGTTCAATCATTTAAATGCTTGTTCAAATGCCCTAACATCAAATAACATAAGAGGAATTCTCTTTCTATATGGTTAGAAAAAAATTATTTGCAAACAAATGGAGAGATGCATTGGCTAAATCCTTTAGGTGACATTGGCAGATCTTGCAGTCAGTAACTATAGATCAAGATGAGACTACAGCTTGATACTGTATCTTTGCCCTATATACACCACAGTGGACACCATTCCACACTTTTAAGAGCCTGATATCCTAGATCACACTCAAACTATGGAATATCTGTACCATCTATGCTAGCCAAAACAAGACAAAATTGCAATGTCTAGTTTTTCTCTATATGTCACTTTTGTTTTATTCAATAAATATTCTCAGGTTATGAAAGATTGGTTGGTTGGTTGTGTTGGGGTTTAACGCCACTTTAACAGCTAAGGTCATATCATGGCGGTCGATGACGCACATGTGTTTCCTGGCTCTCTCATACCGGTACTAACACTACTTTCTTTCCAAAGCCACCGACTACTTTTCTCACATGCTTCAGCAGAGGTGAGAGGCGAAAATATGCCGGAAAGAGAGTTCGCCTCAACCGGGTATCGAACTCACAACCACCAGGTCATGAGTCCGACACGCTCACCACTGAGCCACCCGGGCGGGAGGTTATGAAAGAACTGAACATACATGTACACATGTATTGTCTTAAGATTTCAATTAGCAAAAATAGGCAAAACAAACAATTATAATCACTTACAAGTCTGCTGGTCGATACACAAACAGGATGCAACCTTGTTCTGAAAAGCACAGTCGTTACAATTTTTTCATCTTTTAACATGATTTTTTTCCTTTTCATTACAAATATCCACAGAATTAAACAGCACTCTAATTACAGCTATATCACTACCAAGGCTAATCTTACTCTAAATACAGGCACACATACAAAAGCTCTATGGAGAAAGTTTTGAATTCAAGGAAAATACCTTAAAGTTCCATGAAATTCATTTGAAAAAGAAAACAGTTAAGTTCTTTTCACAAGATATTTTCCCTTTCATTGAATGTTTTCAAAGATACCAACTGCAGAGACATTAATATTTGTGAATGAGTAGTAAATGTAATAGGATCACTTAACCCTTTCCCAAAAAACAAACTTTTGGACTGGACCAAACTGAAAGCATTTGCAGATGACGATTCAACTCTTGCAGAAAAGATGATTTCTGTCTATGATAGGGTAGAAAACATTGTGGGAAAAGGAGAAAATGCTGGTTACCAGCATTTTCTCCTTTCCCACAATGTTTTTAAAATGCTACTATACTAGACCCGTAAAAACCACGGACTGTTTGGGAATGGGTTAAGTATAAGATTTGTCTTTGAAAGGGTAGTATTATTATAATAGGAAATAAGGAAAATGCTAGTAATGTTTTCAAAGGTCTACTTTCATAAGGTCTTTCATCCTTTACCAGTTGTCAATATTTTAGACCCGTCCAATTTAAAGGATTTGCAGACAACCATTTCATATTGACCCAAATAATGAGATTTTTCTTTGACAGGGTAGAAAACATTGTGGACAAGAGCGGAAAATATTCGCAAGATATGCCCGTCCCACGCCAGTTGTTGAGGGGGATACTAATCATAAAGGGTAGGTAGAAGAAAATAGTAGTACAGCAGAAATCACGTAAGTGATTGAAATAGGCATGAATGTCTCCTCTAATGTAAAGGACACATGTTGTAGTTATGCAGCCATATGGCAGTGTAAAGTTCCATTCTGGATAAGCAAGACATACTGTGTATAATGAAGATCAAAGTGGAATTACTCAAAATCGCTCTAAGTTGAGTTATTGTTCATGCCCACTGTACTCGGCAATGTTGCAATAAATATGCATGCCAGGTGTGAAGTTGTTGAGATGAAAGTTATAGTCCAGACAAGCACTAAATGCTGTAAAAATGACCATCAAAGGGAAATACCTCAAAGACAGCACAAGGCAGAACTAGAACTCTTGTGCATTGCACTTCCAAATATGGCAAAAAATAACCATACCATATTTCAAGTCATTCCTACTTAACCCATTACCACACAATCCCTACTTTTGACGCCCCTGAGAAAGAAGCCTTCTGAAAACACTATAGGAAAAGGAGGAAATGCTGGTAACCAGCATTTTCTCCTTTTCCCACAGTGTTTTCTACCCTTCCCAGAAAAAATTTCCATTTTTTAGTCACCTTTATTTTGTCGTCTGCAAATGCTCTCAATTTGGACCAGTCTAAAATTATCTTGTGTGGTAAAGAGTTAAGATGACAAAGGTACCATATAAGCACCTTTTTCTGCGGTGACTTTATTTCTGCTTTATCTGCGGGGACATGCAGGAGCGCAGATTTAAAAGACGCGAAAATTTAGTCCAAATAAAAAGAATTTTTCTATCGTCGTCGTCATTGTTGTTCTTTTACTCGCTGTTGTTGTTTTTGGGGGGGGGGGGGGGGGAACACGTGTAAATTACATGTGTAATTATCAAACTCGGCATATTATTATTGTCTTTTTACCGTTACCTATTGAATTTCTAGTTAGAATAAAGGAAGCTTTGTCTGAGCATGAAATACACGCAAGTATGGTTATAAACTGGGACCATTTAGGTTTGAACTTGGTTCCTGTGTCAGAATGGACAATGGAAGTAGAAGGGTCTAAGCGATCTTAATTCTAAGTTTTAATGTTAAAAGTTACTGTACAATTAATTTACAGTTTGGTAGGTGCGACCTATTATTCACGCTTTACAATATTTGCATGCCGTTATGACATCACCTAAGGGTAGAAAACAAAGTTTATACTATTGTTAATTTCACACGTCGAACCATTTAAACCCTTCTCACCCTAATATCATTTCTCTTGAAGAGAACGAATCAAAATGAATTAATAACTAACAGATTCAGATCGGCAGGGATCTTGGAATCATTGGAAGAATATGTTCCTCTGGATTTGATACAGAAATAAATAGGGAATTGCAATGAATAAAATAGTTATTAGTTAACATTAAAAAAAATGTGTGTGTGTGTTTTTTAACTACATGAATATTGTCCTTTTAATTGAAGACGATAACAACGGAAATTAATTATAGAGTATACTTGTCCAAAATGGAAGCTGTTACCGGTACATCATCGAAATAAATCACAATAATAAAATCCATTTTTTTTTTAATCAGACTCACAAGCGCAGAAAAAAGGTACGCAGAATTTTAAACCCCGTTTTTTTCAAAATCCGCAGAATTTGGACCCCGCAGAAAAAAGTACTTATACGGTATGCTCCAGACTGCTCCAGACAAAGAAGAAATGCTATAAAAACGAAGATCAAAGGGGAATAACTCAAAATTTAAGCTAGGCATAGTTATGGTTCTTATGCAACACACTCTGTAATTTTTCAACAATCAGGCATACCAAATTTGAAGATGTGCAGACAAGAGATGACAGTCATATGCTGGACAAGCAGAAAATGTAAAAATGACAATCAAAGGGAAACAAGAGATGTTTGTAAAACATGTATGCCCCCCTAATGGCATCCAATGTGATTATAAACTCTTACGTTCAAAATGTAAAAACGAACAAAGGGTAATTACTCAGAAATTATTAATGATAAATTAACAATTCTTGGGCACTGTACTTCCCATTTAAGTGAACTATCAACTTTTAAAGTTTCATGATTTTACCTCACATACTTTTTGAGTTATGCTCCGGAAAAAAAAAAAGTATGAAAATCAACAAAGGGCAGTAATTGCAAAAATATAATGGGCAGAGTTATGGTTCTTGTGCAATGCACTTCTCCTGAATAAGATCTATCCACATATATGGTTTCAAGATGATACCTGAAAAACCTTTTGAGTTATGCTCTGGACAAAAATTAAGTATGAAAATCAACAAAGGGCAAAAGCTCCAAAAATATAATGGGCAGAGTTATGGTTCTTGTGCACTGCACTTCTCCTTAATGAGGTTAATCCACCTATAAGGTTTCAAGGTGATACCTGAAATACTTTTTGAGTTATGCTCCAGACAAAAATTAACTATGAAAATCAACAAAGGGCAATAACTCCAAAAATATGATGGGCAGAGTTATGGTACTTGTGCACTGCACTTCTCCTTAGTATAATCTATCCACCTATGAGGTTTTAGGATAATACCTGAAACACTTTTAGAGTTATGCTCCGGACAAAAATTAAGTATGAAAATCAACAAAGGGCAATAACTCCATAAATATGATGGGCAGAGTTGTTGTTCTTGTGCACTGCACTTCTCCTTAATGAGATCTATCCACCTATGTAGTTTCAAGATGATACCTGAAATACTTTTTGAGTTATGCTCTGGACAAAAATTAACTATGAAAATCAACAAAGAGCAATAACTCCAAAAATATGATAGGCAGAGTTATGGTTCTTGTGCACTGCACTTCTCCTTAATAAGATCTTTTCACATATAAGGTTTCAAGGTGATACCTGAAATACTTTTAGAGTTATGCTACGGACAAAAATTAAATATGAAAATCAACAAAGGGCAATAACTCCAAAAATATGATGGGCAGAGTTATGGTACTTGTGCACTGCACTTCTCCTTAATGAGATCTATCCACCTATGAAGTTTCAAGGTGATACCTAAAATACTTTTTGAGTTATGCTCTGGACAAAAATTAAGTATGAAAATCAACAAAGGGCAATAACTCCAAAAATATGATGGGCAGAGTTATGGTTCTTGTACACTGCACTTCTCCTTAATGAGATCTATCAACCTATGTAATTTCAAGATGATACCTGAAATACTTTTTGAGTTATGCTCCGGACAAAAATTAAGTATGAAAATCAACAAAGGGCAATAACTCCAAAAATATGATGGGCAGAGTTGTTGTTATTGTGCACTGCACTTCTTCTTAATGAGATCTATCCACCTATGTAGTTTCAAGATGATACCTTAAATAGTTTTTGAGTTATGCTCCGGACAAAAATTAAGTATGAAAATCAACAAAGGGCAATAACTCCAAAAATATGATGGGCAGAGTTATGGTTCTTGTGCACTGCACTTCTCCTTAATGAGATCTATCCACCTATGAAGTTTCAAGATGATACCTTAAATAGTTTTTGAGTTATGCTCCGGACAAACTTGGTCTACGGACCGACCGACCGACGGACCGACGTACTGACGGACCGACGGACCGACCGACAAGTGCAAAGCAATATACCCCCATTTCTTCGAAAGGGGGGCATAATAACTCAGACAGCATGAGGTAGTTACAGTTCTTTTGCACAGCACTCCCTATTATTGCAAAAAACATAAAAGCCAAGTTTCAAGTCAATTGTACTGGAGATGACAAAGTTATGCTCCATACAAGGACTTAACGCTGCCAACCAACCCAGGCAGATGTTAGTACGCCAAGGATGATCCCATAATACATCCTGTCTTCGACAGTTACCAGCATTTCTCCTTCTCCCACAATGTTTTCAAAAGGGTTCTTCTGCAGGGTTGTTAAAACTGGACATTATGCAGTATAGGGTTAAAACGAGGTGTTGTTTGGTAATGGGTTACAAATATTGCGAATTCCACATTATCAACCAGGCCGATTTCTTCACACCCAGGGACAACAAAGCCTAACCCTTTCCCAAACAATCCCTGGTTGTTTCGATCCTAAGATAGATGCCTTTTGAAAACACAGTGGGAAAAGGAGAAAATGCTGGGAACCAGCATTTTCTCCTTTTCCCACAATGTTTTCTACCCTGCTGGAAACAAATTCCATTGTTTGAGTAATGTTTATTTTGTTGTCTGCAAGTGCTTTCAATCTGGACCAGTCTAAACTTTTGTTGTTTGTTAAAGGGTTCGGCTCTAACCTGTGTCTTTTATGTCTGCCTGTGCCTTCTCACTGAGCTGACTGATCTTTAACTTCTCATGGTAGGCCAGTGCAAGGATATCATCACCAGTTACATTCACTACTTGTTTACCAATGTATGGGAACATTGCAGCAAAACCCTGATGTAAAATTATTAAATTCAAAAGCATTATTACATACTAGTATTCTAATATGAACTAAAGGGTAATCAAGTTCAACTCACTAGTCTGTGGTGACTCAAGTTATTACTAGTCTGTGGACAACAATGTAAAGTGATATTTTATCAAATGAATTATAGTAAAGAATTACCATTTTATGAGCTTCACAGTCACGAATTGCATTTTTCATAATCTGTGTAAAAGAATGCATAAGTATAATTCACTGTTTGTTCACAATATTGTATTTTAAAATACTTTAAGCAAAAGGATAAGTACTTTATGCAAAAACATAAATATTTGTACAAAAAAAAAGATAAATATATATCTGACCTCCTCTGTAAACATATAAGGACATGTTGTGTCACAAGGAATCCAGAGATCAGTGCATAGGTGTAATATCTGTACCCCAGCATTAGGTGATATCTATAAGGAAAAAAAACATTAACCCCTTACAACATAATTCCACCTTCTAAAGGGTCCGAGATCGGTTGTGTGGGGTTAAATGCTATTTTCAGCACTATTTCAGTTTTATCCCGGCAACAAGAGTAACTATTCATGCTTTCCTGGAGTTTCTGTAGTCTGCACAACATCCTATCAAAGCCAGTAGTTTTTTTTCCTGAGTAACCATCTTAAAACAGTTATCAGCGATGGTAGCAGAATGAATCCTATTACAATTTTTATCACCAATCCTCTGAAAGAAATTGGCAAAGCTGGGATCAAACCAGTGACCACTATCCTTGAGTCCTGTACAAAACTGACTGTGCTACAGTGGCTTGGCTTAAGGATCCTGAAAACGAAGCCTTTTGAAAACATTGTGGGAAAAGAAAAAATGCTGTTAAACAGCATTTTCTCCTTTTCCCTCAATGTTTCCTATCCTTCACAAAACAAATTTCAATATTTGAGCAACACTTATTTTGTCATCTACAAAAGTGTATCAGTGCTTACCTACACTAAGCAAGCATACAATGAGTTCCCAATGAGGGCAAAGATATTCATATATACCTGTACTAAGCAAGCACCTGTCTTTATCAAGCACAATAACATATGCAACACTTTTTTTTCTTTAATTCTTCTTATTTGCTAGGCCTAAATCTATCATACCATACTGAATGATAAATTGAAATTTTGTAGGTAGGTGTTTCTTCGGTGATAAATCTAACATCTAGTGTATCAAGACCGTAAAATCTAAGTACCGCAAAGTCTACATAACATCTAAATAAAATCTAAGTTAAGCAAAGCCCGTAAGTTTTGGAACTGTCACATATTAACTAACTGATTTTCTTTTTTAACCCATTACCACAGAATCCCTACTTTTGACGACCCTGAGGCTGAAGCCTTTAGAAAACATTGTGGGAGAAGGAAAAAAATGCTGGTAACCAGCAGTTTCTCCTTTTCCCACAATGTTTTCTATCCTTCTCAAACCAAATTTCAAATTTTCCGTTACATTTATTTTGTCGTCTGCAAAAAAGTTAAGTAGATGTCCCAAAACCAAAAGTCAGACAAGACAAGCTGTCATACTGTTTTTTTTTTCCAATAAAGTGTTAACAAATATATTTAGCATGCTAAGCACTCAAAAACGTTCAGGTAGTAAACTTACATTTGTTTGTAAATGTTTCAGGTTGTTTTTGATGAGTTTGCGGACAAACAATGAAGAAAGAAACCACTCCTTTCCATCATTTCTGCGTATCAGTGTGTTGGCATCAAAGTTGTCTGATATCTTGAAGAAACTCCTGAACAAAAAAATAAAAAAGATTCATAACAAAGAAACGAAAAAAAAAAACAGGAACAACTCAAGGTGACTGTATTAGCTTATGGGACCAATATCAATTTGCATGGAGTATTCAGCTTGATCTTAATTCTTGCCCCCGTCCTATTTTGTAAAAGCACGGCAATTTTGTGTACAACAGCCACAAAACTGCCACAAGGTATGTTTCATGTGAAAAAGTTTATCCAATTTACATAATATGCTATGGGGAGAGGCTAGGTTTGCAATCTACAAGGAAATATCAAATAAAATTTATCTGAGAAATGATACTGAAAGTGGGGGACTGGGAGATCTGTTCAAGGATTCTTGAAGCTGTTATCTTGCTTCAAGCCTTTTAAACCTATACTAAGTCATCAAAACTTTTACCAACCTTGATAAGCAAGATTTTTAAAAACATTGAGGGAAAAGGAGAAAATACCGGTAACAGCATTTTCTCCTTTGCCCACAATGTTTCTTTCCCATCTGACAACTTTCACAATTTTAGCCACATTCAATTTGTCACCCACATACTTATGCTTTAGGTTCGAACAAGTGTATAATTTTGTTGTTGGGTTAAGGGTTCAACTTTTTGTGAATTTTGCTTTCTTGTCAGAAAACTTTGCAAGTATATAGTTACTTACTCTTTCTCAGCTTTACCTCAACACTCCCTTCAGAAAATCTTTTCACATGTGCAAACTCATGTACACGAGCTTTCGGCAGTACAACCACCTTCTTCTAGTGTGATCCTCTAATACAATGCCTGCAGTAATGTTCCATTTAACATTATTGCAGGCATTGCATCCCAGGATCACACTAGAAGGCAGCCGTTGTACTGCCGAAAGCTTGTGTACATTATTATAATTAAAAAGTATATTTCTCAAGAAGTGGATATCATATTTTGTGCAAACTCAAATAGGAAAAGATTTTGGCAAACAAATTTCTCATGATGAAAAATTTATTTCTTCCTACATATTGTGAATTCAAGCTTCTTACAACAAGCTGTTTTTAAGTCGTACATGTATATCAAAATACTGGTTTAGGCAGCTAGTGTGTTAACCCTTTGCCACACAGCAAAATTTTTAGATCAGTCCAAATTGAAAGCATTTACAGATGACAGTTTCAATGCGGCTCATATCAAATGGTTTTTCTTTGGTAGGCTAGAAAACTCTATTTATTCTCTATTTTCAATTTTGAAATCAAAATCTTACCTGAACATAAGGTTAAGCACATAATCTATTGTCATTCCATTATTGTTTACAAAAAAAAAAAAAAAAAAAACTCACTTGAATTGAAAATATTCCATGTAACACTGAGGTTAAGAGTTATTTTAACAAGTGTTTACTTACTTGATTTTGAACCATTCATCATCATCAGGTGAAAAAAACCCAAATGCCTCGTCCACCTCAGTTTTATGAATATTGATTAGCTGCTTTGGTACACAACTGCAATAAAGGAAACAAGGCTAATATTTCACAAATACATGTACTTCATCTGTTTTCTTTCATGAATTATCATGGCTTAACACTTTACCCCATAAGGCATTTCTATGGTATCTCTAAATGACCCTAAATAACAGCAAAGATGAAGCCGTTTCTTATGTATATATGACTCTTTTTGATAGCATAGAAAACATTGTGACAAAAGGTGAAATTGCTTGTCACAAGCAATTTCACCTTTTGTCACAATGTTTTCCAAAGGCTCCTACAAGCAATGTGTCGAAATGAGTATCTATGGAGTAAAGGGTTAACCCTTTACCAAACAACAAATTTTTGTACTGGACCAAATTCAAAGCATCTGTAGACAACAAATTAAATCTTGTTGATATAATGATTTCTGACTGTTAGGGTAGAAAATTTTGTGGGAAAAGGAGAAAATGCTGGTTACCAGCATTTTCCCCTTTTCCCACAATGTTTTCTACAGGCTTCTTTCTCAGGGTCTTTAAAAAGTCAGGATTGTGTGGTAAAGACTTATAACCCTTTCCCACACAACAAGATTTTACTTTTGTTAAAACCCAAAGCAATTGCAGACAATAAACATGGGTCAAATTATAGAAGTTTCTTTTGCTAGGAGAGAAAACTTCGAAAAGGAAAAACTGCTTGCCACCTTTTCTCACAATGTTTTCGAAAGAGCCCTTCCCCAGGGTTCTTAAAATTCGCAATAGTGTGGTGAAACGTTAACACAAATACATGCACATGTATTCTGATAAACATAATACATCAAAATTGAGCAGTTCGATACAATAGAAATTTTTTTATAATTTTTAGATAGAGGTACATGTACAAAACTAACATGTAATTAAGCTCATAGTTAGTCTATCATCAAATCTGGCTACACAGTACACTGCATTATCTGCATCATTTAAGCTGACCCAGGTCAAAATCATTTACATAAATCTATATTCTATTTTGACCCTCGGCATTTCTCGACATATGTACCAAATGGTCTGTCTCGGCATTTTTTCATGCGGGTTATGCCAATCAATCTTTATCTTACTAGATAGGTTAATTGAAACTTTCCGGTCAAAAGTAACAAAAAGCAAATATTGCAATTTCAAAGTCTTCTTTTCGGGAGATATATCTCTTCATTGGACAGTGTATATACAAGATCAGACTGCACGTTTTGTGCAGTCTGATCTTGGATAAACACTGTCCGCAAAAGCGGCTTGAGTCGTGCTTTGCAGGCTCAGGGTTAAATTGATTACCATGTATATGTAATTTTCCCAATAATAGTTGGAGATCTATTTTTATGCCTACTTATATATTCAGCATAAAGGTAGGGATCAGGTTAAATGAAGGCTTACTGTGTATATCTAACTTTCCCAACAATAGTTGGAGATCTATTTTTAGGCCTACTTATATATTCAGCATAAAGGCCAGGATAAGGTTGAATAAAGGCTTGCCATGTATATCTAACTTTGCCAATATTAGTTGGAGATCTATTTTTATGCCTACTTATATATTCAGCATAAAGGTCAGGATAAGTTTAAATGGAGCAGTCAATTCTTTCTTATTATCGAGATTAACTCTTTACCAAACAATCCCTGGTTTTTACGACCCTGAACCTTTTGAAAACATTGTGGGAAAAGGAGAAAATGCTGTAACCAGCATTTTCTCCTTTTCCCACAATGTTTTCTACCCTGCTGGAAACAAATTTTAATTTTTGATTTAAGTTTAATTTGTCGTCTGCAAGTGCCTTCAGTTTGGATCAGTCTAAAATTTTGTCGTTTGGTAAAGAGTTAAAGAAGAACATCTATATGAACTCTTTTTTTCCCCAAGGCATCAAATTGGTGCATGAATAAAAGCTTTAACATAACTTACACATTAAGTCATGATTTTGAGCATACACCTGCATTTTTACTTGCAATTGTGATGACCACTTTATGGGGAGTCCATAAAGCTAGGTCCTGAGTTCGATACCCGGGAACGGGTGTCAACTTTGGGATTTTTCATAGGCCCACACATTCGGTGCGAGTACTAGCGTAGTTACCAGGAAGCAGAATTGAGAGAGATTGGATTAAGTTGTAAGAACCTGTTTCTCAATCGATGTAAAATAAATATGTTTAAACTATTGGAACAGTAAAAACAGTGTGAAATAAAACTAATGCAAAAAGGTTCTATATTTGTGGTTTTAGATTTTACTGTATATGTGGATATATATGTGTTGAAAAAAATGTGCAAATTATCAATTAGGTACATTTAGCAAATGGAAATGTCAGCAAATTCAAGACATTCAATGTTTATTGGTATATTTGTAGTAAATTACATGAACAGAGAAGTTAGCAAATAGATTTCAAATTTGCAAAATCTCAACAAAGTTCTACTTATATTTGGTTAACTCTTTACCACACAATCCTGACTTTAACGACCATGAGAAGGAAAGCTTTTGAAAACACTGTGGGAAAAGGAGAAAAATGCTGGTAACCAGCATTTTCTCCTTTTCCCACAGTGTTTTCAACCCTTCCAAAGTCAAAATTCAATTTTTGTTTAACATTTACTTTGTCGTCTGCAAATGCTTTCAATTTGGACTAACCTTAACTTCTGTCGTCTGGTATAGCGTTAAATCATCAGGAGTGGGTACTGAAAATTTACATAAGCTATCTGCAGCAGAAGTTATACAGCAAATATAGAGATGACAAATCTTTCAATAGAAGAAAATTACATCACATACATACTGATGACAAAAATTTTACAGGATGATAGACATCATTTACTAGAGTATCTAATCAGTAGTAGGAAAAAGAGACACTGCATGTTAAGTCTTTACCACACAATCCTGACTTTTAATGACCCTGAGAAAGAAGCCTTTTGAAAACATTGTGGGAAAAGGAGAAAATGCTGGTAACCAGCATTTTCTCCTTTTCCCCACAATGTTTTCTACCCTTCCCAAAAGAAATTTCCATTTTTGAGTCACATCTATTTTGTCACCTGCAAGGGCTTTCAGTTTGGACAAGTCTAAAATTTTGTCGTTTAGTAAAGATTAAAAGCTCTCTACAATAACTGTAAAAGCAGAAATTCAACAATTTATAAATGTTGATGGATTTAGATGTGCTTTTTTTGTATACCTTGGGTCAACTACATGTGGTGGTATAGGAAAAAGTTGTTTTTCTACTTTGGTCCTGGTCTGTAGAAACCTGTTTGTCACCTCAGTGGTCCACTCAGCTTCCAGCAGCACCACTTGTGGCATTAATTGAAGAGCGTAACCATACTTCTTTTTTTCTTCTTCCTTGGGTTTAGGTGCTGCTTTTGCTTTCTCCTGCTGTTTAGCTGTTCAATATCATAAGTAAAAGAACTGTCACGATACAAAAACCACAAAAATCAACAATCTAGATTTGTCCACATTTAAGACTTCCATCGATGCCAAATAGAATGTGGCTCAACTTATGGGATCTGTCTCTGAAAGGATAGAAAGCATTTTGGGAAAAAAAGAAAATTCTAGTGATCACAACCTGCTTTATTTCTTGTGATATTTTTAAACTATCCATTTTCACACAGCTATTAAAACTGCTGCCTCATGAATGTACCAATTTACAAAAGCTTACATTTTACTCTTTTTTCAGTAAAGTATAACCAGTCTAAAGAAAACATGGGATATCAGAAACAATGAGGCAAATCAAGAAAATGCTTAGAAAATTATAATCATTTACGATTCTGTCCTTTGACGTAACAAAGAAATATCAACTTTCAGAGACAGTGGGGATGGAATATCATGTTGCAATATATATTGTGTTCTGTTAAGTTTTTCCAAGCTTTCTCTTTTCATCCAATACCACACAATTCCTACTTTTGATGACCCTGAGAAAGAAGCCTTTAGAAAACATTGTGGGAAAAGGAGAAAATGCTGGCACCATCATTTTCTCCTTTTCCCACAATGTTTTCTACCCTCCACAAAACATATTTCAAATTTTCAGTCACTTTGATTTTGTCATCTGCAAATACTTTTGGTTTGGACAAACCTAAAATTTTGTCATTTGGTAATGAGTTAATCTCCATTTCTTCTACTAACACAATTTTACTATACTATCTATATCAATTTTCAGGTGTATCTTTCTCAACTGGCATTTTCTTCTCACCTCACAAATATCACTGATATCTAAATGTTCTCCAGTTCTGAGTATTGTTTGAACAATCAGGGTGTTGACCATCAATTTTACTAATAGGAAATGGTACATAAATCCATCTGTGACAAAGTATTTTTCTAAGGAACATTCTTAACTCATTACCACACGAGAAAATTTTGGACTGGTCCAAATTGAAAGCATTTGCAGACAACAACATAAAGGTGATTGAAAAATAGAAATTTGTTCTGGGAAGGGTAGAAAACACTGTGGGAAAAGGAGAAAATGCTGGTTACCAGCATTTTCTCCTTTTCCCACAGTGTTTTCAAAAGGCGTCTTTCTCAGGGGGCATCAAAAGTAGGGATTTTGTGGTAATGGGTTAAGAGCCACTTAGTCACAACAAGCATAAGTATGTTCCATTATTCAGCGTAACATTAATACTTTTTATTTGTTAAAGTCCCTTTTACAGGATAGTGACTCCTTTTCCTCCAACATAATCGAGAGAAATTTTTGTATTATACCTTTAACCCATGGAAGTTCCCTTGTCTTTGTAAGCAGGGCACAGAAGAATCCAGAAGTACTATTATCATGTGGCAAGACTCTTGCACTGTAATACAAAAACATAATAGGAAATAGCAGTGGGTCTGTATTCACCAACCATTCTTGAGAATATTCTTAGTCTTATTCTCCAAGGTTTTCTAAATTTGTAACTAACACAACTTCTGATTGGCTAAACTGAATGGTTTAGCCAATCAGAAGTTGTGTTACATACAAATGTAGAAAATTATGGAGAATAAGACTAAGAACGTTCCTAAGAATGGTTGGTGAATACGGGTCCTGATGTTCCAATATCACTACAGTAATGATTGTTAACATTTACAGCACAGCTCTAACTCTGTATGTGACAGTAAGAATTAAAACTTGTCCAAATTCAAAGCATTTGCAGACAATAAATTAAATGTGGTTTAAACGCGGAGATTTATTTGGGAAAGGACAGAAAGCATTGTGGGGAAAATGTTGGTACCAGCATTTTCTCCTTTATCCCAAATGTTCTCAAAAGCCTTTTTCCTCAGGATCATTAACACTTGGGATTAAGTGTAAAGGGATGAAAATGCCAAAGGACAGTTTCATAAAAAGAATAACAAGCAATGACTCAGCAACTTTTTAATTTCACTGAAATAAGTACTCTTGGGTCAAAAAACATTTTGCTTTAGAACTGAAATTTTGCTTCATTAAAAATTTCTATAATCCATCAAATAGCATGTGAGAAAGAATTGCTTTCCTCTTCTTTTTTTGAAACAGATCACCCCTGTTGTGTTTATGTTTGCATTCACAGATACCTTTGAGTAAAATTTGTTCATGTTTAAATAGATTACCTGGATAATATCATATTGTACAATATGATTGCTGAAACTAGGCCAAAGTCTTTTTTTTTTTCAGCCAAAAAAAAAAAAAATCACAGACAAAATATATAGAGAATTGGAAATATACTGTAGTCAGCTATGTGTCACTTATTTAAAGATTTTGATTGCCTGATTTATGGTGTTTAACACTGTTTTCAACATTATTTCAGAGCACCTATCTATGCTTTGATCGAATTTCTTTTACCAGTATCCCCACAAGATTCATTACAAGCTACTGGTTGCTTCCCAACATGACAACTGTCAAAACAATGGTCAGCAGTGAAAGAGGAATTAATTCTGTTGCAATGAATACCATCAATCTTTGGAAAGAGAATGTACCAACGGCCCTCTGTTCTCAAGTCCTGTTCATTACTGACTGATCTATGAGGGATCAGCTCTTGATCTAAAGATGAAGGGTAAAGACTTAATCTGTTCAATAAGTCTTCTTTATCTTGGTTTAATGAAATAAACCTCAATTTGGTAGAATAAATCTTAACCCTTTCCCAAACAAGCCCTTTTTTTCATGTGTCTGCAGTACAAGTCTTTTGAAAACATTGTGGGAAAAGAAGAAATTGCTCTTAACGAGCAATTTCTCCTTTTCCCACAGTGTTTTCTACCCATTTGGAGAACTTTCTGCCATTTTTATCAAATTTGAAATTGTCGTCTGCAAACTCTTTGAGTTTGGAAGAGTCAAAAATTTGTCGTTTGGGAAAGGGTTAATTTCAGAAATTTAAGGCTATATTGGCCAAAGCCCTGAAAACTGCAGATTCAAGCACATAAAGTGCAGTCTGATCTTCATCTAGACTATCAACAATGAACAAACAGAACTAAAATCTCTCCTGCAATAGATAGCATTAGAACATACCATCTTTCCATGCGGAATGCTAGAGCTTCTTTAGGTTTTGGCGGAAACACAGATTCTGGGAAATTCTTCTTAAACTCATCTGATGTCTCAGCATAGTTAAGGTAGAAGAATCCCTCTTGGGACATTACCTACAGAAAAAGTAGATCTGGTTGAGTTTAATGCATACCTTTTTTGAAGTAATTTTTTAAAGATCTTATTAAGATGTCAATCAGTCCGATCGATAATTAGCTCATAAAATAATGGTCAAGATGTCTTTTCTATGTCAATGCAAAGGCAATCCAAAAAACAAGTATGTAAGTAAAATAGATGAAAAATGCACTTATGAACTCACTGAGTAATTCACTCATAAAGTTGTACTTAACCCATTACCACACGATCCCTAATTTTGACAAACCTGTGAAAGAAGCATTTAGATACCATTGTGGGAAAAGGAGAAAATGCTGGTAACCAGCATTTTCTCCTTTTCCCACTATGTTTTCTAACCTTCACAAAACAAATTTCAAATATTCGGTCACTTTTGTTTTGTTGTCTGCAAATGCTTTTGACTAGGACAAACCTAAAATTTTGTCGTTTGGTAATGAGTCAAACATTAAAGGTAACCTTCCCCTGGTAAATCACAACTTGAATCTCATACAATATTCATTAACAAAGATATCTATTTATCAAACATATCAAAGGGAAAGAAATAAAATCTGTTCAAATCTTACCAAAAATATTCCTCTTATTTTGGTCTTATGTCTGCTTCACTCCAAAATTACAGCTGATTTTTCAAGAAGGGACATAGGGCTTAGGTAGGAGCTTGTCAAATATCTATGTCTATTTGATATGCCATGTCAGTTTTTCTTTTAAGAACTGAAGTATTTACTCTTTTGCATAAAACAAGAGCTGGCATGCAAGATGACCAAAAGTATGTAATGCATGTGAACCAACTTTTAAGAATTAATATGACTTTGTAGCATTTATGAAACTGATACTGGCAATGTGTATTTCCACAAATAACTACATGTATACCACTATCAATAAAAACTACCTGTACTTTTTAGTTTTTCATTAGCTAAAGTAAAAAACAAAGACAAAGACAGGTATCTATGGAAGTTAACCAGTATATAATAATATGATGAAATAGTGAAAGTGAAACAACTTTCTTAATTATTATCTCCAAGTTACTGACTGCATTACTTTGCTGACATTTTCCTCTGACAAAACTTGCGAGAAATCTGAGCTCTGTTCACTCTTTGAGGAACCAAACATTCTTAGTATTTTTCTTGTTTCATAGAGTGCTGAGTAAGCTTTAACTCATTCCATTTCAAAGGAGATAAGGACACTAGGACAACGAAGTTTGGGACGAAGAGGCACTTTATAGGAAAATTTTGGACAAAGACGACAAAACAAGTGTATGATTCTGTAAGCCCCTAACAATGATGCCTGGGAATAGAATTATAGAAAAAAATCATAAAAATACCTCCTCCTTCAGATATCACAATAACTAAGAAAGTAGAATGTATAAAAGATCCTATATATCATGAACTTAACATATCAAACATGATAGAAAATCTATTTCACCAGCTGTATGGTCATTCATTTAACATAAAATTTGATCTGTAATTGTAAAGGTAAGTTTCTGCTAAAGGATTATAGCATGTTAACTCTATACCAGATGATAAAATTTTGACTTTGACCAAATTAAAACATTTGAAGACAACAATTTAAATGCAACTTAAATAATGAAATTTGACCCTGATAGTGAAGAAAACACTGTGGGAAAAAGAGAAAAACCAGCATTTTCCTTTTCCCTCAGTGTTTTCAAAAGGCTTTTTCCTCCAGGGTGTTAAAAGTTCTCATTGAGTAGTAAAGGATTAAAACTATGACTTTTATTTTACTTTCATAGCAACTGCATGTGAACATCAAAGTAACAAATCACATAACAAATCACTGAATAAGAAATCAATGTAACCAGTTATAGAAACATTTACTGCATACCTTCAGTGGCCTGCATACTGACACAAAAAAAGAAAACCAAAAGACACAGGCAGTACAAAATGTGTTTTAATCATAAGGTAATTTATGAACAGGTACCTTCCATGTATTCATTCCTGGTCTAAATTTAAAATCTGTCATCAGTCTTCGGATATCCACCAAATCGACTGTCCCTACAAAGAAATGAGCTTCCTTCAGTTTTAAAAACCTTGGTAAAAGTTTGGTTAAAGGTTGACTAATTAAACAAGAGGGCCATGATGGCCCTGTATCGCTCCACTGGCTTTTTAACCCTTTACCACACAAATTGAAGTGTTCATGACCATGAAAAAGAGGGCCTTCAACAACAATGAACACAGTCAGGCAATACAAGCAGATTAATTTATTAGCATGAAAGGTAAAATCCTTGGAAAAATAAGCTAAATGATAGAAACCTTACTCTGAATTTATTATTCACCTCATGTGAGCATAACTATTAGCATCAAAATGAATCACACTCCTTGAAAACAGAATATTTTCTATCAAAAAACTTAATGTCTAGCACAATCATGTATCAAAGTAGTTTGATAATCAAGGGAAGTAAATAGTACCAAACTTTATCTTTCATAAAAAGAGTTATTTCCCTTGATTAATGTTTAAATTGAAGTGACTATATTTTGAAGCCCATGTTTAAACTTGTGATCCCTGAATGGAGGCAATTTTGACCCCAGACCTACAATATGAAACTAGAATGTGTGTTTATAAACAAGAAGATTTTTTAATCTTGCCCAATAAAAAGCCCTGTAAAACAAGTTTGCTCAATAAAAGGCCCTCTAAAATATGTGACCCATGAGACAGGTTTATCAAGTTTTCACTGTAAAAGCCAATGTAAAACTCGTGACCCCTGGGGTGGGGTCAAACTTGACCCCCAAAGTTAAAATTTGGGCCCTCTTGGTAGAGGCCCATAAGATAAAGCTACACGCAAAATGTGGTAGCCCTAGGCCTTATGGCTATGTACGAGTAGATTATCAAAGTTTCCCTATATAAGCCCATGTAAAACTTGTGACCCCCCGTGACGGGGCTAAATTTGACCCCGGGGCTATAATTTGGGCACCCTTTGATAGAGACACCCTAGATGAAGTTACATGCAAAATTTGATAGCCCTAGCCCTTACAGCTAGGTACGAGTAGATTATTAAAGTTTCCCTATATAAGCCCATGTAAAATTTGTTCCCCCCCGGGGCGGGGCCAAATTTGATCCCAGGGCTATAATTTGGACACCCTTGGTAGAGGTCCACTAGATAAAGCTACATGCCAAATTTGGTAGTCCTAGGCCCTATGGCTAGGTGGAAGAAGAATTTTAAAGTTCTCCCTATATAAGCCCATGTAAAACTTGTTACCCCCGGGGCGGGGCCAATTTTGACCCCAGGGCTATAATTTGGACAATGTTGGTAGAGGTCCACTAGATAAAACTACATGCCAAATTTGGTAGCCCTAGGTCCTATGCCTAGGTAGAAGAGGAATTTTAAAGTTCTCTCTAAATAAGCCCATGTAAAACTTGTGACCCCCGGGGCGGGGCCAATTTTGACCCCAGGGCTATAATTTGAAGAAACTTGGTAGAGGTCCACTAGATAAAGCTACATGCAAAATTTGGTAGCCCTAGGCCTTACGGTTTCAGACAAGAAGATTTTCAAAGATTTTTAAAATTTTTCAGTTTTGTTGCCATGGCAACCAGAGTTTTTGAAGGATTTAAATTCTTTCAAGAAATTCTGAAGAGGACCTTGACAGGATCATTTCTGTAAAGTTTCATCAAAATTGGATGGGTAGTTTCAGAGAAGAAGGTGTTTAAAGAAAAAGTTAACGCACGGACGGACGGACGGACGCACGCACGACGGACAACCGGCCATGACATTAGCCCGCTGGCCTTCGGCCAGTGGAGCTAAAAAGCAGTTCTTTGACAGTATACTGGTTAACCCATTACCACACAATCCCTACTTTTGATGCCCCTGAGAGAAAAACTTTTTAAAAACATTGTGGGAAAAGGAGAAAATGCTGGTAACCAGCATTTTCTCCTTTTCCCACAATGTTTTCTACCCTTCACAAAACAAATTTAAAATTTTCATTCACTTTTATTTTGTCGTCTGCAAATGCTTTCAATTTGGTCCAGTCTAAAATATTGTTGTCTGGTAATGGGTTAAATCCAGTCTGCCAGTTCACTTTATCACACAAAAGGCCCCTAGTGTTCAATAACATGTACTCTGTCCCAGACAACAGAATTTACAATTGTTGTGTTTGTCTCTTTCAAACATAACCAGGGTAATGAATGTAATACAATGTAATTGTCTGTTAAGAGTTAACCCCTTTCCGCAATGTAACGTTCTAACAACATTGAAGAAGACGACTTTTGAAAACATTATGGAAAAGCAAAATAATGCTAGTCACCAGCAATTTCTCCTTTTCCCCCAACTTAATCTATTCCATCAGAAACAGAAATCATCATTTAACCTACATTTATTTTGTTGTCCTCAAGTGCTTATAACTTGGCTGAGTTAAAATTATGTTGTTCTGTTCAGAGTTAACCCATTACCACACAATCCCTACTTTTGACGACCCTTAGAAAGAAGCCTTAAGAAAACATTATGGGAAAAGTAGAAAATGCTGGTAACTAGCATTTTCTCCTTTTCCCACAATGTTTTCTACCCTTTACAAAACAAATTTCAAAATTTCAGTTTTTTTTTATTTTGTTGTCTGCGAATGCTTTCAATTTGGACCTGCCTAAAATTTTGTTGTGTGGTAAAGCATTAAGAAATTTATACAGTAGAAAATCTGATTCTTTGCATCAGCAGTAAACATGGTAATTACTTCCTTTTGGATACACATATGGATGCAATATTCACGAATGCCTATGGCAAAGTTATATTTAACTTTTTTCCCAAACAGTCTTCAGCTTAAACAATGAAAAAGAACACTTTTGAAAGCAATGTGGGAAAAGTACAAAATGCTGATAACCAACATTTCCTCCCTTTTCCAAAATGTGTTCTCCCCTTTCTGAGGCAAACCCCGGCAAATTTATTTTGCACACGATTTTGTTGTATACACAATCTTTCAATTTGAAGCAGTCTAAATTTTTGCTGCTGTGTGATATAGTAGAGTTAACTCTTTACCAAATGACAATATTTTAGACTGGTCCACATTAAAAGCATTTGCAGACGACATAATAAAAGTGACTAAAAATTTGATTTTTTTTTAATGAAGGGTAGAAAACACTGTGGGAAAAGGAGAAAATGCTGGTAACCAACATTTTCTCCTTTTCCCACAATGTTTTCTATAGGCTTCTTTTACAAGGGCGTCAAAAGTAGGGATTGTGTGGTAATGGGTTAACCCTTAGGCTGCTAGCGTAACTCACTGACCTTTTATAGACAGAATGTAGAGTCTGATCTCGGATCTTCACTGTCAGACAATGAGATATCTTACTCAGGAGAAATAAGATAAAAACTGCTAACTCTGGTTGCTGACTATTGGTTTGAAAGTTTGAGTCATTTAGCAGGATAAGAGTCTATTGCACAGTGTATGTCTGCAATTTTGAAGGACAAACAAAGCAAGTTTCCCGACTGCCTCATCTTCGCAAGCCAAGGCTGATGATTCACTATGTTACCCCACCTTTGGTGGATCAAGCTTGATTTTAACATTACCCCCGATACGCTTTTTCATTGGAACCAGCCAGCTCTAACTGCAATGAATGAAATCGCTCGTAGTATTTCATCTTTGATAAAAATAGAACAAGGTAACTACCTTTCATATAGAAGGTAAACATGGAAATCCACATGGATGTCTGCGTATCGCTTCATGTGTTTTCCTAAGCGGTTTGTAAAACGATATCTCATTTGCTTTCAGAAATATGATGTAAAGTGGGGTAATAAACCAGCATCCAATAGAGGGCGCATCAAAGGAATCTCGAAATCAGGCTCAATCAGCCAAGGTAAGATCCACTTAGTGATCGTAACCTTGGCTCGCGAAGATGCGACTGCCTGACCTAAATGGAAGATCTTACAAACAAAGCCATAAACATGGTCTTTGATGGATAAACAATTAGGGGATTTTGTTTTATAGATGGGCTCTGACAAAAGCCTGCGTTTTACTGACCACTAGCCTCTTTCAGCATTGCCATAACAACAGCTTCATTCTCTATGGGATTTAGGGATGTGGTACAGTACAAGACCATGCCTCCCTGTGTAACCAGCTCCATACCTCTTCTAAGTACAGCTAGCTGATCCCTGTAAAGCAAGTGGTGGCAGTATAGTTTTGTTGTACCATGTATTAACCCTTTACTCCATAGATACTCATTTCTAAGCATTGCTTGTAGGAGTGTTCGGAAAACATTGTGGCAAAAGGTGAAATTGCTCGTGACGAGCAATTTCACCTTTTGCCACAATGTTTTCTATGCTTCTATTCAAAAGGTGTCATATACACATAAGAAACAGCTTCATCCTTGCTGCTATTTAGGGTCAAGTAGAGATACCACAGAAATGCCTTATGGGTTAAGGGTTAAGTATGTTGAATCATGGGTACATGTTCAATTTTTGTACTGAAAGTAGATATAAGTTTGATATTCTTTTCTTTACATTCATACATGCTTAACCAAACAATATATATATTTTTTTAATCAACCATACTCCGTACATTTGCTGTTGCTCAGCACCTTACCAAGCACTACAAGTTGAGACTAGTCCAATCGATTCCCTTCTCCTAACAAAGTTTGAAAAAAAAAATGAAGACAACAAAATCATAAATTAAAACTTGATTTTCAGAAGGGTAAAAATCATTCAGAGAAAACACAGGCTACAAACATACTCTCCATTGCCCACAATGTTTTCAAAAGCTTTCCTACCCCAGGGTCCTTTGGTAATAAAGGGTTAAAGACCCTGAAGAAAAAGGTTTTAGAAATTATTCTTGAAACGGGAGAAAATGCTGGTTCATTCCCCCCACCCCCTTCCCTTCTAGTCTTTAAAACTATTACAAGCACAAGACCGACCTTATGTTTGGGTAACATCTAACTTGTTGTCTACAAACGCTTACTTTTGTAGCTGCAAGTCTTACTTAATCTAAGAAAGAAACTGGAACATTTCATAGCATAAAAAAAATCAAAACAAAGTTCCTTTCCTTTACAGGAAGTTAACACTATAGAAAGCCTACCCATGATACTCTAGTGCTGTATTACTGTTCCAGTGATCCTGAAGACCAGGATGCTTCCTCATTGTGCCATCAGAACTAAAAAGATGAAAGATTTGAATTATTGATTGAGTGTGTGGTGTTAAACGCTGTTTTTCAACATTACTTCAGATATATGTATATCGCTGTGGCTAGTGCACCTATTCATGCTTTCCAGAAGTTTTTTTTATATCAAAATATGCACAATATTCTTCCAAAGACTCTGGCTGAATTCCAACATAACCATCATTAAAACTATATTCAGCAGTGAGAGAAAAATGAATTCTGTTGCAATGACTATCACCAATCCTTGAGTAGAAAATGGCCTAGGTGGGTACTCAAAACACTGATTTTATGTTCTGAAATCCTGTAGGTTACAAACTGAGCTACTAGGTCTGGGCAAAACAAAATGAAAGGGACACTAGCACCACAAATAACATATGACCCTTCACCACAAAGTTCAAACTTTTAACTACTGTAAGAAAGATGACATATTTGAAAACTTTGTGGGAAAAGGAGACGATGCTTGCAACCAGCATTTTCTGCTTTTCCTATGTTTTCAACTCCTTTAAAAATTAGAAAAAAAAAAAATGATCAATTGAGCAACTTTCATTACCTACATACGCTAACACTTTGGTTTAACTCATTTGCTGGTTACCAGCATTTTCTCCTTTTCCTGCAATGTTTTCTGAAGACTTCTTTCTCAGGGTCGTCAAAAGCAGGGACTGTGTGGTAATGGTTTCATGTCAAACTTTGTTGTCTGGTAAGAGTTAACCTTACTATATCAGTTACTGCTCTTACTACCAATAACCTTTACAAGCTATGAAGGCATTATTAAGTCATTACCAAATGACAAAATTTTCGGCTTGTCCAAATCGAAAGCATTTGCGGTCGACAAAACAAAAGTGACTGAAAATTCGAAATTTGTTCTGTGAAGGGTAGAAAACATTGTGGAAAAAGGAGAAAATGCTAATTGCCAGCATTTTCTCCTTTTACCGCAGTGCTTTCTAAAGGCTTCTTTCTCAGGGTCATCAAAAGTAGGGATTGTGTGGTAATGGGTTAAAATATTCAAAATTAATGTTGTTTTACCAAAACATAGTAAACATTACTAGAAAATGAAATGTGTACTTGAAAGGGTAGCAAGGATTTTGGGAATAGGACCAAATGCTGGTCACAAACATTCTCTCACTTTCTGTACCAAATTTTCACTAGTTAGGTCAAGTGGCGAGTGGATTTTTTTAACCCTGGATGTATAAACAGTTATCCCTTACATCGAAAATATAAAGTTTAAGTCTTTAACCCATTACCACACAATCTCTACTTCTGACGACCCTGAGAAAGCAGCCTTTAACAAAACATTGTCGGAAAAGGAGAAAATACTGATAACTGGCATTTTCTCCTTTTCCCACAGTGTTTTCCAGTCTTCACAAAACAAATTTCAAATTTTCAGTCATTTTTATTTTGTCGTCTGAAAATGCTTTTGATTTGGACTAGCCCAAAATTACATTGTTTAGTAACTAATTAACAAACTACAAAATTAAAAACTTGCCATAATTGAAAGCAATCACAGACTACAAATAAAAAAAAACTGAAATGATCAAATTTGTCTTGGAAAAGGTATGAGACATCTGGGAAATAGAGAAAATGCTGATACGATCATTTTTACCTTTTCCTATGGCTTTCCAAGAGACTTAACTCATTACCAAACATCTAAAATTTAGGTTAGTCCGAATTGAAAGCATTTGCAGATGACAAAATAAGTGACTGAAAATTTGAAATTTGTTTAGTGAAGGGTAGAAAACTTTCTGGGAAAAGAAGAAAACGCTGGTTACCAGCATTTTCTCCTTTTCCCACAATGGTTTCCAAAGGCATCTTTCTCGGGGTCGTCAAAAGTAGGGATTATGTGGTGATGGGTTAAAAGGATCTTTAAAACTTGAGATTGTATTGTTAAGTGTTAATTTACACAAACATATGAAAACATAAAATAATCTTTAAAATTCTACAATGACATTATGAAAAAAGAAAATTCAAACACAAAATGGTGCTTACCTGCACTTGACATCACATAAAACTCTGTCATATTTCAAAACTTCTTTCTGTTGAGAAAATATTATAAAATAGGTATTACTTAAAATATGAAACAAAAACATTTCAATTAGTACAATTTGCAACTGAACCATCCTTTCAAAAATAATATTCCCTTCAGAGTAACTTTATCCTCTTGTGTGGAAGATGGAAATGCTCAAATTCTTGTCCACATTTATGACGGTTTCAATTATATGCCATAAATACATTAAATGTTTCCTAAAAATTTTTCTATTAACCTTCATCTATGCAATCTTGTGTTCTAGGGACAGCCTTCAGAATATACTAGTATTATGGGGGGGATGCTGGTATTAAACAGTGCTGTCTCCATTTCCACAGTGTTTTCAACCCTTTCAAATATGCTTCCATAATTTCAGTTAAATTAAATCTGTGGTGTGCAAATAATGTCAGTTTGGAAAAGTTTAAAATGTGGTTGTTTGGTAAAGAATTAATATCTGCTTGATATATTGAGGTGTTTTGTGTAGATATTGTTGCTTTAATTTTCAGAAATCTCGACTTCAATTTTCACCCTAAGATTACTATTCTCACTGGTTCCTATTCTGCTATTGTACCCATTAGGGCATGCTTATATTGTGATACTGGCTTTCTTTGCCATATAATAAGCACAATATCTGCATAAGTCAATGAATGCAAGACAGTTTAAGTCATATCAACTTTCACTAAACAATATAGTGACTTTAGGATCCTGAAGAGGACAACTAAACTCTTTACAAATTGACAAAAACATTGGCAGGCTACAAATAAACAAGAGCTTCTCAAAGCGGCACATATACGCCCGAAGGGGCTTGTCAGTGAAATGAGTTGAAATGACGGAAAAGCCATGAATGAAGAGTAGTTAATCCCCATGATATGTGAAAAATATTAAAGGGCAATAGCTAAAAAAAGAAGGGTGGCACAGTTACAAATTTTGTGAATTGCTGTTCTCCACAAGGTGTTCTATTAGTTTTGAAAGGTTCAAGATCATAGCTTTTATATTTTAGAAATTATGGCCCAGACGAAAATTCAAAGAGAAAACTAACAAAGGGCAATAACTAAAAAAGAAGGATGGCAGAGTTATGGTTCTTTGCAGTGCACTTCTTTATAATGTGTTCTATAAGTCTTTGAAGTTTCAAGATGATAGGTTTTAAAGTTTGGGAATTATGGCCTGGACAAAAATTCAAACTAAAAAATTAACAAAGGGCAATAACTAAAAAAATAAAAGTCGCAGAGTTATGGTTCATGTGCACTGCACTTCTCCATAATGTGTTCTATCGGTGTATGAAGTTGCAAGTTATTAGCTTTTATAGTTTGGAAGTTATGGCCTGGACAAAAATTCAAACTGGAAATTAACAAAAGGCAATAAGTAAAAAAATAAAGGTCGCAGAGTTATGGTTCATGTGCATTGCACTTCTCCATTAAGTGTTCTATCACTATGTTAGGTTGCAAGGTATTAGCTTTTATAGTTTGGTAGTTATGGCCTGGACAAAAATTCAAACTGAAAATTAACAAAGGGCAATAACTCAAAAAATAAAAGTGGCAGAGTTATGGTTCATGTGCGATGCACTTCTCCACAATGTTATCTATCAATGTATGAAGTTCACAGTTAATAGCTTTTATAGTTTAGAAGTTATGGCCTGGACAAAAATTCAAACTGAAAATTAAGAAAGGGCTGTAACTCAAAAACTAAAAGTGGCAGAGTTATGGTTTATGTGCACTGCACTTCTCCATAATGTGTTCTATCAGTGTATGAAGTTGAAAGTTATTAGCTTTTATAGTTATGAAGTTATGGCTTGGACAAAAATTCAAACTGAAAATTAACAAAGGGCAATAACTCAAAAAATAAAAGTGGCAGAGTTATGTTTCATGTGCACTGCACTTCTCCATAATGTGTTCTATCAGTGTATGTAGTTTCAATTTAATACCTTTTATGGTATGGAAGTTATGGCCTGAACAAAAATTCAAAGTGAAAAGTAGGTTATTTCAGAAATCAAGAGCAGATAATTTTGGAACGGAAACAGCGATCAAAATTCTAAGACCCAAGTGCACAACTAGACATCATGTAAATTCATTGTGGCAAGTTTCAAATAATTCCAATGAAAACTGTAGGAGGAGTTGCGCACACAAGAAATTGCTAACGGACGGACGGACGGATGACCGGGGGTATAACATAATACGACCCTTTGGGCGTATAAAAATGGCTCAAAAATGGATCTTGTCATTGACTGAGCCGAAGACAATGTGAGAGAGGGAAAAATGCTCGATACCAGTATTTTCTCCCTTTCTCATAATGTTAAAAGCATTCTGTATAGGGGTTGTCAAGCCTCAAAATAGTGTGGTACAAAAAGCCAGTGATCAGTATTTTCTCTTTTTCCTAATAAAAAACAAATACACTTTCAAAAACAAGTTCTATCATTACAACTTTATCTTTCATCTGCTAAAAGCTGTTTAATAGAAAGGACAAGTGCAAAATTTCTCTAACAAATAGAGAGTTGATCCTCACTACACCATTCTAAGTTTCATAATACATGATGTACATGATCTTTTAAAATATGTCAGGTTAACTCTTTACCATTTGACAAAATTGTGGACTTGTCCAATTTGAAAGCATTTGCAGACAACAAAATAAATGTGAATAAAAAATTGAAAATAGATTTGGAAAGGGTAGAAAACATTGTGGGAAAAGGAGAAAATGCTGGTAACCAGCATTTTCTCCTTTTCCCACAATGTTTTCTCATGGCTTCTTTCTCAGGGGCGTCAAAAGTAGGGATTGAGTTGTAATGGGATAAACAGAAAATGCTGGTAACCAGTATTTTCTCCTTTTTCAAACAATTTTTTCAACCTTTTCCTAAGACCATGGTTCTGATAAATCAGCAAATAAGCAGTCAGTATTTGATCTGTATATCAACTATACAATGCTTTGTCAAGCCAAGTGGATAGATAAACCAAATTTGTTGGCTTGTCCATCTGATATGGACACTGGCCAATGCTCGAATCTTTATGTGGTAGTCAACCTCACTCATTCAAATTCTAAAAAAGTAAGACAATAAATCAAATAAATGTATCAACCTACTGTTTCTGAGATGAACAGGTCAGGGAAAGATTTAGCATTATTGTTTATGAAAATAGCCTTTGTTCCTTGGCACCATTTATACTCCATTTTATCATTGAACTTCCACAAGTTGTTCAGAACCAGCACACCTTTAAAATAAAAGAAACAGAATGATTGTTGAACAAACAGTTTGTGATGGGGAAATGCAAAGGGTATTTCATTTTGGTTAAGATCAAAATACATTCTATGATATCTTGAAATATACTTTTCTTTCCAAAGTAACTGTTCTCCAATACAAGTTTCGTTAACCCATTACCACACATTCCCTACTTTTGACGACCCTGAGAAAGAAAGGAGAAAATGCTGGTAATCAGTATTTTCTACTTTTCCAACAATGTTTTCTACCCTTCACAAAACAAATTTCAAATTTTCCGTTACTTTTATTTTGTCGTATGCAAATGCTTTCAATTTGGACAATTCTAGGATATTGTTGTTTGCTAATGAGTTAATGTTTAATTTGCCATTTTCAATCAGTATATAAAGGCCCTGATATTATACTTACAATGCTGTCAAACTAAAAAAATGTTAAGAAAAGAAACTGGACAATGTTTGTCTAAGACCAGACAACAAATCTGAGATGAAAGATCTTGGCGTAAATTGTCCGTAAGAGTACAGTGAAAAATAATTCTATGTTACTTAATTGTGTGTGTGTGTTTTTTTTTTTGGGGGGGGGGGGGGGGCAGGGAAAGAGGTAGGGGAGAGCTGCCCAAAACTGCCCAAATGATAGGCAGGATAAAGATTTCTACAGCCTTCAAATACAGAAGCCTACAAATGCTTGTGGTTGCTTACCGGTGGTTGAGTTTGGATCAGAATGCATGATCTGAGAAATCTGTCCAGCCATAAACCCTGGGGAGGCACACAGATCTAACACTTTATGATGGGGCTGAATCTTCAGTAATAAGGGTGGCAGCATGCTCCAGGCTTCTAACCTCTGAACTGTGAACTATACATAAGATATTTGATAACAAGGTACATCAAATACAAGTTTTTTTAATCCTTTCCCAAACAATCCCTGGTTTTTACCACCCAGAGGAAGAAGCCTTCTGAAAACATTGTGGGAAAAGGAGAAAATGCTGGTTACCAGCACTTTCTTCTTTTCCCACAATGTTTTCTACTCTTCTTAAGTCAAGATTCGATTTTTCAATCATCTTTATTCCGTCATCTGCAAATGCTTTCAATTTGGATAGGTCCAAAATTTTGTCATTTGGTAAAGAGTTAAGCTGGTCAGATATTAACTCATTACCAAACGAAAATATTTCAGGCTTATCCAAATCGTAAGCATTTGCAGACGACACAATAAAGTGACTGAAAATTTGAAATTTGTTTTATAAAGGGTAGAAAACATTGTGGGGAAAAGGAGAAAATGATGGTTACCAGCATTTTCTCCTTTTCCCACAATGTTTTCTAAAGGCTTCTTTCTCAGGGGTGTCAAAAGTAGGGATTGTGTGGTAATTGTTTGAACCTTGTGGTGAGGTAACAAGGCCAGGCTTACTGTGTCAAAAAATATATTGATAGTTACATGCCCTGTTTGTCCTGTTATGCCTTCTGAAAGTTTAGACCTAGTCAGACTAGGATAAATATCTATGGCAATGACAGAGATATCAATAAATGACAGTTGTAGCATGATGACACAGATGACAAAGCCATGCTAGAAGTCCCTCTATGTTTTCCTGGAAAAACAGCTGAACTAAAAACAAAATCAAACAGGACATCCTATAAGACTAGAATGTATCAACATTTATAAGTTTAAAACTGTGATTAATGATTGAACCTTCTCCAAAATACAAAATTTCAGACTTAACCCATTACCACACAATCCCTACTTTTGATGCCCCTGAGAAAGAAGCCTTTTGAAAACACTGTGGGAAAAGGAGAAAATGCTGGTAACCAGCATTTTCTCCTTTTCCCACAGTGTTTTCTACCCTTCCCAGAACAAATTTCATTTTTTCAGTCACCTTTATTTTGTTGTCTGCAAATGCTTTCAATTTGGACCAGTCTAAAATTTTCTTATGTGGTAAAGAGTTAACTAGATTTTAGGCATTTAACCCTTTCCCAAACAACAAATTTTGGACTCTTCCAAACTGATAGAGTTTGTAGATGACAATTTCATATTATGAGAAAATGGCAGAAAGTTCTCAAAAAGGGTAAAAAGCACTGTGGGAAAAGGAGAAATTGCTCATTACGAGCAATTTCTCCTTTTCCCACAGTGTTTTCCAAGGACTTTTACTCCAGACACGTACAAACCAGGGCTTGCTTGGGAAAGGGTTAAGGCTACAAATCAAATGCGACTCAAAAGCTGACATTCGTCTTTGGAAAGGTATAAAACACCCTGGAAAAAGGAGAAAATGCTGGTTATCAGCATTTATTGTTTTTCTCACAATGTTTTCAAAAGCCCTCTTCTTCTGTGTTGCCCTTACTTGGGATTGTGTGATAAAGAGTTAATGGTTATATAGGCTATTTATATATTGTTGCTGCTTTACATGTCTCTCCAACAGACACCTTCTGAAAACACTGTGGGAAAAGGAACTAATGCTTGTAATAACACACTGCTGCTGCTTTCCAAGATATTTTAAAACAGGTGACCTGATAAGAAAAAAAGAAGACTCTTCTTCAAAAATTTACATATTATCTTCTCTACCACTGTTACGTGTAAGTGGTATTTGGTTACCTCTGTTTTTTCTGAATTCAAGAAAAAGTAGAAATCTTTCAGTCCCAGATATTTCCCCATATCACCATGATCAATGTTCATTGTCCAACCATAATCATTTGGGTACCTGAAAAAAAAATATAGATGGACCTTTAACCCTTTTCCACACAATGATGACTTATGACGACCCTGAGGTAAAATCCTTTTGAAAACATTGTGGGAAAAGGAGAAAATGCTGGTAACCAGCATTTTCTCCTTTTTCCACAATGTTTTCTACCATTCCCAAATCAAATTTCGATTTTTCTGGTCACATTCATTTTTTCATCTACAAATGCTTTCAATTTGGACCAGTCTTTAAAATTGTCATTTGGTTAAGAGTTAAATGAACTATGTGGCGTAATTTTGTGCCATATAGTAAACCAAAGTCAGTCTGCTATTAATATGCAGTCTGAAACTCAGCAATTTAACGTAGTAGACCCTTAATAGAAAAAAGCTATTTCCACAATATCATCCTACAAAATAAGCTATGATTAAAAAAGAGTGTTATTGTACTGCTTTAACCAAGCCACTTTTCCCTTTCTGTCTTTTCTAGAATTATCATTTATAAATCTAAAACCACTATATTTTCATTACAAAGATAACTAACAAAAGTATCTACAAATAATTTCAAGATAGGCATAAAGAAATTTCTGGTCCATAAAAAATGTGCAAAAGTATTGTACCTGTATAAATCTGTATTTATCAACTTTCAAGAAAACTTTATGCAATTCAGCACTAGAGGTGTTAGGGGTCTACTACCTTAACAATAGATCTGCAGTGTCTGACATGTGATCAGATCACATATTCAGGTAAAATCAACATTGAAAAAGAAGTTCACCTTATTATTCGGAAGTTCAACTCTTTACCAAACAAAAAAACTTTAGATGTGTCCAAATCCAGTGCATTTGCAGACAACAAATTAGGTATGGCTCAAATGCTTTAAATTGTATTTAAAAGGGTTGAAATCAAGAAAAAAGAAGGAAATAATAGTGACAACCATATTCTCCTTTTCCCACAATATTTACAATAGGACATTTCCCTGTTTTGTTAAAAGTCAGGATTGTTTGGTAAAGGATTAAGGGCTATTGTGTAAAGTTTCTGAAACCTAAAGATATGCTCAGTCTTTGAACATAAAAATCACCTCTTTAACCCTTTACCACTCAATCATGAGTTTAAACGACCCTAGGTCATGAGACTTTTGAAAACATTGTGGGAAAAGGAGAAAAATGCTGGTAACCAGCATTTTCTCCTTTTCCCACTATGTTTTCTATTCTTCTAAGGTCAAATTCCAATTTTTTATTCATTTGTTGTCTGCAAATGCTTTCAATTCGGAAGGGTCTAAAATTTTGTCCTTTGGTAAAGAATTAAGCTTCTTTTTGCCAGAGCATGACTCTATTAATGAATGTTTACATTTTATCTTTATAGCTATCGAAAGGTTCAGGAATATAGAACACTTACATGGTCAACTCCTTGTAGATGACACAAGTCTCACATCTACATCATTAAACTATGTAATAAGTACAGAGGCACTGTTTGATAGTTAGTTTTATTGTATACCTAGCAGTGAAATCCTGGAATTTCCCAGTGTAATAAATTTTGATATCATCACTAGTGACGATATCAACTTTCACTTTCACTTCCTGCCGTTTCGTTCTTTTAAAGTATGTATTCATCCGCACTATGTCCCTGATTTCTTCTCTCTATCCAAAGTACAGATTTTGACTTTCAAACGAAAATTAAAAATGATAATGTTAATAAGGTATATGATAAATAGAATAATCAAAAGGTTATTTTTTTATATGAAAAATATCTCACTCGGATGCGTCATAAGGTGTTAAAAAAAACTTGTACTGTGCACTTGTTTTTTCAACGCCTAACAACGCATCCTCGTGAGATATTTTTCATATCAAAAATAACCAGGTGATTATCCTCTATTTAACACATCTTTTTATTTTATATACCAGCACATCATCATTAGATACATTGCATAGGTTACAGTTACTTGATCTCAGCTCAACTGAAGACTTGCCAAAGGCTCCTGTCAGTTTTCAATGACTTCTCAGTGGTAGAAATATAATTAAAGGACAGAGTAACATAATTATAGCTTACCATGGAAGTGCTGAGAGGGACAACTGCACATTATTTGCCACCATTTTGTTTATGGTCTCTCCGAACTTTTTTCTCATGTAGTCTATAATAACATCTGTTTGACTGAAACAAAAACAATCTCAGCCATTCTAACTCTCCATCAAACCACAAAATTTTAGACATATCAAAACTGAAGCATTTGTAGAGGAAAACGTAAATGTGACTCTCAAATTGAAATCTGTTTTGGAAAGAGTAGAAATCATTAAAGTTATCACCATTTCCTCCTCTTCCCTTTTTCTCAGTGTTGGAAAAAGTTATGTTATATTTCATGTGTCTATTTTAAGAAATTTTATGGGTAAAGAAATGACGTAATTTAAGCTGGGGGGATTAATTTCCCTGCCACAGTGAATAATTTCCTCCTACCGAAAATCTTGTTTATTGACTTGAGATCACTAGTTTTAAAAGTGGCATTCGTTGACAAAATAATCAGATGATACATAATTTATTTCATCAGCTTATGGTTAATATGGGGAAATATTTGCCTGAAAAGGGAAAGGTCAGCAAAAATAACTTGTGCCTTATGGCACTCGTTTTTTTCACATACCTTTCCCTTTTTCGGCAAATATTTCCCCATATTAACCACAAGCTGATGAAATAAACTCTATAGGTTTGTGTGATTATGAGGTAAAGTTTCAGAGGGCTCATAACCAAACGATAATATTTTAGTCTTGTCAAAATCAAAAGCATTTGCAGACGACAAAATAAAAGTGACTGCAAATTTGAAATTTGATTTGTGAAGAGTGAAACCATTGTGGTAAAAGGAGAAAATGCTGGTTACCAGCATTTTCTTCTTTTCCCACCATGTTTTCTAAATGCTTCTTCTCAGGGTCGTCAAAATTAGGGATTGTGTGGTAATGGATTAAATTGAACAAAAATTGATACATGCACCTTACATCTTGAAAACAATAAGCCTCTAACTTATATACCATTTATACACCAACCAAAAACTTTCATGGGGGAAAAGAAATCTGCTGAAACAGGCAAAGAGGCCTTTTTGTCCCAACAGTATAAAACGCTGGTTACCAGCAATTCCTTTTTCCAAAATGATCTCAAAAGCCTTCTTACTGAGAGTCATTAAAACTCTGGGTTGTTGGTAGAAACTTAACCCTTTACCACACAATCCCTTCTTTTAATGACCCTGAGAGAGAAGGCTTTTGAAAACATTGTGGGAAAAGGAGAAAATGCTGGTAACCATCATTTTCTCCTTTTTCCAAAGTGTTTTCCACCTATTCAAAGTAGCATTTTTTGAAAACGTGTCAATTTTCCTCTGTGAATTTCCTCATTTAAGACCAGTATGAAAATCTGCTGTGTGGTAAAGGAATAAATACAGAAGGGATAGCTTAACCCTTTACCCAATAAGGCATTTCTGTGGTATCTCTAGTTGACCCTAAATAACAGCAAGAATGAATCTTTTGATAGCCTAGAAAACATTGTGATTTTGCCACAATGTTTTCCTAAGGTTCCTACAAGCGATGCATAGAAACGAGTATCTATGGAGTAAAGGCTTAATTGTGCATGTTTTTACCTTGGGATACCTGGGACTGTATCCAAATGTGAAGGACATCTCCAATGTCTGGCAATAAACCGGAATGTTAGATCTGCCCTTCCAGTATTTTCCTTCATGAATAATCTCCATTCTTCTTCTGGTACTAATGATATCCCCTGTGATATATAAGTATATGTATAAACATAATTATGAGTACTGCTCTGCAAAAAGGAGACTTCATGCATCTGCAAAAAAGTATTAATCCAAGTAAACCATATCGAGTCTATGTAGGCTGGCATAGGTTGATACTTTTTGATACTCTGGCATGGATTGATACTTTTTGATACTCTGGCACGGGCTGATACTTTTTGATACTCTGGCATGGGTTGATACTTTTTGATACTCTGGCATGGGTTGATACTTTTTGATACTCTGGCATGGGTTGATACTTTTTGATACTCTGGTATGGATTGATACTTTTTGATACTCTGGCATGGATTGATACTTTGAGATACTCTGGCATGGGTTGATACTTTCTGATACTTGTAAATCTTATTCAGACAGTTTTTAACCCTTTACCACACAATCCTAGCTTTAAACGACCCTGAGAAAGAAACCCATGGAAAACATTGTGGGAAAAGGAGAAAATGCTGGTAACCAGCATTTTCTCCTTTTCCCAGAATATTTTCTACACAATGGAGTACCACATAATTCTAGCTTTTAACAACCCTGAGAAAGAAACCTATGGAAAACACTGTGGGAAAAGAAGAAAATGCTTTTCCCTCAATATTTCCTACCGTATCAAAGTCAGAGAGTCATTGTATTACTATGATTTAATTTTTAGTCTGCAGATGCTTTGAGTTTGGTCCAGTCCAAAAATTTGTTGTTTGGTAAAGAGTTAGACAAAAAGTATTTAAATTATGGACCCATAATTACATGATGACTTGCTTAGTACAATACATTATGGAGCTGCATTAAATTCCTTTTTGTCAGACCATGGCTTAACCCTTTCCCAAACGACAAATTTTGGTCTCTTCCGAACCGAAAATGTTTGCAGACGGCTATTTAGATTTGGAGAAAATGGCAGAAAGTTCTCAAAAAGGGTAGAAAACACTTTGGGAAAAGGAGAAATTGCTCGTTACGAGCAATTTCTCCTTTTCCCAAGGTGTTTTAAAAAGACTTTTACTGCAGACAAGTAAAAACCAGGGCTTGTATGGTAAAGGGTTAAAATTAATAGTTGTGAAGTTCAGCCTTACCAGATGATTAATATGATTTGAATTGAATTTTTCCACAATTTTTCAATATTATCGTGGCAGATGGATAAATCAAAGCAAATGATCCTTACCCCATTAAGTCCTAAAACAAACTTGCTGCAGGCAACTTTGAAAAACCCTTATATAAGTCACTGACCACCGAGGTAAGGTAGTGCATGAACACATTTGAATGCAGGCAAAAACAAGAGTGGCAAACACATGACATTGCTAGTTTTTTTTACGACGAAATTTCTCATGATCTGATTGGTTAACATGCTGGGAACATATAATCATGTTCCCTGGCAAAAACCTCGTAAATCGAGTTTCGCTTTTGAGTGCCCCTTAAACATCACTACATGTGCAACACAACATCCAAAATGGCGGTGTCGATTGATCACCAGACTGCACATTTATGCACCAAACTCCACGTTTTAGTGACATCAGTTTCCAGTGACGTCAGCATACTTGATTTGTGAGATTATAATACAGGAAAATTTCGCTTTGAAAGGGAAAAACTTTGCAGTATGATAAATTTGTTGTTTGGTCAGGTGGCAGGGGACTTGGAAACTTGTTCAAGGCTGTGGCAAATCATGTCGCCTCTGCCACCTGATCGTACAACCAATAATGTCTATAGGTGATAAATGCTTGTTGTAATTCCTAAATTCAATTAGTCCTTTTCACAGTTAAAAATAATCTTTGCTTTTTTGTATTTTCTTAGTCTGGAAGAAGTCAACTCACTCTGTTCCCCTGATTTTGATAATGCCCAAGATTGCTGGGACTGACGGACAACTGCCCCCATATGAATAATTCCTTGCAGATCAATGATTAACCCATTATCACACAATCCCTACTTTTGACGTGCCTGAGAAAGAAGCCTTTAGAAAACATTGTGGAAAAAGGAGAAAATGCTGGTAACCAGCATTTTCTCCTTTTTCCACAATGTTTTCTACCCTTTCCAAATCGAATTTCGATTTTTTTAGTCACATTCAGTCTATAAATTTGTTGTTTGGCAAGGAGTTAACTCCCACTATGTTTATAATTTTTACCTCATTACTAAACAACAAAATTTTAGCCTTGTCCAATTTAAAAGCACTTGCAGAGGTGAGGACAAATTAAATGAAACTCAAAAATTGATTTTCATTTCCAGCAGGGTAGAAAATATTGTGGGAAAAGGAGAAAATGCTGGTTACCAGCATTTTCTCCTTTTCCCACAATGTTTTCAAAAGGCTTCTTTCTCAGGGTCATAAAAACCAGGGATTGTTTGATAAAGGGTCAGAAACTTTTTTTAAACTCTAAATCACACAATCCCGACTTTAAATTAACGACCCTCAGAAAAAAACCTTTAGAAAACTTTGTGGGAAAAAGGAGAAAATGCTGGTAACCAGCATTTTCTCCTTTTCCCACAGTGTTTTCTACCCTTCCCATACCAAATTTTAATTTTTCAGTCACCTTTATTTTTGTCGTCTGCAAATGCTTTCAATTTGGACCAGTCTAAAATTTTCTTGTGTGATAAAGAGTTAAGGTATAGGCCATGCCCTACTCTGTGAAAAGGAAGTTTGTGCAGTCGGCCCAGTCTGAACTGGCCCGACTTACCTTGTAAAATTCTGCAAATTTCTTTAGTTTTTCCGGAACTAGATCTGGTTCTTTCTGCTTTTGAGCTGTTTTCTTTTCTTCTTTCTTTTTGGCTTCCTTTGTCAAGTGCTTTGTGATGGAAAGAACTGTCATCTGCTTCTTCTTATTTTGGGGTCCAGGCTGTAAACAGATTGCAGTATTCTTAGTTAACCCATTACCAAACGACAAAATTTTAGACTTGTCCAAAATGAAAGCATTTGCAGACGACAATAATTATGAATCAAAAATTGAAATCAGGGTAGAAAATATTGTGGGAAAATGAGAAAATGCTGGTTACCAGCATTTTCTCCTTTTCCTACAATGTTTTCAAAAGCTTTCTTTCTCAGGGTCGTTAAAAGTCCGGATTGAGTGGTAAAGAGTTACCAAACGACAAAATTTTAGGCTTCTCCAAATCGAAAGCATTTGCAGATGACAAAATAAAGGTGATTGAAAATTTGAAATTTGTTTTGTAAAGGATAGAAAACATTGTGGGAAACGGAGAAAATGCTGGTTACCAGCATTTCCTCCTTTTCCCACAATTTTTTCCAAAGGCTTCTATCACGGGGCGTCAAAAGTAGTAATGGGTTACGAGTGAACGAAACAAATCATGAACATTTAAAGCGGCAGATAGAGATGAAAAAGTTTCACTTTTGAGATCAAGGTTAGAATACATTATAAAGCATTGTCAATTCCTTGTCAGCAAACGCTTTCAGTATGGATGAGTCGAGGACTACCTCAAATGTGGAAAGTTAAAAGATTAATCTAATCAAGACTTGGCTATCATATTTATCTCATTATAATTCAGTATTACTGGTATATACTTTTTTTCATAAATACTGACAGGTTCTGAATGCTAAAAAATATTTTCTAGCTCCATAACAAAACTAGAGGCACTTGAGCGCCTGTATCGCTCCACAGGCCCGATTTTTCTGTAACGGTGAAGAGAAGTTTTTAACAATTACCATTCATTCCTGCATTTTAGGTCACTAAAGAAAACAAGCTATGAAAAACATTGTGAGAAAAGAAGAAAATAATAGTAACCTGCATTTTCTTAGTTTTACACAATAATTTGCACCCTTTTTGATACAAGTTTTACTAATTTGAAGATTTATTATGTTGTCTGCAACATCTTTCAATTATGACTAGTTATAACAATTTTGTCTTCTGGTTAAAGAGGGTCTTGTTACAAACCATTTTGGGTGGGGAAACATCAAAATATAGAAAAAAATATGTATTGTGGCAATTGTTTTATTGAAGTTGCAGGATCAGTTTGATTGGATTACAAAATGCCTTATCACAATAGTAAAGCCCTATCTCTCTTCGTACTAGTTCACCAGTAGGTCAACAAACCTTTACCAGAACTAATAAAAGTGCAGAGGTTCTCTTGTTTTATATGAAAAGGATTATAGATCATGTAAAGCAACCATCTTTAACTCTTTACCAAACAACAAAATTTGGGATGTGACCAAACTGAAAGCATTTGCAGACAACAAATTAAACATTGATGAAATGATGATTTCTCTCTTTGATGAAAGCAGCGTGGGAAAAGGAGAAAATGCTGATTACCAGCATTTTCTCCTTTTCCAAGAGTGTTTTCCAAGGACTTCTTCTTTAGGGTCGTTAAAAGTCAGGACTGTACGGTAAAGACTTACCACCATAGGAACTAACCTGCAATACAACAATGAAATCCAACAAATAGTTTGAGAGAAGAAATTTTTCAAAGATTTTACTTTATACCATAAAAGGACAAGAGCTTCGCAAAGCAGCGCATATACGCCCAAAAGGGCTTGTCAGTGAAATGAGTTGAAATGACGGAAGGGCCATGAATAAAGAGTACTTAATCTCCATGATATGTGAAAAATATTAAAGGGCAATAGCTAAAAAAAGAAGGGTGGCACAGTTACAAATTTTGTGAATTGCTCTTCTCCACAAGGTGTTCAATCAGTCTTGAAAGGTTGAAGATCATAGCTTTTATATTTTAGAAATTATGGCCCAGACGAAAATTCAAAGAGAAAACTAACAAAGGGCAATAACTCAAAAAGAAGGATGGCAGAGTTATAGTTCTTGTGCAGTGCACTTCTTCATAATGTGTTCTATTAGTCTTTGAAGTTTCAAGATGATAGGTTTCAAAGTTTGGGAGTTATGGCCTAGACAAATATTCAAACTGAAAATTAACAAAGGGCACTAACTAAAAAAATAAAAGTCGCAGAGTTATGGTTCATGTACACTGCACTTCTCCATAATGTGTTCTATCAGCGTATGAAGTTGCAAAATATTAGCTTTTATAGTTTGGAAGTTATGGCCTGGACAAAAATTCAAACTGAAAATTAACAAAGGGCAATAACTCAAAAAATAAAAGTGGCAGAGTTATGGTTCATGTGCACTGCACTTCTCCATAATGGGTTCTATCAGCGTATGAAGTTGCAAGTTATTAGCTTTTATAGTTTGGAAGTTATGGCCTGGACAAAAATTCAAAGTGAAAATTAACAAAGGGCAATAACTCAAAAAATAAAAGTGGCAGAGTTATGTTTCATGTGCACTGCACTTCTCCATAATGTGTTCTATCAGTGTATGTCGTTTCAATTTGATACCTTTTATGGTATGGAAGATATGGCCTGTACAAAAATTCAAAGTGAAAAGTTGGTTATTTCAGAAATCAAGGGCAGATAATTTTGGAACGCAAACAGCTATCAAAATTCTAAGACCCAGGTGCACAACTAGACATGATGGAGATTCATTGTGGCAAGTTTCAAATAATTTTGATGAAAACTGTAGGAGTTGCACACACAAGAAATTGCTAACGGACGGTCGGACAGATGGACGACCGGGGGTATAACATAATACGACCCTTCGGGCGTAAAAAAATGAGTCTCCCATAAAAGCCATGTTTTTTGACAGATCTTTTTTTTTAAGGAATTCTGTAGACCTCTATCTAAGCAACATTCCTGCAAAATAATAATGCTATCCAATTAGCGGTTTGGGAGGAGAAGATTTTTTAAAGGTTTTTTACGTTGGTTGCCATGGCAACCAGAATTATTCATGGAACACAATTATTTGAAGGAATTTGAACGAGGACCACCTAAGGAACATTCCTGTGAAATTTGGTAAAAATCCAGTCAATAGTTTCAGAGGAGAAGTTTTTTAAAGAAAAAGTTTACAGACACACACACGCACGCACGGACGAACAGACGGACGGACGCATGATGGACACAACGCCATGACAATAGCTTGCTGGCCTTTGGCCAGTGGAGCTAACTAGGGCTGTCACTGAATGTAGCTTAATACCCCCGCAAGCGTTTTGAATTTAAAAAAGTGTCAAGTTCAAGTGGAGATAATTCCTCAACCAGGGAGAGTTGACACTTGAAAATTGCGTCTTGCAAATCTTCAATATACGAGGGTTGTTCGGGAAGTTCGTAGAATTTTGCTCTAAAATCCATATTATTTGTAATTTATAGGTAAATATCAAGGTATAAGTACTTAAACATACCGTGACTACATTTCCAAAAGATTATTCGAAAATATCAACAATAACCGAAAATAGCGGTAACCCTAGCAACACAATATCGGGATACCGGAGCAGTCCATTTCTTAACAATGTATAACATAGTATAACAGATTTTACATTGTATCTTTTATACTTTCTATTGGCATCAAAATGGCGCGAAAACGTCAAGCATTAACACAACGTCATGACGTCATTTCCTGCAAATTTCATAACGTTTTCGGTTCTTTCAAATGAGCGACACGATTTTGAAGGAGATATCAAAAAGTTGCTGACCGGAAGAGATGACGTCTACCGGCGACGTCGAATTGCGAAGTGTTGTGAAATTTTGTGTCGCGCTGGAAAAATCACCAACAGAAGCGCTGAACATGATCAAATCTACAGGAAAATATAAAAAATGCAGCCCAGCTACTGTATATAAGTGGCATGCGCGTTTTAGAAGCGGACGTGATTCTATTGAGGAAGATCCTAGATCTGGTTGGCCGGCCGTCGTAGTGTGTTCAGTTAGGGATCGAGTGAAAGACATGGTAAATTGTGATAGGAGAATTACTGTCAGGTCGATTGCAGATGAACTCGATGTTTCGGTATCCACGGTGCATGGGATATTAACAGATGAACTGGGCATGTCTAAAGTTAGTGCGCGTTGGGTGCCCCGATTGCTCAAGGAAAGTGAAAAAGAATGCCGGGTGCGATGTTCACAGGAGTTTCTTACCCACTACGAAACAGAGGGAGACGCATTTTTAGACAAGATTATCACCACGGATGAGACCTGGCTGCACCACTTTGACCCGGAAACTAAGCGCATGTCATCGGTGTGGAAAACCCCGCGTACCCCTCCACCAAAAAAGGCTCGGGTCCAAAAAAGCGCAGGAAAACAGATGTTCGTTTACTTCATGAACCGGCACGGGATGCTATTACAGCACCGAATTCCAGAGGGCTAAACAGTCACAGCAGCATACTATTCTAAGGTAAATAAATAAATAAATAAATAAATAAATAAATCTAAATGAATAAATAAATAAATCAAATAAATAACAAAAAATGAGATATTGATTTACCCAAACCTAATGAACCGTGCATTTCTTTCTTTAGGTTCTGAGGCGGGATCTCGTTAACGCGATACGGAAGAAACGGCCCCACTTGAACCATGACCAAGTAACACTACACCAGGATAATGCACCGGGACACCGAGCGGAATCTACACAGCTAGAGATCACTCTGCTGGGTTTTGAGGTCTTGAAGCACCCACCATACAGTCCTGACCTCGCCCCCATGGATTTTCGTGTGTTCCCGGAGCTCAAGGCACAGTTACGCGGAATACGGTGATATGTCCTACCCTTTCTGAAACTGCAAATCCCTAAGTTAGCAGTCTGACATCTAAAATTCTTGTATTATGTAACTCCAATCTAGTTTGGTGGTCAGCCTGTCTAGGTATTGAAGAATGTCTCCCATTCTCAGTCCCTATTCAGATATGCCTGAAGATCGTCATGCACATGAAAACACCCCATGCCGCCAGTTTTGGGTGTCTTTATAGGCTTGATAATCTTTTCTATGCTTCGTTTAAACCGTCTCGAAACAGGTCAACATGACGGAACCATGTGTTTTGAGCGAGTCTAGATTTGTCAGCCAATTCCTCGCTTCGGGAATGTTCTATGCTAGCTAAAGGTCAAAATTACGATTGCATTTAAACTTATTTATGTCTTACTGGGCTGAGAAATAGTTGTCATTGTCCATTGTACACGATTTGATGCATTTTTCGTCGAAAGTCGATCTCCTTAGCTGACAGTTTAAACCGGATGTGTTATTGTTACCAGAGTCTTAGTAGTCCGTAAAGCGTCCTTGGAGATGTTTACATATTTATGCATCTAGGTCATTTTGTACTATTTTCAGCACAGTAAGTTTTGGGTTTTTTCCTTCGCCTACAATGTTTTTAGACTTTCAATGATGGCTAGTTGTCTTACAGAAAATCAATTGTTGGTCGAAGTTAGAACGACCCAAATCTTCCGACCAGTTTTAACGTGGTCGCGACCCGATTTTTGCCATATCAATCTGGCCGTGACCAAGTTCGACCAAAGTTTTGGGTAGCGGCCAACCCGGCACTATAAAAAGGCTGAGAAACTTTGGTCGTGAGCTCAGATCGATCACAATATGGTAAGGAACAGCCGTCGCTCATCTCTTTGAAATAAATTAGAAATTACATTGGGTTTTGTAAAAAGAAATTAATAGCTCGCCACAGAATATTCTCAGAAGATTACACGTTTTGTTTAAACAAAACTTACGACTTCATGTCTTTATTTCCGACTTCATATCTTTATTTCCTGGAACTATTATATCCCAACTAGTCTGAGCTCATTTTTGGCAAAAAGGCGACTAAATAAGATCATTCTCAACCTACCCTAGGGAGACCACCGATACCATCACAGGATAATACTAAGAGGAGTTTCCACTCTACCGTTTGACTGGGTCGTTACATATTTTATGGTGTGCAGAGGTGTGGGATTAAATATCCCTCGAGATAAAAACCCAGATGTCAGGAACAGACTCTGATAGAGAAACTGAGGTCTTTTTCAAGACAAGGGCAGATGCCAGTCTACATCAGCAACGACCTGAGGAAAATGAAGATAGCCAACTGTATACAACGCTATGCAGTGAAGACCAAGATGAAGACATTCAGGACAGGCAAGAAAATAGTCCAAGTATGGCTGAGGAAGTTAAGAAAATGATGATAAAGCAGAATGAGCTTACAGAATTAGTACATGGACTTGCCCATGTGTTAGCAAACTTGAATGCTCAGATTGAAAATGGACCAAACCACATACAGGCCAGCTGGTCACACACAAGTGCACAAGATGATGATGAAAATGTCACTTATCACGTGCCACGAGAAGCAAATAGGGATAGGTCGCATAATGCAGTTCAACACCAGCAACAGTCAAGACCGATAGGAGGTGCAACTAATCCTACTTGCAGAAGACAAGCGGTCGGTTACGAACATAGCCACCGGAACCATGATCCTTATAACAGCTCAGAAGATAGAAACAAGAACAGATATAGACATAGTCCTGCTCATAGACTAAGAAGACAGAGTAGACAACCCCATAGTACAGTCAAAATACCTGCATTCAATGGGAAAGAAGATTGGAGAGTGTGGATCAACCGCTTCGAAGCCGTTGCAGACAGACAGGGATGGTCCTTAGAGGACAGGCTCGATGAACTTCTCCCAAAGTTACAGGGTAGTGCAGGTGATTTCGTCTTCTCACAGCTTAGGCCAGAAGCCTTACAGGACTACCGCAGCTTAGTCGAAGAGTTAGATTGCAGGTTTAGAGTGATAGAAACTACGAAAACCTTTGCTGCCAAATTCAGTAGGAGGAACCAGAAGCCAAATGAAACTGTTGAGGAGTATGCGGCTGAGTTAAAGTGTCTGTATGACAAAGCACACAGAGGCAGGGATTACCAGACAAGGAGGGAAGACTTAGTGCGACGCTTCCTTGATGGGCTTAGAGACGATGAAATCAGATGCGAAGTAGAGTATGTTAAAGATCCAAGCGACATTGACGAAGCAGTTTTTCATGTTGTGAATTTAATTCAGACAAGGCAAAAGCATACATCAAGCCCATATAATGACAAAAAGATGAGAAAATTTGTGCGAAGTACTCGAAGCTCCGAATCCAGCCGAGATGAGAGCGATAACAGTGATGAAGAGTATGTATGTCAGATTAAACCTGGGAGCAAAGGTCAAAAGAAAACTACCAACAGCGTAAGCCAAGACAGTACTAATGACCATAAGCAACCTAAGGATGGTACAGCTCATGAAAAGGGAGTTCAAGATTTGCTTAAGCAGGTGCTAGAAAAGATTGAGGACTTAGCTAAGCACAAACAACCAAAACCAAGAGACAGAAGTTGTTACAACTGCCATCAGGAGGGGCATTTCATCAGGAATTGTCCCTTGAAGAAGAAAAATCACAGCCAATGGAGGGGTATGCAAATAAACGAAACCAAGAAGGAGGACAGAAAGCAGCCTTTAAACGAAAGTGGGCCAAGCCAAATGGCCGTGGCACGGCCCCAGTAAGCAAGACAATCGGCCATCAAAGCGGTGAGGTCAACAATGAGGAGAGGCACACTATAAGAAGACGCAAACCCTTTAGTGATGGTGTTTACGTTGAAGGTACAGTTGAAGGTGTAAATCTTGTATTTACCACCGACACAGGAGCCACTAAAACGGTGCTGTCTGAAAGGTTATATAGAAATATTCCTGAAAGTAAAAGACCTTTATTAACCAAAACAACCTGCTTGACCGGTGCAGGAGGTGCCCCCCTTAAAGAGTATGGAAAAGCAGTTTTTAGCATAAAGCTAGGATCTATCTCACTCCAGAAGGAACTCATAGTTGCAGATATTGAAGATGAAGGTTTGCTTGGCATAGACATTCTGCAAGACGACGAACTTGGCCCAGCTGATATCCTTCTAAGTAAAGGTAAGATCGTACTCAGAGGGCAAGAAATCCCATGCATACAGATTGGGAAGAAAAACAGTGTGAGAAAAGTAGCTGCAGCCAACTGTGTGGTTGTACCCCCTCAAAGTGAGACCCTAATAGATGTGTACATAGAACGACATGAAGCTGATGAGCTTGCTACCAATTCAAACTTCATCATTGAGCCTACAGAGCATTTTAAACAGACATACCCATTACAGATGGCATCTGTCTTAGTGGATATTAACAACGGTGTCACAAGCAAAGTGCGAGTCCTGAATCCTTTCCCAACAGCAGTAACCATTCACCAAGAGGCAGTCATAGCCCAGGCAGAGCAAATATATCAGATCAAAACTACTCTAGTAGAGGAAGAGAGTCCCAGGCAGAAGTCTGACAACACATCCATTAGGAGAATAGATACATCTAGATCCAGAGAAGACCAGACCAAAGCACCCCCGGCAAGGCTACAGGAAGAAAACAGTGTAGTCCCAGATCACTTGAAAGATCTTTTTAAAAGATCAACTTCTGGTAGAACTGTGAGCGAAAAGGGAGAACTTGCTAACCTTCTCATTGAATTTCAGGACAGTTTTTCGAAAGATGAATGGGACATAGGGCTGACTCACCTAGTGGAGCATCCCATAAATACAGGAGATGCCGAACCAATAAAGCAGCGACCTCGAAGAGTACCACTGGCTTATGCAAAAGAGGAGAAGCAGGCCATCGAAGACCTACTACAAAAGGGTGTCATCAGAAAGAGTACATCCCCTTGGGCGAGTCCAATTGTCCTTGTCCGTAAAAAGAATGGAAGTATACGACCTTGTGTAGACTACCGGCGGGTCAATGGCCTCGTGAAGCCTGATGGTTTCCCACTTCCTCGTATTCAAGACTGTCTAGATGCTGTAGCTGGCGCAACACTTTTCAGCACATTTGATTTAACAAGTGGGTATTTCCAAATCCCCTTGAAGGAGAGTGACATCCCGAAGAGTGCCTTCGTATGTAAATTTGGCCAATTTGAAATGCTGCGGATGCCATTCGGTTTAAATAACTCCGCAAGTACCTTCCAGCGTACAATGGAATTAGTTTTACAGGGCCTTCAATGGGAAACTTGCCTGATATACATTGACGATATTATTGTATTTAGTTCAGGTTTTGATGAACATATGACCAGAGTGAGAGAGGTCTTCAGCCGCCTTCAAGCTGCAGGCCTTAAGCTTCGACCCGAAAAATGTGAAATGCTACAGGAAGAAGTCACCTTCCTGGGGCATGTTGTTTCTGCTAATGGCGTGAAGCCCAACCCAGTGAATATTGCAAAAGTTGTTGAATGGCCCGTCCCTAAAAACGCTAAACAAGTAAAACAATTTGTGGCTTTAGGTTCTTACTATAGAAGATTTGTACCCAATTTTGCTAAAATAGTGCGACCAATGGTTGATTGGACACGAAAAGGTCGAGAGTTTGTGTGGACCGCGATCTGTCAAAATTCTTTCGAGCACCTCAAGAAGTTATTGGTGGGTGCCGATGTAATGGGTTATCCGTTGGAGGGTGGTGGTAGCTTCATCTTAGATGTAGATGCGTCCGATTGTGGGATTGGGGGCGTATTACAACAAATGCAAGACGGGCGCGAGCGAGTTATTGCGTACGCAAGTCGCGCGTTAAACAAAGCCGAAAGAAATTATTGCATTAGCGAAAAAGAGCTTCTAGCGATTCGGTACTTTATCGAGTATTTCAGGCAGTATCTGTTAGGCCGCCGCTTCATTGTACGAAGTGACCATCAAGCCCTAGTTTGGCTGTACAGCCTCAAAGAACCTAGAGGGAAAATCGCAAGGTGGATCGAGATTTTGTCCCATTATGACTTTGCCATAGAGTACAGGCCAGGGAAGAAGCAAGGACATTGTGACGCTTTGTCCAGGTGCGAAAACCCGAAAGACTGCGACTGCCCCTATGAAGATATGAACGAACCACTAAAGTGCGGCCCCTGCAAGAAATGCAGGAAGCGGGCTCAAGACATGCATCATTCGAGACTAGATGAAGATAACAATGCAGGTGCAGCAGCTGACAAAGAGGAAGCTCTGCGTGCAGTGAACGAGCCACAACCAGGGCCATCAATAGTCCAGGGTATGGCAGGGACCTATCAGCCCCAGTTCTCATGGGCAGGGGGAAGAACTCTAATGGAGTTGGCAAAGCTGCAAGCCGCAGATGCCGATATTGGACCTATATACCAGGCAAAAGTTCAGGGGATCAAACCTAACACCAGCAGCATGTTGCCTCAGAGTCCCGCCACAAGACACTACTGGGTCATATGGGAATCTCTACATCTAAAAGAAGGAGTTTTGTTCAAGAGAGTTTCAAAGAAGAATGGCTGTGGAGAATATGACCAGTACCTGGTACCAGCAGCAATGAAAACTGAGCTCTTATTCCAGTACCATGACTCTATAATTTCCGGACACCTTGGGTGCAAGAAGACTTACCAAAAGTTGCGGCAACATTTTTTCTGGTTTGAAATGAAGTTGGAGGTGCAGCAACATATCAGACAGTGTGACACTTGTGCGGCACTGAAGAAACCAGTAAAGACCCCAAGAGCCCCACTAGGGACAATAAAAGTAGGCGCACCTTGGGATGTAGTTGCAACAGACTATCTAGGACCATTTCCGGTTACACACAGAGGAAACAAATACATACTGATACTTTCGGACTACTTCACCAAGTATGTTGAGATAATAGCTGTACCAGATCAGACCGCAGAGACATGTGCATCAAGAATCTTAAATGAATTCATCTCAAGATGGGGATGCCCATTAACTATATTAAGTGATCAGGGCAGGAACTACGAGAGTAGAGTGTTTCGAGAGTTGTGCCGAATGTTGCAGATTCGAAAGACCCGAACCAGTCCGCACAACCCAAAGTGCAATGGACAAGTAGAGCGGTTTAACCGTACACTAAAGCGAATGATTAAGGCGTACCTTTGTGAGGAACAGAATGACTGGGATTTAAACCTCGGCTGCCTGGCAAGTGCGTACCGTTCCACACCTAGTGAGAGTACCGGACTGACACCAAACTTGCTCGCTATGGGCCGTGAAATTAGATTACCAGCCGAGGTGGTATTTGGCAGTTCAACGGAGTATGGTCAAACCAACGTTACAAGTTATGGTGACTATGTAGATGTTCTTCGCTCTAGGATGCAACGGGCACATCAAGTGGCCCGTGAACACCTAAAATCTGCAGCGCAGCGTAATAAGAGCGTGTATGATGTGAACATGGTTCTTAATAATTACAAGCCAGGTGATGCAGTGTGGATCCTTTCTGAAAGCAGTACAGTTGGAACTGCCCATAAGTTAGGTAAAACATACCACGGACCATACATAATTACCAGAAATCTCAGCAACATTAATTTCGAGGTGCAATTGGACCAATCGGAGAAAAGGAAGGTTGTACACCATGACAAACTGAAACCGTACGAAGGAGCTGATACTCCAGCTTGGATAGTAAAGGCTAGAAAGAAGTTACAGAAAAATTAATGGCCTTAATGCCATTGGAACTATTAATTGATAAGTGTTTTCTTTGTTTAAAGAGTAGGGCAAATGATGTTGTTGTTTGTTTGTTTTTTATTTGTGGATCCATGCATCAGTCTATGTATTTTTAAAATTTAGAAAATGTAAAGTTGGTCAGGGGAGTGCAGTATTGACCAAGAAGATTAGCCGAGTCCAAGTTGAAAAGATTCATCCTCCTTTTAGCAGGCACTGCGGCAGTTAAAAGAGTGCAATATTAACTCTCAAGATTATCTTGAGAGCTGAAAACTTGTAATGTGTTAGTTGCCTAGTGGTAGTAGGTGATGAGGAAATGATGCAGGTTCAATTTTGGATATATTGGAGGAATGTCAGAGAGTAGATGAAAGAAAGGGTGTGGGCTTTATTGAAGGCACTAAGTTAAGATGAAGAGCAGTTAATTAGGGTATCGAGATGGCTTTTGGTAAGATGAGACAGAGATGGTTATAAGGTGATGGGTAATGGTCTGACAAGTAGGAGTCCAATGGTGATATTTTGTACTGCGTTAATCATTTCTAAGAGAGACTGCACATTACAGTTTAGGCAGCAAGAAGTTGCTAAGGTAGGAAAGTCATTGAGTTGGAGAGGTGGCTTTCCTTTTGCTGATGAAAGTAAAGGCTGTCACTCGTTGTCAACTGTGTCCCCTAAAAGAGGACAGCACAGATCACAGATGTTTTGATGAGGTTGTATGATAGGACACCAGTCTTCAGCTTTGATATCGGCATAATCACAGAACCCATGTGATGAGAGGTTAAGGCTTCATTTTGATCTGTAGAAATCAAGATCATTTAGCCATAGACTGTGGAAACCTTCATGCAGATGAAAGTCAATGGCCTGAGAGCTTTTTACTTTGACGATTTAGGTCAATCAAAAATGAATCCTTTTTGGGGTCGCCCATCATGAAGAGTGTGATGGGCCCGTCCAGTGCCTGTCCAGAGCAGTTTGGCATGCGGCTGGTATAGATGTCTATAGACCGATCTAGACCAGCCATAGATGATACAGTACCAAATGAAGTATTCGCGTTGAATGTCATTTTAGTGTTTATTCAAGTTGTTCTTTGTCACAAACTGAACATTCTAGTGTTGGTTGCTGTGACAGACCCATGAAATAGTGTAAAAATATAAAACAGCTAGCACTTTGTGAAATCAGTTTAATCACTTGTTCAGTGTGTAATGATAAAAATTTTCGAAAGGTAATCTTAGTGACAATTTACTTGGTGTAAATCTATAAGTAAAATGTTAATTGAGGTTGATAGACAGTGCTTTGATTCAGTTTTGCTATATGAACTGTTGTACACTTTAAATGTGAAGGGTGAAACAACGAAGGACTGTTAGGTACTCCTGTTGTTAAAGTGTTTTAAGTATTATCATTAGTTTTAACATGTAAATAACTAAGACAGTTCAGTAAGTCTAGGAAATTTATTACCGTACCTCCTGGTATAGGTCATTATTTGTTTGCAAAAAAGTTCCAAGTCTAGATGTTGTTAGATACAGCTTTTGAAAGTTGTCTGTTAAGTCTGAGTGGAGTCATTTAGTGCGAATGTGCTTTTAGAATGGCAATTTTAAAAAGTTAACTTGCACTAAATAAACATGTTCAAATGTAATTGTGACAGAGGTCAACGGTCAGGTTTTGTGTGTGTAATTGTTTTTTTTTTGCAGTTTTAAGGTGCTAATGTTTATTTGTCTCATTGCTTTACATGTCAATTGTTATGTTTGGCAATCAGAGTTTTGCCAAAAAAAGAGGGGGGTAATGATATGTCCTACCCTTTCTGAAACTGCAAATCCCTAAGTTAGCAGTCTGACATCTAAAATTCTTGTATTATGTAACTCCAATCTAGTTTGGTGGTCAGCCTGTCTAGGTATTGAAGAATGTCTCCCATTCTCAGTCCCTATTCAGATATGCCTGAAGATCGTCATGCACATGAAAACACCCCATGCCGCCAGTTTTGGGTGTCTTTATAGGCTTGATAATCTTTTCTATGCTTCGTTTAAACCGTCTCGAAACAGGTCAACATGACGGAACCATGTGTTTTGAGCGAGTCTAGATTTGTCAGCCAATTCCTCGCTTCGGGAATGTTCTATGCTAGCTAAAGGTCAAAATTACGATTGCATTTAAACTTATTTATGTCTTACTGGGCTGAGAAATAGTTGTCATTGTCCATTGTACACGATTTGATGCATTTTTCGTCGAAAGTCGATCTCCTTAGCTGACAGTTTAAACCGGATGTGTTATTGTTACCAGAGTCTTAGTAGTCCGTAAAGCGTCCTTGGAGATGTTTACATATTTATGCATCTAGGTCATTTTGTACTATTTTCAGCACAGTAAGTTTTGGGTTTTTTCCTTCGCCTACAATGTTTTTAGACTTTCAATGATGGCTAGTTGTCTTACAGAAAATCAATTGTTGGTCGAAGTTAGAACGACCCAAATCTTCCGACCAGTTTTAACGTGGTCGCGACCCGATTTTTGCCATATCAATCTGGCCGTGACCAAGTTCGACCAAAGTTTTGGGTAGCGGCCAACCCGGCACTATAAAAAGGCTGAGAAACTTTGGTCGTGAGCTCAGATCGATCACAATAGGGTAAGGAACAGCCGTCGCTCATCTCTTTGAAATAAATTAGAAATTACATTGGGTTTTGTAAAAAGAAATTAATAGCTCGCCACAGAATATTCTCAGAAGATTACACGTTTTGTTTAAACAAAACTTACGACTTCATGTCTTTATTTCCGACTTCATATCTTTATTTCCTGGAACTATTATATCCCAACTAGTCTGAGCTCATTTTTGGCAAAAAGGCGACTAAATAAGATCATTCTCAACCTACCCTAGGGAGACCACCGATACCATCACAGGATAATACTAAGAGGAGTTTCCACTCTACCGTTTGACTGGGTCGTTACAACGGTTTGATTCAGCTGACGACCTTACTAAACAAGCCCAAGCAGTTGTGTTGTCATTTTCTGAAGAGTGGTATGTAGAAACGTACACTAAGTGGATAAGCAGGCATCGGAAATGCGTGGATCTTGCGGGTGACTATGTGGAGAAAGTGCGACGTTCGTTGGACTTAAATGACGCTTGACGTTACTTATGATGTCGGCGTGCTCCGGGTATGACTTACATGCTGTTTTATTTCTGTTAGGAAAATTTTGCTATTTAAGATACTAGAAAAATACACAGGGAATGGATAGAATAAAATCTGAAATTTGTGCCCGTCTATTCTATTTTATTAAACTGCGATTATAACTTGTCCTATAAAAAAATTCTACAAACTTCCAGAACAACCCTCGTATGGTCAGTATATCTACAAAGTTTCAATAAAACTGAAGGAAAACTGTAGGAGTAGTTCGAGACACAAAATTACTATTATTTTGTACACAGACGGCCACACAGATGGACACATGGACATTCTGTGGGGATATAAAAAGCATGCAGTGCCTGTACTTTTGCAGTCAAACTATTGAAAAGAAACATGTATACAAGATTTCATAGCATTTTGCTTTTGAAATTTTATTCCTAGTCGAAATTTCATAACTTGCAATAAAAAGTTACAAAAAATTTATATTCAGCTTAAGAGAAAACTTGAAATTCAGTGTCAATTTACTAGGTATGAAATATCAAAGTTTACTTTCAGGTATCAAACTTCTAATAATAGATCTTCTAACTCTAACTATGCTCAATGCTAAGAAGATGTCTGTCATGAATCGCAAATCTTTTATGTCATGAGGGAGCACAAATCATAAAGAATGAAGCTTCAGTCTTAAGAAATGAAGAGAATTTTTTAGTTTTCATATGGAGTTAAAGGTGGCCCTTCAGATTTTGGGACGAAAATCTTACAAAAATAAAAAAAAAATCATCCTTATACTCTCAAAGCCTTTTAATTTTCATTCATTAAACCCTAGTAGTCGAAAACCATCCGACAACTAGATAAATTAGATATTTACCGCGGCCCAGGTCAACACTGAAGGTAAACACGGTCTATTTTTACATCAGCAGCTCGCTCATTTACATACCGGAAATATAAAGACCAAGCTTCAAACATAGCATCAGAACTTCTAGACATCACAGAAAATAATTGTTTGTTTTGTTATGGAATTTAATAGTCATTTGTCATGTGCAAGTCACTTAACATTCCCACAATGCTTTTCTGATTTTGGCGGGAAATCTAAAAATAGCTTAAGAGGCTACGTAGCCTTTTAAGGGAATACCACCAAAAAAACTTTTTTGGGAATTTTATTATTGTTACTGATGATTTGTATTGTTTTTTTTTCATATGAATTTTAGTGACATATATATTTTTTAATTTGATGTGATGTGAAAATTCTAAATACCCACCTTTAAGGAAAATAAAGACAAATCATGCTTTTGTATAAAACCACTTCAGTTCCATGCAGTGTTATTAGGGTTTTTTTTTTACATACATGTACCTCCATGAAAAGAAAACAATTCTCTTCGTTCCTTAAAATAAATGACAAACTTTAAGACATTTCCAGGTTGACAGCATTTGCTTACAACAATTTACCGGTAAATGTGGCATAATTTTCAAAAGGGCAACAAACCTAAATAGTGAGAAAATTCTGCTTTTCCTACAATGATCTTTCAGATCTGGCTTACAAAAAGTGCAAAAAATTGTGAAAAAAGGAGAAAATGTTTGTTACTAACAATTTACCCTTTTCCCACAAAGTTTTCAAAAGCCTTCTTCTTCAAGTTTGTTAAACCCTTTACGATAAAATTTTAGACTAGTCCAAATTGCAAGCACTTGCAGATGACAAAATAAATCTAACTCAAAAATTGAAATTTGTTTCAAGAAGCGTAGAAAACATTGTGGGAAAAGAAGAAAATGCTGGTTACCAGCATTTTCTCTTTATCCAACAATATTTCCAAAAGGGCTCTATCTCAGGGTTGTAAAAATCAGGGATTGTTTGGTAAAGGGTTTAATTCAGGTTTGTATGGTAAAAAGGATTAACCAATGGTAAAAATACGTTATATCTGAGATATGAAAAGTATTAGGTTTCTTTACCTTCTGTCTCTTCATTTTTTGAGTTTAACAGTAAACTGGAAGTACCTGAAAATCAATAAATTGACACATTAATACTGACTTAACCCTTTACCCCATAAGGCATTTCTATGGTATCTCTAATTGACCCTAAATAACAGCAAGGATGAAGCCGTTTCTTATGTATATATGACACCTTTTGATAGTTTAGAAAACATTGTGGCAAAAGGTGAAATTGCTCGTCATGAGCAATTTCACCTTTTGCCACAATGTTTTCCAAAGGCTCCTACAGGCAATGCGTAGAAATGAGTATCTATGGAGTAAAGGGTTAACCCTTTCCCAAACAATCCCTGGTTTTTACAAACGCGAGATGGAAGCCTTTTGAAAACATAATGGGAAAACCAGAAAATGCTGGTAACCAGTGGGTTTGGTATATATAGCATTAACCCATTACCACACAATCCCCACTTTTAACAACCCTGAGAAAGTGGCCTTTAGAAAACCTTGTGTGAAAAGGAGAAAATGCTGGTAACCAGCATTTTCTCCTTTTCCCACAATGTTTTCTACCCCTCTAAAAACAAATTCTAATTTTTCAGTCATGTTTGATTTCTTGTTTGCAAGTGCTTTCAATTTGGACCAGTCTAAAATTTTGTTGTTTGGTAAAGAGTTAAGAAGGTGCTAATTACATCTTTTGCACTTCCAGTATAAAAAATTTGAAGGTGGTTCAGGAACGAAATATCTGAGTCAAGGTATTTACACTCAAGCTGCTAGATGGCCCAGTGTTTATGATAAAAAAATACTGATAACCTCAAAGCAAAATGTACTGTGAACCTACATGTCATAACTATACCAAGATTCCCTAAAAACAACTGAGTTTATCCTATCAAAGGACACATTGGTATAGCTAATATTTTCCAGCATGACTGAAACACATATGTATCAGTGTTTGTGTCACTAAAACTCCACATTTCTGTACATAATTAGAAAAACACAATTTTTGGGACTTTTAGACACACAACTGCTACAACATAAGCCCAAGACTCATACATTCATTATGTCCCATACATTCATAGAATTTTCTTGCACACCTGACTTCCATTCCATCCTTAATAGTATCTGTTTTTGAAAAAAACTGACAATGTGTAAAGAAAAAATGAAATTCAAACCCTGCACAACACCTTTGAAAAACATTCAACCATAACTATATCATATTATGCCTATCTTGACTTCAAATCAAAACTTCCTATGAAGTTTGACTGAAATCTGCTCAGTAGTTATTGAGAAAAGGAGCTGACAAAAAATGATACAGACAAACTGACCGAGCGTCCAACATAGTGACAACTATATACCTCACTCCACCCACCAGAGAGATTTATTACAGACCAGGTTGACACCAGCAGGAGACACATTCTATTTTTAGACTATCAATTCTCTCATTTAAATACAGGAAAACACAGACGAAGTTTCAAAAATCCGTCCGAAGAAGACATTATGGAAAATAATTATTACATGTTTGTTATGTAATGGAATTTATGCGTAATTAGTCACGTGTCAGGAATTATGGACATTTCGTACCATAACCATTTCGTACCAGTCATTTCATACTATAGAATTGGTCATTTCGTACCATGAAATTACAGTGGAACCCCGTTACAACGAAGTGCGCTATAGCGCTGATTCCGTTATAATGCGGGTGTCCTTTGGCTCCCAAAATTTCGGGGGTTGACCATTTTCGATTCTGATCCGAATCCACCGTTGCTCTCACAAGAATCTTCGATGTAAAAAAAAAAGACCTCTCAGTCAAAAAAAAATCGATACCGTACACATAACATGACAATTTTTCACACCTTTACCTTGTTGGTTACATTTATCACCTATAGCTTTGCACAATTACTTTGATAAATACACGCACAGTAGGTAACAAAAGGCCCTCGTCCCATAATTGTCTTTGCAAACAATCTTGCATTATACAAACTTTACGTCAATATGTCTGGCTGTATGTAGATCGTAATGGCGATATCAGAAAATAGCCGAATGACTCTCTTTCTACCGACTACACAACGTGCACGTGACACGACTGGGGTACTCTTGCAATTATCATTACGATACGCAGAAGGGTTGTATCAGAAAATATAAAGCAACTGAGATACTGGCTTATTGCGTGATTGCATAGTTTTGAATGGAGGTCAGCCCATAGCCAGGTGTAAATTTTTCAGGCGAAACGGTTTAAGTGTGTACAACAAACACTTGCACTTACAACCCTTTCGCTTTGCATTATTGGTGTGTTACATCATACATGTACCACTAATGCAAACTTTACTGCAAACATTGTGTGGATAAACAACTGATGTGATTTCTTTACGGATAGTAGGTTAAATTCCCCTGTGACTTTCATCATGTACAGGGGTCTTATCTCGTTTGATTATGAAAGAGATTTCTTTCGTCATTGCCGATTAGGGTTCATTATGCAATCGTCAGCATGATTAAAAAAAACATGGCGGCGGCACCGTCTGCAATCCAAAACGATACCGTTTAATTTAATTTTGGAATGAATCTTGCAGTAATTTAGCAAAACAGCGGCTGAATAATTCTAAAAGAAACGGTCCTAAAGGTAAAATAAGCTCTTTTACGTAGTTGTAACGTTATTTGATGACGGGAACTAACTGGGAATAGTTCAGGCGTTACGTAGTTCTAAAAGAATCTAAATTGTTCGATGTCCTATAAATAATGTTTAAACGTAAATAGGCATGTCTTAGTTTTAGTATTTTGAACATTGCTATTTCATTTTTGTCAGAATAAATTTGCGATAAACTGTAATTAATAAGCCATAGTTCTGTAGTCTGGCAATGATTGGCGGATGGGCTGCGGGTAGTGTGTGTGTGTGTGTGGGGGGAATCAGCGTTATAAACGTAACCCCGGATATAACGCTGTTGACGACCATGGCTCCCACCGACAGCGTTATAACGGAGCTCCACTGTACCATTTCGTACCATAGGATTGGTCATTTCGTACCATGATATTACCATTTCATACCATATATGTGGTCATTTTTTTGTCATGATTTCATCGAGAAAATCTATTTGAATATAGAAAATAATAGTCGAATTTAGATGTAAACAAAAAATTATTTGATTAATAATCCTCCAAATATAAGATAAAATTATAATAGATATAAACGAAACATTATGGATGATAAATGCAGTGATGATGTTTTTTGCATTCGACATTTCTATTTCAATTTTGTAACAAATATAATTAAAGGCAAACACCAAACAAATTATTTTCAAATTGTAACTACCAATCTTGTAACATACATTAACCAAACAATGTAATTATCTATCAACTGTGTCAAACATCGATTGCTTCCTTTAATTGATTAGCGGATATTTTGTTTATAAGTATGAAAATATGCAACAATAAAAGCAACATTTTTTAAAAAATTCATCGAAAATACATTTTAATAATCGTTAGGTAAATAAACTATTAACTTGGTATGAATTTGTAAGTTATGGTACGAAATTGTAATATTATGGTACGAAATTGTCAGTGCATGGTACGAAATGGTAATTCTTTGGTACGAAATGGTAATATGATATATGGTACGAAATGGTTATGGTACGAAATGACTGTATACCCGTGTCAGTCACTTGACATTCCCACAATGCTTTATTGATTTTTGGCGCGAAATCTAAAAATAGCTTAAGAGGCTACATAGCCTTCTAAGGGAATACCATCAACAAAAAAATTGTTTTTGGTAATTTTATGATTCTTAATTATTGATGATTTGTATTGTTTTTTCATATAAATTTCAATGATATATATATATTTTAATTTTGTGTGATGTGAAAATTCTAAATGCCCACCTTTAAGTGGAGGACATTCGATCAACCTAACTGTATAGTGAAAGTTTACTGGATGAATGACGTCAGTTTGATTTTGTAGTCTGACGATTTGCAGGTGTATGGGCCTTGCAGTCGAGTGATTCAGATCAAAACATACACAATTAAGAAAATTTAAATGTTTAAATTGTGGTTATGTTGTTTTTACCAGATATTAGTGTTTAAGGTCTATTTATATGTCCAATGTCTTATTTGTCTAAAATTTCATAAAATCATCTACCAAGCATGCGCAAAAATAATATGTAAGAGTTACGTATGTATAGGTCCACAGGCTAATCACAACTTAATGTAAACAAGGAACGAAACTAAAGCGTACGAATCGCAAAGGTGCGAAAATATCCTAAGCGACTATACTGCAATTTCAAATGCATCGCTGTAATGACAGTAAATCTTGTAGAACAAGTTTTCTTCAATTATCGCCAGTTAGAAATACCTGTTTACTTTCTTTCGGATATAAGTGAAATTACAAATTCAAGTTGAGAAACTGTCGTGTGCTGGTGTGAATCTTTTTGTTCCTTCGTTGAATTCCGCTTGCTTACGGAATTTAATGAAATATGTCATTCGGCATATCTCGGGCATATTTATACCGTTGATACGGAATCTACCGAGTTATGACGAATGGAAATAAGTAACACGTTCGATTTTCTAAAAGAAATATTGATGGAACCGAACAAATTTATCACAGGATAAGGTAACATAGTAACTCTGATCTTCATATAGCTTGTTACTTTTTGATTGTATATGGAAAAAAAAGAAAACCAAATATTTTCATACATGAATTGATCGATTATTTAATAAACTATTTTTGATTTAGCATCCTTTCAGGCTGAGTCGGCATATACCGATCAATTTACAAAACAAGCACGCCCAAAACGTGAGTAGGAAGGGACTGTCGCATCTGAGTGACACTGTGGGGTAAATATCTCATTTTTAACTTATTCCGAAAATTAATTATTTCGAGTCATGTTGTTTGTATGGAAAAGTTTCTCCACATGTATTTTTATTAAAGAATGCAGCATGACATCCTGTTAGGTAACTCCTTTTGAAGTTTGACCTCCATTGTATCATGTATCAGTATGGACCAACGTACAGTGTCGCAAATCGGAAGCTGCTGCTACTGTACGCCCCAAATCAGTTAGCTGCAGTAAACAAGTTTAACAAAACAGGCTGGCACGCTTAATCTAGCAGACAGAAAATGATCGGGTGTTTTGCATATGAAAGGTAAGAAGTTTTCCTACAAATACATACTGCGATTGGGTTCATAAACCGTGCGAGTTTTGTATAGGAAAGCTGCATCACCAAATTTTGTCGTTGGCGGCTGCCATGATCGCTAAACTTTTGTTTTCTACTCCTTCGGGAAGATCGGAAACCATTTTCTGATACTGCCTACAGATAAAGAAATCATTCAGCTTCACGTATACATGTCTATGGTTGTATTCAGTGCCATATCCATTGAAATATTTCACTTTTTATCAAGGTACCATCAAAACGTTCACTGTACGGCTAGCTGCTAACTCGGATTTTTGTACTGCTCGGTTAGCTGCGATTTTCTTGGTAAAGCCTCTTTCACATCAGCCGTGTGATTTTTACGTCTTACGATTTCCGCCGCAAACACGATCGCTGTCTATTCGCAATCTCCGAGCAGAGTTGTCGTTCGTTACCTCACATACATCTCTGCGATGGGCTAAATGACAAGAATCTTGTCAAACCCAGGAAAAGATGTTTTCTTACTGTTTAGCTGTTTCATATGTAAAATTGTAAATTAGACAAAGGAAATATGGTTCTGGATACATTATAGGTGCGTTCAAACTGATGAATTTACCTGTATAAAATGGAACTAGTTTTTTCGAGCCTCTTCACTTTTCAGAATCTTACGCCGATTTTAACAAAAATGGCTGCGCCCATGAATGATGACAACTGATTTAACACACCGCTGGATCTAAGTTTGAACGATTAAAAATCAAGTTATCGTCCTTTAAAGATATTTAGGCTTTTCAGAAAATCCCTCTTTTGTTCATTTCCTATCACTAAGTCTGATTGGTCCCATGCTGTTTGAACAGCACTCGAAACAATCGATATTGGTCTTTATTTTACCGGCGTTTGTGTAGCCATTTTGAGTTATGGTCATGTGACAAAAATATGACGTAATGACGGGCTACTTTCTGAGCCCACTACAGAGGTAAATGTAATGATCCGGAGTGCAAGAGAGTGGTCTATTCGTACTCGTCGCACATATTGCAAATTTGCAAAGCGATCTCAGTATGTTGTTCGTACGGTTGACTCACGAACTGTACGGTGGTGTCCACAGGTTGAACGTACGAAAAAAAAAAACACTTTTATTTTGTCGTCAGCAAATGCTTTCGATTTGGACAAACCTAAAATTTTGTTGTTTGGTAATGAGTTAAGAGAAAAAGAAATTCAGAATTTTCGTTCTTTGTTCCTATGTTTCAACCTGTGACCTCCGGGGCATAGCTAGTTTTGACGCCAGGGACATCATATGACCAAACTTGGTAGAGGTCCACTAGAAGATTCTGCATACCAAATGTCAAAGCTCTGCACCTTCAAGTTTCAGAGAAGATTTCTAAAGTTTTCCTTCTTTGTTGCTATGTTCAAACCTGTGACCCCCCCCCGGGGGGGCAGGGCCAGTTTTGACCCTAAGGGCATAATAGGAAGAAACTTGGTAGAGATCCACTAGGAATTGCTACATGCCAAATATCATAGCTCTATGCCTTCTAGTTTTAGAGAATAAGAATTTTGAAATTTTCTTTCTTTGTTCCTTTGTTCGAACTTGTGACCCCCAGGGCGGGGCCAGTTTTGAACCCACGGGCATGATTTGAAGAAACTTGGTAGAGGTCCACTAGGAGATGCCACATACCAAATATCAAAGTTCTACGCCATCTAGTTTCAGAGGAGAAGAATTTTAAAGTGTTCCTTCTTTGTTCCTATGCTCAAACTAGTGACCCCCGGGGTGGGGCCACTTTTGACCCCAGGGACATCATTTAAATGAAATTAGTGGAGGTCCACTAGGAGATGCAACAGACCAAATATCAAAGCTCTATGCTTTCTAGTTTCTGAGGAAAAGAATTTCAAAGTTTTCCTTCTTTGTTCCTATGCTCAAATTTGTGACCCCGGGGTGGGGCCAGTTTTGACCTCAGGGGCATAATTTGAACAAACTTGGTAGAGGTCCACTAGGAGATGCCACATAGCAAATATCAAAGCTCTACGCCTTCAAGTTTCAGAGGAGAAGATTTTTAAAGTTTTCCTTCTTTGTTCCTATGCTCAAACTTGTGACCCCCGGGGGTGGGCCAGTTTTGACCCCAGGGGCATAATTTGAACAAACTTGGTAGAAGTCCACTAGGAGATGTCACATACTAAATATCAAAGCTCTACACCTTCAACTTTCAGAGGAGAAGATTTTTAAAGTTTTCCTTCTTTGTTCCTATGCTCAAACTTGTGACCCCTGGGATGGAGCCAGTTTTGACCTCGGGGATATATGAACAAACTTGGTAGAAGTCCACTAGGAGATGTCACATACATGTACCAAATATCAAAGCTCTACGCCTTCAAGTTTCAGAGGAGAAGATTTTTTAAAGTTTTCCTTCTTTGTTCCTATGCTCAAACTCGTTATCCCCCGGGCGGGGCCAGTTTTGACCCCAGGGGCATAATGTGAACAAACTTGGTAGAGGTCCATTAGGAGATGCTACATACCAAATATCAAAGCTCTACGCCTTATAGTTTCAGAGAAGAAGATTTTCAAAGATCTATTTATTATTTTTTTTTTCTTTTTGTTGCCATTTCAACCAGAGTTATGGGTAGAATTAAATTCTTTGAACAATTCTGGTAGAGCTTCACCCACGGAACATTCCTGCCAAGTTTATTGAAGATTAACCCAGTATTTAGGAGGAGAAGATGTTTAAAGAAATTGTTGACGGACGACACACGACGGACGACGGACATAGGGCGATCACAATAGCTCACCTTTAGCACTTTGTGCTAAGGTGAGCTAAAAACAAAGCGACGAGTTCGCACGGCTGTCGTGCGGTTAGCACAAGGCTGCCGCACAAATTCTCAAGGCACCCGCAAGACTGCCGTAAGAATTTTCAAAGTTTCTTACGACCACCGCACGGCAAGCACGATTTTGCAAGACAGCTGTACGGCGTTCGTGCGATCGCCATAAGGAGGAGGAATGATCTCCTCTTGTCCGATTGGATATTCACAATGCTAGCCCGGCACATAGGTTGCATATTGAAACAATGGACAGGATACTCGCAGATAAAGACCGGGACGACGATATTTTATGCTAAGGGCATTTTGTCATTCTTGTACAAGCACGTGCCTTCTTCATCTAAATCCTGGATAGGTGGTACCTTGGTTGTCTCGGGTTCAGTGGGGGGTTCAGCAATCGTTACCTACCCCTTTCCATTCTGAGATCTTTGCTTCTGCCTGACCTTCTCGTCCTGAAATTTCGATAGCCACTGATGACGAACAAGACATACAAACTTTTTAAAAAAGAAGGGATGACGCTAACTTTTCACAAGGCATTTGCGGGGCAGCTGTGCGAATCTCTACGTTGTTCGTACGTTCCACAGTAGTCTTCAGACAGACTTTCACCAAACGCAAGGCATTAGCAAGGCAAGATGTTCGTACGATCGTCTTGCAGCCTTCGCAGGACAAACGCAAGTAATAAAACCGTATGATTGATGTGCGATGGTCTCAAGGTAGCCGAACGGCTCCCGTGTGGCAACCGTACAGTTACCGTGCAAACTCAGAAAATCGCAAAGAAATCGCTAAGAAAACGAGCATGTTGAAAAACCAGCTTAATAGCGACGCCTACGGCGTTGCAAATGCGTAATGCAGTCTTGCGGAATCCGCGCGAAGTCCTGCGATTTGTCAAAAAATGTTCCCGTACGGCTGTCGTAAGGCTGATGTGAAACAGGCTTTTAAAGCTTATAATGAGAATTGTGTACATCTTGGTTAAGAGTGTTGCAAGAAATGACATATAGATCTAGCTCTGAAGATGTGAGGTTGGCAGTGGTGAATGTATAAAGTTCGTATTCGACTTTTTCAGGTTCCTTTTCCACCCTTTAAAGACTGGGTGAGTCAAGGGGTCGTGAATAGCTCTACCATCGTCTATAAACGATCCATAGTCAGTATTGAGCACTTTCAGAGGTTAGATGTATTAAAAGAATCGGCTGCCTTTAAGCTAGTGCTTCTATTTTCACTAAAGATTTATACCTTTCAAAGGAAAACGCTACCAACTGAACGTCTGCAAATGCTTTGGTAAAGACTTAAGACTTGAGGATGGATGTGCGAGATAATATCGTGAATTCAGGTTAAGAAAGAAAACCTGAAAACTTTACGTTTAACCCGAGTTGAATTCTTTATTTCGTTGAAAAGCTACAAAAAAAAAGACTTACTATACATTTCATTGATGTTCATCACTGAATTAAAATCAATGATTAGGGGTTGCAAAAAATGGCAAAATTTGTACATATCTGTTGTACAGGAACTAGACCTAAAACAAGAAATAATATCAGCGATGTTTTCCATGTAATAAAAGGATTTATCACTGGAGCCGGATTTGTGTAATTCATGAAATGCCTTGAAGAAACAAGAAAATCTTACCTGCTATTGTTTGAATTTATATATTTATATATGCCGCCGTCCAAACTGGAATCTAGGCAGATCCGGAATCTAGACCAAACTGGAATTTTGCCTTTACCAAGATACCGGTAGTTTAACAATTTGGCTAGGCAGCTCCACAATCTGCCTAGACCAAATCGACATATTTTCTCGTTTTATATAATGCGACTATATTTTATTAACCATCTTAGTCAACTTAAACTCCAACATAAAAGAAGTTCAATTAGAAATTCTGAGTAAGATTAAATTTTGAATGTTTAGCACTTTCGAGAAAAAAAATGCAATGTGGAAAACGGAGAAATTGAGGGAAAAACAAATAAATTGCTTCAATTAAAAATACGTCTCAATTGTAAACACATGAGAATTAATATGATTAAAAATTTGGAAAAAGAATCTAGATCTATTTTGGTCTACGCTAAAGTATTATTCTAATTTGGTCAAGGCAGATTCCCGGGATATGCCTAGATTTCGATCCGGCATACGACATATATATCGAGCTAAAAATCGTGTTTTATCATATGGGCTGAACCTTTTTGTTCAGTACTATGATGCATTAATGCAGCTAGGCGTACACATTTTTTATTGTGAAATGCAGCTAATCGTTGCGTACAGATGCAGCTAGCCGTACAGTGAACGTTTTGATGGTACCTTGATAAAAAGTGAATTATTTCAATGGATATGGCACTGAATACAACCATAGACATGTATACACGAAGCTGAATGATTTCTTTATCTGTAGGCAGTATCAGAAAATGGTTTCCGATCTTCCCGAAGGAGTAGAAAGCAAATGTTTAGCGATCATGGCAGCCGCCAACGACAAAATTTGGTGATGCAGCTTTCCTATACAAAACTCGCACGGTTTATGAACCCAATCGCAGTATGTATTTATAGAAAAACTTCTTACCTTTCATATGCAAAACACCCGATCATTTTCTGTCTGCTAGATTAAGCGTGCCAGCCTGTTTTGTTAAACTTGTTTACTGCAGCTAACTGATTTGGGGCGTACAGTAGCAGCAGCTTCCGATTTGCGACACTGTACGTTGGTCCATAGTGTGTATCGGTCCTACTAAAACACGCCGTACCAGAAAAATACGCCGTACCATACGCCGTACGGATTAAAACACGCCGTACCAAAATGTGAATTATATTGTATGCTTTTTTTGGTATTTTCATATTGAAAAACTTATAATCTAACCTAAGTAGCGATATTACTTGCCAATTTTTCATATTTGTCAAGTTATTGCCAATTTTAGACATTCTTGTACGGGACCAACAGGTGCCCGTTACGCCGTACCAATTACATGAGCGCCGTACGAATTTTGAGGTACAAAACAATTAAATTAATAAGAATGTATGGTACAATATGCAATTATCTACTTATTTTCGAGTTCATGTTGTTCTATTTCATGTCTTACAGGCGTTGCAGGTACATGTCAAGCATTTATCCAGCAGATGTTTACAGAAGGGAAATAACTCTGAAGTTTATACAGAGAACTTTAGGTTAAACATCAGTTCAATGAAACCTTGTGGAAAAACGAGAAATTGCTTATGACCGTTTCTCTTCTTTTCTGATCCTGAAAAATATGGCTTTTGAAAATGTCTTGGGAAAAGGACAAAATACTAGTAACCAGTATTTTCTCCTTTTCATATAATGTTTTCTACCCTCCAAGAATAAATTTCAATTGTGTCGTCTGCAAATTTAGAACAGTCCACAAATTACAATTTTGTCGTTTGGTTAAAAGTTAAAGATTGTAGAACGTGGACTGTATTTTTTCATTCTTTAATCATATTCTCCATTTAGTGCTGGTTTTTGAGTCGCCTGTTTGCGTAGCAAACAGGCTCTCATTGTTATCGTGCTGATCTATGGGGTGACGTAAGCATACTTCCGGCCTTGTACTGCTTCCTGTCCCAAGTTCCGGTTTATGAGATCAATCATATTATAGTTTTCTTATTATTCAGTGAAAAACCCGGTTTTTATTTGATGTATATAATTTACAACTGTGCCTTTGTGATAATGAATATGTCTATAAAGACTGAGCTGTTTAACGGTTCAAACCTTTGAAACAATCATTTCGTGCGCAAGGGTACACATTAGCCTGATGTCTGTGTAAGACATCATCTCTAAAAATAGCGCATTACGTATATGTAAAAATAGCCGCCGTGAACTAAACAAGTCTGTGGACACGCTGAGAAATCTTCAACTACAAGCATCTTTTCTGCTTCTATTTGCGGACAATTCTCAGTGAAAATTGTTTGATAATTACCTATTAGAAGTACACTCTAACTCTTACAATCTGACAATCCTAACTGCAAGCCTTATGTCAATTCAACGCTCAGCCTATGAGAAAGGCGATGCCGAGTTAACATGGAAGCTTTCAATTGCTTTTTTTCTCAACAGTAGGCTATTTTTTTTTAACAAATTTATAACGATTTGGAATGTTTGCATTGCCTTCTTAGACATTCTTACACGTTGCTTCTTCCCAGCTTTTTAATCTAAACTTTAGATTCTTTGCACAGCCATTTTCTAGGTGCACCAGAGATCGTACATGTATACGTATGCAAAGCACACGGTTCTAGGCTGTACCAAGTCATCGCTTTGCAGGTGTTTTCTGGAATGTAGCTTTGCGACAAATATAGATCTCGTAATCACGTGACGTATAAACGTCATTTACGGATATCTATGAATTTACATATTTATGAATCAGTCGCTAAACCGGCCGATGTAGAGAGAGTGCGTTGAAGTTAACTATATGTAATTGGTTTTGGTTCATAAAGACGGCCAAATTTGTTAAAGCCTGCTGTTTTTTTTTTCAATGAGCGATGAACCTAGATCTAGTATTTATTAAACAACAATTTATTAGTGCGGGTGTTAGAACGCAAGGTGCTTTTGTAACTGCCAAAATCTGAATTTACACTACGCAGTTCTAACAACGTTACCAGCAATCTGAGAAATTAACTTTTTACTCCGCTATAATTCAAATATAATAGAACAGATCAGTGTTTACCCGCTGGAACAACAAGTTCTTTATTGGAGTGTTTGTAATCTTGTGAAGGGTTTTTGTAAAGGGTAATAAAACGAATCGCAAACATTAAATTTACACCAAAGCAATATACATGTAGACAAAATTCGATTGGTGTGGAAGCACTATAATACCTGGGACGTTATATTTAACGCAGACAAATATTAAAGGCTGATGATCGTGCTGCTGGGTTATAGATTTTATTTAGTTGTAGCAGCCACATTCATAGAGTCCATTGCTGGTCAAAACCTCAATCTGGACAACAACAAAAACAAATTATTTCCAAAGGACAGGTAGATCACTAAGTCAAATACATTGTTTGTGCTCCAAAGGCTACAGTCCAGTCCAATGATTATGAAATTGCCTGGCTGTTTGTCTCAATAGTGTTTTTGACAAAACTGAATATAGGTCACCTGGGTTTAAAAGAAAAAAGCCTAAAGGTTGTCATTAGGTCAAATCAGGCGTAACCGTAATAGAGCTGTAGAATCCATTTATGTTCAGTCTAATACTTATGAAACTTTGTCAGACTGCTAAGATTAGATATGAGCGATCGAGTTGCAAAAGGGCATTTTTGGTCTAAAAGTATGTCACAAGATCCTATACCAGAAGATATTCTGGTCTTTACTTGTAAAGGGTTGTTGCCTGTGATTAAAAAACGTTGAACTTATTAAAGCTGGTCCTGGTGCCTAAATCTTAATTTCCACCACATTTTTTAAATTTAAATTTTAATACGGATATCTTGGATTTTAGGATGACAACTCAGAATATGCTTGCATATAATACTGTCTTGTCGTTAAGTTATTTTGTGTCTTAAATGCTTTTAATAGATTTGAACAAAAAAGGGTGAAAACTTCTAACCCATTACCCTACAGGCGACTCTCAGGACTATCAGTCCTTTGATTCCATGCTGTATTGTTGTGCACTGTGAAAAAAATTGACTTTTATCCATACGTCAAATTTTAGACCCATCCAAACTGAAACAGATTGCAGACGACAATTTTAAACTTGATGAAAATGGCGGAGAGTTCTCCAAAAGGATAGAAAATACGGTATGGAAAAATAAGGATATGTGAACTTAGATACATCCAATTTGTGTGCCCTAAATAACACTTTCTCAACCCTCACATGTACAGATTTGAATGATATCTTCGGAAACCCTTGCAATCAATAAACTGTAAATTAATATTGAGATAGATCTTAACTATTCTATTTTTTATGTCCCGGCATCGGAAGATTGGGGCCATATAACTTTACCCTTGTCCGCCTGTCCGTCTGCACAAACGGGAGCATTAGTGTTTCACAAACATGTGTTCTTTTTCTTTTGTCTCGGTGATTTTTTACCAATAAACAATGTAAAGAAATTTGACTGGCAAATGTTGACTGATTGATTTTATGGTGATTTATACCACTTTAAGTACATTATTTCACTGCGGAAGCTCATATATTCATGTATTTCCTGTTTTTACCAGTACTAGGCAAGGAACCTGAATGTTTTTGCCCCAGGAAATACTTGAGAAAGAACCCATTTTCGCGTCATTTTTTATTTATTGAGAAAGGGGATGATGAGGGTAACGTCTTTTCCCGTTTACTTCAATGTGTTGGCACTGAGAAGGGCCGTTTTTAAGACAATTGTTTGCAAACACAAATTTCTGTGAAATTGGTGGCCTTAGCAAGGGCTGTTGGTGTTTGGAAGGGTCGTTGTTGGTTGGCCCTTAGAAGGGCCGTTTTCTTACAGTCACACATTTAAGGAAACATGGCTTTGTTATACCCAATCTGTTTCCACATGCAGCGATGTTTCCACCTGTTAAGCGGAACAGCTTAATCCCTTCTTGGAGGTATTTCTTCACATTAAGTGTGATGATGACTTGCGAGCCCTTCTTCAGTAGGTCTTGGAAGCGGCGAACTGAATGTACTGGCGATTCATTGTCCTCAAGACTTCTTCTTTTATGTGTTCGTAGGCTTGTAATGTAGTGCCTTCAGAGCAGTATTCAATCCCTTTTGGTCATATCTATTTTGGTCATTTAAACCTTTCCCAGACAACCCTTTTTTTTTAAGTGTCTGCAGTATAAATCTTTCGGAAACACTGTGAAGACAAGAAATTGCTCTAGTGTTCTAACCTTTTGGAGAACTTCCCACCTTTTTCACTAAGTTTTAAATTGTCGTCTGCAAACTAGTTCAGTTTGGAAGAGTCTAAAATTTGTTTGGGAAAGGGTTAATTCATTCGCAGTGGGATAAAATGGAATCTACTTTAAAATAATAACAGTGAAAAAAACTAAAAGCAAAAAGACTCATGGTAGAACCAAGTCCACGTCGTTGAGTCTGGAAACATTTTTAAGGGCTAAAAGTTCTATGTACAACCATTTAATCTTAACCAAACGACAATTTTCAAATGGTCCAAATTTGCTGACGACACAATTGAAATTTGTTAAGGGAGGGTTACCAACATTTTCTTCTTTTCCCAAAATATTTACAATAACCTTATTTTTCAGGACCAGCAATTTCTTATTTTTTCACAAGGTTTCATCAAAGTAATGAAACGGAAAGTTCTCTGTAAAAACTTCCTCAGTACCACAGAGTTATTTCCCTTCTGTAAATATCTGCTGGATGCTTGACGTGTACCTACAACCTCTGTAAGACATGAAATAAAACAACACGAACTCGTAAATAAGTAGATAATTGCATATTGTACCATACATTCTTATCAATTTGGTTGTTTTGTGCCTCAAAATTCGTACGGCGGTCAAGTAATTAGTACGGCGTAACGGGCACCTGTTGGTCCCGTACAAGAATGTCTAAAATTGGCAATAACTTGACAAATATGAAAAAATGGGAAGTATTATCGCTTCTTAGGTTAGATTATATGTTTTTCAATATAAAAATACCAAAAAAAGCATACAATATAATTCACATTTTGGTACGGCGTGATTTAATCCGTACGGCGTATGGTACGGCGTATTTTTCTGGTACGGCGTGTTTTAGTAGGACCCTCATGTATGGGTGCTATTAATATGTGACCTAAGTCCTGACGCAATTAATTTGATAAAGATTGGCAGCAGATATATGCCTACATTTTTCTTATGCAGTTTAACAATAGCATAACTGAAGTTCCTTTATTGTTTATGAAAAAAGTATGCCTATGATTTGCTTGGGTAATCAGTTATTTGATCTGGTAAAGTATTTAGATTTAGACTACCTTCAGTCTTAAGGTTTGCTCCTATGCAAATTTTGTTACTGGTCTCCTCATACCTTCAAAGCAACATTCATGAAAAGTATCTTGAATAAATCTGATTTTACCCACATCTTTTCAAACGGCTCTGTGCGACAAAATTTCCAATTACAGCTCAAATGATGCAATTTTTCTTTGAAAAGGAGAAAGTGCTATTTACCAGCATTTTCTCCTTATCTCACATTTTTTTCAAAATGCCTCCTCCTTTAATAGGGGTGTAAGAAGGCATCATTTTGTGGTAAAGTATTAAGATGTATAAGCATGTATTTACCTACCTTCAGTCAGAAGGTGTCCACTCCGATGCTATTTTTGTGACTGGTCTTCGCATTAACCTTCAGACCAACGTTCATTAAAAGTATCGGGAACAAATACAATTTTACCCACATCTTTTCAAACGGCTCTATGTGACAGAATTTCCAATGACAACTAATAAAATGGGCATGGATCGATAGATAAATCAGGGTTCGCGCTGCCGAACGCCATTGTCGCCATTTGTGACAAAAATTAAAATTTGGCGCAAGATTTTTTCATTTGGCGAAAATGTGTGGCGACAACTTTTTACAAGCTGGCCCCAAAAAGAAATTCTTTTGAAATTCATTGTCGTAAGCGTTTGCGAACTAAGCGAGTTATAGCCTCGGTGGAGTGGGCAGAGAAGTCGCCGGATTTCAAAAAACTTCGCTCATTTCGCCAAGAAAAGCGAAGTCCAAGTCAACTGAAAAAAATCGGGAAGTCGCCTTGCGTAATTGACAAAGCGTCCTGTGTGTAATCTACCATATCAGCGTGTGCCGTACCCGATTTACAGTTAGTGCCCAATCAGCGACTTTAATTAGTTTACAACATACCGAGAGTCTGATTGACAAGTCATTGTTAATTAACTTAACAACAACATGGGATAATTCCATATTATTGACAAATATCAGCGCCGCCTATCGGTGTTTGTCGGACCTCTATTTTTGAAACATGGTTTGCTAAATTTAGTAACTACCTATACGAAAGTGAAAGTACTACCCCGGATATCGGTCAATCTTCGCCTACTTTTATTTGCAAAGTTTTAAATGGATTGAAATATCCCAGTTTTAAAAACCATGGAATCGGTACCTACTTGCTTATAACCATTTACTCCTAATTAGTTATTAGACTCTACTCGCAGTTTTCCAAACGAACAGATATGATGACGTACTTAGATCATTTAGATCATGTGGCAATATTTTCAAATCATGTGACTAATTTGGCGCCAATGTAGTATCACGTTACAAGGCTTTTGGCGAATTCTGCGAAGTCACATGATTCAACTTCAAAATGGTAGCTTGTCACTGCAACAGCATTTGGATGAAATCGCATATATTTTATGACACTAACTATAAGATAAAATGTAAAAAAAAGTTATTGTCTCTGATTCTAGACAGATCTAAGTATTCTGTTGATTTTATAGTATTTCCTTGATTGGGCTGCGAACCGCAAATCTACAAGGCTTTGAAAGTAAATCAGGTGTTAGATTTTGTTGTTGAACGATGGTTTTATTTACGATTTATCCGATATTAATCAAAGACAAACGCTAATCAGACAGCTGTATTTTCGATGTCTCTTGCACTCTGAAACTGGGTCTAACTTATCAATAGAAAGTTGAAAACATCGTGGCAATATGAGAAAATGCTGGAAGTAAGCTTTTCTACATTTAACAGACTATATATTTTTTTATATACATGTATCTTTAAACATTAGTTGAGTTTGAGCGGTTATCTACCGGTATTTGCCTGCTGCAAATGCTGTCAATTTGATAGGTTATAAATACATGTAGGTAACTTTTTAGCTCTTTCTTTCTATGTAAAAATGGATCGCTGCGTTAATGTCTGTGACAAAAAATAAAGCCGATGCCTCCCATAATGAAAGTGAATCTAGCCAACTTGGCACGCCTTCGAAAGTTGTGTTACGGGAGACCACTCCTTCCTGCATGGCATTCTCCCGATTTAAATACAATACCTGGCTACTGCGTCGGGGAGATATCTCTTTGGCTCAGTGGTTAAGGTACTGGCCTTGCATCCGGGAGTTCCGGGGTTGGAATCCCGCTCGGACCCTTATTTCTGCCATGCATTTATTCATTTTTTTCTTTGTTACGGACTTTGTTCGTAAGATGGGGGCTAGTCCGGGATTGGCCATTGAGCCATTAATCCCATTTGTTGTCCAAAATCGGACTTCCTGCCTAATAAGGCTTTGAGTCATCAATAAATGATGACTTTAAGAGGGGGTGTGTTACGGGAGACCACTCCTTCCTGCATGGCATTCTCCCGATTTAAATACAATACCTGGCTACTGCGTCGGGGAGATATCTCTTTGGCTCAGTGGTTAAGGTATTGGCCTTGCGTCCGGGAGTTCCGGGGTTGGAATCCCGCTCGGACCCTTATTTCTGCCATGCATTTATTCATTTGTTTCTTTGTTATGGACTTTGTTCGTAAGAGTTGCAAAATGATTATTTAAGAACTATTGGCTTTCTGACCCTGAATTTTCTAGCTTTCTCAAATACGATGCTTGCAAAAAAGTTATGCTATGTAAAATGTGTCTACAATGTCAGTAAACAAACTCGTTCACCACTGGCTGCTCTGTCATGAAGAAAGAATCAATTGTCAAACACGCAAAAAAAAAAAATGAAAAACCTTGTTCATATGACCCTGAGAAAGTGTTACTTTTTCTTTTTCATAGATAATTCTCATTTTCTAACAAAGTTATCTATCCCTTAACATACATTACAGGTATACATTATGAATAGACTGCAACTCCTTACAATTCCGACCAGTCTAAAATTTTGTCCAGCATGCTGCATTATGATACTCATCTGGCCCCAACTCCTGAAAATTAGGCCCCAACTGTCCCCAGATTGGCCCCAACTTTTTTCATTTGGCGAAAGAGCTGGCGACAACTTTTTTAGACCCAGAGTGAACCTTGTAAATGATTAATCTTTACAAAAAGACTGATGTTTGTTAATATCCAAATCTTACCTTTGCGCAAATCTGTACTTTTCAGACGTCACAGAAAGTAGCAGGTAGCGTATTTTCATATTACTTATTACTATTATTTTTTTCGTTTTTAGGATACTTATGGACATCACAAGATACTAAAGATTTTTCTACAATCTTTAGTATCATTTGATGTCCATAAATATCTTAAAAACGAAAAAAATAATAGTAATAAGTAATACGAAAATACGCTTCGTTGCACTTCTTGTGACGTCAGCGAATGGCTACCCGGATAAATCAAAATGTCCTGATAGAGCTGTAAAACATGACGGATATCTCTGGTTGAAAGGTGTCTACTGAGGTATCGCCGAATGTCGCAGGTACATTATTGTCTTGTCTATCGCTAGGCTAAATGAGATTATGATCAATGTTTGTTTCGTGGGTGATTTTGGTTGGGAAAGGCTGTCGGGTGCTAGCGCCAGCAATCGAGACGTTGCGTTCCTTGTGTTTATATTATATAGGGGAGATTTTTTTTTCATGTTTTATCATTTATTTTGGTTATAGAATGTCAAATTCCTGTGGTTCAAGTGACCTCTGATCAGTTTGACATATTTTGCATACCCTAAACTTTAAATATATTTGTAGCATTCAGGTTGATAAAAACTGATGACATTTAGGACTTGGCAATCAGATTTGACTCTTTACCAGACAATCCTGATTTTAAGCGACCTTGAGGAAGATGGCTATCAAAAACATTGGGGGAAAAGGAGAAAATGATGTTAACCAGCATTTTCTCCTTTTCTCATATTGTTTTCTACTCTATGAAAGACAAATTTCATCTTTTCAGTTACCAATACAGATTACTCCATGATTCTGTAAGATGAATATTATAAAAAAGTTCACTGAAGTTGTATTTTTAACTCTTTACCACATGACAAAAAAGTAGACTTTCTAAACTGAAGCATTTGGAGACATTTTAATGTAACTCAGATGAGAAAATTTATCTTTGATAGGAGAAAAAAAATTGTGTGAAAAGAGCATTTTCTCCTTTTCCCATGCTGTTTTCAAAAGGCCTCATCCCCCGGGTCGTTAAAAGGATTGTGTGGTTAAGACGAAAGTGTACACATGTATCTGGTATGGTGGTGCAGTAAACTTCAAAAAATTCTGCCTTGAACTCTTTAAAGGTGGCCCTTCAGATTTTGGGTCAAAAATTTTACAAAAATGCAAAAAAATCATCCTTATACTCCCAAAGCCTTTTAATTTTCATTCATAAAACCTCAGTAGTCGAAAACCATCCGCAACACGAGAAATTAGAGATTTACTACAGCCAAAGTTGACACCAACGGGAGACACATTCTATTTTTAGATGATCATTTCTCAGATTTAATAAATGACAAAATTTTAGGCTGATCCAAATCGAAAGCATTTACAGACGACAAAATAAAAATGGTTGAAAATTTAAAATTTCATTTTTGGAAGGGAAGAGAACATTGTGGGAAAGGAGAAAATGCTTATCTATCAGCATTTTCTCCTTTTCCCCACAATGTTTTCAGACGGCTTCTTTCACAGGGTCATTAAAAGTCGGATAGTGTGGGTAAAGAGTTAAGTGTCTTATGTAAAAAGTGCAAAAGTGTGTCATGTAGTAAAAGGTTAACCCCTAACCCATTACCACACAATCCCTACTTTTGACGAACCTGAGAAAGAAGCCTTTAGAAAACATTGTGGCAAAAGGAGAAAATGCTGGTAACCAGCATTTTCTCCTTTTCCCACAATGTTTTCTACCCTTCATAAGACAAATTTTAAATTTTCAGTCATTTTTATTCCACTTTCATGGCAATAGTTGTCTTTGTGAGCAGTGAAGATTAAGATCAGACTGCACAAAACATGCAGACTAATCTTTGAAACACTATAGATAAGCAGCAGTGAAATCACAGTTGTGGATTTTATCCTAAACTGAGTTATGTCAGCTTGGCTTACGGGCACTTCAAGGGTTAACCTAGTGTCAGATCACAACTTTTTACAACTCTTAGGAAGTCAGCTGTTGAAAACATTGTAAGAAAATGGAGAAAAACTGTGGATCATTATTTTTCACTATTTGCCTAGCTTTATACCCCCCACAAACAAAACTTCGAGGGGTATACTGGAGTCATACTTCAAACTTTATATACAGATAGATCACATTGAGGAGAAGTGCAGTGTACAAGAACCATAACTCTATTCCAACTATTTTTCGAGTTATTGTCCTTCGTAAATTTTAACTTTGGATTTTTGTCCTGGGCATAACTTCCAAAGTATATAAGCTAGTAATTTCAAACTTCACACACAGATAGATCACACTGAGAAGAAGTGCACTGTACAAGAACCATAACTCCATTCTAACTATTTTTCGAGTCATTGCCCTCTATAAATTTTAACTTCGGATTTTTGCTTGGGGTATTACTTCCAAAGTAAAAAAATTCCCACACAGCTAGATCACATTAAGGAGAAGTGCAGTGTACAAGAACCATAACTCTATTCCAACAATTTTTCGAGTTACTGCCCTTTTTAAATTTTAACTTTGGATTTTATCTGGGCATAACTTGCACAGTACCAGAGCTAGTAACTTCAAACTTTATGTACAATTAGATCTCCATAAAGCAAAGTGTGCACTTTAGAACAACCATAACTCTATTCCCACTATTTCTAGAGTTATTTATTTCCCTTTGTAAATTATAATTTTTGATTTTTGTCTGGGGTAAACTTCCACAGCATAAAAGCTAGTGACTTCAAACTTCAAATATGTATAGAGCACATTAACATGAAGTGTAGAGTACAAGAACTATTAGTCTATTCCCACTAGTTTTTTTTGTAACACATTTTTTTGTACAAACCATTCTGCATTCTTTTACAAAGAGCTGTTTTGTGACAAAGAGCTGGTGGTGGTGGTGGTGGTGGGGGGGGGATGGTATGATCACGTTGAGTGATAGCGATTCCCTAAGAACTTCCACAATTTAATCCTTCCATTTAGAAATGGTACAAATATTTTGTTTTCTGCCAGTCTTTTGTTTATGTACATAGCTATAACACTGTGCTGTAAATGGAGAACTGTTGCATGTTAACTCTTTACCAAACGAGAAAGTTTTAGACTGGTCAAATTTGAAAGCATTTGCAGATGACCAAATAAAAGTGACTGAAAATTTGAAATTAATGTTTTGTGTAGGGTAGAAAACATTGTGGGAAAGGGAGAAAATGCTGGTTACCAGCATTTTCTCCTTTTCCCACAATGTTTTCTATAAGTTTCTTTCTCAGGGGTGTCAAAAGTAGGGATTGTGTGGTAATGGGTTAACAGAGAGTTATCACTCCAATGTCCAAAAGTCTGTTGTATTTGAATACTACACATGAGTTTAAAAAAAGAGCAAAGTCGGATCTTGACAACTGTCTGAATGATTTTGTATATCATGTTAGGAATTCTGCATTTTATAAGCACCGGGAAGCATCATGAAATAACATCAGAGCTTATTACCGTCAAATCAGAAATAGGCCTGAATTTAACGTACTCGTATATATAAAATTGTGGCAGATCCTCTTTACCTTTGCCTATGTACATGTTTAACTTATTACCAAACAACAATATTTTGGGCTTGTCCAAATCGAAAGCATTTCTCACAATGTTTTCAAAAGGCTTTCTCCTCAGGGTCGTCAGAAGTAGGGATTGTGTGGTAATGGGTTAACTTGTCATGGACATTTTTTTTTTTTAGCTCACCTGAGCACGAAGTGCTCATGGTGAGCTATTGTGATCGTGCTGTGTCCGTCGTGCGTCTTCCGTCGTCAACTTTTTACCTTGTGTACGCTCTACAGGCCACAGTTTTGGTCGGATACTCATGAAAGTTGGTCAGGATGTTTGTCTCGATGAAATCTCGGACGAGTTCGAAAATGGGTCATGTGGGGTCAAAAACTAGGTCACTAGGTCAAATCTTAGAAAAACCTTGTGTACGCTCTAGAGGCCGCATTTTCAGTCCGATACTCATGAAAGTTGGTCAGGATGTTTGTCTCGATGATATCTCGGATGAGTGCGAAAGTGGGTCACGTGGGGTCAAAAACTAGGTCACCAGGTCAAATCTTAGAAAAACCTTGTGTACGCCCTAGAGGCCACATTTTCAGTCGGATACTCATGAAAGTTGGTCAGGATGTTTTTCTCGATGATATCTCGGACGAGTTCGAAAGTGGGTCACGTGGGGTCAAAAACTAGGTCACCAGTTCAAATCTTAGAAAACTCTTTTGTACGCTCTAGAGGCCACATTTTCAGTCGGATACTCATGAAAGTTGGTCAGGATGTTTGTCTGGATAATATCTCGAACGAGTTCGAAAGTGGGTCACGTGGGGTCAAAAACTAGGTCACCAGTTCAAATCTTAGAAAAACCTTTTGTACGCTCCAGAGGCCACATTTTCAGTCGGATACTCATGAAAGTTGGTCAGGATGTTTGTCTGGATGATATCTCAGATGAATTTGAAAATGGGTCACGTGGGGTCAAAAACTAGGTCACTAGGTCAAATCTTAGAAAAACCTTTTGTAGGCTCTAGAGGCCACATTTTCAGTTGGATACTCATGAAAGTTGGTCAGGATGTTTGTCTGGATGATATCTCGGACAAGTTTGAAAATAGGTTACGTGGGGTCAAAAACTAGGTCACTAGGTCAAATCTTAGAAAAACCTTTTGTACGCTCAAGAGGCCACATTTTCAGTTGGATACTCATGAAAATTGGTCAGGATGTTTGTCTTGATGATATCATGGATGAGTTTGAAAATGGGTCACGTGGGGTCAAAAACTAGGTCACTAGGTCAAATCTTAGAAAAACCTTTTGTAGGCTCTTGAGGCCACATTTTCAGTTGGATACTCATGAAAGTTGGTCAGGATGTTTGCCTGGATGATATCTCGGACAAGACCGAAAATGGGTCATGTGGGGTCAAAAACTAGGTCACTAGGTCAAATGTTAGAAAAACCTTTTGTAGGCTCTAGAGGCCACATTTTCAGTCCGAAACTCTTGTAAGTTGGTCAGAATGTTTGTCTTGATGATATCTCAGACAGGTTTGAAAATGGGTCATTGGGGGTTAAAAACTGGGTCACCAGGTCAAATCTTAGAAAAACCTTGTATATGCTCTGGATGCCACATTTTCAGTCCAACACTCTTGAAAATTAGTCAGAATGTTTGCCTTTATAATATCTTGGATGAGTTTGAAAATGGGTCATGTTGGGTCAAAAACTGGGTCAATAGGTCAAATGTTATAAACACCTTTTGTATGCTCTGGAGGACACATTTTCAGTCCGATACTCCTAAAACTTGTTCATAATATTTGTCCTGGTGATACTTTGAATGAGTTTGAAAATGGGTCATGTGGAGTCAAAAACTAGGTCAATGGGTCAAATATTAGAAAAACCTTGTGTACACTCCAGAGGCTACATTTTCTGCCTGATACTCTTCAGACTTGGTCAGAATGTTTGTTTTGGTGATGTCTCAAAAGAGTTTGATAATGGGTATTTGTCGGGTCCAAAACTAGGTCACTTGATGAAATCTTAGAAAAACCTTTTGTACACTGTAGAGGCCACATTTTCAGTCCAATACTCATGAAACTTGGCCAGAATGTTTGTCTTACTGATATCTCAAAAGTGTTTGATGATGGGTAATGTCTGATAAAAAACTAGGTCACTGGGAAACTAGATAGTGCATGTTTGGTCAATAAACTCAGGTGAGCGATTTCAGGGCCATCATGGCCCTCTTGTTTATATATAAAATGTATATTTTGCGGTTGAATTTGTTCAAATCTGTACTAAACAACCTCTTCTTTCCAGGTTCATACGAAATAGGCTGACAAAAACCTTGTGGGAAAAGAGAAAAGAAAGATATTACATGTATTGTAGAAAAGATTGATCTGTTGTCTGCAAATGTTTTCAATTTTATCTAACCCTTTACCCTACAATCCCTGCTTTTAACACCTCTGTGAAAGAAGCCTTTTGAAAACATTGTGGGAAAAGGAGAAAATGCTGGTAACCAGCATTTTACTCCTTTTCCCACAATGTTTTCTTTCCTTCCTAAAACAAATTTCTGTTCATTTATTTTGTCGTGTGCAAGTGCTTTCAATATGGACCAATCTAAAATTTCACGTTTGGTAAAGGGTTAAAAGTATGTCATCTGTTTTTCTCAATACAGGATCACAAACAATGGTTACCAATTGCTGCAAAGATGTTAAACTTCTGGTATGCCTCATCATTATTGTATTTGGTATGGGGTCATGGATTGCCATCAATGGGATATGGGTGGAACTCCCCATATTGGTGGATCAGCTACCAGAGGGCTGGAATCTCCCTTCGTACATGACAGTCATCATCCAGATAGCCAATATTGGCCCTATAACCTATACAATAGGGCACCTGCTATTTCCTAAAGTGGTTAAAGAAAGACCTGCTGTCTATTTGATGGTGGTTGTGGGATCTATAGCCTCTTTACTGATGGCCTTTCTCTGGCAAAAGACAACCTATATTGGTGGAGTGGAACACAGCACAGCTTTATTGACTCTTATGTTCTTTTTATCACTTGTTGACTGTACATCATCTGTTGTTTTCTTGCCTTTCATGAACAGTTTCAAGACAGAGTATATGACATCCTACTATATAGGTGAAGGTTTTAGTGGCCTTGTACCAAGTCTGGTATCCCTGGGGCAAGGTGTTGGACAGACAGAATGTGTCAATACAAGTGTCACAAACATCACCACCAATGTTACAGAATATAGTATACAAGCAGTCTACTTGCCTGCACTATTTCCTGTGAAAGACTTTTTTCTCTTTATATTTGCCATGATGGTCCTTTGTGGGATAGCTTTCCTTTTACTAAATCATTTACCTTATTGCAAATCTGAGCATACAGGTATCTCCCCCGATTCAAGTCAGAAGTCAGAAATAGACTCTTATGAACTAAATATAGACAATGCAGCCTCCAGTAGGGATAAGTTTATAAACCCAGCAGATTTAAATGATGAAGAATCTCCAAAAAGTCACAGAAGACGAGAAGTTGAAGAATCTCAAAATACCCAACGTAAAATGTCTATGAGACTATTTCTGTTGTACTTGATTCTGATTGGATGGGTGAATGCTTTGACCAATGGTGTTTTACCATCAGTTCAGTCATTTGCATGTCTACCCTATGGATCTCAGACCTACCATCTAGCAGTGACATTGTCTAACATAGCCAATCCTTTGGCTTGTTTCATTGCATTTTTTGTGCCTGTAAAGTCTGTGATTGCTATTGGTTTGTTTACCCTGTCTGGAAGTTTAATCTCAGCTTACGTTTTGTTGTTATCTGCGTATAGTCCGGAGCCACCACTATTGGAGACAGTTATTGGACCAGTGCTAACAGTAAGTGCATTTTTCTTAAACTCATTACCACACAATGCGGAATTTTAATGACCATGAGACAAAAAGACTTTGCTAAACATCCCAAGTTTTAACAACCATGGAAAAGAAGGCTTTTAAAAAAAACTCAAAGAAAATGTTGGTTTTTCAAGTTTTATACATATTCAAAATTAATTTCAAAATTAATCCCAGCCCAAGAGTCACATTTAGTTTGTTGTGTTCAAATTTCTTTCAAGTTTGACTACCATTTTTTCCAGGAAGTAGGGTGTGGCCAATCCTTTAAAAAAGAGAAAAAAATTCAGGGGCGGGACCTATAACATAAAAGTGCATATATATATTAATTTCCTTTTTTAAACAATCTTTCAGTGCCTGTAACAAGTAAGAAAGAATTGCTCAAATGGAAAGAAAAATGTGCAAAAAGAAACCACCCACAGATGAACTTGTTTCATCTGTTTAATATCATGATGGTTGACATGACACAATTATCAAGCCATTTGACTACAGCCTATGTGCTGGAGTAGCATATATGATAGTTTTTAGCTCACCTGAGCACCAGGTGCTCAAGGGGAGCATTTAGGATCACCCTGTGTCCGTCGTGTGTTGTCTGTCATACATCATCCATCGTCAACAAGTCTTTGAGCATCTCCACCTCCTAAACCACAGGGCCAATTTGGACCAAACGTGGCTGGAATGTTCCTTTGGAGGTCCTCTTTAAAAGTTGTTCACAGAATTTGATTTTATCAAAAACACTGGTTGCCGTAGCTACCAAATGGAACTTTGTAAGAAATTCTTTAAAAATCTTCACCGCTGGTCAGATTTTGAAATAATTTCAGAAATGTTCCTTGAGTGACCCTTTTCAAAAGTTGTTTGCGAAATTTTGATACATGGAATAACATGGTCGTAGTTGGAGGGGGGGGGGGGGGGGGGGGGGCTCTTTGCACTTATGTGGTGTCTGCTTTTTTAAGTCTTTAAACATCTTCTCCTCCTGAACCACAGAGCCAATTTGGACCATGGGACCGAACTTTGCTGGAATGCTCCTTGGAATTTTCTCCTGAAACCCCTGATCAGATTTTGAAATAATTTCACAGAAATGTTACTTCGGTAGCCCTTTTCAAAAATTGCTTGCGAAATTTTAATCCATCAAAAAACAGGGCAGTGATGGGAGAGGGAGCTCTTTTTACTTGTGCATTGTCAACAATTCTTTTAACATCTTCTCATCCTAAACCCCTGGGCTACTTTGGACCAAACATGGCTGGAATGTTTCTTGGGAGGTGACCTTTTTAACGATTGTTCACAGAATTTGATTCCTTCAAATGGAATTTTCTAAGACATTTTTTTAAAATCTTCTCTGAGACCTGTCAGATTTTGAAATAATTTCACAGAATTTTTTCTTATGTTACCCTTTCCAAAATGTGTTTGTGAAATTTTGATCTTTTGAAAAATATGGCAATTATGAAAGGGGGGGGGGGGGGTTTATGGACTTAAAGAATTTTTTTAAAATTCTTCTTCTCTTAGACTACTTGTCAGATTTTGAAATAATTTCACAGAAATTTTCCTTATATTATGCCCGTTTTTTAGCCTGGCTGTTTTTGAAGAAAACATTGAGGTATTGTCATAGCCCTGTTGCTGTCTGTATTGTTGTCGTGCAAAATATTTGACATGTTTTATCTCGGCTCCCACTCAACACATGTACATGTATTTGAACTTTCACTAGTAAAAGAACAACCCATACAACAAGGGCAGGTAACTCTAAAATCATTTTGTCCAAATTAAGCCCCTTTTTAGAATTTGAACTTGCTATCCATTATCCAACATCCTAACTTACAATCCATTATCCAACAGCCAATTGTTGGCGCGTGCATGTGGTGCTTTTGTTAGACTTAATATTTTAGCAACTATTGGGCACAATTGCTCTTGTTCAGGAAATGGTCCTTGGGTGGCCTATCCCAGAATTTATTTGCAAAATTCTGATTCGTTAAAAACATGTAAGGAAAAATAGTTAGCATTTTTACAAGCAAAAAACTTTCAAAGAACAGTGTAAAATTTTGCTGTATGGTTAAGAGTTAAAGCCACTTTAAGTTGCATTTTTGGCAAGTGTAGATCAGGACTAGACAGAGCAAAATGCACAATCTGATTTTTGAGTCACCCTTTTTGATTTGCTTAGACACCACCGAGAAAAGTATCCTTCAAATTGCTTTTAGAGGGATCTTAATTCTAATCTGAATATCACTATTACCGGTAATTATACCCCCCAAAACTCTGTTTTGGGGGGTATATAGGAGTCAGCTTGTCGGTCGGTCCGTCGGTTGGTTGGTCTGTAGCTTTTTGTCCGCTCTATTTCTCATAAACTACTGGACGAATTTTATTCAAACTTCACAGGTAAACTCAGTATCAGGCACAGATGTGCATATGAAATGTTGGTTATGGTTCATTGATTTTTCACTGAGTTATGGCCCTTTCATGAAATTTCTTGTCCGCTCTTTTTCTCATCAACTGTTGGACAGATTTGGTTCAAACTACACAGATAGACTCAGTATAAAGCAGAGATGTGCATATCCTATTTTGGTTATGGTATATTTAGGTTTCATGGAGTTATGGCCCTTTGATGATTCTGGACAAATTTCTTTTTCATACTAGAATTTTGTCCGGAGCATATCTCCAAAACTATACAAGCTAGGGTTATGAAATTTCATGGGTGGATAGATCTCATCGAGGGGGAGTGCAGTGCACAGGAATCATAACTCTTGCTAGCTTAATTTTTGAGTTATTGCCCTTTGTTGTTTTTTTTTATACTTGAATTTTGTCCAGAGCGTATCTCCAAAACTATACTAGCTAGGGTTATGAAATTTCATGGGTGGATAGATCTCACCAAGGGGGAGTGCAGTGCTTAAGAATTATAACTCTTGCTTGCTTAATTTTTGAGTTATTGCCCTTTGTCATTTTTAATACTTGAATTTGGTCCGGAGCGTATCTCCAAAACTATACTAGCTACGGTTATGAAATTTCATGGCTGGATAGATCTTACCAAGGGAGAGTGCATTGCACAGGAATCATAACTCCTGCTCGCTTAATTTTTAGCTCACCTGAGCACAACGTGCTCAAGGGGAGCTTTTAGGATCACCCGGTGTCCGTCGTGCGTAGTCCGTCGTCCGTCGTGCGTCGTCAACAATTCTTTAAACATCAACTCCTCCTAAACCGCTGGGCAGATTTGGACCAAACTTGGCAGGAATGTTCCTTGGGAGGTCCTCTTTAAAATTGTTCACAGAATTTGATTCCATCAAAAACTCTGGTTGCCATGGCAACCAAATGGAATTTTTTAGCAAATTCTTTAAAAATCTTCTCCTCTGAAACCGCTGGTTGGATTTTAAAATAATTTCACAGATATGTTCCTTGGGTGACCCTTTTCAAAAATTGTTCGTGAAATTTTGATTCGTCAAAAAATGTGGCTCTGGTGAATGGGGGCTTCTTGCACTATACAGAAATGAAGGAATTCTTTAAAAATCTTCTCCTCTGAAACCGCTGGTCGGATTTTGAAATAATTTCACAGATATGTTCCTTGGGTGACCCTTTTCAAAAATTGTTCGTGAAATTTTGATTAGTCAAAAAATGTGGCTCTGGTGAATGGGGGCTTCTTGCACTGTACAGCAATGAAGGAATTCTTAAAAAATCTTCTTCTCTGAAACCGCTGGTCAGATTTTGAAATAATTTCACAGAGATGTTCATTGGGTGACCCTTTTCAAAAATTGTTCGCGAAATTTTGATTGGTCGAGAAACATGGCTCTGGTGAATGGGGGCTACTTGCACTATACAGAAATGAAGAAATTCTTAAAAATTCTTCTTCTCTGAAACCGCTGGCCAGATTTTAAAATAATTTCACAGAGATGTTCCTTGGGTGACCCTTTTCAAAAATTGTTCGCGAAATTTTGATCCGTCAAGAAACATGGCTCTGGTGAATGGGGGCTTCTTGCACTATACAGAAATGAAGAAATTCTTAAAAATTCTTCTTCTCTGAAACCGCTGGCCAGATTTTGAAATAATTTCACAGAGATATTCCTTGGGTGACCCTTTTCTAAAATTGTTCGCGAAATTTTGATTGGCCAAGAAACATGGCTCTAGTGAATGGGGGCTACTTGCACTAGATGGAAATGAAGAAATTCTTGAAAATTCTTCTTCTCTGAAACCCGTGGTCAGATTTTAAAATAATCTGACAGAGATGTTCCTTGGGTGACCCTTTCCAAAAGCTGTACATATAATTTTGATCCGTCAAGAAACATGGCTCTTGTGAATGGGGGCTACTTGCACTATACGGACATGATGAAATTCTTTAAAATTCTCTTTCTCTGAAACCCCTGGTCAGATTTTGAAATAATTTCAGAGAGATGTTCCTTGGGTGACCCTTTTCAAAACTTGTTCATAAATTTTGATCCATCAAGAAACATGGCTCTCGTGGATGGGGGTTACTTGCTCTTATACAGAAATGAAGAATTCTTAAAAATTCTTCTTTTTGAAACTGATGGTCAGATTTCGAAATGACTTTTACAGGTGACCTTTTGAAAATTGCTTGGCAAAATTATAAATTTGGTTCCAATGTTTCAACGCTAAAAAAGAAAAAAAAAAAATAGACTATGGTCATCTCAAAAATTCAGGTGAGCGATCCACGGCCATCTTGGCCCTCTTGTTGAGTTATTGCCCTTTGTCGTTTTTAATACTTGAAATTGGTCTTGTGAATATCTCCAAAACTATACTAGCTAGGGTTATGAAATTTCATGGGTGGATAGATCTCATGAAGGGGGAGTGCAGTGCATAGGAATCATAACTCCTGCTTGCTTAATTTTTGAGTTATTGCCCTTTGTTGTTTTTCATACTTGAATTTTGTCCGGAGCGTATCTCCAAAACTATACTACCTAGGGTTATGAAATTTCATGGATGGATAGATCTCATCAAGGGGGGGTGCAGTGCATAGGAATTATAACTCTTGCTTGCTTAATTTTTGAGTTATTGCCCTTTGTTGTTTTTCATACTTGAATTTGGTCTGGTGTATGCCCCAGCTTAACAACTTGGGGTAAAACAGGCGTATCTTGCGACAATTTGCCGCTCATGTTCAACTCTTACTTTTGTACTCAACCATTCTGCATTCTGTGACAAAGACCTGTTTGGTGGCAAGGAGCTGGTGGGGGGTATGATCACGTTGAGTGATAGCTCTAGTTTTATTTTGCTCTCAAGGGGTTAACATGCACATGTAAATATTTTCCATTAATTCTGTACTACACAAACCCGAACCTGGGAAAGAGGCCTTATGAAAACATTGTGGAAAAAGGAGAATATGCTGGTAACCAGCATTTTCTTCTTTTACCCCAATGTTTTCTACCCTTCCAAAAACAAGTTACAATCTTTGAGTCACTTTAGATTTGTTGTCTTCTAATGCTTTCAGTTTGGTCTAAAAGTCTAAAATTATGTTGTCTGGTAAAGCGTTGAGTTGTACTGTACAAGCTGAAGAATTATTAAAATCTTTTTTGATTTCTTTTTGTTTAGGTTGCTGCATATGTCCTTGTTTATCTTCTCCTGACCTTCACAAAGGTCACAATAGCAACACTTTTCAGAGTTGAAGGAAGAAAAGCCTTATTGTGGTGTGGTGCTTTGACCCAGCTTGGATCAGCAATTGGTGCGGCAGTAATGTTTGTTACAGTTAATGTTTATAAGTTGTTTGTACAAAAATATCCCTGCACATGAATCCATAAAAATAATGCTCTTTCATGAAAATGAAATTATGAAATTAGATCTATAATTATTGTATAAAGATGGAATAATTTTCGATCTAAGGCTAACCAACCAAAAGGAATGATATCAATCTACATGTGTAGCTAGTAACTGAAAATTTTTTATTTTATTTGTGGTTATAAAAAATTGACATACAGGACATAAATTCTTAGATGACAGCTTACAAAAACTGCCTTGAGATTGCAATACATGTAACTAGGCGGTATTTGTTGACTAATAATATCTGTTATATTAGTATCAAAGCAGATACTTAACCCTTTACCTCTCAATCCCTAGTGTTAGTGACTCTGACTGAGAACATATTTGAAAATTTTGTTTGAAAAGGAAAAGAATGCTGGTATCCAGCATTTCTCCTTTTTTCACAACATGTTCTTTCCTATCAGAGACAAATTATATCACTAAAATCATTATTCTTTCATTGTCTGCAAAATTAATGCTTTCAGTAGAGACAAATCTAAAATTTTGTTGTGTGATAAAGTTTTACAGTCATAACATTACCCCCAAGAGCAAAGTGGAGGGGGTATACTGGAACTATCGTGGCTGTCTGTCTGTAGACGCAAGTTTATCTGGTGAAATAATCCACCACTTTTTAAGGTACTTAACTCAAATTTACACCTGTGTTCCTATGTACTAGTATATGAAGTTGTGCATATGCAGTTTTCATGACCTTGCTGCAACTTGTTGCGGAATTATCTCCCCTTGAACTTTTTTCAACTTTGTACTTGTGTACTACTCCATTATGCTGGAGCTGGTAGGGGGTATAATGTGATAGCTCTAGTTTGAATTATTTTTATGCACATATAGTAGCTATTCAAGATGTCAGTTATTCATTCCAAATTTTGTTTATTTGTATGTTAATTTCTTATATATTTATTTACATATTTCCATTAATTTTTTAAAATTTTTATAGATATGTTTGATCAAAATTACCCTATATAAATGATATACTCCAGTCAGTCACTAGCAATTGTTGTGCGCCTATAAATAGAGAAGACAGTGTAATTCAGTTTAACCCTTAGTTTACCAGACAATAACTATTTTGAACGACACTGAGGAAGAAGCCTTTTTGAAAACACTGTGAGAAAAGGAGAAAATGCAGGTTACCAGCATTTTCTCCATTTCCCAAAAAGTTTTCTACCCTATCAAAGCAAAATTGTACCATTTGAGCCACTTCGAAATTGTCGTCTGCAAATGCTTTCAATTTTGATAGGTCTAAAATTTTGCTGTGTGGTAACAGGTTAAGCAAGGAACAAAAAATGCTCATAATTATGTGCATGCTATTTATGAAAATGTTGAAAAAAGTGCTGTTGAATTTGAGTGCAGTGGGGCATAACTCATATCCTACCAGGGTGTCAAATGTTTATGAATTTATTAACTCCTTGAACAAATTTTTGGCACATGACTTCATTAATTACTATGGGCTATCATCTTAAATTAAGGCTTAATACACAAAATCCTGTGGAAATATTATAGCACAGGAGAAATTATTGCTCATTATGAACAGGGTCTTTATATTTTAAGAAGTCCCTCTCCCTAACTCTACTCCACAGATATATTTCTTGGAGAATGTAAAGCAAGAACAGCCTGCACATAATTATATACTGTCTGATTTTGTTGTATACTCTTCAATCTCCAGTGCCCTATCCATAGTTTTGACGCTGTTAACTTAACCCTTTACCACACAATGACAACTTTTAACGACCATGAGAAGAACACTTCTGCATTTTCTCCTTTTCCCACAGTGTTTTCTTCCCTTCCCAAAAGAAAAATCAAATTTTCAGTCACTCTTATTTTGTCATCTGCAAACGCTTTCAATTTGGACCACTCTTAAAATTTTGCCCTTTAGTAAAGAGTTGACCCAAGGCCAATGAGTTGTACAAAATTTAGTTTTGAAATGGTCAGTTATTTAAATTCAGCAGGATAAGGATAAAGATACAGAAAATCATTTGCTGGTGGTAATTTTGTAAAGCTTAAACAGAAATACATAAAGGGTATTTGTTTTCTTCAGTGAAAGATCTAAATCTATTTCATCGAGTAGACACCATCGGTAATAGTTTCACGAGTGACACAGCCACGAGTGAAAATATTACGGTTGGTTTCACGAGGTGAAATGAATTTCGATCTTTTACCGAAAAAACAAATATTCTATTTATTTCATGCTTTTAATCCTTTTCTGGAGGAGCTTTATCAAAATCCAGTATTCCCTGTGGCATACTCCTCCCGCATAATAACGCATTGCAATATTACATAAGCACGAGAAGTGTAAGGTAAATGACGTCATATTCCCATCTGACAATGAGGCACGCACAATTAACCTAGGAAACAAGAACATGAAAATCAGTATTTTCACTGGTGGTACCAGTGTAAGACGGAAAAATATTTTCACTGCTATTTCTCGATATCCTACCAGAAAGCATGAAATACTTCTATTTATTGACATTATGGAGATATCTGTACAATATTTCTTAACCTGTTACCATACAGCAAAATTTTAGACCTATCCAAATCGAAAGGAGTTGCAGACGGCAATGTTAAAGTGGCTCAAAATGATGCAATTTTGCTCTGATAGGGTAGAAAACTTTGTGAGAAAAGGAGAAAATGCTGGTTACCAGCATTTTCTCCTTTTCTCACATTGTTTTCAAAAGACTTCTTCCTCGGGTCATTAAAAGTCATCATAGTGTGGTAAAGGTTTAAGGATAGGGCACCTTAACTCATTACCAAACGACAAAATTTTAGGTTTGTCCAAATTGAAAGCATTTGCAGACGACAAAATATAAGTGACTGAAAATTTAAAATTTGTTTTAAGAAGGGTAGAAAACATTGTGGGAAAGGGAGAAAATGCTGGTTACCAGCATTTTCCCACAATGTTTTCTAAAGGCTTCTTTCTCAGGGGCGTCAAAAGTAGGGATTGTGTGGTAATGGGTTAATGGGATTCTTGTAACATGTCCTTTCAGGGCTGAAAAATCATACAGACTCAGCTAAAACTCTGGTATTCTGTTACCGAAAAGTCGATACACATTGGTTCCCTGCATTGATTACCGATGAACCGAATCTTAGCCGAATCTATATGACTCTTGTGATTAAAGTCAATGTTAGACAAATCTCAGGGTACCATATTCTTAACCCATTACCACACAATCCGTACTTTTGACAATCCTGAGAAAGAAGCAGTTAGAATGTTTTGTGGGAAAGGAGAAAAATGCTAGTTACAGAAAATGCTGGTAACCAGCATTTTCTCCTTTATATTTTCTTTCCTTCACAAAACAAATTTCAAATTTTCAGTCACATGTATTTTGTCGTCTGCAAGTGTTTTGATTTGTACAAACCTAAAATTTTGTCGTTTGGTAAAGAGTTAATCAAGATGGATCTGTTGTTGATTATGAATTGTTTTATCATTTTGCAAATATCAAAAAGATTAGAGTTGTAGTTTTTCTCTTTTTTTCGCTCCCAACGTCTGTTCAGTTATACGTGTAAGTGCTTAGAAGATCTGTCATTTAATGACAAATAACAGGAATGTTCTTTATTTTCTTTTTTTCTATCAATTTAAGAAACAGGGTTTGATCTTGGAAGCCTGCTGTAATTATGCTTGATTACTGAGCATTTAGAGAACAGATTTAGATCTGATTTTCAACTACATTAGTATTATATTATTTTATTCCATTTTTTTCCTTTCTTTTTTTCTATATATAGATAGGGATCTGCCAATTGTTGTGTACATGAGATAGTGTGTTTTCTTGGAACTGTGAAAGATGCTTTTGATTTTCCACTGCTTTATTTCTTGTTTTACAAATTTTATGTAACATTCATGATGTAACATGAATTCTTCTGTTTTGATAAAGTTTTACTTCTGTAATTCCACAATGATCAGGAAATATTCGTATCATTAGTTTTATTCATAAAACCTTTCAATACTGAGAATTGTTATCAAACCTTGCAGGGGTAAGGGTTACATACCCTCTCAAAATCAATTAAACCCATTACCACACAATTCTTTCTTTTGACGACCCTGAGAAAGAAGCCTTTGGAAAACATTGTGAGACAAGGAGAAAATGCTGGTAACCAGCTTTTTCTCCTTTTTCCACAATGCTTTCTACCCCTCACAGAACGAATTTCAAATTTTCTGTCACTTTTATTTTGTTGTCTGCAAATGCTTTCAATTTGGACAAACCTAAAATTTTGATGTTTGGTCATGAGTTAAAGTTTGTCTACATGTATGTTACTGTGTGCATGCTTCCGTCCAAATTTATCCAAGCCATAACTTTGATGTTTAACCCTTTACTTGATGATGCAGACTTTAACTCTACCAAACGACAAAATTTTAGACTGGTCCAGAATGAAAGCTGATGACAAAGTAAACATAACTCAAAAATTGAAATTTATTTCCAGCAGGGTAGAAAACATTGTGGGGAAAGGAGAAAATGCTGGTTACCAGCATTTTCTCCTTTTCCCACAATGTTTTCAAAAGGCTTCAATCTCGTGTCATAAAAACCAGGGACTGTTTGGTAAAGGGTTAAATGAGGGAAAAAAGCTTTTTTAAAAAAAATTTTGGGAAAAGGAGAAAATGTTGGTAACCATTTGAGCCATATTGAAATTGTTGTCTACAATTCCTTCAATTTGGACAAGATTAAAATTTTGTTGCTGGTAAGGGATTAAGGATTTATTTTATAAAACAAATTGATACATTGTCTGGTAAGGGATTAAGGATTTATTTTATAAAACAAATTGATACATTCACTCTGATTGATGGTGGAAGTACATGTACCATGTGAAACATTTATTTTAGGAACTGAAGATAAGGTAACACATATGAATAGTTGAACAGATTGTATTCAGACAATGACTTCACATTTGAATGGCTTTTAGAATCATTTAGTTATATACTACAATGTTTTTTGTCTCAGTCATTTGGAAGTAGATCTCTGTCATGTGAATTATTTGATTCAGTGAATTCAAGGCTAACTCATGACCAAACGACAATATTTTAGGTTTGTCAAAATCGAAAGCATTTGCAGATGACAAAATAAAAGTGACCGAAAATTTGAAATTTGTTTTTGTGAAGGGTAGAAAACATTGTTGGAAAAGGAGAAAATACTGGATACCAGCATTTTCTTCTTTTCCCACAATGTTGTCTAAAGCCTTCTTTCTCAGGGGCGTCATTAGTACAGATTGTGTGGTAATGGGTTAAGGTAAAACTATAGAAATGTCAAAAATTGACCGGGTATGGATGGCAATTTCTGCATCTTTTTACACATATTTTTCTCCACGAGGAGTGGACGTATAAGAATTATTTTTCATATAAAAAAAGGGTCAAGGTCACACTTGAAAGTCAATTGTTTACATAAAAGTCATCACAAACTTAGTTTGTTAGTGCCGGTGTTTCCATATTTGTCACAATGGGGTCTTAATCTTGCTTCTTCAGGTTTTTCAGCACAGGATTATTTGGTAAAGGTTTATAGATAAAGATGTTTTTAAAAGTGTCTTAGTAAAGGGTAATGTATTGCTCAAATATTTCACCGGTGTTACGTTATTATTTTTTGCTTATATCAGCTAGGATAGGATGATTTAGTTGTGGATAAGTTGTGTATGTCCTGTTAGATTTATTTCAAACCCATTACTGGAAAAAAAGGTTGTTTTTTTTTTAACACTTCTGCAGACAGCTTTTGTGGGGACATGATTGAGCAAGTGCTTTTAACTGAGGGATTCCTTGCTACAAGCACTTCCTCGTGTTTTTCTCATATCTTTCATAAAGAACAATGTCATTATTCTGTCGCAGTTCAGTGTTACTATTTGGTATATCTAATTTGTTTGAATGGTGTTTTATGCCGCTTTCAACAGTATTTCAATCATATCACGGCAACAGTTTTGGTATATCTAGAGATAACCTTTGTGGTAATGGGTTATTGTTAGCGTTTGGATTAAGTTCATGAAAAATCTTGTTGTATAGAATTACTATGATAAAAATACATAATGCATAATAAAGTGTGAAAGTGCTCATGTACAAGTATATTGTATTTATTATGTGTGATTAGATTAGCTTGAGCACAAGTTACAGTGTTTTACAGTGTTTTACTTGTACATAGGACAAACTGAATTTTAGCTAGTTACTTTTAGGCCTGGTGTCCATTTGTGTGCTTCTGTTTGTACTTTAAGTTTTATTTCAATCATGTTCTCTGAAACTACCCATTCAATTTCCATGAAATAGAAATGACCCTGCCATAGCTGTATTCAGAATTTCTCCAATTTTGGTGCCAGTAAAATATCTTATTACCATGGCAGCAAAACAAAAAAAGAATGAAAATCTTTAAAAATCTTGATGCATTGGGCTACCAAATTTAGCATGTAGCTTTATCCAATAAACTTTTGCCAAAGTTCTTCCAATAATAGTTCAGGAGTCATTATTGAGCCAGTCACTGTGGTCACAAGTTTTAGATTAGCTTACATGTATATTATGAAAAATTAAAATTGCCTTGTTCCTAAACATGAAGCACAGTGATGCCAAACCTCACATGTAGCTTTATGTATTGGAGCCCTACTGAAGTAATTATAAACTATATCCCTTGGGTCAAAATTTGCATTGCCCAAGGGTAGCAGTGTAAGATCGAAAAATATTTTCACTGCTATTTCTCGATATCCTACCGGAAAGCATGAAATGAAATGCAGTATTTTCACCCATGGCATACCATTTGCATATACATGTAATGTACCAGTTTGGTTTTCACTCTATTAACCCTTTCCCAAATGACAAACTTTTGGACTTGACCAAATTGAAAGCATTTGCAGACGACAATTCATCGCTTTGCTGAAAAGATAATTTCTTTCTCTGATAGGGAAGAAAACATTGTGGGAAAAGGAGAAAATGCTGGTTACCAGGCTACTATTCCAGACCCATAAAAACCAGGGATTGTTTGGGAAAGGGTTAAACAATATCTACTGTCAAAATCAGACATCAAGACAAAAGTTATACTATATCCTGCTTCTATTTATACAGAAGATTTAAATAAAGGGTTGAACCTGTTTCAACTGTTTACCAAACAACAAATTTTAGATGCCAGTTAATGGAAAGAGTGGTGTGATAAAGAGTTAACCCTTTACCAAACAATCCCTGGTTTTTACGTCCCTGAAAAATAAGCCTTTTGAAAACATTGTGTGAAAAGGAGAAAATGCTGGTAACCAGCATTTTCTCTTTTTCCCACAATGTTTTTCTACCCTGCTGGAGCAAATCTTAATTTTTAACCTGTGTTTAGTTTGTCGTCTGCAAGTGCTTTCAATTTGGACCAGTCTATAATTTTGTTGTTTGGTAAAGAGTTAAATGCCCCTTTTCTCATAGCACAGCTCATTATGTTACAATGTACAGTTTATATAAGTCATCAAATTAGTTACCAGTATCAAATATTTTTCATAGATTTTATCTATGTTATTAATCTCTGAGCATTTCAAATTGCTTTTCATAGGTAAAGGACAAGTAATAAAATCACACAGTGAATGCACTTTATGTTTGAAAACAATAAACCAGCTTAAGTGTCTTATGTAGAAGTTTCAGGGGAGGGGTCATAAAAGGTGACAGAAGTTAAGATTTTTCCCTATTGATAGGCAGAATGGCAACTATCTGGCTCAGACAATGAGTTTTTTCTTCAAAAAGCAAAAGAAACATTTATTAAGAAGAAAATTCTGATTACCAGCTCACTTTCCCTAAGTCTTTTCAAAAGCAGTCTTTTTCAGGGTATTTAATTTTTTACATCACAATTCCGAGAGGAATTATTTCCTCCTTTCCTTTTATATTTCCTACTATTTTAACCCATTACCACACAATCCTGAGTTTTAACAACCCTTTGGGAGAAGGCTTTTGAAAACATTGTGGGAATAGGAGAAAAATGCTGGTAACCAGCATTTTCTCCTTTTCCAACAATGTTTTCTTTTCCATCAAAGACAAAAATCATCTTTTCAGTTACATTTAACTTGTCGTCTGCAAATCCTTTGAATTTGGACAAGTCTGAATTTTTGTTGTTTGGTAAAGAGTTAACCCTTTACCACACAATCACGACTTTTGACGACCCTGAGGTAGAACCCTTTTGAAAACATTGTGGGAAAAGGAGAAAATGCTGGTAACCAGCATTTTCTCCTTTTTCCACAATGTTTTCTACCCTTCCCAATTCAAATTTCGATTTTTCAGTCACATTTATTTTGTCGTCTGCAAATGCTTTCAATATGGATCAGTCTAAAATTTTGCCGTGTGGTAATGGGTTAAAGAAGAATCCAATCATATTAGGCACATGTCTCCATTGCGGACAAATCTAAAATTCTATTTTTTTTTTTTCTATGAAAGGTTGATGCTTATCGTGCTAAACAACTGAAATGAAATTTTCATTTTGATAGTTAAAATCTATATATTGCTATGTCACAAAATATGTTTTACAGAATAATATTTCCTTAGTGAACAGTGTTGATAAAAGTTCAAACTGCACATTTCTCTGCAGTTTGATCTTTATCTACACTGTCTACAAAAGGTCAGTCAAGCTTAACCCATTACCACACAATCCCTCCTTTTGACACCCATGAGAAAGAAGCCCTTAGAAAACATTGTGGGAAAAGGAGAAAATGCTGGTAACCAGCATTTTCTCCTTTTCCCACAATGTTTTCTACCCTTCACAAAACAAATTTCAAATTTTCAGTCACTTTTATTTTGTCGTCTGCAAATGCTTTCAATTTGGACCAGTCTAAAATATTGTCGTGTGGTAATGGGTTAAAGTCCTAAGGGTTAAGAATAGCTCATGAGTAAGGGAACATGGCTTTGCTATATTTGAGTTTATGACTCATCACATTTTAGGACCTTGTTTTACAAGGTTCACAATTTGTATCTCCTTAATTTTGTTACCAAAACAGAAAAAACACACATTATTCTTGCAAAATGTCTGTGGTAAAGAGTAGAACCAACAACAACGGCCTCTCATATACAATGTGATATGAGCCATTCCAGGCAAAGTAGACTTTCAATTGTAATATTTATCTTACATTATATGCTCATTCTAAAGAAAGCCAAAAACAACTTTTTTTTTCGGTGTCAAATTGATACAGTAACTCAACCTCTTTTGACATCTGCAAATACCAACCAACTGAAAGTAAAAAAAATGTTTTATAGTTAACCCATTACCAGACAATCCGTACTTTCGATGCCTCTGAGAAAGAAGCCTTTTGAAAAATCTGTTGGAAAAGGAGGAAATGCTGGTAACCAGCATTTTCTCCTTTTCCCACAGTTTTTTCTACCCTTCCCAGACCAAATTTTGATTTTTTCAGTCACCTTTATTTTGTCGTCTGCAAATGCTTTAACCCATTACCACACAATTCCTACTTTTGACGCACCTGAGAAAAAAGCCTGTAGAAAACATTGTGGGAAAAGAAGAAAATGCTGGTAACCAGCATTTTCTCCTTTTCCTACAATGTTTTCTACCCTTCACAAAACAAATTTCAAATTTCCAGTCACTTTTATTTTGTCGTCTGCAAATGCTTTCGATTCGGACAAACCTAAAATTTTGTCGTTTGGGAATGAGTTAAATTTGAACCAGTCTAAAATTTTGTCATGTGGTAAAGAGTTAAGCAGATGGTTTGATCCAAGACTGTAAATTTTTGTGCATTCTGATCTTAATCTTTGCCATCTGCTGAAGCCGATCTTTTCACCTGTGATGCTGAAAGGGTTAGGCAAAGGACTTGCAAATAAAGTATAGTTTACATAGTTCAAACCATTTAATCCATTACCACACAATCCCTACTTTTGACATCCCTGGAAAGAAGCCTATAGAAATCATTGTGGAAAAAGGAGAAAATGCTGGTGACCAGCATTTTCTCCTTTTCCCACGGTGTTTTCTACCCTTCACAAAACAATTTCAAATTTTCAGTCACTTTTATTTTACCGTCTTCAAATGCTTACAATTTAGACAAACTAAAGAGTTAACCCTGAAAACTTAAAATCTATGGCAGGCACATTTTCAGTAAAGGGACCCAGATTTTGTCTTTTTAACATCATTTTTTTACCAGCATATTTTGGTAAATACCATGCAATGTATATGTAAGATCAGTCAGTAGAACTTGTACAGTCTGATCTTTAACTCTTTATTTACAAAGCACCTAACTTTTTAAGTAAAAGGCCAAAGACAAATTTATATGTTGTTGTAGATTCTATATTGAGAACATCTAGAAAAATTAACAGTAATTCCTTGTGCAAGAATACCTACATGTATGTTTACATTATTATAACCTGTATCTTGTCTCCGTTTGGTGTATATGTGTATGATTTTTGTTTGTGCTTTTGCAGATGATGCTTTATTGCCACATAAATAATACTTAACCCTTTACTCCATAGATACTCATTTCTACACATTGCTGGTAGGAGCCTTTGAAAACATTGTGGCAAAAGGTTAAATTGCTCGTGACGAGCAATTTCACCTTTTGCCACAATGTTTTCTATGCTATAAAAAGGTGTCTTATACATATAAGAAATGGCTTCATCCTTGCTGTTATTTCGGGTCAATTAGAGATACCAATAGAAATGCCTTATGGGGTAAAGGGTTAAAGAGTTGAATTTTTAGTACCTGGCTTTGTTGGTGTGTTTTTTCTATACTAGTATTTCAGGCAGTCTGATTTTTTATTTAGTCTTAAAATTTTTCTTAGATAAATGCCAAAATAGCAGAGATGAATGACAAAATAGCACTTAAATACTTTGCATTTCATAAGAATGTTTTATTTTATCAACTTGGAGCAATTGGGATCAAGGTTTTTAAATGTAAGTCTTTATGGAACAAAGTGCTTCTTCAAGAAATTATACATTTTTACATTATTTGCATGTAAAATAATACCATTATATAAATTATACACAATCCCTACTATTGGCGACCCTCAGAGAGAAGCCTCTAGAAAACATTGTGGGAAAAGGAGAAAATGCTGGTAACCAGCATTTTCTCCTTTCCCCACAGTGTTTTCTACCCTTCCCAGAACAAATATCTATTTTTCAGTCATATTTATTTTGTCGTCTGCAAATGCTCTCAATTTGGACCAGTCTAAAATTTTCTCGTGTGGTAAAGAGTTAATAAGAAATATTCAGAACTTGTGCTACACTTTTCTGCAAGGAAAAATAAGAAAAATTAGTTTGTTTGTCAGTCATGAATATTATGTACAACACATTTTGTTTCTTACACACTTCTATGACACCAATGACACGTTCAAATATAAGCAGGGCACAAATCTAGTTTTGTTCAATTGCGATAACTTTTTAAGATTAAAATTGTTGTGAATATGAAAATGTACTTGTCTGCTTTATTATTTTTAGCTCACCTGAGCATGAAGTGCTTCAAGTGATCGTGCTGTGTTCAGCATCCATTGTGCTTTATTATTTGTATGGTCCTCAGATTTACCTTGTTTGAACTTTTGAGGCCACATTTTCAGTTATATACTCTTGAAACTTGGTCAGAATGTTAGACTTGATAAAATCTCAGGCAATTTGGAATTTGGAAGTGTTAGTTAAAGCCTTGAGTGCCCTGTAGAGGTAACATTTTCAGCCTGATACTCTGGAAACTTGGCCAGAATGATAGTCTAAATGATATCTCAGATATGTGTGAAGTTGGATCATATTAAGTAAAAAAGTAGGTCACATGGCTAAATCAAAGAAAAACCTTGCATAAACTCTATAGCCCACATTTTCAGCATGAGACTCATGGAAGTCTGTCGAATATTTGTCTTGATAAAGGTTTGTAAATGGTTGAAAATAGGTCATTACAGGTCAAAAAGTAGGTCACAAGGCCAAATACTAGGGAAATAAAAACCCTTATTTAATTTTTCAGAAGGTGATATGGCATCAGACTGCCAACCGACAGACTTTACCCCAAGATGACGCATTACACCTTATAGTTTCAAGAAAAATAGGTCCTCATGGATCCATGATCAGAACCATTTGATATTTACTTGTATAAATCTGGATTAAATATCAGTGCATGGCATTTACATAAACAATGAATTTCAGAGTTAATATCGAAGAACTCGCTCTAGATTTGAAATTTTGTCTAGTTCCGCAGCTTTGACATGACCTAGTTCATAAAGTACGTCTTGGATGAATCGGTAAAAGAAACACCCAAAACACCCCCAAACCATTCGAAAACTACACAAAATTACTGTCATTACATCGCAAACAATTTTTCTAACAGCTAAAATTGCATACGAAACACTTAGATACACGATTTTGTAGAAGACCTTGAGTAAATGCTATCAGTTTGAGTATTTTAGGTCTTTGATTCGCTTTAGGTCGAAGTATTCAATGTACTTTGATTAATTATTGTAGTTGGCGTCGGCATTCCAGGATAGAAAGCGAAAGTAGAGAACGACTAAAATAAAAGTTAGAAATTGACATTATTCTATTGCAAAGGATCACTAGGACGAAAACAAGAGTCCTAATGGGAAAGTGAGGATCAAGATCAGACTGCACGTTCTATGCATTCTGATCTACGCTGTCCGCAAAACGTCTTTGAGTCGCGCTTATCAGCTACACGTATATGGTTAACCGTTTACCAAATCAAAAGCATTTGTAGACGACAAAATAAAAGTGACTGAAAATTTCAAATTTGTTTTGTGAAGGGTAGAAAACATTGTGGGAAAAGGAGAAAATGCTGTTTACCAGCATTTTCTCCTTTTCTGACAATGTTTTCTAGAGGCTTCGTTCTCAGGGTCGTCAAAATGAGGGATTGTGTGGTAATGGATAAAGCATCAGTTTGTTTAAACAGCCTTCTGAGTCATAAGGTGGATTGGACCGATGACATGTATGCAGAAAACTGACTTTAAGCAAAAAGTTTCGACCCAGGGAGGTCTGCGCAGAATTTGCAGGGTCGATGCGTGGTCGATGCGTTTTGCAGATGCAATTAACCCCTTTTCACAGATTATGGGTCATAGCAGAATTCCAGACAGTGGACTAATATTGATTTGAAAAAAAAAAAAAACCCTACCGGTATTCTCCTCTAAACCCTATGTTGTGGGTACTCATTAGAATCGTCTCATCGAGACGATTCTAATGAGTACTCACAACATAGGTTTTGGAAGAGAAATAATGGATTTAGAATACCATCACTCTCTCTTAAATTGAGCTCAGAATAGGCCTAGGTAGAATTTACCTTGCAATGCGTTTGGTGCCTCTTGTTATTTTATGAGAGTTATAAAAAAGTTATAAAATAAACGCACCTTTTATCATTGTTTACTCGGTGTTTAAAAATAAACACAGAATTTGTGCACAGGGTATGAGGAGATCGACCAAATGAAATAGTATAAGATTTAGGACACGCAAAACACTTAAAAACATGCAAGACTTCTTGTTTGATTTATTGTCCCAAACCTGATTTATTTGCAGTTGTCCTCAATATCTAAGCCCGGTGGAACATTTTTGTAGCATAAAGGACTTTAGACCAAGGGGGTGGAGAAGGGGGGCGTTGGTTGGATGCGAAAGAAATGTTTAAGATGAATTCATAAACAAAATGGATATCTCTCAGATTACAGTAAAACAAAATAACGGCGAATTTACTACCTTAACTCTTTCCCAAACGACAACGTTTTAGACTGGTCCAAATTGAAAGCACTAAGTCTTGCAGAAGAAAAAATAAACGTTATTCAAATTTCAAAACTTGTTTCCAGCAGAGAAAAACATTGTGGGATGAGGAGAAAATGCTGGTAACCAGAGTTTTCTCCTTTTCCCATTATGTTTTCAAAAGGCTTCTATCTCAGGGTCGTAAAAACCAGGGACTGTTGGTGATTGGTTAACAATCAGTTGTCATAACAAAATAATCTTTTGGCACTTGTACACTTTTTGTAGCATTTGTCGAGGACAATTTGACATTATGAATTCAATACAGAATTTTGATAATCATGTATCGTATGTTGTGTAAAACCGAAGGAAGTAAACCCAATTAAACTCAATTTTCCTCAGACAAACGAGTGTTTCGAAAGCACTCAAATATCAAAATTGAAAATAGTATATAAAAAAACTAGATCAGGTCATAGATCGTGGAATAACTACTTTTTTACTTTGAAAATAGCTTTACCCGTTCATAGCCATCGACTGGCGTAATGATACATACAATCTTTGTCTCCTGACCGCTCGGTTCCAGGCTTTCTCGTCCCAAAACTAGTTCGCATTTGGGTTTGTTCGTCACTGGAGGTGTTAGTCGGACTTGTTCGTCCGGCATGATTGCACTCTACTCTTTACCGTATTTGAATGTTTACATGTCTGAATAATTAGTTTTTAACCTCTATCCCGCTAAATAAATACCTCAGTCTGGCCTGATGTTATAAATTTTAAACAAACAGTGCAGATAAAGATAAATCTACATTGATGTGAGTGAATGTAATTCCGATCCATCGTTGGTCCAAACGCGAGTCCCTCCGTATACATGTATACACGACATCTCGTTTCATCCATTTTCATGAGCTAAAAGCGTGTTATTCAAACGATAACAACTCCTATTTTAATTAAAAACTATAAAAACCTAGAGTCTAGATACATGTATTATAGCTTTAAAATTTTGTCCTTGAAATTGGATGTTTAATCTCTAGAATCAATTTAAAAAAAAAAAAACTCCCTTTGAGTTAATCATGAAAATTCATCGGTCAAAAGCTTCGCCCTTTGTCATAACGGAACCACTGAAATACTTAAAATACATAAAAAAACTTTGGGGAATGGAAGAAATGCTTCAAACCAACCTTTTCTCGTACACAAAAAGTATTTCAATCCTTTTGAAGACAGACTCCAGAATTTGCAAAATCTTTGTGGTCTGCGAATGCTTTGGATTTGGACAAGAAAACTCATTGGCGTTTAGTAAAGAGTTAAGACAATCACTTGTATAATGGGAGCGTAAGTCTGGTTTCATCCATATACAATATATGACTGAATGATTCCACCACAAGTAAGTAATTTCTCTGCAGACAACATTATGACTTTAAAAATCTAGCACTGGCTTCGATTTTCTTTTTAGGCTGGTCGGAAAAACTACCCTTAAAACTAAAAACTTAAGTTAACGAATAATGGCACTGAACAGAACTGTGATGGGACTGAATAATAGATACCATGTCAACCACACCGAGTTAGTTATGTACATGTATGTCGATTCATTTCTGTTTTTAATCGAAACATTCTGTTTGCAATTCGTTTTTGTAGATTGTAGATTGCAAAATTCGTTATTCTCACAAACAGAAAAAAAAAAAACATACCATTTTTGACAGCAAACATAGTAACTAGATCTACAACAGAAACACAATTTAGGATATACATATCAGTCATGCCCTGCCAAAAAGGGGGGGGGGGGGGCATTGTGCATTGCAACAAAAATAAAGTATCGACTCGTGTCAACCTGCACAGTCATCACAGGCTGACCTGAATCAAAACTTCTTGTCATTGGTCAATTTTTTCTCAATGTCCATGGACTAGTCTACATTGTGATATAGTCGGTTGTGAGACCAAATAGAATTTATGGATCCATAATTGCATGGTCTGCAACACGCGAAAAGGGGCACTCAGACATTTGCGTAAAATGTTGTCTTGGATTAGCCTGCGCAGTCCACGCAGGCTAATCCGAGACGACACTTTACCATTACATTAGATTTTGTTCTACATTACACTTGCATATAGTAGAAAATTACATAAAAACGGAAAGTTTCGTTTCGGATTAGCCTACACAGACTGCGCCGGCTGATCCAAAACGACACTTTACGCAAATGTCTGAATGCCCCTTTTGGCGTGTTGCAGGCCAATTAATAGTATGTGATGACTTGATTGATATCATGTAACACAGAAACCCCTTTTGACAAAATATGACTCATATAGTTCAAAACGAGAACACTTCAGGTAACTTCACAACCTCGTGTCTGTGGATGAAGCTGCACGAGTCCTGTACAAAATTTCTACAACACCGTACAGAATCATTCCCACGCACAAAAATCCCATACAGATATAAATTTTGATGTCAGTGCACAAGTAGCTCTGGCAAGCAAATGCGATGATGAAGCCAAGAGATTCCCACAGTCTGTAGTTAGCGAATGCGGCCTCCGAATCTTTCGTCCACAGAAAACCATACAGCGCTGAAACAGATAAAACCAAACACATGTAAGTGACTCATGTATGTTTATTGTGTAGGCAAACCGAAGTTATCAATGCTTTATAAGGATGGATACATGTATAATGAAAGCCATAGTATAGTATTTATATAAAAGAGAAAATAAGATTAGCCTATCTGAAAAAGCAAATGTCAAGATTTTGTGAAAAAGCAAGTACTATATTGGAACTATCTTTAGTGCTACCGGAAATAAATACATGTCTATAAAACACTACGGAGTAATACCGTTGTCTGTGCATGTCATATTCTTCGAAGATTCGACTGTCTTATATGACCCATCACTAGCCCCGAAAGCGGGCTGACTGTAATATTACGCTCTATAAAGTAGCAATGTTGAAAATAGCTTTTATCAATACGTTTTAAGAGAAATGAGACCTGCTTTAGCTCCAGATTTCTCCAAACTGCTGATCATAGCTGAGAGAATTGCACGAGGTAGCGTTTTATTGAGTAAACCTTTATTTCAGTTTTAAATTCAAAGTAACTATTGTCGCGTAGGAAAGTGGTTCGGTTCTGTACCCAGGATGCCCATATCAGATAGATGAGTATTTATAGAATGCCATCTAGCGGGAGATAATGGGAGTAATACCATTGGTAGGTACAGATTTGTACTAATGAATCTGGCATGAGTTGTTTTGGAAAAACATGCTTATTCATTAGCATATCATGCTCTCCTTCTTCATGATCTGTCTTTTATATTTTGCATAACCCCTTTTCCTGAATAAATGACTTAATGTTGGTCATATTTTCTCGTATGTATATCAGAAACTTTTTCATAAAGGCCCACATACAAGTATATAATTGCAAGATTAACATTAAACAACAGGGGAATAAATACCGTTGATCTGTGTTTGAATGATCGCATCCCCCATACCCCAGAGAGCGGCGAATATGTAAAATAAATACTCTTTCTCTGGTGAAGGACTCCAGCGTAAGAAAGTTATCTGTAATCCCCCATGGACAAGGAAAGCTGTAACGAAAATACAGGAATGTTTATCGACACAGTGCTTGAGACAGTAAACAGTGGCTAAAACAAATCTGTTGATTCCATGATCTCATTACACCCCGAAACAAATATGTAGCAAATGACTTTTAGAACATACTTGGTAAAACAGGAATAACAAAATTAAACAAAAGGTAGATAACTGACAAAAAACAAGAAAACAGGCGAAATTTCTCTTCTTACTATTATGTTATCGAAATTGGTCTGCTCTGAACACATGCACTCTTATGCAGGAAGTAACAAGTTAACATGCAAGTATGGCTGTTAATTCAACTAGATAAGTCTCAGTTCATATTAAACTATGAACGTAAGCATAGTTTGGCAGCTAGGGAAAAGCGTTTTTCTGGCAAAAATACTCACCTAAAACAAAGAAAGGAATATGCCCCACAAATTGTACCAATCTGCCAAATGTAAAGGAGCAAATAGCATCTACAACTCCGTAACAAATCATCACAAAACCAATGTTCTCTATGCCGAGAGCGCATCCAACGAAAGACTGAAAAAAAAAAGGATATTTTTTCAATTATAAACCCTGTCAAATATTTATTGTCATTGTCATCTACGTGAAAAATGTTGGTTACATTTTCTCCTTAAACAGTAAACTTTTTTTTTTCAATAAGGATTTCAACAACATTCATGTGCATACATCAACAAGATATACCTTAGTTGACCTTGTTTTACCTGAGGAACAATAGCTTTACTTCATATGGGTGCAAGGTAGGACTAACAAGATTTTAGAAAAGAAATGTCTCCCCCCCCCAAAAACCACAAGTTTTGGCTTTTTTTCACGGGATTCATAAGACCTAGGCTGTGCTTTCCTTTTCAAAGACGAAGTTTATCATTCGATTCACATTTCTTTTGTTGTCTGCGACCGTCTCAATGTGTAACTTTCATTTTTTTCGTAAAAGTGGTTAAAATTCATGGTAAGATAACTTTAATATCAGTCCAGGTCGTCAACGTGATCTGGGTTCGGGCAATAAAGGAGAAACGACAGGACCTTCATGAAAACTCCTGTTTGGCCATTACAGCGCATCGTCGCTTTTTTAAAGCAGCACCAACAGGTAGCCGGACTGAGAGTGGTCAAAACATCCTGTTTATTTCTCGGACGTTGCATGGTACTATAACATGCTCTCTCCAATGATAGAAGTCCGAATAGCGGGATACAAGATTAGGTCGCGTTACGAGCCTATTTACAAAATTGTTAAGTATTTTTTATCTCGTATGAAACATGGGTTGACAATAGGCAGATCAATGTACTTCCACGATGCATTATACCAAAGAAGGCATCACATAATAATGGATCCATTAACCGTTTACCAAACAACCCATGGTTGTTACGACCCTGCAATAGAAACCTTTTGAAAACATTGTTGAAAAAGGAGAAAATGCTGGTAACCAGCATTTTCTCCTTTTCCAACAATGTTTTCTACCCTGTTGGAGACAAATTTAAATTTTTGAGTAACATTCAATTTATCGTCTGCAAGTGCTTTCAATTTGGACCAATCGAAAGTTTTGCCGTTTGGTAAAGGGTTAAACCCATTTTGCCTAACAACCAATTGAATCAAGGTGAAAAATAGTCCTTGAACATGTTGAAAAAAGTTTCGGCTCGGGTCAGCCTGCACAGGCTGACCTAAGTCGATACCTTTTTTGCAGATGAATAAAACCTCTTTGCACAGTCCGTGGTTCATACAATTATCAAATAATTATTCCTCTATCTTACTAAATGTTATCCTGTACCTTTGTGTAGTCTCCTGCCACAAAAGCTTGTTCGATTCCACTATACATCGTTAAAACAACCAGAAGGACCTGGTACTCTGACCGTATTAGATGTTTGACAGTTTCTAGGACTAGTCTGAAGGAGAACTTCCGACCTCTTGACGCGTCCTCTCTCTCCAGGGTGATTGAGTCAAGGCCAACAGAAATCAGAATTACAGCCAACACAGCAAACCCGATATATATACCACACAACGTGTAGATCTATAATAAAACGGTAAAAAAACAAATTGTTTTCAAAATACATCATTAGTTATATGTTCAGGTGGCAGGAGACTTGGGAGCTTGTTTACGGCTGTGATGAATCATGTCGCTCCGAGTCGATGGCTCGGGGCGACATGATTCACCACAGCCGTGAACAAGTTTCCAAGTAGGCACGGGGCGACATGATTCACCACAGCCGTGAACAAATTTCCAAGTCGGCTCTGGGCGATATGATTTACCACAGCCGTGAACAAGTTTCCAAGTCCCCTACAACCAGACAGCGCAACGAATTTGTTATAGTGCAAAGTTTTACCATTCCATCGTTTGTTTAGCAAATTTTATCTGTTTTTTTTTCGTTTTAAAAAGGCTCGCTTAATAACAATTTTGTAGATTCGTATAATAATTTTTTATCTCAAAAACCAACTCATGTCAGATCCTATATATCTTTTTATCAAGAATGTGTGTGATCCAAAAATGGGTCTTAGGTACGGTAGCTTATGTCTGTATGATTTAAAGATTTTCTCGTAGTCATTTTCATTATGAAGACTCTTCTTCTTTCAACATTTTTTCTCAGCAGTCAGTAATGGAATTATTGTTGTCATAAAAATTCAACTAATGCATAGAATGGCAAGACAACCAGCTCAAACCGTTTACCTGTGACATTGGTGGTTTGTCCAGGTTAGTATTGTTGGTGTCAGAGTCTGGACAAAACTTTGCACCGCAATTTTCCAAGTCGAGTTCAGTGGTGTTTGTGTCGTCCTTTTTGAACACCAAAGACGAAATGAGGTTTCCCCATATCTGGGCTGAAAATATAAATTAATCTTTTGCGAAACAATGTCAGTTTTAAGTGATTTAACCCTTTCCCAAACAATCCCTGGTTTTTACGACCAGAGATAGAAGCCTTTTGAAAACATTGTGGGAAAAGGAGAAAATGCTGGTAACCAGCATTTTCTCCTTTTCCTACAATGTTTTCTACCCTGCTGGAAACAGCTTTCAATTTTTGAGTTGTGTTTATTTTGTCCTCTGCTAGTCCTTTCAATATGGACCAGTCTAAAATTTTGTTGTTTGGGAAACACTTAATGGAAGACGGCTTTTGAAAATATAACAGGAAAACAGAAAAAATGCTGGTGACCGTTATTTTCCCACTTTGTTTTCTGAATTTTTTTTTTATATAAAAAAAAACTTTATCATTTGAGTTACATTCAGTTTGTCGGCTGAAAATGCTTTCGGTTACGAGAATTTCGAAACGCGATTGTCTATCATTCCTTAACTACTCAATTTGGACTTTTAACGCCCTTGAGGTCTTGAAAAACATAGTCGGGAAAGGAGAAAATGCTGGTTTACATCATTTTCTCCTTTCCCCATAATGTTTTCAAAATCCTAAAAGACAAATTCAATCTTAACCTCTTTGAATTTGTCGTCTGCAAATGCTATCAGTTATGACAAGTCTAAACTTTTGGCGAGTGTTAAAGAGTTAAAGAAACATGCCAACTATTGGATCTTTGTGTTACTATACTACTCAAAATTTGCTAGGGATCACCCCCAAAGATTCATCCTAAATATATATGTGACTTGTATAATGTATGGTTTTACAATATATTACATTGCCACACTGATCAATTAAATGACCGGTGGAAATGGATCTTTAAGCCTTTACCTGACAATGCCGACTGTTAAAGACGCTGAGAAAGAAGCCTTTGGAAAACATTAGTGGAAAAGGAGAAAATGCTGGATACCAGCATTTTCTCCTTTTCCAACGATGTTTTCTACCCTATTACAGACAGCATAGTGCACGTTGCATATAGTTTTTAGTCAGCAAATGCTTTCAACTTGAAAGAAATCTAGAATTTACAGTTTGTTGGAAAAGGAGAAAATGCTGGATACCAGCATTTTCTCCTTTTCCAACGATGTTTTCTACCCTATGACAGACAGCATAGTGCACGTTGCATATGTTTTTTAGTCAGCAATGCTTTCAACTTGGACAAATCTAGAATTTACAGTTAGGTTAAGAGTTTATACAAAACTGTTGTTAACACATAAACCCATACAGAAATGTGTTTTGACCCCTATCAAAGTTTGAGTAGTATACATACATCAAGGCATTTTAAATAATTCCAAAAGAAAGATAGTAGGGTTTATTCGTCAGGACCGTTACACTCTTAAGCCTTAAAATAATTTTGCTGATGTTAAGGCCAGATGAGCCATATACTCTATGAAATGAGGATTTAGTATATTTGCAAGAAGTCTCGGTACGGGTCAGCTTGCTCAGGCCGTGCAGGCTGACCTAGGTTCAAACTTTTTTTTGCTATCGGTCAATTATCTGCATGCCAAAGAGCCATTCTGCTTCAAGATTCAGTTTGATATTAAACAAAACTATCTTAACTCATTGCCAAACGACAATGTTTTAGGCTTGTGACTGAAAATTTGAAATTTGTTCTGTGAAGGGTAGAAAACATTGTGGGAAAAGGAGAAAATGCTGGTTACCAGCATTTTCTCCTTTTCCCACAATGTTTTCTAAAGGTTTCTTTCTCAGGGTCGTCAAAAGTAGGGATTGTGTGGTAATGGGTTAATGGATCTTTATGATAACTTGCTTGCTATGATGCATTAATTAGATACATTAAAATCCCTTTTGCAAGAACGTGGCTCATAAAATTACGTGAATATGTTTTGGTGCAAACCTAATATTGGAATGTGTACTCAGGCAATTAGGCAAATAATTATCTCAAATTAACGCAACTGACTTTCAATAGTATTCAAGATACAGGCGCAAAAACCTGAATTTACAGAATACAGAATAGCAGTTCATTCAAAGAAGTTCTTGAAAAAGATTAGTTACAAACTTTATTTGGTCACTATAGTATACAATCTATCCTGCTTGCCACAAAGTTTTCAATGCTGATCTGCAACCTGGCTTGAAAATCGAAATCATCTTTAGGATTTTGTAAGCTTAAATACGTAGTAATGATTTTTTTTTTTTTCATCTTTGAACAAGAAATATTTAAGATAAAAGCGTCTTACATGTCTGGAAGATCATAAAAAACACTCCGAAGAAGCGATTGATGACGTCATCTTCTGTAGCACCGGTCAGCCTGGCATACCAACATCCGGTTTCCGTCAGATAGGTACACTTTGCAGACCAGAGGGGAGCCGCTCCTAGACCAAGAATTATTGCAGCTGGGACGATAGTTGCGTATACAGCATAGAAGTTGGCAGCCATATACAAGATGTAGCAGCCCATTGAAAAGGCTATGGTCCATTTACAGCCAAACCTTCCGATTATGACGGGCGGAAGTAAGAGACAGCTGACTACCAAAGCTCCGTACAGCACAGATAGACCATTGGGACCAAGCCCATCTTCTTTATTCAAACTGCTCTGTAAGTTGGAGAGAGACTGGAACGAAGTGAAGAGACAAAGAAATCCCAGGCTCACAATGACCAGGTTTTTCAGGATCTTAAACTTTGACATCGGTGTTACGGGTGGGGTAGGCACTATTGGTGTCAGACTTATACCTGACGTACCGAAATATGGCGTCATCTGACCATTGGCCTCGGCCTCTTTTGCTTTTTCTGGTGAGTCGTACATTTTCTGCAAATGAAAGTAAAATCTGCTTTACCCTCGATTCCCCTTATGGTTTGCAGAAACCATGTGACATGTTAACCAGAAACCATGTGACATGTTAACCACTCGTTGAAATAGTAAAGCTATTACAAAAAAAGTGGAATTACAGGTGCACAAAATGTGTCAGTGGGAAGAAATCTAGTCAACTATTCCTCGTAATCGACAGTATTCTGCAACTACATGTATTTCGGTTTTAATGTCATAACCCAAAGTATCTAACCCTTTCTCATACAAACTAGGAAAACGGGGTTGAACACTCTCAGTTCCAAGTTCACGTTTTTGACGGCTGAAAATGCAACCCATTAGTCTCAAAAATATTCGTTTTTGGATTCCTGTTTGGCTTGAGAAAACCAGTAGAAGGAACAGATCCTTAACCCTTTACCAAACACTCCCTGGTTTTTACGACCCTGAGATAGAAGCCTATTGAGAACATTTTGGGAAAAGGAGAAAATGCTGGTAACCAGCATTTCCTCCTTTTCCCACAATGTTTTCTACCCTACCGAAAACAAATTTCAATTTTTGAGTTACGTGTATTTTGTCGAATGCAAGTGCTTTAAATTTGGACAAGTCCTAAATTTTGTCATTCGGTAAAGCGTTGAGCAAACTACACGTTATGTATTTGCAGACTGATCACTTGATTTATGCCGTCCACGAAAAGTCGCGCTTCTGCTTTGGGCACTGAATAGCTTACATAATGTTTGCAGACCAAATAACTTGTTGTGGTACAGTAAACAAACGGTGAAGTTATCTTAATTTATGTTTCTAATACTTATATTTCATGTTTTTGTGCAATAAAATGCACTTATTGATTTTCATTGTGCGGTAAGTAAACATGGCCATTAATCACTATAAAAATCATTGTATGGCACCGATAAGCCCAACCAGGAAGTCCTAAAATAGGCTTATCGACCTTTTTTTCTCATACAATCTTGAAGGGCTTCTCGCATATCGATTCAGTAGTTTTCGGTAATGAAAATATCTAAAACTGAATCATGACCGTCTAATATTTACGCAAGATATCAGCCATGGAAAGGTTCTGATCTAGAAAGCGACAAAAGACGAAACAGACTTAAGTTTATGCAATTTTGAAACAGATCTTTCTGTGCAGTCTGGTTTTGATTGCTGTATGCAAAGGTCATCAGAACTATGCTTTTCTTAAACTTTACAGCACAGGTCCGAGTTTCAATAACGGAAACTTTGGAAAACATTGTAAAAACATTGTTAGAAAAGGAGAAAACCAATACTCTCTCTCTCTCTCTCTCTCTGTTTTACAATGCATTCTCCCCTTACACAGCATAGGAGCAAAGTTCAAAGCACATCTAATTGCCGTCTGCAAATGCTTTCAATTTGGACAACAATTTTTTGTCTTTTTGTCGTTTGGTAAGGAGCTGTGCTTCCAGAACTGATTTCTGCAGATACAAAATAACAATCAGTAAAATGAACCATGGCAGCAAATTAGAAATGAGACTGTGCTATCTTCATTAATTAAAAAAAGCTATTAATCCAGAGTTTATAACAAAAATATTCTTCAAAATGTCTTGGAAGAAAAGGGCACCTCAGTAATTCTAATTGCATATCTTTTAGAGACTTGATAACCTTTGTATGCGCAAATTTAAAAAAAAATGTCCGTTAGAAATAAAATGCGATATACGTCGTTGATAAACAGAGGTAAACTTATATCCTGTTGATTGTACCTCTAAATGAGAAGAGTGAGGAGTAAGAGCAGACAGCACATAGGCGCAGTCTGATCTTATTTTACGTTCTTTGATTCCGAATTTATTACCAATTTACAATACCATCTCGCAGGTTATGTTACTTGCATGGAAAATATTGGAGATAAATGGGTGATTTATGGTCTCTCCTTCTACAATATGTTTAAAAGTTTAACCCTTTCCCAAACAATCCCTTGTTTTTACGGGTCAGGAATAGAAGCCTTTTGGAAACATTGTGGGAAAAGGAGAAAATGCTGGTAACCAGCATTTTCTCCTTTTCCCACAATGTTTTCTACCCTATCATATAGAAAAATCATCTTTTTAGCAACTGTTAATTTGTCATCTGCAAAATGTTTTCAATTTGGTCTGGTCCAAAATTTGCCGTTTGGGAAAGGTTTAAAAAAAAACCTTTACAGTGTATGAAAAGTTACACTTGTATAACGACAGGTTAAGTAAACACCTCTATATTGACAACATGCACAATCTATTTGATTTTATTTACTTAACTAGACTGTAAATGATACTTGAACAATTTACAGTATGACCTTGACCGATTGTTGTATGAAATATACCGAATGTTTGGATGTTAGACTGTGATCCCCCACCTATAGATTCCCCACATTTAACTCTTTTACCACACGACAACATTTTAGACTGGTTCAAATTGAAACCATTTGCAGGCGACAAAATAAAGGTGACTGAAAAATTGAAATTTGTTCTGGGAAGGGTAAAAAACACTGTGGGAAAAGGAGAAAATACTGGTTACCAGCATTTTCTCCTTTTCCCACAGTGTTTTCAAAAGGCTTCTTTCTCAGGGGCGTCGAAAGTAGGGATTGTGTGGTAATGGGTTAATCCTCAGTTTTACCTTTAACATTGATGGAAGCTTTTCCCCTATGGACATGCAGTTTACCCGATATTTGTTTTTAAATACATTTTGATGCCTACCGGTAGAGGTTTTTTAATGCGATATTTGCTTTCAAAAACGATTTTCAACCAAAGGAAAGAGCTAGGCCTTGCAAATTTAAGACTTCACCAAAGGATATCTTCGGTTTACTTCAGAAACCTCGTAACAACAGCTTGTTACAAGCTGTAGTTATGAGGTTTTTGGAGTAAACTAACGATATCAGAATCTACAAGCTGTAGTTACGAGGCTTTTGGAGAAAACCGACGGTATCAGAATCTAGAATTTTTCATTTCACAGAAACCTAGATCAATAGCTTTATGTATCTGTCGCATAAATTTGGTTTTGTTACCGTGAGAACTCACTATTGGTCAATTTTCTGTATGTCTAAGGACCAGTTTATCTCATGATTCAGGCGGTCGTTATACAAAACTGATTTTAGGGATGTATAATACTACGATGACTTGTTTGGTGTCATGCATCACAGAAATACCTTAACACATTACCAAACGACCAAATTTTAGGCTTGTCAAAATTGAAAGGAATTGCAGACGACAAAATAAAAGTGACTGAAAATTTGAAATTTGTTTTGTGAAGGGAAGAAAACATTGTGGGAAAAGGAGAAAATGCTGGTTACCAGCATTTTCTCCTTTTCCTACAATGTTTTCTCAAGGCTTCTTTCTCAGGGGCGTCAAAAGTAGGGATTGTGTGGTAATGGGTTAAACTCTCTTTTTCCATAGCATACTCATATCGTCGGTTTACTTCAAAAACCTCGTAACTACAGCTTGTTTCAAGCTGTAGCTACGAGGTTTTGAAGTAAACCGACGATATATTTTAATGGTAGAACAAAGCTAATGTTCCCCATACTTGCCAGTACGTAGAAATATATTGGTTGTGTACAGAAAAATTGAAAAAAAAAGAGGCAAATTGAGTTAAATGCTATTAAGCACACATGATGCTTTTCAAATGCAGATAATTTCTAGGCCATTGGGTACCTAATACAGAAAATGCACATTGCACTAGAGATCCAGTGTTAAAATTACCATTTCAACGCCGTAAACGAAAAAAAGTTTTTGTAGACAGCACAGATCAAGACCAGACTGTACATACTGGAATGTCAGATATGGAAGCGTAAGATCTGCTTGGTATAGTTAAACCTGTGAGATCAAAATCTGAGTTTTAGTAGGTTGTCATTTCAGGCGTCGACAGAGGTTTATAATATCTAGCTCTGACTGTGAAAGTTTAAGGTTGATCTTCCAAGTTGGCTTCTTTAAAAAAGAAGCCAGGAGAGGTCAGCATCAATGTTTTCAAATAGTTTATTGGCTTTCAATTTCAATATACAGTAAAACCTCGATAATTCGAGGTCCCAAGGGGACGAGCAAAATGCTCGAGTTTTCGCGGTGTTCGAATCATCCAAAATGTCCTTGGAGAAAAATTTAAGTATGTTCGAGATCGACGATCAGAGTTCTCTTCCCGAGCAGTATAACTTTGTAGTAGATCTAACTGTCCCTATTTGCTTAATTCATTCACCGTATTTGAACAATACACTGTAGTATCAATAGGGTTATTTTCTGTGAATTTTCCTGTGTTGATCATTATGAGTATGGATTTTTAATTAAATATTCTAAATAATCTGGCCTTTCTTTCGATAGTTTTTGGAAAAGTTGTATTCTGTAATTTTAACAAAATCGTAAAATCTGCCCCTTTAAATGTCGGGAAAGACGTCAAAATTTTATTTAAATCACAAATGGTACCGTTTTATTTCGGCGCTGTTGAAATGGTCATAAGAAATTTTGTGTAAATTACTAAAGTTATGGTGCTGAGCTAATGAGAGATAAAAACAGAGAATTCAGACTTTTCTCATTACCAATGTCTTCGACACAAAAACAGATCAGAATATCTACACAACCCGTGAAAATCACATTTACCAGTGTCGAAGGTAAATTTTTACGACATTAAAAAGTACAGATGATAGTCACACCGAATCAGAATTCTGATTCTGATATTCACACAAACCCGAAGTACGACGTCAGCGTAACATAACAGATAAAATTGATGTGATCAAACGGGTCCTAATCTGTGGCGATGCGACTGGGAAAAACCTGATGCTATAAATAGATTTGACACGAAAACTGATAAAAATATGGCGTCGTCTGATCACAAATGCTGTTACTAGACTGACTTTTCAGGATCAACAATGAATTTATATGGCTGTTGTCACAAGTAGCCTTTCATCATTAATTAACGTCAACACCTTTTCAAATCATATTGTGGTATGAATACCCCGTAGTAATTGTCAGTTTGTAAAACTTGCGCCACACCGTAGACAGGCTGGCGAGATGAAATCCTTTGCTTGGAAAGGTGTGAAAACAATCGTTGGAGAGGTGCGAAAATATTGTATTCGAATAAACAATCAATTTAAAGAAGGAAAATAATCACTGGGACCAGCATCCGTGCTCGAATTATCGACTTATCGAGACTCGAAATTACCGAGCTACTTTTGGTTCAATAAAGTAGAGTTTTTGCCGGGACTCTCGGAATTCCTCGAATTATGCCGGGTTTTCGAATGTCCAAGACTCGAAATAACAAGGTTTTACTGTATTTTGGTACCTGTAAACAAAGGAATAAAAAAGCCGCCGCGTAGAAACCTCATATGCTTTACATGACGGTAATTTGGACTTCTTGTCGCGTTTTCAAGTTGCATGTTCTTGTCCAGCGGTCTTCTTTCTCTTTTTTAACGAAATTCTTCTTATTTTTTTCTTCTGCTTGCAAAATTTGCTTAAAAAAATACAATTATTAGAGAGGTTATTTGCAGCCATGGCAAATTACTGAATTAAATCTTTTCTGAAATTCGTCATTTATAAAAATAAACCACGTCTATTTCCCGTTTCGTTTTTTTTTTATTTCGATTTATTTACAAAACCATGACCAAACAAATTGTGTATCGGAACAATTACGCTAAATAGAATTAGACAGCGAATTCTGTGGCAGTCTGCCTTTTAAACTCAAAAATATCAGACCTCTCCAATTAGCTAATTTCACAAATGACGGAGTAGGTCCAAGAAAAAGTGAAGTATGATCTCAATAAATAGGAATATCTGAAATAGAGGTATAAACTGTGTTGTTTTTCCCTTCGTTCTGTTGGAATCTCATACGTGTAGTGTTCTCAACTAAAATTTGAATTATATGAAACACTACACACATAAGTCATTCTCCCCTACATACGTGTTCTAAAATTGTAACATGCCATTATTATTGTTGCTGAGATTCATCAAAGATGCCATAGATATTCGGAAAAAAAACTACCCTAAGCCTACATGTCCAAAGTACTTTTTTTACGTCTGTTTGCTTTGTTTCATTTTTTATACCTATACTATCCAGTAGACAAATATATCTGTTACTATAGCACTGTCAAGTAAAACTTGATTTTTATTAAACGTATCTTTTGACTTTGCTGAAAGTGTTACACACATATATATTGTATATTGTAGGTCCCTTTACCGTCTGTCATACTCTCTGGATATCGTATTATTTCATGTTTATAAATGATACTCTTTGTGACTATGTACAACTGTGTACTTGTCTCGCAATAAACTTCTGTATACTGTTCTGTTCTGTCAAACATATTAACTCATTACCAAACGACAAAATGTTAGGTTTGTCCGAATTGAAAGCATTTGCAGACGTCAAAATAAGTCATTGAAAAATTGAAATTTGTTTAGTGAAGGGTAGAAAACATGATGGGAAAAAGGAGAAAATGCTGGTTACCAGCATTTTCTCCTTTTCCCAAAATGTTTTCAAAAGGCTTCTTTCTCCGGGTCGTCAAAAGTACTGATTGTGTGGAAAACGGTTAAGAATTAAAAGTAACTTTCACCTGAGCCACGACCTAGGAATTTGAATTTCAATATGAGTATAGCCAATTCATATACTTCACACAATTTTGATAGATTGTTCTAAGGTCAGTACATTTGTTTACCCTAAGTCGCCTGAGCAAGAGTAACTGACCGTTTTCCGCACGATATAGACCAAGATCAGACTGCACAGAACGTGCAGTCTGATCTTGGATCCATATAAGGAGAGATCTTTGATCCGATAAGGAAATGCCTTTCTCCAGAATGTACCGTTAAAATCGCACAATTTTGGTTTTGACATTAAATTTGAAAGTTTCATTTCCTTTACTCAGCAGGATAAGAGTAAACCCTTTACAAAACGACAACATTTTAGACTGGTTCAAATTTAAAGCACTTGCAGACGACAAAATAAATGTAACTCAAGAATTGTAATTTGTTTTCAGCAGGGTAGAAAACATTGTGGGAAAAGGAGACAATGCTGGTTACCAGCATTGTCTCCTTTTCCCACAATGTTTTCAAAAGTCTTCTATCTCAGAGTCGCAAAAACCAGGGATTGTTTGGTACAGAGTTAATCCTTTATATGCTAAATAAGAGAAATGAAACTTTCAAGCCGGTGTTATACCCCCAAATCTTGCTTTTTCAACAACATGTTTTCGAGGAAAAAACAATCTCCTTATCAGGAAAAGTACATGCACAATCAGACTACAAGTTCTTTGCAGTCTGAGTTTGATCTATATACATTGTCCGCAAAAGGTCCTTCAGTCGCACTTAGCGGCCTATAGATTAATGTCAACAAATATCGTCTGTGGTCATATACCCCGATTGTCCGAAAATATGTAAACATTCTAGGTAAACAAATCTGCTTCTTGGCAAACATGGAGGATCTCTGACGTTTAAAGACCGCGCCAGGATATTAGTGCGGTGTAAATGGCAAGTTTTGAATCAGAAATATCGTGTTTTGATTGGTAGATACTAACTTTAACACCCAATGACCTTGAAATTTTAAGATACGCATGTGCTGGACAGGTTAAAAAGCAAATTCAAATTGGTTTGATCACAGGAATTTGACATTCTATAACCAAAATAAACGATAAAACATGAAAAAAAAAATCTCCCCTATATAATATAAACACAAGGAACGCAACGTCTCGATTGCTTGCGCTAGCACCCGACATCCTTTCCCAACCAAAATCACCCACGAAACAAACATTGATCATAATCTCATTTCGCCTAGCGATAGACAAGACAATAATGTACCTGCGTCATCCGGCGATACCTCAGTAGACACCTTTCAACTGGAGATATCCGTCAAGTTTTACAGCTCTATCAGGACATTTTGATTCGTCCGGGACTCCATTCGCTGACGTCACAAGAAGTGCAACGAAGCGTATTTTCGTATTACTTATTACTATTATTTTTTTCGTTTTTAAGATATTTATGGACATCAAATGATACTAAAGATTCTAGAAAAATCTTTAGTATCATGTGATGTTGGGAAAGGCTGTCGGGTGCTAGCGCCAGCAATCGAGACGTTGCGTTCCTTGTGTTTATATTATATAGGGGAGAATTTTTTTTTCATGTTTTATCATTTATTTTGGTTATAGAATGTCAAATTCCTGTGGTTTGATCTAATTTAAGCCATGCTCGGTGAAAAAAGATGGTAGACTATTTCGATAGGTGAGTGCAACACTATTCTAAGTGCCTGTACAATGTACAGGCACTTAGAATAGTGTTGCACTCACCTATCGATTAATGGCTTAATGCCTTAAGTATCCATCCGTGTCAACCTGTACATTCCATGCACGGCTGACATTGATCGAATGATTTTTTTGTAAATTTTCAGTATGTCCAATTACCAGTCTACCTTGTCGTGTGTAAAGATAATCAGGAGCCTAGGTGAACCTACGCAAATATGGAAAGCGACTTTTGGGATAAGGGGACGAAACCCATAAAGGGGGGGGGGGGAAGGGGACGGCCCCCACCCCAGAGGAAAACAAATTTAGGCTTTTCTTGAACTTAAAAAATCGGATTTACGGGTATTAAGGTTAAATCTTTTACAGGAGAAATAACGTCATCTTCCTAATGTTTCATTTTCAAATTGAGGTATGCCCCTCTTTTCGTGTTACAATCCATCTTATGGCAGAGCCCAAATCTTTGATTTGAAATTGATAACTTATTGAATATTTGTTTCAAAAGAAAAAAAAAAATGATTGATTGATTGTATAGTCTTTAACGCCGTTTTAAACATTATTTCAGTTATAACGCCGTGGCCAGTGCACCTAGTCGTGCTTTCCTGGCGTCTCTTCTACCATAACTCCGCACAATTTTCTTTCCAAGCCACTGGCTGCTTTCTCTCATAATCATCGTCGAGACAGCAGTCAGCAGTCAGAGAGGAACAAACACTGTCGCAATGACTATCATCAATTAATCGAAAGAAGCTGGCCGAGCCAGGGATCCAACCCACGACCCCATGTTCTCGACCCCAAGTCCTACACGCTACCGACTGAGTTACCAGTGTTCGGCCTGTAATAAAAATCCTGTCAGTCCTGACTCGAGATCAGAATGGACACTTGTCAATGTTTACTGGCATAAACTAAGACGCGAACAATACAGTGTTGGTGAAACAATTTAAGTACTTTCAGTGTAAGTTTATATCAAACAATAAAATTCTAGACACACCTAAATCTGTGTTTTTGCAGACGATATACTATATAGTATCAATCGAGGCTCATATAAAGGGATTTGTAATTGATATGATAGAAAACATCGTGGGGAAAGGAGAAAATGCTGGTTACCAGCATTTTCTCCTTTTCACACAATGTTTTCAAAATCCTTTTTTTCATCGAAGTCGTTAGAGCAAGTCGAATGTTGTTATGTTGGATTTTTAAAACGCGACCCCGGAAGAACCTTGCACTTAATTGCCCATAAATACACTGGAGATAAACAAGAGGATAGGTGAAGGTAACATTGTTTGGTTGCTAACTATAGCAAATTCTAAAATCTCCACAACAGTGCAGATCAGCATTTGTGGAGTAGGCTTATCTTTTCCTGCTTGGCGTAGGGACCACCCGTCGTCCAACCATGGTACAAAACCCACAGAAATTCATCAGACCTCTCCAACAATGGTGAGTTTAAAAGGCAGATTGTCACAGAATTTGCAGTCTAAATCGATTTTTCTTGTGAAATTATTCTGATACACAGTCTGTTTCGTTTTGTAAATAAATCGAAATAAAAAAACCGAAACAGGAAATAGACGTGGTTTATTTTTATATGACGAATTTCAGAAAAAATATTTGTTACAGTAATTTGCCATGGCTGCAAATGACCCCTAAAAATAATTGTAATTTTTCATTAAGTAAATAAATCTAAGCAGAAAATAAAGAAATAATTTCGTTAAAAAAGAGAAAGAAAAGACTGCTGGAAAAGATCATGCGACTTGAAAACGCAACAAGAAGGTCAAATAACCGCCAAGTAAAGCATACATGACGTTTCTACGCGGCGGCTTTTTCACTTGTTTGTTTACATGTACCAAAATGTATTGAAATTAAAAGCCAATGATCTATTTGAAAACATTGATGCTGACCTCTCCTGGCTTCTTTAAAGAATTCAACTTGTTTTCTTTTAGAACGGTTTTGACAGATGCATGTGTAAGCCTACACATTGACAGGATTTCGTCAGGTTCAAGTAACATATCATTATTTTTGTTGGCGTTTAATTAATGCAATTTTCAACAGGTTTTGTCACATTATGGTGACTGACTGGTGCATCAATTTATGAATGCGCTCCAAGTTTCTTTAAATACTTCGCATGACAGTCCTTCAAAGTCACTGGATGGTTTTCTTGGAGATATCGTTGAAAGAGTGCTCAGCAGCAAGAGAGAAATATAAAGCCTCAGATAGAGGGAGTGATATTGATTTCAAAATTAAGAATATTAATCATTCTCCACTGAACCCTCAGTATTTTGTGGGTACTCATTAGAATCGTCTATTGAGAACCCACAACATAGGATTTCGAAGAGAAATAATGATTTTAGAGATACCATCACTCCCTCTTATCTGGAGTTCCGGAAATAGATTTGGTGCGATGAGTACATCAGCGATCCTTGAACTGAGTTTTGCCAAGCCAGGATTCGAACTCATGAACATTGCTTTACGTAAATCTAAAGTTCGGCTTTGGCACCGAAAGGGTTGCAGGGATTCTCGTCAAAAACTTTGCACTTATATTGCTTTGATTATTTCGATCAAGCGATTAGTTCTATTTTAGGAATGTTGCAGTTTTCGCCGCGATTTTTGAATACACAGGAAACAGTTTGAGTTTTGGCTAACCGTAGTCAGTCAGCCGATACAGCTCAGTAGGTAGAGCGTAAGACTCGTGAACACAATGTTTTCGGTCACTACAGGTTTTGGGTTCGAATCCCCTGCTGGTCGACTAAAATTACTAAAAGTCTTTCGGATGAGACATTTAACCGAGGTCCCATGTGACGGTGCTATACGCCGAGCACGTTAAAGAACCACGCGAAGCTCTCAGTACTTTCGACCTGTGTCCTTGCACTATCGCGTGTAACAACCTCATGGGGCGTCGCTTAGATGGGCAACCGGTAGCGACGATAAATAAACGGAAATAACTAACCTAAGCTAATCGTTGTCTGCGCATGTTGTATTCTTCGAAAGACTCGACCTGTCTTATATGTCCCATCACTCTCCCCGATATCGGGGAGACTGTAATAATACTAGCTGTAAAGTAGCAATGGAGAAAATGGCTTTTATCAATACGTTTGAGGAAAAATCAGGCCTTTTTTAGCCCCAGATTTCTCTAGACTGCTGATCATAGTTGAGTGAATCGCACCAGGTAGCGATTTATTGAGTAAACATTTATTTTTGTTTGAAATTCAAAGTAACGGTTGTCGGGTAGAAATGTGGTCCGGTCCTGTGTACCCAGGGTGCCCAAATTAGATAGATGAGTATTTGTAGAATGCCATCTAGGGGGAGATAATGTTGGCTAACTGGTAAAATTCATATTGGTTTGAGTCTACCCGTCTCTATCTGTAAATAGGACGGTAAAATTTTCTTAGTGATTCTTTAATTTTCACATGGAATGATTGTGGAGAAAAAGAGAAACCATTCGCTATTTAGATGAAAGTTCAAGTAGAATTCCCCTAGAAATAAGTTCTTGTTTGTGGAGAGTACAGATATTTTCCTGGTTTTATTTTCTCAAGAGTCAGAGCCGGGCCCAGTTTTAAGAAGAGTTCATTGTGCAGCTTTGTAAGAAGACATTCTGCAACCTGTTACCGAGAGTTTAAATGGTTTCCAAGAACCGTTTCGTAAAGTTGAAAAAAAGCTAATTATTAGTTGATATTTCACTTAAAACCTTTCTTGCACATGATGATGACACATCACTTCTATTGAAATGATAACAGAAGTTGTGCATGTGTTAATTATATATAGTACTTGTTTGTAAACATGGTGTTTACGCCTTTTTTAACATCGCTTCAGTTGTATCGTGGTGGTCACTGCAATTGTCCATCCTTTCATGGTCCACATTATTAGCAAAGTCCATCCATAGACATGGTTCTGTATTCACCAACCATTCTTAAGAACGTTCTTTGTCTTATTCTTCAAGACTTCCTGACTGTGAAAGTATCAGGACTTCTGATTGGCTAAACTATTTGGTTTAGCCAATCAGAAGTTCTGTTATTTTCACACTGACAAATTTTTGAAGAATAAGACCAAGAATGTTCTTAAGAATGGTTGGTGAACACAGACCCAGATGTGTATTACAAGGAAATTATGTCAAAAGTTTTAACATCTGAGCTCTATTGAGAGCCTTTATAGAGTAAAAATCTACGAATAGATCTATCAAAGTTTAACAACTTGAATGACAGCTGACAAAAGTTATGACAGATGAGTGGCTAATTATCAGTTGATATTTCACTTAAAACATACTTTGCACATGAATGAATATATATATATCGTCTTCATTTTGACACCAGCATCAATCACTGTGTAACTCAACCAGCTAGTTTTGACATTCTGATATCAAGTGCAAGCCATACAAAGGAGGAAACATGAAAAATGTTGTTGGTAAAGGAGCAGCTGCTTTATTTATCACATTGCTTTCAAACATGACTTGTGTACACTGATAAGGCATATAAAACTTTGATCAAACAATCCATATATTAAAGGTAAAAGGCTATTGAAAACTGAATGGAAAAGGAGAAAAAGCTAGTAACCATATTTTCTCCTTTTCTCATCTTTCACAGAAAAGCAACATAATCTGAGGTTTTTTTAGTTGTCATATGCAAAATGTTTTATACCTCGACGGGCCAAAGATTTTTATCAATTGGTAGAAGATCAATTCAAATCTACTGTATTTATAAGTTTAGCTTGAAGGGATATACAGTTTGATCTAAGCCTGCATTCTTTAAAACGTTTACGAAAAGTGGCATCAAAACGAGCCTTTATAAGAGCGTAATGTCCCAAGCAAAACTGGCCTTCTACAAGATGTATACGTGTACACGTACACGGATTTGAAAACTGCTAGATACTCTCTTCGATATCGAACTAATCTTTAGTGCTACAGTATATATAACTTTTATTTTGATTATTGAGTAAATAGCAAATGTTAGTTCCGAAACGGAGATTTAAGGCTCGTCTGTTTTTTCTCCCAACTAGGCACAGTCGTATGTCTCTCAAAGTGGTAGTCTTAAAGCACAGAATGCACCATAAAGCATACTTTTTAGTCTTTTCTACACTTAAAATCAAACGAAAACACAAACTCCATTTTGCAATACCAGACGGTCGCTTTAATGGACAAGAGAGCAGCGATAACAAGAAATGATAAATGATGAATTTCATTGACAAGAACATAGGGCAATAGGGATTAGGCAATTATACAGAAATACATAAATTTGTAGTTGGAACAAGAGACAAGGCATAAAAGAAATATTCTGGAATCCACCGTAATCTGGAATTACACACATGGTAAATCCTACTTAAGTATAGAACTAGTTCCTGGTAATAAGTATAGCCTGTCTCTGGCTCTATACTGAATTTTACCGTGAAGCAAATAGTAACACAGAAAGAGAAGTATTCAATCAGAAATATACGATACAAATATTCACATACAGAACGTGACAAGCTCGCCCAGGAAAAACCATAGATAAAACCCTTTTATTTTCTCTTTGTTTCTTTGTTTTTTTTTTATGAAGAATTAACTTACACCGGGAAAAAACTATGGAAACCTGTACCTGTATCAGAAATGCATGTCACAACGACAGGTTCATTCTCTGTATGCGAATCTAAAGTTCTTCCTAGGAATAAACATCCAAGTGAACTGAATCTGCATCGCGTAATCGATCTGGAACAGTCTTACAAGACAATAGTACCACACGACCACACCAAGCAGAACCAGCAAAGCTTAAAAGTAAAAAGAGAAAACGGTTCTCGCAACATATGCGTTATGGTGATCTTCACATTCACCTACGTATATATGCCAACATAAGCAATATTTCACAGAGATAACGACAAAAAGGAATTAAAAGATGCTGCTCCGGCTGTGTCGTCTGGTAGAATGACTACAAAAAGACACGTAACCACTATACATGATACATATAACCTGAATTATCCGTGCAAACCCTGACCAAAAACCCACCATAAAGAAACCTGTACGCGTCTAATGTAATAATTCTTTACAACTCGTTACGCGAAAGACAAATATTTCACGCTAATCTACCGAAACGCGTGAAATAGATATTACAGGGACTAGGGAAATAGCGTATAGTTTTCGCAGCTTGTATGTTACAGTACATGGTAACGAAAAAAATCCAATTGTAGGTGGTGCAGAGAAAAATGAATAGTGAAAGAGAATGTATAATAGAAGAATATATGTGGGTGTAAGTACATGTAAGTTTAGGTTTGATAAAACTTTTGATAGTATTTATCTCCCTCGGTGCCCTGTCTTCTGATATTTTCAAAATTGTATGGTGGATCAGAAAGGTCGCGCATAATAAGATAACACTATCCATAAATATATCGTTGCAATTACTGGAAAAAGCAACAAATGGAATTAACCAATTACCACACAATCCCTACTTTTGACGCCCCTGAGAAATAAGCCTTTTGAAAACACTGTAGGAAAAGGAGAAAATGCTGGTAACCAGCATTTTCTCCTTTTCCCACAATGTTTTCTACCCTTCACAAAACTAATTACAAATTTTTAGTCACTTTCATTTTGTCGTCTGCAAATGCTTTCGATTTGGGCAAGCCTAAAATAATGTCGTTTGGTAATGAATTAAGTCTTTCGGCTCGACAGGCGAAATCCGAGCCTATTGGGGACGGCACAGATCAATATCAGACTGCAAATAACGTAGAGTCTGATCTTGGGTCTATGCTCTCCACTTCATTAGTCAAGCCAATTAGATAAAAGTCTTTCTTATAGGACTGTATTTTAACCCTTTCCCAAACAATCCCGGGTTTTTACAACGCTGGGAAAGAAAGCTTTTGAAATTGTAGGAAAAGGAGAAAATGCTGGTAACCAGCATTTACGATGCTGTGAGAGAAAGCTTTTGAAAAAATTGTAGAAAAAGGAGAAAATGCTAGTAACCAGCATTTTCTCTTTTCCCCACAATGTTTTCTACCCTTTCATAGACGAAAAATCATCATGTGTTTTACATTTAATTTGTCATCTGGAGGCGTTTTTTATTTGGCCTAGTCCAAAATTTTGTCGTTTGGGAAAGGGTTAAGCCTTAAAAATGGGTCAAAATTATATATATATTTGGTGCTGAAAAGTTTAAAAAAATGAATAGATATACACTGTACTCTAAGGGCCATCCTCGGATACCCAAGGGTCTCCCTATTTGCTACGCTACATCGACCCTGGGACAATTGACTAATAAAACTTTGAATCAGCCGCCGAAAATCGATACGAAACGTCATACCGTACAGTCCACTCGCCCATCACAAAATGATGATAGAACCAATGAAAAGCCAGCATTCGGCCAGTGGTAAAGCGAGCCGCCGAAAATCGATACGAAACGTCATAGTGTACATTACATTCGCCCATCACAAAATGATGATGGAACCAATGAAAAGCCAGCATTCGGCCAGCGGTAAAGCCAAGGAAATTCGACTAATTGTCCCAGGGGTCGATGTAGCGTAGCAAATAGGGAGACCCCGGGGTATCCGAGGATGTCTAAGGGCAGTATGGGACAAACTTTTCCATTTCTCATTGGATTCTCAAAAAAAAAAAATGACACGGTTTCATTTTCTGGGACAAAAAAAAAATCAGTTCACAAATGAAACATTGTTAAATAACTAGTCAGAGAAGCTCATTTACGGTTTTATTTCAAACGTCCTGAAATAAATTTTGAAATAACAGAAACATCGTATTTCTTTTTTTATTTTACATGAAAGTTTTTGGATTGTCTGCTACAATTTTTTCGGACTGATGGGTAAATGCTTCTTTGAACTATGAGCGTGAGCAAGTTAACTAATACTTGGTTAGACTGATAAAGGTAGAGTCTACATTTTAACATTTAAAGTTTAGCTCCGATCAAATTATTGCGCCATATACCTAAATAGATGTAGTCAGTCAGTCCACGAAACATACTGGTAAAAACATTGCTCTCTGACTTTGTATGACATACGCTGCTGTTAGAGTATCTCCCATTTCTCGAGCAATGAGGCTGCAAGATCGTTTAGCGCGTTTTGTAGAATCTAATCTTGATTTGTCTTGTCCTCAGATTCAGCTTAACTCTTTACCAAACGACAAAACTTTTGACTGGTTCAAATCGAAAGCATTTGCAGACGACAAAATGAAAGTGACTGAAAATTTGAAATTTGTTTTGTGAAGGGTAGAAAACAATGTGGGAAAAGGAGAAAATGCTGGTTACCAGCATTTTCTCCTTTTCCCACTATGTTTTTTAAAGGCGTCTTTCTCAGGGTCGTGAAAAGTAGGAAGTATGTGGTAATGGGTTAAATCGTCCTTGTCATCAGAGTTTCAGCAAAAACAAAGAAACAACTGTACTTACGATTTTAGGCTAGGTATATCGAACAGAATTTCAAATTTCAAGTCAATTTCTATATATAAAACAAACTTCGGTTTATAAACGTCTACTCCCGTTAAGAACGTGACAAGTATAGTCGGGCGACACTGAGAGAAAAAAGAGAAACCGACAGTTGATAAGAAAAGTAAACAATACCTATGTTTTATCTATACTTAAGTGCATACCAGGGCCCGTACATGTTGCGTCGCAGTTACACCAACCAAAACATGGCATGACGTCATTGTATGGGTTAGTGTCCCGAAGTCAAATATATAATGGTGATACAATTAGGGCCTGTTCCCACAGTGGTTTTGTACTGATTGACAGATTGGTTACCTCCTCTGATACAACGAAATGTATCACACTGGAGAGACATTACGAACTTGTTCCTGGTCAACGTTACTGTCCCTGTCAATTTTACGTACCCGTTCGAGTAAAAAGCATGGCTGCGCCCACAAGATTACACAAGGTAAGCACAAAAACATAATTTTTCTAACATGTTATTGAATAGATATGCAGTTGCAGGTTGTCGCACGGAATGTCTGGGATGTCAGTGCACGTTAATCTCTAGTTCTTTTGGTGGTTAATCGTTTGTTGAAGACGTTTAATCCAACAAAGTTTCGCCGGGGACTACGATTTCTGAAAAAACACTACTTGGAGTCTCCAAAAACCCTTGTAAAACATATACACTCAATATTCTGAAGTGTGTGCCGTGTCAGATGACCAATACAGTGATTATCCTCAGCACTATAAACCGATAAAAAATCAAATTGCAGTTATTCAGGGATATTTTGCCATTTTTAAATTACAACGTAAGATGCTCCTACGGTCAATACAACGATTCAGCTTCTGAGCTGAAAATACGGTAAGCTTATGGGTTTGTGTTACAGTGAACAATTTTGTTATTAAGTTGGTCAAGATTCTATATTAATCATCGTAGTCACAGTCGTAGTGTAGTTAAATAAATACTTGAATGGAAGTACAATTCTACAACACATTGAATTCTTCTTTCTATCAATAGGCCTAATGTTACTAGGCATGTTCAGGCGATCTCCCCAATTTTATTAAGCTGGCAGAATCAGACACCCATCGTGAAGAAAGAGAGAGAGAGAGAGAGAGAGAGGGGGGTATCATTAGGTAGACTGGTCCTTGAACATACAGAAAATTGACCTAAAGCAAAAAGTCTTGGTCCACTTCCGCCTGCACGGAATGCACAAGCTGACCTGGGCAGATTCTTTCCGCAGATCTATGCATTAAGCCCCCTTTCCACAGAGTATCGCTGATCAATATTTAAATATTAAATATTAATATATATTTAGATATTCAGATATTAATAGTTACTTTTAGGCATACGAATGGTTGGTCGTTGATGATCATTATTATTAAATCATATTCACAAAAACGAGTCTCTTGATGACGATATCGAAGATGGTATTTATAATAGTTATGGATCTTCTGCAAGATAGTTATGATAGATATCCTTTGCATGATACTGTCTGTCATCAAGCTCTTCATCTATATCACAGGAATTTGACATTCTATAACCAAAATAAATGATCAAATATGAAAAAAATATCTCCCCTATATAATGTAAACAGAAGGACTGCATCGCCTCGATTGTCTCATTCAAAATCCTAGAAATGCGCCCAACTGTCTCATAGGAATACGGAAGTTGAGCCTATATTTTTTGCAAATCTTTCTAAAACTAAAACAAAAGAAAAGTGAAGTTAGGTATTATCGTATTTTGTGAATATTATTATTGATTGTATGCATTAGAATCTAATTTTAACATCGGTATTCGGGAATGCTACTCGATAATACATTGATAATATGCGACTTTATATCCGAGATATTGTGATTGAATCATCGGGACAGAGCCATAAATTAAACTGCTCATTGCAGGAAGTCCTTGTATCTATCACTTAGTGGTGGGCAGATGATCGACTATTGTCGAAAGTCATTTAGTTTTGGCTTCCGATTCCGATAATCGATTGAGAAAACCCGGAATCAATTGTAGTCGATTCTTGAACTCACTTGGTGCCTAAACTTGAATTCTTGGTTTTGTGACTATCATTAATCACAATCTTCGATTGAACAGTGGATAACAAACATCAAAATTGGCCGGAAAAATGAGAAAGAAATTTTTGTCCATGCATTATTTGACAAAACTTGACAACTCGGCACGCTTCTCATTTGATCCCTTAGTCCGGGTTTTGAGACTTGGAAATTTGAAATGATCTGTCTTTGACAGGGGAAAATATCTGACGTATGAAATTATCGTCCAGAGCTTTATAAAATCTAGCTTGCGTACATCCGGCAGAAAATTGGGCTAAACACGATCAGTATAAAATGTGAAGGACACGCGGATGATAATGAGGCTGTCGAGTCATTTATGACAGAGTAACAAAGGTGTTATTCCTCTTATCTAGTGTTAAGTGACAGATTTTTTTAATTTACTTGCTATTTAAACTGACTGGATGATGTCAAATCATGTAGCAATACCTCTCCAAAAATTAATTGTCACGAAAAAATAAATCGCCAAAAAAGCGTGAAAACCCATGACAATACAATGAGCAGCTTGGCCTCGTCCGATCAGGGATACTTCAAACTATCTTCTCATTAATAATAATGAATTTATACAGTGAATTTATACCAATCTCTGAATAAAGCAATAAGTGAAAGCTAAATTCCGTTCATGAGTGAAAAAAATGTTGTTGTATGAAATGAAAATATAGATCTATAGCAGACAGGTTTGGGGGGGGGGGGTTGAAGTCGTTGTCTGCAAATGCTTTAAATATGTCTGATTGTTTTTTTTTGTATATGGAAAAATGAACAGTATAGATTATTCATGTGCTAAAACAATAAAACAGAATAAAGTGCTTTACTTGAAATCTTTATAACGTCTCATCTGAAGATTTAAATGTCTCATTACTTTTGAAAATGTCCCATTGGTTTTCAAAGACAGGAGCCATTGTCTCATTGAAATAAATTCTTTACCGATCACTGTTAGCCTAGCGATAGAAAACACAAAAATGTACCTGCGACATTCGGCGATTCCTCAGTAGACACCTTTTAACCGGAAATATCCGTCATGTATTACATTTTTTTTTTTACAATTTCTATCCATCGAGGAGGCCATTCGCTGACGTCACAGGATTCCCAGGAAGGGCCAGGAAGTGTATTTTCGGATTATGTATTAGAGTCAAATATCTTTTCTTTAAAAGATAATACGGTCAAATACTTTTGTTAGTTACTTGTATTAAGTATCATGTGATGTCCATAAATATATCTTAAAAACGAAAAAAAAAAAAGAGTAATACGTAATCCAAAAATACGTTTCCTGGCTCTTCCCGTGACGTCAGCGAATGGCCTCCTCGATGAATAGAAATTGTCTCCGGTTAAAAGGTGTCTACTGAGGAATCGCCAAATGTGGCAGGTACATTTTTGTGTTGTCTATCGCTAGGCTAAAGGAAATTATGATCAATGTTTGTTTCGTGGGTGATTTTGGGTGGGAAAGGCTGTCTTGTGCTGTCGCTTGCAATCGAGACGTTGCATTCCTTGTGTTTATATTATATAGGGGAGATTTTTTTCCATATTTTATCATTTATTTTGGTTATAGAATGTCAAATTCCCTTCTCTATATCATGGCATTTCATTTCAAAAGCATCAAAAGGATAATAAACCTGACGGAAAGAAAACCTGAAAGATAGACAAGTAGACAGTTATGCATATTGATTAAAAAAAGGGGAAAAAATCATCAAACTCCTACACAATCACATTATGATATCGTTCTCTGTTTCAATTCAGGAACTGGATCGTTTTATTGTGTTCTGGAGCGTGGTGCGTTGCCTACAAAAATTGAGAAAAAAGTGCTTTTTAATGGATGTCGTATAGTTTTTTGTTTTCAACTGTGGTGAATAAAGCATATGTGATTCACTTGACACAACACAAACTTCAGATTATTGTGTTTGTATGTTTAAAAAAGCTTTTTGCTGACTTCCGGGTGTTGATTATTCAGAAATCGTTGTCGCTGACGGAAGTTTGTTGGATTAAACGTCTTTAACAAATAACAAACCACCAAAGGAACAATACAGAAATATGCACTAACATCCCAGAAATTCCGTGCGACAACCATCTACAGCACATCTACTCATCTGGTTGTTATAGAAGAATGTTTTTCTGCTTACCTTGTGTAATCTTGTGGGTGCAGCCATGTTTTTTACTCGAACGGGTACGTAAAATTGACAGGGACAGTAACGTTGACCAGGAACAAGTTCGTAAGGTCTCTCCAGTGTGTGTATAGGGATGATCCCCGGATCGGTATAGGCCGCTGAAAGCGGGCATTGCCCGTTTTTTTCATCTAGAATAGAGATTTCTTACACAGTTCAAAAGTCATGTTTATAAGCGAGATTTTGTATGCGTATGTAAACTCAATTTCAGATTTATAATAGCTTGTCAACTACCTACATTCGTTTACAGTCGTAACGTGCAACCGTCACCCATTCAAGCACTTTAAAGTATAATGTATTCGGCTGAATTTGCACGGAGAGATGAATATCAAACAGTTTCGTCTTTCTGTCATTATCTCCCGCTAGTTGGCATTCTATAAATACTCATCTATTTAATTTGGGCATCCTTGGTACACAGGACCGGACCACATTTCTACGCGACAACAGTTACTTTGAATTTTAAACTAAAATAAACTTTTACTCAACAAAACGCTACCTGGCGCGATTCACTCGGCTATGATCAGCATTTTGGAGAAATCTGGAGCAAACACAGGCCTGATTTTCCTCAAACGTATTCAGCCATTTTCTCCATTGCTACTTTATAGCGCGTATTATTACACGCTCCCTGATATCGGGGAGAGTGATGGCTCATATAAGACAGGTCGAATCTTGGAAGAATATGACATGCGCAGACAACGATCTTTCTATAGCAGAGAGGAGCTGGTCCGCATTGTATACCTATAATACAAATTTCAGAAAATACACGGCATCATTACCGGTAACCTATGGCTATTTCTGCCAGACATATGAATCGCCGAGCAGAGTTGTCGTTCGTTACTCTCGCCATAGTATTTCATCTCTGCAATGGACTAAATGATAAGAACCTTGCAAAACCAAGGAAAACACGTTTTGTTACTGTTTAACTGTTTCATGTGTAACATAATAAAGTAGAGAAAGGAAATGAGATTCTGGATACATTATAGGTGCATTCAAACTGATGAAATTAAGTGTATACAATGGTATCATTACGCCGATTGTTTAAGAAATGACGGACTACTTTCTGAGCGAACTACAGAGGTAAATGGGAATAATCCGTAGTGCAAGAGAGTGACGTGATATATCAAAGACACCTTCATTGGCCTTTCCAGCAAATCTAGCTTATCCAATGAAAACAATCTTCACAATAGCTCGTAGCAGCAGTATAAACCTGTTTATTGATAACTGAGATCAGTTGAATTCATTGAATGATGCTTATAATAAGTCCGCTTTATCATCATTTCAAACATCCCGGCAACATAATCATCTATGTCCTTGGTTTCACCAGTATTGAGCTGGGACTTTGATATGTCTTACCCACAGGCACTCCCATGAAAACCAAGCGCTTCCAGTGAGGATCGAATTCGAGGCCTACAGATTACGAGTCGTACACTTGACTACTTACTAGGATCTCCATTCGGCATATCTCTGCTGATGGAAGCCATCATATCCCTCGGTTGTAAACTGGTGGAATGATATGCGTCAGATCGATGCATTCATCGCCCGGAAATACGCCGGTTTACAGTTTTGAAAATTGTATTGCTCCTCTTACAAAAGAAAACTTGAGTTTCAGTTTTGTCATAATCTTTCTAACAATATTTCAGTTGACAAACAGTTCGTACATTCATTTTTTAACGTGGTTAATCGATTCCGATTGAAGTTTTCACCGACAAATAGACAGATGTGAATAATTTCGTCGGGTTGCTAAACAACTGTCAGTGGTGCGCTATATATGTATATAGAATCACGTGATTCGCATTTCGAAATGGAAATCTCCTTGATACGGACGAGGTTAGATGTAGGTACGGAATCGGCCGAGTTGTGACGAGTAGTAGGACCCCGAGTTTCGTACTGTAAGAATGCTGCCAAATGATGCTGCACTTGTACGATCGTCAACAGGAAAGCTGTTGAAAAGCGGACTTTTTCTTCCCATTCGAGAGCAAAACACCCTTAACCCTTTGTCTGCTAAGTGTGACTCACTGATCTACAATGTCCGATAGGGAGATGTTATTCCCAATATACATACATAACTTTGCAATAGCAATATTTGGTTTTTACTATCGAATTGAAAATTTCATTGTGGTTATTCGGTAGATAAAGGTTAATTTATGCTTATTTGTCATCTTTTTACGCTTCGATATGGTCAAGCCTTAACCGTTTGGCTGCTAAGCGCGACACGCTGACGTTCTGCCAACAGTGTAGATCAAGATCAGACTGCACAGAACGTGCAGTCTGATCTTGGATCTGCACTGTTCGATAAGGAGATATCATTCTCCATAACATAACTTAGAAATATCAATATTTGGGTTTTTACTATTGATATGAAATTTCATTTTAGTTATTTAACTGAATAAGGGTTAAAGTGGGTTCGTCGGTTAAAGAGTTAACCCTTGACTACACATTTCAAAGTTAACGACGATGAAAATGAATCTCTCCGTTTACACACAATGTTTTTTGCCCCTTTAAAGGCAAATTTTATCAGTTGCGCTAGGTTTAAATTCTTGCATGGAGAAAGTTTTCAATACGGAAGTGTAAAAACTTTGCCTCCGATAGTGAAAACAAGGGCAAAGAGGACCTTGATGACAAAGATGATTACAGCTTTCCAACCCATCCTACCTTGACGGGATGCATAAACAAACTTTGGGTTTGTCCTACCAGAGCTAATCCCGTTGATGAATTACAGAGTAACTCTCGAATATCTTTTATATATTAACAAGTATGTATGGAACGCCCTGTCTTATTTGATTAAATGCTTATGTATATGGACAATATCATTGAACATAAATGTATATCAGTGTTATATACATGAAATTGCATAATCTCTCTACATAAGCACGATAAATATTAATGTTACATAGAACAATAACATATGCATATATAAAGATATAATCTCATTATATATAGTTATTATGTGTTGGTATGAAGGTAAAAAAGCTTCATTGAACATAAAGTCTTTAATACTGAAAATGAAATTTCATTACAAATCATATATCATGTATAGATGCACAGATAGGAAACTTCATATTTTCGGAGCCGATGGCTCTGACGAGAAAATATCAAGTTTATATATCCATATGTTACTTAAGAAATAATCTTCTTTCTATCGTGGTATATCGTTCAATAAACCACAGTTGTGAGTTAGGCGGCGCAATAAATAATCCACGAGGGCGATAGGGAGAAGGGAGACCCCGGGGTATCCGAGGATGAAAATCATCATGTAAGACAGTGAAGGCGTTTCATAATGGTTAACCTATGATACATTTGAAAAAATATGTGGTCATGACCAACAACTGAACAGTACAAGTAGGACAAACTGGTATTATTTCAAATGTATCATAGGTTAACCACCGTTTTATCATGTCTTATAGACTCTAATGATCTTAGAAGTTTTGCAGTCGATATTTCTGGAGCGTTTTGTAGGAATCTAGCATGTTGTATAGAATTCCTCCTTCAGATACAATACCTCTATCAGCAACAACTCTTTATTCATACCGATTCCAAAATTGCTGTTTTTTCCCCCCTTTGTTCGTGGGGAATTGTCACTATGTGTATGGTTGTATGTAGGGCCAGAGACCTAAATACTTTTCTAACTATGAATTACATTGATTAGGTTATTTGAGTACAATAAATTGCATCACAGGTAGTGTTTTTATCTTGTCCAGAGTTTAAGTAAATAAATGATAATTTCAGGAAAATGCCATTTATCATCTCCCTCTTCGAAAAATAATCCTTTTGTCGTAAATACTGCGATGAAACAATGTGGCAAATGATCAAATTACTCTTAATAAGCAAATGTTTATGACTATTCAAATGTTTAAGAAAGTTTAGTTGTTAACAGTGCAAGAGCAATAGTGATGTAATGATAGCGCCTTTAACCCATTACCACACAATCCCTACTTTTGACGCCCCTGAGAAAGAGGCCTTTAGAAAACAGTGTTTTCTACCCTTCACAAAACAAATTTCAAATTTTCAGTCACTTTAATTTTGTTGTCTGCAAATGCTTTCAATTTGGACCAGTCTAAAATAGTCTCGTTTGGTAATGGGTTAAGACGGTACAAAGGGACAAGTTTCGCTTTATTCGAATGGATATGCATTCCAGCAGACAAAATCTCGTGATTAAAAAAAAGTTAATTCGACATGTCGAGTTTGGACGAGACTTAAAAAAAATCGCAGGGATACGAAGGATAAAAGAGTGAGTACTCAGGGAACACCGCAATAATTCTGATCCTGCCTCCCGACATTTGACTTGTAACATTACAACTGATTTTCGTTCGCTTTGGCTTACTCTTCGTCCATTTGAGTCTTTAGTCCCTTACCATGCAGTCGACAAAAGTTTGTACTCAACTAAATTCGAAGTATTTGCAGATAACACAATGAATGCATTTCAAATAAAATGAATGTTGTCTTTTACAAGGTGAAAAACATCGTGTGAAAAGGAGAAATGCTGGTTACCAGCATTTTCCTGTTCCCACAAAATTTTCAAAAGCCTTTTTCACCAGGGTGAAGGAATCGGTAAAGAGCTAACTCTGTTCCAAAAAGCAAAACTCTAGACTCGCTTAATTTGGAAAGCAGTTGCAGACGACTAATGGAATACGACCCAGATGATGAGAGTCTCTATCAGAGAGAATAAAACGTCACAGGAAAAGAATGTGACCAGTGATTTCTTCTTCTCTCACGACGTTTTCACACATTCATCCTCATATCGTAAAACATTGCTTATTTGGTCACGGGTTACAAGAAACTCGTTCCATCTTTTAAGACTTCGATCGGAAAATCGTTTGTTTTTTAGTACAGTATGTCAACCCCTTTCGATGCCAATTGCACTTTTTTTTACACAATGTAGACCGAGATCAGAATGCACGGGGCACGCATACTTTTGGTCTTATGTGCTGATATTACATACCTTTCATAAAGTTTGTTAACCCAAAGTTCATGAATTTAGCAGGTATCTAAGTGCAGGCATTTTTTATCGTTTCAAATGACAGACATGGGCTGTATAAGTACATCTAACACAGGTGTAGGGCATACTTGTTTTGTTTATATGTTTTCTTTATATGCAATATCAGTCAATATTTATCGCGTATGATACGAGCGAAAGCGCAAGTAAAGTACGATACAACCACGCTCATTCTTAAAACAGCAGAAAGGGAGATATTTCGTCTTTTCGTTACATCATTAATTTTCTGTAAATCACAGTAAAAATGTCCCTGTGAGCAGGTAGACGGCGAAATTTGAATCTTGAGTCTTTTGTGAGTCTTTTGTGGTTCATAGTTTAGTTTAACCATATTTATTTTCCCTCAAATTTACATGGAAATGGGGTTGGGTCACAAGTTATAACAACTTAGAAATCGACCCTCCCCCTACAATATAATGAATTTACAAGTGTTCCACAACTAATTATAATACACAAGAAAGAGATATAGAGAGAAGGTGAGACAGACAGATAGACAGGCAGATAAACAGACAGACTGAGAGTCAGAACGACAGACATACAAACAGACAGACAGACAGAGATTTTGTCCATTTGCTCACTATAGTCAAAAGTAAAAATCAGAGCATACGAAAGTATGCTTGTATCAAGTAAATCGGCCAGTTTGTTGAATATACTCCTGGACTGATACAAATAATTCTGAATTTTCTCGATCTGCTAGGGATGGTTTGCCAAAAAGAAGATCATCTACATTCAATGGATTAAGGTGCTGAATAGAATTAAATAAGTGCAGTCTTTGGATAACAAAAAGATTGCATCTGAAAAAATAGTGTTCGGCGTCTTCAGATTCTACCGAGCACGTGCAAAGCTGACTGTTACGAAGATAATTATGAAACAAATCACTATTTAGTCCACTGCATTTATTCCTAATCCGGGCATGCATAACTGATAAGAAACGATTGCCTTCAAGGTAATAGGCGGGGACAGGGGTTATTGGGAACCTACTTGAAATTAATTTTTTAAAAGTCGAAAACGAATAAACATTCTTCTGGTTTTCATTTAAATTGTTCCAAATATATATTGAAGAAGGGATACAAGATTTTTGAGAAATTGTAGTGCGAGTAGATATGTTTCTTAAATCAGTAATGTTTCTAAGAGCATATTGCGTTGTGTCTGCTATAAGTGGCGGAATCAAGTCTGCAATGTATTGGGGAACCATCTGATGGGTTGATGTGGTTCATTATGCAGAGAAATGATGAAAACTGCGCATAACTATGCAAGCAATTGCATCATTTTATCTTATCTTTTTGCATATTGTTGAAAGGTGATGTTTGTAGTAATTTAGCAGTCATTCTTACGGGAGACCACTCCTTCATGCATGGCTTCATCCATGTTTAACCCTTTCCCTTGTCTGGAATAGTAGCCTTTTGAAAACATTGTGGGAAAAGGAGAAAATGCTGGTGAACAGCATTTTCTCCTTTTCCCACAATGTTTTCTACCATATCATAGACAGAAATCATCTTTTCAGCAAGAGTTGAATTGTCGTCTGCAAATGCTTTCAATTTGATCTAGTCCAAAATTTTGTCGTTTGGAAAAGGGTTAAAGACAATACCCTACAACTGCGTCAGGGGGAATTCTCTTCAGCTCAGTGGTTATGGTATTGTCCTCTCATCCGGGCGTTCCAGGTTCGAATCCTGCCTGGTCCCTGCATTTCTGCTATGCATTTGCTAATGTCTTTCTTTGTTACGGACTTTGTTTGTAAGGTCATAGCCTGTAGAACTGGGAGTCAAATGAGTCAGACTGCACTGTCAACACTGCCTGACAATTGGTCGAAACTTTTTGCCTTTTTGTAAATTGTCTGCGTGTCCAATCAAACAAAATGGATCTTATTGATTTGACTCTTTTCCAAACGACAAGATTTTCAACTTGTCCAAATTGAAAGCGTGTCGAATTAGTCTGTAGGATACGTGCTCATTGCAGAAAATCATCGTCAGAACCCAGGTTTAACCCATTACCACTCAATCCCTACTTTTGACGCCCCTGAGAAAGAAGCCTTTTGAAAACACTGTAGGAAAAGGAGAAAATGCTGGTAACCAGCATTTTCTCCTTTTCCCACAGTGTTTTCTACCCTTCCCAGAACAAATTCCAATGTTTGAGCCACCTTTAATTTGTCGTCTGCGAATGCTTTCAATTTGGTCTAGTCCAAAAATTTGTCGTTTGGGAAAGGGTTAAGCATTACTTTACTCTCCATGCATTACGGAATGAATTGAAACTGGGTCAACGAGAATGGAGAAAATAAGGTACTCTCTATCTTGGGTGGTCAAAGAGTCGCGCGCATTTCTGGTTAGAAACTCAAAATTTTGACTAATAACGGCATGATTGGTTAAAGAAAACAGTCTCACACATGACATTTAACCTTCACCACAGTACAAAATTTCTTACATCAAAATATGTCGGGTAAAAGATGTTAGATTAACTTTATCTTAATAGGCTCTTTGTATCGACCATGAAGAGTGTGTCCAAACTTTGATGACGCAATATTGCGTGTTAGCCAATCAAAATCAAGGGTACTATGAAAGTCGGACACGGAAGTTCAACAACAGGTTAACTCCTAAAATGCCTTTCACGTTTAGAGAAGACCTTTGCAGCCACTGTAGATTAAGATCAGGCTGCACAAAACGTGCTGTCTAATCTTTATCTAAACTGCCCGCTGTGCTAAATCACTTTAAATAGACAAAAAGCAACTATGAAATTGAAGCTATTTGGGTCCTACTTCTAGAATGAAAATGTCTGATAGGTTTAATTTCGCTGCTCGAAGGGTTGAATTCCAGCATCACCGAACGGTGAACAATCACCGTTTCGCGAAAAGGGTCCACCCAGTGATAACATGCAGGGTTAGTTTTGAAAATTTTATGTATTAACTTGCACACTGCTAAGAGCGACTGAAGTGCCTTTTGCGGACGTCATAGATCAAGATCAGGCTGCATAGAACTTGCAGACTGATCTTTGATCTACGATGTCTTTTAGGGATCTAGGATCCTCAAAGGATTAACTAAAATAACAAAATTTGGATATTTGCTGTAGGTTTGAAAGTTTTATTTGAACAGTTAGCAGGATAAGGGTTAACTCTTTACCAAACGTCAAAGTTTTGGACTGGTCCAAATTGAGAGCATTAATTTGCAGACGACAAAATGAATGTGACTGAAAAGTTAAAATTTGTTATGGGAATGGTAGAAAACATTGTGGGAAAAGGAGAAAATGCTGGTTACCAGCATTTTCTCTTTTTCCCACAATGTTTTCTAAAGCCTTCTCTTTTAGGATCGTCAAGAATCGTCATTGGGTGGTAAAGGGTTAAATATCTTTCAAGTGCCGTTATCATGATTCACTTGGTTACAAATATTTCACATAATGTCAGTGACTAAATACCATACAAGCTAAGTTTGGACACAAAGAACTTTACTGGGGAAAAGTGACCCTGAAAAGAATCATTTGAATGACTGCAAAGTCTTTTTATCGAATGTCACGGAAAGCATGTTTGGAAAAGGAGAAATTGCTCTTATTTCATAAAAGATTTCCATGTCTGGCTGCTACTATAATTTTAAGGTAATGAGTCACGTGTTCAAATTTCTAAGTACGTTGTCAAAACTCATTTGGAAGCAAGTTTATTGGGCCATTTTTGAGCCACGCTCTAGGAAAATGGGGCTTAATATATCTCAGTGGTAAACAGCATTTTATTAATTCTCTTCACGATGTTTTAAAAAGTATTTTTCCTAGGGGAGGCGATAAAACTCGGAATTGTGTGGTAAAGAGTAAAGCCTCCTTTTTCACCGAGTAAGGCTCATATATTTTTTGTATATACCCCCTCTCTCTAGCTTTCTCTCTTTGTCTGTCTGTCTCTCTGTCTGTCTATCTATCTGTCTCTCTGTGTCTCTGTCTGTCTGTCTGTCTCTCGCTCTCTCTTTCTCGCTCTCTCTCTTCTCTCTGTCTGTCTGTCTGTCTGTCTCATTCTCTCTTTCTGAGTAGCTCTCTTTAGACTTTATTGTCTCCCTCCCTCCCTCTTTTCAAACCAAAGTTTACAATAAAGAAGATTTCTTTACGAATTAATGAGTTTGCCTTTTTTAAACCCCAGGCTGCTAAGCTCGACTCACAGACCTTTAGCGGACGATTTACTGAGACTCAGATCAGACTATATGGAACGTGCAGGTTGATTTTGAATCTACCCTGTCCCACAAAGAGTTACCCCCCCTCCCCCATTCCCCTTGAAATAACAAAACTTGGGTTTGACTTTCCTCTCGAAAGTCCACTTTAACCCCTTACTGCAAAATGACTTTTCACACTTCTAGGAAAGAAGCCTTTTAAAAACATTGTGGAAAAAGGAGAAAATGCTGGTAAAGATGTTACGGTTCTAAAACTCATTTGATCATTCATTATCACATATAACATTTCATAACGGGACCCCAATGCCAAGACAATTAAGCATCCACTTTTATCTTGTTCTTCTTCTATTCTTTTTCCCAAAACGTACTTTCACAAAATATACGCCAGGCCTACTCTTTGACGGCCCTGAGAAAGAAGCCTTTTGAAAACCGGCATTTTCTCGTTTTCCAACAATGTTTTCTACCCAAACCAAATTTCTCCCCAAACCAAATTTAAATTTTTAGGTCACATTGATTTTGTCGCCTGCAAATGCTTTCAGTTTGGACCAGCCTATAATTATATCCCGTTTTGTAAATGAGTTAACCCCGTGATGTATAATATAATTAAGGCGTGCTCTGACAAAAGGGGGCTTAATGCATTACCGTCGTACACGGCACCGACCCAAGTCATCCCATAATCATGGGTCTATAGGAACCTTTTTTTTTCAATAACAGACTCAATCATGAGGTAGATTTTTCCTTCGACAAACAGAAAATTGACCAATAGTATTCGGCCCAGGTCAGCCTGCGCGAATTGCGGAGACTGAAATGAAAAGATACTTTTCACACGGAGATACATACAGTCCCCTTTTCACGGCTCTGTTATAACCTATTTAACCCTTTCCCAGACAATGCCTAGTTTTTACGGGTCAGGAATAGAATCCTTTTGAAAACGTTGTGGGAAAAGGAGAAAATGCTGGTAACCAGCATTTTCTCCTTTTCCCACAATGTTTTCTACCCTATCATATAGAAAAATCATGAATCTTTTTGGTGTGGTCCGAAAATTTGCCGTTTGCGAAAGGGTTAAACGAAAAATAAAAAAAAACTTGGCTTTTGTAAATAAAATGCAAGTGTGGATAGGGGGAAAATCGTATAAAATAGGTTTCAAAGTACATTTTTGTGTTAGAGCAAATATCGCCTAGGGCGAATATTTGTGAGACGCAACATAGTTCTGACGAATCACAATAAAATTTAAAATGAGTAGTCTCCCTTGTTATGTGTTACAAACTGGAACGGTCACGCATGACCTGTCACTCTACACAACCGGATTTCGTGCCGTCTGTCACATAGCACCTTGCTGGCACGTTAGTTTGTATTCAGGGGTACAGAAACTAAATCACAGAATGGCATGTCCTGTAAAGCTGGTAATATTGTTCGTTTTGAATTGTTTAATAACTCTGTATGGAGTAGTGAAGGCAAACAAGACAAATCCAGCGTATGTTGATATGGATTTCTTCGATTCGTACCCGGTTGTTATGAAAGAAACGGAGGAGAGAGAGTTGACGTTTTCCGCCGTAAAGTACACTGATGTCGATTTAAAGATTATACCTATTGTGTCACTTCCAGATCATATAGAATTCACGGGAAATATGACGCATAGTGTGGATGAGACTCCTACAAATTTCACCTTGAATGTCAAGGGCAAATTTCTGGGAAAGGTGTTTTTCAGCTTTTTTGCTAACAAGACGACAGTAAAGGAACCTCTGGAGTATGATGCTGTTGCTGCTACTGCTCCACAGAGTTTTGATTGGTACGAAATTCCACAGAAATACAATGTGATAATCAGTCGAAAGGAGTCGGCTTTAAGTCATTCCTTTACAGGCATGGTTATAATACTTGTCTGCCTGGCTAATATAGCCATGGGTTGTAAAACTGAACTAGCTGTAGTGAAAGAGGTACTCAGGAAACCTATTGGACCAGCTACGGGAATGTTCTCACAGTTTATACTTATGCCATTGGTAAGACACTCTCTATTGGCTTTCTTGGATTTACATCTGTACATATAAATTTATCATAAAACCTCCCAAGTTTTCAGTGTAATATACCCATTATGAATTTTCTTCCCTCATACAAGTTTTAATGTAATCATTGTTGATGTCATTTTGTAGGCGTTTCATAGAATTAACCCATTACCACACAATCGCTACTTTTGATGACCCTGAGTAAGAAGCCTTTTGAAAAAACACTGTGGGAAAAGGAGAAAATGCTGGTAACTAGCATTTTCTCCTTTTCCAACAATGTTTTCTACCCTTCCTAACACAAATTTCAATTTTTGAGCCACATTTATTTTGTTGTCTGCAAATGATTTCAATTTGGACAAGTCTAAAAATTTGTCGTTTGGTAATGAGTTAAATGGGTTTATCAGAGCTCCAGATAAGAGGGAATGATGGCATTCTAAATCCGTTATTTCTCCTGAAAACTTTATGTTGTGGGTAGTCATTAGAATATCCTCGGTGAGACGATTCTAATGAGTACCTATAGGCATAACATGGGGTTACGTGGAGGATAAGTAATATTTTTGATTATGAAATCAAAATCAGTCCCTCTACCTTGAGCTCTGGGTTTATGGACATTACTGTAATACTGCCATACAAGTAAGGTGACAGATGTATTAGAAGAAAAGTAATATGTATAAGTAATTTTTTCTTCATATAACTAATGATCAATGCAGTACTTTATAAAAAGCAATATACTGCTAACAGCTTTTAACCCATAAAACACAGGCACTAACTTGAGCTGTTTTTGCAAACAGTGTAGATTAAGATTAGACTGCACAGAATGTTCAGCTTGATCTTTGACCTGCACTCTCATTTACAACATACTGGTACATGTACTGAGTTGCTGCATTACATACTCTGGCCATAACAAATTTGAAATGACAATGTTTCAGATGTTTTTCCGAAAAAGGTCTGTTTCATTAATTTAGTGCTCTTAACCCTTCACTGGACAATGGTGACTTTTAACACCCCAGAGAAAGAAGGCTTTTGAAAAGGTTGCAGGAAAAGAAGGAAATGCTTGTGACAACATTTTCTCCTTTTCCCACTGTATTTTCTACACTGTCAAAGAATAATTATATCATATGAAATTGTTGTGTGCAAATGCTTTTAGTTTTGACAAGTCCGAAATTTTTTGATATGGTTAAGGGTAGGAACTTCTGAGATAAGTAAGCTTTGATTTCTGTTGATCTGAATGTTAGACCAACAGCTCCTACAGATTTATGATGAGATAAAAGACTGAAAATAACTTTCTATAAACTTATTTTCTTCAGATTGCTCTAGGGGTAATCTACATGTTGAAGTTTGATGAAGTGAATGGTCTTGGGTTCTTTGCAATGGCGTGTTCACCAGGTGGAGCTGCTAGCAACATGTACACCTATCTCTTGGCTGGGGATGTCTCATTGAGTGTGACCATGACCCTCTGTAGCACTATACTGTCATTTGGTAGGCATTTGTTTTATAGAATAAAGTTGGTGATCTGAATATCAGAGCTCAAATAGAGGGAGTGTTATTGATTTCAAAATTGAAAATATATATTATTCTGCACTAAACCCTATGTTGTGGTACTCATTAGAATTGTCTCATCGAGACTATTCTAATGAGTACACACAACATAGGGTTCCAAAGAGAAATAATGGATTTAGAATACCATCACTCCCTCTTATCTGGGGCTCTGTGAATATGCATGAATTTTGTGGCTAAAAGCAAGTCAGAGCTGCTTAGGATATTAGCAGTTTGATACTCAGCATGCCACTGTTCAGCCAAAGATTGTTCAGAGAAGTGACTCACAGAAATTGGGGTTATCTCATATTATTTCATGCTTTATGGTAGGATATCGAAAATAGCAGTGAAAATACTTTTCGATCTTACACTGGTACCACCAGTGAAAATACCGATTTCCATGTTCTTGTTGCCTAGGTTAATTGCGTGTGCTTTTCAACCAGATGAAATATGACGTCATTTACCTTACATTTCTTGCGCTAGACATAATATTGTAATGTGTTGCTATGCGGTTGGGGGGTATGCCACGGGGAATAACAGAAGGGAACTGTACTGGATTTTGATTAAGCTCCTCCCAGAAAGGGTTAAAAGCATGAAATAAAATAGAATATTTGTTGTTGTTTTTTTTCGGTGAAAGATCGAAATTTATTTCATATCGTGAACATCATCGGTAATATTTTCACTCATGGCTGTGCCACTCGTGAAAATATTACCAATGGTGTCCACTCGATGAAATAAATTTCGATCTTCCAGTGAACCTCAATTTTTCTTTTGAAGCAAGTTAGGAAAATACAGTGACTCCTAGAACTCTAGAGTTTTGAGACTGCTGAATGACTAAGTGCAGTTTGATAAGATTTTTTTTCTAAAATAAACCTATATTTTTACGTGTCTGCACTGTAACTCTTTTGAAAACATTGTGGGAAAAGGAGAAATTGCTCATAACTAGCAATTTCTGTGTTTCTACATTTCTGCAGTATAACTCTTATGAAAACAATGTGAGAAAAAGAAGCAATTTCTCCTTTTCTCTCAATGTTTTCTATCCAAATTGGTAAGTTTCTGCCATTTTTTTTTATCAAATTTAACATTGTCCTCTGCAAACTCTTTCAGTTTGGAAATAGTCTAAATTTTGTCGCTTTGGAAAGGGTCAGTTTAATGGGAAACACTGACAGTGTCAAGAATCACAACATAGGCAGAAAACTTATTCTTTAATACCTCTATTCTTTCCTTTTTTCACAATGTTTTCTATCCTTCCCAAAATAATTTCAATTTTTGAGTTAAGTTTATTTTGTCATCTGCAAGTGCTTTCAATTTGGACCAGTCTAAAATTTTGTTGTTTAGTAAAGACTTAACCCTTTACCACACAATCCCAACTTTTAACGACTGTGAGAAAGAAACCTTTTGAAAACATTGTTTGAAAAGGAGAAAATGCTGGTAACCAGCATTTTCTCCTTTTCCCTCAATGTTTTCTGTCCTTCCTAAAACAAATTTCAATGCTATAGTCTGCAGATGCTTTCAATTTGGACTAATCTTTAAATTTGTTGTTTGGTAAAGAGTTAAAGGGTGTCCAAAAGATATGAGTGCTTTTTAACCCTTTACCACACAGTAGAATTGTAGACCTATCCAAATCAAAAGCATTTGCAGGCAATAAATTCTTAGTGGCTCAAATGATGTACTTTTTCTTTGATAGACAAGAAAACTTTGTGGGAAAAGGAGAAAATGCTGGCAACCAGCATTTTCTCCTTTTCCCACAAAGTTTTCAAAAGGCCTCTTCCTCTGGGTCGATAAAAGTCATCACTGTGTGGTAAAGGGTTAAAAGATTTAATGAAATTCAGTGTTATCCAGCTGTTTCAGTTGCCGTTTGTAGTCTGTATTGTACATGTATGTATTATATTTTCAGGTATGATACCTCTCTGGTTGTTTACAGTGGGTGTCAAAGTTATTTATAGAACTCAGGTTGAAGTGCCCTACACCAATATCCTGACCTCATTGGCTGGCCTACTCATTCCTGTTGCAATAGGAATGCTAATTAAGTGGAAGAAACCAAACTGGGCCAAGTATATCACTAAATGCATTCGTCCATTGATGGTCATTTTCTTCATCCTTGTGTTCACTCTGGGTGTTTATTCCAATCTCTACATTTTTACACTGATGAGGAAAAAACCGGAAATTCTGCTAGCAGGTGCACTTGTGCCATACATTGGCTTCATCTTTGGCGGAGTAACAGCTATCATTACAAGGCAGAGTTGGGAGAGAATTCGAACCATTGCTATAGAAACAGGGATACAGAACACTGGCATTGCAATTGTTCTTTTGAAAGTGTCCCTTCCAGCCCCTGATAATGATATCAGTATTGTGGCCCCTATTGCAGCTGCTATTTTTACACCCATTCCAATGTTGGTAGCTATTATTGCGTATGAGATCTATAAAAGATGGTATGCACCCAAAACTGGGGAGCTGTATTTAGATGATAAAAATGGGAGCGATGAGAACGAGGAGTCTGGTGAAAAAGATGACATGAATATGAAATACTGTACCAACGAAAATAATGTTTACATTAATGTCAATGGGAACAACAACCATTAATTTTATTTTGTACCAAAATAAAAAAAACCCACTTGTCCATAGTGAAAGCAGTTATAGCTGAAAAATCAAATATAGTTCATATTATAGGACTTGTAAAGTTTATTGGAAAAGATGAGAATGTTCCTAACTATTAAATCTACTCCTTTATCTTGTCAAAAAGCTATTTTGTGAAGATTTTAAGAATGTATGGCTGTTTGGTGTAAATTAGTTTGAACCATTACTAAGCAGCTAACTTTTCCCTTAATGAAAAAATAGTACTAAAATGACAGAGGAGAAACACTGTAGGAAAAGAAAAAACACCCTGTTACCAATCTTGGAAATACAGGGATGCAATTTTTTTCTCAGGCAGTTGCTCCCTCACATTTCAGAAAATATCCAATGCAGGGTTGTCATCAGAAGGTGTTTATGCATTACATTTGTATTTGTTTCTGTTAATGTGGAGTGGTAATAAGTTTGTTTCTGTTAATGTGGAGTGATAATAAGGGAACAAACACCCACTAAATTTAACCTCAGATGTGCTGGGTTTGTGTGCTATTGATTGTTTGAAATTGTTTTGATATTAATTAAATTGTAACTCATTATTTTGCAGCAACGATCTGATATTAGCATTTCATTGTAGGTATGAAATTTTTACTCAAATGATAGGATTACTAATACTTTTTTTACCCTGACTTTTAAGAGGCTACTTTTCTTTACTCAGTTGGTCTAAACTTTGTTTGAAATTGTGGAACTTACTTCTGGTCAAAATTAAGGTCTGGAGGTCAAGTTTGTCATTTTGATATACCTTCTCAACATAATAAAGCATAGTCCGCCTGGCTTTTATGCAAATGTCAGAAACAGGTCAGCCAAGTTTAACACTTTCCCAAACGTCAAAATTATAGGCTTGTCCAAACCAAAAGCATTTGCATATTACCAGATAAAAGTGACTGAAAAATTGAAATTTGGTCTGGGAAGGGTAGAAAACATTGTGGGAAAAGGAGAAAATGCTGGTTACCAGCATTTTCTCTTTTTCCCACAATGTTTTCTAAAGGGTTCTTTCTCAGGGTTGTCTAAAGTAGGAATTGTGTGGTAATGGGTTAATATGACTAATTTCGTAGTAGTGATTTGTGGCTCCTCAGAGTGTTCCTGTTGTAATGATGTTTACTTCTTACATGGAAGGTTATGGAAATCTGTTATATCATGGAATCTCATACCGTTGTAGGCCTAGGGTTCATATGGACATATGCCACGTTTTTGAGAGAATTATCCGGGAACAGGTTGTAGTTGGGATTGAGCATCAGGTAGAAAAAATCTTTTACCAAACAATCCCAGGTCTTAACTAACTTTGGAAATAAGCCTTTTGAAAACATTGTGACAAAAGGAGAAAATGCAGTTAGCCAGCATTTTCTCCTGTTACTGCAATGTTTTCTTATCAGTGAGGGGCAAATTCCAGCATTTTAGCCATCTTTTATTTGTTGTCTGCAAAAGCTTTCAGTTTGGACCAGTCCATCTTGTTGTTTGGTAGAGAGTTCATGGCTAAGTGCATACAGTTTATACAATTTAACCCTTTACCACACAAGTTTTCACAAGCATGAGAAGTGGCCCTTTCGAAAACATTGTAGGAAAATAAGAAAATGCTGGTAACCAGCATTTTGTCCTTTACCCACAATGCTTTCTAGACTATCTGATAGAAATCTGATCATCTGTGCCATGTAAATGTTGTTGTCTGCAAGCGCTTTCAAATTGGACCTGTCTAAAATATTGTTGTTGGGTAAAGGGTTAACTCCAATTTCCTGCTAGTTTTTAACTCTTTACCACACAAGAAAAATTTAGACTGGTCCAAATTGAAAGCATTTGCAGATGACAAAATAAGTGTGACTGAAAAATTAAAATTTGGCTTGGGGAGGGTAGAAAACACTGTGGGAAAAGGAGAAAATGCTGGTTACCAGCATTTTCTCCTTTTCCTACAGTGTTTTCAAAGGCTTCTTTTTCAGGATAGTTAAAAGTCGACATTGTGTGGTAAAGAGTTGACCATATGACTCCATTTCAGATTTGTCCATTTTGAAAGCATTAACAGACAACAAATTACCTGTAGGTGTAACTCAAGAGATGGGATGTATCTCTGAAAGAGTATAATGCTTTGTGGGAAAAGGAGAATTTGATTATGCAGCACTTTCTCCATTTGTCATACTATTTTCAAAAGCCATGCTAAGTTGTTAAATATTGGATTCTTCAGTTTGGTCTCGGGTTTATCACAAAGCATGAATAATATCATCTAATAAGAAAAGTTAGCATGTCATTTAACTCATTACCGAACGACAATATTTTAGACTGGTCTGAATTGAAAGCATTTGCAGACGACAAAATAAAAGTGACAGAAAATTTGAAATTTGTTCTGTGAAGAGTAGAAAACTATTGTGGGAAAAGGAGAAAATGCTGGTTACCAGCATTTTCTCCTTTTCCAACAATGTTTTCAAAAGGCCTCCTTTTCAGGGTCATTAAAAGTAGGGATTGTGTGGGAAAGGGTTAATCTTGTTGGGAAGAATGCATCTGGAGCTCCAGACAGAGAAAGTGATTTTGATTTCATAATTGAAAATATTAGTTATTCTCCACTAAACTCTATATTATGGGTTTTCATTGGAATCGTCTCATTGAGACGATTCTAATGAGTACCCACAAGATAGGGTTTGGAAGGGAAATAACATTTAGAATGCCATCACTCCCTCTTATCTGGAGCTCTGATGCTACAATTGTGTTTTAGATTTTTTATATCTGGAGATATTATTTTGCCACCTGTCACAACTGTTTTATTGATTCTTTTCGGTTTTTGTTTTCTGTATAGATTGTACCACCCATTTCATAAAGATTGTATCATCCATTTCATAGATAGAAAAATAGCACTTCGGAAAAGAAAATAATATGTATATTGCTAGTTATGTGTACATATCATAATTTTCTTGAAAATAAAGTGTTTATTTCAGATATTTAGGTACATTGTTTCAGATTTAGAAGTATCTGTTCCTTAAAATCAAAACTGTTGTTTTTGTAGTCATAGACCTAACGGTAGTTTTTTTACCCTTACCCCATAAGGCATTTCCATGGCATTTCTAATTGACCCTAAATGACAGCAAGGATGAAGCCATTTCTTATGTGTAAATGACACCTTTTGATAGCATAGAAAACATTGTGACAAAAGGTGAAATTGCCACTATGTTTTCCAAAGGCTCCTACAAGCAATGTATAGAAATGAGTATCTATGGAGTAAAGGGTTAAGTTTCAGTATTTTTGGGACTATTTTGCTTTTACTGACAACCCAAGTTTTACATATTTCTTCTACTACTGACTTTTCTTTTTTAATTATGATGTGATTTCTTCTGAAGTTTAGGTTACAATTCAAATCTTTCAAACCCAATAACAAAATACAGTGATAATAAATAAATCCTGGAATCGCAATGGAATGGATATAATCTGTTTGTACAAGAGACCAAAATGTTTTAACCCATTATCACACAATTACTACTTTTGACGACCTTGAGAAAGAAGCCTTTAGAAAACATTGTGGGAAAAGGAGAAAATGCTGGTAACCAGTATTTTCTCCTTTTCCCACAATATTTTCTACCCTTTACAAGACAAATTTCAAATTTTCAGTCACTGTTATTTTGTTGTCTGCAAAATTAATGCTTTTGATTTGGACAAGTCTAAAATTTTGTCATTTGGTAATGAGTTAATTCTTCCCTAAATGACAATTTTCTTTAGAAGGACCCAATTTGAGAGCACTTGCAGATGACAACATTTATTTGGCATAAATGTCAAATATATTCCATAATGTTTTTAAAAGGCTTTTTTCTGAGGGTCATTAAAAATCAGTATTGTGTGGTAAAGAATTAGCTCTACCTAATCACAAATTTTTAGACTAAACCATGGTGCAATCATCAACATATAACAAACTGAGTATTGCCCCAAAGTTGTTTTTAACAAAGTAGAGACATTTTGGGAAATGGAAATTATGCTTGTTACCAGCATTTTGTCCTTTTGCTTAAATGTTCCAAAAAGCCATTTCCCTCAGGGTCATCAAAACACGAAATCATTTAGGAAAGAGTCTTACCTATATCTACTGGTGCTCTGTCCTTATCCCTTTACCAAACAATCCCTGGTTTTTACGACCCTGAGGAAGAGGCCTTTTGAAAACTTTGTGGGAAAAGGAGAAAATGCCGGTAACCAGCATTTTCTCCTTTTCCCACAAAGTTTTCTACTCTATCAAAGAAAAATTGCATCATTTGAACCACTACGAAATTATCCTCTGCAAATGCTTTCGAGTTGGATAGGTCTAAAATTCTGCTGTGTGGTAAAGGGTTAACTGTCTACCAAACAACAAAATTTTAGACTCGTCCAAATTAAAGGCACTTGAGACGACAAACATAACTCAAAAATTGAAATTTATTTACAGCACTTTAGAAAACATTGTGGAAAAAGGAGAAAATGCTGCTTGCCAGCATTTTCTCCTTTTCCCAAAATGTTTTCAAAAGGCTTCTATCTCAAGGTTGTAAAAACGGGGGATTGTTTGGTGAAAACAAGGAAGACTATAATAATAATACATGTATATGTTTTTTTACATGTGTGTATTAATGACGCTGAATATGCCATATATGTTTACATTCTTGTAAACAAGATAATTATGTTATCATTTTGCACTTCAGTGCTTTTCGCTTGTCAAAAGAGGTAACAGGAGGACAAAGAAACTGATTCAATTCACTACATTCAATTCACTTTTCACAATTGTGGACATACATACCTAACGATCACAGATTAACCCTTTATCAAATGACAAAACTTTAGCCTTGTCCGAATAGAAAGATTTAATTTGCAGATAAAAATTGCAGTGTTGTTGAAATGGTACAGTTTTTAGATTACAGGGTAGAAAACCTTGTGGGTGAAAGAGAAAATGCTGGTTACCAGGATTTCCTCCATTTCCCACAATGATTTTAAAAGGCTTCTTTCCTCGGCTTGTTAAAAGTTGGCATTATGTGGTTATAGGGTTATGGGAAAAAGTGAAAGAAACTTTTGGTTTTGAGAAATAATTGTAGCTATACATTTTTTTTTGATAAGTGTTTGATGATACAGGACATGTTGAACTTGTAGGCAGATCTAGAATCTATAGGTACACAAGTTGATATTGTGTCAGACCTTGATTCTTTATTCTCATACAGTATATCGGATTTGTTTTGAGGAAACACAATAACAGCAGTTCGCGTTGGTAATTAAAGGTAATTAGAACTGCTTTAACTCTTTACCAAACAACAAAACTTTACCCATTTCCACACAATCCCTACTTTTGACGCCCCTGGAAAAGAAGCCTCTTGAAAGCATTGTTGGAAAAGGAGAAAATGCTGGTAACCAGCATTTTCTCCTTTTCCCACGATGTTTTCTACCCATCACAAAACTAATTTCAAATTTTCAGTCACTTTCATTATGTCGTCTGCAAATGTTTTCCAATTGGGCAAGCCTAAAATATTGTCGTTTGGTAATGAGTTAAGACTCTGGTCCAAATTCAAAGCATTTGCAGACGACCTAATAAACATTGTTCAAAAAATGAAATGTGTTTTGGGAAGCGTAGAAAACATTATGGGAAAAGGAGAAAATGCTGGTTACCAGCATTTTCTCTTTTTCCCACAGTGTTTTCTAGAGGCTTTTTCTTCAAGGGCGTCAAAACTGAGGATTGTGTGGTGAAGAGTTAACCAATTACCACACAATCCCTACTTTTGACAACCCTGAGAAAGAAGCCCTTAGAAAACATTGTGGGAAAAGGAGAAAATGCTGGTAACCAGCATTTTCTCCTTTTCCCACAGTTTTCTACCCTTCACCAAGCAAATTTCAAATTTTCAGTCACTTTTAAATTTTGTCGTTTACAAATTTTGTCTGCAAATGCTTTCGATTTGGACAAACCAAAAATTGTTTCTTTTGTTAATGAGTTGATATAGTTTTGCAACGATCTGTTACTTTCCATTTACTCCATCCACCATTGACTTCACCAACACAGTGCAGGGCTGTTGTGTTCAATTGACTGATATTTTATAGTAGATTTTTATTGATTGATATACAATGAACCTATCACAAAATTTGAGAAACTGGAAAATAGGCAGATTCTCTATTTGTTACACTATTTTTTGAATTATTTTATACTATGTTTGTATCTCCCAATTAACCCTTTACTTCACTGTCAGTTTTAACCCATTACCACACAATCCCTACTTTTGATGCCCCTGAAAAAGAAGCCTGTAGAAAACATTGTGGGAAAAGGAGAAAATGCTGGTAACCAGCATTTTCTCCTTTTTCCACAATGTTTTCTAAGGGCTTCTTTCTCAGGGTTGTCAAAAGTAGGGACTGTGTTTTTCCACAATGTTTTTTACTCTCCACAAAACAAATTTCAAATTTTCAGTCACTTTTATTTGTCGTCTGCAAATGCCTTCAATTTGGACAAGCCTATAATATTGTTGTTTGGTAATGAGTTTATCAGCAAGATAAGGGTCAATAATGTCAAATGTCACTTAACCCTTTACCACACGAGAAAATTTTAGACTGGTCCAAATTGAAAGCATTTGCAGACGACAAAATAAAGGTGACTGAAAAATTGAAATTTCTTCTGGGAAAGGTAGAAAACACTGTGGAAAAAGGAGAAAATGCTGGTTACCAGCATTTTCTCCTTTTCCCACAGTGTTTTCAAAAGGCTTCTTTCTCAGGGGCGTCAAAAGTAGGGATTGTGTGGTAAAGGGTTAAGAAGCTATTTCGTAAATCTAATGCACTTAACAACTCTAGGGAAGAAACCTTTTCAAAATTTTGGGGGAAAAGAAGAAAATGCTGGGTAAGCTTCATTTTCTCTTTTACTCTCAACATTTTCTACCCAAATGTATATCATTACTTTAAATTATTGTCTGCAAATGCTTTCAGTAGTAATGAGTCTAAAATTTTGTCACATGGTCAGAGTGAGATGTCTTACTATTTTATCTGTTTGAAGTATCCATCTGTTTTAACTCTTTACCAAACAACAATTTTTTGGACTGAACCAAATTCAAAGCATCTGCAGACAGCAAATTAAATTTTATTAATCTGATAGGGTAGAAAATATTGTGGGAAAAAGAGAAATGTTGGTCACCAGCATTTTTTCCTATTCCCACAATGTTTTCTACAGGCTGCTTTCTTGGGGTCAGTAGAAGTCGGGATTGTGTGGTAAAGAGTTAATTTAGATACAATTACAATGATTGCTAATGCAGTGATGAAACAACAAAATTTTAGACAAACTGATTTCGCTGGTAAATTACAAGTAAGATACTGCTCATATCATGTGATTAGTTTTGAAAAAGAGTAGAAGAACAATCTGGAAAATGCTAGTAATCAGCATTTTCTCTTTTTTCTACAATGTTTTTAAAAGTTGTATTCTTCAGGGTGTTGAAACTTTGGGATGTGTGGTAAAGTGTTACAAGATTTTACTCTTAAAGGTTGTATGGGCTACTTAAGTTACAGTTGTAAACAGTAATTTTATCTTCCTTTGTCTTAACTGTTACAGCATTTTTTTAATGACCATATATTGGAAAGATTTTGCAAACATAGTGGGGAAAAAAAAAGGAGCAAGTGCTCATAACAAGCAATTGTTTACTTACAATGACTTCCACAGTTTGATAAAGATATTTCTCTTTCTTTTACTTTTACCCTTTACCAAGCAACCCCTGGTTTTTACGACCTGGTTTTGTGTTGTTAAGTTTGACTAAAGTTGACCTGCATTGCAATAAATGAAGTCAGGTGGTTTGGCCTCAGGGTTTTTGATATAATTGTGCACATGTTTGACCAAGTTTGACCTATTTCTTTTGTAATATTGGACTTCCCTACAAGGATATGAAAATAATATCTGATTTAAAAAAATGGTAGTGTCCTTTCTGAGCTGATTATCCTTTCATTTTGTTTATCAAATATAAAGATGAAGGAGAGATGGAGAGAAAAAGGAATTTAGAAACAACTCCAAAAAGAAAGAATATAAATTTGAGAAATATCTAGATTTCACTGGTAAATATTATTGAATTTGGATTGGTTTAATGTTCTGTTGTGAGGTGCATCAGGTTGATCAAATCAGAATATGGCTAAAATTGGCAACTGACAATTCTGCCTGTATTTGAATCTGAATATGGTACAAGAATTGAAAGCAATTGCAGTGGACAAATTTTATGTATGTGTTACTGAAAACACGAACTATGCCTTTTTAAGGTTAGTTTCGAAAGCTGGAAAAGGAGAAAATGCTGGTTACTTCTTACCCACATTGTTTTCAAAAGTCATCGACCTTTGGGTTTTTTAACCCTTTCTCAAACGACAAATTTTAGACTCTTCCAAACTCAAACAGTTTGCAGATGACAATTTCAAATTGGATAAAAATGGCAGAAAGGTCTCCAAATAGGTAGAAAACACTGTGGGAAAAGGAGAAATTGTTCGTTACGAGCAATTTCTCCTTTTCCCACAGTGTTTTCAAAAGACTTGTACTGCAGACACATAAAAACAAGGGCTTGTTTGGGAAAGGGTTAAAAGTAAGGATTGCTTGGTAAAGGGTTAAATTACAAGTATGAATATCATGGAAATAGAAATGAAATGAGCCATGCTCTGTGAAAATGGGGCTTAATGCATTTGCAAAAAGTATCGACCCATGCCAGCCTGCGTACAATGTGTGCAGGCTGACATGAACATACATTTTTGCTTTCTTCAGATTTTCTGCATGTGAAAGGATGGTTCTACCTCATGATTCAGTTCTTTTTTTTTTGGCAAAATGGATCCACAATTTTATGATGATTTTCTTGGTATCATGGAGCACAGAGATGCATAATCCATTCACCCTTTACCAAACAAACCCTGGTTTTTACGTCTCTGAAATGGAAGCCTTTTGAAAACATTGTGGGAAAATGAGAAAATGCTGGTAACCAGCATTTTCTCCTTTTCCCACAATGCTTTCTACCATTCACAAAACAAATTTCAAATTTTGAGTCACTTTCATTTTGTCGTCTGCAAATGCTTTGGATTTGGACACGCCTAAAACACTGTTGTTTGGTAATGAGTTAAGCCCCCTTTTGCCAGAGCGTGGCTCATATGTATTTTCAACAGATACTTGTTGGGTTATTGTCATCATTATAGTGCTAAAATAGTTTGATGTTGGTTTACTTAAAAAATCTTGTATCTACAGCTTGTTTTAAGCTGTAGTTACAAGGCTTTTGAAGTAAACCGATGATATATTTCTCTTGACAAGTTGTTTATACAATGTGTTATATAAAATTGTTTTGTTATGAAATAAATAGTCTGTATTTTTCTCGATAAATTGTTAATCTATAATTGGGTAAAAACATGTCGAAGTCTTGTTTTAAAAAGTAATAAGTGCTGTAATTAAAATGTACTGTATTCATAAAGACAAATATTGGTGGTTTTCTCATTTATTCTCACCACCTATTACATTTGCAATTTACCTATTACAGCATAATTCTGAGTTTTAACAACCGAGGGGAAGATTGCTTTAGAAAACATGGTGGGAAAACAGAAAAATGCTGGTAATCTGCATTTTGTCCATTTCCCACTATATTTACTCTTAAAATGACAGATCCCATTACTTTAGCTCCATGCAAATTGTAGTCCGCAAATGCCATAAATTTGGACCAATTTAAAATTCTGCTGATGGAAAGGAGATGATTTTCAACTGATTATTCAAATACAGAGGAAGTACAAGAAATTTGGCCGTCATTGCAACCAGAGTTGCTCCAGTACTAAATTCTCTGAAGAAATTCAGTTAACTCTTTACCAAACAACAAAATTTCAGACTGGTTCAAATTGAAAGCATTTGCAGACGACAAAATAAAGGTGACTGAAAAATTGAAATTTTTTCTGGGAAGGGTAGAAAACACTGTGGGAAAAGGAGAAAATGCTTGTTACCAGCATTTTCTCCTTTTCCTACAGTGTTTTCAAAAGACTTCTTTCTCACGGGTGTCAAAAGCAGGGATTGTGTGGTAATGGGTTAACAAAAACATCATGGCTTGAAAAATGATGTGAAGTTTGTTCAATTTCTTTTTGTGTTGTAACAACCTAGAGCAGGAATATACTAGTGACGGGCATTTTCTCGTTTTCCCACAATGTTTTCCTGTCTATCAAAGACAAATCCTATCACTAAAGTCATATTAACCCATTACCACACAACCCCTACTTTCGATGACTCTGATAATGAAGCCTTTAGAAAACACTGTGGAAAAAGGAGAAAATGCTGGTAACCAGCATTTTCTCCTTTTCTCACAATGTTTTCTACCCTTCACAAAACGAATTTCAAATTTTCAGTCACTTATTTCGTCATCTGCAAATGCTTTCGATTTGAACAAGCCTAGAATATCGTCATTTGGTTATGAGTTAAGTTTGTCAACTCCAACTTGGCAATTGGTGTCTGGGGTCGTGAGGTAGAGCGTCGGCCTCAAAACCTAAAGGTCCCGAGTTCAATACCCGGGAGCGGGTGTCAACTTTGGGATTTTTCATTGGCCCGCACATTTGACGCGAGTACTGGTGTAGTTCCCAGGATGCGGAATCGAGAGAGATTAGTATAAGTTGTAAGAACTTGTTTCTCAATCGATGTGAAATAAATATGTTTAAACTAACTTGGCACAGAATGGGGATGTCTGAAATTGAGTCTTTTGGTTTAACTCTTACCACACAATCCCTTATTTCATGGCCTTGAGGCTATTGAAAACATTGTTGCAAAAGAAGCATTTTCTTTTTTCCCTCACTGTTTTCTATTCTCTCTATTGCACTTCTCATCATTTGAGTCTCATTTAATTTTTCTTCTGTGTATGCTTTGAATTGACACCAATATAATACTTTGCCATTTAGTAAAGTGTTAAGGTTACGACAAGGACTGGCTATATATAGAGAATAAAAACATTAGTCGTGCTCTGTGAAAAGGGGGCTTAACCCTTTACCTCATAAGGCATTTCTATGGCATCTCTTATTGACCCTAAATAACAGTAAGGATGAAGCTGTTTCTTATGTGTATATGACACCTTTTGATAGCATAGAAAACATTGTGGCAAAAGGTGAAATTGCTCGTCACGAGCAATTTCACCTTTTGCCACAATGTTTTCCAAAGGCTCCTACAAGCAATGCGTAGAAATGAGTATCTGTGGAGTAAAGGGTTAATACATCTGCTAAAAGTATCACCCAGGTCTGCCTGCGCAGTCAATGCAAACTGACCAGGGCCAAAACTTTTCACTATTTATCAATTCTCTGTATGTTCAACTACAAATTTGCTCTGATACAGTAGGTTGTTAAAATAAGCAAATATTAACCCATTACCAAACGACAATATTTTAGACTGGTCCAAATTGAAAGCATTTGCAGACGAAAAAATAAAAGTGACTGAAAATTTGAAATTTGTTTTGTGAAGGGTAGAAAACATTGTGGGAAAAGGAGAAAATGCTGGTTACCAGCATTTTCTCCTTTTCCCACAATGTTTTCTAAAGGCTTCTTTCTCAGGGGCGTAAAGATTCCATAAATACCCGTTAGTTCTGTTCACAAGAAACACTCTTTCCTAAACCTTTTCTATAGGAGATAGGTTGGTTACCCAACATTGCCCCTCCCGAGTTAAATGTAGTCATTGTGTTTGAAATGAAAGGATTACATGGCATGTGGGAAAACATTTCTAGATAGTCTGGAGTTAAAGAAACCATTATCAAGATACAGTGAATATTGTATATTTAAGTATACTTGCAGTAATCTAATCAAAATTTCTGATTTATTTCCTGAATTAGGTTTATATTCTATAATGGTCTGCAAAAAGGTATATTTGGACAGTTGTGTAAAGTGTCGTCTCTGATCAGCCTGCTTGGACTACAGCCTCCAGGGCTGCTTGGGCCAGGATGTTTTAAACGAAATAAAAGTATGTGGATACAAAATCAAGATGCACACCCTCATCTACACATACACAATCTGTGAAGGCATCATGACACTTTATCATGTATCAAAATTTTAGCCTTGTCCAAACTGAAAGCATTTGCAAATAAAACCGTTTTGGGAAATTGAGAGAATGCTGTTTACATCAATGTTCTTGTTTTCCCTGAATAATTTCCATAGCCTCATTTCATAGGGTCGTTAAAACTCATGATAATGTAGTGCAGGGTTAACTTAAGGCTTTTACAAATCTGCAGCTCTACATTTACACCATCTAGTAAAGTAGCAGTGGGGCAAACTTCCCGTCTTTGCTGAATCAAAAAGAAAAGCTAAACAACTAAGTACTTCAAACATACACAAGGATTTATTCACAATTAAACATTCATACAAACACATACAACGATTCTTATTAAGCATAAAGATACTGATTTTTTTTTCGGTACAACTCATCAAAAAATAAACCATAGTTATGTTTTCTTATCCTTCTTAAAACAAGCAGACTTTTTTTAAATGAATTCTTGTAGAATCTCTAAAATAATCATCATTCACTCCCTACAAGACAAAAAAATATTTTAAGAGTCATCCAAATTAAGAACTAGGTCATATTCCGTGAAAAGGGGGCTTAACTCTTCATCATACAACATGATTTTAGACTGGTCAGATTTTAAAATTTGACTGTGATAGAATAGAAAACATTGTGGGAAAACCAGAAAATGCTGGTTACCAGCATTTTCTCCTTTTCCAACAATGTTTTCAGAAGGCTTCTCTCTCAGGGTCATGAAAAACACACAGGAAATGTAACAAAAGCAAAAAGTTTGGGCTCATGTCAACCTGTGGGGACTGCACTGACTGACATAAGTCTATATACCGTGGGGACTGCACTGACTGACATAAGTCTATACTATTTGCAGATGCATTAAGGCCCCTTTTCACAGAGCATGGCTCAGATATTTAGCTGGTGACAAAATAAATGTGGCACAGATAAAAAATTGATTTTGAAAGGGTTGAAAACATTGTGGGAGAAGGGTAAAATGCTGATTTGTTCTTGGATTAAACATTGTTTTAACAGCTTAACCCTTTACTCCATAGATACTCATTTCTACGCATTGCTTGTAGAAGCCCTTGGAAAACATAGTGGCAAAAGGTGAAATTGCTTGTGACAAGCAATTTCACCTTTTGCCACAATGTTTTCTATGCTATCAAAAGGTGTCATATACACATAAGAAACAGCTTCATCCTTGCTGTTATTTAGGATAAATTAGAGATACCATAGAAATGCCTTATGGGGTAAAGGGTTAAGACATCACTGCAGTCAGTGCACCTGCTCATGAGTTTCCAGGCTTTCATACACCAACACTGAGATAGCTTTTTTCCAAGTTACTGACTACTTTTTTAAGATACATCAGAGGTGAGAGGCTATCAATCACCCCAACAAGAAAGTCTGCAACATCTGGGCATCCAACCCTCAACCAGCCGATCACAAGTCGGTTACCCTAACCATTGAGCTACACTGTCATACCAAGCATCCTCTGCTTTTCCCACGATGTTCTCAAATTATTTTCTCTGCAACGTCACCAAACCTTGGGATTGTTTCTCTAAGAGGATTCATACAATACACAGCATAATAGCAAAATTATAAAATCATTTTCAATGTTGGAAAAATATAGGAATTGCTTCAATTCTGGCTTGGTTTATCAGCACCAGTCCTGCCAGTTAGTTTCATAGATCTTCAGGTTTGCAAATGTTGTTTTCCAGTGTTTCCAAATTGGAACTACTGGGAGTTATTTTAAAGGAAAGACACAACCTCTTTTGGTTGGAATGAACCTTTTATATTTAGAGGGAAAAAATCCAAGCAGCTTCTGCTATCTCTTACTACTGGAACTTAATCTTAGATTTTTCTCTATCTCAAATTGTCTCACATCTGTTCTCTGCAAAAAGTGCATTCTTTCAATGTAGCTGAAAATAAAACAAAACATTTATAACAGAATCAAATTTGTATCAAACAACAAAACCTTAATCAATGCTTGTCCAATTCAAAAACATTTGCAGAAGGCAGACTTACCCCTTCACCAAACTATCCCTGGTTTTTATGACCCTGAGATAGAAGCCTTTTGAAAACATTGTGGGAAAAGGAGAAAATGCTGGTAACCAGCATTTTCTCCATTTCCCACAATGTTTTTTACCCATCCCAAAACAAATTTCCAACTTTTGAGTCACGTTTTTTTTGTTGGCTGCAAGTGCTTTCAATTCGGACCAGTCTAAAATTTTGTCGTTTGGTAAAGGGTTAAATGAATCATTAATTTTTTTTAGACTTTATTTTCACTATAAACATTTTGGAAAAAGGAGAAAATGCTGGTAACCAGTATTTTCTCCTTCTCCAACAATGTCTTCAGAAGTCTTAGTCTTCAAGCTTGTCAAGACACAGATTTGTTCTGTGAGGAGGTAAAACTGTATACTTTGCATTCCAGTGCTGTTAAAAAAAATTGCAATTCTATTTACTTCCTTCAAATGCATACTCAGTATTCCTATATCGTCAAGAAATAAACAGTACAGAAAATATTGAGAGAAAAAGGACAGAAAAGCAGTTGGTAGCTACCATAACAGTTGAAGACTTTAGAAAAGTCATAAATTTTCCAAAGTGCTGGTAAAAAAACATAATTATAATATTTAGAGGAGATATCAGTACCTTTCCTTTCCTCTATTGTGAATTTTTAGTTCTTCATCGATACCTTCTTTCTCCTTAAACTGTTCCCAATCAAGTTTGGATTTTTCCTGTACATGAAAAAATTAGCATACAAAAAATACATGTAATACTGGAACATCATCACTCAGGCTAGAGATGGCATGTCCAAGAACAGGAAATCATGGAATCAAGGAATCTCTTGATTTTTGGAAATAAACAATTCTTCAAAGCCACTGGTTCTCATAAAATGGTCACTCTTAACCCTTTACTCCATAGATCCTCATTTCTGCGCATTGCTTGTAGGAGTCTTTGGAAAACATTGTGGCAAAAGGTGAAATCGCTCGTGAAGAGCAATGTCACCTTTTGTCACAATTTTTTCTATGCTATTAAACCTTTACCACACGGTAAAATTTTAGACCTATCCAAATTAAAAGCATTTGGCTAAAATGGGACAATTTTCTTTTGATTGGGTAGAAAACTTTGTGGGAAAGGGAGAAAATGCTGGTAACCAGCATTTTCTCCCTTTCCACAATGTTTTCAAAAGGAATATTCTTTAGGGTCGTTAAAAGGCGTCATTGTGTGGTAAAGGGTTAAAAGTTGTCATGTACACATAAGAAACAACTTCATCCTTGCTGTTATTTAGGGTCAATTAGAGATACCATAGAAAAGCCTTATGGGGTAAAGGGTTAAAGTATAGAAACTGTCTCGAGTTGGCTTTTTTGCAGAAAGTGCGAGTCAGACAGCATAGAATGTGCTGTCTGATCTTGGATTTACACTGTCTGCTCTGTTACATATTCTGGCCTAAATTATCCTAAAGTAGCAATATTTCGAATAATTTTCCAGCCTGAAAAGGTCCATTCCATACTCAGTACCATAAAGATTAACTACAAATCTTGTTTACTATGGGACACCAGGAAATAAGTAACAGGTAAATGCAAGAGCTCGAAAAGCTATTTTGTGTATGTTGATGGCCTGCAAATGAAATTTCCCTTAATCCCTTACCAGTTGACAAAATTTTTAGCCTTTCCCAAACTGAGAGCATTTTCAGACAAAACTTTCGATGTGGCTAAAATTGTGCAATTTCTCTTTGAGAGGGTAGAAAACATTGTGGGAAAAGGCGACAATGCTGGTTACCATCATTATCTCCTTTTTCCACAATGTTTTCAATAGGCTTATTTCCAAGTCATAAAAAATTGTGATTGTGTGGTAAAGGGTTTATGCAATAACTGCTATTTTTCATCACTCAAACACTTATGTTTATTCAGTGCTACCATCCAACTCTGCATGTAGAGCAGAATCCCTAAAAAGCATAGTTATCATACCAGCATTCACAAAACTAGACGGCCCTGAAGGGCCTGAATATGCTCTACTGGCAGTCAACTTGAAATGACCTCTTTTCCCATACTGTTTGTGGATTTTTTTCAAAATCCATAGGGTTGAAGCTGTTCATGAAATAAACAAACTGCAAGTTTCACAAAAATCTGATTACAAATGCACATTTTATCACATAAACAAGATTTTGACATTCTCAACTTGAGATGGCTACTTTTCCCATATTGTTTTTTTGGATTTTTTTCAAAATCAATAGGGTTGAAGCTACTGATTTGATAAACAAACTGTGTGATTTTCATGGAAATCTGACAAGAAATGCACACTTTATCGTGTAAACAAGAATTTGAAATTTTCAACTTGAAATGACTGCTTTTCCCATACTGTTTGTTGGATTTTTTTTCAAAATCAATAGGTTTGAAGCTATTGATGAGATAAACAAACTGTGCAAGTTTCACGAAAATCTAGCTACAAATGCATACTTTATCGCGTAAACAAGAAAAAGACTAACGGACAGACAGACAACGGAAACCCCACCACGACATAAGCTCTGCTGGCTTTCAGCCAGTAGAGCTAAAAAAAGAAAACGTACATGCATCTATACATTTAGCATAAAAAAATGCTACCACAATTCATACACATTGTTTTTATAACATTATACCAAAAACATGTGAAAGCATTTTTTTTTTTTTTTATCTTCCTCAAACAAGGTGAATACATACAAAACAAGCTTAAGTACACTTGATGAGAAGCAATAAGATTGTTGCAAAATGCAAGCCTTACTTACTTATTACTATGTGCTGACTCTTCTTTGCATGTTAGCACACAGTGTTTTACCATTTACGGAAGTTTTATTTTTCTAACATGAATTCATAAATGAAAATGTCAAATGTTTTGATTATTCATGTTTTACTCTTGACTTTTTTAAAATCTTCTCCTGCAAAGTTTTATGTGAAAGAGATGTTTAACCCTTTACCACACACTGATGACTTTAACACCCCTTACATAAAAGGCTTTTCAGAACATTCCGGGAAAAGGAGAAAATACTGTTTTCTAGCATTTTCTCCTTTTCTAACAAAGTTTTCTACTCTATCAAAGAAAAATTGCATCATTTGAACCACTGTGAAATTTTTTTCTGCAAATGCTTTCCAGTTGGATAGGTCTAAAATTCTGCTGTGTGGTAAATGGTTAAGTTCCTAAAATGAAATATGAGCCATTCTGGCAAATGGAAGTTTAATGCATCTCTGCAATGTTTAACTCATTACCAAACGACAAAATTTTGGACTGGTCCAAATTGAAAGCATTTGCAGATGACAAAATAAAAGTGACTGAAAATTCGAAATTTGTTCTCTGAAGGGTAGAAAACATTGTTGGAAAAAGAGAAAATGCTGGTTACCAGCATTTTCTCCTTTTCCCACAATGCTTTCTAAAGGCTTCTTTCTAAGGGGTGTCAAAAGTAGGGATTGTGTGGTAATGGGTTAATACCAAGCACGTCATCACATAAACAACAACATATCGTTGAAACCCATTTTGTCTATTGACTGGCTGCATCTAGAGATGAAATGGTCCTTTGACTTGCACAAAACAATACAAATAGAAAAAAAAGTTAAGACCCATGCCTTGCTGACCAGACTGCAGAGACTGACAAAGGTCTATACCTTTATCAGAGGCAGTAAATCCTCTTAACTCTCTACCTATCCCTGGTTTTCACAACTCTGGGAAGAAAAGCCTTTGAAAACCTGTTGGGAAAAGAAGAAAATGCTGTTTAACAGCATTTTCTGCTTTTCCCATGAGGTTTTCTATCCTGTCAGAGAAAAATTTCATAAATGAAACAATTTTGTCATCAACAAATACTTTCAATATGGACCAGTCTAATATTTTGTTATTTGATAACACACAGCATGGCTCATATCTTCTGAAGGGCATACTTGTATTTCAAAAATATTAATCATAAAATCAAATTAAATGAACTAAGATCATTGATCAAGGCAACTTACCAAAGTTCCCATTTTAGGTTTTTTGTTTATCTTTTCTAACACACCTCCTAACCCACCACTGGATCTTTTTACACTACTGTAAAGAAAAAATAGTTTGCCATTATGAATACTTACCTGGCCTACTTAGAATGATTTCAATCTTAACCCTTTCCCCAAAAATCCCTGGTTTTTACTGGTCTGGAATATTAGCCTTTTGAAAACATTGTGGGAAAAGGAGAAAATGCTGGTCACACAATGTTTTCTACCCTATCATAGACATAAATCATCTTTTCAGCAGGAGTTGAATTGTTTTCTGCAAATGCTTTCAATTTGGTCTAGTCCAAAAATTGGTTGTATGGGAAAGAGTTAAAAATTCTAGTAGCAACTACAGATGGTTTTGAAGACTGCATGTAGAATGAGCAAAATCTGCAAAACATGCAGTCTGATCTTCACTAAGTGTTTACTGTCTGATACATATGCCATACTCTAGCTTTAGATGATTCAGAATATGACAGCAGATTCTTTTCTATTATCAGACTGATACTGTTCAGTGACATTTTCAGCTTTTAAAAAGTTAAGCCTTAACAAAAAGATTGTTTAACTTTTAATCCCACTAATCCAATTTTTAACCCTATAGGAAGAGTCTTTGGAGATTTTCCTTTTCTCACTATCTTTTTTACCCCATCAAATACAGAAAATGCCATTTCCGCTACTTTTAACTTGTCTTCTGCAAATGCTTTCGATTTGGTCCAGTCTAATATTTTGAAATTTGGTAAGGGCTTAAATGACCTTGAGTAAAAAAGGATTTTGAAAAGATTTGAGGAAAAAGGGGAAAATGGTGGTTAGCACACACACACATCTATAGTAGAGTGTAAACTGTATGAAAACTAAGCCTGTCTTCTATATTACAATACTTTTCATCTCATCGGCAAGTATTGGAATTTACAGTTGGAGTAGAACATAGAAATTTTTATCAATCCTAGCCTAGAAAGAAATTGAAGATGCTTTTTGGCCAATTAGCAGACTGTAATTAACTTCTTTACTAAACACTCTCCTTGCTTAGTTTTGTGTAATGATCAGTAAATATACTGGTATGATTTCTGGACATGCCATAAAACTGACACAGTTTCTGGACATGCCATAAAACTGACACAGTTTCTGGACATGCTATAAAACATAGAACATCTTAACCCTTTACTTAGCAATCTAAAGTTTTATCCCTTTCCCAAACAAGCCCTGGTTTTTACGTGTCTGCAGTAAAAGTCTTTCGAAAACACTGTGGGAAAAGGAGAAATTGCTCGTAATGAGCAATTTCTCCTTTTTCCACAGTGTTTTCTACCCTTTTTGAGAACTTTCTGCCATTTTTTGCAAATCTAAAATTGTTGTCAGCAAACTCTTTCAGTTTGGAACAATTCAAAATTTGTTGTTTGGGAAAGGGTTAAGGAGTAGGAAATAAACCTTTGAAAACATTGTGGAAAAATACAAAAACACTGGGGAAAGAAGCATATTATCCTTTTTCAAGAATGTTTTCTACCACCATTGAAACCACATTTTTAGTATGTGTTGCTTTGAAGACCGATGAACCGAGAATTTTGTTGTGAGATAAACAGTTAAAGGTACCTGGAACCTATAGCATTTGTTTTATTCACCGGTGAATCCTTTTGAGTTTCTTCTTCTTGTTGTCTCTTTAACTCTGCTTTACCTTCTTTAGAATTAACATCAAGTTCTTTTGTTACTCTGAAATAAAATATCACTACATGTATATGACTTTGTGTACTTATGGATGGCCGATTTCCCTTTCAATGCTGAACAAAAGGCACTTTCAAAAACAGTGTAAGTCAAGACTGTGTTTCATATAAAACTGTGTTTGAATGTGCGAACTTCTAAGTTGTAGGAGCATTTTGTTTTAAAAAAAAAAAACCCAAAAAACCATAAAAGGCATACGCTAAATTAACCAAATCAACATTCTTTAACCCATTACCACACAATCCCTACTTTTGATGCCCCTGAGAAAGAAGCCTTTAAAAAACTATGTGGGAAAAGGAGAAAATGCTGGTAACCAGCATTTTCTCCTTTTCCCACAATGTTTTCTACCCTTCCCAAATCAAATTTCAAATTTTCATTCACTTTTATTTTGTCGTCTGCAAATGCTTTCAATATGGACAAAAATTAATATATAATATTGTCGTTTGGTAATGAGTTAAAAAACACATTAAACCTAACTTGGTATAATATCCCATAAAGAACTGTGTTGTCAAGCATGTTTAGTTATTTCAAGTTTATCTTCAAGCACATTTTATTATCCTTGTCACATAAATCTTTACCAAGCCAAAGCAGTTTTAGGATTCAGACAAATTATAATAAGTACTGAGCCCATTTTCATGAGGAATCTAAATCTCTTATTTTGCACAAATTAAAACTGATTCATTTTCCAACTTGAAATGAGTTCTTTATTTCACATGTGTTTAACTCATTACCACACGAGAAAATTTTGAACTGGTCCAAATTGAAAGCATTTGCAGACGACAAAATAAAGGTGACTGAAAAATAGAAATTTGTTCTGGGAAGGGTAGAAAACACTGTGGGAAAAGGAGAAAATGCTGGTTACCAGCATTTTTTCCTTTTCCCACAGTGTTTTCAAAAGGCTTCTTTCTCAGGGGTGTCAAAAGTAGGGATTGAGTGGTAATGGGTTAACTAATGTTATAAACCCAGTGACATTCTGAAATCTTGAGCTGACACAACATTTCAGACTAACTTTAGCAAAGTAATGGGCTTAAGTCTGTTCCAACTTAGTCCATTAATTTGCTTCTTTCAACTAACAAGTCAGACACTGAGATTATTAGTGGATTTTTTAAAAGTTTTTTGTAAAACTGGGCCAAGGTATATTAACAACTCACTTGACAGATTCTCCTGCAAAGTCATAAACCTTGGTCACTGTGATTTTAGATTGTGCTGGACTTGCTGTTGAGGTGGGTTGGCTGGTTGTAACAGGTGTTTTGTTTTCAGTGGTTGCAGGCTGAAATTCATTATCACATTATCTTTGTCACCTTGGATTTCGGAAAGTAGTCATAAAGAGTAATTTGTTTAGCTTCAAAAGTCAAGTTAAAACTAGAGCTGTCACTGAATGTGACTTAATACCCCCCTCAACCGCTTTGATTTTGTACACAGACGGACACATGGACGGACACACAGACGGACGCATGGACGGGCACACAGACAGACAGGCTGATTCCAGTATACCAATATATATTCCAGTACCAATATACTACATGTACAAAGAATTATGAAAATGATATCACATTGAATTTAAAAAAAAAATTGAAAAAAAAAAATAGGTCTCTGTCACACAATGCAGAATGGTTTAGTACAAAAGTAAAATGTGAAAAAAGCTCAAAGGGAGATAATTCCGCAGCAAATCGCACATGCACAACTTCATATCTATAGGAACCATGTGTATTAATCTGAGTTCAGTACTGAAAAACTGTAGGAGTATTCAGGCCTCCTAGCAGGCCAAAACAAAAATAAAGGTTTTTATAAAGGCTCCAATGTATGAAAATAAAGGCCTTTTAGTGTAAAATATGAAAAAATAAAGAGTAAATAAAGGCTATTTTCGTCGAAGTTCTCATTTCTTTATTAAACCCACAGTCATACCAATGTCATTTTTTGATGTTATATACTGTTTGAATTATGCAATATAATACATACCTTATTTAATGTGTATACCTATTTTCTCTGCATATTTATATCATACATAGCTCCTGTTTTACAGTGTAGGATCTACATCACCTTTGTTCAGAATGCTGTAGCTTCACCAAACCTTGTCCATCATTACAGTAGTGCAAACATCTCACCAGACCTGAATTTTTTTTTTCTTTCTTTATTCAACTTGTCACAATCAGTAGAACTTTGCATTTGTTATAATCACCCAATCATTTTCCAACCTAAAGCATCCAGGTCCATGGTGCATAATGCTGATAACATGACACCATCCATGGTTTGGTGAGTGCACTACTGCAAACAGCTACTGCATGGTAGTCTGGTGAACACAACAGCATTCTGAAAAACTCAAGATGAAAGAAACAAAAGCAGCATTGTTTAACTACACATAAAAGAAGGGAAAATGCAGAACAAAATCCATTACTTGCTTTAAGCTAGCACGGCAACCAGTCAGAGCAAATATAAAGGTTTTGAGTGAGAATTACAGGCTATTTTGGCGTTTTAAAGGTTTTCTGGGGATATGTAAAGGTTTTAAAGGTTTGCTCTGAAATTAAAGGTTTTTAAAGGTTTCACTAGGAGGCCTGAGTATTGCTTCCGACAAATTTACGTCTAAGGACAGACAGACAGACATACAGCTATGGCAATTCCAGTGTACCCCCCTCCACTATGTTGTAGGGGGTATAATAAATGAACAATATCTGTATTGAATGTACAAGTATTTGAATGTTGGAAATTGTTCATACATGGTTCAAAAGATGGTGTTTGATTTTAAACACACATAGTAAAAAAGAGATCCATGAAAAAATGGGGAAAAAAAAGCTAGATTACGCGCATCTTCTTTTTTTTTTTCTGAATGTTTATTGTCACACAGATAAACTTTGGAAAATGCTGAATGTCATTTAACCCATTACCACAAAATCCCTACTTTTGACGACCCTGAGAAAGAAGCCTCGAGAAAACATTGTAGGAAAAGGAGAAAATGCTGGTAACCAGCATTTTCTCCTTTTCCCACATTGTTTTCTACCCTTCACAAAGCAAATTTCAAATTTTCAGTCACTCTTATTTTGTCGTCTGCAAATGGTTTCGATTTGGACAAACCTAAAATTTTGTCGTTTGGTAATGAGTTAATATGCTGTTTCACCTGAATGTATATGTCGTAGGCCAGATTGGAATCTAGGCAGATCCAGAATCTGCCTAGACCAAATTAGAATTCAAATTTTGTGTGGACCAAAATGCATCGTTTTCTAATATTTTTTTTATAATATATTGATTTAATTATGTTTACTTATATTGATTTAATTATGTTTACAATTGAGAAGTATTTTCATTTAAAGCATTTTATATGATTTTCTCCACAATCACTCTTTTTTCCACCTTTTTTATTAGTACAAAACATTCAAAATTTATATTTACTCTGAATTTCTGACTTAAATTGCTTTTATTTTGGAGTTTACGTTTAAAAGTAAGATGATTTATATGTAGATGCCCTATATTCAACGAGAAATTATTAAAATTTGGTTTAGGCAGATTGTAGAGTTGCAAAGCTAAACTGGAATCCTGATTTGTTATAGACAAATTCCAGTTTGGTCTAGGCAGATTCCGGATCTGCCTGGATTCCAGTTTGGACTACGACATATATGTTAATAATCTCATACTGCATAATAACATTATTAACTTTATCATATATTTTTCTAGTGTTTATTCATTGTATGTGATTATACTATTCATCTGATGTTTTGATTTACTGGTAATACATATCTACATACATAAAACTATACACACTCCCTGCTGTTGACATCTTTTGAAAAAAGTGCAGAAAATGGAGCAACCACAATTTTTCAATGCAATTTGAGAAAAGTAGGTTTTAGTCTTTATCTGAAGGGAGGGTGACTAGAATATCAGACATGTCTACAATCAGAAAGTTGCAAGACTAACCAGTAATTTTTTAATAATACTAAAAATTTACAAAGTAACCACACCTTCCTAACTGAGCAGAGGGATCCTAAGCCAGAAGAAGTCTTCTTTGGTGGTGGTTTTCCAACATCACTCATAAAGCTTGACCAGAGATCATCTGCTCTTTTCTTTTCCTGCTCCTCTTTCTTTTTTTCTTGTTCTAATTTGATCTGTTCTTCTAGTTCTTTGTTTACTCCCTCAGTTTCTTCAGTAGGAGTTGTACTGTCTCCTTCTAGTTTAATGCCTCCAGTGCGTTTCCTAGTTTTTATCAACAATTACGCTTGAGATACCTATGAAACTCTTTACCAAACGATAATATACTTCATTGACCATTGGAATGACATTTTTGAAAAAAATATTGTGAGAATAAGAGGAAATGCTGGTAAATACCATTACCTCCTTTTCACACAATGTTTTCTCCCTTCCCAAAATACAACAGTCCAGTATGTGCGACACATGTGTGACACATTTTTTTGTCATCTGCAAATGTTTTTAACTTGGATTAATCTTAAATTTTGTGACTGGAAAGAATTAACCTTGTCCCATGTGACAACTTCTAGACTAATCCAAAAATCAAGAATTCATACGTAATTATTATATGAAAAAAAGATTTCTATTCAGGAATCCAAGTTTCAGCTATTCCCCTTAACTCTTTACCACACAATCCCTACTTTTAACAACCCTGAGAGTGAAACCTTTAAAAAGACATTGTTAGAAAAGGAGAAAATGCTGATAATCAGCATTTTCTCCTTTTCCAACAATGTTTTCTACCCTTCCCAAAGCAAATTTCATTTTTGCAGTTACTTCTATTTTGCCATCTGCAAGTAGTTCAACTTGGACAGATATAAATTTTATCGTGTGGTAAAGAGTTAAATTGAAAAAAAAAGAAAGATAACTGAGCCTATGTGATAACAGAATCAGCTTTTTGTTATTGCTAACTTGACCAAATGTTTGTGACATTACTGCAGGCTGGAATATAAAACCAAGTGATCATATGGCTTGCAACACGCAAAAAGGGCATTCAGACATTTGTGTAAAAAGTTGTCTCAGATTTGCCTACACAGTCCATGCAGGTTAATCTGAGAAGGCATTTTATGACTACATAAGATTCTAACCTACAGCAGATTCTTGCAAAACTGAAAATTACATTAACCCTTAACCCATTACCACACAATCCCTACTTTTGACGCCCCTGAGAAAGAAGCCTTTTGAAAACACTGTGGGCAAAGGAGAAAATGCTGGTAACCAGCATTTTCTCCTTTTCCCACAGTGTTTTTTACCCTTCCCAGAACAAATTTCAAATTTTCAGGTACCTTAATTTTGTCGTCTGCAAATGCTTTCAATTTGAACCAGTCTAAAATTTTGTCATGTGGTAAAGAGTTAAAGTGTTGAATTAGAACAAGAGACAGTTTTAAATAGGAAAATCATCTGATATATTGCTGTACCAAGTTTTTTCTTTGCCAGAATATGTAACAAAATACTGGACTGTAGATCTAAGATCAGACTGCACATTCTGTGCAGTCTGATCTTGATCTACACTGTCCACAAAAACAAGTTAAGTCGATTCCAGTTCTTTAAGGGTTAAGAATAGAATTTGTTGTTTTGGATTAGTAAGCACAGGCTGATCCGAGATGATACTTTACACAAATGTCCAAATCTCCCTTTTTCATGTGTGGCAGTCGAAGGTTCAGTAATCTAAATACCTTGGTCCTGAAGTTTTCTTTGGTGATTTCTTAGAACTCTTCCTTTTACGTTTACCAAGTGGAACTGGCTCACCATCTTCTTTTAGGGCATCAAGATTCTCTTCTTCTCCTGAATGTTCCTCTTCTGATACTTCTTCACCATCTGGAATTTTAAGCAGAAAATCACAGAATGACTTTTCTATCCTAATGGATGATAATGCAGAGCACCAGATAAGAAGGAGTGTTGGTACTCTAAATCAATTATTTCACTTCCAAACCCTTTGTTGTGTGTCCTCATTAGAATCGTCTCAATGAGACCATTTTAATGAGTACCCACAACATAGGGTTTGGTGGAGAGTAATTTATAGTTTCAATTTTAAAATCAAAATCACTTCCTCTATCTGAAGCTCTGATAATGGCATGAGAGGGGATGCTGATGCAAATTACTTTTGGTACTTTGATCTTCAAAATTTGTGCATCTCATTCCTTCACGTTTTGGCTAATATGATTGTTTAAAGCCGATTTTTTTTTTCTTTCAAAGCTTCATAACTGATACCTGTCGGAACATATTCTTCATCTTCTGAAGAGCGATATTCTTCATCGTCAGACATTATTTCTCTCATCAATTCTAAGACAAATCTAATCTTTCTTGTGATACCAATTCCAATACGTCGCTTTGTTTTCGTCGTAATTCTGCGTAGGTTTATGTTAGTTGTTCGCCAAAATTTTTCACCCCTATCTTTTGAAATGTGCCTGTTCATATAAAAGATCGATTAGGAAACTCTGTAATCCTATAAAACCTCTAAATGTGGAATATTCTATTGAAAAATATTCTTCTGAAAAATTGCAAACTTATATTATTGTCTTATCCCACAGTCGGTTAGGAACAAAACGTTAGTGACTAATCAAACGCTGCCACAATACATGCCAAAAGTGAAAATACGGAAAGATGCGTTGAAAAAAATTGCTTTTTACAATGGTGATAAATCGCTGAAAGACTCGTTGTAGAGCGTAAATCAAGCGGAATGCAAGATGTTGGTCTTCTCAACTTGACATTTTTTGCAGGTTGTCTAGTTCAAAATGGAAAGTGACTTCAAAGTGGAAGATTTGGATTCGATCATTAGTGTGATAGGTTTGCAACACGGTGATCCTCTGCGTGGATTTGGTGGTAAAATTGAGTTAATGTTTTATTTTTGAATATATATACGTTAAACTCCTTTGGTGTAGGAAGGAATTGACTTTGTGTGCAGTCGTTTCGTACCCAGATCAGCTCGTACCTAGACTATTTCGTTGATATCTGTCTCTTCGTACATATTTTGACTTTTCATGTCAGCTATTTAGCCATTTTGGTCAATTATGACCCCCCTCCTTCCCCCTTGATTGTTGGGATACACAGTGGCATGTTTTTTTTTCATGCGTCTGTCTGTCCGTATGTCTATCACAAATTGTGACAGCTCTATATAACTCGAAAACCTTATTAGATGTTTGATAAAACTTCACACATTTGTAAAGCACCCATCTTTGCCAGCCAAGGTTATGATCACTTTGTGGATCTTACCCTTGGCGGATCGAGGCCGATTTCACGATTCCCGCAATACGCCCCCTGTTGGATGGTACTTATTATCCCCCTTTACATCATATTTCTGATAGCCAATGAAATATCATTTTACAAACTGCTTATGAATACAATGATTCAGCATGAAGCAATAACAACAAACATACTTTCGACCTTTCATCATCAGGTGTTGGAATATAGCCTAAAACCTCCGATTGGCTACACTGAAACTTTCTGTAGATATTGTTTGTCTATGTTATTTTGGTAATAAATCATTACAGATTCTGCACATATCAGTGGAGGTAGTGATGTTTACCTTCTATTTTTATTCGAAAGGTCGCGACCTTACCTGTTTTTATCAAAGATGAAATGCTACGAGTGACTTGATTCCTGCAGTTAGAGCTAGCTGCATCCAATGAAAATGCGTATCACGGGAATGTCGAAATCAAGCTCGATCAGCTAAGGGTAGAGTAGTGTAGTGGATCGTCACCCTTGGCTTGCGAAGATGTAAAGCACCATGAAACAAAGTGTCATGCACAAGAACCATAACTCTGGCTTGTACATTGTTGGATATAGGTCATCTTAACTCTTTACCAAATGACACAATTGTAGACTGGTCCAAATTGAAAGCAGTTGCAGACGACAAATTGTATGTAACTCAAAAATTGAAATTTGTTTTGGACAGGGTAGAAAACATTGTGGGAAAAGGAGAAAATGCTGGTTTCCAGCATTTTCTCCTTTTCCCACAATGTTTTCAAAAGTCTTCTATCTCAGGGTCGTTAAAAGTCGGGATTATGTGGTAAAGAGTTAAACCTTTTGTTGTTGTACGCTGTAGAGGCCACATTTTCAGTCAAAAACTTTTGAAAGTTTGTGGGAATGTTTATCTAGATAATTTCACAAAAGATTTCGAAGATGGGTTAGGTCGGGTCAAAAACTAGGACTCCAGGTCAGATCTTTGAAAAAATCTTGTGTACTTTCTAGAGGCCACGTTTTTAGTGCTGTACTCAAAGATGAAACTTGGTCAGAATGTTTGTTTTAATGATTTCTTGGACCAGTTTGCAAGCGGGTCATTTTCAGGTCAATGGGTCAATGGTCACTGAGTGAACTCTTTGAAAAAAACTTTTTCAGTCAAGTACTCATGAAAGTCTAGGTAGAATGTTTGTCATAATATCTCAAAAAGGATTGAAAATGGATCATATTTGGTCAAGAGACTCAAGTGAACAACATCAGGACCATCATGGCCCTCTTGTTCTATGATTAGTCCAAGTAATCTACTCTCTGACGAAACATGACCTAGTATTCAATTGCACTAGATACCATCAAGACATTGAGGTTTTAACCCATTACCACACAATCCTTACTTTTGACAACCCTTAGAAAGAAACCTTTAGAAAACATTGTGGGAAAAGGAGAAAATGCTGGTAACCAGCATTTTCTCCTTTTCCCACAATGTTTTCTACCTTTCACAGAACAAATTTCCAATTTTCAGTCACTTTTATTTTGTCGTCTGCAAATGCTTTCAATTTGGAAAAACCTAAAATTTTGTCGTTTGGTAAAGAGTTAAACAAGCATCAGACTGAATCTGAGGCCTCTGGTGTGTACACAAGATTTTTCTAAGAGTTGTCTGTGTGACCACCTTTTGGGCCATATGTGAGTGACCCTATTGAAATTGTTTGAGATATCATCAAAACCAAGACACAGACCCATTATCTCCCGCTAGATGGCATTCTATAAATACTCATCTATCTGATATGGGCATCCTGGGTACAGAACCGAACCACTTTCCTACGCGACAACCGTTACTTTGAATTTAAAACAAAAAAAAGGTTTACCCAATAAAACGCTACCTCGTGCAATTCACTCAACTATGATCACCAGTTTAGAGAAATCTGTTGCTAAAGCAGGTCTCATTTCTCCTCAAACGTATTGATACGTAAAAGCTATTTTCAACATTGCTACTTTATAGAGCGTAATATTACAGTCAGCCCGCTTTTGGGGCTAGTAGTGATGCGTCATATAAGACAGTCGAATCTTCAAAGAATATGACATGCGCAGACAACGCACTTAGACCAGGTTTCATGAAAAATGGCCTCAAAATGTAGCCTCTTTTTTTCAAAAGTTTTTCACATTCAATGACCTACCGTTTGTCCCGATGTGACCCAATTTAGATCTTTAGAACATTTTGACCAAGTTTCACAAGTACATTATATTAGACTGAAATTTTTGGCCTCTTCAGAGCACATGAGGATTTCTATGATCTTTCAAAGTGACCTACTTTTAGACCTGAGATGACCCAGTTTCAAACTGGTTGCAGACTGAAATTTTGTATTTTATTGAGAAGTTTATTGTTTCAGAGATGTGGTATCAAGTATTTCTGTGGGCTCTTTTTTCATCCATGTTTGTACATGTCATAGCTGCATCAATAGGAATCTGCAGGCTAAGAAAACACAGAATTGGAAGATGGATACCACTTGTGATATTTGCTATGGGTGTATTATCTCCCCTCACATTGGGAGTGGTCAGCAGTAAGTGATACAATCTCATTCACTTGGAGTATGATTTTTTGTTAACAGTCAAATATCCTTTATTAAGACTGTATAATTATATTGCTTATTTTATAATGATGTGTTAACCCTTTACCATACTATCCGACTTATAAAGGCCGTGAGAAAGGATCCTTCTGAAAACATTGTTGGAAAAGGAGAAAATGCTGGTAATTTTTTCCCTACCCAAAACAAATTTCAAATTTCCTGTCACTTTTGTTCTGTCAAATGCTTTCAGTATGGACCAGTCTGAAAAATTGTCATTTGGTAAAGAGTTAAAGGCCCAGTAATGAAAATAGGTATTAACCCTTTACCAGACGACAAAACTTTAGCCCCGTCCAAATTGAAAGCATTTGCAGACGACAGTTTCAATGTGGCTCAAACGGTGCAATTGTTTAGTGATAGGGTGCAATCATCTAGTGATAGCATTGTGGGAAAAGGAGAAAATGCTGTTTACTGGCATTTTCTCCTTTTCCCACAATGTTTTCAAAAGGCTTCTTTCCAAAGGTCATCAAAAGTTGTCATTGTGTGAGGAAGGGTTAAAATGCATGTAGATATAAATTATACCATTTCGAGGTATGGAAAATATTGTGAAGGTGACAATTTGTCATTAAATGGTCATCTAAATATTATTTGGTGTCACAAAAACAAATTGTAAAACCAGATGAAAAGTAAACAAAGGATAGAGTGACTTGGCAACTTTTTACGTAGTTTGAAGTTTCATTTCTTTCCTAGCGACTAACGCTGACTTAATGAACACTTACTGATTGTCATCTTTGCAAAGATTCCCATACTTTTAAAATGGTTCAAATGAAATCTAAAATGCATTGTAACCCCCTCTTTGTTACTTTTGGCCACTAATGGGCCTATAAATCATTTCCATGAAATAAATTTTGGGAGGAATATTCATGCAAGAAAGTAGAAAAGTACATGTACATGAGTATGTTAACTTTCATGATATATGTCTTTACCACACAAGCCAGAGTTTGAAGCAAGCCCTTGAAGAAAAAGCTGTTTTAAAACATTGTAGAAAAAGGAGAAAATGCTGGTAACTAGCTTATTCTCCATTTCCCACGATGTTCCCTTCCCTTCCCAAAACATACTTTATTTTTTTAGCAATATTTATTTTGTCATCTGCATTATGCTTTGAAATTGGTCCATTCCAAAAATTGGATGTTTGGTAAAGAGTTAATTCTATACCAAGTAGGAAAGTTTTAGAGTTATCCAAACTGGAAAGGCGTACCCAGGTAGCTCATTGGTAAGCATATCTGACTTGTGACGAGGTGGTTTTGAGTTAGAGACCCGGTTGAGACAAACATTCTTTCCAGCCATTTTTAGCCTCTCAACGCTGATGTATGGGAGAAATTAGTAAGTGACTTGGATAGAAAATTGTGTCAGTAGTGATCAGAGAAAACCTGGAAACACATGCATAGGTACACTGATGGCTGTTATATAACCTAAATTGTTAAAACGGCATTAAAGCTCAGTTAAATCATTCAATCAACCAAACTAAAAGCCTAAAAGTATTTGCGTTTTCCTCTTTTATCAATATACTTTCAAAAGTTATTCCTCTGAAGTGTTACTGATACCTTGGAATTATTTTGTGAAAGATTAATACTGAACTATTGATCCTACAATGTGTAGTACATGTACCATTAATCTCTAAAACTCCATTGGTCTATCAAAGGGTTACAAAATTTTCATTGTCAGACACTGTCACTATAAATAGCACAAAGGATTCCCTCTATCATGTATAGAGGGAGTCACCAATGTGCTATTTATAGAAACAAGTGTAGATGAAAATTTGAATATATATCCTGTGATATACAGGTGATGCACTACTGTGCTATAAGTGTTCAATGATCAATCAAGGAAAATTTTAGTATTCCCTGATAGACCAATAGAGCTTCAAAAGACCTGTGCATGTACTAGACAAATAGAAACATCCAGACAAACCATATAGATATTCTCTTGTGTAATATTTTTAGGTGCTGCTATAGCTGATGTGTTTCGTGCATCAGGGCTCGTATTCACCAACCATTCGTAGAACGTTCTTTGTTTTATTCTCCAGAATTTTCTACATTTGTAAGTAATACAACTTCTGATTGGCTAAGCCATTCGGTTAAGCCAATCAAAGTTGTGTTACTAACAAATTTAGAAAACCTTAAACAGAAAAAAACCAAGAATATTCTCAAGAATGGTTGGTGAATACGGGCCCAGATGTTGAAATGACAAGATACCATATAGATATTCTCTTGTGTAATATTTTTTAGGTGCTGCTATAGCTGGTGTGTTTCGTGCATCAGATGTTGAGATGACAAGATTTAATGCCTTGCTATGGGGACTTGGACAGACAATTTTGGCAGTGGTGTTCTCTTATACAAGAATACTAGCAACATTGTGAGATATGTGTTCATTGTTTGTTCTTGTAGAGAAAGAGAGCATTCAGTACATGTAGAAGTTTCCAAATGGAGCCAAAATATTTGTGTTTGCAATAAATCTTGTTTTATGCACACAAAGTTTAACCTGTAGGGAGATAGCTACTGAGATGTAACAGAAGGTTTTGTCTGAGCACAGAGCTCCAGATAGAGGGAGTGAGTTTTATTTTAAAAAATATTAATTATTCTCCACTAAACCCTATGTTGTGGGTACTCATTAGAATCGTCTCATCGAGATGATTCTAATGAGTACCCACAACATAGGGTTTGGAAGAGAAATATTGGATTTAGAATACCATCAATCCCTCTTATCTGGAGCTCAGTGAGCAGTAACAAAGAATTTGAACATAAATTGCATTTGAAGTTTGTTTTGGCAGACTACATGTTTCTCATAAGATATCAGACAGTGAGGATCCAAGCTCACACAACAGATTCTGTTGCCTGACAGTGATTCGGGGAAGGTACTGGTATTAGGCATCTCAGAATAGGATGTACCCTGTCTTAAGCCATTACCACACAATCCCTTCTTTTGACGCCCCTGAGAAAGAAGCTTTTCAAAAACATTGTGGGAAAAGGAGAAAATGGTGGTAACCAGCATTTTCTCCTTTTCCCACAGTGTTTTCTATCCTTCCCAGAACAAATTTCAATTTTTCTGTCACCTTTATTTTGTCGTCTGCAAATGCTCTCATTTTGAACCAGTCTGAAGTTTTGTCGTTTGGTAATGAGTTAAGACATTGAAGTTGACCAAGTCGAAAGTATTTGTAGATAATGAAGTAAATGTGGGTTATACAATAGGCTCGTCTTCTACAAGAAATAAAAATGCATGAAAACGATATGAATTTGGTTAGCAGCATTTCTTGATTTTCCATGATGTTTCCAAAAGTCTGAAGGGTTGTCATAACCCATTACCTCACAATCCCTACTTTTGACGACCCTGAGAAAAAAGCCTTTAGGAAACATTGTGGGAAAAGGAGAAAATGCTGGTAACCAGCATTTTCTCCTTTTCCCACAACGTTTTCTACCCTTCATAAAACAAATTTCAAATTTTCATTTGCTTTTATTTTGTCATCTGCAAATGCTTTCGATTTGGACTAACCTAAAATTTTGTCGTTTGGTAGAGAGTTTAACAAAATCATTTTGGTAAAGGGATCCACAAGAAAAGTTACTAACTATGAATAGAGTTTTGAATACCAACTTTACCTTTTTAGCCCTGTATCACACAATCCTGATTTCTAACTACCTAAGAAACAAGCCTTCTAAAAACACATTAAGAGAAGGAGAAAATGCTGGTAACCAGCATTTTCTTCTTTTCCCACAATGTTTTCTACCCATCCAAAAAGTAATTTCAATTTTTCAGTCACATTTATTTTGTTGTCTGCATTCGCTTTCAATTTGGACAAGTCTGAAATTTGTACATTTGTTAAAGAGTTAACCCTTTACTCCATAGATACTCACTTCTATACATTGCTTGTAGGAACCTTTGGAAAACATTGTGGCAAAAAGTGAAAGTGCTTGTGATGAGCAATTTCACCTTTTGCCACAATGTTTTTCTAACTATCAAAGGTGTCATATACACATAAGAAACAGCTTCATCTTTGCTGTTATTTAGGGTCAATTTGAGACCTAATGCTCAAATATGTTTCAAATTTTGAATTTTGTTTCTTTTCATTTTGAGATTCAAACTAAGATTTCAGGTACTGGTATAGTATGTGCAGCATAGAAGTATACATATCCTGGTTAGAGTGTATTAACTGAATGCCAGTTTATGCTTGTGATTCTACCAATCTTCAGTTTGTACGCTTTCAGATTTTCTTGTCTGTATTTACTGCTGATTCAGTGTGATAAATCTTCCAGAAATTGTTCACGTCATTTCATAATTACAACAGCATGGCTCCTTTTTGTTTTAAATATTTTTTTTGTTTTAAAAAGTCTAAGTATCGACCGTATTAAAGTACAGAAGAATACAGGCTAATTTATGTTATGTAATAAATATATAAATAATTAAATAAATTGATAAATAAATAAGTAAATATAATGTGACCAAAAAAGAAATCTCTGTTTTCATTATCAGTGTTAAGTACAGAAGAATGAAGGCTAATTTATGTTATATTATGTAATAAATACATAAATAATTAAATAAAAGAATAAATAAATGAATAAGTAAATAAAATGTGACCAAAAAAAATCTATGTTTTCATTATCAATGTTGAGTGCTCTTCTTTCAATTACTTTTTTCCCCACAATACAATACCGATTGCAATTCTAAACATGCCATGCACTGTACATTGCCCAGATATTTCATGAATGGCAGTGCTGTCTTTGAAAATTTACCTTCCGTATTTATTCATAGAGGCTGTAACCGGCTAGGTTCTTTTTGGATACAACGAACAAGAGGCAGTTTGTAATTTAAATGAGTTTTAATGTTTCAGAATGAAAATGATTGTCATAATTAAATGAAATAGGGTTGACAAAATGTAGAGAAGATAGAGAGACGGTAGAGAAAAGGGAAGAGTGCCAGTGTAGTGCAAGTGAAGGTAAACGCTACCTCTAGAGCTTATCTACAACTAGAAAGAACAGAGCTGACTACAGGCCTTTTATAGCATTGGTCAGCCTGAGTGGACACTGTGCACGTGCGGCACATGAAATGTACATGTAAAGAGAGTAAAGTATAGTAACCTGCTTATAACTTGACATATTATACACAGAGTTTAGAAGACAAGTATAGGAAACTACAACATAGTACAATGATTATTAACTTAAGTATAGATGACAATAGAGTTATAGAATACAAAATACAGAAGATTAAATGGAAATTAATGAAGAATGATGCCAGTAAGGAAATGCATGTATGTCGTCTGCAATGAAACCTGTCAAGATAACATTTGGTTATTATACAAGAAGAATGTGATATCAAAGCACTGACAAGGCTGAAACGGCTCCCGTTACATTCCCCCTTCCTCAAGATCCATTGCTCAAAGAAACATTGGTCCAAAGAAAGACGGCCAGAACCACTTAATAGACTAATTAATGAGGAAAAGTGAATGAAATTATAATGATAATTAAACAAACTTGATTTAGTATTCTATACGATAAGAGAAAGAACACACACAAGCACTGAAAACAAACTGGAAATACACATGATTTAATGAACTGTCAATGAATTAATGAGTGTTTGTCTGGAGAGTTCTTTTATTTTTGAAAATGACACTTCCATCCAGTGTGGCTTCCTGGTCTCTACAGACTTCTCCTCCGCGTACTGGTACCTCTGCTGGGGTATCCTGGCTTCTCCATTTGTTGGCCATCCTTTCACGATGGTTAAACCTGAATGGCATTACATCTTTAGGGTCAATCCAAGTTGTATTTGGTCTATCCCTTGAAACTAGCGCCTGGGAAGTTTTCAATTTATGCCTAAGGCGAAGGTGTCTTCGCACGTTGTATTCCCTTGCGGACACAAAAGAACAAGAGGGACATTCAAAAAGTTTCACTACAGGCAAATGTTTGTTGTCCCAATGCCGTTGGAAGGATGAAAAGCTGTGGTACAGCAAAGCTTGGTCACAGTTTTGTAACTGGACAGCAGGTTGGAGAGTCAGGCCAAAAAGGCCTTTCTGCTTGAGAAAAGGAATTAATTTCCTCGTCAATTCCGTCTAACAGATCGATGGACATCTGAATAAGGAAATAAATAAGGAAATAAAGGAAAAGAAACATAAGGATTGAGATAAAATCTGAAAGATCTCTCAGCCTGGTCATTACAATTCCTGAGATGAACCCTATCACTGGAAATAATTCCTAAGCTGCTATAGAAGGTCAGGACGTACGTAAGAGGAAGGACTGATCATTGCCTTTTAACTCTTGTGTTCTGCCTTCGATGCGGTAATGACCTTATCTTTACATCTATCCAAACTCCTAATAATCTAAACTATTACTTCCTTTCATTTTAACATTGAAGGATTGCATATTGTTTAAATAAGAACAAGGAAAAAGGGAGAAAACGGAGATAAGAGGAGACAAAGAAAAATGAGGTTTCAATGAATATGTGAATGTATATGAAAAATGGTGAAAAATGAATTGTTTTGATGAGATTTACATAATTCAATACTATACATGAAAATGTACTTAATGTACAATGTAATTGTGAATCACTGATCAGTAATATGCTATATACACACTTTGCTTTGTCAGGAAGAATTTCCTCTAAGTCTGAAACTTAGGATGGAGAAAATATTTGTTTAGGTTTTACCCTTCTACCTGCCCAAGTCGTATAAGGGGTAGTATGGTCTGATACATCTAAGTGTTCAGAATGAGCATCTCCTAACTGATTATCCTGAAAACTGACAAAGCTTTGATCGGTTATTTCAGAATCCATATCTAGGTAATCAGATTCTGGTTCAAAAACTTGATTTTCAACCTCAAAATGTCTATAAAGATACTTCTTAAGATGATCAACATGAGCTACCAATTCTTTCTTATTTTCAACATGTTGTATTCTGTAGGTAACATCAGTGACCTTTTGAGTAATTCTATATGGACCAATCCAACCAAGAGCAAGTTTTTGATGAGCTAGTGGAGGATACCAGCGCCAAACAAATTCACCTTCAAAGAATATTCTAGGTTTCAGGCCAATTTCATATGCCTTTTTCTGCCTAGATGCAGACTTTTGCAAATGATGAAAAGCAGCATTATATGACAAATCTATGGATTGTTTTAACCATTCCACATACTGAGAAGGACAGGGGTCTGGTCTATCGTTTGGGCAATTTCCAAACATGACATCTATTGGAAATGTTATTTCTCGACCAAACATTAATTTATTTGGGCTGAAACCAGTACTGTCATGGCAAGAAGATCTATATGCCATCATGACGAATGGAACATGATCATCCCAATCATCTTGATTATCATTGACAAACATAGCAAGCATCTGTAGCAGAGTTCTGTTTAACCGTTCAATCATGCCATCAGATTTTGGGTTGTAAGGTGTGGTTCTTGTTTTCTTTAGAAGTTTACACATTTGCTGAAATATTAAAGATTCGAACTCACGACCTTGATCAGAATGAATAACTGAAGGGACTCCGTATCTACAGACGAATTCACATACAAGTTTATCAGCTACTGTCAAAGCAGTGTGGTTAGGAATTGGATAAGCCTCAGAATATTTAGTAAAATAATCACCAACAACTAGAATGTACTCATTCCCATTTGAAGTCAATGAAAGGGGACCAAGTATATCCAAAGCTATTCTATCCATAACGTGACTTGATAAATCTTATTTCAGAAATGACTTTCCAACACCAGGACCAGGTTTTCTACGTGCACACAATTCACAAGCATTGCACCAAATCCGTACATCCTTAGTCATACCAGGCCAATAAAACCTTTTCTTAATTGCCTTCATGGTGCGATCTCAACCAAGATGACCAGCAATTCTATTGGAATGTAACTGATGAAAGATTTCTAATTGCAAAGAAGAAGGAGCAATAAGTTGTAACCTTTCATTTTCAGAGAAATCTACAGATAAATGTTTACGATATAACAAGCCATCACATACCAACAAAGATTCCCAAATATTCCACAGAACACGGACTTTGAAAGGACATTGTTTAACAACATGTTTTGGGGGTTTATTTATAAATTGTGACTTAAGGTCTAATAACTTGCTTGTTACTAAATCATTTCTCTGTAATTCTTTCAAATCGTCAACTGTCCATTTATCTATCCAATTTGACTGAGTTACTTGTGTATCACCAGAATCATTAATTGCGAAAACTGAAATCTCTTCAACTGGAGGTTCTGAGACACTTGAGCAGTTGCAACATATTCCACAATCAGGACAGTCTGTCCTTTTGCATTTCCTTCTAGGTATCCTGGACATTGCATCTGCATTACCGTGATTAGAACCTTTTCTGTGTTGTACGGTGAAATTGTAAGTTTCAAGTACTGTCAACCATCTCGCAATCATTCCTTCAGGATCTTTGAAATTTCTAAGCCATGTCAGAGATGCATGGTCAGTTCTAACAATGAAATGTTGACCCCACAAATAATGTCTAAAATGCCTGATGAAAGTGACAACAGCTAGCAATTCAATGAATGTAGTGCAATATCTTTGTTGTGCTTTGTTTAAGCTTTTACTTGCATATGCTATGACACGCTCTGTTCCATTTTGGACTTGGGATAAGACAGCTCCAATACCGAACTGACTACCATCGGTATCAAGAATGAACTGTCCATCCTGCTGAGGATAACCAAGAATAGGTGCAGAAACTAACAGTTCCTTCATTTTGTCAAAACTGATCTGACACTCTTCGGACCAAATGAATGGTTTGTTCTTTTGCGTGAGTCGCGTCAGAGGATATGTTATTGTAGCTAAGTCTTTAATGTACTTTCTGTAATAGTTAATCAGTCCTAGGAAACTTCTTAGTTCTGTTTTACTGTTTGGTACAGGCCAATTTAAAACAGCATCAACCTTATTTTTAGAACAGGAAATACCTTCTGATGAAATATTATGGCCTAAATACTCTATTGATTTCTGAAATAAATGACACTTTTTAGGTTTTACTGTTAGATTTGCTTCTCTAAATCTGTTCAAAACAAACTTTAAGTTTTATAGGGTTTTGTCAAAAGTTTCTCCAAAAACAATTATATCATCTAGATAGCATAAGCATTTTTCCCACTGTAGACCAAACAAAACTTTCTCAATTAACCTTTCGAAAGTTGCAGGAGCATTGGTCAAACCGAAAGGCATTACACGGAACTGGAAGAATCCTAAGTGAGAATTGAAAGCAGTGTAATGTTTATGTTCCTTAGCCATGGGAATTTGCCAGTAACCAGAAGCTAAATCTAGGGTACAAAAGTATTTTCCTGAAGACAATGTGTCTAATGCTTCAGCTATTTGCGGAAGAGGATAAGCATCCTTTTTCGTTACAGCGTTTAATTTTCTGTAATCAATACAGAAACGAATAGTGTTGTCAGGTTTTGTAACTAATACGATGGGTGAAGACCATGGACTATTACCAGGTTCTATAATGTTCTGATCCAGCATCTTTTTAATTTCATTTTTAACTATTTCTTTCTGAGCTATAGGTACTCTACGAGGAGCTAATTTTATGGGTTTAGTATCACCCACATCAATTGTATGTTCAGCATAATTAGTTTGACTGATTGTACCAGATTTATCAGCAAAGACATCTTGAAAATCTGTCAATAAATTTTTAAGCTTTTCAGTTTCTTTTGGATTAAGATTTGTGGAAGCTTCATCAAGTAAAGGTTGTAAATGCTCGGGGAAATTATCAGGGCTGCTGGATTGTTTCGGCAACACTTCTGTGATAATATCTGCCTTTCGAACATTTCCAACAAAAGTGCCCTTTTTAACTTTAAGTTTACTGTCAGTAACATTTAAAAGGGATAGTGGAATTTCATTTCTGTCTGTATTAACTAATGCTCTGCATATTAAGATGCCTTTTTGAGACAAATATTTTAAAGGTTCTAGAACAAAGTCTGATTTTGTAGTTTGACCATCAAAATGACCACCAGTAATTACTTCAGAATTTGGCGGTAAGGTTATTGTTTCAGAGAGTTTTATCCTACAAACTCTGCTTTTACTTTGTCTTTGAAGTTTTATTTTGTGCTTTCCTATCTGCATAATACCTTTGCCAAATTTAATTGCAACATCAAACTCTTCTAAGAAATCACTTCCTAGAATGCAGTCTATATCATCAAGTTCAGCTATCAAAAATTGATATGAAAAATTTTCATTGTCAAGTTCAAAATCCAATGACACTCTTCCTAATACAGATACTTCAGACCCATTGGCTGCAGTTAGTTTTGTACTTTCATTGGTGGTTATATTTGTATCTAATTTTAACCTTTTAAAAGTATCCTTAGAAATAATTGTACTTGCAGACCCAGAGTCAACAAGAGCATGTATGATTGACTGATTTATGACAATTTTTGTGAATTGACAAGCCTTATTTTGACTATCAGTAGTATTTTCTTGCCCATTTAACAAACTTGTAGAGGAGGCTGAAACTTCTGGCTTAAGATCAGCTGATCCTAGTTTTCCTGATGTGAAGGACAATTTGTAGCAATATGACCTTTCTTATGACACTTGTAACACTCATGTTTGTCATATTTCAAACGTCTGTCTGCGCTGTTTGATCTTAATCTTGAACTATTTGATCTTTTTACAGTGATCATAAGTTCTTTCAGCATTTTTGCAATATCATGCAATGTAAGGCTTTCAGATCTGCTTGCATGATTTTGTATTTTTACATTTTCAGAGTATTTCACAGAATTAATTTGCTCTTCATTTTCGAAGTGAGGTTTTTTCAGAATACCCTGCATGCCTTCAAATGCTTCAAATTCAACAGCTAATGCGATGGCTGTATCAATTGTCCGGGGATGGCGATATTGTACATGACTCCTAAGTTCTTGACGAGCAAGGCCATGAATGAATTGGTCAATCAAATATATTTCCCTTGCTTCAGAGTTAATATGGGGAAAGGCCTGTAAGCAAATCCTTTGTAATGAATACCCAAAATCAGAGGCAGATTCTTGCCTTTGCTGCTTGCGATTTCTGAATTGGCACCTATAGGCAGTTTCTTTTTCAACTGGGCTAAATCGCCTACTTAAAAAGAATTTTATTTGTTGATAATCTGTCAACTGTTCAACATTTAATTCACCAAGTAGTTTTTGAGCGGACCCTCTTAAACTCATTATCAGTTGTTGAGCCTTTTCAAAATCTGTCCAGCCATTCCAAGATGCAACACATTCAAAATGAATAATGTAATCTTGCCAATCAGTAGATTTTCCATCAAAAGTATTTGGTTCTTTAGCTTTTCTCATTGTTTTGTGAGACAATTCAGGTTGGTAACTTTGAGGCAGACACTTGTGTACATCATAGCATTGTTGAGTTACAGTGGGCTTAGGTAACATACCTTTTGTCTCAGTATGTAAGGGCATAGAGTTAAAGTTTGATATACCATGTACAAAAGAGTTTGGAGAATTTTTGAACATCCCATGTTCTATTTTCGGTTGTTTATAAGAAGGGACTTGGTAATTATTGAACACCCCTTGCACATCTTTAATTTGTTCATGTGAAGGGCCTCTGTTACTATTGAACACCCCTTGTGTATCATAAGAAGGGTCTGTGCCATTATTGAACACCCCTTTAACATTTCTACCTACTCTCTGTACAACTGATGGAGGAGGATTTAAATATGATGAATCAAACCCTTCGGCCATTTCAAGATAAATCAAGTAATTTGAAATTTTAAATTAAAGTATTGACCTAATGAAACTACTTCAGAGATGTGGAAAAGCGTAATATTGCGTTGTATCCGGCTCGCGGGACCAAAATGTAACCGGCTAGGTTCTTTTTGGATACAACGAACAAGAGGTAGTTTGTAATTTAAATGAGTTTTTAATGTTTCAGAATGAAAATGATTGTCATAATTAAATGAAATAGGGTTGACAAAATGTAGAGAAGATAGAGAGACGGTAGAGAAAATGGAAGAGTGCCAGTGTAGTGCAAGTGAAGGTAAACGCTACCTCTAGAGCTTATCTACAACTAGAAAGAACAGAGCTGACTACAGGCCTTTTATAGCATTGGTCAGCCTGAGTGGACACTGTGCACGTGCGGCACATGAAATGTACATGTAAAGAGAGTAAAGTATAGTAACCTGCTTATAACTTGACATATTATACACAGAGTTTAGAAGACAAGTATAGGAAACTACAACATAGAACAATGATTATTAACTTAAGTATAGATGACAATAGAGTTATAGAACACAAAATACAGAAGATTAAATGGAAATTAATGAAGAATGATGCCAGTAAGGAAATGCATGTATGTCGTCTGCAATGAAACCTGTCAAGATAACATTTGGTTATTATACAAGAAGAATGTGATATCAAAGCACTGACAAGGCTGAAACGGCTCCCGTTACAAGGCTATGACTTGTCCTTCACTTGTGTGGTTTAAGCGAGAACTATCAGTTTTGCCCTGTACACAATGCAGAAACTTTGAAGTGCCCTTATTTGTCACATTATCAGTGTTTGTTTACTCTTTACCAAACGACAAAGTGTTAGACTTGTCCGAATTGAAAGCGTTTTCAGACGACAATATAATTGGAACTCAAGAATTGAAATTTGTTTTCAGCAGGGTAGAAAACATTGTGGGAAAAGGAGAAAATGCTGGTTAACAGCATTTTTTCCTTTTCCCACAATATTTTATAAAGACTTCTTTCTCAGGGGCATCAAAAGTATTGATTGTGTGGTAATGGGTTAAATGACTGATGCATGTACTGATAGATAATTTCTATGGTATCTTTTAGGTACTGCATGTTGTTGTCACTTGTGTGAATCTTCATTCTGCTGCACTTCAGAGGTGTAAGAGGTGTCAGGTGCTTAAACCTTAGGTTGCAAAGCACAGCTTAAAGAGCTTTTGCTGAGAGTGTCGATCAAGATCAGACTGCACAGAAAATGAAGTCTGATCTTTGATCTACATTGTCCGACTTAAAAATATTTTCTTAAAACTTAACCTTTTGAAAAGCAATATTTGGATTTACAATGGGCTTGAAAGTTGCATTTTATTCTTCTAATGGTGTAAGGGTTATTAAGTGAAATAAACACGAAAAGAAGCACTCGGGGATATTCAGATGTAACTTGGCCAACTCTATTTTAATCCTTTACCAAACGACAAAATTTTATACTGGTCCAAATTGAAAGCACTTGCAGATGACAAAACAAACATAATAAAAAAAAAATGAAATTTGTTTCCAGCAGGTTAGAAAACATTGTGGGAAAAGGAGAAAATGCTGGGTACCAGCATTTTCTCCTTTTCCCACAATGTTTTCAAAAGGCTTTTTTCTAAGGTGTAAAAACCAGGGATTGTTTGGTAAAGGGTTAATAACCCTTCACCAGATGACAAAATTTCAAAACAACACCATTCGAAGGCATTTGAAAAATACATAATTATGCAGTTTGAATTATAGGATTTGTAATATATTGGGTTAAAAACGTTATAGGAAAAGGAAAAAATGTTGGGTTCAAATGAATCCTGCTGCTGTGTAACCCAGATACATACTACTCGTTCTTGATGCATTGGCAGTCACTGTCAGTTTAACCCATTACCATACAATTCCTACTTTTGACGACAAGAAGCCTTTGGAAAACATTGTGGGAAAAGGAGAAAATGCTGGTATCCAGCTTTTTCTCCTTTTCCTACAATGTTTTCTACTCTTCACAAAAGAAACTTAAAATTTCAGTCGATTTTATTTTGTCTTCTGCAAATGCTTTCAATTTGGACAACCCTAAAATATTGTCGTTTGGTAATAAGTTAACTTGACATTGCATTATCTTCATGAACCCTTTATCACACAATGACGACCTTTGGGCTTTACGACTCTGAGTAAGAGAGTGGTAACCAGAATTTTCTCCTTTACCCACAAAGTTTTCTACTCTATCTAAGAAAATGTGCATCATTTGAGCCACTATGAAATTATCGTCTGCTAATGCTTTCTATTTGAATAGGTCTAAAATTCTACTGTGTGGTAAAGGGTTAATGACCATATTTAACACTTATCTTTTCTCACCTGATTACTGCTCTACATAGCTGAAAGTGTAGATCAAGATCAGCCTTCACATACATAGTCTAAATAGTCTGGTCTTCACTGTCCAGTAACATTTGAATGTTTGAGTGTCTATGTGTGTGTTTTTTTAAAACACGAAATGAAATAATTAGATGTAATTCAACTTAACGATGTTATAATTTTGCTATAGTCAAGGATATAAAATTCGGCAGGATACTAGTGTTATTATAGCTTTGTTGTCTATGGAGTTCTGTAAAAATTGAAATATATTATTAATAAGATGTGAAGAATGGATTGCTTTCATTTTTTCCGATTTATTCCTCAACCAAACAATCCAATTTATAACGTCCCCACCTTAGAGCTTTAGAACAAACGTATTTTGAAAACATTGTAAGCAATGGAAAAAAAAAACACTGGAAAATAATATTTTCTCTTTTGCTTCGTTGGAGACAAATTCCTTCAAAGGAACCACAATTGATGTATTGTGGGCTAAACTTTCAATTGGACAAGTCTGAAAATTTTTCTCTCTTTCGCAGACTTAACTCATTACCAAACGACAATATTTTAGGCTTGTCCAAATTGAAAGCATTTGCAGACGACAAAATAAAAGTGAATGAAATTTTAATATTTCATTGTTTTGTGAGTGTTTACCAGCATTTTCTGCGTTTTCCACAATGTTTTCTAAAGGCTTCTTTCTCAGGGTCGTTAAAAGAAGGGATCGTGTGGTAAAGGGTTAAACTTTTACAGCATGATTCTACTGTAGTATCCTGAAGTTTAACAACTCTGACAAAGGAAACTTTGAAAACAGGCTGGGAAAAGGAGAAATGCATTCTCCAGCGATGTTTTCTAACCTATCAGTAAGAAGCTTCGTCACTTCAGTCACCTTTCTTTTGTAATCTGTAAATACTTTTAACTTGAACAAGTCTAAAATTCTGTGGTTATGTCCAGACTTAACTCATTACTAAACGACAAAATTTTAGGTTTGTCTAAATCGAAAGCATTTGCAGACGACAAAATAAAAGTGACTGAAAATTTGAAATTTGTTTTGTGAAGGGTAGAAAACATTGTAGGAAAACGAGAAAATGTTGGTTACCAGCATTTTCTCTTTTTCCCACAATGTTTTCTAAAGGCTTCTTTCTCAGGGTCATCAAAAGTAGGGATTGTTTGGTAATGGGTTAAACCTTTTTTATGTTATTCGCAACAAGTGACTGGTTTTTCATAGACTCGACTTTCAGAGATTGACCTCATTTGTGTAATCTGATCCCGGTCTCCACTCATTTTGTCAAATAATTTCAGCTTTCCTATACCTACATCAAGAAGCGTAAAAGTTTTCAAGATTGCTTGACCATCAAAGCTCTTTAAGCTGGTATAAAACAAAGACAAACAAAACTTGTCCAATCTGAAAGCAGCCAAGCCCTGTATCCTAATCGATTGTGTGCGGGACTTGAGAATAGGGGCTTTGTAGTTCGATCCCAGGCTAGGTTTTTGTGAGGATTAATGAAAGTCATTGCGACAGATTTCATTCGGAAAGCATTGATATCGACCACAAGGCAATTCTTTTATTGGTTGACTTCGAAGGTCAAAATACTGGCCAGATTGAGAAATCTGAGAAAAAGTAACTTACTGAAGGAATACGCTACACGGTCCCTCCTGCAAGCAGTTGTTATGAAAACCTATGCAGTTGAAGATAAATGTATTTGAAAACGTAACAAATAAAATAGATGCTCCTATTGAGTATCAGAGTATATAATTATAAGTTTTTTTTTTATTTGCATATCTTTCATGCAATTTTAATCATTAGATATTCCTACGCTTTAGATAAAAGGGCGGCCAAAAGGCTTTGTATGGGGTATTTGCTTTTAAAAGCGTTGTATGCAGTGTCATGTGTACAATCTAGTTTGTAATGTCAACAGGAAAGGTCAGATATGGGTCAGAACTTGTTATCACTTCACCAGACGACAAAATTTTGGACTCGTCTATATTGAAAGCATTTGGAGATATTAATGAAAAGTGGATCAAACGATGGAAGATGCTAGCAAAAGAACAGACAAATCTGTGATTTTTGGAGAAAATGCCGGTTTCCAGCATATTCTCCTTTACCCACAATGTTTTCAAAAGCCATCCTCAACAGTTTTGTAGAAATACAGGACTGTCCGATAAAGGGTTAAACAACGTAGCTGTGTTGGAGGAAAATGGCGGGGGACTTAGTTACTCTATATTTCTTCCCATCGTCATATTACTCTCTAAAGGTAAGTAAAGCGCTTCTACAAACTGACAGTATTTACTTTAACTCTACCAAAAGACAAAATTTTAGCCTGGTCCAAATTGAAAGCATTTGCAGACGACGAAATGAATTCGACTAAAGAATTGAAATTTGTTTTAGGAAGGTAAGAAAACATTGTGGGAAAAGGAGAAAATGCTGGTTACCAGCATTTTCTCCTTTTCCCACAATGTTTTCAAAAGGCTTCTTTCACAGGGGTATTAAAAGTTGGGATTGTGTGGTAAAGGTTATATTTTTTTGCCAGCGTCTTTCTATAAATCTATTTAGGGCCTCCATGTTTGAGCTTTTGCTTCATGTTAATCTTTATCAGAGTCGATTTTTGACTGGAATGTGAAATTTTCTATTCCATCTTATTCTGCATGCATTTTTCCCCCACAGTTTTTGCAATGTCGGTTATGTTGTTTGAGATCTAGTCATTGTTTAATCACCACGGATACATCGTTGATAATTAGTATGTGCGAATGATCGCTTAATGGTGCATCGATAGCCAAGGCATAAAAACTTGTATTATGTATTATGAATTATCTCTTAACCATTCCACACAATACCGAATTTTCAAAACCCCGAAGAGATTGGCTTTTGAAAACATCCTGGAAAAGTAAATGCTAACCCTCCCTATCAAGCCTTCCAAATTTGGAAAATTTAATTAATTAATTCAACCCTTTCCCAAACGATTATCTTTTGGACTAGACCAAATTGAAAGCATTTGCAGACGACAATTCAACACTTGCTGAAAAGATTTTTTCTGTCTATGATACGGGTGGAAAACATTGTGGGAAAAGGAGAAAATGCTGGGTACCAGCATTTTCTCCTTTTCCCACAATGTTTTCAAAAGGCAACTATTCCAGACCCGTAAAAACCAGGGATTGTTTGGGAAAGGGATACTTCTTGTCATCTGCAAATGCTCTCAGTTTTGACGTGCTTATAATTCTGTTGTTTGGTAATAGGTTCTGATTTTTTTTCCCTTGTATAGTGTCTTATGTATAATCCATTGTTAAACATTTCCACACCATACCGAATTCCAAGACCTCTAAGAGAAAGACTTTTGAAAACATTCTGGAAGAAAAAAATATCCCGATCAAAAGGTCCAATTTTGGGGGTAATGTAATTCTTGTCATCTGCAAATGCTCACAATCTCGACGTGCTTATAACTCTGTTGCTTTGTAATAGGTTCTGAGAAGGTATTGGGATTATAAAATATTTGGTGAGGGATTCTGAGCTGTGAAGTGTGTGACATGGATGATCTCGGACCATTCGATTTATATCTAAGTTTTTTATATTGTTCTGTTGTAAATTTGGGTAAAGCCTAGAACTATCTGCCAACAAAGACCCGGATCGGTCTTCGTTTTGTTGCAGTCTGATCCGAGTCCATGCTGGACGGAAACCTATTCATTGAACACTGTTCTAGTTTTTCTTTGACTATAATACTTAGATGCTCAGAATGCCTACTGAACAAATTCTTTAAAGGGTACTTGACTATATTGGTTTAATGGATAGATATTATTATTTGCATTATGGGCCGGTGGTCTTTTTGCATAAAATAAACTTGAGTTGAGTCATACATTATTATGTAGTTAATTATTATTACACGTATATTTTTACAAACAAACTATCTATCATCACCCAGGCGTACCTTGCTTTACAAGAAAAAGGCGTACCATTTAGGGAACGAATTATCAACACAACAGCCAATGAGCAGCATCAGGACTGGTACTTGAGGATAAATCCGAAAGGAGAAGTTCCTGTACTACAGCATGGAACCAAATTTATACCGGATTCAGAAGCTATCGTAGACTTTATTGACGAACAATGGTCACAAGGTACCATAAGCTTTTTTATGGCAGTTTGAATTTTATTTATTCGCAAAGCCGAAGAGAGCAAAGTCAGCCAACTAAATTATAGGGCTCAAAAGCCCCCTTTTGTTCCAATGTCAAGGCCATATCGTCTAGAGTATCTGATTAAATATAAAATAATATAGATCAGACAAAATTCTCTATTTTGTGAGATCTTGGTCTAAACTGTCCGCTAAAGAAACTAGATATCTTGGTATTTCAAGCATGTAGTCTAAGCTTTTACGGGAAAAAGAATCTAGCATTTGCAATGTACAGCGTAGAAAAATCGTCGCTCCCTTGCCTTCAAACTTGTACACCACTGCGAGTCTAGAAACGAGATACTAGTATTTATAGATCTATGCATTCGCGGTCAGTATGCGGATCAAGGACAGAATGTAGGCTACTTTACGGAACGTGTACGTGAAATCCAGCCAAGCCTTTGATCACGTTATCCGCTTAAGTTTGGATATTGACTAGACTTTGGAAATCTCTTCTTTATCTGTTCAGCTTTTATTGTGCTCTATTATGTTTATGCACAAGAAAATGTATTTAGGTATGATATATTGCCATTACGAGCTGTGTGACGATGATCCATGCTGTCAGCGACCTAACCCATATAGGTGTCGCCTGCAGTTGTAAAAGGATAAACTTAGAAAGACTGAAATAAAATTATCATCGTTTAGGATGGACTTATTGTTTATCAGTAGTTTTTCTACAAAAACCCATTTATATGTATGTTCAAGCGTACGATATGGATCGAGTCCATTTATAAGTATGTTCAAGCGAGCTTTACAGATTCGGGATCAGAGTGCACGATATATGCGATCTTTTCTTGGTCTACGTTCTCCGCAAAAGCCTGTGTTTAATTATGTATATGCTATACACAAAATATACTGCTGTATTTAAAAGTCACTCTAAATATACTAGTATGTCTTTTCAGATTTTTTTGTATTTTAGGCCGGTGGCCTTATATATACTGAATAAACTATTTGAGTAGTTAGATAAAGTTTTAAAAATGACCGGCTATAAAAGAGCGAAGTATGTATAAACCTTTACTGACCAGTATGTTCCGTTCTAGACAGAAAAGTTTCGTTTCCTCGTCATTGCTTTACTCTGGGAACAGAGAACAATTGCTTTGAAAGCATTTAGAAATAGAAAGAGCAATTGAATATGGTATGTATATGTTACTGCTTTCTTTACTATATTGGTTTTCTTTTCATTGATTCTATGTCGTCGCTACTTTTATTTTTGATGCCCTAGAACCGGGATAGATTCAAAACAGTTCGCTTGCAACATTATGTTTAACAGCGATAGATTGATTTTCTTTTATCAATTTCTGAAAATTGTTCTGTCCTAGGTCCCAGGTTAGTCCCCGACGTGGAAACCCGTTTGGGACAAGAAGTCCAAGAATTAAGACGGTTACTTCACGATGTTCCGATTGACCATATTTCATTTGGAATTATGGCTCATCGTAACTTCTGGATATCGAAGCCACGTGTCCCTGGATTCCTACTTAGAACGATGAGTAAATCAGCCGCAGGTAAGACCAAAGAAGGAGCAGCGATCTATGTCGCAGCCTAAAGTCATAGTGAACAGTCCTTCGCCTTTGTATCAATGCGCATTCATGCACACAGACCACTCATATACCTAATGTCAGAGCTAGGTTGTCTTTGATTTTGCATGTCTTAACATTTTTCTCCATGTGTTAGAGTTGGTCTACATAGACAAATAGTGCAAACTTGAAATCTCGGCCTGTCAGTGTACAAGTAAAGATAATGCAAGATGTACGCATTATCCCCCGCTAGATGGCATTCTATAAATACTCATCTATCTAATTTAGGCATCCTTCCAGCCGATATAGCTCAGTAGGTAGAGCGTAGGACTTCTGAACACAATGTCCTACAGGTTGTGGGTTCGAATCCCCGGCTGGCCAACTAAAAAATTACTAATAGTCTTTCGGATGAGACGTTAAACCGAGGTCCCGTGTGACGGTGCTACACACCGAGCACGTTAAAGAACCAGGCGGAATTCTCAGTACTTTCGTCCTATATCCTTGCTCTATCCCCCGTAACAACTAACCGTCTTCTGGGGGCGTCGCTCAGATGGGCAACCGGTAGCGACGATAAATAAACGAAAATAATCAATCAATTAGGCATCCTGGGTACAGAATCGAACCACTTTCCTACGCGACAACCGTTACTTTGAATTTAAAACGAAAATAAACGTTTACTCAATAAAACGCTACCTCGTGCAATTCACTCGGCTATGATCAGCAGTTTAGAGAAATCTGGAGCTAAAGCAGGCCTCATTTCTCCTCAAAAGTATTGATAAAAGCTATTTTCTGCATTACTACTTTATAGAGCGTAATATTACAGTCAGCCCGGTTTTGGGGCTAGTGATGCGTCATATAAGACAGTCGAATCTTCGAAGAATATGACATGCGCAGACAACGAAGATGTACAGGGAAGAAATATTTGTAAATATGTACGTTCATAAATATTTCATTTGGACTTTTTTTATTTTGCATGTCTGAATACTTTTTTTTAATTGCTGCGGTTCTATTTGATAAGTTCTATATGGCATGCAATACGCGAAAAGAGGCGTTCGGACATTTGCGTAAAGTGTCGTCTTGGATCAGCCTGCGCAGTCCGTGTAAACTTATCCAAGATGGCATGCACTTTCCGTTTTTATGTACTTTTCTGTATTGCCCAAGTCTACTGTTGCACAAAATCTATTGTTGTCGTAAAGTGCCGTCTCTGATTAGTCTGCGCGGACTGCGCAGGCTGATCCGAGACGACACTTTACGCAAATGTCCGAATGCCCCTTTTCGCATATTATGGCCTACAACACGTGGAGAGGGGCATTCGGTCATTAGCGTAAACAGTGTCGTATCGGATCAGCTTGCGAAATCCTCACAGGCTGATCCGAAACGACACTTTTCGATTTTATGTATTTATCCAGTGTGCACGAGTCTACTGAAGAACAAATCCATTTAACCCATTATCACACAATCCCTACTTTTTGACGCCCCTGAGAAAGACGCCTTTAGAAAACATTGTGGGAAACGGAGAAAATGCTGGTAACCAGCATTTTCTCCTTTTCCCACAATGTTTTCTACCCTTCACAAAACATTTCAAATTTTCGGTTACTTTTATTTTGTCGTCTGCAAATGCTTTCGATTTGGACAAGTCTAAAATATTGTCGTCTGGTAATGAGTTAAGATCTGCATTTAAATGGACCAGTCTACCTCTTGATTCAATCAGTTGTTCGACCTAATGGATCATTGATCTATAATTATGTGATGATTTGCTTCGTGTAATACATCACGCAGACGCATTTACACCCCCCTCCCCATTTTGCCTGGTCATGCCTTGTATAAAAGACGTAAGTATGAAATTAATAAAAAAGTAGTTTTCTTCCAGTAATTGATAGAACAAATGAAATGAGAAAACTCCAAAATGTTGGGTACTTGTTGAAAATGTCCTACTTCTTTTTAAGTTTTTGCTCTCCGATAATCGAGTTTTCTGGTTCTTCATACCGAAAAGTGCTTTTTGATTTCAGAGAAGAGATTACGTGGAATGCTGGACGGGTTGAAGGCCGCACAGAAGACATTGCCCGCAGACAGCCAAGAAGCTATCGCTGTGAAGATAAAAGATTCTGAGGAGAGACTGGCAACGGTTCTTAACGTCGAGGCAGTGGCTGTAATACTAGATGATTTAGAAAAGGTGTTTGACAGAATCGAGAGTCAGTTAGAGAAGTCAAAGACAGGTAATGTCCATTGAAACAAAAAAAAAAAAAAAAAAATATATAATTCTTTGCGTAAAAAAAACTTGTTTGACTTCTTTACTCTTTGCCAAACGACACATTCTTTGATTTGTTCAAATTAACTCATTACCAAACGACAATATTTTAGGCTTGTCCAAATCGAAAGCATCTGCAGACGACAAAATAAAAGTGACTAAAAATTTGAATATTTGTTTTGTGAAGGGTAGAAAACATTGTGGGAAAAGAAGAAAATGCTGGTTACCAGCATTTTCTCCTTTTCCCACAATGTTTTCTAAAGGCTTCTTTCTCAGGGGCGTCAAATGTAGAGATTGTGTGGTATTGGTAAACTCTTTACCACACGATCCCGACTTTTAATGACCCTGAGAAAGAAAGCATTTGAAAACATAGTGGGGAAAGGAGAAAATGCTGGTAACCAGCATTTTCTCCTTTTCCCACAATGTTTTCCATTCTTTCCAACTCAAATTTCAGTTTTTGATTCTCATTTATTTTGTCGTCTGCAAATGCTTTCAATTTGAACCAGTCTAAAATTTTGTCGTTTGGTAGAGTTAAAAGCATTTGCAGATGACAAATCAAATATTATTCAAATGATGAGCATTGCCCATGAGAGGTCAGAAAAGATTGTGGGGGAAGGATAAAATACTGAGAATCAGTATTTTTTTCTTTTCCCACAGTGTTTTCAAAAAGCTTCTTTTTCAGGATTGGTAAAACACGGCGTTGAGCGGTAAAGGCTTGTAATAACTTTCTAGATTGGGTGCCAACATTTTATGGAAACAATTTCACGATGATAGATAGCCACCAATATCAACAAATTATGAAAAATTATGTATAAGTCAAAATGCATGCAATACGCTCAAAACTTGTAACAGAGCTTTCATAACTTGGAATATTGGAGAACTCAGTTCTTGTTTCAATTTTTCTGCGTTTGATGGATGAATAAGGTCGAAATTCAGTTATAGTCTTGAATATTAGCGACTTTAGCTTTCTGAAAAGCCAAATTACGCTTTCACTGAATCACAATGCTTATCTTAAAAATTCGGAACTAAAATGTGACCCATCACGCAAAAAGGGACCTTCTGGGAACTGTGAAAAATGTCGACCCTGGTCAGACTGCACGAACTGCCCAGACTGACCAGGGTTGACACTTTTCGCTTTAATGACATTTTCTGTATGAAAAGTGGTCATTGGACCTTGTTATACATTCATTTTTGAATTCTCAACTTAACCCTTTCCCAAACAATCCCTGGTTTTTACGGGTCTGGAATAGTAGCCTTTTGAAAACATTGTGGGAAAAGGAGAAAATGCTGGTAACCAGCATTTTCTCCTTTTCCCACAATGTTTTCTACCCTATCATTGACAGAAATCATCTTTTCAGCAAGAGTTGAATTGTTGTCTGCAAATGCTTTCAATTTGGTCTAGTCCAAAAAGTTTGTCGTTTGGGAAAGGGTTAAACTGACCTGCACTATCGTTGATCTGTTTTTATCTAATTGATGTACAGAATTCCCAGATGGTCCCTTTTTGCGTGATGGGTCGCAAATGATTTCGATTATTATCATTGACGACAATTTTGGATCTGCGATTATAGTCTACACATTTTTTTTTTAAATCCAGAAACACTTACAGAAAAGGAGTATTGGCTCTGTGGTAGTGAATTTACAGTAGCAGACATCACAGCAACAGTTTTGATGTACAGACTTTATTTTCTTGGTGTAGACGAACGCTACTTTTCCGACAAAAAAAGAGCCATTGTAAAGAATTATTTTGACCGCCTACTAGAAAGACCGGCAGTGAAGAAGACGATATTGGTGTCAGAGAGCGGATGGAAGTATATGGCCCGAACAGTCATCAAAAAAGCCTTAAAGATTGGTCTCCTTATCGGTGTTGTTGCCCTCGGAGTACTTGGGGCAAGAGCGATCTATAAACATAAAGTTTGATCGTAAATGCTAGCTGTGCATATTAGCCAAGTAGACTAGAAGGTGCCTGAAAACGTTTTCCTATTGGAATTAAATCTTTACCGAACGACAAAATTTTAGACTAGTCCGAATTCAAAGCTTTTTGAAGCGGCAAGGAGAATGGTACTCAAATAATAGGAGTTGTATGAGAAAGAGTAGAAAGCATTGTGGGAAAAGGATAAAATGCTGGTTACCAGCATTTTCTCCTTCTCTCACAATGTTTTCAAAAGGCTTTTTCCTCAAAGTCGTTAAAAGTCATAGTAAAAGATTAAACACATTTAATTTGGATATAAATAGTGATTATATTGTCATTGAAAACGCTAACTGATGAGGCACTGGGGACAGGTGATTTATATAGTGACGGATGAAGAAAGTCTTTCAGGAGCTGCAACTGTATAGTTTGACATTTTTAGGCACCAGGATGTGTTTCCACTTTCCACCTTTCCAATGAAATAGTTTGTATTTTTACGTCAATGAATATATTGCTGTCATTTTTCCGTCTCAGATATATACGATGACGCCTTTCGGAATGAGCACTGCAAAACGCTTGCATTATTTGATGGAATTATGTGTATGAATTTGCTCCAAGTTTGGGAAGAAGTGTAAAATTTCACCTGTCAAACACCTTGTCATTTTTTCCTGTTAAACCCCTTAATGATAAAAAATAGGAAAAACAGTTTCTGATGAGGGTTCTGGACAGAGTTCCTACGCCTCGTATTGCAAAAGCTCTGTTTCGAACTTTCACTAGATTTCACAATATTGAAACATATTTCTTTCGTTATCACAGAAAACAAATGGCATTTCAAAATCTTGTAGGTGAAAATGGCCCGAATTCCAGAAGGCCACCCCTGCCGCTTCTGCAGATCCTCCTCCGAAAAGGGGGTTAAAGAGAACTCATAAATACATGTATTTAGAAAAAAATCTCAATATTTTGTATTCAAGTAATGGTAAGCATTGTAGTCGACAGTGATTCTGCGTTAAAATATTTGTATAATAAGTCAATGATTGATTGAAAATTTGAAACCACTGTTAATATCACCAATGTATGGATCTCTCTTCACAATACCATCTTTATTAACACACTAATCGTCTGAATGTATCACCGCTGTTCCTCGATCAGATTTGTCTGTTAATTCGACCTCAACTTGTGAGAGCGGTGTCTCGTGTACTTCACCGTTTCTGTAAAATTCACTTGTGTTTAAAACGATATCAGCCTGGACATCAGTTTGTCTGTTGTCATGTCCGTTTGACACAATGAAAGGCACACTTTCGTCTTTGTCAGCTTGATCTATTGCACTTTTATCTGATACTTTATCTTTTCCCGTACCGCGATGAAAACGAAGAAAACTAAACCGAGTATTTGGGTTGCGTTGTAGGCCTGAAATTAAAGATCAAGAAGAAAATACATCACTGAAGTCTTATACGTGGTTTAACCCCTTGGCTACAAAGCTTAACCCTTTACCCCATAAGGTATTTCTATGGTATCTCTAATTGACCCTAAATAACAGCAAGGATGAAGCCGTTTCTTATGTGTATAGGACACCTTTTGATAGCATGGAAAACATTGTGACAAAAGGTGAAATTGCTCGTCACGAGCAATTTCACCTTTTGCCACAATGTTTTCCAAAGGCTCCTACAAGCAATGCGTAGAAACGTGTATCTATGGAGTAAAGGGTTAACTCACTAACCTTTGGCAGACATTGAAAATCAAAATCAGACTGCATGAACTGTGAAGTCTGACCTCTGATCTACAATGTCATATAAGGATATATCGTCGATTTACTTCGAAAACCTCATAATCACAGCTTGTTACAAGCTGTAGTAACGAGATTTTTGACGTAAACCGACAATACTGTCCAAAAAATCTTTTGAAACAGCAAAATTCCCTATCTACTTAAAATTTTCATGTCCCTTGTTTAGAAGTATAATTTTTAGCAGGGTACTTATACACGTCCTTCACAACACTATTTCCGTTTTACTGTATTCTTTACCTTCGCCAATCGCCATGCGATAAAATTGTAGGCGCGCCTACAATTTTATCGCACGGCGAAGATAAAGAAGACAGTAAAACGGGAACAGTGTTCAATTTCAAAGTGGTCGTAAACAACAATTTTCTGGTAGATCAAATGAAGAAGTATGTCTCTGAAAGGTAAAGGTTTAATTGTCCATCTCGTCTCTATTAGTAGTCATGATTTACACGAGTGGCTGCTCAACAATGATTATGAAACACAGACTCTTCCAAACAGAATCTAACAATTACAACGCATTGGGAATTTCTTATATTATATCTCATGTGTCTATTTTTAGAAATGTTATGGGTATAGAAATATCATAATATAAGCTGGGGGGATTATTTCCTCGTCACACTAAATATTTTCCTCCTGCCGAAAATCTGGAACTACTTTTTGTGAAAATATCGGTTATCCGGTTAATTAACTTTCAAGAGATCACTAGTTTTTAAAGTGGCATTCGTTGACAAAATAATCAGAGGGAATATAATATATGATTTATTTCATCAGCTTGTAGTTAATATGGGGAAATAATTGTATTTGCCTCAAAAGGGAAAGGTCCGCGAAAATAACTCGTACCGTACGGCACTCGTTAGTTTCGCATACCTTTCCCTTTTTCGGCAAATATTTCCCCATACTAACCACAAGCTGATGAAATAAACTCTATTTATTCAGTTGGGGACTTCACTACTACCTGAGAAATTCGTAAGTAGTGGTGTTTTATCACTTGTCATTTCATCGGTGGACAGTTCCGATGTATCATTGCAAGAATATTGTTTTACTAATAAGCGGTTTTTCGTATTAGTAAAAAAATATGACTGCAGTAATAAGAAGTACTTTTTATCAGTTAACCCATTACCACACAATCCCTACTTTTGACGCCCCTGAGACAGAGGCCTTTTGAAAACACTGTAGGAAAAGGAGAAAATGCTGGTAACCAGCATTTTCTCCTTTTCCCACAGTGTTTTCTATCCTTCCCAGAACAAATTTCAATTTTTCAGTCACCATATTTTGTCGTCTGCAAATGCTTTCAATTTGAACCAGTCTAAAATTTTGTCGTTTGGTAAAGAGTTAAACAATATGGCTGCAATGATACACGATAAAAAATGTTCTAGTGGATAAAGTGTTCCTAACTCTTGAATAGGACAATAGCCGAAATATTGAACATTAGAGTGTTATTTTTCATATTGTTAAAATCTATGAGATTTTTTTCGTAAATGTTGCGAGAAGTTGATAGCGTATTCACTCACCATTACAAGAATCCAACGTTTCTCTCCGTAAGTTGTGGTGACTGTTTAACCGGGACATGTTGGAGGCAAGACTTCCTGATCTTAGTTGTCTCTGAGCCAAAGCCCTCTGGATTTCAGCTCTGACCTGTGACATATACAGACATTGACATAAATGAGGTAACTTCCAAGAATAATTCATACATTTTGGTGTTATATAAGGAATGAAGAGAATTTTATTTTGTTCATGGAGGTATGAAAAAAAAAAAACCTAATCACACTTTTTGTATGAAACTGCGAAGCCATGAAAAAAATAAAATTCTCTTCATTCCTTATAATTCAATATTACAGACAACATACACCCTCGGAACTGCATTCATTTTCTTTAGTTTTAAATCTAATGTTGGAGTTTCTCAAGCCCCTTCCACTCATAATTTTTTGGCGCAAGAATACAATAGGGAAGCAGTTTTCAGATCCCCAATACAGAAAATTAACCAATAGAACAAAAGTAAACGAGCCAAGCAGCGTGTAAGACCCGCAAAAGTAACTTTCAGCAAAAGCAGTTTCGGCACAAGGTGATTTGTTTTTCATGGAGCTATGAAAACATTTTTTCAGCCAATCAGAATTCGCCAATATTCATTAAAACAACTGATATTAAATTATTGCAATGTATAATTATCTCTCTACTAGAAGGCAAAATTTCACACATTCTACCATATTGAAATGGTCAAGAAGGGACTCGCAGAAAATCTGAAAATAACAAAAGGTTTCCACCCATGTCAGCCTGCGCAGACTGGCATCGATCGATACTATTTACAGATGCAAAAAGCTTCCTTTTCTTTTATCACGGCATGGTTCATATTCATTCAGAGTCACTATAATTATTCATAGTTTTCGGCGCAAAAAGTCTGACAATATACGTTACATACTGGTCCACAAACAAATAGTGGTATCGTATTTCACACTCTACTATTAGTTCGTCTGGCTTTTAATCCTTTCATTATCAGAAAGAAAATGGTCGGGGAAAAGTTCTTGACATAAAATTAACTCGTTACCAAACGACAGAAATTTAGGCTTGTCCAAATTGAAAGCATTCGCAGACGACAAAATATAAGTGACTAAAACTTTGGAATTTGTTTTGTGAAGGGTAAAAAATATTGTGGGAAAAGAAGAAAATGCTGGTTACCAGCATTTTCTCCTTTTCCCACAATGTTTTCAAAGGGCTTCTTTCTCAGGGTCGTCAAAAGTAGGGATTGTGTCGTAATGGATTAATATTAAAACAGGATTCATTACGAGCAATTTCTCCTTTTCCCACAATGTTTTCAAAAGCTGTATATTGTTGATACGTCAAAATGAGTATCTATGTAGTAAAGGGTTAAAGGACTGCCAAACCCTAATTTTAGGGATTTCATTGACTTTCGGAAGATGCACAATGTAAAACGTTCGAGAGAAAAGTATTTTAGTAGCAAGGAAAATGCTTGTTACAGGCAATTTATCCCCTTTTCACCGTTCTCCTTTAATAAAGGGGTATTAAGCCTTTGGTTTCTTTGTATAATTTTATGGGTTCTTGTTGTCAAGATTTTTCCATATCAGGCTGCAAAAAAATGTACAGATTGTTCGTTGAACTATAACTTGTCCGATGTATTGAGATTTGCCTGCGAGACAAATAACCTACATAAAAACACCATGAATATGCAACATGTCTGTATTTGTACTTCTACTAATAGCTGGAAATTTCCTATCATATAAGAACAATGAACCACTGAATACCAAATAACAAGTACGGCTTTTGAAAATATAGCGGGCAGAGGAGAAAAGGCTGGTTACTTGCATTTTCTTCTTTTTTCACTTTGTTCGCTATCAAGAAAAAATAAATTCCGTTATTGTAGCAATATTCAATTCATATTGTAGTATATTCAATACCCAGAAAATACTTAGAATCTGGACCTGTCGAAATCTTGATCGTTTGATAGAGAGTTAATGGTAAAGAAAAGAGGAGGTAATTTGTGATGCACCTACCTCTGCATTGATAAAGCATAACACAACCGCTATGAAGAACCCCTGCAAAAAGAAAACATAAATGCCGGATGTTAAACTCGCCCAATCGGACGAGCTTTGAATAAATAACCTGATCGGAATTGATTTAATTGGAGATGTCATCAGACCTCTCCAACAATGGTGATATTAAAAGGCAGACTGCCACAGAATTTGCTGCCTAATTCTATTTCTACTAGGGTGATTATTTGATACATAGTCTGTTTCGTCACGGTTTTGTAAATAAAGCGAAATAAAAAAAAAACGAAACAGGAAATAGACGTGGTTTATTTTTATAAATGATGAATTTCAGAAAAGATTTAATTTAGTAATTCTCGATGGCTGCATTCTAATAACTGTAGTTTTTTTATTAATCAAATTTTCCTTGCAGAAGAAAAAATTAGAAGAATTTCGTTAAAAAAGAGAAAGAAGACTGCTGGACAAGAACATGCAACTTGAAAACGCGACAAGAAGGTCAAATTACCATCATGTAAAGCATATGAGGTTTCTACGCGGCGGCTTTTTTACTCCTTTGTTTACATATATCAAAATATATTGAACTTGGACGCCAATAAACTATTTGAAACATTGATACTGACCTCTCCTGGCTTCTTTTTTAAAGAAGCCATCTTGTGTTGAACGTGATTGGCCTTTCGCTTAGTTTGATTAATTTTAGGTCAGTATTAGCAATTTGGACTTATTTATATTTTACTGAAGTGCTCACCTGATATGAATTGAAGAACATTTCTATAAATAACATGATAAAGGCCACCGTTTCACTAAAAGTGTGTATCGTGAACATCATATGTAGTATAGTAAACATCACGTAATAGACACCAAATACTGGGATCAGAAGCAAGATACTTTTGGCCATCCGTCTGAAAAAAAAAGACAAGTGTATAGTTTTAACCCTTTCCTAAACAATCCCTGGTTTTTCCGGGTTTGAAATAGTAGCCTTTTGAAAACATTGTGGGAAAAGGAGAAAATGCTGGTAACCAGCATTTTCTCCTTTTCCCACAATATTTTCTACCCTATCATAGCCAAAAATCATCTTTTCAGCAAGAGTTGAATTGTCGTCTGCAAATGCTTTCAATTTGGTCTATTCCAAAAGTTTGTCGTTTGGGAAAGGGTTAACCCCTAAGCTGTTAAGCACGACCCGCTGACCTTTTGCGGACAATGTAGATCAAGATCAGACTGCACAGAACGTGCAGTCTGATCTTAGATCTACACTGTCCGATAACGAGATATGACCCCCAAAACATGACTTTAAAATAGAAATATTTGGGTTTTTTTCTCTCGAGTTGAAATTTTCATAATAGCTATTCAGCAGGATAGGGGTTAACTTTTAACGAAACAACGATATTTTACACTCTTCCGAACTTACAACGTTTTCGTTTGTGATAGACTTTTGATTGTTTGAAGTCATTTGTCTAGGTCATATTAATACTGATGAAAACGAGGTAAATATCCGACAGTTAAGGAATGGAGTTGGAAGGGGAGATTTTAAGATGGTTTTAGCCTTCCATCAGCGACGAATGTATAAATCTGATATCTTACGATGGCTGTGAACGCAACCCAATTACGCTTTATTGAAAACTTTTATCTTATAAACTTCACTGAAAAAGTGGACAGTACAGATTCTACAATATTCTCTATAGAGGTTTATATTCCATATAGAGACTTCTGTAAAATATAATCCAACAATATTCTCTATAGAGGTTTATATTCCATATAGAGACTTCTGTAAAATATAATCCAACAATATTCTCTATAGAGGTTTATATCCCATATAAAGACTTCTGAAAAATCTAATTCAGACCGATTATAACGATAACGTGATAATGAGCTAATCATGACGTTATCCGAACTATAAAGAACTTGCCTGTATCTGCTGTGTTTGTTTTCCTGACATTTGGAGGCGTTCAACTTTGTGTACAAAGTCCTTATAATACTGATGAAAAATAGGATATTTATCTGAAAAAAAGTAGTTTCTGTCAAAATTGGTTTCTAAACCTACATGTATTGAAGATGAGTACAAGTCAAAACTGCCTGAGTTAAACTACTTATCGGACAGCACAAACATTTACCGATGTTCAGGTTCGTTCGTACCCACGTCGAAATATAAGTTAGTGTAGTAATGACACTTTTCTACCATTTTCTGAAAATGAATGACCAAATGAAAACGTGATATTTACATTAAACAAGAGAACCAAGATGGCCCTGGATCGCTCACCTGAATTTCTGAGAGAACCATAGCCATTTTTTTCGAAATCTAATCAGCCATTTTAGACAAGAAGATTTTTCAAGAATTTCTTAATGTCTGGATGGTGTAAATGGCCCACAGCCATTCATCAGAGCCATGTTTCTTGATGGATAAAAATTTCTCCAGCAATTTTTGTTCAGAGAAAAAGAATTTTAAAGACCAAATAGCCCCCATTCACCAGATCCATGTTTCAAGACAAATCAGCATTTAGCGAACAATTTTGGTTACCAAAGGAACATTTCTGTAAGATTATTTCAAAATCTGATCAGCCGTTTCAGAGAAGAAGAATTTTCAAAAATTTCTTCATGGCCATATAATGCAAGAAGCCCCCATTCACCAGAGCCATGTTCTTGATGGATCAAAATTTTGCAAACAATTTAGAAAAGGGTCATCCAAGGAACATTTCTGTGAAATTATTTCGAAATCTGACTAGCAGTTTCTGAGAAGAGGAATTTTTAAGAATTCCTTCATTTCCCTATAGTGCAAGAAGCCCCCATTTACCAGAGCCGTATTTCTTGACGGTTTAAAAGTTCGGGAACAACTTTTGGAAAGGGTCATCAAAGGAACATTTTTGTGAAATTATTTCAAATTCCGACCAACAGTTTCAGAGAAGCATTTTTAAGAATTTCTTTATTTCCGTATAGTGCAAGTAGCCCCAATTCACCAGCGCCATGTTTCTTGACGGATCAAAATTTCGCGAACAATTTTTGAAAAGGGTCACCAAAGAACAACTCTGTAAAATTATTTCAAAATCTGACGGGCGGTTTCAGAGAAGAAGAATTTTTAAGAATTCCTTCATTTCTGTAGCCCCCATTCACCAGAGCCACAATTTTTGACGGATCAAAATTTCACGAACAAATTTTGAAAAGGGTCAACCATGGAACATATCTGTGAAATTATTTCAAAATCTGACAAGCGGTTTCAGAGGAGAAGATTTTTAAACAATTTGCCAAAAAAATCCATTTGGTTGCCATGGCAACCAGAGTTTTTGATGGAATCAAATTCTGTGAACAGTTTTGAAAGAGGACCTCCCAAGGAACATTCCAGCCAAGTCTGGTCCAAATTAGCCCAGCGGTTTAGGAGGAGTTGATGTTTAAAGGAATTGTTGACGACGGACGACGCATGACGCACTGACGCACGAGGAAAGACGGACACCAGGTGATCTTAAAAGCTCCCCTTGAGCACGTTGTGCTCAGGTGAGCTAAAAAGATAGACGTCGAAAAATTTCCAGCAAATTGGCAGGAGCCCTTAAAATAGATATGTCAACAATTTTTACCGATCACACATGTATTCCGTTGTTATTAGTACCTAAACAAAACTTCAAAAATCAGCACATCTAGCTACGCTGAAAAAACAATCCGTCATAACAGTACCATAATGGCCGATCCTAATGCAAAGTTTCAACCCAGCCGCAGCTATGTGATTGCTATGAATAGACAGGGGAAAATATTTTAATAACTGGCCATTGGCCAGTGTGCATCATGTCGAGACAGCTTATGTAGGCAAAAGTAACGGAAAAGAAAAACTTGATTCGGCGATGATTTCCCCTTCAAAGATGTAAAACTAATGCTTAGATTCTTTTCTTGTTACATACCAATACTGTTAACATGATAGGTCCTTGTACGATCCAAATCAGACCAGGTAATCTTGTGTGAGTATTCCAGCACCTGAAATACACAGCATGAAATAAAACGTCTAATAATAGATTATAATTAGATCGGTTCAACTCAGAGACATCTGGGCCTTTATTTACCAACCTGTCTTGAGCGTTCTACTCAGTTGGACCTGAGCAATTGCATTAGTCATGTAGGGTCAAGTTTTCACCTATACCCACTGACCATTCCTAATAACTTCTACGAATTTTCTGAATATGAAATTAGCGCAACTTCTTATGGTTAACTTAGCCATTTTTTTAGCCGATTTGTGGTCGTGTTACGTTTAAGTTTAGAAAATCTCGAGAATAATACTATGAATGTTCCTTAAGAATGGTCGATGAATAAAGGTAAAGACTTGAGTGTACGTGACAAAATAACAGTCCGTGAAGTACAGGAGCTCCAGTAAAACAGAGTACGTCGCGACTGATATATTGTAAATACTGTATGTAGCTGTGGTATTTATAACCAGAAAGTGCAAGAAAGTTGATATAATCATAATAGAGTGAAAAATATGACAGTATCCCCACTTTTTTTAGGTAGAAATGCTTTCTATTTCAATGTGTATTTACAAGACGACCATGATGTTTGTGAACTCCTCGCGTCAGTCAATTGTCAAAATCAAGAACGTGTTACTGAAATTAAAAAATAGCTAGAAATTAATAGCTGTTTTTTTTTCAAACTTGATTTTTGTAAGATACATTAAATACAAACTAAGATTCTTATATCTACATAAGAGAAACTGCTTTAAATGTATTTCTATAGTCAACTTACAAATAATTGTCAAACACAATACGCATCACAGACCATATGACCACAATACCAAATGGGATTGCTGAAAAAAGATAAAAGAAATAAAAAATAAAATGTTACTAAGAATAATGGTACTCACAAATTTACTTGGAACTATTTCTTTTGCTACTCTATCAATGGGGGCTGCGATGAGAAAATGGCAGAAAGTTCTCAAAAAGGGTAGAAAACACTGTGGGAAAAGGAGAAATTGCTCGTTACGAGCAATTTCACCTTTTCCCACAGTGTTTTCGAAATACTTTACTACAGACACGTAAAAACCAGGGCTTGTTTGGGTAAGGGTTAACAAGTAGAAATAGATTTTCGATATTAATAACAAGCAAAAAAGAAAGAAATACGGCTAAGCAGTTCCTAAATGAGTTAAAAGAATAGAAAACTTAAAATCTTCCTTGTTTCTGCTACAGTCTAGCCTTGAAACTCCATTTGATTTAGGGTGTTATGTTACGATTAATGCCAGCAAAAACGAAGTTAGGCGTCTTTTTAAGGACTAGCACTGCATGTTTCAATTTCTTATTACTATTTTCTTCGTATAATTTATAAACAAGAAGATACTTAAAGTTTCCCTTGTAGATAGTGAAAGCAGTCCACTTTATCATGTTGAGGTGAATGAAAACGATTAATACTATGAAAGGTTTTTAAAGAGGAGGTTATTTAGATAGTAATGGGGAGCTCCGACCTACTTCCGTATAAACGAAAATTGTACCGGGTGCTCCTGAAAAGCATTACCGATATGGTGAGAGTGTTTTTCTCAGATTATACACGCAATAGTTAAGATTCGTTTCAGGTACATGAAAAGTACTAATAGTTAAGTTTAAACATGTTTATTTTACATAGAAAAAAGTTCTAGCAACTTGTACTAATTTCTCTCAATTCTTCTACCTGGATATACTACGCCAGAACTCGCGCCGAATTTGCAAAAGCACCAGTAGAAAGATAAAATCGCAATAACTATATATACTGTTCTGATTTCAAATCAGAATTCTACCTGGATGATGGCGGATTAGTTTCCCAATTTCATCTTTTGAAAAAGGTTTTGCTTTTCAATTTAAAATTGTTATAAACCAAATCATTTTTTTTTAAACAAATACTTGCATAAATGTTACACAAAATAAAGCAATTATATATTATTTATTATTAATCTGATTATACTAATTTTCTAAACGTTTGAAAATATACCCCAAAGCTAACTGCCATAGGGGAAAATGGACTGGGACATCTTAGGTACTCATAAATGGAAATCAGTATCCAATTTTTGTGTCGTGTCTCCCAGGTTCAAACACAGCAATTTTTTAAGTAAAAACGTAAACACATGGCTTTGTCAAAAGGCATTGAAAAAAATTACTGAAAGTTCTGCTTGAGACGCAACCTAGAATGTAAGCTGATTTCCCTGAAATATCCAGTATTTCATCACGAGCATAAAGGTAAAATTAGTGGAATGACATATAAACTACTTGATATTTGAGAAACAGTTAATTCTAAAAACGATATACGTAACTGAGTAGAAAACGCCACATAGAAAGCAAAACTGCATTTTACTTACTCCAGCCTATCATAATGTACCAGATGACCCGGATGTTCTCGGACATGACGTTAACGTGTATGAGCATGTAGAGAAAGACCGCCTCCACAAATATCCACATGTAACTAGAGACGATTGTATAGTTAAATACTGTAGAGAATAGCCGGCATTCCCAATGCTGAAACGGATATAGAGGCAGATGCTAACTGTCTAAAGGTTGTCATTGGTCTGTATTCACCATCCATTCTGAAGAACGTTCTATGTCCTAATTTTCCAGATCTTCTGACTTTGAAAGTAACAGAATTTCTGATTGGCTAAACCAAATGGTTTAGCCAATCAGAAATTCTGTTACTTTCACATTGACAAAATTTTGAAGAATATGACCAAGAAAGTTCTTAAGAATGGTTGGTGAATACGGACCCTACGGTTTCACACACGGTTTTTAAAAGGATTGTAACTTCTGGCGTGAAAGGATTACAAAAAAAAAAGATATTTTTCATCTTCAATGGTTCACTTTCTAACCAGACATCCAAACTTTAGACTTGCATAAATTCAAGTATTTGCAGACGACACATTCGATGTGTCAACAATGATAATACTTCTCAGAAGAAAAATAACATCCTGTTACCAGTATTCTGTCCTCTTTCTCATATTTCTTCTCAAAAGCCATCTTCACGGATTTAAATCAAGGGACTGTTTGTTAAGAGAGTAACTTATTTCCATACAGATTTTATTAGATATGAAACTTATTGTATTGATCAGTCAGCGATGAGAATAGGACATTTTATTTCATGCTTTCTGGTAGGATATCGAGAAATAGCAGTGAAAATATTTTTCGATCTTACACTAGTATCACCAGTGAAAATACCGATTTTCATGTTCTTGTTAACTAGGTTAATTGCGCGTACCTCACAACCAGATGGAAATATTTTCCTTACATTTCTCGCGCTTGAGGTAATATTGTAATGCTTTGCTATGCGGGAGGGGTACGCCACGGGGAATAACGGAAAAGAACTGTACTGGATTTTGATAAAGCGCCTCCCAGACAGGATTAAAAGCATGAAATAAATAGAATATTTATCTTTTTCTCTTGAAAACCATCGGTAATATTTTCACTAGTGGCTGCGCCACTGGTGAAAATATTACCAATGGCGTCCACTCGATGAAATAAATTTTGATCTTTCACCGAAAAAAACAAATATCCTCTATGTCTTTAATTATTTTAAGTACCTTTCCTTCCCTGTTCATCTGTTACATTTCTAAGCGATTGCCATTTTTTTCAGGGGGCTTATAGAGCCATTTGGTGTTCAGATAAACTACCCAATACCAAATAAGCTTGAAAATAGCAATTTCATATACATCATTCTCAAATTTGTTATAGTTAACCACATACAGAATACATAATAAGGTTGAATTATTTTATGGAAGGCTCTCTTTGCTTAATGTGAGCAGCCATATAAAACAATATTTACCGGTCCCTCCGTAAAGACCATGCCGCCAGTTGTGCTATTTACTGCCATGTCACCAGCGAAACCAACATTTCCCACCATAAAATTATCTTTGACCAAACTGATACTGGCCCTCATTATGAAGGATGCGAACAGATTCAGATGTATTGTGTTTCTGGAACAATGTAACTTTCTGAAAAACAAGAGCGATCTGAAGACTAGATTTTTGCTAATGGACGTTAAGTCTTAGAACTTACTCCTAAATTTGTTTTTCTTGGATTTTATACTTGAATTCTTTGCTATATGTACAGCATCACATTTCCACCCATCCAAAGCTCCTTGTACTGTAACAATCACAGCTTCTTTAACCCTTTTCTCCATAGATACTCATTTCTACGCATTGCTTGTAGGAGCCTTTGGAAAACATTGTGACAAAAGGTGAAATTGCTCGTGACGAGCAATTTCACCTTTTGCCACAGAGTTTTCTATGCTATCAAAATGTGTCATATACACATAAGAAACAGCTTCATCCTTCCTGTTATTTATGGTCAGTTAGAGATACAATAGAAATGCCTTATGGGGTAAACGGTTAAGCGATTCAAAAATGAAAACAAAGGGATGAAATCAAAAGAACCACTTTGCATTTAATTGTTATTAAACAGGCAAAGTTGAAACATTCAGTGAAGCTTTTGACCTGTTTTCAGATCCAAATGTCGAGTTGATTTCCGATATTAACCCTTTCCCATACTACAAATTTTGGACTCTTCCAGACTGAAAGAGGTTGCACACGACAATCTTAGATTTTGAGAAAATGGCAGAAAGTTCTCAAAAAGGGTAGAAAACACGGTGGCCGTTACGAGCAATTTCTCCTTTTCCCACAGTATTTTCAAAAGACTTTTACTGCAGACACGTAAAAACCAGGGCTTGTTTGGGTAAGGGTTAACAAGTAGAAATAGATTTTCGATATTAATAACAAGCAAAAAAGAAAGAAATACGGCTAGGCAGTTCTTAAATGGGTTAAAAGAATAGAAAACTTAAAATCTTCCTTGTTTCTGCTAGAGTCTAGCCTCGAAACTCCATTTGGTTTAGGTGTTATGTTACGGTCATTGCCAGCAAAAACGAAGGAAGACGTCATTTTATGTTTTAAAAAATGCTTATTCTATAAGAAAAGCCTTTGAATTAGTAACATCACATTTTTTTTACATGCTGCTTCCCAGTTTACCAATATACTTTATTAACCGTTTGGCTGCGAAGTGCGATTCTCTGACCTATTGCGCCCGTGAGAAAAGTAGTCGGTGGCTTTGGAAAGAAAGTAGTGTAAGGACCGGTGTGAGAAAGCCATGCAGGAAACATATGTGCGTCACCGACCGCCATGATATGACCTTAGCTGTTAAAGTGGCGTTTAAGCTCCAATACAATCAATCAATACTATCAATCTGACCTATTGCGGACAGTGTAGATCAAGATCAGACTGCACAGAACGTGCAGTCTGATCTTGGATCTACACTTTCCGATAAGGAGATATTTTTCTCCCCAAAAAAGTAGTTTTGAAATCACAACATTTGGGTTTTTTACTATCGTTTGGAAAGTTTCATGTTATGTATATAGCAGGATAAGGTTTTAACCTCATTTCCCCGATATTCTTGCAGGCGGCAGCAATGTGTGGTAAATAACATATTGCGATAGAAATGACGACATAAATCTCATACTTGATGATAAATAACGTATGAAGAAAATGAAATGTCCGCCAACCAACATATGTCTGAGACATGCTCTGTGTAAGGGGGGCTCAATGCATCGCCAAAAACTATTGATCATTATTTCATGCTTTCCGGTAGGATATCGAGAAATAGCAGTGAAAATATTTTTCGGTCTTACATTGGTAATACCAGTGAAAATACCAATTTTCATGTTCTTGTTACCTAGGTAAATTGCGCGTGCCTCACAACCAGATGGCAAATATAACGTCATTTACCTTACATTTCTCGCGCTTGACGTAATATTGTGATGCGTTGCTATGCGGGAGGGGTACGCCACGGGGAATAACGGAAAAGAACTGTACTGGATTTTGATAAAGCTCCTCCAAGAAAGGGTTAAAAGCATGAAATAAAAATAATATCAAATTGTTTTTTTTTTTCGGCGAAAGATCGAAATTTATTTAATCGAGTGAACACCATCGGTAATACTTTCACTGGTGGCGAAAAAAAAAAAACCCAAATATCCTCTATATGTCAGCCTACTCTTTGTTTTTTGTAAATTTTCTGCCTCAACATCTAGTCGATTGTAAGACCTTAATTATGTGATGACGTAGTTAAAGTATAATCACAGGCCACTAAAACTCCATTGGTCCTTCACGGGTATCCCGAACATTTCATTTACACCGGCATTACAGATAGCACTGTCCCAATAACTGACCTGCAACACTTGCGTAAAGTGCCGTCTCGAATTAGCCTGCGCGGAATGCGCAGGCTAATCCGAGACGACACTTTTTGCAAATATCCGAATAACACTTTTCGCGTGTTGCAAGCTAATTATCTTACATAATTTTCTCGAATTGCGTTGCACAACTTGTGGTGCACGAATGTGGTAGACAATACGAAAATGTGCGATATGGTAATGTTCAGTGTTCGATGATAGACACAGGAAAATTGTAGTTTTCCTAGCTAGAACAATGGACTTTCAAAGGCCTGTGAAATAATGTGTCACGGAGATACATCAATCCCCCTTTTGTCAGAGCATGGCCCATCGCCACTTTAGATGCTTTACAGTTTTTCTTTTTCCAACAGTCGAATTCAGATGAAAATGTGACAGTTTTGCACACAAGTCTTACCTGAAGTAAACCATAATTGTGAATGCGAGTACCAAGGAGACCAGAGACAACCCATAACCAATGTTATACATGATTCTCATTTGCTTAATGTGGTCCTGGAGAAAAAAAGTCTAAGAATTAATTTTAATAATCAGGCCAATATTACTACATTGGTGCTTCTTCGAGATCAACACAGGAAATGACTGTCTAGAGTGGTTTCCAAGGATTAACCCTTGGCTACGACTCCGGACCTTTAGCGGACAGTGCAAATTAAGATCAGTCTGCACAGAACATGCATTCTGATCTGGGATCTACATCGTCCGATAATGAGATAATTTTTACCAAAAATCTAATTTTGAAGTGACATTATTTGGTTTTTCATCATCATCTTGAAAGATTCTTTCAACTTATTTAACCCTTTCCCAAACAAGCCCTGGTTTTTACGCATCTGCAGTAAAAGCCTTTTAAAAACACTGTGGGAAAAGGAGAAATTGCTCGTGACGAGCAATTTCTCTTTTTCCCACAGTGTTTTCTATCCTTTTTGAGAACTTTCTGCCATTTTCTCCAAATCTGAAATTGTCGTCTGCAAACTCTTTTGGTTTGGAAGAGTCCAAAACTTGTCGTTTGGGAAAGGGTTAAGAGGTAAAGTGTTGAAGACAGAATGTCGTGTCTGTCTACCTTGACGCACGATGGGAAAGTGTGGGCGAGCGGAATATCCGGTCTATTCAGACTTAAAGGACAAAGGCTGGGTTCCAAGTATATATTCCAATTAGTTTAAAAAACAGAAAATAGATGGGTTCTAATGGGTAAATAGTTTTTCCTCACTAGTTGTCTAATTTGTTTTTTTGCACCTTTTTCACCCAGATCTCTTTCTGATCTAATTTTATTCAGTTAATCAGTCTTGACCACCTGCGGTGTCTGTGTCAATAAAAACATCATTGCTTAAGCTTTTCGTCTTTCTGATCACAATCCACTCTCTAACTGGCTTGCAACACACGAAAAGGTGCGTTCAGACAGTTGCGTAAGGTGTCGTCTCGGATCAGCCTGTGCAGTCCGCGCAGGCTAATCCGAGACGGCACCTTACGTCTACATTAGATTTTGTTCCTCAGTAGACTTCCGCAAAACATAAAAACAATCATAAAAACGGAAAGTACCGTCTCGGATCAGCCTGCGCAGGCTGATCCAAGACGACACTTTACGCAGATGTCCGAATGTCCCTTTTCGCGTGTTGCAAGCCAGATTATGCAACTGGAGAATCATATATACCGATTGCTACATATCTCTCAACTGAGTTATCGAGAACAAATTAGCAAATGTTGCCTATTTTTCAGTACAGTTGGAGAAAGAACGAATATCTCTTTGAGGTGCTTACACAAAGATTATGTACATTGCTGAGACTGTTATCATCATTTCATTGATTTTCTATTTATAATATATGAAAAAGGATTAATAAAAAAGAGATCAATAATAAAAAGTCGAAAGCCTAAATGTATGAGCAAATTTCAACCTGAAAAAGAACCCGGAAATGGATGAAAACAAAAAAAAAAAAAACACCAAGAGCACCTTCCTTGGTTAGACTGCGGGAGCACATTGTACATGACAAAAAGGACAAAAAGGGGACAACGATACGTAATGATAAAAAAATGAAAAGTAAGTTTGGATACCTTGCAACACAAATGAAAAGCAAGGCAAAAAAATGGGCCAATCAATAATTAGGAATGTGTAAAAACTCTATCAATCTTATGATCTATTAGAAAAATTAATGGAGTTTTATCAGCTTTAACTTTTAAAAAAACATAGACCTATTATGAACAAATAGTATTTACAACAATGACGGATGGCACATCCTGTACTGGGTCAGGAACTGTAATATCGGATGGCATGGTATAACAGGCACTGTAGTTGGTCCATCCGTACGGACTGCTGACGTTTACATCCGGCTTATTGTCCCATATAGCACCGGGGAGACATGTTCGGGAAGCAAACTCTGTAAGTAGGTAAGGTAAAAAAAGTAATAAAGTACTATTATTCATCTTCGCAAGCCAATACGCTACTCTACCCTTGGCGGATCGAGCATGATTTTTACATTCACCCGATACGCTTTTTCATTGGATGCAGCCACCTCTAACTGTAACGAATGAAATCCTCATATAGCATTTCATCTTTGATAAAAATAGAACAAGGTCGCTACCTTTCGAATAGAAGATAAACATGGAAACCCACGTGGATGTCTGCTTATCGATTCATGTGTATTCGTAAGCGGTTTTCATTGGCTTTCAGAAATATGATGTGAAGGGGGGTAATAACCTGCATCCAATAGAGGGCACATCGCAGGAATCTCGAAATCGGGATCAATCAGCTAAGGTAAGATCTACGTAGTATCGTAACCTTGGCTCGCGAAGATGTATTATTTAGCAATGTGCCCTATTTTTTTCGCGATTTAACTCTTTATCACACGACAAAATTTCAGACCCTTCCAAACTGGAAGCATTTGAAGGTTACATACTAAACGGTACTCAGAAAGTGAAACTTGATTTTAGAACAGTAGAAAACAAAGTGGGAAAAGGAGAAAATGCTGGTCACCAGCATTTTCTTGTAACCAGCATTTTCTTCTTTTCCTACAATCTTTTCAGAAGGTTCCTGGGTCGAAAAAAAAACAAAAAAAAAAAAACAGATATTGTTTGGTAAAGAGTTAACAGAAGTTAGCTCGTATAAGCTTCTTCAAAAATCATACAATGAGAAAATCTCAAAACAAAATATAGAAAACAATAGTAAGGCTGAAAATACCGTTCGATATCAATTTTGTTGATCAGAAAGAAAATTAATGGGGCATAGGATATAATCTCACTGACTTTTTTCCTTTCACTGTCACTGACCTCCGCGACTCGAAGCCCAGCAACGACAGGACATGAAGCAGGTACACGCATTAAACATCTCTCAGCGTCTTAGCACACACAATCAAAAGTCTGAACCTTTACTTGTATACAACAACAGCTGAACAATGAGACGATTTAGTTAGTCTACACGTATACAACTCTACAAGTAATTTTGAACATTGCCCCGTCGCATTATTGGAGAGGTCATCAGACCTCTCGGACAGTGGTGGGTTTAAAAGGCAGACTGCCACAGAATTTGCAGTCTAAATCCATTTTTCTTGCGAAATTGTACTGATACACAGTCTGTTTTGTCATGATTTTGTAAATAAAGCGAAATAAGAAAAAAACCGAATCAGGAAATAGGCGTGGTTTATTTCTATATGGCGAATATCAGAACAAATGTTTGTTAAATCAATTTGCCATATCTGCAAATGACCCGTCAAATAATTGTAATTTTTCAATAGGCAAATAAATCTAAGCAGCAGAAAAAAAGAAGCATTTCGTTAAAAAAGCGAAAGACTGCTGGACAAGATCATGCGACTTGAAAAGGCGACAAGAAGGCCAAATGACCGTCATGTAAAGCAGAATTATGAGGTTTCTACGCGGCGGTTTTTTACTTGTTTTTTTACATGTACCAAAATGTATTGAAATTACAAGCCGATAAACTACTTGAAAACATTGATGCTGACCTCTCCTGGCGTCTTTTTTAAAGAAGCCGACTTGTTTCTTACATTGTTGTTGATAGCACGCGTACATCCTAATGTAGGCCTCATTCTGTTCATAATCTGAGAAAAGGTTGATACATAATAAAGGAACCGTTTACATACGGTTGTAATCGTAGAAAATAGCGACATTCCTAGGGGTATCTGATGCTATTTTTATGACCTTCTGTTGTGTTCTATCGTCAAGTGCACAAATTGTTGTAAAACATCTAGATTGCCAAATAACAGCTGGTTTAAACTGCGAATGCTAATTATGCATTGAGGTCGTGTACCCATTTTGTCTTGCGTAAGGCCCTTTCACCATTTTAGTTTTTACCTAGAGTGATCAACGAATCCATCGGCAATTTTCGTCTGTGCTTTAATATTGATATAAAATGAACGCTTCTAAGTCGCGAACGAGAGCAAGATTTTTTTTTAAAATTCGTGTATAAATATAATTCGGAATGAGGGTACCATCCACATCAGTGTCACTACAGAATACACCTAGCGTAGTTAGAAATGTGGGCCATAAAAACGGTCATCATCTTTGCGACCTTCTTCGAAGGCACCACACTCTCATGACGATCCTAATAAGCACTGCGAGGCCACTGAGTACATTTCACTTATTTTCCGTACAAAACAATAATTTTTTTTTTCAAATTTCAATTATTTTCGGGTGCCATTATATGATCGCTTAAAGGTATTATTTTTAGTCAGATTGTTGATTGAATGTGATCATTTGCGCGGCCAACTTCGCTTATAAAATCCGCACAGTCATGATTTATCATCAGGCGTTAATTTCGGAACAGTTTTGAACCAGCAAAGGCACAGTGTAGATGCGGGAAAACACCCCTACTTTTGCGTCATTGCAACGTTTTATCTTTTCTGACTATATATGTATAGAGTATCTCGATTTCTTGATAGGCAGTACTAGTTCAGCGGGATGGTCTTTTATGATAATGCTGATTACAATACAACACGTGAATTATTCTGTTGCCTTTTATGATAAACATGTAAATCGTTGATATACTGTCCTAAAACAGGCCAATTGTTACAAGGATCAGATCGAAAACGCTCTCAAAATCTTGGCATCGTCTCAGAATAGGTTTAAGAACGACACATAAATATACTACTCAAAATTTGCCAGGGATCATCCTAAAGGATTCACTCGAAATATATACGTGGCATGTATCATGTATGGTTTTACAATGTTACATAAAATGACCAGTGGAAATGGATCTTTAAGCCTTTACCTCACAATGCCGACTGTTAAAGATATTGACTGAGAAAGAAGCCTGTAGAAAACATTGTTGGAAAAGGAGAAAATGCTGGATACCAGCATTTTCTCCTTTTCCAACGATGTTTTCTACCCTATGACAGACAGTATCGTGCATGTTGCATACAGTTTTTGGTCAGCAAGTGCTTTCAACATGGACAGATTTGTAATTTTATAGTATCGTAAAGAGTTTATGCAAAACTGTTGTAACGTATAAACCCATACAGAAATATGTAAGGATCCCTATCAAAGTTTGAGTAGTATATATAAAGTTGATATATAGGTATACTTACGCGTGGTTCTGAAGTTGTTTATATATCCTGGGCATTGTTGACACACAGTGACATTTGGCTCTGTATCGCCCCAACACATTACTCTGTCCCAGAGCCGCGGGCAATATTTCCCTAAGAGTATGATGCAAAAAATTTATACATCTGATTAATATATACATAAATACATGTAGTCAATTCTTTATTATTACGAATAAGCCATAGGTATTAAAAATAATTCAAGATCGGTGTTTTCACTTGCTTGTTATACTTAGCTTGCGTGTGTTGACTGATCTGCCCGATTCTACAGCCGTTCATGACAAAACGTTCGCACAACTTCTAAACATATTCAGAATCAATCTTGAGAAAATTCTGTTGATTGATTGTATAATTCTAAACGCCGTTTCAACATGTTGTCCTGGAGTCTCTATTACCAATACTTCGCTTATTATTTTTTTCCAAGCCACTGGCTACTATCCAACATAACCTGCGAAAAGTTAAGCCACTGGTAGGATTTGTGTCCCAAACGGCATCGCCTGAGATGCAAGCTATACACTATAGAACGTTGGGGGTGTAACCAGATGAATTATTACGGGTTGCACTAAAGCCTTTGGCAGGCAGAGTGATTAAAAGTTTCTGACCATATTTGGATTATTGCTTATTCTAGCATCTTTTCATACTCATTACATGTATAGTTTTGTTCTTCAGTGATTTTTTTTGTGTGTATGTAATTGCTTCAATTGTTAAAGAACCTCTCCACGTTACACTCGAGGTTCCGAATGTCCATGAATTAATTCTGCTCAATTCGCAGAATATTAGATTTCGTACATCAGCCAACAACTATATCGGACATACAAATTGATAATGGTCAGAGCTCAATTGCTTGTTTATTGACCAGGATCCGCTAAAAAGAATGCAGTCAATGAATACATCACAACAGCAGTTGATTCACTGCAAAAAGTGTTATGCATAACGTTTTGTTGAAAAAAAGCAGATGTTTGTTTTTGAAACTTTTGATTAAACATAAAGTAAAATAATGAGTAAGTTTATTTTATTTGTGAACATTTTAACATGATTCTTATTCAAAAACATTTCTTATTCAAGAATATGACATTCCTTTGCCGTGCTCCTGTAATGTTACACTGCCATAGATAGGTTACGTGGGTTGAAGTTTATTATCATACTGCGAAGAAATTTCCTGTGATCTGATTGGATGATATGCCCAGAACATTTATATCATATACACTATCAAATACCAACGTAAAAGCACTTTCCCTTTCGGGAGCCCTGTATACATGACTACACTCTCAACACAACACACAAAATGGCGGCGTCGATCAAGGTTAACACCAAGATAAGGCGCCAAGCTGCACGTTTAACACATATTACCAAGGATTCATTGGCGTCAGTTCCTAGAAGGAAAATTCTACTTTGTCAGTGTTTTCTATGTTCGAAACAAAAACGAAATCAGATAAATTTCGCTTAACACACGTTGGAATGGTAAAACTTTGCAGTACAATAAATTCGTCGTACGTTCAGATGGTAAAGGACTTGGAAACTTGGGCGACATAATTCATCACAGCCGTAAGCAAGTTTCCAAGTCTCCTGCCATCTGACCCCGTACAACGAATTTATTATTCTGCAAAAATTTACCATTCCAACGTGTGTTAGGTGAAATTTACCTGTTTTTGGTTTCGAACATTGAAAACACTGGCAAAGCAGAATTTTCCGTCTAAGTGCCCCCAATTCAATGAAAACTGTCGTCATTGGGAACTGACGTCATTGAAACCTTGATAAAACGTGCAGTTTGGTGCATAATCTTGATGTTAATCTCTAACAACGCCGCCATTTGTGTTGAAAGTGCAGTCATGTATACGCTGATTTTGCCAGTGTACATGATATATATGTTAGGGACAAATTATCCAATCAGATCTCGAGGAATTCCTTTGAAGTATATTAAGTTTCCAAGTCCCCTGCCATCCGACCATACATCTTATGCTGGAAATTTGACGACAGATTCAGGTCGTCATCTTTAACATATTGTAAATCCCCATTTTCAAATCTAAAGCACATATTTTTATTTTCGTCAACTTAGACATATTAAATACATGCACAGAAGACCCTTAGTAGTTTTTTTCCAACAGTTCGTGAAAATATGAATATAAATAAATAAATAGTTCAATGAAATCATCACCCTGTTGTTATTTTCCTTGCCCTGATTGAGTTCCATGAAATAACACGTAATAAATATGTCTGTGGTCATACTTCGACGGTTTTCGTTTGATTAACAATTTCACAAATCTTATTCAAGTTTAAGATATTGTTATGTAAAATACAGATATTTGCCTTCATATTTATTTGATCTCTGAAATTAGCTTTCAAGAGTAAATATAGATCTATGCAGGACAAAAGAGACAGGTCAGTGTATCGCTAGGCTAGTCTAGTCCACTGTGCATCTCATTCTTCCTTCCTAAAACTTTCTGCTGACAAACAGTATTCTCACTGAAAATTTTATTTTGGGGGTTTGTATCCCCTTCAGTTGAAAAATGGGGGTATAGGAAAAAAAATGGGGGTACAAATTTAGAAAAAAAAAAAAACCATGTATGCCCACAACTCTAGATATTTTACTTAACTCTTCACCGCACCAGAAAATTTTAGACTGGTCCAAATTGAAAGCATTTGCAGATGACAAAATAAAGGTGACTGAAAAATTGAAATTTGTTCTGGGAAGGGCAGAAAACACTGTGGGAAAAGGAGAAAATGCTGGTTACCAGCATTTTCTCCTTTTCCAACAGTGTTTTCAAAAGGCTTCTTTCTCAGGGGCGTCAAAAGTAGGGATTGTGTGGTAATGGGTTAATGCCTCATTCTAGTTCAGATGCAGAACAATCATGCAGATCTACTCTGTCAATGTAGATTTTTAAATGTAACTGACAGTTAAAGAATTGCTTGGCAAATGTTTAACTAGACTAAGTAGTCTTTATGCTCATATTTTCACATCCCCTTAGCCTTTTTTATTTCAGTGTACACTAACCCCTAGAGTTGTAAATCGGGCGTGGGGTGTTGGCTAGATTTCATATTTGAGGGTATGACAATAATGGTTCTTAACTAAAGGTAAATCAATCTATATTGATGATTTGCAGCAAAACAAGTATGTTATATCAAGATATATGTGGAAATTTTTAGCTGAAAAGAAGTATGAAGTGACTCTGATCAGACCATGTAAAAAAGAAGCATTTTGTTGTGTCATGGGTTTCCGCGTTTTTGGACCGATCTATTTTTCATGTCCATTTAATTGTGGATAGGTGTTTCTGAATGATTTGGCTAATAGTTGTCAATAAGGATAGCAAGTGACTTCAAAACCTGTCATTTTTCACAAGATCAGCGGATAATGCTTTTATTTTTGGTTACATTTTTCCGCGAGGTCTCGCGTGTAACCAAACTTTGTTACTTGGATTTCAGTTCTGTGAAGAGATTGAATTTGCGTGAGTTTGAACACTAATATGAATTCTGTTTTCTCCGTGTTGAATATTTTTACAACTCATGTGCCCTGCTTGCTTACGGGAACCCGAATTCCGAAACCCGAAAGTACATTTCAGAGCTATTCCAATGTAGGTATATGTGTACAGACGAAAGACGTTGACGTTAACAACAAAACGCTTTTTCATAAACAGGGGAGAGATGAATTAAGGATTCTTTTTGGAAACAAACGAGTCCCAGTCTGCAAATGATAGGTCGCGATAATAAAGACCGTGTACGCCGACCATGTAAATGTTCTAAAAATAGAAAGCTGGAAATCCAAAATTTTTCTGATGTTATACCCCCATTCCACTAGGCCGCGATCCATGGCGCTCTCACGGAGCGCCGTAGATCGCCATGCAGAGCGCCAAGAACGCTAACAGATCTTTAGCAGATCGCCGAGATCGCCTAGATCGCCACCAGTCTACTCCCTTGCACAAAGATCCGTGGCGCTCTGGACAGAACGCCGTCACATCGCTACTTAATCGCTTAAATCGCAATCGAAACGCAACTTGAACGTAAACATCGTAAACAGAGCGCTATCGGATCGCTCAAGAGCGCAAATGTTCCTCCAGTATGCCGGTCATTGCGCTCCTATGTGATCTGATAGCGACCATTAGAGATGCAGTAGCGCTCCGTTGCGATCAATTGGCGATATGATCGCGCTCTGTTACGATCAAGTGGCGATAGGATAGCGCTCCGTTACGATCAAGCGGCGATATTATGGCGCTCCGATCTCGCTTTTGAAGGACTATATAAAAAGAGTCTGTCTCAGTCCGGTAGTGCTGAGGCCCCAGGTTCTCGCCTTACCTTTCTGAGATACGTTGTGTTTCCCACTCAACTAAAGGGGAACTGGTATGGAACCCAGAGATAGCCTTGCGTGTGTCTGTGCTTCACACCGGGCAGGTTAAGGAACCAAGGAGGTATAGTCGAAGAAGGGCTCGGGGCTTGTACCCGGATTTCCTTGTAGCCGATTCTGTTTCTCTAATGGTCCATACCATATAATTATGCCTCGAGCACAGAGGGACCTTAAGCCTACAAAGTCATCATATCATCATTTTGCATTTGGAGATGGTCAAAGCCTCGAGTAGCTAACGGAGCGACAACGGGTCGTATAAGGTCGCAACTCCTAGCGAGGCTACGATAGTGACTATGTACAGTTCAATCACTATCGGATCTCAATGGTCGTTACTTGATCGCCAGCGGAGCGTCATCTGGTTGTTATCTGAGCGGGAGTGTCCTCATAATCACAAATTCGGCAGCGATCTGAAGCGATCTACGGCGCTCTGTATGAGCGCACAGAGCGCCGTAGATCGCGGCCTAGTGGAATGGGGGTATTAGATTTACTTTGTCCGAAAAAGGCTCTTACCTGAGCTGTTCTATGCAAGCACTTTTTTTTTTCATTTTTATGTTCGATCTTCTGTATTTTTTTGTGCGTGATTTGACGTACAGGTTTGTAATTTTGTACGTGTTTTATTTCATTTATACGTGTTTCACGCACGATTTTGCGTGATCTGGAACACTGACAAATATATATTTTTACTCTGGCTTAATGTTGGATGATAATCATGGTAAAATTTGTCTTTCTTACCAACGATTTTATAACACAATATTCCATACGTTACATGATACAGACTCATAGGCCTGTATGCTTATAATGTCCACTGTCATTGCCCATTATTCCCAGAAATCTTTTTTGTCTTCGCGAACCATCAAAGTACAAATCGTCTGTAGTTGACCGGGGAAAGATGATAATTTTGGGGTTTAATTGGAATCTGTCTCTGGTCGTGCAAATCCGACAGATAGTGATTATGTACTACTAACGGTGCATGGTCAGCGTTTGTTTTTCTCATATATTGTCCTAGTATGATTTCTTTTTTAACCTATTACCACACAATCCCTACTTCTGACGCCCCTGAGAAAGAATCCTTTAGAAAACATTGTGGGAAAAGGAGAAAATGCTGGTTACCAGCATTTTCTCCTTTTCCCACAATGTTTTCTACCCTTTACAAAACAAATTTCAAATTTTCAGTCACTTTTATTTTGTCGTCTGCAAATACTTTCAATTTGGACCAGTCTAAAATATTGTCGTTTGGTAATGGGTTAATTTGTAATTGAGAATTTGACTTGATCTGGTATGTGTTTGTATGAGCTATGTTTCGGCGAAATTTCTTCAGAAACTACTACAAAGCAATGCTACCTTATTCATGTAATGCATTAACTGTCAATGACATATATATATATATTGTTTTTTTTTCAAATCTGTCAGTGACATATGATTATTTTTTTATACGCCCGAAGGGTCGTATTATGTTATACCCCCGGTCGTCCGTCCGTCCGTCCGTCCGTCCGACCGTCTGTCTGTCCGTCCGTCCGTCCGTTAGCAATTTCTTGTGTGTGCAACTCCTCCTACAGTTTTCATCGGAATTCTTTGAAATTTGCCACAATGAATCTCCATGATGTCTAGTTGTGCACCTGGGTCTTAAAATTTTGATTGCTGTTTGCGTTCCAAAATTATCTGCCCTTGATTTCTGAAATAACTAACTTTTCACTTTGAAATATTGTTCAGGCCGTAACTTCCATACCATACAAGGTATCAAATTGAAACTACATACACTGATAGAACACATTATGGAGAAGTGCAGTACACATGAAACATAACTCTGCCACTTCTATTTTTTGAGTTATTGCCCTTTGTTCATTTTCGGATTGAATTTTTGTCCAGGCCATAACTTCCAAACTATAAAAGCTAAAAACTTGAAACTTCATACACTGATAGAACACATTATGGAGAAGTGCAGTGCACATGAATCATAACTCTGCCACCGTTACTTTTTGAGTTACAGCCCTTTGTTAATTTTCAGTTTGAATTTTTGTCCAGGCCATAACTTCTAAACTATAAAAGCTATTAACTTGGAACTTCATACACTGATAGAACACATTGTGGAGAAGTGCATCGCACATGAACCGTAACTGTGCCACTTTTATTTTTTGAGTTATTGCCCTTTGTTAATTTTCAGTTTGAATTTTTGTCCAGGCCATAACTTCCAAACTATAAAAGCTAATAACTTGCAACTTCATACACTGATGGAACCCATTATGGAGAAGTGCAGTGCACATGAACCATAACTCTGCAACCTTTATTTTTTTAGTTATTGCCCTTTCTTAATTTTCAGTTCGAATTTTTGTCCAGGCCATAACTCCCAAACTTTAAAACCTATCATCTTGAAACTTCAAAGACTAATAGAACACATTATGAAGAAGTGCACTGCACAAGAACCATAACTCTGCCATCCTTCCTTTTTAGTCATTGCTCTTTGTTAGTTTTCTCTTTGAATTTTCGTCTGGGCAATAATTTCTAAAATATAAAAGCTATGATCTTGAACCTCTCAACACTGATAGAACACCTTGTGGAGAACAGCAATTCACAAAATTTGTAACTGTGCCACCCTTCTCTTTTTAGCTATTGCCCTTTAATATTTATCACATATCATGGAGATTAACTACTCTTCATTATTAGCCCTTCCGTCATTTCAACTCATTTCACTGACAAGCCCCTTCGGGCGTATATGCGCCGCTTTGCGAAGCTCTTGTTCAAAGGATAACAGATAGTTATTTTCCTGCTAACAAAAACAGTTTAAAATCGGTTAAACTAGAATGCCTGTTTTTTTTTTTAAATCTCCTATCCGTAATTTAAGCGACAGTGATTTCATCGTTTCTTCGCATAAATTTCCAAAATTTACAAGGTTAACAAAGTCCAAATCCAAATCAAGGTACAGACACAGAGAAGAAAATGAATCTGAAGGGGGAAACAAAACCAGGGGATCTCTGTTACTGGGAAGTAGTAGTGAACATCTTTCAGTCACTAATATGTTACGAATTCCTCGCACATCAACCCTAGTTTAGATTTCTGACAACTGCATGTAAGCATGTATGAACTTTGAAAATAGATTTAATAAGTATAAACATTTCGAGTACTGTACAGTAATTTATCAACTGATTAAAAATTGTGTAAATGTCAGGTCAGCAATGCAATTTGCACAGAGAGGTAATTATACTGATTTACCCCCCCCCCCCCCCCAAACCACCCCCCCCCCACACACACACAAAGAACAGGCAGTAGATTGGAATTGATATCATCTTCGTTTCCAATTAGTAAACGATTGGAGGCAGAATCAACTAAATAAACAAATCGTTTGAAAGTCGATTATTGCCTTTGAGGTTGAAATGGGTCGATGTCTTGTTAGAGTTTTAGGTTAGAAACAGCAACCGTCCGTGAAACTGAGAAACTGTGATAGAAAACATCTTCTGTTACAAATGTCCGTTAGCCGAACTAGTCTGCTATTTATGTCAATCAAAACAACACAGAACTTTATGAAGAGACAGCTTACCTTGTAATACTTGTGAATCTGTTCGGATTCGACGTAAACATTCTTCCTCTCTTTGATTAAGTAGCCGTCCCTGTTCTTCGAAATTTAACTGGACTATGTCCTGTAAAAATATGCCAAAAACTAATTTTTATGTAAAAAATCAGAAACTCCTTTCAACTTCGCTGCAAAGGCAACAATGCATTACAAATGTAGTGAAACACCTCTTTCCATTTCTTAGTACTGTTGATTTTGCTGATGTAAACTATATAGAGGAAAGGTGCAGAGAGCTTAAAGTTTTAATTATTTTACATAATTTTTTATAGGCGACATTATTGTTATCAACTCAAATTAATGCCAACATACAATATAACAATATAACCAAATGGTTTAGCCAATCAGATGTTATGTTACTTTCACAGTCAGAAAATCTTGGAGAATACGACCAAGAACATTCTTGAGAATGGTTGGTGAATACAGACCCAGCTGAGAACCTGCAACACTAAGCGTTTTCAGACTACAAATTTGATATGTGATGGAATGTTAATTTGAAAGTGTAGACTTCATGGATAGGTCGGGGAAAAGGTTGCTCTTCTGACATTTTTTGTTTCCAAAATAATGTCTCTTTTCCCCACCCTGTGTCGCTAAAAAACTGTATAAAGATTTAAGATAGAGTCATTTGGTAAAAGCCTTAGATGACTTTTGACATCATAAGTTTCGGAACCTACGACCTCCCAGTTTCGAGCTAATCACTCTAACAGCACCATTGAGGGGGTTAATCTGTCACAAACTACGAAAAAAAAGAAAAGAACACTTGGTGCTTATCTATATACAAAGAAATCCTTACTTTACCGAGAACCAAAAAAAATCTTGTATTGTCACTTTTTGAAGTAAATCAAGAGTTGGTATTCTTTGAAGTAAATCACAAGTTGGTATTTCGGAATTTGGCAAAACTTGTGGTATCCCGATAATATTTCATTGATTAACGGGGGAATGCCGTCTTTTGAGAAATTCTACCGTTTTCCTAGCGTAAAGGCGGATAAACAATCGGAAGCGTCCCAACAATAAGCCAAGTTTTTTTTTCAGGTTTATTTAAGCAACGCAATTTTAATGTGAGAGTGAACCAGTATGTGAATTAACGTTTGAAATATTTAGGACGACATTAGATCACACTGATCAACGTGAGCCGCGGACACCATGTGTTCTCGGTACACCAGATCGAATTTTCCATGGAAGAACCGGAGGTGGTGTAAGTATTTTTAATTTTTATGGACCTGATTAACCTAGATAGAAATGTTGAATTACAGCAATGTCAAGACGAATGATTGATCTGTTTACACACATACTAGGGAATAATAATACCATCATATAAGCGAGCTGTGGCTTTATGAGCAACCGGGGTCTGATTGTTTTGAAGTTTGTTGCCGATTTTCGGACGAAATCCCCTAACCAGTGTTCATTTTACAAGTATGTATGATAAGATAAATGTATTCCCTAAAGGAACACAAAATTTCACTTAGAAATGTCCATCCAAAGCGAAGATATACGTTTTTGAATGGACCTGGGTAGAGGAAAATATGCTAACAAGACACCATTTTCATTTTCAGAGTATGTACATGGACACCAGATCAGAAAAAGCTTGTGGTAACTGGACACCAACCTTTAAATCATCAATATTTCTGCCTGAAACTCGATGCATGTGCTGTATACCAAGACTATTTTTGTAAACATTATGTCCTTACGGTCCATTACCTGATAAAGAGCATGTTCAACCCAATTTCATTACTTGTAGCACTTGCTTTTTTGAAATATTTGCAATGTTACGGCAATTTACGAAGTAGACCTACGATGCTTGATCACAATTGACCGGTCATTGCCTCCAATGTTGGTGCAAGACATGTTCTTTGTTTTTTGTGTTTCAGTTTTATGAATGGCGTATTAACCCATTACCACGCAATCACGAGCTTTAATGTCCCTGGGACTGAGATGGCTTCAAAAAACATTGTCTATAAAGAAAAACCCTTATCAACTAATACAGAGTGTACAATATTTACCACATTTGGCCTGGTTCTTAGTTTAAATAATTTTCGAATCCGCTTGGCCAACTGCCAGCGGGCTCTTAGAATGGCGTTCAACCCTTCGTACATTTGCATGCGTGCGTTTGTTCGTCTACGCGTTTATTTCTAAAATTTTTATTTAATTGACTTCCCCTCAGAAACTACCAAGTGGAAACCAACAAAATTCAACGTGGATGATTCCATAAATTTCTTTCGAGATACTTCGATCCTTTAAAAAAGATGGCTTATGTGGAAGGAGCTTATAATCCGTGTACGGCGCGTTGTGAAAATTGTAAAATTCGTCATCTCAAAAGAACTCAATCACGAGATTGGCATTGGGTAGCTTTCTATCACATTCCTTCAATAAATTTTGATCTGCTGAAAAACATGGCTTTTGTTGGTGGGACTTATTTTCTTTTTGTGTCATAAAGCGGAAGTACTTGCAGCTCTTTCAATAAATTCATTGATAATGCATGTATGTAGATGTACATGTATTTCATAACACAGATGATCACTGATAATGTTTCATTTTATCCAATATGCAGGGTGATCATGAGATATGAGATATTAATTTTTATTTTTACAAACTTACATAGTTCTTGGAAATGCAGCATTAGTGCTCAGAAATAGTTACAGTACAACCTATAAAGAGGATTGTTAAGAGAAAATGAGCGCTGGCATTTCAATAATAGTTATATACAGGTCGTAAATGATTTTAATTATCTAGGAACAGTTTTTAATTATACTGGCACATTTATTCTAAACAATGAATTCATTACTGGAAAAGGCTTAAAAGCCCTTCATACTCTTATAACAAATACCTGTAAATATGACTTTAAAGTAAAAATTTTATTGCAGCTTTTTGACACTTTTGTAGGATCTACTTTGAATTACGGATGCGAAATAACTGGTTTTTCGAAAAGTAAACAAATAGAAAGGATCCATCTGAAATTCTTGAGATATATACTTAATGTTAAGCAATCAACAAGTACTATAAGTCTTTATGGGGAATTAGGACGATACCCACTTTATATTTCCAGAAATGTTAGAATAATTAAGTATTGGTGTAATCTATTAAAATCTGAAAATATACTTTTACAGCAAATATACCAAGCTATGTTAATTGATTGTAATAATGGTCTTAAAAACTGGGCATCGAATGTAAAGTCCCTCCTAGATACTACAGGCTTTTCTGATATATGGAATACACAGTCAAGTGCTAATCTTAAACCGTTCCCTTTAATCTTCAAAAGACGAATTATCGACATGTTCATACAAAATTGGTCTAGTTGTATAAATAATAATCAATCTACCAGGATATATAAAGATATTAAAGAGACTTTCTGCATAGAGGATTATATTACACTTTTACCTAAACATTTATATAGATTTATTGCAAAAATACGTTTGTCCTCTCATATTTTAAAAGTAGAAACGGGAAGATATGGCTCTCAACGAATCGATTATAACCAAAGAATTTGTAACCAGTGTAATAAAAATGAAGTTGAGGACGAGTTCCATTTTATTCTTATTTGTCCAGCATATTCTGACATACGTAATCAGTTTATTAGACCATACTATAGAAATAGACCAAGCATGTATAAATTAGTTCAGTTATTAAAATCAAGTAATAAAACAATTTTGAAAAATTTAGCCAAGTTTCTGAAAGAGGCCTTTAAGTGCAAAATAACGTTCGAAAATGGATAATTCACTATAAGTACTTTGAAGAACTTTCATCAATTATACAACAGTTCCGGCTTTTTTTTTTTTCCTAACGCCAAGTCTCTTTGATAATTTTTCTGTTTTTTTTTTTCCTACTACTTGTTTCTTTTTGAATTTAACCTTCTCTGTGTGTGTATGTGTGTGTGTGTGTGGGGGGGGGTACATACTTGTGCTTGTGTGGGTGCGTGTGTGTGTGCAATTGTTTGTTTGTTTGTGTTGTTGTTTGTTTGTTTATTTATTTGAATGACCTTGTGTATAAATTGTACTATTTTCATTTTGTGTAACTAGAAACTATGTATAGTTTACGTTACTTCAATAAAGTATCTATCTATATTAATCAATTACCAAAGGGACGGTCAAAAGAGCTTGCCAAAGGCAGGTGCTTGCTATATACAGGTGAATGTCTGTGCATTGTTATTTGTCGGGAACTACATGTATGCTTGTTTATTCAGGTTGCTTGCTTAATACAGGTGGCCAACATGCCAGGTTTTACAGTATTTCGTATTGCTGAAATTTATGGGAGAGGTCATCAGACCCTCCAACAGTGGTCAGTCCAAATTGCAGACTGCCACAGAATTTGCTGTCTAATTCTATTTCTTCGAACGTAATTGTTCTGATACACAGTCTGTTTCGTCATGGTTTTGTAAATAAACCAAAATAAAAAAACCGAAACAGGAAATAGATATGGTTTATTTTTTATAAATGACGAATTTCAGAAAAGATTTAATTTAGTAATTTGCCATGGCTGCAATTAACCTCTCTAATAATTTCCTAACACACTACGTACAAAACTATTTCTGAGCACTAATGCTGCATTTCCAAGAACTATGTAAGTTTGTAACAATAAAGATTAATATCTCATATCTCATGATCACCCTGCATATTGGATAAAATGAAACATTATCAGTGATCATCTGTGTTATGAAATACATGTACATCTACATACATGCATTATCAATGAATTTATTGAAAGAGCTGCAAGTACTTCCGCTTTATGACACAAAAAGAAAATAAGTCCCACCAACAAAAGCCATGTTTTTCAGCAGATCAAAATTTATTGAAGGAATGTGATAGAAAGCTACCCAATGCCAATCTCGTGATTGAGTTCTTTTGAGATGACGAATTTTACAATTTTCACAACGCGCCGTACACGGGAAATAAGCTCCTTCCACATAAGCCATCTTTTTTAAAGGATCGAAGTATCTCGAAAGAAATTTATGGAATCATCCACGTTGAATTTTGTTGGTTTCCACTTGGTAGTTTCTGAGGGGAAGTCAATTAAATAAAAATTTTAGAAATAAACGCGTAGACGAACAAACGCACCCATGCAAATGTACGAAGGGTAGAACGCCATTCTAAGAGCCCGCTGGCAGTTGGCCAAGCGGATTCGAAAATTATTTAAACTAAGAACCAGGCCAAATGTGGTAAATAATGTACACTCTGTATTAGTTGATAAGGGTTTTTCTTTATAGACAATGTTTTTTGAAGCCATCTCAGTCCCAGGGACATTAAAGCTCGTGATTGCGTGGTAATGGGTTAATACGCCATTCATAAAACTGAAACGCAATAAACAAAGAACATGTCTTGCACCAACATTGGAGGCAATGACCGGTCAATTGTGATCAAGCATCGTAGGTCTACTTCGTAAATTGCCGTAACATTGCAAATATTTCAAAAAAGCAAGTGCTACAAGTAATGAAATTGGGTTGAACATGCTCTTTATCAGGTAATGGACCGTAAGGACATAATGTTTACAAAAATAGTCTTGGTATACAGCACATGCATCGAGTTTCAGGCAGAAATATTGATGATTTAAAGGTTGGTGTCCAGTTACCACAAGCTTTTTCTGATCTAGTGTCCATGCACATACTCTGAAAATGAAAATGGTGTCTTGTTAGCATATTTTCCTCTACCCAGGTCCATTCAAAAACGTATACCTTCGCTTTGGATGGACATTTCTAAGTGAAATTTTGTGTTCCTTTAGGGAATACATTTATCTTATCATACACACTTGTAAAATGAACAATGGTTAGGGGATTTTGTCCGAAAATCGGCAACAAACTTCAAAACAATCAGACCCCAGTTGCTCATAAAGCCACAGCTCGCTTATATGATGGTATTATTATTCCCTAGTATGTGTGTAAACAGATCAATCATTCGTCTTGACATTGCTGTAATTCAACATTTCTATCTAGGTTAATCAGGTCCATAAAAATTAAAAATACTTACACCACCTCCGGTTCTTCCATGGAAAATTCGATCTGGTGTACCAAGAACACATGGTGTCCGCGGCTCACATTGATCAGTGTGTAGATGATTTTTTTTTGACTGTGTTGATCAAGGCAAAGGCCCGAATTAATTAACCCATACATGGATCCGTGGAAATCGATATTTGACCAATCAGGTCATCGCATTTATTCTACCCGATGTGCATCGTTGTGTTCTGCCATTTCGGCTCACAAATAAACGATTGTTAACGTTGGAGGGATCCGATACTATTTATTTATTTGTGTTTTTAACGTTTGAATTTAAGAAAAACCTTAAAATATGTGCTTTGCGAGCTTGTACCGCTGACGTGATATCACGCAGAGGCTATAGACAAGTTTGAAAATGATAAAGTCTGAAAATTTAGACTAATGTAAAGAGTTCTGATGAGCGCTGGAAAATGGATGAATTTAAATAATGTTTACCCCTCTGAAAGAGAAAAATTGAAAATAAAGGTAATAAATAGACCTTTGTGAAATACTAATAAAAAGAAAATACGTTTACTTTAATATCTAACCTTGTTCAATAACCTAAACATATCCAAAAAGTGGCCGCGTAACTTGTCACCAATGTTTCAGTTTGACATTAATCTTAACCCATGGTGCATGAAGAATAGGCTAAATGTGTAGATATAGATCAGACTGAAAATTACATGATGTTTAGTCTTAGATTTAAACTACTGCTATTTACAATAAGCACTTCAAATGACGTGTACTTCCTCACTAAGAGTAGATTTCAATTTTAAAAAGGTTTATCTTTTGTACTGGTGGAAATTTAGCTGAATGGGCAACATGTTAATTTTTCTCTTGACACAGCTTTTTCAACCGTTAATCACATAAACCAGAGTTTTAACGACCCGTAGAAAGCTGTTAAAAGCATCGCGGAAAAAGGGGAAAATGCTTGTAACATCCATTTTCCTTTTTTGAGAGTGTTTTGTTCTCTTTCAAAAACAAATTTCAATTTTTGCATCATTTCTTTTCTTGTCTACAAATGTTTGAGGTTGGATTGTTCTAAAAAAATTTGTCATTTGGTGAAGAGTTTGATTGGATTAGCACATCTGCACATTAGCACAAAGGGTGTTTAAGTAAACTGTCAATTGATAGGAAGCGTGTTTGATTGCAAAGCAATTTGCCGCTCTATAAACTTAACCACCTCTTGTCATCAGTATATCATAAGATAAACTACCGTCAATGATATCAACAATTTTTATAACTGACCTGTAACACACTTAGCACATTTTATAATCATCAGACAACCCTTTTCCCCTTAAACTGATATTGAAAATTTTCATTAACTTAAACCTCTCTGTTGAATCAGACAGTCTATAAATTTTTCGAAAGTTTTGTAATTCAGTGTTATTTAATTTAGTATGGTGCTAAAACGACTTTACTAGGCAAACGAAAGCAATCAGTATCAGTACTTCTATAATTCTGTTGCAGAACGGAGATTTTTTTTTTTCCTTTCACATTGGAGTCCGAAATTTTGTTGAAACATGTATATATGTTACATTGTCCGTTGACCCGATAATCCTCCCTTTTAATACATATCCGTGTGTTAATTCTTTCAAGCATCTTTAAATTACTTACCGAGAATTTATCATGGACAGAAATATGCCATTATAATATTTTTTTCCGAAATTTTATTGAGAGAAACATTCATGACAGCACGATTTAAGTAGCCTATCTGCTATACAGTATATGTATTGACAGCGTTTGTTTGTGAGTCCTTGGCAACAGTAACTAAGGTAGTCGGTTTATCTTATCGCCACGGATCCATGTATTACCACACAATCCCTACTTTTGACGCCCCTGAGAAAGAAGTCTGTAGAAAACATTGTTGGAAAAGGAGAAAATGCTGGTGACCAGCATTTTCTCCTTTCCCCACAATGTTTTCTACCTTTCACAAAACACATTTCAAATATTCGGTCACTTTTATTTTGTCGTCTGCAAATGCTTTCGATTTGGACAAACCTAAAATTTTGTCGTTTGGTACTGAGTTAAGGAGTATGTATTATACTCAAGAAATCAATTGCATACATCTGGATACGTAAGCCAGTATCTCTACCTCTGTTCAAAGAGACAAATTTTTTATTTGTCCAAATTTAAAGAATTTGCTGGCATCAATTAAAATGTAGCTTAGAAGTGGAAAATTGTCAGAGAAGAGTAGAAACATGGTTGGAAATGGAGAAAATGCTAGTTGCTAGCATTTCTCTTTTCCCCAACAATGTTTTCAAAAGGCTTCTTTTTCAAGGTCGCTAAAAATGGGGATTGTTAGGTAAGGGAGTAAATACGACAACACCGCATATCTGGAGACAATATCGCATATCTGGAGACAATATCGCATATCTGGAGACAATATCGCCTATCTGGAACTCTGATTACAGATAACAGACTGTTGTCTAGCCAAAGAAATTGTTTAAATCCCATCTGTATACCTAACGTCTAGATACTGCAAGTAATCCACGTTTTCGGGTAATTACGACAGCTGTATCCTAGCTGTAAAGCAAATTAGACTGGAGCAGGATTTAAAGAAACCAGATATAGCATCGTAAAAAATTAATACACATTTTGGTCTAACGATGAAACGGTTCTTAGTGTCTGCCTAGCCTGGCATTCACGTCCTGCACTTTAGTCATTCTAATAAACAAAGTACACAACTATACTAAAACTACAGAAATATGTGTTGTTATTTCCCTTTGTCTAAAATAGAATTTTGACAGACTATGAGAACATTACATCAGTGTATTTGTTTTGCAGTTATGATTAAAGACGTTTTCTACGGTTTTGTGAAAATTTAATCCTTTCATAGAATTTTTCTAATTCTTTCATATGTTGGATAAAATTCAATTTCAAACTCAAAAATAAAAAGAAAAAGGTATGTTGCCGAATTAGATTTTCTGCAAAATGGCTGTTTCTATGGTAATCGTTTGTATCAAAACACCAAAAATGACTATATCTTCATAAAAGGCAGTAATACAGTGCTAGAAAGTTTATTATACAATGCAAATATTATTTTCCATATTTAATATATTATTTCTTGATTCTGTATGGTTGAAATAATAATCTGAATTCATTTTCTTTTTAAAAGATTATTTTTCCTATTTCTTGACTCTCCAAAATATGAGCAAAATCAACATGTAGTCTTCAAATAATTCAAAATTTTGAGAAATTCCTTTCATAGAATTTTCTAATTGTTTGGTATGTACAGTAAAATTTAATGGTAAGTACAAAAATGAGAACAAAAAGATCCTTTGCCGTGTTAGATTTTTTGTAAAATGGCTATTTCCATAGTAACCGTTTAGGGGCTCAGACCGATCGGCACTGTCATGTTCAGTAGACTCTAGTCTCTGAGAAAGTCGATACCGCCGATAGATAGATAGAACTTAAGCTTTAAATAGCCTTTCACAGCAATAGTTGCCTTTGCAGCGATTGTACATTAAGATCAGACTGGTGAAAAACATTTTCTCCCTTTTTTACTGTATTTCTAACCTATCAAAGCCCTAAGTCATCACTTAACTCGTTACCACACAAAATACTTTCAGTTTGGACTAGTCCAAAATTCTGTCGTGTGGTAAAGAGTTAAGATACCCTTTACGACGTAAATCACATTTTTTTTTTTCTATCGGACAGAATTTTTGAAAACTTTTGCAAATAAAAATGTCATCATTTCTCTCAGCTAAAACAATATGCGTCACCTTGCTCGTTTCTGAGAAACTTCCCGTTTACAAGGGTATATACAGTTCCAAGATTCCGCTCATTGTGTATTGGATTTAACTCATTACGAAACGACAATATTATAGACTTGTCCAAATTGAAAGCATTTGCAGACGATAAAATAAAAGTGACTGAAAATTTGAAATTTGTTTTGTGAATGGTAGAAAACATTGTGGGAAAAGGAGAAAATGCTGGTTACCAGCATTTTCTCCTTTTTCCACAATGTTTTCTAAAGGCTTCTTTCTCAGGGGCGTCAAAAGTAGCGATTGTGTGGTAATGGGTTAACAAGCCGTTTTGTAATAGTCAATTAGACAGGAAAATTACCAGAAAACTACACGAATACAGATCATTAAAATGAAAACAGTTCATTTAATTTTGCACAAATAAACATATAAAAGTCTGGCTTTTAGCACGGTAAAAGCATAAATGCTCATGTTATATATAAATAGACAGTTGATTTAAACACAGAGGTAAATATGACCATATTTAGGCTTAATATTTAATAAATACATTATTTTCGTACGGACAGATTTTTCTTGAAATTTCCTCATATGTCTACGGCATTTATCTAAACAATAGGAAAAAGTTAAACCTGCACCTATCCCTACTTATTTCGTCAGAAAACAAGGTTAAAGTTCACTGTGGAAGTTAATATTTTAAGGAAAAAATGCGATAAGGTGTCAGCAGACATTGAGAAAATAGGAATAATTGCTCTTAAGGAGCGATTTCTCCCTTTTCCACATAAATTTTGAAAGTGGATACAGCTTTACTTCCACAGCTTTAAATTTCTTGCTTTTGTTTGCTACAGGGTGTCAACAATACTGGTATTTTGATTATTTCACAGTGAAAGTTGATAGATCCATTTATTTCATGCTTTCCGGTAGGACATCGAGAAATAGCAGTGAAAATATTTTTCGATCTTACACTGGTACAACCAGTGAAAATACCGATTTTCACGTTCTTGTTGCCTAGGTAAATTGCGCGTGCCTAACAACCAGATGGGAAATATGACGCCATATACTTTACATTTCTCGCGCTTGACGTAATATTGTAATGCGTTGCTATGAGGGAGGGGTGCGCCAAGGGGAATAACGGAAAAGAACTGTACTGGCTTTTGATAAAGTTCCTCCCAGAAAGGGTTAAAAGCATGAAATAAATAGAATATTTGCTTTTTTTCGGTGAAAGATCGAAATTTATTTCATCTCGAGAACACCATCGGTAATATTTTCACGAGTGGCGCAGCCACTCGTGGAAATATTACCGATGGTGTCCACTCGATGAAATAAATTTCGATCTTTCACCGAAAGAGACAAATATCCTCTATTTAATCCAATTCAGTAATACTCCCTGGAAAATATTGGTGCTTGTTTCAGTACACCAATAGTATTATAAAAAGTGTGAAAAAAGTTTAAACAATACATAGGTGCACTTTTGATTCACTATCCATTACAAAAACACATTCGCAGCAGGATGCACGCGAACATTTGTGAGATACGTCAATAAGTTGTCGTCTGCAAGTGTTTTTATTTTGATTGCGTTCAAAATTCCTTGTTTGGTAAAGAGTTAAGATACTAGTCGTATCTCATTAAAAGTGTATCGGCATTAATTTTCTTACCTCTTTTTTATCACAATATGATTGACTTAATTCATTTTTAAAGAAAAATTGTCATAGTTTTCTCTGCTCAGCTGTTTGCTCATGTTTTCTTTTTGTAAACTCTTTTTTATTCCATTAGCTTTCTTTGACAGTGAGACGGTATAGTTTTATTTATTATATACTGCAAAGATATTTCACGTGATCTGATTGGATAATATGCTTAGAACTTAGATATCATGTACACTGGCAAAATCAACGTAAAAGCAGTTTCCCTTTCGGGAGCCCCGTATACATGACTACACTGCAACACAACATCCAAAATGGCGAAGACGATCAAGATTAACATCAAGATTATGCGCCAAGCCGCACCTTTATATAGCACGTATTACCAAGGTTTCAGTGAGGTCAATTCCTAGTGACGTCAGTTTTCATCAATTTGGGGCAATCATAAGGAGAATTCTACTTCGTTAGTGTAGCCATTTTTTTAAAACACACACAAAGAAAGGTAAAATTCACACAACAAACGCTGGAATGCAGTATAATAAAATCGTTGTAAGTCAGGTGGCAGGGGACTTGGAAACTTGTTCGCGGCTGTGGTAAATCATATCGCCACTTCGCCACCGGCTTGGGGCGACATGATTCACCGAAGCCGCAAACAAGTTTCCAAGTTCCCTGCCACCTGACCGTATAATTAATACTGTAATATGTTGGTTACCTTTTAAATATATGTCAATCACAGACGCTGAAAAAAAAATGTGGGGGTTTCTGAATGATGGAGATGCCAACTCAGGCCAAAATAGACTTTTATTTTAAATTGAGGTAATATAGATTTTGTCAATAACTCAAATCATTATCTTCCGCTAGATGGCAATCTACAAATACACATCTTATTTGCACATTCTAGTTACAGAACCAGACTACTTTTCAAAACGACACCCGTTACTTTGCATTTCAAAATCAAATAAACGTTTACTCAATAAAACGCTATACCGGTTGAGATTCATTCAGCCATGATCAGCTAACATGTAAAATATACTAAAACAGCCCCAACCTGTCTGGATATTAGCTTCAGTAGAAGTCCTACTTTACCCTAGCATTATAGCATTGGTGATACGTCATACCAGGCAGGTCGAATCTTCGAACATGACAAGGTCTTAAAAATGCACCCTATCTTTCAAAAATGTATGTCCTTCTTTTGTTTATAGCAGAAAAACAGCCAGATACTAGTATTACGTTTTGGTAACACATTAGAACATTTTGTACTTTCTTCTGCGATCTGTCTAGTGCCTTAATTATTTCGATTAATCCTCTTTACTACTGGCAATCATCACATGTCTAATAATGATTATGTATTTGAACAGTCTGTGTTATTTGACGAACCCCTTTTAAGTTTGAAATTAAAACCTATTTTCTGTGATTATGACAAAAGATATCCCCTTTGAAGAACTTTATCTTTGTATCTTGCTCCAGAACATATGATCTCATTCTTTTTTTTAAACTCTGTATACATCATTTTATCATCTGAACTTAATTTATCAAACAAAAAACCCTGACTTTAGGACAAAACGGTGGCATGTGTCCACAAGAACCATCTTGTGCTTTTGAAGGTGGCCCTTCAGATTCTGGGAAGAAAATTTTACAAAAGTACAAAAAAGAAAACAACATCATTTTTACACACTCAAAGCCTTATAATTTCCTTTCATAAAACCTCTACAGTCGAAAACCATCCAACAACAAGAGAAATTAGAGATTTACTATGGCCCAGGTCGACACTGAAGGGAAACACGATGTATTTTTACGTGAGAAACTCGCTCATTTACATACCGGAAATAAACGTACGAAGCTTCAAACATAGCGTCCGAAGAAGATATTACGGAAAATAATATGTTTGTTACGTTATGGAATTTAAGCGTCGTTAGTCACGTGCCAGTCACTTAACATTCTCACAATGTTTGTTTTTTTTTTAATTTCTGGCGCGAAATCTAAAATAGCTTAAAAGGCTACATAGCCTTTTAAGGGAATACCGTAAAATTTTCTTTTGGTAATTTTATGATTCTTAATTATTAATGATTTGTATTGTTGTTTTTTTTTTTCATATAAATTTCACTGATATATATATATTTTTCAATTTGGTGTGATGTGAAAAATCTAATTATTTACCTTTCAGACCCTATTGACGAAACTTTTAAAAACACTGGAGACAGAGAAAAGGCTGGTCACCAAAATTTTCTCCATAATCCCATAACGACCTCTCCCCCTGCACAGATATCGTTGGTTTACGTCAAAAACCTCGTAAGTACAGCTTGTTTCATGCTGTCCTTACGAGGTTTTTTAGGTAAATCGACAATATATCACATCATCTGAGACACATTTACTGTGACTTCTGCAAGTGCTTTCAGTTATGGAAATTGTCGAAATTCTAAATATTTGTTGTCAGGTACTGAGTTTGATAAATGGCTTGCGACATGCGAAAAAGGGCTTTCGGATATTTGCGTAAAGTGTCGTCTCGGATCAGCCTGCGCGGACTTGCGCAGGCTAATCCAAGACGGCACTTTACGACTACATTAGATTTTTTACTACAATAGACTTGCGCAAGACAGAAAATTACATAAAAACGAAAAGTGCCGTCTCGGATTAGCCTGCGCGGACTGCGCAGGCTGATCCGAGACGATACTTTACGCAAATGCTCGAATACTCCTTTTCGCGCGTTGCAAGCCAAATGGCAAATACTCTATTTCTTTTACTCATCCAACATTCCGTTCGCAGTAGAGGATACAGAGCTCGATTTATTGGCATGGAAGAAATAAAGATAACTTTACGTAATTGTTGCCAATGATGAATGGCATTTCTACTATCTACAGAGTAACACGGTAGTTGAACTGTGATAAATGATACGTCCTACTTGAGTCGTATGAAAAGGGGGGTTTGTTAATGAATTTGCAAAACGTTCCGATTCATGCCAGCATGCGCATTCCGCGCATGCTGGCTTGAATCGGGACGTTTTGCTATCGGCATTTTTTTTTTTGTGTAACAAAAAAAGCATTCTACCCCAATAATCCATCCACACAAATTGGATATATGCTGAGCGGCGATTTCCTTGGCGATTTCCTTGGTGTTATATTCTTTGAAGATGAATTCAAACCTCCTTTTTTCCCGAACGTCGCTCTTCTGTATTATCAATGACATGTCAAATATGACCTTCTGCAATCTTCCTGGCATTTAACTTCTGGCAGATGGCAAACTTCGCTCGTGTTAAACTTAGCTGAACTTCGTTTGTTTTCGAAAGTTCATTGCCTGCTCCGTAGATCGGTGAAAATTTCGTTTGGTGTTGAATGAGGGCCGGCTCGTTTCGGATCGAAATACAATTCGTTTCACAAACATAGAGAGACAGAGAGACAGAGAGACAGAGAGACAGCGAGACAGACAGATAGAGAGATACAGAGAGAGAGAGATAACCTGTGGCAGTACGGACCCTGACATGTGAACAGACAGACAGACAGACAGATGAACTATGGCAGTACGAACCGTGACGTGTGAGCAGACAGACAGACAGACAAACAAACAGACAGACAGGCATATCCTTACCTCACTTGTAGGCCTTTCTGAGTAGATACCAATTTTCGTACATACTGCTGGCGCATTCGACATCTGAAATACAGATGAAAACTATACTAAAGATTTTTTCTGTTTTCATTCCTTGACCCGCTAAGTGCCCTTCACATTTTGTTATCGCTTGTAAACCATGTAGGTTACAGACCGGCGGTTTGGAACATGCAGTCACATCTAGAATTCATATCGTCGGTTAACTTCAAAACCCTCGTAACTACAGCTTGAAACAAGCTGTAGTTGCGAGGTTTTTGAAGTAAATCGACGACGTTGTCTGCATTTTTTAAGGGCGGGGAGAAGCGGGCGGCGAAAGAGGTAACTATGTAGACCTACTTATGTCACATTTGTATGTTAACCTAACCCTTTACCATATAATCCCGACTTTTAACGATCCTAAGGCGGAAAGCTTCAGAAAAATGTGGGTAAAGAAGAAATTTCTAGTAACCGACAATTTCCTATTTCCGCATGATTTACCCTGCACTTTGGAATTCACATTTAAAATTTTTGTTACATTTATTTTGTCATTTGTAAATACTTTCAATCTGGACCGGTCTACGATGTTGTTCATTTAGTAAAGAGTCAAGCATTTCTCAACTAAGTCATTACAGACAGTAAAAAAGGATATAATTTCGAAACTGATACTTGTAACGAGCTGTGGTTTCCTGAAATGACATACAGCTGGTAAGGAACCCCTTTTCGGCATGTCTACGGTGTTTATAATTCAAAAGGACGAAACATACATGTAAGTGTCAACTTCCGGCAATGATTCTATTGCGACTCTTTTCACCTTAACTCTTAAGCTGCCAAACGCAATTTACTGCCCTTTTTGTGGACAGTGTAAGGAACTTGCAGTCTGGGTCCGTACTGACCAAACATTCTTAAAAACATTCTTAGTCTTATTCTTCAGAATTTCGTCAATGTGAAAGTAACAGAACTTCTGATTGGCTAAACCATTTGGTTTAGCCAATCAGAAGTTCTGTTACTTTCACAGTTAGAAAATCTTAAAGAACTAGACAAAGAATGCTGTTAAGAATGGTTAGTGAGTAGGGACCCTGATCTTTGATCTGCCTGAAGGTAACAGAACTTCTGATTGGCTAAACTAAATGGTTTAGCCAATCAGAAGTTCTGTTACTTTCACAGTTTGAAAATCTTGAAGAACAAGACAAAGAATGCTGTTAAGAATGGTTAGTGCGTAGGGACCCTGATCTTTGATCTGCCTGATAAGAACAAGTCGTTCCCCTCCCCCTTCCAACCCCCCCCCCCCGACAAAAAAAAAAAAAAACCCACACACACACACACACGCTCACACACAGAAATCGCAAATGTGGCATTTTTACTATCGGCTTATAAAGCTTCATTCACATGAAAATTTAGGAGAACATGGCACGGTGACTGGCACGGTGACCCTACTCCAGCTGCAAAACTTCTCCCTATTGCAAAAAAAAAAAATCTTAATTTCGAGTAATTACGACTGCCATATCCTCGTCGTATAGTAAATGAGATTAGGTATACGGGACTCAAAGGAAAGTCTAGAAATAGCATCGTTAATATTAATTTTACATTCCTGTTGAACGATGAATCTGCTTCTGGTGTCTGGCATCTTCATTTTCTCCTCTTGGTTGTACAAATAAAACACTATTACGGTATTAACCCTTTCCCAAACAAGCCCTTGTTTTTACGTGTCTGCAGTACAAGTCTTTTGAAAACACTGTGGGAAAAGGAGAAATTGCTCGTAACGAGCAATTTCTCCTTTTCCCACAGTGTTTTCTACCCATTTAGAGAACTTTCTGCCATTTTTATCAAATTTGAAATTGTTGTCAGCAAACTCTTTCAGTTTCGAGGAGTCTAAAATTTGTGGTTTGGGAAAGGGTTAAGATTAAAAAGAAAAGAAAACTTTGAATAAAGATTAGGAAGACTGAGATCTTATTTCGATTTTTAATCAGTAACCTTTTACCTGACAATGCCAACTTTTGACACTCCTAGGAAAGAAGCCTTTTGAAAAAAAAAAAACTTGTGGGAAAAGGAGAAAATGCCGGTAACCAGCATTTTCTCCCTTTTACCACAATGTTTTCTACCCTATTAAAAAAAATTGCACCATTTGAGCCACACTGAAATTGTCGTCTGCAAATACTTTCAATTCAGACAAGGCTAAAATTTTATCGTCTGGTACAGGGTTTAAAAGAATTTACGTCTTTTCGCATACCGTATGATTAATTAATTAATCAATTAATTTAGATGCCAACAAAAATGTTATTTTGGACCGTTTTTCTGTTAAACAAGTGGAATGAAACTTCTAAGTCGATAGCAAAAACAAAAAGTTTTACTATTTCAAAGCTATTTTTAAGGGGAAAATATGTCCCCTTATCGAACAGAGTGGATCAAAGATCAGACTGCACGTTTTATGCAGTCTGATCTTGATCTACACTGTGCGCAAGAGGTCAGTCAGTCGAACTTAGCAGATTAAGGGTTAAGAGCTGTTCAAGTGGAAAAAATGTATCCCTTAATCAAATGACTTGCAACACGAAAAAAGGGGCATTCAAATAGTTGCGTGAAGTGTCGTCTCGGATCAGCCTGCGCAATCCGCACAGGCTAATCCAAGACGACACTTTACGACTACAACAAATTTTTTCAAACAATAGACTTGCGCAAAGGAGAAAATAATACAAAAACGGAAAGTGTCGACTCAGATCAGTCTGTGCAGACTGCGTAGGTTGATTCGAGACGACGCTTTACGCAAATGTCCGAATACCCCCTATATCGTGTGTTGTAAGCCAAATCCCATGATTTGTCGACCCCCGATGAAGAAGATTTTGAAAATATTGTAGGGGAAAAAAGAGAACATGCGGGTAATTAGTTATTTTTTTACCTTTTCAAAGACAGATCTCCTCATTTGATCTAAATCTTTCTTTTGTTGACACATGCTCTAAATTTGGAGAAGTCTAATTTTTTTTCCTTGGAAAGAGCTAATTAACCCATTACCACAATATCCCTACTTTTGACGACCCCGAAAAGAAGCCTTCAGAAAACATTATGGGAAAAGGAGAAAATGCTGGTAACCAGCATTTTCTCCTTTTCCCACAATGTTTTCTTTCCTTCGCAAAACAAATTTTATATGTTCAGTCACTTTTTTATTTTGTCGTGTATAAGTGCTTTCGATTTGGACAAACCTTAAATTTTGTAGTTTGGCAACGAGTTAACCCTTTCACTACAGAAAACTGCGAAATCGAAGGATAAGTGCCCCAAAATGAAGCTTAACCCTTTCCAAAACAATCCCCGGTCTTTACGACTTTGTGATAAAAGCCTTTTGAAAACATTGTGGGAAAAGGAGAAAATGCTGGTAACCAACATTTTCTCCTTTTTCCACGATGTTTTCTACACAATTCAATTCAATTTTTGAGTTACGTTTATTTTGTCATCTGCAAGTGCTTTCAATTTGGACCAGTCTAAAATTTGGTCGTTTGGTAAAGACTTAAGATAACTATCAGAGATAACGAAATTTGTCTCTGAGAGATTTGAAAATATTGATGAAAAAAAAAAAGAGAAGATGGTGGGAAAAAAATGAAGTATGCCGTTGGAAAAGAAGAAAAATGCTAGTTTTTTTTAAAAAACAATATTTTTTTCTCAGATTCGTTAACACTAGGGAATATATATAATCTTTATTAAAGTCTCATTCATGAACAACAATATTTACAACTGATATAAAAGACATGGAAGTATATGTACATGACCATTCTATATAGAATTATAAGAGACTATCATAAAAACAATGCATAAAATATTCTACATATTCTACTTTAGTGGTAAAATTCAGTTGCGGATTTTACCATAAAACATAATTTTTAAAACGTATTTAAAAACTACAGATTATGGCTAGTTTCGTGTTGTGGTCTTCGGATCGCTCGGATACTATCCTGGGATATTTGTTATAAATCAGCAGCTGAATCTTGTAGAGGTAAAAAAAAAAGAGCATGGAGATAAGAAATATTGTTATTTACTGATAAAAAATTACCTTAGCTTAAGAATGTCTAGGCAGGTTTTGGCACAAAATTTTATCAGATACTGATTGGATAATAAAAGACTTAGTTGATCTGGTTTGCTTAGAGATAAAAAGTTCGGTTTAATTTCTACTGCTTTTAAAAATAAACTGGTTCTCAGATCATTGTAAACATTGCATTCTAATAAAACATGTGACTCATCCTCGACTGCACTACAAAAGGGGCATTTACGTTCATTCAATTTCAGGTTCTAGGGATTGTTCGATAAAAGGTAAGCAGTGCGGTCCGTCAAACACAATTATGCATTATACTCGACTTTTCATAAAAACGACCTGTCCATGCATGACAGTTATAGCCATGTAAATGGCAGGTAGCAAACGCATAAATGGAATGTGCGGATGTTTTATGTTCCGAACGCTGTCCAGAGCCAATCAAGCAGACCTCTCCAACAGTGGTGAGTTTAAAAAGCAGACTGCCACAGAATTTGCTGTCTAATTCTATTTCTTCTAGGAAAATTGTTCTGATACACAGTCTGTTTCGTCATGGTTTTGTAAATAAGGCGAAATTAAAAAAAAAAACGAAACAGGAAATAAACATGGTTTATTTTTATAAATGACTAATTTCAGAAAATATTTAATTTAGTAATTTACCATGGTTGCAAATAATCTCTCTAATAATTGTAGGGTTTTTTTTATTAAGCAAACATTCCAAGCGGAAGAAAAAGTTTTAAAAGATCGTTAAAAATGAGAAAGAAGACCGCTGGACAAGAACATGCAACTTGAAAACGCGACAAGAAGGTCAAATTACCGTCATGTATAGCATATGAGGTTTGTTCGTGGCGGCTTTTTTACTCGTTTGTTTACATGTACAAAAATATATTGGAATTGAAAGCCAATAAACTGTTTGAAAACATTGATGCTGACCTCTCCTGGCTCCTTTTTTAAAGAAGCCAAGTGCAGTCTGATCTTAGCTTACACTCTTTGCTTCTCTATCACTGGTTTCAACAGATAAATCCCCACGGTTTTATTTTGCCTATAATAAAATATTACCTTGTCGGATATTATTCATATCTAAGACTAGGCTGCAAATCATACGATGATGAACCGAGTTAACCCTTTACCAAACAATCCCTGGTTTTTACGTCCCTGAGATAAAAGCCTTTTGAAAACATTGTGGGTAAAGGAGAAAATGCTGGTAACCAGCATTTTCTCCTTTTCCCACAATGTTTTCTAACCCGCTGGAAACCAATTTCAATTTTTCAGTTATGCTTACTATGTCGTCTGAGAGTCTTTTCAATTTGGACCAGTCTAAAATTTTGTTGTTTAGTAGAGTTTGGAAGCCTAAGAGTTAAATACTTTATCTAAGAATCCCCAGTTTTGAAGAAGCCGACAGAGAATGCTTTTGAAAACATTTAGGGACAAGGAGAAGATGCTGGGAACCAGCCTATTCTCATTTCCCCGCAAAGTTTTCCGCTCTTTCTAAAAACTTTTCGTCATTTTTCCAGCAGTTTTTCCTCTGCCGATGGTGCCGACCAATTTCGAGACAAACTCTATAAGCTTAGCAATATACCGGTATGATTGGCCGTCTGCGAGTGACTCAAATATACCGACAAGTTTTAACGAGTTTTTATCGACCTTGAAGTAATCACCTTTTTTCCCATAATGTTTTCCACTATTTCCAATATGAATATCGATATTAGAGTAAAATTTATTTTGACGTCTGCAAATGCTTTGAAATTGGACCAGTCTAAAATTTTGTCGTTAAAAGGTAATAGGCTGACTTTTTAATAGAAAAAGTCAATCCCAACACAATATTTTCAGAGATATAAAATCTTACCTTCTTATTGTTCAGTCCTGTTTACTTTGAACGATAATCTGTGTTCACTATTTCATATGTGTTGGTATTTTTTTCACAAAAGTTAAAACGTTGGTTGAATGTCTACTTCCATTTAGATCTTCACATACGTTTTTGTATGCGATTTATATTTATTATTCTTTGGTCTGCACATTTGTTGAAATTATTATTTCATAAACAAGTTTTGTTTGACCGTTTTTTCCACTATTACAATAGTTTATGTTTTCGTTAATTTCACTCCACTATATAAATGTTTATAAATAATAATATCAAAATGCCATCGTGTAAAACTAAAACAGAAACGGGACAGCAACACCTATAAAACCACATAAACCAAGGGAAAAACCAGACCATCTTATGTAATTATTTTTTAAATCTGCGATCCTATAATAACATATATACCTTTACCTCCTTTTCATCCCCCACCCCATTTCCATACCTATTTTACATTTTGATTATATTTCTTTTTCTTTTCAAACATTCGGTAAGTTTTTCCCCACAGGTTATTCATTCTGAACTTATTATTGCCAGAAAAATATTCACGCCGTACCTTTATTCATGCACACGTATAACTGAACAGGATATAAGTATAATATTTTTTTCGATTACTAGGAAATATCCAATGACTAATCGCGAATCAAATGCTCTGCATCCGCAAAGCTTATATATCTTACACTGTCGATCATTTATCAGATTTGTGTTCTTCATAGTGTGGTCTTTGAAAACAACTTCTGCAAAATCACATCAAATTATCATCCTCATTTTCATGATCAAATACGCAAAATCTAGCTAGTACTATTTAACCCTTTCCCAAACAAGCCCTGGTTTTTACGTGCCTGCAGTAAAAGTCTTTTGAAAACACTGTGGGAAAAGGAGAAATTGCTCGTAACGAGCAATTTCTCCTTTTCCCACTGTGTTTTCTATCCTTTTTGAGAATTTTCTGCCATTTTCTCCAAATCAAAAATTGTCATCTGCAATTAACTCTTTCGGTTTGGAAGGGTCCAAAATTTGTCGTTTTGGAAAGGGTTAATAGTCTATCGAGAACATTTTAGTAAGATGGAAAGTAGAAAGATGACACGCAGTCTGCACACTACAGACTATATTGATCATTTTATCCATTATTCGTCATGGTAATTCGATGTACCGCACACCAGTTCAAATGACGCTAAGATAAAACAGAAAATTACTGGTTTTAATGTAAGACCTGTGTAATGGAAAACAGCTATTTCCACTAAAATATCATCATGCAAAATTAGCTATAATTAAAAATGAGTATTAGTGAACTACTTTCACCTTTTCATTTTTTCCATTTTTTCCTTCTTTGAATTATCATTTATAAATCTAAAACCGCTATATTCTCGATTGAAAAAGAGATAATAATTACCTCCCTTTTTAGAAAACAAACAAAAGTATCAAAAAATAGTTTTAAGATAGACATAAACGGAATTTCTGATTCGTTAGAAATGTGCAAAAATATTATTTCTGCATGAATTCTTATTTATCCTTATTTAACAACCAATTAGAATTTTTGCCAAATGTTCACCGGAAGTGATTTACACAGGTGTTACCTTAACTATCTGAAAACAGTGTGAAAAAAAAGGGGATTTTTGTTTGTGACAAGAAACCGATGCTTTTTTTCACAGTGACGAAAAAAATTCCTGCCAAAAAAACTCATAAAAATGAACTTTTACAGCCGACGGTACAAATCCAAAGTTGTGATTTCGAATAACCGATACTTTTTATCGGGGAAAAACACGGCCGTATGGTACATTGTAGAGACAAGATTAAACTGAATCTTTACTCTTTACTACACAATCCCGACTTTTAAGGACCCTGAGAAAGAAGCCTTTTGAAAACATTGGGAAAAGGAGAAAATGCTGGTAACCAGCATTTTCTCCTTTTCCCACAAAGTTTTCTACCCTTCCCAAACCAAATTTCATTTTTTTTGAGACAGATTTATTTCGTCTGCAAGTGCTTTCAATTTGGACGAATCTACAATTTTGTCGTTTGGTAAGAGTTAAGTGCATCCACACTGCTCACAAACGCAAATGAAATGAAAAACACACACACAAATAATTTATTTTAACTAAAGCATAGATCTGTCTACGATTAAAATTCTAATTTCCATATTTACACTTTGGCGCCTAGGGCAATTTTTGATGTACATAGAGTAGATCAGACTGCCAGAAAAATTCAGTCTGATTTCAGTTAATAAACATGGTCCTTTTTTGTGCAGTGTTTCAAACCCATATGGAGTGCAACACTCAAAAAGGTGCATTCGTCCATTTGCGTAAAGTGTCGTCTCGGATTAGCCTGCGCAGTCCGCGCAGGCTAATCCGGGAAGACACTTTACGACTACATTAGATTTTGTGCTACAGTACACTTGCGTAAAACAGAAAATCACATAAAATCGACAAGTGTCGTTTCGGATTAGCCTGTACGGACTGCACACGCTGATCTGAGGCGACACTTTACGCAAACGTCTAAATGACCCTTTTCGCGTGTTGTAGGCCATATAAAGACTCGAAATTTGTCAAAAGAACAATCCACTACATCCATGTTACTTCAAGAGTGTTGTCACAGATTTTATCATTTGCACACCGTAAGCGAAAAACAGGGGCATTTTGCGGATGGTACAGATCGAAACCAGACTGTATAATAATTGGTGTGCAACACGCGAAAAGGGACACTCGGACATTTGCGTAAAATGTTGTCGCGCGGATCAGCCTGTGCAGTTCGTGCAGGCTCATCTGAGACAGAACTTTAAGACTTCATTAGATTTTGTGCTACAGTAGACTTGCTCAATACAGAAAATTACATAAAAACGGAAAGTGTCGTTTCGGATTAGCCTGCGCGGACTGCGCAGGCTGATCCGAGACGACACTTTACGCAGATGTCCGAATGTCTTTTTTCACGTGTTGCAGGCCAATTATGTAAAGGCTTATTTTTTTATCTATACCGTCAGTTTTCATAGTCCAACCTACGGGATTAAAATTTTACTAAATTTCAGTTGACAGTTATCGGCAGAAGAACAGTTTGATTTTTTTACGGTTGGCACTGAAAGAGATTCTGACATAATTATTCCAATTATGTTTTAACTATCCTTTTGAAAACCACAAGTGTCGAGCATACGATGTATTTCACAACTAATAGCGTTTTGCATGTTGAGTGAGTTTATTTATAGAGTACGAAGCGCGTGTCGTCGTAACGTATGAATTCACTGAACTCTTAACTTTTTGTATGCCTTTTTAACTCTAAGAGTAAACTAATGTCATCGAAAAAAATATGCTTTATGTTGAAATATATACTACATTGAAGAAAAATAACAAAACATCGTGACAAATTAATCAGTTGTTCTTTTTGATACAATGAAAAAAAAAATATTATTATTTAAATCTGTACTAAAAAGAGTCATCCGCAAGTCAGTCGAGTTTCATCAATTTCATAAAAGGAATGGAAAAGCCATCGTCTCATTATATTCATCCAAATAAGTTTGTCTATTTAACCCTTTACCTCATAAGGCATTTCTATGTTATCTCTAATTGACCCTAAATAACAGCAAGGATGAAGCCGTTTCTTATGTGCAATTATGACACCTTTTGATAGTGTAGAAAACACTGTGGCAAAAGGTGAAATTGCTCGTCACGAGCAATTTCACCTTTTGCCACAACGTTTTCCAAAGGTTCCTACAAGCAATGCGTAGAAATGAGTATCTATGGAGTAAAAGTTTAATTCCGCGTGAGATGTTATTGAAATTAGAGAGGAAAACGAGATCAGAGAAAAAGCAAATCTGAAAATTTCTGTCTGTATGCTGATTATAAAAGTCTCTACTTAAAGGGTCATCCCCAAGTCAGATGAGTTTCACCAATTTCATAAACGAAAGGCTATCGTCTCGATATATTTATCCAAATAAATGTGTCTATTAAACGCCGCGTGAGATGTTATTGAAATTTGAGAGGACAACGAGGTCGATGTGACAGCAAATCAAGAAATTTGAAATTTTCAGTCTGTATGCTGAATAATGCCGTGTTCTCCATTACCATTTCAATAAATTTCACGACGGCGAGTGCTCTTCTCAATGCTTCCCTTGAGATTCTTTACCATACATACATACATACATACGTGCATGTATGTAACATACATACATGCATACATACGTACATACATACATACATACATACATATATACGTACATACTTACCTACATACATACGTACGTACATACATACGTACATACGTACATACATACATACATATATACGTACATACATATAAACATACATATAAACATACGTACATAAATACATATATACGTACATACGTACATACATATATACATACGTACATACATACATATATATGTACATACATACGTACATACATATAAACATACGTACATAAATACATACATACTTACATACATACATATATACGTACATATATACGTACATACGTACATACATACATGTATACGTACATACGTACATACATACATTTTATTTATCGGCAATACATTTTGCCTCTGTCATACCCAAAAGGGTATGTCAAAGACAGGTATGAAAAATACAATACATCTTAAACCCTTTCCCAAACAATCCCTGGTTTTTACAGGTCAGGAATAGTAGCCTTTTCAAAACATTGTGGGAAAAGGAGAAAATGCTGGTAACCAGCATTTTCTCCTTTTCCCACAATGTTTTCTACCCTGTCATAGACAGAAATCATCTTTTCAGCAAGAGTTGAACTGTCGTCTGCAAATGCTGTCAATTTGGTCCAGTCCAAAAATTTGTTGTTTGGGAAAGCGTTAACATGATAAGCGAAACAGTTACCAATACTCCGCACACTCTCCTTCCCAAACCACTGGCTACTTTCTCACTTAAAAATCGATGAAACAACGTAAAGAAATAAATCTTAACCCTTTACCGCACTATAGAATTTTAGACCTGTCCGAATTGAAAGCATTTGCAGATGACACTTTTGATGCGGCCCATATGGAAATATATTCCTTGATAGGGTAGAAAACATTGTGGGAAAAGGAGAAAATGCTGGTAACCAGCATTTTCTCCTTTTCCCCACAATTTTTTCAAAAGGCTTTTATCAAAGGGTTGTAAAAACCAGGGATTGTTTGGGAAAGTACTTATTTTAGTATTCATGCAAACATGCAAGTAGGATAGCTAGTGTTAATTTTCTGATCCTCTCATGTCCAAGAGGGTTTCTGTTTTATGATTATTCCATTATGAGATTTGTTGCCAACTTCCTGCAGCCAGTCTTCTTTACTGGTGTCTTGGGCGAAACACGGAATGGATCGGAAGAGCACTGCCGCAACTTTATTCCCAATTCTTTTTTTCCCAATTGAGAAATTGCTTTTAAAGCCGTTCTTTATAACCGAGGAATTGTTTTGAAAAGATGTTTATTATATTCGATACGTTGTTTTAAAGGTGGGTTTCTAGAATTTTCACATCCCACCAAATTAGAAAATATTTATATCACTGAAATTTATATGAAAAAAACAATACAAATCATCAATGATTAAGAATCATAAAACTACAAAAAAAAAAATTGATAGTATTTCCGTAAAAGGTTACGTAGCCTCTTAGGCTATTTTTAGATTTCCCGCCAAAAATAAAAAAAGCATTGTGGGAATGTCAAGTGACTGGCACGTGACTAATGATGCTGAAATTCCATAACATAACAAACATGTGGTTATTTTACATAATGTCTTCTTCAGACGCGATGAATGAAGCTTCGTCTGTCTATTTCCAGTGTGTAAATGAACGAATTGCTCATGTAAAAATAGATCCTGTTTCCCCTCGGTATCGACCTGGACAGGAGTAAATTTCAAATTTCTCTTGATGTCGGATGGGTTTCAACTCCTGGGGTTTTATAAATGAAAATTATAAGGCTTTTGGAGTACAAGGATGATTTTTTAGTATTTTTGTAAAATTTTTGTCCCAAAATCTGAAAGGCCACCTTTAAAATAGAGTTGTTAATAATGGAGATATTGTATTGATAACCTAGCGATTGTTTTATTTTGTCCCTCTTATTTACAAAGATTTTTTTTTTTTTAAAATGGCGCTCTTTTCTTCCCAATCGAGAAATTGCTTTTAAATACCGTTTTTTACATCCGAGGAATCGTTTTTAAAAGGTATTTATTATAAAAGAGATCGTACATTGTTTAAAAATGGAGTTGTTCATAATGGAGATATAGTTTTGAATATCCTCGGAACCCAGGTTTGAAGCATTACGTTAGTCTCGATTACGGAATGAATCGAAACTGGGTCACGCAGGATGGCTTTCAACTGGCATTTTTTTGTAACCGAGACTGTGTTTTGAAATGGTGTTCTTCAAAATCAACATATTGTTTTTAAATGGCGTTCTTTATAATCGAGAAAGCGTTAAATAGGCGTTATCATAGAGATATGCTTTGATATGGCCTTTAACCCTGTTATGTAGATAGGATATACAGTGACCCGTTTTCAGAATATTTTAGAAACTTGAAGAACATATATTGGTTTTTTATTGCGTTTATTTTTAGAAAACAAAAAAGGTTGTCAGTAAACAAGCTGTTTACTAATCCATGATGTTATCTTTCTAGAAAAAGAAAAACTAATCTAGAGTTTTCCAAGCTGACATAAAAAAGAGTGACCTACTTGGTGAATGTAGATTATGAAGTTAGACTTGTGGCTTGGAGGATACAAACTTAGTGAAAAGTATTGGATTTAACTTGGGATACAGATCTGTAAGTTGTGATAACTTTATTTTTGATACAGGTTGCTCATATCTACTTACAAATTAACCCTTTCCCAAACGACAAACTTTTGGACTGGACCAAATTAAAAGCATTTGCAGACGACAATTCAACTCTTGCTAAAAAGATGATTTCTGTCTATGGTAGGGCAGAAAACATTGTGGAAAAAGGAGAAAATGCTGGTTACCAGCATTTTTTCCTTTTCCCACAATGTTTTCAAAAGGCTATTATTCCAGACCCGTAAAAACCAAGGATTGTTTGGGAAAGGGTTACACTATTGTTAATTTAGGTTTTAGGAACCAGAATTTTTCATTCTTTTTGTAATCTGAACCGAATTCTTGATTTTGAGGGACTTATTCTATTCCTTGTTATATGGTTAAAAATGACAAAATTTCATTCAAACTTAAAAATCCTACTGCGCTCTTTTGTCTTTGTTCACTAATAAGCATTGTTAATTGTTAAAGGCTTGTTGCTGGTTTTCTTTCTTGTTACGTTTGGCTCGTAATACCCTTTATACGAAATAATACAATACAATACAATACCTTTATTCACTCTGTTCCTTTTACAGAAAACAAGAGGTAAATGTACATGAAACCAATTTTAACGAGGCAAAAATTGTATAAATTTAGACAAACATAGTTCGAGTTCGTAATGTAAAGGGGAGAGAGAGAGAGAGAGAGAGAGTGAGAGAGAGAGAGAGAGGGTTGTCTTACTATTAATGATAAGTTGCAGAGATTAGTATATTTACTTTTACATCAGTTAAAAGGAGTTTATGATGATTTTGATAAATTTACACAAATTTACAATTTCAGAGCGGTCTGTAGAATTTACTAGACGTTCAAATTTAACGACATTATGTCGCTTTGAAATTATTTTAGAAATTAATTTTTTTCTTTGATCACTGAATGAGTTACACTCAAAAATATAGTGATACTCATCACCAATGGAACTGTTACAGAGGTTGCAGATTCGTTCTCTGGTTTCAAGATTTGACCATCTTCCTACTTCAATAGGTAGTCTATGATAATTAGTTCTAAATTTTATCATGTATTTCAAAAGTGCAGGAGGAGTCTGAATTAAATATTTTTCCAAACAGGACGTTACATCAATATTCACAAATCAATTTTTATGCTGTGCGTATCCCAGACCCATAAAGAATGGCCATGAGACAGACTGTCGGTTTAGGATTTAGGAATTACGTTTATATAGGACGGCTGATTAAACCTTTCAGCGTCACAGAAGAAAACGGGGTGGAAAGTGCAGTCTATTGTTGATCGTTTCCTTTTGCTTGATCAGTTCACCCTAAACTGCAAAATATTTTTGAATGTCAGTGGATTGAACTTTCAGCCATTGTAAAAGGTCGCACACATACATTTGAGTCGTGCTCTTTTAACCCTTTACCCCATAAGGCATTTCTTTGGTATCTCTAATTGACCCTAAATAACAGCAAGGATGAAGCCGCTTCTTATATGTACACGACACCTTTTGATAGCATAGAAAACATTGTGACAAAAGGTGAAATTGCTCGTCACGAGCAATTTCACCTTTTGCCACAATGTTTTCCAAAGCTCCTTCAAGCAATGCGTAGAAATGAGTATCTATGGAGTAAAGGGTTAAAGCAGGATTTAAAGTTTCTGCAAAAAATGTCAAACCGTGCCAGCCTGCGCAGTCTGCGCATGCCGACATGGGTCGAAAGTTTTTGCTGTGGATCAATGTTCTGCTTGTTAGAGGACAGGTTTATATCATGATTGGGTTGGTTGTTAGACAGAATGATATCTATAAATACATTATTAGTTGTACGGTCAGGTGTCAGGAAACCTGGAAACTTGTTCACGACTGTGGTTAATCATGTTGCCCCGAGCCGAAGGCATACTGCAAAGTTATACCTTTCCAAAGCGTATTGAGCGAAATTTTCCTTTTTTATAGTCTCACGAATCGAGAATGCTGACGAAATAGAAATTCCCCTCTGAGTGCCCCAATTAAAAAAAAGCTGACGTCACTAGGAACTGACATCACAAAAACGTGCAGTTTCGTGCAGTCTGGTGATCGATAGACGCCGCCATTTTGGATGTGGTGTTGCATATGTAGTGATGTTTAAGAGGCACTCAAAAGGGAAACTGGTTTTACGTGGTTTTTGCCAGGGTACGTGATATATATGTTCCCGGCATGATAACCAATCAGATCACGAGAAATTTCTTTGCAGAATGATAAAGTTAATTGATAGCATGTTTTGTATAGCACATCACGGAGATGCATTAAACTACCTTTTTAATCTTCAAGGTTTTCTAAATTTGTAAGTAACATAACTTCTGATTGGCTGAACCGAAAGGTTCAGCCAATCAGAAGTTGTGTTACTTTCACATATAGAAAATTCTGGAGAATAAGACAAAGAACGCTCTTCAGAATGGTTGGTGAATACGAGTCCTAGTCAAATGACTACCTGGAGGACAGTCAAAGAGCTGTGTTTCTTTTTTACTGTCTATCTATCGGAATAAGCAGAGGTAATTTAAAAAAGTTTTTTTAAACATTTTCTCAGAAATGCAAAATCTTGTTATTATATGTCGGTAGCTAGCAGAACTTGACACGGGGTCGCTGATTACATTCCAAGCTGCGCAAATTTATTTCCGAGTATTGATGATATAGTCAGTGCGATAGTGTTCTTTCCTGTCTCACCGCCGGCCGTTGTTTCAACGATGGCTATGCGGGGAAGCAGCCACTGGTTTAGACTGATTTCAGTCCGTTAAATAGAGTCTTTTCAGTAAAACAAAATAATCAAGTAAAACTGCAAAACGAAAACTCTGTGTTCTAAATCTTCTGAATGTCTGATTTAACGTATTGCAGAAGAAAGGCAAATAACAACACATATTTCTGTGACTTTACTGTAGCTGTGTCACTCTCTTGCACCCCGGATCATTCACATTCACCTCAGTACTGGGCTAAGAAAGTAGTCCGTCATTGCGTAATACTTTCGTCACATGACCAGAACTCAAAATGGCGACACAAACGCCAGTGAAAGAAAGACCAATATCGATTACTTTGTGTGCTATTCAAACACCATACGGCCAATCAGACTTAGTGGTAGAAAATGTGAAAAAGAGCGATTTTTTTGAAAAGCTTAAATGTCTTTTAAAGGACGATAACTTGTTTTTTAATCTTATAAACTAAGATCCATCGGTGTGACAAACCTGTTGTCATCATTCATGGGCGCAGCCATTTTTGTTAAAACTGGAGTAAAATTCTGATCAGTAAAGAAGCTCGGAAAAAATAGTTCCATTGTATACAGGTAAATTCATCGGTTTGAATGCACCTATGTTTTCTACCCTTTCAAGGAAAAATTGCACCTGCTGAGCCACATTGAAATTGTCGTCTGAAAATGGTTTCAATTTGGACAACGGTATTCTTTCGTCTGGTTAAGGGTTAAGCCTCGTTTTACCAGACCCAATTATAGTTTGATAGGTCAATTCGAGTCCTGAGGCGGTCGAAACTTTCTGACATATCATTTTGCATGCATCGTTACCTCGGACGACAGAAAGGTCAAGTGTATAATATACTTAATGTCGGATTATGTATAATAATATTTAGATACGAACTTATCTATCGCTTTGTTTGTTTTCATTTTCTTGTCGAGTTCTTTATTGTATCTAGTAATCTTCCGCCACTCAAAAATTTAAAGATTGTTCTATCTGAACTGTTTTTCTACAATGTTTTCAAAAGGTTTCTTCCATGGGATCGTTCATGCACCAAATCATTTAATACATGGCTAGCCTCCTTCCATTACGAAGTCAGGGACTGAGTGTACTACACGCCACAAGGTACAGCCTAACAGTTGCCAGTTTATAGAGCGTAGCCTACATTTTTCAAATACCTGGTAATTGTGTTTTTTAAGTCTAAGCCAATCGACATTTTAGACTGGTCCAAATTGAAAGCACCTGCAGACGACAAAATAAAAGTAACTAAAAAGTTGAAACTCATTTCCAGCCGGATAGAAAACAGTGTGGGAAAAGGAGAAAATGCTGGTTACCAGCATTTTCTCCTTTTCCCACAAAGTTTTCAAAATACTTCTGTCCCAGGGTCGTTAAAACCAGGAATTGTTTGGTAAAGGGTTAATCCTGTTTAATCAGAATTTTGTTGCAGAAATTTCAAAGTGCACTTTTCGGCGTCGCTGAATGCTTTGGCTATTCACGTATACCTTTTATTACTGATATCCTCAAATAAACAAAAGGCAATTTGCTCCTGGTGCTAAAAGTAGACATTATTGTTCTGCAGATCTCTGCAAGCCTATTTTCGAGAAAATCTATAACAACGATATACAAGCGTTGCCATCCTTAACTGATTCCCTGAAGAAACTATTCACACCATAGCAAATGAATATGAACGGGGCAAACTTTTAGACTAGCGAAGCTCGTCTATAGGTATCCAGTTAGAGCCAGACTCAATGTAAACAAAAAAAAAAACACAGTTGCCAAATACTGCCTCACAGAAAAGTAACTCTTTACTGTTAGGGATCTTAATTCTGTCATATATGACAATTTTGACAGAAAGAACAGAATCTTTTCTTGTACTAAATGGTAGTTTTTTTTCACAGTTATATACAAAAGTATGCCTTTTTTGTCCACATGTAATATACCATTTAAGAAAAAGTTAACCTTTATAAGTCTAATACTAGTGTTAAAATTTTTATGTCTTTGTAAACATATCAATATAGGAGTACATTAATAAGTGTAAAAATTTAGAATCTGTATCTACAATTTTTGTTTAAATGTTTTCAGTTACTAACACAGATTACTAATACCAAATTGCAAGGTGCACTGAGGGATGGCCACGACCCCCATTTACCGTTTTGACGTGGACAATAAAGTTTAGAAAAAAATATGGTAGTTTCAGCTTTTTGAAGCGTTATCCATCCTATAACACATTACCTACATGTACCGTAACTTTCACACACACCAATTTTAGAAGCCATTGCTCCTTCTCCAACGATGATTTGCATTAACATGTAACTTTGAATTATATATCGAATAGAAAATCTCACATGTCAACAGTATATAAAACGTTGAGGAAAAAGAGGCAATTAACCTTACCTTTTACGGCGTCCATTTTTTTGTTAAAAAATGGCTCTTGTTTATAGTTTTGTCGATACATTAGACGATTCGTAACGTTAACAGGCGGGGACTTTTTTTTTCCTCAGACAGTATTAATTGCACAGTCAGGTCTGGATTTAAAAACTTGTTCACGGCTGAGGCGAATCATGTTGCCCGGAGTTGAAATTTCCAAGTCCCCTGCCAGCTGACAGCACAACGAATATTTTATAACGTTAGTGCAAAGTTTTTCCATTCTAATATTTATGTAGCGAAATTTTCACGCTGTATGGTCTCACAAATTCAGTAAGCTGACGAAATAGAGTTTCCCAATGAGAACCCCAAATTCAGTGAAAACTGACGTCACTGAGAAACAAACGTCACTGAAACCTTGGTCATACGGCAGTTTGGTGCATGAACTTAGGTGACATTCGACGACCATCAAGGGATTAGTAATGATATGATGCAAGCTACACAGTAAGTCTTTTGTTGGCTTGTAGCGATCGACACCGCTACTTAGGATGTTGTATTTAAAGTATCTATAGTTACAAATGGGGCTCCCGAAAGGGAAACTACTTTTACGTGGATTTTTGCCAGTGTACAGGAATAAATGTTCGGGGTATATTATCCATTCATATCGCGAGAAATTTCTTTGCAGTATAATAATGGAAGCCTTAAAGGTTCTCCATAGTAAATGGCTTATCGAAATAGCTAAAAATTTTGATTATGAAATCCACTTGTAAACACATTGAAACAATGTTTACATACAGTTACCGGATGTGAAACATGCACAGATAAAACATTATTTACAGTGTGATATTTAGATACTGGACCCATAAGCATATTTGAGTACTTATTTTATCAGTAATTAAACAAACCTTGACCTGTAATTCTCGATTTCCACACCTTTCTTTTGTAGGAAGTAAAACGTGATCTAGATCAAAGTACTGAGAGCACAAACGGCCATTTATTTCCTGGCCAGGCGGCCAAAAGCATAATACTGTATAAGCTGTAAAAATGAATGGATTTCTCAGTCTATACATCTTGTTACAAATTTGTTTCACTATTTGTTGAATTAATCGAGAGACACCTTGGTCTTTCTAGTAAATCGCGACAACACGTTTTATTGACATTCGACCAGACAACGTCGTGATAACCTTAAACCTAGCTAAAGAAAAGCCAAGACAGGGGCGAAGAGGAGTTGTTTTATGATGATATGAAAGTTTGTGCGTGTGTGCGTGTATATGTGTGTGTGTGTGAGAGAGAGAGAGAGAGAGATGCATTTTAATAATGTCTGCAGCATATAAACATTATGAGCCTTGGTCAGTGAGAAGAGGTTGTTGTGTACAGTATCTGAAAAAAGTATCGACCAGGTCAGCCAGCACAGCGCTGATCTTGTTTAACCCTTTCCCAAATTGAAAGCACTTACAGATAACAAAATAAATGTGACTCAAAAATCGAAATTTCTTTCTAGCAGAGTAGAAAACATTGTGGGAAAAGGAGAAAATGCTGGTTATTAATTTCGTCGGTTTACTTCGAAAACCTCGTCACTACAGCTTGTTACATGGTACCGTGACTCACGAGGTTTTCGAAGTAAACCGACGATATATCCTCTTTTGCCCGTGCGCCGCTTAATTAACCATTTACCGCACAATCCTGACTTTTAACTACTCTGGGAGAGAAATATTTTAAAACATTGTGGGAAAAAGGAGAAAGTGCTGGTGATCAGCATTTTCTCCTTTTCGCACAATGTGTTTTCTACCCTTTCAGAGAAAAAGAGTCATGAACCGAGGCTAGCGATTTCAAATTTTTATCAGAGAAGGTACATGTTCTATCAGCTTTTGTTTACTTGCAACAACAATATCTTATGTGGCTGATTAAAAAAAAAACAAGATTACACTCACCATTTTGAGCCAATAATCCTTCAACTTTGAATCGGTCTTTCGTCTATGATTTTGTTCGTTATTTTTACAGCACTTCACTCTTGATCACTCACACACGTCCCGACATTTAACAACCTTGAGAAAGAAGCCTATAGAAAATATTGTGGGAAAAGGAGAAAATGCTAGTAACCAACATTTTCTCCTTTTCCCACAATATTTTCTACCCTATCATATGCACAATATTCTTTTATCCAATCAGTTAGAACTCACCATATTAACAAGATTTAATTCGTTGTCTGCAGATGCTTTGAATTTAGTCCGGGGCCCGTATTCACCAATCGTTCTTGAGAATATTCTTAGCCTTATTCTCGAAGGTTTTTCTAAATTTGTAAGTAACACAACTTCTGATTGGCTAAACCGAATGGTTAAGCCAATCAGAAGTTGTGTTACTTTCAAATGTAGAAAATACTGGAGAACAAGACAAAGAACGTTCTTAAAAATGGTTGGTGAATACAAGACCTGGTCCAAAAATTTGTCAGTTGGTTTAGAGTCAACTATTTAACACTTTCCAAAACGACAAATTTTGGACTCTTCCAACTAGAAAGAGTTTGCAGACGACAATTGTTTGATTTGGAGAAAATGGCAGAAAATTCTCAAAAGGGTAGAAAACACTGTGGGAAAAGGAGAAATTGCTCGTTATGAGCAATTTCTCCTTTTTCCGCAGTGTTTTCAAAAGACTTTTACTACAGACACGTAAAACGGCTTGTTTTGGAAAGGGTTAATCAAGTTTACCGTATTTTTCTATAACTCTGGATAAATATTTTGTAAATATCAGAAGTCTATTGAAGACAGATACCCTTACGGTATTCACACTTTAGCAGATAACAAGCCAGTTTCTTATCTGTATAAAATTTTAATAGAAACACAGACACACACGTGCAAACTCTGCAAATCTAAATTTAAAATGAAACCTTAATATCAATAATTTTGGCACATAATTTCACTCTTTCATTTTTTTTTCGCGAGCAGGTGAAACCATTGGTATTTGTGAAAATTTTCAGCGCCAAGTTTTATATCGTCGGTTTACTTCAAAACCCTCGTAACTACAGCTTGACACAAGCTGTGGTTACGAGGTTTTTGAAGTAAACTGATGATATATATTTGGCCTCCTTTGACAACTGAAATTAGAATTTTCTGGAGGTTTATCTTATGAATTTCAATAAACAAGAGAACGATATAGACTAAGATCAGGCTGCAAGTTCTTGTATTCTGATCTTCAAATTACACTGTCCCTGATAGATCTTCAAATTACACTGTCCCTTATACGTAAATTTTGTTCATCTCGAAAAGAACTGTAAAATCGCAAGTCTTGTGTGTTCACAATTGGCTAAAATTTTACTTCTCGATTTTTTTGTTACAATTTCAACAACGTTAACAGTAATTTATGTTAAGTTTATTTTTCTCTATTTACTCAACTCAAAACTCCGACGAATGTATACTCATTTACATAACGCCACCAAAAGTTTTACATTCGCCCATCGCGGAAGCATTTGCAAGCAACGAACTAAATGTGATGCAGTTGATGAGATTTATTTTTGGAGGGGCAGAAAACAAAGTGGGAAAAGGAGAAAATGCTGGCCTTCAGTATTTTCTCCTTTTCCACTAAAATGTTTTCAGAAAACTTCTCAGGGATCGAAAAAAACAAAGAATTGTATTGTAAATGGTTAAATAGTTTGGAACCATCAAGACCCATAGATTTAGCCAGATGATCACATGGTATAGGCACCCCGATAGTAATGCTTTCTATTCGAATGTTAAAATCATTACCAAACGACAATGTTTTAGGCTTGTCGAAATCGAAAGCATTTGCAGACGACAAAATAGAAGTTACTGAAAATTCGAAATTTGTTTTATGACGGTTAGAAAACATCGTGGGAAAAGGAGAAAATGCTGGTTACCAGCATTTTCTCCTTTTAACACAATGTTCTCTAATGGCTTCTTTCACAGAGTAGTCAAAAGTAGGGATTGTGTGGTAATGGTTTAACCCATTACCAAACGACAATATTTTAGACTGGTCCAAATTGAAAGCATTTGCAGACGACAAAATAGAGGTGACTGAAAATTCGAAATTTGTTTTATGACGGTTAGAAAACATCGTGGGAAAATGAGAAAATGCTGGTTACCAGCATTTTCTCCTTTTCACACAATGTTTTCTGATGGTTTCTTTCACAGAGTAGTCAAAAGTAGGGATTGTGTGGTAATGGTTTAACCCATTACCAAACGACAATATTTTAGACTGGTCCAAATTGAACGCATTTGCAGACGACAAAATAGAAGTGACTGAAAATTTGAAATTTGTGTTATGACGGTTAGAAAACATTGTGGGAAAAGGAGAAAATGCTGGTTACCAGCATTTTCTCCTTTTTCACACAATGTTTTCTAATGGCTTCTTTCACAGAGTCGTCAAAAGTAGGGATTGTGTGGTATACAATGGGTTAAAAAAAAACGTCATTTAGTTAACCCTTTCCCAAACGACAAACTTTTGGACTAGACCAGATTGAAAGCATTTTCAGACGACAATTCAACTCTTGCTGAAAAGATGATTTCTGTCTATGATAGGGTAGAAAACATTGTGGGAAAAGGAGAAAATGCTGGTTACCAGCATTTTCTCCTTTTCCCACAATGTTTTCAAAAGGCTACTATTCCAGACCCGTAAAAACCAGGGATTGTTTGGGAAAGGGTTAAGAGTTATGGAAATTCGAAGAAAACATGTGTAGGTGCACTTGTCCTCCAGATAAAACTTATATATTGCTAAAAATAACGTTTACTACCAGACAAACTTACAATAAATTCCACAGTGATTGACAAAAGCACTCTATGAATAACTTCCTTTAAACCTATCTGAACTCAACCACTGTACAGTTATCTTTATCTACGGGAGGCTTGACATATTTCTGTATACTACGACAAATTTTACACTCAGTCATATTTAACCATTTACAGACGAATTAAAAAGTATGTGATGTTTAAATTTTGGGACTTGAGTTTGGAAAGAATTGAAAATATTGCGGGAAAAGGAGAAAATGCTGGTTATCAGCATTTTCTCCTTTTCCCACAATATATTTTTAAGCAATTTAACTGAGGGTCGTCACTAAAAGGGTTTTGTATAATCAAACATTTAACCTTGATGAAATGGACGCTCAGACAAGAACTCTGCATTTATGGATAGGACAGATCAGGATCAGACTACATAGAATCTGCAGCATCATCTTGTATCTACACTCGCCAAGCCTAAACTTTCTCTTTAACCTCAAAATTACAGCGACTATTCGTTCAAGATGCTGTCAATATTTACCCTATAATCCTGCAATTTACCGCCCCATAGAAAACAATGGGGCTATTGAAATGTCGTGGGAAAAAGAGAGCGCACCCTAGAAACTAGCATTAATGTTTTCTCTCCATTTAAAGGTCAGGTTCCATCATTTCAACAGCATTCTGTTTTGCAAATGCTTTGAATAAAGGCGGGTCTAAAGATTATGTTGCTTTGTAGCGAGATAAAACTTCTAAGCAAAGGACCATCAAATACATAGAGGATATTTGTTTGTTTGTTTGTTTGTTTTTCGGTGAAAGGTCGAAATTTATTTCATCGAGTGGACACCATCGATAATATTTTCACGAGTTGCGCAGCACGAGATGAAATAAAATTTCGATCTTTTACGAAAAAACAAACATTCTCTTTATTTCATGCTTTTAACCCTTTCTGGGAGGAGATTTATCAAAATCCAGTACAGTTCTTTTCCGTTATTCCCCGTGGCGTACCCCTCCCGCATAGCAATGCATTACAATATTACTCGTATGTCAAGCGCGAGAAATGTAAGGTAAATGACGTCATATTTCCATCTAGTTGAGAGGCACGCAAAATTAACCTAGGCAACAAGAACATGAAAATCGGTATTTCACTGGTGGTACCAGTGTAAGATCGAAAAAAATTTTCACTGCTATTTCTCGATATCCTACCGGAAAACATGAAACACTGAATTTAAATATCCCTTTAGCCAGGTAAAAACGAAGTAATCCGATTTATGGCTCGGACAGTGTAGAAATAACACCAAGCTGCTGTGCTATACAGTCTGATCATGATCTTCACTGATCTTGGCGTTCTGGTAATAAGGGTTTAAAGGACTATATGACAAATAATCAAGCTCATCCTTACTGAGCATTTGTTGTTGTAACTATTTTTGAAAACATTGTAGGAAAAGGAGAAAATGCTGGAAACCAGCATTTTCTCCTTTTCCCTTAAAGTTTTCTAACCTATCAAAAAGAAAAATTTTGTCATATGAGCAACTATGTAATTGCCGTCTAGCTCTCAATTTGGATAGGTCTAAATTTTGCCATGTGGTAAAGGGTAAGTACTCGACCAATTTGAAGGCAGTTGCAGACAACAAAATACTCGTAGCTCAAGTGGGAAAATTCGTCTTTGAAAACGATGAGGTCAAAGGAGAAAATGTTTCAAACCAGCATTTTCTGTTTTTCTCACAACATTTTCAGAAATTTTACTCTCCGGGTCACTTAAATATGCAATTGTTTGGTGAAAGCTAAAAGAGTTTGAAAGTCAAGTTTAGCAAAGCAGACACCCATAGAAGACATAAATAAGTGTACTTTCAGACTGAAAGTGTCTACTCCGATGCTGTTTTTGTTACTGGTCTTCGCAAACACCATCACATCAGCCCTAATTAAACACATCTGGAATAAATACAATTTTACCCGCATCTTTTAAAGTACAGGTTTGCACGAAGGTAAGATTTAGATATTAACAATCATCAGTCTTCTTGTAAAGATTAATCATTTATCTAACGATTCATGCCCATTCAATTAGCTCTCATTGGAAATTTTGTCGCATTTTGAACCGTTTGAAAAGATGCGGGTAAAATCATATTTATTCCAGATGTTTAATGAAGGCTGATATGAAGGTGAATGCAAAGACCAGTAACAAAAATAGCATCGGAGCAGACACCTTCAGACTGAATGTGAAATAAGGGAGGTGTCACCGTGATTTCATTGATTGTTGAGACCGGTGTAGAACAACATTCCATTATCTCCCGCTACATGGCATTCTACAAATACACATCTATCTAATTTGTGCATCCTGGATACAGAACCGGACTACTTTTCTACGCGACAACCGTTAGTTTGAATTTCAAACCAAAATAAAAGTTTACTCTATAAAAATCGATACCTGGTGCTATTCAATCAGCTGTGATTAGCAGTTTAGAGAAATCTGGAGCTAAAACAGGCCTGATTTCTCCTCAAACGTATTGATAAAAACCATTTCTCCATTGCTACTTTACAGCGCATACTTCTAGAATGATGCGTCATAGCAGACAGGTGGAATTTTCGAAGAATATGACATGCGGAGATAACGAACAACGTTCAACTTTTTGAGCACATATATGGAAAGCCATAGCTGTCTTATATCGTTCTTTTTACAGTTCATTGCAGCGTTGTTGTTATATATTAAATTTATCACATAAAACCTCCTCCGGCTGTGTATTAAACCCATGACTTATTTTTGATAATACACTAGTGTATTATCGTTTTTTGTGTCCCGGTTCTGATCAGTTTTCAGTCACGAGCGCGTGAAGCCAGAGAAACCAACCATAGTTTGTGCGGGAATTTGTACTTTTACGCCCTTTCGGGGGAAAAATGACGTCACTGTTACTAAGACGTATACGTCTGGAAAGTTTTTGAACAGCGAGAAATGGAGCGAAAGTCTCTTAAAATCAATCTTGTTTCTGAAATAGCTGAACTTAACCTATCTATAAACTATTTCACTCTTTTTTTCGGTGCAAATGTCAAAGAACTATCTTCTTGTGTATATACACATTTGAAACCAAACTACAACTGTAAACATGGACCGTGAACGGTATAGAGTATTGAAGTATCTGTCCATATATTGAACCATAGAAGCATGGTATTGCTTGGATTCATCAATATATTGAACCATACTGTGTTTATATTATACGAAAGCCTATAAAGGTCAAAATGAACTATAAGAAAAAAAATAAAAACACGTTATAACGCGAAAAAAGTCGCACTTACGCGAAAATTCGCGTTATAACGTGAATACAAAACACGTTATAACGCGAAAAAAGTCGCACTAACGCGAAAATTAGCGTTATAACGTGAATATAAAACACGTTATAACGCGAAAAAAAGTCGCACTTACGCAAAAATCCACGTTATTACGTGATTTTAAAACATGTTATAACGCGAAAAAAGTCGCACTAACGCAAATTCATGAAACTATATCAGTGAATTCATCAGTACAATGGTAGGGCTTTGAACTGCCTTGTCTAAGGCCATTCACACGATAGACCCATTGCGTCGTGCCCGGGCCTCTAGTTTACCGATGATTTTATCAATCTGTCTTTTCGCCGGTACATTGGAATTAATTGCAAAGTCGCAATGGTCCCTATGAGGCACCATAGATATGAAGAAGTTAATCTTGGTGCGATACTAGACGAACACCATTATTACAGGGCTATACTCTAATATTTTTGAGTACGGTCCAGTAGTTCTGACTCGTGACCTGAAGTTTGTGGGTTCATAGCAGGTTGCAGCGTACTTCCTTTTCGGCGATTTTTAACCTCTCATCTCTGATGCATGTGAGAAAGTAGTAAGTGGCTTGGGGAAAAATATTGTGTCAGTACTAGTGTGAGAATACAAACACATGCGTCAGTGCATTGGGCGCCATAATGTGACCTAAGCTGTCTAAATGGCGTTAAACTCCAATACTCATGAACAAACAAAATCAAATGAGCCCTGCTCTAGAAAAAGGGGACTTATTACATCCCCGTGATGTATGATACCAAGTTAGTTATCACATGATAATACATAGGTCTTACTAGAATTTTCGCCATACTGTGACTTTTGTTTTGCGTTATTACGTGTTTTAAAACACGTTATTACGAGAATTTTTCTCGTTACTGCGACTTTTGTTTTGCGTTATTACGTGTTTTAAAACACGTTATTACGAGAATTTTAGCGGTACTGCGACTTTTGTTTTGCGTTATTACGTGTTTTAAAACACAACACGTTATTACGAGAATTTTCGCGTTACTGCGACTTTTTTTGCGTTATAACGTGTTTTTAAACACGTTATTACGAGTATTTTTGCGTTACTGCGACTTTCTTTTGCGTTATTACGTGTTTTTAAAACACGTTATTACGAGAATTTTTGCGTTACTGCGACATTTTTTGCGTTATTACGTGTTTGTAAACACGTTATTACGAGAATTTTCGCGTTAGTTCGACTTTTTTTTTGCGTTATAACGTGTTTGAAATTCACGTTATAACGTGTTTAAAAAAAAGAAAAATCACCTTCATTCTGACACTTGTAGGCTTTCGTAATATTAATGCTTTTTGTTCCAAAAAGAAATTTTAGATTAGTATAATGTCCAAATGAAAGCATATCATGGTTCTTTGGTTCAATGTAAGGAAAAATGGATGAAAACAAATGCAGTATGGTTCTATATATTGATGAATCCAAACCACACTTTGTCTCTTTGGAACAAAAAGCATTAATATAAACATATATATGTCGTAGTCCAAACTGGAATCCAGGCAGATCCGGAATCTGCCTAGACCAAACTGGAATTTGTCTATAACAAATCAGGATTCCAGTTTAGCTTTGCAGCTCTACAATCTGCCTTAACCAAATTTTAATAATTTCTCGTTGAATATAGGGCGTCTACATATGAATCATCTTAATTTTATACGTAAACCACAAAATAAAAGAAGTTTTAGTCAGAAATTCAGAGTAGATATAAATTTTGAATGTTTTGTACTAATAAAAAAGGTGGAAAAAAGAGCGATTGTAGAAAAAATCATATAAAATGCTTTAAATGAAAATACCTCTCAATTGTAAACATAATTAAATCAATATATTTAAATGAAATATTAGAAAACGATGCATTTTGGTCTACACAAAATTTGAATTCTAATTTGGTCTAGGCAGATTCCGGATCTGCCTAGATTCCAATCTGGCCTACGACATATACAGTGTAGTATGGTTCAATATATTGATGAATTCAAGCAATATCATGCTTCTCTGGTTCAATATATGGACAAATGAATTACTATAAACACTGTTTGGTTCAACAATTTGATTAATCCAAACAATACACTGTTTAGTTCAATGTACTGATGAATCCAAACAATACCATGCTTCTTTGGTTCAATATATGGACAAAATGCATTAATACAAATACAGTTTGAGGCAATATATTGATGAATCCAAGCAACACCATGCTTCTATGGTTCAATATGGACGAATGCATTGGTATAACCACGGTTTGGTACAATATTGATAAATCCAAACAATACCATGCTTCTTTGGTTAAATACATGGACAAATGCATTAACAGAACAGAACAGAACAGAACAGAAGATAATTTTATTTAGACTTGTACATTACATACATCGTCTTATCCCAATACAATGCAAAAAAATGATAACAATTGTCACGTGATTCCGTGTCATCTAATCATATTTATATCTAAATATGCATGTATATATATATATACGCTGTATTTATTGATATAAATACAGTCTGGTGCAATGAATTGTAAAAGAACGATATAAGACAGCCATAGCTTTCCGTATATACACAGTATTTCTTTTTTTCTCTTAACCCTTTCCAAAACGGCAAATTTTGGACCAGACCAAATTGAAAGCATTTTGCAGATGACAAATTAACAGTTGCTAAAAAGATGATTTTTCTATATGATAGGATAGAAAACATTGTGGGAAAAGGAGAAAATGCTGGTTACCAGCATTTTCTCCTTTTCCCACAATGTTTTCAAAAGACTTTTATTCCTGACCCGTAAAAACCTGGGATTGTTTGGGAAAGGGTTAATGTGAAATACTCCGGTGTTATACTCCTATCAAACTTCAGTAGAATGGCCATGTACTTTTCTATAGTAACTGTTCTTGTCTATACTTTGATTTTGGTTTGTATATAAATGTGACTGCGATACAGGCATGATAAACCCCACTCAAAGAAACAGACAAACAAGTCTACTTTATGAAAGTAAACAAAGCACAGATGAAAATGAAAATACGACTGGAATTAATAGACAACTTAATGGATTTAATTTTACGTCTAGAGGAGAAAGGACCGTCATTTAGTCTAAGAAATCAATTCCTTCGCGAAGAGAGCTAATGATATATAGCTTTCTTATTAACACCTCTGCTACTTTAGGTAATTTATATAATGCCCTTTTCAGATTCGCGACGGGAGAATACTCCCCTTCCGGCACTTCTATTAACGTTTTACCAAACGACAAACATAACGACTTGTCCAAATTTAAAGCATTGCAGGCGACAGCCTTTCAGTGACTCAAAATGGTACAACTTGATTTTGATAGGGAAGAAAACATTGTGGGAAAATGAGATAATGCTAGTAGCCAGCATCTTTTTCCTTTTCCCACAATGTTTCCGAAGGGTTCATTAAAACTCGGGATTATGAGGTAAAGGGCCAACTCTTCACTCAACGAAAAAATTCTTGACTTGTCCATATTGGAAGTTGTTGCAGACGAAAATTATTTGTGCTTCAAATGATGAGACTTTTCTTCAAAAGGGGGAAAAAAGAAGGGGAAAAGAGAAAATGCTGGATACCATTTTTTTTTTCTCCTTTGTCTACAATGTTTTCAAAAGCTGTACATATCCTTCAGCGTCTTTAAATCTCGGGAATATTTCGTTAAACTCTTTATGCATTATATACTATATGTATATATAATCAACCTCTATCGATGGTTGAAAAAAATAATCCATCATGCCCCCCCCCCCGTTGTTTCACTCCGAAAAATGCTTTCACGAACAGGAAACTTTTCCTTGAGCCCGGTTCATCTTAACACTTAGGACATGAAATAAATAGAATTGAAATTTGAACATTCAAATAACCACCCACATATACTTGCCGCTAACATTGACCAGAATGTCTCGGTAGCCATACTTTGACAGCTGGGCGCGACTTTAACTGCTTTGGCTGACAGTACATATCAAGGTCAGACTGCACAAAACGTAGTCTGTTTTTAGATCCAGTTTGTTTGTTTACGTGTTGTGAAATCAAACAGTTAAGTCTGAAAAACCAATCTAGAATCAAAGCGTTGAGAACGCTGAAGTGGTATTTGTCAAGGAGGCTAATGATCTAAAGAGAAAGAAAAATAATATGAAAAAATTGGCTTGAAAGTCAACTTATTAAGCAAATGAATACCTTTTTGGTTGAAAGGACAGTACTCGTGGCAAAGTTTGGTTTATTTGTGTATTGATGATTTCCGTTTGATCATTAGAAGCAGTCAGGAGTAACGTCCCTTGACAATAGGGTGCATGATGAGAGAGAAACCATGGGAATACATCATATAGAATAAAGTTTATACCTGAAAACTATGATTTTGAAATTTGTCGTTAACATTTAACTCCCAACATTACAAAAAAAAAAATATTTCGATCTATAAATATTAATACCCAAACAAATGGAGTAGCCCGCAATCATGGGATGAACAAGCCATAGGACGAACTGGTTTTGGAATGAAAAGGCCTGGGACAAAGCGATCGGCAGACAAATTTTGTATCATTGCGCCAATAGAAAGCTATGAGCGAACGAATCTAATTTCAATTTAAAAAAAGAAAGTATTTCCACGATCGATTGCATCATCCAGTATAGTTTAAAATGCCATTTCCATTTAAATATCTTAGTGCTACCGAAATACTCATTTGCCTGAGAAAAATTGAGTTTAATGGGTTTGTTACCTTCGGCTTTTCACAAAATACGATACATGGTCTTCAAATTTCAACTTTAAACTTATAGTGGTATTGTCTTCGACAAAATTATTTAATACCACAAAAAGTAAGGCAAATTGTAAACAGGCTTAAAAGATTGCTTCTTTCAAGAGTCTAAATTTGTAAAATCAAATTCAATAAGAAATTGTGTCATTCAACGCATTTTAAATTACTTTTATTTACCTACATTTTGGATATTTTAAACATTTGAATTTAATTTTTCCTGTGTTAAGTTTCGAATTGTATCTCATAATCTGGAACTCGAGGAGAAAGGGCGTTTTGTACCAAAATGTTCCAAGAAAAAACACTTTGTCGTTTTAGTGACTCAGTGTCGTTTTGAAGATGAGTATCATTTTATTTTCTGCTGTAGTTGTCACTCTGATCGTCCTGTTTTACATTTGACGATATCTTTTTTATAAATTCAAATCACTTTAGATTTTAAATACTAATGCCCTCAAACAAAACAATGCAATACATAAATAAGGAAATAAATAAATGAATAAATAGATAACCAGCATTTTCCCATTTTCATTCAACGTTTTCTTCCCTTCCAAAAGCAAATTTCAGTTTTTGAGTCATACTTAAATTGTCGTCTGCAATTTCAATTTGTACCAGTCTAAACCAGATTGGTTTAGAGTGCTAAAGAAACGTGAAAGTGACAAGTAGCCTATGAATGTTTTTTCCTTGAGAGTTGATAAATAACATGGCGGCTCCATGTGTGACCTATGGGTCAAATTTGCTGCAACAATTTATTTTTGAGGGTGAAGAAATTGGTTTTCTCCAATAAAATGAAAAAAAAACCAACTGATAGTGACAATCAGATATGTATACCTGAAAGTGGGTTTCTATTACAATGTCACAAGCTCTGACAATTGATATTACCAACTATGGTAAGGTTACAACTTTACAAGCTTTACATCACCTGGTACGAATGTAACATAAAAACATTATTTTTAATTATTGCGTTTGGAAGTCTAGGGTTAACTGAACATAGTGAATGTTGGTAATTATTAGAAAGAAAATAAATCGATCAACATGCCTTTGACACGATTAAATTGGTTAAAATGTTTGGCTGGAACATTTTTCTTTTATCATGGTATCGCAATGTTTAGGAAATCTCATCCCTTCACGACTTGGCAACCCTGGAATCATTGCGCAATACAACGGCACGGTCTTAGGTATCTTGATAAGAGAGGCGGACTACGCCCAATATTTGATATCACCTAACCCTTCAAGTGTTTATATTTAATGAAATGTACTTTATAAATCAAGAAAAAACAGCAAAGCATTGCAATTTCAATGTTGTCCTTCCTAGAAAAAAAATTCTCAAAGTGCACTTCCTGGATCAGATGTATTGTTTAGCGCTGTGACTCGTTTTATCTTTTTATTCATTTTGAATACATTCAGTTATAAAATTTATTGATGTCTTGCTTGCTTGACTGACTGATATGTAAGAAAGAAAGACGTATCAATTGGGATGTTCTGTATAGTGAAAAAAGGACGGGCCGTGTTGGCGGGTTTCTTAATTTGTAATAACTAATTGTAGGTCCTTTTGCAGCAGGGCAGATATAGATCAGACTGCGCAATTTTCTACACTGTCCGATTTGATGAGGATTTTATATGGTGGAAGCAGCTGTTTAAATCGGGCAATGTTTTAGATATTTCTCATAGATTGAAGGAGTTTTCTGATTTATTTTATCAGTTTAATCGTCAATTATAGCATCCTGCAATAATCCGTGTTTAACGTGTAAATAAATCTTCACATGAAATTAAACAGTTATAAAAAACTGTAATGCTAGAGCCTTTTGACGATAAGAACCTTAATACTTTACCTCTCAAGTCCATCTTTTACGACCCTGATGGAGAAATCTTTTGACAAAATATTGTGGGAAAAGAAGACAAAGCTGATAAACAGTATTTTCTCCCTTTCCGACAACGTTTCCTACCCTTTCGAAAACGAATTGTAACTTTTGAGTCAAATTTATTCAAGTTGTCATCTGCAATCGCTTTCAATTTGGACTGGCCTAAAATTTTGTCCTTTGGTACAGAGTCAATCAGTATATTATTTGACCCATTACCACACAATCCCTACTTTTGACGCCCCTGAGAAAGAAGCCTCTTGAAAACACTGTGGGAAAAGGAGAAAATGCTGGTAACCAGCATTTTCTCCTTTTCCCACAGTGTTTTCTATCCTTCCCAGAACAAATTTCAATTTTTCCGTCACGTTTATTTTGTCGTCTGCAAATGCTTTCAACTTGGACCAGTCTAAAATTTTCTCGTGTGGTAAAGAGTTAAAAAAAATATGGCGAGAGGAATTGGAGAGGAATGTATCTAAATGTATTGGAACATTTATATAATTTATGCCCGAAAAGAATTTTGGCCCGAGTTACTACCAATTCTTAAAATGAAACCGGCGCCTTCCAGTTATATTTACTAGGTGTCTATATTCCAATTATCTGTCAGAAACGCAGACAACAAAAAAGTTGGTAAGTGAAATGGGATAGCGAACGCTGCCTACTGTTTGTCGAATTGTTAGATAAAACTTAATTAACTGAAGGGGGTGCTGTCAAACAAACGCAGATGCAGTTTATCTTGAAGTGTTATACATCAATTAAACTGTTAACTAGATGTTTTACAAATTACGCGCGAAATTTATGCTAGTACAGCTGTGTCACCCATAACATTACAGACAATTTTCTGACAGATTATTAACCCTTAACCAGACGACAATATTTAAGACTATGCTATGTTGAAAGAATTTGCAGACGACAAGTCGAACAATTGAAATATAGCATGTATGGTGGGATTAGTTTTGGTTAGGCAAAAAACATGACAGGAAAGGAGAAAATGCTGGTTATCAGCATATGCTGGTAAGCAGTTTTTCTCCTTTTCCCAAAACGTTTGCGAAATTCGTTTTCATCAAAGACATAAAACAAGAGCTAGTTTGATGAAAAGTAGGATTTTTATGACAGAAAGGGTAAAAGAGGATAAAAAAGTGTCCTTTTTTTAACATAAAAATAAAATTTGTGTTTTTCTTTCTTTCTTTCTTGCTCGGTTGTTCGTTTGCTTTCTTTCTTGCTTGCTTGGTTGGCTGGTTGATTCCATGCGTCCTTTCTTTCTTAAATCGTCGGTTTACTTCCTAAACCTCGTAACTACAGCTTATTTCAAGCTGTAGTTATGAGGTTTTAGGAGTAAACCGACGATATCCTACTTGTTCTGACATAAGTAAACTATCTCATAAGAGCAAACAGCGATTATTTGGAATTCAATCGGATTTGGATGTCGTCTGTACTTTAAAGAATAATATATATAAGCCTATCCCTTTTTAATCAACTTGAAAACGAGACTTATCTTATGAAGTTATAATGGCAAATCTGAAAATCTGCATAAAAACTATCTTCGCTAGCCAAGGGTGACGATCCACTACGCTACACTACCCTAGGCGGATCGAGCTCGATTTCGACGTTCTCCCAATACGCATTTTCATTGGTTGCAGCTGTAGCTCTAACTGCACGCAATCAAATTGCTCATAGCATTTCATCTTTGATAAAAATAGAACAAGGTCGCGACCCTTCGGATAAAAATAGAAGGTAAACATGAATACCTCCGTGTACGTGTGCAGGATCTGTAATGATTTATTACCGAAAAGGTCATAAACGAACAATATTTACAGAAAGTTTCATTGTGAATGTGACCAATCAATGATCAAAGGTTTTAGGCTGTATCCCAGCACCTGACCATGGAATGTCGAAGTACGTCTGTGGTTATTGCTTCATGTTGAATTACTCTAATTGCAAGCGGTTAGTAAAACGATGTCTCATTGGCTGTAAGAAATACGACGTAAAGGGCGATAATAAGCAGCATCCAATAGGGGGCATATCTCGAAAATCTCGAAATGGGGGGGGGGGATCGATCCGTCAAGGTAAGATCCACGTAGTGATCGTAACCTTTGCTTGCGAAGATGCATAACGGCGTATTATAATCTTCTTATTTGGCGTCTGAATGTCGTTTTAAACATAATTTATATCATAGGAGACAGTGACCTATCCATGCTTTTGCTGAAGTTTCTTTTACCATCACTTTCCCACTATATTCTTAACCTAGTCAAAATTCTATTGTCTTGTAAAAAAAGAATATAATAGACTAACAAGGAATCGAAAGGTGTTAACCACACTCAGACTGCTCCAACTTGCACGTTGTCCTTTGTCAACGCTATTTACAATGGACATCAGAATCAGAGACACACTGCGTACGGAATAATTGAACAAGGAGGAGGGGGTGGCGCGAAGAAATCCACTTGGGCCGTAGTGTTGCTCTAGAATCGATAAAGTGTCGTCCCAATATTATACAAACTAATCAAAATAAACAAATCAAGTAGAAAATCCTAGATGTCCTCGACAGATAAATTGTCTTCTGGCGACTTGATTAATACCATTTTATCTTTCTGTTAGTCTGTCTGCCTTTCTTGCACAATTGATGATAATGGAACATGCTCTGTGGAAAGGAGGTTAAATCTTTACCAAACGACAAAATTGTTGACAAATCCAAATTGAAAGCATTTGCAGACGACAAAATAAACATATCTTTACGACTGAAATTTATTTCCAGCAGGGTAGAAAACATTGTGGGAAAAAGGAGAAAATGCTGGTTACCAGCATTTTCTCCTTTTCTCACAATGTTTTCAAAAAGCTGCGATCTCGGGGTCGTAAAGGTAAAGAGTTAAATGCATTGCAAAAATACCGAACCATGTCAGACTGCGCAGACTCACACCATTCAATACTTTTTGCTCTCTGTAAATTTTTTGCATCTCAGAGGACCACACTACCTCATGATATGGTGGGCTATATGACAAAATGGCAAAAGGATCCATAGTAATGTGATGACAGGTGCTTGATATATGACCTGCAACACGCGAAAAGGGGCATTCGGACATCTGCGTAAAGTGTCGTCTCGGATCAGCCTGCGCAGTCCGCGCAGGCTAATCCGAGACGGCACTTTCCGTTTTCATAAAATTTTCTGTTTTCTCCAAGTCTACTTTAGCACTAAATCTAATGTAGTCGTAGGGTGCTGTCTCGGATTAGCCTGCGCGGACTGCGCAGGCTGATCCGAGACGACACTTTACGCAGATGTCCGATTGTCCCTTTTTACGTGTTGCAAGACATAAAGTATCATGGAGATTCATCAGACCCCCTTCTACAAATATACGGCTCAATTATAGATGTAACAGAGTATGTCGAGGACCCGAACTGCTACGGGTTCAGTTGGTTGATTATTTCCGTTTATTTATCGTTGCTACTGGTTGCCCATCTGAACGACGCCCCCAGAAGACGGTTAGTTGATACGGGGGATAGTGCAAGAATACAGGTCGAAACTTCTGAGAGCTTCGCCTGGTTCTTTAACGTGCTCGGCGCATAGCGCCGTTACGGGACCTCGGTTTAATGTCTCATCTGAAAGACTATTAGTAATTTTAGATGGCCAGCCGGGGATTCGAACCCACAACCTGTAGTAACCCGAAATATTGTGTTCACGATTCCTACCCTCTACCTACTGAGCTATATCGGCTGGTTACGGGTTCAGTGCCTTGATTGGACAAACAATACCTAGGCTAACATGGCCACGTGGAGAGCAGTTTGGTACTTTTTTGCCTTTGGGTCAGGCTTGATTTATAAGCACAAAGCTCGCGATAAAGTGACAAGGAAACTGTATGAAACGTATAACAAAGCATCCAATAATTGATATATGACAGCATTGGGGAGACAAGGTCAAGGTCCCATTGTACCGAGGACACAATCTTTCTTCAGGGACATTAACTGTTTTGATTAGTTCATTAAATTCTTTCTACGTATCGCGATCTGCTTCAGACTTTGCGTGAAAAAGGTTGCGATCTACGTCTGTCTTCACCAATCATTTTAAATCGAATGACTTAAATCTTGTTCTAGTACTAAAGTCGGGGAAAAAAATCTGGGCCAGTGATCACCGACCTCTCTTAAGAACTTTTTCAGTCTAATTCCCTAGGCTTTTCTAAATTTAAAGCTTACACAAATTCCTATTGGAAAAATCAAATGGTTTGGCCAATCAGAAGTTGTGTTATTTTCAAATTGAGAAAATTCTGGAGAGTGAGACTGAAAATGTTCTTTATAGATTACTGAATATAGACCCTGATAGAATAAACTATTTTGGATATGTAAGCTCATAAAATCAGTAGGCCTCAGCCCTAAATGGCTTGCAAAACGCGAAAAGGAACATTCGTACATTTGCGCCAAGTGTCGTCTCGTACCAGCCTGCGCAGTCCGCGCAAGCTAAATCGAAACGACACTTTACGATTACATTTGACTTTGTGCTACAACAGACTTACGCAAAGCAGAAAATTACAAGATCAATGACAAAAATTGTTTTTCAAAATCTATTAGATAGTGAGGTGAGAGGAGAAAATGGTGTTTACGACTTGATTAATTACAATAAAAACCGAGAATTCCTGTTGCTTTTTAGGGACACAATCAGAGTTATAAATATAGCTTTATTAATAATCATAATAAAGATAGTGAACCTAATCTCAGAAACTGCCATAAAAACGCCTTTACTATTCTTCTGATATCGGACTGTTGAATTAAAAATTGATTCTCGTTAGACGAACGAATCTTTGTCTAGAAAACACAGACCCCTGGCCTCGTGGTCTAATGATAATAAAACTCAGAAAAGAAAAGTTGAGAGCGGTGTAGAATACAGTCCATACTTAAAATCTAAAATACATCGAGCAACATGTAAAAGCTAAAGAAATGTGCCTCAAGTTAGCAGTCTGCTGGTAGTTTATTGCAAAATGTCATCTTCACACTTAACTCTACCACACGACAAAATTTTAGACTGGTTCAAAATGAAAGCATTTGCAGACGACAAAATAAAGGTGACTGAAAAATTGGAATTTGTTCTGGGAAGGGAAGAAAACACTGTGGGAAAAGGAGAAAATGCTGGTTACCAGCATTTTCTCCTTTTCCTACAGTGTTTTCAAAAGGCTTCTTTCTCAGGTGCGTCAAAGTAGGTATTGTGTGGTAATGGGTTAAGCTGCAAATGCGTTTTTAGTTAAAGCAACATTGGTTTAAAGGAACCATGCCAAATGGCTGCCGAGTTGAGTTTTACGTGTTTCGAAAGAATATGTTAAAGAAAAAAGGTCATTTGGAATTACATCGAGTCAAGGTCAAAGACAAGAGTTTGTATTGGAGATTTGAAATAAATCCAAATGACCCAAACCCGGAAAAAAACCAGACAAAGATGAAAAAAAGACCGAAATCCTTGCATCATTCTTTTCTAGCTGTTTTTTTTTTTGCAGGAACCAGAGGGCCCATTACCATACTTTAGAGATAAAACGTTAGATAAAAAAAAAATGTCGAGACCGTTTACTGCTACAGAAGATATAAATTATCCTTTATATCCGTTATAAACGGTCAAGGTTGACAAGTTGCCATGCATGCACAAAATTTATCCAAGATTTTTAAAGATATCTATGAACACATAATAAAGAACATGAACCAATATTTTTTTTACTGATGAGCAATATGGATTTATTAGTGGATGCTATTTAAAGACATAGGAGTTATTATAGACAGAGAACAATTGTTCTACCAACACATCAGTAAAAAAAAGTCCATAAGGCAAAGTCCATATTTGCCTTCCTTGGACTCACTTAAAGACATCAGGATTGTAAAAACTTCGTGCTGCTGTACACTATTCAGAACACATTGGTCAAGGTTTTGCAAGCTCTGTATGTGCCCCATATAATCAGAAATATAGAACAGGTTGAATCAGTACAACGCAGGCCTACAAAGAATTACCAGGAAAGATTTATTATTCTCTGAAAGACTACGAAAAATGAGACTTCCAACACAAGCATAAATTACAACAGGAACGCTAGCCAGTGTCTGAAATTTTGGGAGGACATAGCACCAAGAACAAGAGAAAGGGGTCATAGCATGAAACTGTATATTCAAGGAGTACATTCACACCTCGGGAAAAAATAGTTACGCAATAAGAATCGCACATATCTGGAATGGATTGCTAGAGAGTGTAATATCACCACCACCCTTAAATGCATTCAAAAAGAGATAAGACTAAAAAAAAAACCACTGGTCAAATCAGGATATTATGTTTGACGATTTAAAATATCAGGATATCATGTTTGACGTCTAGTGCCTAAGGATATCCGTACTGATAATGTAGCAACATACGAGAATGGCGCCCCTTCATTTGAACAGTGGGTTGCGGAATCTGAACGTGGCCGGCAGAACTTAGATCACATCCTTTCTTCATGGCCTGTCATTCTTGCAGTTCCAGCAATGGACAATAAAATCTATGACATTTTTATTATGTTGATAGGCGGGTTTCGATGAGATACATAAGATTAAACATATTTATTATACATCGATTGAGAAACCAGTTCTTACAACTTCTACTAATCTCTCTCGATTCTGCTTTCTGAGAATAACACCAGTACTTGCGCCGAAAGTGCAGATCAAGGAAAAATCATGACACAATGCATTAATGGCCAGTAAAGTTGAAATTTTACAGGAAAGAGTACATTCCATTCTTACAGAAGATCTTACAATGAGAAAGCTGCCAGCCGATTGGGTGCCAAGGCTTCTTCAAGTTGATCAGAAGTACATAAGGCGAACTTTGTCACGTGATAATGTGAATCTGTCAGAAAGGGATCATACAAATTTGCTGCAGAGGTTTGTCACAATGGAAGAAACTTGAGTCCATTAATTTACCCCAGGTGCCACGCAACAATCTTAACAATGACGGCATCCTGGTTGAACCCTGCAAAGAAGGCAAATACTGTCCCATCAGCAAAAAGGTTTAAGTCTCGGTTTTCTATGATACGGATGGTATTCTGATGGTAGATTATTTGCTAAAAGGACAAACAATCAAAGGCATCACTCCCTGGGCGGTTAAGATAAAATAATAATCTAAAGCCCCACAGAAAACTCAGTGTAGCCTTATTGTTCCGCCAGGGCAATGCTCCTGTTCACAGGCTTGCCATTGTCAAGTCAGCTATATATTAATTAACGATCGTTACCTGGAATTCATTCAGCTTCCGCATTTTTTACCTGATCTCGCTCCATCAGACTTTCATCTGTAACCAAAATCGAATCGTGTTATTTCTGGTACCCGCGTTCTGTAAGATGATGACTTAATACTTGCAATGAAGGATTTTCTGAACGTTCAAGAAAAGGACTTGTTTATAAATGGCACTGAGGCCCTTAGATATCTCAGGCCAAAGTGTATTGGTGCTGAAGAGGATTATGTTAAAACATTATGCAACATGTCTGTCAATAAACCCTCGTAATATGGCTTGAAATATTGAAATTGTCTTTAAAGGGCACACAGCATTGTGGGAAAAGTTGAAAATGCTGGTAAGTAGCATTTTCTCATTTTCCCTCTAATATTTTTAAAGCCCTCTTCTTCAGGGCTGTTAAAAATCGTAAGTGCTTGGTAAAGGGTGAAGCTTATCATCAATTATAAGCTGACTATCCCTTCGAAATTATATGCACTTGTAAAGAATAATTGCGAACTGGTAATAGAAAACTTGCAGCAAACTTTACCTTACAGCTGCCAGTTCATTTGTTAATAACAGTAACCCTGATTTGATCTAGTCGGTGAATGACAACCATGAGACAGTTGCATATCTGAATTTTAGATGCCTAAAGACAAGTTTGAAAGGGAAACTGGTAAAGGACAGATACCTTCACAATAATGGCTGCCAATTCGTTTTTCGTTGCAGATAACTGATTTTCCCAATTTAGACAATTTATGTTAATCTTTCTTTAAACTTTCTACTCTTTCTCTTTTTTTAAACTCTCAAGGTCCAATCACATTATTATTTCTATGTCATTTATTTATTTATTACATTTCCATACTGTATGTTGTACATACGTGGATAAAATAAAGCTTATTGAATTGAATTGAATTGAATAAGTCAAACGTCATTAACTCTTTTTAACATGCTTGCAGTCTATTTTCACTGGATTTCTGGAGGTTTGTGAGTGTGTACAGGTCACAGTTTACCTTTGTGAATTCCAATGTGTTCATTTGTATCAAAACATATTTAAAATCGATTAGCACCAAAAACTATGCCAAAGACTCTTGTAGACCATCTAACGGAACTCATATATCTAAACATTATGAAACTTTGATTAGCATCAAGATATATGGATTTAAAAAAAAAAACTGCCGTGATTGGATTAGTTGGATAAGAGTGTTAGATAGTCAAACATGCCCAGACTTACTAGCTCTTGGATCGTAGGTTTTTGAAACCAAGTCGGTTAACATGAATGTAGGTGACATAAGTTCTATCTAAAAGTCGAAAACCCGGATTTTCGGATTTTACATTTCTAAGTCTTTCAATTTATTTCATGTCATGCAATATATACTTAGGCTGAATTTGTATCACATATAGTATATGTATCTTCTTTGAGCAAATAAAATAGGTTTCATTGGATAACAACAAATAGATTTCATTGGAAACATTATTTTTAGTCGTTCGATGATTTCTGTGGAAAAAGTGCTTCGATAATTCGATAAGATTTGTGCCTGTGGTATATTATAACCGGGAAGAGTCTTTCTTCACCGTGTTTTTTTTTCCTAAAAGTATAGGTGTATTTGTCATTAATAATAGTACCTTTACCAACTTTGGGTGAAATGAATTCTTAGTAAGTTCGTTTGATTCTTTTTGCATTCAATGCAATGTTAACATGTACTGAAAAAAGCAGCTTATAAAAGGTGGGAGGGTTGAAGGCTATTCCGAGTAAAGGGTTAACCTGTTTATACAAACAATTGTTCTTGCATTGTTTTAACAGAAATACTTCAAAGTTTGAGGCCCTAATCTCCTTTTTTTGTGTGTTTCAATTTAATGAAACTGACCTGATTTGGGGCGAACTGAAAACAAAAAAAATCACAGAGAAAAACAAGTTAAACCATGAAAGAACCAAGTCTAAGTGTCAGCTGGTTTCGAAAACATATCTCGACAGAGTGGTATAGTAAAACATGAAGCCAAGTCGAAAATGAAATTGAGACAAAACGTTGGAAACCAGACACCATGTAAAAGAATACTGGACAAATCATTTTAGAATTCGAGGATTTGTATGAAAATGACGAAAGCAATATATAAGATAAAGTATAGAGCTATAATGAAACCAGGGCGTCATATTTGACTGAAGTGAGACACGGATTCAAGTGGCCCCTATGAACTTCAAACTGCAAATAAAAGGAATTTAGATGAATTGATATTTCGGTAATTCTGTAATGCTGATCGCTCATACAAGCAGATAAGTGACGACCTAAACATTACGTGCTAACACATTCCAAGAATTTTACAAACGGTACGCCCATGGGTGTGTTTTTGCATGTACTCGTATCACTTGTTCTCGTGCGTAACGATAACGTTTCCGGTCATAAAATAATATCGAGTATTCATTTTTTTTCCTCTTATAACAACGTAATGTTCTCTATATTAAAGGAAGGCCATGTATGCCTATGAAATTTCTGTGAGGACGGTAGACCAAGATTAGCCGAGGCGTCCCTAAAGTCTAATAGATCTATATAGACGATATGCCACTCATGAAAATATTACACTCGATGAAATAAATTTCGATCTTTCACCGAAAAAAAAAAATCTATTTATTTCATGCCTTATATCCTTTCTGGGAGGAGCTTTATCAAAATCCAGTACAGTTCTTTTCTGTTATTCCCCATGGCGTTCTTCTCTCGCGTAACAACGCATTACAATATTACGTCAGGTGCGAGAAATGTAAGGAAAATGACGTCATATTTCCATCTGGTTGTGAGGCACGTGCAATTTACCTAGGCAACAAGAACATGAAAATCGGTATTTGCACTGGTCGTACGCGTGTAAGATCGAAAAATATTTTCACTGCCATCTCTTGATATCCTACCGGAAAGCATGAAATATATGTATGGTACATCGCTTTACCATAAAGAACACGACTTACTATAAATATTACACTATCCAAAGTTTCAACGACGAAGATGGCTTTTGAAAGCATAGTAAGAAAAGCATAGTAGTTTTCCAACAATGTTCTTTTTTCCTTTTCAAAAATAAATAAATTTATTCAGCCATTAATTGGTTGATGAAAATAACCTTAGCATGTTCAGGTATAGAATTTGATATTATCTGTTTAACGTAAACAGACGACTAAAAAGAATAATGTGAATAAAGAAAAACTGGCTGCAATTAGAGATTAATTTTAAAGAAAAGATCCGGTAACTTGACCAACTTTTTATTCTATCACAGATGAATATGTTTCAGTGCCAGAGATTTGTTTCTCGAGTCAATGTTTTACTTTTAGAAGCAGCTCGAGGGTTAAAGAAAGGGACATACCGGTATCTGTAGAGACAACGGGTTTGTCTGATAAAATAACGTTTATTACACATTCATTTTCACGGACTATGTAACAGCTTACCAGACGACAAAACTTTAAACTGGTCCAAATTCAAAACATTAGTAGACGACAAAATTTAAGAGACTCAACAATTGGAAAATTGGTAAACATTGTAGGAAAAGGCGATGTTCTTTTTCAGGGTTTTTCAGCGCTTTCAATTTAGTTGCGTTCGGAATTGAATTGATATTATAAACAGCTAGTTAGTGTTAACCATTGCCAAATATAGACCGAACATGGATTGATTGTCGACAAATGTTGGTTACTAAAGCTCATCATTTAAAATTGAAAGCCCGTCCTTTTCAGAACGTGTGTTTCGTTCGGTCTTGAAGGCTTTTAATAAGGCATCTGATCCTCGAATCGCATTGTTAGCAAATTTGAGATGTTGCGGTGAATATCTGCCTAAATTTAGTGTTTATATTAGTCTTCATGTGCTGAGCAAATGAGAAACGCACGGTTATGTTACCTCTCTATCGAATGCTATGTAGATGATGCGATTATGTTACCTCTCTATCGAATGCTATGTAGATGATGCGATGTGTTTCTCACGACACTTCGGATAACGTTTCGATCAAATTATACGTTTTCCTTTTTCGACAAACTATCACTAATTCCTTTGAAGCGAACGCTGTCAGTCAGTTAAATGATTGGTTTGATTTGCAGCTTTTAAGTGAAAAGTTGTTGTTACGAATATAGATCAACTTGACTTATCAGGCCCGTCGGAAATAAATTTCATTTGGTCCGGCCAGTATGGCGAGCGACGAAGTCGTCAAGCCATGCTTGGGGGGGTCCGGGGGGCATGCTCCCCCGGAAAAATATTACGCATTTAACCCATCACCATACAATCCCTACTTTTGATGTCCCTGAGAAAGAAGCCTTTAGAAAACATTGTGGGAAAAGGAGAAAATGCTGGTAACCAGCATTTTCTCCTTTTCCCTCAATGTTTTCTACCCTTCACCAAACAAATTTCAGATTTTCAGTCACTTTTATTTCGTCGTCTGCAAATGCTTACAAATTGGACCAGTCTAAAATATTGTTGTTTGGTAACGGGTTAAGCCATGCTAGGGGGGTCCGGGGGCATGCTCCCCCGGAAAATTTTTTGAAAATAAGACGCTCTCTGGTGCATTCTGGCGCATTTTTTTAGGTTTATATTGCGCCTTTTTTTTTTTCGAAAATTGGTCTGGCCATTTCTCATTTTCGGCCGAAAATTTGGTCTGGCCATGGCCGGACCGGCCGGACCGCTTCCGACGGCCTTGCTTATAGAGCCAATGGAAAGACTGTTACATGTATATTTGATAAACTAGTCCGCGGTTATTTTTCGTGACTACTACACGATTACCTGTTTCAGGGGAGGTAACCAATCTGGATCTTATACAGCGAAATCGGAAGGATAAGGTGTATAACCCTCTAACGGTGTTTTTCGTAATGGTATTTTACCGCAATAAAAGGTAGATCGCATACTTCAAAACTGCAGATCCGAAGCAAATGTTCTCCAAAATAAATCTGTGAAGGAAAAGAAGCATTTCCTTAACACTTTCCTATGTCTAATCATGGCTTTATCATACGATCTTCTCACCAGGCTACTTTTACCACCTTTCAAACCATTGTGGAAAAAGTAGAAAGTTGTGGTAAACAGCAAGTAATTTTGAACAAAGCAATTTCGTTTCAGTATCAGCAGTCAATTTGGAGGTAGATGAATTGATTTCATAAAATGATAGATTTGACTACAAATAGTAGTTTTTCTCTCATTCAAAGAAATATATCGATATTCATTTCCGGTAATATTGCTGTTAATGCTAAAAATCATATTTCTATTTTATGTATCATTCATTTCCGGTATAATGTTGCTTTTAATGCTAAAAATAATATTTCTATTTTCTGTATCAGACAAAATAACAGTTGTGCTTGTCAGTTAACAATTAAGCTGTACCCTTTAAAAAAAAGGGGTTTAACCCATTACCACACAATCCCTACTTTTGACGACCCTTAGAAAGAAGCCTTTAGAAAACATTGTGGGAAAAGGAGAAAATGCTGGTAACCAGCATTTTCTCCTTTTTCCACAATGTTTTCTACCTTCACAAAACAATTTTCAAATTTTCAGTCACTTTTATTTTGTCATCTACAAATGCTTTCGCTTTGGACAAACCTAAAATATTGTCGTTTGGTAATGAGTTAATGGATCCCCGTGAAGTATTGATAGCATGCAAGTCATCATATTTTATTATACTGCAAAGAAATTTCTCGTGATCTGATTGGTTAACATCCCGGGAACATATATATCATGTTCCCTGGCAAAAACTACGTAAAGCCACTTTCCCTATTGAGTGCCACGTAAACATCACTACACGTGCAACACAACATCCAAAATGGCGGCGTCGATCGATCACCAGACTGCACATTTATGTACCAAACTGCACGTTTTAGTGACGTCCGTTTCCAGTGATGTCAGTTTTCATTGAATTGGGGCACTCAGAAGGGAATTTCGTAGGCATACTCGATTCGTGATATTATAATAAAGGAAATTTTCGCTTAACCGGCTTTGAAAGGGTAAAACTTTGCTTTGCAGTATAATCAATTCGTTGTACGGTCAGGTGGCAGGGGTTTTGGAAACTTGTTCACGGCTGTGGTAAATCATGACGCCGCCTCGCCTTTGGTTCAGGGCGACATGATTCGACACAGCCGTGAACAAGTTTCCAAGTCCCCTGCCACCTGACCGTACAACTTATAATGTATCTGTACTCAGTCCCATAAATAAGTATGCACATAATTTTCTTTTATTTCTAGTCGCATGTTTTACTGAAGACCAACAAATTTGGCATCATACTTTAGTTAAGAGTTTGTAGAAAATACCAGGCTAATCAGATTTTGACTAACAGAAAGTTTAAGTTAGGTTTTCGCAGTTTAAATGAAGGAGGTACCAAAATCAAAGTTGCAAAAGTACTCAAAGACCTTGGTAACATTAAAGTAAGGTTTTTCTTGAAGTTCTTGTAATTTTTCCGTCAATATCTTGTAAGGTTTTTCTTGAAGTTCTTGTAATTTTTCCGTCAATATTTTGTATGGCCGCCTTTGCTGTCGATACAGGTAATTATTCCACTCGCATAAACCTTAAATAACGTAAAATCATTGCATCAGGAATTTTATTCCATTCCTGAACGAGAACGGTGTCGAAGTCCATGAGATTTCTGATGTTTCGCCGTGATCGAATCTTTCTTCCTAAGTAATCCCAGACATGTTCTATTGGATTCACGTCCGGCGATAAAGCTGGCAAAGGAAGGACGTCAAAATTGTTTCTGTTCAGAAACTGCTGACTGATTCGTGCAGAGGTATATAAAATCCGTTTGTCTAACATCCAAGTGAGGGCTGGGGTAAAATGGTCCTTAAGCATGCATGAAATTGACAAAAAAAAAAAAAAATGTTTTAATCCAAGTTAGCCTACGCTTAATGTGCAGGCTGATCTGACCGAAACTTTTTTTTTTTTTTTTTGCAAATGCGTTAAACCCCCTTTTCACAGAGCATGGCTTAACTCTTGACCAAACGACAAAATTTTGGACTTGTCCAAATTGAAAGCTTCTGCAGACGACAAAATAAATGTGAATCAAAGATTAAACTTTGCTTTGGAAAAGGTTGAAAAACATTGTGGGGAAAAGGAGAAAATGCTGGTTACCAGCATTTTCTCCTTTTCCCACAATTTTTTCAAACGCTTTCTTTCTCAAGATCGTTAAAAGTCGGGATTGTGTGGTAAAGAGTCAATTATCTGTTCAATGATTGTATCTTATATTTTTAAATGCAGAATGCTGTAAATGCAGATTCTACTTATTTTATCGTCTGCATTTGTATTGCACAGACATTTCATTGGAAAGTTGAATAACCTTGGGAGTAATGTTACATAATTACTTTCGTGCCTTGTGTTACTAAGCCAGGCGGGGTAATTATATCGTATGATTTAATCCTTTAATCAGGCATCATCAGCAAAATTAGTGTGAAGGGTTTTGTTGAGAACAAGATCAGATTGCAAGGAAGGTGAAATCTGGTTCCGTATTCACAAACCATTACTAAATAACCATAACGATTTTCAATTCGATTGTAAAAATGCAAATATTGTTATTTCAAATATTTTATTTTATTTTATTTTTTAGGGGGGGGGGGGGGGGGGAGAGGGGGTAATATCTTGTTATCGGACAACGTAGATCCCAGATCAGACTGCATGTTCTGTGCAGTCTGATCTTGATCTACACTGCCTGCAAGAGGTCAGTAAGTCGCAGCCAAAGGGTTGAGAACGTTCTTAGTCTTTTTACACAGAATTTTCAATATTTGAAAGCAAAACAGTTTCTGATTGGCTAAACCATTGGGTTTAGCTAATCAGAAGTTGTTTTACTTTCATGTTCAGAAAATCATTGAGACATACAGAATAAGAATGTTCTCGAGAATGGTTGGAGAATACAGACACTGATCTTGGGTCTACACTATTCGGCTACTTGATCAAGCTTAACCTATTAACACGTAATTCCTACTTTTGACGACCCTGAGAAAGAAGTCTTTCAGAAAAAAGCCTTTTGAAAACATTGTGGGAAAAGGAGAAAATGCTGGTAACCAGCATTTTCTCCTTTTCCCACAATGTTTTCTACCCTTCTAGAAACAAATTTCAATTTTTTAATGACGATTATTTTGTCGTCTGCAAGTGCTTTCAATTTGGAAAGCTTCTAAAATTTTGTCGTTTTGTAAAGAGTTAGTAAGGTTATAAAAAAAAACAATAATCTTTGTTAGTTTCTGTGAATTATATTTTCAATCCTCGAACAAGGTTCAACTTAACATACTTCATGCTCTGTGAAAAGGGGGGTTAAATGCATTTCCGTGATACATCATGCCAAGCAACTCATCATATAATTATGGGTCCACGAAATCCATTTAGTCTAACAACGTATTGAATCATGAGGTAGAATGGTCCTTTGAAATGCAGAAAATTGACCAATAGCATTTTTTATTCATATCAGCCTGTGCGAACTATGCAGGCCGACATTCGTCGATATTTTTTTGGCACTGGGATGCATCAAGCTACCTTTCCACGTGGTGTCCGTGGTCGTGAGGTAGAGCGTCGGCCTCCTAACCAAAAGATCCTGAATTCGATTCCCAGTAGCGGTTGTCAACTTTGGAATTTTTCGTTGGCCCACACATTCGGCGCGAGTACTGGTGTAGTTCCCAGGAAGCAGAATCGAGAGAGATTAGTATAAGTTGTAAGAACTTGTTTCTTAATCGATGTAAAATAAATATATGTGTTTAACTCTTTACCACAGGAGAAAATTTTAGACTGGTCTTAAAGGTGGCCCTTCAGATTCTGAGACGAAAATTTTACAAAAGTACAAAAAAATCATCCTTGTACTCCCAAAGCCTTTTAATTTTCATTGATAAAACCCCAGTAGTCGAAAACTGTCCAACAACACGAGAAATTAGAGATTTACTACTGCCCAGGTTGACTCCAACGGGAGACACATTCTATTTTTAGATGATCAATTCGCTCATTTACTTACAGGAATACACAGAAGAAGCTTCAAACATAGCGTCCGAAGAAGACATTATGGAAAATAATTATTACATGTTTGTTATGATAGGGAATTGAAGCGCTATGAGTCACGTGCCAGTCACTTGACATTCCCACAATGCTTTATTGATTTTGGCGCGAAATCTAAAAATAGCTTAAGAGGCTACATAGCCTTTTAAGGGAATACCACCAAAAAACATTTTTTTGTAATTTTATGAATCTTAATTATTGATGATTTGTATTATTTTTTCATATGAATTTCCGTGATATATATATTTTTTAATTTGGTGATATGTAAAAATTCTAAATACCCACCTTTAATTAAAAGCATTTGCAGACGACAAAATAAAGGTGACTGAAAATAGACATTTGTTCTGGGAAGGGTAGAAAACACTGTGGGAAAAGGAGAAAATGCTGGTTACCAGCATTTTCTCCTTTTCCCATAGTGTTTTCAAAAGGCTTCTTTCTCATGGGCGTCAAAAGTAGGGATTGTGTGGTAATGGGTTTTAAACTAACCTAAGCCACATTTCGACGGGGCATTGCTCGTATCTAAGCCAACGGAAAACATAATAAGCATATTAAACACTTTAAATTTATTGGCCAAAAAAAACCACCAAAACTTATTTGATCTACAAATTTTTGAAGTGAACTGAGATAAAATTCAGATTTCAGTGTTCCAGTTTCAGCCACTGCAATGCCGCTACACTGCCATACTTTTTCTCGTAATGTCTGATAAGCAATATTTCAACCCTTGGGCTGATAAGCGCGACAAAGCGATTTTTTGCGGAAAGTGTAGATCAAGATCAGACTGCACAAAATGTGCAGTCTGATCTTGGATCTACACTGTCCGATGAGGATATATTATTCCCCTAAACATAACTTTGAAATTGCATGATATTTGTTTTCACCATCGAATTGAAAATTTCATTTTAGTTATTAAACAGGATAGGGAATACAGTAAAATTCAGATTTCATTATTCCAGTTTCAGCCACTGCAATACCATCTTCGCAAGTCAAGGCCGACGATTCACTACGCTACTCTACCCTTGGCGGATCGAGCTTAATTCTTACATTCCCCCGATACGCTTTTTCATCGGATGCAGCCAGCTCTAACTGCAACGAATGAAATCGCTCGTAGCATTTCATCTTTGATAAAAATAGAATAAGGTCGCTACCTTTCGAATAGAAGGTAAACATGGAAACCTACGTGGATATCTGCTCATCGCTTCATGTGTATTCGTAAGCGGTTTGTAAAACGATATTTCATTGGCTTTTAGAAATATGATGTAAAGGGGGGTAATAACCAGCATCCAATAGAGGGCACATCGCAGGAATCTCGAAATCGGGCTCAATCAGCCAAGGTAAGATCCACGTAGTGATCGTAACCTTGGCTCGCGAAGATGCAACACCGCCGCACTGCCATGTTTTTTCGCGTAAGTTCTGACTAGCAATAGAGCACAGAATATAGAGTAACGCCACAGATACTTTATTGATTAACCCATTACCACATAATCCCTACTTTTGACGACCCTGTGAAAGAAGCCTACAGAAAACTTTGTGGGAAAAGGAGAAAATGCTGGTAACCAGCATTTTCTCCTTTTCCCACAATGTTTTCCACCCTTTACAAAAAGAAAAAAAAAATCCAAATATTCAGCCACTTTAATTTTGTCGTCTGCAACTGCTTTTGATTTGGACAAGCCAAATATTTTGTCGTTTGGTAATGAGTTAACCCTTATCGTGCTGAATAGCTAAAACGAAATTTTCAATTCGATAGTAAAAACCTTAAATAATTTCTCCTCCTCACTGGTCAGTGTAGATCCATGATCAAACTGCACGTTCTATGCAGTCTGATCATGATCTGCAGTGTCCGCAAACGGTCTGTGAGTCGCGCTTACGTTTTCCAGCCTAGGGATTAAGCCTACATAATCTTTCTTAACATCAACAAAAATATTAAATATGCATACAAAACAGTATAAATAACAGTCAAACATACCCTGCATGTGGCCTGTAAATGATAGGCATGTTAATTGGGGAGGTATAAAGGAGTGTTATCGCAGTTTATCATGTTGAATAATAACAACAAGATGAATAGAGTCACAGTGTATCAATTTTCACAAACAGAGCTCTTCTGTGGTTTAACCCCCCCCCCCCTTTTCCCATTAGTTTAGTTTAAACTATTTTAATTTCAACAAGAAGAAATGGGGTTGGACCACATGTTCTTTCAACTTAGAATCGGTCCTTCCCCTACATTACATTCAGTACGAATTCAACAATGGCATAAGAAACCACACACACGCTCAAGCATCACACACACACAGGCAGAATGAGACAGAGACAGAGAGAGAAAGAAAGAGAGAGAGAGAGAGAGAATTTATAGGAAACAAGATTTAAACCCTTTCAATGTCATTGGTGGCCCCAATAACTTTTAGCGGATGGCGTGGATCAAGATCAGACTGCACATTATGTGCAGTCTGATCTTGGCTCTTTACCATCCCCTATCTGTTGCTAAAAGATGACCAATATCACTTTTAGTAGCAGTACAAACTTATTTTAACCCTTTCCCAAACAAGCCCTGCTTTTTACGTGTCTGCAGTAAAAGTCTTTTGAAAACACAGTGGGAAAAGGAGAAATTGCTCGTAACGAGCAATTTCTCCTTTTCCCACAGTGTTTTCTACCCTTTTTGAGAACTTTCTGCCATTTTCTCAAAATCTAAAGTCGACGTCTGCAAACTCTTTTGGTTTGGAAGAGTCCAAAATTTGTTGTTCGGGAAAGGGTTAAGTTCTCGAAAATAGTTCAGTTTGTTTACTTGACAGCAAAAGAGTTAGATTATTGAGTATATTTGAAACTGCTCTCTGAAATAGGAGTTCAGTGCAATTGCAAGAAGTATCGACTAACGTCAGCCTGTACAGATTAAACCATTTTGTTATCGATAATTTTTGTAGATTTCCAAGGATCACTCTACCATGGAAACGTTTAAAGATTAAACCATAAACAAAGTTTTTGGCATAGCCAAAACTTGATCATATGTGACCCATCACGCAAAAAAGGGACCTTCTGGGAACTGCGAAAAGTGTCAACCCTGGTCAGACTGCGCAAATTGCGCAGGCTGACCAGGGTTGACAGTTTTTGCTTTTATGGCATTTTCTGTATGAAAAGTGGTCATTGTATCTTGTTATACAATCATTTTTGAATTATCAACTTAAACTGACCTGCACTATTGTTGATCTGTTTTCATCTAATTGATGTACAGAAATCCCAGATGATCCCTTTTTCCGTGATGGGTCACATTATTATACCCCCTACAACGAAGTGGAGGGGGAGGGGTATACATGGAATCGCCATGGCTGTCCGTCCGTCTTTCCGTCCATCCGTCCGTCTGCCTGTAGACACAATTTTGTCCGGAGCTTTTTTTCCGACATCTTTTCAAGTACTGAACTGAAATTTACACATAAGGTTTGGGTACATATGAAACTGTGCATGAGCAATTTTCACGACCTAGCTGCCATTGGTTGCCGAATTATCTCCCCTTAAGCTTGTAAGGTTCCCTGCATTGTTGTTGTCCAGACCATTACTCAAAGAGTTTTGCATATACTGAAGCCAGCTTTATAAATAATGTTTCTGTACAGGTTATGATGGGGGTGTATCAATTTCATGCCTCCAATATAATTTGTTGCTGAATTATCTCCCCTTGAACTTGTTAAGGAATTCTTCCCCTTCAACTTTTTTCAACTCTTTCTTTTGTACTAAACCATTCTGCATTCTGTAATAAAGACCTTTTTTTGTGACAAGGAGCTGGTTGGGGGGGGGTACAATCACGTTTAATGATAGCTCTAGTTGGCATTGAGTTTGGTTTATAGGAATAAAATCACTGATAAGGTAGCGGAGAGTGTGTAGCAGGATCAGACTGCACGTATGTGAAGGCTGATCTTGGTTTAAAATCTCCGCAATATATAAATTCGGTTCACGATATTATATATCGTGAGCGATAGGATAAGCGTTTATATATATATGATGGTTTTCGATGGGGTAAAAATGTGGGGTTTTCTGTTTTATACCTAGAAAATACAATGATATATTTCATGGGAAGAAATGTCCCCTTCTCAAGTTTCAAGGCATGGAGGGTGAGGCGATAGGTGACGAGTTACATCAACCATCTGCCTAGGATAACGCTTTTGTCTGAATTGCTAATTATTGAACGCACATGAAATTTCTAGCTGTGCCAGAAATTTCGCAAAAAGCTCAATGTAGTATTTGAAAAGGAATGCAGTGTGAGCATACTGATGAATACCAGTAGATAAGCCATGGTTTCAAACAGTTCTAGACTGTCACAAGAGTTCTGAAAGTATTGCTCACGAAGACTCTAATTAATGCGATCGACTTTGCAAGAATATCGGATAAAAAGGTTTGTGCAACAGAAAAGGTTATATGTTTTTATATGTTTTTTTTTTTGTTTTCAAAGTATTTTGATGGTGTTATCACGGCGGACAGTGCACCTATCTATGTCTTTGGCGTTTTCTATTACCGATACGAGGCATACTATTCAGTCCAACTCACTAATAAGACATAAACAGTTGAATTGTTCGGCAATTACAAGGGAATAGAATTGATGCAAATAGTTTCTCTTTCCCATACTTTTTTCATGACTGTTTCAATGGGATAAAAGAAAAGTAATTTGTTAATTTGTGAGCGGGCGCACTGGGGAACTTTTATTTTGAATTTATATATCCTCTCAAAGTTTAGCCTTCAAGATTGGATGGCTAAAGAACTACTTTTCCACCACCTTCCCTTGTTATCTTTTCCATATCTCAATTTTTACAAAAATATATCATTTTTTTCTTACCCAGTTCAGGTCATAAAACGAGAAAAATGACTATGTGGGTATGAAGTTGATATGGTTGTTTGTTTCTTTTTCATATAAAATGGTATTTTAGCAAGGTTGATACAGCTTAACCTTTTACCAAACAGTCCCAATTGTTTTGTCTGAAAACATTGTGGAAAAGGGAGAAAATGCTTGTAACCAGCTTTTTCTCCTTTTCCCAGAATGTTTTCTACCTTTCACAAGTCAAGTTTCAATTTTTGAGCCACGTTTATTTTGTCGTTTGCAAATGCTTTCGATTTGGACAGGTCTAAAATATTGTCGTGTGGTAAGGAGTTAATTGAATTCTTACTGCTGACGTACACACATCAATACTGATTGAAATTCAAATATTCCATGTGGGGGAGATACAGATTGAATTAGGAAAATTGATCCTAGTCTGATTATTACACCTCGTTGACATGATTTGTAAATAGATTGATAAAAATCTATTAAGATGGTTTGCAGGAGCGCATCGATTAATGACATACTTGATCTAACTTGTTAGTACATAATTATTTGTGCGTCTAGCACGTTTTATATTTCAAATGAGAACAAAAAAAAATTCTTACATTGATCAGGTCTTGTTCCCTTTGGTCTAATTCTCACCAGCGAAGTGGTAACAGACAAGTTTTCCCCCGATTAACCCCGATGATATTGCCAAAGATTTGGAGCGATCCTATAGGAGACTCAATTCTTATTATTGGATAGGTCATCAGACCTCTCCAACAGTGGTGAGTTTAAAAAGGCAGACTGTCACAAACTTTGCTGTCTAAATCCATTTTTCTTGCCAAATTATTCTGATACACAGTCTGTTTCGCCATGGTTTTGTAAATATATCGAAATCAAAAAACCGAAACAGGAAATAGACGTGGTTTATTTTTATATGACGAGTTTCAGAAAAAATATTTGTTACATTAATTTGTCATGGCTGCAAATGACCCCTAAACTAATTGTAATTTTTCATTAAGTAAATTCATGTAAATCAAAGAAGAAGAAAAAATAAGAATAATTTCGTTAAAAAAGAGAAAGAAGACTGCTGGTCAAGATCATGCGACTTGAAAATGCGACAAGAAGGCCAAATAACCGCCAAGTAAAGCATATGGCGTTTCTACGCGGCGCCTTTTCCCACTTGTTTGTTTACATGTACCAAAATTTATTGAAATTAAAAGCCAATGATCTGTTTGAAAACATTGATGCTGACCTCTCCTGGCTTCTTTTTTAAGCCTTTACTCTATAGATACTCGTTTTTACGCACTGCTTGTAGAAGCCTTTGGAAAACATTGTGGCAAAAGGTGAAATTGCTCGTCACGAGCAATTTCACCTTTTGTCACAATGTTTTCTATGCTATCAAAAGGTGTCATATACCCATAAAAAACGGCTTCATCCTTGCTGTTATTTAGGGTCAATTACAGGTACCATAGAAATGCCTTATGGGGTAAAGGGTTAAAAGAAGCCAACTTGTACATCTAAGATGGTCTGGTGAAGGTCCACCAATAGTTTCGCTGTGCCAACCTATCTCGAAACGTCCTCCTTCTAAGATAATCGGCCCAGGAGCCAGAGCTTCTCCGACTATGAAACATCATTAGGGACATCCTCAAAGATTGGGGAAAGTCTCGACGAATACTTATAAATCAACCCACGTGTATAGGAGAATGGGAAGGGTCAATACATTTTTCATTTTTGCCATGTTCTGTGAAAAAGGGGTTTAATGTATTTGCATAAAGTATCGACCCTAGTCAGCCTGTACAGCCCTACCAGGCTGACCCTGTTCAAAACTTTTTCCTACTGGTTATTTTTCTGTATGAATCAAGAATAATGTGTTGACTTGTCAGTGACATGTGATAAAAACCCGTTTTGCCAGAGAACATAGCTACTAACTATTCGTTCATATTTTGGGCTAGGCATCATTATCTCTCTGGAATGGTGGCAGGAGTTTTACCCATCAGTATGTCAACATTTCAGTAAATGTTCGGGCATTTACCTCGGATTGCCAGCTCGCCAAACTTTTGACGAACTTTCATTATTAAAGTGTGGTGGGCGTCTATTTCTTCCGGAAGACATCACCAGTACGATCTGTCGGTATATAATGTGGAATTGATTTGCAGTTTATATGTATCTCTGGATTGACTCGCAGACATTATGTATCTCTGGATTGACTCGCAGACAATATGTATCTCTGGATTGACTCGCAGATAATATGTATCTCTGAAATGACTCGCATATAATATGTATCTCTGGGTTGACTCGCAGACAATATGTATCTCTGGATTGACTCGCAGATAATATGTATCTCTGGATTGACTCGCAGATAATAATATATTCGGGACTGGCTTGCAGACAATATGTATCTCTGGATTGACTCGCAGATAATATGTATCTCTGGATTGACTCGCAGACAATATGTATCTCTGGATTGACTTGCAGATAACATGTATCTCGAGATCGGCTTACAGATAATATGTAATTCGGGATTAACTTGCAGATAATATGTATCGCTGGATCGACTCGCAGACAATATGTATCTCTGGATCGACTCGCAGACAATATGTATCTCTGGATCGACTCGCAGATAATATGTATCTCTGGATTGACTCGCAGACAATATGTATCTCTGGGTTGACTCGCAGATAACATGTATCTCGGGATCGGCTTACAGATAATATGTAATTCGGGATTAACTTGCAGATAATATGAATCTCTGGATTGACTGTACTTAAAGAGATTCTCATTGAGCCTTGGATATGCCTAGGGTGCTTTTTCTGTCCTGTTTGACATAATGTCCGGAATCCCTTTTCATTTCCCCCGTAGGCGCAACCCCTCCTGCGACGGGTCGAAAATACAGGCTCATGAAACTTATCCAGGAGATAAGAAGGAACTTGTTCCAACGCGTCCCGAATCTTTTAAATGTACAACCCGCAGGGAGCACATTCCCAAGATTATTGCTGCTAAGTGGTAAATGGCCATCAACAGTCAGATAACTCTTTCCCTGTCAAGTGAATGGATACGACATTTTTCGAGGTCTACAAGTTTATTTTCCTTGCTTTTGAAGCTTATTTTTGTCAAATGCATTTTGTGCAGTCTGATCTTGATCTATAGGCCACCCAAAAGATGTCCAAGGCGACACTTACAGTGAAAGAATTTAGCACTGTGAAGCATAATCATAAACTATATTCCAGCGTGAAATTCGGTAGCACTTTGATAGTCTGCAGACAAGTATGCCCAGGAGATAAGTTCGAAATAACAGGATTATCGTAAAATTATTTTGATAAACGGAAAAATCGAATGAAACGTAAATAAATAGGTGTTCGGATAAGCGATTCATTTACTGCTACAATGATACCGTAAAAGTCTTGTTTAGTTTAAATGTGTCTTTGTAAACGTAACGGAATTATGCAATTTAGGAGAATATTGGTTGACGGATTATATTTGCATTCCTTGTTTACATTTATCGAATATCTTATGCATGCTGTTTTCAAAGATTTGCAGATACTTTACAGCTGTTAGAGCATCTATCTTTGAGTTCCTTGAATCTCTTCACCCGCCGGTGTAATGCAGAGTAATGACCCCCCTACAAAATGACCCATGGGTCATTTCTCTACGTAGAGGAATGACCCGGGTCATTGTTCTACGTACGGAAATGACCCAAGAGGGTCATTTCTCTACATAGAATAGTGACCCGGGTCATTCCTCTACGTAGTGAAATGACTTCTGGGGTCAGCCTGTCGAGCCTTTGTTGAGCCTGTATTGTTAACAAATGCTCGATTTTCAGGTTTGCTGGAAGGATTATATCCTGACTGTCATCAATCCTAACAATGCCATGATCCACCAATTCTTCTGAAACATTGTTGGGAAACCAGCATTTTCTACTTTTCCCAAAATGTTTTCTACCCTTTCAATGATAGCTTTATCATTTGAGCCAATTTCGGCACTATTATGAATTAAAGAAAATGAAGTCATACCGGGATACTTGACCACAGAACTCTAAGCCTTGTTGCCAAGTCTGCTTAAACTGTTAAACCACGATAGATAGTTCGATCCCTGGTTTTGATGTTCTGCCTGACGGTTGAAGAAATTTTCCTCAGAAGATAGATCTATTCTAGACTTCGTTTTTTTAAGCTTTTTCCTCAACTTCACTTAATATTATGATTTGTACCCTATAGTTCTAAAATTATTATCATTATTATGGTGTCCAAATTAATCCCGTATCCAAGCATCTTTGCGAGCCAAGGTTACGATCACTACGTGGATCTTACCTTGGCTGATTGAGCCCGATTTCGAGATTCCTGCAATGCGCCCTCTATTGGATGCTGGTTATTATCCCCTTTTACATCATATTTCTAAAGCCAATGAAATATCGTTTTACAAACCGCTTACGAATACACTTGAAGCGATAAGCAGACATCCACGTGGGTTTCCATGTTTACCTTCTATTCGAAAGGTAGCGACCTTATTCTATTTTTATCAAAGATGAAATGTTACGAGTGATTTCATTTCGTTGCAGTTAGAGCTGGCTGCATCCAATGAAAAAGCGTATCGGGGGAATGTAAAAATCAAGCTCGATCCGCCAAGGGTAGAGTAGCGTAGTGAATCGTCAGCCTTGGCTTGCGAAGATGATGTCCAAGGTGTGGCTTGAACGGTCCCTGATCATTAAAAGTGAGTATTGTTTGGCAAACACCTTAAATAGAGCACAACACATACTGGTATAACTTGAACTACATTGAAAAGAACACAAAATAAAACACCTGATACAACGACCTAATAAACTAAAGGAAATTACGGAATCCTGTTTCCGCCATCCACTTTTCGACCTACGAGGAACTCGAAAAGTAGAAATTAGGCACACTAACTTCCATTTTTCTAGCAAAAAAGTAATCTCGAAAAGTCGAAAAGTTGAAGTTTTGACCTGACAATTGTCATAAAACTTTCCACTTTTCAACCTCACGTTTGTCTAGAAAAGTAGAAATTAGGAGGCACTCACCTCCACTTTTTGCGTTAAAATGCTAGTTCGAAAAGTAGGAAAATGGAAGTTTTTCGAATGACAAAATTTGTCAATAAAACCTCCACTTTTCGACCTAGAAAAGAGTAAAGTCGAAAGTAGGAAATAAATTGTAATGATTTGAAATAGGAATTGTTGAATCTGAAACGCTAAAATTTGTGGAGGTAACGCATCTTTGGTTGTCTTACTTAAAATCTTAATGCATAGTTCTGCGAAAAGTATAGATCCGTATCAGTCCACGCAGTTGCTATTGGTAAATTTGCAGGATGTCCAAGGACCAGTGTACCTATTGATTAACCCTTTACCAGACGACAAAATTTTAGCCCTGTCCAAATTGAAAGCATTTACAATCGACAATTTCTATGTGGCTCAAATGGTGCAATTGTTTATTGATACGTTAGAAAACATTGTGGGAAAAGGAGAAAATGCTGGTTACCAGCATTTTCTCCTTTTCCCACAATGTTTTCAAAAGGCTTCTTTATAAGTGTTACACGAGACCACTCCTTCCTGCACGGCTACGTCCCGATTCAAATACAATACCTGACTACAGGGAGATATCTCTTTGGCTCAGGGGTTAAGGTATTGGCCTTGCGTCCGGGAGTTTTGGGGTTCGAATCCCGCCCGATCCCTTATTTCTGCCATGGATTTATTCATTTGTATCTTTGTCACGGACTTTGTTCGTAAGATGGGGGCTCGTCAGTGATTGGCCATTGAGCCATTAATCCCATTTGTTGTCCAAAAGCGGACTTCCTGCCTAATAAAGCTTTGAGTCATCAATAAATGATGACTTTAAGGGGATGTGTGTTACGGGAGACCACTCCTTCCTGCATGGCATTGTCCCAATTTAAATACAATACCTGACTTCTGCGTCAGGAAGATATATCTTTGGCTCAGTGGGTAAGGTATTGGCCTTTCGACCGGGAGTTCTAGGGTTCGAATCCCACTCGGTCCCTTATTTCTGCCATACAATTATTCATTTCTTTCTTTGGTACTGTCTTTTTTCGTAAGCCTAAGGGATTTATGTCAGGTCATTTGTTAAAAAAGACCTACTGTGCACCCACTTAAAATAGGAGAATCTTTGAAATTGTTTACATAAGGACGGAACGTTGTAATTGTTGGCGATCACATAAGCTGGCGCTACATAGCATATTCTTAGATGTTTAGCCACTAAAGGGAGGTAAAAATGCCGCAGCATTGTGAGCGAAACTTGAGTTAATGTTCTTTGAGCTTTAGATACATATAAGTTAGCATGAATATCTCGGTATATTCTCAGCACATTTGTTTGAAGTCACTGCACGTGCTCTCAGTAGAGAAGAGTAAAGAAGAAGAACAAGAAGAAGAAGAAGTTGAAAAAGAAGAAAAGGTAGAAACAGAGGAAGAAGAGACAGAAGAAGAAGAAACAGAAAAAGAAAAAGAAGAAGAAGAAGAAACAGAACAAGAAGAAGAAGAAGAAACAGAAGCAGAAGAAGAAGATGATGATGATGATGTTGATCTTGAAGACAACAATAACAACATCGACTTCTGCAAATGGCACCGACGACAAAACTTCAGACGACAAAATTTTTTGACCTGTCTAAATTGAAAGTAATATGGATGAAATTATGTTTTTTTTTTTCTTTAGAGTGTAGAAAAAGTTTGAAAACTCTTTCTTTGAGGCCAACAATAATTCCAAAGGCCTCTTTGTTTGTCGTAGTTCTAACAGGGTACTGTTTATTAAAGAGATAGCAAATTATTTGCACAGTTTATAACGAAACTTATGGGAAAGGGACAGAATGCCAGTATGGACATTTTCTCCATTTCAAACAACGTCTGATTTGTCACTTTGGACAAAAATGTTTTATGATTAGCTGGTAGCCTAATTTTTTGAAAAGAGAAAAAAGAAAATTTGAATTGAACTGAAACAATTTTAAGCATTGAGCGAAAAGTGGGAAAAGGAGATGATGCTCATAAAGAGCATCTTCTCCATTCCAAAATAATTCTTCTACTCTTGGAGAAAGAAATCCAACCTGATTGAGCCATTCATTTGTCGGCAGTAGATGCTTTCAATTTGGATAGGACAAAAATTTTCCCTTTCTGCCATATGATCATTACTCAGTTCAAATCATTGTTAAGTTGTGAGATTTTGAAAGGAAGTATCTATTAAAGTTGTTTGTATTCTGGGCCGGTGGCCTGTATTTGTGAATAAGTATTTAAAATTTGAAATTCTCCTTGGACCTTTTTGCTTGCCGTCCGTTAACCTCATACTACCGACACATTTCCCAACTTAATCATACCAAGTGGGGTCCGTGTGGACCCCAGTCAGAGACTCGCATCATTCTCGATTTCTTGGGTACGAAGGGATAAGCAAGCTCGAACAGAGAAGTGCATTTGAAGGGGGATTATATTGAAAAGTAATGTCCAGATTTTCATTCACTGATAATCGTAAGCACTTAATTGGGGCCGAGAACTTTTTGATCATACCTCGTAGATCTACAACTGTCCAGAAAAATAGCTGTGTACGTTCAGTAACTGAAAACTAACTACTTCTGGTATTATTTATTGACTTTTCAGTCAAGGGAAAACAGCTGAAATATGTGAGTATAAGGTAGATGATGCAAAATGTTTGATATATAGAATAATAGAAAATATTGCCTGAAGTCCACACGGGCAAAAGCAGAATTTGGGTTTTGTATTCCACTCACTCTGAGGCCACAAAAGTTTCTATGTAAATTCAGATTAAGAATAGGTTTAGCAACAAACTCCTGAAATGACAGTTCCCTTCTGCTTTAACTTTTGTATCATAGACAAACAGAGAACCATGTGGGGTCCGTACAGACCCTACACTGTATGATGATGGTTAAACTCAGTATTATTGACCCATTACCACACAATCCCTACTTTTGACGCCCCTGAGAAAGAAGCCTTTGGAAAATATTGTGGGAAAAGGAGAAAATGCTGGTAACCAGCATTTTCTCCTTTTCCCACAATTTTTTCTACCTTTCACAAAATAAATTTCAAATTTTCAGCCATTTTATGTTGTCGTCTGCAAATGCTTTCGATTTGGACAAACCTAAAATTTTGTCGTTTGGTAATGAGTTAAGTAAAGAGATAGCATATCGTCGCTTTACTTCAAAAACCTCGTAACTACAGCTTATAACAAGCTGTAGTTACGAGGTTTTCGAAGTAAACCGACAGCTTGTAACAAGCTGTAGTTACGAGGTTTTCGAAGTAAACCGACGATATAATTTGCAGAAGTGACAAACAGCTCTTCAGCACATCTATCACGGTGTGCTTTGACGGTCTCGTGACCTTTATACCATACAATAAAAGTTAAAAAGCCGGGACATAGTAACACTTCGCCATGATAAGTATGCGCAAGTTTGGGCACCAGATAAATTTTTTAAACTGTGCACATGTAGCTGACGGAAATCAACCTCTTTCCTGAGCTTGCATAGAAACGTACGGAATCTTCGATAAGCTATAAACGGCTCATCCAAAGATGAGCTTAGTTTTTTGCAAACGTGAAGGCTGACCGGACCCAATATTCTGGTTGTAAGACAGTTTGCTGATTTTGATTTATCTCGCCCGTATAAAGGATTTATGTCACGTCCCTATAGTCTACTAAAACTTTGGAATGTCTGCAGTGTTATAAAGCAGTGGTATACATATTGAAGATGAAACTTTTTTTCCTTGTTGTTTTGATTCACATCTGTTTTGTTTTCAAGTCTATCGTGAGTAAATTTTCCATTTCTCACAATTTAGTTTTGTCTGAATCTAACAAGAACTTTACAAGTATAAGCTTAGACGAAACATAATGCAGTTTTTAGTAGAGGCGATTGTTTGGTTGGACGCCAAGTGAATGGCAACTTCGCAAGCCAAAACTGACGATTCACTACGCTACTCTACCCTTGGCGGATCGAGCTTGAGTTTTACGTTCCCCCGATACGCTTTTTCATGGGATGCAGCCAGGTCTAACTCCAACGAATGAAATAGCTCGTAGCATTTCATCTTTGATAAAAATAGAACAAAGTCGCTACCTTTCGAATAGAAGGTAAACATGGAAACCCTCGTGGATGTCTGCTTATCGCTTCATGTGTATTCGTAAGCGGTTTGTAAAACGATATTGCATTGGCTTTTAGAAATATGATGTAAAGGGGGGTAATAACCAGCATCCAATCGAGGGCGCATTGCAGGAATCTCGAAATCGGGCTCAATCCGCCAAGGTAAGATCCACGTAGTGATCGTAACCTTGGCTCGCGAAGATGAGTGAATGGGGAAGGAGAGGGTATGTAGCAATCTTGATTTCTTGGAGGAAGTCTGATTTTAATGCCACATGATTCTGTTGTACTAGCGCGACTGACACTTATAAAAAGAATATTACCCTTCGTTTGCTAACGTAAAATAAGTAAAATGAAAGTTTCAAGCCTACAACAAAACCCCAAATTTTACTATTGAACATGTATTTTGAGAGTGAAAAAAAATCTCCTCAACGAACAGTGTAGAACTTAGATCAGAGTGTGCGTTCTGTGCAGTCTGATCTTGATCTACATTGTATGCAAAATGTCATTTTGTCGCACTTGGCAGCTTAAAGATTAACTCTTTACCTGACGACAAAATTTTAGACCGGTCCAAAATGAAAGCACTAAGTCTTGCAGACGACAATAAACACAACTCAAAAATTGAAATTTGTTTCCAGAAATGTAGAAAACATTGTGGGAAAAAGGAGATAATGCTGGCTTCCAGCATTTTCTCCTTTTCCCACAATGTTTTCAAAAGGCTTCTATCTCAGGGTCGTAAAAACCATGGATTGTTTGGGAAAGGGGTAAGGTTAGTCGTGGCAGCATGCGATAACTTTCAGACTATAACTTTTGACGAGACACATAGGAGAAACATTCCATCATATTGTCAAATTCCCCTTTTTTAGAGTCTTTATTAAAAACTTGGGGATTTTTTAGTAAATAGAGTTTATTTCACCAGCTTGTAGTTAACATGGGGTAATATTTGCCGTAAAAGGGAAAGGTATGCGAAAATAACGAGTGCCGTAAGGCATGAGTTATTTTCGCGGACCTTTCCCTTTAGTAAATAGAGTTTATTTCGTCAGCTTGTGCTTAATATGGAAAAATATTTGCCGAAAAAGGGGAAAGGTATGCGAAAATAACGACTGTCGTAAGGCATGAGTTATTTTCGCAGACCTTTCCCTTTTGAGACAAATACATGTATTTCGCCATATTAACCACAAGCTGATGAAATAAATTATATATTATATTTCCTCTGATTATTTTGTCAACGATTGCCACTCAGTTTAAAACTAGTTTTTACAAAGTAGAACAAAAAAAGTAGTTCCAGATTTTCGGCAGCAGGAAAATATTCACTGTGACGGGGAAATAGTTCCACCAGCTTGAATTACGACATTTCTTTACCCATAACATTTCTAAAAATAAACACATGAAATATGATATATGATTTAATTGTGTTGCTTTGAAAGCAATACACCACAAATTGAATTATTAGCCCGAGCCAGAAATATCGACATTCTACACACAAATGGCTCAGTAACACAAACCTATTCGAAATCATGTTGATGCTACGGTTTTTGCAACAGGACTTTCGTTCTACTTTCGCTCCGGAAGAGCTGTTTAAGTTATAATTGGCTTGCAACACGCGAAAAACGGCATTCGGACATTTGCGAAAAGTGTTGTTTTGGATCAGCCTGGGCAGTCCGCGCAAGCTAATCCGAATCGACACTTTCCAATTCTATGTAATTTTCTGTTATGGGCAAGTCTACTGAAGTACAAAACCTAATGTAGTCGTAAAGTGCCGTCTCGGATTAGCCTGCGCGGAATACGCAGGCTGATCCAAAAAGACACTTTATGCAAATGTCCGAATGACCCTTTTCGTGTGTAACAAGCATCATTGGTCAGTAACGTTATTCCTACTCTAATGTCTACTTGCGCAAACGTTACTGCATACAAAGGCACAGGAGAAAACCCGTCAAGTTACAAGCCGATACAGAGAAATGCCTTCGTTAACCAGTCGACCCGGTCCCCTGTTCATCGGATTATCATTAAAGAAAATGGTGGATTAAGCGATTCTGATTTGCCAATCAAAATGGTCCAGCTCTTTAACGCGTTCTTTGTTCGCCTGATCTCGATCAACTAGTGTACGAAAGTACGAAAGCGCGAAAGTACAAACACCTAAAGTTGGCTCCAACATAGTTAAATCATTAAATACAGTTTTTACTACCTAGGTCAGTGAAGAGGAAGATGACGACGTTTTGGTATATCTGCCTGATGGCGAATTGGTAAGAATGGTCGATAACTGTACCATGGATGTTACTAGCAATAACTGTCCTGTGGGTTATTGTTGCACTAAGAAGGTAACAACGGCACTGTCAGTACTTTTATCTTTACATTGTTCTTAACTCATAACCAGACGACAAGATTTTAGACTTGCCCAAACTAAAAGTAACTGCAGACGAAAATTTCAGTGTGGCTCAGGGGAGAAAACATTGTGGAAACAGGAGAAAATGCTGGTTACCAGCATCATTTTCTCCTTTTCCCACAATGTTTTCAAAAGGCTTCTTTCCCAGGGGTGTTAAAAGTCGGGATTGTTTGGCAAAGAGTTAGCTTTCAGACTGTTCTGTGGTGATTGATTTACTGTATGGTTGTTATCGCCGTTTTCAACATTATTTCAGTTATATTGCGGCGGCCAGTGCACCTGTCCATATTTCCCTAGATTTCCCTTCACCAGTACTCCGCACAGTTTTCTTTCCAAGCCACTGGCTATTTTCTCAAATAAACAATGGTTGGGGCGACATGATTCATCACAGTCGCGAACAAGTTTCCAAGTCCCCTGCCACCTGACCGTACAACGAATTTATCATACTGCAAAGTTTTACCCTTTCAAAGCGCGTTAAGCGAAATTTTCCTGTTTTATAGTTTCACTAATCGAGTATGCTGACGAAACAGAAATTCCCTTCTGTGTGCCCCAATTCAATGAAAACTGACGTCACTGGAAACTGAAGTCACTAAAACGTGCAGTTTGGTACATAAATGTGCACTCTGGTGATCGATCGACGCCATTTTGGGTGTTGTGTTGCACGTGTAGTGATGTGTACGGGGCACTCAAAAGGGAAACTGGTTTTACGTGGTTTTTGCCAGGGAACATGATATAATTATGTTCCCGGCATGTTAACCAATCAGATCTCGAGAAATTTCTTTGCAGTATAATACAATTATACCTTTTGTCTATTTAGATTTTGACCTATGACCAAAGCTACGTGGGCCCGAAACCATCACACGAATACAAGTGTTCACCCCTGAGGAAGCGCGGCGAGTTCTGCTATCGCAATACCCCGGAAAACTATTGTCCTTGTGCCACGAGGTGCAGCACAAACGGATTCTTTGGACACTGTCTCTAATCATTAAATTATGTTAAAACGTTATGTGGTGTATATAGTTTGCTTCATTGAACTATACGAGTATCTTCCTTGACACATGCACTTTATGTAGATCAAAGATCAGACTGCCTTTCCTTGGAAAGTGTGGCTCAAGATGAGACTCCGCAGAAGACGCAAGCTGATTGTGGATTAATTTGCTTTAATAGTGACCGTTAAAACCCTGGAATTGAGAAATGTGTATTATTGTCAACCCCCCCCCCCCCCCCCCACTACCGTTTTTACCTCACCTGAGCACAACGTGCTCAAGGGGAGCTTTTAGGATCACCCGGTGTCCGTCGTCCGTCGTGCGTAGTCAACAATTCTTTAAACATCAACTCCTCCTAAACTACGGGGCCAATTTGGACCAAACTTGACTGGATTGTTCCTTGGGAGGTCCTCTTTAAAACTTGTCACAGAATTTGATTTCGTCAAAAAAACTGGTTGCCATGGCAACCAAATGGAATTTTCAAAGAAATTCTTTAAAAATCTTCTCTGAAACTGCTGGCCAGATTTTAATATAATTCCACAGGGATGTTCCTTGGGTGAACGTTTTCAAACATTATTCGCAATTTTTTTATCCGTCAAGAAACATGGCTCTGGTGAATGGGGGTTACTTGCACCATACAGAAATGAAGAAATTCTTAAAAATTCTTCTTCTCTAAAACTGCTCGTCAGATTTTAAAATAATTTCTCAGGGATGTTCTTTGGGTGACCCTTTTCAAAAATTGTTCGCTAAATTTTGATATGTCAAGAAACATGGCTCTTGTGAATGGGGGCTTCTTGCACTATACAGAAATGAAGAAATTCTTGAAAATTCTTCTTCTCTGAAACGGCTGGTCAGATTTTAAAATAATTTCACAGAGATGTTCCTTGGGTGACCCTTTTCAAAAAGTGATCGTGAAATTTTGATCTGTTAAGAAACATGGCTCTGGTGAATATGGGCTACTCGCACTACATGGAAATGAAGAAATTTTTAAAAATTCTTCTTTTCTGATCTGATGGTCAGATATTGAAATGACTTTTACAGGTGACCTTTTGAAAATTTCTTGGCAAAATAATAATTTTGTTTCCAATGTTTCAATACCTAAAAAAAAAATTAGGCTATGGTCCTCTAAAAAATTCAGGTGAGCGATCAAGGGCCATCTTGGCCCTCTTGTTTTTTTTTTATTGTGAAAGTGGATTTCATTCATCGAAGCGCTCTACCTTTTTACCAGACAACAAAATGTTAGACTCCTCCGAACTGAAAGCAGTTGCAGATGACAAATGAAATGGATCTTAAATAATAAGATTTGTCTTGAGTCGGGTAGAAAACAATGTGAGAAAAGGAGAAAATATAGTTTATCAACGTTTTCTTCTTTTCCTGCAATGTTTTCATAACCCTGTTTTCTCAAAGTCGATAAAACTAAGGGCAGTTTCGTGAAGGGTTTAACTCTTTACCAAACGACAAAATTTTGGACTAGTCCAAATTGAAAGCATTTGCAGACGACAATTGTGAATCAAAAATTAAATTTTGAATTTGAAAGGGTAGAAAACATTGTGGGAAAAGGAGAAAATGCTGGTTACCAGCATTTTCTCCTTTTCCCACAATGTTTTCAAACGTTTTCTTTCTCAAGGTCATTTGCTCGTTTTTAGAAAAAAATCCTGTGGTCATCAAAATATGGCTGGATAAAGATTACACATCTGTTACAGTGCACTGTCGGTCTTCACATATGGCAGGTTTCTCAGGCAATCTTATCGTCGGTTGATTTCAAAAACCTCGTAACTTCAGCTTGTTTCGATCTGTAGTTACGAGGTTTTTTAATTAAACCGTCGTTATCGTTACCTGTGACAAAAAATCACGATGTTTTACCCCCCGGATTTTGACAACATTGTAGAAAATGGACACTTTGCTAATGACAATCATGAGTGAATAGATCGTTTTCAAAGCAATTTTCCACGTGTTAACGCTCTACGACACAATGACGATTTTTAACGCCCCCTGAGGAAGAAGCCTTTTGAAAACTTAGTGGGAAAAAGAGAAAATGCTGGTAACCATGCAGCATTTTCTCCTTTTCCCACAAAGTTTTCTATCCTATTAAAGCAAAATTGCACCATTTGAGCCACTTTGAAATTGTCGTCTGCAACAGCTTTCAATGTGGATAGGTCTAAAATTTTGCTGTGTGACAATGGGTCAGTTCTCCATGAAATATTTATGTTCGGTATTGCCGTTATTCATGACGGTAAGTGAACTATGCAGGTTTCAACAGACTTTATGGTCTTGTTTAGAATCCACTATGCCTTGTTTGCGCATGTCATATTCTTCGAAGATTCGACCTACGCGCTATAAAGTATCAATGGAGAAAATGGCTTTTATCAATACATTTGAGGAGAAATCAGGCCTGCACTTGTTTCAGCTCCAAATTTCTCTTAACTAGTGATCATAGCTGTATGAATCGAAAGAGGTAGCTTTTTATTGTGCGAACGTTTATTTTTGTTTGAAATTCAAAGTGACGTTTGTCGCGTAGAAAAGTAGTCCGGTTCTGTACCCAGAATGCCCTAAGGCCCGTTTATACAGATAGCGAACGCGTCCAACGCGAACACGAACGCTAACGCGACTTATGAGCAGTTTTGCCATTGAAATAGAGCAGGAACCCGAACGCGGAAAACCGTCGACGGCTTTCGAGGCGGCTCGTCTTTTTCTTGCTGTGAGAGATAAAATTTGGTCATTTGGAATCATGGCGCAGGTAGAGTCAGACACGGAGGAGATCATAGTACTGTATTTGTACGCAATACAACGGAGGAAAAGAAAGAGGCGTGTGTCAGTGCACGACATTTTAAAGAGGTCTGTATAAACGGACCTTTAGACAGATGTGTATTTGTAGAATGCCATCTAGCAGGAAATAATGATCCACTATGTGAATACTTCCCCTTTGCTAGCAATGCAATGAACACCATGTGTATGACGCAAAAGAAATAAAGATGTCTGCTTTAACTGAAACTAGAAGCGTTTTCGCAGACATTGTCGAGCAAGCTGAGACTGTACATAACATGCAAGCTGGAGAGCATTCATTCACAGTTCTAAATATTGTTCTTATTCCGAATTCCAGAACAAGCCATCTGACTGGCTAGGACAATATGTTTCAGCCAATCAGATGACTAGTCTCAAATAACTTTTAAATATATTATATCGGTTAATTCTGGATAGATGCTAGCATTCTTGTGTCTTGGTAACACAGTCTAGGGTCAGTTATGTTTACTCATAAAGCTATCAGACCTTATGTTGCACCGTTGTCTGTCGCGATAGTGCAGTTCTAAGCTCCATTCCATTTGGACAAACAGAGAACAAATGGCAGCAAAACTGTGGCTCAAACTTGTTATGTACATACCCAGTTATTATTAGCTTTGTTCATGTGTGTATCTATTTTTGAATGGTTTTCCCCTGTTGCTATTTTTAGAACTGGATTCTCTCTTGTGGAATATTGTGCTGGAAGTTTCCAGACCTTTATACAATCTGATTACTAGAAATTATGCAACTGATTTTAACATGAATTTTCTGGAAGTTTCTTTGTTATTATAAAAGGAAAAGCTTTTTACATCTCAGTGTTCACTAGTTAATACATGATTGCCAGACTACAGTGGGGATTATCTTGTGTTTGTGTCCTATAATTAGTGCTTGGATTATATTCAGTTTGGATTTGGATCAGACTAGACTAAAGTGAGGATTACTTTGTGTGCTTAGATTACATTCAGTTTGGATCAGGATCACACTGGAATTAAGACTGGAATAGTTTGTCTTCTGAATTTAACGTCTAAGGTATTGTTTTGTACTATTGTAACTGTTTATTTGATATTTTTGTTAATAAATTCTGTTAATTGTTATCGTTTGTTGCTGGCTTCTTCTTTCTAGTTACGCCTGACTCGTAACAGAAATTGGGGGCTCGTCCGGGATTGGAAAATAGACTAACGGGATTGGAAAATAGACTAACGCATTCGTTTTCCTTTTGGGATTGACCTTCGATTGGAAAATAGACTAACGCATTCGTCTACTAATCAGTAATTATAATAGAATTTTGTACTTGAATCCAGCAACAAACAAACATGTCTTTTGACTTGGATAAATTTACGGCTGAACCGTCTGTGGAGTTATTGAATTTAGGTAAAAAGACTGATTTGCTTAATCTTGCTAAGCACTATAAATTGTCTGAAATTAAATCTTCAATGCGTAAACATGAAATTAGGAACATTTTGGTACAATATTTTGTTGATGAGGAGATTTTCAATGAAAATGCGCTTTCCCTGATAGTTGATGTTCAGTCAAGTTCAAGTTTGAAAGAACTTGAATTAAAACTTCAGATCAGACAGTTAGAAATGGAAAGAGAAAGGGAGAGAGAAGAAAGAGAAAGGGAAAGACGGAGAGAAGAAAGAGTAGAGAGAGAGAAGGAAAGAGAAAGAGAAAGGGAGAGAGAAGAAAGAGAAAGGGAAAGAGAAAGGGAGAGAGAAGAAAGAGAAAGGGAAAGAGAAGAAAGGGAAAGGGAAGAGAGAGAGAAGGAGAGAGAATTTCAATTAAGAATGAGGGAAATAGAAATGCAAGAAAGAGCAAATCAGCCGAAGCAAAAGATTGAATACAATTTTGATGTTACAAAACATATTAGGCTTGTTCCTCCATTTCAAGAAAAAGAAGTTGATAAATACTTCCTACACTTTGAAAAAGTTGCAGAAAACTTAAATTGGCCAAAAGAGCACTGGACTTTGCTTCTGCAAAGTGTTTTGATAGGCAAAGCTCGTGAAATTTATACACAACTAGGTGTTGAACAATGTCATCATTATGAGACTGTTAAAGAACTTATTCTCAAAGGTTATGAGCTGGTCCCAGAAGCATATAGACAAAAATTTAGAAATTGTAAAAAAGATTCTAACCAGACTCATGTTGAATTTGCTAGAAACAAAGAACAGTTATTTGATAGATGGTGCTGTTCTAAGAAAATAGACCAAAATTATGATAAACTAAGACAACTTATGTTAGTTGAAGAATTCAAACGTTGTATTCAATTTGATGTTAAGACATTCTTAGACGAAAAACAAGTTGAAACTTTAGAAGAAGCAGCTCGTCTGGCTGATAATTACTACCTTACACATAAAGTTTCTTTTATTGCTAAACCCAAACCTACTTCCTCACATCCCCAGAATAAATTTACGTCTGGTAATTCATCTGGCATGCCCAGTCAATCCAATACACCCAAACCCAATTCTACTAGTGAAACCAAAAGTCAATATCCCTTATCTCGACCCACTTGTAACTATTGTAAGAAACCTGGTCACCTTGTTTCTGAATGTTTGAAACTAAAAAGGAAGTTAGAAAGTGATGAAGCCAAACCAACAGGGCTCACCACTCGTAGACCAAGGCCACAGTCTTCTATTAAATCCAATACAATTGACATAGTCACAAAACCAAAGTCTGATTCTACTATGGAGATTTTTGAACCATTTATGTTGAATGGTTTTGTATCACTTTCAGGTGATAATTGCCCACCTACCCCTATTAAAATTTTAAGAGACACAGGAGCTTCTCAATCTCTTATTTTAGCAGATATACTGCCTTTTTCTGAGAAGACTTCTTCCGGTACTAGTGTCCTTATTCAGGGTGTAGAGTGTGGAACTGTTAATATCCCTCTCCATTACGTTAATTTGTCATCAGATTTGGTTACTGGGCCTGTGGTTATTGGTATTAAACCTTCCTTACCATTTAAAGGTGTCCATTTACTGCTAGGCAATGACTTAGCTGGAGATAAGGTTGTGGTTAATCCACTTGTAACTGACACACCAAATATAGGTCAAACAGATGACCCTATCGAGCAGGAAATTCCTAACTTGTATCCTTCTTGTGCAGTTACCCGAGCTATGGCTAAAAAGGCCATTTTGAAAAACTCAAACTCTGACATTGACTTGACGGATACTTTTATCGGTCAATATTTCAATAATGAGATTAAAAAGTCTCTTGATCCCAGTTTGTCTGATACTCAGACAGACTCGTCAATGTCTTGTCATTCACCGCCACGGTCTATTGCCCAAGGTCATGACACGCTGTCAAAGTCACAGCTTATCCAGGAACAGCAAACTGATCCTGAGATTTCAAAATTAATTTTTAGGGCTTTACCTGAAGATGAAATTTCACAGGTCCCAATGTGTTACTATATAAAGAATGGGATTCTTATGAGAAAATGGCAACCATTTGATGTCCCAGCTGATGATGAATGGGCTGTTTACCACCAAATTGTGGTTCCAAAGTCATATCGTCATGAAATATTAAGTATAGCCCATGAAAGTCCTATGTCAGGTCATCTAGGTATAAACAAGACCTATCACAAAATTATTACTCATTTTTATTGGCCTGGTCTCAAATCAGATGTCTCTAAATATTGTAAAACTTGCCATACATGTCAAATGGTAGGTAAACCCAACCAAACCATTCCCAAAGCTCAATTACAACCTATTCCTGCTTTTGATGAACCTTTCAGTAGGATACTTATAGATTGTGTTGGTCCTTTGCCTCGAACCAAGTCAGGAAATGAGTATCTCTTAACAATTATGTGTACTTCTACACGTTTTCCTGAAGCTATTCCTTTAAGGAACATCAAAACAAAGTCCATAGTCAAAGCTCTTTTAAAATTTTTCACATTTGTTGGTCTTCCAAAATCAGTTCAGTCTGATCAAGGGTCAAATTTTATGTCTGGTATATTCCAACAGGTTATGCATGAATTAGGAATCAAGCAATACAGGTCATCCGCCTATCACCCTGAAAGTCAAGGTGCTTTAGAAAGATTTCATCAGACATTAAAAAATATGATAAGATCATATTGCTTTGACACTGAAAAAGATTGGGATGAGGGCATCCATTTGTTACTATTTGCAGCCAGAGAATCTGTACAAGAATCTCTTGGTTTCAGTCCTTTTGAATTAGTTTTTGGCCATTCTGTTCGTGGACCTTTAAAACTTTTGAAGGAGAAATTTCTCTCAAATGAAGAAACACCCTTGAATTTACTGCAGTATGTTTCTGACTTCAGAAATAGACTGTCTAGGGCATGTGAGGTTGCTAGGTCCAATCTTAAAACGTCTCAGGGCGAAATGAAAGCAAGATATGACAACCATGTTATAGATAGAAAATTTAAACCAGGTGACAAAGTCCTTGCTCTTTTGCCAATACCTGGCAGACCTTTACAGGCAAGATATTTTGGACCCTACACTATTGACAAGAAAACAAGTGATTTAAACTATATAATTAATACTCCAGGAAGGCGTAAAAACAAACAAATGTGTCATGTAAATATGTTAAAGGAATACTTTGACAGAGATAGCTCTATTTCAAAACCAATTACAGTTGTAAACACTGTCCCACAAGAATCAAATGTATCTGATCTTGAAGTAAATTCGGACTTTATTGATAAATCTGATCCTGGTCCATCTAAACTTGAGAATTCTGATATTTTGAGAAACCTCGACAACAAACTTTCTCACTTGGAACCATCACAGCAGGAAGAGCTGAAACAGTTGATACATGAATATGAACATTTATTTCCTGATATCCCCACAAGAACAGATAAAATTTATCATGATGTCATTGTGGAAGATTCTAAACCAATAAAGCAACATCCATATAGAATGAATCCTTTGAAACAGAAATACCTCCAAGATGAAGTAAAATACTTACTGGAAAATGACTTTATTGAACCTAGCCAGAGTAATTACAGTTCACCATGTATATTAGTACCTAAATCAAATGGAACTTATAGAATGTGTACTGACTATCGTAAAGTGAACTCTGTGACAAAAACAGACTCTTTTCCAATACCAAGAATTGATGACTGTATTGACAAAGTTGGAAATTCTAAATATGTCACCAAATTTGACCTGCTAAAAGGATTCTGGCAAGTTCCACTGACTGATAGAGCAAAAGAAGTATCAGCCTTTGCTACTCCAAATGGTCTGTACCAATACAAAGTTATGCCATTTGGGATGAAAAATTCTCCTGCAACGTTTCAGCGACTTATAAACAACGTTATATGTGGATTAGATGGCTGTGATGCATATATTGACGACGTCATCATCTACTCAGACAGTTGGAGTGACCACCTTCAAAGAATCAGGAAGTTCTTCGACAGACTCAGTAAAGCGAAACTGACTGTGAATCTTGCAAAAACTGAATTTTGTCATGCTACTGTAACATTTCTAGGACATCTTGTGGGACAGGGTCAAGTTAAACCTTTAGAAGCTAAGGTCAATGCTATCTCTGAGTTTCCTGTGCCTAAATGTAAAAGACAGCTGATGCGATTTCTGGGTATGGCTGGCTACTATAGGAAATTCTGTAAAAATTTCTCAGGTATTGCTGAACCTCTAACAAATTTGCTTAAGAAAAGCACAAAGTTCAAATGGAATGACAAATGTCAAGATGCATTTGATCATCTGAAAGCCATACTAAAGAGCGCACCAGTTCTCTTGGCACCTGATTTTGACAAATGTTTCAAATTAGCTGTTGATGCAAGTGATGTTGGTATTGGTGCTGTTCTTTTACAAGAAGATAATAATGGTATTGATCACCCAGTTTGTTACTTTTCTAAGAAATTTAACAAACATCAGAAAAATTACTCTACCATAGAAAAAGAGTGTCTTGCCTTAATTCTGGCAATCCAGCAGTTTGAAGTTTATTTAACCTCTTCAACTTCACCAATTGTTGTTTTCAGTGATCATAACCCTTTAAGTTTTCTACACAAACTTAAGAATAAGAATCAAAGATTACTGAGGTGGAGTTTATTGCTTCAAGAGCTTAATCTTGACATAAGACACATAAAAGGGAAAGATAACATTATACCAGATGCTCTTTCAAGAGTTTGAAATTCCAATAGTCATTTTTCCCTTAATCAAGTTTAAACTGTTTTTTCTTTTAAATTGTAATTTCATTACCTTGACTGTTTTCATTAGTCTGAAATAATTAATATTTGAGTTTGTCATTTCCTATGTAATACTTCAGTTAAAGTATCATATACATGTATGTAAATAATATTGCAAAAAAAAAAGAAAGATTTTATTTCATAAACCTTTCTTTTTCTTTTCAAGGGGGGAAGTGTTATGTACATACCCAGTTATTATTAGCTTTGTTCATGTGTGTATCTATTTTTGAATGGTTTTCCCCTGTTGCTATTTTTAGAACTGGATTCTCTCTTGTGGAATATTGTGCTGGAAGTTTCCAGGCCTTTATACAATCTGATTACTAGAAATTATGCAACTGATTTTAACATGAATTTTCTGGAAGTTTCTTTTTTATTATAAAAGGAAAAGCTTTTTACATCTCAGTGTTCACTAGTTAATACATGATTGCCAGACTACAGTGGGGATTATCTTGTGTTTGTGTCCTATAATTAGTGCTTGGATTATATTCAGTTTGGATTTGGATCAGACTAGACTAAAGTGAGGATTACTTTGTGTGCTTAGATTACATTCAGTTTGGATCAGGATCACACTGGAATTAAGACTGGAATAGTTTGTCTTCTGAATTTAACGTCTAAGGTATTGTTTTGTACTATTGTAACTGTTTATTTGATATTTTTGTTAATAAATTCTGTTAATTGTTATCGTTTGTTGCTGGCTTCTTCTTTCTAGTTACGCCTGACTCGTAACAAACTGGACTTCTTAAGTATACGCCAAGTGAGGTACATTATAAAATCGAGACATCTTGTCGAATTGTTTAGTGTAGATAGTTCGAATTTATCTCCATGACAACGAATTACGATCGTTTATGTATTCTCAAACTAATCCCGTGTGAATAACTTTGTACAGTAGGTGCCATTTTATAAAGGCACAACAGTTCTCGTTTAAAATGGCTTTAGTTCGTACTTTTTGTGCTTCCCGTAATAAGTCTTGGTTGACGTTGTGCAACATTATCAAAAGGTAAGATTTCGCTATATTCTTTCTTTTATGTCTTTCACTGGTAGCACAACCTTTAAACAAAAATGGTCTACCGTGAAACATTATCAAAAACCTCTTCCAAAACCTACATATGCAAAAACTTAGGTGTTTTAACATACAAACTATTAAGTAAATGCATGTATTCCTCCGCGAAATGAATACTACTCCCATATGCCGGAAAACAAGACGCGTTTTCAAGTGATTTTTTCAAAACATGATATCCTCTTCTTGAGAAAGGTAACTTTTAATTGTAATAGTGTACACGAGCCTTCGGGACGGTACAGCCGCCGTCTTCTAGTGTGATCCTGTGATACAATGCCTGCAGGCATTGTATCACAGGATCACACTAGAATAAGGCGGTTGGGTTGTACCGCCGAAAGCTCGTGTACATTATAATTAAAAGTGATTTTTTTCAAAATAGATAAATTTATACCAATCAACAAAATTTTACACTTATTCAAATTGAAAATATTCACAATTGAGAAAGTATGCTTTACTATAAAACTGAAAGTTGGTTTTTGGAATACATCAGAAGAAAATGATAAAATGCTGGTAAATCAGCATTTCCACGATATTTTCAACATCTTTTTTCCAACGGTTGTCAAAACTCGGAACTGTTTTGAAGTGGGTTAAAATAACTCGAACCATATTGATGTAGTTACATCAGTGCTTGGCCCATCTTTGCGAGCCAAGGTTACGATCACTACGTGGATCTTACCTTGGCTAATTGAGCCCGATTTCGAGATTCCTGTGATGCGCCCTCTATTGGATGCTGGTTATTATCCCCATTTACATCATATTTCTAAAAGCCAATGAAATATCGTTTTACAAACCGCTTACGAATACACATGAAGCGATAAGCAGACATCCACGTGGGTTTCCCATGTTTACCTTCTTTTCGAAAGGTAGAGACCTTGTTTTATTTTTATCAAAGATGAAATGCTACGAGTGATTTCATTCGTTGGCTGCATCCAATGAAAAAGCGTATCGGGTGAATGTAAAAATCAAGCTCGATCCGCCAAGGGTATAGAGTAGCGTAGCACTTGAATCGTCAGCCTTGGCTTGCGAAGGTGCGCTTGGCCATGTGAAAAAAAGAAAAATACACGAGCCAGTCACTTACATGACTTATGTATGAATTAAATACCAATATGTCACGCTTTTTTAGAAAAAAAAATATTTGAAGTTTGTGCCAACTTTTCTATTTCTTTCCCCCTAAAATTCAGTTACAGCCGGGCCTTAACGTAACTGTTATATAGAAATTAATAGCGAAATAACAATAGTTTGTTGTGTTGTTGTGATTAAGAGGGCCTTTATTATCCCTTTTCCAAACAATCCCCTGAATTTTACGACCCAGGGGATGAAGCCCTCTGAAAACATTGTGAGAAAAGGTGAAATGCTGGTATCCAGCATTTTATCCTTTTCCCACAATTCTCTCTACCCTGCTGGAATAAAACTTCACTTTTTAAGTAAATTTAGTTGTCTGCAAATGCTTCCAATTTGTATGAGGCAAAAAAATTGTTGTTTCGTAAAGAGTTAACACCGGCTAAAGGCCTCAAAAAGTGCTAGTCCCTTCTCACTTCACATAGGCACTGAGCTCTTCGGAAATTAAGGGCCTAAAATTGTATTATCCCAAAATCACTATTATGACTGACATTTCACGCACTCTATGTGATGTTTCTAATTATTTTTATCAAACAGACAATGTTCCAATGACACGCAAGGTATTCCAAAAAATGAAGTTCGAGCAATGAAGAGATCTGACATCCAGAGTCTATATGATTTGTTAGCTGAAAACCGCTGGAACATGGAAAAGTCCTATCTAGAGTGCATATTTAATACAGATCCAACCGGGCTTGTTGTCGTTGTCGACGAGAATGACAGAGTCATAGGTGAGTATATTATGAAAACAAGGGGAGTATTCCTTTCGGTACTCCCAACGCTCCGAACATGTTCTAGGTCAATGGAGTATTTCGGAACACTGTGCCGATTTCCTCAGAAAATGTTTTGACTGTTTTAATCCAATCGAGGTGTAGCGCACCTGCTGTACGGTTACTAGGTGATTCAAGATGGCTGAAAGACGAACAATTCTTCATGGCAAAATTTGCAATTGTCCTTTTTTACGATATGAATGTCATAAATAGGGGCATAGTAGACTCGTCTCTACTCTCTCTCTCTCTTTCTCTCTCTCTCTCTCTCTCCCCCTCTCTCTCTCTCTCTCTCTCTCTCTTTGTGCAGCTAATCATATCCTCAACTAAAACAGCTAAGATAGTAGCTCTTACAACAGCCATCATGCCAATGTACTTTCATTTCGATATGGTTTCGAATAATGTTCCGAACGTGCTTCTTTCAGAACATACTTCCGGAACAGTATTTTCTGTTCTGAAACATTCCTTTCGCATGTTCCAGAACAGCATTCCAGAACACAGAACATTGTGCTAGATCAGGTGAAAGGAATACGCCCAAAAACTTCGCAAAGCGGCGCATATACGCCCGAAGGGGTTTGTCAGTGAAATAGGTAAAATGTGTAACGCCTGCAGATATTCAAATTTTAAGAAAAAACTACTTGTCTGTAGTCTAGGATCCGTGCCTAAACATTTTGCCACATTTCGGCTCTCCGTTTCTATAGCAAGTTCAAAATGCCTTTATCATAAAGTCAATGTAGACCAACGTGTCAAATTCAGAGATCTTTTTTCCAGGACACAATGGTATTCTGGCACACAGTGAGAATCTGGCCTCTTCTGGTATGAACATTGTACGAGATGAGTACCGGAGGTATGGTATCGGTAAGAAGCTCTTCCGGCAGGTCATGGAGGTCATGCAAGATCGCAATGTTGGTGGAACTTCACTCAGCAACCGTGTTACATTCTACGCTCAGTTTGGATGGACCATCAAGTCGTACACCATACATTATAATGCTGGACCTGTAAATCCAGAGTTCGTCAGGGAGTCACCACAGTGCGTGGATGTTGAATTAGCTCCACTGAGCGAAGTGAACATCTCCGATTTTATTGCTTACGATAGCGACCTTCATACAGTCCCTAGAGCTGTCTATATTTGTAACTGGGCGCAATGGGAGCATGCGAAAACCTACGTCGCTGTACGTAACGGAAGGATCTGCGGTTACGGCGTTCTTCGTAAAGCAGACATTGGTCACAAGATGTTTCCTTTATATGCAGACGAACCAGACATAGCCCACGCGTTATTCTGTAAGCTGGTTGAGAATTTACCAAGAGACGAACCTGTCATCTTTGCCCATCCAGTTGACAATGAGTACGCCAATGACTTTGTGTCGGGAAATAAATTAGCAACCTACCTTTCAATGACTAGACTGTATAACAAATGGAACGTTCCGGTTGACCTAAGGCGAGTGTACTCCGTGTCTTCAACCGAATATGCTATCGTCTGAAAGGAATGCCATTGTTTATTTTCACTGAAAATCATATCACATGTACATGTACATGTACATGCCATCTTCGCGAGCCAAGGTTACGATCACTACGCGGATCTTACTTTGGCTGATTGAGCCCGATTTCGAGATTCCTGCGATGCGCCCTCTATTGGATGCTGGTTATTACCCCCCCCCCCCCCCCCTTACATCATATTTCTGAAAGCCAATGAAATATCGTTTTACAAACCGCTTACGAATACAATTATTCAGCATGAAGCGATAAGAAGATATCCACGTGGGTTTCCATGTTTACCTTCTATTCGAAAGGTCGCGACCTTATTCTATTTTTATCAAGATGAAATACTACGAGCCATTTCATTCGTTGCAGTTAGCGCTGGCTGCATCCCATGAAAAAGCCTATCGGGCGAATGTAAAAATCAAGCTCGATCCGCCAAGGGTAGAGTAGCGTAGTAAATCGTCATCCTTGGCTTGCAAAAATGATGTACATGTATGATCGTGATATTGCATGGCAAGTATTTCTTAACCCTTGATTTAATTGCTGTATAGATTACTTTCAAGTTTTCAAAGTAAAATAGATCGTGTTTCCCGTCGGTCTCGACCTGGGTCGTAGTAAATCTCTAATTTCTCTTCTTGTCGGGTCTTTTTCGACTACGGAGTTTTTATGAAGGAAAATTAAAAGATGTTGAGAGTATAAGGATGTTTTTTTTTTTTTTTTTTTTGTAAAATGTTCGTCCCAAAATCTGAAGGACCCCCTTTAACATTTTTTAGCGTTCTGTGATGCTTACTTCATGAAGTATATAAAAGTTTAAAATTTAGATTTTCACCTGTCTGCAATCAAAGGAAAGACAGTGCGAATGAATTAGCCTAGTGAATTAGCCTAGCCTACATTTTCGCTTATCACTCTCTTTTTATGATGGACATTGAAATACGGTTTTCAATTTTAAAATTGTTCTCATTTAAGGATTCATATATCCAAAGAGAGATTTTGGCTGTAGTTGCTCTTTGAGTCAAAACTACCGAGTTCATCCAAATGATGAATAGTCTATTTATAAATATCGAGAAACGGATAGAACTGTCACAATAATTTCATCTCGATGTCAGCATCAAGCACGGTTGAGAAATTTTGCGATAAGACATTAAGTTTATCGTGATACTTTTATCAGGGACGATTTCCAGGAAACTTATAATTTATCGCGATAGTTTACTAAAATAATCATGATGGCCATCTCGTATCCCGTGGCAGAAATATGCCACCGTAGTGCCATCTCGTATCTCGTGGCAGAAATATGCCACCGTAGTGCCATCTCGTATCCCGTGGCAGAAATATGCCACCATAGTGCCATCTCGTATCCCGTGGCAGAAATATGCCACCATAGTGCCATCTCGTATCTCGTAGCAGAAATATGCCACCATAGTGGCATATTTCTGCCACGAGATACGAGATGGCTATCTACATGTTTACCGTATTTCCACATCTCCGTTGTCCCTTATAATAAGCAAAATCGTCACGAACTGTGGGATCCATAAAATCCACTGAGTAGAAGAATGGCTGAATCTGGAGAAACTGTGGTTTTGGGATATACAGAAAAATTATCACGCCACAAGTTTTGGAACAGGTCAGCTTGTAAAGACTCTGGATGCTGACCTTAGTCGATACTTTTCGCAGATGCATTAACCGGGACCTTGCTACAACCGGTATACCTTTATTATACCAGTTCTTCAAAGTTATCATGGCTTTTTGTGGTCCCTGTCCGTAAAAAAAAATATACAATAGACGTTTACTATTTAGAGAAAATGAGTCAATGAGACGACAGGACTCGTTTTTTTTTTAATTCTGTCATGATTTTTAAGTGAGGTCAACCATGTATGTATTTAAGTTATTGATCATATATTTCATTTGTATGAAATTAAATCGGAAGGGGGCGAAGCCGACCGACGATTTAGTTTCATACAAATGAAATATAGGCCTATTAGTGCAGCGGGTAAGTGAAAAAGATGCTTACATCCGGGAAAAAAAGCACCAAATTTTGCATACACATAGTTTATTACATAAAAATTCACAAAATATTAAGATCCACGTGATCCTGCCTCGGAATCTAGATTTATACTGTGTTGTCCTTTCTCCGTTCACCTAAGCGTAAATAAGCTCACAAAATTCACATTTTCGGTCAAGGAATCAAAATTTTTGTGTAAAGATCACATATTAAATCTGAATCAAACTTGTAACTACAACTTGCATCAAAAGGTTCGATCCGAGGATTTTTTCAAACCTACCTCACCAGCCTGGGTAGTATGGCCACTTTCTCATTTTTCCATTCATTTGATTGATTGTCAAGGCCGGTCGCTAAAGACTGATGAATATTCTACACTCTAGTTCAAACAGACTAGTTTATTCATAGTTAACTCTTTACCAAACAACAAAATTTAAGACTCGTCCAAAATGAAAGCATTTCCAGACAACAAAATAAATTCGAATCAAAATTTGAAATTCAACTTGGGAAGGGTAGAAAACATTGTGGGAAAAGGAGAAAATGCTGGTTACCAATGTTTTCAAAGGCTTCTTTCCCAGGGTCGTTAAAAGTCGGGATTGTGTGGTAATGGGTTAAAGGGTAAACACAAAAATTTTGTTTTTTATTGTAACAAATGAAATATTTTCTTTCAAACTATGAAAATTATACTCTCTATTGTTGCATTTGTAAGTCTTATTTGATAGAAAAGTACTATCGATGTAGGATAGGATGTTAGGCATAGTATCTGACAGAGTAGAATAGAATCAGGGTGGAACAAAACGTCACGAGCGCTTGTTCCTTCCGCTTTAGTACATGAACGGAGAAACGAGAATGAACGGAGAAATGAAAAAAGGCCATAAATCAGTTTTAAAATTGGTTTTTGTACCGATTTTCCGATGGCATGATAGTACCACCATACATTTTACTTGATGACGTCATTTGTGTCGTGAGTAAAATCGCTATTGGATAAGATGGCTACCTTTGTTTACACCAAAACAATCGTTAGAAATTAGGAAAACGACGTGTTTGCTGACTAAAACATGGTGGGTAACATTATTTAGAAAATGAATTCGTCACGATAAACAGAATCCAGAGACAAATAGGAGAAAAAACTCATGTTTTAACAGCCTTTGCCGGTGTTAAATCTCTACAAGGTCACGACATGACAGATTCTTCAAGCAGAACATACGAAATACACAAGTCCAATTCTGTACCAGTGGCCTTAACCTATCTAAAAAAAAAGTGTAAAATATCACAGTGATGAAGTGTTCTTATCGATATTTTTATCAATAACTAACTTACTGTCATCTTCGCGATCCAAGGTTACGATCACTACGTGGATCTTACCTTGGCGGATTGAGCCCGATTTCGAGATTCCCGTGACACACCCCCTATTGGATGCTGCTTATTATCTCCCTTTGCATCATATTTCTTAAAGCCAATAACATGTCGTTTTATGAACCGCTTATGAATACAAATGTACAATAGATCTAATGCAACATGAAGCAATAACCATAAACGTACTTCGACATTCCATGGTCAGGTGCTAGGATACAGCCTTAAACATCTGATAATTGATTGGTCACATTGAAACTTTATGTAAATATTGTTTGTCTAGATGTTTTCTTCGGTAATAAATCATTACAGATCCTACACACATCCACGGAGGTATTCATGTTTACCTTCTATTTCTATCGCGACCCTGTTCTATTTATATCAAGGATGAAATGCTACGAGCGATTTGATTTGATGCAGTTAGAGCTAGCTGCAACCAATGAAAATGCGCATCGTGTGATTGTCGAAATCAAGCTCAATCCGCCAAGGGTAGAGTCGCGTAGTGGATCGTAACCCTTGGCTTGCCCTACATTCTAATTGACTGACAGCTATGGATGGGTGACAAGAGCCATACAACAACGACAGAAAGCTCGGTTCGCCACGCCTCTTTTGATTGGTTAACTGGTCCGGGTGTACGAACGAGTCGTAATGTGTCACTATTTTGTCCTTGAACTAGTTTCAGGACAATATCTCTGGGCATGCTCTTTTAAGCGCTAGATTCAGCATTGAATGCATGCTTTGAGCTGGTTGACGACGGGGAATTTTATAAAGAATGTATTTTCCTCGACACAGGCGACGACTCGTTAACACATCTGTGAACAATAAACACCCAAGACCTGGATCCATGTCCCTCTATAGTTCCCGGTTCACTGTTTCATTTTTAACCCATACCAGATAAGCCCTCTTTTTTACGTCCCTGAGGCAGAAGGCGAGTGAAAACATTGCGGATAAAGGAGACATTGCTTGTTTTCTCTCTCTACAGACAAGTCCTATAATTTGGCCAAGTGCCAAGTTGTCTGCAAACGGTTTCAGATTGGACCCAACCCAAATGTTCCTGTCTGGTTAATACTTAACCTTCATCCTGCTAAAAAACTAAAATTAAATTTTCAATTCGATAGCTGAGCACCCTAATAATGCTATTTCAAAAGTATATGCTTTGGGGAAAATATTTACACATCGGACTGTGTAGATTCAAGATCAGAATGCACGTCTGCAAAAAGTCAGCGAACCCCGCTCATAGGCCTAAGAATTAAAGCTGGAATAGTCCCCGCCCCTTTTACTACAGTGCATGCATTAGAGAAGTTTTTACTCTACAAAGACTAGTTCAAAAACTGTGGACGGAGCTTCGCGTAAACCGGGATACATACAAATGTGTATAGGTCAACCATTTAATGTAGTCACGTATTGCAACATTTTGGGTCTGTATGGAATTAAAACTACCAGTTTTGAATGAAATCCGACGTTTTCATTGGTTTAGAAAGTAGGACAAACTGTAGCCTAAATGTACCTAATTGCCGAAGCAGAGACTTGTAAATTGTAAGAATTTTAAAATGCTTGCATTTTTTGTTGCGATTCAACCGAATTTTTTGACAAATTAAATTTCTCTAAGAAATCTACAGAATACTTGGCCAAAGCGGTTATAAAGGGCTAGCTTATATTCGAACACTGATCTACGTTAGCTTTACTTTTATTAAAAAATGTTTCAAATGACGTCATGTCTCCAATAATGACGTCATTTCATTTAAAAATGGTGGTATGAAAATAGTCACAAAATGTAGATGGCATTTATTTCACGGCAAATTTCTTGATAAAGGCTAAAACCGAGATACTGAAACAGAGCAAACATTTCTAAATTGTGTAAAAAAAAATCCTTCCTTCAGCAGATCCAAAGATGTAAAATATCATAAGTTACATAATGTAAATTTATACAAAGCGAAAACATGTTAAAGTTGTAGTGGCACTACAGATATGAATTTGGAAAAAAAAGACGATTTCTCAAAAACTTCTGAAAAACCTAATATGGGGACGATTTCTTAACCCTTTCCCGAACGACAAACTTTTGGACTAGACCAAATTGAAAGCATTTGCAGACGACACTTCAACTCTTGCTGAAAAGATTATTTCTGTCTATGATAGGGTAGAAAACATTGCGGGAAAAGGAGAAAATGCTGGTTACCAGCATTTTCTCCTTTTCCTACGATGTTTTCAAAAGGCTACTATTCTAGACCCGTAAAAACCAGGGATTGTTTGGGAAAGGGTTAAGATAATTAGTCCCACAGGCGATTTAGGTACGATTTCTCCATGGGACCACTTCTCCTGCCAGTGACCTTTTTGAACCCAGCTACATCGACTAAGTGAGACTTGTATACGTTAACACTTTTCTGCTAGCGTTGGCTCCCATAATGCAATTGAATAGAGAAATGTCGGCAAATACAAACCACGTTCCTGAAGGTTTAAAATTCTGTGAAACTACCATGCATAAATAAAACGACGGGTTTCCGGAATCAGACAGCTTTAATATCAGTTGAATTACATTGCTCTTAAACCATTGTCTTCTGGAAAATATCAAATTTCTATGTAAACACAATGGAAATTCAAGATTATGTTGGACCCTCCTCAACTCGTCACGAAAAAAGTTTAGGATTGTTGACAACGAAATTTGTATCGCTTCTGCAAGAAGCACCAGATGGAGTATTGGATCTTAAAGTGGTATGTGTAAGCTTCTTCAGCATTTGTTATATCTTTGGCTTTGAGAAAGAGACATTTTGCACACCTACTCATAACCAATTCCGGTCCAATATTTCAAAGGAATGACGAACGTTTCGTACCATGACCATTTCGTACCAGTCACTCCGTACTAAAGTTTCACCAGTAGTACTGTAATTCATACCATTTTGTACCATAAATTGCCACTTTGTATCATAGTCTTACTATTTCCCACCAAGGTTTTGATATATACATGTATGACAAATTTTTGACCTGCAGAACTTTTGATATTCATGACGTCATTAAAAAAAAAGGAAACATTGAAGGCTTTTTGTTCAAGTTGAACATTTGTATAAAAAAATATGTGGAATACTACTCTCTGATTATCTCTTTTTCAAAATTTATTTTATCAAAGCCGGTTCCCGAGAGTTGATAAAAACAAATTCAGGGTTTTCCCTAGGCCACAAAAATAGGGGGTCATTGTGACCCCCTAGTCAAAAATAATGGGGGTCATTTTGGAATTTGTGGGGGTCACAACAAAATATAATTCGCTAAATCGCTTAAACAAAAGCTTCTATTTGTGAAAGTATGTGTTTTTTATGTGTAGTATCTCGCTATGGTTAAGGGTTATTTTGTTTTTATCATAGGAATCGACCATTTCGTTGGCGAAAAAAAAGCTTGTAGTCGGCCAGAGTGGGGAGTCTCTGTTATTTTTCTTGATAAAGATTATCCGTTTCGCCGAAAATAAACTATTTTCACCAATTAGACAAATGACCGATTCTTGTTTTTTGACATGCGGGTCGCCTTCATGCCACTGTTTTCAATGAATAAAAAAGTGTATCTCTAGCTAATTTACAGTGAACCCTCGAGACCTTGAAATGATGTTCTGGGTGCTCTTACCAGCCGCAGTATCGTCTGATCTTTGTTTAAGGGCTCTTCTTCCTTGCAGACAGCAAAATGACGTCCATTTTGACAGAGCCTTATTGTTTTCATTTGAGATCGACTGGTTTAGTTTAGACCCATTTGAAGACGATGGTATTTTAGTAAAATCGATACACAGTCCAGTGTTTCGTCCCATTTTCCCTTCGTACTCCAGATTTTTCATCCGCACACGATGTAACAGTGTCAGAGTATATACGATCATTATTACCTCTTATTGTATTTGTGCGTCCACCATGACGCATTACTGAAAAAAATGCGGGTCATTTTCCTTAAAAGTGTGTCAAAATGCACAAAATCGTGCGTCAAAGAAAACCCTGCAAATTACTATTGTAAGGTGTGCAATTTAATCAAAAGAATACTGTGGGAAAAAATGATGTTTTAACCAGAAATAAAACCATCACATTGACCTTAATGATTGACTTTGTCTTTGTCTTGGTATTATACAAGGTTCAGTCAATTTCAAAATCCACCCGTAAACAAGCATATGTGTAAAAAGTTTCTGTATTATGATACGATTCTGCATTTTTAGGGCTGACAGGAGGGGGGCGCCGCTTTGTCAATAAAATAACATATTGCCCCTCTGCATTTGCTTTGTGCCGGGTTTATCTAGGTCATTAATGGCTTTCGTCAAACGTCTGGTGAGAGATATTCCAATAGAGAATCAGCCAATTAAGTGGCCGAGTATGCTCAGAATAACTACTAAAGCATGCCAGATGTCATTTCGAATCATCTATTTGTAAAACGTCTTTTGATGGGACAAAAATGTATCCATGGTTATACTTACTGATATAAAGGGAGAAGTTTGTTCTACATCATAACATGGCTGCTGACTTACAAACAAACACTGTCACAGTTTTAAAATACAGTTCTTACCCTCCAGATTTAAACTTTTCAAACAATAGTTTTTTATATGTTAAAATAATCATCTTGAATTACATGGGAATAATGTTTTTCAGTATGCACATATAAATACATAGACACATAAGTATGTATACATGAGTACCCTAGGCTAGCACTGACAATTGTGATACATGCCTGTATAACCATGATCATGATGTGCTTTCAATTCCCTTAACCATATCCTACAGGCACATACATTTAACAATGCCACAAGAAGTACCTGTACAACTGGTGGTGCATGGAAAATGTAAATTTCACTTAATACCCAAATTTTACCTCCCAATGACTGTATTTCACCTCTTGATGATGGGTCCAATGAATCACTGAAATACCACCTGGTTTCCTGCCGAAACACCGAAATACCTCCATTTTTTTTTTTACAATCAAAGTCAAATAACTAACGTAAGTGCTGAAAAATTTTTCTTTTGTTTTCACACAAACTTATGTTTATATTGATGAAAGGTGGTTAGTTAAAACAAAATGACAAAGTAACAACATACCATTGACGTCCGCCGTAATGGGTGTTCACTGAAATACCCACATGACGTAGTAAAATACATCGATTCAGGGAGTTTACGTTCCTACTACAGTAGCTGTTTTACAAGGTTGATGTGTCAGATCTATAGCAATAAATATGCTTGGAAAAAATGGTTTTCTTTTGTGATATTTGGGGAATGAAATTTAAAATTAACCCTTTATCAAACAATCCCTGGTTTTTACGACCCTGAGATAGAAGCCTTTTGAAAACAATATATATGTCTATCTCGGTGCATTGTTTACGTTGGACCTCAATGATCTGTTGTTATTTTGTCACTATGATTTAAACTAACAGCCCTTCATCTCTATTGACATTGTTTGGGTCAAATTCCACAAAAAAGACAAATCTGTTGAACTTCAATAGTAATGATAACATAGTAATAAAACATTAGGGGTTTTCGGTGTTTCGGTAGTATTTCAGTGATTCGTCAGACCGCTTGATGACCAAATTTCATAATATCCAATGACTATTCTTCATCTGATTAGCTGACTTTTTGAAGTAAAACATAGCTATCATAATTCCATACCATTCCGCTGCCCCCTAAACTTTTTTTGTCAGATGGTATTTGTACTGATATAAAATTGAATAGACATCTCTTTAGTGAAATTTGCTGTGTAAATTTCATGGTATAGTAACTCTAAAAACAGTGTCATCTGGAGTGACATACAATTAAAACCAGAAAAAAATATCAAGTAACTATTGATTTTTTTTTTTATTTTATCAAAAATTAACATGAAATACATTATACATGAAATATATTGTAATCTCAGGTCAAAAGTTAGCACTGTATACAGTGGAAGAATTGGTGATTTTGAGGTGAAATTGTTGTTTTAGGTGATACATGGCAAAATTCAGTTATTGCTGAAATTCAGTTTTTCCATCGACCTTTACAAGTAGCTAAATAAAAATTCCTCTAGACAATGATTTTTCAAAACAACAGATCTGTTGGTGAAACATTCCTTTCAGTTGATAAGCCTGCTCTTTGCACTTGGTTTGCCATGATTTGAGAATTGGCAAAATGAACAGACTCAGAGCTCTATTTGTTATCCCTTTACTAAATAATCCCCCTTTTTTTTTTAAGCCTTTTGAAAACATTGCGTGAAAAGGAGAAAATGCTCGTAACCAGCATTTTCTCCTTTTCCCACAATTTTTTCTACTCTGCTGGAAACATACTTCAAATTTTTAGTTACGTTTATTTTGTCATCTGGCAAGTTCTTTCAATTTTGACTGTTCTAAAATTTTGTCATTGGTAAAGGGTTAACGTTATACCATCTTCAGGCTTCGATTCATGTGTGGTTGTGTTTTCTCTTTCAGGCTGCAGATCAGCTGGCTGTTAGGCAGAAAAGGAGAATTTATGACATCACAAATGTGCTAGAAGGGATAGGTCTGATTGAAAAGAGGTCAAAGAACAGTATCCAGTGGAAGTATGACCTGTATAATTATGCCTTATTAGCTTGCCTGGACAAAGTCCTGCAAGAGCTGGTGTGATTAGATTCATTGTTCACACATTCCATACCCAAGTAATGGGTTTAGTTCATATTTGGTTTAGTAATAGATATAGGCTAGGTTCAAAGTTTCTTCAGCATTACCCCTTTCATGCAAGTTATTTCATTGTAATGGTCATGGACTGATATTTTGAAACAGAGTTGTATGTTATTTTGTGCTTTAACTCATTACCAAACGACAAAATTTTAACTTTGTCCAAATTGAAAGCATTTGCAGATGACAAAATAAAAGTGACTGAAAATTTGAAATCTGTTTTGCAGAGGGCAGAAAACATTGTGGAAAAAGGAGAAAATGCTGGTTACCAGCATTTTCTCCTTTTCCCTCAATATTATCACCAACCATTCTTAACGTTCTTTGTCTTTGTCTCCAGAATATGCTACATTTGTAATAAAAGGAACTTCTGATTGGCGAAACCATTCGGATTTGCGAATCAGAAGTTGTATCACTTACAAATTTAGAAATCCTTGGAGAATAAGACAAAGAATATCCTCAAGAATGGTTGGTGAATATGAGACCAGCTGGTCAATTGGGAAAAAAACCCAAAATATGACGTACAATAATAAAGCATAGTTCTGCGTGTAAATGAATGCAATCAAATGACTTGAATTTCAGAATTTGGCAGTAGTTCTGCTTATAACCAAAACGGAAGCTAATGTTGGGTCTTTACATTCTTGTTTTCTAGGGGTGCTGGGCCAAAATGCAACACAAAGGATTACTCAGATAAATTGTATTCTGTTCAAGAAGAACTTGAAGAGCTAGCTCGCAAGGAGGCAGAACTAGATCAACATAAGATGTGGGTGCAGCAAAGTATAAAAAATGTAACTGATGAAGTATCAAATACTAGGTATCCTTTTAGCAATTGAGACATGTGAGCCAAGCTCTGTGAAAAAGGTGAGTTTATTACACATCTGTGAAAATTATAAATCCATATTCTGGGAAGGCTGATCTGGTCCAAAACCTTTTGCTACTGGTCAGTTTTCTTAATTTATAAGGACCAGTCTACCTGATGATTAATCAGGTTGTTTAAAAAAAAATGAGTATGTAATGGATCCATCAGTATGTAATGGCTTGCTTGGTACTGTGGATCACAGATGCATTAAGCCTCCTTTTGCCAGAGCATCACTCTTGTCATCTTCGCAAGCCAAGGCTGACGATTCTCTATGCTACTCTGCCCTTGGTGGATCGAGCTTATTTTTACATTCCCCCGATATGCATTTTCATTGGATGCAGCCAGCTCTAACTGCAATGTATGAAATCGCTCGAAGCATTTCATCTTTTATAAAAATAGAATAAGGTTGCGACCTTTCGAATAGAAGTTAAACATAGAAACCCACATGGATGTCTGCTTATGGCTTCATGTTGAATAATTGTATTCGTAAGCGGTTTGTAAAACGATATTTCATTTGCTTTTAAATAATAATCAGCATCCAATAGAGGAAAAAAAACAAATTGTTGTTAGTATTGTTTTTTATCCTTAACAACTTGTTAGATTAGCATATGTGACGCACGAAGACATTTGTAAATGTTTTAAAGGCGATACCTTATTGGCGATACAGGCACCCTCAGGAACCCAACTCGAAGTACCAATTCCAGAAGTAGTAAGTAGAAATGTTTAAAAATCAAACCCAAACACAACATACAAACATAATTATGATGATTCATTTTAGAATCTGTTTCAGTAGCTAGCAAAACTTATCAATTCTTTACCACACAATCCTGAGTCATAACGACCCTCAAGGAGAGACCTTTTGAAAACATTGTTGGAAAAGGAGAAAATGCTGGTAACCAGCATTTTCTCCTTCTCCCACAATGTTTTCTACCCTGTCAAAGACAACCTTCGTCATTTGAACCAAATTTGAATTGACGTCTGCAAATGCTTTCAATTTGGACCTGTCTAAAGTATTGCCTTGTGGTAAAGAGTAAAAGGACTGTTATGTTTTGTATATTAAGATTATTTTCCCGGTATGCAATATCTGTGTGAGTTTTACATTATGCCAGCATTATTTCAAAACTCGAATCTGGCTAGCTTTCAACTGTTTTAAAATTTTTGTTAGGGGAACAAGTTTTTATGATAATAGATAGAGAGACAATGCAGTGTTGAGATGCAAGAGGCAAGAGTAGTTAGTATTATTGTATTAAATGAAAACAGATATAAAGATGTGAGGTGCTAAGATGCAAAAGACAAGAGTACTTACTATTATACACCTGGTTTGGATTAAATTCAGACCCTATTAAAAACAGGCTCAGCTTTTAGTTTCAACAACCACAAGGAGCAAGGCTGTTAGAACATTATGGGTAGATACAAAAGCACTAGCAACAAGGACTTTCTCCTTCTTTCACATTGTTTACGGGTCTTTTAGTGAAGAATTCTATTAGTTAACCCATTACCCCACAATCCCTACTTTTGATGACCCCAAGAAAGAAGCCTTTGGAAAACATTGTGGGAAAAGGAGAAAATGCTGGTAACCAGCATTTTCTCCTTTTCCCACAATGTTTTCTACCCTTCACAAAACAAATATTAAATTTTCAGTCACTTTTATTTTGTCATCTGCAAATGCTTTTTATTTGGACAAACCTAAAATTTTGTCATTTGGTAATGAGTTAAGTTAGTTAACCCTTTACCCCATAAGGCATTTCTATGGTATCTCTAATTGACCCTAAATAACAGCAAGGATGAAGCTGTTTCTTATGTGTATATGACACCTTTTGATACCATAGAAAACATTGTGACAAAAGGTGAAATTGCTCGTTACCAGCAATTTCACCTTTTGCCACAATGTTTTCCAAAGGCTCCTACATGTAATGCGTAGAAATGAGTATCAATGGAGTAAGGGGTTAAGTAATATTTGAACTGTCTCTGCAACTGCATCCATATTTGGATTGGTTTTATTTGGTTCAGCAAAGAGATAAATTGCAGTATCTTGGTTTGTTTACTCAGACTGGGATATTTTAAGGATGTACAGTGTATTAGATAGAAGGGAAAAAGAAATTACTGTACACACTACCTTATGATTTTATTTACAGGGTCCATACAATAAGGGGAATTACCAAATTAATCTGAAAAGTACTTCAGGTCCCATCAATGTGTTACTTGTAAATAAAGATTCAGAAGAACAATCACCGGTTGTGGTTCAAGTACCTCCTGCTAATGAAGAATTGGCCAATCAAGCCAAATTAGCGGCCCAGGCAGCTGAGAATCAAAACCCTAACTTCTCAGGGAAACACAAAAGTCGAGTAAGATTTCAACTAGTCTTATGTTATTTACTGTGAGACATTCTATTACCATACAAAGAATTGCAAGTTTTGATAGATGTGTATTCATTGGATGAACAACCTTTGAAAACAAGATAGGACAAGGAACTGTTCCTCTCCTTAACTACTTACCAGACAATTGTGAGTTTTTTGCAAACGACAAAATAAAGGTGACTAAAAATTGAAATTTGTTCTGGGAAGGGTACAAAACACTGTGGGAAAAGTAGAAAATGCTGGTTACCAGCATTTTCTCCTTTTCCCACAGTGTTTTCAAAAGACTTTTTTTTTCAGGGGCATCAAAAGTAGGGATTGTGTGGTAATGGGTACATGTAAATTGATACATGTACTTGTATAATTCTTGATTTCTGAGATGACAGTTACAAATATGGCAACAAAATTTGTGCTTTTCATCTGCAGATTTTTAAAATATAAAGCTGTCAGTGTTCTAGAAGATATTCTGTAATCATTCCCAAAGGAAGTGTCTTCATTTCTATTTCCTTTGTGAACTTTGAGATAGAGTAAAATTTTGATTATCTAATCATGTAATACACAATTCCATGGTATAATGACTGTTAGTAAGACCTTTTTCTGAAAACATTGTTGGAAAAGGTGAAAATGCTGGTAACCAACTTTTTTTTTCTTTTACAGTGTTTTTCTACCTTTCTAAGACTGTTTTGTCCATCTAAGCAACACCAAGTTAGTTATTTGCAAATGTTTTCGATTTCAAGAGTCTGAAATTCTCTGACTTGATAAAGAGTTAAACAGGTGAATCTTTTTTCTAAATATGAAGCAGCAGACCCTCAGAATTTGAAATGGTGATAATTGGTATTCATAACCAAGGATTTTTTTGTGTGTGTGGGAAAAACTGATAAATTTTTAATTAGAACATACACACTTACCTGGATCTTTGATTCTGTATTTCTGTTGTTTTTTTCCTAGAATCAAAAATCACCCATCAAATCTCCATTAAAAATGTCACAACCAACCATTGCACAAGGTGATCGCATGGCAACCAGGTCATCTCCAAGGAAACAAGGGCACTCTCTCAGCCAACAGCAAGCATCTACCTCTCTGGGATTACCTTCAGGAATGGACAGTCTTCCAAGTGATACTTTGTTTGATTCCTCCAAGTCAGATTTTGGTATGTACAGTTCTGTTACTTTCTTAGACAGGCTCTGTAGATTAGATTAACCCACTCCCAAACAAGCCCTGGTTTTTACGTGTCTGCAGTAAAAGTCTTTGAAAACACTGTGGGAAAAGGAGAAATTGCTCGTTACGAGCAATTTCTCCTTTTACCACAGTGTTTTCTACCCTTTCTGAGAACTTTCTGCAATTTTCTCCAAATCTAAAATTGTCGTCTGCAGACTCTTTCAGTTTGGAAGGGTCCAAAATTTGTTGTTTGGGAAAGGGTTAAAAAAACCTTGTTGTTTGCTTCCTTCTATCATTTGCTTCTTTTTGTCTTTATTTCACTTTCTTCATTATTATTGGTAACTTTTACAAAATTTGTGGCAGGAAAATGAAAAATTTTATAAATAAACAAAATCTAATAAATATATAATTTAATATTTAATATAAATGAATAGCTGAAGACAGGATCAGCTTTTATAGGTTTATTATGCAACAAAATTTAACACTTGTCCCTTTTTAACTCTTTACCAAACAAAAAAATGGTAGACTGGTCCAAATTGAAAGCACTTGCAGACGACAAATTATATGTAAATCAAAAATTGGAATTTGTTTCCAGCAGGGTAAAAAACATTGTTGGAAAAGGAGAAAATGCTGGTTACCAGCATTTTCTCCTTTTCCCACAATGTTTTCAAAAGGCTTCTATCTCAGGTCGTTAAAAGCCGGCATTGTTTGGTAAAGAGTTAAAGGGGCAGGCAGATGAGGATTTAAATGCTTGGATTTGTTGCATTTGTTGATGAAAAGGTGTGAAACATTCATGTAAAAGGAGAAAATTTCTGGTTTCCAAAAACCTTCAGGGCTGTAAAAACAAGAAAGTTGTTACTTTTAAATTTTTTTTTTCTGTTTGCCCTTTTTTAAAGTGCATTTAATGCATTTGTATGTATATAATGCAAAAAAAAAATATAAAGCACTGAAAAACATAGTTATTTCAAACATTATTGTAAGCTTCTTTTAAATTGAAGGCATTTGCAGAAGACAAATGTGTCTGAAATAATGAAAATTGTATCTTGTAAAGGGAAAAACACATTATTTGAAAAGGAGAAAATGCTATTTATCTGCATTTTCTCTGTTTCACACAATGTTTTGAAAAATCTCTGTTTTCTTTGGTATACAGATAATTGTAATTATCTAAGGGGTTGTACATGTCTGTTATATTGTTATGCTTACAGAGGGTGTCGATGGGGAATTGATAGAAGAACTCATGTCATCTGAAGGTAATTCATCAGTATTAACCTTTTACCAGAAGACAAAATATAAGCCTTGTCTAAGTTGAAATTATCTGCAGACGACAACTTTGGTTTGGCAAAAATGATGCAATTTTTCTTTGATAAGGTAGAAAACATTGTGGGAAAAAAGGAGAAAATTTGTGAAGCCTTTTTTTTTTTTTGCTGTTCTCTGAACCTCTTGTAAATGTCAAAAGCAGGAAAAGCATATATTTCAAAGATCAAAAAAGAAAAATGGGTTCTATTGTGGCTTGTAGAAGACATTGCAAAAGGAGCAATTGTTAGTCACAAACTTTTCCTTTTTCTTCTGCATTTCAAAGGCTGTCCAAGTAAAGGTTGGTGTGGCGTTGGAACTAAGGAAGTTTGTATGATTGAAGGTTTTTGAAAACATTTCGTTAAGGGTTTTGAAGACCTTGACGTTAAGAAAAGCATTGCAAGAATGTTAGAAAATGTGGTAGTCACCATTTTCTTCATTTCCCACAATATTTTTTACTCTTTCATGATGTACCACTTTCAATACATTTATTTTGCAACTGCCTGTGATATGAAGGGGTCTAGAATTTTGTATTTTTGTAATATTTCAATCTTATTTGGTTATATTTGGCCACCGTCTTGAGATATTCTCGTGAGAAATAGCCTTAACTGTTTACCAACCCAAATGTAGACATATAGATTGATAGCATTGCAGATCACAAACTAATTGTGACTGAAACCACTTAACTCATTACCAAACAACAATATTTTAGGCTTGTCCAAATCCAAAGCATTTGCAAACGACAAAATAAAAGTGATTGAAAATTTGAAATTTGTTTTGTGAAGGGTAGAAAACATGGTGGGAAAAGGAGAAAATGCTGGTTACCAGCATTTTCTCCTTTTCCCTCTATGTTTTCTAAAGGCTTCTTTCTCAGGGGCGTCAAAAGTAAGGTTTGTGTGGTAATGGGTTAACTCATAAATGGACAGAAAGGATAATAAACAACGTGAGAAAAAAAGGAAAAGTGCTTGTTACCAGCATTTTCTCCTTTTTCCCACATTATTCTTTCCCAAAGCCCTCTTTCATATTGTGGTTGAGAAATGGGATAGTTTAGTAAAGGGTTAATACTGCTATGTTTAAGTCTATTTGGGTCATTGTTTTCTACATTGCTGATTTACTTCTCTATGGTTAACTCATTACCAAACGGCAATATTTTAGGCTTGTCCAAATCGAAAAGATTTGCAGACAACAAAATAAAAGTGTATGAAAATTTGAAATTTGTTTTGTGAAGTGTAGAAAACATTGTTGGAAAAGGAGAAAGTAACCAGCATTACCTCCTTTTCCTACTATGTTTTCTGAAGGCTTCTTTCTCAGGGTCGTCAAAAGTAGGGATAGTGTGGTAATGGGTTAACTCTTTACCAAACAATCCCTATGGGAAAAGGAGAAAATGCTGGTAACCAGCATTTTCTCCTTTTTACACAATTTTTTCTACCCTGCTGGAAACAAATTTTAATTTTCGTGTTACATTTTCAGTTCGGACCAGTCTAAAAAATTTTTTTCTGGTAAAATGTTTAACCAACCAAACACTCCCATGTTCTATATGCATCTTGCGAAGAGAAACTTTTTGGGAAAAAATGTTGAAAGATGTTACAATGCATGTACCCAGTATTTCTTTTGTTCCTACGTTTCTTCTCATTCAAAGACACTTCACATCTTTTGAGTTGCATCAGATTTGTCTGTAATAATTTTAACTCTTTACCAAACAACAAAATTTTAGACTGGTCCAAATTAAAAGCACTTGCAGACGACAACATAAAGGTAACTCATATATTGAAATTAGTTTATAGTAGGTTAGAAAGTATTGTGGGAAAAGGAGAAAATGCTGGTAACTAGCATTTTCTCCTTTTCCCACAATCTTTTCAAAAGACTTCTATCTCAGGGTCGTAAAAACCAGGGACTGTTTAGTAAAGGGTTAACTCTTTACCACACAATCCTGCTTTTTTAAGACCCTGACAAAGAAACCTATAGAAAACATTGTGGGAAAAGGAGAAAATGCTGGTTACCAGCATTTTCTCCTTTTCCCGCAATGTTTTCTACCCTTTCCAAATCAAATTTCAATTTTTGATTCACATTTATTTTGTCGTCTTCAAATGCTTTCATTTTGGACTTGCCCAAAATTTTGTCATTTGGTTAAAAGTTAATCTAGACAAGTGTAAAACTCTGATGTGTTGCTGTATTAACCCTTTACTCCATAGATACTCATTTCTACTCATTGCTTGAAGGAGCGTTTGGAAAACATTGTGGCAAAAGGTGAAATTGCTCGTGACGAGCAATTTCACCTTTTGCTACAATGTTTTCTACACTATCAAAAAGTGTCATAATACACATAAGAAACGGCCTAATCCTTGCTGTTATTTAGGGTCAGTTAGAGATACCATAGAAACGCCTTATGGGGTAAAGGGTTAAAGGCTTACACAGCTTCTCGGTTCTTTGTATTGTAGTGACTATTACTGGGATGTTGACATAGCATATTTTGTTTTCAGCTTTTGCACCTTTATTACGCCTGAGTCCACCTCCTAGTGACAAGGACTACTATTTCAACTTGGATGATACGGAAGGTGCTTGTGATTTATTTGATGTGCCACTTTTATCCATGTGATACTAAAACCTGACCTTTGTTGATGCCATAATGTGCTTTAGTCCAGTGAAAGCTGACTCTCCATAGTATACAGTGTGGTAACTGTAGACTGAATGGCTGTGACAGATATGAGGTCTGTTCCTTTTGATTAGATATACTGTGAGTGGCCATGTTTTCCATGACCTGTTTTCACAAGAAAGAAGTGCTGTCAGACTGTTAGCCAAGACTGGATTCATACCAAATTTTTGGTACAGATTATCATATAAAAGTGACATTCGGGTTGTGTTGATCTGGCCATGTTCAAGATAAAGAGAAGTTGCATTATTTGTGCAGATCAATTCCTGTACTTTCAGCTGACAAAATGGTTTTCCTGAACAATAGAACTGTCAGTGTCAAGAATTCGTATACAAAACTTACCGTTATTTTCAAGACTAAAACAGATTCAATTCTTTGAATCCCAAAAGAGGTCCGGCATGACTCGGTGGTAAAGTGTAGAACTAATAACCTGCCATCCCTGGGTTTAAACCTCCCTGGATCCAAGGTTTTTTTTTTGTTGTTGGAGTGTTCTGGGGCAAGACACATCAGAGCCCTAGCTTAGTGGTTAAAGCCAGGAAATACCTTAATATGTGAGCTGTCACTGTGATTTGACAGATAAAATGTTGAAACAGTGTAAAGGCTAGTTCATTCAACACAGCATGTTATCTGGGATTGTAAGCCTAAAACATAGGTGCAAATCGTCAGTTTTTCCCCAACTTTTTCTTAAATAAGATACATTTGTATTTTCCCCAGATATCTACATTACAGAATTACTTGTGAATCAAACATTTATATTGTCCCCAGATATCTTCATTACTGAGTTACTTGTGAATTGATTAATTTTTCTTTATATTTCTGAGAATCAATACATTTTCTTTGTATATCTGAAACTTTTGTAGAATAATAATGTTAGCTTGATACTTTACTTGATTATTGTTGGCATAAGTTTTTGCTGTCAACAATGAATGAAGAATTTGTTGATATAATACTTATATTAGTTTCATCTGAAATGCTGATAAAGTCGTCTGAGCAGTATTTGTTATGTGTTTAGAATGCAGCTGTGATCTGGGGAAATGGTCATTATTCACAAGTTTTTTTTGGCAGATGTACCAGCTATGGTAATGAAGGTTGTTATTTACTGCTTCTCCTGAAAGTATTTGTCTGAGAGTTATTTTACACCGAAGTGTCACAACACATGTTTAAGATTGTAGTTTGTGTAAGTAATTAAGCTTTATTTATATGACCTTAGTTTAGAGATATCAAGTTGTGTAGAGAACCTAAAGAATGTAGAGACTTTTTGTGTAAATGTTTACTTCGTTTTGTTAGGAAAAATTTTTAGCTCTTTTTTCTTTTTCCCTTGCAAATATGCCATCTTTGCCGAATTTATTTGATTTTTTGAATGTGATATCATTTATATATTTGTATTGAAAAACATTCATTGCCTGAAAGGGTAGGAATTCTATTATTGATCACTTTTAAATTTTTATGAGCTATTTGATCGATGAGCAAGCTCAGAAAGTACAAGCCAGAATCAAACTTGAAGTACCCGAATTGCTAGCTCAGTTATTAGCGCTGTTATGGAAAAGTGTAGGCTTTAGCACTCCTTTTCGGTATGTAACTAAACGGGCTTACATCATGTTGTGTGGATTCTTGCCTCAATCTGTTAATTAGAAGTCTATTTTTTTGCCAAATTTCTTTAAAGCTTGAAGGGATGTGCTTATTGCAACAGGGACTACAGCCGGAAAGATTGGGGTTCTGAAAATATTGTGGGAGTTGTTAGCATTTCTATCTTTTTCCACAGTCTTTCAGTTTTGTTGCCAGATAAAAAGTTTTAATCACATTTGTAAGCAGGGTTTTGGGATGAAAGCAGGGCTAACCCTGCATGAATGTTTCTTGAGCTAAGAAAAGCAAGATAGATGCAAATTTACAAAAACAGCTATGAAGTCCGTAAAAGAATGTGACCAAAAGAAAAGGATGCTTTGAGTTAGAGTGTCTTAAGGTTTGTGTAGCCAATGACTCACGGCTGACAGCTGGGTAAGCTCTGATAGGGATGAAAACTGTTATTTGTAAATCATTCTCTCACTGTCTTTCCCTCTCATTTCTCTCTCGCCCTCTCATAGTGACATGAGATCTTATGAACTGTATCTGGTAGTGTATAGCCAGTTCTGTTGTAATTTTTAACCTAGGTGATTATTATATACATAGTATTTTTTCTCTCTTTTAGTTCAGTAAATTATGTAGCTGATAGCAAAAGTTCATTATCTTAAATTAAACATCCTGTACAAAACAAGATTTTTCTGTGATGATCTATTTGGTAATGTTAGATGATTGTTAAGAACTTTGTATTGTATTGTTGTACATTTGTAGCCTGGTTTCGTAAATGCATTTCCACTTGTCAAGCATTTCTACCCCGCCCCCCTTTTAGCTCACATGTACACTAGGTGCTCAAGGTGAGCTTTTGTGATTATGATGTGTCCCTTGTCATCAACTTTTACCTTGTGTACATTTAGAGACTATATTTTCAATCTGATATTCATGAAACTTGGTCAGAGTCTTTGTCTTCATAATATCTCGGAGGACCTTGAAAATGGGTCATATTTGGCAAAAACTATTGTATAAGTAGAAATTTTTGTGACTTCACAAATTTGAAAAATTCACAAACTTTTCTGTTTACTTATTTTACCACATGCATACCAAAAACATTGTGTCAAAAACTTCGGCCAGATCTTTTAAAAAAGCTTGTGTAGACTCTAGCAGTCACATTTTCAATGGGATACTCATGAAAAGTGGTCACAATGTTAGTTTTAATGATATTTCAGACAAGTTTGTAATTGGTTATGTGGGTCAAAAACTAGGTTATCAGGTCAAATCTTAGAAAAGCTCTGTGAACGCTCCAGAGGCCACATGTTCAGTCTAATACTCACAAAAATTAGTATGATTGTCTTGATGTGATGTAGAATGACTTGAGAATGGGTCATATTGGATTAAAAACTACATCACATGTCAGGGTCATATCATAGGAACATCTGATGTAGTCTTTGGAGGTAACATTTTCACCTCAATCATATAAAAAAAAAAATAGATAAAAGGCTTCTTGTGGTGATATCTTGAACATGTTTGAAAATGGGTCACAAGGGGTCAAAAACTAGGTCACCATGTCAAATCTTAGAAAAGCTTTTGTACACTCTAAGTCTAAAGGCCACATTTTCAGTGCAGTACTCAGTCTTGATTACTAGTATATCTACAAGAATATGAAGATTAGCTATGGTGGCTGTAAGGTAGGTTACTAGGACAAATTCTGGAAAAAAGCTTATGTGCACCCTATAGAGACTACAATTTTAGTCAAATACTCATGAAATTTTATTAGATTGTTGGTCTTGATAATATCTTAGAAGAGATCTAACAAAGGTCATGTTTCGTCAGGAGGCTCAAGTGAGCCACTTCAGGGCCATCATGGCCTATTGTTTTATTTTGACTTTCACTGTAAACTCTATGCTAGTTGAACAAAACCTAAATGTTGTCCATATTGGAAGTACATGTAGTTGTAGACCATGCATTGAATATAGCTCAAATGATAAAGAGTTGCCTAAAGTTGAAGGCTAGTGTTGGAAAAGGAGAAAATCTGGTTACGGGTGATGAATAATCTGCTGAATTCGACATTATTCGTTGAAGATAATGTAAAAAGAATCATGAACTTCTTACATTGCTTCCTGAGAAGTTATTGGTGTGCTTCGTATCAACCTTAACACTGATGCATGGGCAAGATATTTCAAGTTTGTTGTCTTAACCCTTTATCAAACAATCCTTGGTTTTTACGACCCCGAGATAGAAGACTTTTGAAAACATTGTGGGAAAAGGACAAAATGGTAACCAGCGTTTTCTCCTTTTCCCACAATATTTCCTACCCTGCAGGAAATAAATTTCAATTTTTGGGTTACGTTTATTTTGTTGACTGCAAGTGCTTTCAATTTGGACAAATCTAAAATTTGTCGTTTGTTAAAGAGTTAATTCTCTACCACACAATCCCGACTTTAAACAACCCTGGGGAAGAAGCCATTTGAAAGCATTGTAGGAAAAGGAGAAAATGCTGCTAACCAGCATTTTCTCCTTTTCCCACAATGTTTTCTATCTTGCTCTTAACCAATTTCAGTTTTTGAGTTTCGTTTATTTTGTCGTGTGCAAGTGGTTTCAATTTGCACAAGTCTAAAATTTTGTCGTTTGCTAAAAAGTTAAAGCTGTATTATCCACAGAAAGCAAACTTATCAGGTTTTATGTATTGTGCTAGATCATGTTTCAACTTTTGTCGTTGATGAAAATTATCCATTTTATGTGTTTGTTATGCACTTCAGCTGGTTGATTCTTTACGAGAGAAATCAGTTTTAGGCTTATCTAAATGAAAACCATTTGCATGTGATAATTAAATTAGATTGGGCTTTAAATCAGATTTTGCTTTGGAGTTATATGGAAAACGAGAAAAGTCCCCTGTGTCAATATGTCAAAACTTTTACTTCCTTACGATGATAAAACTAAAGGGTTAAATAGAGGATGATCTTTTTGTATATGATGTTAGACATAGAGAAAAACTGGTGCAGATGAAACTAATTAGAAACATTTGAAGAAAAGGAGAAGGTATTTTTTTCATCAATGTCAGAAACATTGTGGACAAAGGACCTCTTTCATGTAACAATCCACTCCTACTTTCCCTGCAACGTTTTTACCAGTTGTCCACTTGCATCCATGTGGAACCTTGAGCTTGCGCAGGGTTTAACTCCCAACCAGGGAAATCTGTGTTCTTGGGACTCTGAGAAAGAAATCTTTTATAAACATTGTGAAAAAGAGAGAAAGGCTGATAAGCAGCATTTCATCTGTTTCCACATGGTTTTCTGTCTTTTCAAGGACAGAAATCTTCTTTTGAGCTATATCCAATCTATGGTCTGCAAGTACGTTCACCGTAGATATTTCTTAAAATTTATTGATCATTAACTCATTACCAAACTGAAAAAAAGTTGGCTCGTCCAAATCTAAAACATTTGCAGACAACAAAATAAAGGTGACTGAAAATTTGAAATTTGTGCTGTGAAGGGTAGAAAACTTTGTTGGAAAAGGAGAAAACGCTGGTTACCAGCATTTTCTCCTTTTCCCACAATGTTTTCTAAAGGCGTCTTTCTCAGGGTCATCAAAAGTAGGGATTGTATGGTAATGGGTTAAAGAGTTGAAATCACAATTTATTACTGATGTGTCTCTTCGGGTGAAATGTTGCAGAGTTCACTTGCAACTAGGATTTCTAGTACATGTATATGATATTAAGTCTTGCATTTAAATTACATTTTTCAGCTACAGACATGACAATTGTGTTCAGAAACATCCATTAAATGGATGGACATACTACTGCCAAATTTCATTACCATTATCAGCATAGCAATGTTATGTAAAACTTCCATCATTTTCATATGCTCTAGTTTTAGTGTAGTATAATACATGTTTGTCCAACCCTTTACCAAACAATTCTGATCTTAAACGACATTGAGAAAGAAGGCACTTGAAAATATTGTTTAAAAAGGAGGAAATGCTGGTAACCAGTTCCCAGCATTTTCTCCTTTTCCAACAGTGTTTTCTACCGTTTAAAGATTAGAATTTTTTTGTCTAAGCAACAACTCATTTGTTCGTTTGTTGTCGACGTAAACTCTTTCAGTAATGGATAATCAAAAATTTTGTTTTCTTGTAAAGAGCTAGGTAACATTGTTTAGTTGCATAATTTTTTTTTTTTTTTTTTTTCTTTTTTTTTTGTGGGGGGTACAGTCGCCAGCATCTCCTTTTTCAACAATGTTTTCAAAAGCTTTCTTTCTCAGGGGCGTTAAAAGTTGTGACTGTGTGGTAAAGTGTTAACCCATTACCACACGAGATAAATTTAGACTGGTCCAAATTGAAAGCATTTGCAGACGACAAAATAAAGGCGACTGAAAAATTAAAATTTATTCTGGGAAGAGTAGAAAACACTGTGGGAAAAGGAGAAAATGCTGGTTACCAGCATTTTCTCCTTTTCCCATAGTGTTTTCAAAAGGATTTTTTCTCAGGGGCGTCAAAAGTAGGGATTGTGTGGTAATGGGTTAAATGTTTCTCTCATAGCGGATGTGCTAACTCATTGATTTTTGATAGAAAATATTAAAAAATTTGACACAAACTTCCGTTTTATCATTACCCAAAATATGGAGATGATAAAGAAATATGGTAAATGGTATTGGAAAATCCGTTAAAATTAATTGTTTGTTATTGTTTCGATGTTTAAAAGGGACTTAATTAATAGTAATATGCCTTTGGTAGAGAAGTAAGAGTCATCTGACTTGGTTTTAACAGGAAGAGCATGAACTGTGAATGCAAACCTCAATTACTGTTTATATTTGTCATATGATAATGCATAGGCCTGTAGAGAATTAATATAGTCTTGTAAGTCTAATTACGGGTATAAAGTCTTGGCAATTTCTTGAATAACATAGGATGCTAGTTTGGAAAATGTAGATCGGGATGCTCAGAAGGTCATCAGCTGTTTCAGATATTCTCAGCAGTACCACATATAAGTTGTATTTTTTTCCCCACTGAGAATGTTAACTAGGTAACAATATTGAATCCTTATCTAAATTAATTTCATTTGCCGAGTAAACATTAGATGTGACTCCAATAAAGGTAATCACCTTTGATGAGGTAGAAAGAGTGAGAATAGGAGGAAATACTGGCTACCAGCAGTTTCTCCTTGTCTCATAATGTTTTCATTTTTTCCCCCCTCAGGATCATTAAACTATTGTTAAGGTTTGATCAAGACAAAATGTAGCATTTAAGAAACAATACAACAAGATTCAGACTTAAACCCTTTCCAAAATGACAAATTTTAGACTGTACCAAACTCAAAGTGTTTGCAGATGACAATTTTGAATTTGATGAGAGTGGCAGAAAGTTTTCCGATAGGCTAGAAAACACTGTGGGAAAAGGAGAAATTGCTCATTATGAGCAATTTCTCCTTTTCCCACGGTGTTTTCTAAAGACTTGTACTGCAGACATGTAAAAGCCAGGGCTTGTTTGGACAGAGTTAAATAGAGGAATTTTAGACCTGTCATAAACCAGCAAAATTCACCCAAAACACAAGTCATTTATAAAAAAAAAAGGTTGAAAAATGGTATACTAATGAGAATTTAAAATGTGTGCAGACAACAAATGATTTGAGATCCAGATCAAGGGATTTGATTGTGAAATGGTAGAAAACCTTATGGAAAAAGGGGAAAATGCTGGTTACAATCATTTTCTCTTATTCTGAAAATGTTTTCAAAATGGGGATAGTACAGTTCTGGATTGTGGGTTACAGGCTTAAATAGAAGATTCTTGAATTGTTGAGTAAAGGAGCAATCACATGTACAAGGAATGAGGTGTTTTTCAAAACATTTTCAATAATTTTTTTATTGTCAGGGTTATATTGATATGATGATAGGTCAGACCGTCCATATGTGGCAACCTCTTAAGGAAACGCTTTGTGAGAGATAAAGATAGATTGACAGTGACCAAGATATACACTAGTCTTTCTTATATGTTGTACATGGTTTAACCCATTACCACACTATCCCTACTTTTGACGACCCTGAGAAAGAAGCCTGTAGAAAACATTGTGGGAAAAGGAGAAAATGCTGGTAACCAGCATTTTCTCCTTTTCCCAAAATGTTATCTACCCTTCACAATTCAAATTTCAAATTTTCAGTGACTGTTATTTTGTTGCCTGTAAATCCTTTCGATTTGGACAAGCCTAAAATATTGTTGTTTGGTAATGGGTCAACAAGATTTGTATGTTTGAAGGAAATAGATAAAGGTGGTAGCAGGCCCAAATTTTTGTGTTGCCATAAACAAAATAAGATCCGGATTAACTCTTTCCCAAACAATCTCTGATTTTCACAGACCTGAGAAAGAAGCCTTCTAAAAACATTGTGGGAAAATGAGAAAATGCTGGTGACCAGCATTTTCTCTTTTTCCCACAATGTTTTCTTCCCCTCCCAAAACAAATTTCAGGTTTTTGAGTCACATTATTTTTGTTGTCTGCACATGCTAAAATCATGTCATTTGGTAAAGAGTTAATGAGTCACATGTGGAAGGGTAGGACAAGTACACCTAGAGATTGCAGAACTATTCATTACAAGAATTTTACACTCACTGGGGGTACATTTGTATTTGGAAATCACAGAATATTCATAGATCAAAAGATTGCATTTGTCTAGAGTATAAATAGAAAACATTGTGGAATGGTTCTTAGTATTTTTCTGCATTGGCTACAAAGTTTCCATTTGCTTCCTTCCTCAGTGATGCAAAACATAAGATAGTGTGGTAATAGGTCATGACTGGAAACATTCCATTTTCATTTTTGCAAAAACAGCATAACTCTTTATCAAACAACAAAATTTTAGATTGATATGAATTGAAAGCACTTGCAGATGGCAAAATAATTGAAACTCAATAATAGAAATTTGTTTCCAACAGGGTAGAAAATATTGTGGGAAAAAGAGAAAATGCTCTTTAGCAGCATTTTATCTTTTTTCGACAATGTTTTCAAAAGGCCTCTATCTCAGGGTCATAAAAAGCAGGGATTGTTGGATAAAGGGTTAATTTACTATCTGTACATGGCTGTTTTCTCCCCAATTCATTGATGAACCTTGGATAATCTAGGATTCAGATCAACATTATAGGTTTTTGAATCCAACTGCTTAAAACATTGTGGCAAAAGGAGGCTTCTTTGTCAGGGGCATCGAAAGTAGGGACAGTGTGGTAATGGGTTAAGGGTTGACGCATGTTTTTCATTTAATTTTTTACTTTTCGGGAAATAAAGTGAAGAGACCAGGGTTTGAACTTTTGATACCTTTTTGTGAACTGTTTCCTCACTTTAGCACATGTTATTACACATATCAGATGACTTTCTATTTCCTTTGCATGAAGTTTATGAAACATACATTACATGATAATTATGATGGTTTGAATAATGTAAGGGTTATATCAGATAATACGGCTGATAACAATCCATTGAATTACATATTTCTTTTCTAAAGTGTGGAATACAGAGTGACTTAAGCAGTGAAAAGTAAGTCTTTAAACCATTCTCAACCCATTACCAAACGACAAAATTTTAGACTGGTCCAAATTGAAAGCATTTGCAGACGACAAAATAAAAGTGACTGAAAATTTGAAATTTGTTTTGTAAAGGGTAGAAAACATTGTGGTTAAAGAAGAAAATGCTGGTTACCAGCATTTTCTCCTTTTTCCACAGTGTTTTCTAAAGGCTTCTTTCTCAGGGGCGTCAAAAGTAGGGATTGTGTAGTAATGAGTTAACCTTAACTCTTTACCACACTATCCCGACTTTTAACAACCCCTTAGGAAGAAGCCTTTTGAAAACATTATGGGAAAAGGAGAAAATGCTGGTAACCAGCATTTTCTCCTTTTCCCACAATGTTTTCTACCCTGTTAGAAACAAATTTCAATTTTTGAGTTACATTTATTTTCCGTCTGCTGGTGCTATCGATTTTGACCGGTCTAAAATTTTGTCGTTTGGTAAAGGATTAAAGGAGCTATTTTCAATGTTTTAGGACTGTGTAGATTGACTCTTTACCACACAATCCCGACACTGAGAAAGCAGCCTTCTGAAAACATTGTGGGAAAAGGAGAAAATGCTGGTAACCAGCATTTTCTTCTTTTCCCACATTGTTTTCTTCCCTTCACAAAACAAATTTCAAATTTTCAGTCACTTTAATTTTGTCGTCTGCAAATGCTTTCAATTTGGACACACCTAGAATATTGTCGTTTGGTAATGAGTTAAGACTAGTCAGTACAAAATGTACGGTCTGATCATGTATCTACAGTAATTCTGAGACATATTGGCCAGTAGAAGATATAAATTGACCATTGTTTGTTTTGTTTTCTTGACTGGAAATTATGACTTTTGAATATGGTGCTTTGAGGGTTAACTCCAGTACCATACATGCTATATTTAGGAACTAATTAGTGCAAATAGTGCTATATTAAACCCATTACCACACAATCCCTACTTTTGATGCCCCTTAGAAAGAAGCCTTTAGAAAACATTGTGGGGAAAGGAGAAAATGCTGGTAACCAGCATTTTATCCTTTTCCCACAATGTTTTCTACCCTTTGCAAAACAAATTTCAAATTTTCAGTCACTTTTATTTTTTCGTCTGCAAATGCTTTCAATTTGGACCAGTCTGAAATATTGTTGTTTGGTAATGGGTTAAGAAATTGAATAGTGCAAGTGGCATTTGCTCCTCGTTAAACAATCCTTTATTTTCTCGACCAAGCACAACACAGCCTTTGAAATCATTGTGGGAAAAGGAGAGCATGCTGGTGAATAACATTTTCTCCTTTTGGTTCCATGTTTTCTACCTTTCTAAGCGCTTTTAGTATTGACCAGTCTAAAATTTTGTCGTGTGCGGTAAACAGCTGAGACATGTCTGACTGACTTTACCCCACAAGGAATTTCTATGGTATCTCTAATTGATCCTTAATAAGAGCAAGGATGAAGCTGTTTTTTATGTGTATATGACACCTTTTGATAGCATAGAAATCATTCTGACTAAAGGTGAAATTGCTCGTTACGAGCAATTTCACCATTCGCCACTATGTTTTCCGAAGGCTTCTAGAAGCGAATCGTAGAAATGAGTATCTATGGAGTAAAAGGTTAAAGGAGCTTTTGTAATTGACCAGAAATTGATCTTTGGTTCACATTGGTTCACATTTTTTATTTTAATCCTTTACCAGACGACAAAATTTCAGCTTTGCCAAAATTGAAGGCATTTGCAGATGACAACTTTAGTGTGCCTCTAATGGTGTAATTTTCGTTGATAGTGTAGAAAACAATGTGGGAAAAGGAAAAAATGCTGGTAACCAGCATTTTCTCCTTTTCCTACAGTGTTTTCAGAAGGCCTCTTTCTCAGGGTCCTTAAAAATTGGGTTTGTGTGATAAAGAGTTAACCCTTTACTACACAATGCCGACTCGTAACGCCCCTGGAAAAGATGATGGAAAAGGGAAAAATGCTTGTAATCAGCATTTTATCCTTTTCCCACAATGTTTTCTACCCCGTAAAAGAAACAATGTACCATTTGAGCCGCATTGAAATTGTCATCTGCAAATGCTTTCGATTTGGACAAGGCTAAAGTTTTGTCGTCTGGTAAAGGGTTAACCCATTACCACACAATCCCTACTTTTGATACCCCAGAGAAAGAAGCCTGTAGAAAACATTGTGGGAAAAGGAGAAAATGCTGGTAACCAGCATTTTCTTCTTTTCCCACAATGTTTTCTACCCTTCACAAAACAAATTTCAAATTTTCAGTCACTTTTATTTTGTCGTCTGCAAATGCTTTCAATTTGGACAAGTCTAAAGTTTTGTCATCTGGTAAAGGGTTAAGTGGTGTACTGCAGGTCAACACAGCAATGACTTTTAACCACTTTCCAAAATTTAAGACTGGTCTGAATTGAAGGTAATCGCAGACGAAATAGTAAGTACTACTTAAAGAAAAGGATGTTTTCAAAATGGTAGAAAACATAAAATGGAAAAGGAGAAAATGTAGAATACCAGAATTTTATCCTTTTCTCACAGTTTTAGGTTTATATAAACTTGGGGACAGTGTGGTAAAGGGATAATGTAAGGTTATCTGGATTGAAGATAATTATAGATTTGATCAAGTTGAAAAGTTTTCTGCTTAGATTGTAAAAACAGCCTACTATTGGTGTAACAAAAAAGAGCTAAAAACTCTCTATTAGCTGTTTTTCCATTTTACATGATTTTTAAATGTAGTTATTTGCATGAAAATTCATTTCTCAGTGAGGGAAAGCATATGCACGTAACTCGGCATATGTGACGCAAGTGAAAGAATTTTGTTTTTGACAAGGGCTTTTGAAAATATTTTGAAAAAATGTAGATGATGCTGATAACCACTAACCTTTTCATCTTTAGTCACAATTATTTACAATGACAACAACTATCATTTGTGTCACAGTAATATATTGAGACAAAGGGGGTCGTTGGTTTAATCCCCGACTCGGCCAATATCTTTCTGAGGATAGACGGCAGTCATTGTGACAGGATTCATTCCTCTCTCACTGCTGATCAATGTTTCAATGACGGCTGTGTGGGAAAGCAGCCAGTGGCTGGTAGAGAATATTTTGTGGAGTAATGGTAAAAAAGTCTCCAGGAAAACTGGGATAGATGCACTGGCCACTGCGATATAACTAAAATAATGTTGAAAACAGCATGAAACGCCCAAACAGTCAACCAATCACACTTAAGCTGTCATCTGCAAATGCTCCTAATATTCTCCAGTAACCTTTTACGACTCAATCCCGACTTTCAACGACCCCTGAGAAAAAAGCCTGTTGAAAACATTTGTGGAAAAGGAGAAAATGCTGGTAACCAGCATTTTCTCCTTTTCCCACAATGTTTTCTACCCTTTCCAAACATAATTTCAATTCTTCAGTCACACTTACTTTGCCGTCTGCAAATGCTTTCAATTTGGACTGGTCTTAAATTTTGTCTTTTGGTGAAGAGGTAAAGAATTTTGTCCTCTGCTGAGTAGTTACAGAACTGTTTTATACATGTTAGCAGTCTATAGGAAAGCTCCATGTTTAGTAAAATTTTTGCAATCACGTTTTGTGCGAAACAAGGACACATGTTTGATTTGTCATTGTATATATATGTCAGAACCTCGTTGGTAGTCTTAGTATTTGTCCACAGGTCTTCCCTTGTATTCCTTAACTTTTTTCCACATGATAAAATCATAGACTTCTCCAAATTAACTCTTTACCAAACAACATTTTAGACTGGTCCAAATTGAAAGCAGTTGCAGACCACAGAAAGAAGGCAACTTCAAAAATTGAAACTTGTTTTTCAGCAGGGTAGAAAACATTGTGGGAGAAGGAGAAAATGCTGGTTTCCAGCATTTTCTCTGTTTCCCACAATGTTTTCCAAAACTTTCTATCTCAGGGTCATAAAAAACAAGGATTGTTTGGTAAGAGAAAATTTTGTTGTTTTCCCACAATATTTTCTACTCTACACAAAACAAATTTCAAATTTACAGTCACTTTTATTTTGTCAAACACATTTGCTTTTGATTTGGACTACCCTAAAATTTTGTTGTTTGGTAATGAGATAAGCAAGGGATTGTTTGGTTTAGGGTTAGACCACCAAGTAAGAAAAATCGACCTTCTTAACCCTTTCCAAAACAATCCCTGGTTTTTACAGGACTGGCCTTTTGAAAACATCGTGGGAAAAGGAGAAAATGCTGGTAACCAGCATTTTCTCCTTTTCCCACAATGTTTTATACCCTAGACAGAAATCATCTTTTCAGCAAGAGTTGTTGAATTGTTGTCTGCAAATGCTTTCAATTTGGTCTAGTCCAAAAGTTTGTCGTTTGGGAAAGGGTGTAACAAGAAAACAGAGCACATTGTTGCTTTGCTAGAGTATTTTCATAAAGTTATGGATGTTGTAGATGGAGATACTCGGATAGATTGGACTCTATGTGAAGCCTGATCTTGGGTTACTCTGTTCACATGCAGTCTCCCCTTGATCTGGATTGCCTTTTCATCCACAGGCTGCTAACGTCGACGCACTGCTTTCTTGTTGGCACTGTAGATCAGTACCAGAATGCACAGAAAGTACAGTCTGATCTTTGATCTACACTGCCCAAAAGGGAGAATATCTTTCCCCTCAAATACTCAGTACCTTTGAAATAGCAAATTTGAGGTTTACTGTCGGTTTAAACGGGATCTAATGATCCCTGGTTTGAAAGGTTTTTTTCTTACTTGGATAAGGGTTAAAATAGATAAAAATGTGCTTAGTGCAGTAAATGTCAATGCATGTAGAGTCAGCCATTTAATTTTATGATTGTAAGACATTCTCAAAAAAAAAAATGTACAGAAAATGTACAATAGAAGCGCTGTTGGCTGGTTTGAGCAGTTGTCACTTCTGCTACACTATTTCATCACTTTACCAAATACCAAAATTTTAAACCCCCCCAAAATTGAAAGCATTTGCAGATGGCAATATAAAAGTGACAGAAAATTTGAAATTTGTCTTGTGAAAGGTAGAAAACATTGTGGGAAAAGGAGAAAATGCTGGTTACCAGCATTTTCTCCTTTTCCCACAATGTTTTCAGGAGGCTTCTTCCCAGGGTTGTTAAAACCAGGGATTGTTTGATAAAGGGTTAAACATATAAAGCGAATACATGTACTAACTCAATGTTGTATTGTTTTCCACTTTCATATTACTAGGATTTTTTTCACTTTCATAATACATGTACTAGGATTTACTGTAGTTTTGGAGAGACAGGCCTAAAGTGCTTTGTTAGAACAGTTTATCATGTAGAAATCGCAGTCTTTGTTTTGATACGTTGTTTACCTGGGATCAGGTACAATGATTGTATAATAATGTAGAAAAGTAATTTGTTACATTAAAATCTGTACATGTAAAATGTAATTAATCTTTTCTTTGTTTTTTCTCACCCTTTTATACCATGAAGATACCTTTGGCCTTACAATAAATACTGTCTTCCATTTATTTCGGAAGATTTATTTTATGCACCACAGAAGCAAGTTTTGCAGTGTTAAAGTTCCCCCCTCCCTCTCCCTGCAGTCTGATTGTTAACTCTTTATCACACAATCCCGGCTTTTAAAGATCCTGAGAATGAAAGCTTTTGAAAACATTGTGGGAAAAGAAGAAAATGCTGGTATCCAGCATTTTCTCCTTTTCCCACAATGTTTTCTATCCTTCCAAAATCAAAAATTTAATTTTTGAATCAGATTTTTTTATGTCCTCTGCAAGGGCTTTCAATTTGGACTTGTCCAAAATTTTATATTTCGGTGAATGTTAAGGAGCAAAACCTCTACCCTGTAATTCTGAAGAGTGACCCCTGCTGAGCCACTTGTGAAAGAAATGTCGCAGAATCCTTGCCGAAGCGCTGTCCGATGAGCAATGTATGAAACTGAAAGCTTGTTGTGGCGCCGCATGAGTGGCGGCACTATATTTTTAATCGGTTTTGAAAAGTACCTATGGAGGCTGCCATATTTTTTACTCGCCTCAAGTCATTTCGTAACTAGGTCTTTTCATACCTAGCTCATTTCGTACAATTTTGGTCATTTCGTACCTACCTATTTTATTTATTTTGGTCATTTCGTACACACTTCGATCATTTCGTACCCACTTTGGCCATTTCATACCCAGTTTCTAATATCAATTTGGTAATTTGGAACCTATTTTTATTATTATTTTTCTTCTGTTGTTTCACGAATGACAACTGCTTTTGTACAAAGTTTCAAATGAAATTATGTTAATTTTCACCGAAGAATGGCTATGCTTGTGTCTTACCATTATTGTTTTTTTTTTTTCAAGTTTTATGTTGCTGTCTAAGGATTTTTAGGAATTCTCAGTTAACCCATTACCACACAATCCCTACTTTTGACGCCCCTGAGAAAGAAGCCTTTAGAAAACATTGTGGGAAAAGGAGAAAATGCTGGTAACCAGCATTTTCTCCTTTTTCCACAATGTTTTCTACCCTTCACTAAACAAAATTCAAATTTTCAGTCATTTTTATTTTGTCGTCTGCAAATGCTTTCAATTTGGACCAGTCTAAAATATTGTCGTTTGGTAATGAGTTAATTTCTCACCGAGTTCTGCAAAAATTTACTTTGGTCAATTTGAAATGCTGTAATGTGCCTTATATTAGAAACAACTGATTTTTGGCGCCATTGATGTTATACATCAATATTCATGCGCGGATCCAGATATCTTTCTCGGGGTGGGGGGGGGGGGGTGGGGGGGGGTCCCACCGAAAACGCACTTGTCTTAATATTATATGATACTTTGATTTCCGGATTTCAGTGGATGTAAGCCGTTTACAAGAAAAGTCAACGTTTCCAGTTCTAACCATGAGGAGGTCTCCACAATTAGAACCTTTTCTCTTTAAATTTATGACTGTATTTTTATATAAATGCTGTGCAATATCAAACCAGTACCATTTCACGAATCCGATAACCACATTTTTACCAAAATTCCAGGGGGGTCCGGACCCTCGGTCCCCCCCCCCCCCCCCCCCTCTGGATCCGCCCTTGATATTTTCTTGTTAGTCACATATAAATTGTCAGCTGCAGATGCTTTCATTTTCAGACGTGGTTATATACTAGTATTGTGATTTTATAGACTTAGGAACATAATCAGTCTCTAGTGCCCAACGTCCTGTTTTTGGGCAGTTTTTACATGATAACGTATGGGTAGTTTTGTTTGACTAACATGGTGTTAACTAGTCTGTTCAATTTATCATGGCAAGCTGTGAGTTTCGGAGGCTCTTTGGTCGCTTTCTCTTTTCATATGTAAAATATCTCTACATTGAATGATGCAAAATCATGAGGATACAGGTGAAATGAATTACAGAGGTGTCGGTGTAAGTGGCGTGAAAAAGTCGGACAGTTTAATTCCGGACTAATTTACAAGATAAAAAGGTGTGAATCAGGTCAAAAGGTCGAATGGATACCATTGTAATCGCCGCTCACTTAACACTTAGGCTATTAAGTGCGACTACTAAAGGACCTTTAGCGGACAGTGTAGATCTAGATAAGACTGCACAAAACGTGCAGTCTTATCTTAGATCTACCCTGTCCGGCCAAGAGATCTTTTTCCTCCAGAAAATACCTTTGAAATACCAAGAATTTGCTTTTCATATTCGCCTTAAGCCATTACCACTCAATCCCTCCTTTTGACAACCCTGAGAAAGAAGACTTTAGAAAACATTGTGGGAAAAAGAGAAAATGCTGGTAACCAGCATTTTCTCCTTTTCCCACAATGTTTTCTCCCCTTCACAAAACAGATTTCAAATTTTCAGTCACTTTTATGTTGTCGTCTGCAAATGCTTTCAATTCGGACAAGGCAAAAATTTTGCCGTTTGGTAATGAGTTAAGTTCCTTTTCTGTTACTTAGCAGGATAAGAGTTAATTTACGATCCATCCTGGAGGAAACAAAGTGGCCATCTTACATCAGCAGATACAGTAAAACCTCGATACAAAAGGCTGGTTATTATCTTTTTAGACAACACTTTACAAGACGATAAAGTGTTTGGTCAAAATCACATAAAAAACATTTGCAGACAAAACTGAATGTTACTGAAACAAGGGTTCTTATTTAACCCTTTCCCAAATGACAAAATTTTAGACTGGTCCAATTGGAAGCATTTGCAGATGACAAAATTAATGTGAATCTAAAATTGAAATGTGTTTTGGGATGAGTAGAAAACAATGTGGGAAAAGGAGAAAATGCTGGTTACCAGCATTTTCTCCTTTTCCCACAATGCTTTCAAAAGGCTTCCTATTCAGGGCCGTGAAAACCAGGGATTGTTTGGGAAAGGGTTAAAAAAAAAAATAGTATAGATCTAAAACATGTCTGGAAAAGGAGAACATTCTGGTTACCAGCATTATATCCCTGTATCTTTTCCCAAACTGCGTTGTAAACATTCTACATGATTATTTGAGATCACTTGTGTTGATCTTTGTCTAGTTTTATGCAAGGAATTCTTGAAATCGCGAACAAAAGTATTTCGAAATTTAAACAAAACAAGAGGTCGGCCCTGGATCACTCACCTGAATTTCTAACAGGACCAAAGCCATTTTTAGTTCCACTGGCCCGAGGCCAGCGGGCTTATGTCATGGCCCGGTGTCCGCCGTGTGTCCGTCCGTCTGTGCGTGCGTTAACTATTATTTCAAACATCTTCTTCTCTGAAACTACTCATCCAATTTCGATGAAACTTCACAGAAATGATCCTCTTCAGAATGCCCTGAGAGAATTTTATTCCTTCAAAAACTCTGGTTGCCATGGCAACTAAACTGAAAAATATTGAAAATTTTCAAAAATCTTCTTCTTTGAAATCATAAGGCCTAGGGCTACCAAATTTGGCATGTAGCTTTATCTAGAAGACCTCTACCAAGTTCCTTCAAATAATAGCCATGGGGTCAAAATTGGCCCTGCCCCGGGGGTCACAAGTTTTATATGGGCTTATATAGGGAAAACTTTAAAATCCGTCTGGTACCTAGCCATAGAGCCTAGGGCTACCAAAGTTTGCATGTAGCTTTATGAAGCGGTTGTCTACTAAAGGTGCCCAAATGCTAGCCCAGGGATCAAATTTGGCCCCACCCCGGGGGTCACAAGTTTTATATAGGCTTATATGGGGAAAACTTAAAATCCCTCTGGTACCTAGCCTTACGGCCTAGGGCTACTCAATTTTGCATCTGGCTTTATCAAGTACATGTAGTTACCTACTAAAGGTGCCCAAATTAAAGCCCTGGGGTTAAATTTGGCCCAGTCCTGGGGGTCACAAGTTTTACATGTGCTCGTATTCACACTGATCAACGTGAGCCGCGGACACCATGTGTTCTCGGTACACCAGATCGGATTTTCCATGGAAGAACCGGTGGTGGTGCAAGTATTTTCATTTTTGTGGACCTGATTTACCTAGATAGAAATGTTGATTTACAGCAATGTCAAGACGAATGATTGATGTGTTTACATACAAACTAGGGAATAATAATACCATCATCTAAGCGAGCTGTGGCTTTATGAGCAACTGGGGTCTTATTGTTTTGCAGTTCATTGCCAAATTTTGGACAAAATTCCAAACCCTTGTTCATTTTACAACTTTGTATGATAAGATAAATGTTTTCCCTAGAAGAACACAAAATTTCACTTACAAATGTCCATCCAAAGCGAAGATATGTGTTTTTGAATGGACCTGGGTAGAGGAAAATATGCTAACAAGACACCAATTTTTATTTTCAATGTATGCACATGGACACCAGATCAGCAAAAGCTTGGGGTAACTGGACACCAACCTTTAAATCATCAATATTTCTGCCTGAAACTCGATGCATGGGCTGTGTACAAAGACTATTTTTGTTGTAAACATTATGATGCCCGCCCGGGTGGCTCAGTGGTGAGCGTGTCGGACTCATGACCTGGTGGTTGTGAGTTCGATACCCGGTTGAGGCGAACTTTCTTTCCGGCGTATATTCGCCTCTCACCTCTGTTGAAAGCATGTGAGAAAAGTAGTCGGTGGCTTTGGAAAGAAAGTAGTGTAAGTACCGGTGTGAGAAAGCCAGGAAACACATGTGCGTCACCGACCGCCATGATACGACCTTAGCTGTTAAAGTGGCGTTAAACCCCAATACAACCAACCATGTAAACATTATGTCACTACGGCCCATTACCTGATAAAGAGCATGTTCAACCCAACCTCATTATTTCTAGCACTTGCTTTTTTGAAATACATGTATTTGCAATATTACGGCAATTTACGAAGTAGACTTACGATGCTTGATCACAATTGACCGGTCATTGCCTCCAACGTTGGTGCAAGACATGTTCCTTGTTTACAGCGTTTCAGTTTTATGAATGTCGTATTAACCCATTACCAGGCAATCACGAGCTATAATGTCCTTGGGAAAGATGGCTTAGAAAAACATTGTCCCTATTAACTAATCCAAAGAATTTGTAATTCGTGTTCATTACTTTGAGTGCAAGAATTGGTCACACTGGCCAACGTATGTATACGTTAGATCGCCGGCTTTGAGTTAGATTGTACATACACCGAAAATGTTCAGTTCTTTCCTAAAAACTTTTTTGTAGAACATGCTACATGTCGAATGGGACTATGAAAATTAATTATCTTCAAGATAATGCTTAATACATAATAGACATATTTGTAAACATTCGAGTACTGATAAAGAGGTGAGTTTGTTTTTGAAATTTCTCAGCAACATGATTACTGACATTTTTTTCACTTGTACAATTTTCACTTTGAGTTTGATACTACCTCTCGATTCTCTAGAACCAACTAAAGACTTCTGCATGGATAAAAAGAGGGAACAGAATCAGGTTAAATTTCTATCGCTCAAAGGTACTTAGTGTGCTAGGAAATTATTAGAGAGGTTAATTGCAGCCATGGCAAATTACTAAATTAAATCTTTTCTGGAATTCGTCATATATAAAAATAAACCACGTCTATTTCCTGTTTCGTTTTTTTTTTTTATTTCGCTTTATTTACAAAACTACGACGAAACAGACTGTGTATCAGAACAATTACGCTCTAAGATATAGAATTAGCAAACTCTCTGGCAGTCTGAATTTTAAAATCACCACTGTTGGAGGGTCTGATGACCTCTCCAATAAATTTCAGCAATACGAAATACAGTGAAACCTGGCATGTTGGCCACCGGTATTAAGCAAACAACCTGAATAAACAAGCATACATTTAGTTCCCGACAAATAGCAATGCACAGACATTGATCTATATCGAGCAAGCACCTGCCTTTGGCAAGCTCTTTCGACCGTCCCTTTGGTAATTGATTAATATAGGTTGAACTGTAACTATATCTGAGCACTATAATGCTGTATTTCCAAGAACTATGTAAGTTTGTAACAATAAAGACAAATATCTCATATATCATGATCACCCAGCATATTGGATGAAATGAAACATTATCAGAGATCATCTGTGTTATGAAGTACATGTACATGTATACATTTATTATCAATGAATTTAAAGAGCTGCAAGTACTTTCGCTTTATGACACTAAGAGAAAATAAACCCCACCAACAAAAGCCATGTTTTTCAACAGATCAAAATTTATTGAAGGAGTGTGATAGAAAACTACCCAATGCCAATCTCGTGATTGAGTTCTTTAGAGAGGACAAATTTTACAATTTTCACAACGCGCCGTACACGGAAAATAAGCTCCTTCCACATAAGCCATGTTTTTTAAAGGATCGAAGTATCTCGAAAGAAACTTATGGAATCATCCACGTTGATTTTTGTTGATTTCCATTTGGCGGTTTAATTCTGAGGAGAAGTCTATTAAATAAAAATTTTAGGAATAAACGCGTACACGAACAAACGCACGCATGCAAAATGTACGAAGGGTACAACGCCATTCTAACAGTTGGCCACGTGGAATTGAAAATTATTTAAACTAAGAATCAGGCCAAATGTGGTAAATAATGTACACACTGTATTTGTTAATACGGGTTTTTCTTTATGGACAATGTTTTTCTAAGCCATCTTTCCCAGGGACATTAAAGCTCCTGATTGCGTGGTAATGGGTTAATTACGCCATTAATTAAACTGAAACGCTGTAAAAAAGGAACATGTCTGGCACCAACATTGGAGGCAATGACCGGTCAATTGTGATCAAGCATCGTAGGTCTACCTCATAAATTGCCGTAATATTGCAAATATTTCAAAAAAGCAAGTGCTAGAAGTAATGAAATCGGGTTGAACATGCTCTTTATCAGGTAATGGACCGTAGTGACATAATGTTTACAAAAATAGTCTTCGTACACAGTCCATGCATCGAGTTTCAGGCAGAAATATTGATGATTTAAAGGTTGGTGTCCAGTTACCCCAAGCTTTTTCTGATCTGGTGTCCATGTGCATACATTGAAAATAAAATTGGTGTCTTGTTAGCATATTTTCCTCTACCCAGGTCCATTCAAAAACACATATCTTTGCTTTCGATGGACATTTCTAAGTGAAATTTTGTGTTCTTTTAGGAAAAACATTTATCTTATCATACAAAGTTGTAAAATGAACGAGGGTTTGGAATTTTGTCCAAAATTTGGCAATAAACTGCAAAACAATAAGGCCCCAGTTGCTCATAAAGCCACAGCTCGCTTAGATGATGGTATTATTATTCCGTAGTTTGTATGTAAACAGATCAATCATTCGTCTTGACATTGCTGTAAATCAACATTTCTTTCTAGGTAAATCAGGTCCATAAAAATGAAAATACTTACACCACCTCCGGTTCTTCCATGTAAAAATTTGATCTGGTGTACCGAGAACACATGGTGTCCGCGGCTCACGTTGATCAGTGTGGTATTGGATTTTTTTTTAAAAATCTACTTGTACCTAGCCATAAGGCCTAGGGCTACCAAATTTTGCACGTAGCTTTATCTAGTGGGCTTCTACCAGGAGGGCCCGAATTATAGCCTTTGGGTCATGTTTGTCCCCACACTGGGATCACAAGTTTTACATGGGCTTTTGAGGTGAAAACTTTCTAAGTCATTTTGTTACTAACTATAATAAAGACTAGGGCTACTAAATTTAGTGTTGTCTCATTGGTTTCATGTTTTACAGGGTCTTTTATTGATAAAACTTTGAAAATCTTCTTGTTTATAACCACACATTCTAGAAGTGTATTATTTGGTATGAGGCACTATATTGTGGACCTCCACCAGGAGTCAAATAATTATAGCTTTGTGGTCGGAATTAGCTTTGCCCGGGGGTCACAACTTTCTCGTAGGATTGGATAGAAAGAAAATTGTAATTCGTCAAGTTTGAAACCAATTGGTCAAATATTGTAATGTTTGGCGGTGGTATTTATTAGCCAGTGGAGCGATACAGGGCCACCATGGCCCTCTTGCTTAGCTCACCTGAGCACAACGTGCTCAAAGGGAGCTTTTAGGATCACCCCCTGTCCGTCGTGCGTCGTCAACAATTCTTTAAACATCAACTCCTCCTAAACCGCTGGGCCAATTTGGACCAAACTTGGCTGGAATGTTCCTTGGGAGGTCTTGTTCACAGAATTTGATTTCGTCAAAAACTCTGGTAGCCATGGCACCCAAATGAAATTTTCCAAGAAATTCTTTAAAAATCAATGGCCAGATTTTAGAATAATTTCATAGAGATGTTCCTTGGGTGACCCTTTTCAAAAATCGTTCGCGAAATTTTGATCCGTCAAGAAACTTGGCTCTGATGAATGGTGGCTACCTGCACTATACTGACATGAAAAAATTCGATTTGGTTGCCATCAACCAGAGATTTTAATGGAACATGGTTAACAAAGGAGCATTGTGTAAAGAGGACCACCCAAGGAACATTCCAGCCAAGTTTGCTCCAAATCGGCCTAGCGGTTTAGAAGGAGAAGATGTTTAAAGAAATTGTTGAAGACGCACGACAGACACAGAGTGATCCTAAAAGCTCCCCTTGAAACGTTGTGCTCAGGTTAGCTCAAAATAGGTTTCAAATTTAGTGAGTATCTGCGTTGAACCTTCTTGTAAAAACCTTGACTTTTAAGTTCTTAATGCAGTTCGCGTACAATCGCACAAGAATGAGATACCAATGTTATCTCAGCACCAGGGTAACCCGATCTAGTTGTATTACACTGAATATGATACCGTTGCACTTACTTGCATTCGAAAAGTGCACGTGGTAATGTGATAGGACGTTGCGCAATTCTAATTTGAAAACTAAATATAGCTGACTAGGATAGTCCCCCTACTGAAAGGATAACATTACCTTTTGATGATTTCATCCATTTAATAATGTGACAGGGCATTTAGCAATTCTAGTTTGAATAGTATTAAAACTAGCTGAACAGGATATAGTTTTTCCCATTAACCCTTAGAGCGCTGGAACCGACTGAACTTGTTTTTGTGGACAATGTAGATCAAGATCAGACTGCACAGAATGTGCAGTCTGATCTTAGATCTACACTGTCCACTATTTTGTTACATATTCTGGCAAAGAAAAAACTTGGTACAGCAATATTTCAGATGATTTTCCTATTTAAAAATGTGTCTTGTTTTAATTCAGCACTTTAAGGGTTAAAGGATTAACATCAACTTCAGACAAATTAGATGTTGCTGAAAGGATGGGAGGCGTTGATTGGGAACAAAACACTGGGAAAACAGAAAGAGCTGACTACTAGCTCTATCTCTTCTTCCCCAAATGTTTTCAAAAGCTTTCTCCGGGTCGAAAAAAAAAAGAAATTGTTTGATTGATGGTTAAAACATTTCCAAAGTATACTCATACCCGTGCAGTTTCAAAAGATAATGATAAATTTTTCATAAAATCCATTTTGCGCTACAACCTGCTGAACCATTAGCTAGAATAGTACTTGGGCATGCAGAAAATTTCCGAATTGGCAAAAGGTTTCGAGCCAAGTCATTCTGTATGGACCGCGCAGGCAGACACGGGTAGTTACTTTTTGCAGATTCATTAAGAAACATTTCCACAATGCATAGGATTTAAATTGAATTTGCCTAGGCAGCTGAACTTTTGTATATGTCGGTGTAAAACCTTGCCAACTGCTGTAAAACAGAGCCAACAGCGATATTTATATGCTTTTTTTTTTGCGCAAAATGTGCCCTGGGACCTTCGACCATTACACTCCTTGATAGAATTCTAGGACAATCGCCTCCCCCCCCGGACTATTGCCCCCTGAGGACAATCCCCCCCCCCCCCCACCATTGACCCCTGAGGAGAATTCCCCCCCGGACTATTGCCCCCCGAGGACAATTCCCCCCCGGATCATTGCCTCGAGAGGACAAGGAGCGGGAATTGTCCGCCGGGGGGGGGTGTAGTCGGGGGGGGGGGAGGATTGTCCTCGGGGGGTGGCAATGGTGGGGGGGGGGGAATTGTCCTCTGAGGGCAATTGTCCGAGAGGCAATTGTCCTGATACGCCTTGATAGGAACTTTGACCAACGAAAACATAGAAGATTGAATATTTGGACCTTTTAACCAGACTTTCTTAAGATATCCATTTGATTTATTGGACACTTATAGGCTGGATTATGGCTGCCATATTTCAAGATCCGTAGATTTTAAAAACGTAGGACGTCAAAAACAGCACCGTACGAGTTACTTCAAGTGTCACGATTGTAGAGTCATAAAGTTGGAAGATGAATTTGTCCCTGTTCATCCTTTGATTTAACTCTTTACCAAACGACAAAATTTTAAACTGGTCCAAAATGAAAGCAGAACTTACAGACCAAAGATTTTACGCTGGCTCAAATGGCAGAATTTGTCCTTGATACCGTAGAAAACCTTGTGGGAAAAGGAGAAAATGCTGGTTACCAGCATTTTCTCCTTTTCCCTCAAGGTTTTAAAAAGGTGTCTCCCCAGGGATTGTTTGGTAAAAAGTTAGAATATACTTCGTCCATGTGATTTTCTTTTCTCAGCGATAAAGCCAGGTGCTCAATTTTTCGACAGGGTTAAGAACTGTGTCTTGCCGTCTGATCCCAGCAGTTTTCCCCCTTATCTGCTACATGAGCCAAATGAACCTTCTTAGCTTATATTAAAAATCGATTTTTTTTCATATTTCAAAGGTATAATGTCTCCTTATCGGACAGTGTAGATCCAAGATCAGAGTGCGCTTTCTATGCAGTCTGATCTTAATCTCACTCTGTCCCCAAAGGGTCCTTAAGTCGTGCTCAGTTGCCTAAGGATTTTAAAGCTTTATCTGGCTGAATAGAAATGGATAAACCTGATGATTAAACTCCGGATAACATGGATTAAATAGATATATAAGTAAAGGACGTGCACTCTGAGCTTAGTTTACTCTCGTCGCGGGTAAAACGAGGTGCAACAAGAAATTTCATTGAAATGATATCCCCCTCCGAAAAAGACCTTTTTAAAAAAAATTACGCAAGCGCGCAAATGAAAATCGCTCCCAGTCAGCCTTTTTGCATCGAATCAGGAAAAAAAACAAAGTGTTGAAAGCGCTGAAGTGGTATTTGTCAAGGAAGCCATTGTGTGGAATTAATAATTTGAAAGGAAAAGAGAACTATATTCAAATATTGCCTTGAAAGTCAACCTACTAAGCAAATGAATACCCTTTGGGTTGAAGGGAGAGTACTCATGACAAAGTCAGGATGTGTATTAGTGGGCTCCTTTTGATCATTAGGAGGAGTCAGAGGTAACGCCCCTTTATAGTAGGATGCATGATGGATAGAGATAGAGAGAACCATATTAATATATCTAAAAAAATTAAGTTTGTACCTGAAAACTGTTATTTTGAAATATCTTTGGCTGTTAACATTTGATTCGCTACATTACAATCAATTATTTCGATCTGTAAATATCCATGCACAATCAAATGGAGTACTGCACAATCATGGGATGAACAAGCCATGAGACGAACTGGTTTTGGAACGAAAAAGCCCAGGTACAAGCGATCGGTAAACAAATTTTGTATCATTGCGCCAATAGTAAGCTATGAGCATACCAAAATAAGGAAAAGGGTGTGAAGTAGGTCGACAACCGAAATGGCGTGTAGTCAACCGAAATGGTATGTAGACAACCGAAATGTCACGTAGACTAAACCATAGGATACCTCGCGCACAGCCCCACCTTAAGTGTTGAGCTACGCAGCTCAGATGACTACGAACAAGGACTTATAACCTGAAGTTTGCTGGTACAAATTCCCAGATCGGCAAATTTATTTCCGGATTTTGTTGTTAGTCATCGCGACTGCAATCTTTCCTCTCTGCTGATCATTGTTTCGATTATGGTCACGTGATAAAACACCTAATGGCTGAGGCAGAATAATGTGCAAAATACATGAAAACTTAAATGGGTGTACTGGCTGCCATTATACCTGCGTGTTGAAAACAGCGTTAAATACCATATAAAGATAAACTATTTAAAAACCGAGCAGACTGGTCTTGAATCGACCATTCTTGTATGGGATATTTTGTCAGTCGTGTATACTTGAACACCAGCAAGTAGCGAATTCGGGTAGATTGGGGGTTTACATTCTAAAAACGTGTTTCTTTAATCTGGTTGTTATATATATTCAAAAGGGGTTGAAATCTGTGTCTGAACTAAATAAACTTGAATATCGAATTCTTCTATTTACTTAACTCATTAGCCCGACAAACCTCGTGATTTAAGACCAGTCCAAATTGAAAGCATTTATAGACGACAAGATTAATTTGACTCAAAATTTGAAATTTGTTTTTGAAAGGGAAGAAAACATTGTGGGAAAAGGAGAAAATGCTGGTTACCAGCATTTTCTCCTTTTCCCGTAATGTTTTCAGAAGTCTTCATCCTCAGGGTCGTGAAAACCAGGGAAAGGGTTAAACATTAGGCCCATCTTAGTTTACTCGTAGGCTGCTATACGAGACTCAATACGTTTTTTTCGCTGACATTACAGATCATGGTCAGACTGTACAGAGTTTGAAGTCTGATTTTAGTTCTTCGCCGCCCGAAATTGTGAGACTATTCTCACCGAATGAAAATTAGAAATTACATTATTGCTCATGTGAGCAATCAGGACTGCCGATGCACTGTTTTCTCTTTTGTATGGTGTTTTAATGCCATTTTGATATCGTTAACCATTTCTCTGAAAGAAATCCTCCGAGCTGGGAATATGGTGTCCAGCTGCTATCAAGTCCTGTACCACTCTCTTGCACTACATCTCACCTCTGTAGTGAGCTCAGAAAGTAGTCCTTTATCGTGCGATATTTTCGTCACATGACCACAACTCAAAATGGCGACTCAAACGCCAGTGAAAGAAAGACAAATATCGATTATTTTGTGTGCTGTTCAAACATCATATGGCCAATCAGATTTAGTGGTAGGAAATTTAAAAAAAAAAAGAGGGATTTTCTGAAAAGCTTAAGTGTCTTTTAAAGGAACATTACTTGTTTTTTAATCTTAAGAACTAAGCTCAATCGGTGTACTGAAACTGTTGTCATCATTCAAGGGCGCAGCCATTTTTGTTACAATTGGCGTAAGATTCTGATCAGTAAAGAAGCTTGAAAAAATAGTACGATTGTATAGAGGTAAATTCATCAGACTGAATGCACGTATAATGTGTCTAGAATCATATTTCCTTTGTCTACTTCATTATGTTACACATAAAACAGTTAAACAGTAAGAAATCATGTTCTTCTCGGTTTGACAAGATTCTTGTCATTTAGCCCATTGCAGAGATGTATGGTGAGAGTAACGAGCGACAACTCTGCTCGGAGATCGGTCCGGTACGCCACTGACTACGCTATCGCACTTGACGTTTTCTCAATAGATGCCCACTGCAGCCAATCTTTGGATCGACCTACGTTTGAACTGTACATATACCAGTCACATTTCTGAATCACTAGGATATTACTGCGTTTTCCTTGTCCTCAAGGAGCATTAATCCTTTATCAAACGACAACATTTAGACTGGTCCAAATTCAAAGCACTTGCAGACGACAAGATAAACGTGACTCAAAAATTGAAATTTGTTTCCAGTAGGGTAGAAAACATTGTGGGAAAAGCAGAAAATGCTGTTTATCAGCATTTTCTCATTTTTCCCACGATGTTTTCAAAAGGCTTCTAATTCAGGGTCGTGAAATCAGGAACTGTTTTGAAAAGAGTTAAATAACACTAAGAAGGTACTTCTCTAACCTTTCTGCAATCATTTATTTTTAAAATATCTAGCCATTTTGCCATTTGTCACAATGTTGTCTTTTCATAAATATTTATGTTCTATAACCTGGCCTCCTTCCTACGTGAGCACCCTGTCCTTCAGATCCCGTCCAATAAGTAGTTTGAGGAAGTAATGTGAGGTAAGGATAAGTTTGTAAGATAAAACTAAATTTAGTATATATAACCACAACGCGAAAGGTTTTTCCGTTCAAACTTGTGCATGCATTGATTCGCCCATGTGACAGTGGATCCTTTGTTAGGGCGGCACTCAAAGGGAGTTCAAATCTATCTACCTCAACTATATTCAGTTCGGTTACCAGCATTTTCTCCTATTCCCACAGTGTTTTCAAAAGGCTTCTTTCCAAGGGTCGTCAAAAGTCGTCACTGTGTGGGAAAGGGTTAAATTTATCGCACTCAACTGCATTCAGCTCGGTTGGAGTCCAAAATTTTAGAAAGAGTAGTTCAAAAAGAAATTGCTGTCGTAATTCAAAACTTCTAGTTAGAGGCTTTTTGATAGTACTCGTTAACCCATTACCACACAATCCCTACTTTTGACAACCCTGAGAAAGAAGCCTTTAGTAAACATTGTGGGAAAAGGAGAAAATGCTGGTAACCAGCATTTTCTCCTTTTCCCACAATGCTTTCTACCCTTCTCAAAACAAATTTCAAACTTTGAGTCACTTTTATTTTGTCGTCTGCAAATGCCTTCGATTTGGACAAGCCTAACATTTTGTCGTTTGGTAATGAGTTAACCCTTATCCTGCTGAATAAGTAAAATGAACTTTTCAAATCGATAGTAAATCTAGAGCATTTCTTTTTCAAAGTTATGTTTTTGGGGAATGATATTTACTTATCGGATAGCGCAGATAAAAGAGCAGACTACACTTTCTGTGCAGTCTGATCTTGATCTACACTGTCCGCTAAAGGTTAGTGAGTAGCTAAAGGTTGGCAGCTTAGGGTTAAATCCTTTCTACTTCGAACATTTTTCTTTGCAAAAGTAAAGAAGTTGGACGATTACATTTAGTGAAAGTGTCCATATTCTTTTACGTTTAAATAAGGGGATGGTCGTATCGCAAAGAGGAAATGACGTCATGGTGCCAATTTGGATACAATATCACTTAATGGACGCCATTTTACAAATTTTGCCAATAATTTTAGGCAAATCTGGTTTAAATCGTTAATAGACATTTTTATGTGCTGGATAGAACCGGCAAATTTTAAAGGCTATGTATTTTACATTCCATACAACTTTCATAAACAGTTGAAGATTTACCAGATTCTACAAATCTAAATGTTAGCTCTAAATAACATGACAAACTTTAATTGGGGTCATTTGCATATGACAATTTAGGCGTTGTTCGATTTTGAAAGATAGAAAATATTGTTCGAAAAAGAAAAATGCTGGTTACCAGCATTTCCCCTTTTTAAAAGAATGTTTCAAAAGTATTCTTATCGAGATTCGTACTACCATGAGGTTGTTTGGTACTAAAGTGTTCTCATCAGAAAAAACAGCAGGCTCATACTATGAACCGGTGTCAGATTTTGATTAGTCTGGTATCAGTCCATTAAATAGAGCATTTTCATCAAAACAAAATCATCAAGTAAAACTGCAAAACAAATACTATATGTTCTCAATGTTCTGAATGTCTGGTTAACGCTCTGTATTTCAGAAGAAGAGCAAATAACAACACATATTTCTGTGGGTTTGATGTAGCTGTGTTCCTTGTTTGGTGTTAACACCATTCAAAGGAACAAGCAAATTGTTGTCCCATGCGAAGGCTGCATAACGTGTGTATAAATAGCAACAATGTCGCCTGCCCCACACTGCTCTGCATATAATAACGGCTTGTGGAGATTTGCTTGAATGCTTTTAAATTGGTGATAGTAATTTCCTTTACGTCCCACAGGTTTTTGTCGACCAAAAATAGAGATGAACACAATATTTCAAGGTTTTAGTGGTAATATTGCACGGTGTTGGTCCAAGACCAGACTGCCGGTTCTGTGCTGTTTGATTCCCATCTCTGCTGCATGCATTACATCTTAAACCAACTCCCACAAAAACACGCAAGGTATTTGGATTTTCCACTCGAAACCAACGAAAGGAAGAGGTTCGTCCAGGCTGTGGTCTGTCACTGTTGTGGTACAAACCCGGAAGTGGGGACTGCATTACAGCCAACAAAATATGAAAAGTAAACCTCTTACACCAAAAGTAGAACTTATCAAGATTTTATTTATTGTAATCACTGATTTATAAACCAGATGGAAATTCTATTTCAACCTGTCCAAGTCTTCCAGTCTTATTTTAACTATTTCCCAAACAAGCCCTGGTTGTTACGTGTCTGCAGTACAAGTCTTTAGAAAACACTGGGGGAAAAGAAGAAATTGCTCGTAACACTATCGGAAAACTTTCTGCCATTCTCATCATGAAATTCAAAATTGTCATCTGCAAACACTTTGGGTTTGGGACAGTCTAAAATTTGTCATTTGTGAAAGAGTTAATCGATAAAGCCAATGGTTTTCTGTAAACATACAGCTTTGAAACATGAAAAGCTGCACACATATCCATGAGTTCTAGATTTCCCTTCTATATAAAATGCCGTGCCATACGGGTAAGTGCATCTTCGCGAGCCAAGGTTACGATCACTACGTGTATCTTACCTTGGCGGATTGAGCCCGATTTCGAGATTCCTGCGATGCTACCTCAATTGGATGCTGGTTATTACCCCCCCCCCCCTTTACATCATATTTCTAAAAGCCAATGTAATATCGTTTTACAAACCGCTTACGAATACACATGAAGCGATAAGCAGACATCCACGTGGGTTTCCATGTTTACCTTCTATTCGAAAGGTAGCTACTTTATTCTGTTTTTATCAAAGATGAAATGCTACCAGCGATTTCATTCGTTGCAGTTAGAGCTGGCTGCATCCAATGAAAAAGCGTATCGGGGGAATGTAAAAATCAAGCTCGATCCGCCAAGGGTAGAGTAACGGTAGTGAATCGTCAGTCTTGGCTTGCGATAATGGGGTAAGTGGTAATACGTTAGCCATTATAATCGCAGTGTTTATGGACATTCCAATCCATTTTGTCAAATCAAAATGACATGCATAATAGGTTGTTGAGTAGTTATGAGTTGAATAACATAATTGAGCCTTGCTCAGTGAAAAGGGGCCTCAATGCATCTGCGGAAAGTATCGATCCTCACAGATGGCCTAGGCCACAATTTTTATTTCCGCTACAGGTAAATTTTCTGTATGTCAAAAGACCAGTCTCCCTAATTATGAAGTCTTTTTTTGTAGGGAGGATAAAATGGTATCTGTATATGATGGCTTGCTGGATTTCATAGATGGATTAAGTTTCCTTTTGTCAGACAATGACTATTATCTAGCAGTTTTCTACAGAATTTTAGTCAATACTCCTTTCGCCGCCCCCCCCCCCCCCCACCATCCACCATACTTAACCAGACCACACAAATTTTTACCTATCCAGAAAGCACATGCAGAGGACAAAATAAACGTAACTAAACCTCTGAAATTTGTTTTGAGCAGGTTAGAAATGGTTACCGGCATTTTCTTCTCTTCCAACAATAATAACAAAAGGCTTCCACCCCAGGGTCGTAGAAAAACAGGGATAATTTGGTAACAGGTTAAGACAAGAATTTTGGTTTGTAGGATATAACACAACTTGGTTTATGTCAACATTTTTTTTTTTTGCTTTCAGCTAGATCGATTTGTAAATATGTGTTCATCCTAATCTTGTCTTGTGGTCTGATGTCATTTCTTCTCTGGGCCATCAACCGGTCCCTTTTGCACCCCTTACCACCCAATCCCTAGTTTTAACGAGCCTAACAGAAAAAAATCTTTTAGAAGCAATGGTGTCAAAAGAGAAATGATGGTACTCAGAATATTTTCCTCCTCCCACAATGTTCCCCTCCCCTCCTTCACAGACAAATTCCAAGATAACAGCTACATTAACCCTTTCCCGAACGGCAAATTTTGGACCAGACTAAATTGAAGGCATTTTACAGATGGCAAATAAACAGTTGCTAAAAAGATGATTTTTCTATATGATAGGGTAGAAAACATTCTGGAAAAAGGAGAAAATGCTGGTTACCAGCACTTTCTCCTTTTCCCACAATGTTTTCAAAAGGCTTCTATTCCTGACCCGTAAAAACCAGGGATTGTTTGGGAAAGGGTTAGATTTTCGTATGCAATCGCTAACACATTGCACTGAGCCCCGGTAGCTCAGTCTGTTGCATGCAGGACTTGAAGTGTTCAAGGTTCGATCCGTGGCTACGACCCCTGGCTCCGCCAATTTCTTTCCGAGGATGGATGAGTCAGTGCGACAGGATATATCCCCTCTTTCACCGCTGATTATTCTTTCGATGATGATCATGTGGGAAAGCAGCCAGTGGCTTGGAAAGAAAATTGTGCAAAGCACTGGTAAAAGAAACTCTATGAACCCATGGATAGGTGCACTGGCAGTCGCGATATAAATGAAATAATGTTGAAAACGGCGTTTAAACACCATATATTATCAACATAATGCTAATACGTTGCAAATGCTCATCCGTTTGTCATTTGGAGAAGAGTTGAACGAAAAGATAAAAATTTATCACACTGTACATTCATGCGTCAAGCTCCATGGATTACACTTCAGGAGTGGAACAAAAACATTTTTGTACGTGTACACAAAACCCATTTGCATTCGTTTACGGACAAACTTGATAAACGTGGACTATTATTAGGACAAATACCAGGTAAGGTTATACTGGTCATTTAACCAAACGACCCCAAGAAAGAAAAAAAGGCTTTTAAAAAATTGTGAGAAAAGGAGAAAATGCTGGTAACCAGCATTTTCTCCTTTTTTCCCATAATATTTTTGACTCATGTACATACAAATCGAAACGTATGACTCATACTTTGTTTGTTGTCTGCAATTGCATTAAATATTAATTTCAATAAGTTTAAAAAGTTTTTTTGTCCGCCAAAAAAGAGTTAACCCTTTACCAAACGACAAAATTTTAGACTGATCCGAATCGGAAAGATGTGCAGACGCCAAAATAAAGGTAACTAAAAATTTGAAATTTGTTTCTAGCAGGGTAGAAAACATAGTGGGAAAAGGAGAAAATGCTGGTTACCAGCATTTTCTCCTTTTCTCACAATGTTTTCAAAAGGCTTCTATCTCAGGGTCTCAGGGTCTCAGGGTCGGAAAAACCAGGGATTGTTTGGTAAAAGGTTAAACACCTGGGGTTGCGAACATGCTTTGCATACAAGTGGCTTCTACGTTGGATATTGTGGATCCAAGATCAGACTGTACGGAGAAATGTCTGATCTTGGGTCTACACCGTTAAATGTACGTGTTGATAGTGCTTTTGCTTTTCAGACTTTTTGAAGAAGCTATAAATTTTTTGTGGTCGAAAATTTCCATTTTAATTTACTTGTTTCTATTGCATTATCTGCCGCTAGATGGCAATACATATCTTTTTAATTTGGGCATTCTGGGTACGAACCGGACTATTTTACTGCGAGACAATCGTTATTTTTGATTTCAAACTTAAATTAGTGTTTACTCAATTAAACGCTACCTTGTGCGATTTATTCAGCTATATGATCTGCAGTTTAGAAAATTCTGTAGCTAAAACAGGCCTGATTTCTCCTCAAACTTATTGATAAAAGCCATTTTCTCCATCGCTATATATAGCGCGTATTACGGCACACACACACCCCCCTCCCCCACAAACGCTGAAGTGGTATTTGTCAAGGAAACCCATTGTGTTGAATTAATAGTTTGAAAGAAAAGAGACATATTGTTCAAATATTGGCTTAAAAGTCAACCACTAAGCAAATGAATACCTTTTCGCTTGAAGGGAGAGTGCTCATGTACCTAAAAACTATAATTTTGAAATATCTTTAGCTTTTTATGTTTAATTTCCAACATTGCAATCAATTACTTCGATCTATAAATATTCATGAGCAATCACATGGAGAAGCGCACAATCATAGGACGAACAAGCCATGGAAGGAATTGGTTTGGAACGAAAAAGCAGGCAAATTTGTATCATTGCGCCAATAAAAGGCTATGAGCGATAGAAGCTGTTTTCAATAAAAAAAAAATAAGTATCTCAATGATCGATGGCCTTGCCTAATGTATTTTAATATGCCATTTCAAATTACATATCTGAGTGCTACCAAAAACTCATTTTCCTGAGAAAAATTAGTTTAACTGGGTTTATTTCCTTCGGCTTTGCACATAAAAAGATGCATGGTTATCAGAATTCAATCCTGAACTCATAGTGGTATTGTCTTCGATAAATACCACAAAAATGGGGGGAGTAATGCGTCATATCAGCCAGGTCGAATCTTCGAAGAATATGACATGCGCTGACAACGGCTACCATTGTGATTTACGCTTCTTTCAACATTATTCCAGTCATATCATAACAACTGCACACTAATTCATGCGTGTCCTGTAACTCAATACTTGGCTTATGCTCTGAGGTGTCTTTCCAAAGGGCATTTCCAGGAAAAATCACAGTCTCGAACGAGATTCGATCATAGGGCCTCCACGGTACGAATTCTGCAACTTCTTCATCTAAGCCCCCTCCACCCCCTTTACCCTTTTTTTTTGTTTTCATTCAAGAAGCAATCCGGGGAATATCTCTGAGCACATACATAAGTGGCTTGCAACACGTAAAAAGGGGCATTCATTTGCGTAAAGTGTCGTCTCGGATCAGCCTGCGCATGCCGCGCCGGCTAATCCGAGACGGCATTTTACGACTACATTAGATTTTGTGCTACAGTAGACATGCGCAAAACAGAAAACTACACAGAAACGGAAAGTGTCGTTTAGGATCAGCCTGCGCGGAGTGCGCAGGCTGATCTGAGACGACATTTTACGCAAATGTCCGAATGCCTCTTTTCGCCTGTTGCAGGTCATAGATAAACCATTCTCAGTAAAGTTGGTCCATAATGTATCTGCAAAAAGTATCGACCCCCAGCCTGTGTGATCAACAATTTTACCTGTCATATGGTTTCGTAAAAGATATAATTATGTTGACAGACATGTTACATTTCAATGCGTCAATGTAGATAAAAGCATGAATAGCCTACAAATGTCTTGCTTTAGGTAAATTAACATTAAACCTTTCCCAAACAAGCCCTGGTTTTTGCGTTTCTGCAGTAAGTCTTTTGAAAACACCGTGGGACTAGGAGAGATTGCTCGTAACAGTGTTTTCTACCCTTATTAAGAACTTTCTGCCATTTTCTCAAAATGTACAATTGTCGTCTGCAAACTCTTTCGGTTTGGAAGGGTCCTAAATTTATTGTTTGGGAAAGGGTTAAACCTATCAAAGGTTACCCATTACAACAAAAACTTATTTTAACCCTTTCCCAAACACGCCCTGGTTTTTACGTGTCTGCAATAAAAGTCTTTTGAAAACACTGTGGGAAAAGGAGAAATTGCTCATAACGAGCAATTTCTCCTTTTTCCACAGTGTTTTTTACCCTCCTTGAGAACTTTCTGCCATTTTCTCCAAATCTAAAATAGTCGTCTGCAAAGTCTTTCTTTTTGGAAGAGTCCAAAATTTGCCGTTTGGGAAAGGGTTAAACAGTTACAAAGTAGACACCTATATTTAAAGGATTTTGGATCATCTTTTTAAACCGTTAGGCTGCTAAGCCCGACTCAATGACCTGTCGCTGGCAGTGTAGATTCAAGATCAAACTTCACAGAATGTGCAGTCTGATCTTGGATCTACATTGTCCGATAAGGAGATGCCTCCTTCCACCCCCACCTCCACCCCCACCCCTTCCCCCGCCCCCTTAAAAAACGAAAGAGCAAACTAGCAAAATTTGCGGTTTTACTGGCGGTTTGAAAGTTTCATGTTACATACATGTATTTAGGAGGACTCGAGTTGAACTTTACTACGAATGTATATGTGTGTTTTTGCTTAACAATAATTATTGGCTAGTTTAACTTGAAAGCATTTACAGACGAGAAATGAAATGTGGTAAAAAGCTGCTTGCTAACATGTTCATATTTTTGTGGTATTTTTCGAAAACAATACCACTATGAGTTCAGGATTGAATTTTGATAACCATGTATCTTATTTTGTGCAAGGCCGAAGGAAATAAACCCAGTTAAACTCATTTTTTCTTAGGCAAATGAGTTTTTCGGTAGCACTCAGATATGTAATTTGAAATGGCATATTAAAATACATTGGGCGAGGCCATCGATCGTTGAGATACTTATTTTTTTTATTGAAAATAGCTTATCGCTCATAGCCTTTTATTGGTGCAATGATACAAATTTGCCTGCTTTTTCGTTCCATGGCTTGTTCGTCCTATGATTGCGCGCTTCTACATGTGATTGCTCATGAATATTTATAGATCGAAGTAATTGATTGTAATGTTGAAAAATAAATATAAAAGGCTAAAGATATTTCAAAGTTATAGTTTTAAGGTACATGAGCACTCTCCCTTCAACCGAAAAGGTATTCATTTGCTTAATGGGTTGACTTTTAAGCCAATATTTGAACAATACGTCTCTTTTTCTTTCAAACTATTAATTCCACACAATGGGTTTCCTTGACAAATACCACTTCAGCGTTCTCAACGCTTTGATTACTATGTACAATACATGCCAACGCCCTCATTCTAAGACTCACTGAAAAAGAGAACGGGTCAATCGGCAAATAGAATTGCAAATTGAGGTAAAAGGTGGCATTGACTGTCATATACATTGACTGTCATATGAACGAGACAGCTAGCGGAAGACTCTTTCAGCTAAAATACACACAAAACAGACATTTCAGCCATATTTTTTTTTTTGTCAATTTGCATGCACCAATTTTGTGGAAGGTACACATGCAATGTGCACGATCATTACCATTATCCAGTTGAAATCAATCAGTCGTGCGGTTAGAAGTTCAACTCGAAGCATTCTTAACTGTTTACCACGTTGTCTGGGCATGTCATATTCTTCGAAGATTCGACCTGTCTTATATGACGCATCACTCTCCCCGCTATCGGGCAGACTGTAATATTACGCGCTATAAAGTAGCGATGGAGAAAATGGCTTTTATCAATACGTTTGAGGAAAAATCGGGCCTGTTTTAGCTCCAGATTTCTCTAAACTGCCCATCATAGCTGAGTGAATCGCACCAGGTAGCGTTTTATTGAATAAACGTTTATTCTAATTTGAAATTCAAAGTAACGGTTGTGGCGTTGAAATGTGGTCCGATCCTGTGTAGCAAGGGTGCCCAAATTAGATAGATGAGTATGTGTATAATGTCATCTAGGGGGAGATAATGCTGTTTACCAAACAATCCATGGTCTCTGGTTTTTGCGACCCTGAGAAAGAAGCCTTCTGAAAACATTTTGGGAAAAGGAGAAAATGCTGGTAACCAGCATTTTCTCCTTTTCCCAAAATGTTTCTTCTCTTCTAAAGTTAAGTTTGGATTTTTGAGTCATGTTTATTTTGTTGTCTGCAGATGGTTTCAATTTTGACAAGTCTAAAATTTTGTCGTTTGATAAAGAGTTCACATGCACGTTGACGATTTACATGTGCATTTTTTTCAACGCAGCAGAATGCGCTGGATTTTTGATCTACTTTTTTATATTGATAAAGAACGAAAAGGTGTTACATTTCGTCGGTTTACTTCAAAAACCTCGTAACTAAAGCTTGATACAAGCTGTAGTTACGAGGTTTTTGAAGTAAACCGACGATTTATGATCTGTAAAAACGTGCACATGTTTATTCTGCGGTTCTTTGCTAGCATATTTGCTTGCACATTTATGAAACCACAGTTAACAAGCCTTGCAACCGCTAATCGATATTTCGATACCTTGATTCATACCAATTACCATAGCAATCAAATTAGTAGAAAGAGTTTCTTTTCTTGAGCTGTTTAGAAAACGAATAGTTTCCTAATGTTCCCCTAAAACCCAATACTATTTTTAATAAAATCAAATACAGCGAGGGTTTTGGGGTTTTTTTTTTTTTTACTTCATCTTGAGATAAAATAGAGTTTAGAGATTCATATTTCATTATTTCTTCCGCCTTGTTTCTTCTTTGAAGATATTTATTGTTTATAATTTTCTCCATTTGTCCATTGAAATACTCGAAGAAAAATTCAAAAGCTGTAAAAATGCCTTGTATATGACTCTTGTGGACAAAGAACCACAATAGATAGATAGATAGATAGATAGATAGAGAGAGAGAGAGAGAGAGAGAGAGAGAGAGAGAGAGAGATTGTCTGGCTAGTAGTGGTAAAACCGACATAGTTCATGAAAAGGTAAGCATTAGTCGTAATATTACTGATAGCTCGTTGAAAGTGAAGTTAAGCACCATATAAACAGACTGGCATATGGATACCCATAACAAAGATTTCAGGGACGAGCCAAAGAGATAACACTGAAATATCCGGATTCTTTTGTGTTTTTCTCCCCACGTTCTCAAAAGATGTTTACGACAGCTTCGCCAAACTCGTATTCTTTGTTGTTTGTTTACCGAACAATGCTATCTTTAACAACCTTCAAGATTGGGTTACATGAGCAAAACCTTTCTAGATAAATGAGCCATCCTTCGGCAAAAGGGGGCTTGGTGCATCTCCGTGATCTATGATACCACCAGCAAGTCGAGCTCCGGTAACTCAGTCGGTAGCGCACAGGACTTGAGAACAGGAGGTCGTGAATTCGATCCCCGGATTAGCCAATTTCTTAAATTTCCGAGGATTAATGATAGTCTTTGCGACAGGATTCGTTCCTCTCTCAACGCTGATCGTTTTTTCGACGATGGTTTTGTGGGAAAGCAGCCAATGGCTTGGAAAGTATATTGTGCGGAGTACTGGAAAGAGAAACTTCAGGAAAGCATGGATAGGTGCACTGTGTCATATACTGTACTCTCAGTACTTTGATTTTATATACTCTCCAATGAAGAAGGTGATAAATAAAGAATGATGGTGGCCAATAGTAGATTGTTTTTCTTGCCCCAAATACGCAAGTTATTTCACACTGGCCGCCGCGATATAACTGAAATAATGTGGGAAACGGCGTTAAACACCATACAATATGATACCAGACGAAATCATCATATAATGATAGATCTGTAACAGCAATTTTTCGAGCAACCGACTTGAACATGAGATAAACTGGTCCCCATTATCTCCCGCTTGATGGCATTCAATAAATACTCGTCTATCTATATAATTTGGGTATCCTGGGAACAGAACAGAACCACTTTCCTACGCGACAACCGTTACTTTGAGTTTAAAATAAAGGTTTACTCAATAAAACGCAACCTCGTGCAATTCACTCTGTTATGATCTGCAGTTTAGTGACATCTAGAGCTAAAACAGGTCTCATTTCTCCTCAAACGTATTGATAAAAGCTATTTTCAGCATTGCTACTTTATAGAGCGTAATATTACAGTCTACCCGCTTTTGGGGATAGTGATGCGTCATATAAGACAGGTCGAATCTTCGAAGAATATGACATTCGCAGACAACGTCTGGTCCCTTGATTTGAAAAAAAAAATGACCAATATCGAAAAGTTTCGGCCAAGGTCAACCTGCGCGAACTGCGCAGGCTGACCCTGGCCGATTCTTTTCGCAGATATGCTTAGTTCCATTTTCAAAGAGCAAATATAATTATGAACCATGATCTGGGAAAAGAGGGGTTAATGAATCTCCGTAATGCATTATAATTGGCTTGCAACACGCGGAAAGGGGCATTCGGACATCTGCGTAAAGTGTCGTCTCGGATCAGCTTGCGCAGTCCGCGCAGGCTAATCCGAGGCGACACTTTCCGTTTTTATGTAATTTTCTGTCTTGTGCAAGTATACTGAAGCAGAAAATCTAATATAGTCGTAAAGTGCCGTCTCGGATTAGCCTGCGCGGACTGCGCAGGCTGATCCGAGACGACACTGTACGCAAATGTCCGAGTGTACTTTTTGGCTTGTTGCAAGCCAATTATAATATAAGTCACCACGTAATTAAGGATCTGTGAAAATCCATTTTGTTTAACGACCTATTGAATCACAAGGTAAAGTGGTCCTAGGGCATGCAGGAAATTTACCAGTAGTGAAAAAACATTTCGACAAAGGTCAGCGTGTACAGACTGCAAAGACTGACCAGGCCGATACTTTTTTTTTCATATGCAATAAACCCTTTACATACAATGACGCCTTTTAATGATTCTCAAAAAGAATCCTTTTGAAAACATTTTGGGAAAAGGAGAAAATGCTGGTTACCATCATTTTCTCCTTTTCCCACAATGTTTTCTACCCTATTAAAGAAAGAATGCACCATTTGAGCCACAATGAAACTATCGTCTGCACATGCCTTCAATCTAGACAAAGTAAAAATCTAAACCTCAATTGGCCAGACTCGTGTCAAAGCCGTGTTATGGCTGAAGAAGGCAAAGTTTATCTTTTAAGTAGCTGAAGATATTTTGGGCGTTATCTAGAAGCAAATACTTATCCTTCCAACAAAATTTATGACGGACTACTTAGGAAACCTACCTATAAATTGTCACCCATCAGAATGAGTCAGCTATTAGGCTGTTAGTGCGACTCACTGATCATTGTCGGACAGTGTTGATCAAGATCAAATTGCACAGAAGGTGCAGTCTGATCTTGGATCTTAACTGTCCGAGAAAGATATATTTTTCTCCAAAAAAGTAAGCTTGAAACAGCATTATTAGGACTTTTTCTTTCGGCCTGAAAATTTAATTTAACTGAATCATTTAACATGATAAGGGTTAATCTCATTGAATGGTGTTTTACGCCGCTTTCAACAGTATTTCAGTCATATCACGGCGACAGTTCACATATTCATGTTTCCTGGGTTTCGCCAGTACTAGGCTAGGCTCTGAAGTGTCTTGCCCAAGGACACTCCTGTGAAAAAAACCCAGCGGAGCCAGCGAGGCTCGAACCTGGGACCTCCAGGTCACGAGTCGTACACTTTACCACTGAGCCACACAGGACCACGGTAAGGGTTAAGGCCTCAAACAAGAATACAAATATCATTATAAAGTATTTTTGCAAAACGAGACACTGCTCTCTCTTTGTTTTTTTTTTTTTACAAAACGTTTTCAATATAAATAAGTAAGTAAGTAAGTAACTAAGTAAATATTTTATTATAGTGACATGTTAACGTTAAACTCATGAAAGTTTGACAAATACATGATATATAAAAATTTCAACACCCGGCCCCATGGGCCTATATATATCTAAACGATAAATAGAACATAAATAAAAAAATAAATGGTGGGTTACTGAAATATAATAGAACGAAGCAAATGAATGAATGAACGAATGAAAGAATGAATAAACGATTGAACAAATGAATGAATGAATGAATGAATGTTGGCTGGCTTAAATCAACGGGGAAGAAAGTCGTCTGGGTGTGTTGATTTTTGAAGCCTTTACCCGTTGTCTCCGTATGTCATATTCTTCGAAGATTCGACCTATCGGCTATGACGCATCACCGATTCCCGTCTGCTAGGAAAAAGTAGGGCTTACATCGAACCTGTTACCCAAGCCTGTAGGGGCTGTTGTAATAAAAAGTCGGTTTAGAGTTTACATGCTAGGTGATCATAGCTGAAAGAATCGCACCTCGGATAGCGTTTTATTGAGTAAACGTTTATTTTAGTTTGAAATTCAGATTAACTGTTGTCGCGTAGAAAAGTAGTCCGCTTCTATACCAAGAATGCCAAAATTATATACCGTCGGTTTGCTTCCAAAACCTCGTAACTACAGCTTGTTTCAAGCTGTAGTTACGAGGTTTTGGAAGCAAACCGACGATATGTATTTGTAGAATGCTATCTGGCGGGTGATAATGGCCTTTATCGAAAGATAAAATTTCAGACTTAACCAAATTCAAAACATTTTGATGGAAGGATCGAATTTGCGTATGAAAGAATGCAAGACAGGATTAACAGCGTTTCCTTTTTTTCTAGCTGATTTCACGAGGCATCTTCCCTGAAATGCTTTGAAAAGGCTTCTCTGAATATGCCCTTTTTAAGTATAGCTAACTGATTTATTTGTGTCTTATAGGCTTACAGGTTCTAGGCTGACTGGGCTTCGAAAGAAACTCAAAACGTTTTTGCGGACAGTGCGGACCAAGATCAGGGTCTGTATTTACCAACCACTCTTGAGAACGTTCTTATAGTCTTATTCTTCAAGATTTGCGAACTATGAAAGTAACAGAACCTCTGATTGGCTAAACCGAATGGTTTAGCCAATCAGAACTTCTGTTGCTTTCATATTGATGACATTCTGAAGAACAAGAACAAAGAAATTCATGAGAACGGTTGATTAATACGGACCCAGAACTCACAGAAAGTGGTCTGATCTATGGTCTTGACTGAACGATGAGATTTCCAGATATAATAAGCCGTAATAAAATGAGCAACGCTTTGGCAAAAATAGGCGTCCTGCAGCTTCCTGATTACAAGAGATCCATCACACCATTATGGATCCATGATAATCACTTTTTGTTATAAGCCACTTAAAAATAATGAAATAGACCGATCATTGGAGAAACAGGGCCCGTATTTACCAACCATTCTTGAGAGTATTCTTAGTCTTATTCTCTAAAGTTTTCAAGATTTGTAAGTAACATAACTTCTGATTGGCTAAACCGAATGGTTTAGCCAATCAGAAGTTGTGTTACTTACAAATGTACACAATTCTGGAGAATAAAACAAAGAACGTTCTTAAGAATGGTTGGTGAATAAGGGCCCTGGAAATTAACCGATATTGAAAAGTTTCGACCCAGGTCAGCCTGCGCGGATTGCGCAGGCTGACCTGGGTCGATATTTTTCGCAAATGCTTTATACCTCCATTTCACGAAGCATCGCTTAAATATTTTCTCTTCCACAATGTTTTCCATCCTTTCAAAGTTAACTCGCCATTTCTTGACAGCATCAAGATTGTAATGTTCACTTGCTATTAATTTGGACTAGTCTAAGAATTTGTCATCTGGTGAACAATGATGCCTTTTTTTCTATTTTCAGAATGCGTCAGCGAAACAATGCGGGTGGTGGGGAGACAGGGACGGACGGTCAGGTTTTGCCGACTGGAAAGGTGAAAATGAAGCAGAATGTGGGCCTACTGAGTGGAACGAGCTTTATAGTCGGCAGTATTATAGGTTAGTGTGATGAGAAATAGAAAGATAAATAGAGGAACAGATAGACAAGCGGGCGGACTGACAGACGTACAGGTAGACAGACACAGAGACATGCAGGTAGGCAGACAGACAAAGAGACAGGTAGACAGACAGACAGACAGGAAGCCAGGTAGACTGGCTGGCAGGCCGGCAGGCAGCCAGCCTGACAGACAGACAGACGGACAGAAAGACCGGTTTATATCTTTACCACACGAGAAAATTTTAGACTGGACCAAATTGAAAGTGTTTGCAGACGACAAAATATATATGACTAAAAAAAATTGAAATTTGTTCTGGGAAGGGTAGAAAACACTGTGGGAAATAGAGAAAATGCTGGTTACCAGCATTTTCTCCTTTTCCCACAGTGTTTTCAAAAGGCTTCTTTCTAAGGGACGTCAAAAGTAGGAATTGTGTGGTAATGAATTAAAGCCAGAGCTGAGTATCTAACTCCTTACCCAAGGACAAAAACTTAGATATCTCAAAAAATGGAAGCATTTGCAGATGACACACTTTCAATGTGCCTCTGTTAATTTGACTTGACTTTGGAGAGGTAGAAAACTATTTGTGAAAGGGAGAACACTCTGGTCACCAGCATTGTCCATTTTTCTCAGGTTATTTCTTAACCCGTATCGTGATAAATAACTTAAATGAAATTTTCCATTCGATAGTAAAAACCCAAATGTTGCTATTACGAAGTTAAGTTTTTTTCTTAACCCATTTTACCACTCAGTCCCTACTTTTGACGACCCTGAGAAAGAAGCCTTTAGAAAACATTGTGGGAAAAGGAGAAAATGCTGGGTAACCAGCATTTTCTCCTTTTCCCACAATGTTTTCTATCCTTCACAAAACAAATTTCGAATTTTTATTCACTTTTATTTTGTCATCTGCGAATGCTTTCGATTTGGACAAGCCTGAAATATTGTCGTTTGGTAATGAGTTAAATAATATCTCTTTATCGGGCACTATAGATTCAAGATCAGACTGCACATTCTGTGCAGTCTGATCTTGATCTACACTGTCCGCAAAAGGTCAGTGAGTCACGCTTAGCGGCTAAAGAGTTAAAGCCCTCTTCCTAGGGTCGTTCTAGACCATGGAATTATTTGATGGATTTCTCAAACGAAAACTTTTAGGCTTGTCCTCTTAATTGAAAGCGTAGATCTTCACAAGATAAATGAATGCAAATGAGTCTGTATGATAGATTTTACCCATTACCACACAATCCCTACTTTTGACGCCCCTGAAAAAGAAGCCTTTAGAAAACATTGTGGGAAAAGGGGAAAATGCTGGTAACCAGCATTTTCTCCTTTTCCCACATTGTTTTCTACCCTTTACAAAACAAATTTCAAATTTCAAGTCACTTTTATTTTGTCGTCTGCGAATGCTTTCTATTTGGACAAGCCTAAAACATTGTCGTTTGGTTATAGATGTAAGTTGTTGCAAGCAGTTTCTTTTTATTCCGCAATGTTGTCAAATATTTTCCGCTGTAAACTCCCTATAGATTATTTGTCGTGCGCTTTACAAACAATTCCTTGTTGAATCGATACAGGAAAGAAGCTTGGTGAAAACATTGTGGAAAATGGTGATCAGCATTTTCTCCTTTTCCAATATCTTTTTTTAAATCATTTTGTTGACTAATTCCATAATTTGAGCAACATAATAATATATTGTCTTTAAATATTTGCAATTTGGATGGATACGAATGTTTGTCGATAAATATGAGAATTAAACCTCTGCCATAGATTAAATTACTCTGAAAAAGTGGACTGACGAAAAGCATTGAAGTAAAATGAGAAAATGCTGGTAACCACCATTTCAGCAACATTTTTATTATCGTCTACAAATGCTTTCAATTTGGATGGGTCTAAATTTTTGTAATCTAGTAAAATGCTGAGGGTTCATTCTTTTTCAATTTTCAGGTTCGGGCATCTTTATTTCACCGAAGGGCGTGATTCAGGGAACAGGCTCAGTGGGCCTCAGTCTGATTATTTGGGCCTCCAGTGGACTCCTTTCCTTATTTGGTAATATACTCAATATTTTAGCTGCACTTTGGCAGAATGGGGTGTATTGCACAGCGCTCCTGATAAGAGGGAGTGATATTGTCATTATTTCTCCACTAAACTCCATGTTGTGGGTACTCATTACAATCTAATGAGTACCCATAATATAGGGTTTTGTGGAGAATAATCAATATTTTCAATATCAAAATCAAAATCAGGTAAAAAGGGACCTTCTTGGACCTGCGAAAAGTGTCCACCCTGGTCAGACTGCGCCGATTGCGCAGGCTGAAAAGTGTAGACACTTTTCGCGTTGGTGAATTTTTTTCTGCATGAAAAGTGGTCATTCTACCTTACTATACAATCAATTTTGACCTATCAACTTTACTCATTACCAGACGACAATATTTTAGGTTTGACCAAATCGAAAGCATTTGCAGACGACAAAATAAAACTGACTGGAAATTCGAAAATTGTTTTGGGAAGTGTAGAAAACATTGTGGGAAAAGGAGAAAATGCTGGTTCCCAGCATTTTCTCCTTTTCCCACAATGTATTCTAAATGCTTCTTTCTCAGGGTCGTCAAAAGTAGGGATTGTGTGGTAATGGTTTAAACTGACCTGCACTATCTTTGATCTGTTTTAACCCTTTCCCAAACGACAAATTTTAGACTCTTCCAAACTCAAAGAGTTTGCAGACGACAATTTCAAATTTGATAAAAATGACAGACAGTTCTCCAAATGGGTAGAAAACACTGTGGGAAAAGGAGAAATTGCTCGTTACAGTGTTTTCAAAAGACTTGTACTTCAGATACGTAAAAACCAGGGCTTGTTTGAGAAAGGGTTAATTCCCAGATTGTCCCTTTTTAGGTGACGGGTCACATACACTTTTCTTAATCTTCTCACAAGTTGTGTTCTTTACTAAACAACAAGTTCATAAGCTTGTCTGGGTCTAAGGAGGTTGTAGAGCATTTTTGCTTAAATAATAGGTTTTGGCTTTGAAAGGAAAGAAAACAGTGTGGGAAGAACGCTACATGCCGTTCATTTTCTTCTTTGCTACCAACGTTTTAACCCATTACCAAACGACAATATTTTAGACTGGTCCAAATTGGAAGCATTTGCAGACGACAAAATAAAGGTGACTGAAAATTTGAAATTTGACTTGTGAAGGGTAGAAAACATTGTGGGAAAAGGAGAAAATGCTGGTTACCAGCATTTTCTCCTTTTCCCACAATGTTTTCTAAAGGCTTATTTCTCAGGCGTGTCAAAAGTAAGGATTGTGTGGTAACGGGTTAATCCTTATCCTGGTAAAACAAAAGTTAAATAAAACTTTCAAACCGACAGTGAAAAGTCAAATAATGTCATTTTAAACTTTTTTATGTGAGAGAAAAATGTTTCTTTAATGGACAGTGAAGATTCAGGATCAGGCTGCACGTTCTGTGCAGTCTGATCTTGATCTATGATGTCGGCAAAAGGGCAGTAAGTGGCGCTTCGCAGCTTAAGGATTAAAACAAACCCTCATAGTCAGGTTTGGTAAAACTCAGATTTTGTTTTAACTCATTACCAAACGACAATATTTTAGGCTTGCCCAAATTGGAAGTATTTGCAGACAACAGAATAATAGTGACTGAAAATTTGAAATTTGTTTTGTGAAGGACAGAAAACATTGTGGGAAAAGGAGAAAATGCTGGTTACCAGCCATTTTCTCCTTTTCCCACAATGTTTTCCAACGGCTTCTTTCTCAGGGTCGTCAAAAGCAGGGATTGTGTGGTAATGGGTTAAGTGTCCCAACATTAGACCGTCGAATATATAGGCTAAGGCCCAGATCAAAAAAGGGCCCTATTTTTTTCAATCCATCTGGTAGAAAAATTCAAATGGTATAGTGAGTTAGGATAGCCTATTAGAGTCACTTTAAGCATGGATGCCAGATCTGAAAGTGGTGCAGATTTTTTTTATATGCTAATAAACGCGCCTACCCAAAATTTGCCCATTACGTAAATTAAACTTTTCCTATGTTCACAAAAATGAAGCAAACAATGAAACAATGCAATCTTTTTTACAAATCTTTTTAATTTAAGGTGCTCATACAAATCCACATTTATGTAAGACTTATACATGTATTAAATCAAGTCTGACTAATTTCACATACCGTAAAACAATCTAATAAATGTTCCTAGCAGAATTAATTGAAACCAATCTCTGAATTTTCAGTCTGCACGTTGAATGTGTTTATATTTCTGGCTAAATTTATTCACAATTTTGACTAGAGCTATTAGGACAGACATACGGGACAAAAATTAAGAAAAGTTATTGAGTTCTAGCATTTAGTACCTCAAAAATGATCCATTTATGAGTGCAACAGTATAATTTATTGTTGCACACTATAAACCTTTGATTTCGTTATTTCATTATATGCATATATTCACAACTGTAACCATCACTCTCTTGCACTCCGGATCATTCGCATTCACCTCTGTAGTGGGCTCAGAAGGTAGTCCGTCATTACGTCATATTTTTGTCACACGACCATAACTCAAAATGGCGACACAAAAGCCGATGAAAGAAAGACCAATATCGATTGTTTCGTGTGCTGTTCAAACAGCATGGGACCAATCAGACTAAGTGATAGGAAATGCACAAAAGAGAGATTTTCTGAAAAGCCTAAATGTCTTTAAAGGACGATAAATTGATTTTTAATCTTGCAAACTTAGATCCACCACTTAGATCAAATCAGTTGTCATCATCCATGGGCGCAGCCATTTTTTGTTAAAATTGGTGTAAGATTCTGATAAGTGAAGAAGCTCGAATAAAATAGTTCCATTTTATACAGGTAAATTCATCTGTTTGAACGCACCTATAATGTATCCAGAATCATATTTCCTTTGTCTACCTTATAATTTTACACATGAAACAGTTAAATAGTAACAAAACATCTTTTCCTCGATTTGACAAGATTCTTGTCATTTAGCCCATCGCAGAGATGTATGTGAGATAACGAACGACAACTCTGCTCGGAGATTGCTTTAACCATAAGTATGCCAACACTGAGATTCGGATATTTTCATTACTGAAGCTGCGTTATTTCCTTTGTTATTCTTACTCTCCTACTCTTTTTACTCTATTTCACTGATGCAATAGGGGATATGACTTGAAACAAGAGGTCCATAATGGTCCTGTATCGCTCCACTGGCTAATAAGTGAAGACACTACAAGCCAAAAATTACAAATCCGGCCAAAAAGTTTCAAACTTGAAGACATACAATTGGCAATGGCCCAGGTCAAAAAAGGGCCCTATTTTTTCATCCATCTGTTACTCTAGTTCACTGATGCAATAGGGGATCTAACTTCAAACAAGAGGGCCATGATGGCCATGTATCGCTCCATTAGTTAATAAGTGAAAACAGTACAAGCCAAACATTACAACTCTGGCCTATTGGTTTTAAACTTGAAGACATACATTTTTTTCTATAAAGTTCTATGAGAAGGTTTTAACCCTTTGACCCCTGGGCAAAGGCACTTTTGGCCACAAAGCTATAATTACTTGAATCCTGGTGGAGGTCTATAAGATAAACCCCCATACCAAATAATACAGGATGTGTGGTTATATACAAGATGATTTTCAAAGTTTCCTAAAATAAATGCCATGTAAAAAATGAGACCCATGAAACAGAGCTAAATTTGGTAGCCCTAGGCCTTATTTTGGTTCGTAAAAAGATCATTTAAAAAGTTTTCACCACAAAAGCCAAGGTAAAACTTGTGAACCCTAGTGGTGTGGGGACAAACTTAACCCTAAGGCTATTATTTGGGCCCTCCTGGTAGAGGCCCACTAGATTACGCTACATGCAAAATTTGGTAGTCCTAGGCCTTGGGGTTATGTACAAGTAGAGGTTTTCCCAATATAAGCCCTTATAAAATTTGTGACCCCCGGGCCAAATTTGACCTCATGGCTATAAGTTAGATATCCTTGGTACACGCCCACTTGATAAAGATACATGCCAAATTTGGTATCTCAAGGCCCTATGGCCCGCCTGGGTGGCCAAGTGGTGAGCGTGTCGGACTCATGACTTGGTGATTGTGAGTTCGATACTCGGTTGATTAACAAATGCACAGTTCATTGAGCGTAATTGTGACGTATGATCAATCATCAGCTTCTTTGTTTGCTGCATTGACAATACAGCTCCTTTGTGTGTGTGTGTATATATATATATATACATGTATTTGTTAATCTTAAGTTATCCAGAGGTTTTTAGCTCTACTGGTTAAAGGCTAGCGGGCTTATGTCATGGCCCGGTGTCTGTCGTGCGTCTGTCTGTGCGTGCGTAAACTTATATTTCAAACATCTTCTCTGACACTACCCATCCAATTTTGACGAATTTTTACACAAATGCCCGAATGGCCCTTTTTGCGCGTTGCAGACATTATCTACAGCCTCCTAGAGTATTATAGACTTCAAACTATAATGTCACAATAACGTCTGGGAATGTCACACGATCTATAGCACATGTCAATTATGTGGTGTCGTATATAAATAAGTATAATGATGTCATGTTTGATCGCATAAATATAGATAGGAATCACCGAATGAACTACGACCATCACATTATTTTGACTGACAAAAATACCCCGTTTCACCAAAAAATTCTTTATTTATAGCAAAGAAATCTCAATAAGGTCTGTTACACTGTTACACGCGCAAGGTATATTTTGTACTTGATGGTTCTCGAAGAATAACAAAGTGAGGTATAGGCTATGTTGTAAAAATACAGCGCTCAAACCGTATCTCCTTGTTTTCAGGTGCACTGTCGTATGCAGAACTAGGAACACTAATACCTAAGTCTGGCGCCGAGTATGTTTATATTTACGAAGCTTATATTCCGATGTTGGCGTTTTTGTACGCTTGGACTCGAACCCTCGTCATTCAGGTAGGTGAGATAGCTGTACACACTAAAATGGTGTCCCACCTGTCGATATCTATTTTCATTCTTTACCAGTCGACAAACAAATCTTCCTTTTGACTCCGAATCATTATTGCGGGATATTTTATCTACTGGTAGACATCTCTTAACTCGTTACCACATGACAATATTTTAGACCTGTCCAAATTGAAAGCATTTGCAGACAACAAATTAAAAGTGACTGAAAATTTGAAATTTGTTTTGTGAAGGATAGAAAACATTGTGGGAAAGGGAGAAAATGCTAGTTACCAGCATTTTCTCCTTTTCCCATAATGTTTTTAAAAGGCTTCTAAATCAGGGCCGTGAAAAAAACCAGGGATTGTTTGGGAAAGGGTTAAAGGAAAAAAATATGTATCTTCTGTTTTTGCTGCCAAAGAAGTCATGCTCTGAATCTCAATGTGGCCAGTACTTTTGCGTATAAAGTGTGAAATTTATTCAGCTAAGAAGACGTCACGATGCACTTAATGACAGACATTAATAAAACACGCATAGGCTTCGCCTTAACCCTTTACTGCACGACAAAATATTACACCTGTCTGAATTGAAAGCAATTGCAGATGATGGTTTCAATGTGGCTCATATGATATTATTTTTCTTTGATAGGGTAGTAAACAATGTGGGAAAAAGAGAAAATGCTGGTTACCAGCATTTCCTCCTTTTCCCACCATGCTTTCAAAAGGTTTCTTTTTCAGGGTCGTGAAAACCAGGTATTGTTTGGGAAAGGGTTAAAATGGACACTATTCATGCAATAACAAAGACCGCGTAAATAATTCCGAATACCACACACATAATAATGACGAACTCTACGCACCCACTACTTAATACCACACTGATAATGAGGAACACTATGCACATAATGACCGACAGCACGCAATCATTTACGGACGGAACGACAATTGTAATGCTAGGTGTCACGTACACAATTACTGATACCACGCAAATAACAACGAACACCACGCAAACAGTTATAGATGCCTGGTCCATAATGAAACAAAACACGTAACATATGGCTGACACTGCAAACATTATGATGGACATTATCCACATAATGACGGATACTACGCATCTCGCAATTAATGACATTAAACGCAAGGTGATGGACATCATTGTACCGTTTAAAGATATCAAGCTAACGAAGTCAGGCGTCACAAAATACCAGCGTAAGACACTTAATTATAAAATTATTGTCAAAATTGTGTGTACTATTTCAGCCATCAGCTGTAGCTGTCATCTGTATGGTGTTTGCGTCCTATTTCGGTACATTCTTCGAGTACTGTGGAAGTCCTCAGCCACCGGAAAAGATAACGGCTGTAGTAGTAATAAGTAAGTACAGAGTTACTGACCCTTTGGACGTGTCACAACTTCAGTTTCTTTTTTACCAGACAGTGAATATGATGTTTTGAAGCGTTGTTCTCAATATCTCTATGCTAGCGACTGAGTTACCAGGGCTCGGCCGGGGTTTTAGGACTTTCGTTTATTTTACTTGCACATTGTATTATAAACTGTTACGGCACAAGGTGGGCATCCAAATTTAAAATGATCTGTGCGCCCTCATAGCCGGAGGACTCGTAGGTCTAAGACAGGGTATATCAAATGTATTCTACGAAACTTTTTGACATTATTTCAGTCGTACTCTGTATGGTCCTCTATGAGGACACAAACTTGGCCTCCAATGATCAAGTATTCTTCACGATCAGTAAATTGGTCGCTGTGGACATTATTACAGTTAGAGGAATTGTTCGCCTCGGAGAGCCAATACTAAATATCTTGTACTAATCTTTCAGTCTTTTTTTTTTCAGTCGCACTCTGTATGATCAACTGTTACGACACAAAGTGGGCCTCAAATGTCCAGGTGTTCTTTACGGCCAGTAAACTGGTCGCCGTGGCTATAATCATAGTTGGAGGATTTGTTCGGCTTGGACAGGGTATGTCAAATGTCTTGCACGAATCTTTACCAAACCTTTTATCAACTTAAGTTTCGTCAACTTTGAAAGTATCTGTAGACTACAAAATAAATGTTTTCAAAATTATAAATTTGTCTATAGATATAAACACGACCAGTAAGCTAGTCGCGTCGGCCATTTCGTCCTGCTCGGAGAGGTTATATCAATTGTATTTGCACTAACTCTTTACCACACAACGAAATTTTGGACCAAACCAAACTGAAAGCATTTGAAGTTTACGATTTAAATACAACCCAAATGACGGTTTCTGTCTTTGATAGGACAAAAACATTGTAGGAAAAGGAGAAAATGTTGGCTACCAGCATGTTCTCCCTTTTTTTTCCACAGTATTTTCAAAAACCATCCCAGCATTTTCTCCTTTTTCAAAAATATTTTCAAAACCCATCCTTCCCAGAGTCGTGAAAACCAGGGATTGTTAGGTAAAGGATTAAATTTATATCAGTTAATGTACTTACTAATGTACTGATTTTTCGTCTAAATCTTTACAACATGATAAAGCATGTCTAATCGAAACTGAAAGTACCTCCAGACTACAAACTAATATTTCTCGAATTTTGATATTAAATTTTGATCTAGAAAGTAAAACACATTCTGGTTACCAGCATTCTCTCATTTTCCCACAGTGTTTTCAAAAGCTTTTTAAGTCAAGGTCATCTAAGCTCAGATTGTGTGGCAAATGTTCAATTTTTTCAAGCAGCAAATTAGTGAAGTAAATTATATTATTGCTTTACCACACAATCCCTACTTTTGAAGACTGAGAAAGAAGCCTTTTGAAAACATAGTGGGAAAAGGAGAAAATGCCGGTAACCAGCATTTTCTCCTTTTCCCACAATGTTTTCTACCCTTCACAAAACAAATTTCAAATTTTCAGTCACTTTTATTCTGTCATCTGCAAATGCTATCAATTTGTTCACTTTTATTCTGTCATCTGCAAGTGCTATCGATTTGGACAAACCTAAAATTTTGTCGTTTGGTAATGAGTTAACGCTGTAGCAGACGACAAAATTTTGGAGTCACTGATATGGAAAGTATATTTACAAGCGACACGTTACTGTTAGTCAATGGAAGAATTAGACAACGTGATGGAATTGAAGAAAACTCTGCTTACCTATTTTTACTTTCTCAAATGTCAAAGTAAAAGCTTGAATTAATTATTGATTTTCCAGGCAAATCTTAAATATAAGAGTCGAAAATGTTTTCGACAATTGTCAGAATTGTTCAGTTATAAATAAGTATAGATATACTTTAAATTAGTGTGCATATTTAAATGTCTAGACTATTGAACAATACTTAAAATACCCACAATCAATATTTTATGAAAGAAAAGAGATCGTAATATGATACCCATATGACGCGTGAGAATATTATAGTTCCAATATTCTATTTTTGGCTCTACGATAAACAAATTCCGTGAAGTTTCCCGTTGTACAATCAACGCTCATAACGCGTGATTTGGCCTACAGAGTGACGAAATGCCATGGTTAGGACACTGGGAGAAATTCTGCGATCAGTTTTGGTATGTGTTATTTATGTGCTCTTGAATAATCAAAGGCTTTTAACAGGGGTATACATAGAGTTTCTGTTGTTACAACTTGTATATTTGTTTGCATGTAAAGTTGTAGGCATACAGTAGGTTTTCTTTCAAATTTGGCATGAGTCTCTTCACAAAAACACATTTAATAACGAAAGTAAAGATACCTTAACCGGTAGATTTACGTTTATTTTCATGTAAATACCTATATTTTTGTTAATATATAACCCCAGAAGTAACCTGATTTCTTAAAAATATATTTGCACCACATCTGGAGGACAAAAAATATATATATACCCATAAGTATTTGTTCTCTGTATTGTAGAAGTGAACAGAGACTGCTGTATATACTAGAACGAAAAAGAAACGCAGGGTAACCTTTCAGTGTAGTTTAGAGGAGTATAACTTGATTGAGAATTCTAAATTATGATTTTATGTTTACCACTGGTCAGTTTTGAATATTTTGACGAAATTCCATGTCAATGTGGCCAGAAGGAAATGAGAAAATGGCTTCTTATTGACAGTACCCACTCCTCAGTGAAAAAAGGAGTGACTGACTGCACACGGAGACTCAACTCTTACCAAACGAGAACATTTTAGGTTTGTCCAAATCAAAAGCATTTGCAGACGACGAAATAAAAGTGACCATAAATTGGAAGCTTGTTTTGTGAAGGGTAGAAAACATTGTGCGAAAAGGAGAAAATGCTGGTAACCAGCATTTTCTCCTTTTCCCACACTGTTTTCCAAAGCCTACTTTCTCTGGGTCGTCAAAAGTAGGGATTGTGTGGTAATGCGTTAAAGCTTGTTCAATATCTCGTGGTACCCTGCGTTTCTTTTTCGTCCTAGTATATATATGTAAGCAAACTGCTGAGTTTTTTTTTTTACATGGAAGCTGTAGGAATGCATTAATGCTATAATTACTGAATCCACTTTTCATTGTGTGCTGAAATTCTGTCAACTTGAATAGGTGCAAAATAAAAAAAAAAAAGTCTAATAACAGTATAAATATATCCGCCATGATCTTAGAATATTGCAAAAAAGTATTGGCCAATGTCGGACAACGCAATCTGTGCAGACTGGCCTGGATACATGTCAAAGGACCATTCTGCCTCACGAAATACCTTTTTCATTATCCATTTCCCAAACGACAAATTTTAAACTCTTTCAAACTGAAAGGGTTTGCAGACAACAATTTTGAATTTGATGAAAATGGTAGAAAGTTCTACTAAAGGGTAGAAAACACTGTGGGAAAAGGAGAAATTGCTCGTTACGAGCAATTTCTCCTTTTCCCACAGTGTTTTCAAAAGACTAGTACTGCAGACACGTAAAATCCAGGGCTTGTTTGGGAAAGGGTTAAGACAAATCGATGCATATTCAGGAGGCAACCTATTTTGAATAATGCATTATGAATATGTTTTAGGCCTTTACCAAACATTATTACTTGTATTTACGATTTTCTCCTTTTTTCCACAATGTTTTCTACCCTTGACAAAACAAATTTCAAATTTTCAGTCACTTTTATCATGTCGTCTGCAAATGCTTTCGATTTGGACAGACGTAAATTTTTGTCGTTTGGTAATGGGTTAATGCAGATGCATCAAGTTTCTTTTTCACAGAGCTTCCTAAAATCTGAATTCTTTAAACATTCAAGCACAAAATCAGTATAAGCAATCGTTATTGTGCACATTAAATCAATACAGCAACATGTATCCAGGTGTATATTGTGTGCATATCAATCGGGTTTAAACAATATTTTGCTGTTATACAAGTTGTGATCTGTGCCTTTCAGGTAAATCGATATGGCTCGCAATACGCGAAAATGGGGCATTCGGACATTTGCGTAAAGTATCGTGTTGTCGGCGCCGGTTGATCCGAGACGGCACTTTACGACTACATAGGTTCTTTTTTTCATTAGACTTGCGCAAATAGAAAATTATATAAAACGGAAAGTGTCGTTTTTGGACTAACCTGTGCGGACGGCAAATGTACGAATGCCCCTTTTCGCGTGTTGCAGGCCTTATTATGTTAAAGTCCGTACTCGCTAGGACTTTGTCATTCAAACTGCATGCTTACACTTTGATAAATGTACAAATAGTTTAATATCAGATGTTTTCATGAACATTGATAAACTCTGATTGGCTGAATTTTCTTTTCATAGCTCCATAAAAAAAAATCACCATGTGCCGGAACTACTTTTGCTGAAGGTTACTTTTGCGGGTCCTACACACTGCTTTGTTCCTTTACTTTCATTCTGTTGGTTAATTTTCAGTATTTGGGATCTGAAAATTGCTTCCTTGTTATATTCTTGCGCCATATATGAGTGGAAGGAACTTAAAAACTCAAACATTAGATTCAAAACTAAAGAAAATGAATGGGGGGGGGGGGGGAAGATGTCTCTGTAATATTAAATTATAAAGAATGAAGATGCAGTGTGATTAGGTTTTTTTTTTTTTCATACCTCCATGAAAAATATAAAATTCTCTTTATTCCTTAAATAATATCGAAAAATACATAGAATGATCATGATGTGCTATGCCAATTCGAAACTAAGGTCAATCTTTTATTTTTTACAATGATTTTGCCTTTTTTCGGGTTTAGGGGGCGGTTAGTGATTAACATGTCGGATCTATGATCCTGCTGTCCTGTATTCGATCTCAGCCGGGACAGATCGAAAGAGAAGAAATATGGTACAAGTAGGCCTACATTTCCCAGATCCAAGTAATGCCGAAAAAATAATAGCAGCAAAATGACTGAAATTTTGTCAAAAACACCCCCTAATATTACATAACAAACTACTGCTATGCTCACCTAAGACGAACGTGTGTCAAAAGATATGATACAAAAGCATATGACAAAGCTCCAGATTGAGGGAATGATTTCGATTTCAAAATCGAAAATATTGATTATTCTACACTAAACCCTATGTTATGAGTACTCATTAGAATCGTCTCATCGAGACGATTCTAATGTGTACCCACAACATAGGGTTTGGAAACGAAATAGTGGATTTAGAGTACCATCACTCCCTCTTATCTGGAGCTCTGATATGAACTATGCTCTGGACATAGTTCATAGCCTTCGGCTCGGGGCGACATGATTAACCACAGCTGTGAACAAGTTTCCAAGTCCCCTGCCACCTGACCGTACAACTAATAATGTAAATGATTTTGACCTGGATCAGGTTAAATGATGCAGATAATAATATCAAGCAAGTTATCGCATAACTATGGATCCATAAAAGCCAACGTTTTAAACGGTTGGATCTGGAGGTTAAATGTCCTTTCCCATGTAGAATATTGACCGATGACAAAAATATTTTACCCGAGTCAAAGTTAGAGTAAAACCTGTTAGGTTCCTCTATCTTTTGTGTACTTTTTGCCAGATTTTAATATTCATTTTCGTGCCATCAACTGGTGCTTTGACCGACCCCACAATAACAGATTGTCGTCTGCATATTATTTTACATCTTTTTAAATTGTATGATTTAGATTTGAATGCATTGTAACACCTGTTTTGTTTTTATGGCCGCTAATGACAATTTGGAGTAATAATTAATGTACCAGGAAAACCACCAAAAATTCCTTTTTATCATATTTCATTTAATAATTTGTCAGTTGATACAGAAATTCAATATAATTATAATCTTTATTATATATATTTTTTCAGCCATATGACACTTCAATAGAACTATGAATGAGAACATGCAAGGACTGTCTGTCCGTCTTTCTCAAATCCTAGAGTCTCTTGGAGCTTCCGAAGAAGTGAGAGCACAATGTTGGAAATATGCTAAAATTCGGGAAATAGCAGACACTACACGGGCACAAATACTTTCACGCCCATCGTCGTGGTATATCTTTGGTAGTTACAGTGAGGGTACCACGATACCTGGCCTCGACTCAGACAGAGATTTCTTGATGTGTGATGATTACTTCAAGGTTGTAGAGAACAGAGATGATGCAAAACTGCATAACTTATGCCTTCTGATAGTACTTGATGAGAGTACCAAGCCAGGATATGTAAAGTTACAGCTTGCGGTCGACGGTGAACCACAAAACATCCAAAATGAGTTAGCAGATGTTAAAATTCACAGACAGAATCTCACAACTGACCAATATGGCAACGTATGTCTGAGACATTATTCTGCAGTAGGTATTCTGCCTACTATTAAAGAAAGAAGTGGTCCAGCAGACACATCACCTGGAATATCTGATCCAATTGATTATGTTTTTGCACAGCGATGTGAGGTAATTCCAAAATTGGCTGACGAATGGAGTCACAGGGAACGTCCATATAGCTGGCCTACAAAAGAAACGGTAGAAAAGCTTAGCTCTTTAGGGTGTTTTTTTGTTGGTAAAGGTCACCCAGACAGTAAGCACATACACACAGAATGGAGTATTTCTTTCTCACTTCAAGAAAGAAACCTTATGCTAAGTCTTAACCCGACACAGCATAAATGTTACATACTTCTGAAGACGATAAAGAACGACATTATTAAACCTGTAATAGACAAAGCCATCGGGACCAATACAAAATCGATCTCGTCATACCATTGTAAGACCTGCCTATTCTACACGATGGAAAACACAAACCATGCAATCTGGATACCAGCAAATCTAATTCATTGTACCATTGATTGTCTGAATCGCCTTTTAGACTGGCTGAGGAAAGGATACTGCCCGAATTACTTTCTTCCAGAGAAAAATATGTTGGACGGTTTGGCAGATCAGACGTGCAGGCAAGTTGTTGAGCTGATTGAAAAGATGATAATGAAGGGCCCAGAATTTCTATTTGATTTGACATCCGGAAGTGTCGGTTTACTGCTACAGAATGAAGAGCCACCTTTGGACATTATTGAAATGACAGACGAAACAATGGTGTTCCAGACATTCTGTCGACACTGGTTCATAGTTAGAGATATCGCGTCTATAAAACATTGGTACCTCAAAGATACATGCGCATCCGGAACTTCTCAAGAGTGTTTGGTCAGACTATTGTTGTTGATAAACAAATTGGAGAATCCCAAACCAGTCACTGTTTACACAGAAACAGATGTAAAACGGGCACTAGAGCTCTTCATCCCCCATCTACACTTGCAGATAGCCCAGACTGTCGCCGCCATCATTTTGGACGGCTCTGCCAACAGTTGTAACAGAGCGAAAAGCGTATTCAGAAGACATATTCTTAAATGTTTAGAGTATGATTCTGTTTTACCTCGGCTGTTAGCAGCAACTTTCTATCTTCGTTTTGGTAAAATTGATTCATGTGAAGCCATCCTAAAGGCATGTGAGACGCATATTAAACCATATACCGAATCTGTGTGTGGCTGTTGTGACGAAACAACTATGTTTTACAAGGATGACCAAAAGCAAATGCCAAACACAGCAGAAATATCTTATATATCATTCGCAAAGAGATTTACAACGGGATGTGTGGTGTTTCTACCTTTCCAGGCTAGCCTTGCGCATCCTGCTCTACAGTATGAAATGTACAGATCTGTTTTCACGCACTGTGATCAGCAGCAAAGATCAGACTTTTGGTTTAACTGGATAGCTGTTGATTCACAGGTGTATCTATATTTCTTACAGTACGATTTGGCTTCGAAAAGAGGAGATCAAGTCAACAAACAACGTGCCATTGATAAGTTGCTTGATGTCATTCTCAAAGGTTCCAATCTTGGTCACAGAGAAACTGCTTTTAACCTTTTGGGCTGGATATTTACACAGGAAACGAGCCTTGGAGATGCTTTCCTTTGCTTTTCTAGATCTTGGCAGATCAGACCTTATAACAATGCTACAAAATGGCATTTAGCCTTGCTTTTTCAAAAACTGATTTCCTTGATAGGAATAACGACGGACAATATAGATTAAACGACGACTTGTTTCGAAGGTATTTTTTAAAGTTGTTATAGACGACGACCACCACAAGCCTTTATAAAAGAAACATAAGTGGAATCTTGCTGATGATAACACTCTCTGCAGATTTGGCACGTTTAATCGACGTGTGAACTTTACTTTTTACAACCATAGATTTTCGATTGTATATCACTCAGTTAAAGATACAGCTACGCTAATTTTCAGCCAGTCTTGAACCCGTTTGATCTTAACTTATTACCAAACGACAATATTTTAGACTGGTCCAAATTGAGAGCATTTGCAGACGACAAAATAAAAGTGACTGAAAATTTGAAATTTGTTTTGTAAAGGGTAGAAAACATTGTGGGAAAAGGAGAAAATGCTGGTAACCAGCATTTTCTCCTTTTCCCACAATGTTTTCTAAAGGCTTTTTTCTCAGGGGCGTCAAAAGTAGGGATTGTGTGGTAATGGGTTAATTTAGTTAATCAAAAAATTCAATTTTAAACTATTATCATTATTATATCTTCACACCGAACGTTTCCCCTGGGAGCTGCCAGGTTGCACAGCTTCCGATGGATAGAAATGCTTTCTATTTTTTGGCAGCCTGAGAAGAAATCACTTTTGCCGTTTCCGGTTTTAAGGTAAGACCTGTGTAATGGAAAACAGCTATTTCCACTAAAATATCATCCTGCAAAATCAGCTATACTTAAAAATGAGTATTATTGAACTACTTTCACCAATTCATTTTTTCCATTTTTTCCTCCTTTGAATTATCATTCATAAATCTAAAACCACTATGTTCTCAATTCAAAAAGCGATAATAATTACCTCCCTTTTCAGAAAACTAACAAAAGTATCAAAAGATAATTTCAGGATAGACATAAACGGAATTTCTGATCCATTATAAATGTGCAAAAATTATATTTCTGCATAAATCCTTCTTTATCCTTATTTATCAACCAATTAGAATTTTCACCGGAAGTGCATTACACAGGTCTTACCTTAAACCAGGACAAATCCTCGAGTATCTCTATACTTGCAGCATATGTATTGGTAATTTCAAATTTTTATTTTTTTTCTCTCTTGCCGTAAGGTTGTATCGTAAATCTTTTTAAATATACATGTGGTATGATAATGCAGTAACTATATAAGGCGCTAAGATGAGCTTTCATATGAATTAGATACACAAGTAGTAGCTATATCACATTTAGTAAAATAGAGTGAAAATAAATTGACAGACAAACAGATTTTCATGCATTTTTTACCCACTATCGTTATGGTATTTTGTGCAGATGTTGCTTTGCATTGTACTTTATACGCTTAAGTCTCCAGTAAAAATGGAAATAACGACCAAAGATGAATAAATAAATAAATAAATAAATAGATAAATGAATAAATATATATAAACGTGTCAATGATTATTGAAGATGGTTATTTCTGCTATACAATACTGGTATCAATAACAATTGTGAATTATCAAGTGGGAACAATAACTATCATTGTTCAGCTTGCATTAGCAATTTTGCTTCCGATTCCCATTACGTGAAATTTGTACCGAACAGTCTTCTTTTTGTTTGTTCCTCGACCGCCAGTAGAAACGACCACAAAGATTTGGTTTAACGGTTTGTTTTGGAAATATTATTTTATTGAACGAATCTAGGAAGATGTTATAAGTAAGCCTTTGCGAGCTTATGACGTTTTCTTTAACCAATCTGTTAAAAGATCTATGTAAAAGCCCAGGAATGTAAGATTCTTTTTATCAGATATCTCTATAATAATTAATGGAGTTGATAATGACACTGTGGAAGCTGCATACATTTTGGAAGGTTTCGTGAGACCAACTTACAGCTTTGACAGACTGGCGTATACGCACATCAAAGATACAGATAGTCCCAAAGTCTCTAGCATATGATAACTTGACTTTACATTTATATTGATAATAAAATTAGATATTTTGTTTGTCAAGGTAATAAATTTCGTGGGTTAGATGATATATTTTTGTTATCATCTAACATGATTTTATTTCAAACTTCTTTGAAATAAAAACTTTCACTTTGACTACATCTCAATATTACAATGAAAAGATGGATGGTTAGCCTATGTGGCAAAGTACAACGAAAGTTGTCGTTGTAGGATAAAGTTTTCATTGATCGAATCAAGAACAAGTTAGTTGAATGAGCATTTAACGCGCCTATTGAACTTTTTACTTGGAGGTATTCAAAAGTCTTTTATAAGGTAAAATCACAGTGATGTATTCAGTCGGAAGCGGATGGCGCATTTTCGTATAGTTTTGCAAAGAAAATAAACCCTTAAACGCCACTGGTCGAACGCAATGACCCTGCACCTCACAAACTGTTATATCCGTAGGGGGACTACAGATCAAGCGAGGTCTGCATATTTCATCTGCATATCTTGGTCTCCTTGGGTCGATAGCCTGCTCGATAATTACTTTTTGCTTAAGTTTTAGATCTATTTTATAAGTGGTCAAATTCAGTGATAATAATCACCTAGTTGATTCGTTGGTGGGTTCATATAGCAAAATGAGCATTTTTTCCAAACAACTCTTTACACAACTCTCAGAGAGAGAAAGCATGTGAAAGCATTGTTAGAAAAAGAGAAAATTCTGGCCAACAAGCAGTTTCTCCTATTCCCTTCGTGTTTTCAACCCCTTTAAAAATTCATCCCATCACATAAGCCATGTCTCTTTGTGTCATCCACGAATCATTTCAATTTTTTTTTTTTGTAAAGAGTTTCAGTTATGTGCTAATTCTGATTTTTAATCCATTTGGGTGGAAAGCAAGATTCCTTGTCAAAGTACTAACTTCCTATTGTTCTCATTGTATTGGTCATATGGTTGTCCTAATCTGTAAATTCTAACCTACCGTATTGTCTACTTCATTTAACCTGATCCTGGCCTTTATTCTGAATATGTAAGTAGGCATAAAAATAGAACTCCAACTATCATTGGGAAAGTTAGATACACACGGTAAGCAATTTAACCTTATCCTGACCTTTATACTGAATATATAAGTAGGCCTAAAAATAGATCTCCTAGTATTATTGGGAAAGTTACATATACACATTTAGCAATTTAACCCATTACCACACAATCCCTACTTTTGACACCCCTGAGAAAGAAGCCTTTAGAAAACATTGTGGGAAAAGGAGAAAATGCCGGTAACCAGCATTTTCTCCTTTTCCCACAATGTTTTCTACCCTTCACAAAACAAATTTCAAATTTTCACTCACTTTTATTTTGTCGTCTGCAAATGCTTTCAATTTGGACCAGTCTAAAATATTGTCGTTTGGTAATGGGTTAACCTGATCCTGGCCTTTATTCTGAATATATAAGTAGGCATAAAAATAGAACTCCAACTATCATTGGGAAAGTTACATATACACGGTAAGCAATTTAACCTTATCCTGACCTTTATACTGAATATATAAGTAGGCATAAAAATAGATCTAGTATTATTGGGAAAGTTACATATACACATTTAGCAATTTAACCCATTACCACACAATCCCTACTTTTGACACCCCTGAGAAAGAAGCCTTGAGAAAACATTGTGGGAAAAGGAGAAAATGCCGGTAATCAGCATTTTCTCCTTTTCCCACAATGTTTTCTACCCTTCACAAAACAAATTTCAAATTTTCACTCACTTTTATTTTGTCGTCTGCAAATGCTTTCAATTTGGACCAGTCTAAAATATTGTCGTTTGGTAATGGGTTAACCCGTAGCCAACAAAGCGCGACTCAAGGTCTCTTTTCTGACAGTTTATATCCAAGATCAGACTGCACAAAAAATGCAGTGTAATCTTGGATATACACTGTCCGATGAGGAGAAATATTCCCGTCTCCGCCCCTGCCCCCCCCCCCCTCCCCCGAAAAAAAAAAATATGAAATTGCAATATTGTTTGACTGTTTAGGTCGGGGAACAGAATTCAGGCAAACCATTCAAGGATCCCCCCGAAAAGATTCCTCCATTACACATTGACCAATGTTTTGTAGGTCATCTGAGTGGGATGCAAGAAGGTTTTCATGGTACCCTGAGCAACCCATCTGACATCGCCCTGTCGTTTTATGACGCCATGTGGGCGTATGATGGCTGGTAAGGGTTTTTTTTTTTTTGTTCAGTGCTCAACACCGTTCTTACTCTTTAACTCATTACCAAACGACAATTTTTTTGACTTGTCCAAATCGAAAGCATTTGCAGACGACAAAATTAAAGAGACTGAAAATTTGAAATTTTCTTTGTGAAGGGTCGAAAACATTGCGGGAAAAAGAGGAAATGCTGGTAACCAGCATTTTCTCCTTTTCTCACAATGTCTTCTAAAGGCTTCTTTCTCAGGGTCGTCAAAAGAAAGGATCGTGTGGTAATGGGTTAAAACACGATAACGTTTCAGACTGTTTCAAATTGAAAGCATTGGCAGACGACAATTTAAATGTCACTGAATATTATGAGATTTGGCTGGGAAACATTGGAAAACATTGTGGGAAAAGAAGAAAATGCTGGTTACCAGCATTTTCTTCTTTTTCCACAGTGTTTTCTCAGGGGTCGTTAAAAGTCGGAATTTTGTGGTAGATCTATAAAGTTTTACACCAATGCTGCATTTTTGTCCGACTTATATTTCTCGGCAGTATTCGCAACGCATTTTTTGGTTCGAGTCTAATTTTAGATTAAAGAAAAATAACACAAGTCACTGATTGGCCAAGATGATTTATCTCCTCGGCGAATCAGATAGCTAGTTTTTGAATGTTAGATTCTGGATATTTTTGGACTAATGAATATAACAAAATATCAGAGTGTTGGATTAATACCATCTTCGCGAGCCAAGGTTACGATCATTATGTGGATCTTACCTTGGCGGATCGAGCCCTATTTCGATATTCCCGCGATACGCCCCCTATTGGACGGTGGTTATTATCCCCCTTTACATCATATTTCTTATAGCCAATGAAGTATCGTTTTACAAACCGCTTACGAATACAATAATTCAACATGAAGCAACAACCACATACGTACTTCGACATTCCCTGATCAGGTGCTGGGATATAGCCTAAAACCTCTGATAATTTATTGGTCACACTGAAACTTTTTGTAAATATCGTTCGTCTACGTCTTTTTCGGTAATAAATCATTACAGATCCTGCACACTTCACATGTTTACCTTCTATTTTTATCAGAAAGGTTGAGGCCTTGTTCTATTTTTATCAAAGATGAAATGCAACGACCGATTTGATACGGTGCAGTTAGAGCTAGCTGCAACCAATGAAAATGCGTATCGGGGGGAATGTCGAAATCAAGTTCGATCCGCCAAGGGTAGAGTAGCGTAGTGGATCGTCTCCCTTGGCTTGCGAAGACGGTTTAATACGGACTTATATTGCTATTATATAGAACAGTATTCTGCGATGAGGGAGAGGTGAATGATTTAGAAATGACTTTGATCAGCCCTAGGAGGGGTTTTCGACAAACCCAGGAAATGATTCAACGATCTCAAAATTATAAACATGTTTTTTTACCAGAAGGGCTCCAAATCCTCGAGCGACTGTTGGTGAAACCCATGCAAACATAAGAAAGTCACGAAATGCCCGTTTTCATCCACGTTTCGGGTTATTTTCTTAATCTAGCCAACCGGACACTGGAATTCGGACAATTTTTGTGAATAGGAATAAGATTCCTATTAACCCTTTACCCCATGAGGCATTTCTATGGTATCTTTAATATTGACCCTAAATAACAGCAAATATGAAACTGTTTCTTATATATGTGCATATGACACCTTTTCATAGTATAGAAAGCATTGTGACAAAAGGTGAAATTGCTCGTCACGAGCAATTTCACCTTTTTTCACAATGTTTTCGAAAGACTCCTACAAGCAATGCGTAGAAATGAGTATCTATGGAGTAAAGGGTTAAGAATAGTGGAGGGGAAAAAAAAGCTGATGACAGAGACTAAATCTCTAGTTTTACAAACATGTCTAATAGATGACTCATTGTCAGCCCTGTTATTCCAACATCTTCGCGAGCCGAGTTTACGATCACTACGTGGATCTTACCTTGGCTGATTGAGCCCGATTTCGAGATTTCTGCGATGCGCCCTCTATTGGATGTTGGTTATTAACCCCCTTTACATCATATTTCTAGAAGCAAATGAAATATCGTTTTACAAACCGCTTACGAATACACATGAAGCGATAAGCAGACATCCACGTGGGTTTCCGTGTTTACCTTCTCTTCGAAAGGTAGCGACCTTATTCTATTTTTATCAAAAATGAAATGCTACGAGCGATTTCATTCGTTGCAGCTAGAGCTGGCTGCATCCAATGAAAAAGCGTATCGGGTGAATGTAAAAATCAAGCTCGATCCGCCAAGGGTAGAGTAGCGTAGTGAATCGTCAGCCTTGGCTTGCGAAGATGTTATTCCAGTGATTAAATAAAATACATAATAACAGTGTAAACAGGCCAGTGTTAACTAGATATAAAAGTTTTGTCCAGAGTTAACATCTGCAAACGTGGCTCAAGTGATTAGATTTGGTATAGAAAGGATAAAAACATTGTGGAAAAGGGACACAAATGCTTGCTAAAAGCATTTTCGCTTATTTTTGTTTTCAAAAGCTTTCTTCCTCGAGGTCGTTGTCTTGTTAAAAGTTAGTCAAAGAATACTTAAATGTTTGAATGAACACCATCCAAGCAATGAAAACAGCGGTCCAACATGTTAATTAAAACTGTTTTTTTTTTTTCGAAAGTATTTTCATATGGATAAAAATTAATTCTTTGTTATCGTCCCTGCTAACAAATCCATCATTTACGCGTTTATCCATCTGTATTTCGGAACAAAAGGCTGATACAGACAGGCTGTTAATGAATTTTGGCAAAAATGACAGATCGCAAAATGCATCCATCACCAATGAAAGTACTTATATACTACTACCAACATACATGAATATTCATTTTCTTTTATATAAAAAAAAAATTCCTTTACCTCATCCTGGGTCCGTATTCACCAACCATTCTTAAACTTTTCTTTGTCTCATTCTGTAAAATTTTCTGTTTTTGAAAGTAACACAACTTCTGATTGGCTAAACCAAATGGTTTAGCCAATCACAAGTTGTGTTACTTTCAAACTTTGAACATCTTGGAGAATAAGACTAGTTATATACGTTAGAATGATTGGTGAATATAGACCCAGAGCTCTCTTGTTTGTATTTCTTTCCCCGTCATATTTTACTCTGTACCTTTAACTAACCGTTTCATGATTTTGACAGGAATACTTTGAACTATTTAACAGAAGAGCTGGAACACCCTTACAGGTAGGCACTTACTGAATATCCCATACGCATAGAATTCCATCTAAAAAAAAAACCCTACATCTTATAAATTGCAAACTTAAGTATATGCTAGACATTTCCATTTAACTCATTACCAAACGACAGTATTTTAGGCTTGTCCAAATCAAAAGCATTTGCAGACGGCAAAATAAAAGTGTCTGAAAATTTGAAATTTGTTTTGTGAAGGTTAGAAAACATTGTGGGAAAAGGAGAAAATGCTGGTTACCAGCATTTTCTCCTTTTCCCACAATGTTTTCTAACGGCTTCTTTCTCAGGGGCGTCAAAAGTAGGGATTGTGTGGTAATGGGTTAATTTCAAGTGGTTTTGTGGGCTTTATTAATTTTTCCATAAATCAAAATTTCATACAAGATACTGGTAAATGCCAACCGAATGTTTATATTCCCTGAAAGCAAAAAGAAACTGTGTGGTTAGTTTCAGTAAAAACGTGCAATTTGAAACGTTTAGAATAAATGGGTGGTCTTTCTGATATCAACACGCCAACATTTATAGATCAGATATGATAACATCGTACTGGTTTGAATATAGACCAGGGCCTGTATTCACCAACCATTCTTGAGAAGGTTCTTTGTCTTGTTCTCCAGAATTTTCTACATTTGTAAGTAACACAACATCTGATTGGCTAAACCTTTCGGTTTAGCCAATCAGAGGTTGTGTTACTTACAAATTTAGAAAACCTTGGTGAATGAGACTAAGAATATTCTCAAGAATGGTTGGTAAATACCGGCCCAGATTTACATTTCTTCTGCCTTTAAAATCATTCCACTGCAGTCTCAATATAAAATTTCGCCATCCTCGAGTAAATAACTGTTGGGTTTTTGTGACAGATTGTTGCGACAGCAGACATGTGAAGTGTATCTCAGCACCATTTTCTTGCCAGCTAAATGAATGTTAGGCGAGGGTCGAACACGATCACGTGACAAGCATCATGTGGTATCCTCGATTGATAGGAGTCAATTAAGTCCTAAATTACATTCTCTGTCCGTCGTAATTCTATGCAGTTTTGCAATCGCCTGGTGTAATAACTTTTGGCTTTCTTCTTTACTAATTGTTTGTCAGCTAGCGACCAACTTAATTTAGTGATGGAATTGTTGAAGTTTGCCGAAGTTTTTTTAAAATCTAAATAGCCCTCTTCAGAATTCACTCGAAGCAATTCTAGGAAATGACGTGGTTATACGTAGTAAGTACTGCAGCGTCAGTTCTTATACTATATCGAGCTATCAACCTGATCCTACATTGGTTACTTGAATAAAGACAATAAATGGATTTTATATGTATGGCAAAGGGCAAATATGTTTTGAAGTCAATAAAGTTTTTGGTATTGTGCACTTAACAATTTAAAAAAAATGTAATTTTACAGTAAGAGATTTTTTGCATTATTATTTTTAACTGATACGAATTCTACAAAATTTAGTCTGAAAATGTTGACAGAATTCAATCTCCTAATACTACACAACTTATTGGAAACGCGAGAAAATTTACCACCAACAAAAAAAATCATGCTGAAATGAAAAGTAAATCCAAAACTGTCAATCGATTTTGTAAATTTGTACGAAACACAACTTCTGATTGGCTAAACCATTCTGTTTAGCCAATCAGAAGTTGTGTTACTTACAAATATAGAAAACCTTGGAGAATAACACTAAGAATATTCTCAAGAATGGTTGGTCAATACGGGCCCAGGACTGTGATTTTCTTTGATATGATCTTTGACAGAGATTTGCCCCGAGCTAATGTCATCGGTGTTGTTCTGGTAACGATTGTGTACATACTGACGAATATCTCCTACATAACGGTGCTGTCGTTGAACGGTGTATTAGAGTCTGATGCAGTGGCTGTTGTGAGTGAATTACGTACCTTTAAACCTTTCAGCGCCAAAGGTTAACATGGAGAGCTTTTGCAGAAGGCACAGATCAAGATTAGACTGCACAGACTTTAAAGTCTGATCTTGGATCTACATTGTCTGCTTTTCAAGCCCTTAGGACTTCAGCTGTTGTTTCAGTGGACTTTATATTTATCCGTTGGAAGAAGTTATAATATTGAATCATTTCCTTTGAAAAGGGGGCTTAATGCATCTGCGAAAAAGCATCGACTCAGGTCAGCCTGCGCAGTCCGCGCAGGCTGACCTGGGCCGAAACTTTTAGCTATTGGTCAATTATTTGTATGTACCAGGAGCAGTCTACCCCATGATTATATCAGCTATCAAAAGAAGTGGCTGTTAAGGATTCATAACATGTGATGGCTTCTTTGATGTCATGAATCACAGTGATGCAGTCAGCCCCCTTTTGCCGGAGCACCGCTCAATTATCTTTGGCGATGAAAGAGTTAGACCTTGTCCTCTTTAACCTATTACCACACAATACCTACTTTTGACGACCCTCAGAAAGAAACTTTTAGAAAACATTGTGGGAAAAGGAGAAAATGCTGGTGACCAGCATTTTCTCCTTTTCCCACATTGTTTTCTACCATTCACTGAACAAATTTTAAATTTTCAGTCACTTTTTTTTGTCGTCTGCAAATGCTTTTCATTTGGACAAGCCTGAAATATTGTCGTTTGGTAATGAGTTAATTAATGAAACGTTCAAGCCGGTAGTAACACCCGAATAATGCTTCTTCAAACTTACATTTTTGAGAAAAATATCTTCTTTTCTGGCAGTGTAGATTCAAGTTCAAACATGCACTTTCTATGTAGTCTGATCTGAGTCTAAACTGTCCGCAAAAGGTCATCGAGTCAGGGTAAGCACCCTAAGGGTTAATACCTCTTTTAGTCACAGCAGGTCGATAACTTTACTTGCCATTTAAGTTTCAAAAAATCACATATAAGCATATTAACATGTCTACTACCAGTGGTGTGTGCCACTTCAATGTTTAATGGCTGTATGTTGTGTGGCTGCCTTATTGCATAGACTGCTTCTTGTGCAAAAGATCTGTGCTTCATTTTGGCTATTTTATTGGAGATTATCTGTCAAATTGTGGACTGGTCGATTCATTCATTTTTGTGTCGACTGATTTATACTTGATTGCATTGCATCATATTTTTTGTTTATGATCATAAAAAAAATATCACTTACTCATACATGATTTTTTCCATGCATATGTTTTATTTAGATCATTATAATGCGTACAAAATATAAGTTCGACAAATAATTTTCTTTTGTCAGGACTGGGGAAAGAGTGTTCTAGGAGAGAAAGCATATATCATCATGCCGATTGCTGTTTTGTTTTCAACATTTGGGGCCGCAAACGGGTTTTGCTTTTCGTCTGGCAGGTAAAGCTTTCTTTTGCCGCTTACACTAAGGATCCTGTCAATGACAACCAACTGTACAGAATATACCATCCGGAATCGCGATCACAAACTGTTTTTTATTTTTTTTAAAGTAGAGAGTACTCATACAATTCGAATTTTCTAATTGACTATAGCACAGACTGTCTCGTCTGACCTGATGGTTATCTTGACACTATAATAAAAAGTAGTCTCATTTGAAAACTTTATACCACGGACTTCTGCTACACTGCTTATTACAAAAGATGATGCAACATGATGTCAAAAATAAGTTTCTAGTGTTAGCTCGATGATCTGTCGAGAAGGTGTGTACCATTCGGGCATTCCTTTGTGTCTGTGACCATAGACAGGAACCAGATCTAAAGCTAGTAAGGGTTTTGTTTACTGTTATTTACAAAGAGGAGCTGTGTTGGCAGAGCAGTGGTAAAATGGTGGCATTTTTCAGACCATTTGGACATGTATTCTATAAATTAACCCTTTCCCAAACGACAAATTTTGGACCTTTCCAAACCGAAAGAGTTTGCAGACGACAATTTTAGATTTTGAGAAATGGCAGAAAATCCTCAAAATGGGAAGAAAATGATGTGGGAAAAGGAGAAATTGCTCGTTACGAGCAATTTCTCCTTTTCCCACAGTGTTTTCAAAAGACTTTTACTACAGACACGTAAAAACCAGGGCTTGTTTGGGAAATGGTTAATGACCAGGAAGTTTCTGCTTCGTCCTTGAAAAAGAAGCAGTGGGAAATTGGAAGTATTTATCGCTGTATTTACGAAGTGCCAAAAGAAATACCAGTTGAAGACCTGTAATACGATTCTAATTACAAGCTTTCATTACTTTATACTTGACTATTGATATCGGACTGTATCAAGTAAAACCCGAGTTTCTGATGTATGTTTGATACAATATTATTAATATTTTGTGTTTCCCCTTTTACAGACTTGTGTATTCTGCCGCACGTGAGGGGCATCTGCCGGAAGTGTTATCGTATGTTCATGTAAAGCGATATACACCTGTACCTTCAATCATATTAACGGTAATCCTAATGTGGTTCTTTAGAATTTTATTTATTGTGAACATTACAAAACATCCAAAAAACTAAGATAGTCTGTCCGTGGACTTACGTTTGTTTCTATATCCTCGTAAAATTTTCAGTCGTTTGAGTTAAGAATTTATTAGAAGCCTTCCTTTCAGAAGAACTTGTGTACTGGCAATTTTGATTGTGATGTAGGAGTTATAGCACTTTGATATTTTTTCAAAAAGTAGTTTTGGGTATTTGTCGGAAAGTGACAGTTCTTTATCCAACCACAAGATGTCGTCTTATTGTCTTTTCTCAAGTAGAATGAAAGAAAATAGCACTAACAATCTTCCTCGACGAAGACTATGACCATAGCTTCAGTAAACATTGTCATAATTGACCCTAAAGGCAGATAGCTTAACCGAAGGAAATAAACATCTATGGAAAGGAGGGAAATAAAGGAGGCCAGCGTCTTCTCCTTTTCTCCCACAATGTTTTTATTCTTTTAAAAGATAAATGGTATCATCTGAGCCACATTTAATTTGTCGTCTGCAATTCTATCAATTTGGACATGTATAAAAAATTTTATGTCTGAAAACGAGGTAACACAAAATTTGCTCAAAGTTTTCAGTTATCCAGAATAGTCCTAATAGTGATTCAAACAGAATATTGTATTACGTCTTAGGTTTTTGAATCAAAGAAGACTTTTTACAGTAAAAATTTTCGTCCTATCTAAACAAATTTAGAACAACTTTACTCACCATTTCAGTGTTTCATCGCGGTTCTCATGGTAATTCCTGCAGACATTTCTTCCATGATAGACTTCTTTAGCTTTGCATCGTGGATATTTTATGGGCTTGCAGTTTCATGTCTCATTGTATTCCGGTTTAAAAGGCCCCACGATGAACGACCTATAAAGGTATTTGTTTAACTATCTGTCTGTTTCCTTATCTGTCTGTCTGTCTGTCTGATGGTCTGTGTGTCTCAGTTTGTCTGTCTCTCTGTCTATCTGTAGGCAAGCTGGTGTGGCGTTTAATTTTTCACCAATCACGTGTTGTTACGACCTCCATGGAACAATGCTTTTGGTGTCATAGAGGAAGCAGAAGTAAATGTTAATTACATGTACCAGCCTTTTCTATTTTTTTTTATTTGTAATATTTCCAACCCGTTCTAGACTAATATCAGCAATTTTAGCCACATTTTGATTTTTCGTCTGCAAATGTAGTGGATTTGATATGTCCAACATTGCATGGTCTGGTAAAGGCTAAAGGCAATTGTCAACAGTTTTTTCCAATCTTTTTTCTGTGGCTAGTAATACCTTTGTCTTTTCCGGATATCTGTTTGACTGTTATGATTCACAGTGCTTTTCTCCACTCTGCTGGCAGAATTTAACCCATTACTCCATAGATACTCATTTTGAGGTATCAACAACAGACAGCTTTTGAAAACATTGTGGAAAAAGGAGAAATTGCTCGTAACGAGCAATTTCTCCTTTTTCCACAATGTTTTCCACTCAATCAGATATTTATATCCTCATAAGTCCATATTTTTGATATCATATCTTTATTTGCTGCTGAAATGGAAGAGCCTAAAATTGCCATATCAGGTAAAGGGTTAAATAAAATCAAGGATTCGAACGTGTAGCCCCTAGTAGATATTTATCTTCTTTCTGTACCTCGAAGTTCTTAGGCCGACCTTTCATTACTTTCAGTTTTATTCATTTATCGGTAGTAATGTGCTGAGGCCAAAATACCCACAAACAAGTTCTAACATTGTAGACCCAAGATCATGATGCAGAGCGTGCAGTTCTGATTTTGATTTCATCTTGTCCATCTATTGGCGAGATATTTTGAACAGCCCTGATCTCGCGGAAAAAGGCTTCAAACTTGCACTGTTTGGCTTTGACTGATTGGTATCCCTGTGTGACCCAGATATACGATGCTAAGTTGGTAATCCAGAGGTGACGAATTCAATCCTCATCCAATGCACAAAGCTTTTCATAGGAGTGTCCTTGGGCAAGACACTTCAGATGCAATAGCTTAATTTAGTACTGGTAATATCTAGGAAATAAGTGAATAAGCCAGCTGTCGCCATGTTGTGACTAAAATTATGTTGACAGTGCACTAAAACACCAGTTAACTGTGTGACTACTGATTGCATGCATCTACATGAGCTTTGCTCTGTAAAAAGGGGCGTTTAATGACCAAATATTGGTCCGTTTTGTCCAAAATCGACTGAAGCATGAGGTAGAACAGTTATTTTAAAGGCAGAAAATTTACCAGTAACAAAGAGGTTTCATTTGGAACAACCTACATAAACTGAGCTGACTGACCCGTGTCAATACTTATTGCAGATGGATTACACCATCTGTATGTAGTGTGTCAGTCATATCATTTACTTTGCACTCTAAATTATCCATTTTATCTATTTACCCAGCGATAGTTCCTAGACTTTCCAAATTTGAAAGCTCCTACTGGCGACCACTTCGAAAGTGAAATAAACTGAACTTCGCTGGCAGGGTAGAAAACATTGTGGGGAAAGTAGAAAATGCTGGTTACCAGCATTTTCTCCTTTTCCAACAATGTTTTCAAAAATCTTCTCCGATAGGTTCAACAAAAGTGGAAATTGTGTGGCAGTGGTTTGATTTCTGTTTTAGGTATTTATTCTGATCCCGATCATTTTCGTGCTGTGCGCAGTCTATCTGGTGATTGGACCGATTATCGATAATCCACAAGTCGAGTTGTTGTACGCTGGTATGTTTATCCTTGGTGGGCTCCTGTTTTATTTCCCCTTTGCTGTCTTCAAGCTGGACAGGGGGTGCTTTGGTAAGCTTTGGATTTTTCTCTTTATTTTCAAAAAAAATGTGTAGGGCTATTAACTCATTACCAAACGACAATATTTTTAGGCTTGTCCAAATCGAAAGCATTTGCAGACGACAACATAAAAGTGACTGAAGATTTGAAATTTGTTTTGTGAAGGGTAGAAAACATTGTGGGAAAAGGAGAAAATGCTGGTTACCAGCATTTTCTCATTTTCACACAATGTTTTCTAAGGGCTTCTTTCTCAGGGGCGTCAAAAGCAGGGATTGTGTGGTAATGGGTTAAGACTTAGTGGTACAGACCAATCAAATGAAGGTCCGACAGACATGGGAAGCATATGTCAAGAGGCCTCAGGCCCAACAAAGCTTACATAGACTCGGATAAATACTTTCCTAGACGAAATAATAGATTTGTTCGTATTGAAAAACTTTGCAGACCACGAAATAAATGATTGACAAAAATTACATTAAAATTTAAAAAGGACATCGTTTGAAATGTACTGGCAATCTCCTGCAAAATACTTTTCGTAGATACTCACAAACCCATACTGCAACAGAATAACATTTTTTAGCTCTACTGGCTGAAAGCCAGCAGAGCTTATGTCATGGCGGGGTTTCCGTAGTCCGTCTGTCCGTCCGTCCGTTAGTCTTTTTCTTGTTTACGCGATAAAGTCTGCATTTGTTGTCAGATTTTCATGAAACTTGCACAGATTGTTTATCTTATCAACAGCTTCAACCCTATTGATTTTGAGAAAAATTCCACAAACAATATGGGAAAAGTAGCCATTTCAAGTTGAAAATTTCAAATTCTTGTTTACGCGATAAATTCTGCATTTCTCATCAGATTTTCATGAAACTTGCATTATCTGATCAATAGTTATACATCTATATTGATTTTGAGAAAATCCAACTAATATTATGGGAAAAGTACCCATTTCCAGTTTAAAATTTCCAATTTTTGTTTATGCGATAAAGTCTGCATTTATTGCTAGATTTAAGTGAAACTTGCACAGTTTGTTCATCTCATCCATAGCTTCAACCCTATTGATTTTGAAAAAAATCCAACAAACTGTATTGGAAAAGTAGCCATTTCAAGTTGAAAATTTCAAATTCTTGTTTAAACGATAAAGTCTGCATTTCATGTCAGATTTTCATGAAAATCACACAGTTTGTTTATCACATCAGTAGCTTCATCTGTCCATCTTTCTGTCTGTTAGTCTGTTTCTTGTTTGCGCGATGAAATCTGCATTTTTGGTCATATTTTCTTGAAACTTGCACAGTTTAATTATCTCATCAATAGCTTCAACCCTATTGATTTTGAAAAAAATCCAACATACAGTATGGGAAAAATAGCCATTTCAAGTTGACTGCCAGTAGAGCATATTCAGGCCCTTCAGGGCCTTCTAGTTTAAAGCCTTCTTTAAAGTATCTTTGACATAAGACAGTGATGACTTTTTGTTGTAGAATAATTATGACCATATAACTTATTATTTACATGCTCGCCTTGTATCAACAATTATCAATTATCATGGCTCGTCTCTGCATTCCAATTACTTTATTTTCACAGATAAAGTGACGACTATTATTCAGTTACTGTTAGAAGTTGCACCAAGTCCCTATGAACCTACGGATTAATCAACGTTACAGTCTCCAGTTTACAAATGAACAAAGTATTTTAAAGTTACAAGAATTCAAGCTTTAACAGTTAAAAGGGCCCCACGGGGGTATTGGTTAAAGCTTGAGATACTTAATTCGGTATTCTGTGTTTGATCCTCGCTATTTAAAGACACTGGAAGCATACGGTGTCCATTTCGGGTAGGTATTTAGAATCCTCAGCTGATTATTGATGAAACACAGTAGAAACCTGAATAACATCAGCTGAGTATTGATGAAACACAGGGAAAACCTGAATAACCACCAGCTGAGTATTTATGAAACACAGGAAATATCTAAATAACCCCAGCTGAGTATTGATAGAACACAGTAAATATCTGAACAACCTCAACTGAGTATTGATGAAACACAGTAAATATCTGAACAACCTCAACTGAGTATTGATGAAACACAGGAAAAAACCTGAATAACCTCAGCTGAGTATTGATGAAACACAGGAAATACCTTATAAACCCCAGCTGAGTGTTGATGAAACACAGTAAATATCTAAACAAACTCAGCTGAGTATTGATGAAACACATTAAATATCTAAACAAACTCAGCTGAGTATTGATGAAACACACTAAATATCTGAACAAACTCAGCTGAGTATTGATGAAACACAGGAAATACCAGAATAACCAAGCTGAGTATTGATGAAACACAAGAAATACCTGAATAAGTGTTGTGTCGTTATGGCAACGTTACGTAGGTAATGGAACCTATTCAACGCGCCATAAAACACCGTTTTATAATTCAAATACACAACATATCGAGTTGATAAGTCCCTGTAAGAGAAATTATTTTTAGAAAAACTACGAGGAAAAAAAGACCACTTGCTTGTAACAATCTACTGCGTCCCGTAGCACAATATTTTCTATACAATTATCCAGAAAATTCAGTCTTTGCTTTGTGTGTGTTCTTTTAACCTGTCAGCGCCTCATGCAAATTTTTGGCCTTTTGGGGACGGTACAGATCAAGATCAGGCAGAACAGAACGCGCAGCCTGATAATTGATCTATATTGTCCGCTCATTTAATCAAGTATATTCTCGGTTTACTTCGAAAATCTCGTAACTACAGCTTGTTACAAGCTGTAGTTACGAGATTTTCGAAGTAAACCGACGATATGTGGAAGGATGAGTTTGAGAGAAATTTTAGACGTCAAAAGCACTCTCTTGCACTCCGGATCATTCACATTCACCTCTGTAGTGGGCTCAGAAAGTAGTCCGTCATTACGTGATACTTTCGTCACATGACCAAAACTCAAAAAGGCGACACTGTAAACGCCGGTGAAAGAAAGACCCAAATTGTGTGCTGTTCAAACAGCATACGGCCAATCAGACTAAGTGGTAGGAAATTGGAAAAAGAGGGATTTTCTGAAAAGCTTTAATGTCTTTTAAAGGACCATAACTTGTTTTGTAATCTAATAAACTAAGATCCATCGGTGTGTCAAAACTGTTGTCATCATGCATTGGTGCAGCCATTTTTGTTAAAATTGGCGTAAGATTCTGATCAGTAAAGAGGCTCGAAAAAAATAGTTCCATTATATACAGGTAAATTGATCAGTTTGAATGCACCTATAATGTATCCAGAATCATATTTCCTTTGTCTACTTTATAATGTTACAGATGAAACAGTTACATAGTAACAAAACACCTTTTCCTCGGTTTGACAAGATTCTTGTCATTTAACCCATTGCAGAGATGTATGGTGAGAGTAACGAACGACAACTCTGCTCGGAGACTGCGACCAAAGAGGTCGAAATTTGGCGCTGAAAGAGTTAGTTCTAAATGGACTATAATTCGAAACGATGAATGCCACTTTGGAATTGGCTTGTTTGTTTGTGAATTAACATAATATTGCTTCAGGTTTTTTTTACACCACACTGAGGCACCTCTTTAGATATTACATGTTTTATCATTGTCTACAATGCTATTTTTTTAGATTTTTGTTTTCTTATTCCATGTATATATATTTGTTTGTCCACTGTCATTCTATACATAGAGACCAGAGCTCCAGATAGAGGCAGTGATTTCGATTTCATAGTTGAATATGTTAAAATATTTTCCACTAAACCCTTTGTTATGGGTACTCATTAGAATCGTCTCATCGAGACGATTCTAATGAGTACCCACAACATAGGGTTTGGAAGAGAAATAACGGATTTAGAATGCAATCACTCCCTCTTATCTGGAGCTCTGCAAAGAGACCATCATGCAATGTGGCACACGCCCGAAAAATGTTTACTATGTCTACTTTCCGGATAAGAGAGAGAACAAAAAAAAAATTGTTCGACATAACGTATATTTGTGCACGGCCTACAAGTACAGTAACTGTTGGTTACTCGAAGAACTTTGATTACCTTATGCTTCCTTGACAGTGGACTATTTAGTTGACAAATTCATATTTTTGTGAGTAATTAATTAACCCTTTACCAAACGGCAAAATTTTATTAGACTCCAAATTGAAAGCACTTGCAGCCGACAAAATAAACACAAGTTAAAAAATTGAAATTTGTTTCAAGCAGGATAGAAAACATTGTCGGGAAAAGGAGAAATTGCTGGTTACCAGCATTTTTTTCCTTTTCCTGCAGTGTTTTCGAAGGGTTTCTATCTCAGGATCGTAAAACCAGGAATTGTTCGGCAAATGGTGAAAGCGTTTCATTTGTTTCGTGACGTTTCAAATTACTTGTATAAGATCATATTCCTGAGCTAAATTTACAGATACAATCCTCAAACTTAAGAAAATGCTTTATTCATCTTCAAAGTTAGCCTCTATGGTGTGGTGTGGGCGAACAGTTTTCAACTAAATTAACTCTTTACCAAACAGCAGAATGTTAGACTGGTCCGAATTGAAAGCATTTGCAGACGACAAAATAAATGTGAATCAAAAATTGAAAATTGATTTGGAAAGAATAGAAAACATTGTGGGAAAAGGAGAAAATGCTGGTTACCAGCATTTTCTCCTTTTTCCACAATGTTTTCAAAAGCCTTCTTTTTCAGGGTCTTGAAAACCAGGGATTGTTTGGGAAAGGGTTGATTAAAGCATGCTGTATGAAAAAGGTTCTCATTGTTTCTGCAAAAGAATAAGACTGTCGACCAAGGTCTGCCTGCGTCGACCGCGCAGGCTAACCTAGGTCTAAACTTTTTTTGCTTTCGGTTAGTTTTCTGTGTGTAGAAGGACCAGTCTACCTTACGTTACCGTTGGTTGTAGGACAAAATAAATGTTATGGATCCAAGATTATGTGATGTTTGGTGTAATGCATCACATTGGTACATTAATTAACTCTTTACCACACAATCCCCACTTTTAACGACCCTGAGGAAGAAGCCTTTTGAAAACATTGTGGGAAAAGGAGAAAATGCTGGTAACCAGCATTTTCTCCTTTTCCCACAATGTTTTCAATCCTTTCTAAATCAGTTTTTTTTTTATTTTTGATTCTCATTTATTTTGTCGTCTGCAATTGCTTTCAATTTGAACAAGTCCAAAATTTTGTTGTTTGGTAAAGAGTTAAACGCCCTTTTGCAAGAGTGTGACTCAATTTGTTACCAGGAAATATTTTCGATTTGGCCGAGCCATTTTTTTTCCTCTTGGTGTTTACCAAAGGACAATATTTTAGACTGGTCCAAATTCAAAGCATTTGCAGACAGCAAAATAAACGGGACTCAAAAATTGTGACTTGATTTTGGAAGAGTAGAAAACATTGTGGAAAAAATAGTAAATGCTGGTTTCAAGCATTTTTTTTCTTTTCCCATAATGTTTTGAGACGGCTTCTTCCTATGGGTCGTAAAAAACAGGGATTGTTTAATACAGGGTTAATTGTTTCCCAAAATCCGAAAATCCGTAAAATCTTTTTTTTTTTTCAGAAGAATCGAAAGTTTTTTTTAAAATCATAATACTTTTATCTTTTTATAACCTATTATATTTTAGAACTTATATTCTAATGTATTTTTTTAAATAACACAGAAAAGCACATAAAATATTCCGTTTTACTTTTCCATTTCCCCTTTCTTTTTAACCTATTCAAGATGATATGTGTACTACTATAGTTGGTTGGTTGTAACAGCTATGGTCATATCATGGCGGTCGATGACGCACTTGTGTTTCCTGGCTTTCTCACACTAGTACTAACACAACTTTCTTTCCAAAGCTACTGACTACTTTTCTCACACGCTTCAGCAGAGGTGAGAGGCGAAAATACGCCAGAAAGAAAGTTCGCCTCAACCGCGTAACTCACAACCACCAGGTCATGAGTCCGACACGCTCAGCACTGAGCCACCCGGGCGGGCGTACTATATATACTAGTATCATATATATTATTCCCTGTGACTGAACCAAGTAATCCCGTGTTTTGACGACACTTAGAAAAAGAGCTTTTGAAAATAGAGTGGGAAAAAAAGAAAATGCTGTAAACCAGCGCTTTCTCCTTTATCCACAATGTTTTTACCTTTTCAAAACACTTTACATGAACTAAGCCAGTTTAAATTTGTTGTCAACTAATGCTTTGAATGCGGGCGAGTCCATATTTCTTTTTTGGAACGAAGTTAATTTTATGGCACGATGACGCGTTCTTATAAACCCTTTGGTAGGACATTTTCATTTTTCTTCCGCTACATGGCATTCTTCAAGTCCATGTATGATTTAGGCATTCTGGGTACAGAACCGGACAACCGTTTCTCTGAATTTCAAAAAATAAATGTTGACTCAATGAATCGCTACCTGTTGCGATTTATTCAGCTATGATCAGCCAGCATCTAACCTAGGCATCGGCCATTTATTAACCCTTTCCCACGCATTGACGACTTTTTACGACCCTTGGAAAGAAGCCTTTTGAAAGCATTGTGACAAACGGAGAAAATGCTGATTATTAGCATTTTCTCCTTTTCTCACAATGTTTTCTACTCTTTCAAAGAAAACTTACACCATTTTAGCCACTTTGAAATTGACGTCTGCAAATGCTTTCAATTTGGGCAAAGCTAAAATTGTGTCGTCTGGTAAAAGGTTAAAACAGTCCCTACAGGCATGGGCAATGGCTTCGTTATAAGCCCTACTTTTCTCCTGTATGTGAGATGGGTGATGCGTCACAGCAAACAGGTCAAATCTTTGAAGAATACGGCAAGCGCAAACAACGAGTGGTAGGATTGGAGATGGAGGAAATGCTAGTTACCATCATTTTCTGGGAGGAAAATCACGGTTTAATGGCCTGAGAATAAATCTCACTGACTAAAAGGACCTCATTTCCTTAGAAGACATGACATAGAATGTGGGAACATCCTATGGTTAGTAGGCACACCTTACAAATCTTGAGTACATCAGACGGGCATGGGGTATAGTCTTACAAAAAACGGGTAAACTTAAAGTTACAACACAATTTTCTGGCAGCGGAGCACAGTTACTCTCTAACGGTACATCTCACAGATTTAGGATACGTCTCAGGGACTGAGGGTATCGGCATACAGGGCAAATCAAAGCATTCGAGTAAGGTCAGTGGTTTAGTGCCTGAGGGTACATCTAACGGACTATAGGCACGAGTTTAAAGTCTAGGAGGAAATGAAAAACACTGGGGGAACATTCCACAAACAGAGGATACAATCTCAAGAACTTGGTGTGATGGAGTTACAGACTACGGATATGACAGTACAGACTGAGGGTACAAGCTCAGGAATCCAATGATGAAATTGTTGACGACGGACACCTGGTGATCCTAAAAGCTCCCCTTGAGCACGTTGTGCTCAGGTGAGCTAAAACCGGCATGGCTTTGTATGGTAGAAGGTTAATAACTGCTGTACCAAAGAGCAAAACTTAAGAATTATCCTATTAGAATGCATTTGTCTTTCATCTTTGAAAGGCCGAGGTTGGAAACATTGGGAGAAAAGGAAAACAATCCTTGCTAACTGCGTTTCTTCCTTTTGAAATCAATGTCTTCTTCAAGGTCGTAAATATGCAAGATATAGTCTTGTAGAGGATTAACCACGCGATGAAAATACAGACTTGTCCAAATTCAGAGCAATCGCAGGCTACAACTATTTAAATAGGGCTGAAATGATGGAGTATGTCTTTGGTTGGGTAGAAACATCATGGGAAAAGGAGAAAATGCTCTTTACCGGCATTTTCTCCTTTTTCCGCAATGTATTTAAAAGGCTTTCTCGGCATTGTTTGGTAAAGGGTTAATTATCGTCAGGTGGATAAACGAGTCAAAACAACATTTGCAAGGGATTGGCTCAACATAACATGCAGTCGGAAGTGTCACCAAATGGAATTTGACCTTGCCGATTTCGTTCTCCATGGCCTTCTGACCGATTATTTGTGTAGAGGAAAAAAACCTTGGAAAACATTGAGGCAACTTTACATATTCTTCTACAAGAATACTTTTCTCATAAAGTTTTCCCGCCTGTACGAGTACACGTGACCTCTGAGATCTGCTGAACTCTGACTGTTTGGAATCATAGGAAATTAGAATATCGACCGCTAAATGAAAATGACTGAATAATTTCAAGGCCGATTTTACCAGAGTAGATTAACCCTTATCTTGCTGAATGAATTTCATAAAAATTTTCAAGCCGATAGTGAAAAACCAAATGATGCTTTTTCAAACGCTTTCATAGGAAAAACATCTCGCTATCGGACAGTGTAGATTCAGGATCAGACTGCACGTCCGTGGCGCTGATCTTGATCTACACTGTCCGCAAAAGACAAGCGGGTCGCGATTAACAGCCAACGCGTTAAGATATCGGACAGTGAAGATCCAAGATCTTGTTCGGTTTACCGTTTAGTCTGATCTTGATCTAATGAGCAAAACCAATCTGATGCTGTCCTTGGCATGCTATGAATTAACAAATAGGCATAACGCAATGCCCTTTGGACAATGTAAAGAAGATCAGACTGCAAAAAAGTGCAGTTAGATCTTCGATTTGCGGTGGCCGGTTACCTAAGGCTTTCTGGCAAAAAAGAACTTTGAAATTGCTGTAATTGCAGTTTTAACATTGGCTGTAAATTGGATCCTTTTCCAAACAATCACGAGGTTTTTGCTGTGGAGCATTTGAAAACATTGTGGGAAAAGGAGAAAATGCTAATAACCAACATTTTCTACCTTTTATTAAAATGTTTTTTTACCCCTTCGAAAACAAGTAGTCTACATCTATCAAATCAGGAACGACATTTTGAACTGTCATCTGCATTTTTTTTTAAAAACTTTTTCCGGCTAAATAACTAACATGAAATTTTCAATTCGATACTGAAAACCTAAATATTGCTTTTTCAAAGTCATGTTTCGGGAAATAATATCTCCTTTTTGGTCAAAAATGTCTCCTTTGCGGACAGTGTAGATACAAGGTCAGGGCCATTATCTCCCGCTAGATGGCATTCTATAAATACTCATCTATCTAATATGGGCATCCTGGGTACAGAACCGAACCACTTTCCTACGCGACAACCGTTACTTTCAACTAAAATAAAGATTTGCTTGATAAAATGCTACCTCGTGCAATCCACTCAGCTATGATCAGCAGTTTAGACAAATCTGGAGCTAAAACAGGTCTCATTTCTCCTCAAACGTATTGATAAAAGCTATTTTCAACATTGCTACTTTATTTTAACTAAAAATTTACAGGAATGGAAGAGGAGAAACTTGTGATCCTTAATTCCAGAATTGCTGTTTTCATAAAATGACAAATTTTCAATTAGGAAAAGCGTGAGGACTTTTGTTATCTCAAGGTTGTTTTTTTGCCAGAATATGTAACACAACAGCAGAGAATGAAGATACGATCTCAGTCTTCATGTTCTGTGCAGTATGATCATAATCTACATTATCTGTAAAAGCATGTTCAGCTTCAATCACTTTAACAGCTAAACCTTTGACATCAAGAACACCAACATGCAACCAATCTATTGGCTTGTATTTATCAAATTCTACCTCTGAACTAAGTGACAAAATTATATAGTGGTCCATCTTAATTCATTTGCAGACAAATGAGCCAACCTCTGACTAGGGTGATTTAATGTATACCCATGCAGCCAAACGACAAACTTTTGGACTAGACCAAATTGAAAGCATTTGCAGACGACAATTCAACTCTTGTTGAAAAGATGATTTCTGTCTACGATAGGGTAGAAAACATTGTGGGAAAAGGAGAAAATGCTGGTTACCAGCATTTTCTCCTTTTCCCACAATGTTTTCAAAAGGCTTCTATTCCAGACCCGTAAAAACCAGGAATTGTTTGGGAAAGGGTTAAATAAGTCATCACATAAATCATAGATCCATAACACCGATTCAGTTTGACAACAAACTGAATAGTGAGGTAGAATGGTCCTTTGACATGCACCAAAAAGCAAAATGTTTACATCTGAATCAATTTAATTCAGCTGCGAGGGCTGACCTGTGTCAGTACTTATTTGTAGATGCATTAAACTCCCTTTCCACAGATTATGAAAAAAATCTTTTCAAGTGGAAAAGTACTGTTGACAAAGATCAGACACCGTCTTTTGCTTCATTTCATCTGATCTGTGTCCACAGTGTATGACATTGTCTACTTTTAGAGAAAAGAATACTGAGGGGGAAAAGCCCTCTAAGTACAATATGCAAACACTATGGCTGTTGCGTAAGGCGTATAGATCAAGATCAGAAAACAAAGAAAATGTCTTTACCAAACGACAAAATTTAAGCCTAGTTCAAATTGAAAGCATTTGCAGACAAACTAAATGTGAATCAAAATTGAAATTCGATTTGGGGAGGGTAGAAGACATATACATGTAAGCCAATATAAAACTTGTGACCCCGGGGCGGGGCCAATTTTGACCCCAGGGCTATTATTTAAATTAAAGAACTTGGTAGAGGTCCACTTGATAAAGCTAAATGCAAAATTTGGTAGCCCTAGGCCTTATCGTTACAGACAAGCAGATTTTCAAAGATTTTCAATATTTTTCAATTTTGTTGTCATGGCAACCAGAGTTTTTTAAGGAATCAAATTCTTTCTAGGAATTCTAAAGAGGACCATGACAGGATCATTTCTGTGAAGTTTTACACGAAATTGATGGGTAGATTCAGAGAAGAAGATGTCTGAAATAAAAATTAACGCACTTCTTTGTATATATTGTCCGCAAGTAGCGTCCGTAAAGTAGTATAACCGTTGTAGGAAATCAAGGGAGATCACTCTAACATATCGCTTCAAAATGTTGAAGTTCGAAATTGCTAAAATGTAACCTGTGTTTCCAAGCGTTAAAACAAAAAATTTGAAGTGCAGATGTAGAAAAAATTTTCAAGTTAAAATCTCAGATTGCAGCTATGGCCCTGCCAGCGGAAAAAGTATCAGAACTGAAGCAAATTATTCACTCGCAGCTTTCACAGGTAATGTGAACATGCTTCATCATGTTTTTTACTTAAACCTGTACCAAACAATCAATGGTTTTCACGACCCTGAGATAGAAGCCTTTTGAAAACATTGTAGAAAAAGGAAGAAATGCTGGTAACCAACATTTTCTCCTTTTCCCACAACGTTTTCTACTCTGCTGGAAACAGATATCAATTCTTGGCCCTGGGTTGGTTTTTTTTTTGTCGTCTGCAAGTGCTTTCATTTTGGAGCAGTCTACTGACAAAGAGTGAACTGCATTCCTTGTATATTTTATAATAGAGAGTGACCACTTCGGCTGACATTTAGCAATTTTAACCAACTAAACGTCCAATTCCTGTGTACAGAACAAACTATTAGGTTTTTAATTGCCAGAATCTTATGCAAAATATCAGCAAACCCTCCACTGCCGTACAGTTACAATTACATGCTCATTTAAATGACAAATGACATTCGTAATTTGTAGCATTGTTTTATGAGTGAAAAGATAAGACATTATAAATTGATTAATGAAACTTCAATCTCATTCTGTTGATCAATATTGTATTTAATATTGATCTAGAGCATAGTACAGATAACTGTCCCCAAACTGAGCATAGTACAGATAACTGTCCTATGGTACGAAATGACTGGTACGAAATCGTTATGGTACGAAATGTCCATAATTCTCTATGTTAGATCTATACAGACTGTAATCCATATGCAAACCCTGTGTACAACACCATCCATTTACGATTTGTGCCCATACTTTGGGAATTAAATTTAAACTTTGACAGAACAGAGCAGGACTTTATTTCCAAATGACTTGAACTATGTTCATTGCCGTTGCAAAGCTTAACCCTTTCCCAAACGACAAATTTTTGGACTAGACCAATTGAAAGCATTTGCAGACAACAATTCAACTCTTGCTGAAAAGATGATTTCTGTCTATGATAGGGTAGAAAACATTGTGGGAAAAGGAGAAAATGCTGGTTACCAGCATTTTCTCCTTTTCCCACAATGTTTTCAAAAGGCTACTATTCCAGACCTGTAAAAACCAGGGATTGTTTGGGAAAGGGTTAATTCAAATATTACATCAGACTATATTTCATTTGGTAAGCCTCAGTTGAGTTTCTTTTTATGAAAGATGATTCACATTACACATGTATAATGAAAAATTATCTGCAAGATTCTTTGTAGTGGCGAAATATATTTTGATGGCAAGTTTGTTATGAAAAAAAAAAAAGACATGTTAAATTTACTTTTCTCCTTCAAAAAATGAATTCTGGCTGTGTCCCTGTGCATAATAAGGGTTTTATGATCTCAGTAACCCTTTACCCCATAAGACATTTCTATGTTATCTCTAATTGACCCTAAATAACAGCAAGGATGAAGTCGTTTATTATGTGTATATGACACCTTTGGAAAGCATAGAAAACATTGTGACAAAAGGTGAAATTGCTCGTGAAGAGCAATTTTACCTTTTGCCTCAATGTTTTCCAAAGGCTCCTACAAGCAATGCGTAGAAATGAGTATCAGTGGAGTAAAGGATTACATCTTTGCCATGTATACTGTATTTCTTTAAGGGTCTGAGGAATCACCGAAATACCCCATTTTTTTCTACAATTAAGTCAAAGAACTAAGGTAAGTTTGAAAAAATTGGCCTTTTTTTTTGTTTTTAACACAAACGTATGTTTATATTGATGAAAGGTTGTTATTTTAAAACAAAATGACAAAATAACAACATACTATTTGATGTCCGCCGTAGTGAATGTTCACTGAAATATGTGCCTGTTGTCCACCGAAATACCCACACAACGTAGTAAAATACATAGATTCAGTTCCTACCACAGTTGCTGTTTTACAAGGTTGATGTGTCGGATCTATATCTATAAATATGCACGGAAAAAATGGTTTCTTTCTTGATATTTGGATAATGAAATTAAAAAATTAACGGATCTAGAAACAAAACTGGCTGCCATTTTGAATCAGGTAAACATGTTGCCTGGCCTTAATTTGTATACTTGTGTAGATTCCACATCCACCGACGATAAATCAAATATGGATTTAGATCTACATAATACAGATATGATTGCAGTTCACCCTATAGGTGGAAAATAGTGGAAAAAGGCAGAAAATGTTTATCAAAGGCGACACGCACATGACGATGGATATTTCATGCAATGCTGAATTTAGGTACTTCATTCTCAAATTGGACGCACTTGCATACTCTGTGGAGTATATTTGTGACTATTATTTAAAGAAATAAAATGTAGGCGATAATTCCATCTGACAACTCCCAAGTCTGTATTTTGTGTAAGATCAGGTATTTCCGTCTTGACACGCAAGTATTTCATTGATTGTTCCCCTCTTGAATCAATGACCAGTGTATACTAACAACATTTTTCTCAATATTAATCTTCGCTATAGTGATCATTACTATAATTAATAGTGTTTTCTGTGAAAAAGAGAAAAATCTTGCTGAGGTTGAATCCCTAAATCAACAAATATTTACAATGCCGAGTGGGTATTTCAGTGGATGTCTATCTCAGTGCATTGTTTACTTCAGACCTCTATGATACGTTGTTATTTTGTCATTATGATTAAAACTAACAGCCCTTCATTTCCATTAACATTATTTGGGTCAAATTCCACAAAAAAGACAAATCTGTTGGACTTCAAAAGTAATCATTACAGAGTAATAAAGAAATGGTATTTTTACAAAAGGGAGATGTACAGAGAAAGATCCGAGAGATGCTACATGAGTCAATGCAAGAAGAAATGATGGAGCAAGGGCAGATTGGAGAGCAAGAAATATTGAACCGTTTAAAACAGCGAGGCGTTGTTGACAACATCTTACAACAGATACAGATAGATGGGGGACTGGATGGACGTAAACCAGCGACACATTTTGTAGACAAGGAGAATGCAGTTAGAAATATCGGTGGAAAGAAAAGTAAGAATCTAGATTTGCTTCACAATATTGATGAGAAAATTAACCCTTTACCAGACAACAAAATTTAGCCGTGTCCAAATTGAAAGCGTTTGCAGACGACAATTTCAGTATGGTTCAAATGGTGTAATTTTTCTTTGATAGAGTAGAAAACATTGTGGGAAAAGAAGAAAATGCTGGTTACCAGCATTTTCTTCTTTTCCCACAATGTTTTCAGAGGCTTCTTTTCCAGGAGCTTCAAAAGTCGTCATCGTGTCGTAAAGGGTTAATGTATATGAGCAATGCTCTATGAAAAGAGAGTTGCATACGTCTGCAAAAATTATCAATTCATGTCAGCATGCATAGCCTGCACAGTCTAACATGGATCAAAACTTTTCGCTGTACTTAAAGAGGCCGATATACCCATTTTAAGTGGGTTGTAACTCATTTTGTTTTTATTTTATCAAAATATAGTTATTTTTATATCTTAATGCCAAATATTGCGCCTGACGGTTGCAATGTTGCTTAGATTACGGTTGATAGAGAATGCATTTCGTTGAGTTGCGGCCTTCAATGTAAACAGACTTGTCGTTTCCGGTTTTTGAATGGAAGATTTTCGATATCCATTTTACACTCTGGTAGATTCGTTTGATGATCCTGCATTCTGTCACGTGACTATATTTGACCTTCATATTTTGCATACTAAGGAAAACAAAGGAAAATGTAGGCTTCCTGTTACAACCTTGATTTTCAGACGGAGGTCGTGGCCTATATGCAAGTGTCACAGTATCCAACTCTAGGTGGAAACCAATGATAGATTTCTGTGACGCACCACCATTATTTACAGCTTCGATTGTCAGCCAGTTTTCTTCTGACCAATGTTATGTTTCTAACATAAACCTCTGTGTTTCTTTTTTCAGTTACACCCTATATGTTAGTAATTTATCCCTGTGTACACAAAGGACAGATTTCTGTACCATTCTTAACTTTTTTTTGAAATTTAACAGCGGCACCGGCAGTAGACGGGCATCTTTAAGTTTTCTTCATATCAGAGGATCATCCTCCCCCCTTCATTACTGAGTCGGTTGTCAGACAAAATAGATTTTGTAGATCCAACATTATCATGGTAACTTGCTTTGTATAATGAATCAGAGGAATGCATAAAGCCTCCTTTTACCTGAGCATGTATAACCATGCTGCATTTTCATTTGGCTACCATGGTAATTCCACAAAAGTATGTATTTAAGACTTTTCCCTCACTCTCCGCAGTGCTTTACTCATTACCAAACAACAAAATTTTAGGTTTATCCAAATCCAAAGCAATTGCAGACGACAAAATAAAAGGGACTGAAAATTGGAAATTTTGCTTTGTGAAAGGTAGAAAACATTGTGGGAAAAGGAGAAAATGCTGGTTACCAATGTTTTCTGTCCACCACCTAATTACATGTTATGGCTGAAATAATCTTGAAATAACAATATTAGGGTTGCTTTTCCTACCGGAAAAGGTTTACTCATTTATTCAGTGCTTAAAGTGTTAAATGATTTTATGATTAATTTTATGTTAAATGATTTTCTGGAGAAGTATTTGCATTCAAATTATTTTTAATTTCAGCAAACATTGATCCAACAAGAAGGTACCTATATCTCTACATAAAAGGAGGAAAAGCTTTTCTGGAACATATAGATGACAATTCTGGAACACCTGGTCAGGTTGCTTCCTATTTCACATTTCACATACATTTCCGAGGTCAGAGGTTCAAGTCTAGGCCTGTGGCATGTGCATGTGAGCCTGACATTGATGAGGGCTTTCTGCTTGAACTACACAAGGAAGGCGCAGGTATAAATCATTATGGATAACAACAATAGTTTTATGGATAGTGTAGATTCAGATCAGTCACCACATTTTTATACCCCTCACAACAAAGTGGAGTGGGGTATGCTGGAATCCCCATGGCTGTATGTTCCTCTGTCCTTCTGTCTGTACAGACAAATTTGTCCAGAGCAATACTCCAAAGATTTTCGCGTACTGAAATTGAATTTACACACAGGGTTCCTATATATATGAACTTGTGCCTATGTAATTTTCATGACCCTTCTGCGATTTGTTGCAGAATTATCTCCCCTTGAATTTTTTGAAACTCCCAGAGTCCCAAGACTTTTATCAGTGTTTCCACTTGGTCCAGAATCCAAAGAGTCTTTGACTCTTGGTTCCAAATTTTCAAGGGTCAAAATAGAATTTCCAAGAGTCAAAAAAAAAAAAAATGGTTCATGGGTCAAAATTACTTGGTTATTATGAGAGATAAGGACGAAATAAAGGACATTTTTTCATTATATTCTTTGGTTATGGACAGAAATTAGACAGCAAAGTAGATCTACCTTTTAAAATCCTATGTAGAGACTTGTTGGAGTGAAGCAGAATGAAGAATTTTTACCTGCAGGGTTAACCTTATGAAAAGACTTCTCAAAACATTGTGGGAAGAGGAAAATGTACAGGGTACAAGCTTTTTCTGTTTTTCTCATAACATTCTATAGCCCATTACAGACAAATATTGTAATTATTTGTTCTCTGTTTGATTTGTTGTCAGCAAATGCTTTCAAGTTGGACAGATCTAGAATTTGATTGTATAGTAAAGGGTTTGAATAGAAAAGCCTAAATTCAGTAGAAAAAGTTAATTTTTTTACCAAACAGCATATTTCTAGACTATTCCAAACTCAAAGTATTTCCAGACAACAAAAATTAGGTGACTCAAAAATTGAAGTTTGTTTTGGGAAGGATAGAAAGCATAGTGGGAAAAGGAGAAAATGCTGGTTACCAGCATTTTCTCCTTTCCCCACAATGTTTTCAGAAGGCCTCTTTCTCAGGTTTGTGAAAACCTGGGATTGTTTGGTAGAGGGTTAAAGACTTAACCCATTACCACACAATCCCTACTTTTGATGCCCCTGAGAAAGAAGTTTTTAGAAAACATTGTGGGAAAAGGAGAAAATGCTGGTGACCAGCATTTTCTCCTTTTCCCACAATGTTTTCTACCCTTCACAAACCATTTCAAATTTTCAGTCACTTTTATTTTGTCGTCTGCAAATGCTTTCAATTTGGACCAGTCTAAAATATTGTTGTTTGGTAATGAGTTAATCTGTTCCTTTTTTGCAGGAGATGCAGGGAAAATGGCTGATCCTACCACGATGCTGTCAATTGCAGATTCGTTGCATATTGCACTGGTCAAAACAGAACCCACAGGAGACACCACTCTGGTTTCATCTCATTTTCTAGAATGGCGACCTGTTCTTGCTTCAAATAGCAGTAGACTTGCCACCTCATTAGAACTTAAAGGGACAGGTATTTTACCTGTTGATATCGGTCTGATAATTCATTACTGTTATTACCACATGGGCCTCCAAGGCTTAACAAACTCAATATGCAGGCTTTGGAAAGATCTTTTATGAAGAAAATTGAATAAAACATATAGATAATAAAGTTTGAGCAGTGTAAAGGAATATAAACACAAAATATTTTGTTTTAAATATCAATATGTTGCAAATGTCTAAATTTTGCATATTTTCCTGACATGATTTTTTATATTAGTTATTTATTCTCTAAGCAGTCTTTAGTTGGTTGTATTGGGGTTTAAAGCCACTTTAACAGCTAAGGTCATATCATGGCGGTTGGTGACGCACATTTGTTTCCTGGCTTTCTCACACCAGTACTATTACAACTTCTTTTCCAAAGCCACCGCCTACTTTTCTCACATGCTTCAGCAGAGGTGATAGTCGAAAATATGCCGGAAAAGAAAGTTTGCCTTAACAGGGTATCGAACTTACAACCACCAGGTCATGATTCCGACAGGCTCACCACTGAGCCACCGGGGCTGGCCCTAAGCAGTCTTTAATTTTGCAGGCCTCTGTAGATGTTGACATTTTCAAACATTGTCACTATTACCAAATATGCTATAAACTTAACATTCAAGGCTGCATATGCCATTTTGCCTTTCATTCAGAGGTCTACATACAAGACTATTGTCAACACATGGTATAAATTAACTCTTCACCACACAAGAAAATTTCAGACTGGTCCAAATTAAAAGCATTTGCAGGAGTCAAAATACAGGTTACTGAAAAATTGAAATTTGGTTTAGGAAAGGTTGAAAACACCATGGGAAAAGGAGAAAATGTTGGTAACCAGCATTTTCTCCTTTTCCCACAGTGTTTTTAAAGGCTTCTTTCCCAGGGTTGTTAAAAATCGGAATTGTGTGCTAAAGAGTTAAGACTAAATGAAGATGAAAACCACCTGTAACTAAAAGAAACATTTATACCTGTAAATACTGCAAGCAAGGTGCAGTATTTTTGTACTGATGTAAATTAGATAAAGGCTAGCAGTACCCAGACGAAAAATTTACCATTTTCCCAAACAATCCCAAGTTTTTACATTGCTGGAAAAAAAGTCTTTTGAAAACGCTATAGAAAAAGGCGCAAATGCTGGTAACTAGCATTTTCTCCTTTTCCCACAATGTTTTCTACTCTTTAACCCATTACCACACAATCCCTACTTTTGACGCCCCTGAGAAAGAAGCCTTTTGAAAACACTGTGGGAAAAGGAGAAAATGCTGGTAACCAGCATTTTCTCCTTTTCCCACAGTGTTTTCTACCCTTCCCAGAACAAATCTCAATTTTTCAGTCAGCTTTATTTTGTCGTCTGCAAATGCTTTCAATTTGGACCAGTCGAAAATTTTGTCGTGTGGGAAAGAGTTAAAGACAAAAATTTACATAACATTTGATTTATCGTCTGCAGATGCTTTCAATTTGGTCTTGTCCAAAATTTTGTTGTTCAGGAAAGGGTCAAGGCCTTGACAGATGCCTTTTTCTGCAGTGTTTTCTACTCTTCCAAAGTCAAGTTTCAAGTTTTGAGTGACATTTGTTTTATTGTCTGCAAATGCTTTCAATTTGGAGAGCTCTAAAAAAAATTATTTTTTTTGTAAAGTGTTAGACACGGGATTATGTGACAAAGGATTTAACCCTTCACCACACAATCCGGACTTTTAAAGATCCCTTGAAAGAAGCCTTTCGAAAACATTGTTGGAAAAGGAGAAAATGCTGGTAACCAGCATTTTCTCCTTTTCCCACAATGTTTTCTGCCCATCCCAAAACATATTTTAATTCTTAAGTCACCTTTTTTTTTGTCGTCTGCAAATGCTTTCAATTTGGACCAGTCTAAATTTTTGTCGTTTGGTAAAGAGTTAAGTATTGCTCTGCCTTTGTTTATACCAGGTGCAGAAAACAAAGTTTCAGCAGGGGTGATTGATATTCAAGTAGAACTCTTTCCAAAGACAAAACAGACCTTAAGCAATGAAGTAATTACTGCACAGATTCAGTTAGAGAGAGGCAGACATGCTGAACAAGAGAGATTGTTCCTAGTTTATGCAAAACAGTGGTGGAAGGAATATCTTAGTATAAGAGAAAGCCACAAGGAAAGATTGGTGAAAATATTTGCTCAGGTCAGTACATTTGTTAGTTAAAAGCTTTTCATGAGGTTTTGATAAATTTTTCATTAGCACACAGGACTTGATAAGAGGCTTGTTGGTTCAAATCGCTAACAATTTTTTTTTTCTAAGGATTGATGATGGTCATTATGATTTGATTCATTACTCTTTAACTGCTGGTGGTATCAAGACAGTTTCCCAACAAGACAGTTCCCAGTATTAGAGAGGGCGGAGGGAGGAGGTGTTACTAAGTGAAATACCTTTTCCGTTATTTTGTACACTTGAACAAATTTACATACATGTATATTATTCATCTATATATATGTATATATCATTTGGGAGAATGTTCATGGTCTTTTTTGACATTATTTGATATTTTGTGATGATAGGCCATCAAATTCTTCCATCAAACTAAGCTATTAACCCATTACCACACAATCCTTACTTTTGACGCCCCTGAGAAAGAAGCCTTTAGAAAACATGGTGGGAAAAGGAGAAACTGCTGGTAACCAGCATTTTCTCCTTTTCCCACGATGTTTTCGACCTTTCACAAAACAAATTTCAAATTTCCAGTCACTTTTATTTTGTTGTCTGCAAATGCTTTCAATTTGCAGGGTTCCCACGCAGTCGGGAAAACGGGAAAAAGTCGGGAATTTCGTAAAACTCGTTCCCGGTCTTGAAAAAGTCTTGAATTTTGTTATATCTATGAAAAGTCGGGAAAAGTACGAAACGTTTTGGGTATGAAACAAGAATTCAGGACCATATTAATCTGCTGTCTGCGTCCTCCTTTTTTTTTTGATAAAGGTCTAATATTTTCTACAATAGATGTATAGACCGAAGAAGGTGAATTTCCCAAATACATACGGTCTTTTTGTAGGTTCACTGGTCCCGGAATAGTTATTCTAACATTTAAACAAACCGGGATCCAGCGTATTGATTTCGGAGAACCCGGTACTTATCCTAAAATACAATGCAGCTGTGAGTGAATTGACGTGAAAATGAGCTACAATAGTAAATATTACTGAAAATTTAAATCCATAGGGGTCTAAAGGGTTAAAGGTGGGTATTTAGAATTTTCACATCACACCAAATTTAAAAAAATATATATCATTGAAATTTATATGAAAAAGCAACACAAATCATCTATAATTAAGAATCATAAAATTACAAAAAAAAATTGTTTTGATGGTATTCCCTTAAAAGGCTAGGTAGCCACTTAAGCTATTTTTAGATTTCGCGCCAAAAATCAATAAACCATCGTGGGAATGTCAAGTAACTGGCACGTGACTAATAACGCTTAAATTCCGTTACATATCAAACATGTAATAATCATTGTCCATAATGTCTTCTTCGGACGGATGTTTGAAACTTTGTCTGTGTTTTCCTGTGTTTAAATGAGAAAATTGATAATCTAAAAATAGAATGTGTCTCCCGTTGGTATCAACCTGGTCCATAATAAATCTCTAATTTCTCGTGTTGTCAGATGGCTTTCGACTGCTGGGATTTTATCAACGCAAATTAGAAGGCTTTGGGAGTATAAGGATGATTTTTTTTGCATTTTTGCAAAATTTTCGTCCCAAAATCTGAAGGGCCACCTTTAAAAAACTATATCTTTATGAAGCCGTGTTATGATTGTAGTCGGAATGAGGTTGACGAGTGTCACGAGTCAGAGGAAACTGAAAGTAAGCGCTCGTCTGAATCATGGATCAAAACACTTCAAGTATTAAATCTAACAAAGTTACGATTATTCGTATTTTCAGAAACTTTAAAAGCAGGGATATTGCCCTTTGAAACGACCAATTTATTTATACATGTATTTCAGGTCATGAATACTGAACTATTAAAGTAAAACATGGTACTTTTGAATTGGGTTTTAGTTTCATTGACTGAAGAGGGAAAAGAACCTCTATTTGAAGGCTTGCAACAAAACTGTCGTGCACTATGATAGTAAATGATATGCAAATACTTGATTCTGTCTTAAATCATAAAGAAAACAATACCCAATATTGGAAAAAAGAACACATTTTTAGCTCACCTGAGCACAAAATACTCAAGGTGAGTTTTTGTGATTGCCCTATGTCTGTCGTGCATCGTCCACAATTTCTTAACATTTTCTTCTCCTAAACCAGTAGGCCAGTCGTGATGAAACTTGGCAGGGATGTCCCTTATTTGAATCTCTACCAAATTTATTCCACCCATAACTCTGGTTGCCATGGCAACCAAAGAAAAAAAAGAGCAAAATCTTTGAAAATCTTCTCTGAAACTAGAGGGCATAGAGCTGTGATAATTGGTACATGTATGTAGCATCTCCTAGTGGACTTCTACAAAGATTGTTCATATAATACCCCTGGGGGTCAAAACTGGCCCCACCGCTGGGGTCACAAGTTTGAACATGGGAATAATAAAAGAAAACTTTGAAAAATCTATTCTCTGAAACACAAAGTTGTAGAGCTTTGATATTTGGTATGCAATGTCTGCTATTGGACCTCTACCAAGATTGCTCATATGATGCCCCCTGGGCTTCAAACTGGCCCTGCCCCAGGGGTCACAAATTTGAAACATTGGAACAAAGACGGAAAACTTTTTTTTTTCTCTGAAACTGGAAGTCCTAGAGCTTTGATATTTTGTATGTACTATCTTCTAGAGGACCTCTACCAAGTTTGTTCATATGATGCCCCAGGGGTTCAAATCGGCCCAGCCCTGGTGGTCACAAGTTTGAGCATGGGAACAAAGAAGGAAATCTTTAAAATTCTTCTGCACTGAAACAAGATGGAATTTATGTACATGTGTTCCTTTTGATAGTTTGCCACTATAAACAATATTTTACATTTTTTCATTAAATGTCATGTCATGGAAAAAGGGGGCTTGGTGTATATTTCTACTGTGGACCAATATCTCTTTCATTACAGGACAAAATGTAATTAAAGTTCATCTTGTTAAGCCACAGACAATAGTTACTTGATTTTATTTCATGAAACAACATATTATCAAAAAAGGGGACTAAATGTATAATTTCATTATGGACCAATTACAGTCAGTTGGCCCATCCATCCACATTGACAGTTATCTTCTAAAGTCCTTGGCATACATGTCTTTTGTGTCTTAACAATGAGCGAGTGATGTTTTTTAATCTGTCATTCGACCACCATTTTGACCAGGAAATGAATGCCTTAACTCTGAAAGTTAATTCATTCCCTTACTATACAATCTTGACTTTCAATGACCTTGAAGAAGAAGGGTTGTGAAAGCATTTTGGGAAAAGAAGAAAATGCTTTTTGCACAGTTACATACCCTGTCAGAATTATTTGGCCTTGAACTGTGATATTTGGTATTTATCTTCACTGTAGACCTTTACTGCTTAGTACTCAGGTGAGTGATATGGGACCATCATGGTCTTATTGTTCCCAATTTGCCTGGTTATGTAGTCTTATAAGGATCTATACTATTTGCCTTCAAATTCTTCATTACTAGTAGGAACTCTAAAAGAACAGCATGGATCCTTATTAACTGCCTGTATGGATAAGCTGGTCTGAATCTATATTTGGTCCTTTGTAGTTTTGTAACTGGCTAAGTAAAGAAATGAAATAACTATCATGCTGTTAGAATGTTCTTTAAATCTCAATTTTTCATTAAAACAAGGAAGGAATGTATGTAAGAAAGTAACTTTCAAAAGATTTTGCAGTTCCAGTTCTTCTATCGCAAAAAACCTTGAATTTTGAAACAAAATCCTGGAAAAAGTCTGGAAAAAGTCTGGAATTTTGCAAGCAGAAAGTTGTGGGAACCCTGAATTTGGACAAGTCTGTTATATTGTCGTTTGGTAATGGGTTAATAGACGTTACCACAAAGTCACATGTACAAAGACTTCAAGTAGTCGCAAAAGATCATTTATCCATAAAACCCTTTATCAGACATTTTTTTCCATGATAAGATTGATTTTGTTGTTTGGCATCAAGCAAAAGTGTCGGGAAATGACTTCCAAAATGTCGGGGAACTGTCTTGAAAACTTGTGTCAGGGAACTGTCTTGTTGGGGAACTGTCTTGTTCCCCTGCTGGTAATTGTTTTCCATGACAGTTATGTGGCAAAGCAGCCAGTTTGATAAAGCTACTTATCCATGATTCACTGGGATATATTTGTCATGAGAATCTGAGACATACTACAGCTACTGTTGTCATTAATGACAAAATTATTGTGAGTATTAACTGTTTACTCTTTCCCAAACAACAAAATTTTGGCCTAGTCAAAGCAATGAAGGCATTTGCAGACAAACAACAAAATAAATTTGAATCAAAAATTGAAATTTGATTTGGAAAGGGTTGAAAACATTGTGGGAAAAGGAGAAAATGCTGGTTACCAGCATTTTCTCCTTTTCCCACAATGTTTTCAAAGGCTTTCTTTCTCAGGGTCGTCAAAAGTTGACATTGCGTGGTAAAGAGTTAAGACAGTCTAATTTTTTATTCTTCTTTCAGGATGAGAATGGCACAAATCGTCCAGTTTGTTCGTTCGTAAAACCTCTGAGAGCTGGGCGCCTGTTAGATACTGCGAGGGAGGCTGCAAGATTTGTCAGCTTGATCCACCAGGAGAGAGCCCCTACTTTAGGCGGTGGGGGACGAACAGAACAGTGGACAACAATGCATGCCTTTCTGTGCAGAAATAAAGGGGTGTGTGTTTAACTGATGTCATTACAAGACATTATTATGTTTTACTAACCTAGAGAAAGGGGATATTAATAAACATTTTGGAAAAAGGAGAAAATAAATGCAGTCACCATTTTCTCCATTGCCTACTATATGTTTTACATGTTTGAAGATGGAACTTATCATCTGGTTAGTTTGAGTCTATTGTTTTTTACACTTCAGTTGGAAAAAGTATAATTTTACTGTCTTGGTAAAGGCTGTGAGTATTAGTAAAAGTTGATTTACTAGTTTCCAAATTTCAGTCTGTACACCCTGCTGTAGACGTTTTCTAGAAGTGTAGGGGTAAACAGAACAATTGTCACAGGAACATACTCAGATTTGACCAGCAAATGAAGGGGCTATCATACTGGAAAAGTACAAATCTTGCCCTTTCCAACTGCTTATTCTCTTTTTTAACCCTTTCCCAAACAATCCCTGGTTTTTATGGGTCTGGAATTGTAGCCTTTTTGAAAACACTGTGGGAAAAGGAGAAAATGTAGGTAATTCCTTTTCCCACAATGTTTTCTACCCTATCATACATAGACAGAAATCATCTTTTCAGCAAGAGTTGAATTGTCGTCTGCAAATGCTTTCAATTTGGTCTAGTCCAAAAGTTTGTCGTTTGGGAAAGGGTTAAGATATCATTAACTCTTGACCACATAAGCAAAATGTAGACTTTTCAGAATTGTAAGGGTTTGCTGATGACAGTTATTACAACTGTGGCTCACATGATGTATTTGTCTTTGATAGGGTAGAAAACATTGTGAGAAAAGGAGAAAATGCTGGTTACCAGCATTTTCTCCTTTTCCCACAATGTTTTCTTAGGTGTAACCAGCATTTTCTCCTTTTCCCTTAATGTTTTCTGAGGCCTTCTGGCTCAGGGTTGTTGAAACCAGTGACTGTCTGGTGGAGGATTAACTTCCAAGAAGAGACAAATAATTTCTTATCAGTCAAGTTCGAAGTTCAATTTCCATAGATCTTCTGTTGTTGCTTGCTTATAGGATTGTGAAGACCATGCCATACTTCTGTGCAGTCTGTTATTGGGTTTTGGACTAGATGCCTACGTCTGTGTGGGCACAAAGAACAAAGGTGCTGTCCACGCCTGGGTAATGACAACTACCGTGGATGGGCTCGTGACTTTCTGGGAAAGCTTAAATGGACACAGGTACTGTTAGCTTTTTTTTTTAGTTATGGTAAATCTGCCATATGTGAAATCTATGGAGACTCAGAAAGATGTGCTGACTGTACAGATCAAAGATCAGACTGCATGTTTTTTACAATCTGATATGGATCTATGTGGTCTGCAAGAGTCACTGTTTTCAATATGGCACTGAAAGAGGTTAAAACCTTATTATATAGATATGTGGTTTGATTTATCTGTATCTATTTAGTTTTCAAGTTATTGCTGGAATGGACACAATCTGAAAAATATTGTAGCAACAGTTAATAAGTGCTGCCTGACAAAAAGGGAAAGATAGGTGAAAATAACGAGTGCCATAAGGCACAAGTTTTTTTCGTGGACCTTTCCCTTTTGAAGCAAACATTTCCACATATTAACCACAAGCTAATGAAAAAAATTATATATTATAATATTATTTCCTCTGATTATTTTGTAAACAAATGCCACTTTTAAAACTAGTGATCTCAAGTCAATGAACCAGATAACCGATATTTTCAAAAAAAGTAAGTTCCAGATTTTCGGCAGGAGGAAAATTTCTTTATCCATAACATTTCTAAAAATAGACACATTAAATATAATATTTATATATATTGCTGCACTTGTCAATAAACAGAAATAGATCATGAATGGTTGAGCCATGCTCTGTGAAAAGGAGGCTTAATGCATCTGCAAGAAGAATTGACACATGTAAGTCTGTGCAGGCCACACAGGCTGGCATGGGCCAAAACTACTTGCTATTTTAGTTGTCTGCATGTCAAAGGACCAGAATACCTTATGATTAAGATGTTTGTCAGACAAAGTGGATTTGGTGGATCCATAGTTGTGCTATGCAATGACTTGCTTGGTATAATGCAACACACAGATACATTCTACCCATTTGTTGTCTGAGCATGGAACATTGTAAATTCCATCTTTACAAGCCAAGGCTGATGATTCACTATGCTACTCTACCCTTGGCGGATCGAGCTTGATTTTTACATTCACCCGATACGCTTTTTCATTGGATGCACCTAGCTCTAGCTGCAACGAATGAAATCCCTCGTAGCACTTCACCTTTGATAAAAATAGAACAAGGTCGCTACCTTTTGGATAGAAGGTAAACATGGAAACCCACATGAATGTCTGCTTATCGCTTCATGTGTATTCGTAAGCGGTTTCTAAAATGATATTTCATTTGCTTTTAGAAATATGATGTAAAGGGGGGTAATAACCAGCATCCAATAGAGAGTGCATTGTAGTAATCTCAAGATCGGGCTCAATCAGCCAAGGTAGGATCCACATAGGGATCGTAAACTTGGCTAGCGAAGATGTGTAAATTCAGCCAAGAGGGATAACTCAGTGTGTTAGTTATGGCTCTTATAATCCATGGATTGTTAGGTTGGATACCCATACAGCTAAGCGGTCTTGAAGGATTCATGGTAACCATTACAATGGGTTATATTCTTCTCTTATCATTTAATATAGTTTGTAGGGGAAAGAAGCTAGGAGCTTGAAAAAGTGCTTTGCAAAGTAGTAGTTATTGGTTAATTCAACCCTCTACTCCATAAATCATTTCTATGGTATCTCTAATTGACCCTAAATAACAGCAAGGATGAAGCTGTTTCTTATGTGTATATGACACCTTTTTATAGTGTAGAAAAGATTGTGGCAAAAGGTGTAATTGCTCGTCACGAGCAATTTCACCTTTTGCCACAATGTTTTCCAAAGGCTCCTACAAGCAATGCATAGAAATGAGTATCTATGGAGTAAAGGGTTAAGACGCATATTTATGTTTACTTTTGCCGCCAAAGTAGATGAAGTGTAATTTTGTTTTAATATTTTTCAGATATATTCATGAGCCATTAGATCCAAACTTACCACCTCTGGACAAACAGCACAGACCTAAACACCCATATAAAACTATAGGCACAGTATTTAACCATCATTTATTTTATGCCAACAATCAGGTAATTATAAAAAATGTAGCTTTGGTAGATTTAGAGGATTTTAAAATTTGTTTGGAAAGTACATGAATATTGAATCATGAACCCTGAGAAAATTAACCTTTACAAACATTCTCATGTTTGAATGACTCTGAGGCTGGTAACCAGCGAGGTGACTTTTCCTCACAATATTTTCTAACAGTTCAAAGACAAATTCTATTATTATAGCATCATTTAATTTGTTGCCCAAATTCTTAGAGTTTTATGTGTAAAGTTTTGTTTTTGGTGCAGGGTTAACTGAAACAAACAGATAGTGGAATGTCTAGACAAGCAGGGTATTCCAGATACATGTATTCCCACCAATCAGGCGGAATTCAAATCTAATTCTGCAAATTTTAAAATTAACTATATGATTGGATGAGATATTGCTGGTTACAAGTATCTTGTCCTTGTTATCCCCTGCCCTCTCGGACAATGGCATTGGACAGAACTTCATGAAACTTTATGCAATAACTTACTACGCAGATATACTTTTTGGTTTTTTAAAACTTTTTTTATTCGATGCAAAATGACCGACTGGGAGAAATTTTGAGTTACTTGGTCACATAAATTTTTGAAAGGGTCTTTTTTGGCGGGGGATATCATTCTAACGAAATTTTTTGTTTTTTCTTTTTTATAATGTATGTTACTCTTTCAAATACTGACTCTACCATTACTGGCATTGTCATCAAATTCTATTCATTCGGCCAAGTTCAAAATTGTGTTGTTTTGAAAAGAATGTAATCGTCACTTTTACTTGTATTACAGCCAAGTGATTCTGTAGAAGTTTGTCGATTCAACTTAAAAGATGAAGCACTGTGGAAGTCCATGTCACAAGATGCTATACAGTCTATATGTGGAGGAAACAGCCCTGTGTGGCCATTATTTCCACCTCTCTGTGCATCAAGCCTTGATGCATCTTTGGCCAGCAATGACCTTGAACAACAACTGCGGATATTGACCATAGAGCATCGCAGGGTCAGTATAAACCCTTCATTCCTTTTGTGTCATGCTATTCTCTTTTCTCAGAATCTTTTCTCATATACAAGCAACTGTAACAGCAGATTGTACTACCATTTAACTCTTTACCAAACACCCAAAATTTGGAGGTGTTCAGAATGAAAGGAGTTGCAGACACAGTTTAACTCAATATCAAATGACAATATTATAGACTTGTCCAAATTGAAAGCATTTTCAGACGACAAAATAAAAGTGACTGAAAATTTGAAATTTGTGTTGTGAAGGGTAGAAAATATTGTGGGAAAAGGAGAAAATGCTGGTTACCAGCATTTTCTCCTTTTCCCACGTTTTCTAAAGGCTTCTTTCTCGGGCGTCAAAAGTAGGGATTGTGTGGTAATGGGTTAAACATGACTGAAATTATGAAATTTGGCTGTAAAGAAGAGTAGGTAACATTGTTGGCACAGTGGCGGCTACCAACATTTTCTCCTCTTCCTACAATGACTATCTAAGCTCTCTGGTTTTAATTACATATATAAATCAGAAACTGACAGACAAGATTTTTTGAGAGAAGAAGCATCATTTGCACTTAGTACAGATAACAGTCCCCAAAGGCAATGTCACTTTTTGACTGGTCGCCTCTGGGTCGTCTCAGACAATCAAGACAAAACCAGTTGAAAGTTCTGCACAGATTTTGTGCGCAAGTTTGAACTCCCATAATGTCGCAAATAGAACACAAAACTATGATTTAAACATACCTGTTGCTTGCGTATTCAATATTCCTTCGTTTGAAATACAAATATTTTCAAGGCTGATCGTGAGAAAACACCATGCATGTCATCAGTTGCTCGAGTTGTTTATGTTCCCTAAAACATACAAAATGGCAGCGACGTATGATATATTTCGTCTGTGCTTGTTTCCGAGATAAGCTTGTTATTAACGACTTCTATAAGCTCTTTAAGTAATTAATGGTTTAACAATTTGTTCTTGGTCATGTTTATTACTAAAAGTTATTTGCATTTCACTGCAATACAGATAAAACTGACGAAACCTAAAGTCAATATAGCGCTCAATATTTGCTACTGGAAAATTTACGATAGACTTGAGATGGTACGGTGTACAGTAAATATCCAAATATGAAAAAGATCACCGGAACGACTCATTATTATACCCCCACAAAGTTTGTGGAGGGTATACTGGAATCAGCCTGTCGGTAGGTCGCTAATCGGTCTGGCGGTCTGTCCGCAAAATCTTGTCTGGACAGCTCCTCCTACGGTTTCAATCCAATTCACTTGATACTTGGCAGAAGTGTTCATTAGGAGCTGTAGATGTGCAAGACACATATTTTGTGAAAATTCCACGAAGAATTACTAAGTTATTGCCCCTGATTTGACTTAAAAATGCTTGTCCGGACAACTCCTCCTACAGTTTCAATCCAATTCTCTTGATACTTGGCAGAAGTGCTCATTAGGAGCTGTAGATGTGCAAGACACACATTTTGTGAAAATTCCATGAAGAATTACAGAGTTATTGCCCCTGATTTGACTTAAAAATGCTTATCCGGACAACTCCTCCTACAGTTTCTGTCTGATTCACTTTAAACTTGGCAGAAGTGTTCATTAGGAGTTGTAGATGTGCAAGACACAATTTTTGTGAAAATTCTATGAAGAATTAATGAGTTATTGCCTCTGTGACATGAAATATAGAGAAGGGGGTATTTATCTGTCTGTTATCACCTTTAGTGATAGTTATTCTAGTTGAGACTACATTTGCACTTTTCAAGACAAAATGGCTGGTTTTTACCTCTTTCCAAAACCAAAAAAATTTTGGAGTGGATTAAATTCAAAGCATTTGCAGACAACAAATGAAATCTTGTTAATATGATGATTTTTGACTTTGACAGGGTAGAAAATATTGTGGGAAAAGGAGAAAATGCTGGTCACTAGCATTTTCTCCTTTTCCCACAATGTTTTCTATAGGCTTCTTTCCCAGGGTAGTTAAATGTGGGGATTGTGTTGTAGAGAGTTAATTTAGAACCTCAGTCAATCGAAAGTTTTCACTTGATACCAAACAAAGAGCATTTTCAAAAGACCAATTTGTATGAGGTATAATTGATGGGATTTGTAAAATACACACCCCCTTCATTTTAATTAGTTTAAACATATTTTATTGCCAAGTTACGTTACAAGAATAAAATTTACAACACAGAACAATAATATACATAATCAAAGGACAAGGCAAAAGGGTCTGACCACAAGTTCTCTCAACTTAGATTCGGTCATTCCCTTTATGAAATTACATTTTTGTTAGAGTTGCCCATTTTTACTTTTGGCTTTCTAATACTGCACTAAGTTTTCATTTCATTTTTGACGACAATTTAGTTGAGGGAGATTGATGGACGCTTTTCATCTTTTTTTGTGTGCAGGACCTAGGTATGAACACAGTGTGGGATGACCAACTGAGTTATCTTCTCACTCCATCCTTAGCAGCATATGAGACAGAGAGAGTGACAGGTAACATTGGCTAACCCTTGTTAGAGAACAAAATCTTAGACTTGTCTAAATAGCATTTGCAGACAACTAGATAAAAGATGCTACATGTAGGTGAATTTGTCTTTAAAACGCTAATGGTTTAAAACTTTCTTGTAAAAGAGGCAAATGCTGGTAATCAGCATTTTCTTCTTACATCACTGTTTTTCAAAAGCAGGTGTCTGTTTTTCAGTCACTCAGGCAGTTGTATCAATGTGTTATTATTTTTTCTGTTCATTTTGATTGGTTAGGAAAGCAGCAAACTGCCCTTGCTGTTTGAAAACAAAGAGGTAAAAAGAAATACCGGTATTGCCTTTTACAAACAAATGGTCAGTTACTGTCACTGTTTTTTGAAGACTATGTCAAAATTTCCTTTACTTTAAATATTCCAGGTTTCCTCAGATCAGAAATAAGGCTATGTAACCTAATAATTTAACCCTTTACCAAACAATCCCTGGTTTTTAACGACCCCGAGATAGACACCTTTTGAAAACATTGTGGAAAAAGGAGAAAATGCTGGTAACCAGCATTTTCTCCTTTTCCCCCAATGTTTTCCACCCAGCTGGAAACACATTTCTCTTTTTGAGTTATGCTTATTTTGACATCTGCAAGTGCTTTCAATTTCGACCAGTCCTAAATTTTGTTGTTTGGTAAAGGGTTAATTGTATTTCCAGGATTAACAGCAGGCAATGAAGAGTTTCAAGACTCTATAAAACATGCAGTGCCAGATGGACACACATTTAAAGGCTATCCGATTCAGTTTTCCCACAGAAATGCAAGGAAAGCCTTCGCTACATGTTTAAGGTAAAGAAATGAGCTCAGTATAAGCAATAGGTCCTTTAGCAACTTTTCTTTCCAAGTTCTTCGAAAAAAATGATCCAGGCCTTTTTGATATTTTTCCATTTTTGCCATTATACTATTTAGAGGTCTTAGAGAGAAATTGCCTATTAAATGTACTACCAACGTAAATGCGGGAATAAGATCATGGTTGTGGTATAGGCAATCATAGAAGAGATTATAGTCAGTCTTGCTCCTTTTTGCGGTTTAATTCATTACTAAACGACAAAATTTTAGACTGGTCGAAATCAAAAGCACTTCCAGATGACAGAACAAATGTAACTCAACAATTGAAATTAGTTTCCAGCAGGGTCGGAAACATTGTGGGAAAAGGAGAAAATGCTGGTTACCAGCATTTTCTCCTTTTCCCACAATGTTTTCAAAAGGCTTCTATCTCAGGGTCGTAAAAATCAGGTATTGTTTGGTAAAGAGTTAATAAAGTTTATGTTTATTCTCGTTATTGTTCAGCAAAGGGCTGTCTCAGTCTGGTAGATCAGCCAATGGCTGATAGGATTGATGTGCAAAGCATTGCTGAATTATATTTAGAATGCATAAATAGCTGCACTGGCCAAGAGATAAACTAATGTTGAAAACAGCAAAACCATTTAAAGCACCATGGCCAAAACACAAGCTTTTGTGCAATGTACAGAATAAGATCAGACTGTTTAGATGGAGCAGACTGATCTTGGATCTATGCCAACTGCCTTATTAGATGAAAATCTTTACAAGTCTCATTCAGCTATGTGTTCAGCTATGGAAAGAGATTAGGTTTATATATAGTTGTTAATACAAAACCATCTGATATTGCTTTTGATTCTCTTTTCAGGTCTCCAGTTTGTGAAGAAATAATTCAGTGTCGGGGTGATCATGTGAGATTAGCTGTGCGTGTCAGGATATATCCATATCCAGAATCTTCTTGTGCTACATGGATTATGTTTGCTTGCAAATATAAGTCTGTGGTTTAATGAACTAGGTTCTCCTTTATGCTGTATAAAGTCCCAACAGTCATGCACTATGTGATATGTACAAATTTTGTGTAGATAAATTTGATTGATAATAGGTATAGTTTTTCCTAGAATATGACTAGAGCAACAGTTTACTAGTTCATTTGCTAGAAAATCTTGAATATTGATAAAGTTACACAAAGCCCCAAAGTGTGTCAAGGGAAAAAGGCAGGTTAACTTTTTACCAGACTGTAAAATTAGACTTGCCCAAACTCAGAGTATTCACAGACAACACATTAACCCTTTCCCAAATGCCAAATTTTAGACTGTTCCAAACTCAAAGTGTTTGCAGATGACAATTTTGAATTTGATGAAAATGGCAGAAAGTTTTCAATAGGCTAGAAAACACTGTGGGAAAAGGAGAAATTGCTCGTTACGAGCAATTTCTCCTTTTCCCACAGTAGTTTCTAAAGACTTGTACTGCAGACACGTAAAAACCAGGGCTTGTTTGGGAAAGAATTAAACATATGATTCAAAGGATGACATTATCTTCGGAAGGTAGAAAATACTCTAGGAAAAGAGAAAATACTGGTTACAAGCTTTCTTACTTTTCCCCCCAGTGTATTCAGAAAGCGTTTTACTCTTAGTTGTTTAAATCTTTGGATTGTTTGGTAAAAATTTTACCCTTCTCCAAACAAATTATTGTAGGCTTTCTGAAATTAAATTCGGCATTAACTGTTTACCAAATGGCAAAATTTTAGATTGGTCCAAATTGAAAGCATTTGCAGATGACAAATGTGACTAAAGGATTTAAATTTCATTTAGGAAAGGAAAAAAACATTGTGGGATAAGGAGAAAATGCTGGTTACCAGCATTTTGTCCTTTTCCCACAATGTTTTCAAAAGGCTTCTTTCATAGAGGTGTTAAAAGTCAGGACTGTGTGGTAAGGGTTAACTATAATTCTGAAATAGTACCAATTGACTTTAGTTCTCTAAAAGACTATAAAACGTTACTGGTGAAAAAGAAATAGCCGTTCCATGTTTGCAAGAGGTTTTCCGCTGAGGAAATGTAAAACCACTGAAATCTTTGGTACAGGGTTGACCAGAATTCTTATATCATTAAAGAAAACAGTGTAGCTGCAGGTCTGATTACACTATTTTCTCAAGATCGATGTAAGCAAATGCTGTGAATTTACTCTTTACCAAATGATTCCATGGCTTTATAACCTATAGAATGAATCCTGGGTCTGTATTCACCAACCATTCATAAGAACGTTCTTTGTCTTACTCTTCAAGATTTTCTGACAGTGAAAGTAACAGAACTTCTGATTGGCTAAACCAATTGGTTTAGCCAATCAGAAGTTCTGTTACTTTCACTCTGACCAAATTCTGAAGAATAATACTAGGAATGTTCTTGAGAATGGTTGGTGAATACGGACCCTGATATTCTTTGGGGCAAGGAGTAAATACATGTACTTTGTTCTTCACAGCCCAGATAGGATGCTTAGTGGTTAGTGTATCAGACTTTTGATCTGATGGTGATGTGTTCAATACCTGTTTAACCCTTTCCCAAACAGCAAATTTTGGACCATACCAAACTGAAAACATTCTGCAGATGACAACGTAACAGTTGCTAAACAGATGATTTTTCTATATGATAGGGTAGAAAACATTGTGGGAAAAGGAGAAAATGCTGGTTACCAGCATTTTCTCTTTTTCCCACAATGTTTTCAAAAGGCTACTATTCTAAACCCATAAAAACCAGGGATTGTTTGGGAAAGGGTTAAGGCAAACATTCTTTTCACCTATTGTTTGCATCTCACTGAGTATGTGAGAAAAGTAGACGGTGCTGTAGAAGGAAATTTGTGTCTGTACTGGTGTGAGAAAGCTAGGAAACACATGTGCAGGTGCCCTGACCACTGTTGTGTGACCTAAGCTGTTAGACGCCGTTAAATTTCCATACAAACTAACACTTTTTTCACAAGAATTTCTGCACTTTTACAAAAATATCTTGATATTTGAGTCACATTTCATTGTAAACTGCAAATGCTTTCAGTATAGACTTTTTTAAACTTTTGCCATCAGAGGTAACCTTGTGTCAGGAAACTACAGTCTGAAAACATCTATTATCATCTATTTGACCCAATACCACACAATCCCAATTTTTGACAACCCTGAGAATGAAGCCTTTAGAAAAAATTGTGGGAAAAGGAGAAAATGCTGGTAACCAGCATTTTCTCCTTTTTCCACGTTTTCTACCCTTCACAAAACAAATTTCGAATTTTCAGTCACTTTTATTTTACTGTCTGCAAATGCTTTCGTTTTGGACAAACCTAAAATATTGTCATGTGGTAAAGAGTTAAAAGAAAAGACAGAAAAATATTGTTGGAAATACAAAATACTGGTTACCAGCATTTTTTCCCACCAACATTGTTTTTTGCCATTTGAAAGACAAATACTTGAGCCTCAAGCTTTTTTTTTTACTTTGAATGCCTCCCAATGTGGATAAATCTAAAATTTTGTTTTCTCTTTGAAGGAGTTGATGTGTATTTAGTATGTTAAAATTCAGTAAGGAATTGGAAGCAGTGAAACATAACTCTTCATAAAGTTTAGTATGACTGAATAGATGCTACTGTACAGAAGACTTTTTCAAGATACTGTAAGATGTTTTATCACAAATATTTTCTGATTAAAGATTTTTTATTATTTTTTACTTTTCCATTGTTGGTTGTGTCTGTAACCATGGACCTCATGTTACTGGTATTCAGGGGGGGTTGCCCTGTATGTTAACCCTTTACCCCATAAGGCATTTCTATTGTATCTCTAATTGACCCTAAATAACAGCAAGGATGAAGCCATTTCTTATGGGTGTATGACACCTTTTGATAGTGTAGAAAACATCGTGGCAAAAGGTGAAATTGCTCGTCACGAGCAATTTCACCTTTTGCCATATGTTTTCCAAAGGCTCTTACATGCGTAGAAATGAGTATCTATGGAGTAAAGGGTTAATTCATTACCACACGAGAAAAATTTAGACTGGTCCAAATTGAAAGCATTTGCAGACGACAAAATGAAGGTGACTGAAAAATTGAAATTTGTTCTGGAAAGGGTAAAAGGGTAAAAGGTTACCAGCATTTTCTCCTTTTCCCACAGTGTTTTCTAAAGGTTTCTTTCTCAGGGGACTTCAAAAGTAGGGATTGTGTGGTAATGGGTTAAAGTCACAAATGTAGGCCTCATGATCTGAAGGCTATTGGTTCAAGCCTTATGGGAAGCATTGGTTTTTTTTCGTGGTAGATTCCTTTGGCAAGACACCTCAGAGCCCAAGCCTAGCACTCGTAAAACTCTGAACTACATATATGAGCTGCATTCTGTGAAAAGGAGGAGGCTTAATACATCTGCAAAAAGTATAGACCAAGATCAGCCTGCACAGTCCACACAGGCTGACCTGGGCTGAATTTTTTCGCAAATGGTTACGTTCTTGCATGTTAAAGGACAATTCTAGCACTTGGTTCTGTCATTTCTTACAGAAAATATTTTATCACATAACCTCCCTTGTTTTCAGTGTAATATACCCATTACGAATTTTCTTATCTTATACACGTTTGATATACATTAATTTTGTGTGACGTCATTTTTGACATCATTTTGTACACATTTCATACAAGTAAATGGGTCTCATGGAAAATACCGCAGGTGCATTTATGAATGTTTTTGCATCATCTGATCTATATTTTGTGAAATATCTTTATGTGATAAAAAGAATCTGACATTTGTGGGCATTTGAGGTAAGATTTTATTAAACTTGTCAAGGAAAATGTTATTAAGCTCGCCAAAGGCTTGCTTAATGACATTTCCCTAGACTCATTTAACTCATTACCACACGACAAAATTTTAGACTGGTCCAAATTGAAAGCATCTGCAGACAACAAAATAAAGGTGACTGAAAAATCGAAATTTGTTCTGGGAAGGGTAGAAAACACTGTGGGAAAAGGAGAAAATGCTGGTTACCAGCATTTTCTCCGTTTCCCACAGAGTTTTCAAAAGGCTTCTTTCTCGGGGGTGTCAAAAGTAGGGATTGTGTGGTAATGGGTTAATAAAATCTTATCTTAAAAGCCCACTCATGTCAGATCCTATATATCTTAATGGTTTCATGTGATGGCTTGCTTGGTGACATGTGTCGCAGAGACACACTATGACGGCTCTTGCCAAAGCATGACTCGTATATGATTGAACAGATGAGAGCTGTCACAGTTAAGTAACTATAACAATGTTGAAAGCAAGTAAAACACGATTCAATCAATCAGTCATTATATTCAGGTATTTTCTGATGCATCTGGGTATTTTTATACCCCCGCAAAACGAATGTTTTCGGAGGTATACTGGAATCAGCCTGTCTGTCCGTGTGTCCGTCCGTTCGTGTGTCCGTCTGTGTACAAAATACTATCAAAGCGCTGGCGGGGGTATAAAGTCACATTTAGTGACAGCTCTAGTTAATGCATTTGCTCTTAAACTCTGAACAAACAGTCCAGCACTAACCTTGATGGAAGACTTCCCAAAACATTATGGGAAAAGGAAAAAATGTTGATAGCCATGATGTTACCTAGAAGGACATATCTCATAATTCGAGACAATTGTAATTTGTTGTTAAATACTATCAATTTGGAAAATCCTAAAATGTTATCATCCAGTATAGTTAACCCTTTAACACAACAACTACAATGTTTAGCGACGAAACAAGAAGGCTTAAAAACATTGTTGAAAAAGGAGAAAATGCTTGTAACCAGTATTTTCTGCATTTCCCACCATCTTTTCTACCATATCAAAGACAGATATCAGCATTTGAGGTACATGTTCATTTCACTTGCCATCTGGAATTACTTTCAGGTCATTATGTCTCCCTCTGTGTCCGTCCGTCACAAATCATGCAAAAACTTTCTAAGGTATTTTTATAAAAATTCACACATCTGTAAAGCACCATAAGACAAAGTGTCATGCACAAGAAACATAATTCTGGCTTGTATATTTTTCGAGTTATTTCCTTTTTGCTTATTTTCCGTACTCATGTTTTACTTGCAATTTCATGTCCACAATAGAAATCTGGGAGAAAATGTTATTAACTTTATCGTGAATTAATAATCCCTCTGGGTGGGGGGTGTGTGGATACATCTGATATTTTTTTGTTGTAGAAAAACAAGTTCTAGTCTTTGATAGGGCCAAAACATTGTGGAAATTGGAGAAAATGCTGGTTACCAGCATTTTCTCCTATTCCCACAATGTTTTCAAGTCATCTATTGTAAGGGTCGTTACAACTCAGGATTGTGTGGCAGAGCCGAGTCACACTTCAGGCAGTAAGGTATCATGATAGCATCCTCTTTTTGGTCTTTGTGCACAGGTAAGCTAACATGTCCAAAATAATATAACACACACATGTAGGTATTTTTGACATATTCTAGTTTTTAATCAATAATGAACATAGTTTAACGCAATTTAAATTACTACACTATAGAAATTTTTCAAACTTCACATTGCCACTGGACATTCAAAGAACAGAACTTACAATGAACAAGATGAATTACAGAACAAAATACAAGAGCTTTGAGACCCTTTACCACACAATCCAGATTTTTAACAACCCTCAGAAAGAAACCACTTAAAAAAAATTGTGAAAAAAGAAAAAAAAGTTGGTGACCAGCATTTTCTTCTTTTTCCACTATGTTTATAATCCTACAAAAGAGAAAATCCAAAAGTTGAGCCACATTTAAATTGTCTGCTAATCCTTTCAATTTGGACAAGTAAACTTTTGTGGTTTGGTCAAGAATTATAAAGCAGGCGTTTATTAGAGACACCAAAACAAAAAAATGTTTTCCATTTTAAGAAATCAGCCATGTTTTGTGAAAGGGGTCATATTGCATCTGTGAAAAGTATCGACCCAGGTCAGCCTACCCAGTAGCTGCAGGCTGACACTGGCCACAACACTTTTGCTATTCATCAATTTTCTACATGTCAAAGGACTAGTCTACCTCATGATTCAGTCTTGCTATACAAAATGGATTTTTATGGATCCATAATAATATCATAACTTGCTTGGTACAATGTATCACAGAGATGCATTAACCCTTTACTCCATAGATACTCATTTCTAAGCATTGCTTGTAGGAGCCTTCGGAAAACATTGTGGCAAAAGGTGAAATTGCTCATCTAGAGCAATTTCACCTTTTGCCACAATGTTTTCTACATGATCAAAAGGTGTCATATACACATAAGAAATGGCTTCATCCTTGCTGTTATTTACAGTCAATTAGAGATACCATAGGAATACCTTATGGGGTAAAGGGTTAAGCCCACTTTTGCCAAAGCATGGCTCAAATTTATTTCTCCTCCATAACAGGCTTTAGAATTCAGTGGACGAATGGTAACAAGAAAATATGATTCACACGGAAGCAACTGCTAATAACTAAGCAATTCTTCCATGTTTCAGTTTTCTTATAACTGTTTACCTGACCTCAAAATTTAAGTCTTTACCGAACAACACAATTTTGGACACATCCAAATTGAACAAATTAGCATACTACAGAGTAAAAATGCCTCTAATGATAAAGTACTATTTGTTAGCATAGAAAAATAATTTTGGGAAAAGGAGGAAATGCTAGTTACCAGCATTTTCTCCTTTTCCAACAATGTTCTCAAAAGGCTTCCTTCTAAGGGTCTTAAACCCTTACCCCATAAGGCATTTCTATGGTATCTCTAATTGACCCCAAATAACATCAAGGATGAAGCCGTTTCTTATGTGTATATGACACCTTTTGATAGTGTAGAAAACATTTTGGCAAAAGGTGAAATTGCTCATCATGAGCAATTTCGCCTTTTGCCACAACGTTTACCAATGGCTCCTACAAGCAATGCGTAGAAATGAGTATGGAGTAAAGGGTTAAAGAACGAATTGTTTGGTAAAGGGTTGAAACTCGTCCAAATTGAAGACAACAAATAAAACATTGCTCATATAATGTGATACGTCTTGGAAAAAGGGGAAAAACCGCTTGTTAACAGAATTTTTTCCGTTTCCCGCAATGTTTCCAAAAGCTTCCTACCTCAGGGTTGTCTAAACAAGATATTGTTTGATAAAGAGTTACAATGTACAGACATTCCTCTATCTGGCCTTCAACATGACAAAAGGGGGCAATTGAACATTTCCGTACAGCGTCGTCTCGATAAGCCTGTGTGGTCTGCATCGGCTAATCTGAAACAACACTTTCTATTTTTATGGAATTATCTGTTTTGCAGAAGTCTACAGTAGCACAAAATCTATTGTAGTCCTAAAGTGCCTTCTCAGATCAGCTTGTGCTGACTGCACAGACCGATCTGAGATGACATTCAACTCTTTTTACCAAACGACAAAATTTTAGACAAGTCTAAATTGAAAGCACTTGCACATGACAAATCAAATGTAATTTTAAATAGAAATTTGTTTCCAGCAGGGTAGAAAACATAGTGGGAAAAGAAGAAAATGCTGGGTACCAGCATTTTCTTCTTTCTCACAATGTTTTCAAAAGGTTTTTATGTCAGGATCATTAAAAATTGGAATTATGTGGTAAAGAGTGAACGCAAATGTCCAAATGCATCTTTTTACGTGTTGTAAGCCATAAAAGGGTTAAGTTTATTAATAAATAAACAAAGTCACTGCAGGACTGCCTAACTTTATGGAAAAAAACTAACCAGCTAAAACATCTCACAAAATCAAACAGTTGAGAAAAATCTAGCAAAGCTAAATATCACTTTTCAACTAATATTCATCCAAGAAATTATGAGGTCATAATATTGATAAAATCCGTACATGACCGCCCGCAGTCATTATAACAAAAAAAATCTAAAAAAGTGTGGGGTTGTATTATAAACGTAAAGACAAAATGTCTTGTTTAACTCTTTACTGAACGACAAAATTATAGACTCGTCCAAATTGTAAACATTTTGCAGATGACAAAGAAATTGTGGCTGAAAAATTGAAATTCAGTTTGGTAAGGGTTGAAAACATTGTGGTAAAAGGAGAAAATGCTGCTTATTGCCCTTTTCCCAAAATGTTTTCAAAAGGCATCTTTCTCAGGGTCATTAAAAGTCAGGATTGTGTGGTAAAGAGTTAACCCTTTACCACATAATTCCGACTTTTAACAACCCTATGGTAACCAGCATTTTCTCCGTTTCACACAACGTTTTCTTCCCTTCCTAAAGCAAATTTCAATTCTGTAGTCACATTTATTTTGTCGTTTGCAAATGCTTTCAAATTGGACCAGTCTAATATTTTGTCGTTTGGTAAAGAGTTAAAGTGGAAAAAATCTAATTTTAAAAAAAGCTCTCAAAATATTCTGGTATGGAACTGAAATACAAGGCAACAGTTTACTGTCTTTTATATAGAGGTGTTTTCCAATGCCTATCAGTTTTACTCATTACTACATATGCTTACTTCCCAATTCTAGTGATTGTGGCATAATGGTAAAATATGCATTGATCATATACCAACAGTCTCAATTTTTCACCATCCTAGGGCAGGAAGACTCTGAAATACACTGAAGGTAACCTTCCCTATATGTTTTTTTTTTTTTCGGTAAAAGTCTGTAAATTTATGAGGGCAAATAGCCTACTACATGTAAGACAGACACTAAGAATTTTGAAAAGAAGCCACATTGTAAATGATATAGTTAGATATTCAACTGCAAGTGAAGAAGGCAAATCTATACAAAAATGATGAAATGTCTTCATCTTTTTGGAAAATATTGTTCCAGAAATGAGGCATTGTACAATCAACCCTTTACCACACAATCCCCACTTTTAACACCTCTGTGAAAGAAGCCTTTTGAAAACATTGTGGGAAAAAGGAGAAAATGGTGGTTACAAGCATTTTCTCCTTTTCCCACAGTGTTTTTAGTTATCAGCATTTTCTCCTTTTCCCACAATGTTTTTATCCCCTTAACTCTTTACCACACAATCCCGACTTTTAACGACCCTGAGAAGGAAAGCTTTTGAAAACATTGTGGGAAAAGGAGAAAATGCTGGTAACCAGCATTTTCTCCTTTTCCCACAATGTTTTCTACCCAGCTGGAAACAAATTTCAATTTTTGAGTTTTTTTTTTTTTTTTGTCGTCTGCAAATGCTTTCAATTTGAACCAGTCTAAAATTTTTTCGTTTGGTAAAGGGTTAAGTCACATTTATTTTGTTGAACCAGTCTAAAATGTTGTTGTTTGGTAAAGCGTTATCACTAGTCCCATAGCTACACAATTTTTTCCCACATATAATAAACTTCAGGAATGTAAAGAAGTTGCATTTGTCTAGTAATGAGTAATCACTGCTGTAAAAGATTTCTGGCTATAACTTTTTATTTATCTGTGCAGCAACCTCAAATTAAGTGGCCAGCTAGTCTTACATCTAATAATTCAGTTTCCAAGATTGAAAAAGAAACATAAAGTTCCCTGTATTACCATAGCAAGCATCTGTGTTTACTCCTTTGCAATGGTCTAAATATAGACTTGCCAAAATTATCAGCATTTTCAGAAGACAAATGACACCCTCAACCTGATTTTTTTTTTCAAAGGGTAAAACAATTGTTTGGCATGGAGAAAATGCCGGTTACCAGCATTCTCCTTTTTCTGCAATGTTTTAAAAAGGCTTCTATCTGAAGGTTGAAAATCACAGACTGTGTTGTAAAGGGTTAACTTCTCACAAGACGACATAATTTTAGATTTGAACTTACAGTGAAATTATGTTTGCAAAAGCGTTCAGTTTAGACAAGGTCTGAACTCATTTGGTAAAAGGTTTATACAGAATTCACTAAACTTACAATTTACCTAATCCTGAGCATTCCCTAGTTGTAAGCTGATTAAATCTAATTGTATTGTTTTAGTAACATAAGAAGAACAACTCAAGAGAGAATATTTTGGCACAAACAAGGGACATTTACCAACTATTACAATATGATAGTAATTGAAAAAGGCTCGTGTATGTGTGTAAGAGCCCATATCCTGAACTTTACAAAGATTCCTGCGTAGAAAGGGCTATAATAAACAAAATTTTCATAGTAACAAAATAAAATATAAAATATTTCAAGCGAAGCTCTGTGAAAAGTGGGACTGAATGCAGCTTGAAAAATTATCAACCTGGAGCCTGTATTCACCCACCATTCTTGAGAATATTATTAGGACCAGTTTACTTCATGATTTAGTCAGCTGTTATACAAAAAGGATTTTATGGATCAATATACTGTGATAATCTGCTTTGTATCAAGTATCACACAGATACATTAAATCCCCTTTCTACAGAGCAAGGGTGATTTTTATCTTGATATTTCACTAACTGGGTGTCCTCAAGTAGTTACTACAGTAAAACACTTTGGGATCCAAGCTTCAATTAGCTATTATATTTTCCTCACTCAGAAGCAATCCAGGCTTATTGCAAACAAATCTATATACCTATGTTCGTAATACAGAGGTACATCCAATGTTATAAAGGCCCTGAGGAAAAAGTTATTAAAAACATTGTGATTAAAGGAGAAATTGCTTGTGTCCAGACAAACTTTAACTATGGGTTAACCCATTACCACACAATCCCTAATTTTAACGACCCTGAGAAAGAAGCCTTTAGAAAACAATGTGGAAAAAGGAGAAAATGCTGGTACCCAGCATTTTCTCCTTTTCCCACAATATTTTCTACCCTTCACAAAACAAATTTCAAATTTTCAGTCACTATTGTCATCTGAAAATGCTTTTGATTTGGGCAGACCTAAAATTCTGTCGTTTGGTACAGAGTTAACTCTTTACCACACAATGAAATTTTGGACATGTCTGAATTCAAAGCATTTGCAGACAGCTGAAATAACGATATTTGTCCTTGATAGGGTAGAAAACATTGAAGGAAAGGAGAAAATGCTTGTTACCCTTATCTTTAAAAGTTGGTTTTGTGCGGTAAAGGGTTAACCCATTACTATACAATCCCGAGTTTAAACAACCCTAGGGATCAAGGCTTTCACCACAAAACCTTGACTTGTAGATCCTCTGGAAGAAGACTCTGACAAACTTTGTGTGAAAAGAAGAAAATGTTGGTAACCAGCATTTTCTCCTTCTCTGACATTAATTTCTACTCTTTCACAGGCAACATGGACCTTTTGAGCCACATTTATCTTACTTGAATTCAGACAGGTCTAAACTGCTAAATCAACAAGACAATTATTTTGTGGCCTGGTTAACCCTTTACCAAAGGACAAAAATAATTTTAAGACTGGTCCAAGTTGAAAACACTTGCAGGCGACAAAATAAACGCGACTCAAAAATTGAAATTTGTTTCCAGCAGGGTAGAAAACATTGCGGGAAAATGAGAAAATGCTGGTTACCAGCATTTTCTCCTTTTTCCACAATGTTTTCAAAGGGCTTCTATCTCAGGATCATAAAAACCAGGGATTTTTTGGTAAAAGGTTAAGGCTTAGATAATGAAGTCACACAGAAGAAGTGAGTTTTGTTACATGATGGAGAATCATCCATGGATCAATGTCCCCATTTATCACAATGTTTGGTGGAATTCTTTCAAAAAGTGTTGATTTTAATATCCATGCGGAAATGAGGTTTTAGAAGGTGTTCAATGAATAAATTCAATAATTATCTCCAGAAAAAAAAATATACAACAACGGCTCAAGTTACCAATGGCAGTCCATGCGAGTTCTTGCTGCAAAAATCTTTTAGATTTGTCCATATTTACAGTACTTTCAGAGGAAAAATCTATAACTGCCCACATACTAGTACATGTTATTGGATTTGTTTTTTGAAATGTAGGAAAAATGCTGAAAAGGTCAAAATGTTACCTTTCAGCATGTACCTTCATTTCTTACAATCTTTTCATTAGAGTCGAGTAGTCTCCACAATGGTTATAAAATATGGCATTTTCCAGTTACAAAGTAAATGTGTTAACTCTTTACCACAAGACAAGATTTTAGACTGGTTCAAATTGAAAGCATTTGCAGACGACAAAATAAAGGCCACTGAAAAATTAAAATTTGTTCTGGGAAGGGCAGAAAACACTGTAGGAAAAGGAGAAAATGCTGTTTACCAGCATTTTCTCCTTTTCCTACAGTGTTTTCAAAAGGCTTCTTTCTCAGGGTTGTCAAAAGTAGGGATTGTGTGATAATGAGTTAAATGGTCTATTGACTATATGCAGTTATCTGTCTTATAGATATGGAAGTTCTATAGAATGTTTGCTATTGGTATAAATAAAAAAAAAAGTTATGTAATTCATATAGATTTTGTTCCAACATTCATCAAGCCAATGAAATTTTACTTTATGTTTTGTTACCAGTCCGATTAATCCAGATGTAAATTATACATATGAATTGAACACAAATTACAAAAGAAAAAGTTCGTAGCTACACATTAAAGCACTGAACACAACATTTCATCAACTAATATCATTCAAAAAATGAGAGAAGAGGCACTGACTTATATACAACTAGTATGGTTAAATCCTTGTTAACAGACACTTGTACTGCACAGCCACCTGCTTTTGGCAACCAGTGTCTGTGTTCAACACAATGATTGAAATATGTTTAACCCATTACCACTCAATCCCTACTTTTGACGCCCCTGAGAAAGAAGCCTTTTGAAAACACTGTGGGAAAAGGAGAAAATGCTGGTAACCAGCATTTTCTCCTTTTCCCACAGTGTTTTCTACCCTTTCCAGAACAAATGTCTATTTTTCACTCACCTTTATTTTTTCGTCTGCAAATGCTTTCAAATTGGACCAGTCTAAAATTTTCTCGTGTGGTAATGAGTTAACAGACATATGCCATCTTTTACATGGGTCATATCTGGTTTGTTGTCAACAATTGCACTCAGGAAAAGTCTGAAAGTTTCTTGTTTGGTACAGAGTTTAGAAGTCAGCTTTGTTAACCCTTTACCCCATAAGGCATTCCTATGGTATCTCTAATTGACACTTAAGAACAGCAAGGATGAAGCCATTTCTTATGTGTATATGGTACCTTTTGATAGCATAGAAAACATTGTGACAAAAGGTGAAATTGCTCATCACGAGCAATTTCACCTTTTGCCACAATGTTTTCCAAAGGCTCCTACAAGCAATGCGTAGAATGAGTATCTATGGAGTAAAGGGTTAGGTTTTCACAGTGGGCTGTATAATACATGTTGAACTGAATCATTTATTACTGGATATGTACACTAGAAACAATTTACATAATAATCAATGATTGACCGTTGTGCAACAATATGAAACAGCATTATTCCAGATTGAAAACTAAAGGCAAAGCTTAGATTTATCTCAAAACATGTCGGAGTCAAGAATTGGTCACCCATCGTGATGATAATCCATTTCAAGTTTCAGTGTTGTCTGGAAAAAGGTTTAAGCTAAATTTTATAAAGGTGCACATCTGAAAATATTTTTTATCTTCAAACCAAAAATTTTGGTATATTTTCATAAACTAATCTTTATAACATATCTAATTAATTTGACATTTAGAAAGTAAAGCAATTTCGAATTCGCTAAACCACACTGGCTAAACCATTTCATACAACCAAAACAATTTAGCCACTCAGAAATTGCATTCCTTCAAATCAAGAAAACCCTTATTAAAAATAAAATGCAACTGAGATTGATTAATGCCATCCCCAGGCATTACTTTTAGTTTCATCTGGGCCATTTTTTTTTTTTTTTTGTGAGAAGTCAATTGATGCAAGTATAAAAACATATAAAGAAACCAACACACCAGCTTACCTCTGAACTTTGCGTTAATGTGGGGTAAAACTAATTGACAAAATTGTTTGGAACACAGCATTATAAAGTGCAATCTCTGAAAAATATCATTACAATCTATACCCTTAAATTCGCTCTTCAGCATCTAAGAAATTTTCTGATAAAGTTCATTTCATATTTAGATTTATAAAGATCTATATACATTAAGTACTCTGTATAATACACTATACACTGAAAAAGGCAATGTATTTACATGTATCATATTTACATAGTTCATAACACTGTAAATGATTCTCAGTGGATTAAGAAACATTTCTTGTCTGTAAAATGATGAGATGGGTAGGCTTATGAACTGTATGATATATACACATGCTCCTATGAACAAATTGATTCTAACCACCTTCCTAAAATGAACACGAGTTTTGACATACCTGAGGGCATGCATTACAAACATTTCTGAATGCCTGTTTTTCACTGGTTGTTCTCTGAAGTATGATTCTGTTCTACTGTACAAACTTTTCCTACCTTTCCTAGCATGCAAACAATTTGTTCTTTATTGGACAACAGAATTTTAGATTCCTCTATATGAAAGCATTTGAAAGCAGATACGAAATTTAACCCTTTACTCCATAGATACTCACTTCTATGCATTGCTTGTAGAAGCCTTTGGAAAACATTATGGAAAAAGGTGAAATTGCTCGTGACGAGCAATTTCACCTTTTGTCAGAATGTTTTCTATGCTATCAAAAGGTGTCATATACACATAAGAAACGGCTTCATCCTTGCTGTTATTTAGGTTCAATTAGAGATATCTTATGGGGTAAAGGGTACATATATGTGTGAAATGATGAGATTTGTATTTTTCCCATTTTTCCATGTTTTTAAAGCATTCTTTCTTAGTGTCATACCAACATGTAATCCTCTGGTGAAAAATGAAAACAGAAAAATATTTACAATGAATAGATACCAGAACAAATAGCTGTAAATTCATTACCATAAAATTTCATAACAAAACTTTATGAGCTAGTAAAAATACAGAATTTATCAATGTTCATAAAAACCCTCTTTTCAAGTGTAAAAAACGGCATAAAGTACAAAGCTATTGTGCAAAAAGCTTTCAAATCTGTTTTACTGTTACTAAAAGATTCCTTTTTACACACACAAAAAAAAACAGAGATTTTGACGTACAAAATAAAATACAAAATATTCACAGGATCAAAGCATTCAACAAACATAGTAAACAGAGAAAAAAGCCAATATGAAAGACGGAAAAGGTTCTTTATTGAACTTAACTATTTACTAAAATATCTCATGGTATAGCAACCCTAAGTTAAAAAGCTTTAGACACTTTACAAAACACAAAATTTTAGACTGGTCCAAAATTGAAAGCACTTGCAGACAACAAAATAAACGTAACTCAAAAAATGAAATTAGTAAGAAATACTGTGGGCAAAGGGGAAAGGCAGGTTACCAGCATTTTCTCCTTTTCCCACAATGTTTTCAAAAGGCTTCTCTCTCTGGTTCGTAAAAACCAGGGATTATTTGGTAAAGTGTTAATACTTGATAACTTGCTTGGAATCATGTATCAAAGAGATGCATAAAGTGCCTTTTTACTAGAGCATTGCTTAGTTTTCAAGGGGTATCATTATCATTAACTCTTTACCAGACGACAAAATTTCGGGCTAATTCAAATTGAAAGCATTTGCAGACGACACAAGCACTTCGACTCAGAAATGGAAATTTGCTTTGGAAAGGGTAGAAAACATTGTGGGAAAAGGAGAAAATGCTGATTACCAGCATTTTCTCCTTTTCCCACAATGTTTTCAAAAGGCATCTTTCTAAGGGTCGTTAAAAGTTGGGATTGTGTGGTAAAGGGTTAAAGAAATATTAAGATAAAAAAATTATCAAGAAAAAAATAATCACTTTCTATCTTATGGCACTTTCTGAAGAATAAAAGAGAGCAATTTTTTGTGCACAGCCCTCTTTTGTGCAGGAAAAACTGTCAGTAGTTACTCACAAACATAGATACAATGTGGTTGTTCATTTCCACTATTCAACAATAAATGACAAAGACTGCTGTGCATTAACTTTTCTAATCAGTACGATGCTTTAACCCTGTACAAAATGACGAAACTTTAGACTTGTCCAAATTAAAAGCACTTCCAGACAGCAAAATAAACATAACTCAAAAATTAAAATTTGTTGCCAGCAGGTAGAAAACTTTGCGGTGAATGGAGAAAATGCTGGTTACCAGCATTTTCTCCTTTTACCACAATGTTTCCAAAAGGCTTCTATCAAGGGATCATAAAAAATCAGGGATTGTTTGGTAAAGGGTAAACAATCCCAAGAATACAGGCTTCCCAAACATTGTTAGGGAAAAGAAATCCTGGAAACCATTTTTTTTTTCAAATTTTCCCAAGTATGCTATGCTCTATAAAGGTTTAATTCCATCAGTTTTTGAGACATATTTGTCGTCAACAAATGCATTTCATTTGGACAAGCCGCAAAGTTTGCCATTTGGTAAACCTAGACAAAGCTCAAAGTTCTTCATCTTGTGAATGTTGGTATTTCATATTGTCAGTTTACTTAAAAAACTTCCCTAACTACAGCTTGAAATTTTAAGGTTTTTGAAAGTAAACCAACAATATGCTTTCACCAGCTTTACTATTAATGGAAGAAAAATTCATTTTCTTGTAAGGAAACTGGCAAAATATTACTTTTGTTAGATCGTTTGGGCAAAAATATGTAACAAAGTACTTGGCAGAGTAGATTCAAGATCGGGGCCCATCTTCACCAACCATTCTTAAGAACGTTCTTTGTTTTATTCTCCAGATTTTTCTACATTTAAGTAACACAACATCTGATTGGCTAAACCAAATGGTTTAGCAAATCAGAAGTTGTGTTGCTTACAAATTTCGAAAATCTTGGAGAATAAGACTTAGAATATTCTCAAGAATGGTAGGTGAATGCAGACCCAGGGCTATTTCCTATTATGCCTGCATATTCTGTAAAGTCTATTTCTGACCTACACTCTCCATAGAATCAAGTAAAGCATTATCAGTGTTAAATTGTAGCGGTGTCTTAATTTCTTTTCCCGAACAAAAAGGCCTTGCACGTATCTCTTAAACTAGATAAAATTTATTGCAACATCCCTAAAAGAAGAAAGAACTTAAAAAAGAAAAAAAGGAGAAAAACAAAATACAAACGGAAACAATGCATTCACATTTGGTGATACAGACTCAGGCTGTATCTCTTAACTAATTCCCAAATACAAAATTGTAGACCAGTCTAAACTGAAAGCATTTGAAGATGACTAGATAAATATGGTTAAAAAATTGAAAATTGTTTTGAGAAGGGTAAAAAACAATCTGGGAAAAGGAAAAAATGCTGGTTACCAGCATTTTCTCCTTTTCACACAATTTTTTCAAAAGGCTTCTTTCTCAGGGTCGTTAAAAGCCGGGATTGTGTGGTAAAGAGTTAAAACCCTTTACCACATATTCCCTAGCTTTAATGACTTGACAGACAAAGTTTTTTAAAACATTAAGGGAAAGAAGAAAATGCTAATAACAAGCATTTTCTCCTTTTCCAATAATGTTTTCTACCCAATAAAAGAAAGAAATCATCATTTTTGCAATATTAAATTTCTTGTCAACACATGCTTTCAATTTAGGGTAGCCCAAAATTTCGTCTCTTAGTAAAAAATTAAAATGACAAAAGACAACAAGTGGTTCACTAGTGATCCTTTCCTGAACACCCCCCCCCCCAACAGCTGATACACATTTTATGCAATTAAAAAGAACACAAAGCACTGGCTTGTAATTATTTATAGATCAATCATCTTGAAGTTTTGTGATGAATGGAGAAAATCAATTGTTAGACAATTACACTATTGTCCTGGAGTTTCTTAATACCCTACATAAATGCATGAAACACTCCAGTAGACCTTAGAGAAATGAATACCTTTCAATTTGGAAAAATAACGCAGCAAATATATGGCAATTTCAGATTTGCATTGGCTATATTACGTTCAGCCCTTATGATATTCTGCTAAATAATTGGAATGAAACTTTTAACTCATTACCACACAATCCCTACTTTTGATGACCATGTGAAAGGAGCCTCCAGAAAACATTGTGGGAAAAGGAGAAAATGCTGGTAACCAGCATTTTCTCCTTTTCCCCACAATGTTTTCTACCCTTCACCAAAGCAAATTTCAGATTTTCAGTCACTTTTATTACGTCATCTGCAAATGTTTTCAATTTGAACATGCCTAAAATTTTGTTGTTTGGTAATGAGTTAATGAAAACCAAAATTTTGCTATTTCTAAGGTAAGTCTTGGAGAGAAAACATGTCCTTATCAGACGGGTGTAGATCAACACTTCATATAAACTGTCTGTAAAAAGGTCAATGTGTCCCGCTTAGCAGCCTAAAGGTTAACAAAGATCCAAGATAAGACTGAACATATTGTGCAGTCTGATCTTGTCCTACACTGTCTGTATAAGCAAAATCAGCCCTTGCTTGGTAAACAGAATATACATGTGCAAAGGAATGAAGTGTTTGTGCTACACATGATATGGATATACTCTCTTGTCTACGTCATTGGCCAGAGAAAAAATAATCACACTGATAAATCTATACAACATCCTTGTATCACATGAATAAGCGGCATAATTGAGCCTTTAGCACACATCCTTTAGTTAACTATTTACCACACGATCCCGAGTTTTAACGACCCTGAGAAAGAAGCCTTTAGAAAACAGTGGTAAATAACCAGCATTTCCTCCTTTTCCCACAATGTGTTCTATCCTTCACTAAACAAATTTCAAATTTTCAGTCACTTTTATTTTGTCGTCTGCAAAGGCTTTTCATTTGGGCAAGCCAAAGATATTGTCGTTTGGTAATGAACTAAATAAAACTCAAGGAAAGAGGTGTGGGAAAATAATAGTTAACTGTTACCAGTATTTTCTGTCTTGCCCACAATGTTTTCAAAGGCCATTTTTATTAGGGTCATTAAAGACTGTATTATTTGGTATAGAGTTAAACCAATACCAACCAATTCTAACTTAAGCAACCCTGGTGAATTATTTCTATATTTCTATTTTTTGCAGGTAAAGAAGAGAGCAATGGTTATATTTAGCCATGAAAAGTGTTGAACCTTTACCAAACCATTCCCAACTTTAACAGCATCGACATAGAGGGCTTTTGAATACAGAGCAACAAAAGGAGAAAATGCCAGTAGTTTGGCAAGTCAAGAATTTGGCTGAATGGTATAGGATTGAATATTTCATAAGCTTTAACACCAGACAAAGGTCGATGATAAAATGAACACGCGATTCTTACATCGTAATATGATCATGTAAATGAGAGATAATATCATATTCCTACTTTTAAACCATCTGGGTCCCTGCTATAGATGGGTTTGATTGTGACAATGAGTACATTATGCTATACAGTGGGATACCAACCAATCAATCTCAAGATAATCTAAACCTACACAGTTGAAGTATTGTTCATCTACAAAGAAGTCTGAAACACTGCACACATAGTGAGCGGTATAAACTATTTTTTAGCTATGTCTGGATTTCTTCTATCACTTGGTGTTGAATTCAGAGCTCCAGACAGAAAGAGTAATTTTGATTTTAAAATGAAAAAATATCAATTACTCTGCACAAAACCCTATGTTGTGGGTAGTCATTAGAATCGTCTCAACAAGACGATTCTAATGAGTACCCACAACATAGGGTTTAAAAGATAAATAATGGATTTAGAATACCATCACTCCTCCTTATCTAAAGCTCTGGTTCAATAAAGCTTAGCTTCTTCCTCGTTGTAGGATTGAGAAGGGAAATTATATATCAAGTGTTCCATTTCCCACTCTTGATATAGGATGACACTGGCTGTTATCCTGTTTATGAAGGAGATTGATTGGTGGAGTGAGAAGCTGGATACCAGATTTTTTTACATGTGACAGGTAGCACATGTTACTGTAGTTGTCACCAGGCCTCTGTGTATCTTACATCACACTCCTGCAAACATGGTAGTTTCTCCTATAGGGGGAAAAAATATGGAGAACTAGTTTAATAATGTAATAAATATACAAATACAATAATGTAATAACTATATAAATATAATAATGTAAAACTATACAAAGATAATTTTGACTCTTTACCTTAACAGAAAAATGTAGAACCCTTGATACTATCAACGCCTTCTTCTACAAGAATAAACCCAGGGTCATCTGGTATAGGGTTAACTTTTTTCCACACAATCCTGACCTTTAATGACCCTGAGAAAAAGCCTTTTGAAAACATTGTGGGAAAAGGAGAAAATGCTGATAACCAGCATTTTCTCCTTTTCCCACAATGTTTTCAAAAGGCTGCTGGAAACAAATTTCAGTTTTGGGGTTATGTTTATTTTGTCATCTGCAAATGCTTTCAATTCGGACCAGTCTAAAATTTCGTTGTTTGGTAAGGAGTAAATATACAGAGCAAAGTTTTTTGTAAGTTCTATATCATGCCTAACTGCTTTGTTATCTTTTGTAGCCACATGGTAAAGCTTCTGTACCAGCAGGTTGCTGGTTCGATCTCCATCCTAGGCTGGTTATCAATTACTCTGTTACAGTTCTTATCCAATATAAAGTATCTTAGAAGTATGGAGTTTTATCAAAATTTCATTTTGCAATAATTGTATATTTCAAAAGTCTGTTTTATATAGCCGTAGTCAAAGCATTCTGTTATCTGAGAAAACTAGGGCTGCCAATGAATGTGACTTAATACCTCCGTCAGTGCTTTGACAGAAACGGGTTATTATTTGTACACAGACAGACACACGGATGGACAAATGGACAGACAGGCTGATTCCAATATACTCCAGAAAACATTCGTTTTGCAGAGGTTTAAAAATTATGTGTTTCAGTCCTTAATTTTTGTTTTAATGTTCATATATGTTGAGGAAAAGAATTCTACATTTCTCAAAAACACTTACCTTTAATCCCTCAAATACTAGGGCAGACAAATTTGTACTATTCAAATTCAATTTTCTCAAATTCTTCAAAGCTGAAATCATAGATGATTAAACATTTTTAACACCTTGATTTTATGCATCTTTCAACAACACAGTAAATACAAAGTAATAAGACATGTACCGTAATTCCCCCAAGTATTCGGACGGGAAAAAATAATTATTTTTTTTTGGTGTCCAAAAACTTATTAAATTATTTGGGTGACTGTCCGAAAATTTCGGGAAATCTATTTCCAACAACAACAACAACTATCCTTTAATAGACATAACATATCCTTTAACAGACATCGTACAGTATACATGTACAAAATACAGTAAGGCATATATTTCCCGAAAAGAACTGACATGAGATCGACCTTTAACTCATTACCACACGAGAAAATTTTAGACTGGTCCGAATTGAAAGCATTTGCAGACGACAAAATAAATGTCACTGAAAAATTGAAAGTTGTTCTGGGAAGGGTAGAAAACACTGTGGGAAAAGGAGAAAATGCTAGTTACCAGCATTTTCTCCTTTTCCCACAGTGTTTTCAAAAGGCTTCTTTCTCAGGGGCGTCAAAAGTAGGGATTGTGTGGTAATGGGTTAAGGATTAATAAAACTTACTTGTAAAAAGAGTTCACACAATCACGTATTCGAACGCAAATAGCTACTTCGCTAAACAATCCTAAATCATGGTCGTGATAAGGGTTATACCTGACCTGACTAAAGATGGTTACGTCACCCATACACGTGCTTGTCTCCATGCCAACATGTCTGTGTACAGGTCGTTACAACTAGCCATCCCGTTATGCATTAAAAGTGTATTTTATAGCGTTTATCGATAAGATTTACATCTTTAATGCGTCACGGGTATTTGACTAAATATATACAGCCTGTGCAACACACATTAGCACCTGCATTCAGTCTACCGCGATCAATCAGATACCAAACAAAGGATTTAAGCTTAAAACATAGATCGATTTACTCTTCTCAGGTACTTGCTAATTAACTCTTTACCACACAATCAAGACTTTAAATGATCCTGGGGTAGAACCTTTTGAAAACATTGTTGGAAAAGGAGAAAACGCTGGGATTAATTATTTTCTCCTCTTTCCCCACTGTTTTCTTCGTTATCCAATCAAAAATCATTTTAGCAAAATGTAATTGTCGTCTGCGAATCCTTCGAATTTTATCTAGTCCAATAACATTCTGGTTTTGTAAAAGTTTTCCGTATCCCAAACAAGCCTTTGTCGTATGCAAACTTATAGTTTGGAAGAGTCTTTAATTTGTTGTCTGGGAAAGTATTGCAGACCTTCGTCGATCTTCTGAACCATTTTAATTTGATGTTTGGGAAAGAGTATAGCGGGTCTTCGTCAACTTTTAAAGCATTTTAATTTGTTGTTTGGTAGAGTACTGCGGGTCTTCTAAACCATCATTTCGTGTCCGAAAATTTAGGGACAATTATTTTACCAAGTGTCCGAACTTAGGGACAAAAAATAAATTATTTTGGAAAATAATTAATGGTGTCCGAAAATTTAGGGTGTCCGAATACTTAGGGGAATTACGGTATATGCAAAATAGTAAGTGAATTGTGCTCTAGCTATTATCATTTCTAATTACCAATAATCTGAACTCTTTACCAAACAACAAAATTTTAGACTGTTCCAAATTCAAAGCATTAGCATATGACAAAATTTAAGTGACTCAAAAATTAAAAATTTGTTTTTGAAGGGCTGGAAATATTGTTCGAAAAGGAGAAAATGCTGGTTACCAGCATTTTCTCATTTTCCCACAATGTTTTCAAAAGGTTTTTTTCACACAGTCGTAAAAACCAGGGATTGTTTGGTAAAGAGTTAACCTATCAAGATACATAATTATATTATTAAATTTATGCTTTTTGCCGTCTATCTTCGAAGGGAAGTCTCACAATGCAAGCTCGTTTTTTTTATTATGGTAGATGCATACTTAAATTGCAAATTTGGGGACAGACTCGAGAAATGGATTGAAAAACCTAATAAACATAATGTCCATAATCCATGCTGATTAAACATTATGGGGTTGTGGTTTGAAGTCAAGTGCAAACAGTGATAAAAGGAGCTGACTGCATTTTTCAGGCTTTACCTATGCCAAGTATAACAACTAATTTTGTAGCCCAAGGAAATACTAGAGGCGCTTGAGCGCCTATATTGCTCCACAGGCCTGATTTTTCTGTAACGTTGAAGAGAAGTTTTTAATATCCATTCCTGGATTTTACGTCACTGAAGAAAAAAAGCTATGAAAAACATTGCGAGAAAAGAAGAAAATAATGGTAACCTGCATTTTCTTAGTTTTCCGCAATAATTTCTACCCTTTTTGATACAAGTTTTACTAATTTGAAGATATATTATGTTGTCTGCAACATCTTTCAATTATGACCAGTTATAAAAATTTTTTCTTCTGGTTATAGTTATATATAGAAAATATGTATTGTAGCAAATTGTTTTATTGAATTTGCAGGATCAGTCTGACTGGATAACAAATGCCTTATCACAACAGTAAAGCTCTCCCACTTTGAACTAAGTCACCAGTAGGTCAACTAACCTTTACCAGAACTAATAAAAGTGCAGAGGGTCTCTCATTTTATATGAAAAGGACTAAAGATTATGTAAAGCAACCCTCTTTAACCCTTTACCAAATGACAAAATTTGGGATGTGACCAAACTGAAAACATTTGCAGACAACAAATTAAACATTGATGAAATGATGATTTCTCTCTTTGATAGAGTAGAAATCACTGAGGGAAAAGGAGAAAATGCTGATTACCAGCATTTTCTCCTTTTCCTAGAGTGTTTTCCAAAGACTTCTTCTTTAGGGTCATTAAAAGTTGGGATTGTGTGGTAGAGACTTACCACCAAAGGAACTTACCTACAATACAACAATGAAATCTAACGAATAACTTGAGAGAAGAAATTTTTCCAAAGTTTCACTTTATACCATAAAAGGAAAATGAGTCTCCTATAAAAGCCATGTTTTTTGACGGATCTTTTTTTTTTTTAAGGAATTCTGTAGACCTCTATCTAAGGATCATTCCTGCAAAATAATAATGCTATCCAATAAGCGGTTTGGGAGGAGAAGATTTTTAAAGGTTTTTTACTTTGGTTGCCATGGCAACCAGAATTCTTCATGGAACACAATTATTTCAAGGAATTTGAAAGAGGACCACCTAAGGAACATTCCTGCCAAATTTGGTAAAAGTCCAATGAATAGTTTCTGAGAAGTTTTTTAAAGAAAAAGCTTACGGACGCACGCACGGACAAACGACGGACACAACGCCATGACAATAGCTCGCTGGCCTTTGGCCAGTGGAGCTAATAACAGTAAAATGTTTTCTCCATTCAATAACATATTTAAAGAGACAGCTATAAAACATTGAATAATCATAGAAAACCAAGTGCTGAGGGGAAAACATGATAGGTATACAGACCTGCCAAACAGCTAAGTCCCTTATCTGTCACTGGAGTTTCACACAAATTCAGAACTTGCAACTTTTGTAAATGTTCTGATATCTTCAGTAAACCTCTGTCCCCAAACTGCAAAGATATTAAGCATATACAAGTCATGTTTAACCCATTACCACACAATCCCTTCTTTTGACGACCCTGAAAAAGAAACCTTTAAAAAACATTATGGGAAATGGAGAAAATGCTGGAAACCAGCATTTTCTCCTTTTCCCACAATGTTTTCTGCCTTTCTCAAAACAAATTTCAAATTTTCAGTCACCTTTATTTTACCGTCTGCAAATGCTTTCCATTTGGACAAGCCTAAAATATTATTGTTTGGTAATGAGTTATTGTATTTTGAAAAGGGGTTTAACGTATTTGAAAATAAGTATCAATCAATGTCAGCCTGCCCAGTATGCACATTTTGCAGTCTATCAAATTCTATTTTCACGCCACATGACTCATTTAAAATGTCTATTATTTGTTTTCAAACTCTTTCCTGTGTCTTCCGGGTATGACTATCAAAATCACCTAACCAATCACCACACAAATCCCTACTTTTGACGATCCTGCAAAAGAAGCCTTTAGAAAACATTGTGGGAAAAGAGGATAATGCTAGTAACCAGCATTTTTGCCTTTTCATCCAGTGTTTTCTACCCTTCACAAAACAAATTTCAAATTTTCAGTCACTTTTATTGTTGTCTGCAAATGCTTTCAATTTAGACCAGTCTAAAATTTTGTCATTTGGTTAATAAATACGAGAGTGCAAACACAACTGAATGTCTTTACCCTCAGACTTGTTCATGTTAAAAGTAGCTGTAGATAATCAGTTCACCATTTACCAAACAATCCCTGGTTTTTACAACCTTGTTACAACATTGTAACCAGCATTTTCTCTTTTTCCCACAATGTTTCCTACCCTGATCGAAACACATTTCTTTTTTTGAGATATGTTTATTTTGTTGTCTGCAAGTGCTTTCAATTTGGACCAGTCCTAAATTTTGTTGTTTGGTAAAGAGTTAAACACAACTCAAACAAAATTCTTCTTTGAGAGAATAAAAAAAGTAAAAACATTATTGGAAAAGAATGCTGGTAAATAGCATTTTCTCTTTTTCTGACCATGCTCAAAAGTCGTCTCCTGCAAGATTGTAGAAAATAAATAATTTTAAAAATTAAAATGTTTGAGTTCCTTAAGCTGACAAAGTAATTCATGGTAAAACTAAACCGAAATAGGTAACTTCTTGCTTAACTGTTTTTCCACACATTTTAACGACTTTCCCATGTTTACATGACTGTGGAAAAGTGGGCTTTTCAAAACATTGTGAAAAAAGGAGAAAATGCTTGCACTCAGCATTTTCCCTTTTTCCAAAAAAGTTTTCTACCCTATCTAGGAAAACTTCATTATTTGAGCCACATGTGTGATCTGGAAACATTGTCAATTTGTACCAGTCTAAAATTTTGATGTGCGGTCATCAGATAAAAAGTCATTTATTTCCTATGCTTACCTGTGTTGACCACAGATTCAGGTAACGTAAAGATGGCAGTTTGATAAGGTCATCTGCACAGGCACTAGTTACATGAGTGAATGCCAGACTGAGGCATTCCAAGTTTCCAAACGACCCAGAGCTCAACATCTTGGCTAGATCAGCATCTGTAGACTTGGACGGCAGGGTAAGCTTTTTGGGTCCTCCTTTCTGTTGCTATAATAGATATAAAGAAAATGAAAAACACTAAAGGCACTTTTGGAAAGGTTTCTAAAGGCACTTTGGGGGAGGTTTTTTTATTTTACAGCTTGCTTGTTTGTTTGGTGTATAACAATTTTCAACATCACTTTAGTTGCATCATAGCAGCCACTGCAACTATCCTGGATTTTAATAAAGCAGTGCCTTCCAAAACAAGCCCTGGTTTTCGTGACCTAGAGAAAGGAGCCTTCAGAGAAAGGAGCCTTCTGAAAACAATGTGGAAAAGGAGAAAATTTTTTTCCTTTTCCCACAATGTTTTCTGCACTTCCGAAAACAAACTTTTGAGTCACATTTACATTGTCATTTGTAAATGCTCCTAATTTGGACTAGTCTATAACTATTTTGTTTGGTAAAGAGTTAAGCCAAAACCTGTTTTCTAACAAAACCATCATTAAAACATAATCAGTGGTGGGAGAGTAATGAATACTATCAAATATATTCTCCCTTGCCATGGTTACATTTCTGCTTTTTATCTTTGAAATTTCAAATATCACATCAAGTTTCATGTGATTGGTATTTTCTTTACAACTTCCTTGAAAACTACTTTTAAAGTGCTAGAAATATCCAACCAGAGTTTGTTTCTAAATGACATCTTTTTTTATATACTCACATCATGTAATAGAGATATAGCTGTGGAGAAGAATGCCAATGACTAAAAGGTCACCATGCGAGATCAATATTGATTTGATCCCTTTATTCCCGAGAAAAAAACTTACAAAATCATAAACAGACAGAAGACAGACAGGATAGCGTGATAAATCACAGAAACTAATCCGAACAACTTTAAGAGTTTCAGACTCGTCCATATTAACCCATTACCACACAATCCCTACTTTTGATGCCCCTGAGAAAGAAGCCTTTAGAAAACATTGTGGGAAAAGGAGAAAATGCTGGTAACCAGCATTTTCTCCTTTTCCCACAATGTTTTCTAACCTTCACAAAACATATTTCAAATTTTCAGTCACTTTTATTACGTCATCTACAAATGCTTTCGATTTGGACAAACCTAAAATATTGTCTTTTAGTAATGAGTTAACCCTTTACCACACGGTAAAATTCTAGACCTATCAAAAGTTAAAAGCATTTTATAGTGGCTCAGATGACACAATCTTTCTTTGACAAGGTAGAAAACTTTGTTGGAAAAGGAGAAAATGCTGCTCACCAGCATTTTCCCCTTTTCTCACAATGTTTTCTACCCTTCACAAAACAAATCCAAATTCTCGGTCACTTTTACTTTGTCATCTGCAAATGCTTTCAATTTGGACAAATCTAAAATTTTTGTCGTTTAATAATGAGTTAAGTAATACATTCCCTCTATGAACACTGAAGTTTAAGGTGAACCAAGAGCCTGCTGATTACATACCAGTTCTCGAAGAGCTATTTGACGATCGCAGACATCAGCATACATTCGTTTCCCAGTCATTGTACTCTGTAGTGTAGTGACCATCTGCATTTTTAGATCATTACTCTCTACCACATCAGATTCCAACATGGCACATAACACCTTTAATACATGTGAAACAACTTTCAACTATAGAATACATTTCACAAATTTATACATTTCAATGTAAGCGTTTGTGAAAAAGACAAGTTACTATCTTGATCTAATATCCCCCCCATCAAAGGGTATACTTTAGAAGAGAAAAAAAATTAAACCATCACCACACAATCCCTACTTTTGACGACCCTGAGAAAGAAGCCTTTGAAAAACATTGTGGGAAAAGGAGAAAATGCTGGTAACTAGCATTTTCTCCTTTTCCCTCAAGTTTTTCTACTCTTCACAAAACAAATTTCAAATTCCCCCCCCCCCACCACCAAAAAAAACCAACTTATGTTTCTTCCTCCCTACTTTTGACGACCCTGAGAAAGAAGCCTTTGAAAAACATTGTGGGAAAAGGAGAAAATGTTGGTAACCAGCATTTTCTCCTTTTCCCACAAGGTTTTCAACTCTTCACAAAACAAATTTCAAATTCCCCCCCCCCCCCAAAAAAAAAACTTATTTTTCTTCCTGCCTGGCTTTATCACCCAGAAAAGTTTTATAATCTCTATATCGGAAAAATAGTATTTGCTTGGTCTTTCCTTCATCCTCTACTCCACTCAATGAAATACACCAGGTTTTCTTAGATCTAATCTGCTCCTGTCTGAAGGGTATACCTTATTTTTGTACCTACCAATTTAAAAATATCAAAAAATTTACGAAGTAAAATAAACAAGACACATATGTGAAGCAAAAGAAGATCTTCCTTGGGAGCTATTGAAAACATGTGAAAAAAAACCGAAAATGCTTTTACAAGCAATTGAGGCTTTTCCTGGAGGGGCAAGAAGACTTCTTTAACTCTTTACCAAATGACAAAATTATAGACTGGTCCAAATTGAAAGCATTTGCAAACCACACAATAAAGGTGACTGAAAAATTGAAATTTGGTTTGGGAAGGGTAGAAAACACAGTGGGAAAAGGAGAAAATGCTGGGAACCAGCATTTTCTCCTTTTCCCACAGTGTTTTCTAAAGGCTTCTCTCTCAGGGTCGTTAAAAGTTGGGATTGTGTGGTTGAGGGTTAAATCGGTAAGACTCCAGCAGGAAGGAAAAATTGAGGTAAATCTCAGCAGGAGTAAAGAATTGAAATAAACCTACCTCCATAGCAGCACTATTTTCTCGTAATGAAAGCAGCATCACAGGTCCAATCATTTTGTTAAGACCATACAGGAAATTCTTTCTCTTACAGCAACAATGCATCAAAGTATGCAGCTATCAAAACAAAAAAAAACCATGTAACCTGTCTGATACCAGCTCATTGTTTCATTGCTCTGGGGAAGAAGACTTTGAGATATCGAGCAAAGAGGAGACAATGATAGTACACAATTTTTGCCTTTTACCCTACAACTAATTTTATACTATGGGGTACTGATTAATTTGCTTTGCTTTGCAATCAATTTCTTTTTTAATATAATTATATTATCCTCTTACTGAAACAAATTTTGTCAAACAATTCTAACTCTTTATAACACAGCCCAAACTTTCATCTAACCTGAAGAAGAGACCTTTTGAAAACATTTTGGGAAAAGGAGAAAATGTTGGGAATTAGCCTTTTCTTCTCTCTCTCCCCTTCCCCCCCCCCTCTCTACATATACACACCTACTGTTTTCTACCCTACCAGGGAACTGAAATTCATTTGTTTCCATTTTGAATCTGATTTTTTGAAATTAGAATAGTCTAAAATTTGTTTGTGGGAATGGTTTAACTCTTTGCTGAACGACAAAATATTAGACTGTTCCAATTTGAAAGCATTAGCCGACAATAAAATTAAAGTGACTCAAAAACTGAAATTTATTTTGGGAAGCATAGAAACCAATTCGGGAAAAGGGGAAAATGCTGCTTACCAACATATTCTCTTTTTTCCACAATGTTTTTTCAAAAGGCTTCTTTCACACGCTCCTAAAAACTAGGGATTGTTTGGTAAAGAGTTAAATAGATTTCCTGCAATAAATGACCATAAGAACTCACCATCTGACCCCAGAGTTCACCATCATCATCACAGCCTATGTTACCAGGGCAATACAAGTGGAACCAACCTTCTTTACCCTCCCGTATAGCTAGTACCGTCTGGTGTATGTCACATGTTTTATCAGTCGCTATATGTCGTATGACAGCTTTCATTTTTCTGAAATTAATAATAAGTGTGTTAGTACACACGAGTTTAACTTTCTATCAAACTTTAAACTCATCAACATTGAAAACTTTAACAAACAAAAATAAGAAAATGTGCTTTGAACTAGAGTTGTCACTGAATGTGACTTAATATCCCCGCCAGTGCTTTGACAGAAACAGGCAATTACTAGTAGACCGACACACGGATGGACAGACACACGGTCTGACAGACAGACAGGCTGACTCCAGTAAAACCCCCCCTCCCGATTTTCTTAAAATATCCAAAAGTGTGAAGCCAAGACCCTACTGCTCATCACGTACAGTTTGATCATACTAGATATATGTAATATCTGCTAAAGTTGCTAGATTTGCCCTAAGAAATCATATCTTTACAACCTTCTAAATTTTCATCAGAAGACTTTACTAGTCTACCAAAATCATTGGCACAGTGCACACCAAAGAAAAAAATGCATACTTACGATGTGAATAACCCATCAGCCAAGGCACTGAAAAAAATCAATATAGGAAAAATTTAACTATTGCATATCAAAGCGTAAAGAACTGACTATCCAAATTGATCAATAGATTACAGGATAAATCTACTTTTAACTTGGATACAAATACAAGCAATCACCTAAAAGCAAAGATCTGATAAAAAACTATCATCAAAATGCCCTTCACTGATGTTTCAAAAGAAATACCAAAGCTCCAAATAAATGACAAGGGCATTTGCTTTAACTCTTTACCACACAATCCTGACTTTTAATGACCCTGAGAAAGAAAGCTTTTGAAAACATTGTGGGAAAAGGAGAAAATGCTAGTGACCAGTATTTTCTCCCTTTCCAACAACAAATTTCAAATTTTCAACCACATTTATTTTGTAATCTGCAAACGATTTCAATTTGCACATGTCTTAAATTTTGTCCTTTGGTAAAGAGTTAAACAAAATATACCCAATTACTGCGGTGTTTCGAAAGTCATGTCGAACTATCCCCATAATGGCATTAGTTCAGATCAGTTCCAGGGTATAGTCTATTAGATTGTTTCAGCTCTGGAACTAATTTTTAAGACACAGTAAAGTTAATATGTTCGAAAGCTAGACTACAGAAACTGAAAAAAGCTATTTCAAGGCACTCTATGGATCAGAATATCTAATAAAATATTAAAGAATGAAGATCCAAGAAATGACTGTACATTAAGAGTAATGCTGTTCTGATCTGTAACAGTCGTAAGTTTGATCTATCTCATCTACACAGGCATCTTAGCTCTAAATGTTACTCTGACGTGCTATGAAGTATTTGATTATATGTTTCAATTTGAAAATAAAATAGTAACTGATACACTTACTCATTTGGAAAAGGGATTGGCTGAAGTAAACTACCCAGAATTCCTCTCCAATCCTCATACTCTGACCTGCAAATTTAAGCAAAACATGAAAGTTGTTCAGGTAAATCTAGCCAAGGTCTTCTCCTAGACTTAACAATGTATGAAACAAATTTTCTAACAGACAGATTTTTTCAAACTTTGTACATACAAAGCTCCTTGTGTCTCTGGGAGATTACAGTTATAAAAAGATGTGGGTCACAGCACTTGTTTCAGAGAAATTTGCCTTTGGAAAGGAAATATAAAGTTCTAAAATTAAGCTTATATTGCATTTAAAGTGCCTTTCTTCAACAGTCAGTTCAACTCGAAAATTACATGAACAATATACAAATATGCATTATTTTAATGAAAATTCATATATTTCTGCACAAAATATACCGGTATACTGGATGTGTAACGTCAGCAGCATTTTAACCATTTCACGATAGAACTTCATAAATTTTTTTTTTCTCATCACCAAAATTACCAAAAAAAGTGCTATTTGTTTCAAATCAATGCCCCATTAGTATAACCATTAGGTGAAAAAATACTTAGGTGCATTTCTGATCAATATCCTCCAAAAAATACATGCATAGTAGGATACCCACAAACATTTGATGTCTACGTTCTTAATGTTATAACAAAAATTGATATTGAAAATTAGTGTATCACCCTTTAGAACTCTTTTGCATTTCTATGATATTTAATTCTTACTGAAAATCTTTGGTTTTTCATTTCTAACCTGTATCTTGTAACGAACTAGAACTATAGAGATGGCATGCCAAAATATGTGAAATTTTACAGCAACATAAACTGTCAGTATTTTGCTAATATAAATGTAGCCTGTTGCCTTTCAATGGCATTTACTGAAGTATAAATGCTTTTCTTTACCAATCTGCGACCAAAAAAAGAAAACTTATTTTTCAAATCTATATGGCAACAATATCTGGGCCTCTTTTACCAAACCAGCTAAAGTTACCAAACCAACTAAAGTAAAGTACAACTAATGTACAGTCTTGGTCTTAATCTCAAGATTTTTCTAATTTAATCCATTACCACACAATTCCTACTTTTGACGACCCTGAGAAAGAAGCCTTTAAAAAACATTGTGGAAAAACATTGTGGAAAAAGGAGAAAATGCCCAGTAACAAGCCTTTTCTCCTTTTCCCACATTATTTTCTACTCTTCAAAAAACAAATTTCTAATTTTCAGTCAATTTTTTTTTTGTCATCTGCAAATGCTTTTGATTTGGAGAAGCCTAAAATTTTGTTGTTTGGTATGAGTTAAGCAGGAATGTTACTTACATAAGCTCCATCATACTTGTATAACATATGACTTTTTTCTCCCACTCTATGATCTCAAAATGACTTAGCATGGCATTATCCTGCTTGGATCTGGAAAAAAATAAAGAAAAAAATTTAACAAGTGTTTTCTATTCATATGTATTTTATCCATGCATCTTCTTTCTCCAACCCGAATCCCCTCCTTCCAAAGAAATGTTTAAATTACTCAGTGAAAATATACTGTATTGTGACCATAAATATGGTTTTGTATCATCTTTTATGCTCTCAAAATTATGTTTAATTTTGCTTGTTTGCTTTCTTGAACAGGTATGAGAACACCCCTACCTACTTTCAAAGTCAAATATAATCGGCTATTTTCAAGAATCAGTTCTTTAGCATACCCCATTTATTAACCTCTTAATTGTACAAGTACTCCTTTCAAAACTACTAGATGTAAAATGTAGTTTTTATTCTGTAAGCAAATGTAAGTTTGGAAAGAGGGACAGACACAAAACTTCTACAGATGAATGAGCAAAAAAAAGAGACACAAGGCAGACAACATGATTCCAATGAAATCCCATCTTTGTTGTTCCCTGTCTATCTTATCCTCCACTGGAATTTATTCTCATTTCTTCCCTAAGCATGTCCTGCATTTATAGGACTATGAGAATCTTGCCCTGTATTCAACGACCATTCTTATGAACATTTGTCATCATATTCTAGATTTAAAAAGGAACACAAGTTCTGGTAGACCAAAATATTAGCTTAAGACAATCAGAACTCAATGTTACTTTCAATTTTAGAAAAATTTTTAGACTATGTCTAAGAATAATCTTAAGAACAGTTGGTAAATAGAGACCCTGGCATGTTTAACTTACATTCTTTTTTCCTCGTAAAGGCTGTAGACAGCAGCTAGACAAACTGCGACTAGATTTGGGAGAACCCTTGGGTGGGGACATATGCTGGCTGGGCCATGCATACTGAAATACATAAAATTTGAAAGGTTACGTCTTCTTAGAATATCAGTTTACACCTTACCCTTCACCAAATAATTCTGTATTTTATCAACAAATTATGTTCAACCTCTTTGCGTCGGAAGCTTAACTCATTACCAGACGACGAAATTTTAGACTTGTCCAAATTGAAAGCATTTGCAGACGACAAAATAAAAGGGACTGAAAATTTTGAATTTGTTTTGTGAAAGGTGGAAAACGTTGTGGGAAAAGGAGAAAATGCTGGTTACCAGCATTTTCTCCTTTTCCCACAATGTTTTCTGAAGGCTTCTTTCTCAGGGGCGTCAAAAGTAGGGATTGTGTGGTAATGGGTTAAATTTTTTTTCCCAAGTAGAAGATTTAGCATTTTTCTTCCTTTATTTATGATCTTTTAACTCTTTACCAGATGACAAAATTTTAGCCTTGTGCAAGTTGAAAGCATTTAAATACGACAATTTCAATGGGGCTCAAATGATGCAATTATTTTCTAACATGGCAGAAAACATTGTGGGAAAAGGAGAAAATGCTGGTTACCAGCATTTTCTTCTTTTCTCACAAGTTTTCAAAAGGCTTCTTCGCAAGGGTTCTTAAAACTCAAGATTGTGTGATAAAGAGTTAACTCATTTCCAGACAAAGTTTTATCTACACTAGTTCAAATAGAAAACGTAAGTAAATGACAAAACAAGACCACCACCTATGGTGTGCCATTGGTTGGCTGCAACTGCTTGATTTTCGTTGAAAATTTTAATTTGAAATTGCCGCAAACTTTGCTAAAAGTACTTGCTACATGGGTACCTGTTGTACAAGTTCCCTTTTTGTTAACACCCTGTCCAAGTTTTCAGTAAATGTGTTCAGTAACAATAGAGATGTTAAAAAAAGTCGTAAGTTTTTGCACCATAACAACAACACAAGGCTATGATAATAACATATCCTTTTCTTTGAAAACAGCCATACTAAAAAACATGACTGAAAAACCAAAGTTTATTTTCGGCCATGCTAAAAAACATGACTGTATCTATTTTCGGAAGGTCGGATAAAACATTGTAGGAAAATGACAAAATGTAAGTTACGAGAACATTCTACTTTCTCTCACAATATTTTCAAAAGACCCCACTCTTCAAGTTGTTAATATTTAGGGTTGTTTGACGAAGATTTAAGCAATATAGTTGTATAGCAATTATACAATATTGACATCATATTGAAAAGCAAAATGACTCTGAAAAAGGAATGTTGAAAAAAGGAGTATAAAATTTGGAACAGTGTCAAGCAGAAAATAAACACAACACAAACCTGCGAATAAAGTCTTGAACAACTTCAAGACCAGCATTCTGACAATTTAAAGCTTGGATGTATTCTTGGACAAATTGTCGCATTCTTGGGAATTTTCCAAAATCCTGGAAGCAAAAAAAACATAAGTGCAGACTATAAAAGATGACGGCAAAGCCAATACAAAAGAAAAATTAACTATGTGTATTTATCAAACAACCGAAAGTTTAGCCTTGTCAAATTTGAAAGAATTTGCAAGCGAAAAAAAGAAAAAGTGTCTCTGAGCAGGTAGTAAGCATTATGTGTGTGTGTAAAGGAGGGAAATGACCTCCTCCTCCCAAAATGTTTTCTACAGCATTTTTCTAAAGTTTGTTAAAAGTCGTGAATGTACGGTAAAGAATTCAATGAATCCTTATACACTCCTTTTACAATAGAGAAAAATACTGTACTGGACAATGGACAACTTCATAACATAATTTTGTGTTAAAAGCCAGATCTTGTGGTAAAGAGTTAAGCATTATGTCATTACAGTAAACTCACTTGAAAAAGATACTGCATGTTATGATATAAAGCTTAACCCTTTCCTAAACGACAAAGTTTTGACTCTTCCAAACCAAAAAAGTTTGCAGATGACAATTCTAGTTTGGGAGAAAATGGCAGAAAGTTCTCAAAAAGGGTAGAAAACACTGTGGGAAAAGGAGAAATTGCTCGTTACGAGCAATTTCTCCTTTTCCCACAGTGTTTTCAAAAGACTTTAACTGCACACATGTAAAAACCAGGGCTTGTTTGGGAAAGGGTTAATTAGAATTGAGGTTGGTATGACCTTACATCAAGTTTCAGGTTAGCTGAGGGTGTGGTTTGATTCCAAAGGTTACCCATCTAAAGTTACTAATATTCTTTCTAATGAGACATTAAAATAAGGTCCCATGTGACAGTGCTATATAATGAGCATGTTAAAGAGCCAGGCGTAACTTAAGATGGGTTTCTTCCTGTATCCTGCACTATCCCTCGTAACAGCCTTCAGGGGGCATCTCCCGAAGAAGTCGAGCATAAATTAACCCTTTCCCAAACAATGCCTTGTTTTTACGGGTCTGGAATAGTAGCCTTATGAAAACATTGTGGGAAAAGGAGAAAATGCTGGTAACCAGCATTTTCTCCTTTTCTCACAATGTTTTCTACCCTATCATAGACGGAAATCACCTTTTCAGCAAGAGTTGAGTTGTCTGCAAATGCTTTCAGTTTGGTCTAGTCCAATACTATGTCGTTTGGGAAAGAGTTAAAGCAAATTTAACTCTTTACCACATAATGACAACTTTTGACAACCCTGAAGTAGAAGTCCTTTAAAATCATTGTGGGGGAAAAAGCAGAAAATGCTGGTAACCAGCATTTCCTCCTTTTCCCACTATGTTTTCTACCCTTCCCAAATCACATTTCGATTTTTCAACCCCATTTATTTTGTCACCAGCAAATTCTTTCAATCTAGACCACTCTATAAATTTGTTGTTTGGTAAACATGTAGTATACTGGTCAAATTAATCAATCAATCAATCAATCAATCAATAGATCGGCATAGGTGAAGAAGGGTAAAGTACCAGTTGACAGTCCCAACCTCCTCACTACAGCCATAATTGTCTGTTTTTAGGGATAGGGAAAAGGGTTGTGAAAACTGAAGTGGGGGGGGGGGGGGAAGAGAGAGAGAGAGAAAGGATAGCCAGCAAGCAGTACTTCATTCCCTATGATGTTTTCAGCTCTACCAAAAGTCAGCTTTTCTTTTTCAATCAGTTGATCCTCCTTTGTGAGATATTTAATATGATTTTTTGATTGGTATACAACTTTTACAAAACAAAAACCTAATGTTTTCCTCAGCCTGAAGAAGAAAGCTTTTGAAATGGGCAACAGAAAATGCTCCTGACTATCATGTCCTCCACTGTCAACACAGATTTCTTGCATTGAAAAGACACAACTCATCATCTGCGACAACAAATTTGCAGCCAGCAAATGCTTTTAACCCATTACCATACAATCCATACTCTTTGAAGACCCTGAAAAAGAAGCCTTTAAAAAACATTGTGGGAAAAGGAGAAAATGCTGGTAACCAGCAATTTCTCCTTTTCCCACAATGTTTTCTACACTTCACAAAACAAATTTTAGTTTTTCAGTCACTTTTATTTTGTTATCTGCAAATTTTTTCGATTTGGACAAGCCTAAAATACTGTTGTATGGTAAATGAGTTAACCCTTTATCAGATGACAAAATTTTAGCTTGTCCCCAATGAAAGCATTTGCAGACAACAATTTCAATGGGGTTCAACTGGTGCAATTTTCTTTGATAGCCTTGGATAGAAAACATTGTGGTAAAAGGAGAAAATGGTGGTTACAAGCATTTTCTCCTTTTACCACAATGTTTTCAAAAGTCCACTTTTCCAGGGTTGTATAAAGCCAGCATTGTGCGATAAAGGGTTAATTCGGACAAGTAAAAATTTGTCCCCTGGTCGAGAGTTAAAGCAGATGTCTCTCTGAAGATCTAATTACATTTCATTCCCTTCATAACTCAATCAACACTAATGGCCCTATCTTGGAGAAATGAAGCAACAAGTAAACATGAAATTTCAGGAAAGATTTTTGTTTTCCTCAGAAGCTCTGGAAATCCTCCAAGCCTCCATTTACCTAATTAATTACATTGGAATGGATGCACTTGTTTACTTCATGGAAACATGTAAGATACCTTTCCATTAAAAACTTTTGCTTTGGAAAAACAATTTGCAAATAACAGCAATAGGTTGAAACAAGTAATTTCTTCTTTCCTACAATGTTTTCCATAGCAATGAAACAAGAATCTTTTTTTCCTCCAAATATTTGTCCTGTGGAGTTCTAAAGTATGATAGATCTAAGGATAGAGTGATTGTTTTACCCTTTGCCTACAAAGTGCACCTCAATTGCCCTTTGCAAACAGTGTATATCCAAGATCAGACTTCACAGAAATTGCAGTTTGAGCTTGGATCTGCCCTATAATCCTATATGGTGATTCCCCCCCCCCCCCCCACACACACACACACATAAAGAAACTTTGAAAAAGCCAAATTCAGGACTTTACTGTCATTTTGAAAGTTTCATTAAAGGTAATTAGCAGGTTAAGTTTTGAAAATCACATTCTGGGTCGAACCACGGGGAAAAAAAACTCAAAAATCTTCAGAAAAATGCTAGACCAACACTGTCTTTGACATTCATAATACTTCCCATCAGACATATCAACATCTGCAAAGGCTGTTAGTAAAATTCTATCATCTTGTGGTTTAACTCTTTACCAAACGACAATATTTTAGGCTTGTCAAAATCGAAAGCATTTGCAGACAACAAAATAAAAGTGACTGAAAATTTGAAATTTGTTTTCTGAAGGGTAGAAAACATTGTGGGAAAAGGAAAAAATGCTGGTTACCAGCATTTTCTTCTTTTCCCACAATGTTTTCTAAAGGCTTCTTTCTCAGGGTCGTCAAAAGTAGGGATTGTGTTAAACCCTTGCAGTAGTTAATCCTTATTTAATTGCAGATGCAAATTAGTGTAGATCAAGATCAAACTACACAGACTGATCATGGATTTACACTCCCTGCGTCTATCCTGAATATGCTTTCAAAAACAGCTTTATGATTTTTACAATCTGCATGATAGTCCTCACGGAGAATGTCCACTTGTTTTAGCATTAACTAGAGTTAACTCTTTACCACAGAATCTCACATTTTAGTGATCACAAGGACGAGAGCTACTGAACTCAACATGGGATAAATACAAGAAAATACAAGTCTCTCCATTCGCAACAATGTTTTCTAACCCCCTTCAAAGACAAAGCTACATTTAACTCTTTACCAAACGACAAAATTTTAGACTGGTCCAAATTGAAAGAATTTGCAGACGACAAAATTAACATCACTTAACCCATTACTACACAATCCCTACTTTTGATGCCCCTGAGAAAGAAGCCTTTTGAAAACATTGTGGGAAAAGGAGAAAATGCTGATACCAGCATTTTCTCCTTTCCAACAATGTTTTCTACCCTTAACAAAACAAACTTCAAATTTTCAGTCACTTTTATTATGTCGTCTGCAAATGCTTTCGATACGGACAAGCCTAGAATATTGTCGTTTGGTAAAAAGTTAAAAATCGAAATTTGTTCTGGAAAGGGAAGAAAACATTGTGGGAAAAGGAGAAAATGCTGGTCACCAGCATTTTCTCCTTTTCCCACAATGTTTTCAAAAGGTTTCTTTTTCCAAGGCTATAAAATGGTCACCAGCATTTTCTCCTTTTCCCATAATGTTTTCAAAAGGTTTCTTATTCAAGGCCATAAAAACCATGGATTGTTTGGGAAAGGGTTAACATATGTGACCTGTCAGGCAAAAAGGGATCGCCTGGGAAGTGCAACAAGTGTGAATTGCGCAGGCTGACCAACACTTCTCGCTTTTACAATATTTTCTGTATGAAAAAGGCTCCATTCTACCTTACTACACAATCTTTTTTTTCAACTATCACCTTAATTTGATCTGCACTATCTTTGATCTGTTTTCATCTAATTGATTTACAGAATTTCGTGATTGTTCCTTTTCATGTGATGGGTCACATAAAGTATTATCTGCAAATACTCCCATATTTCTCACCTAGTAAGGACTAAAGAGTAAACAAATCAACCATAATAATTAATACACTGACAGACCAACCAAATTGCTGATACCATGAATAATTTTGAAATCAAATTTAAAAAGAAACTTACCATATTGTGTTTTAAAATTCTCTGCACTACAGGGGTAAATAGTTCTATAACAATACTTGATCTGGGACTGTTTTTACAATGCTGAAATGAGGTATAACAAAAAAATGTTAATTCTCTACCACACTTTAAAATTTCAGATTTATCATATTTGAAAACATTTGCAGATGACAAAATTAAGGTAGCTCAGGGAATGAGGATTATCTAAACAATGGTAGAAAACACTGTGCAAAAGAAGAAAGTGCTTGCAACCAGCATGAAGCCAGCATTTTCTCCAAATCACATACCATTTTCCACTGATCTTTTTCCTTGTACCTGTTGTAACTTGGGATTGTGTGGTATAGGGTTAAACTTATTCTTCCCTGCATTCTGATCAAGGATCCAAATAGTTTTCAAGCAATAGGAGCTGTCTTGAGCATTGTAAAAATAAAAGAAAGTAAGCACTTTTTCTACTCAATATATCATTATTATTATCATTTATGAAACTTAACCCTTTACTCCATAGATACTCATTTATGCTCATCATAAGCACTGCTTGTAGGAGTCTTTTGAAAACATTGTGGCAAAAGGTGAAATTGCTTTTGCCACAATGTTTTCTATGCTATCAAAAGGTGTCATATACATATAAGAAACAGCTTCGTCCTTGCTGTTTAGTGTTATTTAGGGTCAGTTAGAGATACCATAGAAATGCTTTATGGAGTAAAGGGTTAATAAGAATTGCATATGACAAATCTTTCTATAATTTTTCCCAGGGTTCTTTACAAAAGAGTTATCAGCACAAGACATACTGCATGTGACAAATAATTCAAACTGTAAGCTTTTAGAGCTAGAGCAAGACACCAGACAGTGTCTACAAATGACGTTTAACCCTTTACCACAAAATCCCGACTTTTAATGACCCTCAAAGAGAGGCCTCTGGAGAACATTGTGGGAAAAGGGTAACCAGCATTTTCTCCTTTTCCCACAATGCTTTCTACTCTGCTGTAAATTTTTGAGTTTTGTTTATTTTGTCATCTGCAAGTGTTTTTGATTTGGACCAGTCTAAAAGTTTGTCGTCTGTAGAAGAGTTATTCACTTCCCTACTTTAACCCTTTACAAAACAAAATGTTACACTTTCCTAATTGAAAGCATCTGAAGAGGACAAAATCAGTAGCATATTATACTAGGATGATTTTTGTCTGGGAGAAAACATGGAGAATGGAGAAAATGCTTGTAACCAACATTTTCTCCTATGCCCACATTGTTTTCCAAAGGCTTCTTTCAGGTGGTTATCAAAAACTGGGATCATGTGATAAAGGGTTTATGATATATAACCCTTTACCACACAATGATGACTTTTGACGACTGTGATGTAGAAGCCTTTTGAAAACATTGTTGGGAAAGGAGAAAATGCTGGTTACTAGCATTTTCTCCTTTTCCCACAGTGTTTTCTATCCTTCCCAAATCAAATTTTGATTTTTCAGTCACCTATATTTTGCAGGGATTTGCCTGGCAGCCCAAAGCTATGGGAGAAAAATCCCATATGGATTTTTTCAATAAGATTTTTAAAAAAAATATGGGATATCTGTCGTCAGTGCTGAAGACACTTTATTAAAATGAAACAAAGCTATCTCAGCTGCTTGAAATGGAAATAAATATGACTCAAAGACTAAAACTTGTTCATAAAAGGATAGAAAACATTGTTGAAAAAGGAGAAAACACTGGTTACCAGCATTTTCTCCTTTTCTCACATTATTTTCATATGCCTCCTTTATCAGGGTCGTTAAGGTGTTTTTGTGTGGTACAGGGTTAACTGAGAATGTCTTTTTGCCTAAAATATAGTGAGAATTTTGTAAACATGATAGTCTACATCATGTATAATACGATAGTCTTCATCAAGTATTAAGTTTAAAGAGATGTTGTATTCTGCACTTTAATCAGTTGAAATACATTTTAATTAGGTTTTCTGCTTTAATCAGTATCATTCATTTTGTCTCTTATATATTAATTTCCAAACGAGTTAAAAAAGAATCAGACAAATACCTAATAGTTCAAGCATTTGCAGACGACCCCCACCCCTTCCCCCATGTATATTTTCATTTCATAAAACAACATTTTTTCCACTCATGAACAAGATTTTAGTTTCCACTTATTGCGTTACTCAGAAATTTGTGTAAATTTACTTTTAACATTCATTATTAAAGATAAAAAGATAGTTTGAAGTCCCTCTGATCGTACGATTCCACGCTGCTCATTGTAGTGTCATGGGTTTTTGCGCTTTTACGGCCATCTATATTTTCTTGACATTTACTTTTTGAAGCAGTATTACTACATGATTTGACACTAGTAGTCAGTTTAAACAGCAAGTAACATAAACAAGAGCCGCCAGAGACGGGTTATGCTCCCCGAACAAGTGCTTGTCATAAAATATAAGAAATTGATATAAATTCACTTCTTTTATCCTGAAAGAACCTGTTCATGCCCCCCAAAATTTGAAGTGAAAAGGCAATTACTATCTTAGAGATAGCCAACACAAACTTGTAGAGGACAATAAGCCCAATAAACCCCCTTTAAGCCCCCTTTTCCCATAAGACAATATTGGATCATTGCAATAAATACAACAGGTGTGTGGTTTGTGGCATTTTTTAATAATAATTCAAAATTCGAAATTTCATAAAATTTTGAGCAGTCATGTATTAAATATAACATAAAACAATTTTTTACATGAAGCCCCCTTTTTCCAAGACGCAGCCTGAAATTGAGAAGAAGGAAGAGATGTACCTGGGCAACGTTCCAACAAGTTCAGATTTGAAATTTCACAAAGTTTTGAGCACTGATAAAACCTAGTGAAAAACAATTTTTTCCATGAAGTCCCCTTTTTCCGTGATGCAGCCTTAATTTGAGAAACCACTATTTGCGCATTAATAATTCACAGATTGCAAAAACAAAGGGCACATGTTGAAACTTGTAAAACAAGATATAACCATGAAATGTTGACAAAAAATGAACAAGATATTAGTAAAAATTGCAATTTTGCATTAGGGCCCCTTTTTCATTTTACAAGAAACCCCCTTTTTCCATGACAGAGGGTCAAATTGAAAAACACATAGATAAAGAAACAAGAGCATATGGTGAAACCTTGAAAAAACAATATAACCATGAAGTATAATGAAATTTTGACCAAAACTGAATGAAATATTAGTAAAAATTGGAATTTTGCAAGAAGCCCCCTTTTTCCATGACAGAACGTCAACTTAAACAAGAGGGCCATGATGGCCCTGAAATCGCTCACCTGAGTTTATTGACCAAACATGCACTATCTAGTTTCCCAGTGACCTAGTTTTTTATCAGACATTACCCATCATCAAACACTTTTGAGACATCACCAAAACAAACATTCTGACCAAGTCTGAAGAGTATCAGGCAGAAAATGTAGCCTCTGGAGTGTACACAAGGTTTTTCTAATATTTGACCCATTGACCTAGTTTTTGACTCCACATGACCCATTTTCAAACTCATTCAAGGTATCACCAGGACAAATATTATGAACAAGTTTTAGGAGTATCAGACTGAAAATGTGTCCTTCAGAGCATACAAAAGGTGTTTATAACATTTGACCTATTGACCCAGTTTTTGACCCAACATGACCCATTTTCAAACTCATCCAAGATATTATAAAGGCAAACATTCTGACTAATTTTCAAGAGTGTTAGACTGAAAATGTGGCATCCAGAGCATATACAAGGTTTTTCTAAGATTTGACCTGGTGACCTAGTTTTTAACCCCCACTGACCCATTTTCAAACCTGTCTGAGATATCATCAAGACAAACATTCTGACCAACTTACAAGAGTATGGGACTGAAAATGTGGCCTCTAGAGCCTACAAAAGGTTTTTCTAACATTTGACTTAGTGACCTAGTTTTTGACCCCACATGACCCATTTTCGTTCTTGTCCGAGATATCATCCAGGCAAACATCCTGACCAACTTTCATGAGTATCCAACTGAAAATGTGGCCTCTAGAGCGTACAAAAGGTTTTTCTACGATTTGACCTAGTGACCTAGTTTTTGACCCCACGTGACCCATTTTCAAATTCGTCCGAGATATCATCCAGACAAACATCCTGACCAACTTTCATGAGTATCCAACTAAAAATGTGGCCTCTAGAGTGTACAAAAGGTTTTTCTAAGATTTGACTTGGTGACCTAGTTTTTGACCCCACGTGACCCATTTTCGAACTCGTCCGAGATATCATCCAGACAAACATCCTGACCAACTTTCATGAGTATCCGACTGAAAATGTGGCCTCTAGAGCGTACAAAAGGTTTTTCTAAGATTTGACCTGGTGACCTAGTTTTTGACCCCACGTGACCCACTTTCGAACTCGTCAGAGATATCATCCAGACAAACATTCTGACCAATTTTCATGAGTATCCGACTGAAAATGTGGCCTCTAGAGCGTACAAAAGGTTTTTCTAAGATTTGACCTGGTGACCTAGTTTTTGACCCCACATGACCCATTTTCAAACTCGTCTGAGATATCATCCAGACAAACATCCTGACCAACTTTCATGAGTATCCGACTGAAAATGTGGCCTCTAGAGCGTACACAAGGTTTTTCTAAGATTTGACCTGGTGACCTAGTTTTTGACCCCACGTGACCCACTTTCGAACTCGTCCGAGATATCATCGAGACAAACATCCTGACCAACTTTCATGAGTATCCGACTGTAAATGCGGCCTCTAGAGCGTACACAAGGTTTTTCTAAGATTTGACCTGGTGACCTAGTTTTTGACCCCACGTGACCCATTTTCGAACTCGTCCGAGATATCATCGAGACAAACATCCTGACAAACTTTCATGAGTATCGGACTCAAAATGCGGCCTCTAGAGCGTACACAAGGTTTTTCTAAGATTTGACCTAGTGACCTAGTTTTTGACCCCACGTGACCCATTTTCGAACTCGTCCGAGATATCATCGAGACAAACATCCTGACCAACTTTCATGAGTATCCGACTCAAAATGCGGCCTCTAGAGCGTACACAAGGTTTTTCTAAGATTTGACCTAGTGACCTAGTTTTTGACCCCACATGACCCATTTTCGAAGTCGTCCGAGATTTTATCGAGACAAACATCCTGACCAACTTTCATGAGTATCCGACCAAAACTGTGGCCTGTAGAGCGTACACAAGGTAAAAGGTTGACGACGGACGACGCACGACGGACGACGGACGACGGACACAGCACGATCACAATAGCTCACCATGAGCACTTCGTGCTCAGGTGAGCTAAAAATGCCCAGATTAAAAATAGCAAGGGCACACGCTAAAACTTTCCATAAACAATATAACCATGAAGTTTCATGATATTCTGACAAAAAATGAATGAGATATTGGTAAAAATTGCAATTTTGCATTAAGCCCCTTTCTTCCATGACACGGGGTCAAATTGAAAATCCGGGAAAAGTATATCGGCGCGTTACCCTAAGGAGTTCATATATGAAGTTTCATCCAATTTGGTCCCAGGGTTGTGGAGAAATCGCTTCGGACGGACAGACGGACGGATGGACGGACGGAAGGACGGACGGAGACAAAGCGGCGACTATATGCTCGCCCTTCGGGGAGCATAAAAACTGTGCACTAGATAAGAGGAATAACACCTTTGTTACTCTGTCATAAATGACTCGCCAGCTTCATTATCATCCGGGTGTCCTTCGCATTTTATACTGATCGTGTTTAACCCATATTTCTGCTGGATGCACACAAGCGAGGCTATATGAAGTTTTAGACGATATGTTAATGCTTCAGATTGACATTCAGGCAGATACCTTTCATCGTCAAAGACAGTTCATTTCAAATTTCCAAATATCAAAACCCCGGCTCAGAGAAGCTTGCCGAGTTGTCAATTTTTGTCAAGATATTCATGGACAAAGATTTGTTTCTCATTTTTCAGCCAGATTTCGTGTTTGTTATCCACTATGTTTAATCCAACACTTATATTATAATAAATAGTCACAAAACCAAGCGCTAAAAACCAGAATTCAAGTTTTGGCACCAAGCCAGCTTAGCAACCGACTACGATCGATTCCAGGATTTCTCAATTGATTATCAGAATCAGAAGCAAAAACCAACTGACTTTGGTCGATCATCTGCCCACCACTAGTAAACGCTTTACAAAAGAACAACAAGCGATTGTACGAAACAAAAGCACGGTCTAAATTCAAGCGTCTAAATAATGTCTATATTCGTAAACACATGCATGAATTACGTTCCTTATTCGGCTGCTGAAAACGAAAGTAATTATGGTGATTATCATGTTTTATTTTTAAATTTGAATGCATTTTTTCTCGCGCTTTTACAATTTTCATGAGATTTCTCTGATTTTAGCACGAGAATATCGCGGAATCGCGGCGTTGGCAAATCCCTGATTTTGTCATCTGCAAATGCTTTCAATTTGGACCAGTTGGTGTGGTAAAGAGTTAAAAATGATAAGGATAAAACATGTTGAGTGAAAAAGGAAGATAACTGACCTTTCTGCCGATTTTGATTGACAGGTCTACCAGCGTCTTATAGGCCAATGAAAACGCAGCATTGGGCGTCATGTAAACAAACAAGAGGGCCATTGGCCCTGGAATGCTCACCTTAGACTATAGCTTATGACTGAAATTCAATTCTTTGAACAACTTTGGTAGAGCTTCACCCAGGGAACGTCCCTGCTAAGTTTCATCAAGATTGGCCCATTGATCTAGGAGAAGAAGATGTTTAAAGAAATTGTTGACGGACAACGGATGACGGACATAGGGTGATCACAATAGCTCACCTTTAGCACTTTGTGCTAAGAATAGCTAGAAAGTCTGACACATTTCTGGTTCGCTTGAGAACCAGAATACCATGTTACTAATGGGGAGGGGCATGCCAAACTCAGGTTTACAGAAAGGTCAATTATCACTGTAGATCAACTTACCTTACTAAAGAAATCACAAATTTCTTGTGTCGGGTGATTATTCTCGAGCAGGGGTGCCAGGGCTACTATGATGTTTTCATGGGCTACACGGGTGATAAAGTCAGCATTCTGTAATAAAAACATATACCTAAACCTGTTGCCTGCCAAGTGCGACTAGCTGACCTTTTGCAGACAGTGTAGATCAAGATCAGACTGCACAGAATGTGCAGTCTGATCTTGATCTATACTGTCCGATAAGGAGATATCATTCCCCAAAACCGAATTTTGGAACAGCAATACATGTATTTGGGTTATTAATATCGAATTAAAAATCTAATTTCAGTTATTCAGCAGGAGAAGGGTTAAGAGTTAGGTGCTGCACACAATCCTTGTTGTTTTGTACAAATTGTAGATCAAGATCAGTCTGCACTGTCTGATATCAGTCTGATCTTAGATCTGTTGCACCCTCTACTTTTAGAATATACTGTAATTCTGACCAGATAGTGTCTACAAATGGCATTTAACCAAAAATACTGCTGGTTTTTCAACTCAGTTTTTTTTTTTGAAATCAAGATTCTGTAGGTAAACATCACTGTAAAGTACTGAAGTTACTTGGACCAGGTAGATGGATGGCAAAATTTCTCTTCTAAAATCAATCACAGGGTGAATCACACTCTGTTAAATCTTAACCACACAATCCCGACTTTTAACAACCCTGTGAAAGAAGCCTTTGGAAAGCATTGTGGGAAAAGGCGAAAATGCTGGTAACCAGCATTTTCTCCTTTTCCCACAATGTTTTCCTACCTTCCTAAAAACAAACTTCAACTCTTTAGTCACATCAATTTTGTCTTCTGCAAATGCTTTCAATTTGGACCAGTGTAAAATTTTGTCGTTTAGTTAAGATTTAAGGGTGGAATTTTAATGGCTAAATGTGCTTGCATTTTCTGTTGATGAACAAAGAGATCATGAATCACAAATCCAGCTAAAACAAGGAAGAATTTACTTGTACTGATAAAACATTATTTCTTTACTTCCTTGAAGAAGTTCATCAGCAGGTGACCTAAAATGCATCCTTGTACATTAAGGATGATCAAAATAAAATATATATTTTATACAATAATATAATCTTATCCACAAACACTACAAATGATATGTGAGCGTCCTCAGGGGCGTATAACATTTAACGCTTTACCAAACAACAAAATTTTGGACTCGCCCAAATTGAAGGCATTTGCAGATGACAAGGTAAATGTAAATTAAAAATTGAAATTTTATTTGGGAAGGGTAGAAAATATTGTGGGAAATGGAGAAAATGCTGGTTACCAGCATTTTCTTCTTTTCCCACAATGTTTTCAAAACCTTTCTTTCTCAGGGTCGATGAAAGTCCGGATTGTGCGGTAAAGAGAGAGCAGTGCTTCCATTTGAATAAAATTTTACTGAGTCCCTGGGACCCAGTGCCACTGAAAAAGTTGAGTCCCATTGAGTTTCTTCTGAGTCCCAATTTTTCTTCTGTAAATCATCTTTTTAATGAAGACCACTTTGGGTGGGGGATAGAATGAAGAAGGGAAAAAACCTTGCACTTCACAAGATTTTTTTCTCCCTTTCCACATAGTCATTTTCTAAGAATAGCAGTTTTGAAATACTATCCTCAATCCTGAATAGTAATAACCATGAGTAAGAAGGCCTTTGAAAATAGTGTGGGAAAAGGAGAAAATACTTGTAACAAGCAGCTTTCGTCCAAAAGGATTCCAACAAATTTACTTTTTTTCAACATTCTTATTAAAGTCATCTGTCATTTAGCTAGAAATACACTGCAACATCTCTGATACATCACTTGAAACGTAGTGACCAGATTGCCGACGTTAACAACCATTGGTTTTCTGTAGTTCAATGAGCTGAGGGAAAGTACTGAGGGAAATATCGTTTTTTTACCGTAAAATATACAGTCATAAGCTGTGGAAATAACAACCATTGGTTTTCTGTAGTTCAATGAGCTGAGGGAAAGTACTGAGGGAAATATCGTTTTTTTACCGTAAAATATACAGTCATAAGCTGTGGAAATAATGAATCATTTGATTTTGTTTCAACTATTTCAAATACCTTCTTATAGACCCTTTCGCAGACTTAATTTTAATAGCACGTCGGTGGCCGTCGCTTGAAATATGTCGACTTTTTGTCGTACGATTGAGCTTCCCTGAAAGTCCATACAACCTGTCGTGAACATATTTTTTTCTTGGTTTCACAGCAAATTAAACACTTCAAGCGAATGGAAGAATCTGTATCATTAGTGTCTTTCACTAACCAATCTTTATAGGCAGAATCTTTCAGCCATTGGTCTTGGAAAGATTGAGAATGTTTTTTTTTTTCCAGGGAAGCCATTTTCTGTTTCAGGATACAAGTGCTTAGCAACGGCTGTTGTCCCGCTCAGTTCGCCGGGAAAGACAGTATATAGGCAGCGCAGGTAAACAGTCATAGTTGTTTTATTTTGGCACACTAGGTTCTATTTATAGACATTTTCGAAAATCTGATGGTCAGGTTGTACAGGTGGACTTAAAATCTTAGTAGACTATTTCAAATTGTTTTCGGTGTTGATGAAATCTTATTAAACTATCTTTTTGACTCAAGTTTGACTGCGTCCCAAGGACGCGATCAGCTTATTTATTCTGTGTCCGAACTGATTTTAATGCCTATATAGATACTTTTATGTTGTAAACAGAAACACTGGAGAGACACAGATACTCACCCTCTGAAGTAACTCTGAGACCAGATCTAAAGGAAACTGATAAACACTGGGGTCTTGAATGGGGGTGTGCAGTGAAACATCTATCATATTCTGAAATAGAAAAAATTGAAGTAATAATGTGGACAAACGCTGAGACAAGAATTCAATTTTACCCTTAATTGTGAGTTTAACTGTTAACCAAATGACAAAATTTTGAACTGGTACAGGTTGAAAGCAATTGCAGACAACAAAATAAATGTATCTCAAAAATTGAAATTTGTTTCAAGCAGGGTAGAAAACATTGTGGGAAAAGGAGAAAGTGCTGGTTACCAGCATTTTCTCCTTCTCCCACAATGTTTTCAAAAGGCTTCTCTCTCAGGGTCATAAAAACAAGGGATTGTTTGGTAAAGGGTTATACAGATTGCATGTTTATGTAGTCTAATTGTTTATCTGCAGTTTTCACCGAGATTAACTGCTATCCACAGACCAAAGCTAGTATGGAATTTCAAATATTCGGGTCTTATTTCCCTACTGAAAATGCCTGTAGGGTTTATCTGGCACTTTCCGGGGGTCAAAATTTGTTACAGATTTTAAACTTAATGGAAGCGTATTGTGTAACCGGAGAGGAGCGTATACAAGGATGGTCAAGTGAAAAGGATGTTGAAATGTGAAGTAATAACGTCATTGATTTGCACCCTAAGTCTTGTTTGTCATCCTGTTTTACGAAGTTCTGCTCTGTTCTGTAATGCTGAATTTTTAATAACAGGTATGTATTTCAACCTGACCAATGGATTAGCCATGAGGTAAGTCCATGGTCAGTAACATAGCGGATAGGGGTAGCACCCCTGGTAAGATTGTACAAGAATAGATATGTCAACATGTTAAAATCCCTGTGCACTTAACCCCTTGCTAAGCATCGTTTGGACCATTGTTTCACTGGATTCAGCTGCCTGTGAGACAAGATAGATTTGATGGATCCATGAGTATATACTTGATGACTTGCTCGATCATTGCAGGGATACATTAACTCTTTACTAAACGACAATATTTTAGACTGGTCAAATCTGAAAGCATTTGCAGATGACAAAATGAATGTGACTAAAGAATTGAAATTTGTTTTAAGAAGGGAGAAAAAAATTGTGGGAAACAGGAGAAAATGCTGGTTACAAGCATGTTTTCCTTTTCCCACAATGTTTGCCAAAAGGCTTCTTTCACAAGGGTGTTAATAGTTGGGATTGTGTGGCAATGAGTTATATCTGCCCCTTTGCCAGGGCATGGCTCTTTTCATTTTGCAACCAAACAACAAAGGTTAAAATGTACATCTGTTATGGAATAGCTAGCTCTCAATAATCTATAATTTTGTTTGTATGCATGTATTTATTAGAGTTTGACTCTGTTTTGACAGTAAAGTTCATATTGGGAAAGTCTCACCTTCGCAAACCAAGGGTGACGATCCCCTACACTACTCTACCCTTGGCAGATCAAGCTTGATTTCGTCATCCCCCCCCACCACCCCCAATACGCATTTTCATTGGTTTCAGCTAGCTCTAACTCCAACATATCAAATCGCTCATAGCATTTCATCTATGATAAAAAATAGAACAAGGTCGACCATAAAATGTCGAAGTATGTTTGTGGTTATTGCTTCATGTTGAATTATTGTATTCGTAAGCAGTTTATAAAACGATATTCCATTGGCTGTAAGAAATTCGATGTAAAGGGGGATAATAACCAGCATTCAATGGGGGGGAGGAGCATATCACGGGAACATCGAAATCGGGCTCGATCTGCCAAGGTAAGATCCACGTAGTGATCGTAACCTTGGCTCGCGAAGATGGGGTAGTCTATGCACCTACTCAAGTTTCCTGGCTTTCTCACACCAGTACTGACACAATGTCCTTTCCAAACCACTGAATAATTTTCTCATATTGCGAGAGAGGTAAGAGGTGAAAAGTCTACGGAAAGAGCACTCCTGTAATAACCCTCTGCTGATCAAATTAAAATTTGTATGTTTATTTCCTTTAGTATTATCTAGAAACTTCCTCTATCCCCTAACCTAGCAAAAAGATGTTTAACTCTTTACCACACAATACCAACTTCGAACAACCCTGAAAAAGAAGCCTCTGGAAAACATTGTGGGAAAAGGAGAAAATGCTGGTAACCAGCCTTTTCTCCTTTTCCCACAATGTTTTCTACCCATCCCAAAACAAATTTCAAATATTAAGTCACTTTTATTTTGTTGTCTGCAGATGATTTTAATTTGGACCAGTGTAAAATTTTGTTGTTTGGTATACATGTAGAGTTATGTGCCTGTACATGACAGCTGCTGCTGAAAGTTTGAAGACATCTAGTTGGACAAGAAGCATGTTCTTGTAACAAGCATTAAAATTTACTTCTCTTCCATCAAAGTTTCCAAGACAGTTAACTCTTCACCAAACAACAAAATTTCAGACTTGTCCAAATTAAAAGCATTAATTTGAAGATTACAAATTCTAACATGACACGTGACTTTGGCTCTATAAACACAATGCAAGGAAAACATGGTAAAATCTGCGACATTCCATGCAGAGTGACGTCATTCAATGAATGAGTTATTCAATGGAATATAATCTTCATCCGCATTTTTACTCTTAGTTTGAACTTGTTTTCCTTTCATTAAGAATTGGCCATATTAGAATCGAAATATCGATTCTATCGCCCTCATGGATTATTTATTGTGCCTCATAACTCACAACTGTGGTTTATTGAACGATATACCACGATAGAAAGAAGATTATTTCTTAAATAATCATGGTTCAAAAGTTAAAATCTGTTTCAGGAAGGATAGAAAACATGGTGGGGAATGAAGAAAGTGCTGGTTACCAGCATTTTCTCCTTTTCCAACAATTTTTTGGAAATGTGTCTTTCTCAGGATCATTAAATCTAGGGACTGTATGGGTCCGAGTTAAAATATTTTCCTCTCCTTCGACCATATGAACCCAGTGGTGTTATATTCATACCAGTATTTAACAAATATGAATTTCTTTTCTATTCCCATTTTTCTCCCTTTGGTACAATGTTTAGTCTAAGATATTTTATCCTTTATGACAATAATTGTGATAATCGTAGGTTTTAATGTCTCCCAGGAAAAAGGACTTTTGAAACCATTCCTACTTCATGCAACATTCTGAGTTTGCAACCTGGAAATGATTTCAGTCCAAAATTCTGTCCTATAGAAAGGAGTTGATCCTTTTCCAAATAATCCAGAGATTAATGACCATAAGGATGAAAGCTTTAGAAAATGTTCTGGGAAAAGGAGAAAATGCTGGTAACTAGTGGTGTCTCCTTTGCCCACACAATGTGTTCTTTCTCAATTTCACTGTCCCAGTGGAATTTATTTTCTGAAAGGTCGTTAAAACTTGGGAATGTGTGGTAAATGATTAATCCTTCACGATCATCATGATATCAAGCTATTTTTGCCTAATTTTTTACCAAATACCAAAATGCAAGACAAAATTCAGACACCAGGTTCTGTTATCTAATCTTGATCTACTCTCTATGCAAAAACTCAAATACTCATACAGTATTAATATATTTTAATTTAGTCATTTAAGTTCAAAAGGGTAGAATTCATTGTGGAAAACAGAAAATGCCAATCACTACCATTACCTCCTTTTCCAACAATGTTTCAAAAGGTTTCTTTCACTAGACTGTGAAAACAAGAGGGCCAAGATGGCCCTGGATCGCTCACCTGAATTTTTGAGATGACCATAGCCTATTTTTTTTTTGGAGGTATTGAAACATTGGAACCAAATTTATAATTTTGCTAAGCAATTTTCAAAAGGTCACCTGTAAAATTAATTTCGAAATCTGACCATCAGTTTCAAAAAGAAGAATTTTTAAGAATTCTTCATTTCTGTATAAGAGCAAGTATCCCCCATCCATGAGAGCCATGTTTCTTGATGGATCAAAATTTACGGACAAGTTTTGAAAAGGGTCACCCAAGGAACATTTTGGAAAATTTCTTTTAAAATCTGACCAGGGGTTTCAGAGAAAGAGAATTTTCAAGAATTTCATCACGTCTATATAGTGCAAGTAGCTCCCATTCACAAGAGCAAGGATCACCCAAGGAACATCTCTGTCAAATTATTTTAAAATCTGACTAGGGGTTTCAGAGAAAAAGAATTTTCAAGAACTTCTTCATTTCCATATAGTGCAAGTAGCCCCCATTCACCAGAGCCATGTTTCTAGACCAATCAAAATTTTGTGAACAGTTTTTGAAAAGGGTCACCCAAGGATCATCTCTGTGAAATCATTTCAAAATCTGTCCTGCCGTTTCAGAGAAGAAGAATTTTTAAGAATTTCTTCATTTCCCTATAGTGCAAGTAGCCCCCATTCACCAGAGCCATGTTTCTTAACGGATCAAAATTTTGTGAACAATTTTTGAAAAGGGTCACCCAAGGAGCATCCCTGAGAAATTATTTCAAAATCTGACCAGCGGTTTCAGAGAAGAAAAATTTTTAAGAATTTCCTTCATTTCTGTATAGTGCAAGTAGCCCCCATTCACGAGAGCCACATTTTTTGACGGATCAAAATTTCACGAACAATTTTTAAAAAGGGTCACCCAAGGAACATCTCTGTGATTCCTTCATTTCTGTATAGTGCAAGTAGCCCCCATTCACCAGAGCCACATTTTTTGACGGATAAAAATTTCACGAACGATTTTTGAAAAGGGTCTCCCAAGGAACATATCTGTGAAATTATTTCAAAATCCGACCAGCGGTTTCAGAGGAGAAGATTTTTAAAGAATTCCTTGATTTCTGTCAATTTTTGACGGATCAAAATTTCACGAACACTTTTTTGAAAAGGGTCACCCAAGGAACATATCTGTGAAATTTATTTCAAAATCCGACCAGCAGTTTCAGAGCAGAAGATTTTTAAAGAATTTGCTAAAAAATTCCATTTCGTTGCCATGTCAACCAGAGTTTTTGACGGAATCAAATTCTGTGAACAATTTTTAAAGACGACCTCCCAAGGAACATTCCTGCCAAGTTTGGTCCAAATTGGCCCAGCGGTTTAGGAGGAGTTGATGTTTAAAGAATTGTTGACGACACACGATAGACGACGCACGACAAACAAGGGACACCCAGTGACCCTAAAAGCTCCCCTTGAGCACGTTGTGCTCAGGTGAGCTAAAAAGAGCTTGTCTGGGAAAGGATTAAATATTTCTGTCAGGTCAATGAAACCCAACTCCATTCTTTTCTTGCACCACCAGGGTAGACAGGTTCTCAAAACATTAAATTTTGGGCAAAAGTTTCAATTGCTTATCCTCAACAACAACTCCTTTTTCCAATAATGTTTTCCATATCAGAGAAAAATCACAACCACACACAAAATCTAGACTTCTTTCAGACAGAAAAATTCTCCCCTGTGTCACATCAGATACATGTAACTTCAGTTTGTCGGAAATTAGCCATGACAGTAACAGGTCAGCCAAAGAATTATCCCTTTTCCACGCAGCAGAATTTTAGACCTATCCAACTTGAAAGCATAGATTGCAGACGATAATTTTGTTGTCGCTAAAATGATGCCTTTTTATTTTTTTTAAAGAGTAGAAAACTTTCTGAGAAAAGGACAAAATGCTGGTGACCAGCATTTTCTGGTGACCAGCATTTTCTCCTTTTCCCATGAAGTTTTCAAAAGGCCTCTTCCTCAGGGTTGTTAAAATCATCATTGTGTGTTAAAGGGTTAACCCTTTACAAAATGTCCTATCTTTATTATCTTTCTAATGGAGTCTTTCAGAAACTGTGTAAGAAAAGGAGGAAATGCTGGCACTTTTTTTTTTGTACAATGTTTAACCCTTTACCAAACAACAAAATTTTAGACTGGTCCAACTTGAAAGCACTTGCAGACGACAAAATAAACCCAACTCAAAAATTGAAATTTGTTTCCAGCAGGGTAGAAAACATTGTGGGAAAAGAAGAAAATGCTGGTTACCAGCATTTTCTCCTTTTCCCACAATGTTTTCAAAAGGCCTTTATCTCAGGGTCATAAAAACTAGGGATTGTTCGGTAAAGGGTTAACTAATTTTTCACATTCCAACCCCATCACTAGGCAACATTAATTTTGATCAATCATCTTAAAATGCTAGTAATATGGAAGAACCCAAGTATTTTGTGGTTTGGTGAGGACTTAATCAAGTTATACTGTGATGTTCCATTAGACTTGCTCCACACAGAACCAGCTTTGATTCCAGTCACATGACATTCTCTAGCTTACATTTGAACATGATTTGTGCATAGGAGAGTCAAATACTTCTTTGAAATAGAATCATTTCTATAATCTCAGTTTGTTTCAAGGAAATATCAGTAAAACCTTCACCACCAAATAATCAAGTAATTATTGTGGCGTCGCATGAGAGGGGGCACTGTATTTTTATTCGCTTTTGAAAAGTACCTATGGAGGCAGCCATACTGTTTACTCGGCTTCAAGTTGTTTTGTAATAAGATCATTTCATACCTAGGCCATTTCATACATTTTTTGTCATTTCGAAACCACCTATACTTTTTATTTTGGTCATTTCGTACTCACTTTGATCATTTCATACCAACTTTTGTCATTTCATACCCAGTTTTTAATATCAATTTGGTAATGTAGAACCTAGTTTTACTTCTATTTACTAGTGATGTTTTCCGAATGACTACTGCTTTTGTGTGTGCATAGCTCCAATTGAACTTATGTTAAGTTTCACCGAAGAATACCTACGATTAATGCCTATCTCTTTTTTAAGTTTTTAGTGGGATTCTACAGATCGTTAGGGTTTTCTCAATTCATTTCTCACTGATTTCTGCATAAATTTACATTGGACAATTTGAAATGGTGCAATGTGCCTTATTTCAGATACAAATGATTTGCGGCGCCATTGATGCTATGCGTCAAAATTTTCTTGTATAAATCTGAGAAAGGCGTCTGAAAATATTGTGGGACAGGAGAAAAAATGTTAACCCTTTACTCCATAGATACTCATTTCTACACATTGATTAAAGGAGCCTCTGGAAAACACTGTGGCAAAAGGTGAAACTGCTCGTCATGAGCAATTTCACCTTTTGTCACAATGTTTTCTATGCTATCAAAAGGTGTCATTTACAAATAAGAAACAGCTTCATCCTGGCTGTTATTTAGGGTCAGTTAGAGATACCATAGGAATGCCTCATGGGGTAAAGGGTTAAATGTTGGTTACCATTTTCCTTCAATGTTTTCTACCATTTAACCCTTTACCACACAAGGACAACTTTTAACACCCCCTGAGGAAGAAGGCTTTGAAAATATTGTGAGAAAAGGAGAAAATGCTGATAACCAGCATTTTCTCCTTTTCCCACAAAGTTTTCTACCCTATCAAAGCAAAATGGCACCATTTGAGCCACTTTGAAATTGTTGTCTACAAAATTTAATGCTTTCAATTTGGACAGGTCTAAAATTTGCTGTGTGGTAATGGGTTAAAAGACAGATCCTATTATTTGAGGCACATTTGATTTGTGTCTGCGAAAGCTTTCAATGTGGAGTTGTCGAAGATTTTATCATCTGGTACAGAAATGGCACATCTCTAAAACTATCTTACTGTAAAAATGATAAAACCAATACAGAGCCATTTTGTAGGCTGATAAATTTGGGTGAATAAAAACAGTCTTTTGAAGATCTAAAGGTCCTGACTGAATATTGTAACAGGCTTATAAGTTATCTTGTATATTCATCTCTTACAACTCTTGACTCTTTACCACACAATCCCGACTTTTAATGACCCCGAGAAAGAAAGCTTTTGAAAACATTGTAGGAAAAGGAGAAATGCTGGTAACCAGCATTTTCTCCTTTTCCCACAATGTTTTCTATCCTTCCTAAATCAACTTTCAATTTTTTTAAGTGACATTTATTTTGTCGTCTGCAAATGATTTCAGATTGGACTAGTCCAAAATTTTGTCGTTTAGTAAAGAGTTAAATCTTGAGTTGTCCAAGCTCTTATCATCAGATAGAGAAATTGCACATCTCTAAAACTATCTTACTTTAAAAATGATAAATTATTCAAACCTATACAAAGCTATTTTGTAGGCTGATAAATTTGGGTGAATAAAAGAGTCTTTTGAAGATCTAAAGGTCCTGAATTGTAACTGGCTATTAAGTTATCTTTATTTATCTGTTTTAACTCTAAATCAAACATAAAACTTTGGAGTGCTCCAAACTGAAAACATTTGCAGGTATAGATTAAACATGGCTTCAAAAATGGGCTTCGTGTCTCGGAAAGAGTAGTAAAATATTATGGTAAAAGGAGAAAATGCTAGCTACCACAATGTTTTTTAAAATTTATTCTTCAGGGTCATTAAAACTCACACCATGTTGGGTGAGATATGGTATTCTAAATCCATTATTTTTCTACCAAACCCTATGTTATGGGTACTCATTATAATCTTCTTAATGAGACAATTCTAATGAGTACCCATAACATAATGTTTAGTGGAGAATTAGTGATATTTTCATTTTCTAAATCACAACCATTGGATCTATCTGGAGCTCCAAGGTGGATAATATCATAACGGAGATGATACTTACCTTTATTTCTTTTATAAGGACCTCGGGCCTTCTTGCATTCTTTAACAACTTCTCATACTTGTACATGTGTTTCTAAAGAGACAAAAAAAATGTTTTTATTAATAAAATGATATTTACTTTGCTCTTCGCTCTTATCCAATCACTCAACCTAAAAATGCTTAACTCATTGCCAAACGACATAATTTTAGGTCTGTCTATTTCAACAGCTTTTGCAGACGACAAAATGAAAGTGACTGAAAATTTGAAATTTGTTTTGTGAAGGGTAGAAAACACTGTGGGAAAAGGAGAAAATGCTGGTTACTAACATTTTCTTCTTTTCCGAACATGTTTTTAAATAGGCTTGTTTCTCAGGGTCGTCAGAAGTATGGTTGTGTGGTATTGGGTTAACTCTTTACCCCATAAGGCATTTCTATGGTATCTCTAATTGACTCTAAACAGCAGCGAGGATGAAGCTGTTTCTTATGTGTATACGACACCTTTTGATAGCATAGAAAACATTGTGACAAAATGTGAAATTGCTCGTCAGGGGCAATTTCACCTTTTGCCACAATGTTTTCCAAAGGCTCCTGCAAGCAGTACTTAGAAATGACTATCTATGGAGTAAAGGGTTAACTCTTTGCTAAAAGACAAAATTTTAGATTGTTCCAAACTGAAAGCATTTTGTAGGTGACAAATATTAATGTAGTTGAAAAATTGAAATTTGTTTTTGAAAGGGTAGAAATCATTGTGGGAAAGGGAGAAAAAGCTGGTCACCAGCATTTTCTTGCTGGTCACCAGCATTTTCTCCTTTCCCCGCAATGTTATCAACAGGCTTCCTGCTTAGGGTCGTTAAAAGTTGAGATTGTGTAGCAATGGGTTAAGGGAATTTTATATTCTTAAATTCAATATTCTTTTGTTTATAATGTAGATCAAGATCAGACTACAATGATACACATTCAAGTCTAAATATCCACTATCATGTTCCTATTGATCTATACTGTTGCCAACATCTACCTTAAAATTCTGACTGGAACATAGCTTTAGGGATTCACATTCAAATTTATTTTTTTAGCAATCAAAGGGTTCACTTCATTACATAAAAAAGTGAAAATATCTCCAAAACAGTAAGACAATTAGACAAACCAACCCTTTTGCTGCTATAAAAACAAAATAGAACTTTTTCAGTCAAAAAAACAGACACTAATTAAATGAATATTTATATCTTATAAAAATTGGAATTCCACGCTTTCTTTTCTGTTAGATCTGACTGGAAAATGTTACTCTACAGAGTTAACCCTTACCACACAAACACAAGTGTTAAAGTCTGTGTATAAGAAGGCTTTTGAAAAAATTTTGGGAAAAGGGAAAAATGCTGTTTACAAGCATTTTCTCCCTTTTCCAAATTTTTCTACCCTTTATATGATAAATATTAACATTTTTGCAACTGTTCTAAAATTTTCGTCTGCAAATGCTTTCACTTTGGACGAGTCTAAATTATTGTTCTGTGGCAAAGAGTTAAAGTTAATACACGTAAATGTAAATTTCTGTTAATCTCTGTGTTTTATTCAACATTCAACAAGTAGTATGATTGTCATGGATAAACCCTTTACCACACAATCCCAACTTGTAGAGACCCTCATAGAGAAGCCTTTTAAAAACACTGTGGGAAAAGGAGAAAATGCTGGTTACCAGCATTTTCTCCTTTTTCCACAATGTTTTCTTCCCTTTCCATAACAAATTTTAATTTTTCAGTCACACTGATTTTGTCGTCTGCAAAACTGGACTAGTCTGTAATTTCATCGTCTGGTAAAGAGTTAAGGAAGTGATACACATTCTGATTAGCTCAACTGATACATTTGGATAAAGCATTTGGTACAGCCAATCTAAAGTTGTATTATTTTGAAATTGAGAAAAATCTTGAAAATTTGACTGCAAAATGCCGCTAAACAGTGTGGGCTTACACATACAGTGTCAGGGCTCTGGCTTTTGCTCTAAGTGTCTACATATGAGCTATACTCTTTAAAATGGGGGCTAAATGCATTTGGAAAAAGTACATGTAGTGACCCTTTTCAGTCTGTGCAGATTGCTCAGCGTATAGCACTGTCACACAGGACCTCGGTTTAATGTCTCATCCGAAAGACTATTCGAAATTTTAGTTGGCCAGCCTGGGATTCGAACCCACAACCTGTAGTGACCCGAAACATTGTGTTAACGAGTCCTACCCTCTACCTACTGAGCTATAACGGCTGGCCAAGCCCCCTCTTGCTGAAGTATAAGTGTCCCAATTTGCCAGAGCATGACTCGTATGACTTTACAGTTTACTGTATATGTGGATAAATATGGGTGTCAAGAAATTTGCGAATTACCGATTAGCTCTTTACCAAACGACTAAAAGTTAGACAAGTCCAAATTGAAAGCACTTGCAAATGAGAAAATAAAAGCGCCTGAAAATTTGAAATTTGTTTTGTGAACGGTAGAAAATATTGTGGAAAAAGGAGAAAATGCTGGTTACCAGCATTTTCTCCTTTTCCCATAATGTTTTCTATAGGTTTCTTTCTCAGGGTCGTTAAAAGTCAGGATTGTGTGGTAAGGGTTCAGGGCAATTGGTGTACAGAAATGTTTGCCAATTTAAGGTATGTTATGATTTGTTAGTATAGATGCAAACAGAAAAGTCTGCAAATTTTTCAAATTCGCAATATTCAAAAAAATTTCTATGTCACAAAAATTTCCACATATACTGTATGAAGGAATTAGAATGTGGGCCATCACAATACCAAATAATCAGAAACTTTTAGTCTTTTAGCTATTCCTGAAACCCTAAAAGTGAGAGAGCGAAGCCATTTTCCCCTTTATACCAAACAAAAAAGGTATGTAACATGTAATCATCAAAACTGAGAGCATATTTAACTCTTTACCCCACAATGCCCTTGAGGGTTCAAGCCTTTTGAAGCCATTGTAGAAAATGATGGTAACAAGCATTTTCTTCTTTTCCCAGAATGTTTTCTACCCTTCCAAAAACAAATTTCAAATTTTCCGTCACTTTTATTTTGTAGTCTGCGAGTGCTTTCGATTTGGACAAGCCTAAAATATTGACATTTGGTAACGAGTTAACTCTTTACCAAACAACAAAATTTTAGACAAGTCCAAATTGAAAGCATTTGCAGAAAACAATACAATACAATACAATACAAACAAATTCAATGTAACGCAAAAATTGAAATTTGCTCTGGGAAGGGTGGAAAGCATTGTGGGAAAAGGAGAAAATGCTGATTACCAGCATTTTCTTTGTTTCCCACAATGTTTTCTAATTAGGCTTCTTTCTCAGGGTCCTTCAAAGTCTGGATTATGTTGCAAAAAGTTAAGTTACTTACATCATAGAAATCAAGGACTTTGTTGAAGAAAGGGTGGAAAACATTGTGGGAAATGGAGAAAATGCTAGTTATCAGCTTTTCCTCTGAAAGGCTCTATATTTTCAAAGGATTTTTTTCTCAGGGTCATTTAAACCTTCCTTAATACCACACAATCCCAACTTTTAACAACAGGAAGAAAGAGGGCATTAGAAAACATTGTAGCAAAAGGAGGAAATACTGGTAATCAGCATTTTCTCCTTTTCCCACAACATTTTCCTCCCTATCTGGGAAAAATTTCATCACTGAGTCAAATTAAAATTGTTGTCTGCATATTATGCTTTCAATTAGGACAAGTCCATATTTTTCCAATGTGGTAGGTAAAGGGTTAACCCTTTACCACACAATCCCTGGTTTTTACGACCCTGATATAGAAACCTTTTGAAAACATTGTGGATAAAGGAGAAAATACTGGTAACCAGCATTTTCTCCTTTACCCACAATGTATTCTACCCTGCTGGAAACAAATTTGAATTTTTGAGTTAAGTATATTTTGATGTCTGCTAGTTCTTCAATTTGAATCAGTCTAAAATTTTGTTGCTTGGTAAAGAGTTAACTCTTTCCCAAACAAGCCCCGGTTTTTACAAGTCTTCAGTACAAGTCTTTAGAAAACACTGTGGGAAAAGGAGAAATTGCTCGTAACGAGCAATTTCTCCTTTTCCCACAGTGTTTTCTAGCCTATTTGAAAACTTTCTGCCACTCTCATCAAATTCAAAATTATCATATGCAAACACTGTTGTGGTTGGGACAGTTTAAATTTTTTTATTATATACCTAGCAGTGAAATCCTGGAATTTCCCAGTGTAATAAATTTTGATATCATCACTAGTGACGTTATCAACTTTCACTTTCACTTCCTGCCGTAATTTGGGAACTACTTTTTTTTTCGACTACATTTTTCTCGACTTCCAAACGCAAAATTACAAATAATGATGTTAATAAGGTATATATTAAATAGAATAATCAACTGGTTATTTTTTATATGAAAAATATCTCACTCGGACGCGTCGTAAGGCGTTTAAAAAACTCGTGCTGCACACTCGTTTTTTCAAGGCCTAACAACGCATCCTCGTGAGATATTTTTCATATCAAAAACAACCACTTGATTATCCTCTATGTTGTTTGGTAAAGGGTTATTACCAAGTATCATTTACAGCTTAACCCATTACCACACAATCCCTACTTTTGACACCCCTGAGAAAGAAGCCTTTTGAAAACACTGTTGGAAAAGGAGAAAATGCTGGTAACCAGCATTTTCTCCTTTTCCCACAGCGTTTTCTACCCTTCCCAGAGCAAATTTCAATTTTTCAGTCACCTTTAATTTGTCGTCTGCAAATGCTTTCAATTTGAACCAGTCTAAAATTTTGTCGTGTGGTAAAGAGTTAAGTAAGTGAAAAAATCTTTTTTTTTTTTAGAGCAAAAGACCCAAATAATCTCAATGTTTTTTCACCACAATATCTCAGCAAGAGTAACAGTGTTGCTCCATGATCAGAACAAAAATTTTGCAGTGTCTGATCTTCATCTACATTAACCTTAAATGCAACTATAGTCATGACTCATAAATGTTTCTCCACAATTAATTCAGAGCAGGAAGCAGAATCTGACTCATCACCTCCTTCATAAAATTCAGTTAAGACCACTTGAAATACCATTCTGGTAAAATCAGAGTATCAACTTCAATCATTTTCTAACCCCTAACCAAACCTCTGTTTTTTTCTAAATTCCTACGATAAAAAAGCTTGGGGAATGAGAAGAAAATGCCTAACATCAGAATATATTCTCTTTCTCAATATCATTTTCCTTCCAATGACAAACTTCATCATTTAACTCTTTAACACACGAGAAAAATTTAGACTGGTCCAAACTGAAAGCATTTGCAGACGACAAAATAAAGGTGACTCAAAAATTGAAATTTGTTCTGGGAAGGGTAGAAAACACTGTGGGAAAAGGAGAAAATGCTGGTTACCAGCATTTTCTCCTTTTCCCACAGTGTTTTCAAAAGGCTTCTTTCTCAAGGGCGTCAAAAGTAGGGATTGTGTGGTAATGGGTTAACCCACTACCACAAAATCCCTACTTTTGACGCTCTTGAGACAGAAACCTTTAGAAAACAACCTTTAGAAAACATTGTGGGAAAAGGAGAAAATGCTGGTCTCCTTTTCCCACATTATTTTCTTCCCTTCCCAAAACAAATTTCAATTTTAGTCACATTAATTTTGTCCTCTGCAGATGCTTTGAATTCGGACAAAGCTAAAATTTTGTCATGCGGTAAAGAGTTAACCCTTTACCCCATAAGGCATTTCTATGGTATTTCTAATTGACCTTAAATAACAGCAAGAATGAAGCAGTTTCTTATGTGTACATGGCACTTTTTAATATCATAGAAAACATTGTGGCAAAAGGTGAAATTGCTCGTCACGAGCAATTTCACCTTTTGCCACAATGTTTTCCAAAGGCTCCTACAAGCAATGTGTAGAAATGAGTATCTATGGAGTAAAGGGTTAAGGCACATTTATTTTGTCCACCACAGCTTTGTTCAATCTAAATATCTGCAGTTTAGTAAAGTTTACGCTCACAGAATTTTCTCCTTCTGCCTTAATGTTTTCATAAGAGGTCTACAAAAAGATATAAAAACTTTCCTGCAAAAGTTATCACTTATTAATGTTTTACCACACAAAGAAAATTTGGTCCACACCAAACTGAAAGCAAATTTTGTAGTCAACAATTCAAATGTAGCTCAAAAAATGATTTCGGTCTTTGACAGGGTTGAAAACATGGTGGAAAAAGGAGAAAATACTGGTTACCAGCATTTTCTCATTTTCTCCTGTTCCCACAGTGTTTCCAAAAGCCTTTCTTCCAAGAGTTGTGAAAATCCTGGATTGTTTGTGAAAGGATTATGTCATGCCCTGATGACAATATTCTAGATTAGTCAAAATTCAAACCATTTGCTGCCAACAGCTTAACCCATTACCACTCAATCCCTACTTTTGACGCCCCTGAGAAGAAGAAGAAGCCTTTTGAAAACACTGTGGGAAAAGGAGAAAATGCTGGTAACCAGCATTTTCTCCTTTTCCCACAGTGTTTTCTACCCTTCCCTGAACAAATTTCTATTTTTCAGTCACCTTTATTTTGTCGTCTGCAAATGCTTTCACTTTTGACCAGTCTAAAATTTTCTCGTGTGGTAAAGAGTTAAACGTGTCTAAAATGAGTGGATCTGTTTGTGGTAAGATAACAAAACATTGTGATAAAAGTAGAAAAGAGTGGTAACCGTTGACACTATTTTCTTTTTTCCAAATTTGTTTTTATAAGCCGTCTTCCTCAAGATTGTACAAACTTGGGACTGTGACAGTGTGTAATGAAGAATGAACTGGGCGAACAACAAGGAAATGGAAGTTAAAAATCTCTGACCTCAGCTGACTCAATATCATACAACCAAGTTTTGATAAACCTTCCTGGAGACCATTAGTAAAAGCTTCATAGACATGTACCAGAAAAATTGCTTATTATGATCAAGAAGAACATTTTTTTCAGAGTTCCTTCAGTATCATATTAAAACAAAGTTTTGTATTTTATCAGCATATGTAACCATTTATTTCCAATTTTATGAGAATGATCAATTTCCTTTCCTTCAAATGTATTTCCTTTTAGAAACTTGAAGAGGTATGTGAATGAAGAAGGAAACAAACTGTCTCCGAGATAAACTGGTATGTAAAGTGGACCTTGACCATCTCTGAGAGACAAAGGTCCAGTTATAAGTACTTACTTCCTTGCCTTTGTTTCCTTTGTGTAACATTTTTCTTTTGTCTCTGAACTCTTAACAAAATGCCAATATTTTTTACTAAACCTTACTGAAAGTATTTGCATATGACAAATTAACCCTTTCCCCCATTAAGCATTTCTATGGTATCTCTAACTGACCCTAAATAACAACAAGGATGAAGCTGTTTCTTAGGTGTATATAATACCTTCTGATAGTATAGAAAACATTGTGACAAAAGGTGAAATTGCTCATCATGAGCAATTTCACCTTTTGCCACAATGTTTTCCAAAGGCGCCTACAAGCAATGCGTAGAAATGAATATCTATGGAGTAAAGGTTTAAATTCAGCTGAAATGATGGTATTATGTACGAAAGGTAGAAAACCTAGTGGCAAAATGGAGAAAAGATTGGTTACAAGAATTTCTTCTCTTCTCACAATGTTTCCAAAAGCTTTTATTATTCAGTTCAGGTACATAATTATTTGGTACAGGTTGAACACACATGTACAACCCTGAGTATATAAACAAATCATTCATGTTTTGCCTCCCTGAGTAAAAGGCTTTGAAAATGACACGGAAGGCAAGAAGGTACTAGTTACCACAGTGTCTCCTTTTCCCAAAATATTTTTTTTTAACCTCCCAAGATAAATTCCATTATCTTTCATCAACACGAGACATTTGTTGGTAAGTGCCTTCTAGTTGGACTTGTCTTAACAGTTATAATGACGGAGAAAGTAATTGACAGCAAGTAACTATTTAGACATACATGTACCTAAGCAATTAGCCATTACAATTCATACCATGGACCAAACTTACACTTGTATGAATAATTTCAAATATCTTTAACCCTTTACAAAACAGCAAAATTTTAGACCAATCTAATTCCAAAGTATTTGCAGAGGACAATTTCAAAGGGGCTTAAATGGTGCAGTTTTTCTTTGATAGGGTAGAAAACTTTGTGGAAAAGGAGAAAATGCTGGCTACCAGCATTTCTCCTTTTCCCACGATGTTTTAAAAAGGCTTCTTCCTCAGGGTCGTTAAAAGTTGTCATTGTGTGGTAAAGGGTTAAGCAAGAGAGGAGTGAGTAGCAGTTATTAGTTGATATCAATTAGTTAATATGTCCGCAGATATGAAAACAAGGACTAGAGTTCACTATGATTATAGATTATAGAGAGTAATATCCTGATTTTAAGGAATGGTGGTCTTCAAAACCACCCATTATTTACCAAGAAACAACATTTTGGACCCATGAATGAGAAAAAAAACACTTTAGAAAATGCTCGTTACAAGCATTTTCTCCTTTTCCCAAAATGTTATATAAGTTTTATCTGTCAGGACTGTTAAAACTGGACGGGATTGTGTGGTAAAGGGCCAACTTGACAAACTGGCCAAGACTTTGACATCCCCTCCCTATAATCAGACTTGAAACTGACCTTTTAAGATATTGATAGAAATAAACTAATAAAGTATCACAGAGGTTTCATGAAAGTGTGATTTCTACAGTCTTTACCACAAGATAACACAATGCTGTTCAACATCAAACATATGCTTGGCAATGGGCAATCACAAATCAACTTATTAAATTTACTACATGATCCCAACTTTTAACAACTCTGAGAAAGAAGCCTATAGAAAACATTATGGAAAAAGGAAAAATGCTGGTAACCAGCATTTTCTCCTTTTCCCATAATATTTTCTACCCTATCAAAGTCAGAAATGAGTGTATTAACACAAGATTTAATTTGTTGTCTTCAGACGCTTTTAATTTGGTCCAGTCCAAAAATTTGTTGTTTGTTAAAGAGTGAATACACAAACTTGAGTTCTAACAACACTAATGGAGAAAACATTTTTTGGGGAAAACCATATTGAGAAAAGAACACAATACTAACAACCAATATCTCCTCCTCTTCTCACATGTTTTCTACCCTTTCAGGCACAAAAGCCATAATTTCAACCACCTGTATGATCTGTAAAGTGCTTTCAATAAACTTATAGAGGTCTAAAATTGACCTTTCTGTAAACATGAGTTTGGCACGCCCCCCCCCCCCCTTCCCCTTAGTAACACAGTATTTTGGTTGTCAAGCCTGTCAAGCTAACCAGAAATGTGTCAGACTTCTTTATTTACATGACGCCCAATACTGCATTTTCATTGGCCAATAAGATGTCGGAACACCTATCAATCAAAATCAGCAGAAAGGTCAATTATATTCTCAGGCAAAGAATTAGGCTCATCTAGAGCAATTTGAGCTCAGATAAGCTTTGAAAAAGGCCAGTTGTGCATTGGTATAAAAGGAGATTATCAAAACAGTCCTAAAATTATACCAATCCAAGGCAGTTATAACAGAATAATGGTAAATAAAAATATATTACCTTCCATAGTATTGACTGAAGCCACTGGTCTCGCAAATGGGAGTTGTTAGCCTGTCAAAATATCAGAATCAGAAATTCTTTTGTTAACCCTTTACCAGACAATCTCTGGTTTTTACAACCCAGAAGAAATAGCCTACTGAAAACATAGTGGGAAAATTAGAAAATGCTGGTAACCAGCATTTTCTCCTTTTCCCACCATGTTTTCTGCACTTTTCATGTCAAGCTTCAGTTTAAGAGTAACATTTATTTTGTCATCTGCAAATGTTTTCAAGTCGGACAAGCCTAAAATTTTGGTCGTTCAGTAAAGAGTTGAAGTCATAACTCTCAGGAGATCTATTTTAACTGTATCAAAAACCAAAATTGTTGTCAGATCCACATCCGAAGCATTTGCTGACAAACAATAGAAAGTTGCTAAAATGACGGAAGCTATGAGGAAAAGGCATAAAAAGGTAATAGGAGAAAATGTTGGTTTCTCTTTTTCCCCCATTGTTTTCAAATATCATCAGTGTTGTATTTTAGACTTGTCCAAACTGAAAGTATTTAAATATAACACTGGAGTAAAACTCTGTTCCACAGTATCGGATCCTGCTGCTGAGTAACCAAATCAGAAAACTGTAGAAAACTGTTACTTGCACACATCAATTTGCTGAACTTCACACCAACTTATTCCTTAGGCTGCTGACCTTTTGCAGACAATGTTGATCAAGATTATATTTTTATCCAATTCTTTTAAAACTTACACAGATTGTTTTAACCCTTTACCACTCAACAAAATTTTAGACTTGTCCAAATTGAAAGCATTTGCAGATGACAAAATAAGGTGACTAAAAAGTAGAAATTTGTGCTGGGAAGGGTAGAAAACACTGTGGGAAAAGGGAGAAAATGCTGGTTACCAGCATTTTCTCCTTTTCCCATAGTGTTTTCAAAAGGCTTCTTTCTTAGGGGCGTCAAAAGTAGGGATTGTGTGGTAATGGGTTAAAGGATTGAACACTACAGAAATGAATAAAATCAAGCAATACAACGAGTATTGAAACTGTATCAAATTTTGCTGTATTCCATTCAATTTGTTTTGAGAAAGTGTACTTAAATTTTTCAATATTTGTTTATTTCTGCACACTTACCTATGCTGTTTTAGGGGGTTCAAGCCAAGTTACAACAATCCCCTCTTACCCATTTCATATATCTTCTCTTCACTTTCTTTTTGCATCATAAATCAATGATGTATGCTAGAAATTGAGCAAAATCAGCAAGTAGAGTGATTCAGGCCCCCAAGGACCTCTACTTATTGTTTGTAAGTATAATATCTTTTGTTTCATTAGAAAATGTCTTAATGGCTATGAATCATATTATACAACAAATTACCTGTAACAAAAGGGAACCATCCTGTATAGTAACTCTGATACAAAACTTTTGCCCTGCATCCCAGCGGGAAATAATGTGGACATCCTCTACACTGGAATAAGGGATGGGGGTCTCCATATAACCAACAGCCTGAAAACATAAACCACGAAGCACCATTTAATAAGTTATATGAGCCACATAGTTTTCAGAGAGGAAGAAAGATTAATTAATTGCAAAATATGCAAGTTGTAGCAATGCACATTCAAAGATTAGCTAGACCACTAAAAGCTATAAAACAAGCTTGATCTCATATGTACATAACTATTTATTAACAGATCTATTCTCAGATGCATGACCTCTGATAACCTTTGCAAAAAGTACTTCAGTGCAGACTGATTAATTAACCCTTTACCCAATAAGGCATTTCTATGGTATCTCTAATTGACCCTAAATAACAGTAAGGATGAAGCAGTTTCTTATTTGTATATGACACCTTTTGATAGCATAGAAAACATTCTGACAAAAGGTGAAATTGCTCGCCATGAGCAATGTTTTCCAAAGGCTCCTTCAAGCATCTAGAAATGAGTATCTATGGAGTAAAGGGTTAACACCCCTAATTATTCAGTAACCATTTTTTCCCATATTATTTTCCAACCTTTCAAGGACAAGATTCCATCACTTGAGCCAAATTTGTTGTCTGCACATACTTCAACTATTAACCACACCATTTTGACTTTTATCTACCCCGACAGAGAAGCTTTAGTAGGGTCCAAAAAATTTCAGAATTCTTACTTGTCCTCCAGCCATTTTGCACACGTCCTACAGTTAGACAAAGAAGGACAATTCACTTGTTCTCACTAAATTTTTACTAGTAAGGACAAGCAGACGAGTGGATTTTTTGGGCCCTGCTTTGGAAAATATTGTGGGAAAAAGAGAAAAGGCTGGTTACAAAGTTATCTGCATTTCCCAAAACAAATTTTGTTTTTTAGTCCCATTTGTTTTGTCGTCTGCAAATGCTTTCATCTTAGACCGGTCTATAATTTTGTAGTTTGGTACGAAGTAAATTCTTTCCAAGATGACAGCAGCAGTGTTCTAGATTTGTCCAACTTTAAAACATTACCACACAATTCCTACTTTTGACACCCCCAATAAAGAAGCCTTTTGAAAACACTATGGGAAAAGGAAAAGATGCTGGTAACCAGCATTTTCTCCTTTTCCCACAGTGTTTTCTACCCTTCCCAGAACAAATTTCTATTTTTCAGTCACCTTTATTTCGTCGTCTGCAAACGCTTTCAATTTGGACCAGTCTAAAATTTTCTCGTGTGGTAAAGAGTTACAACATTTGCAGACAACAGATTCATTAACTCTTTACCAAACAAGAAAATTTTAAACTTACCCAAATTGAAAGCATTTGCAGAAGACAACGTTGTGGGTTTAGGAGAAAATGCTAAGGTTACCAGGCTTTTCTCATTTTCCCACAATGTTTTCAGAATGCTTCTTCCTCTGGGTTGTTTCCTTCAATGTCTTTAAGTCTTTCATGGACAAATCCAGTCACTGGAGCCCAATGACTAATGTAATCTACAAATCAATCCGGCTGCTTTCCACTTGGACAAAAATTTTGTTGGGTATAGACTTATTTGAATGGGATTTCACAACAGGGTAAGCTGATAGTGTATCCTGCAAGGGGAAGTTAACTGTCTAACTCATGTCATGCACCAAACTATTTTTAGATCATCTCTCTTGTTGAAAACTAACCCTCCGAGAAAATAATCAATGCCAAACTATGTTAACCCACAGTCTGCTAAACGTGACCGATGGACCTTTTGCAGACATTGTAGAGCAAGATCAGATAGCACAGTACATTGAGTCTGATCCTGGATCTACACTGTCCAAAGAGGAGATATTTTTTCACAAAAAATACCTTTGAAATAAAATAGCAAAATCTCGACTGTAACTATTTGGTTGAAAGTTTATTTCACTTATTCAGCGGGATAAGCGTTAACCCTCCACATGTAGAATACTCTAACATGCATTTTCACCCTAGAAATTTGATCCTTGTGAGACCAGGGCCTGTATTCACCAACCATTCTTAAGAACATTCTTTGTCTTGATAATTTCTCCACAATTTTCTACATTTGTAAGGAACACAACGTCTGATTGGCTAAACCATTCTTTCCAAGATCAGAGGTTGTGTTACTAACAAATTAAGAAAGCCTTGGAGAGTAAGACCCAAAGAATATTCTCTAGAATGGTTGGTGAATAGGCCCTGGGTTTGTATTCACCAAACATTCTTAATCGTCTTGAACATTCTCGTTCTTATTCTTCAAGATTTCCTGACCATGAAAGTAAGAGGACTTCTGATTGGCTAAACAATTTCGTTGAAAGTCCTGATACTTTCACACTGACAAAACTCTGAAGAATAATACTAAGAATGTTCTAAAGAATGGTTGTAAATACGGACCCAGTTTTAATACTGCCCTTGTCAATTATCTCGGAGCTGACAATGTTATCTACAAATAAACAAGAATGCATGTTTTACCCAGTATGATCTTGATCTACTTGAGTTGCAAAGATAAGGCAACTATAGGAGTGTAAGGGGCTAAGGGTGACACTCCAAAGACTAATAAAGCATTATTTCTTTCAGTGTCTTATAATATAATAATGAACTCATGCAGAAATGAATCATACTAAATCACATTCCATGTCAATCTGTGTACCATATTTCTGTCAATCCTAATTCATTATTCAATCTCAAGTTTATAAATCTCCTGGGAAGAATTTTTTTGGAAAAATACTGTAGAATATTGTGCGGTAAGGGGGAAAGTACCCTTCTCCCATCATAGTTTTGACTCTTGCAAAGACAAAGCCTACACTGTTCTCTGCTGATTACTTTATTTCACTATGCTCATTAACCTTTTAAAGTTTAACTCTTTATCAAACATTCCCTGGTTTTTAAGACCCTGGAGATATAAGTCTTTTGAAAACATTGTGGGAAAAGGAGAAAATGCTGGTAGTCAGCATTTTCTCCTTCTTCCACAATCTTTTCTACCTGCTGGAAACAAATTTGTTCGTCTGCAAGTGCTTTCAATTTGGACCAGTATAAGATTTTGTCATTTGGTAAAGAGTTAAATAATTTTAAAAGTGAAAAAGCCTTCCAAAGCATGTGGGATTAAATGTAGAAATGCAGGTTATCATCTTTTCCAACGATGTTTTCTTGCCCTTCAAGAACATCTGTCATCATGAATGCCAGATTCAACATGTTATCTATATAGCCTTTGTATTTGGACAATTGTACCACCATGTTGTATGTTCAAGAGTTCACACCATTTTTCACATTATCTCAGTTATATCACTGAGACAAGTGCACCTATCTAGGACTTCCTGTAGCTATTTTACCAACACTTCCAAAAGTATTCTTTCCAAGCCACTGACTGCTGACAGACTATTGCTTTCTGCATCACTGCTGACAGACTATTGCTTTCTGCATCTCATAGTTGCAGCAATATGTCTGCATCCAATTAAATCCATTGAATTTGGGTTTATGTAAATGAAGAAAAAAAATCATCAAAAAGCCTTTTGATCTAATTTGTTAAACTACCATGGCTATTTGTGCACAATCATTATAAGGAATGAATATCAAAATTTCTAAGTATTGTTTGTTGACTAGGCCAATTTATTTGTGAATGCCAGCTTTCACTTCCTGAAAAATACTTTTGATTACCAGCCTTGGTAACCTGCATTTTCTCCTTTTCCCACAATGTTTTCAAAAGGCTTCTTCCTGAGGGGCGTCAAGTCGTCATTGTGTGGTAAAAGGTTAACCTGCAATTGCATTCAAAGGACCAGTCTCAGTACTGCCATCCGGGGTGTGGCCCAGAAAAAGGAATTATCCAAATTTAAAGATTTCTTTTTGAAGGCTAGAAAACATGGCGGGAAAAGGAGAAAATGGTGGTCATCAGCATTTTCTCCTTTTCCCACCATGTTTTCCAAACTTTTGTCTGGCTCAAAGTCACTAAAACACAGGCTTGTGTAGTTAAGTGTTAAATGTAAATAAGCAATCAAAGGATCCGATACCTGACACCACAGGTTAACAAAGATACCTGAAAACAAAGTGATGAAATTTTAGAGATTAAGATAAATAAACTTTGAGATTATTTGGTGACTAATTAGGCACTTGTTCTTATAAATAAATGATAAAAAGTTTCATTTAAGTAAGTTTGTTTGTTTACTTTCAAACTGAAGGATGTGGGTAGGCTTCAGGAGTGTTAAAATGCAGTTCTATTTTCAGTAACAGGATTTTTGAGAAGCATGCTCGAAATTTCAGTGGTAAACTATTTCGATCATATCTTCCCTCATCACTTCACCGATTTCATGTAACTACATGACTGTAATGTTAAATATTTTTTGTAAAGGAGCCAAATAAACATACAGGTAACCAACAATTTTCAGTATAAGTTTTCTACCCTAGATTATAAAACGATAGACAGCATTTTAATTTTGAGGATAGAATATCAAATATGGTAAGTATTTGAATGGTTTGTCTGTATGTAGAAAACCTTCAAGGAAAAGGAGAAAATACTTTTGGTTAGCCATGTTTTTAATCAAAAGTATTTTAACTCTTTATCACACATTAACCCTTTCCCAACAAGCCCTGGTTTATACGGGTCTGCAGTAAAAGTCTTTCGAAAACACTGAGGGAAAAGGAGAAATTGCTCGTAACGAGCAATTTCTCCTTTTCCCACAGTGTTTTCTACCCTTTTTGAGAACTTTCTGCCATTTTCTCCAAATCTAAAATTGTCGTCTAGAAATTCTTTTGGTTTGGAAGAGTCCAAAATTTGTCGTTTGGGAAAGGTTAATGACCTTGAGGAAGAAGCCTGTTGAAAGCATTATAACTGGAATTATACACTGAATTAACCTTTTACCACATAATCTCAACTTTTAATGACCCTGAGAAAAAAGCCTTTTGAACATTATCTCCCCCTAAATGGCACTCTACAAATACACATCTATTTAACCCATTACCACTCAATCCCTACTTTTGACGCCCCCGGAGAAAAAAGCCTTTTGAAAACACTGTGAGAAAAGGTAACCAGCATTTTCTCCTTTTCCCACAATGTTTTCTACCCTTCCCAGAACAAATTTCAATTTTTCAGTCACCTTTCATTTGTCATCTGCAAATGCTTTCAATTTGGACCAGTCTAAAATTTTCTCGTGTGGTAATGGGTTAATATGGGTTTCTGGGTACAGCACCTGACTTCTTTTCTACCCGACAGACAAGTACTTTGAATTTCAAATTTAAATTTATATAATGTAAATATTTACTCAAAAAAACCCTTTCTATGACAATTCTTCAGCTATAATTGGCTAGCATTAACCTACATGTATGCACTAGCCATTTATTAACCCATTTCCGCACAATCCCTACTTTCAACGACACTGAGAAAGAAGCCTTTGGAAAACATTGTGTGAACAGGAGAAAATGCTGGTTACCAGCATTTTCTCCTTTTCCCACAATGTTTTCTACCCATCACAATACAAATTTCAAATTTTCAGTCACTTTTATTTTGTTGACTGGAAATGCTTTTGATTTGGACAAGCCTAAAACTTTGGCATTTGGTAATAAGTTAAAACAACCCCTACAGGCTTTGGTAATACCTTTGATGTGAGCCCTACTTTTCACCTAGCAAGTGGGATTGGTGATGCGTCACAGCAGAGAGGTTGAATCTTTGAAGAATATAACATGAGCAGACAATGCCCCTTGAAAACATAGTAGGAAAAGAGGAAGATGCTGTTAACCAGCAATTTATCTTTTTTTTCATGATTTTTCCTACCCTACCATGAAAAATTTTAGTTTTTCCATGACAGGTATTCTGTAGCCTGCAAATGCTTTGAATGTTGGAAAAAAGGCCAGTAGCCAGCATTTTCTTCTTTTCCCACAATGTTTTCTTATCTTTTACATACTAATCCCATTACTTGTGCGACATTTACTATGTCCCTTGGAAATGCTCCCAGTTTGGATCAGCCTAAAATCTGGTCTTGAGAAAGAGCTGTATTGAGGCTGTGCAGACAATATTATAATGTGATCAATCAAGTGATTTCGTGTTGGCCCAGTTACAGGTCCGAGGTCAGCCGTATTGGCCCGAAAGCCTCGGGCCAACACAGCTGACCTCGGACCTGTAACTGGGCCAACACGAAATCACTTGATTAATGAGATTTTTATTAATTAACTGTTGGCCCAGAATCAATATGACATCCTAAGAAAACTGAAAATAGGGTTTTAACCCCAAAGAGTGAGGATTTTGTGATCTCTTCAGCATCTAAGCTTGTAGCATAACTTCCACTATTTTTGTTTACCCAAAGTAAGCCCTGATGCTCCTACGACTGAACTTTTGACAAATCACGTTCAAGGATTTCTGTATTGGTACCGGGTCATCAGTACTGATACACGGTCAACTGTATTGATCGGAGATCAAGTCGTATTAAGCCTGGGTCACGACCTGTATACTCTATGAAGTAAGAAAAGTGATAAGTATCGCGTGGACCAATTTCCATATATAACTTCTTTATAATTATCTAATAGTTAATTAATAAAGATCAATATAACATTGCACAGAATATCTGAGTTGAAGTTAAAGGTGGGTATTTAGAATTTTCACATCACACCAAATTAAACAAGAGGGCCATGATGGCCCTGGATCGCTCACCTGAGTTTTGAGATGACCATAGCCTATATTTTTTTTTTTTAGGTATTGAAACATTGGAACCAAATTTATAATTTTGCTAAGCAATTTTCAAAAGGTCACCTGTAAAATTCATTTCCAAATCTGACCATCAGTTTCAAAAAGAAGAATTCTTCATTTCTGTATAAGAGCAAGTATCCCCCATCCACGAGAGCCATGATTCTTGATGGATCAAAATTTACGAACAAGTTTTGGAAAGGGTCACCCAAGGAACATTTTGGAAAATTTCTTTTAAAATCTGACCAGGGGTTTCAGAGAAAGAGAATTTTCAAGAATATCATCATGTCCATATAGTGCAAGTAGCTCCCATTCACAAGAGCAAGGATCACCCAAGGAACATCTCTGTCAAATTATTTTAAAATCTGACTAGGGGTTTCAGAGAAAAAGAATTTTCAAGAATTTCTTCATTTCCATATAGTGCAAGTAGCCCCCATTCACCAGAGCCATGTTTCTTCATGGATCAAAATTTTGTGAACAGTTTTTAAAAAGGGTCACCCAAGGATCATCACTGTGAAATCATTTTAAAATCTGTCCAGCCGTTTCAGAGAAGAAGAATTTTTAAAAATTTCTTTATTTCCCTATAGTGCAAGTAGCCCCCATTCACCAGAGCCATGTTTCTTGACAGATTAAAATTTTGTGAATACTTTTTGAAAAGGGTCACCCAAGGAATATCCCAGAGAAATTATTTCAAAATCTGACCAGTGGTTTCAGAGAAGAAAAAATTTTAAGAATTTCCTCATTTCCCAATAGTGCAAGAAGCCCCCATTCACCAGAGCCATGTTTCTTGACGGATCAAAATTTCGCGAACACTTTTTGAAAAGGGTCACCCAAGGAACATCTCTGTGAAATTATTTCAAAATCTGACCAGCGGTTTCGGAGAAGAAGATTTTTTAAGAATTCCTTCATTTCTATATAGTGCAAGTAGCCCCCATTCACCAGAGCCACATTTTTTGACGGATCAAAATTTCACGAACACTTTTTGAAAAGGGTCACCCAAGGAACATATCTGTGAAATTATTTCAAAATCCAACCAGCAGTTTCAGAGGAGAAGATTTTTTAAGAATTCCTTCATTTCTGTATAGTGCAAGTAGCCCCCATTTACCAGAGCCACAATATTTGAAGGATCAAAATTTCACTAGCAATTTTTGAAAAGGGTCACCCAAGGAATATATCTGTGAAATTATTTCAAAATCTGACCAGCGGTTTCAGAGGAGAAGATTTTTAAAGAATTTGCTAAAAAATTCCATTTCGTTGCCATGGCAACCAGAGTTTTTAACGGAATCGAATTCTGTGAACAATTTTTAAAGAGGGCCTCCCAAGGAACATTCCTGCCAAGTTTGGTCCAAATTGGCCCAGCGGTTTAGGAGGAGTTGATGTTTAAAGAATTGTTGACGACGCACGACGGACGATGGACACCCAGTGACCCTAAAAGCTCCCCTTGAGCACGTTGTGCTCAGGTGAGCTAAAAATATATACATGTATGTCACTGAAATTTATATGAAACAAGAGGGCCAAGATGGCCCTGGATCGCTCACCTGAGTTTTGAGATGACCATAGCCTATATTTTTTTTTTGAGGTATTGAAACATTGGAACCAAATTTATAATTTTGCTGAGCAATTTTCAAAAGGTCACCTGTAAAATTCATTTCCAAATCTGACCATCAGTTTCAAAAAGAAGAATTTTTAAGAATTCTTCATTTCTGTATAAGAGCAAGTATCCCCCATCCACGAGAGCCATGATTCTTGATGGATCAAAATTTACGAACAAGTTTTGGAAAGGGTCACCCAAGGAACATTTTGGAAAATTTCTTTTAAAATCTGACCAGGGGTTTCAGAGAAAGAGAATTTTCAAGAATATCATCATGTCTACATAGTGCAAGTAGCTCCCATTCACAAGAGCAAGGATCACCCAAGGAACATCTCTGTCAAATTATTTCAAAATCTGACTAGGGGTTTCAGAGAAAAAGAATTTTCAAGAATTTCTTCATTTCCATATAGTGCAAGTAGCCCCCATTCACCAGAGCCATGTTTCTTCATGGATCAAAATTTTGTGAACAGTTTTTGAAAAGGGTCACCCAAGGATCATCACTGTGAAATCATTTTAAAATCTGTCCAGCCATTTCAGAGAAGAAGAATTTTTAAAAATTTCTTTATTTCCCTATAGTGCAAGTAGCCCCCATTCACCAGAGCCATGTTTCTTGACGGATTAAAATTTTGTGAATACTTTTTGAAAAGGGTCACCCAAGGAATATCCCAGAGAAATTATTTCAAAATCTGACCAGTGGTTTCAGAGAAGAAAAAATTTTAAGAATTTCCTAATTTTCCAACAGTGCAAGAAGCCCCCATTCACCAGAGCCATGTTTCTTGACGGATCAAAATTTCGCAAACAATTTTTGAAAAGGGTCACCCAAGGAACATCTCTGTGAAATTATTTCAAAATCTGACCAGTGGTTTCGGAGAAGAAGATTTTTTAAGAATTCCTTCATTTCTATATAGTGCAAGTAGCCCCTGTTCACCAGAGCCACATTTTTTGACGGATCAAAATTTTATGAACAATTTTTGAAAAGGGTCACCCATGGAACATATCTGTGAAATTATTTCAAAATCCAACCATCGGTTTCAGAGGAGAAGATTTTTTAAGAATTCCTTAATTTCTGTATAGTGCAAGTAGCCCCCATTCACCAGAGCCACATTTTTTGACGGATCAAAATTTCACGAACAATTTTTGAAAAGGGTCACCCAAGGAACATATCTGTGAAATTATTTCAAAATCCGACCAGCGGTTTCAGAGGAGAAGATTTTTAAAGAATTTGCTAAAAAATTCCATTTCGTTGCCATGGCAACCAGAGTTTTTGACGGAATCATATTCTGTGAACAGTTTTTAAAGAGGACCTCCCAAGGAACATTCCTGCCAAGTTTGGTCCAAATTGGCCCAGCGGTTTAGGAGGAGTTGATGTTTAAAGAATTGTTGACGACGCACGACGGACACCCAGTGACCCTAAAAGCTCCCCTTGAGCACGTTGTGCTCAGGTGAGCTAAAAACAATACAAATCATCAGTAATTAAGAATCATAAAATTACAAAAAAAAATATTTTGGTGGTATTCCCTTAAAAGGCTACTTAGCCTCTTAAGTTATTTTTAGATTTCCCGCCAAAATCAAACAAGAGGGCCAAGATGGCCCTGGATCGCTCACCTGAATTTTTGAGATGACCATAGTCTTTTTTTTCTTTTTAGATATTGAAACATTGGAACCAAATTTATAATTTTGCCAAGCAATTTTCAAAAGGTCACCTGTAACAAGAGGGCCAAGATGGCCCTGGATCGCTCACCTGAATTTTTGAGATGACCATAGTCTATTTTTTTTTTTTCTTTTTTAGCGTTGAAACATTGGAACCAAATTTATAATTTTGCCAAGCAATTTTCAAAAGGTCACCTGTAAAAGTCATTTCGAAATCTGACCATCAGTTTCAAAAAGAAGAATTTTTAAGAATTCTTCATTTCTGTATAAGAGCAAGTAACCCCCATCCACGAGAGCCATGTTTCTTGATGGATCAAAATTTGGGAACAAGTTTTGAAAAGGGTCTACCCAAGGAACATCTCTCTGAAATTATTTTAAAATCTGACCAGGGGTTTCAGAGAAAGAAAATTTTAAAGAATTTCATCATGTCCGTATAGTGCAAGTAGCCCCCATTCACAAGAGCCATGTTTCTTGAGGGATCAAAATTATATGTACAGCTTTTGGAAAGGGTCACCAAAGGAACATCTCTATCAGATTATTTTAAAATCTGACCCCGGGTTTCAGAGAAGAAGAATTTTCAAGAATTTCTTCATTTCCATCTAGTGCAAGTAGCCCCCATTCACTAGAGCCATGTTTCTTGGCCAATCAAAATTTCGCGAAAAATTTTAGAAAAGGGTCACCCAAGGAACATCTGTGTGAAATTATTTCAAAATCTGGCCAGCGGTTTCAGAGAAGAAGAATTTTTAAGAATTTCTTCATTTCTGTATAGTGCAAGAAGCCCCCATTCACCAGAGCCATGTTTCTTGACGGATCAAAATTTCGCGAACAATTTTTGAAAAGGGTCACCCAAGGAACATCTGTGTGAAATTATTTTAAAATCTGGCCAGCGGTTTCAGAGAAGAAGAATTTTTAAGAATTTCTTCATTTCTGTATAGTGCAAGTAGCCCCCATTCACCAGAGCCATGTTTCTCGACCAATCAAAATTTCGCGAACAATTTTTGAAAAGGGTCACCCAATGAACATCTCTGTGAAATTATTTCAAAATCTGACCAGCGGTTTCAGAGAAGAAGATTTTTTAAGAATTCCTTCATTGCTGTACAGTGCAAGAAGCCCCCATTCACCAGAGCCACATTTTTTGACCAATCAAAATTTCACGAACAACTTTTGAAAAGGGTAACCCAAGGAACATATCTGTGAAATTATTTCAAAATCCGACCAGCGGTTTCAGAGGAGAAGATTTTTAAAGAATTCCTTCATTTCTGTATAGTGCAAGAAGCCCCCATTCACCAGAGCCACATTTTTTGACGAATCAAAATTTCACGAACAATTTTTGAAAAGGGTCACCCAAGGAACATATCTGTGAAATTATTTTAAAATCCAACCAGCGGTTTCAGAGGAGAAGATTTTTAAAGAATTTGCTAAAAAATTCCATTTGGTTGCCATGGCAACCAGAGTTTTTGATGGAATCAAATTCTGTGAACAATTTTTAAAGAGGACCTCCCAAGGAACATTCCTGCCAAGTTTGGTCCAAATCCGCCCAGCGGTTTAGGAGGAGTTGATGTTTAAAGAATTGTTGACGACGTACGACGGACGACGGACGACGCACGACGGACGACGGACACCGGATGATCCTAAAAGCTCCCCTTGAGCACGTTGTGCTCAGGTGAGCTAAAAATCATTTCGAAACCTGACCATCAGTTTCAAAAAGAAGAATTTTTAAGAATTCTTCATTTCTGTATAAGAGCAAGTAGCCCCCATCCACAAGAGCCATGTTTCTTGATTGATCAAAATTTACGAACAGGTTTTGAAAAGGGTCACCCAAGGAACATTTCAGAAAATTTCTTTTAAAATCTGACCAGGGGTTTGAGAGAAAGAGAATTTTCAAGAATTTCATCATGTCCGTATAGTGCAAGTAGCCCCCATTCACATGAGCCATGTTTCTTGACGGATCAAAATTATATGTACAGCTTTTGAAAAGGGTCACCCAAGGAGCATTTCTGTCAGATTATTTTAAAATCTGACAACGGGTTTCGGAGAAGAAGAATTTTCAAGAATTTCTTCATTTCATTAGTGCAAGTAGCCCCCATTCACCAGAGCCATGTTTCTTGGCCAATCAAAATTTCGCAAACACTTTTAGAAAAGGGTCACCCAAGGAACAAGTCTGTGAAATTATTTCAAAATCTAACCAGCTGTTTCAGAGAAGAAGAATTTTTAAGAATTTCTTCATTTCTGTATAGTGCAAGTAGCCCCCATTCACCAGAGCCAAGTTTCTTGACCAATCAAAATTTTGCGAACAATTTTTGAAAAGGGTCACCCAAGGAACAAGTCTGTGAAATTATTTCAAAATCTAACCAGCTGTTTCAGTGAAGAAGAATTTTTAAGAATTTCTTCATTTCTGTATAGTGCAAGAAGCCCCCATTCACCAGAGCCATGTTTCTCGACCAATCAAAATTTCGCGAACATTTTTTGAAAAGGGTCATCCAAGGAGCAACTCTGTGAAATTATTTCAAAATCTGACCAGCGGTTTCAGAGGAGAAGATTTTTTAAGAATTCCTTTGTTTCTGTATAGTGCAAGTAGCCCCCATTCACCAGAGCCACATTTTTTGACAGATCAAAATTTCATGAACAATTTTTGAAAAGGGTCACCCAAGGAACATGTCTGTGAAATTATTTCAAAATCCGACCAGCGGTTTCAGAGGAGAAGATTTTTAAAGAATTCCTTCATTTCTGTATAGTGCAAGTAGCCCCCATTTGATGGATCAAAATTTCACGAACAATTTTTGAAAAGGGTCACCCAAGGAACATATCTGTGAAATTATTTCAAAATCCGACCAGCGGTTTCAGAGGAGAAGATTTTTAAAAAATTTGCTAAAAAATTCCATTTGGTTGCCATGGCAACCAGAGTTTTTGATGGAATCAAATTCTGTGAACAATTTTTAAAGAGGACCTCCCAAGGAACATTCCTGCCAAGTTTGGTCCAAATCCGCCCAGCGGTTTAGGAGGAGTTGATGTTTAAAGAATTGTCGACGACGCACGACGGACGACGGACACCGGGTGATCCTAAAAGCTCCCCTTGAGCACGTTGTGCTCAGGTGAGCTAAAAAGCATTGTAGGAATGTTAAGTGAGTCGCACGTGACTTATGACTATTGAATTCCATAACATAACAAACATTTAATTATTTTCCATAATGTCTAGAACTTCGGATGCTATATTTGAAGCTTCGTCTGTATATTTCTGGTATGTAAATGAGCGAGTTGCTCATGTAAAAATAGATTGTGTTTCCCTTCAGTGTCGACCTGGGCTGTAGTAAATCTCTGATTTATCTAGCTGTCAGATAGTTTTCGACTACTGGGGTTTAATGAATGAGAATTATAAGGCTTTGGGAGTACAAGGATGATTTGTTTGTATTTTTGTTAAATTTTTGCCCCAAAATCTGAAGGGCCACCTTTAAGAGTGAGTGATGGTATTCTAAATCCATTATTTCTCTTCCAAACCATACGTTGTGGGTACTCATTAAAATCATCACGATGAGACAATTCTAATGATGACCCATAACATAGGGTTTAGTGGAGAGTAATTAATTTATATTTTCAGTTTTGAAACAAGAGGGCCAAGATGGCCCTGGATCGCTCACCTGAATTTTTGAGATGACCATAGTCTATTTTTTTTTTTGGGGGGGGGGGGGGGAGGGGTGTGAATTGATACATTGGAACCAAATTTATAATTTTTCCAAGCAATTCTCAAAAGGTCACCTGTAAAAATCATTTCGAAACCTGACCATCAGTTTCAAAAAGAAGAATTTTTAAGAATTCTTCATTTCTGTATAAGAGCAAGTAGCCCCCATCCATGAGAGCCATGTTTCTTGATGGATCAAAATTTACGAACAAGTTTTGAAAAGGGTCACCCAAGGAACATTTTGGAAAATTTCTTTTCAAATCTGACCAGGGGTTTCAGAGAAAGAGAATTTTCAACAATTTCATCATGTCCGTATAGTGCAAGTAGCCCCCATTCACAAGAGCCATGTTTCTTGACGGATCAAAATTACATGTACAGCTTTTGAAAAAGGTCACCCAAGGAACATCTCTATCAGATTATTTTAAAATCTGACCACAAGTTTCAGAGAAGAAGACAGTTTTAGAAAAGGATCACCCAAGGAACATCTCTGTGAAATTATTTCAAAATCTGTCCAGCCATTTCAGATAAGAAGAATTTTCAAGAATTTCTTCATTTCTGTATAGTGCAAGTAGCCCCCATTCACCAGAGCTATGTTTCTTGACCAATCAAAATTTCGCTAACAATTTTTGAAAAGGGTCACCAAAGGAACAAGTCTGTGAAATTATTTCAAAATCTAACCAGCTGTTTCAGAGAAGAAGAATTTTTAAGAATTTCTTCATTTCTGTATTGTGCAAGAAGCCCCCATTCACCAGAGCCATGTTTCTTGACCAATCAAAATTTCGCGAACCATTTTTGAAAGGGTCACCCAAGGAACAACTCTGTGAAATTATTTCAAAATCTGACCAGCGGTTTCAGAGAAGATTTTTTAAGAATTCCTTTATTTCTGTATAGTGCAAGAAGCCCCCATTCACCAGAGCAACATTTTTTGACGGATCAAAATTTCACGAACAATTTTTGAAAAGGGTCACCCAAGGAACATATCTGTGAAATTATTTAAAAATCTGACCAGCGGTTTCAGAGGAGAAGATTTTTAAAGAATTCCTTCATTTCTGTATAGTGCAAGTAGCCCCCATTCACCAGAGCAACATTTTTTGACGGATCAAAATTTCACGAACAATTTTTGAAAAGGGTCAGAGGAGAAGATTTTTAAAGAATTTCTTCATTTCTGTATAGTGCAAGTAGCCCCCATTCACCAGAGCCACATTTTTTGACGGATCAAAATTTCACGAACAGTTTTTGAAAAGGGTCACCCAAGGAACATATCTGTGAAATTATTTCAAAATCTGACCAGCGGTTTCAGAGGAGAAGATTTTTAAAGAATTTGCTCAAAAAATCCATTTGGTTGCCATGTCAACCAGAGTTTTTGATGGAATCAAATTCTGTGAACAATTTTCAAAGAGGACCTCCCAAGGAACATTCCTGCCAAGTTTGGTCCAAATCCACCCAGTGGTTTAGGAGGAGTTGATGTTTAAAGAATTGTTGACGACACACGACGCACGACGGACGACGGACACCAGGTGATCCTAAAAGCTCCCCTTGAGCACGTTGTGCTCAGGTGAGCTAATAAAAAATCACACCCTCTATCTGGAGCTCTGGAATCTGATCATATATCTGGTCATAGATCTAAATCAACTGATATTTTGGCTGATACAGCTTCCAAGTTGCAACAGCTGTGCTTTCTTATCAAACTAAAACTAATCATTTGATTATTTTGCAGATTTCTGGGAATGCCTCACTGATTTTTGTGTTTTTAAAACCTTCAGAAAGCTGCCTTCTTTGATTTTTTTGTCACAATGTTTTCTATGCTATCAAAAGGTGTCATATACACATAAGAAACAGCTTCATCCTTGCTGTTATTGAGGGTCAATTAGAGATACCATAGAAAATGCCTTATCAGGTAAACAGTTAAACAGCACTAAAGACAAAGCTGTCTGAAACACTGTAGGAAAGGTAACCAGCATTTTCTCCTTTTCCCATAATCTTTTCTATTCTTCCATAGTAAAGGTTCAATTTTTGAGTAGCATTTATTTTGTCAGCTGCAAATGCTTTTAATTTTGGTACATCAAAAATTTTGTCATTTGGTAAAAGCGTCAAGCAACTTAACCTTTTCCCAAACGACACATTTTGGACTCATCCAAATTGACAGCATCTGGAGATGACAAAATCAGAATTGGTACAAACTAGCTTTAGGTCTCTGATAGGGTAGAAAACATTGCGGAAAAGAAGAAAATGCTGGTTACCAGCATTTTCTCCTTTTCTCACAATGTTTTCAAAAGTCTTCTCCTTCAGGGTCGTGAAAGCCAGGGATTGTTTGGTAAAGGGTTAACCATCATTTTTCTTCCTTTTCCCACTATGTTTTTCACCATTTCAAAAAAGAAATTGATCTTTCCACTCAAATTTGACTATAGTCAGCTTCAGTTGCTGAATTCTGAACACTGTAGATCAAGACCATACCAAATATAACAGAATGATGACTGATACTGTTTGGTTCAGCTACCTCATTCATAAGTTGTCTTTCTGTAAAATTTGGAAATTCATGGAGGATATAAGACCAAGAATGTTCCTCAGAAATGGTGGTGAATACATATTCCTAACTGTATCAGCGACATTATATACTCAGAATCTTTCAAAAACAGTTACTTTGAATCCATTCAACTGAAATTCAAAAGATTTCCAGGTTTATAAACTTGACTGAGCAAGCGGATGGCATAGATCAAAGATAAGACTGCATGTTCTGTGCAGTTTGATCTTGATGTATGCCATCTGACAAAGCCCATGTATGGTTATTCTATTTAAAGTTTGGAGATGAAAACGAACCCAGCATCTTGCCATATAACTCCTATACTACCATATTTCAAATCTTGTTTTTTCAAACGGTAATATCACACAGGACATTACATAACGATGTGCGAAGTATTTGCATGATGGCGCCACAACATCGCCCGGCTTAAGGTATTCCCGACATTCTCGTGGCCGCGTAAAGTTTACAATATAAAACTGCATGTGCTGTCGGGAATGCCTTAAGCCATGCAACGTAATGGCACGATTGCGCCACTACGTTGCGCAGCTTAACCCATTACCACACAATCCCTACTTTTGACGCCCCTGAAAGAGAAGCCTTTAGAAAACATTGTGGGAAAAGGAGAAAATGCTGGTAACCAGCATTTTCTCCTTTTCCCACAATGTTTTCTATCCTTCACAAAACAAATTTCAAATTTTCAGTCACTTTTATTTTGTTGTCTGCAAATGCTTTCAATTTGGACCAGTCTAAAATTCTGTTGTGTGGTAATGGGTTAAGGTGTTCCTGACTATGCTTTTGCCTATGAGGCTAAAAGGGTTCAGTTCTCACCTCAGTGCTCTCTATATGTGAATCATTTAGTTCAACGTGGTGCATTTCACAGAACCTTTCGATTCCTCGGGCTGAAGTTCTCTGTAAAAATTCCGCCCAATCAGACATTACACATAAGCACACTTTCTCACAAGAAATCAGTGAATATTTTGTTCTGTTGTCTCCTCCTTTTGTCAACTGAAGACAATTTCGAATGGCAACATCCTTCAAAGTCCATCTCTCCGAAGATGGAGATTTGTTATATTTTCGATTGTCTTCCATTACCTCCTTACGAAATGACAAAATTTTGGACATGACCAAGTTGAAACCGGACAATAATATTAAAAGATGCTCAAAATCAATGAGGATTTCAGTCATTCATAGGATAGAAAGCATTGTGGCAAAAGAACAAAATGCTAGTTACCTAAAGCCTTCTCCTTCATGGTCATTTAAACTCAGGATTGCGTTGTTCAGGATTATAACGACATTTTACTGAACCCCAACCCCCACTTTGTATCTATACATTAATGCCCTTCCTAAAGGTTAACCTTTAACATCTTACAGAAAAAAAAAATTTGAGTACAGAAGAAAATCAGATGTCCAGCAGTCTAAAATTATGTCATACATACAAGGCTTTCAAAAAACTCATGTTTGTTACATGTATAAAAGTAGAAATTGCTGGAACCCTTTTCCTCCCCTGTTTTCTACCCTTTCAAATACACATGCCATCTGTTGAGCTACAATGTACATTCATGATTTGTAAAGTATTACAACATAGAAGGGTCTAACAATTTGCTGTCTGGTAAATTCAAATTATATCACATAATATTATGCTTGTCTATGAACTTGTATTCAGTGCCTGAAAAATAACCTTTACAAATGGATGGATTAAAAATAAACATTCAATGAAAGGCAAAACAGTTTAAAAGAAGCAGCTATGGAGAAGAATTTAATCACTTTTGTCACATCACACATATCTTAGTTTCCAGCTGAAGAAGTATGCAGATAATGAACCCAATTTTAACACGAATTCAGGATAATGCTTGCTTTTTTATCAATATTCCATCATCACTGTGGTTGCCAAGGACAACGGAAATAATCCTTTCCCAAGAATATTTGCTCTGCAGGAGCAAGTCCATTTCTGCATTGACTTTTACCAGAAATCTTTAAACAATCAACCTTATTTTTCCAAGGTTTGGGAACTGGGCAATATATCCGATAATTTGATCAGCAAAATAGTGCATGTACATGATGGTGTGAAATTATAAAAAATTCCTTCTTATCCTATCAGTTGCCATGTGCAATATCTCAGTTCTTGTTTCACTCTTTGTACCAAACGACAAAATTCAGACTGGTCCAAAATTGAAAGCACAATGTCATGCAGACCATTAATTAAATGTAACTCAAAATTTGAAATTTGTTTCAAGCAGGGTAGAAAACATTGTGGAACAAGAGCGGCAAATTGTCGCAAGATACGCCCGTCTTACCCCAAGTTGTAAAGCTGGGGCATGCACCGGACAAAATTCAAGTATGAAAAATGACAAAAGCCAATAAGTAAAAAATCAAACGAGCAAGAGTTATGATTCCTGTGCACTGCACTCCCCCTTGATGAGATCTATCCACCCAAGAAATTTCATAACCCTAGCTAGTGTAGTTTTGGAGATATGCTCCCGACAAAATTCAAGTATGAAAAACGACAAAGGGCAATAACTCAAAAATTAAGCAAGCAAGAGTTATGATTCCTGTGCACTGCACTCCCCCTTGATGAGATCTATCGACCCATGAAATTTCATAACCCTAGCTAGTATAGTTTGGGAGATATTCACCCGACAAAATTCAAGTATGAAAAACGACAAAGGGCAATAACTCGAAAATTAAGCAAGCAAGAGTTATGAATCCTGTGCACTGCACTCCCTCTTGATGACATGTATCCACGCATGAAATTTCATAATCCTAGCTAATATAATTTTGGAGATATGCTCCGTACAAAATTCAAGTATGAAAAACAACAAATGGCAATAACTCAAAAATTAAGCAAGCAAGAGTTATGATTCCTGTGCACTCCCCCTTGATGAGATCTATCCACCCATGAAATTTCATAACCCTAGCTAGTATAGTGTTGGAGAATTGCTCCGGACAAAATTCAAGTATGAAAAACAACAAAGGGCAATAACTCAAAAATTAAGCAAGCAAGAGTTATGATTCCTGTGCACTGCACTCCCCCTTGGTGAGATCTATCCACCCATGAAATTTCATAACCCTAGCCAGTATAGTTTTGGAGAATTGCTGCGGACAAAATTCAAGTATGAAAAACAACAAAGGGCAATAACTCAAAAATTAAGCGAGCAAGAGTTATGATTCCTTTGCACTGCACTCCCCCTCGATGAGATCTATCCACCCATGAAATTTCATAACCCTAGCTAGTATAGTTTTGGAGATATGCTCCGGACAAAATTCAAGTATGAAAAACAACAAAGGGCAATAACTCAAAGATTAAGCAAGCAAGAGTTATGATGCCTTTGCACTGCACTCCCCCTTGATGAGATCTATCCACCCATGAAATTTCATAACCCTGGGTAGTATAGTTTTAGAGATATGCTCTGGACAAAATTCAAGTATGAAAAACGACAAAGGGCAATAACTCAAAAATTAAGCAAGCAAGAGTTATGATTCCTGCGCAATGCACTCCCCCTCAATGAGATCTATCCACCCATGAAATTTCATAACCCTGGGTAGTATAGTTTTGGAGATATGCTCCAAACGAAATTCAAGTATGAAAAACAACAAAGGGCAATAACTCAAAAATTAAGCAAGCAAGAGTTATGATTCCTGCGCACTGCACTCCCCCTTGATGAGATCTATCCACCCATGAAATTTCATAACCCTAGCTAGAATAGTTTTGGAGATTTGCTCCGGACAAAGAACTGGACGCCGCCCGCCCGCCTGGACGCCCGCCCGCCCGCCACGGGTGATCCCATAATACGTCCCGTCTTCGACAATGTTTTCAAAAGGCTTCCATCTCAAGGTCAGAGTTAACTCTTTACCAAATGGCAAATTTATAGACTGGTCCTATTGAAAGCATTTGCAGACCACAAAATAAATGTGACTGGAATCGAAATTTGATTTGGGAAGAAAATATTGTGGGAAAAGGAGAAAATGCTGGTTACCAGCATTTTCTCCTTTTCCCAAAATGTTTTCAAAAGGCTTCTACCTCAGGGTGGTCAAAAGTCGTCAATGTATGGTAAAGGGTTACCACAGATTTTACAGAATCAAGGATCATCATTTGTCACACAATCCTAATTTTTAAAGACCTAACAAATGAATGTTTCTTGAAAACACTGTGGGAAAAAGAGCAACTGCTCACCCTGAAACCAGCATTTTCTCCTTTTCCCATGATGTTTTCTCCCTATCTACAAGGAAATTTTCACCTTTTTCCAGATGTTTTCTACTTATCTAAGGACATTGTATACATGGATATTTATACATGTGTCAAAAACTGTGCGAATTACAGATTACTGACATTTTGTAGACTGAAATGTTTCCGGTTTCATGTCGCTCGTTATTTTGTTGGTGTACTTGTAGCAAAATGAGCAAGTTTGTGAATTTTCCAGATTCATGAAAACGCATAAATTTCCATGTTGCAAACATTTCAACTTACACAACAATAACTGTTACTATCCTTGCAAATATCTGAATTATGATCTATAAATTTTTCCTAATTTCAAAAATATAAAATTTACAATTACGGTAACCCTTTCCAAAACGACAAAATTTTATACTTGTCCAAATTGAAAGCACTTGCAGACAACAAAATAAAGGTAACTCAAAAATTGAAATTTGTTTTAAGAAGGGTAGAAAACACTGTGAGAACAGGAGAAAATGCTGGTTACCAGCATTTTCTATTTTTCCCACAATGTTTTCAAAAGGCCTCTATCTCTGGGTCGTAAAAACCAGGGATTGTTTTAGAAAGGGTTAACCCGTTACCACACAGCAAAACTTTAGACATATCAAAATCAAAATTGAAAGCAATTGCAGACAACCATTTCAAAGTGGCTCATGTTACGGGAGACCACTCCTTCCTGCATGGCATACTCCCGATTTAAATACAATACCTGGCTACTGCGTCAGAGAGATATCTCTTTGGCTCAGTGGTTAGGGTATTGGCTTTGCGTCCGGGAGTTCGGAGTTCGAATCCCGCTCCGATCCTTATTTCTGCCATGCATTTATTCATTTGTTTCTTTGTTACGGACTTCGTTCGTAAGATGGGGGCTCGTCCGGGATTGGCCATTGAGCCATTAGTCCCATTTGTTGTCCAAAATCGGACTTCCTGCCTAATAAGACTTCGAGTCATCAATAAATGATGACTTTAAGAGGGGGTGTGTTACGGGAGACCACTCCTTCCTGCATGGCATACTCCCGATTTAAATACAATACCTGGCTACTGCGTCAGAGAGATATCTCTTTGGCTCAGTGGTTAGGGTATTGGCTTTGCGTCCGGGAGTTCGGAGTTCGAATCCCGCTCGAATCCTTATTTCTGCCATGCATTTATTCATTTGTTTCTTTGTTACGGACTTCGTTCGTAAGACTCAAATGGGACAATTTTGCTTTGATATGTTAGAAAACTTTCTGAGAAAAGGAGAAAATGCTGGTTACCAGCATTTTCTCCTTTTCCCACAATGCTTCAAAAGGCTTCTTCCTCGGGGGTGTTAAAAGTCGTCATTGTGTGGTGAAGGGTTAAGCTCCGAAAAAGCAGCATAAAAACATTGTTCTTCCAATGTTACCTACAGAGCTATCCCTTTACCAAATGACAAAATTTTAGACTTGTCCAAACTGAAAGCATTTGCAAATGACAAAATGAATGTGAATAATCTGGTAAGGATAACATCATTGAATGTAACTTTTGCTCTAAATAACCATGACTCCAATGTTGAAATGTATTTGTAGAAAGGCAGAAAACTTTGTGGAAAAAGGAGAAAATGCCGATTACCAGCACTTTCTCCTTTTCCTATAATGTTTTTAAAAGCTGACTTTACCAGAGTCGTAAAAAGTATATACTATTTGCTATAGGGTTTACACAGTAAAATATAAGCTCCTTTGGTGAGAAAAACTGTATGTATATGTTTATCAACAACAGAGAAACAAAAAAACTTTACAGTCATCAAAACAAATATTTAGGACAGGTCTTTACATAACAACAAAATTTTAGACTTATCCAAAGTGAAAACATAATTTCATGTAGATACAAAAATATAAACATGATTGAAAAATTTAAGTTTGACTTTAGAAGAGTAGAAAACATTGTGGGAAAAGGAGAAAATGCTGGTAACCAGCATTTTCTCCTTTTCTCACAATGTTTTCAGAAGGCTTCTTCCTCTGGGTCTAAAAAATGGCATAATTAGGTAAGGATAACATCACTGAATGTAACTTTTACTCAAAATAACCATGACTCAAATATTGAGTTACAGACAAGAAAGAAAAAATTGTGGAAAATGGACAAATGCTTGTTGTTATTGGCAATTTCTCCTTTTCCCACAATGTTTTTAAAACTACATCAGCCGGGGTCATTCAAAGTAGGTATTGTATTGTGCAGTAAAGGGTATACACGGTAATGAGCTCATTAGCAAGAAAAACTGGATGTTCATTACCAGTAGAGAAAGAAAAAAAAATTCTATAGTCATCAAAATGAATATTTAACACTTTACAAACGACAAAATTATGGACCAGTCCAGACTGAAAGCATTTGCAGACAACAAAATAAATGTGAGCCAAAATTTGAAATTTGATTTGGAAAGGGTAGAAAACATAGTGGGGAAAAAAAGAGAAAATGCTGGTAACCAGGATTTCCTCGTTTCCCCAAAATGTTTGCAAAGGCTTTCCATCTCAGGGTCGTTGAAAGTCGGGATTGTGTGCTAAAGGGTTAAATGAGGCTGAGGGAATCTTATCCTATACAGTCTTAGAAGGACTGTCTCTATAGAGTGCTACATATTAAATAAGACTTGTCTAGAGTAATATTTTACACTCCGTTCAACAATATTTTACTCAATTTGGCTATATCAACACAAAAGCTCTATTGTGGTGATGTAGCCTTGGTCTTGAGTTTCTTCCTAGGTTTTGGCTTATATTTTTACACACTATTCGGAGACAGTAAAGTGCATTAATCCCCCTATAAAATAGTATGTTGTTTGTATCGATGTTAAAGACAGTGCAAGGAAGGCTTTTCAAAACACTGCAGGAAAGAGAAAAGCTGTATACAATCATATAAATGGTCACCCTGGTATGATCAGAAATCATTTTTCCGTAACATACTTAACTCTTTACCAAACAACAAAAACATAGATTGGTTCAAATTGAAAGCATTTGCAGCCGACAAAATAAAGAAAAAATTGAAATTTGCTTTGAGAAGGGTATAAAACATTGTGGGAAAAGGAGAAAATGCTGGTTACCAGCATTTTCTCCTTTTTCCACAATGTTTTCAAAAGGCTTCTTTCTCAGGGTCGTTAAAAGTCCTGATCGTGTGGTAAAAGGTTAAAAAGCTTCTTTTTCAAGATGGCAAAACAATTAGTTCTTTTGTTAAGGGTTTGATTGGTCATGAAACTGACAGGCCACCAGAATGTACAGTCATTTATTTTGCAGCTGATACAGCAGAAATGTCAAGAACATGACCAATCTTGGTGCTATTATTCCAACAAAAATGTCAGATGACTTCGCCTACCTCAAAGTATACCATGCAAAAATTACATGTAGGAGCATTTTTTTTCTACTCTTCTAAGGTCAGCTTTCAATTTTTTGAGTCATATTCATTTTGTCATCTGCAGATGCTTTGAAATTGGGCAAGTCTCAAATTTTATCGTTTGGTGAAGAGTCACGGAAGAATTTTCTACAAATTTATCCTTGTGTGATCCCACACAATAAGAAACATCAGTGTCCGTATTTGTACCTAAATGGTTCCTATGACAATATGGCTAATAACAAGGGTCTGACGAATCACCAAAATACCATAGAAACACCCCATTTTTTTTCTGTTGAGTTAAGATAACTGATAACAGTATGAAATATTTGTCTTATTTCGTGATATTTGAGTGAATTATTGTTGATTGGTGGTAAGTTTAAAACATTATTACAAAAGAAAAAAATTAACGACCCTGGGAAAGAATACTTTTGAAAATATTGTGGGAAAAGGAGAAAATGCTGGTAACCAGCATTTTCTCCTTTTTCCGCAATATTTTCTACCCTATCACAGAGAAATTGCACCACTTGTACCACACTGAAATTGTCATCTGCAAATGTTTTTAATTCTGTCAAGGCTAAAATTTGTGTCAAATATCACGATAAAAGACAAATAGTTCAGTCTTTTATCAGTAATCTAAATTTGATAGCGAAAAAGTTGGGGTATTTCGGTGTTTCTGTGGTATTGCGGAGTTTCACCTGACCGCTATGACAATACCCCAATTCTATCATCAAATATAGTCAAGCAAGCAATGTATATGAGCAACATTCAGGCAAAAGGGGGCTAAATGCATCTCTTTTATGTATTATACTATTAAATAATTCATCATTTCATTATAGATCCATAAATTTTAACCCTTTACCAAACATTCCCTTGATTTTACGACCCTGAGATAGAAGCCTTTTGAAAACATTGTGGGGTAACCAGCATTTTCTCCTTTTCCACAATGTTTTCTACTCTGTTGAAAATAAATTTCTATTTTTTAATAACATTTATTTTGTAGCCTGCAAGTGCTTTCAATTTGGACCAGTCTGAAAGTTTGTTGTTGGGTAAAGGGTTAACCCTTTACTCCATATATACTCATTTGTACACATTGCTTGTAGGAGCCTTTGGAGAACATTGTGACAAAAGGTGAAATTGCTCATGAAACAGCTTCATCCTTGCTGTTACTAAGGGTCAATTACACAGGGTTTTGCCTTGGCCACAAAAATAGGGGGTCATTGTGACCCCCTAGTCAAAAATAATGGGGGTCATTTTGGAATTTGTGGGGGTCACAACAAAATGTAATTTGCTAAATCACTTAAACAATAGCTTCTATTTGTGAAAGTATGTGTTTTTTCATGTGTAGCCTCTCGCTATGGTCAGGGGTTATTTTGTTTTTATCACAGGAATCGACCATTTCGTTGGCGAAGAAAGCTTGTTGTCGGCCAGAGTGGGAAGTGTCTGTTATTTTTCTTGATAAAGATTATACGTTTCGGCAAAAAATAAACTATTTTCTCCAATGGGATAAATGACCGATTCTTGTGTTTTGACATGCGGGTCACATTCATGCCACCGTTTTCAACGAATAAAAAAGTGTATCTCTAGCTAATTTACAGTAAACCCTCGAGACCTTGAAATATTGTTCTGGGTGCTCTTACCAGCCGCAGTATCGTCTGATCTTTGTTTAAGGGCTCTTCTTCCTAGCAGACAGCAAGAATGACGTCGATTTTGACAGGAAACATATTGTTTTCATTTGAGATCGACTGGTTTAGTTTAGACCCATTTAAAGACCGATGGTACTTAAGTAAAATCGATACACAGTCCAGTGTTTCGTCCCATTTTCCATTCATATTCCAGATTTTTAATCTGCTCACGATGTAACAGTGTCAGAAGTATATACGATCATTATTACCTCTTATTGTATTTGTGCGTCCACCATGATGCATTACTGAAAAAAATGCGGGTCATTTTCCTTAAGTGCATCAAAACGCACAAAATCATGCGTCAAGGAAAACCCTGATTACAGATACCATAGAAATGCCTTATGAGGTAATGGGTTAAGTAACAACCAACTGAATCAGGAGATATTCTGCTCCTTTGGCAAGCAAAATTTTCACCAATAGCAAAAGGTTTTGATTCCAGTAATTCTGCACAAACCATGCAGGCTGACAAGAGTTTTTTCAAGATGCATCATAACTCCTTTTCACAAAGCATGACTGACATGTACAGGTACCCACATCCCAAGATGTTTTCCATAATTTGCTGAAAGACAATGACTTACATGTACTTTGACACTTGCTTTGTCTTTAACCTTTTAAGCAAACAATCAATCTTAACCCTTTAACTGATATGCCAATTTGAGGCTCTTCCATTTCAGCAGCAAATAAAGATATGATGAAGATACAAATACCACTGAGTGGAAACCATTGTGGGAAAAGGAGAAATCGCTCGTTACGAGCAATTTCTCCTTTTCCCACAATGTTTTCAAAAGCTGTCTGTTGTTGATACGTCAAAACGAGTATCTATGGAGTAAAGGGTTAATTTTGACTAATAGAAAACAAGCTTCTTGACAAACTGTGAGAAAAAAGAATCAGCATAAATCTTCCTGAAATGTTTCCCAACTTGTCAAAGGTAAGTCTTCCCATTGGAGCTTCTTTTACAGTCAAACTTCTACATCTAGCTCTATAATGTTGAAAACAATTAGGGTTTTATTCTTGTCCAGAGAGAATAAGTAAGCATTTGCAGACAACAAATTAAATGTGGCTAAAAATCAAAACCTGTTTTTGGCTAGGAAGAAAACATTGCCAGAACAGTTTCCATTATTTTCTTTATCTTCCAAAAAATTATGTTTTCAAGTGGCCATCTTCCTGGGAGTCTGTTAAATTCGGACCTATTTGAGTAAAGGGTTAACCCATTACCACACAATTCCTACTTCTCACGCCCCTGAGAAAGAATCTTTTTGAAGACACTGTGGGAAAAGGAGAATGGTAACCAGCATTTTCTCCTTTTCCCACAGTATTTTCTACCCTTCCCAGAACAAATTTCAATTTTTTCAGTCAACTTTATTTTGTTGTCTGCAATTGCTTTCAATTTAAAGCAGTCTAAAATTTTGTCGTGTGGTAAAGAGTTAAAGTCAATGATGTATCACCATAGCAGACAGTTTAGATTAACTATCAGACTACATATTTAGTGCATAATGTTAGCACTCTAGATTCAGTTGCATACTAGATCTAACACTTTACCAAACAAGCCTTGGTTTTTACAACCACGAGATAGTAGTCTTTTGAAAACATCGTGGGAAGAGGATAAACTGCTGGTAACCAGCTATCTCCTATCCCCCACAATATTTTTTTACCCTACTGGAAACAAATTTCAATTTTTGAGTTAGGGTCGTTTGTTTTGTCGTCTGCAGTCTAAAATTTTGTCGTTTGGTAGAGTTAAAGTATTTTCCTTACCATAGATGATTTTATCTCGTTCTTATCCAATAAAACATGATGACTCTCCCATCTACGTAAATATTTAGAGTTCATAATTTTACTAACAATAGTTCTCGTGTGATTTAATCGACATAGTTGAATGTCACCCTCGTGAATCAATTTGTATCTTTGAGTAGAACTAGGTTTAGTTTTGACAAGATATGTGGGTGTACATGGAGTTTGAGGCGAATTTGAAGCAGAGGAATTCCAGATATTATTAGGAATGGAATCTATTTCATCATTACTCGATTCCGCCTCATCCTGACGGGTATCTGTTGACGAACATCCAACAGGGTCCCCTAATCGAAATGTGGTAGTCGCCGCCATCTTGAATTCTGTCGACGAAATTGGTGAATCGCAACTTCTGCCAAAAGGCGACACGTTCCAACTAAATGGTCGAATGATACACGCCAGTGTTGAGCTATATTCAAATACCTCACAAAATTATATTAAGATTCTAGAACAAAAGAATCCTTGAACTGAATACACCACATTTTTATTTTGACATATAAGAGAACGTCATTATCATACTAGCACAATTTCTTGTTGTCGTTTCTAGTCATGTGACCGAAATATGTAAATGAAGTATTGCTTATGAGTGGGGTTTTCCGATCCAATCGCAGCAACTTGGACTATAAATGGGTCACATTTATGATTACGCAATACTACTGTTCATACTCTTTTGGCGTCTGCACAAAGAACGTTCTTCAACGAGACACGATGTAGACCTACATATTAATTTAGAAATGCTAATGTTCAGCCCTTCACTTTCGTCAGTCTGAAATAATGGAATATTAACAAGTTTTTCATCAAGCAATATATATCACACTGTATAGCAGCAAACTGTTGACTGAGTTTTATAAGCAAAGGCTTCATTCGAATGCGCTTTCCGGATATTTATAATCAAACAAAACTTAAATTCTAATGTCAGTCCGTCTATGCAAAAGCTAGCAGGTCACCTCTCTATAAGAATGAATAAGAAAAAAGTCTACGGATATTATGGTATTCCCCTTATCATAATTAATATCTAAAATCAGAGACATAAATGTATTACAAGTATGTCTCTGCTAAAATTGAATTTTCAATTCGATATTAACAGCCCAAATATAGATCTTTATTGCAAGAGCTACATGTATCTCAAACTTGTGTTTTGGAAAAGAATATCTCCTAATCGGAAAGTATAAATCAAAGATCAGACTGCACGGTTCTGTGCAATGTAATCTTGATCTACACTGCCCGAAAAAAAAGTCAGACCTAAGGGTTAAAATATTCCTTGACTTCACGCCAATTTCTTGTTAAAATCTAAGGTGAGCTTTTGGGGGTCGTGCTTTGTTCGTTGAACACCGTGCTTTGTTCATGTAAGTGCGCCTAATATGACCTAAGTTGTCGACGGGCCATAAAACACCATCCATTCCATTCTGTGCTTTGTTCGTATGGTGTTGTCCTAGGGACAACCGCATTTGCACCTAACAGACCAATTTTTCTGTCTAAGATTCGTTAAATGTGGTCAAAATGTTTTGCTTGATGAAATCTCTGACGAATTAGAAAGTGGACCCCTCGGCCAATTTTTCTAAACGTCATGTGCACTCTGTCTAGAGCAGAGACCAAATTTTCCGTCAGAATGTTTGTCTAATGATGGTGAGCACCCGTTAGCTCAATCTGTTGTTTACAGGACATCAGAACAGAAGGTCGCTAGTTCGATTCCCAGATTGGCCAACATATCTGCCCGGGGATTGATAATAGCCATTGCGCCAGGATTCGTTCAACTTTCACGGCTGACCAATGTTTCGACGATGTTGCAGGCCCGTAGGGGGGGGGGGGGGGGGACCTAAATTTTCAGAATCGGCTTGTCCAGATTTTACATATAATTGCGTTTGGTTATGTAGTGAGAAATAACCCATCTACTAATACTAGGGACCAAATCAGAAGGAAATTTGTTCAACAATGTGGTGAATTATGAGATTTTGAGAAAAAATAAAGCATAAAATCACACTGAATAAAGTATGATACCAGAAACTGTTTGGTGTGTCAGATACCAAAAGTAGCTGAAAAATTTCCGTGGCTTGCCGCCGTTAGTTTAGAACTATTTTAATTCGTTTGAAATTTTCTATCAGAGTATCGTCAGTAAGCTACTCTGAAATATTTCATTTCTTTATATACGACGACTGTCTAGCAATATTCGGCCAAACACTGAACACAGTCATTTTGCTGATGATCAAATTATTGGGGGGTCCGCCCCCCCCTCCTGTTCCTACGGCCCTGGGTTGTATGGGAAAGCAGTCAGTCTCTTCGAAAGAATACTGGTAAAAGAAACTCCAGGGAATCATTGACAAATGCATTGGCCGCCGCGATATAATTGAGGCATCGTTCATATATTACTCGATATTACTCGAAATAGACATGAAATGAATGACCTCTATTGCCATATCTTTCATGCTTGAATTATTGTCCAAACTTAGCTTAGCTTTGGCTAATTAATGTCGTCTGTGTATGCGGAACTATCTGCCCGATTTTTAACTCTTTGATTTGTCCTATGTTTGAAAATATTTAAAACATCTGGAATAAACAGGATTTTGTTGATTAAATTGGCAATACGTGACGAGTGACACAGATCTAACATGCATTTTCTCATCTTGATCTATGTCATTTCATTTGGGAATGCCCTCCTTGGAATACAGACAACAAAGAGTAAACATGATAAAAGTTTATAAGATTTTATGTAATTCTGACCAACCATAAAACAACCAGTTACTAAGATCATCAACATAAAAAAAAACAAAAAAAAAAAAAAAAAAAGAGGATATAATCTGAAACTTTATAAAAGGCAGTCAAAATCTCAAACAAGGAAATTCACCTTTGGCATCCGTGTTGTAGAACCCAGGGACAATCTTCCAAACACTGTTGTTATGTCACCGAATATAAATACCTTCAAGAGTAGACTGAACAAAGACTGGAAGTTCACCCCAAACTGCATCGCACTGCCACAAAACAACCAACAAAATCAAGAAACAGGAGGACCTTCAGGAGCTATATACAGCTTTCTTTCGGTCCGGAGACCGTAAGTTAACCGTAAGTTATGTCATGAATATATTCCAAAACTCTAATATTTTGACTGTGGCAATGCAAGGCTCAAAACCGCCATTTACCATTACCAAAATTTCCTTAGGTGTCCGATTATACACGATGATATATAAATATTAACTCTTGAATTATTCTGTAACTGTTTTATGTTCCAGTAATATATATATACCACAGGAATTTGACATTCTATAATGTTAAAAATTGATAAACTATGAAGAAATACCTCCCTATATGTAAAGAAACACTTTCTTTATTTTATAGGGGAGTATTTATTTTTTTTTTACATATTTCATAGAATGTCAAATTCCGTGTATATATACGCCATAAAGAAGAAGGGCAAAGAAGAATACATGTAACGATAATCTCATTTGGTACTGCAGGTACTTTGCTTTTGTAACAAGTAAACCGGAAGTAGTGGTCGGGCCGTCCTTTTTTTTTTTAAGAACACCAAAACATCTACTATAATCGGAAATTAAGCTCCCAAATCGTACAATAATGTTACTTAAGGTTGACAGTAAGTTGCTAAGAATGAAAGAAATTAGTGGTAATGCATTTTATCTCAATATTCTGTAGGTGAAGCGATTGACTATATCTGTCCTTAAATTCGGATAGATGTAGTTTGCGGATAAGAAATTTTTAAGGAACCATTTTTCAAATACGGGCGTCATGTTGCACCACTTAACACACAACCCTGAGCTTTTAAGACCCTTATTTGAAGGGATAAAAAAAGATATAGGGAACAGGAGAAAATATGAGTAATCAGTATTTTCTCTTCTCAAATGTTTCTTCCTCTTTCAAAGGTTACCATCTTATGAAAATGTCATTCTGTGCCTGCAAATACCTCCAAATTGGATTAGTCTTAAATTAATTTTGTAAAGGGTTAAGCTGTATAGAAAGCAACCAAGTTTGTATCAGACAGACAGTTTTTACCAACACATTTCTTATTACTTTTTACCAGATTTGTATAGCAATAATGAGACGCTCCGGTGATCTTTTTCATATTTGGACATTTACTGTACACCAGAGGCGACCAGTCGAAAAGTAGCATTGCCTTTGGGGACAGTTATCTGAATTAGCAAATATGAGTACTCAAATATGTTCACTGAATCTGTGATACAACTTTCTAGAACCAAATACATCATGCATAAATGCTTACTGGCGCTCAGTTCCAGCCAGTCTGTACTATGTTATCAGTTTGACCTGAATCAAATATACTGTCATACACGCTTGTGATCTACTTATTCTTCTTAAGTTATACAGTATACTTGGATTTTGTTTTTGTCACTACCCTATTTAGATGCTATACACTTCAGCACATCTACACGTGTAGTCCTAGATCTTATACCAGAAGAAAACACTATCAGATTGATAGATCAAATTGTTATTCCTTAACCCTTTACCACAAAATGACACCTTTTACAGACCCTGAGGAAGAAGCCTTTCCCCACAAAGTTTTCTACCACATCAAATGAAAATTGCATCAATTAAGCCACTATGAAATCGTCAGCATCTAATGGTTTCAATTTGGATATGTCAATATTTTTGCCATGTGGTAAAGGGTTAAAAGCCCTGTAGTAGCAAAAAGTAAGCAGTGCAAGAGTTAAAATGAATTTAAATTGAAATCATACCATTTTGAAGTATGGACATTATTGTGAAGATCACAATCTGTTATTGTGTGGTCAGTCAAAGTATAAGTCGCCGGTAGAAAAAATGAAATCAAAACCAGGCAAAAACTAAACAAAAATTCAAGTAACATGGCAACTTGAAGCCTAGTTTCAAAACCAATTTCTGTGGTAGCAACTGAAATTTGGTAACAATCACATATTGCCATTTTCACAATAATTTTCGTAATATACCCCCACAACAAGGTGGAGGGGGTATCTTTGAATCACCTGTCTGTCTGTCTATCCGTGGGTCCATCCACCTGTCAGTCTGTCTGTAGAAACAAATTTGTCATGCGAAATGCTTTTTAAGGTACTGTATTCAATTCTACACAGTGTTCCTATATATATGAAGTGTGTGTGCAATTTTTATGACTCTGCTGCGGTTTGTTGTGGAATTTAATTCCACAACAAACCGCAGCAGAGTCATAAAAATGACGTACTTAGATCATTTAGATCATGTGGCAATATTTTCAAATCATGTGACTAATTTGGCGCCAATGTAGTATCACGTTACAAGGCTTTCGGCGAATTTAGCGAAGTCACATGATTCAACTTCAAAATGGTAGCTCGTCACTGCAACAACGTTTGGATGAAATCGAATATATTCTATGACACTAAAGTTCTATAACATAAAATGTAAAAAAAAGTTAATGTATTTTATTCTAGATAGATCTAAGTATTCTGTTGATTTTATAGTATTCCCTTGATTGGGCTGCGAACCGCAAATCTACAAGGCTTTGAAAGTAAATCAGGTGTTAGATTTACTTGTTGAATGATGGTTTTAATTACGATTTATCCGATATTAATCAAAGACAAACGCTAATCAGACAGCTGTATTTTCGATGTCTCTTGCCCTCTGAAACTGGGTCTAACTTATCAATAGAAAGTTGAAAACATCGTGGCAATATGAGAAAATGCTGGAAGTAAGCTTTTCTACATTTAACAGACTATATATTTTTTTATATACATGTATCTTTAAACATTAGTTACAGACTTTGAGCGGTTATCTACTGGTATTTGCCTGCTGCAAATGCTGTCAATTTGATAGGTTATAAATAGGTAACTTTTTAGCTCTTTCTTTCTATGTAAAAATGGATCGCTGCGTTAATGTCTGTGAGAAAAAGTAAAGCCGATGCCTCCCATTATGAAAGTGAATCTAGTCAACTCGGCATGCCTTCGAAAGTTGCAAAACGATTATTTAAGAACTATTGGCTTTCTGACCCTGATTTTTCTAGCTTTCTCAAATACGATGCTTGCAAAAAAGTTATGCTATGTAAAATGTGTCTACAATGTCAGTAAGTTAGGGTTTAGGGTTTCACCACTGGCTGCTCTGTCATGAAGAAAGAATCAATTATCAAACAGGCAAAAAAAAAAAAATGAAAAACCTTGTTCATATGACCCTGAGAAAGTGTTACTTTTTCTTTTTCATAGATAATTCTCATTTTCTAACAAAGTTATCTACCCCTTAACATACATTTTTATACATTATGAATGGACTACAACTCCTTACAATTCCGACCAGTCTAAAATTTTGTCCAGCATGCTGCATTATGATACTCATCTGGCCCCAACTCCTGAAAATTTGGCCCCAACTGTCCCCAGATTGGCCCCAACTTTTTTCCTTTGGCGAAAGAGCTGGCGACAACTTTTTTAGACCCAGAGCGAACCCTGAATTATCTCCCCTTGAACTTTTTTCAGCTTTTACTTTTGTACTAAACCATTCTGCATTCTATGACGAAGACCTGATTTTGTGACAAGTAGCTGGTGGGGATTATAATCGCGTTTACTGATAGCTCTAGTTTTAAATGGCATGATTTAACTCATTTATGATTACCAAACTACAAAATTTCAGGTTTGTCCAAATCTAAAGCATTGGCAGATGACAAAATAAAAGTGAGTGATAATTTTATTTTTTTTTTTTTGTGAAGGGTAGAAAACATTGTGGGAAAAGAAGAAAATGCTGGTTACCATTATTTCTCCTTTTCCCACAATGTTTTCTAAAGGTCTTTCTCAGGGTCATCAAAAGTAGGGATTGTGTGGTAATGACTAATGATTTAAAAGTTTAAATGCATTTAAACACTCTCTTTGTTTACTTTTGGCAGCTACTGTCACTTTAGAACTGTTCCACTGATTCTTTTTCCAGGACTTTGAGTCTTTTGATTCTGACATGTACATGTATATGATTGCTTTGTTACTGAACCTTTCAATGAGCTGTGGTTTTCTAGAGTGTGTTGTATGTGGTTTTGATAAGATTTTACCCACTTGTCTGACTAAAACTCATAATTTTGTTACAGGTAAATACTTCTAGTTTCATCTCCCTGAATGTACATGTAACAACACAAGAATGGACCAGAGTTTAAAGGAGATAATTACCGGTAATCAAATTTCAAAAGTTAATTAAGTCACAGATTGAGAAGAACAAACAATGAATCCTAAGCCAAGTGCAGGTATGAAAGGAGATGTTTCGTATCTCAGAGCAACACCAGGGCCAAGTTTGCCAATTGCACCCTCTCCTGTACCAGGTAGAGACAATGCTCATACGCCAGGGGCTCCACAACCGCAAAATGTTAATAGTGACCTTGAAGATAAATTAGAATTGCAGCAAAGAGAATTAGATGAGGTCCGTGCAAGGGCATCTCAGATGGAGAAGACCATGCGATGGTGGTCAGACTGTACATCCAATTGGAGGGAAAAGTGGAGTAAGGTAAGGAATGAAAGGAACAAGGCTCGGGAGGAAAATCGACAGTTGAGAGCTAAACTTGACTCATGTATCAAGGAATTGAACATCTTAAAACGTGACAGAGAAGAGCTGTTAAACAAAGATAGTAATTACAAAGTGACAGACAAACAAATAACAGTTCACAGCACTGAATCATCTACCTCTAATTCTGTCTCGAAAGATTTAAATGTTAATCTGCCAGTGAATCCATTGGAAAAGAAGCATGATTCAAAAATAGTTGACAGCTCTCAAGAGTTTAATATAACAGAACAAACAATGTCAGAAAATATTCAGACTGGTATTAAAGACAGTCACAAAGCCTCACCACGAAGGTTTAGTGATTCACCAAAAAGCAGAGACAGTGGATCAATTTCAGAGGGAAGCCTAGCAGAGGATAAACTCAACCTTCTAGAGTTAAAACTTGATGAATCTCAAAAAACTATCTCAGGAGAAAGAGAGTAAGTTTTGTACCTGTTTTATTTGCCTTTTTTTCAGTGATGAAATGTACCTGGGACAAATTTTCTTTTGCCTGCTTGTATTAACTGAGAAAAATTTGCAAGAATTTAAAATCTTATTAAAAATATCACAATCATACAAAACCGTTAAAAAAGTTAAACAAGTAGTAAGTCCAAGCAAACAAATTCACATCTTTGTAGTTTAAAGGTGGCCCTTCAGAGTTTGGGACGGAAATGTACAAAAGTGCAAAAAAATCATCCTTATACTCCCAAAGCCTGATAATTTTCATTCATAAAACCCCAGTACATGAGTAGTCGAAAACCGTCCGACAGCACGGGAAGTTAGAAATTTACTACAGCCCAGGCTGACACCAACGGGAGACACGTTCTATTTTTAGATGATCAATTCGCTTATTTACATACAGGAATACACAGACGAAGTTTCAAACATAGCATCCGAAGAAGACATTATGGAAAATAATTATTAAATGTTTGTTATGTAATGGAATTTAAGCATTATGAGTCACGTGCAAGTCACTTGGCATTCCCAAAATGCTTTATTGATTTTTGGCGCGAAATCTAAAAATAGCTTAAGAGGCTACGTAGCCTTTTAAGGGAACACCATCAAAAAAAATTTTTTTTTATAATTTTATGAATCTTAATTATTGATAATTTGTATTATTTTTTCATGTCAATTTCATTGATATATATATTTTTTAATTTGGTGAGATGTAAAAATTCTAAAAACCCACCTTTAACCCTTTACCAAACAACAAAATTTTAGACTAGTCCAAATTTAAGGCAGTTGCAGACGACAAAATAAACATAACTCAAACATTGAAATTTACTTCCAGCAGGGTAGAAAACAATGTGGGAAAATTTTCCCAAATTGTTTTCAGTCTATCTCAGAGTCGTAAAAACCAGGGATTGTTTGGTAAAGGGTTAAGAAGCCAAATATAATAAGTATTTCTCTTTCTGTTCTTTTTTTTGAGTCCTGTAAGTAATTATGACAGAGAAAGTATGGTTGACAGAAATTACAAAGTGAGATTGGTAAATATGTTGGACAAGATTAATTACTGACCAAACAACAGCATTTAAGGCTGGCCAAAATTGAAACCCTTGTGTCTTTGGAAGATCAGAAAACATTGCAGGGGAAGGAAAAAATGCTGGTAACCAGCATTTCCCTTTTTATTACAATCTTTTTGAAGATATCACAATTTCGTCAAGGTTATTTCAACTTTAGATTTTATGATTAAAGGTTGTTATGCACATGTGTATTCACCCTTTACCAAACAATAAATTTGTAGCCTTTTCCAAATTGACAGCATTTTGTAGAGGACAAGATCAGTTTAGCTCAAATAGTGCAGTTTTTCTTTGAAAGGGTTGAAAACATTGTGGGAAAAGAAGAGAATCCTAGTAACCAGCATTTTCTAATTTTCCTTTTTCTCATCGTTTTCAAAAGGCTTCTTTCCCAGAGTTGTTAAAAGTTGGTATTTTGCAGTAAAAAGATAAACTCTTAAGCTATCAACAAAATTTAAGACCTGTCAATCAGATTGTGACTTTAACCCTTTCCCAAACAATCCCTGGTTTTTACGGGTCTGGAATAGTAGCCTTTTGAAAACATTGTGGGAAAAGGAGAAAATGCTGGTAACCAGCATTTTCTCCTTTTCCCACAATGTTTTCTACCCCATCATAGACAGAAATCATCTTTTCAGCAAGAGTTGAATTGTCGTCTGGAAGTGCTTTCAATTTGGTCTAGTCCAAAAGTTCGTTGTTTGGGAAAGGGTTAACCTGGCTCAAATTATAGAATTTGTATTTTAAAGAACTAAAAATATTTCAGGGGAAGGGAAAAATATTCTGATAGCCTGCATTTGCTACTCTTTTTTTTTTTTAGTATTTAAAGGCTTTATCTAGGACTCAGAGTTGTTAAAACAAAGGATTGTGTGGTAAAGACTTAACCCTTTCCCAGACAATGACGACTTTTGACTACCCTTGGAAAGAAGCCTTTTTGAAAACATTGTGTCAAAAGGAGAAAATGCTTGTAACTAGCATTTTCTCCTTTTCCTCGATGTTTTTTTTTACCCTATCAATAAACAACTGCACCATTTGAGCCACATTGAAACTGTCATCTGCAAATGCTTTTAATTTGGACAGGTCTTAAATTTTGTCATCTGGTAAAGGGTTAAGTCTTTGCAGGTACAAGTATATGGGTATTTACTAGTATCATATTTTTAGGGAGAAAGCAACTTTAATCAAGTCATATGAAGACCTTCAACAAGAGCTAAAGATATTGCATGGAAAATATGAAGATGTTAAACACAGTAAACTGGACTTATTGGCTCAAGTAAGAATTTATACCTGTAACCTTTTACCACGTAATGACGACTTTTGACGACCCTGAGTAAGAAAGCTTTTGAAAACATTGTGGGAAAAGGAGAAATGCTGGTAATCAGCATTTTCTCCTTTTCCCACAATGTTTTCTACTCTTCCCACATCAAGTTTCGATTTTTCATTCAAATTTATTTTGTCGTCTGCAAATGCTTTCAATTTGGACCAGTCTATAAATTTGTCGTTTGGTAAAGAGTTAACACTTTTTTACTTTAACCCTTTACCACATGATCTAGACTTTTAACAATGCTGAGAGAGAAAGCTTTTGAAAACATTTTGGGAAAGGAGAAAGTGCCACAATGTTTTCTGTCCTTCCAAAATTAATTTTCAGTTTTTCAGTCACATTTGTATTGCAAATACATTCAATTTGGGCAAATCTAAATTTTTATTGTCAGTGAAAGATTTAACAAGATTAAGTCTTTATCACACAATCCAGTCTTTTTATGACCCTGAGAAAGAACTTAAGTCATTAAAAATATTGTGGGGTAAGTAGAAAATGCTGGTAACCAGCATTTCTCCCTTTTCCACAATGTTTTCTTCCCCTTCCAAATTAAATTTCAATTTTTTATTCACAGTTTTTATTTTGTTGTCTGCAAATATTTTCAATTGGGACTAGTCTAAAATTTTGTTGTTCAGTAAAGAGTTAAGGCAGATGCAGTGATTTTCCGATATTTCGTATTCTTTTAATGTGGACACATTAATTTTTAATTTCTGCTTTCTCTTATTCATGTAAAAGGGATCAAACGATTCCCCTCAGGATTAAGTACGAAGAAACCCTTGCTCAGAGTACTACGTGTAGTTACATGCAACTGCTTGCAGGCACAAAATTTTTAACTGGTCCATATTCAAAGCAGTTACAGATGACAATTATTTGTCAAATGCTGGGGTTTTTAGGAGAGTAGGAAAAATTCTGTGAAAAGGAGAAAATGCTGGTTACTAGCATTTTCTCCTTTTTCCACAGTGTTTTCAAAAGGCTTACTTCTCACAATCGTCAAAATTTGGGATTGTGTGATAAAGGATTAAGTGAATTCAACATGATAGGGGCTTATTGCATTATCTTCAAGCCTTCACATTAGCTATTAGGGCAGGACCTAGAGTCCTAAAGCAATTTTTAAAAAATCTTTACCAAACAAGAATATTTCAGACTGGTCTATATTGAAAGCATTTGCAGACGACAAATAAAAATTATCTCAGTTTATGAAATCTGGCCATGAAAGAGTAGAAAACCTTGTGGAAAAAGGAGAAAATGCTGGTTACCAGCATTTTCTCCTTTTCCCACAACGTTTTCAAAGCTTTCCTTCAAAGGGTAGTGAAAACCAGGGCATGTTTGGTAAAGGGTTCACTAACAGTGGCACAATTCAGGATCCCTCCAGGGTCCAAAAAAAATCCACTTGTCGGCTTGTTCATACTAGTAAAAATTTGGTGAGGGCATGTGGATTATCCTCCTTTGTCTAACTGTCAGACGAGTGCAAAATGGCAGGAGGACAAGTAAGAATTCTGAAATTTTTTGGACCCTGCCCTCATTCTGTAAAGATTCAAAACTGCAGATAGTCTTTTCTAAATTTTGCATGTCCTCAAAAAAAAGCCTGATTTCAAATCATTTTTAACTCCACTGGCCAAAGGCCAGCGAGCTATTGTCATGGCGTTGTGTCCGTCATGCGTTCGTCCGTTTGTCCGTCGGTGCTTTCATCCATAAACCGTTTCTTTAAAAAACTTCTCAGAAACTATTGACTGGATTTTTACCAAATTTCACTGGAATGTTCCTTAGGAGGTCCACTTTCAAGTTCCTTGTTATATGTTTTAGCTGGAAAAAATCAGAGATCAGCACAAAGAAGAACTAAGTCGAGTCTCCGCAGATCTTTCTGATGAAGTATCAGCAAAAGCAGCCTTAGATAAAAGATTGATTGAGCTCAGAGTTGAGGTAAGTATTGATTATCTGTTTCTGTTGCTTTCGGTAACAGCTTTGTTCTAAAGTTCATTTGAATATCAGTAGGATTTATCACTTTACCACACAATCTAGAGTTTCCACAGTGTTTTCAAAAGGCTTCTTTCTCAAGGCCATAAAAACAGAGTTTGGTAATGCTTAACCCATTACCATACAATCCCTACTTTTGACGCCTCTGAGAAAGAAGATTGATTGAGCTCAGAGTTAAGGTAAGTATTGATTATCTGTTTCTGTTGCTTTCGGTAACAGCTTTGTTCTAAAGTTCATTTGAATATCAGTAGGATTTATCACTTTACCACACAATCTAGAGTTTCCACAGTGTTTTCAAAAGGCTTCTTTCTCAAGGCCATAAAAACAGAGTTTGGTAATGCTTAACCCATTGATATTGAAATCATCGGCATACAACAAAATTAAATGTGGCTCAATCGATACAATTTATCTTCTGAATGGTGGAACAAATTTCTCCTTTTCCCAGAATGTTTTCTACCCCAGTCGAAGACAGAAATCATCTCTTGAGGTACATTTATTTTGTCCTCTGCACGTGATTCAAATTTCTTTAAGTCTAAAATGCTGTTGTCTGGAAAAGAGTTGAAACACAAGTTTATTTGGTAAGAGGCAGATAGTAAAGCTTGCCAACAGTAGTTTGACTACAGGATAGAAGAAAGCGCTTATCCACATATTTCTGATATTTCTATATTGATCAAGGCTTGCATTTACAAGCCATTTGTACAGCATTTTCAATCTTTCTTGTAGATTTTTAGATTTTTAAAGTACTGGTAATGCAATTTCTTTTGTTTAGCCAATCAGAAGTCAAAATGTATAATGAGACCAAGAATATAATCTAGAATGGTCATTGAAAATAAAGACCCTTTATTCCACAGAAGGGTTTCCAATGGTTACAAAATAAAAAAAAGTTAATTTGAGTATTTTCATAGTGAAAAATGCGCTAATTCATGTAAATGTAAGTACACATGATTTATTTCAAAGAGAGTCTTTAAACCCTTTACCACACAATGACGACTTTTAATACCATTGAGGAAGAAGCCATTTTGAAATGGTAATCGGCATTTTCTCCTTTTCCAACAATGCTTTCAGCCCTGTCAAGATCGAATTCCATTATTTGAGTCACATTTGAATTGTTATCTGCAAATGCTTTCAATTTGGACAAGGCTGAAATTTTGTTGTCTGGTAAAGAGTTAATTGAATCTTTTTCTTTGACTAGAGAGATAACTTGCTAATACTGTATTTACATGTATCTACAGTTGGAGAAATTACAAAAGGAGAATGCAGATGAATGGGGTAAAAGAGAAAGATTAGAGACAGAAAAAATGGCCATGGAGAGGGACAACAAAAAGCTCAGGGCTCAGATAAAAGATCTAGATGAACAGCTGGAGAGAAAAAGCACTCATGCCACAACAGTTGTTAATAAAGATCTGAAAACTCTACAGATGGAGCTATCTGACAAAAACAAGGTAGTTTTCTTGGTACCTTTTTATGTATGTGAATCTAATGTATTATAGACAGGCTAGCACACATATTATGTTCTGACATACCGCTAACATAGTGTGGCAAACAAATTGATTTCTGGGAACATTCTCAGTCTGTTCACCTTCTTTTGAGAAAGGAAGACTAAATACAGTTATGGCAGATCTCCAGATCAGAGGGAGTCATGGTATTCTAAATCCATTATTTTTCTCCCAAACCCTATGTAATGGGTACTCATTAGTTTTGTGAAGGATAGAAAAAATTGTGGGAAAAGGAGAAAATGCTGGTTACCAGCATTTTCTCCTTTTCCCGCAATATTTTCTAAAGGCTTCTTTCTTGGGGGCGTCAAAAGTAGGGATTGTGTGGTAATGGGTTAAAGAGGGCTGAAAGGTTAGAACCTGACTGTATTGTTAAACATAACATTTGATACTGACCATGAGTTTGATCTACTTTGGACTTTATAGGAGTTATCTGACTTGAAACATGCACACACTAAACTAAAGAAGACACTGCAGGAACATGTCACAGAGTTGGACCACAGTAAGAGAAGATGCGAACAGTTTGAAATCGAAGTGAAAAAACTGAGATCTCGTATTGATGAACTCAGGAGAGAACTGACTGCTGCTGAAGATGAGGTAATATTGACAGCACTGTTAGCGGCTGAAATAATAACCATTTATAGGTCTCCTGTCCACTTCATAAGGGTAAACTATATGGCTTGCACCATGCAAAAAGGGGCATTCGGACATTTGCGTAAAGTGTCATCTCAGATCAGCCTGCACAGTCCGTGCAGGCTAATCCGAGACGACACTTTCCGTTTTTATGTTATTTTCTGTTCTGCACAAACCTGCTGTATCATAAACCTAACATAATTGTACGGTTCGGTTTTGGATCAGCCTGCGCAGACTGCACAAGCTGATCTGAGACAACACTTTTGGGCAAATGTCCGAATTCCCCTTTTGGCGTGTTGCAGACCATAATATATAAGAGGTTTGCCTTTTTAGCTCACCTGAGCACAACGTGCTCAAGGGGAGCTTTAAGGGTCACTGGGTGTCCGTTGTGCGTCGTCAACAATTCTTTAAACATCAACTCCTCCTAAACCGCTGGGCCAATTTGGACCAAACTTGGCAGGAATGTTCCTTGGGAGGTCCTCTTTAAAAATTGTTCACAGAATTTGATTCCGTCAAAAACTCTGGTTGCCATGGCAACCAAATGGAATTTTTTAGCAAATTCTTTAAAAATCCTCTCCTCTGAAACTGCTGGTTGGATTTTGGAATTATTTCACAGATATGTTCCTTGGGTGACCCTTTTCAAAAATTGTTCGTGAAATTGTGATCCGTCAAAAATTGTGGCTCTGGTGAATGGGGGTTACTTGCACTATACAGAAATCAAGGAATTCTTTAAAAATCTTCTCCTCTGAAACCACTGGTCGGATTTTGAAATAATTTCACAGATATGTTCCTTGGGTGACCCTTTTCAAAAATTGTTCGCGAAATTTTGATTGGTCAAGAAACATGGCTCTGGTGAATGGGGGCTACTTGCACTATAGGGAAATGAGGAAATTCTTAAAAAATTTTCTTCTCTGAAACCGCTGGTCAGATTTTGAAATAATTTCTCATGGATGTTCCTTTGGTGACTCTTTTCAAAATGTGTTTGGGAAATTTTGATTGGTCAAGAAACATGGCTCTGGTGAATGGGGGCTACTTGCATTATAGGGAAATGAAGAAATTTTTAAAAATTCTTCTTCTCTGAAACGGCTGGACAGATTTTGAAATGATTTCGCAGAGATGATCCTTGGGTGACCCTTTTCAAAAATTGTTCACAAAATTTTGATCCGTCAAGAAACATGGCTCTGGTGAATGGGGGCTACTTGCACTATATGGAAATGAAGAATTTCTCAAAAATTCTTCTTCTCTGAAACTCCTAGTCAGATTTTAAAATAATTTGACAGAGATGTTCCTTGGGTGATCCTTGCTCTTGTGAATGAGGGGCTACTTGCACTATATGGACATGATGAAATTCTTGAAAATTCTCTTTCTCTGAAACCCCTGGTCAGATTTTAAAAGAAATTTTCCGAAATGTTCCTTGGGTGACCCTTTTCAGAACTTGTTTGTAAATTTTGATCAATCAAGAAACATGGCTCTCGTGGATGGGGGATACTTGCTCTTATACAGAAATGAAGAATTCTTAAAAATTCTTCTTTTTGAAACTGATGGTCAGATTTCGAAATGAATTTTACAGGTGACCTTTTGAAAATTGCTCAGCAAAATTATAAATTTGGTTCCAATGTTTCAATACCTCAAAAAAAAATAGGCTATGGTCATCTCAAAAATTCAGGTGAGCGATCCAGGGCCATCTTGGCCCTCTTGTTATAGGTCTTGCTGTCACCATACCTTGAACTCACTCACAGCCTCATTTTCATGAAATTTTGGTCAAATGTTTATATCAGTGAGACTGTACAGAATCCAAGATTCATAATTTTGTATTGATTAGTTTTGGAGGGGTCAGACGAATCACCGAAATATGACAAAAACACCGAAATACCCCATTTTTTTTTTTATTGCGATTAGTTCAAATTATTAATACAAGTACAAGAGATTTCCATCATGCAGTGCTTAATTGGGTACTTTGTTTGCAAATGGAATGCACTTGCATTCTCTGTGGAGTATGTTTGTGTTTATAATTTAAAGAAATGAAATATATGTTACAATGCCATAACGATAACTTGTAAGCTGTATTTTGCGTAATAAAGATGAGGTATTTCGGTGTTTTAGGACTTGACACACAAGTATTTAGGTGTTGTTCACACTGCCTTCTTGTTTACATAGTTTTTGTTGCATATTCCTATTTTTGGGTAATTTTATATGCAGTTTTGAAATCAGTTTACGGACATTGCAGTGAATCTTAACTCTTTAGCACACAATCCTGACTTTTAACGACCTTGAGATAAAAGACTATAGAAAACTTGGGGAAATGGAGAAAATGCTGCTAACCGAAAACATGGGAAAAAGAGAAAATGCTGGTATAAACCAGCATTTTCTCCTTTTTTCCACAATATTTTTTACCCTATCAAATTCAGAAATCATCAAAGTAACAAGATTTCTTGTTTCTTGCAGATGCTTTGAATATAGTCCAGTTTAAAAACTTGTCGTTTGGTAAAGAGTTTAAACACACACAAGTCTGACGGCAGTACTTGACACACTTATACATTCTATGTCAATCAAACTGTAGATATAAGCCAATCTACATCAGAGTCCTCGTATTTTTAGTTATTCATACTACACTTTCCTCTTTGAGGGTTGAACTTGGAAATTATGGAATTCAAGTAAAAAAAAGCTGATATCTGAAGTTTTGATTGAAAGAGACAGGGCGAGCATTGATATAAAATGATGAAAATCACCAGATAATAAGCAGTTGCTGTTCTTCCATTCTAGGCAGATGCTCAAACCAACAATGTACGAAAGATGCAGAGAACAAACGATGAACTGCAAGAACAAGTTGACAATCTACAGGTTCAGGTAGAACACCTTCAGAGCAGGTAAGTTGTGTTTTCTCCCTTGCTAAAGGGCAAAGACTTGCTCTTGTGAGTCCAGCATTGCAAATATTTGCTTAGTCCTTCGGCATTGTTTTATTTTCTACAGAGAAATATGCACCCTTTGGCGAGGCATATAGTTTTGACAAGCGACTTATGTTAACTCATTACCAAATGACAATATTTTATGCTTGTCCAAACTGAAATCATTTGCAGACGACAAAATAAAAGTGACTGAAAATTTGAAATTTGTTTTGTGAAGAGTAGAAAACATTGTGAGAAAAGGAGAAAATGCGGGTTACCAGCATTTTCTCCTTTTCCCACAATGTTTTTTTTAAAGGCTTCTGTCTCAGGGTCGTCAAAAGTAGGGATTGTGTGGTAATGAATTAATCATGTTTGTGAGGTATTTTCTCCACTTTTCTGGCCATTTCACCATGAACTTCATCTTGCCAGCATTCAAAGCCAGAAGCGGTGATTATTCTGCAGTGGCTGGGAAAAACCTAAAAAGTGCTCATAGAAAACTGGTGAAAAGATATCTTGTATTTTTTTTTTTTGCAAGTTTGAAGTTTTTTCATTTACTCCTACATCTAAAAGAAAAATTTTCAGCTTGCCTAGTCAAAAACCAGTAAGAGCTCTGGTATAGTTCCTGGCATTGGCAATTGCATCTGTTTCGATATACAGTTAACCCTGTGTTAGAGACCACCTGTATTAAACAATCCACTTCTTTAAGAGACCACTATTCTGATACTACATCCCTTCTTAAATCTGCCTAATATGACTTGCATTTAAAGACCACCTGCTGTAAGAGTCCACTTTTATTACTTCCCTTGGGTGTTGTCTGAATACAGGTTATAATGTATATGTTTAACCCCTTACCACACGATCCCGACTTTTAACGACCCTAAGGTAAGGCCTTTTGAAAACATTGTGGGAAAAGGAGAAAATGCTGGTAAGCAGCATTTTCTCCTTTTCCCACAATGTTTTTTACCCTTCACAAAACAAATTTCAAATTTTCAGTCACTATTATTTTGTCATCTGCAAATGCTTTCAATTTGGACCAGTCTAAAATATTGTTGTGTGGTAATGACTTAAGTTTTTAAGAGGTCACATTTTGCAAACTTTTAGATGGATTTCTTTCATATGTGGTATGATGATAGATATAGGTCCAAAGTTATTTTTAGCAATACCTCTATGGAAGACACAGGTCCAAACTTTCATTTCCCTAGCGGTACAAGTAATGAAAATTCATATTGAATCAAAAGTTTTGCTTGAGTTCATATTTTCATGACCAAATTATTGCCCCCACCCTACCCCCCAATAATTAATTATACCCCCGCAAAACGAATTTCTTCGGGGATATACTGCAATCAGCCTGTCTGTCCGTATGTCCATCAGTCCGTCCATGTGTCTGTCTAGGTGTAAATAATTGCCTGTTACTGTCAAAGCGCTAGCAGGGGTATTAAGTCACATTTAGTGACCGCTCTAGTTTTTCCAGGTGAGCTTTGCTGTCTGATAACACGGCTCTTGTTTATGTTTCAGGTTGCGGCGTAGTTCACAGTCTGGTGGTGGGGCTCACATCTCTTCTGTACGTTCCTACAGTCCTGACCTGCAGGCACTCGAGATAGATGATGACACAGATGATGAATTTAGTGAAGGAAACTGATCTCTGTAACATGTTATCTTCACAACACTTTACTTATTTGTTAGTTTTAGATTCTTCCATTTGAAAGCATTTGCATACAACAAATAAAATCAACTGGAATTGTCTTTTAACCCTTTCACACAATCCTCAGTTTTAATACACTTGAGGAAGAAGACTTTTAAAACAGTGTCGGAAAAGAAAAAGTGATGGTAATCAGCATTTTCTCAGAATGATTTCTACCTTTTTAACCCTTTACCAAACAATACCAAGTTTTTATGACCCTGTGATAGAAGCCTGTTGAAAACATTGCGTGAAAAGGAGAACATGCTGGTATCCAGCATTTTCTCCTTTTCCCACAATGCTTTTTTACCCTGTGGGAAACAAATTCCAATTTTAATTAATTTACATTGTCATCTGCAAGGGCTTAAGCCTTTCAGTATAGACATGTCTAAAATTTTGTCGATTGGTAAATATATAAATTTGTAAAATCTATTCTGTTGCAATTTAATATGTGGCTTTTCTGAAGCTATTTCTTTGTTTCAGTCGAAATGCTATTGCAGTTGGCACCATTAAAAATAGCAAAGCATTATACCCTAACAACTAAATCTTATTTCTAAGTGTATCTTGGTGTCTGTCTAAGTAGCTTTCCCTGCATTACAAAACTTCATTGGTTGTTCAATGAGTGTGCAATGAACATCTTTTCAATTTGTTTTCAGTTAATGATCGTTTGGGTTTATTTTCCCTTTTATGTTGTGTATTGTATTATGTACTTTTGATAAGTATTTATTACCATATGTTGTTTGATATATACATTGATTTTGTATGCAATATTTATTTCTTTTCTTTTTTTTGGAAAACTCAGTGGAGATCTTAGTGTTGTGAATTTTATGATTTTCTACAATCATTTTTTTGTCATAAATTTCTTGCTGTATGCTGACTATGCTCTAATTACAATTGTGTTGACGTAGGTAAGAGTATTTGATTGGATTAGATGGTGGCTTATACTGTTTTCAAAAAGACCGGAATCTTTTAACCCTTTATCACACAGTGACAACTTTTAACGGCCCTGAGGAAAGGGCCTTTTGCAAACTTTGTGGAAAAAGAAGAAAATGATTTCTCCTTTTCCCACCAAGTTTTCTACTCTTTTCTTATCTAAGAAAAAACTTGCATCATTTGAGCCACTATAAAATTATCATCTGCAAATGCTTTCGAGCTGGGTAGGTCAACAGTTCTGCTGTGTGACCCAAAATGACCTTAACTAGTAAAAGCTGAAACTAAAAGTGAACTTTTTCTCAGACCAGAATGGAAGACCAAATCAGTGTTGTTAATGCAAAATAGCAGACATTTCAAATCAGAGACTTTCTTGATCTGCCAGTACTTTCTCTGCAGAGGACAGCCTTATAGTTACATGGATAGGTGCAAAAGCATCCCTCATACAATCTTAATTATGTTTATAATATCATATAACGCATATTCAACAAACAAACAATATAAAGGCTGATAAACAATAAAAACATTTGTTCTCTACATTAGTTAATACTGTAGAAAGCTAGTATCAGATACTAATCAACAATAAGGTGTTTTTCTTAACTCTTTACCATAAAAAAAAAAAATACAGAATTTTAGCCTGATCTTAACTAAAAGCATTTGCATATGACAAATCACATGAAGTAAGATAATAGCATATGTCTTTGATAGGTTGGAAAACATTGTAGGAAAAGGGGAAAATTCTGTTTACCAGCAGTTTACCCTTTTCCCACAATTTTTCGACATTTTCCTTCTCCAGATCATTGAAACTTAGGATTGTTTGGGGAAGGGATAAACGATAAAATCATTTTTTAGATGACTTTGTTTAGGAACTTAGTATTCTACATGATATACATGAATCATCAACTCTTTACCAAACAACATAATTTTAGACTGGTCCAAATTGAAAGCACTCACACATGACAAAATTAATGTGACTCAAAAGTTGAAATTTGTTTTTGAAAGGGAAGAAAACATTGTGGGAAAAGGGCAAAAGGCTGGTAACCAGCATTTTTTCCTTTTCCCACAATATTTTCAGACAGTTTCTTTCTCAGGGCTGTGAAAACCAGGGATTGTTTGGGAAAGGGTTAACTCTTTACCAAACCAGAAAAATTTAGACTGGTCCAAATTGAAAGCACCTGCAGATGACAAAATACATGTACATGTAACTCCAAAATTGAAATTTGTTTCCAGTAGGGAAGAAAACATTGTGGGAAAAGGGGAAAATGCTGGTTATCAGCATTTTCTCCTTTTCCTACAATGTTTTCAGATGGTTTCTTTCTTGGGGTCGTGAAAACCAGGAATCGTTTGAGAAAGGGTTAATAAACTTGAATTCTTTACTGTTGCAGTGCACTGTTGTGATAGTGAGGATGGTGTTTGGCAGCTTTTGATGAAATTTGAGCCATGTTCTGCGAAAAAGGGGGTTTTAACCCCTTACCACACAATCTCAATTTTGAAGGACGCTGAAAAAGAAGCTTTTGAAAACATTGTGGGAAAAGGAGAAAATGCTGGTAACCAGCATTTTCTCCTTTTCCCACAATGTTTTCCACCCTTCCAAAACAACCTTTGAAATTTTAAGGCATATAATCATATTTTGTTGTCTGCAAATGCTTTCAATTTGGTATAGTCGAAAATTTTGTCGTTTGGTAAAGAGTTAATGCATCTGTGAAAAGTATCCACATATGCTGCCCCTTGGTCGGAAGTTTTTGCTATCATAATTTGTAAATTTTCCGCATGTCCATGGACAAGTCTACCTTAGGATGCAGGAGGTTGTTAGACTAAATAGATTTTACGGATTCCTAATTATGTCATGGTATGCATTTAATTCTTTACCAAACGAAAAAAAATTAACTCTTTACCAAACAAGAAAATTTTAGACTGGTCCAAATTGAAAGCATTTGCAGACGACAAAATAAAGGTCACTAAAAAATAGAAATTTGTGCTGGGAAGGGTAGAAAACACTGTGGGAAAAGGAGAAAATGCTGGTTACCAGCATTTTCTCCTTTTCCCATAGTGTTTTCCAAAGGCTTCTTTCTTAGGGGCGTCAAAAGTAGGGATTGTGTGGTAATGGGTTAAGAGAGGTCCAAATTGAAAGCCCTTGCAGACAACAAAATAAATGTGAATCAATACAGAAATTTGTTTTGAAAAGTGGGGAAAAAGAGAAAATGCTGGTTATCAGCATTTTCACCTTTCCCACAATGTTTTCAAAAGGCTTCTATCTCAGGATCGTAAAAACCAGGGATTGTTTGATAAAGGGTCATGCCCCCTTTCGCAAGAGCTTGTTTGTGTATTTGAATGTTTTACAAAATTTGATTAACATTTATTAACATTTAGTGTAATGTTCAGTTTTGTACTGTTTCTTTTTAATTAATTGATATTGTAAACAAGTTTTCTGAAGCATCCAAGACCTAGATCAAACTGATTAATTTACAGGCCGATTTTTATCCACTCTTTCTGTACAAAGAACACCTGAGAATTGGGTTTATATGCTATGGAATGTAGGCAATCGGAAACAAAACATTATTTGCTGTTGATAGTTTTACTTTACATTAATGCACAGATAAAACCATGTCAAGTGAAGAAGTTGTGAATGACGGGTTTCTTTTTGTTTTTTTTTTTTTTCGTTTTAACGCTTTACCACACAATCCCGACTTTTAACAACCCTGAAGAAGAAACCTTTTGAAAAAATCCAGGGAAAAGGAGAAAATGCTGGTAACCAGCATTTTCTCCTTTATCCACAATGTTTTCTCTCCTATCAAAGACTAATTCTATCAATTGAGTCCCATTTAAATTTTCACCTGCAAATGCTTTGAATTCGGACAAGTCCAAAATTTTGTTGTTTAGTAAAGCGATAAAACTCTTTGCCAAATGACAAAATTATAGAGTGGTCCAAATTGAAAGCATTTGCAGACAACTAAATAAACGTGGTAAAACAAAAATCAGAAATTGGTTTGGAAAGGGTAGAAAACATTGTGGGAAAAGGAGGAAATGCTGGTTACCAGCTTATTCTCCTTTTCCCAAATTGTTTCACATGGTTTCTTTCACTGGATCTTTAAAGATTGAGATAGTGTGGTAAAAAGTTAACAATGTTAACCTAGTAGATCTCAGTCAGCATGCAAAGAAAGCATGAGCAAGCCTTAGCCTGGTAGAAACTGATGTTTGTCTAATATTTTAACTAAAGGCCCTTGAAGTCTTAACCCATTACCACACAGTCCCTACATTTGACGACCTCAAGAAAGAAACCCTTAGAAAACATTGTGAGAAAAGGAGAAAATGCTGGTAACCAGCATTTTCTCCTTTTCTCGCAATGTTTTCTACCCTTCACAAAACAAATTTCAGTTTTTCAGTCACTTTTATTTTGTCAATTTAAATTTGCTTTCAATTCAAACCAGTCTAAAATTTCCTTGTGTGGTAGAGTTAACAGTTATTTTTTTTTACTGTCCAAAATCATCCCCTTCATTTATTCAATTCTTTACCAAACAACAGAAAGGTGGACTTTTCCATATGAAAAGTATCTGCAGACAACAAATTGGGTACGGCTCATATGACAAAATTTGTCTCTTGTAAGGTAGAGAATAGTGTTGGAAATGGAGAAATTGCTGGTTACCAGAATTTTGTCCTTTTCTGACAATGTTTTCAAAAGACTAAGGGTGGTTAAGACTGGGAATTGTCTGGTACAGGGATATTTCTGAAAGAGATAAGATTTATGTATGGCTATATTGTATATGAATTACATGAATGGCAATTTGTTAACATTATTAGGTAAAACTCATTTTGACATTTATAACTTCCCTCAATATTTATCATGTCATAAATGATTAAAATGATTCTTGGAATTATAGCTGTTTGAAGTTCATATTTTATATGGTATGCAATTTTAGAACTATAAAATTCAGATAGAAGTTGGGTCAAAGCAACCACATGTATTGAAATGCAGAAAACATTATGACAGAGGAAAAGCTTTCTAGGAATTATTTTCTGTTTCATTATTTCACAAGCTCTCAGCTTCAGCAAAAACACTTGTAATCCATATGTGAAAAGGTGGCTTAATGCACTTGCAAAAGTATCGACCCATGTCACCTTGTACAGTCCCTGCAGGATGAAATTTTTGCTATTATGCATGTCCTAGGATCATTCTACCCCAAGGATTCTGCCAGTGGACAAAATGTATTTTATGGATCAATAATAATGTGATAATCTGATTGCTATAATGCATCAAAGAGATGCATTATACCCCTTGTTATCAGAGCATAACTCATGTATGGTCAGTGAAAGGTCTGTTTTGAATTAGTTTAAATATATTTATTTTACATCAATTGAGAAACAAGTTCTTACAACTTATACTAATCTCTCTCGATTCTGCTTCCTGGGAACTACATCAGTACTCGCGCAGAATGTGTGGGCCAATGAAAAATCCCAAAGTTGACACCTGCTCCTGTGAATCGAACTCGGGACCCATTGGTTATGAGGCCAATGCTCTACCTGACGACCATGGAATGTTTTGAATGCATTTGCATGCTGCATTTGGTAACCTGTTTTTTTACCTCTACTGGCTTTCAGCCAGCAGAGCTTATGTCATGGTGTGGTTTCCGTCGTCCGTCCGTTAGTCTTTTTCTTGTTTACGCAATAAAGTCTGCATTTGTTGCCAGATTTTCATGAAACTTGCACAGTTCGTTTATCTCATCAATAGCTTCAACCCTATTGATTTTGAGAAAAATCCAACAAACAGTAGGGGAAAAGTAGCCATTCCAAGTTGAAAATTTCTAATTCTTGTTTACATGATAAAGTCTGCAATTGCTGCCTGATTTATGTGAAACTTGCACTGTTTGTTTATCTTATCAATAGCTTCAGCCCTATCGATTTTGAAAAAAAACAAAAAAACACTATGGGAAAAGTAGCCACTTCAAGTTGAAAATTTCTAATTCATGTTTACACGGTAAAGTCTGTCTTTCTTGTCAGATTTTCATGAAAATCACACAGTTTGTTAATCTTACCATTAGCTTCAACCCTATTAATTTTGAGAAAAATCTAACAAACAGTAATGGAAAAGTAGCCATTTCAAGTTGGAAATTTCAAATTCTTGTTTACGGGATAAATTGTGTATTTGTTATTAGCTCCACTGGCCAAGGGCAAGCGAGCTATTGTCATGGCGTTGTGTCTGTCGTGCGTCCGTCCGTCCGTTCGTTCGTGCGTCCGTCCGTCCGTAAACTTTTTCTGTAAAAAACTTCTCCTCAGAAACTATTGACTGGATTTCTACCAAATTTCACAGGAATGTTCCATAGGTGGTCCTCTTTCAAAATCCTTCAAATAATTGTGTTCCATGAATAATTCTGGTTGCCATGGCAACCAAAGTAAAAAACCTTTAAAAATCTTCTCCTCCCAAACCGTAAATTGGATAGCATTATTATTTTGCAGGAATGTTCCTTAGATAGAAGTCTACATAATTCCTAAAAAAAAAAGATCCGTCAAAAAACATGGCTTTTATGGGAGACTGACATTTTCCTTTTATGGTAAAAAGTAAAATCTTTAAAAAATTTCTTCTCTCAAACTATTCATTGGATTTCATTGTTGTAGTGCAGGTTAGTTCCTATGGTGTTAAGTCTTTACCATACAATCCTGACTTTTAACGACCCTAAAGAAGAAGTCTTTGGAAAACACTCTTGGAAAAGGAGAAAATGCTGGTAATCAGCATTTTTCCCTTATCCCTCAGTGTTTTCTACGCTATCAAAGAGAGAAATCATCATTTCATCAATGTTTAATTTGTTGTCTGCAAATACTTTCAATTTGGTCACATCCCAAATTTGTCGTTTGTTTAAGAGTTAAAGATGGTTGCTTTACATAATCTATAATCCTTTTCATATAGAACTAGAGAACCTCTGCACTTTTATTAGTGCTGGTAAAGGTTTGTTGACCTACTAGTGACCTAATACAAAGAGGGACAGGGCTTTACTTATGTGATAAGGCATTTTGTTATCCAATCAAACTGATCCTGCAACTTCAGTAAAGCAATTGCCACAATACATCTTTTTTATATTTTGATGTTTCCCCACCCAAAATGGGTTGTTACAAGATCCTCTTTGACTATAACCAGAGGACAAAATTTTTATAACTGGTCATAATTGAAAGATGTTGCAGACAACATAATAAATCGTCAAATTAGTAAAACTTATATCAAAAAGGGTAGAAATTATTGAGTAAAACTAAGAAAATGCAGGTTACTATTTTCTTCTTTTCTCACAATGTTTTTCAGAGCTATTTTTCTTTAGTGACTTAAATGCAGAAATGAATGGTAATTGTTAAAAACTTCTCTTCACTGTTGCAGAAAAATCAGGCCTGTGGAGTGATACAGGTGCTCAAGCGCCTCTAGTTAGATTTTTGTGATACTTGCATGGTTCGTTTATCTCACCGATAGCTTCAACCCTATCAATTTTGAAATAAATCCAACAAACAGTATGGGAAAAGTAGCCATTTCAAGTTGAAAATTACCAATTCTTGTTTACGCGTTAAAGTCTGCATTTCTTGTCAGATTTTCATTAAAAATCACACAGTTTGTTTAGTTGAAAGAACACATTTGTGTGTTTTTTGTCTTTTTGCATCATGAAGTCATAATGTATGCTAGCATAACAGCAAATTTAATTCTCTGCTAGTAGAGCATATTCAGGCCCTTCAGGACCTGCTAGTTTTTCTTTTCTCACTATATTTGCGGGGGCTTTTTTTGATAGGGCTGTTGGTACTCGGACTTGTGTGGTAAAGACCTTATCTAGCCGTCTATTATACCATCTGCTTGTAAACATAGTGTCAGCCTTTAGAATAATACCAAAGTGTTGAAAACACTGGAATGACATTTGTCAATAAAGCCATTGTGTGAAATTAATAATTTGAAAAGATAAATATTATTTAAATATTGGCTTGAAAGTCAACCTAATAAGCAAATTAACATCTTTTTGGTTGAAGGGAGAGTACTGACAAAGTTAGGATTGTTTGTGCATTGGTGGCCTTCCTTGGATCATTCAGAAGGGTGTATGTTGGCTAGAGAAAGAAACCATGTACTTATATCAAACTAAATCAAGTTTGTACCTGAAATCTATGAATTTTAGATATTTTTTGTTTGTAAAGATCTAATTTGTAGCATTGCAATCAATCATTTCGTTCTGTAAATATTCATGCACAAGCACAATCAAATGGAGTAGCGTGCAATTGTGGGACGAACGAGCCCAAGGACGAACTTGTTTTGGAGCGAAAAGCCCGGGACTAAGCGGACAAAGTTGATGTAGTTCATTGCGCCAACAGAAGTAATTATACATGTACATGTAAGTGGGTGAAGCAATTTTCAATTAAAAAGAAGTATTTCCAAAATTGATTGCCCCAATTTTAATACGTCATTTCCAATTCAAGTGTTATAAAAAAAATCACATGTTTGAGAAAACATTAGTTTACTTGGGTTTATTTCCTTCGGTTTTGCACAAAATACGATGTGGTCTTCAAAATTCAATATTGAACGCATTGTGGCATTGCCTTCCACAAAAAATCTCTCTGGTCTGAACTTCAGTGGATCGGTGTTTTCAGCCGTCGATTTTCTGAGAGGGGAAAGGGCCAACCCTGGTCCTTCTACATGCGAGTATATTTCTACTTGTACTATAATACATATGATATTTTAATCCCAAATCGCCCTACATACAGTCTTGTAAACTAAGTTAGTAGAAGCGGACTGGAACACGTGATAAGGGGCATTCGGACATTTGCATAAACTGTCATCTATAATCAGCCTGTGCAGTCTGCGACACTTTTCGACTCGACACGTTCCGTTTTTATTTAATTTTCTGTTTCAAGGAAGTCTACCATGGGACAAACTCTTTAAGTAGTCATTAAATGCCGTCCGAGGCTTATCCGAGACGACACTTTACGAAAATGTTTGAATGCCCCTTTACGCAGGCTATATATAGGCCGCGCACTCTGGAAATAAGGGGTACCGGCCGATTAGCTCAGTAGGTAGAGCGTAGGATTCGTGAACACAATGTTTCGGGTCTCTACAGGTTGTGGGTTCGAGTCCCCGGCTGGCCAACTAAAAAAATGATTAATAGTCTTTCGGATGAGACGTTAAACCGAGGTCCCGTGTGACGGTGCTATACACCAATACGTTAAAGAACCAGGCGGAATTCTCGGTAGTTTCGTCTTGTATCCTTGCACTGTCCCCCGTAACAACTAACTGTCTTCTGGGGGCGTGGCTCAGATGGGCAACCGGTAGCGACGATAAATAAACGAAAATAATCAAATCAAATAAGGGGTTTAATGTGACGCATTGAGGCATGGAACCAAGTAAGTCACCACAAAATTATCATTATGGATGCATGTAACCTATTTTGTTTATAAATATAACCGACTGAATACAGGGGAAGAATGGTGGTTGGACATGCAGAAAATCGACCTATAGCAAAATGTTTCGAACCAAGGTAGCGTGCACGGACTGCACAGGCTGACCTAGTAAGTATGTATTGTATATTATAGATGCATTTAACCCATTACCGAACAATCTTTGGTTTTACGACCCTAAGGGAGAAGCCTTTTGAAAACATTCACGCTGGGAAAAGGAGAAAATGCCGGTAACCAGCATCTTCTCTTTTTCCCCACAATGTTTTCTACCCTTTTTTATTCTTTACTAGACAATCCCTGGTTTTATGACCCTAAGAAAGAATTTAAGCCTTTTGAAAACATTGCGGGAAAAGGAGAAAATGCTATTAACCAGCACTTTTTCCCCCACAATGTTTTCTACCCTGCTGGAAACAAATTTCAATTTTTGAGTTTCATTTATTATTATTTTGTCGTCTGCAAGTGCTTTCAATTTGGACCAGTCTAAAATTTTGTTGTTTGGTAAAGAGTTAACCCATTTACAGATTGTGGCTCATATCCACTATATTATAGTGCAGTCACTTTACTCCCTGTGAAATGCCAGTGAACTATTGGAATGCTGAACTTTTTAGTAGACATCAGTACTTATTATACTGCAAAGAAATTTCTCGTGATCTGATTGGTTAACATGCCGGGAACATAATATCATGTTCCCTGGCAAAAACCAGTTTCCCTTTTGAGTGCCCCGTAAACATCACTACACGTGCAATACATCATCCAAAATGGTGGCGTCAATCGATCACCAGACTGCAAATTTATTCACCAAACTGCACGTTTTATTGACGTCAGTTTCCAGTGACGTCAGTTTTCATTGAATTGGGGCACTAACAAGGGAATTATTATTTCGTCAGCATACTCGATTCGTGAAATTATAAAACAGGAAAATTTCGCTTATCGCGCTTTGAAAAGGTAAAACTTTGCAGTATAATAAATTCGTTGTACGGTCAGGTGGCAGGGGACTTGGAAACTTGTTCACGGCTGTGGTGAATCATGTCGCCACCTCGCCTTCGGCTCGGGGCGACATGATTAACCACAGCCGTGAACAAGTTTCCAAGTCCCCTGCCACCTGACCGTACAACTAATAATGTATATATTTTACAAGGAGCACGGGGTGAAATGGCAACATCAAATGACCAAGCACTTACATATCTCCTTTTCCCAAAATGTATTCAGAAACGTTTGTGTTTGTAGTTACGAGGCTTTTGAAGTAAACCGACGATATATAGATACCTTTTCCATAGGCCCCTATTTAGGTCTATGATAGTGAAGAGGCCTTCCTCGGTGACCGACCATGACATTGTACCCTTACTTACCTACCATAAGGTTAAAGGTTTTAACGATCCGGAATATAATAATTAACCCATTACCACACAATCCCTACTTTTGACGCCCCTGAGAAAGAAGCATTTTGAAAACACTGTGGGAAGACTATACACAGAATTTGCACTCCGGTCTACGAAAAACAGCCGAGTTTCAGCGTTTTGTAATTTTACCCGCCGAAAAAGGTCTCGTTTATATGATTGCTGCTAAAAGCGCCAAGTAGATATACCAGCCCCTAGACACATGTAATTCTTTAAGACACTGGACATCAAATTGACAGCATTTAATGAAGAAAGAACCGCGGTATGAAATTGCTGTTCATTCAACTTGAGTTTTTCTCGCGGTTTTCTCTTCCTTTTATGTTTCCCGCCGGTGCTGGCGTATTACAGGTAGTAGATCGTCAAAGAAGCCTAGAGCTGTGTGGAAGCTTTCTTATTTGAAGGCCAACAACCTTTTCAATATATTTCAAGCAGGTGAACATATCCATACTGTCTTAGAGTTTCGTGTACTAGTACTTCGCACAACAAATTCACAAAAGGGTGTAGATTTGGTGTTTAATTTATGGAACGGTGCTTCGCAATTGGTGATTCTTGTGATTCCAGTTATGACAGTACCAGTTCGAATTCAATCCCGCAATATTGGCGAATAGTGGTATTCGGACATTTACGTAAAACATCGATCGTTCCCGATAAGCCTGCACACTCCGCGCATACTTATCCGAAACGACACTCAGTTTTTTTGTAATTTTCTGTTTTGGGCGAGCCAACTGTGAAACAAAATCTATTGTAGGCGTAAAGTGCCGTGTCGTACTACAGCTGCGCCGGCTAATCCGAGACGACATTTTACGCACATTTTCCGATTGCCCCTTTTTGCGTATTGCAGACCAAGTATAATTGTGTGTTTATTCATGGTCTTACATGTTCGACAATCTCTGCGATATTCTGGTGCTGATTCTGAAGAAACCGAGCCAAAGAGGATATTATGAATTTAAGGAATTAAATTCAATTGAAATTTTTGCTCTTACACCTCTCCTTCTTATTCAGTTGCATGCAGAGGTCTGGTCAGATACTCAATTAATTTGGTCATACTTCTTGTCTCGGATAAGTTTCACATTGAGTTGAGATAAAAAATTAGTCACAATTAAATGATGGATTTGGATCAGAATGGTTAGAAAGTATTCACGATGGGAACCACATTGATACCGATTCCCTGCTGCGCATGATTTTCCATTTTTCCTACTATGTTTTCGAAAGCATTTTTCGACAAATTGTTAAAGCAGGATCGTTTTCAGAATGTACAGCAACTTGAACACTAAGTACCCAAATTTGGCTGCTTCAATAATATTCTCTTCGGTGGCAAAAAAAAAAAAATCCAAATACCTTGGCCTTTTGCACATAGATCATCGAGCGGTTAAGTTACTGATTCGTTTTAAAGTACCTAGAGTTCTAGATCAGTGTATGAAATGAATGATAAAAATAAGACCAACTAGCATTCTGATCGTATTGCATAGCAACAATGAGTCTCCTACCGGCCGTATATATATATTGCTGGCAGGTAGTTTGTGAAACCCTGTGGAGGAGAAAGAACGTATTTGACCAATTTTCAAAGTTAAAAGCATCATGTCTGTCTTTGTATGCAATGCTTTAACGAAAGTCAAATATATTAGCACTTTTCTCGTTAATGTAAGTTCACTGAAGAAATTTTACAAAGACAAGATGTGTTTGTGAAACACAATTGCCCTGTAAAAGCAATTTTTTTCAAAAATATGACCTTTAACCTGTGAGATGACCATGACCTTATCATCAGCAGGTGTGTACCAATGAGAGCTACTAGCTTACCGTGTATAAATGTTATAACTTAATTACTTAAACTAGAGTTGTCACTGAATGTGACTTAAGACGCCCGCCAGCGCTTTGACAGAAAAAAAGTGTCAAGTTGAAGGGAAGATAATTCCTCCACCAGGGGCCGGAGTTGAAACTTGAAAATTGCGTCTTGCTAATCTTCAATATATATTCCATATATGGGCATAGTTTCGATACAATTGAAGGAAAACTGTGGGAGGAGTTCACGTCACAAAATTGCTAGTACTTTGTACACAGATGGACACACAGACAGACGGACACACAGACAGACGAAAAGACACGCGGACGGACAGACAGACAGGCCTATTCCAGTATATCTCCGTAAACATTCTGTTTGCGGGGGTATAATGAAGTGAATATGTATGAGGGTTTTGCAACAAAGTGTGGAAAACTGTTTTATCAGTGAAAATTTCAAAGTCCAGGGCCCGTAAATCTGTGAAAAATCAGTGGAATGGAACGAAAGTTGAACTTGATGCCCAAGTACCAGTGGTTTACCTACAAAGCAAAAATTAGGTCAATTGTCCACCATCGTTTAGAAAAAAAATCCGAGAAACTGTTTTTTTTTTTAAATTCCTAAGTCCAAGGCCCGTAATTTCGTTAAAAATTAGTAGACTGGAACGAAACTCAAACTTGATCTGTTAGTCATGGTGGTTGACTTACCCACCAAAAATCAGCTCAATATGTCCCAGCACAGGAATCGGACGTTTAGTTGGTGAAAATAGCTAAATGTCAGCCAAAGTGGTCACTCTCTATTATAAATATACAAGGTGTGCAACGGATTTCCCAAAAAAATTCGACACGACTGTCACCCAAAATCATCGCTGAAAATGGGGTCAAATCAATATTAGCCGACATAAACACGCATCTACCGTGCTCTTAAATATCTAATCTGTCGATTTATTATGTCCCTACCTGCCGTGAATCACTCTTTCCGTGTCATTCATCGTATTTCCCTAGGGCGATATTCACCAAGAATCAGCCTCCCGGCGAATCCACCATGGTTCACCAACTTCCGGTTATCGGAGTGAATGAAAATGTCTGTTTACTTTTTCCAATAAATCACGTCAGAAAATGTTCATAAAATTTCCGTAGGTACAAGTTAAATGTAAGAAAAATCATGTTATATTTATATCAACACAATCGATGCAAATCAAATATATATATATATATAATTTTTTTGACTGTATAGGTATGTGTATTCTCCGGCCCCAATCAAAAATATGCCACAATTCCCGGCCCTAACGGCCCCCTTGCTAAATATTTTATTGGCGGGTACATTTGAATAAAATTAGCACCAAATTAAAGCTTAGGTAATAACTTTTCCAATGGTATATAGAAACATGATTTTTCATGCATATGTAGTTATGATAAAAGCGTTTGAAATTCTTCATTTTTTTTTTTTTGCTGAAATGCGTCGTAATTTGTTAGTGATAAAATCCGGCCCCAGGTGCTAAATATTTCATTTATTTGCCAAATCTAATAAGATTAGCACCAAATTAAAGCTTAGTTAACAACCTTTCTAATGGTATGTAGAAACTTGACTTTCCAAGCATGTGTAGCGTTTGAAATTCGTCCTTTTTATTACTAGGCTTCATTTTAATACTATTCTGAGCATAATACAACGAAAAATAAAAGATTTTAAATAGGGGGCAGCAAGGGCCGGGAATTATGACCCATTTTGACAGGTAGGGCCGGGGAATACACTTTGCCCATTCACTCCGATAACCGGAAGTTGGTGAACCATGGTGGATTCGCCGAGGCTGATTCTTGCTAAATATCGCCCTAGGAAAATCGGATGAATGACGCGGAAAGAGTGATTCACGGCAGGTAGGGACATAATAAATCGACAGATTAGATATTTAAGAGCACGGTAGATGTGTTTTTATGTCGGCTAATATTGATTTGACCCCATTTTCAGCGATGATTTTGGGTGACAGTCGTGTCGAATTTTTTTGGGAAATCCGTTGCACACCTTGTATATTTATAATAGAGAGTGACCACTTTGGCTGACATTTAGCTATTTTCACCAACTAAACGTCCGATTCCTGTGGTCCCAGCGTTTAGGAAAAAAGTCTGGAGAACTGTTTTTTTTTTTCGGGAAAATTTCGAAGTCCAAGACCCGTACTTTCGTTAAAAATCAGTAGATCGGAAACGAAACTCGAACTTGATCTGTAAGTCATGGTGGTTGACCTTTCCTCCAAAAATCAGCTCGATATCTGCCAGCGTTTAGAAAAAAGAGTCCGGAAAGCTGATCTGCCGGACTGACAGACAGACGGACAGACTGACAGACTGACGGAGTGCAAACCTATAGTCCCCTTCGGCTTCGCCGGTAGGGGACTAAAAAGCGCAGCTGGCTAAAAACCTTACGGATGAGTAGCCTGAATCTGGTATGCTAAACACTGTCCAGACTTCTATGGACACAGAGAGGTAACTAGTATTACTCGAGGTACTTTCATCTGAAACTTTGTAAACTCTTCAATTTGGGAGGAAAACCCGATAGCAGTCGATCCAAGTCGCGAAACAGGTAACAAGGAAAAACCCGACATTTGCATTTTTTTTAGATATGTCATTTCATTATTGGCCCATGGATTAATGACATTTTTCTAGAGTAAACCATTTAATCTTGTCTAAAGGTAAATAATGGTTGCAAACATGCATTAAGTTGGATGCAATGCTGAGCTCTGTGGTAGTCTATAAAGTAGTTTGTGGCACTTGATTATCTCAACTTCATTTAAAGAGACACTCAAGTTCAAAATTTAGGTCATATCGACTCAGTTAGGTATACTTTGCTCCTAACGTTTATTTCACTAGTCAAGTTTTCTTTGTAACTCATTCATTTTATTTTTACACAGCGTCGAAAACAATTATTGGTTATCAGGATCAGCCATCAATTTCACAAAAAAAGGCGACTGTTTCAGTTGATACTGAAGTAAATCAAGGGAGAAAAGTGTGCTCGACGTGGGACTTCAACCTCCGGAACACTAGTACTGCAGCTCTACCAACTGAGCTAGCCAGGCATCTGGTCGTGAGTCCACAATTACCTTAAGTCTGAAGGTGTCTGCTCCAATGCTATATATTTTTGTTACTGGTCTTCTCATACACCTTCATATCAGCCGTTCATTAAACATGTCTGGAATAAATATGATTTTATCAGCATCTTTTCAAACGGCTCTATGCGACAAAATTTCGAATGACAGCTAATAAAATGAACATGAATCGTTAGATAAATGATTAATCTTTAACATCACCCAAACTGTGCTTCAAAATACCAATTAAATCAAAGGAAATTCACCTTTTTCCCCCAACGCAAATAAATCCAGTGTACTTTGTAAACAACTAACACTGCGACTTCTGTTAAATAGGCATGCGCACTCAGCGGAATTTGAATATTGTACAGTCTGGTTATCTAACCCTAATAATCATTTCTGCACAAGGTGCCTGTGTCAACAGCGAAATTGGCAACTAAACCATCCTGTAGTGGATCAGAGAAACTGCAATTTCTACCGAGACATACGCATTGATGATACCACTATGTTTGGATTTCTGGTGAAGTAGGTCAGTGGTTGTTTACATTGAAAAGTACAGATTTGCACGAAGGTAAGATTTAGATATTATGAAACACCATTCTTTTTGTAAAGATTAATCATTTATCTAATGATCCATGCCCATTTTATTAGCTGTCATTTCAAATTTTGTCGCATAGAGCCGTTTGAAAAGATGCGGGTAAAATTGTATTTAATCCAGATGTGTTAAATGAACGTCCGATATGAAGGGGTCTCTGTAGACCAGTCACAAAAATAGCATCGGAGCAGACCCTTCAGAATGGAGGTAGAGTCCACCCAACATCCTATATGATGTATCAAATTATGCTGAACCACTAACAATAACTCGCATTTAGTATACCAGTAGTAGCTGGTCCACATAAGTCTATATAAACAAGGTATAAAAACATTCCCTACACAACCAGGTATGCAGATGTATCAATTAAACATGCGGCATTATAGGAAAAAGGGCAGTTTCACTGATTTCAATGATTTCACTTTTGGAAATAATAAATAGCAGATAGCAATTCTTCCACTTATCAATGGCATGTGAATTCCTTTTAAGGCATGTAAGTCATTGTTTAGATCTCGTCTTAATTATAGAAGCCTTTTTACATACCCAGTCACAAAAAAGTTTTAATCAGAATTGAGAATATACAAAGGAGAGCCACTTGTTTGGTCCCAGAGCTGGGAGACTTTTCCTAAACTGATCAGCCTAAGGAATTAAACTGGATATCTCTTTAAGTATTGCCCTGAAAGATGTGATCTCATCCAAGTTTTCAAAATAGTTTATCAAATAGATGTCAATATTGGCCTTGTTACGTTTTTTAACTTTGTTGAATCTGACCATCTCAGAAGACATTATGCCTTTCTCATAACTTTGTGAATCTAACCGGTATTTCCATGCCATCAGAGAGACGAACAAGGCATAGATATACATTGTAATTTAATAGTAATAGTAGACAGGAAAAGAGTTAAAAATAATTTTTTAGAAAGGTAGAGTATATTTAAATTTTAACCTGTTTTCATAGTGAAAATCACATTTGATCATCATGAGAATTGACCAGATGATTTCCCATAACTCCCTGAATCATTTTTGATAAAAGAAATCAGTCATTCTAAGTGTAATACAAATGTAAATGACATCATATAGGAAGTAGTCCTAAAGGTCAAAGTCTGTACACTTATCACAGATGCATTCTCTGTGTCATAATTTGAAATCACAAGCATTTTGTGTAAATAAATACTATGTTGTACGAGCATGTACGGGTCGTACCAACAACTGATGAATTATTGGAGGGGGGGGATAAGTTTTTGAATTTTCTATATGTTTTTGAAACATTTCTCTGGCATAGACAGCTTCGTTGGAATGTTTACATCTGTATAGGCTTAACAGATACCACAGTGATTGTAGAAGAGTGTGCAAAAGATTATTGATAGCTATGACAGATTCATGAAGATGATAATTCACTGACTTCTGAGAATTAATGATACTTAAAAGTTGAACAGATCTGTGGCAAAGGAGTTCCTGGATTGACCTCATGGTTGCTTCCCACTATTAATATATGGAACAATTTACTAGAGGATATTATTACATTACTAAAGGTGGACCATTTTAAGAGTAAGTAGAATGAATTCTGGTCTCGCAGCGCTCCAGATAAGGGGAATAATGGTACTAGTAATCCTTTATTTCTCCTTAAAACCCTACAGAAACGCTGAATACAGTCACATTGAGCTGATGTTGATGTGGTTGTGGTACTTTTCAAAGGAAACAAGTATAACTTGGAACTGGTCGCTTGCATGGAGAGCCTTCCACCACAAAGCTGTGCAAACTGTACAGAATCCATACTACAGATTGGCAATTTGTCAAGTTGTTTGTCTATTCCCTTTTTTTTTTCAACCCTTTCCCAAACAATCCCTGGTTTTTAAGACCCCGAGATAGAAGCCTTTTGAAAACATTTTGGGAAAAGGAGAAAATGCTGATAACCAGCATTTTCTCCTTTTCCCACAATGTTTTCTACCTTACTGGAAACAAATTTCAATTTTTGAGTTACATTTATTTTGTCGTCTGCAAGTGCTTTCAATCTGGACCAGTCTGAAATTGTGTTGTTTAGTAAGAGTTAAAAGTGTGGGGGGAGGGGATCGGAGCTACCCTTTACCTTAGGTGCCAAGGCCCCAATTATCCTTATAACCACTTCTTTTCATATTGTTGCAATTTCCAAGGGTAGAAAAGCAGGTCAAGACTGCAATCTGTTACCTCTTGCATAAAGTGCTTGTGTTCTACCACCAAGCCGTCTGGACCACTTTTTTGATACCTAAATACATGTACATACTATCAGCTGTCAACTTTCGCTTCCCCATATACCGGTGGGCTTTTAGTACCTTGCATTGGGTTTGAACTACCTGTATTTTCAACAGGTGAGCAATAAAGGGCTGCCACAATGGTTTTCATGTATCTTAATTTTTTTTTATTTGTAGAAAGTCAACATGTTTCGCTTTGCAATTGATAGAGGAGGGACCTTTACAGACATATGGGCCCACTGCCCCTCAGGCAAGACAAAGGTTGTGAAACTGTTGTCTGAAGACCCACAAAACTACCCAGATGCTCCAAGAGAGGGAATACGTAGGATTCTAGAAGAGGTTTGCATTTAGTGATAATCTTCTTGGACATGTTCATCTGTTTAAAAGTTACTTCATTTAGATAACGTGCAAATCTTACGGTCCAGAAACTTGAGCTTATCTTAACCCTTTTCCACACAATCCCGAATTTTGATTACCCTGTGAAAATGGCCTTTTTAAGAACATTGTTGGAATAAGAGAAAATGCAGGTAACCAGCATTTTCTCTTTTTCCCACAATGTTTTCTACCCTTCTCAAATCACATTTGAATTTTCGATTCACATTTATTTTTTTGTTTACAAATGCTTTCAATTTGGACTAGTACAAAATTTTGTTGTTTGTTAAAGAATTAAGATAGGGCATGCTAGCCCTTTACCAAACAAACTCTGGTTTTACAACCCTGAGATAGAAGCCTCTTGAAAACATTGTGGGAAAAGGAGAAAATGCTGGTCACCAGCATTTTCTCCTTTTCCCACATGTTTACTACCCTGCTGGAAACAGATTTCAACTTTTGACTTAACCCTTTCCCAAACAATCCCTGGAATAGTATTTTGAAAACATGGTTGGAAAAGGAGAAAATGCTGGTAACCAGCATTTTCTCCTTTTCCCACAATGTTTTCTGCCCTGTCATAGACAGAAATAATCTTTTCAGCAAGAGTTGAATTGTCGTCTGCAAATGCTTTCAATTTGGTCAAGTCCAAGAGTTTGTTGTTTGGGAAAGGGTTAAGTTTGTTTTGGTCGGTTGGAAGTGCATGCAATTTGGACATGTCTAAACTTCTGCTGTCTAGTAAAGAGTTAATTGGATTTGTTTAACATCGCCTCTCTGCATTGATCACTGATTATACGAATCCTATCCAAAATCAAAATTATGATTTTGGCAATGAATGGTAATGTTACATAAATTCCATTAGTGTGCCCTATCCTTATCCCTTTCCCAAACGAGAAGTTTTGGACCCTTCCAAACTGAAAGTGTTTGCAGACGACAATTTTAGATTTGGAGAAAATGGCAGAAAGTTCTCAAAAAGGGTAGAAAACACTATGGAAAAAGGAGAAATTGCTCGTTATGAGCAATTTCTCCTTTTCCCACAGTGTTTCAGAAGACTTTTACTGCAGAAATGTAAAATCCAGGGCTTGTTTGGGAAAGGGTTAAGAGTGTTTGCATGTTTACCATGAGTGTAGAGAGAAAAAGTATGACATTATTGTCTCAAGACTGTTTTGATGTATTGGATAGAAAGTGTACACCTGTGCAAAATGCCCTTGCATTTTATGTATACTCAGATCTTGATCTATTCGCTGAAGAAAACAGAACTAAATTTAGACAATTTAGTTTTGTTAATTCTAAGAACTGAACATGTGTAAGAAGAGATTTTTAACAAAGTATCATGTATCTGATGGTCTCATTAACATCATGTTTCTATTAAACCCTTCTTGAATACAATTGTCTTTGACACTTTTGCAGTAAATGACTGTTTAACCTTTTACCACAAAATCCCAAGTTTTTACGACTCAGAAGAAGAAGGCTTTTGAAAACACGGTGAGAAAAGGAGATAATGCTGCTTACCAGCATTTACTCCTGTACCTACAATACCTTCTACCTTTCATCATTTTAGGATCATTTAGTTTGTCGTCTGAATATGCTTTCAAGGCCAAAGTTTTGTCTTTTGGTTAAGAGTTAACTCTCTGCCAAGCGACAAAATTTTGGGCTAGTCAAAATTGAAAGCATTTGCAGACGACAATGTAAACAGGAATCAAAAATTGAGTGGAAGAGCAGAAAACATTGTGGGAAAAGTAGAAAATGTTGTTTACCAGCATTTTCTCCTTTCCACACATTGTTTTCAAAGGCTCTCTTTCTCAGGGTCGTTAAAAGTCAGGATTGTGACTAGAGCTAAGACAATGTTCTATCTTTACATGACCATGCATCCTTGCTGTAATTTGTTCATTTTTTTTTTTCTGTGTATCTGTAAAATGTCATGCAGCAGGGTAAACAAACAATAATGGTTTAACCTTTTCCCAAATGACAAAATTTTGGATCAGACCAAATTGAAAACATTTGCAGATGACAACTTAACTTTTGCAAAAAAGATGATTTCTCTCTATGATAGGGTAGAAAACAGTAAGAAAAAAGGAGAAAATGCTGTTTTCCAGCATTTTCTCCTTTTCCCATAATGTTTTCAAAAGGCTTCTATTCCAGACTCTAAAAACCAGGGATTGTTTGGGAAACGGTTTTAACCCATTACACACAATCCCTACTTTTGAAGCCCGTGAGAAAGAAGCCTTTAGAAAACATTGTGGGAAAAGGAGAAAATGCTGGTAACCAGCATTTTCTCCTTTTGCCACAATGTTTTTTTACCCTTCACAAAACAGATTTCAAATTTTCAGTCACTTTTATTTGTCGTCTGCAAATGCTTTCAATTTAGACCAGTCTAAAATATTGTCGTTTGGTAATGGGTTAATGGATAAAGGGGTTGAATATCCTTCTTTATTTTTCATCAGGAAACGGGGAACCAGAACCAGCCCAATCAACCTATAGATGTGTCTAATATAGAATGGATCAGGATGGGAACTACAGTGGCAACTAATGCCTTGTTAGAAAGAAAGGGATCCAGGATGGCTTTGGCTATAACTAAAGGCTTTAAAGACCTTCTTCATATAGGCAACCAAGCAAGGCCAAGTATTTTTGACCTGGTAATGACTATCTGCTTCTCAGTTTTTAGTTCACCTTAGCACAAAGTGCTACAGGTGAGCTGTTTGTCGACCTTTTCTTTTAAAATCTTCTTCACCTAAACCACTGGGCCAATCTTGATGAAACTTTGCAGGGATGCTCCGTGGGTACAGTTCTACCAAAATTGTTCAAAGAATTGAATTCCGCCCATAACTCTGGTTGCCATGGCTACAAAAAGGAAAAAAATACAAAATCTTTGAAAATCTTCTTTTTTGAAACTAGACGGCGTAGAGCTTTGATATTTGGTATGTGGCATCTTCTAGTGGACCTCTACCTAGTTTGTTCAAATGATGCCCCTGGGGTCAAAACTAGTCCACCTTGGGGGTCACAAGTTTGAGCATAGGAATAAAGAAGAAAAAATTTAAAAATAAAAATCTTCTTCTCTGAAACTAGAAAGCGTGGAGCTTTGATATTTGGTCTGTGGCATCTCCTAGTGGACCTCTACCAAGTTGTTCAAATGATGCCCCTGGGATTAAAATTGACCTCGCCCCAGGGGGGAACACAAGTTTGAGCATAGGAACAAAGAAGGAAAACCTTAAAAATCTTCTCCTCTGAAACTTGAAGGCATAGGGCTTTGATATTTGATATGTAGCATCCCCTAGTGGACCTCTACCAAGTTTGTTCACATGATGCCCCTTGAGTCAAAACTGGCCCTGCCCTGGGGGCTACAAGTTCAAACATAGGAACAAAGAATAAAAACTTTAATATTCTTCTTCTCAAAAACTAAAAGGCATAGAGCTTTAATATTTGGTATGTAGCATCTCCTAGTGGACCTTTACCAAGTTTGTTCATATGATGCCCTTGGAGTCAAAATTGGCCCAGCCCGCGGGTCATAAGTTCGAACACAGGAACAAAGAAGGAAAACTTTAAGAATTTTCTTCTCTGAAACTTGATGGCGTATAGCTTTGATATAAAGCTATGGTCTCAGGTGAGCGCTCCAGGGCCATTGGCCCTCTTGTTTTTTTCAAAAGAATTGCAGGGCAAAATATCCAAAGATGTTTAATGTGATATATACTGGGGTTAATTATAAGTGACCAGTCTATTTAGATAAAAACCTAAAGCAATACTACACATTATGAGCTGAATAATGGAACAACCTGTAGCCAGATGTGACATAAGTTTAGGCTTGAACTACAATGCTTCTAACCTAGCTTTATGTCAGGGCAGTTCAAGCTCAAACTTAACTATGCTACAAGTTGTTGTTGGCAACTTGGCATTCAATTAAAATGTGGTGTATTAAGTTCATGCCATGCCTTTTTTTTTTATAGATATTTTTTTAAGTCATTAGTCTCTTGTCTATATATGAATTATTTTTATGATTTTCAAACTGTATCTGCTGAGCCACAGTAGCTCAGTTATAAGCATGCAGGACTTGAGAACACATGGTTCAGGGTTCGATCCCTGGCTACAGCCCCAGGCTCGGTCATTTTCTTTTGGAGGATTGATGATAGTCACTGTAACAGGATTTATTCCTCTCCAACTGCTGTCCGTTGTTCGGATGATGATTATGTGGGAAAGCAGCCAGTGGCTTAGGAAGAAAGTGTACTGGTAAAAGAGACCCCAGGAAAGCCTGAATAGATGTACCGGCTGTCGCGATATAACTGAAATATTGTTGACAAGTGCTTTTAACACCATATAATCAATCAGTCAATTGAAATTGTATCTGCTGATTAATAAGCTTTGCTACTTTTAACTATGATTGTGAAGCAAGATACACTTTTTGCTGTACTAATATATTCTACAGAAAAATGATAATTACGTATCCACATACTTATGCTGATGCTAATCATATAATTTTGTGTTAAATTTTAACACTGATTTACATGAGGGTTCAAGAACTAACACTTTACCAATTGACAAATTTTTGGACTGGACCAAATTCAAAGCATCTGCAGAGATCTTGGCACTATGCTGATTTCTGACTTTGATAGGGTAGAAATTATTGTAGGAAATGGAGAAAATGCTGATTACCAGCATTTTATCCTTTTTCCACAATGTTTTCTATAGGCTTCTTTTTCAGAGCCTTTAAAAGTCAGAATTGTGTGGTTAAGAGTTAAACTTGCACTGTCATTTTGTGTGGATCATCAATAGAAGGATATTGGTATGATCTCAAATGAGAATTATTTTTTAGACCTGTAATTTGACATGTTAACTCTTTACTCCATAGATACTCATTTCTACACATTGCTTGTAGGAGCCTTTGGGAAACATTGTGGCAAAGGTGAAATTGTTCATAATGAGCAATTTCACCTTTTGTCACAATGTATTCTATGCTATCAAAATGTGTCATTTACACATGTATAAGAAACAGCTTCATCCTTGTTGTTATTTAGGGTCAATTAGAGATGCCAAAGAAATGCCTTATGGGGTAAAGGGTTAACATATTATCATTTGACAGGAAATCTTCACTCCAGAACAACTGTATGAAGAGGTAATTGAAGTTGAAGGAAGACTTGTGTTACAGCAGGATAGATGTGAAATAGGGAAAAAATGTCAAGTTGTAGAAGGGAAAACTAAAGAGAAGGTAAGTCAGTACTTTATGCAATGACAGTATAATGATTTCATCTAATTTTGGTGAACAGACTAGGTTCATTTTACACTATCCATACTTTACAAGATTGAAAAATTTTATGGTGAAAAGAAAGACAGTTCCTTTTCCTGTGTTTTCTATAGACTTAAGTGTACAATCTGAATTTTGTTGTTTTTATTTCAACTTCAATTTGATATAGCTGCCCGCTGTTTGATCAGGATGCCATAAGAACAAATGAGAATGATGCCTTAAAGGTGGCCCTTCAGATTTTGTGACGAAAATGTTACAAAAATGCAAAAAAATTAACCTTATACTACCAAAGCCTTTTAATTTGCGTTCATAACCCCCCAGTAGTCAAAAACCATCCGACAACACGAGAAATTAGAGATTTATTTCGTCCTGGGTGGACACCAATGGGAGACATATTCTATTTTTAGGTGATTAATTCTCTCGTTTACATACAGGAATACACAGACGAAGTTTCAAACATAGCGTCCGAAGAAGACATTATGGAAAATAATTATTACATGTTTGTTATGTAATGGAATTTAAGTGTTATTCGTCATGTGCCAGTCACTTGACATTCCCACAATGCTTTGATTTTTGGCGCGAAATCTAAAAATACCTTAAGAGGCTATGTAGCCTTTTAAGGGAACACCATCAAAAAATTTTTTTTTTGTAATTTTATGAGTCTTAATTATTGATGATTTGTATTATTCTTTCATATAAATTTTAGTGATATATATATCTTTTAATTTGGTGAGATGTAAAAATTCTAAATATCCACCTTTAGCACTTTATCACACAACGAAATTTTGGACGGAACTAAACTAAAAACATTTGAAGTCAACAATTTAAATATTACTCAAATGGTGATCAGCATTTTCTCCATTTCCCACAATGTTTTCAAAACTCTTTCTTCCCGGAGTTGTGAAAACGAGGGATTGTTTGGTAAAGAGTTAACGCTTTACCAATACAACAAAATCTTTCACCCATCCAAATTGAAAGCATTTTAAGATGACATATGGTGCTGAAATAACTGGATTTTACTGTGAACTGTAAGAAATTTCATGGAAAAAGGAATAAATGTTTGTTATCCTCGTAACCCATTTTTCTCACAAGGCTGGTTGCTTAGGGTCGTTAGAACCTGAGATTGTTTGTCAGGACAGTTTTCAAACATTTCTGTCGAACACTCAAGTGTTACTTTTATCAGAACAGAACTTTCGACTTGAACTACATAGCTTTGCATCGTTATATACAAAAGATAACATACATGTAGCATACATGCAACAATGACACAATAAATTTGAAAAAAACACACTTGTGATATTCATGCCCTGGACCAGTAGCGTTTAGAACATCAGTGTGCTGTATAGCTTTGCTTCTGTAAATTAGTGTACCCTTTTCTTAATTCTTTACCACACAATCCTGACTTTCAATGACCCCGAGAAAGAAGCCTGTGCAAAACATTGTAAGAAAAGAAGAAAATGCCAGTAACCTGCATTTTCTCCTTTTCTCACAATATTTTCTAGTCTATCAAAGTCAGAAATCATGGTATTAACAAGATTTAATATGTTGTCTGCACATCCTTTGAATTTGGTCCAGTCCGGAAATTTGTCGTTTGGTAAAGAGTTAATTGGAAGCCCTGCAAAAGTCCAGCTCTTCCTCATTTATATGATTGAAAGACATTTCTAATAATATGAATGATAAAAATGGACATTGTTCTTTCAGCTTGAAGTATGGGAAGAAATAAATGAAGTAAAACTTGAAGATGATTTGAAATATTTATATGGAAAAGGAATTACCAGTCTTGCAGTGGTTTTGATGCATTCCTATACGTAAGTTTTTATTACAAATATTTTATGTTATTGAGTTGTCATACAAATATTTGAGTTGGGAAACACTCAATTTAAGTGAGTTTCATATTGCTTAGTATTTGTAATGTCAATGAAGTATGTCAAGTGATTTGCTAAAACTTGTTTTACTCTTTATCACACAGCAAAATTTTAGACCTGTCCAAAAGGGCTCAAATGGTGCAATTTTGCTTTGATAGGGTAGAAAACCTTGTGGGAAAAGGAGAAAATGCTGGTTACCAGCATTTTCTCCTTTTCTCACAATGTTTTCAAAAGGCTTCTCTCAGGGGCATTAAAAATTGTCATTGTGTGGTAAAGGTTTAACTCTTTACCACACAATTTCAGGTTTTAACAACCTTGAGAAAGAAGCCTTTTAAACACTTTGTGGGAAAAGGAGGTAATGCTGCTAACCAGCATTTTTCTAAATTTACACAATGTTTTCTACCCTACCAAAAACAAACTTTAATCTTTGAGTCACTCTCATCTTGTTGTCTGCAAATGCTTTCAATTTGGCCATGTCTAATATGTTATTGTTTGGTAAAGAGTGAATGAAAAAGATGGAATTGTTGGTGGAAACATTTTCTGAATGTCATTAAAGTATGTGTTTATGATCTAAAATTGAGTGCAGGATAAACTTGAACAAAATTGCATGGTCTGTTGTTGCTTATAGTCTCGCTACACCAATGTAACTGAAAAAGAAGTAAAAGAAAGAATTTGTAGGTTTACTTCAGGGTTTTACGGGACACAGATTCCGCAACCATATATGCATAAATATTGAGCTGTATGCACGTTTATCAGCAGTTCGCATCCCAGGGATACATAAAAATTAATTCCAAAACTAAAATAAAGATTCATGAATACAACTGAACGTCTCTTGGTCATTGGCATTTCTTTGAAAAAAGGAAAACTTCTGCAGTCGAAACAATAAAATCACAGTCTTTTGGACACTGGCACCAGGCACTCTTGATTTGGGATATCCAGCGACTTATGTCATGCTGTCTAGAATCGAGTAAATCGACATAGTCATGATCTTTTAGCTGCTTGAACGGACAAAACTATTCATGATTTCATAAATGATTATAATTTTTTACATTTTTGAACCGTAGATTCTCTGAATAAATAACTGACTGAGCAGCATTTATGGTAAAAATACTTAAAATACCTGTTGGAAAAAAGAGAGTACATGTATTATAATTACTAATCGAGTATGACCTGCATAAATCATTTGGCGTTTTCAGATTTCTTCCTTGTAAACTAAAACTTGTCTGCAGATGACATGTCAAAACAATTTATGCCTTTTGAATTTTTTTGGGGAAAGAAAGGAACCGCCGGGTGATGAAGACGAAGAATAAAGGCTATGTAGGCAATCCTCCTCTAACTCTACATAAGTACGTCAGTTGTGAATAAAGATCGCAAATGTCAACAAGTTTGGTTGGAAAAATACCGCTGGCTTCGGTTTGAGAAAGATCGCATGATGAAAGTTTCTTCGACCCCCCTTTACTTAAGTTTTTTCTTTTTTAATTCCCAATCATTATTGCATTAATACTGCCAAAAGCACTGGTCAGGCCTTGTAATATGGGACCCCTAAAATTTGGGCTGGGACCCCTGATTTTTTTGAGGTTACACCCAGTGGACCCCCATTTTTCAAAAGCTCTGTAAAACCCTGTTTACTTCATAACTGTTTCGAAACTACTGACCAGTTTTGACCATACTTAAAAGTAATGATCATGCCATGGCCCTCTTCAGAATTTTTTCCCCAAAAAAATTTATTCGGTATGAAAAAAAAAAAAAATCCTCTGATTGCTATGGCAACAACACTGAAAAATTTTGAAATTTTATTATGAAACTTGTTCAAGATGATATTTGTGAACCCTGGTTTGACCTCTTTCACATTATAGCAGATCTTTGATCCTTTATAAAAACATGACAGCTGTTCACATGGGTTATTTTCTGTACAAATTTAGTCGATAGAGCTATGTGATTGCCAGAGGGGTATAACTTCTGTCCTCATGAGACACATATGATATAATAATGATATAATATAATAATAATAATAATAATAATGATATAATAATGATATAGTAACGAGCAAAAGGAGGTCTGCCTGTCTTTTTATTTAGGTTTGGTGAGCAAGAGAAGAAAGTTGGTGAAATTGCAAGGAAAGTTGGTTTTACCCAGGTGTCTCTGTCCTCAGAAGTCATGCCTATGGTCAGAATTGTACCTCGTGGTTATACAGGTAAGCCTTTTTTAACCCTTTACCACACAATCCTACCTTTTAACAACTGTGAATGAGCAGGATCTGGAAAACCTTGTGGGAAAAGGAGAAAATGCTGATAAACCAGCATTTTCTCCTTTTCCCACATTGTTTTCTACCCTATCAAAAGCTAAAATCACAATTTGAGCAGCATCTTGTTTGTTGTCTGGAAGTGCTTTCAAATTGGACAAGTTCAGAATTTTGTTGCGTATTAAAGGGTTAACTTTTACCAAACAACAATATTTTTATCTTCTTTAACTCTTTTCCATATGACAAAATTTTAGACCCTTCTAAATTGCACACAAAAAATTAATGTGACTGAGAAATTGGAGTTTGTTTAAGAAAGGACAGAAAACTTTGTGGGAAAACCAGAAAATGCTTGTCATCAGCATTTTGATTTTCTCCTTTTTCCACAATGTTCACAAAAAGGACTTCTCCTTTGGGGGTCATGAAAATCAGGGATTGTTTGGTATAGGGTTAAATTGAAAGCCTTGCAGAAAACAATCTCTCTCTGTCTTCTCTCTTTCTCTCTCTCCTCTCTCTCTCTCTCTCTCTCTCTCTCTCTCTCTCTTCTCTCTCTCTTCTCTCTCTCACTCACACACATTCTCTCATTCTTTCTCTCTTCTCTCTATATCTCTCTCTCTCCCTGCCCACCACCACAACACAATTATGACTCCCAACGGTTTTGTGAAAGTAGTCTTTGAAAATAACCAGCATTTTCTCCTTTTTCCCATGTTGTTTTCTACCCGCTTTCACAATTTGAGCTATGTTTAATTTGTCATCTGCATTAGTGTTTTTATGTTTTATATTTGTGGTTTGAATTTTTGTTTCAAAATGATTCACAGCCAGTGCAGATGCCTATCTGACACCATGTATAAAAACCTATGTGAGAGGTTTTGCTTCTGGCTTTCAAGGAGGATTGGAGGTCAGTATACTTTATCTTTTACCAGACAACAAAGTTTTAGTCTTGTCCATTTGAAATATTTTGTAGAACACGCTTAGCTCTTTACCACACAATCCCAATTTTTAACATCCATGAGAAAGAAAGCTTTTGAAAACATTGTGGGAAAAGGAGAAAATGCTGGTAACCAGCATTTTCTCCTATTCCCACAATGTTTTCTACCCTTCTCAAATCAAATTTAAATTTCTGATCCACATTTATTTGTCATCTTCAAATGCTTTCAGTCTAAAATTTTGTTGTTTGGTAAAGGCTAATATGTCACACAAGTTTAATGAAGAGATTTGTCTGCAAAAAATAGAGAATATTAATTTGTGAAAAAGGCAAATTTATGGCTTTTTGCCAGCATTTACATCTTTCCTGACCTGTTTTCAGAAAGCTTTCATGGTTAGTTAGGCAAACATTATTTACACAATTTGTGTATCAATGGCATAGGTTCAAAAATAGAATACACATTTGATGCAGTTTGATCTCTTATTACACTGCCTGTAAAGGTACCAAAAGTATCAAAGAATATTTGAAAGTATTCTCATGTTTGTGTAGAATATTCTGATTTTGATCCTCCTCACTTCAGCTTGGGTAAATTTTTATTTCAGAACATGAAAGTTTTATTTATGCAGTCAGATGGTGGTCTTACTCCTGTAGAATCGTAAGTTGCCATAGTTTCATTTAACCTGTTACCACACAATCCCTACTTTTGATGGCCATGAGAAAGAAGCCTTTAGAAAACATTGTGGGAAAAGAAGAAAATGCTGGTAACCAGCATTTTCTCCTTTTCCCACAATGTTTTCTACCCTTCACAAAACAAATTTCAAATTTTCAGTCACTTTTATTTTGTCATCTGCAAATGCTTTCAGTTTGGACAAACCTAAAATTTTGTTGTTTGGAAATGAATTAACTCTGTACCATATGACAAATTTTTGGACTGGACCAAATTCCAAGCATCTGCAGACAACAAATTAAATCTTCTGAACACTTTACCAGATGACAAATTTCAGCCTTGTCTAAAATGAAGCATTTGCAGACGACAATTTCATTGTGGCTCAAAAGGTGCAACTTTACTTTTATTGAGTTAAAAACATTGTAGAAAAAAAAGAAAATGCTGGTTACCAGCATTTTCTCCTTTTCTCACAATGTTTTTAAAAGGTTTCATTCTCTGGGTCGTTAAAAGTCGTCATTGTATGGTAAAGGGTTAATATGATGATTTCTGACTTTAATAGGGTAGAAGATATTGTGGGAGAAGGAGAAAATGCTGGTAACCAGCATTTTCTCCTTTCCCACAATATTTTCTATAGGCTTCTTTCTCAGGATAGTTAAAAGTCAGGATTGTGTGAGAATAAGTTAACCTACAATAAATGTAGACATCATACATTTTTTTGCATTTTATTTCTTATGCTGCATTCTAATGCATAATTGCCTTTCAGATCTTTTGTTGCTTTTTTATACGCCTGTCGAAGACGGGACGTATTATGGGATCACCCGTGGCGGGCGGGCGGGCGGGCGGGTGGGTGGGCGGAGCATATCTCCAAAACTATACAAGCTAGGGTTATGAAATTTCATGGGTGGATAGATCTCATCGAGGCGGAGTGCAGTGCACAGGAATCATAACTCTTGCTCGCTTAATTTTTGAGTTATTGCCCTTTGTTGTTTTTCATACTTGAATTTTGTCCGGAGCATATCTCCAAAACTATACTAGCTAGGGTTATGAAATTTCATGGGTGGATAGATCTCATCGAGGGGGAGTGCAGTGCACAAGAATCATAACTCTTGCTTACTTAATTTTTGAGTTATTGCCCTTTGTTGTTTTTCATACTTGAATTTTGTCCGGAGCATATCTCCAAAACTATACTAGCTAGGGTTATGAAATTTCATGGGTGGATAGATCTCACCGACGCAGAGTGCAGTGCTCAGGAATCATAACTCTTGCTTGCTTAATTTTTGAGTTGTTGCCCTTTGTTGTTTTTCATACTTGAATTTTGTCCGGAGCATATCTCCAAAACTATAGTAGCTAGGGTTATGAAATTTCATGGGTGGATAGATCTCACTGAGGGGGAGTGCAGTGCAAAAGAATCATAACTCTTGCTTGCTTAATTTTTGAGTTATCGCCCTTTGTCGTTTTTTATACTTGAATTTTGTCCGGTGAATATCTCCAAAACTATACTAGCTAGGGTTATGAAATTTCATGGGTGGATAGATCTCACCGACGCAGAGTGCAGTGCTCAGGAATCATAACTCTTGCTTGCTTAATTTTTGAGTTATTGCCCTTTGTCGTTTTTCATACTTGATTTTTGTCCGAAGCATATCACCAATACTATACTACCTAGGGTTATGAAATTTCATGGGTGGATAGATCTCATGGATGGAGGGTGCAGTGCACACAAATCACAACTCTTGCTTGCTTAATTTTTGAGTTATTGCCCTTTGTTGTTTTTCATACTTGAATTTTGTCCGGAGCATATCTCCAAAACTATAGTAGCTAGGGTTATGAAATTTCATGGGTGGATAGATCTCACTGAGGGGGAGTGCAGTGCACAAGAATCATAACTCTTGCTTTCTTAATTTTTCAGTTATTGCCCTTTGTCATTTTTTATACTTGAATTTTGTCCGGTGAATATCTCCAAAACTATACTAGCTAGGGTTATGAAATTTCATGGGTGGATAGATCTCACTGAGGCGGAGTGCAGTGCACAGGAATCATAACTCTTGCTTGCTTAATTTTTGAGTTATTGCCCTTTGTCGTTTTTCATACTTGATTTTTGTCCGAAGCATATCTCTAAAACTATACTAGCTAGGGTTATGAAATTTCATTGGTGGATAGATCTCATCAAGGGGGAGTGCAGTGCACCGAAATCACAACTCTTGCTTGCTTAATTTTTGAGTTATTTTCCTTTGTTGTTTTTCATACTTGAATTTTGTCTGGTGCATGCCCCAGCTTTACAACTTGGGGTAAGACGGGCGTATCTTGCGACAATTTGCCGCTCTTGTTGGGCTGTGTAGATTAATATCGGACTACATAAAAGGCACAGTATAACCTGTCATATACACTGGGCTCTTTTAGCCTTTACCACACAATCCTAACTTTTAATGACCCTTACTGAAGATTCATTAGAAAACATTGTAAGCAATGGAGAAAATGCTGGTAACCAGTATTTTCTCCTTTCCTCTTAATGTTTTCAACCCTACCAGAGAAAATCCCATTGTTTGTTTGAACTACATTAAACTTGGCATCTGCAAATGCTTTCAATATGGACAAGTCTAGAATATTGCCACTTGATAAAGATTAATGAGACATTCTGAACCAAAATGCTCTTGTTTGAGTCTATTTTTTCCGTTCTGAATATACTTGTAATTTTTTTAAGAGTTTCAGTGTTTAACACTAGAGCAAAGAAGTTAAATGAGGGAACAGGTGTGCATGTAATCATTGACATTAAAAAAAATGTAAAAAAAAAAAAACACAGACAAGCATATTACCAAGCTGTTTAATGTGATATTTTTCTAACCATCAAATACAGTGTAACCAAATATTTTTACAGCTAAGGTCTAACATATTATGGTCATCAGTTCATTGGTTTAGACGTCTAAATACACCATGTTATGCTACATTACTATAGTGACCATTTCCCAGTATAAATCACTTCACCAGACATTATCAGCATCACCCTACAGTGTTTCAAAATTTTCACCCCTGCACTAAATACATTGGTAACCATGGATTCATGGCTGGAAAATGTTTTTGTATCAATTCTTTGTAGACTAAGGCTTAGGACACCTTTGGCCTCAGCTCTGCCTTTCCAGCATCTCTTTTGTCTAAGTTTGTGTTTTTCCCAATGCACCACAGAACTCTGTCATTAGATGTTGCTCTATGGCTTTGAACGATGTCATGTTTTTTTCTTCCATTACAAATCTGGTTGCTTTGGTCAATAAACAGTTTTCAAATAACCCTAGTGAATATGACATTTGAATTAAAAGCACACAATGATCATGCTAAGTGAATGCACAGTTTTACATCGTTTTGCCACTATATATTAGTAGATATGAGCTCGGTCATACAATGTCATACAATGTAAAAAATCAGATTTTGAAATTCTGTCGGTTGCTCCATGTGTCTAAACATTGATTGATATAACAGATTCTATAGTTTTGAGTAAAATGTAAGGATATCATAACCATTTTATTAATGAGCTGGAATTAAGTTGCACCTTTTCTACACCAGTTTTTATGAATTTCCATCAAATGTAAGTTTAAATATCAGAAGTGATTTTTTAATGGCCCTTTGTACACACCCATCAGAGAGATAAAGGTCTTAAATTCATGTAAAAAAAAAAAATTGGTACAGCATTTCCACTTAAAAATTGTTATTTCTTATTTGATTGTTGAAAACTAAGCAACATTTCATGCTTGAGTCAACATCTAAACTTTGATTCTTAATTATTTTAAAAAATATTATACATTATAAAAATTTTCAGATTCATTGGATCAAAGGCCATTCTGTCAGGTCCAGCAGGAGGTGTTGTTGGATATGCTCTTACAACATTTCATAAGGAGTCAGATCTGCCTGTGATTGGATTTGATATGGGAGGTATTTACTAAGTTTTTTGTTTTTTTCTTTTTTGAACCCTAATTTCAAAATGTATGATAAATCCAGTAACAAAAAGGGGAAAAATATAGGTAAAAAGGGAGATATACTTAAAATATTGTCTGAACAAATTGTACTGTATAAGGGTCTTGTGTTTGTACATACGATATGCAAAGAGAGTGGAATAGCTTTTCTTAAGAATCAAAATGCTATATACAGTTGAATTGTTTTTGTTATTAGGGTAGGTAAAGATTAGACTACAGTGAAGATGCAATCTGATCTTTGTTCTACAGTTATATCTTTTCATTTTTTTCAATTATTTCTGTGGTTCATATTGTCTTGAGATTTGCAAATTTAACTGTTGAAAATTTGTATGTCAAAGGATAGTAAACATAGGACAAGAAGAGAATAGTTACTACCATTTTTATACCCCACAAACTTTAACGTAGTGGACCCGTAATAGAAAACAGCTATTTTGACTGTATCATTGCATAAAATGTGCCTTTTCAGGTTGTTATAAGCATGTATTAACGGGTAAAAGACGGGCTGTGAACGGGAGAAAACGTGTATTAAACAGTAAATTCACGTGCCATTCATGCCTGGCTTTGTACTATCAATATCCTCTATTCGGGCCTACCGTGTAAACAATGTTTGTCCTTGTCAGATTTTTTCTAGACTGCGACCATCAAACTATAGGAACTTGCACCATATTAGATCCTTTTTGTGGCATGTCTTTGATAATGTTAGTACAACACAAACAAAGTTTTGCACAGAATCTGGGTTTAATTGAGATCTGAACAAAAATTTACCCGTGAAATGTACCCTAAACCAGCTACATCCCACCCACTTTTTAACGTGATCGGTAGTTCCCTCACTTTTAGTAGATTGAACTCTCTGACATCTTTCAGTGACAGAGATTCATATTAACTCATTCATCCTAGTTGTAGTCGTCCAAGCATCTGCAAGTTTATCCCACATAAGTCCACTTTATATTAAACTCAGTAGAAGAGTATTTACACTGAGAGAATTAAAACTGGCATACAGGACTAACGAACCTTCACAACTCGTAACAAAAACTTCTTCGCCAACTACCGGTTTTGACCTGTTTACGTACAGTATGTACAGTGAAGTTCGTTTATTTGCATTTCTATTCAAATATTTTTGCTATCTGTGCAAATTATTGTTATAATGCTTTTCCTTTATGCAATAATAACATTAATTCAAGTGTTGTTTTTTCTTTTGGTTGTTAACATTTGCAGAGGCCCTCAAAATACTTTAACACCCTCGTGCTTCGCACTGGGGTGTTAATGCATTTTTTGGGCCTCTGTGAATGTTAAAGACCCCAAAAACGTGAATTAACCTTACAATATTATCCTACAAAGTTTGTTAAGATTAAAAGTGAATATTATTGTACTACTTTCACTGAATCAGTTTGTCCTTTTTGTCCTTCCTAGAATTATCATTTATAAATATAAAACAACTATATACTCCTTACAAAGGAATATGATAATTACTTCCCTTTCTGGGAAACTAACAAAAGTTTCAACAAATAATTTCAAGATAGACATCAAAGGAGTTTCTGGTAGGTGGTTGTTTTTGTGTTCTTTATTTCCCAATATCTACATAATGGATTTCAGTCAAACTTCATAGGAAGTTTCAGTATGAAGTCAAGATGTGTATATTATAATTTGGCTACAGTTGAATGACTTTCAAAGGAGTTATGGCCCTTTCTTGAATTTTTTGAGCCACATTAATTTTGATGTTTGCAAATGCTTTCAGTCTGGACAGCCCAGAAGGGTAGTTCAATAGTTAGTGCATCTGATTTATGACCTGATGGTTGCCAGTTTGATACACATCTGCAGCAATCTATCTGTCTGGCAATCTGGTACCTCTTTCCTCAGATGCCTGTGAGAAAATTAATCAAGGGCTTGGAATGACAGTTGTGTCAGTTCTGGTGTGAGAAAGCCAGAAAATGCATGAGTAGGTGCACTGACTGCTGTGATATGACCTCAGCTGTTAAGATGGCTTTAGATACCAACACTGACAAACAGTGTGGAAAATTGTCATCTGATAATGGGTTAAGAGTAGAAAGCCATGTGGTGTATCTAGTGTTTGCTCTTTGTGGACCAATCTTTTTTAACTCATTAGCAAACAAAAATATTTTAGACTTGTCCGAATTGAAGGCACTTGCAGACGACAAAATAAATGCAACACAAGAATTGAAACTTGTTTCTATCAGGGTAGAAAACATTATGGGAAAAGGAGAAAATGCTGGTTACCAGCATTTTCTCCTTTTCCCACAATGTTTTTTTTTTCTGAGGGTATTAAAAACCAGGATTTGTTTGGTAAAGGGTTAAAATAGAGTTTTGTACCTGTTATCCATAATGTTTTAGGAACTTCAACTGATGTGAGCAGATACGCTGGACAGTATGAACATGTGTTTGAGACAACTACAGCAGGTGTCACCATCCAAGCTCCACAGGTAAGTTATTAGCCCTTAGGCTGCCAAGCATGCCTTAAGGACCTTTTGCGGACAGTGTAGATTAAGATTAGACTGTACAGAACATAATAGTCTGATCTTGGGTCTACACTGTCTGATTAGGAAATATTTTTTCAAGAAAAATAACTTAGAAATTATAATATATGTTCTTTTAACATTTGCCTGAAACTGTGTTACTTAATTTATTTACCACGTTTAATTAGAGTTAACTCTTTTTCACTTAGCAAAATTTGAGGCCTATCCAAGTTGAAAGCATTAGCAAATTACAATTCAATAGTGGCTCAAATGATGCAATTTTCCTTTGATAGGGTAGAAAACTTTGTGGGAAAAGGAGGAAATGCTGGTTACCAGCATTTTCTCCTTTTCCCACAATGTTTTCAAAAGGCCTCTTCCTTAGGGTTGTTAATAGGCATCATTGTGTGGTAAAGGGTTAATCTTTTACCTGTATGATCCTAGATGCCAAGGCTTTTGAGGACACTGATGGAAGAAGAGGAAATATATGTTGTTGTGGTTAACCCTTTACCAAACGACAAAATTTTCGACTGGTCCAAATTGATAGCACTTGCAGATGACAAAATAAACGTGACTCAAAAATTGAAATTTGTTTACAGCAGTGTAGAAAACATTGTGGGAAAAGGAGAAAATGCTGGTTACCAGCATTTTCTCCTTTTCCTACAATGTTTTTTAAAAGGCTTCTGTCTCAGGGTCATAAAAACAAGGGATTGTTTGGGAAAGGGTTAAGCCAAAGATAATAGTTGATCAGACATTACGGTATGGACTTGTCCATTTCCAAAAACAGTAAAAAAAAAAAAAAATGAATCTGGCTCAATTGATAGGATTTATCTTTCGAAAAATGTTGCAAAAGGAGGAAATGAGCGTTATTAGGCTTTTCTCTATTTCTGTCATTTTCAAAAGCTTATGTATCAATCTGGAAATTGTCTTTTGCAAGTGCTTCCAGTATTCAAATGTCTAAAATTTTGCTTTTAGTTAACCCATTACCACACAATCCCTACTTTTGACGACCATGAGAAAGAAGCCTATAGAAAACTTTTTTGGAAAAGGAGAAAATGCTGGGAAACAGCATTTTCTCTTTTTCCCACAATGTTTTCTACTCTTCTAAAAGTTCTAAGTTTCAGTTGTTGAGTCACATAAAAAAATTATATTTTGTTGTCTGCAAATGCTTTCAATTTGGACTGGTCTAAAATTTTGTCATGTGGTAAAGAGTTAAGAGGTTACTCTCTTTCAACCAAATTTGAGTTTTAAGGACACTGAGCAAGGTGTCGGAACACATTGTGGAAAAAAGATTAAATGTTTATATTTTATAAACAGCGTTTACTCCATTCTAATCAATTTTTTCCATTGTTTGAAAAAGAAACGGCATATTTGAGGGGCATTTCATTCGGCATGTACAAATCAGTTATATTCAGACCAGAATACAATTTTGTTGTTTGCAAACAAAACATCAGACAGTGCTCAAGATGTTTCGTTGAATTTCTATGTATACAATGTACAATAAATCTTTAATATCTGTGACTCTTCGTTTTGGATTATTTTGAATCATTCCATGTTTCCAAAAAAAGTATTGACAGATCATGTAGATGCCATATTTTCTGTCTGTGATTCAAGGTGGTGGCTTTTCTTTTTGTATTTGCTTTCATGATTACATAACACGTGGAGCAGCGTTCATTATTTTAACATATTATAATTGCAGCTAGATATCAATACAGTGGCTGCAGGAGGAGGATCCATGTTGATGTTTAGATCTGGAATGTTTGTTGTGGGGCCTGAATCTGCAGGGGCCAACCCTGGGCCTGCATGTTACATGAAAGGTACTTATCTTGTTTTCTTGTGTGATCTTTGTTGTAACCTATCTAAAGAGACCAATCATTGTTGTCTGCCTTTATCCCTTTACCACACAATCCCTATTTCAAACAACCCTGGGAAAGAAGCTTTTTGAAAACATTGTGGGAAAAGGAGAGAATGCTGGCTACCAGTATCGTCTAAGGGTTTTCTCTAGGCTTTAAAAAATGGGGGTCATTTTGACCCCCATCATCATTAGTTGAGGGTCATTCCTTCAACTGAGCAGGTCAAAATAAATGGATCTGTTCGTCATCAAGCATGGTTTACAATGCATTTCACCTTTAAACTCCCAAGAAAGAAAAGTTTGTAAGTCTTTCTGATAGAAAGGTTGATCCACTTTTTTAAACACAAAACATTCTTGTCTGAATCGCTGCTTGACATGGCTTGATCGACAGTTGTAGGAAGCAGACTATAGAAGAATGTTACAGTTTTCTTCGTTGTGATATTAATTTTCATGAACAGCACGGACTAGTTATATGTAATTTTATATACTAGAAGTAGTGTAAAATGAGTTGTGAAATACAGAGAATACAACCAAGACTTCAACTGGGCCCATATTCACAACACATGTCCAATATACTGTACGGCAATAATGCGTAAACCAGTCTGATTCTATAAATAAATTTCTGGAAAACCACTTTTATCTAAAATAAACCCTGTTGTTAAAAAAAAGAACTGTTTTCTTCTGATATTGAAGGAAGAACAGACTTGGATTTGTTACGCTTTATTCAAGTTCATAGGTGATTAAGATTTTGGAAAGTTGTGTCCACTGTCATTTATTTTGGGGTCATTTAAATAAAAATTACATCTATGACGCCGGATTTGTGCGTCATCCAAAACCCTTATCTTCTCCTTTTCCCATAATGTTTACTTCCCTTCCCAAACAAAATTACAATTTTGAGCTAATTGTTGTTTGGAAATGGTTTCAATTTAGACAAGTTTTAAATTTTGTTGTTTGAGAAAGAGTTATACACTTTAATGTAATGGTAAACACTTGTGAGAGAAAGAGTGTTGAGAAGATATATGTGATGAATAATAAGTATATTGTTCCCTATTCTGCTGTAAACAGGTGGACCATTGACAGTGACAGATGCAAATTTACTGCTGAAAAGACTTCTTCCACAATATTTTCCTAAGATTTTTGGCAAGACCCAAGACCAGCCCCTAGATGAGAAGGCAACTAAAGATTGCTTTCAAAAGCTTACAATAGAGGTCAGTATATGAATATGTGTACATTCATAAATATTTTCATGAGGTTAATTCAATTACCAATGTCTTGCAACTATAACTGTTTACTACAAGAACCCAAGTTTTACAACTTTTAGGAATAGTGCTTTGGAAAATTTGCAGACAACTTAGAAAATGTTGGTAACCAGCATTCTCACCTTTTCTCACACGGTTTTCTCTCTCATCAAAGACAAATACAGCTGTGAGAGTCAGTTTTAATTTCTTGTTTACAAATGATTTTGGACATTTCTAAGGTTCTGTTTTCTGGTAAAAGGTATAAGTCATTTTTGAAGTGAGTTAGCCACCAGAGATAGACCAAAATGTGCTGGCTGTATATGATACTCTTTGGTTGTATGTGTATGTGCTTGATTCTTAGACTTTCTGAATTTTAAATCTTTACAACAAAAACTTAAGTTTTTCACAACTTGAATCAGGATGCTTTTCTGTTTAAAACATTGGGAGAAATGGAGAAAATCCTGGTAACTAGTATCTTCACTTACACAAAGGCAGCTCAAGATAGGACAGGAACTTTAATGGTTTGATTTCTTTATACATCGAAAAGGCAATTATCTAACTCATCAACTCAGTTTTGATCCTTTACCACACAATGCCCACTTTTGAGGACCCTGGAAAAGAAGTCTTTTGAAAACATTGTGGGAAAAGGAGAAAATGCTGGTAACTAGCATTTTCTCCTTTTTCCACAATGTTTTCTACCCTATCAAAGAAAATTTGCACTATTTGAGCCACACTGAAATTGTCGTCTGCAAATGCTTTCAGTTTGGACCAGTCTAAAATTTTGTTGTTTGGTAATGGGTCAGAGAACCCTTGAAATTTCATGGTTGCACTTGATGGGTATGTTGATAGTATCATGTAGTTTTATCTGTTGACCCTTTCCCAATCAAAAAACTTTTAGACTGGTCCAAATTGAAAGCACTTGCAGACAACGAAATAAATGCAACAAAAAAAAAATTAAATTTGTTTCCATCAGGGTAGAAAACATTGTTGGAAAAGAAGGCAATGCTGGTTGCCAGCATTGCCTCCTTTTCCTGCAATGTTTTCAAAAGGGTTCAAGAAGGCAATGCTGGTTGCCAATATTGCCTCCTTTTCCTGCAATGTTTTCAAAAGGGTTCTATCACAGGGTAGTAAAAACCAGGGATTGTTTGGTCAAGGGTAAAGTTATTGTATATTGTCTGTAAAATAGGTGAATGATTTCCTGACAAGTCAGCCAAGTGACTCCCAGAGAAAACAGATGACAGAAGAAGAAGTTGCTATGGGGTTCATCAAAGTTGCTAATGAAGCAATGTGTCGACCAATCAGAGCCCTGACACAGGTCAGTAATTTTTTTGATGTTTTGTCCTTGTGGTAAACATAGTTCTAAACTAATTACCAAAAAACAATATTTTAGGCTTGTCAAAATCGAAAGCATTTGCAGACGAGATAATAAAAGTGCCAAAAAAAGTTTGAAATTTGTTTTGTGAACAGTAGAAAACATTGTGGGAAAAGGAAAAAATAATCTGATTAGCAGCATTTTTTCTCCTTTTCCCACAACGTTTTCTATAGCTTATTTCTCAGGATCATCAAAAGTAGGGGTTGTCTGATAATGGGTTAAACCTATAGCATTCATGGCACTGTAAAATATACAAAAGATAAGCACAGTTAATATTGAGGATTTTATTTTTGTTTTGAAAGGGATCCTAAATGTGTTTTTTTCATCAGATGGCAGAGTAAGAGTTATTCTTGTAGTCTGTATGCTATGATTCTTAATATTGTCTGGAAGAGACACTGCTTATTTCTTGTCAACTTTTGTTGGCATAGTACACAGAAGAAATTATTTGTGACACAAAGAGTTGTTTCTGTAGGAAACCACCTAGTGCCTTCACTGTGCAACATCCAATTTGAACTGACAGAGGAAAGCATGGATAGGTGCATTTGAAGTCTGATTTAACTGTGATACTACTTTAAAATGCAATTAAATATCAGAATTTATTTTCATTATTTGCTTTAGATAGTCATCATTCTGAAAGTAAGATACTTTTTCGATCATAAAATTTGAAAGCTTAGAACCATAGAATCTCTTGCAAACCTTCTGTTTTGACTTGCAGGCCAAGGGACATGATACTTCAAGGCATATTTTGGCATGTTTTGGTGGAGCAGGAGGTCAACATGCTTGTGCCATAGCTAGGAGTCTAGGCATGACACAAGTCTATGTGCATAGGTTAGTCTTTATTAACAATTCGAAACAATCCAAACTTTTTATGACTAAAAGAAAGAAGGCCTTTGAGAGAGAGAGATAAAGAAAATTGTACACATGTTTCATATTGTTTTGATTGGCTTTAGCTTTTTTTCCTGTTTGAGAATTTATTGCAGTTAGACTTCTTACCTCCCTTTGTGCCAATAACTGCTTATAATGTATGGGGCAGTATAGAGATATAGGTCCTATCACTTTAACCCTTTATCACACAATTCATAGTTTTAACGACCTTTTGAAGAGGCCTTTTGAAAAACATTGTGGGAAATGGAGAAAACGCTGGTAACCAGCATATTCTCCTTTTCCGACAAGGTTTTCTTTACCTTTCCCAAAACAAATTTTAATTTTTGAGTTACTTTCATTTTGTCATGTGCCAATGCTTTCAATTTCGAGAAGTCTACATTTTTGTCGTGTGCTAAAGAGTTAAGGCCAAACAGGAGAATTACTTTGAAAGAAATTTAAGCAGTATTTTCTCCTTTTTACACAGTGTTTTCTGTCCTATCAAAGGCAGAAATTATCATGCTGTATTTTGGTAAAGAGTTAAAGTTTCTTTTTGTACAAATTGTAGATATGCTGGTATTTTGTCAGCTTATGGTATGGCTCTGGCAGATGTTGTCCATGAGTGTCAAGAACCTTGTGCTAAGGAATACAGTCCAGGTAGATACTAGAAAATGTTAGTTTATACTGGTCCAAATCAAAAGCATTTGCAGATGATAGAAAAAAAATTGCTCATATGATGTGATCTGTCTTAAAAAGAGCTTAAAAGTATCCAGTAAAAGTGGAGAAAGTCTTCTTCCATTATGGTTATAAATCATGTATTTGGTAGAGGTTAAAGTCATTGCCTTTGAAAACACATTTTAGGAGTTCATATTGAAAACATACTTGTAGAATAAGGATAGTAAATATGTATGTTTTAAACCTCTACCACACAGTCTTAAGTTTTAATGACCTTGTGGAATAAGGCTTTAAAGAACATTGTGGGAAAGGAGAAAATTCTTGAAACTCTTTTTTCAAAGTTCATTCTTTGATCCACATTTTTTTTTGTTGTTTACATATGCATTCGGTCTGCACTAGTCTAGAATTTATTGGGTGGTAAATAGTGAAAAGTGATCTGCTCTGAAATGGAACCTAATTTTTGGCACTAACTATTGTCAGCAAATGATCTACCTTACCTAATAGTGTGTAGATTGAAATTCATATTGATACATGTATTTCAATGATTTCATGTTAGTTACTGATTGTCACCAGATAGGCTTTCTTGGAGACATATTTGAATACTATTTTACAGAGATGTAGTGTAAAATTTTTCAAAAAATCAAGAGAGAATTGTCTCTGATTTTGGTACATATCTTTCAGAGAATATTGATTATCTTGATACAAGAATCAAAACACTGTCTGATGAATGTAGAAGAGAGCTTCTACAACAGGGCTTCAAAAAGTAAGTGTCATCTTTTGTCATTTTTATATGCCCGTTGAAGACGGGACATATTATGGGATCACCCATGGCATCCGGCTGAGTGGGTGGGTGGGCAGGCGGCATCTAGTTCTTTGTCTGGAGCATAATTTTAACATCTCTAGTTAGATTGACTTGAAAATTGGCAGTTGTGTTTGTTGCAATAATACAGGGTGCAGTGCGAAAGAACAGTAACTCTACCTTGTGCTGTCTTTGAGTTATTTCCCTTTGATCGTCTTTTTTACAGCATTTTCTGCTTGTCCGGAGCATAATTTTGTCATCTCTGGTCTGATTGACTTGAAAACTGGCAATTGTGTTTGTTGCAAATAATACGGTGTGCAGTGCAAAAGAACCGTAACTCTACTATGTGCTGTCTTTGAGTTATTTCCCTTTGATCATCATTTTTACAGCATTTTCTGCTTGTCTGGAGCATAACTTTAATATCTCTGGTCAGATTGACTTGAAACTTGGCAATTGTATTTGTTGCAATAATATGGAGTGCAGTGCAAAAGAACCGTAACTCTATCATGTACTGTCTTTGAGTTATTTCCCTTTGATCATCAATTTTACAGCATTTTCTACTTGTCCGGAGCATAACTTTGTCATGTCAAGTCTGATTGACTTGGCGTTTGTGTTAATATACAATAATACGGAGTGCAGTGCAAAAGAACTGTAACTCTACCTCATGCTGTCTGATTTTTTTCCCTTTGATTGTCATTTTCACAACATTTTCTGCTTGTCCGGAGCATAACTTTGTCATTTTTAGTCTAAACATCTTCAAATTTGGTATGCATGATTTTTGAAAAATGATGGAGTGCAATGCATAAGAATCATTACTCTTTTCTAGCATGAATTTTGAGTTATTTCCCCTAATTCTTTTTTATTGCATTTCTTGCTTGTCAGACGCAGAACTTTGTCATCTTAAGTAGGAATGACTTGAAATATGGTATGCTTATTTGTTGCAATATTTGGAAGTGCAGTGTGCACGAACTGTAACTCTTCCTCATGCTGTCTTTGAGTTATTTCCCTTCGATCGTCATTTTTACAACATTTTCTTCTTTTCTGGTGCATAACTTTGTCATCTTACGAAGGAATGACTTGAAATATAGAATGCTTATCTCTTGCAATATTTGAAAGTGCAGTGCAAAAGAATTGTAACTCTACTTTGAGCTGTCTTTAAGTTATTTCTCTTTGATCATCATTTTTACACCACTTTGTGCTTCTTTAGAATATAACTTTGTCATCTCAAGTCATAACGACTTCAAACTTGGTATGCATCATTGTTGCAATATATCTGAGTGCACTGGGCAAGAAAAATATCTCTACCTAGCACAGATTTTGAGTAATTCCACTTTGATCTTCATTTTTACAATATTTCTTTCTTGTCTAGAATTGAACTTTGTCACCTCAAGTCAAATTGACTTGAGACTCCCTAAACATGTTTGTTGCAATTATGAAAAGTGCAATGCACTGGAACTGTAACATTACCTAATGCCTTTTTGAAATTATTCCCTTTTCATTATTTTATTTTTTTAGAGCTTTTCATGCTTCTCTACAATATAACTTTACCTTTTCATGTTGGAATGACCTGAAACTTTATATGCATGTTTCCTTAACATTAGAGGAGACAATCATGCTTATTTCAATCACTTACATGATTTCTGCTACACTGCTATTTTCCTCTTCCTGCCCTTTACTATTATTATTCCCCCCTTCACAACTGGGCGTGTAACAGGCGTATCTTGCGACAATTTGCCGCTCTTGTTAATGTATGATTATGTCTAAGAGTTTCATATTTAGGATTACCATACATACTTGGATGTTATAGAAACTTCCATACAGAACAAGCTAATGATATGTCTGGACATCAATATAGTACCACCTTTAGATGTCTATTGAAGCTTGCAGCAGACTAGATTTGGAATAAGCCTTTACTAAATACTCCCAAGTAGATATTAACAACCCAAATGAAGATGGGGCTTTTGAAAACATCTGAGGAAATAGGCATTTTTCCACACCACATTTTTACCTTTCAAAAAATAAAGCCTATCTCTTCATTTATTTCGTAATCTGCATAGCTGTTGATTTAGATAGTTCTAGAATTTTTTGGTTAAATCATTATTCTGTAGGCCAGTATTGTTTAGGTCTAACTATTTAACACAACACAAAAGGCAATTAAGGACAGGAAAAATTATAGTTTGTCTATAGTGTGCATCTAACAAGTAATGGTGTCTTTTCTCAAAATGTTACTGTATGAAGATGATAAAAAAAAAAAAAAGAAATGTTTTAGGTCTTTAAAAAACCTTCTTGGCAATAACTAATGCATTTTCTCATGTGCACATATGATGACATATTTTAATGAAAAGTTAGATGAAGTTTGCAATATTTTAGTGATTCTATCGAGACTCAAGCCTTTCTCCACATGAGATATGATAGAACGGACTGTGCACTTATGTGTTCAACAGAGAACCACCCAAAAGAACCTGGAACCAGTCAGTATGGGGATTTTAGGCAATCTTTTCAAGACAGGTAGGATCCAAAATTGTTCACGGATCTCTTGTTTCTGTACCGTTTGGCCATACGATGCCAATTTTTCAATCCCATGAGGATGAATGGTATTCAAAACATTAGAGGAATAGAAGAATATGCCCTTTGTTACACCTCAGTTAACCCTTTACCCCATGAGGCATTTCTATGGTATCTCTAATGGACCCTTGATAACAGCAAGGATGAAGCCGTTTCTTATGTGTATATGACACTTTTTGATAGCAGAGAAAACATTGTGGCAAAAGGTGAAATTGCTCGTCATGAGCAATTTCACCTTTTGCCAAAATGAGTATCTATGGAGTAAAGGGTTAAGGACCAAATCTAGAAATCAACATGTTACTTAACCTTCTTTTATCATGCTAAACAGAGTATAAGTGATTTTTATTGTTAAGATAAATTAAAGACACTTTCATTAATACTATACATCTACTGATTAATTTTTTTGGTGATGATAATGGTTAACTTTAGTTTTTTGTCTGTTTTTGGTTTGGAAGAAAAGTCATGTAATTGCCAATGCTTTTTGTACTTCAGATATCACACAGAGTTTGGTTTTGTACTGCCAGATTGTCCAATCATAGTTGATGATATTAGGATCAGAGGTGTTGGAAAAGCTTTCCTGCAAAATGAGGAAGTTATAGCAGATGCCACAGGGCCACCAAAAGTTGAAATGGTAAATTTGGAAATTTTAATACCGCATCAAAGACTTTTACTCAAAACCGTCCTGAACTGTTTAACGCTGACAATTGAGAATATCCTATATTAACCTTTTACCCCATGAGGCATTTCTATGATATTTCTAATTGACCCTAAACAACAGCAACAGGATGAAGCCATTTCTTATGTGTATATGACACCTTTTGATAGGATTGAAAACATTGTGGCAAAGGTGAAATTGCTCGTCAAGAGCAATTTCACCTTTTGCCACAATGTTTTCCAAAGGCTCCTACAAGCAATGCATAGAAATGAGTATCTATTGAGTAAAGGGTTAACATGAATGAAGTTTAGTTGCCTGGATACATGTGAAAAAATTGTGACATGGAGGTAAATTTCTCATAATAACATTAACCTTTTACCTCATAAGACATTTCTATGATATCTCTAATTGACCCTAAACAATAGTAAGGATGAAGCTGTTTCTTATGTGTAACAGGATGAAGCCATTTCTTATGTGTATATGACACCTTTATGTGTATATGACACCTTTTGATAGCATAGAAAACATTGTGGCAAAAGGTGAAATTGCTCGTCACGAGCAATTTCACCTTTGCCACAATGTTTTCCAAAGGCCCCTACAAGCACTGCGTTGAAATGAGTATCTATTGTGTAAAGGGTTAACATGAATGAAGGTTAGTTGCATGAATACATGTGAAAAAATTGTGACAAGGAGGTAAATTTCTCATAACAACATTAGAAGCAAAATTTTCTCTCTTCAAAATTTTTTTAAAACTTTCTTCTGGCCCAACCCCCCCAACCCCCCCCCAAAAAAAAAAACAAAAAAAAAACGTATCTGCATATTGTCAATGTGTTAAATTGATACCCCTCTTCCAGTTTGGGTGAGTGGGGAAGAGCAGAGGAAAGAACAATTTACAGTTAGAACATCAATTTTAACAAGATGTTTTTGTTATTTCATTGTCCACGAAATAGCAAACATGGAAGCATGAAATGTGCGCAGTAAGTAATATGTGCTTTGAACAAGACAGACTCACATTATGGCTTGAACATATTTCATGACCCATTTTTCACGGTGGATATAACGATATAAATGATCCGAAACATTATAGAAATATGTGTATTTTTAACTGGCATTTGAATATTCATTTTGTCATGTACATATATTTCATGAAATAAATGGACTAAAGATTGGACAATTTATCCATGCCCTGACATTTGACAGCTTGAGAAATTATCGTTTGAAAATGAATGATTTCTTTTGGTAAATCCAAAAAGTACCCTTCTAATAATACACTTAAGCTAGGAAACTGCAAATCTTACAGCATTCATGTCTCTTTGCCAGACAAAAAAAATCTTAAATTTGTTCAAACTGAAAACATTTCCAATTCACAAATTCATCGGGCTGGAATACTAAAATTGGCTACAAAAATATAGAAAATATTGTAGTAAATGGAAAAATGCTTATTATCAGCTTTTTCTCCTTTTCCCTTTATGTTTGTCAAAAATCTTCATCAGCATGGAATTACTTGGTAATGGGTTAATTGTATGAACATATTGTACTGTTATGCAACGAATGGCAATTGTAATGTAACACTTTACCAAACAATCCTGAGTTTAAATAAGTTACATGAAAGAGCTTTTGAAAATCTTGTGGAAAAAAGAGAAAAGTGTGGTTATCAGTGGTAACTCAAACAAAAAGACTTTAGACATGCAAATTACTGGTAAAAGCAATTGTAAAGTGGTAACATTTTACCAAACATCAAAATTTTAGAATGTTGCAAATTGCAAGCACTTTGTAGGTGACAAAATAAACAGACCTTTAATGATGCTCATTTGACTTGAATAGGTAGAAAACACTGTCGGAAAAGGAGAAAATGCTGGTTATCAGCATTTTCTCCTTTTCCTACAATGTCTTCAAAAGTTATGTTCCTCAGGGTCATAAAATCACAGGGTTGTTTGGTGAAGGGTTAAGAGATATATTATTTATAACATTTACAGGAAAGCATGTGCTATTTTGAGGATGGATGGTTGAGAACCAATGTATATATGTTGGAACATCTGAGTGCAGGACATGAAATTAAAGGACCTGCCATTATCATGAATGGAAACAGGTATAAGAAAATGTTGAATTCTCAGACTAGGCTATATGTGATGCAACAATTTAACTTAACCCATTAGCACACAAAGACAAGTTTTAACAACCCTGAGGAAGAGGCCTTTTGAAAACTTTGTGGGAAAATGAGAAAATGCTGGTAACCAGCATTTTCTCCTTTTCCCACAAAGTTTTCTACTCTATCAAAGAAAAATTGCATCATTTGAGCCTCTATGAAATTATCGTCTGCAAATGCTTTCGATTTGGATTGGCCTGAAATTCTGCCATGTTGTAAAGGGTTAAGAAAAAAAAGGTGTCCTTATATCAGATTGTAAGAAGATGCATTTAGATGTTGCATACTCTGTGTGGTGTTTTGACTCTGGAAACTTTGAATTTGCAGTATCTGCATCTTTTCACAGAAAATATGAATTTATGAAGTCTGTGTATTCAAAGGGGTTTAATTATCCTACCCTGTATTATGTTTAAAATCTTTGTCGATTCTATCCTTTTTTTGATAGGCTTTGAGATAATTTTTTAATGACATTAGCTGATGTATCTGATCAGTTCAACAAGTACTTTTTGTGTTTGCAGTACTATTTTGGTTGAGCCTACTTGTCAGGCGATGATAACTAAACACGGAGATATCCGAATTGTGGTAAGTATTTTTAGGACTAGATCAGTCTTATGATGTTGAAGGTGTTGAATTGTGAGAACCCAGCTGCATTTCAAATGGTTTTTTGTCCATCTCTTTGTGTCGATGCATTAGTGAATAAGGCATGCTATAAAGAAAAAGAAATATTGTTCCTTCTGATAGTTTCATGATAAGAGAAAAAAAACCAGCCTTTATAAACAGCAACATTTTTAAAGGGGATCAGTAATGTACAATTTTTTCACCAGATTTCCTTTTTCTCATTTTCAAATTTTCAACTTTTAAAAATGGTCTTATTTTTGTTGTACATTGTAGGTTTTGTTAGGCCTAAAATTAACTTTAGTATGAATGGCTTAAAAATAGTATTTGAATTTTTAGCTGGTTTTCAAAGGAAAAAATGAGTTACAGTTTGTGTTAGCCCTGGTTTTCTCTGTGCTGCCATCATTGTCTTGCAAAAACTTTCCACATTTTATAATATCTCTGTCATTACTGAAGATATTTACTTCAAATGTAGACAAGTTGTTAACTAGTAACAGGGGAACTGATACAATAGGGACAGATTAAAATCAAAATATTTTCGACACACCTATGCCCATTTTCAACTTAGAATTTTCAAAAGCTTTCACATTTCATTCTGTTTTATTACTTAAGATAAATACTTCAACTTGGACAAGTTGTTAAATTCTAAAAGGAGAGATAACCATATTTTTTTTCTGGACACAATTATGCACTCTTTTCGACCTGAAATATCATTAAAAATCAAACAACTGCCACCAAAAGTAGCACTTGCATGCAGTGCTCTTGTTTTATGAAGGAACTGTCTTAAACCTGTACCAAATAACCCCTGGTTTTTACAACCCACAGGAAGAATCTTTCAGAAAACATTGTGAGAAAAGGAGAAAATGCTGGTAACCAGAATTTTTTCCTTTTGCCACAATGTTTTCTACCCTTCTAAAGTCGATTTTCGATTTTTGAGTCAAGTTAATTTGGACAAGTCTAAAATTTTTTCATTTGTTGATTATCTTCTATAGATAGGGTCTGGTATAGTCAAAAGAGTGGGTGAGGAACTAGACACGATACAACTGTCCATCTTTTCCCACAGATTTATGAGTATAGCAGAACAAATGGGAAGGTAGGTTCTTTTGCATGACAGTATGCTTAGGACAGATTGACTTTTTATTTTGCACTTTACTCATATCTTATTATGACCAAAGCTTGAAAAGATTCCTGAAACTATAGGATAAGCAAACACACACATATATTACAAGGGCAAACTGACTTGTCATTAAAATATCTCTGAATTTTGGCACAAATTAACACAGAATATTAACTGTTTGAATTCTTCATAATCAAAGATAAGCAATACATGTAATAAAGTTATTTAGTGAAACTCTGAAAACGTTGAATCGAGAAATTCATGATCAGTACAAAATGAGTAACAATTTGACTGTTGAAAGAGAGACCCAATTATACCATTTGCAAAAGAAGTCTGTATGGTTCAGAATATAAAACTCTTTACAACACAACAAATATATGCAACTGACCAAATTGAAAGCATGTGGAAACAACCAGATAAATGTACATCAAATGATGATTTTTGTCTTTCATACTGTAGAAAACATTGTGAGAAAAGGAGAAAATGCTGGTCACCAGCATTTTCTCCTTTTCCAACAATGTTTTCAAAAGCATCCTTTCTTTAAGGTTGTCAAAATCAGGATTCTTTGGTAATGTGTTAAGAAAGTACTTTAGTGTATAGCTAAAAGAGCAGGCAACCAACTTAGTGTGCATTTGATCTAAACTTTTGTAAACTGCAACTTGTTTGTGCATTTAGCTTTGAATAGATGAAATTGAAGTTAATACCAGATTTTTAACCCATTTTCCAGAGTTTTACAGAGGACTGCAATCTCCACAAACATCAAGGTAACAAATATCTTTCATGTTTCTTGGTTACCCTTCCAAAATTCTCCTAAGTTTTATTGACCTTGAGAAAAAAGGCTTTTGAAGACAATGGGAGAAGGCAAAAATGCTGGTAACCAGGATTTTTGCCATTTTCCATTAACTTTTTACTCTGTCTTTGACAAATTCTGCAATTTGAGTCACTTCAAAATTTGCTTTAAGCAAAAATGCTCTACATAAGAAGTCTGTCTATCTCTTGTTTGCGATGAGAATTGAAAATTACTATAGTCTGAATTATCTGTAAAAATTTTGAGAAAAGATACAAAGCAAATCCTTCTTTGAAATATGACCGTGGTATTGTATATACTGAAACCTGATCTCTTTTTGCTGAGTTTTGAGTGGACAAGGAAAATTTCTGAAAAGCTTTACATGTTAATGCTGGGACACAGTAATGAAGGGGTAAAGCAATGGCCTCTCACATTAAAGGCCTTGGATTTGAACCCCATGATGAGCAGGTTTAACCTTTGGAACTATCCACAACACATTGCAAGTACTGGTTGAGGTATTCAGGAAGCAAGAGTGATGAATATACAAACTTGTGTAGCAATTGATATCAAAAGAAAATGTTTATGCTAGATTTAATGTAGAATGTTTGCTTTTTACTTTGTATGACACCAAAAAAACTTTGTTATTGTGCAGCTTTAAAGTGTGTAGCTTGTATATTCTGTTGTCTCTTTTGTTATGCTGTGAATTGAAAATCAAGACAGCAATGATTATGAGATAAGCCAACCAATGAAAATGAACTGAAATGTTGTTATCAAATAATACATGTACTTAAGTATTCCTTTTTGATAAAGTTGATTCTAAATGAAGAAATAAGACATTGAAATGAAAACTGGCATTACAGTATATTGTTGTTAGTGTCAGAGATAAATGTTTGATTTTATTATTAATATAACAAGATTCTAACAAACAAATTATCCATGCTGAATATTCTCATCGAGATAAAACTTGTGGTACTATAACGGAGTACAAGAGCAGTAGAGAAGCCTGTCTAAAGCAGCCAAGACTACACTTTTCTAAACAGTTCTGTGTCTTTATGACACATGTAGGACCAAGGTCAACATTTTCTCCTCTTACCACAATGTTTGCTACCCTCTTTATAGAAAAATCAAAACATTTTAGCCATATTCAATTGTTTGTGTTTGTCTGCAAAATGCTCATAATACATGTATAAATAAACCTAAAATTTTCTTTTGTATTAAAGAGTAAATAAATTTTGTGACAAGTTATTGTGAAGATATCAGAAATATTATTTTTGCAGGAAAGACTAGATTTCTCATGTGCAATGTTTGGTCCAGATGGAGGGTTGGTTGCCAATGCACCTCACATACCTGTACATCTTGGAGCAATGCAGGAAACAGTCCAATACCAGGTAAATTGATTCATATCTATTAACCTTAGAGCATTGGGCTAATAAAGAAGACCTCTTCAATTACGAATAATGCAATTTCAATGTCAGTTTGACCAGAATTTGGTCTTTAGATCAGGTTTCAATTGTGCAGTCTGATCTTGGTCTACAGTGTTTTCTAGTGTGAGAAATGTTGTGCTTATTGCTCTAAGGGTTATTTGAATGTCTCCATTCTGTTTTTTTGACAAGCTCTGCCATTACCAGCTTTTGGTTTTGCATCCAAGCCTGAGTGTGTGGAGAACCATGTGTAAACTTCTTTTTCAAAAAACTATCTCCTCTGAATGATTGAACCAGTTTTAACCCTTTACTCTATAGATACTCATTTCTATGCATTGCCTGTAGGAGCCTTTGGAAAACATTGTGGCAAAAGATGAAATTGCTTGAGGCGAGCAATTTCACCTTTTGCCACAATGTTTTCAATGCTATCAAAAGGTGTCATATACACATAAGAAACGGCTTCATCCTTGTTGTTATATAGGGTCAATTAGAAATACCATAGAAATGCCTTATGGGGTTAAGGGTTAACCAACTGTCTTAAAAATGATGCTATCATGCTTTCCTTCCCCACTATTTTTTTCTTTTATGGATTTAAGTCTATCGAAATGTCTTGTAAGCGTTCTAAAGAAACTGAAAAACTTAAAAAAAATCCTTTATTTAACTATAGCAAATTTGATTTGTTTGTTATATAGTACCTACAAGATTTTTGGATGGTTATTCATTCATCAAAAGATACATAAATGTCTTCTGTTGGAGTGGTTTGTTTTCACTACATTTTGACATGGTCAAAGACTTTTTTTCAGTAGCAATAACGTGAATGAAAACTGTTAACCCTTTACCCCATAAGACATTTCTATGGTATCTCTAATTGACCCTAAATAAAAGCAAGGATGAAGCCGTTTCTTACGTGTACCTTTTAATAGCATAGAAATTGTGACAAAAGGTGAAATTGCTCATCATGAGCAATTTCACCATTTGCCACAATGTTTTCCAAAGACTCCTACAAGCAATGCATAGAAATGAGTATCTATGGAGTAAAGGGTTAATATAGGCCTCATTCAAATTCCCTTGTAGAATCCTGAAACTCATATGATATAGGAAGATAACAATCAAAGTACTTTTTACACATTTATGAACTTTTTACGACTTAAATTTCTAATGAATATCAGCCAGCTGAGTGTTGGCGCCTGCATGTGGTGCTTTTGTTTTGATTGACTACATATCTATTTTTTTACTTTCGTGCTCTCATTTTGTCTGTTGTTTGTTTGTATAAATGTATTTTCATTATTATACCCCCCACAAAACATATGTTTTCGGGAGGAATACTTGAATCAGCCTGTCTGTATGTGTGTGTGTTCGTGTGTGTCGGTGTGTGTCCGTCTGTGTACAAAATACTAGTAATTGCCTGTTTCTAACTGCTGGTGGGGGTATTAAGTCACATTCATTGACAGCTCTACTTAAAATTTATTTCAGATAAACACTCTTGGTGATGATCTTAAACTTGGGGATGTCATTTTATCGAACCATCCACAAGCAGGTGGCAGTCATCTTCCAGACTTAACAGTCATAACTCCAGTAAGTTATCCAATCAGATATCTGTGATTATGTTAGAGATATAAATGTGCCTTGAAAATTGCTAAACAATCATGATATTTGCACGGATGATTGACTTAAAAATTGCTTGATAATTTAATATGCCTTAGCCTATGACAGATAGACTAGTTACAGGTAAAAGGCATGCATATATCTTAATCTTTTACCAAACAAATCTCTGGTTTTTACGACCCATACACAGAAGCCTATTGAAAACATTGTGGAAAAAGGAAAAAATGCTGGTAACCAGCATTTTCTCATTTTCTCACAATGTTTTCTACCCTACTGGAACCAAGTCTAATTTTTTAGTTAATTTTATTTTGTAGTCTGCAAGTGCTTTCAATATGGACCAGTTTAAAATTTTGTTGTTTGGTAAAGGGCTAAGGAAGAGCAAATGACTATTCAGCTCACCTGAACATTCTCAATTAAGGTCAATATTTGTATAACTGTATCATGAATAGTTCTACATCTATCATCAACAGTTACACCGAGAGAACTAAAACTTGGTCAGAATTTTCTATTTCCAAATAGAACAAAATCAGAAATGGTCATCCAGAGTTAGGGTTAGGTCACTAGGTCAAATTAAAGAATGAAAAAATCCCACTCTTGAAGCTTTCATTTTGCTTGAATCTGAATGACGGTTAATTTGAATATTTTCTTGGACATTATCTTGATTTGTATCTGTGACACCCATGATCAAAATTAGGTTGAAGTCCTATTAGGAAAAATTTATCTAACTGCTACTTTTTTGCTGGAACTGTTATTTAACCTATTACCACACAATCCCTACTTTTTACAGCTTTAAGAAAGAAGCCTTTTGAAAACACTGTAGGAAAAGGAGAAAATGCTGGTAACCAGCATTTTCTCCTTTTCCCACGGTGTTTTCAACCCTTCCCAGAACAAATTTCAATTTTTCAGTCACCTTTATTTTGTCGTCTGCAAATGCTTTCAATTTGAACCAGTCTAGAATTTTGTCGCGTGGTAAAGAGTTAACTTAGTTGTAAGCTTCATATTATATTTCAGATGCACTTAGATATAGGTCACCACCGACTTAAAACCTAGGTCATTAGGAAATACCATGGATAGAATTGGTTTTGAGTCCAGAGACTTCAACTTCAATGATTGTAGTGGTATTTGTTGTCATGCTTTCAATTTGGAGAAGTCTGAAATTTTTCCATTTGGTACAGAGTTAAGGGAAACAGTATCACAACATTTTAACTGCAGGTATTTACCAAAGACAATCCTCAGCCAGTATTTTTTGTTGCCAGTAGAGGTCATCATGCTGATATAGGGGGGATAACTCCAGGGTCAATGCCACCTCATTCTAAATATCTTCATGAGGAAGGGGCTGTATTCAAGTCTTTCAAACTTGTAAAGGGAGGAGAATTTCAGGAGGAGGGTATGTTACTGTGTAAATTTTAATTTTTTACCACAATAAAAATACTGAAATAATGATAATTATTCAAGGTTCTAAAATATTAGTTTTAAAGAATCAATATTGTAAGGTTATTAAAGTGTCACTTGCAAGTGTAGTATAATGATATGATATTACATTTATTTTGTCTTAAGTCTTTACCAAACCACGGAATTTTACACTGGTCCAAATGGAAAGAGCTTGCAGGCGACAAAATAAATGGAACTCAAAAATTGATTTTTTTTTCTCAGCAGGATAGAAAACATTGTGGGAAGAGGAGAAAATGCTGGTTACCAGCATTTTCTCCTTTTCCCACAATGTTTTTAAAAGGCTTCTATCTCAAGGTCGTAAAAACCAGGGATTGTTTGGGGAAGGGTTAAGTAATATTGGATCTACTTGTTTGTTTTCATCTTTGTTTAGTCATCTTGGCCAGAACTGTATCAAAAGTGAATTAGTTAGTTTCATTTCTTCAGACAGCCAATGTCGTTTTCATGTTTTTTAATGCCCTTAGGCAGCCATTGGTATTTTCCAGTCATGTTATTGCATATGAGAATAATGGAAATTGCATATTATCTCACTGCAGCTGTAACACAAGCCTTGAATGATCCTGCAATGTTTCCAGGAAGTAGTGGAACCCGTAATCTTCATGATAATTTAAGTGACCTTAAAGCCCAAGTAGCTGCTAATCAGAAGGGAATCAATCTCATACTAGGCCTAATTGATGAGTATGGCCTCGATGTGGTACAGGCCTATATGTCTCATATACAGGTAGGTTAATGTAGGTTAATGTTTTTGACAGGGTGGGGGGGGGATGAGGCACATTTTCATCTATAAATGATTTTAACTGTTTACCTGACTATTAACTCTTTACCACATGACAAAATTTTAGTCTGGTTCAATTTTAAAGCATATGCAGACGACAAATCAAATTTGAATCAAAAAGCTGAAATTAGTGTTTGGAAGGATAGAAAACATTGTGGGAAAAGGAGAAAATGCTGGAGACCAGCATTTTCTTCTTTTCCCATCATGTTTTCAGAAGCTTTCCCTCTAAGTGTCTTTGAAAGTTGGGATTGTGTGGTAAAGAGTTAAAGTGTACATTCCCCCATATTGTAAATGCTTTCAGAGAGCAATGTAAATGTACTTTAACTTAGACTTGTCTTTTATAATGTAGTAAACATTGTGTGTGGCATTTTCTTAATTTGCCAGAATGTTTTGCCAGTCTTCTTTCCAAGGATTCAAAGCATTAAAAAAGATAATTTTGTCTCTTTGAAATACTCAAAGTGAATGTAATCCCGACTTAAACAGTTCATGGTTGAAGTCTCCTTTTCCTTTCCAATGATATTTTCAAGAATAAAAGTTTATAGACCAATGAATTATAAAGAGTTAAAAGGGGTTTTCAGTGGGACTTAGAGTTCAATAACATGATTTTATTTTGTACTGCAGGCTAATGCAGAACTTGCAGTGAGAGACATGCTTAAAGTTATTGCTGAGGAAACCTTAAATAGGACAGGAACAACATCTTTGTATGCTGAAGACTTTATGGATAATGGAGCAAAGATAGCACTGAAGGTGGACATAGATGCCAAACAGGTAGGTGGGGGGAACATCTCGACTCCTTTTTCAGGCTAAGGTCAAATTAGCTCACTCTTTTCACAGGCTGAAATCACACAGAATACATACAAAAAAAACCCTATAAAATCGATCATAAAAATGGAAGTTATAGTGCAGAATATTTCAAGGGCGATGTGGCTCTTACATTTAAAGACAATTTCCTTTTCTGCAGCTAAGATTGGAATTGTGCTCAGGCAGAGAGAAAATTGTTTGGTCACATACAACAACAACAAATGTAGAATTATAGATGTAGTAGAATGTATAGTGAAAAAGTATGAAAAGAGTGAAAATTTGCTGATCATAAGGAAGTTGTGTAAATAGACAGTTAGTTTCATGGGTTTAAAATCTACAGGTAACTTTACATTGGTACTGGAAATAGTGGTCATGATTTTGGAATGCATCTTCGCGAGCCAAGGTTAAGATCACTATGTGGATCTTACCTTGGCGGATTGAGCCCGATTTCGAGATTCCCGCAACACACCCCCTATTGGATGCTGCATGTTATCTCCCTTTACATCATATTTCTTAAAGCCAATGAAATGACGTTTTACTAACTGCTTACGAATAGAATAATTCAACACGAAGCAATAACCACAAACATACTTCGACAGTTTTCTTAGGTAATAAATCATTACAGATCCTGCAACATCCATGGAGGTATTCATGTTTACCTTCTATTTTTATCGCGACCCTGTTCTATTTTTATCAAAGATGAAATGCTACAAACGATTTGATTTGATTTGATGCAGCTGTGGCTAGTTGCAACCAATGAAAATGTGTATTGGGTGATTGTCTAAATCAAGCTCGATCAGCCAAGGCGTCGTGGATCATAACCCTTGGCTTGCAAAGATGTTTGGAATGGTGAGATGCTTTTATCTTGGGGTTGGTGATCAATTATCACTCTAAGAAAGAAAAAAAATATGTTTTTATTTGATATATAAACCAAAAGAGTTTCGTCTCTTGTTAAGTATATTTCTTTGTACACTCTTGTTTCAGGGAACAGCCGTCTGTGATTTCACTGGGTCTTCTTATGAAGTGTATGGCAATCTAAATGCACCAAGGGCAGTAACTTTGTCTGCATTAATTTACTGTCTGAGATGCATGGTGGGCCATGATGTGCCTTTAAATCAGGTGTGGTAAATTCTTAAATTCTACAGGAAAAGGATGAATTATTATCCCCCGCCGTAGGCGGAGGGATATAGTTTTAGCGTTGTCCGTCCGTCCGTCCGTCCGTCCGTGTGTCCGTCCCGGCAAATATCTCCAATACCATTGGACGGAATTTCGTGAAACTTTATATACATATACAATGACCCATTCTCCCGAGACACTTTTTTTGTTCTTTTGATTCGATGCAAAATGGCCGACTGAGAGCGATTTTAAGTTTCACTTAAGTTACACTTAAGTACACTTTTAATGTTTGGAGTCTTCTCTTCAAAACTCGATTTCTCCACAACCCCTGGACCAAATTGGAGAAAACTTCATATATGAACTCCTTCGGGTAAGGCGCCGACGTATCTTTCTCGGATTTTCAATTTGACCCCGTGTCATGGAAAAAAGGGGCTTAATGCAAAATTGCAATTTTTACCAATATCTCATTCAGTTTTTGTCAGAATATCATGAAACTTCATGGTTATATTGTTTATGGAAAGTTTTAGCATGTGCCCTTGCTATTTTTAATCTGGGCATTTTTAAGTTGACGTTCTGTCATGGAAAAAAGGGGTTTCTTGCAAAATTCCAATTTTTACTAATATTTCATTCAGGTTTGGTCAAAATTTCATTAAACTTCATGGTTATATTGTTTTTTCAAAGTTTCACCATGTGCTCTTGTTTCTTTATCTATGTGTTTTTCAATTTGACCCTCTGTCATGGAAAAAGGGGGTTTCTTGTATAATGACAAGGAAAAAGGGGCCCTAATGCAAAATTGCAATTTTTACTTATATCTTGTTCAGTTTTTGTCAAAATTTCATGAAATTTCATGGTTCCATCTTTTTCTACAAGTTTCAACATGTGCCCTTTGTTTTTTTCAATCTATTAATTATTAATGCGCAAATATGTCTTTCCTGCTTTCTCAAATTGAGGCTGCATCACGGAAAAAGGCGACTTCATGGAAAAAATTGTTTTTCACTAATTAATATCTCCTTTATCGGTGCTCAAAACTTTGTTAAATTTCAAATCTGAACTTGTTGGAACGTTGCCCAGGTACCTCTCTTCCTGTTTCTCAATTTCAGGCTGCGTCTCGGGAAAAGGGGGCTTCATGTAAAAAATTGTTTTATGTAATATTTACTACATGACTGCTCAAAATTTTATCAAATTTCGAATTTTGAATTATTATTTAAAAATGCCACAAATCACACACCCGTTGTTTTTATTTCAATGATCCAATATTGTCTTATGGGAAAAGGGGGCTTAAAGGGGGCTTATTGTCCTCTTCAAGTTTGTGTTGGCTATCTCTAAGATAGTAATTGCCTTTTCACTTCAAATTTTGGGGGGCATGAACAGGTTCTTTTAGGATAAACGAAGTGAATTTTTATCAATTTCATATATTTTATGACAAGCACTCGTTCGGGGAGCATAACCCGTCTCTGACGGCTCTTGTTTTATCTAATGAAATCCTGTGCCATGGAACAAGGGAGCTTAATGTATAATTTCTTCATGGACCAATAACAAAAAGGCCACATGTACATGCAAAACAGAATACCTCCTATACGTTTGTATCAAAAAAGGTCTTTTTCGGCGGGGGATATCATTTCAACGAAATTGCTTGTTCTAACATGTAATATTACTAGTCAACAGAACTTGAAACATGTTCATATTGAAATCTTTGACAAATGTGGCTAAAATATGAATATGGTGAAAGGTGGAACACATCATGCATGGGGACCCCCCCCCCCCCCCCAAGAAACCTGTTTACAAGCATATTGTTTTATTCCTATAATATATATCAAAAGACTTCATGGGTAGAGTTGATCATTAAATACATCAGTATGCTTATGATCGATATACCTTTTAACCCTTTAACAAACAATCCCTGGTTTTATCTACCCTGGGCAAAAAGGCTGTAGAAAAGATTGTGGTATCCAGCTTTTTCTCCTTTTCCCACCATATTTTCCACCCTATCAAAGACAAACTTTGCTATTTGTGCCACATTTATATTGTGGTCTGCAAATCCTTACAATTTTAAAAAGCCTGCATTTTGCTTGCGTGGTAAAGAGTTGAAAACTGATATTTTTCAGGGCTATTCTTGACTGGCCTGTCTGGCTTTCCATCTATCCATCCATTAATTTGTCAACCTGTTTCTCTGTTGTCATGACTGAATCATCCCCCCCCCTTCTCATTTTTTCTCAGTTTAGTTGCACTGAAACTTTGCCCCACAGGAATTAGACATTCTAGTATCAAACTATGTGATTAAATATGAGAAAAAATACTTTCATAGACATATATAAAGAAACACCTTGTGTTTCGTTCTATACAAAGAAGCATTTTTTTTCATAGTTAATCATATATTTTGAATATAGAATGTCAAGTTCCTGTACTTTACTCATCCTTTAACCCTTTACTACACAATGCTGACTTTTGACGCTCCTGGAAAAGAAGCCTTATGAAACATTGTGGGAAAAGAAGAAAATGCTGGTAACAATATTTTCTATTCTATAGTCTATCAAAGAAATATTTCACCGCTTGAGGCACACTGAAATTGTCGTCTGCAAATGCTTTCAATTTGGACAAGGCTAAAATTTTGTCGTCTGGTAAAGGGTTAATAAGAATTGCAAAATGATTTATTGAAGTCTGACATAAAGCACGAAAGAATGGCTGTGACCCTTCTAAAATAACATAAGTGCTCCTACTATCAAATTTTGAACATGTAGAACTCTGAAGATTCCATGGTGTTCCCTTGACTTAGTTTCAAGTTTTTACTAAATTTTGCCACAGTCCAAACCAGTCTTAAAGGTGGGTATTTAGAATTTTTACATCTCACCAAATTAAAAACTATAAATATATATCACTGAAATTCATATGAAAAAATAATACAAATTATCAATAATTAAGATTCATAAAATTACAAAAAAAAATGCTTTTGATGGTATTCCCTTAAAAGGCTACGTAGCCTCTTAAGGAATTTTTAGATTTCACGCCAAAAATCAATAAAGCATTGTGGGAATGTCAAGTGACTGGCACGTGCCTCGTAACGCTTATATTCCCTATCATAACAAACATGTAATGATTATTTTCCATAATGTCTTCTTCAGACGCTATGTTTGAAGCTTCTTCTGTGTATTCCTGTAAGTAAATGAGCAAATTGATCATCTAAAAATAGAATGTGTCTCCCGTTGGTGTCAACCTGTGCCGTAGTAAATCTCTAATCTTTTGTGTTGTTGGACCGTTTTCGACAACTGGGGTTTTATGAATGAAAATTAAAAGGCTTTGGGAGTATAAGGATGATTTTTTTGCACTTTTGTAAAATTTTCATCCCAAAATCTGAAGGGCCACCTTTAATTTCATGAAATTTATTTTACTGATATTTTAAAAGTCTATAGAAGTATCCATCTACTTGTGAAGACTTGTGTCTACACGTGTGGTTTTCACATGTATCTAATGATAAGATTTATTTGGTTGAATGCAGATGCCTGTTTGAAAAGAAATTATAGGTTCAGGCTATTTCCTATACTTTTTTAGCCATCCATGTTGTTCGTAAAGGTATCAGGGAGATTCTTTATATTTCTGTAAGCATATGCAAAAATCTTTTATTTGAGTACATCATGCATTGAATGTGTATTTCACTTTACCTTTTTCTGGAAGGTTTTATGCTTAACATGAAGTGAAGCTATTTACTGACACATTTTGAATGGTACTGTTTACAGGGTTGTTTGAAGCCAGTTAAAGTCATTATTCCTCCAGGAAGTATTCTGGATCCCTCTGACAATGCTGCCGTAGTCGGGGGCAATGTTTTAACATCTCAACGGATAGTTGATGTCATCCTCAAAGCCTTTGGAACATGTGCAGCATCTCAGGTGAGATATATAGGATCTGACATGAGTGGACTTTTGAGATAAGATTTTATTAAACGAGTCAAGGGAAATGTTATTAAGCAAGCCTTTATCTCACACACGTTTAATATCACACTTGCGTGACGTCATTTTTGACGTCATTTTGTACGCATTTCATACAAGTGAATGGAAAATACCGCGGGTGCATTTATGAATGTTTTTGCATCATCTGATCTGTATTTTGTGAAATATCGTAATGTGATAAAAAGAATCTGACATTTGTGGGCTTTTGAGATAAGATTTTATTAAACTCGTCAAGGAAAATGTTATTAAGCTGAAGTCATTCTTCTTCAGGATTGTTAGTCTGTGTTGTGGTTTAACAGTCATTCTGCAGTATACCAGACCAGTGTAAATTTAATGAGCCTTTGATGATTTGATCAGAAATTTTCAGTGTGTAGAAAGCACTTAAATGTTGCAAACCATGAGCTTTTTGGGGAGAATATGTCTTACAGTCAAATCAAACTGTTTGTCCTAGATCAGATTGCATGTTCCTGAAATTTACTATAAATAAGAGTATTTTAAGTTATTATAAGCATTTTTAAGCTCTAACAATATCATGATGTATACATGTGTTTATGATTTTAGGGGTGTATGAACAACATTACTTTTGGAGATGAACATTTTGGACACTATGAGACAGTGGCAGGGGGTGCTGGGGCAGTAAGTTATATAATATATCAGTTTATTACCTTGTTTTGATTAATTAATGTATGTACGAGCAACCTCATCTGTGCTATTTCTCCCTGCTGAAGTGAAGCTGGTAGGGAAGAGTAGAATTTGACAGACACATAAATGGAAACAAATATAGGCAAAGACTAAAACTCTGTGATGTGGAAATTCTGAGTCATTGTTAGAGAGTGATTGAATTGCGAAGGTCTGAAAGTTCTGATAGTTTGTTGGAAATAGATATGCCTTTGGTAGAAAACATGCTATTGGAACTTATTAGAAATGCTTATCAGTTTACTACACAGTCCCTAGTTGTAACAACCCCAAGAGTGAAGGCTTTTGAATTTATTTTGGGTAAAGGAGAAAATGCTAGTATGCAGAATTTCCTCCATTTTCCAAAATCTTTTCTTCTATGTCAAAGGTTAATTTAATTATTTGAACCACTTGTAATTTGTAATCTACAAAAATGCTTTCACACTAATGCAGAACTTGCAGTGCTTTCACGTAAATTCTTGTTTTGTGGTAAAAATTAAGCAAACTTCGTGAATAACTACAGTGTTAGTATTAGGAAAGAATGCTTATTGGGTAAATTACCTATTGCTCTTAACTATGACCTATGATTCTGCTCATTCTTCAAAGGGTCCTAATTGGCATGGGAGAAGTGGGGTGCATTCCCATATGACCAACACCAGAATCACTGATCCTGAAATATTGGAGCGCAGGTATAACAGATAAAACATTTGTTTGTCCTAGGAAAAAGAGACAAAGATCAACAACATGCTTATGTGACATTTTATGCCTATGCAGCATACAAATTTGTTAACCTTTTCCCAAACAATCCCTGGTTTTTATGACCCTGATATGGAAGCCTTTTAAAAACATTGTGGGAAAAGGAGAAAATGCTGGTAACCAGCATTTTCTCCTTTTCCCACAATATTTTCTATCCTGCTACGGAACAAATTTCAATTTTATGTTTATTTTGTCATCAGCAAGTGCTTTCGATTTGGACATGTCCACAATTTTGTTGTTTGGTAAAGAATTAAAACATTGTTCAAAAAGATACATTTTATATGACATTCTATGCTCATTGGGTATGTCAGAGGATTTTTAAAATCTTTGTTAAAAAAATGCACTTTTATAGGACATTTTATACCCATGCACATGAATATTTTTAATAACATTGTTCCAAAATGTGCCTTTCCCTATAACAAGTTGGTATTTGTTTAATTTTTTTTCACATTTTCTTGTCATACATTGGGCTTTCAATTCTAGTCGATTTTTTGCGGAAAACATGCTTTTCTAGCTAAGTCAGGGCATATCATCTTATTGTAGATACCCAGTAATACTAAAGCGATTCCATCTGAACCCCAAGACGGGAGGAGATGGTCAATATCAGGGTGGAGATGGGGTCATTAGAGAATATTTGTGGAGAAAGTCTCTGACCCTTTCTGTTCTCACTGAGAGAAGGGTCTTTAGCCCTTATGGACTGAATGGTGAGCCTGTTTACTCCTTATATCAGATGATACAAAAGTGATTTAACTCTTTACCAAATAACAAAATTCAGGCCTAGACCAAATTCAAAGCATTTGCACACAACATATTGAATGTAGCGAAACAGATGATTACTGTATGTGATAGGGTAGAAAACATTGTGGGAAAAGGAGAAAATGCTGGTAACCATTCCTACAGTGTTTTCAAAGGACTTCTTCCACAGGGTCATTAAAACCCGAGATTGTGTGGTAAAGAGATAAACATAACTCTTTATAAATTTAAATATAAACATTGAGTTTGTCTACAGCTTGATCATTCAAGTACATCAGGTATATTAAAAGACTTTTCCAAAGTGCATGTATTGGCAGATGACAAATTCAAAATTGGTATATGAGTTAAAGATCTCTGGTAGAAAACATTGTGGAAACAGGTGAAAATCCTGATGATATTTTTTTCATTATTTCATGTGTATATTCACCATTAAATTCTTGTTCCAATAACACCAGTCCTTGCCTCTTTACCAAATGACAAAATTTTGGACGAATCCAAATTAAAAGTTTTTGCAGATGACCCAAAGAAAAGGTGGCTCAAAAATTGAAATATTATTTTTAAAAGGGTAGAAAACATTGTGGAAAAAGGAGAAAATGCATGTAAACAGCATTTTCTCCTTTTCCTACAATGTTTTTAAGAGGCTTCTTTCTCAGAATCACTGAAAGTCGGGATTATGTGGTAAAGAGTTAATGGTAATGGTGCTTAAGCTTTTACCACACAATCCCTACTTTTGACGACCCTGAGAAAGAAGCCTTTAGAAAACAGCATTTTCTTCTTTTCCCACAATGTTTTCTTCCCTTCACAAAACAAATTTCAAATTTTCAGTCACTTTTATTTTGTCGTCTGCAAATGCTTTCTATTTGAACAAACCTAAAATATCGTCGTTTAGTGATGAGTTAAATTTTGTTGTTGATTATCATACCAGGTTGACTGATTCTCTAAAGATTAGGCTGTTTAAAAATTCCAACATCTGATCATCGGTATGACTGAAGAGCTTGAAGAATAATATTACTACAAAAAAGATGTATGAAAGAATTGAAGCATACTTAGATTAACTCTTTACCTCACAATCCCAACTTTTAACGACACTGAGAAAGATGGCTTTTGAAAACATAGTGGAAAAAGGAGAAAATGCTGGTTACCAGCATTTTCTCCTTTTTCCAAAATGTTTTCTGTGCTGTCAAAGACAACAATGATTTTTTTTTCCATCTGCAAATTCTGTCAGTTTGGTATAGTCCAAAATTTTGTCATGTAGTAAAGAGTTTACCCATTACCACACAATTCCAACTTTTGACGACCCTGAGAAAGAAGCCTTTTGAAAACACTGTGGGAATAGGAGAAAATGCTGGTAACCAGCATTTTCTCCTTTTCCCACAGTGTTTCTACCCATCCCATAACAAATTTCAATTTTTCAGTCACCTTTATTTTGTAGTCTGCAAATGCTGTCAGTTTGGTAAAGTCCAAAATTTTGTCATGTAGTAAAGAATTAAGAAATTGTTCTTGCACTTGAAGAAGATACGACTCCTTCAAACATATTCAAGTTGAAAGTTTATTCCAATATGTAAATGTTGGCATGATAAATCTTTTCACCACCAAATAAATGAATGAATTTTTTCCAATGGTCTCAAACACACTTTTACTCAAAGACAAAGAGACAGTTTTGTCCTAATTTGGAATACAGAAGTGGACAGTACACTGTCAGAGATTAGACCACAAATTCTGTACAGTCTGATCTTAATCAACACTGTTGACGAAAGTTTCTTTTTTGTATATTGAAAGGAAAAAGTTAAGATTGGGTTATACCATTTCATTAAGGTGGATGTGATGGCAAAAAGGGCCAGAATCTGATGATCTACAAGGATGGAAGGGTTGTGAATCTCGGTGGAAAGATTTCAGCGGATTGTAAAGCAGGGGTATGTTGATAGCTACAAATATGTTCTCAAAGAGTTTCATGTATTGACCGTTTTTTTTTTTTTATTTCATCAGGGGTCCTGTGTGGCTCTGTAGTTTAGCTGTTGTAGTGGAGACCATAGCTTGAAATTTTTAATCCTTTACTAAATGACAAGATTATAGTCTTGTTGAAATTGAAAGCATTTGCAGACATCAAATTAAAGATACCTCAAGAATTGAAATTTGTTTCCAGCAGGGTAGAAAACATTTCGGGAAAAGGAGAAAATGCTGATCATCAGCATCTTCTCCTTTTACCACAATGTTTTCAATAGGCCTCTCTCAGGGTTGTAAAAACCAGGGATTGTCTGGTAAAGGGTTAATCCTGAACAAAGAGCTTATTTACCGGTCTATACTGGAATCAGCCTGCTTGTCTGTGTGTCCTTGAGTGTGTCCATCCTTGTGTCTGTGTGTCAGTCTGTGTACAATATACTAGTAATTGCCTATTTCTGTCAAGTTGTGGCAGAGGTATTAAGCCACATTCAGTGATAGCTCTAGTTTTTGTAGTGTTTAAATGCAAGATATCACAAAGCCCCCTGCCTCGTACTGGTGAAACACAGGAAATAGAGGAGAAATTGAACTCCACCATGGTATAAATGAAGTACTGTGAAAGCTGAAGAAACAGTGCCAGGTTTGATTCTTTGCCACTCAACAAAATTTTAGACTAGTCAAAGTACTAGAGAAGAATTGAAATGCAGCACTATAGAGGAGCTTACATCAGTGTTTATACATTATCATTATTGTCAAACGAGTTGACAAAAATTGTATGATGCCTCGTTGAGCCTTAAGGACCCTTCTGTTTCTGCAATAATATTGGGTTTTTAGAGACTTTTGCTTCATTTCTTGCTTTTTATTGAACATTAAAATGAAAAACTTTCCATATGTATAAGTCTGAGCAACAGTGACGACATTTTTCCATGAACCAGGTGCTGTGCTAATTTCTGTGCATGCTGTGTTTGGTTTCTCTGGCTTCACATGCTTATGGCTGAAAATTGATCAGAAATGGGACAAAAAAAAAAAACAATTATACACTTGTGTATTATCAAAAGAAAGTCATCTGATTAATATACTGCCAGAGGAGGTTTCTTGTGATAAAGTGAAAATTTCTGTCTTGAATAGGATAGAAAACATTTTTGGAAAAGCTGTCTTTCTGTGCATGCTGTGTTTGGTTTCTCTGGCTTCACATGCTTATGGCTGAAAATTGATTAGAAATGGGACAAAAAAAAAAAATTATACACTTGTGTATTATCAAAAGAAAGTCATCTGATTAATATACTGCCAGAGGAGGTTTCTTGTGATAAAGTGAAAATTTCTGTCTTGAATAGGATAGAAAACATTTTTGGAAAAGCTGTCTTTCTCAGGATTGTTAAAACTCAGGATGGCAAAGGGTTAACCCGTGACCACACAACGACTCTGAGGTAGAAGCCTTTCAAAAACATTGTGGAAAAAGGCAAAAATGCTGATAACCAGCATTTTCTCTTTTTCTTACAATGCTTTCTACCTTTCCCAAATCAGATTTCAAAAAAAGCTGCTTTAATTTTGTTGTCTGCAAATGCTCAAATTAGGACAGTCCAAAATTTTGTCCTTTGGTAAAGACTTAACCAAACCCCATCAAACCCCATGGTTTATCTCTTTATCACATAATAAAATTTTAGCCTGGTCTGAAATAAAGATATTTGCTCAAATTTTGATTTCTGTGTCAGCTAGGATATAAAAGACATAATGTGAAAAGGAGAAAATTCTGATTACAAGCATTTTCTCGTAATCCCACAATGTTGTCAAAGGGCTTCTTTTTATGCTCCCCGAAGGGCGAGCATATAGTCGCCGCTTCGTCTGTCCGTCCGTCCTTCCTTCCGTCCGTCCGTCCGTCCGAAGCGATTTCTCCACAACTCTTGGACCAAATTGGATGAAACTTCATATATGAACTCTGTAGGGTAAGGTGCCGATATATTCGGATTTTCAATTTGACCCCGTGTCATGGAAAAAAGGGGCTTAATGCAAAATTGCAATTTTTACCAATATCTCATTCAGTTTTTGTCAGAATATCATGAAACTTCATGTTTATATTGTTTATGGATAGTTTTAGCATGTGCCCTTGCTGTTTTTAATCTTGGCGTTTTTTAAGTTGATGTTCTGTCATGGAAAAAGGGGGCTTCTTGCAAAATTCCAATTTTTACTAATATTTCATTCAGTTTTGGTCAAAATTTCATTAAACTTCATGGTTATATTGTTTTTTCAAAGTTTCACCATGTGCTCTTGTTTCTTTATCTATGTGCTTTTCAATTTGACCCTCTGTCATGGAAAAAGGGGGTTTCTTGTAAAATGAAAAAGGGGCCCTAATGCAAAATTGCAATTTTTACTAATATCTTGTTCAGTTTTTGTCAACATTTCATGGTTATATCTTGTTTTACAAGTTTCAACATGTGCCCTTTGTTTTTGCAATCTATGAATTACTAATGCGCAAATATGTCTTTCCTGGTTTCTCAAATTAAGGCTGCATCACGGAAAAAGGGGACTTCATGGAAAAAATTGTTTTTCACTAGGTTCTCCTTTATCAGTGCTCAAACCTTTGTGAAATTTCAAATCTGAACTTGTTGGAACGTTGCCCAGGTACCTCTCTTTCTTTTTTTTAATTTCAGGCTGCGTCTCGGAAAAAGGGGGCTTCATGTTAAAAATTTATTTATGTAATATTTAATACATGACTGCTCAAAATTTTATGAAATTTCGAATTTTGAATTACTATTCAAAAATGCCACAAACCACACACCCGTTGTATTTATTGCAATGATCCAATATTGTCTTATGGGAAAAGGGGGCTTAAAGGGGGCTTATTGGGCTTATTGTCCTCTACAAGTTTGTGTTGGCTATCTCTAAGATAGTAATTGCCTTTTCACTTCAAATTTTGGGGGGCATGAACAGGTTCTTCTAGGATAAAAGAAGTGAATTTATATCAATTTCTTATATTTTATGACAAGCACCTGTTCGGGGAGCATAACCCGTCTCTGACTGCTCTTGTTTAGGATTGTTAAAACTCTGGATTGTGTTGTAAAGACTTAAAGGTGGGGATTTAGAATTTTTACATCTCACCAAATTAAAAAATATATATATCACTGAAATTTATATGAAAAAATAATACAAATCATCAATACTTAAGACTCATGAAATCGCAAAAAAAATTCTTTTGATGGTATTCCCTTAAAAGGCTACATAGCCTCTTAAGCTATTTTTAGATTCCATGCCAAAAATCAATTAAGCATTGTGGGAATGTCAAGTGACTGGCACGTGACTAATAATGCCTAAATTCCATTACATAACAAACATGTAAAAATTTTCCATAATGTCTTCTTCGGACACTATGTTTGAAACTTCGTCTGTGTATTCCGGTATGTAAATGAGAGAACTGAACATCTAAAAGTAGAATGTGTCTCCCGTTGGTGTCAACCTGGGCCGAAGTAAATCTCTAATTTCTCGTCTTGTCGGATTGCTTTCAACAACTGGGATTTTTATGAACGTAAGTTAAAAGACTTTGGGCGTATAAGGATTATTTTTTTGCATTTTTGCAAAATTTTCGTCCCAAAATCTGAAGGGCCACCTTTAACATGTTACCACACAGCAAAATTTTAGACCTATTCAAATTGAAGGCATTTGCAGACGACAATTTCAAAGTGGCTTAAATGGTGCAGTTTTGCTTTGATAGGGTAGAAAACTTTGTGGGAAAAGGAGAAAATGCTGGTTTCCAGCAATGTTTTCAAAGGCTTCTTCCTCAGGGGTGTTAAAGTTGTCATTGTGTCGTAAAGGGTTAACCAAACCTTATTGTTCTCTATAGGACACCTTCAAAAAAATAATTTCCATGAAGAACTTTCGTTTTTTTTTTCAATAATTACCTGTCAATCTCTTTACAAGTGGTCTTTTTCGGACCACCTTCAGACTTCTTGCTGACACCAGTCAATCTGAAATAATTTTTTTCTCTATAAAACCTGTATGCTTGTGCTGAAAGATATTACTGGTTCAAGGTTAGTAACTCATGCTTTCCAACAATGACATTGCAACAGTCCCAGTCTCCCTTAGTTGTACTTTGGGTCAATGTATGTCTCCTTATGCATAAAACATCATACTTCTTTTTATACGCCCGTCGAAGACGGGACGTATTATGGGATCACCCGAGGCGGGCGGGTGGGTGGGCGGCGTCCAGTTCTTTGTCCGGAGCATATCTCCAAAACTATTCTAGCTAGGGTTATGAAATTTCATTGGTGGATAGATCTCATCGAGGGGGAGTGCAGTGCGCAGGAATCATAACTCTTGCTTGCTTAATTTTTGAGTTATTGCCCTTTGTTGTTTTTCATACTTGAATTTTGTCCGGAGCATATCTCCAAAACTATACTACTTAGGGTTATGAAATTTTATGGGTGAATAGATCTCATCAAAGGGGAGTGCAGTGCACAGGAACTATAACTCTAGCTTGCTTAATTTTTGAGTTATTGCCCTTTGTTGTTTTTCATACTTGATTTTTGTCCGGAGCATATCTCAAAAAGTATACTAGCGAGGGTTATGAAATTTCAAGGGTGGATAGATCTCATGGAGGGGGAGTGCAGTGCGCAGGAATCATAACTCTAGCTTGCTTAATTTTTGAGTTATTACCCTTTGTTGTTTTTCATACTTGAATTTTGTCCGGAGCATATCTCCAAAACTATACTAGCTAGGGTTATGAAATTTCATGGGTGGATAGATCTCATCAAGGGGGAGTGCAGTGCACAGGAATCATAACTCTTGCTCACTTAATTTTTGAGTTATTGCCCTTTGTCGTTTTCCATACTTGAATTTTGTCCGGAGCATATCTCCAAAACTATACTAGCTAGGGTTATGAAATTTCATGGGTGGATAGATCTCACCGAGGGGGAGTGCAGTGCACAGGAATCATAACGCTTGCTTGCTTAATTTTTGAGTTATTGCCCTTTGTCGTTTTCCATACTTGAATTTTGTCCGGAGCATATCTCCAAAACTATACTACCTAGGGTTATGAAATTTAATGGGTGGATAGATCTTATTGAGGGGGAGTGCAATGTACAGGAATCATAACTCTAGCTTGCTTAATTCTTGAGTTATTGCCCTTTGTTGTTTTTCATACTTTAATTTTGTCTGGAGCATATCTCCAAAACTATACTACCTACGGTTATGAAATTTCATGGGTGGATAGATCTCACATAGGGCAGTGCAGTGCACAGGAATCATAATCCTTGCTTGCTTAAGTTTTGAGTTATTGCCCTTTGTTGTTTTTCATACTTCAATTTTGTCCGGAGCATATCTCCAAAACTATACTAGCTAGGGTTATGAAATTTCATAGGTGGATAGATCTCATCAAGGGGGAGTGCAGTGCACAGGAATCATAACTCTTGCTTGCTTTATTTTTGTTTTTCATACTTGAATTTTGTCCAGTGCATGCCCCAGCTTTACAACTTGGGGTCAGATGGGCGTATCTTGCGACAATTTGCCGCTCTTGTTTTTAGTTGGAGTAATATTTGGAAAGTTAACCCTTTACCAAACAATCCCTAGTTTTTACAACCCTGAGATAGAACCCTTTTGAAAACATTGTGGGAAAAGGAGAAAATGCTGGTATATATCCAAGCATACTGTAGCAAATTTTGTCCACGTGGTATAATTTGATATTGGTAAATAAACATTTTCTCCTCCGAAGGTGTGACAAGGTACTTTTTCTTACCCGGATTGACTAGGAAGTAATAAGACTGCCATAAGTAAATGTATGCATTTGTATTTTGCTTTTATGTGATAACATTTCACATAACAAATATTGTGGAAAAAGGAGAGAATGCTTGTTACCAGCATTTCCTCCCTCTACCCTCTATGTTCTCTCCTCTTTCAGAGACAAGTCTCAATATATAAGCTATATGTAATTTGTAGTCTGCTATGCAGGTGCTTTCAATTTGGACAAGTCACACCTTTTGTTGTCTGTTAACTTGTTACCAAACGACAATTTTTTTGGCTTGCCCGAATCAAAAGCATTTGCAGACAACAAAATAAAAGTGACTGAAAATTTGAAATTTGTTTTGTGAAGGGTAGAAAACTTTGTGGGAAAAGGATGAAATGCTGGTTACCAGCATTTTTTCCTTTTCCCACAATGTTTTGTAAAGGCTTCTTTCTCAGGGTCATCAAAATTAGGGATTGTGTGGTAATGGGTTAAAAGGTTAGAGCATCTTGTTTGTAAAATGAGACAAATTATGCAGGCTCAGCTAGGATTACACTAAGTCTGTTCCATCTTCTCAGAATGTTTGCTGGGACTTAGATTTTGGCATTAGCATGACTTGAGTGGATACAGTACCTATTTTTTTCCTCTTTCCAGCAATGTTTTCCAAAGCTTCTTTATAGGGTCGTTGAAACAGCAGATGGTTTGATAAAGGGTTAAATCTTTCCCAAACAACAAGTTTTATACTTGACCAAAGTAAAAAAAAATTTTTTTTAGATCATAAATTAAAAATTGATACTAAGTATCTGAAGTTCTTGAATAGAAAAGAATAGAAAACATTGTGGGAAAAAAAACTGATGGTTGTCATCATTTCCTCCTCTGACACAATATTTTCAAAAGCATTTTCTCCTGCTATTTTCAAAAGCATTTTTTACCTTGGAGCTTGAAATCATGCGATTTTTTGAAGGGGTTTAACTGGTTACCAAACAACAAAATTTTGGACTTGTCCAAAATTGAAAGCATTTGCAGACGACAAAATAAACGTGACTCAGAAATAGAAATTTGATTTGGAAAGGGTAGAAAACATAGTTGGAAAAGGAGAAAATGCTGGTTACCAGCATTTTCTCCTTTTCCGACAATGTTTTGGAAGGCTTTCTTTCCAAGAGTCGTTAAAAGCCAGGATTGTATGGTAAAGAGTTAAATCATAACTTTTTTTTTTTTTAAAGAAAATAAATGTGAGCTATTAAAACTGAAATGACTTGTAATCAGTTCATAAATATGATATTAGGTTTTTAAGACCAGGTTTGCCATGTGTGACGATACCATAAAAGATGTTGTAAGGTATCGTGAACTGATAAATACCACATGTATTTTTAATCATAAACACAAGCTTTCATTTAATTTTTCCATTCCTGTGGAGCACATTAGTGGAGGGGAGTGCTTTCCTTCTGTCCAAGTTGCTCATCTGTGAGTCTTGCGAAATTAAAAGAGGGGAAAAAAAAAATTGGGGAAATTTTATTTTCCCATGTGTGCATGCTGTGCATGAAGTTTTGAAGATACCGTGTTTGAAGTTTTACTCAAAAAAATGACCAAAACAATGTTGATTGTATGGTGTTACGGGAGACCACTCCTTCATGCATGGCTTTGTCCCGATTTAAATACAATCCTATCTACTGCATTGGAGAGATATCTCTTTGGCTCAGTGGTGAAGGTATTGACCTTTGGTCTAGGAGTTCTGGGGTTTGAATCCCCCCCGGTCTCTTATTTCTGCCATGCATTTATTCATTTGTTTCTTTGTTACTGACTTTGTTCGGAAGATGTGGGCTCGTCCGGGTTGGCCAGTGAGCCATTAATCCCATTTGTTGTCCAAAAATGGACTTTCTGCTTAATAATGCTTTGCGTCATCAATAAATGATGACTTTAAGAGGGGGGGTGTTACGGGAGACCCCTCCTTTGTGCATGGCTTTGCCCCGATTTAAATACAATACCTAGCTACTGCATTGGAGAGATATCTCTTTGGCTCTGTGTTTAAAGTATTGGCCTTTCGGTCGTGAGTTCTGGGGTCCGAATCCGGCCTGGTCTCTTATTTCTGCCATGCATTTATTCATTTGTTTCTTTCTTACGGACTTTATTCATAAGAATGGTGTTTAACTCTACCAAACAACAGTATTTTGGATTTGTCCAAATTGAAAACATTTGCAGATGACTAAATAAATGCGAATCAAAAATAGAAATTTGATTTGCAAATGGTAGAAAACATTGTGGGAAAAAATAGAAAATGCTGGTTACCAGCATTTTCTCTTTTTCCTGCAATGTTTTCAGAAGCCTTCTTCCTTTGGATTGTAAAAGCCATGGATTGTTTGGTAAAGGGATAATATTATTTTCAATTCCATTTCATTTATTGAAGTGCACATATTGGAAATCTTTTGGGAAAAAAAAAGAAAAATTGGCCGAGGTGGGAAATAGAACCAGCAAACCCCTGGTAAGCCCTGTTTGTGACTAACTGAAGCACTGGGCTTGAGTTATTTGAAATTAAGAAATTTAATGTCATTCAAAGTTCCTCTACATGTATAGAGACTATGCATTCTTATCATGAATCTGAAGTGTCTAGTGCTTTGTTGGGTCAGCCCTGTGAATTTCATTATTTACCGATAGTTCATTATTACTGACAGAAAAAGTCTTTGTATGAAGTTTTCTGTTAACAAAACTTTTCTTGTGCATTACCTGCACAAATTGCAATTTGGCCCATACATTAAGAAGAAAGATAATTTTAGCCTGTAGCAACTACATGTATGTACCAAAATTTTGCAAAATCAATAGTATTCACACCAGTATGTATGACAAATTATCATGCATGGCATACAATTATTAATCATGCTGATTCTGAATCTGCACTGGGAACACACAAACACTATTTTAGCCTGACATGAAAAGGGTGTGCAAAGATAATGCAAAAGTACTGAAGGTCTAAATTTATTTCATGCTTTCCGGTAGGATATCGAGAAATAGCAGTGAAAATATTTTTCGATCTTACACTGGTACCACCAGTGAAAATACCGATTTTCACGTTCTTGTTGCCTAGGTAAATTGCGCATGTCTAACAACCAGATGGGAAATATGACGTCATATACCTTACATTTCACGCGCTTGACGTAATGTTGCTATGCGGGAGGGGTATGCCACGGGGAATAAGGGAAAAGAACTGTACTGAATTTTGATAAAACTCCTCCCAGAAAGGATTATAGAGGACAAACACAAACTGATTTAACACTTAGATAATTTACTAATATTATTTGACAAGTCATTTCAAAGCAATTCAGAGCAAAAGAATTAAATCTTTGATTGGCGAAATCTGGCCACAGCCCCTCTCAGTAACTTACAAGTAATTAGATAGCAACAAGTGAGCCCTGGTGACAGAGACCCACAGTGTTACTGTGCAAACAAGCTAAGTTAAAAATTTAAACTACTTTACAACCAAGATCGATGCTGGTGGAGGTACATCCCGCCATACACAAAGAGATTAGGGAGCTGCGACTTCGGAGTTCTGATTGAAAGTATGGGTACTCCTGAAACGAGACTAACTAAAGCAAATCACCGTGCAAAAATTATTTATATTGATATAACTACTACAAGAAACTTTATTCACAAAAATAAGGCAAGGGTGGGAGCGGTGGGGTTTCTTATGTAACGATGGCAAGGATTTGGTTTACTGAATTGCTTGACACAGCTTGACCTTCAAAGAACGATGGAAAAGAGATCGAGCAATAGAACAACGGGAAAGGACTTAAATGAGCAGCAAGGAAATTTGTGCTGTCCCTATAAAAGGTTTCAAGCCTGAATGCTTAAAACTCATTATAGAGGACAAACGCAAACTGATTTAACACTTAGATAATTTACTAATATTATTTGACAAGTCATTTCAAAGCAATTCAGAGCAAAAGAATTAAATCTTTGATTGGCGAAATCTGGCCACAGCCCCTCTCAGTAACTTACAAATAATTAGATAGCAACAAGTGAGCCCTGGTGACAGAGACCCACAGTGTTACTGTGCAAACAAGCTAAGTTAAAAATTTAAACTACTTTACAACCAAGATCGATACTGGTGGAGGTACATCCCGCCACATGGCAAAGCCATACCGCCACCAGTAACCTTGAAATCCTTAGGCCTGGCCAGATTGTCCATCATCAGGAAACACATTGGCATCAGAGTAAAAAAAGCTCTGCAAACCATCCTTAATTGTCGTCAAGAATACTTGATTACCCTTATGTGACAAATGTACACCGTCACAAAACATTTCGACTGAAGAATTCGTGATAGCAGGATACCGCAAATACTTTCCTCCTGATTTAAGTACGCAAGAAGCTATCCCGTTATTTACCCTTTTCCTAACCTTTTCAAGTGCATTATGATCAAGTTCACCTCTCCAATGTAGCCTTGGAAGTATTTGCGACCAAACTATTGTTGTCCCATTGAAAACCTTGGCAATGTAATCAATATCACGCTTAATTGAACTCAATAGATGTATACTTTTACGCTGACCAATATCATTCCCAGCGCAATGTAACACTAGATACCTCGGTTTTTCACTGATTGTCAATAGGTGTCTAAGTAATGATAAAAGCTTTTCCCAAACCAGATCGCTCCTACCCTGCCACAGTATTTCAGCATTGCTCCCGAACCCCAGCTGAGAGCCATTCTTTCCACTGCTTCGTGCATAGCAAAAGGCCCGTTTTATGATCGATGAACCAACAATCCAGATCAGCCCAAATTTACCTGAAAAAGACTTAATTACTTTGTTAGTAATTGTCAGCAGGAAATGTTAGCGTAAAGCTAGCGTACGTGTTGGAATTCTAATGTACGACTTGTATGCACTTGACTTGCAACGACCAAATAATTGAATACTTTCATCTTTGAGCCCATTTTTTGAAGCACTGGTAGCTGCCCCAATGCGAAAAGAATGGCTTTTATATTGATTACTGTTTATGCCTAAAGCAGTCAAAGTCTTCTTAAGAACTGATGCAAACTGGTAACGTGTAACGGGTAAATTGTTGGAGTGACAGAAAAAAAACTCTGACAATCATTACGCTTTCTCAATTTCAAATATTCCCTTACGTTATGAACTGGACAGGATTCTGTTTCGATTTGTGGAATATAAAGAACCACCCCCTTTCCCTGTTGGTCTGTTTTTGACGACCGTAACGCAATTTTTAAAGCAGACAGGCCCTCGATATAAACATCATTAATTAAGAGTGCATGACCATCACAATTTAGGTTTGAAACGACAAGCTCGCCTATCCTAAAGAAACCAAAGAAAGCTAAAGAAAATATAGCTTTAAAGAGCTGTGCTTCGAATGAAGAATAGCATATTGCTGGCAAGGCTCCTACTATTGACCTCAGAATGTCATAAGTGATTGGGAGTCTGGTATCAATTCTTTTATGGAACCTATGGAACCCATTAAGCAACTTTGATATTATGAAGTTGTTCGTAGGATCTGTAACATTCTTTTTTGTTGCAACAGAAGGATATGCCAGACATATAGGACCGTGCTGTACTTGAAGCAAATCCCTTTAAAGACATGAAAGCTATGAATTCAGTTAAGGTGGTTAATGAGGGAGGCCAAATATCTTCATGACCGTTTTCAAGTTTGAACCTTGTAAAAACAGTGATTGCGGATTCATATACTGCTCGAGTATTGGCTGAAATGCCGTTATCTAAGAGCAAACCGATTTCAGACTGGATATTAGCTGGACGAATGTAGCCGGAACTTCCTGTCCTGTTGCATTTGCGTCTGGTGCTACTTGCTTGAATCGCTCCCACTGACAACGAGAAAGAGAATCGGCCATTTCATTCGAAGAGCCTTGTATATGTACAGCCTTATACTGAATAGAATTTAGCATGCAGAGAATAACAAGCGGCCTAATCAGATGCATAACAAGCTTTGATCGTGAAGACTTCTTGTTAAGGATGCTTACCAAAGCTTGATTATCGACATGCAAAATTAGCTTTTTCGTTCTTAAGAATTCCGACCATACCGAAAAAGCAAGCAGTATTGGCACCAGTTCTAAAACAGTTATATCATCAAAAAAGGTGGTTCCTCTTAAGCATTTTGGCCATGGGAAATATACCCAGTTTACCCCAAACACAGCAGCACAACCCAAGTCTGGTGAGCCGGTACTATCTGTGTACAAGTTAAGTGTTTCGTTGGTATTCCAATCCAACTCAGGAAAGCTACAAAAACCATTAAAATCCTGAAGAAAAGAAAGCCATAAGAGGACATCAGCCTTTATCGTGACCGTTAGTCTAATATGGTGAAAAGGCTTCGTTAAATCCGCCATTGCATCATAGAAACGCCTATTGAATGCTCTGGCAACCGGGATAGCTCGAGTAAAGAAATTAAGCAACCCTACAAGTGATTGCAACTCCTTCAATTTTACCTTCTTTTTACCCAATAAAGCAGTCAAACTTGACTTTAGTTTGGCAAGCTTGTCCGCTGGAATTTGGATTCTAAAGGAAATAGAGTTTAACTCAAGGCCAAGAAAGACCAAAATTGATGCTGGACCAGCAGTTTTATCTTCAGCTAAGGGAACTCCTAGCAAAGCACACACCTGTTCGAAATTGGACATTGTTTGAAGGCATAACCCTGTGCCCTGACCACCCAAAAAAATGAAATCATCCAGATAGTGATGTAAGCAACTGTCTGGGTACAAATGTTTGACCAGCCATTCTAGGAAAGTCGCAAACTTTTCCCACAATGCGCAGGATAATGCACACCCCATTGGAAGCATTTTATCAACGAAATACATTCCCTGAAGTTGAATACCTAGTAGACAAAAGTCATCTGGGTGAATTGGCAATAACCTAAATGCGCTTTTAACGTCCATTTTCCCCATTTGACAGTTTTTCCCAAGCTGGACAATTGAATAAATTACTTCATCCAGGGAAGTGTAATTGACAGAACACAAATCCGAATCTATAAAGTCATTGATGCTCGATCCGGCAGGATAAGACAGATGCTGTATTAATCTCCATGCACCATCACGTTTCGGAACCAAGCCAATAGGCGATACAACTAGGTTATCAATAGGACATGTCTTGAAAGGGCCAGCAATTCTACCCAAACTTACTTCTTTCATAATTTTGTCCAATGCTATAACTGGATTTTGCTGAACAGACAAAAGATTTTTGCAAGTGCGTTTTGCCATTGGACCAGAATAATTCAAACGAAATCCGTTTTGAAACCCCTCAGCCAGAATTTTTGCGTCGTCCTTATTCGGATAATCGAACAAAAATTTTTGTAATATTTCACATTTCACTGGAGATGGAGCTATCGTTAGCAGATCATTGTTACTGTAACAATGGTCGTGGCATTCCAGGCTTGGAAGGTTGGCGGAACCCGCCCCCATTCGCACCAGACCTAAAAGAAGCATTTCTTGGGTTATTTACACATTTCGTAAAAGAATGATCCCCATTACATTTTGTGCATTTGTGAGAATATTGACATAGAGATTTCTTACATTCCCCTTTATAGTTAAAATCATAACATTTAAAACTTCTCCCAGGGAAACTGTCGACCCGAAGCCTTGGCCTGCACATAAACAAAAGCCATAACTCCTGATCAACAATTGCCCATGACATGCTAGGACAATTTGCTTTTTTAATACGAAACTGTTCGTCGTAGACAAGCCACCCATCAACATATTGCTTAGCTCCCATTCTTATGGTATGGAGATACTTTAACAAATCTGGATATTGGTCAGAATTCACCTTGCAATAAATGTCGATGAATACCAAAAAAGCATCTGTCCAAGCTTCTATGCTTGTAATTTTCTTGGAGCTCTTAGGAACAAATGAAATTTTTCCTTGTTGATCAATTGTAAGAATTTGGCCTGAATTATCCTCCGGGACAAGGAGGTTAGATATATTTACGTATTCCCCACTCCATATTTTTTGTTTTAAACCTTGAGGAATTTGATCAGATATTGAACAAGAGTGGTGGGATGATACTTCACCTGACGCTTCGTGGCTGGAACATGGAACTGGCACTGACTGTTGAATCATCAATGGCGCAGATGAAGAACTTGGCAAGGGTTGTTGCCCCTGGGCACTGAATAACGGCAGTAACTTTTCGGCCACTTTTGATGCCACCTCGTCCAGTTGTCCCTCCGACAAATTGACTTTGGGCTCAAGATCCTCGGGTACCCCTTCCATCACCGCGGGCCGGTGTTGGCTGTTGCTTTTCTTTCTGGGCGCTTTTGGCATTGTGTTACAGCAGATTGATAAACTGGAATATTAGGCTTGAGAGTTACGTTTCATTTGAATAACACAACAGATTACAATACATATACATGTAATATATATCAAAATCGGTTAAAAGAAAAGCAGGCCAATGAATATAGAATATTGTATTTCAAAAACATCATTAAAGATAATCATCTTGCGAAGTTGTATATCTAATATAAAGACATTAAGTAATAAATTGCACTAGAAGTCACAAATTTAGGTAATAAAATTGAATAAACAACTTGCTACACATATATAGGTGATAAAGAGCACATATATGCATATAAGCATTGAAGGTAAAGGATGCCTTGGGGCGTGGGTTCGATTCCCACTGCTGGCCATCTATATTCACCAATAGCCCCTCGGATGAGACACCAAACCGAGGTCCCGCCAGAAGGTGCCACACGACGATGGGCCTCGACCTGTAGCTTGCACCATCCCCCGCAACAAAAATAACAGCCACACCCCTTAAGGGGCGCCGCCCACATTTACTATGTTTTTAAGACATTTGTTTGGCCATAAACCAATTCTTTTTTATGTGTGTTTGGGAGGCGTGAATGGATTGAGTTGATGGAAAGGAGACTGGCAGAAACACTGATGTATTTATGGACAGAATGTATATAAACAGAACTTGTCAAAACAATGAAATACCCCTGTTGCTAGACAAAGATACTTTCGAATGTAAAAATTCAAATTAACAAGGCCTTGCAAAAATAGCAATTTAATGTCGGAAACTACAGCAGACGTAATGACAAAACCATATACTTTTATCTAATACTCATCACAGAAATTATTTATTCATGCCAATTGATACTAATCGAATTCCCTCATATAGTAAAAGTTAACCCACCCACATAAAGATACAAGACTAGCACCGAGTCAAATTCTCTTGGGCGCAAAGAAACAAGCACAATAACAAAGAACGCACACAAAACACACTAACAAAACTGAATACACTTCTAACACCTAGCCAAATACAAAGGGGCACATTAGCAAGAGACAGCAAAAATATCATGAACGAATAAAGTATTATCGGTACACATAGCAACCAACTTCACGCAAAACAGTATAAGTTACAGCACATACACATCGTGACAAATCCAGCACAAATACAAGTTTTCTGGGGCACAAAGATGACAAGCTAAAACGAAACATGAAATGAGAAGAACATGACCAAGCAAAAGTTGTCATAAAGAAACAATAAAATAAAGTTACAAGAACTTGGCATGGAGACTATTCATCGTGGGCGTAAAATGGCCAGTACATAATGACAATTAATAAGAGTAAACGGTAGCAATGAATGGCAATGATTTCTTCAAAAGACAATGCACAAACACAAACACAAAAATTGGCACCGAAACAAATTTCTTGGGCGCACAATAAACAATTAATTAATAAGAGTAAACGGTAGCAATGAATGGCAATGATTTCTTCAAAAGACAATGCACAAATACAAACACAAAAATTGGCACCGAAACAAATTTCTTGAGCGCACAATAAACAAATCAATCAATTTCAGCAAAAGTCAATATCATATAATATACACACCAAAACACTGGCACCAAAACAAATTTTCTTTGGTGCACTGTAGACAAAATACACAAAACACAATCCATTCAAAAACAAAATCACATAGATCTACAGATAAAAACAAAACTGGCGCCGAAACAAATTTCTTGGGCGCACAGTAAACAAATCTTTCAATTTCAGCAAAAGTCAATATCATTTACACATCCAAAAACTGGCACCAAACAAAGTTTCATGGGTTCACTGTAGACAAAGTAAACAAAACGTAATGCATCAACAAAATCACATAGATCTACAGATAAAAACAAAACTGGCGCCGAAACAAATTTTCTTGGGCGCACAGTAAACAAAAAGAACAAAAATTCAGCTCCAATCAATTCACTAAAACGACAATTTTAAATACACACAAACAAAACTAGTAAAGAGACAAATTTACATGGGCGCACAGTAAACAAAACAAAAAAACAAACAAACAGACGAAAATTAGACACAGAAGACAAACACGTTTGCACTCCACATTAGCACAAAAAGTTAAAACCCCGAAGGACAGATGTGACTGGGTTGTCATTGTGGGTTGTCATTGTGAGTTGAATTGACGAGCATCCACGAGAAACATCATGAACTATTAATACATAACGAAATTCAATTAGCAATTAGTCAAAATCCGAAATATACAACCAGTGGCGACTCCGGGCTTAACTTTCAACCACAAACAGTGGTCCTAAGTGGCTCAGTGGTAATGCATGGGACTGGCAATCTTGAGTCCTGGTAGGAGCCCAACAGATCCGCTGAGTCTTTCATGGGAGTGGCCTTGGACAAAACACTTCAAAGCGCAAGCCCAGTAGTGAAATACATCAAATACATAAGCTGTCGCCGTGATGTAAATGAAAAATTGAGGAAACGACTTAAAACATCAATCAAATAATCATACAGAAACGGCTCGAGCCTAAGACTAAGGACGAGCCCAACCAGATCTGCTCGAAGCTTCGTGATGAGTGTCCTTGGGTAAAACACTTCAAAGCCCCAGCCCACGACTGGTGGGAACCAGGAATAAATGAAATACATAAGCTGTTGCCATGATGTAACTGAAAAATGTACTAAAGTGATTTAAAACAATCAAACATACATCCAGAAACGGCTCGAACCTGTGACCAAGGACCTACTACCTGAGCATGCCGTAAAATAACCACTAGGTGGGTTGCCGCTTATCTATAGTAGATTCGTGGCATGTTATTTATCATGTTCCTACCTCAAAACTAAATGGAAACGCAACAAGCCTGTCCGGTTTCAGATTCGTCCTGTAAGTAGACTAATTATGCTTTAGAGGCATATACTGCATAGATCTACCGTGTATTTGGAGTGCATACAAATTGTGTGTAGTTCTATGCCTATGGCATGGCGAAATGGAAAAAAAAGGGGGGGGTAAGGAATTTAAGTAAGTGGTATTCCTTGAGACAGCGGCTACACGTGGCGAAAAGCAGGTTCGAGCTAAGAATGACACTACACCGTGTGCTTTTAAAAAGGTCTGGTGTTCCCAAATAACAACAACGCGGGGATTTAAACTAATCCCTGTACGTAAACATTCCATCTAAAAATAGCCAACAACCCATCTCGAAATACACTCAATTTAAACCGGAAAATGTCTTAATACGCGAAAATCATTCTACCAAAATTGCCAGCAAACAACCAAAAACAATACAAAGCCTGATAAGTGTTTCTTATGTAACGATGGCAAGGATTTGGTTTACTGAATTGCTTGACACAGCTTGACCTTCAAAGAACGATGGAAAAGAGATCGAGCAATAGAACAACGGGAAAGGACTTAAATGAGCAGCAAGGAAATTTGTGCTGTCCCTATAAAAGGTTTCAAGCCTGAATGCTTAAAACTCATTAAAAGCATGAAATAAATAGAATATTTGTTTTTTTCGGTGAAAGATCGAAATTTATTTCATCTCGTGAACACCATCAGTAATATTTTCACTCATGGCTGCATGATGATGTCCACTCGATGAAATAAATTTCAATCTTTCACCGAAAAACACAAATATCCTCTATATAATTATTTAGTAAGTTTGAAAAGTGAAAAAAAAGCAGTGAAAACCACTGCTGTACAATTTTTTTTTCTCATTGAACTCATTGAACTCTTCACCAAATGACAAAATTTTAGGCTGGCCCAATTTGAGAGACTTGGAAATGAAAGACTTTGGATGCATCTGACAATTTATACCCTCGGCATGTCACATGACCTATACATTCCTCATTACCAAAATGACAATATATTGGGCTTGTCAAATCGAAAGCATTTGCAGAAGACAAAATAAAGGTGACTGAAAAATTGAAATTTGTTCTGGGAAGGGTAGAAAACACTGCGGGAAAAAGAGAAAATGCTGGTAACCAGCATTTTCTCCTTTTCCCACAGTGTTTTCAAAAGGCTTCTTTCTCAGGGGCGTCATAAGTAGGGATTGTGTGGTAATGGGTTAAACGATAAAATAAATGTAACTGAAAAATTGAAATTTATTTCCATCAGGGTAGAAAACATTGTGGGAAAAGGAGAAAATGCTGGTAACCAGCATTTTCTCCTTTTCTTACAATGTTTTCAAAAGGTCTCTATCTGGGGTCGTCAAAATCAGGGATTGTTTGGTAAAGGGTTAAAGACAAAAAGCTCAAGAATCGGAAGTTGTAGGAGATAATGCTGCTTTTTCTCTTCCCCTCGTTCTTTCCCACCCCCCTTCCAGTTTGATACCCGGTTAAGGCAAACTTTCTTTCCGGCGTATTTTTGCCTCTCACCTCTGCTGAAGCAAGTGAGAAAAGTAGTCGGTGGCTTTGGAAAGAAAGTAGTGATAGTACTCACGGCGGGGAATCACGTGACACAACAACAACAACAATGACCGTTATTTGAAAAAAATCCCCGACTTCAGGTAAGAAAATCTTCAATAATTCCATTAATACATGACCGATTGGAATTTGGTTTAAAGCAGAGAAGGCGGAAGGACTCCAGGGATTTGCTTGATGTGTTAGATTTTTTAAATAATACCTGATAAAAAAGTTATTGACGAGCAAACAAATTTTTTACCCTGGATAATTTGTTTGCTCGTCAATAACTTTTTTATCAGGTGTTGTTTAAAAAATCTAACACATCAAGCAAATCCCTGGAGTCCTTCCGCCTTCTCTGCTTTAAACCAAATTCCAATCGGTCATGTATTAATGGAATTATTGAAGATTTTGTTACCTGAAGTTGGGGATTTTTTTTCAAATAACGGTCATTGTTGTTGTTGTTGTGTCACATGATTCCCCGCCGTGGTACTGTACTGGTAATGAGAAAACCAGGAAACACATGTACATCACCCACCGCCATGATATGACCATAGCTGTTAAAGTGGCATTAAACCCCAATACAACCAACCCCTCTTCCAATGCTTTAGGTTCTCTTCTGGTATATCTGGTATGTATCAGGCTTAATTGATAATCAAGTTGAAAATGTTGGGTCTTGAGTGTGTAGCTGGTATATAGCAGTTTTATTCTTGTTCATTTTTTTCTTTTGTATATTGCATCCTTTTCTAGAAAGACATGTATTAGTGGTGTATAATTCATCTATCTACTTTTGTTTTGATTTTTATTTGTGCCCCCCAAAAAATATGAGAATAAAAAACATGATATGTATATAGGTTGAATGATTTGTATACTCACGCTTTTGTGACAATTTTGTGGATTTTTGAAATCTTTAGATTGCCTATTAAACAGACATTTCAAGTCTAGGAAAAAGACCCAAATTATTGCAATTTCAAGGTTGCTTCTATTTAACTCTTTACCAAATGACAAAAAAAAATTGACCGGTCCAAATTGAAAGATGACAAAATAAAGGTGACTGAAAAGTTGAAATTTGCTTTGAGAAGGGTAGAAAACATTGTGGGAAAAGGGTCGTTAAAAGTCGGGATTGTGTGGTTAAGAGTTAAAATGTCTCAGCAAAGTGAACAGATAACTATGTAGATAAAAGATCAGACTGCATGTTTTATTTAGTCAGATCATAGTCTACATTGACCACCAAGATATTTGCAAATGGTCTTTTACTGGTATTAATGTTGCCCCTTTTTTTTTGACATACTAGAGCACCCTTAAACTGGAGTTGAAAAACACTTATGATCACAGCTCACCACTTGATAGTGGACAGACTAGAGCTTAAAGATCAGTTGTGTGTCTTGTACAGATATTTGAAAAGGCAAAAGCTGTTTAACGTGCAATATGCAACAAAATACATAAATGGATCAAAGATGAGCTTGCATACCCATGTTCCATGTTACCTCTGATTTGTGCTTGACACAGTCTAGTATTATTTGAGAATCTGTTACATCCTTGAATTTGCCATTAGAGTATTAGGTTGGTGTGCACTGTCTGTAAATCTTAATTCATTACCAAATTTCAAGATTTTGGGTTTGTACAAAAGCACTTTGCAGACGACAAAAGAGACTGAAAGATTGAATTTTGGTTTGGGAAGGGTAGAAAACGTTGTGTGAAAAGGAGAAAATGCTGGTTACTAGCATTTTCTCCTTTTCCAACACAATGTTTTCTAGAGGCTATTTTCTCTGGGAAATCAGAATTGTGTGGTAATGGGTTAATGTATATGTATGCTACCTGCTGTTTCATGTGAGATTTTTGCTAGTAAACAGCCTTAAAGTCTACTATATTGTGATGACTTCAATAGACAATCCAGATTTTCAAGAACCCAGAAGTATAATGTGAAAAATGCTGATTAAAAGTTTACAACTTTTTCTGAAGGCAAAGTCCATCATTTTAACTACTTTTGTTTTGAAATGTTTTTTATTTGGACTAGTCTAAAATTTTGTAGTTGGGTAGAGGGTCAGTGGGATGCTAGATCATTCAGTAAGCAAAAACATGGTTTCCTAGACCATAATTATATTCATCAATGCACTGTAATAATTTTTTTTGTTTTCTACCATTTCAAAGGAAATCTCATCCTTTTTAGCCCACAATTAATGCCATCTTCTGCAAATGCTTTCAATTTAGTCCAAAACTAAGTTGTCCTTTGAAAAAGGAATAGCATCAAAATGGTTGTGTTTTGAATGCTCTGACCTAAAGTGCAAGTGAACTGTTCATGAAAATTCTGTTTTATGTTCAAACTAAATTGTGCATAGTTTAAGAATTATGAGGCTGTCTGTTCAAGGGCTTGTTGAAACAATTTTTTCAAACCACTTGATGAGTTGCATACAACCAGTACAACCATACTGCATTTGTCCATTTCAATTATAATCATTTAGATTAACCCCTAGGCTGCTTAACACTGATGTTTTATATAGACAGTGTAGAGCAAGATCAGACTGCACAGAACATGTATTGTGATCTTTGATCCTTACTGTCCGATAGGGGCTTGTCTCCTCCCTTCCCCCCTCCCCCGTTAACTCTGTACCAAACGATAAAATTTAAGTTATGTCCAAACTGAAAGTATTTGTGGAAAGACCAGAGTAGAAAGCATTGTGAGGAAAGGAAGAAATGCTAGTTACCAGCACTTTCTCCTTTTCTCACTATGTTTTCAGAAGGCTTCTTCCTCAGGGTCGTAAAAACCAAGGATTGTTTGGGAAAGGGTTTAGAAAAAACAAGTTTGAAATACAAAAACTTGAGTCTCTATTTTTCATGTAAAAGTTTAGTTTCTCTTAGCAGGATAAGGATTAACACTCGGGAAGTGGTCTGTATCAAACTTGCCTGTATAGCAGTGGGTTAACCCTAGAAGCACCTTTACCAACTATATGGTCATGTAGTTGCTTTTGTTGCCAGTGCAAGTAAAGATCAGAAGACAAAAAGACATGCAGTCTGACCTCTGATCTACACAGTGTCCACTCTGCTAAAACATTCCAGACAAAAGTTGTCTTGACTAATTATTTAGACCTTAACCCATTACCAAATAATCCCTGCTATTGACGACCCTGAGAAAGAAGCCTTTAGAAAACATTGTGGGAAAAGGAGAAATGCTGGTAACCAGCATTTTCTCCTTTTCCCACGATGTTTTCTACTCTTCCCAGAACAAATTTCAATTTTTCAGTCACTTTTATTTTGTTGTCTGCAGATTCCTTCGATTTGGACCAGTCTAAAATATTGTCGTTTAGTAATGGGTTAAGCCATTACCACACAATCCCTACTTTTGACGACTCTGAGAAAGAAGCCTGTAGAAAACATTAGAAAACATTGTGGGAAAAGGAGAAAATGCTGGTAACCAGCATTTTCTACTTTTTCCACAATGTTTTCTACCTTTCACAAAACGAATTTCAAATTTTCAGTTACCTTTGTTTTTGTTGTCTGCAAATGCTTTCAATTTGGACAAGCCTAAGATATTGTCATTTTGGTAATGAGTTAACGTATGAGCAATGTACAGGTCATGTGACATACGGAGGGTATAAATTGTCAGATGCATCCAAAGTCTTTCATTTGCAAGTCTCTGTCGGTTCTTTTCAGTGGAGATTTTTGAACATGCTCCAAAAAACTCCCCCATGGACGGGACGGACATGGCCGGACAATTAGCGGATTCATGGAATGAGAGACAGATATAAAATGGATACAAATGGATACCAACAGATACCATGATTTTATCTGTTACTCGTCTGCTAGTGTGACCAAGGCTTTAGAATTGTTTGTGATAAGATAGAAAACATTGTGGTGAAGGGAAAAAATGGTGCTCACCAGAATTTTCTGATTTTCCCACAATGCTTACAAAAGCTATCTGTCAAGGTCATCAAAGCTTGGGATTGTGTGTTGATGGATTAAGAGTAGATATAATTTTGCCTGTAAATCAAGGGGTACGCACATATTCTAAGAGGTAATGAAAGGGTTATAACCAATCAAGCTGGTACCCTGTATCTGTTTGCTGCCTTCACAGGTATTTTGTGTTGATAAAATACATGCTCCTTTGAAGTACCTACTCTGATTGGTTCCCCACTGAATCTCCCGTTATAAACTGTCACTAAATGTCCATTTCTATTAATGAAATAATTCAATAACAGATGAGGAGAGTGTCTGTTTTTTAACTTAACCTGCTCCTTACAAGTTTATGGCTTTTTCAGCAAACATGCACTTTCTTTATCATTTAGTCCAATCCACACTTGTATATCTCAGATTTCTGCCTTTTTACCGATATCTCTTTCATTGTTTAACCTCAGCAGCTATTTTGGATACTGTAGATTCAGATCAGACTTTACTGAACATACCATGTGATCATTGATCTGCACTTTCCACTGTATAAGTTTAAATTGTGATACAAATCTCTATGTCTTTAGTTTAAACATATTTATTTTACTTCGATTGATTGAGAAACAAGTTCTAACAACTTATACTAATCTCTCTCGATTCCGCTTCCTGAGAACTATACCAGTACTCGCACCGAACGTGTGGACCAATGAAAAATCCCAAAGTTGACACAGGCTCCCAGGTATCGAACTCAATACCTTATGGTTGCGTGGCCAATGTGTCTAAATCTCTGTGTCTAAAAACTTTACCACACTACAGAAATTTAGACAGGTGGAAATTTACAGCACTTGGAGACGACAAAATAAACATATTTCAAAAACTTAAATTTGTTCAGAGCAAGGTAGAAAACATTGTGGGAAAAGAAGAAAATGCTGGTTACCAGCATTTTCTCCTTTTCCCACAATGTTTTCAAAAGGCTTCTGTCTCAGGGTCGATGAGATTAGGGATTGTTTGGTAAAGGGTTAATTAGAAACTGAAATTTGGTAACTTGTAACTGTGTCTAAGTTTGATTTATATTTCTCTTCATGACAACTCTTTATTCCTTGCTGCAGAATACTCTTGAAAGCATTAACGACCCCCAAGAAAGAAAGCCTTTGAAAACATTGTAGGAAAAGGAGAAAATGCTGGTAAAAACCAGCATTTTCTCCTTTTCCCACAATGTTTTCTATCCTGATGGGATCAGATTTCAATTTTTGAGTTGCGTTTACTATGTTGTCTGCAAGTTCTTCCAATTTGGACCAGTCTAAAATTTTGTCTTTAGGTAAAGAGTTATCCCATTGCCCATTCCAAAGATAAAAACAGGTTGTTTTTAGCTTTGCTCTTTTTCAAAGAAAATTTCAAGATACTATCATAACCCTGGTGTTGTTGTCTTCAGCTGCAATGTTTTTCTAGATCATTGCTGTTGTTGTTTGAAAACTTTAATATTTTCAAAAACTTTGACATAATTATCATTAATTTTTGGTCATTGCTGAAGGTATTTACCTCAAAATTTGACAAGTTGGTCACTATTAACTCATTACCAAACGACAAGATTTTAGGTTTGTCCAAATTGAAAGCATTTGCAGACGACGAAATAAAAGTAACTGAAAATTTGAATTTTTTTTTGCGAAGGGTAGAAAACATTGTGGGAAAAGGAGAAAATGCTGGTTACCAGCATTTTCTCCTTTTCCCACTATGTTTTCAAAAGGCTTCTTTCATAGGGGCGTCAAAAGTAGGGATTGTGCTGTAATGGGTTAAAAGGGGGCCCAAATAAGTAATAAAAAGAAGGCGGGTAACCGTTAAAGTTTTTTTGAAAAAGTTACGCCCTTTTTCACTGAAAACTAAGCTTTACTTCTATTTACCCAAACAACAAAAGTTTAAGACTGGTCCAAATTGAAAGCACTTGCAGACAACAAAATAAACATAACTGAAAAATTGAAATTTGTTTCTAGCAGGGTAGAAAACATTGTGGGAAAAGGAGGAAATTCTGGTTATCAGTATTTTCTCCTTTTCCCACAATGTTTTCAAAAGGCTTCTATCTCGGGTCATAAAAACACAGGGATTGTTTGGTAAAGAGTTGAACATGGTGGGATAGAGGAAATGTTTGTAACCAGTGTTTTCTCTTTTTCGGTGTATGTTTTTTACCCTATCAAACAAAAATTGAATCATTTGAGCCAGATTGAAATTGTCTTTTGCAAATGCTTTCATTTTTGGCAGGAGTAAAATTTTTCATCTCTGTCTGTGTCATCATTTTTGCTGTGAAAAAACTGATGTTTTCGAAGAACTTGGGCAATTTATAACAGAACAAAGGCAGGTAACTATCGAAGTGTTTTTGACAAAGTTACGCCCCTTTTCAATGAAAATCAAGCAAGTGCAGCAGTGCATTGGCACTCGCCTGTCTTGCTCTTGTTTTACATCTATTTATATACAAAACCTTCATTGTTTTGGGTATCTGTATTTTAGGTGGTATTTCAAAGTTATCAGCGACAACTTCATATTAGTCAGGGCGTAGAGAAATGGAAGAATTCTTCCATCCAGTAGCAAATACTTCAGAGTTATCTTTCCTTTACTTCAAATATCTTGAAACAGTCAAGAACGTAGATAATAATTTAGGAAATAATTGCCACAGATTTGGACTAGAATACACTTGATTGTTCTATATATTATTTCATAAGAGTGGTTTACAAGGTGGGGAAACTTGACACTGACATTCTGAAGGGTATGAATGTTTCCTATCCATGGCACTCAAACAACGCTTTACCACACCCTCCCGACTTTTCATAACCCTGATGAAGAAGGCTTTTGAAAAGATTGTGGTTAAAGGAGAAAATGCTGGATACCCGCATAAAATGCTGGTAACCAGTATTTTCTCCTTTTTCCACAATGATTTCTGTTCTGTCAGGAACCATCTTCAAATCCAGTAAAGCATGAAATTTTTGCATTCGTGTTCAGAATTGACCCACCATGACACAAGACCATTATACTGCAAAGATGATATGCCTTAGGGGAAAGATTGATTATTTTTTGAGGGAAATTGAAAACTTTTTTAAGTGGGGGCTGGGGGCGAGGGTTGGAAAACCACAGCAAACAGTTTAACCAACAGCAGTTACTGCTTTTTTTTACCCTCAAGGTTTTCCTTAGTTTCTTTATTGCAGGGGCAGAGTATAGGATTTTTTTCTTATGAAAGCAGGTTAACAAGCTTCTGTTATTCAAATAATTTATTGTGACAGTTTAGCCTTATCAGGTTTTTTATTTATATAATAAAGTTGGGGGAGGATAAATACATCACTATGCAAGAAAGGCCCTCAAAGGCTTCTTAACCCTTTCCCAAACAATCCCTGGTTTTACAGGTCAGGAGTAGAAGCCTTTTGAAAACATTGTGGGAAAAGGAGAAAATGCTGGTAACCAGCATTTTCTCCTTTTCCCACAATGTTTTCTACCCTATCATATAGAAAAATAATCTTTTTAGCAACTGTTGTCATCTGCAGAATGCTTTCAGTTTGGTGTGGTCCAAACTTTGCTGTTTTGGAAAGGATTAAATCTTTACCAAACAACAAGTTATTTTGAATTTCCTGAAAGCATGGATAGATGCATATAAAGCCAAATGGATTTATCTTGACCCCCATGCAAGAAGTGACAGTTGACTGATGTTTGGCCAGGATGTTTTGGCCAGCTGAAAAAGCAAAGTACGACATTTTGGCCAAATGTATTAGTAACACAGAAAAATGCATTAAATGAACTTGTTGCTTCTGAATCTACAGACTTAATTAAAAAAAGAGCAGAAAAGTTCATTGATGCATTTTTCTGTTTTAAAACAATATTAGGCCAGAACACACTGACTTGCATTCTGCCATAGTCAAAACATTCTGTGGCCAAAACGTGAAACATCCTGGCCAAAAAATCTGTTGCCAAAATGCCCTACATCTGCAAGGGGCTAGAAGCAGGGTGGGGTGGTGGGAACTGGGAGGGATGGATCTGGGAGAGATTGATAGGAGGGATAGAATATTTTTGATAATATTATTATTTAAATAGATAATCACAGATTTTGATCGTAATCAGTCTCCCAAAACTCTGACATAATTATTTGTAATAAACATGTCTGAGTAAGTCTTCCCATCTGTAGTGAGGACTATAGCCTTTTTAAGTGGTAGAAAACAGGTCTTTGAAGCAAGTAAAAAGCTTCAAACATTTCTGCTTAATGTCACTTGCTTTTTTTTACCACTCCTGTTAGCTCACAAGGTAACATAAAGGGTATTCCGCATTTTAAACTCATTACCAAACAACAAATATTTTAGGCCTGTCAAAATCGAATGCATTTGCAGATGACAAAATAAAAGTGACTGAAAATTGTAAAGTTGTCTTGTGAGTGGTAGAAAACATTGTTGGAAAAGGAGAAAATGCTGGTTACCAGCATTTTCTCCTTTTCCCACAATGTTTAAATCTAAGGGCTTCTTTCTCAGGGTCCTCTAAAGTAGCAATTGGGTGGTAATGGGTTAAAGGCTGTATTCCCAGCTCAGAAAAGCTGCTTTCCAGAATTCTCCCAGTTGGCAAAATTTTAAACTTGTCTAAATTGAAAGGTTTTGCAAAAAACTCAGTAAATGTGACTCAAAAATTGAAATTTGTTTTCAAAAGGAAAGAAAACATTGTGGAATTGAATGAGTGAATTGTGTTTTATTTCAGTGGTATTGCAGCAACAGTTCAAATGTTCATGTATGTCCTTAGTTTCACCAGTGCTGGGCTGGGACCTCGAGGTGTCTTGCCCAAGGGCACTCAAAAGAAAAAATCCAGTCCTTCTAGTGAGGTCAAATTGGAGGCATCCAGTTTACTAGTTCTACACTTTACTATAGCCAGGATGCCCTTCATTATTGTAGGAAAAAAAGACAATGCTGGAAATCAGCATTTTCTCCATTTCCCACCATGTTTTCAACAGATGTCTTTCTCAAGGTCTTTAACACTCTACCACAAAATCCCGACTTTTAACGACCCAGAGAAAGACGCCTTTTGAAAACATTGTAGGAAAAGGAGAAAATGCTGGTAACCAGCATTTTCTCCTTTTCCCACAATATTTTCTACCTTGGTCTATACAAATTTCAGTTTTTGAGTGATGTGTATTCTGTCTTCTGCAAGTGCTTTCAATTTGGACTGGTCTAAAATATTCTTGTGTGGTAAACAGTTAAAGCTATAGATTGTATGGCAAAGAATCACAGTCATTGCAACAGGTTACATTTCCCTTTCACTGCAGCACATTGTGTTTAATTCCATGATGGGAGGCAGCCAGACTGGTTAGAAAAAAGTGTTGCTAAAACTACTGGTAGAAGAAATTTCAAGGAAAATGTGGATAGGAGCACTTGACTCAGCGATATGACTGAAAAATTGTTAAAAAGGACATGAAGTGACATTCAATACTTTCAGCATCCTCGACTATTTACCAGATGACCGGAATTTTTATAGGATTCGAGGACAACCTGGTTTTTGTTTTGGAAAAGCTAGGTAGAAAACATTGAAGGAAAAGAAGAAAATGCACAGTCCAAACGTTTCCACTTTTTCCGCAATGTTTTCAAAATCCTTTTTCTTCAAAATAATGAAAACATTGTATTATCCATGAAGGCTCTACCCTTCTCCACACAATCCTTAGCTTTTAACCACCTTTTGCAGGAAACTTTATGGGAAAAGGAGATAATGCTGGTAGCAAGCGGTTTTTCCATTGCCCAAGATGTTTTCTACCATTTGAACCCTATATCACACAATAACGACTTTTAACATCCCTGAAAGAGAAGGCTTTTGAAAACATTGTGGGAAAAGGAGAAAATGCTGGTTACCAGCATTTTCTCCTTTTCCCACAATGTTTTCTTAGCATATCAAAGAAAAATCATTTCATATAAGCCACATTGAAACTGTCATCAGCAAATGCTTTCAATTCGGACAGGTCTAAAATCTTGTCATGGGGTAAAGGGTTAAGTACAAGTAATATTATCAACTAAACATTGAATGTTTGGCTGTTAAATTATTTCAAAATGGGCTTGTCTAATATTTTACTATGTGGCAAAGGAGTAACTTGAAATTTTGGAAGGGTCCGCAATTGGCATAATGAACAAGGAAACGGCAACCTGATTGGAAAAAGAAATCGTCAGTTTACTTAAAAAACCTGGTAACTACAGCTTGAAACAAGCTGTAGTTACAAGGTTTTTGAAGTAAACTGACAAAATGAGAATATGTAGGAGCCAGCAAATCTCCATTTCAAAGGTATGAGAATATGTCGAAGTATGTATTCACACCCCTTGTACAAGTTTCATGCTCCCAGGTTATCTCTGCTTTATGTTGGGGTTACGCATGTTCAGTGACCTTTAGTGAGATAATGTGCTTCAAAATGAAATGAAGTCTTTTTCAACACCCATGGGATGATAAGTGAGTTTTGAATAATTGAATATCTGAGGACTGCGTAACTCTTTAAGTGTACCAGACAACAAAATTTCAGCCTTGTCCATTTGCAGTCGACAATTTCAATATACCTAAAATGTTGTATTTTTTTTTGGTAGGGTAGAGAACATTGCAGGAAAAGGAGAAAATGCTGCTTACAGCATATTCTCCTATTCCAACAATGTTTTCAAAAGGCTTCTTTCCCAGGGTTTTTAAAAGTTGACTTTGTGCGGTAAAGGGTTAAAAGCAGAAAATATTTTTACAGATTTCCACATAAATGATGGCTATCACCTACCACTAATTTTTCTTTTTGCCTAGAAAATGATAATAAGAGTAAAGATGTACGTGGAATTTGAATTTAATCTAGACTTTTAGTGGCTCTGAGAGAAAAGCTTGTAGAAAACATTGTAGGAATAGGAGAAAATGCTGATAACTAGCATTTTCTTTTTTTCCTACAATATTTTCTACCCAATCAAAGTGAGAAATCATCACATTACTAAAATGCAGTTTGTTGTCTGCAGATGCTTTGAATTTGGTCCAGTCCAAAATTTTGTGGTTTGGTAGAGTTAAAACTCTGTACCACATGAGTTAAATACAGGCCTGACCAAATTGAAAACATAGGTGGATGAATATTTAAATGTGATCAATTGGTAGAAAACATAGTGGAAAAAGGAGAAAATGCTGGTTACCAACATTTTCTCGTACTTGGCAATTCAAAGTTGACATTGTATTTGTCACCTTACAGTTAAGATATTCTCATATGTTTAAGTTCATGGCAATATCTTACCTTTACAACTCATTTTCATTTGTTACAAACTGTATGTGCTCGTGACTTGTTATGACAATAGTCATTGCTGAATGTCTGTATTCAGTGGTGTGTTCCTTTTGGCACAATGTTTTCAAAAGGTGTCTTTCTCAGAATTATTAAAAGTCAGGATTGTGTGGTAAAGGTAAGTTCCTGAGACTTTCTGTTGTGTATTACAAAGGATGTAGAAAAATACTGTAGTTTTCTTTGTAAATAAAGCCTCAGGAGCCCTGAATACTGGTGAAAAGGTATTCTAAAACAGAGAACAGCAGTGCCTTGGGACAGGTAGAGAACCCTTGTTCTTATGAGCCTGCATCACTATAAAAAACTTCACAGACTTTACTCTGTATCTCTTTACCAAACAACAAAAATACAGACTGGTGCAAATCGAAAGTATTTGCAGATGAAAATTAAATGTGACTGAAAATTCAAAATTTGTGTTAGGAAGGTCCTGAGCTTTTAACCACCTTTTGCAGTAAACTTTGTGAAAAAAGGAGAATTACCAGCATTTTCTCCTTTTCCAACTCTCCTTAAGACCCATTTGTAATTTATTCTGCATTTATAATTTTGAATGAGTCTAAAACTGGTTTGTGGTACATTGTTGCAATATTTACAGTGTAGATCAATGATCAGGTTGCATGTTCCTTCTAAGGCAGAAAAGTAAATGAAAGATTACAGTGAATCAGTTGGTAGAAAAAGCCCACTTCTACATGTAGGTAAATACAGAGCTCCAGATAGAGGGAGTGATTTTGATTTCAAAATTGGAAATATTAATTTTTCTTCACTAAACCCTGCATTGTGGGTACCCATTAGAATCATCTCATCGAGACGATTCTAATGGTTACCCACAACATACGGTTTGGAAGAGAAGTAGCAGATTTAGTCTACCATCTCTCCCTGTTATCATTCTGGGGCTCTGGCTAATAGTTTTCAAGACTAAGGTCTAGCATTTCTCTCAGAATATCAGACAGTGTAGATGTATTATCACAATGCAATACATATTTGTTTTGTAATGCATTGTGAAATTCTGTGAATTTACTTTAGAACTTCTTGTCAGTCAAAATATTAGTTTTGCACTAATGACAAGAAAAAGTTGATGCAAAGCATCAAAGTCGCCGCAAAAAAAATTGTTTAATGCTTCAAGAAAGCCAGGGCAAGTAAGTAGATGTAAGTTTTCATCAGCAGATTTTTTAACAAATTATGAAATTGATGTGAATGCGAACCTATATCAAAACTTGTCTTCTGTTACAGTATCTAATACCCTAGCACAGTGCTCTCTTAGCTCTTTTCCAAACGACAAATATCAGACTCTTCCAAATTCAAAGAGTTGGCAGATGACAATTCAAAAAGCTGCAAAAGTGGTGGAAAATTCGCTAGTAGTGGAGAAAAGGTATTTAATAAAGAAGAAATTGCTTATAACGAGCAATTTCTCCTTATCCAACATGTTTTTCCAAAAGAATTTGACAGCACACGTGTGATAACCCGTGTTTGTTTGGGAAAGTGTTGAAAACAGGGCTAAGTTACTAAAATGTTGCTGTCCTAGGAAAGTATGATTCAAGAGAACGTAAGTTTGCAAGGCATACTTTCAATTTAAACAAGTCTAAAACTATACTGTTTGGTGAACAGTGTTAATAAAGAATAATGGTTTTGCATTGCGATTAATGAACAACACAGCGAAAAACTGGTCTCTCTCCAGATTTTTTTTCCACGAAGTAAATTTATGCAGAGCTCGTTGAGAAATAAACAAAGCAGTTCTAAACTATCTTTGTTTTAAAAACTAAACTTAGAAAGAAGTAACCAATAATTGTTAGATACAATTATAACCATCATACCTGTTCTTTGGCGGAATTTAGCACAATTTCAGCAATGTACAATTTTAGCAGTGGTCATTCAACAAAAAACACACAAATAGTAGATAAAACTATCTACAAAATAATCAAAATGATAATTAAACCTGTGTACGAAGTTTGTACGAAATGACCAACTGGGTAGGAAATGACCAAACTAGAAAGTATAAGTAGGTATGAAGTGACCAAAATCGTACAAAATGACCTAGGTACGAAATTAACAAGGTACGAAATGACTGGAAACCTGTACAGCCTTGACCAATGGAAACAAGGCATTTATCTGGACGAGTCCATTTCTCACGAAAAGCGAAAATAAAAGTAATAATTGGGTGGATTTTTTGATGTTGTAAGTATTAACAGAACAAAAATAGTATCGTACTGCAATTTCGTAGTTTAAGAATGAATTAAAAAGCCAGTTTAAGGCGAAGTAGAAAGATTTCTTGTTAACCTAACACCCCTATAAAAATGAAATTCCCACTATCCATGTCCTAACTCGAAAAACTACTAAAAATATAATCGCGCGCTTCTGCGCGGTGACTAATGAGATGAGAATACTTCTCTATAGAAAAAGGACAGTCCAATGAATATACAATGTATTGGCCGCTTTGAGACAGTACATGGACCATTACAGCGTCTTAAGGTTGTTTTTTCATGATAAAAGACAGCCAAGATTCAAGATCAGATTGCAGAGAATGTGCAGTGATCTTTGCCTGCACTGCCTGTGTAATGCAGAGAAATGACCCCCATTACAAAATGACCCATGGTCATTTCTCGACGTAGAGGAATGACCCATGGGTCATTTTCTCTACGTCGAAAAATGACCCATAGGTTATTTCTCGACGTAGAATAATGACCCGGGTCATTTTTCTATGTCGAGAAATGACCTGTGGGTCATTCCTCTACGTCGAGATATGACCCGTGGGTCATTTAGTAATGGGGGTCATTTCTCTGCATTACACCTGCAAAACTATGCTAAGTTGAGCCTATCATGCTAAGGGTTAATTGCATACAGTTTTATCTACATACAGATTCTCCAGGGGTTTAATTAGTAAACATTTTGTGTATTAATTCATTTTTCTTCTCTTTGTTATTTTTGTGCTGCAATCTTTGAAAGCTAGCCTTTGTAAAAGTGCATTTTTACATCATGTTAAACTTTTACTAGACAGCAAAATTTTAGCCTTATCCAAATTGAAAGCATTTGCAAAATGACAGTTTCTATTACAATGGCTTAAATGGTGCAGTCTTTCACTGATAGGGTAGAAAACATTGTGGGAAAAGGAGAAAATGCTGGTTACCAGCATTTTCTCTTTTTCCTACAATGTTTTCAAAAAACTTCTCTCCCAGGATCACCAATAGTTGACATTGTATGGTAAAGGGTTAATCCTTTGTTTCACAGATATATTCTACTTTGATTCCAATAAAGCCAAGTTTTAACTCTTTACCAGTTGATAGAATCTCTTGCTTATTCATACTAGCCCTTAGAGCGCCAAATTTAGACATGAGACATTTTGGGCGTATTTCTTTCACCTGTTCTGGCACAATGTTCGGTGTTCTGGAATGCTGTTGCTGTTCTGGAACGTGCAAAAGGAATATTTCAGAACACAATTCACTGTTCCGGAAGTATGTTCTGAATGAAGCACGTTCTGAACATTATTCTAAACGATATCGAAATGAAAGTACATTGGCATGATGCCTGTTGCAAGAGTTGTGCTAGTTTGGGGCATGATTAGCTGCAGAGAGAGACTAGAGACAAGTCTACTATTCCCCTATTTATGGTATTCATATTGTAAAAAAGGACAATTGCAGATTTTGCCATGAAGAATTGTCCGTCTTTCAGCCATCTTTTATCACCAAGCAACTGTTCAGCAGGTGCGCTAAACCTCGATTGCATTAGAACAGTCAGAACATGTTCTGAGGAACACGGCACAGTGTTCCGAAATACTCTATGGACCTAGAACATCTTCAGAGTGTTCGGATAGCGAAAGGAATACGCCCTACCAGTCAAGAAAGTAGGCCCAAATGGCTGAAATGATTGAGGTTGCATTTGTTCGTAAAGACTTATCAAAGCATGATAGTGTATGTCAAAGATCAGACTGCATGCTCTGTACAGTCTGATCTTAATACTTCACCATACAAAAAAATTTGTTGTCCAAATCCAAAGCAATTGTAAAGGTAAAACAGATAAGTAAAACAAATCTAACTGGAAATGTTTTACTGTCCTTTGTCAGAAAATGATGGCCTTTGATGAATTTTATGGAAACTCTGAATATATTGCTGTTTTCAGAAGTGTTTATGATACAAGCTGATTGCTGGTATTTCTTTTTTTGATTGTTCTCCTATCCTGTTTAAACTTTTACCTCACAATCCCAACTTTTAACAACTCTAAGAAAAAGGCCTTTTGAAAACACTCTGGGAAAGAAGAAAATGCTGGTAACCAGCATTTTCTCCTTTTCCCACAATGTTTTCTACCCCTCCATACACAATTCAATATTTGAATCACATTTACTTTGTTGTCTGCAAATGCTTTCAAATAGGACTGGTCTAAAGCTGGTTGTGACTTTTAAAATTTGGATATCTGCAGGACTGTTCTAGATTTTAACACATTTCACGGACAAGTGCCTTTGGACCATCCTCGGATACCCCGTGGTCTCCCTATTTGCTACGCTACATCGACCCCTGGGACAATTAATTGAATTTCCCTCGCTTTACCGCAGGCCGAATGCTGGCTTTTCATTGGTTCCATCATCATTTTGTGATGGGCGAGTGGACTGTACGCTATGACGTTTCGTATCGATTTTCGGCGGCTGATTCAAAGTTTTATTAGTCAATTGTCCCAGGGGTCGATGTAGCGTAGCAAATAGGGAGACCCCGGGGTATCAGAGGATGCCTTTGGACATATATGGGACGCTTTGCGAAGCTCTTGTTTACAAAAAAGTTGTCAGGCCAAAGAGTCCATGCACATTTTTTTCAGAAGGTAGGCCTACTTGTATGTGTTGTTGAAATGTGTCTGTTTATCAAGATGTAACAAATATTCCTGTGATGGGGTCATGAATGAAAAGTTTGATAATGTTCTTATAAATGATGCGAAAGACAGGACATGATTTGGTAGTATGCTAATAATTATATGTACATGATACAGGAAGTAAGAAGTGAAAAAAGAATGATCACAGTGACTTGATGAAAAGTGTTCTGAAATTTTTTGAAAGTCATGAAAGAAATTAAAAATGTATGCAATCTGTAATACATGCTGTGAAAATTACGGATGCTTAGATAAGAAATAAAGGAAAAAGATGAAATCATGCAAAGAGCCAGAGTCAGAATATTTAACCCTTTACCACACAATCCCTTTTTTTTTTTTTAAACAAAACTGAGATATAACCCGTTGGAAAACATTGTGGGAAAAGGAGAAAATGCTGGTAACCAGCATTTTCTCTTTTTCCCACAATGTTTTCTACCCTGCTAGAAACAAATTTCAATTTTTGAGTTACGTTTATTTTGTCGTCTGCTAGTGCTTTCAATTTGGACCTGTCAAAAATTTTGTTGTTTGGTAAAGAGTGAAATGCTTGAAGCAACTTCAGATTTAATTATCTCACAGAAGCATTCCATGATCCATTTATCACAGCGAAGTGCAAAAATCACTCAATGCCAGGTAGAAAATTTGATAGCTTATTAGATTTATTTGCAGAAAAAACAGGATAAAGGAAACTCTGCAAATCCTTATGTCATGGAGACTTGTTTTAGCCTCATTGCCTTTTGATACAGATGTGCAGTAAATAACGTTTAAAATATCTTTGTAAAATGGGCATAATAGATATATACAAGTACGTAAAAATTTGATACAAATTGTATTGTATTTACAGTGGTGGATCAATATACATGTAGCTAGGAAAATGGCAGCTATGACACTTTGGATGTTCTGTATTTGTTTCATTGGAGACAAAAAGGTCAACTTTAGGACATCATGAGCTTAATTATTTGCCAAATGATTAAACTTAAGCTGGTTTAACTCTTTACCACACACTTCCCACTTTTAAAGACCCTGAGAAAGACGCCTTTTAAAAACATTGTGGGAAAAGGAGAAAATGCTGGTAACCAGCATTTTCTCCTTTTCCCACAATGTTTTCTACCCTTTCCAAATCAAATTTCAATCTTTGATTCACATTTATTTTGTTGTCTGCAAATGCTTTCAGTTTGGTCCAATGGTAGTCCAGAATTTTGTCATTTGGTAATGAGTTAAATGGAAGGCATTTGGAAACAAATGAAATGTTGCTCAAATGCTGGAATTGTCTTTGGAAAGGTAGAATACACTGGGAAAAGGAGGGGATTCTGGTTACCAACATTTCATCATTTCTTATCAATGTTATTGATAGCCTGTCATCTAAAAGCTGGATTGTTCGGTTAAAGTTGAAACATCTTTGTTGTTAGGAAGATGAGCCTGAGTTTGATCTATGGGTATATTTGAGAATATTGTGGGAAAAGGAATAAAAAGCATCACTGTTAAAATTTCTCCTGTGGTCATGGCAAGATGAAAAAGTCATATTCATAATGTATAAGCCTTGGACCTGTACCAAACAATCCATCTTTGTGAGCAAAGGTTACGATCACTAGGTGGATCTTACCTTGTGGATCGAGCCCGATTTCGAGATTCCCACGATGTGCCCCCTATTCGATGCTGCTTATTATCTCTCTTTACATCATATTTCTAATAGCCAATGAAATGTAGTTTTACAAACCGCTTAGGAATACAATTGTTCAACATGAAGCAATAACCACAAATATACTTCGACATTCCATGGTCAGGTGCTGGGATATAGCCTAAAACCTCTGATAATTGATTGGTCACACCGAAATTTTCTATAAATATTGTTTGTATTGATTTTGTAATAAATCATTTTAGATCCTGCACATATCCCCAGGGGTATTCATGTTTACCTTCTACATTTATAGGAAAGGTCATGACCTTGTTCTATTTTTATCAAAGATGAAATGCTACGAGCGATTTGATTTAGTGCAGTGAGAGCGAGCTGCAACCAATGAAGATGCATATCTTGGGAATGTCGAAATCAAGTTCGATCCGCCAAGGGTACAGTAGCGTAGTGGATCGTCACCCTTGGCTTGCAAAGATGGAAACAATCTAGTGTTTTCAAGACGGGAAGACAGGAGAAGGACAAAATGTTGATTATCCACACTTTCTTCTTTTCCGACAATGTTTTCAAAAGCTTTTTCCACAGGATCATTAAAAAACCAGACTGTTTGGGAAAGGATTAAAATTGTGGTCATGAAAACATGATCATTCTGATAAAGGCATAAAATGGCAATTTGGGCCATGGGATTTTTTCATTAGACTGAAAATATAAATATCATTTATTAGCGTTATCTGGGTTGGCATATCTTGCCAGGTTTTATGGAATGGTGAATTAAGAACATGAACTGAAACTGTAAACAGATTAAAGAAACTGCAATGTTTTATTACGCTATAATCTGGCCAGAGTTTCACTGCCAACTGGGTGTGTATACAATATTTTTTCTTTGACTCGGTCCCAAATGACAATAACTTAGATGGATCGAATGTGAAGAAACATGTGCCAGACAAAATATATTTCAAATGAATGATGGGATTTGTATCAGATAACATAGGAAACATAGTTGGAAATGGAGAAAATGCTGGTTACCAGCATTTTCTCCTTTTCCCACAATGTTTTCAAAAGGCCTACTTCTCAAGGTTGTTGAAACTAGGGATTGTTTGGTAAAGGGTTAATTCTTTTAGGCCTGTGTGATTATGATTCATATTCTCCTGTAGAGCACCAAAGAACAAACTGGCCAATTTTACTTCAGCTGTTTTCAGGGGAAATGACCACTGGTATTGTAATACAGAGCTCCAGATAGAGGGAGTCATTTTGATTTCAAAATTGAAAATATTAAAAATTTCCACTAGATCCTATAATGTGGGTACTCATTAGAACCGTCTCGTTGAGATGATTCTAATGAGTACCCACAACATAGGGTTTCGAACAGAAATAATGACTTTAGAATACCATCAATTCCTTTTATCTGGAGCTTGATGGTAGGCTGTATCTGTGTCACCATGCAAGAGCTTTTACAGTTTATAATATGTGACTCGTCACGCAAAAAGGAACCATCTGGGAACTGCAAAAATTGTTTGCACAGGCTGACCAGGGTTGGCACTTATAATCTTCTGTATGAAAAGTGGTCATTCCACCTTACTGTACAATCATCTTTGAATTATCAACTTAAATTGACCAGCATTTTCTTTGACCTGTTTTCATCTAATTGATGTGCTGAATTTACAATTGTCCTTTTTTGTGTGACAGGTCACAATCACATCTTTGCCATTACTGAAAACATTTATTTCAAACTAGAACTAGTTGTTATCTACCAAACGGGAAACCCTTACCAGTACTTAGGTTAGCATAAAAGTGCCTAACCAGGTAGCTTGGTGGTTAGTGTAACTGTATCGTGACCTGGTGGTTACGGGTTCGATACCCAATTGAAGCAAATTGTTTTTTTTGGGGATCGTTTTACCTCTCACCTCTGATGCATGCGAGAAAATTAGTGACTCGGACAGAAAGTTGTGTTAGTTCTGGTGAGAGAAAGGCAGGAAACTCATTAATTGGTGCACTGACCACTGTGATATGGCCAAGCTGTTTAAACGGTATTAACCCATTACCATACTATGACGCCTTTAAACAACCTTGAGAAAGAAGCCTTATGAAAATATTGTGGGAAAAGGAGAAAATGCTGGTAGCCGGCATTTTCTCCTTTTCTTACAAAGTTTTCTGCCCTATCAAAGAAAAATTGCATCATTTGCGCCACTATGAAATTCTGCAAATGCTTTCAATTTGGATAGGTCTAGAATTTTGCTGTGTGGTAAAGGGTTAAACTACAGTACAAACTAATTGGCATCAGCATATTTTTGACACATGCCCTTTTACTACTTACAATTTTCTTTGAAAATATGAAAATTGGTTTATTTACAAAGTGACAGCAGTGGAGCATTGACATATGCATGTTGTATTCTTGTTATCTTGCAAGAGTAACACTTGGGCTATATTTCCTTTATTGAAATAAGAAAAGGGCCCATCACAAAGTCAGACAGTAGATACATAATTTTTTATACTAGTATTGTTGAAATGGATAGCTCAAATGTTGACCAGAGGTTGATTTCTAGACTTGTTAGGATAATGTGTGTTGTTTTGTAAAGACTTCGACAACTATTTGTCTAAAGTCTCTACAGCACTGAATCTGTGACATGGATCATGCCATATATGGGCTTGTATGGGCTCTAGTATAGATACACTTTCAGCACTGATAGAACATATTTTGGGATTTATGTACAGATGTCATGAGTAGAACTTTTAATTCTAGAAACCAGTACCTTAACTCATTACCAAACGGCAAATTTTAGGCTTGTCCAAATCGAAAGCATTTGCAGACAACAAAATAAAAGTGACTGAAAATTTGAAATTTGTTTTGTGAAGGGTAGAAAACATTGTGGGAAAAGGAGGAAATGCTGGTAACCAGCATTTTCTCCTTTTCACACATTGTTTTCTAAAGGCTTCTTTCTCAGGGGCGTCAAAAGTAGGGATTGTGTGGTAATGGGTTAAATACCTCGTAAGATGAAAGAAATAATATAAAATGTCCCAATTCAATAATATCCTTTGAAATGTTTACTAATTAAAAGTAAAGAATAACAATGAAAACTGCTCTGTATTAACTCTATACCACATGATCCTGACTTTTAAAGATCCTGAAAAATAAGCCTTCTGAAAACATTGTGGGAAAAGGAGAAAATACTGGTTACCAGCATTTTCTCCTTTTCCCACCATGTTTTCTTCCCTTCCCATACAAATATTAATTTTTCAGTCACCTTTATTTTGTTGTCTGCAAAACGCTTTCGATTTGGACCAGTCTAAAATTTTTGTTTATGGTATCGAGTTATGATCAGACTGCACAAAACATTCAATTTACACCAAGGTTTAGCTGAAACATCATGGTTATGAGCGACCCTAAAGTAGCAACTAAATGGGTTTTCCAGGTATTTCTAGATTGAAAATGTCCCAAGGCTTTTCCAGTATTTGGTGATCTAAGGGTTAAACTGCTCTTATCTGTATAATATTTTTTCTTTCTTTTCTTTTTTTCATGTTCAAGTTTAATGTGAAATGTAGGCCACCGGCCCATACACATATACAAATATTACAAAAATATAAATGAGACATATAGGTGAATGATGGACAATTAAACGAGTGACAAATACTATTCCAAACCACATTTTAAAATTAAGTCGTTGAGAATACATATCTTTAAATTGATGAGTCAAAACTTTGTAAACTATAGTTCATATAAACGAAAAAGACATCTATAACTTGGCTCATGTTCTACTAGCTGTAGACAAGATTTAATGCCCTCCTGGTTGTCTGAAGTCAAAAGGGAGATAACTCTCATTGGGTGGGAGAATACTTAGGGGCTACTTAGTTGTTGAAATGCTGGAATTCTACCAAGAAGATATGTTCTTGTATTCTTATCTCCAAGATATGAACTGGGTTAGTGATAAGCCGATAAGGCAGAAGATAAGCTTCCAAGATTTACAGAATTGTTTCAAAGAAAATAACTTCATTTCTTTTAGATAATAGCATTACTATCGACCTTTCTCTGATTGTTTTATACCTTTGAATAAAGTCCATGGTCAACATGCTTGAGACCAGCAGTGTCTCCTTTCATTGTAAAGTTCTATACCTTTTCAAAAACAAATGATATTTTGAAGCACATCTAATTTGTAATTCTGCTAATACTTTAAATTTGGAAAGTTTTGAAAATATAATTGTGATGACTGGGTAAATATTGCTTAAAAAGGAGCAGCTTCCTTCATTTATATAAAATAAGTCACCCTTTTCTGATCATCTTTTCTAAAAGGGTTGACTCTAACAGCTAAGAAATTTTATGGAAAATGATGATTTACTATCATAATATTAACCCTTAACCCTTTAACACACGAGAAAAATTTAGACTGGTCCAAATTGAAAGCATTTGCAGACAACAAAATAAAGGTGACTGAAAAAATTGAAATTTGTTCTGGGAAGGGTAGAAAACACTGTGGGAAAAGGAGAAAATGCTGGTTACCAGCATTTTCTCCTTTTCCTACAGTGTTTTCAAAAGGCTTCTTTCTCAGGGGTGACAAAGGTAGGGATTGTGTGGTAATGGGTTAACCTGCTAAAACATGAACATGAAACTTTCAAGCTGATAGTTAAATCCAGATTTTGCTATTTAAAAGGATATTTCTCATTAAAAGAAAGTGTCTTTTTATTGGATTCATGAACAAACTGCACATTCTGTGCAGTCAGATCTTGATGTACACTGTCCACAAAAGGTCAGTGAGTTGGGCTTAGCAGCCTAACGATAAAAACCTTGAGTCTGAAGTTGACAGTGGGATAATTGTTTTAGCCATGATTTTTGAAAAGGAGCTTAATCCATTTGCAAAACCTATCAACCTAGGTCAGCCTCTGCAGCCAGTGCAGGGTGACATTTATCAAAAGTTCTCCTTTTACCATACAATGATGACTTTTAATGCCCCTGAGGAAGAAGCCTTTTTGAAAACATTGTGGGAAAAGAAGAAAATGCTGGTAACCAGCATTTTCTCCTTTTCCCACAAAGTTTTCCACCTTATCAAAGTAAAATTGCACCATTTGAGCCACTTTGGAATGATTGTCTGCAAATGCTTTCAATTTGGACTAATCCAAAAACTATGCTGTGTTGTACAGGGTTAATGCTTTTGGTCAGTGTTCTTCATGGCCATGAACAGTTGAGCCTCGGGTTCCAGTGGGTTAGTAGACAAAAAAGATTTTGTTGCTCCATATTCATGTTTTGAGCTGCTTGGTATACTTTATCACCAAGATGCATTAGACCTCCTCTTGTTAGAGCATGGCTTATTCACAAGTGTTGTGCCTTAGATAAAATATAGGATTGTGGGGTAAAGGATTAAAGTAATAATGTTACTATTTTCAGGATGTGTTCCTGCTACAAACTCCTGGTGGTGGGGGTTATGGTGCACCAAATATAGAAGACAGAGAACCTGACAAGAAACGGAGAAAAGTGCAGAGACAGGATGTACAACTGTCAAAGGTTGGCACTGGAAGTGTGTTCGAATATAAGAGGGCACAAGAGTCAGTCTAGAGCAGCTCTTTTTTGTTACAAAAGGAGGTTACTCATCTCTGCTAGAGATAGACCTTTGTTTTTTGAGTGATCAGTTTTTGATTTTATTTTGTTGCTCTCTTTTGTGATCTGTTTCTGTGATCTGTGATCCCTTGTTGAAAATTCAACTTATAAATTTGTGCAGCAGTAGATCTGATTAATTGTGTAAAATAAGAACTGTTTACAATTTTATAATGTTTGGTGCATAAGAGATGAAATTTCATCTTGTTTAAGATTTGTGAGTCCATTTTGGTCTAGTCTGACGGAAGAACTCACGACCAAGAGAAGACTTTTTTTCTAATTTTGAAGCACAGCATCTGTGAAAACATTGTACCAAAAGAAAATTGCTGGCTTCATACAATTTTTATTGCCACATTTCTTTCCATTATTGTTTCCATTGGGAACTAAATTTGAACTCTTTTCCGAACAAGAAATGTTTTGAGTTGTCCACAGTTAAAGAATTTGCAGACAACAAATCAACTGTGACAAAAATTATTTATATTTTTCTTTGAAAGGCTGGAAAACATTTATGAGAAAAAGAGAAGTTTCTGTTTTCCACATAATGTTCTATATTTTTAAAGGGTTTCTTGCTAGAGTTATTAACCCTTAAACTGCTGAATTAATACAAGAGACATCTGTGAAAAGGAAAAACATCTGAAATATTGCTGTACCAAGGTTTTTTTTGCCAGAATATGTAACAAAATAGTGAACAGTGTATATTCAAGATCAGACTGCAACTTCTGTTCAGTCTGATCTTGATCTACACTGTCCACAAAAACAAGTTAAGTTGGTTCCAGTGCTTTAAGGGTTAAAACCCAGGATAACTTAGCAAAAGAGTTAATCTTTTATCAAGCAATCCAAAAGTGTTCATGACTCTGACATAGAAGGCTTTTTAAAACATTGAGGGAAAGGTAGAAAATGCTAGTAACCTGTATTTTCTCCTTTCCAACAATGTTTTACCCTTCCTTATCAACTTTGCAATTTCTTTAGTCACATTATGATATAATCATGCATTATGCATGTTCTCGATTTGGACAAGTTCAAAAGTTAGTTATGTGGTTAACCCTTAACCACACAGCAAACTTTTAGACCTATCCAAATTGAAAGCATTTGCAGAAGACAATTTCAAAGTGGCTCAAATAATGCAATTTTGCTTTGATAGGGTAGAAAACTTTGTGGGAAAAGGAGAAAATGCTGGTTACCAGCATTTTCTCCTTTTCCCTCAATGTTTTCAAAAAGCTTCTGCCTCAGTGGTGATATAAAAGGCGTCATTGTGTGATTAAGGGTAAAGCGTTGATTTATGTTATAGTCGAATGCAATGGGGACATGTGCAAAATCTTCTGCAGTACATCTACCGAATGTCAGAAGGTAAGGAAGTTTATGTAATATAAGAAAGACAATACATGTATTTTCTTAGATATTCAGACAGACATTTTTATTCTAGAAATTTTATGGAAATAGATTATATTATCATTATTCATGTGCTACCAATATACCCATTCTTTATAAGGACATAGTTTGTAGAAATGAGTGTGTTAACTCTTCACCACATTATCCTGACTTTTAACGACCATGATAAAGAAAGCTTTTTGAAAAAACATCGTAGGAAGAGGAGAAAATGCTGGTAACCAGCATTTTCTCCTTTTCCCACAATGTTTTCTACCCTTCCCTAATCAAATTTCAATTTTTGAGTCACATCTATTGTGTCATCTGCAAATGCTTTCAATTTGGACTAGTCCAAATTTCTGTTGTTTGGTAAAGACTTAAAAGACTTAATGGATTTGAACCTTGCTCTGGCTAAAAGGGGGGGGGGGGGGTGATGCATCTCCATGATGCTTCAATCCAACAGTCTTTACATTATTGTGGATTCATGAATTTGTTATGTTTAACAACAACTGAATCATGAGGTAGAATGGTCTTTGGACATGCAGATAATGTACTTATTTTAAATTGAAAAATCTGTTAAAGATATAATGTATATTATTTTATCATATTTTTGTTAATGTATTTTTTCTCTTCTCTATTTTCTTTATTGTTTTTTTCATACATCTATGATGAAGGATAATAAGTGATTTTGAAATCGACATTTTGTGCACAAAAGAGGCCAGAGTATTTGCAGCTATTGGGCTGTGCTGTCAGAATGCTTTGAAATGGACAGGTCCTTATAGATTCATTCTGCATGCTCTGTGTACAGTTTGGTTTGATGAAATCATTTGCAAATCCATTATATGTTTAGATCAGCAGGAAAAATATTTATGAATGTCAGTTGTAATTTTGGAGGGCAATATGATTAATTCTTTACCAGAAAACAAACTTGTGGAATTGCCAAAATTAATAGTGTTAGCTGACAACAAAATGAATGTGACTCAGACTCATATATCGAGAATTTCCAAGGAAGGATAGAAAACCTTGTTGTAAAATGAGAAAATACTGATAACCAGCATTTTCTCCTTTCCCCACAAAACACATTATTCAGGGTCATTTGAATACAGGATTGTGAGGTTAACCCCTTACCAAACAATCCCTGATTTTTTACGACCCAGTAGAAGAAGCCTTCTGAAAACATTGTAGAAAAAGGAGAAAATGCTGGAAGCCAGCATTTTCTCCTTTTCCCACAATGTTTTGCACTCTGCTAAGGTCAAGCTTCAATTTTTGACCCATGTTTATTTTGTCGCCAGCAAATGCTTTCAATCTTAACCCATTACTCCATAAGGTATTTCTATGGTATCTCTAATTGACCCTAAATAACAGCAAGGATGAAGCAGTTTCTTATGTGTATATGACACCTTTTGTAAGCATAGAAAACATTGTGACAGAAGGTGAAAATGCTCGTCACAAGCAATTTCACCGTTTGCTACAATGTTTTTAAAAGGCTCCTACAAGCAGTGCGTAGAAATGAGTATCTATGGAGTAAAGGGTTAAAAGGTCTAAAACTTTGTTGTTTGGTAAAGGGTTAAGGGTTAGTCCTTTACCACACAATGACCAGTTTTTACAACCAGGAGGAAAAGGCCTTTTGAAAACATTGTAGGAAAAGGAGAAAGTGCTGGTAAACAGCTTTTATTTTCCTTTTTCTACAACATTTTCTGTCTGTTCAAAGACAAATTCAATAGTTTGAATTCTTTAAATTTGGTCCTATCTAAAATTCTGCGGTCTGGTAAGTACCTAAAAACATCATTGAACATTGGTGGGATTTCTACTTTAACTGGCCTGTACCAAACAACAAAATTTCAGACTGGTCCGAATTGAAAGCATTAGTAGAATGTGACTCAAAAATTGAAATGTGTTTCTAGCAGGGTAGAAAACATTGTGGGAAAAGGAGAAAATGATCTTAAGGCTTATTTCTAAGGGGCATCAAAAGTAGGGATTGTGTGGTAATGGGTTAAGTCAACAGAGCATCTTGAGTGTATGCAGCGTACTTAATTTTATTTTGAATGATATCTATAATCCATATTCTTTGCAATATCGTTGGGTCTGGTATACTCAGTTGTTTTTATTGTGGATAAGAAACGTAATGTTAACATTCTAGATCATGTATTTTATAATGATATTATAAAAGTAATACTATTTTTAAAAGATAAATTACATTGATTTACACAGTAATTTCGTATTTGTCATTCATTTTCAAAAACCAAATAACATTATTTGGGTCCTCTTTGGTAGGCTGTTTAAGATACAGGATTTAACTCTGATGCCAAAAAGTTAAATACATGTAATTGCAAAGGTAAGTCATGGAGGATATGTCTCAGGATACCAAATTTTTCCCACGTGTTGGACTGTTGGTAGCCTAGATCAGCATACAGTCAATACAATATGACTGTAATGTTGTTGATAACAACATGGCCTCACATTCATAATATCATTTTTTGTGCAATCTGATCTGAACGTATGATTTCCATAAAAAGTCCTTATATGCCTGTTGAAGCCGATACATATTGTGGGATCAGCCTGATGGTGTACAGGCATCCGTCTGATGTCCAGACCTTTGTCCAGAGCATACCTTTGTCAATTCAAGGCCCATTGACTTGAAACTTGGTATTTGTGTTTGTTACAGTAATAACATAGTGCAGAGCAGAAGAACCATAACTCTACTTCATGCTGTCTTCAAGTTATTTCCCTTTGATTACCATTTTATAGCTTTTTCTGCATGTCCGTAAACTAACTTTGTCATCTCTAGTCTGAATATCTTCAAATTTGATATGCATGATTTTTAAGTCGCACGTTTGTCAAAACGTTCGACTTTTTGCGATGAGCTCGAGGAGCTCAGGGTGGGTTGGGGGGTGTCTATAGTGGGTTGAAGAATCATGCAAAAAATTGGATCAAAAACGTCGTATATACTTCATAAACGAGGTGCAGTTACTCTGCTTTTAACCCAATCGCTGTAGAACTACTTTTTCTTTGGTATGTCTGGAATTTGTTCTTTATGATGGGACTGGACCCGGTAACTCATATAACTCATATACCTACGCTAGAAAAAGGAGAACGTGACTCAAATTTTAAATTAAAAAAAATGCGGTTATTTTGTATATCATGTGAAAATTTAACATCTATCTTTGTTTAGATGGGTAAAGAAAACACAATTCAGCTAAGATATCCCCCATCAATGCTTAATGTGAGTTTAAAAGGGATCGCGGATTAATATGGCTTATCGAGAGCACCTTACTGTAAATATTCATGTATTATCGAGACCGGTAGAGCTTCGCTTATAAGGGTGGAATTTCGGACTCGAGTGATGTCATTTGAAATCAACTCTTTTAAACCATGCAAACCATGAATTCAGGGTTAAATATCGTAAAACTCGCTCTAAATTTGAAAATTTGTTTCGTTCCGCAGCTTTGACCTAGTTTGTAACGCACGTCTCGGATGAAACACCCCAAACCACTCGAATACCCCAAAACACCCAAAAACTATTCCATTACACATCAAAAAACTTTTGTAACACATAAAACTGCATGCGAAACGCTTACATACACGATTTTATGGAAATCAGACATGAACTTTTGCTATCAATTCTAGTAATTTAGGTCTTTAGCTTAAGTTTGAAGTACAAAATTGTACTTTGATTAAGAAAATGCAAATGGCGTACGGGATAGAAAACAAACGCACATGTATGACGATTAACACCAGTAAAGTTAAAATGTTGATTACTGCATTTGTTCGGACCCCAAAAGAGTGGCGACAAGGATATTTCATCCCCTCCGTATACAGTAAATACAACATGAAATATGAAACGCAAGGTAAAGTACAGCAATTACGACCGTACATTGACAGTTGCACTGTTGAGGGGGTTTACAGTCAAAACGTACTCAAACCAAAACGTACCCAAGTCAAAACGTACCCGAATGGAGTCAAAACTTACCCAAATGAAGTCTAAACCTACCCAAGTGGAGTCAAAACGTACCCAATGTGTAGTCAAAATGAACACATGATTTTTATAGTATTTCTAACTTCAATTTATGTAAAAATTAATAGAAATTACGTATTCGTCATCAAGACGATTTATAACTCTTGCTTTATTTTAAATTTGCCTTACATGATTAAAACCAATGATGAAACTTATTTAACAATAAACATAGCGAAGTGAATCAAATGCTTAGTGATAAAATCACGTTTTTCTTTCTATTTTTTTTTTTTAAGGAAGATAAAGTTACTATTAATGAAAAAAAAAAGCATATTGGATACTTTAAAAATATTTATCCATCATTATAAAAATATGTTTTATATATGAAAAAAAAAACATAAGCATCAGCACATTTAACTCTTTACCACACAAGAAAATTTGGACTGGTCTAAATTGAAAGCATTTGCAGACGACAAAATAAAGGTGACTGAAAAACTGAAATTTGTACTGGGAAGGATAGAAAACACTGTGGGAAAAGGAGAAAATTCTGGTTACCAGCATTTTCTCCTTTTCCCACAGTGTTTTCAAAAGGCTTCTTTCTCAGGGGTGTCAAAAGTAGGGATTATGTGGTAATGGGTTAAAGAAATGATATAACAGAAATGTGATACATTAATTACATTGTTTGGATAGCAAAGATACAATTTCAGCACTCAAAAAGAGTGTAACAAATTTAATGTTGTGATTAACCCATTACCACACAATCCCTAATTTCGACTACCCTGAGAAAGAAGCCTTTAGAACACATTGTGGGAAAAGGGAAAAAAATGCATTTTCTCCTTTTCCCACAATTTTTTCTAACCTTCACAAAACAAATTTCAAATTTTCTGTCACTTTTATTTTGTCGTCTGCAAATGCTTTCAATTTGGACAAGCCTAAAATTGGGCTGGTCTGGTAATGAGTTAAACTAATTATTCACAATGGTCTTTAACCTGTTGTAGATTGCATAGTTATTAATTACTTTGCAAATATTTTTTATAGTTTGAGAGTCAGTTTGGTTGAGATGAAAAACCTTAGGACTGTTTTTTCAGCTAACCTGAGCACAACATGCTCAAGGGAAGCTTTTAGGATCACCTGGTGTCTGTCATCCGTCATGCGTCATCAACAATTCTTTAAACATCAACTCCTCCAAAACCGCTGGGCCAATATGGACCAAACTTGGCTGGAATGTTCCTTGGGAGGTCCTCTTTGAAAATTGTTCACAGAATTTGATTACGTCAAAAGTTTTGGTTGCCATGGCAACCAAACAGTTTTCTAAGAAATTCTTTAAAAATCTTCTTCTCTGAAACAGCTGGCCAGATTTTATAATAATTTCACAGAGTTGTTCCTTAACGTAGTGGACCCGTAATAGAACACAGCTTTTTCCACTATAATATTACCCTAGAAAATTTGCTAAGATTAAAATTGAGCACTATTGTACTACTTTCACCGAGCCACTTTTTCTTTTTTGTCCTTCCTAGAATTATCATTTATAAATCTATAACTACTATAATTTCATTACAAATGGATATGATAATTACCTCCCTTTTCTGGAAACTAACAAAATTATCAACAAATAATTTCAAGACGGACCCCGAAGGAATTTCTGTTCGGTCAAAAATGTGCAACAGTATCATATCTGTACAAAATATGTCTTATCAACTGTCCAGAAATTTTATGCCATGCTGCACTATGCTTATTACGGGTCCACTACCTTAAGTGACCCTTTCCAAAACTTTTTCGTGAAATTTTGATCAGTCAAGAAACATGACTCTGGTGAATGGGGGCTATTTGCACTATACAGGAATGAAGAAATTCTAAAAAATTATTCTTCTCTGAAACCACTGGTCAGATTTTGAAATAATTTCTCAGGGATGTTCTATGGGTGACCCTTTTCAAAAATTGTTTGCGAAATTTCAATCCATCAAGAAACATGGCTCTGGTGAATGGGGGCTACTTGTACTTATATGGACATGCAGAAATTCTTGAATATTCTTACTTCTCTGAAACGGCTGATCAGATATTAAAAAAAATTTCACAGAGATGTTCCTTGGGTGACCCTTTTAAAAACTTGTTTGCGAAATTTTGATTTGCCAAGAAACATGGCTCAGGTGAATTGGGGCTACAATATGGAAATGAAGAATTTCTTGAAAATTCACCTTCTCTGAAACCCATGATCAGATTTTAAAATAATTTCAAAGCAATCTTCCTTGGGTGACCATTTTCAAAAATGTTTTCGAAATTCTGATCCATCAAGAAGCATGGCTCTGGTAAATGGGGTCCACTTGCACTATTCGGACATGAAGAAATTCTTGAAAATTCTTCTTCACTGAAATGGTTGGTCAGATTTTGAAATGATTTCACAGAGATGTCCCATATGTGTCCCTTTTCAAAAATTGTCAGGTGCTAGCATCGGTATGCAGTGGCACTGTTTCAGTAAGTTCCAAGTAATAGAGGTGACCAATGACATACATTTAATATTGTTTTGGGTATATTATGTCAGGCTATATGCCAACATGGATATATTAAAGAAAAAGAAAAATGAAAAGATCTAACTTGGTGGGAAGCTGCCTATTACAAGTAACTGCATTTGCTCAACTAAATTGCAGACTAGTCAAAATCGAAGAATTGCTGAAAACTAATCAAATTTGACTTACGGTAAACCATTAAATTTGAGTCTAATTGGAAGAAAACCTTGAGTAAAAAAAAATGAGTTTTTCTTTCTTTCAGCTCTGTTTTCCAAAGCTGTTTGAATTACGTAAAAGCAAGATTGTCCTGTAAAAGGGTGATGACCACCTATCAGTCCCAAAATATCAAGGTTTCACCATTAGTGCGACTTTCAGGACCTTCAGTCCTTTGATTGAAAAATTACGGAGTGTAGTGCACAAGAACCGTAACACTTCCATGAATGAATATTGGTAGTGTAGTGCGTAAGGATTATAACTCTACCTGGTGCTGTCTTTGAGTTATTTCCCTTTGATCTCCATGTTTACAGCTTTTAGTGCTTGTCTAGAATATAACTTTGCCATCTCAAGTCAGAACAACTTCAGATTTAGTATGAATGTTTGTTGCAATATTAGTAAGTAGAGTGCGCAAGAAAAATAACTCGATTAGCGCAGATTTTGAGTATTTCCGCTTTGATCTTCATTTTTACAGTATTTCTTGCATTCCTTCCTTGTCCTTAACAGAACTTTGTCACCTTTATGCCTGTTTCAATCACTTACATGGTTTCTGCTGCACTACCTTTTCCCCCTACCTGCCCTATATGATTATTATCCCTCCTCGACAGCTGGGAGTGGGACGAAGGTATCTTGCGACAATTTGCAGGTTTCGTTTAGTGTTTCGCCCAAGGCATTGACAAGGTTAGCCTTTGCAGTTGACAGCACTCACAAGATTTCTTTCCTTTCTGTCCCCACATACCCTGAGGCAGCTACTAAGAGAAAACTCGCAGACACTATAGATCAAGACTTGGCTGCACAGAACATGCAGTTAAATCTTTGATCTATGATGTCCTCTAAGGAGATGGTTAAAAAAAAAAAAAAACTTTGAAATGACAAAATTTGGGCTTTACACTCGGCTTAAAGATTGCATTTTAACCATGGCTAAGAATGGGTTCTTACCAACTGCTATCTTTAATCTTCTACAGCTTTACTTTTTGAGTTAATATACATGTATCAACAACTCAAAGGTGTGAATTATAGAGCACATTTTTTTTTCGAAAAGGGAGGGGGGGGGGGCTTTTGCCCTGGAATTGTTTATTTACGGTCAACATGGTTTTTCACTTTAGAGCAATGATAACGGGGCAAGAAGACGTAACGTTATCTAACAATTCTGATAATAACACACTTTTATATCCGAGTCTCTAGAGCTTTAACTCGTTGGATGTGAAAGAAATGATTCATACTCTGTGAAAAGAGGGTTTAATGGGTCTGCAAAAAGTGTCGACCCAGGTCAGCCTGCGCAGTCCGCGCAGGCTGACCTGGGTTGAAACTTTTTGCCGTGAGCCAATTTTTATGCATGTTAAAGAATCAGTCTACCTCATGATTCAGTCAGTTGAGTTGATAGACAAAATGGACTGTATGGACTCATGATTATATCATGGCTTGCTTGATATCGTGTCTCACAGAGAATCATTAACCCTTTACGATACGGCAAAATTCTGGACCTATTCAAATTGGAATTATTTGCTGACGACAATTTCTTAGTGGCTCAAATGAAGCAATTGTCTTTGATGTAGTAGAAAACTTTGTGGGAAAAAGGAGAAAATGCTGGTTACCAGCATTTTCTTCTTTTCCCACAATGTTTTCAAAAGGCTTCTTTTTCAGGGTCGTTAAAAGTCGTCACAGTGTGGTAAAGAGTTAAACCCTCTGTCCAGATGGGCCGCTTAATTACATGTGTGTAGTCTTCGGCGAGTCAGCGTCAGCCTCTTGAAATCTTGCCGTGTATGTAGACCAACAATTCAAGAACAACCTCTTCTGTAATTGTTTCTCCACAGTGATACTTTCTGCTAATTTCTTGGGTTCCATTGGATTGTCTTAGCAAGACACTCCAGAATCAAAATCTAGAAATAGTATAATTAAGGAACCTCAGCAATAGTTCTGCTATCACGTTGTTGCCATTGAACACGTGTTGATATCGGCGTTAAAACCATGCTTATATCGGATGATATACGCACCATCCGAACTAGATACAGTGGGACATCTTGTATCTTTGTCTATGATGGGTAAACATTTTACAGCGCTTTTGCATTTGATGTCCAGGATTTCAGGTTAGATGCACAGTAAAGCTCGTAAAAAGATGAACTGTCGGAATGCTTGAATACATAAATATAAGAGAAGCTTACAAGTTTATTATACTGCAAAGAAATTTCTCATGATCTGATTGAATAAGATACCCCGAACATATATATCATGTACGTTGGCAAAAACAACGTAAAAGCAATTTCCATTTCGGCAGACCCGTGTACATGACTACACTATTAATACAACATCCAAAATGGCGGCGTCGATCAAGATTAACATATTAAGATTATGCGCCAAGCTTCGCGTTTTTGCACGTATTACCAAGGTGTTAGTGACGTCACTCCACAGTGAATTGGGGCGCGCAGAAGGATAATTCTACTTCATCAGCGTACTTAATTTTTTTAAATAACAAAATGTTTTTGGGTTAACAAACGTTGGAATGGTAAAACATTGCAGTATAATAAATTCGTTGTACGGCCTGGTGACGGGGGACTTGGAAACTTGTTCACGGCTACGGTGAATCATGTCGCCACCTCGCCGATTCACCACAGCCGTGAACAAATTTCCAAGTCCCCTGCCACCTAACCGTACAACTAATAAAGTTCACGACGTCCTGTACCCCGTTGGTTGTACATCAATGTAAGAACCACTAACTTGTCTTAGCCGATAGGCCCGGGTATCTTCAGCCGACAGCCGAAGACTCCGTGGTCTTACGGCACTCCAAGAACCTACGACCCCTGGCTCAGCCAATTTCTTTACGAGAATTGCTGATAGTTACTGCGTCTGGATTCATTCCTCTCCCACCAAAGTCCACTGACCATTGTTTCGACGATGATCATGTAGGAAAAGAGCCAATGGTTTAGAAAGAAAATTGTGCGAAGTACTGGTAAAAGGAACTCCAGGAACACATGGATAGGTCACTGGCCGCCGCCATATAACTGAAATAATGTTGAAAACGGCGTTAAACACCATACGATCATTCAACTCCAAAGGACAGATATGGGTTTTGCTTGGACTATGTAACTCCAGGGGTAGACCTAAATCCATCTTGTCAAACTACATGAAATAAGGTAGCGGAAACAGAAAAGTTTACATCCGAATTCACACAATTTCTCAAGTTCAAGATGGTTTATTTTTATAAGATAAACTCGACTGAAAAAAAAAACTAAGATAAATGCTTTTTGATACTTGGCAGTGGTTCAGAAATTATAATCGCTCGAAATTAGACAATTTATTGTAAGGCGATACGATAGAAGGCTCGGAACTACAGGGTACGAATTTATCAGATGACCCAATACCAGACTGCAAAATTTTAGACTTGTCTCAATAAAAAAGATTAGCCGAACACAAACTTATAGTAGCTAAAATAGTAGAATTTGTCTTCGAGTAAGTAGAAAACATTGTGGGAAAAGGAGAAAATGCTGGTTACCAGCATTTTCTCCTTTTCCCACGATGTTTTCAAAGAAAAAAAAATCTTAGAGTCATGAAAACAGGATTGTTTAGAAGAGAGTTATAAATACGGCATACGTAGATCGTACGTAACCGGAAGGAAGGAAATCTATGAGGCGGGAACTTCATTACAAGTGAAATGTACGATGGATATAATCTCGTAATCTTAAATGAATGTCAGATGAGATTGGCGATATGGCAGGTGTAGATGACAATGAACCAACAAAGAAAAACGAGATAGAAATATTGCCGCTATTTTTTTCAGTACCTTACTTGAAAGAAATACGGTGACAAAAGGTAGATAAAACTAATGTATTCTTGATTGCTTTGTATTTGTATAAGTGGTTATTTAACATTAGGGCAGCACATGTTGCTGTGTTCACCTTTAACCACATATTGCTGTGCAAACCTGTTAATTGCGACCCAGCGACGTCTGGCGGACAATGTAGATCAAGATCAGACTGCACAGAACGTGCAGTCTGATCTTTGATTTACACTATCCGATTAGGAGATATTATTCCCAAAGTCATAACTTTGAAATAGTAATAATTCGGTTCTCAGTATTCTCAGTTAAAATGAAAAAAAAAACCTTACTTCCCTCGGTGAACGTTTAACTCATTACCAAACGACAAAAATTTAGGTCCGTCCAAATCGAAACAATTTGCAGACGACAAAATAAAAGTGACTAAAAATTTGAAATGGGTTTTGTGTAAGGTAGGAAACATTGTGAGAAAAGGAGAAAATGCTGGTTACCAGCATTTTCTCCTCCCACTATGTTTTCTAAAGGCTTTTTTCTCAGGGTCGTCAGAAGTAGGGATTGTGTGGTAATGGGTTAATGATTGGTTGTATGGTGTTTAACGCCGTTTACAGTTATCTCGTGGCGGCCAGTGCACCTATCCATGCGTTCCAACTTCCTGGAGCCTCTTATACTAGTACTTCGCACAATTTTCTTTCCAAGCCACTGGTTGCTTTCGCATGTGATCATCATCGAAAAAAATGGTCAGCGGCGAAAGAGGGGATAAATCCTGTCGCACTTGAACTCATCCATCCTCGGAAAGAAGCCAGGGGTCATAGCCAGGGATCGAACCCCGAACCCCGGACCTCAAGTCCTGCACGCTACCGACTGAGCTACCGGGGCTCGCAGTGATGATTTGTAGTTTGTTTTGCGGGGCACGAGGACAGGAAGATTTGCAGCATGGGAAGGGGATTCAAATTTTTAAGCTTGGTCAAACAATCCTTTGAGGAAGATTCAGAAACAGTCTGAGCTGTGCTGTTTAAAAATGAGCCACAGAAATGCATCTGCGAAAAGTATCGACTCAGGCCAGCCCAGACTGACCTGGGCCGTCAATTTGTTGTTGTTGTTGTTGTTTTCCCATTTCAAAGAGCCAGTGTACCATACGAGTCTTTCAGGTGTAAGACATATATTTTATAGATCCATGATAACGAGATGATTTGCTTGTTGTCATGGATTCCGGAGATCCTGAAAATAACATTTTCCTAGAGCATGTCCGTTTTCTTCTGTACTTTTTTGTGGCTCTTGTCAGTAATTACCACAAATAATCATTAGCTACTGGCTAGCACGGAGGTCGACCGCTCACAGGATTCTTGACCCTTAACCCTTTAGCAAACGACAAAATTTTAGACTGGTCCAAATTGAAAAGCATTTGCAGACGACAAAATAAACGTGATTGAAAATTTGATATTTGTTTTGTGAAGGGTAGAAAACATTGTGGGAAAAGGAGAAAATGCTGGTTACCAGCATTTTCTCCTTTTACCAAAATGTTTTCTGAAGACTTCTTTCTCAGGGTCGTCAAAAGTAGGGATTGTGTGGTAGTGTGTTAACTTGCTAGATAAGTGAAATGAAATTTTGAAGACGATTGTGAAAATTTAAATGTTGCTAGTTCATTTATCTTTGGGGGAATATCTTCCTAACCCTTTACCACTCAATCCCGACTTTCAACGACCCTGGGAAAGAAGCCTTTTGAAAACATTTTGAGAAAAGGAGAAAATACTGGTAACCAGTATGTTTTCCTTTTCCCAAAATGTTTGCAACCCTATCGAAGAAAAAATGCACTATTTGAGCCACATTGAAATTGTCATCTGCAAATGCTCTATATTTGGACGAGGCTAAAATTGTATTGTATAGTAAAGGGTTAATCGGATAGTGTAGATTCAAGATCAGACTGAAAGTTATATGCAGTCTGATCTTGATCTGTACTATTCAGTAAAGGTCACTGTGTGGTCCAGAGAAGCCCCAAGGTTAACATTTGGAATAGATAGATGTCATGATCCAGCCACAAGGAAAATGTCCACGGGTACATCGATACAGGGAGTTTCATAAAATCTGATCAAAGTTTCAAAATGTCAGTGGTTTCCTACAAATGGTCGAGTATGCAAGTCAGCATCACAGCTCTTTTTCCTACTAATTTTATCGTTTTCATAAAAAAAAAAGGATGTGCAGTTTCATTAAAGTAACAATTATATCGAAAAAAGTAAAAAAAGTTGAAAATAATAAAATTGAAGGAGATCTTCTCTCTCTCTCTCTCTCTCTCTCTCTCTCTCAAATCACGAGCTAAATTCAACACATGCGTCTGTTTATTACAAAGTTAAGTGTGTTTTTTAATAACAATAGTTCTGTGTTTCTAACAGTATCAAATAGCATCTTTCTAGTATTAATTTTATCAAGAGCTAGCCCAAAACAAAGTACATGTATACACAAAATTCTAACATGACACCTGAATCCGGCTCTATAAACACAATGCAACGAAAATGTGGTAAAATCTACGTCATTCTATATAGTGTGACGTCATTCTATACAGACGGACATTATTCTGTATAAAGTAAAGTTTTATGTAAGTTATTGAATGGAATATATTCTTCATCCGCGTTTTTACTCTAAGTATGAGCTTGTTTACCTTTTATCAGGAGTTGGTCATGTTAGAATCGAAATAATATTCTTTCTATCGTGGTTTATCGTTCAATAAACCACATGAATTATGAAGCGCAATGAATAAACCAGTCGGTCTATCGCCCTCGTAGAATATTTATTTTGCCTCATAACTCACAACTGTGGTGTATTGAACAATGAACCACGATAGGAAGAAGATTATTTCTTAAATGTCCTAGGTGCAAAATGCCATGACGGGGGATTTCCAAGGAGGTCTGGAGGACCTTCTCTTAGAACATTTTTGAATTGTGGAAGACATTTGTTGGCCCTGGTGAGATTATTAATTTTTTTTGCAAGTTTGTCATTCGTAGAAATTTGTTTCTTTTTTTTTTTCAAAGATTATGCACCCGCGTCTTTGCGTAAAGAGTAAATAGAAAACGCATGGTCTCAATTTGCAATTACAGCAAATGTCATCCATAAATACTCTGTTTTATATCAACGGGAAACTTGTTATAATTTGTCCGACCACGCAAAAACAAGCACTAATGATATAAAAAAGAGGCATGACAAAGTACTGAACTTATTTAAAGAGGTATCTTGCAATTTAATCAAACTCTATGCAGAACATTTTACAATTCATCATGTTGTTTGCCACTTTCTCTTTACTTAACAATATCATGTTTTAGTGATCCCTTGTAATCCTAAGAAGAAGACTTTCGAAACATTGTGGGAAAAGGAGAAAATGCTGGTAACCAGCATTTTCTCCTTTTTCCACAATGTTTTCAAAAGTTATCAAACTCATTCATGAACGTCAAAACAGGGATTCAATTGTTCAAGGCTTAACCCTTTACCAAACGACAAAATTTTAGACTGGTCCAAATGGAAAACACTTGCAAACAATAAAATAAACGGAATTCAGAATTTGAAATTTGTTCCAGCAGAGTGAAAAACATTGTGGGAAAAGGAGAAAATGCTGGTTACCAGCATTTTCTCCTTTTCCCACAATGTTTTCAAAAGGCTTCAAACTCAGGGTCGTGAAAACGAGGAATTGTTTGGTAAAGGGTTAATTGGGACCAACGTTACAAGTATTAATACGCCCATAAATCCATCTTGTCAAACCCTATTGCACTACATGACACAAGGACTGGTAAACGAGAAGCTATGTTACATGATTCAAAGCGTAGGAATGCACGATTGCGTTACTTTGCATCTTGGGAGCCATATCTCAGGAAAGTTAATTAGGCGCTTGAAAATAGATATTTTGATAGGAAATGTCAAAACAGGAACACTTTTTTGGGCTTGCCTGTAACACCTTGAACAGTTATTTTTTTATCACTGGCATTGTTTGTACCGCCTTCAGAAATATCCTATTGTCTAATTGGTTATATGAATTAAGTTTATTATTCTAACACGACACGCGACTTTGGCTCTATAAACACAGTGCAAGGCAAACGTGGTAAAATCTATGACAATCCATGTAGAGTGACGTCATTCAATGAGTGAGTTATTCAATGGAACATAATCTTCATCCGCGTTTTTACTCTTAGTTTGAACTTGTTTTCCTTTTATTAAGTATTGGCCATGTTAGAATCGAAATAATCTTCTTTCTATCGTGGTATATCGTTCAATAAACCACATTGTGAGTTATGAGGCGCAATGAATAACCCACTCGGGCTATCGCCCTTGTGGATTATTTATTGTGCCTCATAACTCACAACTGTGGTTTATTGAACGATATACCACGATAGAAAGAAGATTATTTCTTAAATAACCCATGATACGTCTTTTGTATAGATAACGATATTCTTTTTTCTTGTGGATATTCCAGATTTATATCAGTTGGCATAGTATACATGTATATGTTCGGGGCAAAGTAAGAATCGGTACAACTCCGGAGTTGTCCTGCGCAGTGTAGGAATTCTCTCTTTGTCCATTGAATCCGGAATTGTACCGGACAATTCTAGAATTGCACAAGGGAGATAAATCGTATTATGGTCTGTGCGCAAACGTTTTCAAAGAACAAATCCCGTCGTTAAGCAACATCTAATTTGTTGTCTGCAAATGTTTTCATTCTGACCAGTCAAAAAACATGTAGATCTAATGTGGAAAAGGTAAAACTACAAAATATCGCGAATCAAAGTTTTCTTCACCAGAGAAAATCTTACTGTGTAGATCCAAGATCAGACTGCACCTGTTGTGCTAAGTTCGGTTATCAGGATTTCTCGTTTATCCACAATGTTTTCAGTCCTTCTTCTTCATGGTCGTTAAAATTTTGGATGGCGTAGTAAAATAAATTTTACAGAAATTTGTTAAAAATTTTGGTTTCCTTTCAAACACTGCTGATGCTGCAACATATGTGAAACGTCTAATTCCTTTCCATGATGAAAATGTCGATTAAATTTTCTTTTGGTGACCCAATGTTGGGAACATTCAACATTTCAAGAAAAAATATTTGGTAAATTTTAAACTATTTCGCACTGCTGAAACTCCGTGAGATCGGATTCGTGATTTACCGGGACCTGTTCTAATTTCCCTGCTTCATTATCATTGTCTTTTTATTTAGCAAACACTCCAAAGAATGTGCGGATGTCCATGCTCTGCTGTCTATGTTGTCTATATCATTATCTCCCGCTAGATGGCATTCTATAAATACACATCTATCTAGTTTGGGCCTTCTGGGTACAGGACCGGACTACTTTTCTACGCGACAACCGCTACTTTGAATTTCAAACTAAAATAAACGTTTATTCAATAAAACACTGCCTGGTGCGATTCATTCAGCTATGATCAGCAGTTCAGAGATATCTGGAGCTAAAACTGGCCTGATTTCTCCTCGAACGTATTGATAAAAGCCATTTTCTCCATTGCTACTGTGACTTTATAGCGCGTATTACTACAATCCCCCGAAATGGCGGCAGTGACGCGTCATAGCAGACAGGTCGGACCTTCGAAGAATCTGACATGCGCAGACAATGGTCGGCTGTCCATGATGTACTGCCCATGTCCAACTGTCCATTTCTGACTACCCTGCTGACCATTTCCAATATCCAGATACCCGTGTTAAGCTGGCTATGTTGACTTGTCTAAGATCAGCTGCCGCTGTAAGATTGCACTTGTTCGACTGAGCATGTTTAGCGGCTTCAGCTTTATATGACCATCAGTGTAGATTTTATTGTCCGTGTTCGCCTGCCTATGTTTTGGCTGTCGAAATCGTAGCTTATCATAGTCGTGCTATTTTCTCAGAAAATTAGGTTAACTAAAGGAACTTTTAAGATAAAAATCAACATGTTCTCATAACGTGTCTATCTGATTGGCAGTGTCCAAAAATCACTCTACCGAAACTCTTCTGACTGTTCTCGATGAAGTTATAGCTAAAACTTTTCACTTCCGTAGAGGTAACATGTCTGTGTTTGCATAATTGTCTGCAGAATTGATGTTTTCCAGATAAGACTTATGCGTTTGTCAAAATGTGTAAGGTTTATTGAACTGACAAGATAAATTACTGTTCTTCCTGAACTTTACATTCTAACTAATCTTCCATGACGCAGTGAGTTATTATGAATCACAGACAGTTTCAACATCATTTTAGGGCCTAACCCCTTTGTAGGCCCTGCTTTCTTGCCGTTTTTTTAAAGTCATCTGGCGAGTTTAGATTTTCAGATATCGTCGGTTTGATTCTAAAACATCGTAACTACAGCTTGTGACAAGCTGTAGTTACGAGGTTTTAGAAGCAAACCGACGATATGCTCGTGAGTTTTTCAGAATATAAAAGGTTTATTTTACGGATAACCCATGATTCATTGTCCGTCATAAACATGACATTCCAGCCACTGGTGTGGTTTCCGTCTTCCCTCTGTCTTCGTTACGCGATACTGTCTGCATCTGTTGTTGGGTTTTCGCGAAACTTGTAAAATTTGTTTAAATCATCAATGTCTTTGATACTATTAATTTTTTTGGAGAAAAAAATCTCTGACGACAAGTGAGTGAAAAGCAGCCATTTCAAGTTGAAAATTTGCATTTCTTGTTCACACGATTAAGTCTACATTTGTGGTCGGAATTTCATGAAACTTTCACAGTTTCTGTGTTCTTTCGTTGGCTTGAATCCTAAATATTTCGAAGAAAAAATCATATAGTGCAGACTAACATGGTTCGAAACCGTTTTGCTGTTTGCAAATCTTCTGCATGTCCAAGGACGACTCTTCCTCCAGATTTAGTAAATCGTAGAATACAAAATGAATTTTATGGATCCCTGATGACTTTCCTCGTATAGTGTGTTAAGGATATATATATATAGCCTCTATTTTCACAGATTTTGGCTCAGATACACTCCTATATACACAGATATTCCAATTATCTTCCCCTATCATTGAATCTTATCCGTGTGAAAGGACCATTCTACCTGAAGATCCTGTCGATTGTTAGACAAAATGGAATATATGAATCCATAATCATATGAAAGCTGGTTTGATGTAATGCATCACAGAAAAACTTTAAACCCCCTTTTCTTTTTTGCTCGAGTGCTGCCAATTAGTATAACCTATATAGTTACTTCCAAAAGTTTTCTGCTTTCAAATGTATGTATCGTTTCTGAGAAACGATACATACATTTGAAAGCAGGAAACTTTTGTAATAGTCTGTGGTAAATTTCATTAGCAATACATCAAATTTTACCTGTACCGTCTGGCGTAATATCTGCTGCTTGACATCACATAGGGCTCACAAAACAGAGTTACACAGATTGTCATTATGATTTGCGGTCATTATTTGCATCTTTCACAACTGAAAAATGTTGCATCGTTTCCCAGGCATGTGCCTGAACTTTAGTCGAAGGGATTGAGCTCCACCCTGTTTCACAATGTGATCTGACTGGGCTAATATTGTTTACTGATGACGTCTAACGTAACAAGCCAACATCCCATCTAGATTTTTCTATAGATGCTCTAAACGTGAGAGATCTGGCAATTCTGTGTGACAAAGCAGAACGATCATTTGCTGCTGTCGGAGAAGTTACACCCAAATTTGAACTACGTGACATCCGAAGATGACGTGATCGAACGACGTTAGCTGTGAAATGGGCCAAATCAACTGATAAAAGAACATTTATATCAAAACGCTCCAATATTGCGTTTAGTCGTGCACTAGTGATCCATCGCAGAATAGTTTAAGGACTGACACCCTAATCTTATAGCAGCGCCGTCTCCATAACACGACCACGTGCATAAGCAAAAGGTTTTAGGCGTCATTAAATTGAATCGACTCAGTCGATCCTTCTGTTCCAAAAGAAAACTTGATTCGAGGTTTAACAATCACTGATGGGTCTACAGATTATGTTACCAGGCTCGCTACATGTTTTACTGGTTCGAGGACGTAATGTAAACGTTTGTATATTGTACTCGCGTCTTGCTGTGAAGGCGTAGGCCTACTCAGCGAAATTATCCTGCAAAATGCATTTTCACAAATTCTGTTGTTCTTAACCCTTCACGTCTAAGCAGCTTTTGCTGAGGATGTCAAGAGCTACTTACGTAAATTAAACGTCCGTATGTGCCGTCATAGACATACGTCTTCAAAGAGTCAATCAGAAAATTATCCTAGCGTTCTGTAGCGTCCAGTTTAATATAAATTTGACAAGTATAAGCGACTCACAAAAAATGAGCTGTGACGTATACGAACGACGTTTACTAGATTCATGTACCTAAAGAATTACACTTATAACCACCGTCTTTGATTTAGCCGCAATATTTCTGCTTCGAATTTTTTCTTCACGCGAATGTATTTTTTTCTTTGGTATGAGCCCTGTAAAGCACATTAAACTTTTTTCCTAAATATGCAGTCGGTTATGTTCAAGTCGGGTTGCACGTCTAAACTTGAAAAATGACGTCACGGAGAAACGTATCATCAGATATGAATCAAAATCAAGCGCAGCCATGCGAAACGTCGTCGGGAACAGTATTTTATCCGCATTTTATCAGTTGTATCGGTGTAAACTCGTTTTGAAAATTTACGATTTCAAAGTACATGTATCATTTCTTTTGGAAGTAAGTATACATGTACGTCAAGGAAAACCTAGTTTATCGTTAACACGATTATTCAAATTTATCGTGTTTGTACTACCGAAAACCATCTTTTAATCCTCACAAAGTATCATAATATGACCGATATACAATAGCCTGTGTAATGCAGAGCAATAACCCTCCCCTACAAAATGACCCATGGGTTATTATTCTATAATATTCTATAAGTATCGTAATATGACCGATATACAATAGCCGGTGTAATGCAGAGAAATAACCCTCCCATACAAAATGACCCGTGGGTTATTATTCTACGTAGAGAAATAACCAGCTAGGGATCATTTCTCTACATAGAGAAATGAACCGGGTCATTATCCTACGTAGAGATATAACCCTCTGGGATAATTTCTCTACGTAGAATAATTACCCGGGTCATTTCTCTACGTAGTAAAATGACCCATGGGTCATTTTGTAGGGAGGGTCACTTCTCTCCATTACACCGGCAGGCTTCATTGTGACAACAACATGTGAAACAGGGAAAGGGTAAGTTTAGAAGACAAGGTGCTCTGTTCTCGGAAAAAGTTTTACGGGATGCAATACTTGCTTTCTCATATATTTCAATTACCTGACGCTAAATTACATCTTAACTCGAAATTGAATTAATTAGCCTATCCTTTAATGGTTCTGAGCACTTGTGCTTACAGAAAACTCTCACACATGTTAGTGTACTCTTTACCAGACGACAAATAAATTAGACTTGCCCCAAATTCAAAGCATTTCCAGAAGATAAACAAAAAAAAAAATTCAAATATTGGAATTTATTCCTATAAGGTGAGAAAACATTTTGGGAAAAGGAGAAATTGCTGGTTACCGGCAATTTCTCCTTTTCCCATTATGTTTTTAAAAGCTAGCTTTGTCAGGGTCGTGCCTCGGAATTGTTTAGTAAAGAGGTAATGCATTTTCATCGCAACAAAATTAATTTTACATATGATGAAGGGCATTGAGTTTGTATGACATTTTTTATTAAAATGTTCTATAAATAGATTTCCTACGATAATTATCGTAACCTGTCGCTGATGAAAGTAAACAGAATCACAGTTTTCCATGTGAATTTGTCGAATATCACTTTTCGTTCATCTGTCCAATCTGAGAGAGAGAGACACAGAGAGAGAGAGAGAGAGAGAGAGAGAGAGAGATTCTGAAAACTAAAAATCCATAGGTTTCTCTCCACAATCGATTACGTATGTAACTGGTATATTTTGACTTGTTCCGATGCGCTACCCTTGCGCTCATCAATTTTGGCTCCACCGGCCAAAACGGCATACTAGATTAATGCCCTGGAGTAGGCCCATATGTCGAGTGTTCGTCCGTGCATCCCTTTACGCGTTAATTCTTATTCTTGCAGCTCTGAGAATACCTTTTTCATCAAAGTTCGAAGACTTTGATAAAGAAATGGTCATACCATGATCCTTCATAGAATTTGATTCCAGGAATAGCACTGCCTACTATGACAACAAAACTGAAATCATCCGAAAGTCTTACAGTAAATATGGAATTGTGGAATTGTCTATTAATTACAATAAATTTTTGTGAATCTTTTTCTGACCTCTCGATAGAATTCAAACCCATCAAAAAATTGCTGCTGTAGACATTCCTTGTTTTGCGTAGATAACGTAGGTAACGAGCCTTTTTTTAAAAAAATTGCGCAAAATTCAAAGAGAGATAAATCATCTTTTTTTTTGAAGAACACCTATTACCTTTGTCCGCTGCTGAAGAATTACGGCTAACTTTTCGCTCTTGGTAATTGTTTTGATGTCTTACGTCAGGTTAGACGTACTTGATATTAAAAATCGAGCAATATTTTCAAATACCTACAGTTCCAAATCTTTGTCATACATGCAAAAAAGTGCTGTTGTATTTTTTTCAGCCTCAAACTCATAGAAAATATAAGAAATATATAAAATGAGACGTTCGCATGAAAGAACCCAAAATAGACCTCCACAGTATTTATTGGCTTAATTATGATTTGTTGGCAGGGCTTATTTCTCTGTAGAACGTCACTGCATCACAGACTTCTTACCAAATGGGGTCATTTCTGTCCGTCAAAATACATCCCTTTTATCATTGACTCCCTTCTGGATGTTGCGAGGGATTTGATTTATTATATACTGACAGAACATGTTAGAACTCCATAAAGTTTTAAAGTAAATGTTGTTTCCAATCATCTAAAAAAAAAAACACCACATCATACAGTATTAATAAAATCTGATCCATTCAGTGCAAGAAAATAAGGATAAAAACCAAGTAAACCCCTTACCAATGTAGTACTGCAGAGGATTCAGAGGAAATAACTGAAGAGTGTCCCTCATTAACCCTTTCCCAAACGACAATTTTTTGGACTAGACCAAATTGAAAGCATTTGCAGACGACAATTCATCTCTTGCTGAAAAGATGATTTCCATCTATAATAGGGTAGAAAACATTGTGGGAAAAGGAGAAAATGCTGGTTACCAGCATTTTCTCCTTTTTCCACAATGTTTTCAAAAGGCTATTATTCCAGACCCGTAAAAACCAGGGATTGTTTTGGAAAGGGTTAACCTACGATTGCCAATTTTGGCTCGCTTGAGTGAAAGCCAGTAGAGCAGTATAAGACTTTCGTAACCGTGTTGGTTTTTTTCTCCCACATAAAAGAGTTGAGTTTTCCACATATGAAATTAAAAACCAATTTTTATGGAGATGCTTGTTGACTAAATCATCACATTGTGTGGTATTTTCAAGTAAGCTCCTTCGCCTATCTTAATAAATTAAATGCAAAAAAGATCTATTTTGTAAGATTATGCAATCGTGCAATTGAGTGTTTTGCACGTTATATCTAATATAGCGTCCTTCGCACCTTGCCAAACGACAAAATTCGAGCCCTGTATGATGATGAATATTTGCAGACGACATTTTGGATGATACTCAAAAAATAAAACGCTTACGGTAGAAATCATTGTGGGAAAAACAGAGCCTGAAAATGCTGCATTTTCTTCTTTTCTCACCTTAGTTTTTTTTTCTTCTAAATTTTCGATGTTTTTTCAAGGTCCTTTAAATCGGACTTAATGTGGGTAAAGGTTTACTACAGATGCTCATTTCGAGGGAAGCGAGGTTTTTATTGCGACTTAAACCTTTACTCCATAGATACTCATTTCTACGCATTGCTTGTGGGAGCCTTTGGAAAACATTGTGGCAAAAGGTGAAATTGCTCGTGACGAGCAATTTCACCTTTTGCCACAGTGTTTTCTACACTATCAAAAGGTGTCATATACACATAAGAAACGGTTTCATTTTTGCTGTTATTTAGGGTCAATTAGAGATACCATAGAAATGCCTTATGGGGTAAAGGGTTCAGGATGGGTATCAGTTATAATACGAGCCAGGATCCAGCACAGCGGAGCTTAACTCTTTACCCAACGACAGAAATTTTAGGTTTGTCCGAACCGAAAGCATTTGCAGACGATAAAATAAAAAGCGACTTTGAAATGATGAATAATAAAAGTGACTTTAAAAGTAAATTTGAAATTTGTTTCGTGAAGGGTAGAAAACATTGTGGGAAAAGGAGAAAATGCTGGTTACCAGCATTTTCTCCTTTTCCCACAATGTTTTCTGAAGGCTTCTTTCTGAGGATGATCAAAATTAGGGATTATGTGGAGATGAGCTAATACATCTTCGTAAAACATGTCACCATAATTGGCTTGTAACACGCTAAAAGGGACATTTGGACATTTGCGTAAAATGTCGTCTCGGATCAGCCTGCGCAGTGCGCGCAGGCTGATCCGAGACGGCATTTTACGACTACATTAGACTTTGTGATACGGTAGACTTCCGCAAAACAGAAAATTACCCCAAAACGGAAAGTGTCGTCACGGATAAACCTGCGCGGACTGCGCAGGCTGATCCGAGACGGCACTTTACGCAAATGTCCGAATGCCCCTTTTCGCGTCTTGCAGGTCAATTATAATGGTGTCGTTCTCTGGTAAAAGGGGGCTTAATGTATCTCTGTGTAGCAGTGGCTGTTTGGTTTTCGTCCACGATTCACAAACTTACATTGTAATCAAATGTATAATATACATATTATGCTTATCGTCGATCAAAGTCGTTTTACATGCACTATTCCGACGTTGAACATTTAATTTGTAATGTACATAATATCTGCAAGATCGTAAATATGTCATTATTTTATTCCTTTTGCTCACGTTCTTCAAATCCCGCTCGTCTTCATGCATTTTACCGGATATATTGTTGTTGTTCAAAACAAGGCGTTGATTGGTTGTCTCTGCGTAGCAACAGCCAATCAACGCCATTTAAAGAACGTGCTATTCTTCGGGTCCGTTTGCCCGAATAGTATATAAACCGGCTTCGGGCCGATATTCAAAAAAAAAAACAAGAGGAAGAGAGAGAAGGAAAAGAGGAATATAGATGTAACAGGGAAGAAGGTGGAAGAAAGACAACGTGAAACGATTTAAGAATATACTTAGAAACTGATTATACTGCTTTGCTGAATTCTTGTAAAAACAAGAATGATAGAGGTATAAATAAATCTAGTTAAAAACTTTATTAAGTTTTTGTTTCAGTTAATACAGACTAGTACCAGATTTTCCCCAGTTTCTCTCTCAAACTCTTTTTCTCCCAATGTTTCGCAACGGCCAGCGTAACATTTTGGTGTCAGAAGTGGGATAAGGAGAAATGTTCTAAACGAAAATTTTGGTATAGCCAGAATATTAGAGCATTTAGCCTGCATAATTTTTTTTTTAAAACAAAATTATTGACAATCAGAAAGATATGAGACAAAAGTTTTTTTTTTTTCTTTTTAATGAATATACAACAACAGTAAGAAAAAGTAGTAAAAAATTTATTAGAACAAAAAGCACATAAATAATTCGAAGAAACTGAGGTAAAGTCTGTAATTTCAATTCTGTTATTCTGTTTCTTCACTATCAGTAGATCCTGAAAAGTAAAAAAAAAAACAAATTAAGATTCAAGCACTATGGCTGAAGGAATGTCAGAGGCAGAAGGGAACAATTACCTGTATATTGATCAAACTGAGAGTGATAACTCGAATAGAAGTTCTCCTTTAGAAAATAAAGTGCTTAACATGGCACAGGAAATGAGTTCCATTTCTAGTGTTTTAAAGGAACTTCAGGGTAAACTAACAGAAAGGATGGAAACTATAGAGAGTGGTTTACACAGTATTCAAGCAGGAATGTCTGAAATAAGGCATCCTGACCCCGAGATAAATTTCAATCTCAGAGCCCAGAACCAGAGATTTGAAATAGGTCCCAGACAAAATACTTCTAATTTGAATTTAGGCATAGATGGTAACAGAAACATGAATCAAAACATAGCAGATGGCAATTCTAGCATGAATCTGAAAATTAAGCCTCAAAATTTTGATGGATCTACTGATATTAGTGAATATTTGACCCAGTTCAATATTGTAGCTGAAATCAATAACTGGCCTTATTCTGTTAAAGCTTTATATTTAGCCAGCAGTTTAACAGGAAATGCTAGGTCCCTACTAAGCGAAATTTCAGAGCTTCAGAAAAGAGATTTTAATAGTTTAGTTGACGTTCTGAAAGCTAGGTATGGTACAAGAAACAAAGCAGAAATTTTTAGATCACAATTAAAATCATTAACAAGGGGGGGGTAACCAATCCATTCCAGAAATGGCAAGTTATGTAAAAAAACTCACCAGACAAGCATACCCTGATGCAAATTCAGAATTGATTGAAATTTTAGCATTGGACTATTTCATAGACAGTCTGAATGATGCTGACGTGAGACTACGTCTCAGAGAATGTTGCCCAAAAACGATGGCAGAAGCCGAAAATATTGCAGTAAGGTTAGAAACCTATAAACTTGCAGATAAGCAAAGAATTCAGAATGTGCAAGTTTGCAGAAGTCATAATGAAATGCCAAAAACAGATTACGACAGACTGCTAGAAAAACTGGAACAACTAACTCAGACTGTTCAGAAGCTTGATTTAGAACAAGCTTCAAAAATTCAAAGAAATGAAAAACAAGGTAATTCTTTACAGGTTCAGCATGATAGAAATTTAAATTCCAACAAGAACAAATTTAACGGTAATTCTTCTTGGAATAATAGGAAGAGAGCTGAGAATCGGAATTATAGACGTTATAATGATAACCAAAACAGGTTTTCGGGAAACCAAAACGGGTCAAGTTGGGGGGCCACAACAAGACCTCGAACACAGTAAGGTCCAACATTAAATATGAACAGCTCAGTAGCTTGGGTAATCAAAAGGGATATTATTGTGATGCTTTAGTAAATGGTCAAAATGTAACATTACTTTGTGACACTGGTGCAAATGTGTCAATTCTGAATAGCAAATTGATTGATTCATGGTCCGGAAGTAGCAAACCAAAAATTTTACCTGTTACTTCAAGATTAATAACCGTAACGGGAGAGAGCAAACCATTTATAGGAAAAGCCTTATTCAAGATAACCTTAGGAGGTCATAGCTTTGATCAAGAAATGCTACTTTCTGATATTGTAGAAAATGGTATATTAGGGATGGATTTTATGAAAATCCACAAATGTGATTTGCTCATTAGTAATAACTGTTTGAAAATTAATAAGGAGTATATTCCTTGTTTCTTGAAAGAAAGTAACAAACCTTCTTGCAGCAGAATAGCTCTTCAGAGAGATGTAGAAATAGCTCCAAGATCTGAGATGATAGTTGATGGAAAAATGTTAGATCATATGGATAAGGATTTCTCCTGTTTATTGGAGGGATCTGAGAAATTCATGAGTAAATCTGGATTAATGATAGCAAAGGTGTTGGTAAACCCTAAATCCAAAGCCATACCAATAAGAATAGCAAATGTAACTGACAAGCCTATAAAAATTTTCAAGAATACAGTCACAGCTAGTATAGAGCCAGTACAAGTAATGAAAATAAAAAAAAATAATAATTCAAGGAATACAAGTTCAGATAGAAAATATGAAAGCAATAATGTGCCTGGTCATTTGACTGACCTTTACGAGAAATCATGTACAAATCTTAATGCAGCTCAAGCCATGGAGTTGAAAATGTTTCTCATTAAGCATAAAGACGTATTTAGCAAAGATTCGAGTGATATTGGTCATTCCACTTTGGTCAAACATAAAATTGATACTGGTAATGCTAAACCTGTGAAAAAGTACCCATACAGAATACCATTAGCAAAGAGAAAGGTTGCAGAAGAGGAAATTAAGAAAATGGAAAATGACGGAATTATTGAAAAATGCCCTCAGAGTGCCTGGAATGCACCTATTCTGATGGTAACAAAAAAAAACAGGTGACATAAGATTTTGTTGCGATTTCAGAGGTCTAAATGACTGCACAATTAAAGATTCTCAACCCTTACCAAGGATAGATGACAGTATTGAAGCATTGGCAGGAGCAAAATGGTTTTCATGTCTTGATATGAAGTCAGGTTACTGGCAATGTGATATAGAAGAAAATGATAGACATAAAACTGCATTTTCAATACCTGGAGGTGAACAATGGCAGTGGCGTAGATTAGCTTTTGGTCTTTGTAACAGTCCCGCAACGTTTACACGGTTGATGCAGACAGTGTTCTCTGGCTTAATCTGGAAAATATTAGTTATTTACCTAGATGATATTATATGTCATTCAAGTTCTTTTGAGGAAATGCTTTCGAACTTAGAAATTGTGTTTCATAGGTTAACTGAAGCAAATTTGAAACTGAATGCAAAGAAGTGCATTTTATTCCAGAAACAAGTAATCTTCCTAGGTCACACAATTAGTGAGGATGGTGTTGGCACATCCCCAGAAAAGATTAAAACTGTAATGGACTGGCCTGTCCCTAAAAATGCAAAAGAAGCCAGAAGTTTCATTTCATTAGCCAGTTATTACAGATCATATGTATATCAATTTGCAAAGTTAGCCAAGCCAATTCATGAACTTGCAGAAAATGGTAGAAAATTTGTTTGGACCAATGAATGTGCAGAATCCTTCAGAAAAATTAAAGCAGCCCTAACCACCGCACCAATTTTGGCATTTCCCACAGAAAATGATCATTTTATTTTAGATTGTGATGCCAGTTTATTAGCACAGGGTGCAGTTTTATCACAAATTCAGAATGGTCAAGAAAAAGTCATCGGCTATTATAGTAAATGTTTCACTAGAGCAGAAAGGAAGTATTGTGTAACCAGAAGGGAACTTTTAGCAGTAGTAAATGCTATGAAACATTTTCACCACTATATCTATGGAAGGAAAATTACTGTCAGAACAGATCATTCAAGTTTGAAATGGTTATTGAATTTTAAAAATGTTGAAGGGCAGTTGGCAAGATGGTTGACATTTTTGTCAACTTATGATTTTGAAATTGAGCATAGAGCTGGGAAAATCCACTCTAATGCAGATACCCTTTCAAGACGACCATGCATTGAAAAAGATTGTAAATACTGTGAGAAAGTAGAAAATACTGAGACTAAAGGGTGCAAGAAGAAAAATGATTTAGTTCATTCTGTTCAGTCAGTGAAAGAAATCAAAGATACAAATGATGATGACTCATGCAGTATAGCCATGTGGCAAGTTATGCTGATTTTGACATGCCTCATGTGGGGTTCAAGTCAAATTATCCCGTGCCTTTCAATATTAATTTTTATATGGGAGGTCATCTCATTCAGAAATGCAGATAAAATAGAAAGAAGGGATTTTAACCAGGATTTTAAGAAAAACCGACAAGGTGAAGAAAACAAAGGGAATATATTCTCAGACCCACAGAAAAGTAAGGTTAAAAATCAAATGAATGTAGAGACATTCGTAAAGTTGGATAAGGTGAATGTGGTAGAAGGACAGCTAGTTACTAGCAAAACTAGTGATTTTTCTAAATCAAAGGATTGGAAAAATTTGAATGAGGAAAAAGGTCAAATAAATGCAAGCAACAGTGGAGCCGTTGAACTTTCCAAATCAGAGGATTGGAAAAATGGGTGTAAGGCTAAAAGACAACAAGCTGCAAGCATCAGTAAATCCAGTATTACTAGTATGGGTTTGGGGTCAAATGAATCCAGTAAGGCATCTGAAAAGTCAGATACTTTAAAGAAAGATCAAGAAAATGATTCAGTTTTAGGAAAAATTAGGTCAATAATTAAGAATGGAGAAAGACCAGATTGGTCTGAAATTTCAAAATTTGGACCCGAATTCAAGTATTACTGGTCAAGGTTGGATTCTTTTGTAATAAAAAATGATATCCTGTATCGTAAATGGGAGACAGATGATGGAGATTCTTTTAAACTTCTGTATGTAGTTCCGAAAAATCAGAAAGCAGAGATTCTTACTCAATTGCATTGCAGTGTAACATCTGGGCATTTAGGGATAAGTAAAACTCTTACAAAGGTAAGAAATAGATATTTCTGGTTTGCACTGAGAAAAGATGTGGAAAACTGGTGTAGAACATGTGATATGTGTAATAGTAAGAAACACTCTTTACGCAAACCTAAAGCACCATTACAAACTTATACTGTTGGGTGTCCTATGGAGAGGATAGCAGTTGATTTTATGGGTCCACTGAGTAGAACTGATTCTGGTAATAGATATATAATGGTAGTGGGAGATTATTTTACCAAGTGGACTGAGGCTTACCCAATTCCAAATTTAGAAGCAAAAACAGTTGCTGATAAGTTAATAGAAAATTTGATATGTAGGTTTGGTGTTCCTTTAATCATTCACACTGATCAAGGCAAAACCTTTGAGTCTAAATTATTCCAAGATTTGTGTGAACGATTAGATATTGTTAAGACAAGAACTACTCCTTACAGACCACAAAGTGATGGAATGATTGAAAGAGCTAACAGAACAATTATTAGCATGCTCTCAACCTTTGTGTCAGAGAATCAGAAAGATTGGGATCAGTACTTACCTTTGGTAATGCTTGCATACCGATCTTCTGTACACGAGTCTACAGGGGTCTCACCATGCATGATGACTTTAGCACGTGAAGTCAAGTTACCAGTAGATTTGATATATGGTTCACCGGATCAAAACCAAAATATTTCATCACATGAATATTGTCAAAAGTTGTCTGAAAGGATAGAAAAGGTTCATTGGTTAGCTAGAGAAAAGTTAAACATAACCAGTTCAGCCATGAAAACAAATTATAATGTAAAATTAAACTATAATAGTTACAAAGCTGGAGATACAGTTTGGTTGCATAATTCAAATCTGAAGAAAGGGCTTTGTAAGAAATTACAAAAAGCATGGATAGGGACTGTAAAGGTTATCGATAAGATCAATGATGTCTTATACAGAGTGAGAACTGGTCCTCACAGAAAAGCTAAAGTTGTGCATCATGATAAGTTAAGAAAATATACTGGTAATGAAACACCCAGCTGGATGAAGTCAAATTAAATAATATTATTAAAAAAAAAAAAAATCTTACCATAAACATATATATATATATTTTTTTCCTTTCAATCAGAGATTCCAATGTGCCCTCTGCGAAGACTTGTTCTTCCCAGCAGAAAAACCCTGTATGTCACACCTAAGGGAACAACACAGTGGCATAAGCTACAAATGCAAAAAATGTAAAAAGATTTTTAGAAGGAACGATAATCCTCATTCGTGCAGAGCAAACAAAGCAGACTATAAACTATTCAACCAGCAGACAGGAGCAAAAGGAAATGAGGCAGAAGATGACCTAAAATTATTTCTAAACAGAGCAAAGACCTCCCTTTGTATAGACCTTGAAAGAACACAGTGTGAAAGGAAGCATGCTAGAACAAAAGTAAGACCACCAAAAAGGAGACTAAAATTTGATTTGCAACTCAGTGAAACCGACAGCTCAGACAGCGACGAGGAATACAGTTTTGAAAAATTTCAGATAGAGAATTTTGAAAATGAAATCCAGTTACTAGAAATAGAGGAAGAAGAGAAAAAAAGAGATGAAAAACAATTAGAAGAGAAAACAAGAAAAGAACAAGAAACAAAGAAAAGAGAAGAAGAAAGAATAAAAATGGAGGAAGAAAAGAAGAAGAGAGAAGAAGAAAGAGTTAAAATGAAAGATGAAAAGAAAAAAGAAGAAGAAAGAGTAAAAATGGAGGAAGAAAAGAAGAAGAGAGAAGAAGAAAGAGTTACAATGGAAGATGATAAGAAAAGAGAAGAAGAAAGAATAAAAATGGAGGAAGAAAAGAATAAGAGAGAAGAAAGAATTAAGATGGAGGAAGAAAAGAAGAGGAAAGAAGAACAAATAAAAATGGAGGAAGAAAAGAAGAGGAAAGAAGAAAGAATTAAAATGGCAAAAGAAAAGAAGAAGACAGAAAAACAAATCAAAGAAGAGGAAGAAAATAAAAAGAAAGAAGATGTATTGAGGATAGAGGAAGAAAAGAGAAAGGAAAAAGAGAAAAAGGACAGAGAATATGATAAGAAAAATATAGAGAAGGAAAAGAGTAGAAAAGAGGAAAATAAGAAAAAGGGAGAAGATGAGAGGAAAAGAACTGAAGAAGAGAAGGAAAAAATAAATGGAAGAGATAAAGAGGAAGAGAGGAAAAATTTAGAGGAACATAAAATAACTGGAGATGAGAAGAACAGTACTGAGAAAATTGAGGATGAGAAGAAAACGATAGGAAGCGAGAAAAAGAAAGATGAAAAGACTCAATTGGAAGAAAAGAAAAGAACAGAAGAGGACAAAAATACAGAGAGAAAGAAAGAAAAGAAAGATAAGGAGGAGAAGAATAGAAAAGAAAAAGGGAAGCAGAAGGAAGAGAAAATAAAGGCAGGAGATGAAGGACAATCGATGAACAAAAATAACCAGGACCAAGGTGAACAGGGAGTAAATAAAAAAGGAACCAAGAAAAGTAAGAAAGAATCAGAAAAGAAAAAGGTAAATAATTCAGAGAATAGACAAAAACAAAGTAAGCTAGAAAACGAAGACCAGAGTGAAGACAAAAAGGAAAAAGTTCAAGAGATGATGGAGGAAGAGGAAGAACTAAGAGAAATAAAGAATACGATAAATAAATTCAATAACAGGAAGAGAAAGCTGATAAGAGAGGAGGAAAAGACTTTAATGGTTGTAGAGGGAGAGTTTATCTATGAGACAACAACAATTGTTAAAAAGTTTAAATTACTTTAAAAGTTCACTGTTGTTGGTTAAAAAAAAAAAAAAATATTTATTTATCAGTTATTTATAAAACATTTAAGTTGATAATTATCTTCAGAAAACTGTTAGATTTATTTAGAAAGTGATATGTACTAATGTTTTTGTCGTTATTAATGTTCTTTATTTTAACAAGAATTTATAATTCATTGAAGTAAACAAAAATTTCTGTTTACTCAGAAAACCGATTAACTATACTGGAAAACTGATTAACTAGAAAACTGATTACCATACTGGAAGGCTGGAGAAATCAAGTTGGTATAAACTTTCAAGACCGATGATGAACCAATTCAGCTACCACAATAGATGTTCGAAGTCACAACCTAAATTGAGGACACAAACAAGTCATTAGTTAAAAAAAAAAGACACTAAATACAAAACTTTATCAATAAGCCCTAAGCATTTAAGTCGATATTTCTTTTGCCATGAACACTTAGTATAATATATTTCTTTTACCATGAATATTTAGTGTAAAACATTTTTGCCATGAACATTTTAGTGCAGTTTATATCTTTTGCCATGAACATTTTTGTGTATCGTTAGTATGCTAATATTATTGTGTGTACATGACAAGTATCAAACTATTAACATTTCACTGAATATAAAGTTACTTTGACATAAAGTTTATCATAAGTGTGAAAAGGTATGTAGTATTGTCATTGTGCAAATAATGCAGACATGACATGCAACTTACCATAAAAAAAAACAGTAAGACTGAAGTGTACTGTTGTTGTAAACCAATTCATATGTATTTCTGTAATTTGTGACAGTTTGTTGATCATTCAGTAACTTAATTAAGTTACGCCATTTCTTATTGATTTTCTTCACTTGTATTGAATATTACTATAATTATTAAGTGTTTATGTTCAACTTCCACAAATTTCATACATACCTTATATCCAATGAATCTAGAAATCTTTTCATGGAGTCATTTGAATTGGGGACCAATTCTCAGCAGCTGCGGGGTAATGTAGCAGTGGCTGTTTGGTTTTCGTCCACGATTCACAAACTTACATTGTAATCAAATGTATAATATACATATTATGCTTATCGTCGATCAAAGTCGTTTTACATGCACTATTCCGACGTTGAACATTTAATTTGTAATGTACATAATATCTGCAAGATCGTAAATATGTCATTATTTTATTCCTTTTGCTCACGTTCTTCAAATCCCGCTCGTCTTCATGCATTTTACCGGATATATTGTTGTTGTTCAAAACAAGGCGTTGATTGGTTGTCTCTGCGTAGCAACAGCCAATCAACGCCATTTAAAGAACGTGCTATTCTTCGGGTCCGTTTGCCCGAATAGTATATAAACCGGCTTCGGGCCGATATTCAAAAAAAAAACAAGAGGAAGAGAGAGAAGGAAAAGAGGAATATAGATGTAACAGGGAAGAAGGTGGAAGAAAGACAACGTGAAACGATTTAAGAATATACTTAGAAACTGATTATACTGCTTTGCTGAATTCTTGTAAAAACAAGAATGATAGAGGTATAAATAAATCTAGTTAAAAACTTTATTAAGTTTTTGTTTCAGTTAATACAGACTAGTACCAGATTTTCCCCAGTTTCTCTCTCAAACTCTTTTTCTCCCAATGTTTCGCAACGGCCAGCGTAACATCTGTGATTCATGATACCAGGCAAGTCATCCCACGATTATGTTTCCATATAGTCCATGTATTCTAAAAGCGGAATGAGTCATGGGATAGATTGGTCCTTTGGCATGCAAGAAATTAACCAATACCAAAAGATTTCGGCCCAGGTTGGAGGAGGGGGGCACAAAATATCGCGTCTTTTACTGTAAGTAAACTTGGATAGGCCTATACAGTCATAAGAACATAAAAAAGACCACGTGTTGCGCACGTGTTTAAAAAATTAGGCAGGCCCCCGCGCGTGCATCCATCAGTCTCTGCTACCAGATTCAACCCCGGGGGACATAAACTGGTGAATCTGGAAAACTAATATCCGTTAGAAAAATAATTTACTGGAAATTCTTACAGCTGTAATCGGACAGGAACAAGGTGGTAATTCTTCTGCTGCATAATGCGACACCATGCTGGCCTTTTCCGGTTAAGATCAAGATCAGACTGCACAGCACTTGCTGTCTGATCTTGGATCTACATTGTGCGATGCATAGAGGATAGTTGTTTTTTTCTCGGTGAAAGATCATATTTTATTTCATCGAGTGGATACCATCGGTAATATTTTCACGAGTGGCGCAGCCACGAGTGAAAATATTACTGATGGTGTTCACGAGATGAAATAAATTTCCATCTTTCACCGAAAAAAAAAACAACAACAAATATTTTATTTATTTCATGCTTTTAACCCTTTCTGGGAGAAGCTTTATCAAAATCTAGTACAGTTCTTTTCCTTTATTCCCCGCGGCGTACCCTTCCCTCAAAGCAACACATTACAACATTATGTCAAGCGCGAGAAATGTAAGGTTAATGACGTCACATTTCCATCTGGTAATGACGCACGCGTAATTAACCTAGGCAACAAGAACATGAAAATCGGTATTTTCACTGCTGGTACCAGTGTAAGATCGAGAAATATTTTCACTGCTATTTGTCGATATCCTATCGGAAAGCATGATATTTCACTGAGAAGTTAGAATGATATCTATAGGAGGGTTATTAAAAACGGACTAAACGTTCACCATATGCATATTATCAATCAATATAAACAAATGTCTTTATCGAACACGATAAAATAAAAAGACAGTTTCTTTCTATTTATCAATTTATCCCATTTTTTTACGGAATGGAAAGTAGCGTTTTGTAAAAAGAATACGGAACAAAGTCCTGATAAACGAAAAAAAAAAGAGGAACATATGGCTGAAATACACTTGAAAACGGCCCGAAAACGCCAATCATTCAAAGTTATTTTTGGATGAATTCATGAATATTAGTCATCGGTTCACTCTACATAATATTTGCTATTTTTTATGACATAAATCCACAGAAATACTTTGCGGCAAAGAAAAACTGATAATAACACTGTTCACGAACAATTCGCTGTCATACTATCTTAATATATTCTAGATTTAGAAAGTAACGCGATTTCTGATTGGCTAAACCATTTGGTTTAGCCAATCAGAAATTGCGATACTTTCATATTTAGAAAATTCTTGGAAGTAGGAGCAAGAGTAAAAATTTTGATGAATGGTGGATAAAAACGGGCTTAGGAGGCAAGGAGTAGATAGAGCGGCTTATCGATGGAAAGGTGCAAGATTTTTACAAGCGATAGATCATCACGTAAATGAGGAAAAGAGATAAACTCTAAGTATATTGTAACATTTAATAGTGGAAGTATAATAGATAGGGAACATCTGTTCTTTTTGAGAGAATTCGGAGACCAGAATCTTTGGTATTTTACTGACTACCCAGAGATTGTGCGAATGGAGAGTAAAGCCAGCAGAACTGATGACTGATGGATGGATGGATGGGTAGAGGTGATGCATGGATGGATGGATGGATGAAGTTTTCGTGTCCGTGTCCCTTTAAAATTATACCAGTTATAGGACCTCAACAGCTCTTTTAATCATTTATGTCTGCTCGCTTAATAACATTTCCCTGGGCTCGTTTAATAAAATCTTACCTCAAAAGCCCACTCATGTCAGATCCCATATATATATCAATCATGGAAACCAGCATTTCCATTTTTCCTAAAACTTTTATTTTTCAGGGACCTGTTTCCTCTAGGTCTTAAAAACAAAGGTTTGTTTGGCAAAAGGATAAGGGGGTAATTTATCAAAATATTTGCGAGGTATGAATAATAGCTGTATATCTTTACAACTTTATCTATACGCACATATATACAAACAGTGCTTATCTAGCGTGCTACTGTAACGGCATCCGCACCTCTTTATGCGAATGATAATACCAAAATGATGATATATATATATGAACCATGTTCTGAGGAAAAGGAGTTAAATACATCATTATGATGCAGTATATAAAGCCAGAGCTCCAGGTAAGAGAATGTGATGGTATTCTAAATTCGTTATTTCTCTTTAAAACCCTATATTGTGGGTACTCATTAGAATCGTCTCAATGAGACGATTCTAATGAGTACCCATAATATAGGATTTAGTGGAGAATTATCAATATTTTCAATTTTGAAATCAAAATCACTCCCTCTGTCTGGAGCTCTGATATAAAGCGAATCATCATTTTAATTATTAATGCATAAAATCCAACTTGTCTGACAGCTGTCCGATTCATGAGGTAGTATGATCCTTAGATATGCAGAAAATTTACTATCAACAGCCTGTGCGATCTGGGCAGGCTGACACGGGTCAATTATTTTTGCGATGCATTATGCTCCGTTTTCACAAAGCATGGTTCATTAGTAAAACAATACTAGTTACGATATCATCTGAGATTTCTCTAGAGTTTGTATTCTCTATTTTACCGGCTGCTTTATTTGTTTCAGTTAGCTGCCATATTTATCTAAAAAGCGCTTTGTACAACATCAAGCCATCGGGAAACAATCTACAGGCATCTCCGAATTGGGGAGGGGGTCTGGGGCATAAGAGAATTTTTATACCCCCTTTTCCCCGCTCCATATTACTTGAACTGCATGTAATTTGGTATTTTTTCTAGAAACTATAATTGCCTTATTTTCGTGGGGCAAAACGGGGTATATAGAAAAGGTACAAACTAAACCTATTCTTTGCAACCCATGCTCCACAATACCTAGACTAAATGTTTTATCTCCCGCTAGATGGCATTCTACAAATACACATCTATCTAATTTGGGCATGCTGGGTACAGAGCGGGACTTCTTTTCTACGCAGCAACTGTTACTTTGAATTCAAAACTAAAGTAAACGTTTACTTAATAAAACTCTACCTGGTGCGATTCATTCAGCTATGATCAGCAGTTTAGAAGGCCTGATTTTTCCTCATAGTATTGATAAAAGCCATTTTCTCCATTGCTACTTCATAGCGCGTATTACTACAATCCCCCAATTTTGGGGAGAATGATGCTTCATATCAGGAAGGTTGAATCTTCGAAGAATATGACATGTACCAGACAACGGGATTACATGTTTTTTTGTTCTGTTTCCTATAAACTATAATTGCCCCTGTTCTATTCAAGTTATTGATAGACGGACAACGTTGCCCGGCAAATCTTGAGAGACCAGACGATCACAAGAACATCACAAATAGGCATTAAAACATGCTTAACATTTACCAAACGACAAAATTGTAGATTTGTCAAAAATTAAAAGGGTTTGCAAACAGCAACTTAAATGTGGCCCGAATGATGGCGTTTATCTTTGAAACCAGGTACAAAACATCGTAAAAAAAAAAGAAAACAAGAGGGCCATGATGGCCCTGAAATCGCTCACCTGAGTTTATTGATCAAACATGCACCATCTAGTTTCCCAGTGACCTAGTTTTTTATCAGACATTACCCATCATCAAACACTTTTGAGATATCAATAAGACAAACATTCTGGCCAAGTTTCATGAGTATTGGGCTGAAAATGTGGCCTCTACAGTGTACAAAAGGTTTTTCTAAGATTTCATCAAGTGACCTAGTTTTGGACCCGACAAATACCCATTATCAAACTCTTTTGAGACATCACCAAAACAAACATTCTGACCAAGTCTGAAGAGTATCAGGCAGAAAATGTAGCCTCTGGAGTGTACACAAGGTTTTTCTAATATTTGACCCATTGACCTAGTTTTTGACTCCACATGACCCATTTTCAAACTCATTCAAGGTATCACCAGGACAAATATTATGAACAAGTTTTAGGAGTATCAGACTGAAAATGTGTCCTCCAGAGCATACAAAAGGTGTTTATAACATTTGACCTATTGACCCAGTTTTTGACCCAACATGACCCATTTTCAAACTCATCCAAGATATTATAAAGGCAAACATTCTGACTAATTTTCAAGAGTGTTGGACTGAAAATGTGGCTTCCAGAGCATATACAAGGTTTTTCTAAGATTTGACCTGGTGACCTAGTTTTTAACCCCCAATGACCCATTTTCAAACCTGTCTGAGACATCATCAAGACAAACATTCTGACCAAGTTACAAGAGTTTCGGACGGAAAATGTGGCCTCTAGAGCCTACAAAAGGTTTTTCTAACATTTGACCTAGTGACCTAGTTTTTGATCCCACATGACCCATTTTCGTTCTTGTCCGAGATATCATCCAGGCAAACATCTTGACCAACTTTCATGAGTATCCAACTGAAAATGTGGCCTCTAGAGCGTACAAAAGATTTTTCTAATATTTGACCCATTGACCTAGTTTTTGACTCCACATGACCCATTTTCAAACTCATTCAAGGTATCACCAGGACAAATATTATGTACAAGTTTTAGGAGTATCAGACTGAAAATGTGTCCTCCAGAGCATACAAAAGGTGTTTATAACATTTGACCTATTGACCAAGTTTTTGACCCAACATGACCCATTTTCAAACTCATCCAAGATATTATAAAGGCAAACATTCTGACTAATTTTCAAGAGTGTTGGACTGAAAATGTGGTATCAAGAGCATATACAAGGTTTTTCTAAGATTTGACCTGGTGACATAGTTTTTAACCCCCAATGACCCATTTTCAAACATGTCTGAGATATCATCAAGACAAACATTCTGACCAACTTACAAAGTTTCGGACTGAAAATATGGCCTCTAGAGCCTACAAAAGGTTTTTCTAACATTTGACCTAGTGACCTAGTTTTTGACCCCACATGACCCATTTTCGTTCTTGTCCGAGATATCATCCAGGCAAACATCCTGACCAACTTTCATGAGTATCCAACTGAAAATGTGGCCTCTAGAGCGTACACAAGGTTTTTCTAAGATTTGACCTAGTGACCTAGTTTTTGACCCCACGTGACCCATTTTCAAACTCGTCCGAGATATCATCCAAACAAACATCCTGACCAATTTTCATGAGTATCCGACTGAAAATGTGGCCTCTAGAGCATACAAAAGGTTTTTCTAAGATTTGACCTAGTGACCTAGTTTTTGACCCCACGTGACCCATTTTCGAACTTGTCCGAGATATCATCCAGACAAACATCCTGACCAACTTTCATGAGTATCCGACTGAAAATGTGGCCTCTAGAGCGTACAAAAGGTTTTTCTAAGATTTGACCTGGTGACCTAGTTTTTGACCCCACGTCACCCACTTTCGATCTCGTCCGAGATATCATCCAGACAAACATCCTGACCAACTTACATGAGTATCCGACTGAAAATGTGGCCTCTAGAGAGTACAAAAGGTTTTTCTAAGATTTGACCTGGTGACCTAGTTTTTGACCCCACGTGACCCACTTTCGAACTCGTCCGAGATATCATCCAGACGAAGATCTTGACCAACTTTCATGAGTATCCGACTGAAAATGCGGCCTCTAGAGCGTACACAAGGTTTTTCTAAGATTTGACCTGGTGACCTAGTTTTTGACCCCACGTGACCCACTTTCGAACTCGTCGGAGATATCATCCAGACAAACATCCTGACCAACTTTCATGAGTATCCGACTGAAAATGAGGCCTCTAGAGCGTACACAAGGTTTTTCTAAGATTTGACCTGGTGACCTAGTTTTTGACCCCACGTGACCCATTTTCGAACTCGTCCGAGATATCATCTAGACAAAGATCCTGACCAACTTTCATGAGTATCCGACTCAAAATGCGGCCTCTAGAGCGTACACAAGGTTTTTCTAAGATTTGACCTAGTGACCTAGTTTTTGACCCCACGTGACCCATCCGAGATATCATCGAGACAAACATCCTGACCAACTTTCATGAGTATCCGACTCAAAATGCGGCCTCTAGAGCGTACACAAGGTTTTTCTAAGATTTGACCTAGTGACCTAGTTTTTGACCCCACATGACCCATTTTCGAACTCGTCCGAGATTTCATCGAGACAAACATCCTGACCAACTTTCATGAGTATCCGACCAAAACTGTGGCCTGTAGAGCGTACACAAGGTAAAAAGTTGACGACGGACGACGCACGACGCACGACGCACGACGGACGACGGACGCCGGACACAGCACGATCACAATAGCTCACCATGAGCACTTCGTGCTCAGGTGAGCTAAAAATCTGGTTACCATCATTTTCTCCTTTCCTCACAATGTTTACATTAGCTTTCAAGCTTCAGGTCATTTAAAAATAAGGAACCTGTACTTAAGGTTTAACTCTTTACCACACGACAAAATTTTAGACTTGTTCAAATTGAAAGCATTTGCAGACAACAAAATAAAGGTGACAGAAAAATTGAAATTTGTTCTGGGAAGGGTAGAAAACACTGTGGGAAAGGGAGAAAATGCTGGTTACCAGCATTTTCTCCTTTTCCTACAGTGTTTTCAAAAGGCTTCTTTCTTAGGGGCGTCAAAAGTAGGGATTGTGTGGTAATGGGTTAAGTCCGTTTGAAGTAGTCCGTAGCGGCCATTTTGTTCGTTTTCTTAAACTACTTAAGTTAATTTTTTTTTAATATCAAGGCAGTACACTCCTAATGGAAAACAGCTATTTCCACTGTAATAATTATTATCATACAAAATTTGCTATGTTTAAAAATGAGTATTATTGTACTCCTTTAAAGGTAGCCTTTCAGATTTTGGGACGAATTTTTACAAAAATGAAAAAAAAAAAAAATCATCCTTTTAGTCCCAAGGCCTTTTAATTTACATTCATAAAACCCCAGTAGTCGAAAACCATCCGACAACAAAAGAAATTAGAGATTTACTACGGCCCAGGTCGACTAGGATGGGAACCAAGGTCTATTTTTAGAGGAGCTACTTGCTCATTTACATACCGGAAGTACACAAATGACGCTTCAAACATAACGTCCGAAGAAGAAATTATGGAAAATAATTACATGTTTGTTATGTTATGGAATTTAAGCGTCATTACTCATGTGCCAGGCACTTTACATTCCCACAATGCTATTTTTATTTTTGGCGCGAAATCTAAAAATACCTTATAAGAAGCTACGTAGCCTTTTAAGGGAATACCATCAAAAAAATTTTAAGGGTAATTTTATGTTTCTTAATTATTGAGATTTGTATTGGTTTTTTTTCATACAAATTTCAGTGATATATATGTATACAATTTTTAATTTGGTGAGATGGGGAAATTCTAAATACCCACCTTTAAAACCGAGTCCCCTTTTTTTTTACTTCTCAGAGTTATCATTTATAAATCTAAAACCACTATATTCTCATTACAAAGGGAAATGATAATTACCTCCTTTTGCAGGAAACTAACCGAGAAGTATCAACAAATCATTTCAAGATAGACTTCAAAGAAATTCTGGTCGATTAGAAATGTGCAAAAATATTATATCAGTATAAATCCTTATTTATCAACAAATAAGAAATTTTATTCCATGTTGCACTAGAACCGTTAGGATGGTAATATCTTTAAGTGCTCTTCTGAATTTCTCAAAATTCTACAGAATCGGTGTAAGGAAACTACGGTTCCAAATGGAGATGGAAGTACAAAATATATAGAGGATATTTGTTTTTTTCGGTAAAAGATCGAAATATATTTCATTGAGTGAATACCATCGGTAATATTTTCATGAGTGGCGCAGCCACGAGTAAAAATATTACCGATGGTGTTCACGAGATGAAATATATTTCGATCTTTCACCAAATTACAAAAAAAATATTCTATTTATTTCATGCTTTTTACCCTTTCTGGGAGAAGCTTTATCAAAATCCAGTACAGTTCTTTTCCGTTATCCCCCGTGGCGTACCCCTCCCGCATAGCAACGCATTACAATATTACGTCAAGCGCGAGAAATGTAAGGTATATGACGTCATATTTCCCATCTGGTTGTGAGGCACGCGCACTTTACCTAGTCAACAAGAACGTGAAAATCGGTATTTTCAGTGGTGGTACCAGTGTAAGATCGAAAAATATTTTCACTGCTATTTCTCGATATCCTACCTGAAAGCATGGAATATAAATAGTCATCTTTACCTTTGCGCTGCTAGGCGCGACTCGGTGACCTTTGGCGTACAACATAGATCAAAATCAGACTGCACAGAATGGTCAGTCTGATCTCGAATCTATACTGCCTGATAAGGAGATAATTGTTATTAAATAAAGATAGTTTTGAAAAATCTATGTTTGGATTTTTACCATCGAATTGAAAATTTCATTTTAGTTATTTAGTAGGTTAAGGGTTAACTCTCGATCAATTTTGGACTTCAAAGCATTCGCAGACGACAAAATAAAATCTAACCCTTTACCCCATCAGGCATTTCTATGGTATCTTTAATTGACCCTTACTAACAGCAAGGATGAAATCGTTTCTTATGTGTATATGACGCCTTGTGATAGCATAGAAAACTTTGTGACAAAAGGTGAAATTGCTCGTCACGAGCAATTTCACCTTTTGTCACAATGTTTTCCAAAGGCTCCTACAAGCAATGCTTAGAAATGAGTTTCTATGGAGTAAAGGATTAATGTGAATCAAAAATTGAAAATTTATTTGGAAAAGGTAGAAAACGTTATGGGAAAAGGAGAAAATGCTGGTTACCAGCATTTTCTCCTTTTCCCACAATGTTTTCATAGACTGTCTTTCTCAGGTCGTTAAAAGTCGGTATTGTGTGGTAAAGAGTTAAACTGCCAAGAGGGTTCTGACAGCCAATGAATAGTGATAAATCTGTTTATGTATATTACTGCATAATGTTTCGATTCGTTTATCTATCTATAAAGACGACTGAAAAAAAAAGCAACGTTACTTTTGCTTGATTGCACCTGCCAAACAGAAAAAGTTCAAATTTTCAGTTGTTTCCCAAATCTTTGAAGCACTTTCATTTCGTGAAACCAGCACATCTTTACCGAACATAAAGAAAAACTGTTCTGGCTTTTATCGTCCTATCGTTTCTTTATTTATTTATCAACAGCATGTATTACTCTCAGATGATAATTTAAGCCTTTGTTGACATACACAACATAACAAAACAAACACATAAAAGGTAAGACAGGTAAAATACATCACTTCATTACATAGACAGTACAGCGGGTATTTAACCCTTTACCCCATAAGGCATTTCTATGGTATCTCTAATTGACCATAAATAAGAGCAAGGATAAAGCCGTTTCTTACGTGTATATGACACCTTTTGATAGTGTAGAAAACATTGTGGCAAAAGGTGAAATTGCTCGTGACGAGCAATTTCACCTTTTGCCACAATGTTTTCCAAAGGCTCCTACAAGCAATGCGTAGAAATTAGTATCTATGGAGTAAAGGATTAAGTTGTGAGGAATACCTGTTTCCCATACAATTATGAAGTCAGTAGACCCTAAAAAGACATTGCTATCGTCTGAGAGTAATACAAGTCAATCCTTAACTGTTTCACTACCAAATAAATAAGCTTTCCTTTTTTTAATGGCTACAAATACAGTTCTGCAGCAATATGGAAGGATATAGGCTAGCTCAGTTAAAATATAGATTTAAACAAAAAAGATAATGTCGATCGGAGATCAGGTTGCGCGTTCTGTGTAGCCTTACCTTGATTTACATGTACACTGTACATGAAAGCTTCTTGAGACGTCAACAGTAAAGAAAGAGTTAAAATGTTTTAACCTTTTACCAGACAACAATGTCATAGATTGAAAGTATTTGTGGAAAACAACTCAAATCTAGCGAAAGTGATGATGTTTATCTCTGACAGGGCACTGCTAACAATTAGGTAAAAGGAGAAAATAAAAGGAGCATTTTCTCCTCCTCTCGCAATGTTTTCTAAAGTCCTTCACCCCAGAGTCTTTCACACTTTGGACTAGTTGGTAACGATTATACAAAAAATGAACATTTCCTGCATTTTCAAAGCCTTGTTCGATAAAAAACAACAACAACTATCTTTACGATTCGTGCATGGTAATTCTAATATCAGACTTAACTGTCTGAACATTCGATGCCGACTTTTTCTGATCTAAATTATTCTCACAAAGAAGGGGTGTCCATAAGGCCCTTTTCATGGCCACTAGCGATTTTCTTTTAATTTTGTACACTGAAACATAAACATATTGGCTGTAATTTTATGCAATATTGAATCAACAATGTTTTCAAGTTTCAAGAGCCTTTTTATCCCGGGGCCTTTAAAATTTGGACCATGTGTAAGGGGTTAACCCTTTACTAAACAATCCCTGATTTTTTACGACCCTGAGATAGAAGCCTTCTGGTAACCAGCATTTTCTCCTTTTCCCACAATGTTTTCTATCCTGCTGGAAACAAATTTCAACATTTATGTTTGTGGTCTGCAAATGCTTTCAATTTGGACAAGTCTAAAATTTTGTCATTTGGTAAAGAGTTAAACAGCAATAACAGTTTTGTTGTTGTTGTTGCTGTTTACTTTTGGCAAGGCATCATCATGCGATTTGTGTTGCAATTGAAGGGTCTCAGCAAAGAAGAGAAACAAGTCTGGTGTTAGCCTATGGGTGGTCGCCCCATTCTTTGTTTAGACGTCTTTAGCTGTCTTGAGGTTTATTGACATCGATGTCAACATGAAAATATCAAATTATGCCATACGTGTTTTGTGATTGCATCTCTTCATGTATACCATTCTGATGAAAATGTCCAAAAGATTTCGTGTGTACTTAGGTTTTTTTATCGTTATTTTTTTTTATTTATGCTTTAATTTAACGCAAAGATCTGTTTCAGCACACACAGGAAAGGGACTTTAACAAATTGTGCACGTGCTAATCCCAGATTTCTGGGAAATCAAAGGCCAATAAACATCCATACATTACATGGTTTTTCTATCTGTAAAACTCACCTACGTGATGTAATGATTTCTCTTAAAATCACACAGATGGAGAATAAAAGTGCCACTTCAGTTTTATCTCTGAAAATGATTTGAGAAAAGCACCTGGTCCTGTAAGGCGGGCACGTGCAATTTTTACGAAATTCAGTTTTCTCGATTCTATAATACTTTCAGCGTCACAGACGATAAAAAGGGTCTCTTCAGATGGCACGGATCAAGATCAGACTGTACAATCCGTGCAGCCTGGTCTTGTATCTAAACCGCCCGTTTCATTGAGTCAAACCTTTGTAAAATATTTCCAAAGCTTCGCGGACCATATTTTTAATCGTTGAAAGAGGTCGAATTTGTACAAGTGTTCAGCGCTTAACTCTTTTTACTAAACGACAAAATTTTAGACTGGTCCAAATTGAAAGCACCTGCAGACGACAAAATAAACATAAATCAAAAATTATTTTTTTACAAGCAGGGTAGAAAACATTGTGGGAAAAGGAGAAAATGCTGGTGACCAGCATTTTCTCCCTTTCCCACAATGTTTTCTATAATTCCATCCGACTATATTATATTTTAGCTTAATCTTTAAACAGACATTCTCGTATTTAAACAACCTTGAGGAAAACGCCTTTGAAAACATCAGTAACCATCTTTTTTTTTTTCTTTTTTTTTTCCACAAGGTTTTCTTCCTTTCAACTGATAATCCCCAGCATTTGAATGATATAACGTTATTTAATTTGTCGCTTGCAAAGGTTTCCTAACTGGAAGAGGTCTGCTAAACTTTTTGTCGTCTGCTATAGATCTGAAAGAGTTTTATCTAGGGACATTAATCAATAATAAAACATAAACCGGACAGAGAACATGTCTCGAAATCTCGAAAGATTTTATCTGTACTGATACAGAGCTTACGAAGTTTTATATTAACACTTTACCAAAAATAGCGGGCTTTCACGACTCTGAAAACATTTTGAAAACATTGTGGGAAAAGGAGAAAATGCTGGTAACCAGCATTTTCTCCTTTTCCCACAATGTTTTCAAAAGGATTCTTTCCCACAATGTTTTCCACCCTTTCCAGAATGAATTTCAATTTTTGAGTCACATTGATTTTGTCTTCTGCAAATAGTTTCAATGTAGACCAATCAAAAATTTTGTTGTTTGGTATGGTGTAAACCCTTATCTGCTAAATAAATCAAACTTTCTAGCCGATAGTTAAAACCGGAACAATGCTCTTTCAAACCGATTTTTCTTTGGAGCAAAATATCTCCTTATCGGAAAGTGTAGATGCAAGATCGGATTGCACCTTCTGCACAGTCTGATCTTGATCTACACTGTTTGCGAAAGGTCAGTGTGTCGCGCTTATCAGCCTAAGGGTAAACAAAACTGCAACATAATTTAAACATTTCTAAAACAGCTAAACAAATACTGTGGTTCTTTTTTTTCAAGTGAATAACCACACTTTAATAAATAGAGGATATTTGTTTTTTTCGGTGAAAGATCGAAATTTATTTCATCGACTGAACAGCATCAGTTATATCGGTAATATTTTTACGAGTGGCGCATTCTATTTATTTCATGGTTTTAACCCCTTCGAGGTGGAGTTTTATCAAAGTCCTGTACAGTTATTTTCCGTTATTCCCCGTGGCGTTCCCCTCTTGCATAGCAACGCATTACAATATTACGTCAAGCGCGAGAAAAGTAAGGTAAATGACGTCATATTTCCATCTGGCTGTAAGGCACGCACAATTTACCTAGGTAACAAGCGCATGAAAATCGGTATTTTCACCGGTCGTACCCGTGTAATATCGAAAAATATTTTCACTGCTATTTCTCGATATCCTAGCAGAAAGCATGAAATAAAGATATGTAGTTGACCTAGACCTTCTGTCTCGGCTAATGTAGAATGGGCTCTCTTCGAATATAGCATTAGAATAGAGTCACGCTCTAGCTAAAGGGATTTAACACATTTCCTAGGTGAATTTTACCAGGGATACGATCCCTGATTTTACCAAGCAAGTTAAATTACATAATTATCGCTTCATAATATCAGTTACAGATAATAGATGTCTTAAGGTAGTGGACTCGTAACACTTCTAGTGCAACTTGGAATAAAATTTCTTGATTGTTGATAAGTATAGATTTACATATGGAGTGCAACACGCGAAAAGGGTCATTCGGACATTTGCGTAAAGTGTCGTCTCGGATCAGCGTGTGCAGTCCGCACAGGATAATCCGAAACGAAACTTTCCGATTTCATGTGATTTTCTGTTTTACGCATGTCTGCTGTAGCACAAAATCTAATGTAGTCGTAAAGTGCCGTCTCGGATTAGCCTGCGCGGACTGCGCAGGCTAATCCGGGACGACACTTTACGCAAATGTCCTAATGAACCTTTTCGCGTGTTGCACTCCATATATAATACTTTTGCACATTTTAAACCAACCAGAAATGCTTTTAATGTCTATCATGAAATTATTTATGGATACTTTTGTTAGTTTCCAGAAAAGGAAGGAAATTATTATCTCCCTTTGTAATGAGAATATAGTGGTAAACTTTAGATTTATAAATGATAATTTTAAAAAAGACAAGAAGGGAATGTGGCTCAGTAAAAGTAGTACAACAATACTCATCTTTAATCATTGCAAATTTTGTAGGATGAATTCATAGCGGAAATAGCTATTTTCTATTACGGTTCGACTACCTTAATGGTAATATTATGCAGTTTTACACAAATGGAACCTGCGTTGTGCACATTACAAATTCCTCGAAGGAGTTGTAAATTATATGTACCGGAAACATTTTTTTTTTCATTTACTTGAAAAAAATTGAAAAAATGAATCGGTGAAAGTAGTTCAATAGTACTCATTTTTAATTACAGCTGTGTAATGGAAAACAGGTATTTTCACTAAAATATCATCCTGCAAAATTAGCTTTAATTAAAAGTGAGTATTATTGAACTACTTTAACCGATTCATTTTTTCCGTTTTTCCTTCTTTGAATTATCATTTATAAATCTAAAAGCATTATATTCTCAATTCAAAACGATATACAATAATTACCCCCCTTTTCAGAAAACTAACAAAAGTATCAAAAATAATTTCAAGATAGACATAAACGGAATTTCTGATCCGTTAGAAATGTGCAAAAATTTCATTTCTGCATAAATCCTTATTTATCTTTATTCATAAACCAATTAGAATTTTTACCCAATGTTCACCGGAAGTGCATTACACAGGTCTTACCTTAAAGCAAATAATTATTTTAGAATCTCATTACCTCAGCTGTACTGGTCTGAAGATATTCATTGTGTCTAAAACCGTATTAAATCATGAGGTATACTGGTCCTTAAATATGCAGAAAATTGATAAATAGTGAAAAGTTTCAACCCATGTCAGCCTGCGCGGACTGCGCATGCTGACATGAGACGATACTGTTTGCAGATGCGTTAAATAGAGGATAATCAACTGGTTATTTTTTATATGAAAAATATCTCACGAGGATGCGTTGTTAGGCGTTGAAAAAACGAGTGCGCAGCACGAGTTTTTTTAACGCCTTACGACGCATCCGAGTGAGATATTTTTCATTAAAAAAAACCAGTTGATTATTCTATTTATTATATACCTTATTAACATTATTACTTTTAATTTTTCGTTTGAAAGTCAAAATCAATACTTTGGATAGAGAGAAGAAATCAGGGACATGGTGCGGATGAATACATAAGACTGAGAAAAGTGGTTGGATTGTCTGGTTGAAAATATAGAACTTACAATTAACACAATTTTTTAGTGCTTAATGAAAAAAAGTAGTTCCTAAATTATGGCAGGAAGTGAAAGTTGATATCGTCACTAGTGATGATATCAACATTTATTACACTGGGAAATTCCAGGATTTCACTGCTAGGTCTATAATAAATAATCTTTTAGCAGAGAATGAATCAATCCAGTTCTGGAGATTGAGAAAATTACTAATCCTGAATTACTCGAACTCGTGTTATACCATGTTAACAGATTGTTTCGACGTACTAGGTATTTGCTCGAATCGAAATCACTGTGCCAATAGGAGAGCAGGAATTTGTCAATGAAAGCCGCTGCTATACTACTTTACCAGATGGGGAAAATTTGGGAAAAAGTTGAAAATACCAGATTGATAAATTTACCTGTTATCTTTGACGATATATTTAGAGGTTGCACCAATAGTTGCACCAACCTGCATCCGACTAAAGTACTGATTGGCTTGAATGTATGCAATGAGGAATTTATAAAAGACATTAACTAGTAAATGTTGAATTTTGATTGCCTGATTCTTATGTTTTCAGATGATCATATTTTAAACTCATTACCAAACGACAATGTTTTAGGCTTGTCAAAATCGAAAGCATTTACAGACGACAAAATAAAAGTGACTGAAAATTTGAAATTTGTTTTGTGAAGGGTAGAAAACATTGTGGGAAAAGGAGAAAATGCTGGTTACCAGCATTTTCTCCTTTTCCCACAATGTTTTCAAAAGGATTCTTTCTCAGGGTCGTCAAAAGTCGTCATTGTGTGGTAAGGGGTTAAGGACCTTTTTGCGGACTGATTGTTGTCTGGTTTTGTATTTCTCAGTGAATACTGTATGCTCTATCTAGTTTACTTTCTTCTGCACAATACAGATTTCAATCAGTTTGACAGGATAAAAAATATGTCTTTTTCAAGAATGGCGGAAAGCACGCTGGGAATAATATGCTTTTATCGGCATTTTCTCATGTTTCCACCAGTTGTTCAATACTTTTGTAAACTTTTTTCGCAGTACAGACATTTTCAGAATATAGCTTTGATGTTTTTCATGTTTATTTTTGAAAATCAGAAGCTCATAATTCGCAAAACATGTAGAAATACATGGTAGCCCTGACCCCTATAACCCCGCTTATTTAGAAACCACAAGAAAACATTAAAACTGGATTTGAAGCCTGTTTTTGTCACATGTGTTACATCAAGTTAATTAAAGTCGACTCGTGCTCGTAAAACTAAGGATAATTTATTGAAGCCAAACAGCGACGATATCTGGTAGTTGCCCCCCACCCCCATTGTGTGTCAGTGCTCAAGGCGAACACGTCATTCATCTAATTTAAGTTGATGATGTTTAACGCCGCTTTTATCAGTTTTTCACGAGCGAAATGCACATGTCTACATTTTCTTTGTCACGTAAATATGATGGGGACAAGGAAATCGTCGGTTTACTTCAAAAACCTCGTAACTACAGCTTATAACAAGCTGTAGTTACGAGGTTTTTGAAGTAAACCGGCGAAATGATGACTTCACCATTATTTGCTCTAGCAAGAATCGAACTCTGCGCTTCCACGCGTCTACTGTAGAGAACAGTGGAACTTTTCTCCTCATACCACTCTATCATATCAGAGGTTACAAAATAAAAGCGTTTCATCTAGGGAAACCTCGGAAATTACAGGTTCAGTGCCCTCACTATGAGCATTCACCCAAACATCATGTTGTATCCTGTCAATGACTAATTTTTGCAAAATTGTCTTCATGTTAATACATTTTTAATGTATTATCCATGGCTTGAATTACGTAACTTTTGTACCACGTGACCGATCGAGGAGCGGAAGTACAAGGACATACGCTCCCATGCTTATGTACAAAGTTTTGTTCACAACCTTTTCCTGTACTCTATGATTATGATACTAGTCTTGTAACTGTAATGGATAAGGAAATGTTGAACACACATTCTTACAACTAGAGAGGAAAGAAAACGTTTAAACTTGAATGCCTTGAATGGTTAAGGTGTGTAAAGATAGATATATTACTGGTGTACATGGTGATTTTGGTTTAAAAATCAAAATGTGGGACAAATGGGATTAAATCAGACATGGATTAGCTGTACCCTTACCTGTATGAATTCCCATTTGTCCCACATTTTGATTTTGGTCTAAAAATCAAAATGTGGGACAAATGGGATTGAATCGTGTAGATAGTGTAAGGAATAAAAACACTAGGGATTTTCCGTCATTTAAAACCGGAAATGACACCAGCAAACTCTTTTAAAAAACCCACGACAAGAAATGCTTTTTCTATTTTTCGAAATGTGTGCGATCTTACAGCCACTATGGGCAACAAAATACAAGTATAGATGTATCATTATTAGTCGCCGCGCAGAAGCGCGCGACTATATTTTTAATAGTTTTTCGAGTTAGGACATGGATAGTGGGAATTTCGTTTTTATAGGAGTGTTAGGTTAACAAGGAATCTTTCTAACGTTACTTCGCCTTAAACTGGCTTTTTAATTCATTCTTAAACTACGAAATTGCAATACGATACTATTTTTGTTCTATTAATACTTACAACATCAAAAAACCGCCTAATTATTTCTTTTATTGTCGCTATTCGTGAGAAATGGACTCGTCCACATAAATGCCTTGTTTCCATTGGTCAAGGCTGTACAGGTTTCCAGTCATTTCGTACCTTGTTAATTTCGTACCTAGGTCATTTCGTACGATTTTGGTCATTTCGTACCTACTTATACTTTCAATTTTGGTCATTTCGTACCCAGTTAGTCGTTTCGTACAAAGTTCGTACACAGGTTTAATAATCATTTTGATTATTTTGTAGATAGTTTTTCCTACTATTTGTGTGTTTTTTGTTGAATGACCACTGCTAAAATTGTGCATTGCTGAAATTGTGCTAAATTCCGCCGAAGAACGGGTATGATGGTTATGATTGTATCTGACCATTATTGGTTACTTATTTCTAAGTTTAGTTTTTACAACAAAGATAGTTTAGAACTCCTTTGTTTATTTCTCAACGAGCTCTGCATAAATTTAATTTGTGGAAAAAATCTGGAGAGAGGCCACTTTTTCGCTGTGTTGTTCATAATGATAAAGCGCGATGCAAAACCATGATTCTTTATGAACACTGTTCACCAAACACTATAGTCTTAGACTTGTTTAAATTGAAAGCATGCCTTGCAAACTTACGTCCTCTTGAATCATACTTTCCTAGGACAGCAACATTTTAGTAACTTAGCCCTGCTTTCACCACTTTCCCAAACAAACACGGGTTATCACATGTGTGCTATCAAATTCTTTTGTCAAAACATGTTGGATAAGGAGAAATTGCTCGTTATAAGCAATTTCTTCTTTATTAAATACTTTTCCCCCACTACTAGCGAATTTCCCACCATTTTTGCAGCTTTTTAAATTGTCATCTGCCAACTCTTTGAATTTGGAAGAGTCAGAAGACAAGTTTTGATATAGGTTACTATTCACCTAATTTCATACTGTGTTAAAAAATCTGCTGATGAAAACTGACATTTACTTACTTGCCCTGGCTTTCTTGAAGCATTAAACGAATTTTTTTGCGGCGACTTTGATGCTTTGCATCAACTTTTTCTTGTAACTATACCTATAGCTATTTTGTAATGCAACCTCATGACTGAACGACTCTAATGAAGATAGCTTTTGAAAACAAAGGTTTATGCTATTCCTACCCTGAAGCAGAACATCCATGTCCTCTGTAATTTTACTGTAGAAAATATGATATCATTAAAAATTATCACTACTGTAGCATCTTAAGCGAGCCACTTTTGGTGTTTTCGTCATCATTGAATTATCATTTTCAATTCTAGAATCACTATATCCTCAATTCAAAGGGAGATTATTTTTACCTCCATTTACAAAAAAATGATTGAAACTTTCTTGATAGAGATCTGGGTCCGTATTCAACAACCATTCTTAAAAACATTCTTAGTCTTATTCTTCAGAATGTTGTCAATGTGAAAGTAACAGAACTTCCGATTGGCTAAACCATTTGGTTTAGCCAATCAGAAGTTCTGTTACTTTCACAGTCAGAAAATCTTGAAGACAAAGAATACGGTTAAGAATGGTTGGTGAATACGGACCCTGATACGGAATCCTGTTTCCGCCATCCACTTTTCGACCTACCTGAAGTAATTCTGGACGGTTAAAAGTGTTTAGAATTATTGAATCGCCATTAGTTTTCATTATTCTAACTGAAAGTAAATGCCATGTTGACCTATGTTTATTAGAAGCTCCAGGGAACGAAAGTCTTAGGAAATGCAGGTTACTACCATTCTCTCCTTTTGTAACACTGTTTACTACCTTTTCCGTGTCAAACTGTATTATTTACAAGGTCTATAATTTTGTATTGCTCAAAATGTTTCCTAATCAACCCTTTACTCCACAGCAGAATTTTATATTTAACGAGATCGAAAGCTTTTGTACGCGATGAATTCACAGTGTTTCAAATGACACAATTCATTCTGTGATAGAGCAGAAAACTGTGTGGGAAAAGGAGAAAATGCTGGTTAGCAGCATTTTCTCCTTTACCCACAAAGTTTTCAAAAAGCCTCTTCCTCATTGTCGTTAAAAGTCGTCATTGTTGTGGTCAAATATTAAAAAAAAAAAGTCATGAAATTTTGTTGTTTGTTGAAACAGTTGAAGAATTTTTTCCAAATGACTCGGCATGTCAATCAGGGAAGTGATCCATCTATCAACGGTTGTTATCGGCATCATTGCAGGAGAACGTTGACCTTATCTCCGCCATTTTTATTGCGCCCCGTCAAGTACTTAGATAATCCTACCGGTCCTGTATGTTATCGCCATGAAGTGAAATTAAATTCATTAACTCCAGCTACCTTCAGAAGTGGAAAACACTATAGACCAGCACTAGACTCTGAAAGGATTGAGATGTTAGACGAAAGAACTAAGAAACAAGCTCCTGTCCTGATTGCAAATAGAAGTTTGGATTTTTTTAAAAGCTTAAGTAAATGATCTATTTAAACGGATTCTAGGTTATTCGATACTGCAGAAAGCAAGAAAGATGAATAAAAAATTATCAACAAAAAAAAAATGTGCATCTCAAGATAGTCATGGTCTCTTTTATCTGAATCAAAGCATTGAGAACGCTGAAGTGGTATTTGTCAAGGAAACCCATTGTGTGGAATTAACAGTTTGAAAGAAACAGAGACACATTGTTCAAATATTGGCTTAAAAGTAAACTCACTAAGCAAATAATACCTTTTCGGTTGAAGAGAGAGTACTCATGACAAAGTTTGGTTTATTTTGTATAAGTGGTCTTCCTTTGATCATTAGGAGGAAGCAGGAGTAACGCCCCTTGACAGTAGGATGCATGACGAATAGAGAGAAAACTCCTGTTGATATATCGAACAAAGTTCAGTTTGTTCCTGAAAACTATAATTTCGAAATATCTCTAGCCTTTTACATTTAATTTCCAACATTACAATCAATTACCTCGATCTTTAAATATTCATGAGCAATCAAATGGAGTATCGCTCAATCATAGGACGAACAAGCAATTGAACGAAGTGGTTTTGGAACGAAAAAGTCCAGGGTCAGTTGGTAAATTTGTATCATTGCACCAATAAGAGGCTATGAGCGAGAGAAGCTATTTTCAATCAAAAATCAAAAATAAGTATCTCAACCATCGATGGCCTCTCCCAATGTATTTTGACATGCCATTTCAAATTACATATCTGAGTGCCACCGTAAAACTCATTTGCCTGAGAAAAAATGAGTTTAACTGGGTTTATTTCCTTCGGCTTTGCACAAAATAAGATGCATGATTATCAAAATTTAATCTTGAACTCATCTTAGTATTGTCTTCGACAAATACCAAAAAAAAAACTATCTTCTTTTCTATGTATGTTTCCTCCACAATCCATAGTATCACGGGATACCACTCTCCATGCATGGCTTCGTCCCGATTTAACGTAGTAGACCCCTAATAGAAAATAGCTATTTCCAGAATAATATTATCCGAGAAAATTTGCTATGATTAAAAAGGAGTGTTATTGTACTGCTTTAACCAAACCACTTTCCCCTTTTTGTCTTTTCTATAATTATCATTTATAAATCTAAAACCACTATATTTTCATTAAGAGAGAGATATTAATTACCTTCCTTTTTTTGGAAACTAACAAAAGTATATACAAAAAAAAAAGATAGGCATAAAGAAAATTCTGGTAGGTTAAAAATGTGCGAAACCCAAGTATTTTACCTGTATAAATCCGTATTTATCAACTATCAAGAAAACTTTATGCAATGCAGCACTAGAGGTATTAGGGGTTTACTACCTTAAGTACAATACCTAGCAACTACGCTAGCGAGATTTCTCTTTGGCTCAGTGGCTGTGGTATTGGTCTTTAAACCTCGAAAAACGAGGGTATTTGTCTGTCATGTAGGTAGAATCACCCCAAGATGCGGTTTGTATATCATTAATCATGCATTAATTGCGAACTTTCATGTTCGTAGGAGCATAACGAGCTTTTTCTCCTTTTTCCACAGTAATTTCTCCCCGTACAGATAAAAATACCACCTTTATAGCCACTCTAAATTTGCCGTTTGCAAGTTCTTCTAAGTTTCAGCAGACCAAATTTACTTCATCTGGTAAAAAGTTGAAGAATATCAATCCATTTAGATGGCTGCATCTTGGAAACTGGAGCACGATGACGGGGGTTACGTGTTCACATAATTCTCAAGATTGATCCCATCCATAAAGGACTATGTAGGCCTATTGGCCAAAAAAATCAAGTTGTCATTTTTTACGTGCCCCGGCTTTAAAATTTATGGGTTTTTAACAAGTACGTTTTTTTTTTCAAGATATGTTGTAGATAATGTAGTAGCTCTAGTAATTGGGTTTTAAATAAGAGGGGTTAGATACAGGTGAAAGGAAATGGCCTGTTACATCATTTATCTGACTTTATGTAACACGATTATAAAAGGAAGACGTCACGATGAGTCGATCTTGATAATTTAATGGCTACAAGATAACGTTAAGCAGTTAGTCTCTAGTGTCTTTTTCAATAACCCCAATAGCGACCAGTTTAGTATACTTTTTCTCTGAATTTTACTGATTTAGATGCGTTTAAACGCCCGCATTGCTTACATTCGTGTCTAGACCTTTATGATACTTGTAGAATAGGTAAAAATCCGAAAACCATTGTGAAGTGAATCCCTTTCGGATTTTTTTTTCAGACACGGGCCGATATACCTCATCTGTCAAAATGCTGGTGATGTCAGACATAAAGTAAGAGAGTACCAGAGTGCTTTCAGGACTTTGATTATTTTGATCACGAGATCATTCTATTTTTAGGACGTTGCCGTTTAGTTCCGGGTTTCTTCCTGTTCTTTTGCTATGAAGCAGTTCCGAGCTTTGGCTAATTTTCATTTCTTATTTATATGCAAGCTGGACAAATATATTGTTTATGTGGTACTGCCATACTTATGTAGAGTGATTGACAAGAAAATGAGAAATCGTTTGTTATTTAAATCAGAAATCGCGCGCACGCTTCTTTCGCAAGTTTTATGACATTCCTCTTTGTAGAGGGTAAGCCTATGAAAAAAATTCCGGCTTGTATATGCACGGTAATAGAACCGGGCCAAGTCTCTAAAAGTTCAGCCGGCGGGTTTGTTGGTCATTTGAGGACACTATTTGACATGGAGCTCTGAGGCCATGTGTGATTATTTATATACAAACACGTGTTTCTCTGTTTATCCCCGAAAAGAAAAAATGTTCCCATCATACTTTTCGTAATTGCTTTAACCCTTTACTCCATGGATACTCATTTCTGCGCATTGCTTGTAGGAGCGTTTGGAAAACATTGTGGCAAAAGGTGAAATTGCTCGTGACACGCAATTTCACCTTTTGCCACTATGTTTTCTATGCTATCAAAAAGTGTCATATACACGTAAGAAACAGCTTCATCCTTGCTGTTATTTAGGGTCCATTAGAGATACCATAGAAATGCCATAGGATTAATATCAAGAGAATTAGCAGCTATAGACCTTATTCTGTTGCTTTAAAAATGTTACTTGGTGACCAACTAGTTTTACGACGAACAAGCCTTGAGGTTTTGTTGATATTCCGTTGTTACCAATAAAAGACAACCCCTGTTTATCTGCATGGCCGGTGAAGTTGCAGAACTGATACCCAAGGAATGCAATTGATGTATCAAAATACAAATAAATACCCCGAGAAGATTTCAGTTTTGATAGTATATCGTGAACATGCAAATAAATCAAAACAGCAGGAAGATTTCGGTATATTATTTTGAGGTAGAGGAAAAAAACATAAAAAACTTATTGCGTATGAATATTCAAATTATCAATAAATTATCAACTAACTAATATACCAAGAATATTTGAACCATGCACTGAGCAAAGAGGGCTCAACCCATTACCACACAATCCCTACTTTTGACGCCCCGGAGAAAGAAGCCTTTAGAAAACATTATGGGAAAAGGAGAAAATGCTGGTAACCAGCATTTTCTCCGTTTCCCACAATGTTTTCTACTCTTCACGAAACAAATTACTAATTTTCAGTCACTTTTATTTTGTCGTCTGCAAATGCTTTCGATTTGGACAAACCTAAAATTTCGTCGTTTGATAATGAGTTAATTAGTTTCACAGAAAGTATCGACCTAGATCAGCCTGCACAGTCCACGCAGAATGACATAGGCCAAAACTTCTTGTTGTTATAGCATTATATAATATTAATGATAATACATTATATATTTCTGTATAACCAAGGAACAGTTTATCACATGATTCAGTGTTTCGTTAGATACAACAGACTTTATGGACTCCTGAGTATGTAATGACTTGCTTGTTGAAATGAATCGCTGAGATGCATCCGCGATGTATGAAGCCCCCTTCGCAAGAGCATGGTTCTTTCCTTCTTATATAGAAAAATTGTATTTTCTTTTTTTTATCAAAAGCTGTATTCACAGAAATTTAGTGGACCTGATATACTGTTAGAAACAGCCTAAATAGCCATCTAGACAATTTATCATTATCTATTTTTCTTTCTTTACATTTGTTATCAGAGAACACATTGTTGTGTTCAACAACGAGTGATATTATAGTTATGTTATAGCATAGCCTCAACTTTGTTATCATCTTTTCATGCAGAAATCTGCAAATTAACAAAGGAAATGCTTTATTTGTCTATTATCTAGATCGTTGAAAATGTTATGCTTTGATGAGTCGGATACTACTGGATTTAAAGAGTTGCTTTTAGTTTAAGCGTAATAACTGGTCAAGACTTCAAAATAAGTAGATATTTTTCTTTACTTTTATAGTTGTATTTATCATTTTGTTACCAAACACAGTTTTCTTTACCTGTTATAGTTGTATTCATCTTTTTATTTTACCAAACACATAGTTTTCTTTACTTAATATAGTTGCATTTATCATTTTGTCACCAGACACATAGTTTTCTTTACTTAATATAGTTGTATTTATCATTTTCTTATCAAACATATAATTTCTGTTACTTAATTTAGTTGTATTTATCATTTTGTTATCATACACATTTTTCTTATCTTACTATAGTTGCATTTATCATTTTGTTGTCATACACATAGTTTTCTTTACTTAATCTAGTCGTTGTTATCATTTTGTTGCCATACAGTTTTTTTCACTTAATATGGTTGTATTTATCATTTTGTTACCACACACAGTTTTTTTTTTTTACTTAATATAGTTGTATTTATCATTTTGTTGTCATACACATAGTTTTTTTTTTACTTAATATAGTTGTAGTTATCATTTTGTTACCATACATAGTTTTCTTTACTTAATATAGTTGTATTTATCACTGTGTTATATTATACATAGTTTTCTTTACTTTATATATTTGTATTAATCATTTTTTTTTTATCATACACATAGTTTCCTTTACTTAATATAGTTGTATTAATCATTTTGTTGTCATACAAATAGTTTTCTTTACTTAATATAGTTGTATTTATCATTTTGTTACCATACACAGTTTTCTCTACTTTATATAGTTGTAGTTATCATTTCGTTATCATACACAGTTTTTTTTACTTACTTTAGTTGTATTTATCATTTTATTCTCATACATATTTTTTTCCTTAATATAGTTGTATTTATCATTTTGTTATCATACTCTTTACTTAATATAGTCGTATTTATCATTTTGTTATCATACACAGTTTTCTTTTCTTAATATAGAACAGTTTGTGTTTATTCTTATGTTACAATACAAAGTTTTCTTTGCTTAATATAATTATTTATCATTTTGTTATCATACACATAGTCTTCTTCACTTATTTAAGTTGTATTTATCATTTAGTTTATAAACGCAATTTTTTTTTAACTTAGTTATCATTTTGTTACCATACTCTTTATTTAATAGAGGTGCATTTATCGTTTTGTTATCATACCCAGTTTTCTTTACTTAATATAGTTGTATTTATCCTTTTGTTGCAATATACAGTTTTTTTAACTTAATATACTTGTATTTTTCATTTTGTTGTCATACACAGTTTCTTTACTTAATTAAGTTGTATATATCATTTTGTTGTCATACACATAGCTTTCCCTAATTGATATAGTTGTATTAATTTTTTTTGGTCATACACAAAGTTTTCTTTACTTAATTTTGTTGTATTTAACATTTTGTTACCATACACAGCTTTCTTTACTTGATTAATTGTATTTATCATGTTGTTGTCATACACATAGTTTTATATTTATCATTTTGTTATCATACACAGTTTTCTTTATTTAATATAGTTGTATTTATCATTTTGTTGTCATACACATAGTTTTCTGTACTTAATATAGTCGTATGTATCATTTTGTTACCCGATACATATAGTTTTCTGTGCTGAATGTTGTGATATTTATCATTTTTTTTTATCTTACACACGAGTAATACTCTATGAAAAACACGTTTAATACAACTCCAAAAAGTATCGATTCAGGTTAACATTTGTTGACGACAAAATAAGAATGACTGAAAATTTTAAATTTGTTTGTGGACGGTAGAAAACATTGTGTGAATAGAAAAAAATGCTGGTTACCAGCATTTCCTCTTTACCCACAATGTTTTCAAAAGGCTTCTTTCTCAGGGTCTTCAAAAGTAGGAACTGTGTGGTAATGGGCTAATTTGGTCATTTCGTACCCACTCCGATCATCTCGTAACCACTTTAGTCAATTCATATCCAGTTTTCAATATCAATTCGGTAATTTGGAACCTAGTTTTAATACTATTTTCTGGTAAGGTGTCTCAAATGACAACTACTTTTGTTCATAGCTCCAACTGAAATTATGTTAAATTTAGCCGAAGAATGGCTATGATTGTGTCTTACTATTATTGGTTCTTCTTCTTTTTTTTAAAGTTTTAAGTTGCATTCTAAGGATCTCAGTTGTGTCTCACTATTATTGGTTCTTCTTTTTTTTAAGTTTTAAGTTGCATTCTAAGTATCTCAGTTCATTTCTCACAGGGTCCTGCAAAAAGTTACTTTGGTCAAATTAAAGTACTGCAATGCGTTTTTTTTTTAGAAACAACTGATTTTCGGCATTGATGTTATGCATTCCTTTTTAAATGAGGTTTCACGGTACACTCGTGTAATGAAACCACCGAAAGATAGTTTAAATCTATGTCAGTGAATAATTATATTTCACCATATGTTGAAAGGAGAAATCAGAACGCCAGTGGGTGTTAGAGTTAAAGATGACAAGTTTGATAAGCCTCCGCGGTCGGCTTTCATAAAAGTGAAGACGTCATATTTCTAAAAATAATAAGAGTAGATAAATCAATGACCTATATCAAGAGAAATTCATGAAAAGAAATGTCATGAGTGAACCCCAAGTTATTAAAACATGCTCAATCCAAAGTACTGTCTGCTCAAAACAGATCTGTAGTAAAAATTAAAAAAAAGCAGAATAGCAGCAGTACTTCTTCATGCAAAGATCAGAATTTGATTTACTTTTTGTCCAAAATAAACCACTGAGGTAATATATAAAACCTGCTTTTGACATACAAAATTATATTTTTTTGATTAATGGTTTTGTCTGTCATTATATTAACATCTGTATGTGATAAACAAGGTGAAAAATATCTCATGAGAATTTGTTTAAAATCGTGAAAACTTGATAAGGATGGGGGGAAGATCTGATCACGCACCGAATAAACCGACATCTTCCTTTAACTCATTACTAAACGACAAAATTTTTGGCTTGTCCAAATGGAAAGCATTTGCAGATGACAAAATAAAAGTGCATCCTCGGATACCCCGGGGTCTCCCTATTTGCTACGCTACATCGATGTAGCGTAGCAAATAGGGAGACCCCGGGGTATCCGAGGATGATAAAAGTGATTGAAAATTTGAAATTTGTTTTATGAAGGGTAGAATACATTGTGGGAAAAGAAGAAAATGCTGGTTACCAGCATATTTTCTCTTCCCACAATGTTTTCTAAAGGATTCTTTGTCAGTGTCGTGAAAAGTAGGGACTGTGTGGTAAAGACTTAACAAATCGCAAAGATCAGTTCGAATTCCGCAATGAACTATTCTAACTACATGTATATATCTTCATACCGATAGAAGTATCAGACTATTTAATTTTGGGTTTGTTCAAATCAAAAACATTTGCAGACGACAAGAAAAAAGTGACTGAAAATTTGAAATTTGTTTTGTGAAGGGTAGAAAACGTCGTGGGAAAAGGAGAAAATACTGGTTACCAGTTTTCCCACAACGTTTTCTACCCTTCCCGAAAAAAAAATCGATTTTTTTCAATCACATTTAATTTGTCATATGTAAATTCTTTCAAAATTGGACCAGTCTATAAATTTGTCGTTTGGTAAAGAGTTAATTTGTCATCGGCAAAAATAAAATTAATGCTTTGGATGTGGACGAGTATCAAATTGTATGGTCTGGTATTAGCTGATAGCTGTATCCTTTCTATGAGCCGTGATCTTACAAAAAGGGGCTTCGTGTATATCAGCGATGCATTTTACCAAGCAAGAAAATTCATTATCAGATATCCATAAAATCCAACAACCGGTTTAATAACTGACAGAATTATGAGGTAGAATTACCCTTTGACATGCAGAAAATCTAAAGATAGCGAAAAGTTTCGGCCCATGTCAGCCTGCGCGGACTGCGCAGGCTGACATGAGTCGATACTTTTCGCAGATATATTTAGCTCCTTTTTCAAAGAACTTTTTTTTTTTGTGCCCGGACGATTAGACTGTTCAATCTTTTTTTTTTTCTTAAGCAGAGAAACGGGGAATGGTAAAACCATGCGATGAATAAGATCCTCTTATCTAATCTTTGGAAATTCCCAAATGTTTGTTTTCATAAAGCTTGATTCGGTTGTTCATTATTGTTGTTTATTTTACCACATGTCGATTCCACATCTAGGTTCCATCTTCTTTCCATCTATACTCTCAGGCTGTATACGCTAAGAAAAACGGCGACCAGAGTCCAAAATCAAACTATCTTTTTTTAACATCAATATTTCACAATTCACTATACGCAAAACTTTAACGGGGTATATGGCAAATGCTGGCGCGCATCCAGCTGCGCATGTCATGGATTTCGAATCAAAAGTGCACCTGTAAATTTTCTGCACATAATGGTAATAGAATTTGTGCACTGAAACAAATAGCTGAAAATTAAAAAAATGCAAACAAAATCGGCGCATGTCAGTCTGCGCAGACTGCATAGGCTAACATGAATCGAAACTTTTTGCAGTTGCATTTAGCTTCTTTTTCACAGAGGATGGCCGGTACAAATTACGAGGAGAAAGTCAACAAATATTAAATCGAAACAAGAAAAAGTCTTATGAAAGAAAAAATTGAGGAAAACGGAGATACCGTGACGGGCACGGTATTGTGATATGACTATTGAAAGTTGTAATTCAATATGTCGAGGTGTAATGAAAACGGGAAAGGTAAACTTGCCAGCTGCTGTCTCTTTTTTCCTGAGTGAATAGCATATTATAGAAATCTTTTTGTAAATAAAATATAATAATACTAAATGATTTTTCCATGCTAGGTGCTATTTTTACTCATCGTTTAAAAATTCGGGAGCAGTTGCTGGTGCGTTCTGATGATGTTGTGAAAATACATGTGGTAGAAGTAGCGGCTTTATTTCCTACTTGTACATAGAAGTAAATTGTGAATACGATTTTATAATATATACACAATATACGTGAAAAAATGGGAAAAAATATGTGTCAATACAAACACTGTAGACCAAAAAATGATAATTCGTTGCAATCAGTTTTGCGGAGAAATGTGAGATTTTATGTAAAACTTTATAAATTAAGAGTATTTATTTTTTCAAATGCTAGTTTTATAAACTTACAAAGATTATAAAAAAAATCTTAACCATTACTTTTCATCAAAAATCATATACATTTTTTTTATATATTTCATCTAACTAAACAGTATATCTTTAATGAAATTTTGTGTAAACTTGAAAAGAAAGGACATTTAAAGATAAAATGAAATTCGTCTTCATATCGATTTTAGATCACAATGGCGACATAGTCTCTCATTTCTTGGTTATCTGATTCAACCATACTGTGTGAAAGTGGTAAAAATTAAAGATATATAATTACTACTTAGTACAAGAAAAGTATCATACCCACCTATAGTACTAACTTGATAAAGTGTGAACATGTGTCCCATGGTATTTATTTGGGTAGCAACCCTTGTATGTTAGTGTAAATATGCCCAAATAGGCCAGTCGGGCATTCAGAATAAACATATCCGTATTTTTTTTAATCGCAAGTTACTTTTGATCATTTGAAAATGAAAATACCAAGAGGCAGGTAAAACACAGTTTATGCCAAAATGTATCAATTCGATTGTCCGAGTCAGTGACAATCATCTGTCACTAGAATCAAAGCATTAAGAACGCTGAAGTGGTATTTGCCTGCCAAGGAATCCATGTGTGGAATTTATGATTTGAAAGAAAAAGAGATATGCTGTTCAAACATTGGCTAAATGTCAGCCTATTAAGTAAATAAATACCCATTTCGGTTGAAGGGAGAGGACTCATGATAAAGTTTGGATTATTTGTGTATCAGTGGTCTCCCTTTAATCATTAGGAAGGGTCATAGTTGAGTTCCTACCGATAAACTCATTTGCCTGAGAAAAATTGAGTTAATTGGGTTTATTTTGGCTTTGCACTAAAATAAGATACATTGTCTTTCAAATTCAATATTGACTCCTAGTAGTGTTGTCTTCGACAAATACCACAAAAGCACACCTCGGTTACGATAAATACTTTTGTGAACCGTGTCTTTTGCAATAGCAGGAGGTAACGTTCGTGTTTAGTAAATGATTATTCAAGTGGTCAGCAACAACAACAAAAACAATAACAACAACATTATGTTATGTGAAATTGCTCGTGAATACCGCATGACCGGTTTGATCCACTTCCGGGTCGTGTAGTCAAAAGCTGTTTCATTCGAAAAGCACTATACATGTATATCAGTGAAACTGTAATTGCAGTATGAAAAATGTGTGCAAGCTTGTTTTTCCTTCTGAATTATAAAATATGTCTTTGACCACATAAAGGAAAATAGTCTACCACCTTGAACGGCCTTCTGTTTTTTTTTTTTTTATCAGAAAGTTCTGTTTGAGGTGGGATAAAGAAAACTACAATCAGTGGGTGACATTTTATTATTCCTTGTGTAGCCCACAGGACTCTATCTTCACGTCTGAAGCAAACAGCAAAGCACTGACTTCACCATTTAAAGTACCGCAGACGGTCGATTACTTTATTTCCTTTTGTCCTTTTTTCGGCACATTACAATTGTGTTTACTTAGTATAGAAAATATTGATGTTGAGTGTTATCTTTAATAAATTTAGACCATAAAGTATTCACTTGTCACCTCATTCTTTACGTACACAAACCAGAAAGTCTTGAGCAAACAGAATAACACTAGGAGACAGTGGGTGAAGGGTAGAGCGATAGCTTCAAATCAGAGGTCCCAAAGTCGAATCACACGATGAGCGGGTTGAGCTTTTGAAACTGCTCACATCACAGCAAGAGCACTACTTAAGGTTTCCTGAAAACAATTTTCTAGAGTGGATTATACTATTGTAAAACTTTTTACACAATTGATGTAAACTATTTTCATTTTCAATTACATAAAACAGAGTCACTAGAAACGGTTTTCGTTGCCTGAACGATATTGAGGACGAAGAAAAGTCCATGTGCGAGAAAATACCATTTTGCCTCTATCACTCAAACGACTTAATCTGAAAACAAAAACAAAAGAAATGCAAGTGGTCCAGAAATATTCGCAGACGAACGTACTTTTGTAAAAGTCGTTAATTTTTGAGGTTATATATACTTGCGGTTAAGTCAGAACTTTTTTTTACATAATGTATCGCCAAACATCAGCGAAAAAAAAGACATTTACTGGGAAAACCACGCCCAAACAGAATTACATGTAAATTATAAACAGATATGACAGTCATAAAAGTGAGTGCAATGGGATGCAGATGTTTCGAGGTAGTTGAAATAGAAAAAAAATCGTGCTGAGGGCGGAAAATGTCTTGCTGTTCCATTCACCGTTTAGAACCCTTTAACTGATATATAAAAGGGTAAAAAATTCCAACAGATGGTTTAGCCCTAAAGTTTCCTAAAGTTTCAATCGATCTTTAATATCGGTCTTTAATCTTCAGTCTTTAATATAAGCCTTCGTTATGTTAGATAGCATGCGTCTGCAATTTTTCGTTATGATTGGTCTAATATTATTGAAGTCATGCTTTGGGTTCTTGATATATAATTGGATTATTTGATAAGATAGAAAATATTTTAGAAAAAGGATAAAATAATGGTTTCATCCATCTATTCCTTTTAGCACAATAATTTCAAAAGGCTTCTTCCCCTGGAATCGTCAAATTCTGGATTCTTGGGTTCATTCATGATAGAAATATACGCCTCAGATACACAGGCTGTGGAAATGATTATTTGCACATGGTTCTTTTTTTTTCCCCCATTAAACTCTAGAACAATGTAATAAATCTGCTTTTTTTCTCTCTCACTATCTTACATCATTTTGAACACTTCTTTAAATTGTGCAAAGCACTTTGCGATTGTATGCAAATGGTCGAATAATTGTCCCACTAAAATTTTTGCTGGCAATATCCTTCCCGCCTTCTTGTAAGAAGTATGTAGTTGTATAAAGAGTAAATGTGCTTGATAAAATTGATTGAGACTTCCAATAACTGGTTATAAAAAGAAAACTGTTATATGTCTTTTCAGAGTTCTTTTTCGGAAATTTAACAAACAAACAAACAAACAAAAAATCATTCTACCCGACAGTGTAGATTAATTAACCCTGTACCAAACAATCCCTGTTTTTTTTGCGAACCTGAGATAGAAGCCCTCTGAAAACATTTTGGAAAAAGGAGAAAATGCTGGTAACCGGCATTTTCTCCTTTTACCACAACATTTTCTACCCTGCTGGAAACAAGTTTCAATTTTTGAGGTCCGTTTTTTTTTTTTTTTTTGTCGTCTGCTAGTGCTTTCAATTTGGACCAGTCCAAAATTTTGTAGTTTGGTGAAGAATTGACTCCTTTAAGCACATTTAGTCGTGCCTTTAATGAGGGTGTTTTATGGGTCAAGCGGAAAAACATGATACATAGGTAATATTTCTTTTTAGTATTTTCTTAGCAATGAAATATTGCTTTTATAAATAGAGGATATTTGTTTTTTTCGGCGAAATTTATTTCATCGAGTGAACACCATCGGTAATATTTTCACGAGTGGCTGTGCACTCACGAGATGAAATAAATTTCGATCCTTCACCGAAAAAAATAAATATTCTATTTATTTAATGCTTTTAACCCTTTCTGTGAGAAGCTTTATCAAAATCCAGTACAGTTCTTTTCCGTTTTTTTCCCGTGGCGCACCCCTCCAGCATAGCAACGCATTACAATATTACGTCAAGCGCGAGAAATGTAAGGTATATGACATCATATTTCCCATCTGGTTGTAAGGCACGCGCAATTTACCTAGGCAACAAGAACGTGAAAATTGATATTGTCACTGGTGGTACCAGTGTCAGATCGTAAAATATTTTCACTGCTATTTCTCGATGTCCTATACCGGTAAGCATGGAATAAATAGAGGATATTTGTTTTTTTCGGTGAAAGATCGAAATTTATTTCATCGAGTGGACACCATCGGTAATATTTTCACGACTAGAGGATAGAGGATATTTGTTTTTTTCGGTGAAAGATCGAAATTTATTTCATCGAGTGGACACCATCGGTAATATTTTCACGACTGGCGCAGCCACGAGTGAAAATATTACCGATGGTGTTCACGAGATGAAATAAATTTCGATCTTTCACCGGAAAAAAAATATTCTATTTATTTTATGCTTTTAACACTTTCTGGGAGGAGCTTTATCAAAATTCAGTACAGTTCTTTTCCTTTGTTCCCCGTGGCGTACCCCTCCCGCATAGCAACGTTACGTCAAGCGCGAGAAATGTAAGGTATATGACGTCATATTTCCCATCTGGTTGTTAGGCACGCGCAGTTTACCTAGGCAACAAGAACGTGAAAATCGGTATTTTCAGTGGTGGTACCAGTGTAAGATCGAAAAATATTTTCACTGCAATTTCTCGATATCCTACCGGAAAGCATGAAATAAGAACTAGTAATCTTAGCTCTTGCTACACTTCCTGTGCAGTATGACTTTGGTCATCGCTCTAAGCAATTTTAACCCTTTGGCTGCTAAGCGCCACTCTCTGGCCTTTTGCGGACAATGTAGATCAAGATCAGACTGCACAGAACGTGCAGTCTGATCTTGAATCTACACTGTCCGTTAAGGAGCTATTAAACTCAAAAACATAACATAGAAATAGCAATTTTTGGATTTTTGACTCTAGACTTGAAAATTTCATTTTAGTTATTCAGCCGGATAATAGTTAGCGTATAGAATGTCTTGTGCATCGTGAAGATCAGCGTCTTTTTGGTGTTCTTTCTTTAAAATGAAATATTGCTTTTATCAGAACTTGCAATCTTAGCTCCGGCTACATCTCCTATGCAGTCTGACTTTGGCCATCACTCTACACAGTTTTAGCATATCGATTTTCTTTGTGCATTGTGAGGATTTGCGTCTTTCTCCTATTACAGCTTTAGAGTGCATAGGGGTAGATGGCCGTTTTGGGCCATTTCTCATAGTAGACCACATTTCAACAACTCAGTGTGGTGCCATATACCACAGACTTGAAAAACAGGTGTTGAATATACACGTATTAATTATCTATTGCTGAGATTTAGTTTGCCCGAGGCTTGAGCAAATTCTTCTCCAAATAGCCAGCACCAATGTTTTTGTCTGTTTGTTGATTGTTTAACTAAATATTATCAGGCAAAATTACAGAGTGAACTTTTACAGATCAGACAGACCTGGCAGAGTTCTGTCGACGTTTTCTACAGCAGTCACTATAATATTCACTAGTTGGCTGATCAAGTTTTGTGTAATACTAACAAAACGCGATAATTGTGGCCTTTGTTTACAAACACTGGATCAGTTCAAAACATCGAAACAGGGAAAAAAATTGCGGTTAGCGACAAGGAAGCAACAGATGCGGAGTGTTAAGAGGCTTGGCGTACCGATACGGCCAGTGAAACGGATACTGCTAGTTAACGACACTTATCGTTGTATTGTTGTGTCACTCATACAGAAATGTGTTTTTAAACAATAAGGAAATAAAATGGATTAAGATGCAATAATAATAAAACACAAAAAGACAATCAAACAAGGAAAAAAAGACAGAAAAGAGAAAACAGAAAAGAAATATAAATAACTTCCTTCCTAAAAAGCCAGATTGAGAGGCAGGGATCTTTCCATTACAACACTGCTCGCTTAACCCTTTACTCCATAGATACTCATTTCTACGCATTGCTTGTTGGAGCCTTTGGAAAACATTGTGGAAAAGGTGAAATTGCTCGTGACGAGCAATTTTACCTTTTGCCACAATGTTTTCTACACTATCAGAAGGTGTCATATGCACATAAGAAACACCTTCATCCTTGCTGTTATTTAGGGTCAATTAGAGATACCATAGAAATGCCGTATGGGGGGAAGGGTTAATATACATGTAATGGACAGATTGTTAATACTGTTTTAATGTACATTTTCATGTAAATTATCGGATAATTTACTTGTTCTACCCGTATACGAAGATAGAATGCTCTGAGTTATTGTAAACAAGGGCCACTTTTATCGAGGTCCGTTAATACTTACATATATTGTGACGAAAAAACTGTCAATGATGATGACTTTGTAGGATTAACGGTCACTCCGTGCTCTAGGCATATTTAGTATGGACCATTAGAGAGAAAGAATCGGATGCAAGGAAATCCGGGTACAAGCCCTTAGCTCTTCTTCGAATAGACCTCCTTGGTTCTTTAACGTGCCCGGTGTACAGCACGATACACGCAAGGCTATCTCTGGGTTCCAAACCAGTTCACCTCGAGTTGGGTGGGAAACACAAAGTGTCTCAGAGAGTTCCTGGTTAGGCTGGGTTTCGAACCTCGGGCCTCAGGATTGAGAGTCCAGCGCTCTACCACTGCATCACCGGTCCATCCATAAAAAAAAAACTGTCATTGTAGTGGTCTTTTATTTACTCAAGCAAAAGATAATGTGCCATTAAACCACCGTCTAGACATATTGGTGTTGCCGCATGTATTGGGTGCGAACATACCAGATATGCTGTAGCATTACATTTGTGTAGGTTGGTTTTAGCAAATCCTACTTTTCACCCGGCGCTAGAAGCTTAAATTAGTGCACAACGTGCGGTGTGATCATTGATCTATACTGTCCGGTTGTAGAATCACGCCCGCAAGATATAAATTTTTCAGAGTTTCAATGGATTGTAGATCTATTTCATAATGCAGAGAAATGACTCCCTCCCCATGGGTCATTTCTCTACGTAGAGGAATGACCCGGGTTATTCCTCTACGTAGTGAAATGGCTTCTGTGGTCATTTCTCTCCGTAGAATGATGACCAGGGGCATTTTCATTTTGTAGGGGAGGGTCATTTCTCTGCATTTCACCGGCCGAAGAAAGATGTCGAGTTTATATTGCCTGGTGTTAAAAGAGTTAAGCAACATTGATGTAACGTTACAGAGTTGGATATTCCTTTGGATAATAAGAGAAAGACAGTAAAAAGATAGCTTGAGTGAACCACTCGGTAAGAAGTCATTAACCCCTTACCAAACATTCCCCGGTTTTACGACCCAGAGGAAGAAGCCTTCTGAAAACATTGTGGGAAAAGGAGAAAATGCTGGGAACCAGCATTTTCTCCTTTTCCCACAAAGTTTTCTTACTCTTCTAAAGTCAAATTTTTAAGTCATGTTTATTTTGTCGTCTGCAAATGCTTTGAAGTTGGACAAATCTAAAATTTTGTCGTTTGGTAAAGAGTTAAAAAAAAAAAAGCTGAGAAAATCAAAATTACAAAATTAAACAGCAGGTTTTTGATCAAAGACGTGAGGAAGCCGAAAGCAGTTAGTAAAATTAGATCCCATCTGAGCATGTACCGCCTCTCACCGTCGTTTAATGGTTATCTTTCTACATAACTTTACTCTTTACCAAACGACAAAATTGTAGACCAGTACAAATTGAAAGCATTTGCAGACGAGAAAATAAATATGGGTAAAAAATTGAAAACTGTTTTGAGAAGGGTCGAAAACATTCTAGGAAAAGGCTTCTTTCTCAGGATCGATAAAAGTCGGGATTGTGTGTTAAAGAGTTAAACGAAACTGTCAAAATGATAATAAAAAGCCGAATAATGTACTTCAAACTTACTTTTTTGGGAAAAGAAATAACATCTCTTTATCGGACAGTGTAGATTAAAGATCAGACTGCACGTTCTGTGCAGTCGGATCTTGATCTACACTGTCCGCAAAACGGACAGTGAGTCGCGCATGGCAGCCTAAGGGTTAAGTTTCAAATGGAACTCCTTAAAATCAAATACTGCTTTGAACTACAAAAACACTATTAAAACCCTTTTCCAAAGAAATGTTTTGACGACCATTAGGAAGACAGCATATAAAAAAAACTCTGGAACTTAGCATTTCTTCCTTTTTTCTATTTCTCTTCTAGTTATTTTTTCATAAAGTCCACAATCTAAACAACATTTCATTTTGGGTTCGGAATTCATGTCGTCAAAAAGGGTGGGTCGAAAATTGTGTCATGTAGGAAAGAGTTAACTCTTTAAATGCCAGATAAATGAAAGGAAAAAAATCTTGCCAAGAGTTTGAGTTAAGTTACTGGGCATAATGAGAAAGCAAACTCTTCTTCGCTGGTAAGTCTGACTGTACCGGACAGTGAAGATCGTAGATCAGACCGCGGGTTTTGTGCAGTCTGAACTTGATAGGCCTATAGATACACTAACCGCATAAGGCTTTGAGTAGCGCTGAAAGCCTATAGATTATACCACCACCATCTGCGGATGTAACTAACAATTTCAACTAATTTTCTAAAAACAAAAAATATTTTTTTTACAAAATGTAGCTTGCACAAGCGACACAAAAAACCGTAAATGTTTGATCATAACCTCCCCCTCTGTCTTCAGTGTGATATACCCATTACGAGTTTTTCTTACCTCACACAAGTTTGACATAAGTATAGTGTGACGTCAGATGTGACGTCATTTTATATTTCTTCCAGAGAATTGAATCGGGCTATATAGTCATAGAAATTACTACAAGGGCATGTATGTTTTTTTTCTACATTATGACCGATAACTCATGACATGTCTTTGTTACTAACATTCCTCGGCTATTTGCGTTAAATTTGATATAAGTATAGTGTGACATCAGATGTGACGTCATTTTATATTTCTTTCAGAGAAATAAATCGGGCTATAGACTACTCATAGAAATTACTACAAGTGCATGTATGTTTTTTTTCTACATTCTGACCGATAATTCATGATATATCTTTGTTATTAACATTCCTTGGCTATTTGGATTAAACTTTCTTAAACTTGTCTATAAAAAATGTCATCAAGCCAGCTAAAGGTTAAACGAAAGGCTTGTATGGCAGATACAAGCAGAATAAGGATTCTGCTGGTCTTATAAGCGATAAAATATTTTTCCCTAAATTAGATAAACTTAACGATAATTTTGATGCTCATGATACTTGTTCTGCGCTGTTGTTTAGGATTATTTGTGTATAAACAAGTGACACACTGTCAAGGTTTAAGTATTTCTAGTCTTTACTTTTTTGTTTTGTTTTTTCAATGAAATGGTAGATCTACAGATTAAAAAAAAAATCTTTATTGTTCGAAACAAACATGTTCTATTGGAAAGTATATTTTTTTCTTTTTGATTTATACGTATGTAATGTATAGGTTAATTCACATCATGTGCCTAGTGATAAAAAATAGTGTAATGATTATAAATGTGAATGTTAACATCAATAACAAATAAACAGCAGATTAATAAAGAGATCTATATAAGGAGGATTTTGATAATTGGAATTTGACTTGACTCTTTACTTCCTTAATCTAGAATCAGGCGACAACTGAAAGATCGACAAGAATGGTTAGATAATATATTAATACATGTATGTGAAAATATTGTGGTGTCATCTCAGAGGATAATACCTCCTTTAAAATCTTGTGCTTTTCAAAAGTGGGCTGCTGCTGCAAAAATAACAAAAAAAAAAAAAGAGGGGGGGGGGGTCTCATTACAGCATTCGTAGTTTTTTATTTAACTTTTGAATATTTTAGACTTGTCCAAATCGAAAGCATTTGCAGACGGCAAAATAAGAGTGACTGAAAATTTGAAATTTGCTTTGTGAAGAGTAGAAAACTTTGTGGAAAAAGGAGAAAATGCTGGTTAACCAGCATTTTCTCCTTTTCCCACAATGTTTTCTAAAGGCTTCTTTCTCGAGGTCGTTAAAAGTAGGGACTGTGTGGTAATGGGTAGAAATATTGTAGCCATGTAGAATCAAAAGCCGCTATGTATACTCGTACGGTTCCAGTTATGAGAATATCACAAGCGTAAAATATACACATGTTTCCATGCATCGCCCAGTACAGGTTACGGCTTGCTGGCTGACTTACAAAGTGTTACTACTATCGCTGAAGTTCTTAAAGACTTGTGAGGGAGGGAATCTGCATGTAGTGCCTGATGCGCGATATAATCTCTTTGATACGGGGATTTGAGAGGATTATCTGTTTTTCTAACTTTTGTTTTTATTCACGTCTGTGAGGTTTCTTAAAGACCGGAGGATTATTTCAAGACTTTTTTGTGTATGAGGTTAATTTTGCTATTTTTACATTCTTGCGTGTTAGTGTGATTTTTTGCTGTCTTTTTTAATTGACTTTCGTGATAGGAAAATGCCGATGATATTTCTTTTATTAACTCTTCTTCTGTGATCGATGACCATTTTTTCGTTTAATTTCAGGAGACCGATTTCCTGAAAACATTGTGTCAAAAAGGTGAAATTGCTCGGGTCGAGCAATTTCACCTTTTTGACACAAAGATTTCACTAGTAAAGCCCGTGTCTTCTAAATGATTCATAACTTTGACTTTTTTTTTATCATGTCATAAAAATAAAAATGTTTTTTAGAGATTTTGAATTAAATCTTCTTTCTTTTTCACAGTGGTATTATTGAGACAAATCATAATTAGTGACAAAGTATACCAAAAGAACCTCATTGTTGAAACGGTGTTTTACAAGTAGTAAAAAGGATAATTAAATGGACAATTGTGCAAGTCGTACACAATTATGAAAAAAGTTGTAGTAAAAGAATGTCTTACAATAAGAAATACAAATTGTTTAGATTTGTAAGAAAATTTGTGAATGGTTACGTTTTTTTTTTCATAATTGAACCAGCTTTAACAGAATTAGTCTGAAATAGATTTGTTTGATGTTTACCCGAGGGTAATTTTGTTTATCTTTGGAATTCGTAGAAGTGGAGTGAAAACGGAGATAAATTAACAGATTTCTGGAGTTGTGTGCGGGAAAATGGATTTTAATTGTTTATTCCTACATGGTAAGTTAAATTTGGAATTGTTATTTGTACTTGTTGGATGTTATAGTCTGGAAGTGATTTGTTTGGTTTTTTTTTTTTCGATTTTGTTTAACCCTTTACCAAACGACAAAATTTTAGACTGGTCCAAATTGAAAGCATTTGCAGACCACAAAGTAAACCTAACTCAAAAATGGAAACTTGTTTCCAACAGGATAGAAAAACATTGTGGGAAAAGGAGAAAATGCTGGTTACCAGCATTTTCTCCTTTTCCCACAATGTTTTTAAAAGGCTTCTAGTTCCGGGTCGTAAAAACCAGGGTTTGTTTGGTAAAGGGTTAAGTGGGATTTTTAACTCTTATCCTGCTAAGTAACTAAAATAAGATTTTCAAGTCGATAGCCAATAATCCGAATATTGCTGTTTCAAAGTTATGTTTTCGGGAATAATATCTCCTTATCGGACAATGTAGATCAAAGATCAGACTGCACGTTTTGTGCAGTCTAATCTTGATCTACACTGTCTGTAAAAGTGAGTCGCACTTAGCAGCTTGTAACAAGCTGTAGTTACGAGGTTTTGGAAGTACACCGACGACATCTGCATTGTTTTCTTCAAGCGCCTTCGATCTGGACATGTCCTTAATTTTGTCGTCTGCTTCAGAGTTATTTTGTAATGAAGCTGCTGATGTCAGACAGTATGTTTTCGCCGTTAACTTGCTCATGATTGACTCTTTAGCAGACGATAAAATTTTAGACTTGTCCAGATCGAAAGCATTTGCAGACGACAGAATAAACGTGACAGCAAAACTAATACTTGACTTTAGGAGAGTAAAAAAAGAAGTTTGAGAAATGGAGAAAATGCTGGTTACCACGATTTTCTTCTTTTCCCACAATGTTTTCAAAAGGCTTCTTCCTCTGAGTCGTAAAAAACCAAGGATTCTTTGGTAAAGGGTTAAACGCATTTAATTCTGATTACTTTGTGACAGCAAGTTAAGATAGATCTTTGACAGGTAACAAGCTTTTTCTGACACCAGTCGTCTGGGTATCCAGTTTGTAAATGTCATCAGCTCTTCCTTATCTAGCACAGAATTAATATTCTGCAGCACATTTGCTGTGAAAAGGTGTTTCGGATAATTACGTAATTTACCGATTACTGACGTAATCAATCGAACCAGATGCCGAGCTTGAAACGATTTGGTGTTAATGACCCGGATGTTATCATGTGACCACATGGAGAGATATCATAATGGCCGTGTTCATGAGTAACTAATCAAAGTTGATTGGATGAGGTTTGCCCTAACGAATAGATCTCCATAATTACGAGAATTACAAGCGCCAAACTTGTTTCTTAATATCTTTGGCTTTGGCTGTATTACTGTGTTGTGAAGTAGATCTACCATTTACTATTACAAAATTATCTAATGTAATACTTGTCGAAGGCAAATCTTTAGAATGTCGTTGAAGACTGTTTAAAAGTGTCGGCCGAAACTTGGGATCAAGCCTTCATGATCAGACTAAAAACATTGTGAAGTCTCGGCTTGCACCTGCGCTCATCGATAGTTTTCTTTTCTTTTTCAAAGTTTAACAAACAATAGCGTAGAATACTTTGAACTTTTCCATTCATAGTATGACTTTTTAATTTATTTATCCTTAGACTGATAAACACGACTGAACGTACTTTTGCAGACAGTTTAGATACAGGTTAGAATGCACAAATTGTGCAGTATTGTCTTTAGTCCTTACTGGCTGACATGATGAGAGTTTTCTCGGAGAAAATAATTTCGAATTCGTCGTAATTATTGTTGTTAAACAAGAGTAGTACTATCTCACATACCTTATTCCAGTAGCTTTAGTTTGACTACCGAATATGTAACAGGCGCTTGCAACAGCTACAAATATAATTCCAGTGCAAAATCGACAGAAGATTTAGCCATAATTGAGAAAAGAACAGTCTGATCTTGGTGTACATTGTCCAACTTTTAAAGTCTATAGTCCATGGTATGGAATGATGTAAGGTCAAGGATCTCTACCGGTATAGTGTTCATGAACTTTCTTGTATTTGTCTGCTGCAGTGGACTCAGATACAGCTATTTAACTGCTGTTTCTCTCTTGTACAAAACCATTGTCAACCCTCCATCTGCTCCCTAATATAAGTCTTGAACGATTGTGAGTAGGATAATATTTATATCATATATTGCGATGTCATAGTTCTTATTGGGCCCTGCGCAGCTCATCGTAACCTTTAGGTCCCGGCTTTGAGCCGAACTGGTAGCACAGGATTTTTCGTGGGGTTGTTCTACAATTTAGAGCTCTAGCCTAGTGCTTTGTGAAACCAAGGATATGCGTGAATAAGGATGCTGTCAACATTAATATGACTGAAAAAAATGTTGATCACAGCATCTTTTAATCATATGTGCATGACCCGTCACGCACAAAGGGACCATCTGGGGATTTCGTACATCAATTAGATGAAAAAAGATCAACGATAATGCAGGTCAATGTAAGTTTATAGTTAAAAAATAATTATATAATCATGCAGAATGACCATTTTTCATACAGAAAATACCCATAAAAGCGAAAAGTGTCGACCCTGGTCAGACTGCGCAATTTGCGCAGTCTGACCAGGGTTGACACTTTTCGCAGTTTTCAGATGGTCCCTTTTTGCTTGACGGGTCACATATTTCTATCAGTCGAAGTTCTTTTCGCCCGAAAAGACTCACTGCTTTTCGGACAGTGGGAACCAAATATCTAGAACATACCCTGTCGAGTTCGGTTTGATCTTTTTTCAGTAAAAAGGACTTTAAAATCCCAATATTTTGGTATTTATTATGGGTTGGAAATTGTTCATCGAACTTTTTTTTCAGCTGTAATAAGGGGTTTTTCGAAAATATTCCGTTATTAAAAATAAAGGACTAGATACTGTTCTTTGTGGTAGATTGATCATTAGATGAACATTGTGAAAGAAACCAGATACAAATTTACACGCAGTCTTATCTTTTACACATGAATTTCAGCGCAAACCCTCATGCCAGCCATAGAAACCACGTTACACAATATAATATAACCCATCACACAAAAAGGGACCCTCTTGGAAGAACTGCGAAAAGTGTCAACCCTGGTTAGACTGCGCGAAATGCGCAGGCTGACCAGGGTTGACACTTTTCCGATTGAATGACATTTTCTACATGAAAAGTGGTCATTGTACATTGTAATACAATCATTTTTGAATTATCTACTTAAAATGACCTGTAATATCATTGATTTGTTTTCATCTAATTAATGTTCAAAATTCCCAAATGGTCCTTTCTTGAGTGATGGGTCACATATATAGAAGCCAAGCTGTGGCAAAAGATGGCTTAATCCATCTCCGTGATGGGAGACAAGGAACAAATCACAATTGTAACGAGAGATCATTATAGATAATTTTTATCACATACCTCTCCTAGTTTTCAAAGTAAATTCATCACGAATTTTCTTGTCTCACACACGTGTGAGATGAAAAAATAGTACCGCAGTTGGTCAACATTCTGTAATTATACGCTTTATTCTAAAGAATTATGGACTTAAGTTCCTAATGGAAATTAGTGGTCAAAATTCTTATTTGTAATAAAGTTGTTAATTTAATTACTTGTAGACTCAAAACAAAATCAATATATGCAAGTTTCTTCGGAACTATTTTTTGTTCGTAATGTACCTGTCAAAGTGTGCCCACAGGCTTCATGTAAATTTCACTACACATGATACATGTATGCCTGTGGTTTAACACATTATGGACTATAATTCTTGTTATACAGTAATGTGATAAAAAGAATCTGACACTCGTTGGTTTTTTAGGTAAAAAATCATTAAACTCGTCCACAAAATAATGTTATTAAGCTCACCAAAGGCTCGCTTAATAAATTTTTTGTAGACTCGTTTAATAATTTTGTATCTCAAAAAGCAACTCACGTCAGATCCTATTACATACAACCGCATGAATCAAGAGATAGAGTGGTATTTTGACGTACAGAAAATTCATCAGTAGCAAATACAGCAGGTTATAATGCTCGCCAATATGGCGGATAAACAATAAAATAATGTTTGGTTTTCTGGCATTTGGACCGAGTGCATATTGTTTGCTATTGCCCAGTTTTAAGTACAAAAGATATAAGATTAAGGGTTAATTAACCCATTACCAAACGACAATATTTCAGGCATGTCTAAATCGAAAGAATTTGCAAACGATAAAATGAGAGTGACTTGAGATATAAAAGTTGCTTTGTGAAGAGTAGAAAACACTGTGTGAAAAGAAGAAAATGCTGGTTACCAGCATTTTCTCCTTTTCCCACATTGTTTTCTAAAGGCTTCTTTTTCAGGGTCGTCAAAAGTATGGATTGTGTGGTAATGGGTTAAACAGAAGAAACTGTGTGTTTGGCTCAGTCTTACAGGATAGTGATATTTGAGAAGAACCAGAAGCTAACTGGTTCATCCATGCCCGACATATTTTGGCATGCACCGTTTGCTTTCCGGTGATAGTCCGGTACAGTATAATACAAGAAACCCGATAATTCAACCCTCAGGTCTAGGGTATTATCTCTTCGGTTGCTATGCGCGACTCACCGGTCTTTTGCAAACAATGTAGATCAAGATTAGACATCACAGAACGCGCAGTCTGATCTTTGATCTACGCTATCGGATGACGACGTGCTTTCCCCATAGAGTTATACCTTTCAAATGGCAAAATTTGGGTTTTTTAACTGTTGGCTTCAAATTTTCATTTCGCTGATTCAGCAAGATAAGTGTTAAGATAAAATAGCGAATATTTAGTAACATGCATGGGTTCGTATTCACCAGCCATTCATTATATAGTCTTATTCCTCAGAATTTCATCAAGGTGAAAGTAACAGAATTGCTGATTGGCTAAACCCTTTGGTTTAGCCAATCAGAAGCTCTGTTACTTTCACAGTCAGAAAATCCTGAAGAATAAGACAAAAAAAGTTCTTCAGAATGGTTGGTGATTACGGACCCAGCTGGTTACGTTATTGCCAATAAAAAAGTTTTGTTTGTGCAACCTGGGTATGAGGACAGTGTAAATTCAGCATTAGCCTGCAAAATCAGTCCTTTGTTGAAAGTATTTGAATATGGCAAATTTGATGTTGCTGAAAAGATGGAAAGTATTCTAGAAAGAAAAGAAAACATTGGCGGAAAACGAGAAAATGTTTTCCCAAAATGTTTTCAAACGCTTCTTCCTCAGGGTCGCTTAAATCTCGTGCCTGTTTAGTAAAGGACTGATAAAGGAAGACAGCGGCACGATTACGATATATAACTCTCAGAGAAAAGATGCAACAGAAATTGGCAGAGCTGATAACCTATTTCATTTGGGAGATAATACTAGTTAAATTTGGGATAAAACGTTCAAAGCATTCACTTTTAGAGTGGCAACTTACACTTATGCACTTCATCTCCACGAGTTTTTTTTTTTGAGCACCAGTCTCCTTTTTTATGATTTTTTTTGTTATCAAAATGATTAAACCTTTACCACATAATCGTGAATTTTAACGACTCTGTTAGTGAGGGCTTTAGAAAACATTGTGGGAAAAGGAGAAAATGCTGGTTACCAGCATTTTCTCCTTTTCCTACAATGTTTTCTACCCTTTCAGAGACAAATAATTTGAGCCATAGAAAAAGTTGTGGGAAAAAGGAGAAAATGCTGGTAACCAGCATTTTCTCCTTTTCCTACAATGTTTTCTACCCTTTCAGAGACGAATAATTTGAGCCATAGTTGATTTGGCGTCTGCAAATGCTTTCGTTTTTGAAAAGTCGTTTCCGTTTAGGAAAGAGTTAATAGTAATAGAAAAATAACATAATAGATGACCTTTTCGTACTCATTTTTATCAGGTATATATACTCTTTTCTTGCTTATTTTTCGGACTGTGTGTTGTTTCCCACAAAATGTCCATGCATCAACCTAAAATCAGGCTAACTCGTAGTGAACCATTATGCTTTTGTCTCCATATTGTCAATCGAGCACAATCACAAAATCAAAGCGTTGAGAACGCTGAAGTGGTATTTGTCAAGGAAACCCATTGTGTGGAATTTATAGTTTGATAGAAAAAGAGACATATTGTTCAAATGTTGGCTTAAAAGTCAACCCACTAAGCAAATGAATACTCTTTCGGTTAAAGGGAGAGTGCTCATATACCTTAAAACTATAATTTTGAAATATCTTAAGCCTTTTTTTTTTTTACATTACAATCAATTACTTCGATCTATAAATATTCATGAGCAATCAGATGGAGAAGCGCGCAATCATAGGACGAACAAGCCATGGAACAAATTGGTTTGGAACGAAAAAGCAGGCAAATTTATATCATTGCGCAAATAAAAAGCTATGAGCGATAGAAGATATTTTCAATAAAAAATAAGTATGTCAACGATCGATGGCCTCGCCCAATGTATTTTAATATGCCATTTCAAATTACATATCTGAGTGCTACCGAAAAACTCATTTGCCTGAGAAAAAATTAGTTTAACTGGGTTTATTTCCTTCGGCTTTGCACAAAATAAGATACATGGTTATCAAAATTCAATCTTGTAATCATAGTGGTATTGTCTTCGACAAATACCACAAAAATAGTGCTTTTGAAGACTTTTTGGATTTCTATAGTTAAAAGAACAACAAAGTAAAAGAAGCCACAGGTTTGGAAACGAACACCAAATTATTTTTTGTTCCCTTCCTATCCCAGTTATCGGAAATAACTCAACTTTATGTATTATCTTAATATACATTGACTGCAAGACCGATTAGATTAGTACAAAAAGGTGCTTTTAGACTTAACTTTTGTTGGACTTTTAATGACAGTGAATTTCTGTTGCCGTGCAGGAAAATTCAATGAAAATTGTGGGGAAGAAAATGAACTCTGCTGATATTAATTTTGTTAACACATTATTCATAATAAAATCATGGGGTGATAAAACTGATTTTGCAAGTTTCATTTCCCTCGGAATGCTGAATCATATTATCGCGTTAAAAAACTAAAAGATAAGAGGAAAATTGCTGCACCCCCTCCCACTTACCTGGCATAATTAAAGACATGCTTTTGATAACGACTAACTTGGCCTGGTGATACATATGGGAAAACATATGACCGTTAACCCTTTCCCAAACAAGCCCTTGTTTTTAAGTTTCTGCAGTACAAGTCTTTTGAAAACACTGTGGGAAAAGGAGAAATTGCTCGTAACGAGCAATTTCTCCTTTTCCCACAGTGTTTTCTACCCAGTTGGAGGACTTTCTGCCATTTTTATAAAATTTGAAATTGTCGTCTGCAAACTCTTTGAGTTTGGAAGAGTCTAACATTTGTCGTTTGGGAAAAGGTTAACTAAAATTTATGTTCTTTTTCTAAATGGCATTTTCTCCTTTTCCACAATATTTTCTAGCCTGCTGTAAACAAATTTCAATTAAAGATATACGTTTATTTTGTCGTCTGCAATTGCTTTCAGTTTGGACCGGTCTAAAATTTTTGTCGTTTAGTAAAGAGTTTATGCATCTCCGTGATGCACTATGTCAACCTAGTCAACACATAATTATGTATCCATGGGCTCCATGTCTTCTATCACCGGGCTAAACCCTGGGCTTTATGTCGTCTATGACCGGGGTAAACCCTGGGCTTTATGTCGTCTATGGCCGGGCTAAACCCTGGGCTTTATGTCGTCTATGACCGGGGTAAACCCTGGGCTTTATGTCGTCTATGGCCGGGCTAAACCCTGGGCTTTATGTCGTCTATGACCGGGGTAAACCCTGGGCTTTATGTCGTCTATGGCCGGGCTAAACCCTGGGCTCCACGTCGTCTATCACCGGGCTAAATCCTGGGCTTTATGTCGTCTATCACCGGGCTAAATCCTGGGCTTTATGTCGTCTATCACCGGGCTAAATCCTGGGCTCCATATACCACCGGGCTAAATCCTGGGCTCTATGTCGTCTATCACCGGGCTAAATCCTGGGCTCCTTGTCGTCTATCACCGGGCTAAACTCTGGACTCCATGTCGTCTATCACCGGGCTAAATCCTGAGCTCCATGTCCTCTATCACCGGGCTAAATCCTTGGTCCCTTGTCGTCTATCACCGGGCTAAATCCTGGGCTTTATGTCGTCTATCACCGGGCTAAATCCTGGGCTTTATGTCGTCTATCACCGGGCTAAACCCTGGGCTCCATGTCGTCTATCACCGGGCTAAACCCTGGGCTCCATGTCGTCTATCACCGGGCTAAATCCTGAGCTCCATGTCGTCTATCACCGAGCTAAATCCTGGGCTCCATGTCGTCTATCACCGGGCTAAATCCTGGGCTCCATGTCGTCTATCACCGGGCTAAATCCTGGGCTCCATGTCGTCTATCACCGGGCTAAATCCTGGGCTCCATGTCGTCTATCACCGGGCTAAATCCTGGGCTCCATGTCGTCTATCACCGGGCTAAACCCTGGGCTCCATGTCGTCTATCATCGGGCTAAACCCTGGGCTCCATGTCGTCTATCACCGGGCTAAACCCTGGGCTCCATGTCGTCTATCACCGGGCTAAATCCTGGGCTCCATGTAGTCTATCATTGGGCTAAACTCTGGGCTCCATTTCGTCTATCATTGGGCTAAACTCTGGGCTCCATTTCGTCTATCGCCGGGCTAAATCCTGGGCTCCATTTCGTCTATCGCCGGGCTAAATCCTGGGCTCCATTTCGTCTATCGCCGGGCTAAATCCTGTTCTCCATTTCGTCTATCGCCGGGCTAAATCCTGTTCTCCATGTCGTCTATCACCGGGCTAAATCCTGGGCTCCATGTCGTCTATCACCGGGCTAAATCCTGGGCTCCATGTCGTCTATCACCGGGCTAAATCCTGGGCTCCATGTCGTCTATCACCGGGCTAAATCCTGGGCTCCATATACCACCGGGCTTAACCCTGGGCTCCATATCGTCTATCACCGGGCTAAATCCTGAGGTGGAAAGTTCATTGGACATGCATAAATGCCACAAACAAAAAGTTTCAACTCATGTAAGCCTGTGTAATGCAGAGAAATGACTCTTCCATGCAAAATGACCCGTGGGTCATTTTTCTTCGTAGAGGCATCACCCGTGGGTCATTTTTCTACGTAGAGGAATTACCCGTGGATCAATTTTCCACGTAGAGGAGTCACCCATGGGTCATTTTTCTACGTACAGGAATCACCCGTGGGTCAATTTTCCACGTAGAGGAGTCACCCATGGGTCATTTTTCTACGTAGAGGAATCGCCCATGGCGTCATTTTTCCACGTAGAAGAATCATCAGTGGGTCATTTTTCCACGTTGAGGAATCACCCGTGGGTCATTTTTCCACGTAGAGGAGTCACCCGTGGGTTATTTTTCTACGTAGAGGAATCACCCACGGGTAATTTTTCTACGTAGAAGAATCACCCGTGGGTCATTCTTCTACTTAGAGGAATCACCCACGGGTCATTTTTCTACTTAGAGGAATCACCCACGGGTCATTTTTCTACTTAGAGGAATCACCCGTGGGTCATTCTTCTACGTAGAAAAATGACTCGGGTCATTCCTCTACGTAGTGAACTGACTTCTGGGGTCATTTCTCTGCGTAGAATAATGACCCCCGGTCATTTTGTAGGGGAGGGTCATTTCTCTGCATTACACCTGCGCAGACTGTGTAGGCTGACATGAGTTGATACTTTTTGCAGATTAAATAAACCTTTTTTTTAGCCTCAGAGCGAGACTAGAATAATTACATTTTTATAAAAGACTGTAAGTCAAACGCTTTGGTATAACGATACAAAGATGGTAGATCTGTATGAATCGGTAATAATGTCAGATGTTTTACAAATTCCGCCATCTGTTTTATTTCTGATCAGCCTGACCTATCATATTTACACAGTAATTCACCTATTTATTCACGTATTACGGTAAAACCATTGATTATCATGTATCAGAATTCCTTCGCACTTAAGCCTAGCTGAGGGTATTGGCTCAATCACTTCATTTATAACGAGATAACATCTTGCTTATGCCATTAGGTTAGTTTGCTTGTAATGATGGATTCTTCTTTTTTTTTTTTAACCAGAATATCTCAATCCAATAGGTATCTTTCCCTTCAGGCTGATCTTGATTTGCATTGTTAAAAAAAAAAAACTAACGTTGGTTTTAAGATTTCTATCATAAGATATATTATTTAAAGGATAATCAACTGGTTATTTTTTATATGAAAAATATCTCACGAGGATGCGTTGTTAGGCGTTGAAAAAACAGTGCGCAGCACGAGTTTTTTTTTACGCCTTACAACGCATCCGACTGAGATATTTTCCACATCATCGGCAAAAATAAACAGTTGATTATTCTACTTATTATATACCTTATTAACGTTATTATTCTTAATTTTTCGTTTGAAAGTCGAAGTCAATACTTTGAATAGAGAGAAGAAATCAGGGACATAGTGTGGATGAATACATAATTCAAAAGAACAAAACGAAGTAACTGATTGAAAATATAGAACTTACAATTAACACTATCTATAAGTGTTTATTGGGAAAAAAGTAGTTCCTAAATTACGGCAGGAAGTGAAATTGAAAGTTGATATCGTTACTGGTGATGATATCAAAATTTATTACACTGGGAAATTCCAGGATTTCACTGCTAGGTGTATAATAAATTCACATTCTTATTCATTGTTTGTGGCATTATAAATTATTGACGCTGAACTCAGTTGCAACTGTATCAGTCTAATGCCTTTTACACTTTATGCTGCAAAGCGCGTTTCACTGACCTTTTGCTGACAGTGTAGATCAAGATCAGACTGCACAGAACGTGCAGTCTGATCTTTCATCTACACTGTCAGATAAGGACATATTTTGCCCAAATCGTAAAATCGTAAAATTTAGGTTTTTATCATCGGCCTTAAAATTTTATTTGATTTCACTTATTGAACAGGTTTAAGGGTTAACCGTCAAACTAGGAGTAGTTATATATCAACAGCATAAATCTTAGTATGGATCTGAGGATGACAGAAGAAGAATTGCCGAACCCTCCATTCCCCGCCCCCACAACCCCCACCCCAAGCTTTAACTTAACCATTATCCTGCCAAAAAAACTAAAATGAAATTTTCAATTCAATACTTGAAACCAAAATACTGCTATTTTAAAGGTATGTTATGGGGAGTAATATCTCTTCATCGGACAGTGTAGATCCAAGATCAGACTGCACGTTCTGTGCAGTCTGATCTTGATCTACACTGTCCGCAAAAGGTCAGTGTGTCGCACTCAGCAGCCAAAAGGTTAGGTTCTGAATGAACAAGAAAGCGGTGGTGCAGTGATTTACGTGGTCGAATCCCCGGTACAGATGGACCTGTACGGACAATGTCCTACAAATTGATCACAATCTACTTGATTAATTTATAAATTGAGCAGAACTGATTTATCTTTAGATAAACTAATCGTTGACGCCCTTTGATGCCAATTTCGAGTCGCCATTAATTTGTTTACTTTTGTTAATTCGGTAATACTAGTATTATTTGATATTTCATCTGGTTACGAGCGTAATTCAAGGCTGTACATTTTAGCCAATCCCAGTACCTTGGTATGTTATAGTAATCCAGTGGTCGTGAGGTCAAATCCTAGCTTGGTCTAACTTTGCACGGAAATTGATAATTTGGTATTTGCAGCAGGATTCATTCCTCTCTGACCGTTGAGCTTTATAGTGGGAAAGTAGCCGGCGCCCTCTGATCCACTAGCCCTTTATCCTGTGCGCCCCCGATGTATGGCTAAACCATTCACTAAACAATCCATCTATTCTAAAGACTCTTAGGGAAGAAACTTGTGTATACACACACAAAAAAAGAGATAATGTTAATAACCAGCCTTTTCTCCTTTCCCAGCTATGATGTTGCTTACTAAATATTTTTATTTAAGCTACGTGTAATTTATGCTTTTCAAATACTTTTCATTTAGACCAGTCTAGAATTTTGCCACATGGTAACGAGCTAATGATGTTAACATTGTTTAGAACTACTGGTGACAAAGGGCCTTAACTCTTTTGACGCCAACTCGATTTTTTTTCGACCGTTGAAAATTGTCTCCTGACACCTAGAAAAAAAATCTTAAACGAAACAATCGGACGTTATAGTTACAAGATCAGACTGCACAGAACGTGCAGTCTGATCTTGATCTATACAATCCGCAACAGCCCCTGTTTGCGACGATGATGCTACAAGGATCATAATTAAGTCTGGTAGACGGATTAGGCTGATAAGTTTAGTGACATAATGATATACAGTCGTGTTTATTTTACCTTCTCTTGATTTGAATATCACATGGTCGGGAACCTAACTTGTCCCAAAGGTTCATTAGCTTATCACGCATTTTGACGAAATGTATCAAGGCTTATCAGTTTACTGCTGGGAACATATGCGCGTGTTTGTTGTGCAACAAGTGCGGCAAAAACGTTAATCATTAAAGGGACCTAGTGAATCTGTTTCAGAAATATATACTTTGATATCTCGATTGATCGAAGATACAGTTGTTCTAACACCACAGTTTATTGAGCATTAGCAAATACTTAATGTTGACGATTTTGTCCCTCTTTTTCTTACTGAATATCCTCAAAATTATTATTTTAATTTGAAAAGCTTTCACCCTTAACTTGCAAGATATATACCTTAAATGAAACTTTCAAGCCGTTAGTAAAACTCTAACAGTGCTATTTCAGACTGATTTTTGGGGAAATGATACCTTCATATCGGACAGTGTAGATCCAAGATCAGGCTGTATGTTCTGTACACTGTTCGCAAAAGTTCAGCGTGTCGCTTTTAGCTACCAAAGAGTTGTTAGACAGATCTGGACTCCTCCTAAATTGAAAGCATTTGTGTGAAACAATTCATACATGGCCCAAACGACCGTGTAAGTCTCTGAAAGGGCATAAAACATTGCTTGAAAGGGAGAAAATGCAGGTTTCCAGCGTTGTTACCTTTTCCAACAATGTTTTCAAAAGCTTTATTTATCATCAAGAAAAAAAGCACGACTTAATTGCTATACTACTACAGCTGACACTGTATGAAAACTTTGTTTGAAAAGGAGCCAATGCCTATTTCAAACATTCTACCTTTTCCTACAATATTTTCAATACGATTCAGAGAAAAACGTGCTCTTGTATTATTTCTATCGCTTCATATGGATGTTTGTAAACCTTGCTCTTGTTAAGGCGCCGCATGAGCGGCGGCACTATATTTTTATTCTCTTTTGAAAAATACCAATGGGGGCAGCCATATTGTTTACTCGGCTTCCAGTCATTTCGTAATAAGATCATTTCGTACCTAGGCCATTTCGTACAATTTTTGTCATTTAGTACCCACCTATACTTTTTTTTGTCATTTCGTACTCACTTTGATAATTTCATACCAACTTTGGTCATTTCACATCCAGTTTTTGACATCAATTTGGTAATGGAGAACTTAGTTTTTCTACAATTGTCTTGTGATCTTTGCCGAACAACAGCTGCTTTTTTTTTGCACAGTTCCAATTTATCTTGTTTTAAATTTCGCGGAAAAAGGGGCTATGATTGTGTCTTACCAATATTGCCTCTTTCTTTGTTAAGTTTTTTGTTGGATTATAAGGATTGTTTAGGGATACCCAGATAATTTCTCACTGATTTCCACATAAACTTTGGATGGACAATTTGAAATGCCGTAATGTGCCCTATTTCAGAAACAACTGATTTGCGGCGCCATTGATGTTATGCATCAAAATTTTCTTGGTTTCTTTTAAAAAAACTTGCTGACCTTGATCATACAACTGCCTTGAACTCTTCTCCCATATAACCTCTTATCAGACTGGAATCTTTTGTTTTCTCCTCTTAAATGCACGAATCTAATATCAAAGATACTTCTAATCTTCTACTGGATTGCTACTAGTCATATTTACTATACACATTCATTAACACATTACTACTTATACTCGTAGTCACAACCTGTTTTTATGGACGTTGAAAGTCAAGCATCATGTTGAATCTACACTTTTCTTTACGATAAACTTTTTCTCCGGCGAAAAAAACTTTGAAATCAAACTATAATTGAGCCGAGCTCTATGAAAAGGGGGCGGAGCTTAATGCATTTGGGAAAAGTATCGGCCCATGTCAGCCTGCGCAGTACGCGCAGGCTGACATGGGTCGAAACTTTTCGTTATCTCTAAATGTCATGTCAAAGGATCGTTCTACCTCATGATTCAGTCTGTTGTTTGAGAAAAATGGATTTTATGGATCCATAATTATGTAATGATGTGCTTGGTAACATGTGACGTGCTTGGTATTATGTGACGTGCTTGGTATCATGTGACGTGCTTGGTATCATGTGACGTGCTTGGTATCATGTGACGTGCTTGGTATTATGTGACGTGCTTGGTATCATGTGACGTGCTTGGTTTTATGGACCACGGGGATGCATTAAGCCTCCTTTTCGCCAGGGCATGACTTATATGTATGTGAATTTAAGATGTATGCACTCTGTGTTGATTTTATTTCAGGTTTGGGCCGACTGATGATTAACCCTTAACCCTTTACTCCATAGATGCTCGATTCTACGCATTGCTTGTAGGAGCCTTTGGAAAACATTGTGGCAAAAGGTGAAATTGCTCGTGACGAGCAATTTCACCTTTTGTCACAATGTTTTCTATGCTATCAAAAGGTGTCCTATACACATAAAAAACGGCTTCATCCTTGCTGTTATTTAGGGTCAATTAGATATACCATAGAAATGCCCTATGGGATAAAGGGTTGAAACACTTTTTACAAAATTTAATATGGTTGCTTTTTCAGCTTGTGTATATGAAGATCAGACGGCACGAAATGTGTTGTTTGATCTTTGATCTTTGACCTACACTGTCCGTTACACTACAGACACTCGTCATAATTCGGCCGACATCTAACCTCGTCCATATAATGATCGTTTCATTTGAACTGCGAATCACGTGATCTCATACATGGCGCACCAATGGCAGTCCTTTAGCAACGACATAAACAACCTCGATGAAGTTATTTACATCTGTCTATCTGTCGGTGAAAACAATCGGAATTGATAAACCACGTTAAAAAATGAATGTTAGTACTGTTCGTCAAGTGAAATATAGTTAGAAAGATTTCGATAGAAAATTGAAACTCAAGTTTTCTCTTGTAAGAGGAGCCTGACAATTTTCGGAACGGTAAACAGGCGTATTTCCGGGCTATGAATGTACCGATCTGCTGCATATCACTCCACCAGTTACAGCCGAGCGATTTGATGGCTCCCATCATCCGAGGTATGCCGAATGCACTATAGACAGAAGCAACCGTGAAATCGGTCTTATTTCTGGATTAAAAGATATCTGATTGGTTTTTACGGCACTTTTAGGGTTAATGCAACGTCAATGGAGGCTCATAAAGCCTTCTCGTGCCAGTCAATAGTGTAACGTGAAGTGCAGACCTTTCTAGACATCATGATATAGGTCTCCCTTTCTTCCATTTGATCTCATGGCCTAACTGTTTACTTGTCGACAAAAGGCTGTACTCATCTTTATTGAAAATATTTGTACATCACAACTTACGTAACGGTATTCGTCAAAAGTTGGTTCAATTTTTGAAATGCTAGATTTTTTTGGAAAAAAGAGAGGTTATGGGTTCTTCCCATATAACGCCTTTAAAAACTCCTCGTCCTCCTCCCAGCCATCTCGAAAAAAAAAAAGTAGTGGAAGAGGAGGAAGCTGCTCTACCTGATCTAAATAATCAAATTTGATCTATTAAGCCTTGGTTAATCTGCACATGCTGTCAGTACGAACAAGTTTGAAAATCTGTCATCTTGTATAGATATACTCTTTTCCAAATAATCCAGAGTTATATCGACTGTTAGGAGGAAGTCCTTTGAAAACATTGTGGGGTGGGGGTGAAGGAGAAAATGCTGGTTACCTGCATTGTCTCCTTTTTTCCCTACAATGTTTGCTACGTTTCCAAAAACAAAGTTCTGTTTTTGAGTCACATCAAAATTTAATCCGTCGTCTACGAATCGTCGATTTACTTCGAAAACCTCGTAACTACAGCTTGCTTGTTACAAGCTGTAGTTACGAGGTTTTCGAAGTAAATCGACGAAATGCTTTTCAATTTGAACAATTCTGTTGATTACCTAAAGAATCAAATGTTGCATGACATCTTTTATTAAAAAAAATAATAGTATAATAATAACTTTACAAAAGTTCCCAGTTAAAGCTTCAGGAACTATTTTCTCCAAACGGAAGAATAAAAATCTCATCGTAAATTAACTCAAGCTTTCGAGAAGTGTACAGTATTTCCAGAAGAAGTGACGGATAACACCGGGCCGGTCAGATAAACCAATCAGGAAAGGCTTAATCTTTTTAACGATCGAAAGGCCAGATAAGTGCAGATGCATTCGGGCACCATGATGAATTTATGAACCATAACTATCCCTCATGCAAACCAAAACATTCTACCGCGTCATGTAAGAGACCACTTGTCTTGGTTGCTTTGTGTGCTCTCCGGATACAGGTATTTTAACCCTTTACCAAACAATCTCTGGTTTTTACGACCCTGAGATACAGGCCTTTTGAAAACATTGTTGGAAAAGGAGAAAATGCTGGTAACCAGCATTTACTCCTTTTCCCACAATGTTTTCTACCCAGCTGGAAACAAATTTCAATTTTTGAGTTATATTTATTTTGTTGTCTGCAAGTGCTTTCAATTTGGACCAGTCTAAAATTTTGTCGTTTGATAAGGGTTAAACCCTAATGCTGCTGTATAAGAGAAACAAAACTTTTAACCCTTTACCAGACGACAAAATTTTAGCCCTGTACAAAATGAAAGCATTTGCAGACGACAATTTCATTGTGGCTCAAATGGTGCAATTGTTTATTGATAGGGAAGAAGACATAACGCGAAAAGGAGAAAATGCTGGTTACCAGCATTTTCTGTTTTTGTCAAAATGTTTTCAAACGGCTTCTTTCGAAGGTTCGACAAAAGTAGTCATTGTGTATGGTTACAAATTTCGCAACCTCAAAGGTATTGTTTGGGGAAAATGAGATCTTATCGGACAGTGTAGATAAAAAATCAGACTGCACGTTTTGTGCATTCTTATCTCAATCTACACTAGCCGCCAAGTTCAATGAGTCGCCCTTAATAGCCCGAGGATTAATTCCAGTAGTTGATTTGACTTTAATTTAAACATATTTTATTCAATATATTGACAATTACATTCACAATACAAGAAATAATGTGAAAAGGATCGGAACGAAAGCATGTTGCTTATATAGTTCCTCTCCCCAAACTGAATCACGTGATACTCCAATAATATCAAATGTCAAAAAAGAAAAGAATTTATTACAAAATACAGATAATATGATTGTAAACAAAAGGGCTTCGTTATCTGAAAAATTAAAAAGAAAAAAGGAAAGGTGATTGCTTTGACTTTACGATCTTTGGCAAATAGTCGATACGGACCGCAATCTCTGCTGTTCCTTTGTGGAAAAAGGTGCACTAAGGTAGACTAGCATGATTGTTCGACCTGATCTTAGTCTGCTCTCAATAAGTTGTTCTAATCTAAACTTCAGTCACAGAAAAGGTAACATACGTATCTTAAATAGGTCCCTGGCATAGACTGGTTTCTCTCGTTGTTTCAATCCTAACCATTCAGACCACCATGATATGACCTTAGCTGTTAAAGTGGCGTTAAACCCTAATCACGGCGGGGAATCACGTGACACAACAACAACAAAAATGACCGACATTTGAAAAAATTCCCCAACTTGAGGTAAGAAAATCTTCAATAATTCCGTTAATACATGACCGATTGGAATTTGGTTTGAAGCAGAGAAGGCGGAAGGACTCCAGGGATTTGCTTGATGTGTTAGATATTTTAAACAACACCTGATAAAAAAGTTATTGACGAGCAAACAAATTTTTTACCCTGGATAATTTGTTTGCTCGTCAATAACTTTTTTATCAGGTGTTGTTTAACCCATTACCACACAATCCCTACTTTTGACGCCCCTGAGAAAGAAGCCTTTTGAAAACACTGTGGGAAGAGGAGAAAATGCTGGTAACCAGCATTTTCTCCTTTTCCCACAGTGTTTTCTACCCTTCCCAGAACAAATTTCAATTTTTCAGTCACCTTCATTTTGTTGTCTGCAAATGCTTTCAATTTGGACCAGTCTAAAATTTTCTCGTGTGGTAAAGAGTTAAAAAATCTAACAAATCAAGCAATCCCCGGAGTCTTTCCGCCTTCTCTTCTTCAAACCAAATTCCAATCGGTCACGTATTAACGGAATTATTGAAGATTTTCTTACCTGAAGTGGGGGAATTTCTTCAAATGTCGGTCATTGTTTTTGTTGTTGTGTCACGTGATTCCCCACAACCAACCAACAAACCTAACCATTCGGACTGCTTATCACAAATAGAAGCGGGAAAGGCATACATGCTGGTTACCAACATTGTTTTCCTTTTTCTACGATTTAAATTTTAAAAAAAAAACAGTAAATCTTAACGTCGTAAATAAGGAGATAGTTTGGTCAAGAGTTCATTATCTTTATTCAGAATGGGGAACAGGCTACAGTACACATGGAGCAACCTATTTAGAGCAGCGTCAACACATTTCTGATGACGTTGAGCACTGCACGTAAGCGCATGAATTCCTTTCATGAACCTAATTGTCACGTTATTTCAGAGACCTCTTTGGAAAAGCTCTAGCAAATCATGAACCTGTCAAGCGTAAATTGTTGCCCTTTTGCGGACAGTGTAGATCAAGATCAGACTGCACAGAACGTGCAGTCTGATCTTTGATATGCACTGTCCGATACGGTGGGAGGGTTCCGTCGAAACGAATGTGGAATTCGCAGTAGTTGTATTTTTGTTTTTTGCTGGAAATTTTCACGTATTTTTCTTAAAACATTAGAAATGTTTTTTGATCTACATCATGCATATTATAACCTGAAATATTTTGCTAGAGATAAGCTCTTAAGGGCACTAATTAACTATTAACAACATTGCATAATAGGCTGAGAAACCTTATTATTGTATCTTTTTCTAAATTTGTCTGAAATTTACCTCCCAAGACGTTTGACATTTGATATCTAAGATCAGACTTCAAGATCTGATCTTTATACTTACTCTCTGAAATGCATGTTTAACACTTCCTTGCTCAAAAATTTAAATGTAAATTTTTTAACCCTCTACTCCATAGATACTCATTTCTACACATTGCTTGTAGGAGCCTTTGGAAAACGTTGTGGCAAAAGGTGAAAGTGCTCGTGACGAGCAATTTCACCTTTTGTCACAATGTTTTCAATGCTATCAAAAGGTGTCAGTTACACATATGAAACAGCTTCATCCTTCTTGTTATTTAGGGTCAATTAGAGATACCATAGAAATGCTTTATGAGGTAAAGGGTTAACTCTTTACCTAACCACATAATAGTAGACGGGTCCAAATTGAAAGCATTTGCAGACGACATAATAAACATGACTCAAAAGTTTAAAATTGACTTTGAGAGAGTAGAAAACATTGCGGGAAAAGGAGAAAATGCTGGTTACCAGCATTTTCTCCTTTTCCCACAGTGTTTTCAGAAGGCTTCTTCTTCGGGGTCCTAAAAACCAGGGATTGTTTGCTAAAGGGTTAAAGTGCTAAAAGAGGTACATATACAGCAGAATAGCCAGCTGACATGAATACCCAAATATTCTATTTAAAAAAAAATCGTGTAGGCGGAGAAATCTTGCCATATCGAATAGTTTAGATTTAAGATCAGACTGCATGTTTTGTACACTCTAATCAAGGCCTACTTTATTTCCAAAAGCTCACTGAATAGCACTGGGCAACTTTATATTTTGAATCATTACCAAACGACAAAATTTTAGTCTTGTCCAAATCGAAAGCATTTGCAGACGACTAAATAAAAGTGACTGAAACTTTGAAATTTACTTCGGGAAAGATAGATAACAGTGTGGGAAAAGGAGAAAATGCTGGTTACCAGCATTTCCTCCTTTTCCCACATTGTTTTCAAAAGACTTCTTTCTCAGGGTCGTCAAAAGGAAGGATTGTGTTATAATGGGTTAAAGAACGAACCAAGATACGGCCCATATAAACATGGAAATATGAAGTCGACCTGTGGTCATTAATCATCCGCCCGTATCTACGGTTTAAATGGACGAATGATTAGGACCGACAGATACCGGGGCCGAATGATCATGAATCATAGATCCTAAAAATCTTCAACATCAAAAACACCTGACAATTCTAGATAGCGCGCACTAATGTACGCTAATGTAGCCAGTATAACGGTATTTGCATAGTTAGCCCAAACAGAAGGGTATACAAGAAATGTTGTTAAACTATTAACCTCTTAAAGAGGCATTAAATCAGAGTACGTTATCACCAACCAGGTAGTGGACACGTAATAAAGATATAGCTATTTCCACCACTGTATATTATCCGCAAAATTTGCAATGATTAAAAATAAGTTGTACTACTTTAACTGGACCAGTTTTTTCCCTTTTTTTCCTTCTTACAATTATCATTTATAAATCTAAAACCATTGTATTCTCATTACGAGGGAGATAATACATGTAATTACCTCCCTCTTTTCTGGAAACTAACAAAAATATCAATAAATAGTTTTAAGATAGACATCAAAGGAATCTCTGGTCGGTTAATTAAGTGCAAAAGTGTTATATCTGTATAAATTCGTATTTATCAACTATCATTGTAAGGATGTGACTGTTCTCCTTCATTTGTTGGGGAGATTATTCTTGGGGAAAAATAAAGCCTCGGCTAGAACTTAAACCCTTGACCTTCAAAATCGTAGTCGGCGGTTCTGACACAGACCGATTGGTCTTCGATTCAAACTCGCCCTGAATACCTAGAATAGCATTCTAATTGGCTAGACAATCGCCTTGGGCTGCCAACAGATGGCTAGTTTTGAAGCAACATTTAAAGTGTTTGCTAAATACAACCTAACATAGAACTTATTTATTATATGTGTTACTGGCCAGAAGTGCAGAACAATGACAAAGAAAGCCAACAAATACCCGAAGGTGTCACACCTCCTTTTTTCACTTTGATAATTGAGTAGTATCACTATTTTTCGACCGTCTGCTGTACTTTTATTAAAACCCAAAGCGTTGCTGTTTGTTTCTGTCAAATGTCAAAAAGCCTAAGGTAAAAAAAACTTCAACCGGTTGTGTCGTTTGTCATCATCATCTCAAACACTAAAACCCCTGTAAGTTCGCAGTAAAAATGTGACCCCCCACCTTGTTGTGGAGCAATTTCGTTACAGGGAAAAAGTAGGTCCCGGTGAGTAAACAAACGTGCACCCTGCTTCCAAAGAAAAAAAAGAATCAAAATTAAAAGTCCTTTTGTTTCATTTTCTTTGATAAAACAGTGTAGCAGAAGCGTTTGCTTACATTTCTTTTTTAAAGTTAGACTACTATTGACCACTCCAACCCGGAAGCAAGTCGCAGTATTGCGACGCCATACCTCCTTATTTTACCAGACAACGAAATTATAGACTAGCCAAAATATAAAGCAGTTGCAGACGACAATATGAATGCCGCTCAAACGAAGATTTCTGTCTTTGATATGGTAGAAAACAATGTAGGAAAAGGAGAAAATGCTGGTTACATTGTTTTCAAAAACCTTCTCAGTCATGGTCGTTAAAACTCGGGATGGTGATGTAAACGGTGAAAAGATATTTGAAATCTCCAGAGTTAAGATTTATAAAGTCTGTGGAGTTCAGATTTTAATACCTATATAATTGTTTATGAAAAACACTGTTAGATTTCTGGTATTATTGTTCTGTTCATAAAAATTGTTGCCAACTTTTATCTTTGTAAATAATATCGTAACACGTTTGCATTGCGCCAATACGTACTTGTGTATCGTGATAAATCTCTGCTTTTCTTCATGCAACCGTCTTTTACTGTGTCCTACGGAGCAAAAAACCTTTTTGAATTTATTGTTTATGGCATAGATTGTAGTTTTTGAATATTTGTCTCTTTGTTGAGCTGTTTTCTATACATTTGTTTGCTATATATTACTCGAGTTCAACTCTGTGATAGCAGAGGTGTCGGAATAGTCGCCATTTTGTGCGCAAAGTGCAGATTAATTACTTTAAAAAGATATATGTATCTAAAATTTACTTAAAATACCTATTTCATTTGGTGACGGTAAATATATTTATCCTATTTGTGAAATCAAAATGCCATGAAACAATGTTGTAGCTCTAAACACTTCAACACAATTATTCTTAACGGCTTCGAAAATTGTGCAGAGGTAATTGCAAAATGAACGAAACTAATGAACAAAATATTAATGTATACTAACGAAGAAAGTTGCCAGGTACCATGTGCACTGCTTTGTTTGGACAGATCTTCAATAACAATAATGTACAAGCTGAAAAACTTACCTTTTTAAAACAAAGATGGCAGATTTAAAATGTCTCCAATGACGTATGCTATGACGTAGGTTGTTGCCCCTGCTTTTAAAAGCTCTCTTTGTATCACTTTGTCCAAATCAGCTTGACCCATATTCATCAATCGCTCTTTACAAAATTCTGAGTCTAATTCATAAGAATTTCCTAAATTTGAAAGTAACATCTTCTGGCCTGCAACACGCGAAAAGGGACATTCGGACATTTGCATAAAGAGTCGTCTCGGATCAGCCTGCGCAGTTCGCGCAGGCTGATCCGAGACGACACTTTACCACGACATCAGATTTCGTTTTTCGGTAGACTGACGCTTAAAACAGGAAATTAAATAAAAACGTCGTCGTTTCGGAATAGCCTACGCGGACTGCACAGGGTGATCCGAGACGACACTTTACGCAAATGTCCGAATGCCCTTTTTCACGCTTTGCTGTCCATATGGTGTAGTCAATCAGAAATTGCGCTACTATTGAATCTAGAATTAGAGGCAAAATGTAACTAGATTTGGTTTGTTGCCTATGTTGAGACGTTTCAACTTGGAATTTGGAGTTGATATAACAATTATAACCAAGGACCTCCAATTCAGTCGGTGTTATCTATCAGTTTTGTTGAACCCTTCTCTTCATATAAGAATTTTAAAAGATCAATTTTTCATAAGCCTAAAAATATACTTCCACTGCAGTTAAAGAGGAATGTTTGTAGAAGTCCAAGGTAGCGTTAGTGTACATCCAAGATCAGACTGCACATTGTGTGCAGTCTGATCGTGATTTATGCCGTTTGTTGCTAATGGCAGTGAAAACATTAAAAACAGGGATTGAATGCTTGCAAGGTTATAGTAGCTATATCACATTGAAATAATGTCTTTATAGTTTATTGGTAAATCAGCTATTTGGCACACAGTCCCAAATGGAAACATAACACAGAGACAGACCTCTAAATAAATTAAATAAAATTTTCAAACAGATAGAGAGAAACCCATAAATTTTCACTTTTTTTTTCTTCTTTTTCGTTGGGGGAAAAAACATACCGTTATCGAACAATGTGGATCCAAGATCAGACTGCACGTTCTGTGCAGTCTGATCTTGAATCTACACTGTCCTCAAAATAGCCTTGACCCTTGGCAGTCTAAGGGAAATACGTCATAGAATTGCCCCCAATTACAATAATTGATTTACCTAATTTTACCTGGATATAATTTCAATCGTGACATCATTATTAGCTCTAGCTGCCAGCATTTTCTCTTTTTCCTGCGATCTTTTTCGTAAAAAATCCCTCCCTCGGATCATTAAATACGGAACTGTTTGCTAAAGCAATAAACAGATTTCAGTTACCACACGCCGGCCAACGAACCTGTCTACGTGTTCCTGGAATTTCTTTTGCAGAAAAAGAAGCAACATAATTATTTTTAAGCCACTGGCTGCTATTTGGCAAAGAGGAATATGTTTAGAGCATGCAGGTGTATTTCGGAATCAAATCAGAAACACTTTCATTCCTTTGATCTACTAATGTGTTCATGTGGTTGAACACATGTTCTTTTGATTTATTTCCTTTGTCTGTCCGAGACCGTCCGTAAATCACCGTGTTGCTGTAATCGGGATGTTCCGTAATCCTACGTAATCCAGTGTTATTACTCCGAACCCTATTAATAAACCTTCAAAAGAAAGTTACGGAAATGCATCGCAGTGGCTTCGCCCATTACCTCGATACCTCCATCAAGTTTTAACCCTTTTATCAGACGACAAAACTTCAGCCCTGTCTCTCTCTCTCTCACACACACACATCCATGATGATATTAATCACCTTTTCTCATCCTGTAATAGGAATTAAATGTATTTTTTTTCTTTTTTTCTTATCCGATCAAGTTGAGCAAACATGTATATATTTAATGAAAACTATTTTGTAATATGACGATGTATACATTGTACAAGTCTGGTAAATAAACTTTTCTGTCTGTCTGTCTGTCTGTCCTGTCAAAATTAAAACTATTTGCAGACTAAAATGATTTCAATGTTGCTCCAGTGCTGCAATCGTTTATTGATAGGGTAGAAAACATTGTGGGAAAAGGAGAAAATGCTGGTTACCAGCATTTTCTCCTTTTCCCACAATGTTTTCTAAAAGCCTCTTTTTCAAGGTCGTCAAAAGTCGTCATTGCAAGGTAAAGGGTTAATCAGACAACAGCAAAGCACAGTCTTGTCTATGAGGGATATTGCATGAAAATAACAACAGTTTGATACATTGACGAGAAAAGTTTCCGGTAAAAGGAGGAATTGCTCCAGACGGGTTTCACGTTTTTACCTCTTGCCCAAATGTTTCAAAAAGTTTTGTATCAAAGAAAATTCGTCTTGAGAGTCAAAGAGTTCTTCGCTTTGTTCTGCAGTATCTCAATTTTGATCGGATTGGCATCGAATACAGAGACAAATTGTCAAATTATGCGTGATCAGTACCAAGGCATGCGTTGAATTTCATTTCAGAACGTGCCGTCTGATCTTTAATCTACACCATGTGCTTGTACAGCCGCGGGGGCCGGGGGGGGGGAAGGGAGGAAGGGGATCGGGAGCTGCAGAAAGATGTCAATTATTAGGGAGTTAACCTTTTACTTAAATCCGTTTACAAAACGACAGAATTTTAGACCGGTCCAAACTGAAAGCATTTGCAGACGACAATTCTAATGTGGCTCAAATTAATGAATATGTCTTCAGTAGGATAGAAAACATTGTGGGAAAAGGAGAAAATGCTGGTTACCAGCATTTTCTCCTTTTCCCACAATGTTTTCAAAAGGTGTCTGTCTCTGTAACAGTCGGGATTGTGTGGTAAAGGGTTAATTAATAGTGTGAGTTTTAGGGACCCGTAAAAAGAGGATTTAAGAAAAAACACGTTTTTAAAGGAAAGAAGAAAATGCTGGTAACTAGTATTTTCTCTTTCTCCTTTAGTGTCTTTTCTACCTTTCCATAGAAAAATTTCAAATTTGGGATTCGCATCTATTTTGTTATAAATTTGCAAGTATGCTCAATTCGAACAATGCCTTAAAATTTTGTCCCCTGATACAGGATTGACACTTTACAGTTCAAATGACTGATTTTACACTTGCCCAAGTTGAAAACATTTGAGGACGACAAATGAAATGTGACTCAAACATTGGAATTTGTCTGTGATAAGGTAGAAAACATTGTGGGAAAAGGATGAATTGCTGTTACCAGCATTTTTTCTTTTTCCCATAATGTTTTCAAAAGCCTTCTCTTTTAGGGTCGCCAAAAGCCGGGATCGTGTCGTACAACGATAAGGATTAAGGCAAACTTTACTCCCCTTTCATCTAAAGTCAGCAGAGAGCTTTGAATCACTTGAAGTGTATAATTCTTACAAAGATTTTTTTTCTTTTTCCTTGAACAATGAAAATATTTAAAAAAAAAAGAATCTTCTTTAATGAACATTATCATCAAATACTAGTAGTATAATACACATCACGTGATGTAATAGATTTTATTCTTCCGGTCCGCGTGAGAAGAGATTACCATAATTAATACTCGGGTTCTGTTTCTTAGAAATGGTTAGTTTGTGTCCCAGGGGACGGAGGATGTAAATACGGACCCTTTTATCAACTTGGGTGGTACCATTATTTTAACCCTTTACCAAACAATCCCGACTTTTAACGACCCTGAGAAAGAAGCCTTTTGAAAACAATGTGGGAAACGGAGAAAATGCTGGTAACCAGCATTTTCTCCTTTTCCCACAATGTTTTCTACCCTGCTGGAAAAAGAAATCCAAATTTTGACTAATATTCATCTTGTCGTCTGCAAGTGCTTTCAATTTGGACCAATCTGTGTTTACGAAACTGATATACATGTAGATGTTTCATGACAATATTGTGGTAAATGGAGAAATTGCTGATAACCAGCATGTTCCCGTTTGAAATAATGTTTATTCCTGCTGGAAAAAAATCCAACTTTTGACTAACATTTATTTTGTCGTCTGCAGGTGCTTTCAATTTGGACCAGTCTAAAGTTTTGTCGTTTGGTAAAGAGTTAACCCTTTCGGTGTCATATGCGAAAACAGGAACTTATGCCGACCTTTGGCATAGCCTTGATCAGACTGCACAGAACGTACAGTCCGATCTTGGATCTATCTAGTCCGCTTGTTTGGTCAAGCCTATAAGACTAAAATCCTTCTGAGCGTCAGTAGATTTCTAATTTGAGATATCGAAAGGAATCCAAGTTATATAATACACTATATAATACACTGCTCAAAAGAATTAAAGGATCACACATATGCTGAAATTTAGCCCATTACCACACAGTCTCTACTTTTGACGACCCTGAGAAAGAAGCCTTTAGAAAACATTGTGGGAAAAGGAGAAAATGCTGGTTACCAGCATTTTCTCCTTTTCCAACAATGTTTTCGACCCTTCATGAAACAGATTTCAAATTTTTAGTCGCTTTTATTTTGTCATCTACAAATGCTTTCGATTTGGACAAGCCTAAAATATTCTTGTTAGGTAATGAGTTAAATCTTTCACGTTGCTAAACACTCAGTCTTTGTGCTCCGAAAACCATCATCTTACATTCATACTAGACAAAATGGCTCAGAATAGCCTAAAACTGAATGGCTGATAAAGAATCCTGTTCAACACATCGACTTTTCGACCTATATAAAGTAGAAACTAGAAACAACGCACACTAATTTCGACTTTTCAGGGTAAATTATTCCTTCGAGAACTAAAAGTGATGTCGGGATTATTTGGTTCAAAATGTTTTCCTACTTTCCAACCTAAGATTTACCTCCAAAAGTGAGGCATAATTTCAACTCTTCACAGCCAAAACGCTAGACAACTGAACTTTCGTCAAAAGCTTCAACGTTTTTACTTTTTGACCCACCACCCGTGGACAAAAAGTACCAAGCAAAAAAAAAAATTGCCTTATTCCTAGATTTCTACTTTCGCATAATTCACAAAGACGATGGCGAATCAAGGCTTCCGTAACATTTGAAATGGAAGTACGGCACGGTTACAGACGCAGCTAGGAAGTAAACATCAATTTGGATTGAAATAGATCGGTCTGTTTGTTTATTATATTAGTCAATTTGTTTGAGTTAATAGAGCAACACGCACGCTACAAATTAATGCACGGAGTCTGGTGTTTGTTCCATATGCTGGTAGGTATATGATTCCTAAATTTTAGCCATACTCTCTGAAAAGGGGGTTTAACTCTTTACCAAACGAAAAATATTTAGACTGGTCCAAATTGAAAGCTTTTGCAGACGACAAAATAAACCTAAGTCAAAAATTGAAATTTGTTTCCAGCAGGATAGAAAACACTGTGGGAAAAGGAGAAAATGCTGGTTACCAGCATTTTCTCCTTTTTCCCACAGTGTTTTCAAAAGGCTTCTATCTCAGGGTCGTAAAGACCAGGGATTGTTTGGTAAAGAGTTAATGCATCTGCAAAAGGTACCGATCCGGATAGACCTGTGCATTCCCCGCAGGCTGATCTTGGGTCCAAACTTTTTGCTTTTGGTCATTGTTCTGCATGCTAAAGAACCACTCTAGCTCAGATTAAGCCTGTTGTAACAAAAAATGGATTTCATGTATCCATGATATCGTGATGACTTTATTGGTATACCGCGTTTCCTAGATTCGTTAAACTTCCCCCCCCCCCCCCCCCCCCACTCCTCCTATGCAACGGCAGAGCAAAATGAACTTCTTTTATATATGTGACCCATTACTCAAAAAAGGACCATCTTGGAATTTTGTACATCAATCAGATGAAAACAGATTAACGATAATGCATGTCATTGTAGCTGATGGTTAAAAAATGATTGTATAACAAGGCACAATGACCACTTTTCATACAGAAAATGTCATTGAAGCGAAAAGTGTCAACCCTGGTCAGCCTGCGCAATTCGCACAGTCTGAACGGGGTTGACACTTTTCGCAGTTCCCAAAAAGTCCCTTTTTGCGTGATGGATCACATATTCAAAAGAAAAAAATGAAAGAGGCGAGGAGATACTGGGGGTGTCGATTTGATTTGCTAGTTTCAGTTTGCTCCGTTAAACCCATTGCCACACAATCCCTACTTTTGACGAAAGAAGCCTTTGGAAAACATTATGGGAAAAGGAGAAAATGCTGGTTACCAGCATTTTCTCCTTTTCCCACAATGTTTTCTATCTTTCACAAAATATATCTCAAATTTTCAGTCACTTTCATTTTGTCGTCTGCATAATTATGCTTTCAAATTGAACAAGTCTAAAATATTGTCGTTTGGTAATGAGTTAAACCATACGAGTAATTTACCATTTGAAAAGTTCATATCATTTTAGTCACGTTAAATTTATCGTCTGCAAATGATTCTAATTTCAAAAAATCCTCAGAATTTTCTTTGCTGCTAGAGAAGTAACCATAAGAACGCAGAGTGTACTCAGCAGACATTTCCAGTGTGGAAATGACGAGAAATTTTTGCGGCTTTTGAGAGTCTCAGCAAGTGGACTGTGTTTATCAAAGATAAGATTTCACCTTTCTGCTGTCTTGTTTTGCTCTTTACCAGCCCGGCAAGTCAAATTATATTGTGAAAGGCGCTCTAAGGGTTAAGATGAATTATCTTTTCGATAGGCTACGACTGTTCCACTGAACAACTTTACATAGATAGAAAACAAAAGTGTAATTGGAATGATACTTCCGTATGCAACTCCAGAGGGGATACAAGAAAACGGGCGTTATCTAGCGTCTGTCAGCAGCCGTGTCCATTCTATATCTGCATAATCCATATTCTACAGACATTGCACCTGTGTCTTAGATAGCCCTAATCCACAATTTGATAACCAGTCATTCGCCTCATTCCCTTATAATCTTTTGTTCATTTCTTAAGTAAATTGCATTTTAGAGAAATATGCAACTTTGTTTTATCGCCCACAGTTTTAACGATTTCACATTATCGCTTTTGGATTCCATAATAGTCAACCACTACTGTGTACCGATATTTTCTACAATTTCATCCCTTTGTGCCTCACTCTGTTTCACAACCTTTCACAATTTTTCTTTTCTTTGCCCAGGACAAGTATCATGTCCTTGAGGGAGTTTCCCCCAATGTTAGAGGAGGGTCATTACAAATGTTTTTGATAAAAAGTACTAGTTTTACGCTCGTCGGGGGATAGTAATTAAGATTGCGCTCAGCTGCATCCTAGCTTCACTTACTCCTGATACAATTATTTGAATGTAGGGACATACTAGAGGATTTAATTAGCAGTATTTATATATGTCTTGAAAGTGCCAAAGGCACCTGAGCAATTGCTTTATAAAGGAAACTTTTTTCCTTTCCCTGTTTGTGTTTTTTCTAAAGATCTTTTTTTTTTTTCTTCTAAATAATAATTCTTCTATACGTGTTTGAGATTGTTCTGCCATTAACCTCTGCTATAATCAGTTTGTTTCGCTTAAACTAATGTTTGTTTCACCGATTATGAACCAAGAATTGCAAACGAGTCCCTTTCGCTGCGAAATATGGTTACCTTAACCCATTACCACACAATCCCTGTTTTTACGACCCTGAGATAGAAGCCTGTTAAAAACATTGTGAGAAAAGGAGAAAATGCTGGTTACCAGCATTTTCTCCTTTTCCCACGATGTTTTCTACCCTGTTCGAAACAAATTTCAATTTTTGAGTTATGTTTAATTTCTCGTCTGCAAGTGCTTTCAATTTGGACTAGTCTAAAATTTTGTCGTTTGGTAAATCGTTAAATGGGAGATATGAGCGGCCTACCTTACATCATCGTCTTTCTACGGGCGTATTCTTTTCGCCTGTTCTGGCACAATGATCTGTGTTCTGGATTGTGCGAAAGGAATATTTCAGAACACAACATACACTGTTCCGGAAGTATGTTCTGAATGGAGCATGTTCCGAACATTGTTCTAAACAATATCGAAATGAAAGTATATGGGCATTATGGCTGTTGCAAGAGCTACTGTCATAGCTGTGTTTGTTAAGCAAATGATTAAATGCAGAGAGAGAGAGAGTAGAAACGAGTCTACTATGTCCCTCTTTATGGTATTCATGTCGTAAAAAAGAACAATTGCAAATTTTGACATGACGAATTGTCCGTCTTTCAGTCATCTTGTATCTCCTAGAAACCGTTTAGCAGGTGCGCTACACCTCGGTTGGATTAGAACATTCAGAACATGTTCTGAGGAACACGGCACAATGTTCCTAAATACCCCATTGACCTGGTACATGTTCGGAGAGTTCGGAATAGCGAAAGGAATACACCCTACAATTGTCTACCGACAGTTTGATACCAGTTTAGTAATTGGTTAAACAGTTATTGGTTTCAATACCGCGTCGATGTTTCATCAACAGCAACCTGAGTAATATTACGTGATAGATCTCTGCGAGTTGATGGAAGGAAAATTAATAAAGACGATAATAAAAACACATTTAACACGAAAATCTACCAGGCTACACGACGATAAATGTCTCTCTTTATTCCATAATATCAGAAAATTTAGTTTTTAATACTTTTCAATGTCTTTTGCAAACTTATCAAGTTTCACGTAACGGCTTCTCCGTGATATCAAAGAGTAAAATTGGAACTTCGGAAGTTTGATTGATGGCGGGAGGGGGAATTTTGATACTTACAGCAGATTTATTCCAACCCTTAGGGGAGATTATTGTAAGGGTAGGTCGACGGTGATTCGCACTAAAAGTAACTTAGTGGATTCGAGTCCCCGTTTCTCAGATGAGCTGGGCTAATCTTTGGTATTGATTAGCCATGGCGAGAATACTGGGTCAGTATTCACCAACAATTCCTAGGAGTATTTCTATGCCATGTTCTCTAAGATTCTCTGAATTGGAGAGTATCGAAACTTCTGACTGGCTAAACCAAATGGTTTAGCCAATCAGTAGTTGTGTTACTTTCAAAATTAAAAACATCTGAAGAGTAAGAGTGGTACTAGGAATAGGTGGTAAATAAGGACCTCCGTAGTTCGTTCGGGAAACAGCTGTAGAGAGCGACGAGCACCTAGTTTTAGAAACTTTTTTCGCAATCGATGTTAAAAAGTTTAACTATTATACTGACTATTAAAAACAAAGTTACTTCTGTGGACGGCGAAGATCAAGATCTGGACCCGTATTCACCAACCATTCATAAGAATGTTTTTTGTCTTATTCTCCCGAATTTTCTACATTTGTAAGTAACACAACTTCTGATTGGCTAAACCATTCGGTTTAGCCAATCAGACGTTGTGTTACTTACAAATTTAGAAAACCTTGGAGAATAAGACTAAGAATATTCTCAAGAATGGTTGGTGAATACGGGCCCAGAGTATACTATTCTCTACCTAGTACTTAAATATCGTCGGTTTAACTACAGCTTGTTATAAGCTGTAGTTACGATGTTTGCGAAGTAAACCGACGATATGATCAAATTCATCCAAGAAGCATCTAAAATCGTTTTTTCCTGGAAAGTTTTTTTTTGAGGAATTATTTGTGTGACAAATCCTGGGGACGCCCAACTGTCACAATTGAAGTTGCCCATGCTAGTCGTGAAGATTAAGAACTTACGTTGAGCTCTGAAGAGATTAAAAGCTTAAGTTTAGCTCTTAACGGCAATATTGTTCTCAATCAGTCTAATGAAGTATCATATGCCATCAATGGTATCACTGATCAACATTCTAGGTGCGATTCTAATTCCAACACCAAAGACTAGTAATGTGATTGAATAAAAACGCTCACCAAAAAAATCAAGACTGAGTTTAATTACAATCCAGTAATGTGGAAAATATTGAGAAAACATTTATTTTACAATTTGAAGTAACATGAGGACTAAGACATGCCGATAAAAAACTGGATAAATAAAAGTATTTCACGTACCCCACCACGTGAAAAATACTTATAACTCTTGGTTTTTGATGTATTCTGACCTTGTTTTAAATGCATAATACAAAGAGGACTATGTATGAGTATCAAAATTGAACAGGAAAAAAATTTACAAAAGTCCTGACCATTGCCACCTTAGTTTTGTCTGTTGCATGTCTAATCCTAATACCCATTTTTTTTTACATTTCAAAAAAAGAAAAGACAACTTGGATTGCAAATCGGATTGGTTACTTCATGAATTTACAATTAGACCATGAAAGTCATTTGGCTATGGTTTGTGAATACAGACTGATGAATCAAACCCAGAAGTCCTAATTCTAAAGACAAGATTTGTACCCCTGAGCCAGTGAGCTTTAGAAGAAAAAGAATAATCTCTTTCCCAAACGGTAATATTCTAGACAGGTCCAATTTGAAAGCACTTGCAGACAACAATATTTATATGGCACATTATATCAGATGTGAGCCGATAGTGTAGATTACATTTTGGGCAAACCAGCATTTTCTCCTTTTCCCACAATGTTTTCAAAAGCCCTCACTTTCAGGATTGTTAAAACTCGGGATTAAGTGGTAAAGGGTTAAGGCTGGTTGCAATAATGCCGGTGGTCTACACATGGTAGAATCATAAGCCGTACCTCGGTGTCATAAATTACAATGTATTATAATGTCTGGTTTGCCCGATACATGAAAACATGGACCTTCTAATGTTTATCGTAACAGGACTTAACGTTAACTCTTTACCAAAAGACAATATTTTAGGCTTGTCCAAATCGAAAGCATTTGCAGACGACAAAATAAAAGTGATCGAAAATTTGAAATTTGTTTTGTGAAGGGTAGAAAACATTGCGGGAAAAGGAGAAAATGCTGGTTACCAGCATTTTCTCCTTTTCCCACAATGTTTTCCTGAGGCGTCTTTCTCAGGGTCGTCAAAAGTGGGGATTGTGTGGTAATGGGTTAACTCTGTACCAAAAGACAATATTTTAGGCTTGTCCAATCGAAAGCACTTGCCGACGACAAAATAAACGTAACTCAAAAATTGAAACTTGTGTCCAGTAGGTTAGAAAACAATGTGGGAAAAGGAGAAAATGCTGGTTACCAGCATTTTCTCCTTTTCCCATAATGTTTTCTAAAGGCTTCTTTCTCAGAGTCGTCAAAAGTATGGACTGTGTGGTAATGGGTTAAAGTCGTTCAGGACTACGTGTGAATCAGTGGTGCAAGTATATGTTTCGCAATGCAGAGGCCTTTGGTTGGATCCTTACTTTATGCTATCGGCTTTTTTTTTTTGGTTGTTTTTTTAGCAAATCAGTTCAGGACCCTTTGCCTAGCAATGGTAAAATCCAGGATAGACATGACTGTTAATTTTCACCAAAATATAACTGAGATATTGTTTAAAGTAGTGTAAAACAGCATTCAATGAATGCTATTTAGTTGAAAGCCCTGCGGTTTTATCCAATGTCAGTGTTCTTGGCGTCCATGCTTTACCTTTTACAAAACGACAAACTTACAGCTGTCCCTTTTCGCATATTGAAAGCCACTATACACTCGATGTACACTGCTTATCAGCAGTACTTTCTCGTCTTGGAAAATCCCTTTTTGCATGGCGTGCAGAGATATCACTTTCCACAGCTGCCGTCCATACTGACCAGGTATTTAACCATTTCCATCATACATGTATATACGGCTGTGCAATATCTGGGTTAGAACGTTGAAATTACGAAGAATAATAGGATGAAATGAATGGATTTCTCAGAAACAAGGTCTTCGAATTTCTGCAACTTTCCTTTGTTTTTAAACAAGACAACCAGTCCAAGAGATCGTGAAATGTGTTCGCATTTTGCATTATCTCCAAATTGAAACCCTCGAAGTCAAAAGATCGAGTATTAAATGTTCTTCATTTCTTCATTGGCTTAAAACTTATAATAATAGCGTTCAACATCCCATATTGTGGACAACCGTGGTAGAAAATTTGGAGAAAATGCAGTTTGCTGGTTTTTTCTGAAAACAGTTTTCAGAGGATAAGCCCTGAATGAGCAATCAGTTGATAATAGGAAAACGGCTTTTTTTAAAAGCTCTGACAGGGTTTTTATGTATTTCGTAACCCAGTATACCAAACAAGTCGTGGCATAATACGGATCCACTTTGTCGAAAGTCAACGGAATCATGAGTTAGAAGATTAACAGAAAAAAATTACAATGGCAGAAAAATTTCGGTCCAGGTAAGCCTGCGCTGACTGCGCAGGCTGATCTAGTAGATGTTTTTGCTGGTGCACCAACCTCCCTTTAACAGAGCAACAACAAAATAAGTCTTTACTATACGACAAAATTTTAGACGGGTCCAAATTGAAAGCACTCGCAGGCTACATAATAAACGTAACTTAAAAATTGAAATTTGTTCCAAGCAGGGTACAAAACATCGTGTGAAAAGGAGAAAATGCTGGTTACCAGCATTTTCTCCTTTTCTCACAATGTTTTCAAAAGTTTTCTCCTTCAAGGGTGTGTCATTGTATGGTAAAGGGTTAACCAATTTCCTTCAATTCTTTTTCTAATTACAGAAATATTCGTAATTATTAAGTCGTCTCCGAATGCTTTCATCTTGACCAAGTCTAAATTTTTCCTGTGTTGTAAAGCGGCAACTAATTAAGGAAGATGCACCCCCATAGATTCATTATCCTCGGTCTGCCTGTTCTGGCCAATAGAAATATTCGTTTTATTTATAGTGGTCAAGATAAGAATGGATGGCCAATTACCCGTTAATTGTTTTATTGGCCAATGCTCATTTGCTTTGTCCAGATCGGCTTTCTTTGATGTTTGTCACCTGTTCTGCTCTTCGTTTTTTCCCCATTTAAGCTCAACTTCAGCCTATTGTATGTTTCCTTGTCCTACTGAAAGCCAGGAATCAGCCGATTGATAGATCGGTCCGTCCGTCCGCCAGTCCGCCTGTATTTGTGACTGTATGTTTCTGTCATTATATTCCCTCCTTCTCTCCCCTCTCAACCTGTCAGTCTGACTGTCTGTCTGTCAGTCAGTCTGTCTGTCTGCCTGTATACGTGTCTTTCTATCTGTCAGTCTATGTTTATCATCTGCCCGTCTCCCCTATAAACAAATGAGTACTCAGTTTCCCTACCCTCACACACATACATTGGCACATCATTACTGTAGATGTATTAAATACTGGATCAGTTCTGAAGTCATTTATTAATTTGAAGACAGACTCGTTAATATCGATAATCAAAATGACTTCAATATATCACCCTAGTGCAAGTTGAAACATAATGTTAAAAAAAAAGACAAATTATTTGTAGCACATTGAAGTTGAGTCATGCAAGAGGAGTAATTTATTTCACATTTAAAGATACGTAAAAGAATGTCCACTTAGTTACTGAAATAATAAGTGAAATTACTCATTTTCTTCAATATTTGTATATTGATATATGTTATATATATTGCATGCTTTGTACTATACTGCTATGACCATTAAGCTTATATGCTTAAGAGTCAAAATAAAATTTATGTTCTGTTCATCTCCCTCCATTAGGCATTTTACTGAGTAAATCATGTCACACTTTTATACAGTCAGACATAAGTTAAGCATCACCAGAACAAATTCAGTCATAATTTTTTTTTCAATGGATAACCTTTTATTTGGTATATTTTCAAGCTATGTACGGACCCACTAGACAATAAAGTAACAGACTGATTTATGAGCCAAATGAAAGGCTGGCTATGAGAAAACTTTCCGAAGCCCAGAAGTAGCAAATTGTGGGCATGAGTAATGCAGGTCTAAGCACATGGGCTATTGCTGGTCAGTTTTGGTGATGCTTAACTTATGTCTGACTGTATAGAATCATAAAGTCAATTTTGTAGAACAATTGACTGAGTCATGAGGTAAACTGCTTCGTTGACATGCAGAAAATTTATCAACAGCAAAAAGTTTCGACTCAGGTCAGCCTGCGCGAATTGCGCAGGCTGACCTGAGTCGACACTTTTTGCAAATAAAATTAGCGCCCTTTCGATAGAATATTACTCATTTATCAAAAGCAAAAAAATTCGACTCAGGTCTGCTGACTCGAACTGCGCAGGCTGACCTGAGTCGATACTCTTTGCAGATGAATTAAGCCCCCTTTACCTCCCCCCCCACCGAAAAAATAAAACATTACTCATATACAAGTAGACAACAGGGAATAGCAAGTTCAAGTGGTGTTCGTCAGGCACTCTCATGAACACAATAATAATAATCCATGTAAAGTATACAATAAGCTGAAGATTATAACTGACAAATGATATAATTAACTCTCAACTAAACTTCAGATCCAAATTGGAAGCATTTACATATTCGAGAAATTCAATACAGCTGAAATAGACGAGCTATGCTCTAAAAATGATTAAAAAATGCATATTCAAAAAGGATCGACTTAGGTCATTCTACGCAAAGGGTTTTTCTGTGTAAGGAACTTTTCTGCATCGCAAAGGACCATTCTACCTCCGAACTCTGCCGGTTGTAAGCAAAATTGATTATAGGTACATGGTTATAGGATAAATAGTATTATACTATACGCAATAGGGGTAAAGCTGTACGCTTTTGTTTCCGATAGGGTATATAACAAGGTTACAAAGGTTCGTTACCATCATTCTTTTACTTTTGCATTTTATTTTTCATCTGAAAGCCGCCGCCTTCAAGATCGTAAATCTTGGGATTCTTCATTAGTCCAGACGTTCGGGGCAAGTACTGGTGTAGTTCCCAGGAAACAGAATCGAGAGAGATTAGTACAAGTTGTAAGAATATGTTTCTCTATTGGTATTGAACAAAAAAATACGTGTATGTTTAAAACTAAACTGAGGTCGTAAGATTGTTTGATAAAGGGTTAAACTACACTTGGTTTACCTTTAATACATACCTTCGTAATTGTAAAGCCTTGTTGCACTACTAAATTCCTTTCTTTCGGTTGGTTGTAATCTCTTCGCCACTTGCAGACGGCCATTTTGTTTTGCCGCAGACCACTCTTGAAAACATTCTGATAAAAAGAGAAATTGCTCGTCACGAGCAATTTCTCTTTTTATCAGAATGTTTTACTTGTATTTATGTATCGTATTGATATTTGATTTTTTATTGAAATATTTCGAAGTCCTCTGTCGCAACTTTGTTTCATTCACAAACTTGTTTAATTAACAATGTGTAAACCCGATCGATGAACTATTTAAACAGATACAATCCAATGAATTGCAGAAAGATTTCTATTACATTTGGCCTGCAACACGCGAGAAGGGACATTCGGACACTGCGCAAGAAATAGTCTCGGACCAACCTGCACACTCCGCGCAGACTTACCCGAAATGACAATTTCCGTTTTATGTAATTTTCTGTTTTGCGCAAGTCTACTGTAGCACCAATCTAACGTAATCGTACAGTGCCGTCAAGAGTTAGCTTCTCGTTGATCCGAGACGATACTGTACGCAAATGTCCGAATGTCTCTTATCGGTTGTTACAGTCCATAATTATAGTTTTGACTGAACGCACAGATGATATAGATTGTGTATCATACGTCATGTACTGTGCAGTCTGATCCTGATCGATGGAGTCTACAAAAAGACTCTGTATTCGACTATTGCATTGTAAGGGTGAGCATTAAACTGAAGTAGCTCTACTTCAACATAATTGTGGTAATAATGGCCGCTATATAACAGATAATGGAGCCTATGATACTTCCAATAAAACTTCCCCGAAATGTCTCCCATCAAGTGGCCGACGAGTTCCAATGTAATATAATTTGTACACCCTTTTGCCCTCAAAGGCGATTCATTGTTTAAAAAAATAAAGTGCTCAGCAGGATTTAAAGACAATAATTAAATTTTGTAGTATAAATTTTAACTCTTTACCAGACGACAAAATTTTAGCCTTGCCCAAATTGAAACCATTTGCAGACGAAATTTCAGTGTTGCTCAAATGATATAAGTTTTATATGATATAGTAGAAAACATTGTGGGAAAAGGAGAAAATGCTGGTCACCAGCATTTTCTCCTTTTCCCACAACGTTTTCTAAAGGCTTCTTTCTCAGGGTCGTCAAAAGTAGGGATTGTGTGGTAATGGGTTAGTATTGTTCTGTTGGTCTGCTTCTGTTGTCAAAGAGCAGACAAATGCCAAGAGAAGTTACCAGTCAGAGTGGATACGGAGACGGAGGGTTACTTCAATTTCCAATAAGTCCTATTCTATATATAGAATTTCCAATAAATCAAAAGAAGTTATCCAACCTTTCTATATCAATTTGCAATCATGAAACTTGATTCCGACTATCTCATTTATCCTACAACCACTCAAAGAATTCAAATTTGCGAAGAAACCCCATGAAACTTGTCAGCAAGCTTATTTTTGTTGAAATTATAAGGCCAATAAACGCGTTTCACAAATGAGTAAATGTCAAGCACCGTGGTACGCAACACATGTTTCTTATTGAAATGACTCCGCGAGAAAGTAGATCCCACATTTCTTTTCCCCTAACAACTAGACAAAAAGTTATCTATAACAATTACTTTTCGGTAACAGATGTGTTTGTGGCTAAACATTGAGGTGATAGAATATTGTAAATAACAATAATGAGTTGTATATTTTTAAGTTTACATATAAAAAATAATTATGTAAGAAAGTTTATTTGTCGTTGGCAACAAACTGTATTTCATATTAAGCGACAAATCGTAAAAAGTGTTCCAGATTTTTTTTCAAATGTTGAATGAGTTAAAATCGCTATCAAGGCAATTTAATCTAGCTTCCGGATATTTGTTGTGAATTAAGATTTCAGATAACAGACGACATTCATTGCCTTGCTCATAAAGCAGACGACATACTTAACGCAGGTCTTGAGTGATTGCATCAAATTCCCAACATCTCACCATTCTACATTAACCCGAGTGCAATATTTAGCCCTTGCAAAGGAATTCATATAATACAAACGATGGGTTGTTACGTTTTTGCGCTTTCTCCTCTGTGCTTTCAACAACGGTTAATGAAAATTTCCGCTGAGTGCGCAAGCAGACATGGGTCGATATCTCTATTTCAGATACATTAAACCCTCTTTTCACAGAGCATGGCTCATTTTTTAATAACTTTTTTGTAACCAGGGTCCCTATTCACTAACCTTTCCCAAACGACAAAATTTTCGACTGGGTCAAATTGAAAGCACTTGCAGACGACAAAATAAACGTAACTCAAAAATTGAAATTTGCTTCCAGCGGGGTAGAAAACATTGTGGGAAAAGGAGAAAATGCTGGTTACCAGTATTTTCTCCTTTTCCCACAATGTTTTCAAAAGGCTTCTATCTCAGGGCCGTAAAAACAAGTGATTGTTTGGTAAAGGGTTAAAGAACGTTCTTTGTCTTATTCTTTAAGATCTTCTGGCTATGGAAGTAACAGAACCTCTGATTGGCTAAACCAAATGGTATAGCCAACCAGAAGTTTTGTTACTTCACATTGACGAAATTCTGCAGAATAAGACAAAAAACGTTCTTAAGACTGGTTGGTGAATACGGACACTGAATAAATCATGCTTTTATAAAAGAAACACTGCATTCTTATAACCATCCCAAAGTGTAAATAACGACAAAGAGTTCAAAGAAGGCGTTCCAAGTGATGAATAACAAACTCCAATTATCGAAATACAGTTAGACAAGCCCCGTCATAAAGATATATCACGGGGTGATGATAGACAGTGAGAAAATTCTGTAAGAAAATTATAGTTCAGTCAACAGGTAACAATTGTTAGTGCCTTCATTTTTCTGTCAGCCTCTTGCTCCCATCATTAACTATGTCATCGTTCGGTTATGAGAAAGTAGGTGAGAGAAAAATGCTAACACCTTATATCTCGGTACCTTGATAGTGTTTGTATCCAAAGAAACGATCCGTGCTCCGGCAAAAGGAGTCTTAGTGCATCTCCGTGGTCCATGGTACCAAGCAAACCATCACGTAATCCATGGTACCAAGCAAACCATCACGTGATCCATGGTACCAAGTAAGCCATCACGTGATCCTTGGTACCAAGCAAGCCAAACGTGATCCTTGGTACCAAGCAAGCCAAACGTGATCCATGGAACCGAGCATGCCAACACGTGATCCATGGTACCAAGCAAACCATCACGTGATCCATGGTACCAAGCAAGCTATCACATACTTATGGATCCTTTACTTTTTGTAACAATCAACTTAATGGTGAGGTAGAGACCTGTCCTTGGACATAAATGAATTAGACCAATAGCGAAAAGCTTCGGCTCAGGTCAGCCTGTGCGGACTGGGCAGGCTGACATGGGTTGAATCTTTTCTTAGAGCCATTAATCCCTCTTTTCGCAGAGCATAGCTCAAGTGTATTTCAGAAGCACTGAAACCTTGGTTATCTGAATCAGTTTTTTAGTCGAACTTTGAACTTCAAATCGGACTACTCTTACATCTAAAGGCTATAGTAAAATCGCTAACATTTTGATTTTCAATGGTCTTTTCGCCTCGCCCCGGACTTGGTACGGTCGTATGATTCCAGTATGTCTTTTTAAACTTTATCCTGCTGAATAACTAAACTGAACTTTTTAATTCCATAGTTAAAACTCAAATATTGCTATTTCAAATTTATGTATTGGGGAATGATATCTCCTTATCCGTTCTGTGAAGTCTGATCTTGATCTACAATGTCCGTAAAAGGTCAGTGAGTCGCACTTAGCAGCCTAGAGTGTTTTTTTTTTTCAGTTTTAAACATATTTATTTTATATCGATTGAGAAACAAGTTCTAACAACTTATACTAATCTCTCTCGATTCTGCTTCCTGGGAATTACACCAGTACTCGCGCCGAATGTGTGGGCCAGTGAAAAATCCCAAAAGTTGACACCCGCTCCTGGGTATCGAACTCAGGACCTTTAGGTTATGAGGCCGACGCTCTACCTCACGACCACGGACACCACAGGGGTAAAACGGCTTTGTTAAATCGAATCAGGTTTCTGCATTGTTATCACCACAACTAGAATCAGCCATGCTTTGGCAAAACTGGGCTTCAGGTATTTCCGTGATGTATGATTCCAAACAGATCTTTACACAATTTGGGATCCTTAATGTCCATCTTGTCTATCAACTGAGTGAATCAAAAGGTGAAATGGTCATTTGACTTGAAGAAATTTAAAAAAAAAAATGAAAGATTTTACTTTAAGTTAGCCTGTTTGGACTGTTGTGCATGGTTAGCACGGGAAGGTACTTTTTAGAAATGCAGAGAATGGTCTGTATGTAATTACCCATGCGTATTGCTATCAGTTTTTACCGTAATTGAAAGAAAGGCATCAACACAACGTTTTTTTTTTGTATTGTCAAGGGAAATCTGAATGCAACCGTTTATGAAAATGTGATTCGGGAATCATTTGATGCAAAAGCAAATCAAGAATAGTCCAGCTCTACGATAATTTGTTTCACTTTTTTGAAGAGGCACGTTTCGAAACAATGGGCAATACCATTACGATGACATACCCGAAACAAATATGCGGAGAGCTGTTAGCAGACGGAAGCCAGGCATAATTCCCGGATCAGGGTGACTTAATACCTTCTTTGCTGGTTCTTGACTTCGTAATTTATTTAAAGACACGTGCCAAAAATATGCTACACGTGGTAAAAATACCCATAATCCCTTTCACACCTCTTGAGCTTATACTACTTATATATATTATCTATTGAGAGGACTCTAATTTCTAGCTAAGTTATGTTACACATTAACGCTTGTTTTTGAGATCTCCCATCTGGCTCTTTGCATTTAAAGATGTGCAAAGGTTCAACAGAATGCTTAACCCCGTGGTTTCGGCCCGATCAATGTTTCCTTTTATACAAGACGCCATTAAGACTTAGATCATAGCAACAAAAAAGATAGATCTGAAGAACTGGAAACTGGTTTAATTAATTAAACGCCTACTTTTACGTAGTTACATACATGTATTCAATGGCGTTGTACAGTCATGAATATTCAAACGTTTGGAAAAAAGTATACACAGTTAAAGAACTGGTCTACAATATCATAATCAAAACAGTTCATAGAAGTCTTTTAAGTAATGAGGTTTTAACTGCTGTTTAACCCTTTACCCCATAAGGCATTTCTATGGTATCTCTAGTTGACCCTAAGTAACAGCAAGGATGAAACCGTTTCTTATGTGTATATGACACCTTTCGATAGTATAGAAAACATTGTGGCAGAAGGTGAAATTGCTCGTCACGAGCAATTTCACCTTTTGCCACAATGTTTTCAGAAGGCTCCTACAAACAATGCGTAGAAATGAGTATCTGTGGAGTAAAGGGTTAAAACTGTCAATAGATTCATACATTCGCACACTGACGGGGATATCATTCCAAAGTTTTGGTCCAACCACATACCGGGGGTTTCTGAACATCAGATTTCAATATCGAAACCACAGTTGCTTTATAGAGTTCGATACATGGACATGGATAGTGGCTTTCAGTTGAGAAACAAAATAGTTTAAGTTTTGGACAGGGTTGCTTGCAGCATATTCCTTATTAGATAACATGAATTTTGATACTCCCAAAGCATCGATTGTAAAAACTGCTTACTAGTAAAACTTTTGAGTGGAAGTAAGTCAAATACCTCCACATTCTTGGGGCGGGGGGTGGGTGGGGATGGGGGGGCAGAAGGGGTTTCTTGACATGCACACGAGTTATACGTATTTCTATAGCAAGTATATGACTTACAAAAAAAATATTGCTTGCAACGGCAAACTTGTCCTTTTTTTAACCCTTTACTCCATAGATACTAATTTCTAAGCATTTTGTTTGTAGGAGCCTTTGGAAAACATGTGGCAAAAGGTGAAATTGCTCGTGACGAGCAATTTCACCTTCTGTCACAATTTTTTCTGTGCTATCAAAAGGTGTCACATACACATAAGAAACAGCTTCATCCTTGCTGTTTTTAGGGTCAATTAGAGATACCGTAGAAATACCTTATGGGGTAAAGAGTTAAGGAAAGGCAACGCCAAATAAATAAATGCATTGAGCTAGATCTAACTTAAAAAAACCCCACACAACAACTCTAAGTGCTTGGTCTCTTATATACGTGTGGTTCAGTCGTTACAATTGTTAATATACGGTTGGTTGCAAACGTTACAGTCTGTGTTCGGTAAACTAAATGAAATGAAAAATGCAGAACATTTTACCAAACAACCCTGAATTTTAACTACCGTGACGAAGAAGCCTTTTGAGAACATTGTGGCAAAAGGAGAAAAATGCTGGTGACCAGCATTTTCCCATTTTCCGACACTGTTTTCTACCCTTCCAACGATTGAAATCATCATGTGGGCTACATTTAATTTGTCGTCTGCAAATGCTTTCAATTTGGACAAGACTAAAATTTTGTCGTATGGTAAAGCGTTCAGAATTAGAAAACATAATCATAGCCACCGGGAGGTCTGTGAGCTAACAGAAATTAAACCCAGAAATGCACACAACAAAAGTTAATGGCCCTCAACCTAATTCCAGGCAGTTTTAATTTTTAACTGCTTATAACAGAAGAAGTTTAAAGAAAGATGAGAAACAGAACGACTGCTCAACAAGAGAAATCTCTCTTTCATTCCCTACCATATTTCTGTTACCATCTAAGGACGTCCTAAAGATGAGATTTGAAAATATTGATACATATGACTTAAGGTAGTGGACCCGTAATAGAAAACAACTATTTCCACTTTAATATTATCCTACAGAATTTGCTCCTATTAAAGAGGCCCTTATACTCATTTAAGCCAGTTTTAACTCATTTTGTTTTTATTTCATCAAAATATAAAAAATTCTTATATTATCTTTGTGCCAAATATTGCGCCTGACGGTTGCAAGGTTGCTTAGACTACGGTCGGAGGTCGAGGCCAATATGCAAGTTGTACACCGCATCCAACTCTAGGCGGACACCAACGGTAAATATTGCGCCTGACGGTTGCAAGGTTGCTTAGATTACGGTCGGAGGTCGAGGTCAATATGCAAGTTGTACACCGTATCCAATTCTAGGCAGACACCAACGGTAAATTTCCGTGACGCACCACCATTGTTTACAGCTTCGATCGTCAGCCAGTTTTCTTCTGGCCAATTTCGGTTTCTTACACAAACCTCCGTTTTTCTTTTTTTCAGATTCATCATATATGTCAATAATTTATCCTTGTGTACACACAAAGGATAGATTTCTGTGCCATTCTATTTTTTTTTTGTAGATTTAACTGCGTTTCTGCTCACCAGCTGTAGACGGGCATCTTTAAAGATGCGTATTATTGTACTACTTTAACCGAGCCACTCTTTTTCCCTCTCGTAGAATTATGATAATAAATCTAAAACCACTGTATTCTCATTACAAAGGGAGATAATAATTACCTCCCTTTTCATCAACTTGTGGTTAATATGGGGAAATATTCAGTGTCTCAAAAGGGAAAGGTCCGCGAAAATAACTCGTGTCCTACGGCACTCATTGCATACCTTTCCCTTTTTCGGCAAATATTTCCACATATTAACCACAAGCTGATGAAATAAACTCTAATTCTCGCTCTGCTCAAATTAAATACAAGAACCAGGGAAGTTACTATAATATAATATTCCGTATGTATAATGCATCCAAGTTGCATGTACAAGTATACACCAGCCGATATAGCTCAGTAGGTAGAGCGTAGGACTTGAGAACACAATGTCATACAGGTTATGGGTTCGATTCCCCGGCTGGCCAACTAAAATTACTAATAGTCTTTCGGATGAGACATTAAACCGAGGTCCCGTGTGACGGTGCTATACGCGGAGCACATTAAAGAACCAGGCGAAGCTCTCAGTAGTTTCGACCTGTATCCTTGCACTATCCCCCCGTAACAACTAACCGTCTTCTGGGGGCGTCGCTCAGATGGGCAACCGGTAGCGACGATAAATAAACGGAAATAATCAAATACAACAAGTATCTGATAAGTCTCATCAACTGCGTGAGGAACATTCAGCTCGGTTCAGTAAGTGCAGGTTTATAGGTAAATATGGACATATTTATTATTTAATGAGGGGAGCACCAAATAATTTTTTGTCGGATAATTACTACAAAATTAGAACTTCTTACAGTAATCAAACAGAAATATAGGCAAAGTGCTCTCTGATGCAACTCTAAACACGACAAGATTAATTATTATAATGGCCCACTTTTACGACATTTTAAGGCAAAGATCTTCCATCATCCTCTGTAAACTTTCTTTTTTTGCAAGCAGCTCTGTACATAAACTTGCATGCAGCATCTGACACAGTACCCACTAAAAGTTAACAAATACGATAAAGTTAAAAGATGCGCAAAGCATGGTGTTTTAACTTACGACGACCCTATGGCTTGGCTGAAGTGTTTTTTAGGCAAGACCAATGTCCAAAGCCGTAAAACTGGTAGTAATATACCACAAGGAGTGTGATTATAGGGATACTGTACCCTCGTATGGTGACTGAAATGCTGTTTAACTCATTACCAAACGACAATATTTTAGGCTTGTCCAAATCGAAAGCATTTGCAGACAACAAAGTAAAATTGACTAAAAATTTGAACTTAGTTTTGTGAAGGATAGAAAACATTGTGTGAATAGGAGAAAATGCTGGTTACCAGCATTTTCTTCTTTTCTAACAATCTTTTCTAAAGGTTTCTTTCTTAGGGTCGAGTTTTATGGACGCTGAAGAAGAGGGCTTTTTAATTCATTGTAGGACAAGGTCAAAATGCTGGTTAACCAGCAATTTCTCCTTTTCCCACCCCGGTTTAGATACCCTGTTGTATACAGCAGTCATCATTTGGCTACATTCTAATTACAGACTGCAAATACTTCGAATTGGATCGAGTCGGAAATATTTCATGAAGCAAAGATAATTATAGCGGCGTTTTTATAACATAAAGTCAATGAAAGCAGTATACGACTTCTTAGTTTCTTTCGTTGTTCAAAATTAAACAGCCAAGACAATACAGCATATAAAGCTTTGTTTGATTTTTTTCTTTGACACTATCGAAATATCAAACTCTGACTTTTTTCCACTGATTCTTTATTGTGGCGCCGCATGAGCGGCGGCACTAAATTTTTATTCGGTTTTGAAAAGTAACTACGGAGGCAGCCATATTGTTTTCTCGGCTTTATGTCATTTCGTTACTAGACCATGTCGTACCTAGGCCATTTCGTACCTACCTATTCTTTATAATTTTGGACATTTCGTACCCATTTCGATCCTTTCGTGCCCTCTTTGGCCAATTCATTTCCATTTTTTTTTATGTCATTTTAGTTTAGTTTTAATACTATTTTCTTGTGCTGTTTCTCGAATGACAAATGCTTTTGTGCGTAGAGCTCTCCAATTGAAATTATGTTAAATTTCGCCGAATAACGGCTATGATTGTGTATTACCAAAAGTGGTGTTTTTTTTTTAAGTTTTATGCTGCATTCTAAGGACTGTTTAGGACTTCTTAGTTCATTTCTCACCCAGTTCTGCAAAAATTTACTTTAGTCAATTTAAAATGCTGTAATGTACCTTTTTTTTTTTGAAAAAACTGATGTGCGGCGCCATTGATGTATATATCAATATTTTCTTGTCGTTATATTTGGTAGACGAAGGTATAAGTACAGGGTTACGAGAGAGCAAGCAAGCCCTAAGCTCACCCCCATAGTGCCGCTGGGAAAAACATTTATCTAGGCTTACTGTTTATCTGCGCTAATTTGCCAAATGAGCTGAGGGAGATTGAGAATCGTGGTTCACACTGTTATAAAGCGCAGTAAAACTAATAACTGCTACCCTTTCCCTGCTGCATATAACTAAAATGAAATTTTCAATTCGATATATTAAAAGCTCAAATTTTGCTATTTCAAAGTTATGTTTTTGGGAATAATGTCTCCTAATGGGACAGAGTAGATCCAAGATCAGACTGCACGTTCTGTGTAGCCTGATCTTGATCTACACTGTCCGCAAAAGGTCTGTGAGTCACGCTTAGCAGCCCAAAGAGTAGACATTTACCACACAATCTGGAGTTTTAACGACCCCGTGAAGTAGGCCTTTTGAAAACATTGTGGGAAAAGGAGAAAATGCTGGTAACCAGCATTTTCTCCTTTTCCCACAATGTTTCCTAGACTATCTGATACAATTCATCATTTCATCATTAAAAAAAGAATTTGTGCCATATAAATTTTGTCGTCTGCAAATGCTTTCAAATTGGACTGTCTAAAATATATTTGTTTTAAAAAGACTTAACTTTTTACCAAACGACAAAATTTTAGACTAGTCCAGGCACTTGCAGACGACATATAAAACGTAACTCAAAAACTGGAATTTATTTCCAGCATTGTAGAAAACAGTGTGGGAAAAGGAGAAAATGCTTCTGTCTTGGGGGTCCTAAAAACCAGAGGTTGTTTGGGAAAGATTTAAACCATATCATGGTATTTGACTGAGATGAAACTTTCAAGCCAATAGTAAAATCTGAATTCTGCTATTTCAAAGGTATTTTGGAAGGGAAAAATATCTCCTCATCGGACAGTGTAGATCCAAGATTAGACTGTGCATTCTGATCTTGATCTACACTGCCCACGAAAGGTCAGTGAGTCGAGCTTGGTAATCACATGGGTAAAATAGTTAAACGTCGCTTTGGAAACGTAGGTACCTCTCAAAGATACAGCTGGTATCACTACAAATCCCTTTTGAGCTCGTGATACAGCTGGTATCGCTACAAATCCCTAAATTTGAGCTCGTGATACAGCTGATATCGTTACAAATCCCTAAATTTGAGCTCGTTGATCAAATATCTAGAAATATTAGACTAGTATTCCATTCAAATTTCTTTTTTGATTCACTTTACTGGTACCGTTGTAACACTTAATTCTTTCCCTTCAAATAGTGACAGCATCTGGTTTTGCAGACGGCGTAGATTAGGATCAGGTTGCAGAGCATGTGCAGTAATATCTTTCATCTATATCGTCCGCATTTTAAGCCAAACCTATGAGATAATATTTCTGCATATCAGTTGATTTTATTTTTAGTTGTTGAAAGAAATTCGAGTTAGTAATATAACTCAAGCTCTTTAAAAAGATGGTTTGATCGTGATCTATTATTTCAAGCGAGTTATCACATATTTAACTGTGGATCCTTATAGTCCATTTAGTTTAACAACTGCGTCCTGGGGTAGAACGGTCTTTGTAACGTTACATACAGAAAATTTACTAACCGCAAAAAGTTTCGACCCAGGTCAGATTGGGTCGATACTTTTTGCAGATGTGGTAAACCCCACCCTTTTCAAAGAACACGGCTAAAGAATTTAGCGCTAAAAGACTTGATATTGAAGCCATTTTCAGTTAACTGAAGCATCTGGTTAAAAACTCGGTTCCATTTCTCATGAAAATGTTCCAAGAAAAATGCCTGTAATTTCACTCACTCATTACAGCGTATAAAAAAGCCAGCGTGACGTCCACAAAGATCGTTATGACAAATGCACCAAAAAAATGGTCTTTATGTAATATTTCCATTTGTGAGTAAATGAGTAAATGGACGTCGTGCAGCTTGACTCGGTAAATGATGGCGGTGCGACGTCTTTTATTACGCTTTTTGGTTTTTGACATTAAACGCTGTTATCCTTTGCAATGGTGAATTCAGTGATTGCATATTTCATAATACTTTTACAAATGGGTATCTTTGAGGTCTCGGATCAGCATGTCTCTTCGTTCGTTTGTTTGTCCGTCTTTGTGTTTGTGCATCTGCCTGGGATCATTTATGTCGGTGACACAGTTACAAGACGCCAAAATGTTAGACTCGTGCATTTTTTTATGCCTTTGCAGACTACGGAGTAATCAAATGGTACCAATGAGAGGTGGGCGGGCGTGGGGTATCTTTAAAGGCATAAAACTTTTTGGAAAAGGGAAAAATTTCTGTTACCAAGCATTCTCTCTTTTTCCACAATGTTTACACCGTTTCAAAGGCAAGTTCGCATCATTTTAGCCACATTGATCACGTGGATTGTTGTCTGCAGTCTGCAGATGCTCTCACTGTTGACCAAACCCTTTACCAAACGACAAAATCTTAGACTTGTCCAAATTCAAAGCATTTGCAGTCGACAATATAAACGTGACTCAAAAACTGAAACTTGACATTCGAAGAGTAGAAAACATTGTGGGAAATGGAGAAAATGCTGGTTACCAGCATTTTCTCCTTTTTCCACAATGTTTTCAATAAGGCTTCTCGCTCAGTGGCTTTTAAATTCTTCTTGTGTGGTAAATGGTTAAATTTCAACGAATGGGAAAGAGTTATACTTCTTTACCAGACGACAAAAACGTTTGAATTGTCCTAATTAAAAGGATTTGCAGCCAATAAACTCACTTCAACTAAAATCGTTATACTTGTCTTTGAAATAATTGAAAACGTAATCGATTTGAAAACATTGCAGGAAAAGTAGAAAATGCTAATTATCAGCATTTTCTCCTTTTCCAACACTGTTTTCAAAACCTCTTTTCACCAGGGTCGTTAAAACCGGGGGACTATTTTGTTAAGCGTAAATGAAAAAATTAACTCGAAAATTGTACATATTACTTCCTTCCTTTATTACATAATGAAAACAGATTGCACTTCATGAACATTGCCCCGCGGAACAATCTTGTGAATCATTGCTGTAAAACAGGTGTAGGAATTGACTCAGATATGCCTTGTAACCACTTTCTTCATGCTTCAAAAAATAGTTCGAGCTACAATTTCACTGCTAATGGCGATTTAACTTTGTATCATAAAATCCCGACCATTAACGACCCTGAGAAAGAAGCCCATAGAAAAAATTGTGGGAAAAGGAGAAAATGCTGGTAACCAGCATTTTCTCCTTTTCCCACAATGTTTTATATCCTTCACAAAACATTTTTTTCAAATTTTCAGTCACTGGTAATGAGTTAACCGGAAAACAGACTGAAGAATACGTTCTTTTACTCTTAACTCATTACCAAACGTCGAAATTTTAGGCTTGTCCAAATCGAAAGCATTTGCAGACGACAAAATAAACGTGACTGGCAATTATAAATTTGTTTTGTGAAAGGTAGAAAACGTTGTGGGGAAAAGGAGAAAATGCTGGTTACCAGCATTTTCTCCTTTTACCACAATGCTTTGTAATGGCTTCTTTCTTAGAGTCGTCAAAAGCAGGGATTGTGTGGTAATGGGTTAACCTGTTAAATAAGTAAAATGAATACTCAACCCGATAGTAACAGCTGAATCTTGCTATTTTGAAACATATTTTCTGGGGAAAAATAAATCTTCTCATCGGACAGTGTTAAATACAAGATCAAACTCCACATTCTGTACAATATGATCTTGATCTATACAGTTTGCGAAAGGTGCTTCAGTCGCGTTAAACAGCCGAAGGGTTAAATATTTGTTATTCAGCGGTAATTTGGGTCCTAATTGAAATGAAATTGCATCCGCTGAAAAAACAAGAGTGTTGTACGGATACCCCAATAAAGGAACATCAAGTTATTTTGGGCGCTCCACTACTTCCATGGGGTCAATATTCGCCAGCTATTCTTCATAACATTCTTATTCTATTTTTTTTTTTACTTTAAAGGAGATTATAATACAATTTTTAATTGGTGCAGCCGATCAAAATTAGCGATCTTTTCAAATTCAGAAGAAAAATACTTGAGGATAAGGATAAACGAGACAATGAGGGGTATCCATATCTTTTATCTGTCGGTCTGCCTTTCTAAAATCTATCTGTCTCTCTCTTTCTCTCTGTCCTTCCGTTTTCCATTCATCCACCAATCAACTACCCTCACCCACCTCTCTGTGCGCTTAATGACCAAACCTGTCCATGCGCCAAGAAAAAATATAGTCACCTGTCTGCCCGCCCATCTATCTATCTCTCTATCTATCTATCTATCTATCTATCTATCTACCGGCCTACCCACCCACCCACCCACCAACCCAACCACCCATCCACCCATCCATCCATCTATCTATCTATCTATCTATCTATCTATCTATCTATCTACCTATCTACCGGCCTACCTACCCACCCACCCACCCACTAACCAACCCAACCACCCATCTATCTATCTATCTATCTATCTATCTATCTATCTATCTATCCATCCATCCATCCATCTATCTATCTATCTATCTATCTATCTATCTATCTATCTACCGACCTTACAACCCACCCACCCACCAACCCAACCACCCATCCACCCATCTATCTATCTATCTATCTATCTATCTATCTATCTATCTGTCTATCTATCTATCTATCCATCCATCCATCCATCCATCCATCTATCTATCTATCTATCTATCTATCTATCTATCTATCTATCTATCTATAATTCATTTACTATTTTTTCTTTACTTATTGTTAATCATTTATTGTTATTTTGTTGATATTCATTTGATATCTTTCCACGAACTTAGCCAAAAATTGTAGAAAACAGTTAAACCTTCTCCATAACTTGGTTGGGAAAAAAAACTTACAAGGCCATCATACAAGAGGCTTATCATCTCGGCCCGACAGCTGTTAATATCTCTGATTCAACACCCAATTTTTCTTTCTGTTGAAAACACCCATAATTCCTTGTTCCTGTGTTTTCAACATGAAGCGTCCAGTAATCATATTTTTTAATTATCGTGGCCACCTGACATAACAAATTATCTTTAAGCTTCCTTTCATTATAAGCCCGAAGTCCGGCGTAAGAATCATCGCGGTAATAACCAATTATAAGTTTTACCTTTATATTCACCCATAGGCTACCGTTAGATCTTCAGTACAAGGCATTCAGGTAAACTAAGTTAACCCTTCTCCTGTCAGATAATAAAATGAAACTTTCAAGCAGATAGTTAAAAAAGCTAAAGTAGAGCTTTAGATAGACGGAGTGATTTTGATTTCAAGTTTAAAAAAAAAATAAGAATTATTCTTAAATAAACCCTATGTTATGGGTACTCATTAGAATCGTCTCATCGAGACGATTCTAATAAGTACCCATAACATAGGGTTTGGAAAAGAAATAATAGACTTAGAATGCCATCACTCCCTCTCATCTGGAGCTCTGTAAATTAAGGACCTTTTTTTTTTTGGAGGGGGGGGGGGAGGGGGGGAGGGGGGGAGATAAATATTTCCTTATCGGACATTGAAATTCCAAGATCAGAATGCACGTTCCGTGTAGTTTGATCTTGATCTAGACTGTGCCCAAAAGGTCCTTGAGTCCTGCTTTGCAGCCTGAGGGTCAATGCGTTGCCAGAACCCAAAAGTCAAACCCCTAAAGCGCCACAACTATGGTCACCATTATGGTCGGTTTTTCTGACACAGTGTAGATAAAGATCAGACTGCACAAAACGTGCAATCTGATCTTTGATCTACACTGTCTGCAGGTTGAAAGACTATATACTACAGGCTTTATTATGCTTGTATAGTATTATTATGTTTTCAGGCCTTATTTCTAAACTGTTGGGTTTATTCAACGATGTGAAGATTTAGAATTGTCCACACTGTAAGCATTAGCAGACGGCAAATTAAATACGACTTAACCCATTACCACACACTCCCTACTTTTGACGCCCCTTAGAAAGACACCTTTGGAAAACATTGTGGGCAAAGGAGAAAATGCTGGTAACCAGCATTTTCTCCTTTTCCCACAATGTTTTCTACCCTTCACAGAACAAATTTCACATTTTCAGTCACTTTTGTTTTGTCGTCTGCAAATGCTTTCAATTTGGACCAGTCCAATATATTGTCGTTTGGTAACGTGTTAAATGGTAGTTTTTGTCTGTGAAAGGACAGAAAACAGTGTGAGAAAAGAAGAAAACTATGATTGACTTCGACACATTGAAATCTTTAGAAAAAGGCAAATCATACTGATTTTTTGGTCTTGCACCAATCCATGTTTGAAGACTGTCTTGCTTAATTATATATGGTTCATTGTAAGATATTAATCCTTTTTCCAAACAATCCCTGGTTTTTACGGGTCTAGAATAGTAGCCTTTTGAAAACATTGTGGGAAAAGGAGAAAATGCTGGTAACCAGCATTTTCTTCTATTCCCACAATGTTTTCTACCCTGTCATAGACAGAAATCACCTTTTCAGCACGAGTTGAATTGTCGTCTGCAAATGCTTTGAATTTGGTCTAGTCCAAAAGTTTGTCGTTTGGGAAAGGGTTAAACAAAGTTTTCTGGAATATTTTAGCTATATCGCGGCGGCCAGTGCACCTGTCCATGCTGTCTTATTTCAGTTTCCAATACTCCGCAAAACACTTGGTGCTTAACCATCGTCGAAGCAACAATCAGCGGTAAGGAAAGAATGAACCGTTCGGCACCGACCATCGTCAAACCCTGAGAATGTCAATGGCTAAGCAAGGAATTTGAGTCAAACAACCTTTTGTTCTCAAGCCCTATATGCTACCGACTGCGTTACCAAGGCTCGGCGTGATGAAAATGTCTTTTGGCCGAGACTTGTATGCATTGAACTATAATTCACGTTGTCTGCGCATGTCATTTTTGAAGATTCGACCTGTCCGCTATGACCCATCATTCATCCCAATGTTGGAGGAGAGGGGGATTGTAGTAATACGCGCTATAAAGTAGCAATGGAGAAACTGGCTTTTATCAATGCGTTTCAGGCCTGTTTTAGCTCCTGATTTCTCTAAACTGTTGATCATAGCTGAATGAATCGCGCCAGGTAGCGTTTTATAGAGTAAATGTTTATTTTACTTTGAAGTTAAATGTAACGGTTGTCGTGCAGAAAAGTAGTCCAGTTCTGTACCCAGAATGCCCAAATTAGATAGATGTGTATTTGTAGAATGCCATCTAGCGGGAGATAATGCATTCAGAGAATTCATCTAAATAAATTTAGAATACAGTTCTCTTATTTGACGCTTTCCAATGCTATCTCTCGTGAAAAATGTAAGCATGTGTACCGTATATCAAAAGGCAGACATTTTTTAAGTCAACTAAATTACGAAGCAAGTATAGTTTTACCAAAAAAAAAAAACCCCATGATTTCACAACCCTGAGGGGGAAGCATTATGGGTAAAGAAGAAATATGCTGATAAACAGCATTTTCTCTTTTACCGCAGTATGTTGTGCTATGTTTTAGACAAATCTTGCAATGTGCTTTGGTTGAGCAGTAACTAGAACCAGTTAAAATAGTGAAACAAACCACCATAGTCTAAGTGGTAGTAAAGATATAAAAAGTTAACCCTTTACAAAACAACCCCTGGTTTTTATGACCCTGAGATAGAAGCCTATTGAAAACATTATGAGAAAAGGAGAAAATGCTGGTATCCAGCATTTTCTCCTTTTCCCACAATGTTTTCTATCTTGCTGGAAACAATTGTCAATTTTTTCGATACCTCTATGTTGTCGTCGTGTGCAAGTGCTTTAAATTTGGACCAATCTAAAATTTTATTGTTTGGTAAAGGGTTACAGATATAAATTCTTTTCTACAGGGGCCTTTAAATCAGAGCTGCCTCAAATAATTGATTTATAACATGATTTATTTACAAAAGAATTTCGAAAACAAAAGTATTTCGGCTCAATTTTATTTTATTGCTAAAATGCAGCTGTTTGAACATTTCCTACTACATGTACATGATTGTTTTTTCAGTTATCTACTTAATAAATTCCCCCTCCCCATCAACTGACTACTTTATATATCTCTTTCTCTTGGCAAAAGGAATGATACTTTTCTGTATCGTCAGGATTGTTTGGTAAAGGGTTTGTTCTATAATGAATTATTTAGATATGTTACGGACATCTGGCCCAGTAGATCTTGATAGACTTTGGTCATTATTTCATACGCGTTCAACCGGAAGTTCAGGACTTATTTCCACCAGGAAAGTGAGCTATTGCCGCCATGAAAGTAGATTCTGAACACACGATTTGGAATTGAAGTTCTTTTAGTGAAACTCGCAGAGTGCAACCAGATTAATCCAGATCATTTTGCCTTCATTTGTTTTGGTATTCATGGAGGTGGGGGCGGATAATTTGGGGAGTGAGGACCCTGACTGCTCTTTTGTTTTTAACTATGACCCTTTTTGACATACAAAATGGCAGCCATGTAGGGTATATTCGGGCAAACTAAGATTCCGTCTTGATCTTTTTTTCATTTACAGTTTCGAGTTAAGTCCTGTGATTATCTGTTGTTATACGAAAATTTGTTTCGGGAAAATCTTCGGCATATGCAAATGAACAACTATAAAGCTTTTAACCTTAAGATTGCTATTCTAGACTCAAGGATCTTTTGCGGACAGTGTAGATCAAGATCAGACTGCACAGAATGTGCAGTCTGATCTTGGATCTACACTGTCCAATCAGCAATAGAAGTTTTTGAAATAGTAAAATTTCGATGTCTACTTTCGGCTTGTAAACTTGTTCAGTAGGATAAGGTTTAGAAGTGCGTTGTTTACATCATGACACGGACATGTTCCTCTGTTTGTCATTTATTGCTCATTATTGTGCAGCAAAACACTTTTGTCCGAACTAATGCGATCAGCAGTTTCTCCGATGGAACGTTCATGTAATGAATCATAAAAGAAACTACGGAATCTATTTACTGCCATGAACTTTTCGCGATAACTCGAAATACAAAGCAATGGTACTACCACATACCAAACTGTACTGTTCAAAGTCTTTTGGGAAAAAATATTTCATTTCATTCCGAGGTGTTCCTCTAATTCTGTTTGAACTTTTATGTAATGACTGATGGATTGAAACATTCGACTGTTAAATGAAGAAAATCTTTTTTTTTTTTTCTATCAAGGTTTTACCATCCTGACACTACTAGAGCAATTTCTTATTAGTTGATGAATAAGAATTTATACTAATATAATATTTTTGCACATTTCTAACCGACCAGAAATTCCTTGGTTATCCATCTTGAAATTATTGTCGATATTTTTGTTAGTATTCAGAAAAGGGAGGTAATTATTATATCCCTTTGTAATGAGAATAGAGTGGCCCTATAGATTTATAAATGATTATTCTAAGATGGAAAAAATGGAAAAAGTGGCTTGGTCAGAGAAGTACAACAATACTCATTTTCAATCATAGCAACTTTTTTAGGATAGCATTATAGTGGAAATAGCTGTTTTCCATTAGAATGGTACCACCTTAAAATGCCATGATGTACTTAAATCTTTTCAAAAGCGCTGTTTGAACAACGAAATTAAAAAAAAAAAAACAACAACAACAACAACAAATTTTATGCCAATTTTATGCTTATGTCTCAACATAGCAGGCAGTAAAGACCAAAGATCAGACAGCACGATTTGTACCATCCGATCTCGATCTGTACTTGATTCAAAAACAACTATAAAATTAGTTATGATAGATGCTTTTCGGATGACATCAGTTTTCGGATGTAATTATGTTAGAAAGCTCATGGCACTGAGGAAATTCCGTAAATACGATACTGATTTTGTATGAGATATATATGTACACGAGCCAAGCCCAGTGAGAAAAGGATCAACTCTTAGGCTGCTAAGCACAACTTAATGACCTTTTGCGGACAGTGTACATCAAGATCAGACTGCACAGAACGTGCAGTCTGATCTTGAATCTACACTGTCCGAGAAAGACAAAAACAAAAGTTAGCAATATTTGGTCTACTACTATCGAAATGAAAATTTTTATTTTATTTATTTAGCAGGACAAGGGTTAATGCATCTGCAAAAAGTTTCGATCTCGGTCAACATTGACCTTGCACTTGGCCAGACCTCTTTGCTATTGGTCAAATTTCTACATACCAAAGTACCAGTCTACCTCTTGATAAGCCTTGGTCATTACATAAAATGAACTTTACTTATAATGATAACTGTACTTTTATTTGATTGACACGGCACATCACATAGACGCATTATACCCCCTTTTGCCGATGTGCGGCCCACGCATATGTTGCTGACAGCGATAATGGGGGCCATTGTTGGAAAGTGAATTATGTCCCTTTCCAGATAAACACCAAAGGTATCCAAATCACAGACTGATCCTTTTACCTGTATTCCTTTGTTTTCATCCTTGGGGATGTTGCGATAAATATAACAATGATTTATCATGTTTGTGTAAGGTCTGCATGTAATTCAATTAAAATTCTGTTCTTAGTCATCAGGAACTATGCATACATTGATTTGTAAAACAATCTAACTATATTTACTTGCAATATTATCTAAAGAACATAGCTGTTCAGTGCAAGAAAATCAAGGATAAAATCCGAGTAATCTTCTTATGAGGACCAATGTAGGACAAGAGAAGAATCAAGGGAAATAACCGAAGACTATTCCTCATTGAGGTTCTACCGGTTCTCAAATAACAGGACCAGAATCTCTTGAAGCTTGTTCGCGCTTGTTCTAGACACTGATAGCCCAGCATTATGTTTCTTTATTAGCCACGAGACCGCAAAGTTTGAGATATGTAAGTGGTTATAATTGATAACATATGCAAGAAAAAATATTATCTGTGGCTTAAATGATAAAAAATTCGTTCTTGGAAAAGAAAATGCTAGTCATCAGCATTTTGTTATTTCCCACAATATTTTAGAAGCACATTGTCTTATGTTCGATGCGACTCTAGATATTTCCGTACAGTTCTTAATTGATACACGTAGAGCTCCAGCTACAGGGAGTGATTTTGATTTCAAAGTTGAAAACTTTTTATTATTCATTTTCATGTAAACCATATGTTATGAGTACTCATTAGAATCGTCTCATTGAGACGATTCTAATGAGTACCCACAACATAGGGTTTGGAATAGAAATGATGGATTTAGAATACTATCACTCACTCTTATCTGCATGAGCTCTGTAAATGTTTTTTTTTTTTTCTGAGGCATTGGATCTTTTGCGAGAATTTCCTTGGAGAAGGCATTTCAGTTGCCCAATCAAATTCTGGTTAAGCCCAGAAAATGCCTTAGTAAGAAGGCTTTCGTCGCGATAAGAATGCATTCTGACAGCGTATTTCTTCCCAATTTTTTATCTAAAATCTTTCTCATTTGCGTCAACTCTTATTATTTCCCTTGGCGAGCAAAGATGCATTTTGTGGAGTGTTACGTTGTCTGCGCATGTCATATTCTTCGAAGATTCGACCTGTCTTACATGACGCATCATTCCCCCTAATATTGGGGTGTTGTAGTAATATGCGCTATAAAGTAGCTATGGAGAAAATGGCTTTTATCAATACGTTTGAGGAGAAATCAGGAATGTTTTAGCTCCAGATTTCTCAAAACTGCTGATCATAGCTGAATGAATGGCACCATGTAACGTTTTATAGAGTAGACGTTTATTGTAGTTTGGAATTCGAAGTAAAGATTGTCGCGTAAAAAAGTAGTCCGATTCTGTACCCAGGATGCCCAAATTAGATAGATGTGTATTTGTAGAATGCCATCTAGCGGGAGATAATGGGAGAGTTAAGCAAAATCAGCCAATCACATACACTCTCCAGTGGTCCTTCTAGTAGTTTTGGGTTTTTAACCTCATTTAATTTCAATTTTGTCATTGTCAATAATTATGATTCAGCAGAAAAAAAAAAAAACGGTTTCTGAACCCAAAGGCTGCTATGAGCACGATTCGCTGACCTTTTGGGGACAGTATAGATCAAGATCAGATTGCACAAAACGTGCAGTCTGATCTTGATCTACACTGTCCGATAAGAATATATTGTCTTCGAAAAATACCTTCGGAATCGCAAAATGTGGGTTTTTTACTATCGGCTTGAAAATTTCATTTCATTTATTAACGTAGTAGACCCCTAATAGAAAACAGTTATTTCCATAATAATATTATCCTACAAAATTTGCCACGGTAAAAAAAGGGTGTTATTGTACTGCTTTAACCAAGCCACTTTTCCCTTCTCGTCTTTTCTAGAAGTATCATCTATGAATCTAAAACCACTATATTTTCATTACAAAGAGATATAGTAATTACCTCCCTTTTCTGAAAACTAACAAAAGTATCTACAAATAATTTCAAGATGGGCATACAGAAATTGCTGTTCCATTAAAAATGTTCAAAAGTATTATACATATATAAATCTGTATTTATCAACTATCTAGAAAACTTTACGCAATTCAGCACTAGAGATATTAGGGGTTTACTACCTTAAGCAGGATAGGGGTTAACTCATTACCAAACGACAAAATTCTAGGCTTGTCCAAATCGAAAGCATTTGCAGACGACAAAATCAATGGGACTTAAAATTTGAAATTTGTTTTGTGAAGGGTAGAAGACATTGTGGGAAAAGGAGAAAATGCTGGTAACCAGCATTTTCTCCTTTTCCCACAATGTTTTCAACCCTACTGGAAATAAATTCTTGATTTACGTCTATTTTGTCATCTGCAAGTGCGTTCAAATTGAACCAGTCTAATTTTTTTTTTCATTTGGGAAAGAGTTGAACAAAGAAAAAAAATTGGACAGCATTGGTTTTCATTACTTTCCACAGTGTTTTCTTAAGGTTTCTTTCTCAGGGTCGTCAAAAATAGGGATTGTGTTGCAGGGGGATACGGGAGGTGGGGTAATCATTCGAGCCCTTACAAAAGAGTTATTCCGTGTACCAAGACGAACATACACAAAAAAGTTTCTCTTTCCAGTCAGTACTAATGAAGGTAAATTCCACTGACAGTCTAGTTCACTTCCACATAGACAAGAACTTGGCGAGAATTAACTGATAGAAATGTATCAAAGGATAGGCCTTCTAAACCATTCTGACAGAAACATTTTCTCTCTATAATCTACTACCTATAATGTATGTAAGCTAATATATGTACGGAAGCCCGGATTAACCCTTAATCCTGCTGAGTAACTTACTTAACCCTTTCCCAAACAATCTCTGGTTTTTACGGGTCAGGAATAGAAGCCTTTTGAAAACATTGTGGGGAAAAGGAGAAAATGCTGGTGACCAGCATTTTCTCCTTTTCCCACAATGTTTTTTCGTACCCTATCATAATAGAAAAATAATCTTTTTAGCAACTGTTTGGGAAAGGGTTTAAAGAAATCCTCAGCCCGATACAAAAAAGGGACGAATAATGCATTTTTAAAAGTACATTTTTGTAGCAAAAAAACATCTTAACGGGACAGTATAAATTGAAGATTAAACTGCACGTTCTGTGCAGTCTCGTCGTGATCTGCACTGTCCACAAAAGGTCACGTAGCAGCCTTAGAGTTGATAGTTTGCCACAAAATCTCAAATCTTAACCCTTAACCCTTTACCCCATAAGGCATTTCTATGGTATCTCTAATTGACCCTAAATAACAGCAAGGATGAAGTTGTTTCTCATGTGGATATGACACCATTTGATAGCTTAGAAAACATTGTGACAAAAGGTGAAATTGCTCGTCACGAGCAATTTCACCTTTTGCTACAATGTTTTACAAAGGCTCCTACAAGTAATGTGTGGAAATGAGTATCAATGGAGTAAAGGGTTAAGCTGCTGAGCGCAACTCAATGACCTCATGCGGACAGTGTAGATCAAGATCAGACTGCACAGAACGTGCAGTCTGATCTTGGATCTACATTGACCGATATACAGATATTTTTTTATTAAAAAGAAAATAAAAATAGTAGGTTTTAAAAATAACATTTTTCTGGTTTCCATAATCGGGTTGAAACTTTTATCCAACTTATTTTCCAGGTGAAGGGATAACCTCTCTAAGGAATAAGCCTTTCGAAAACATTGTTGGTTACAGCATTTTCTCCCCCCCCCCCCTCTCTCTGTCTCTCTCTCTCTGTCTCTCTCTGTTATCCCTTATTCTCACTTTTATGTACACACTTATACTAATAGACGGAATTCATTTGAGGCATGTTGAAGCAGTTTTTTTTTTTCCGGGAGTACCAAATATAACGTTTCTTAATTACTCAAGCGTTTGTTGAACCAGTGAAAAACAAGAACATGATTCTGACAAGAAGGTGACGTAAATAGAGTTTATTTCATCAGCTTGTGGTTAATATGGGGAAATATTTGCCGAAATAGGGAAAGGTATGCGAAAATAACGAGTGCCATGAGGCACGAGTTATTTTCGCAGACTTTTCCCTTTTAAAGCAAATATTTGAATTTCCCCATATTAACCACAAGCTGATGAAATAAATTATATATTAAATAATTATATTTCCTCGGATTATTTTGTCAACGAAGGCCACTTTTAAAACTAGTGATCTCAAGTCAATTAACCGATTAAGTCAATTTTTAGCTAAGTAAAAAAAGAAAAAGAAAATGTTCCAGATTTTTGACAGGAAGAAAATATTCACTGTGGCGGGGAAATAATTCCTCCCAGCTTAACATTTCTAAAAATAGACTCATGAAATATGATATATTCTAACATGACACGCGACTTTGGCTCCATAAACACAGTGCAAGGAAAACGTGGTAAAATCTTTGACAATCCATGTAGAGTGACGTCATCCTATAGCGAGTGATGTCATTCAATGAGTGAGTTATTCAATGGAACATAATCTTCATCCGCGTTTTTACTCTCAGTTTGAACTTGTTTTCCTTTCGTTAAGAATTGGCCATGTTAGAATCGAAATAATCTTCTTTCTATCGTGGTATATCGTTCAATAAACCACGTTGTGAGTTATGAGGCGCAATAAATAACCCACTCGGGCTATCGCCCTCGTGGATTATTTATTGTGCCTCATAACTCACAACTGTGGTTTATTGAACGATATACCACGATAGAAAGAAGATTATTTCTTAAGTAACTTACTGCCTCTTTGGGAGGAAGGATGCAATGACATAAATAGACTGGTATCAGTCCGTTAAATAGAACATTTTCTTTAAAACAAAATCATTAAGTAAAACTGCAAGACAAATACTCTGTGTTCTCAATCTTTTGAATGTCTGATTTACTCACTTGAATGCAGAGACTGAATGCCAGGCTACAACGTAAAAAGCCATATCGTATCAGACAAAAAATTCCGTTTCGGCTACCAGTGCTTTATATTTGGCAATATTTTACCGACAAGTCTATTTATTTACGGACCTGAAATAGCAGGGTTTTTAAAACTTTATGGGAAAAAGGGAAAATGCTAGTTATCAGCATTTTCCCTTTTTTCCATAATGTTTTCAATCTTTTACTGACAAAAACTGTAATTTTACCAGCATTTTATTTTGTCGTCTGCAGTAGCTTTGAATATGGACGAGTCTAAAGCGTCTCGTCTGATGGAAGAATCAGCTGCTTGTTTTTTTTTTTCTATTTTAAGCAGAGCTTTTTTGTTGCAGTGTACCGAAAGCACATTGTACTGAAAAAAAAAAGATATTAATTAACGGAGGAAAAAATCAGAGATTCTGTAATGGATTTCCACTTGTCAAGGCAATAAAAGTACATGTGAAACATCATTAATAACCTTCATGGAATGCTGATAAGCCATTTCATAACGACGACTCAGCCCATAAAGCTCCCGCGATTAAATTAGACATAATATATTGTGTACGACTTATATAAAAATTGGCTTTCCCTTCCACAAGATTCTTTCTTTTTCATTGGACGAGAGGTGTCACGTGGTGACGCTACTTAAGTTAATAGATTATCATGCAGTAGGGAATTTAGAAAATGAAGATTGTTGTCAATAGATCTTACGTTTCATTTTCACAATTAAACTCTGAATAAGTGGATTGAACATAAAGCACATTTATGTATACTTGAAGAATCATTATTTCAGCTTTTAGAAATCTCTATAATTAGTAAATAATGTTCCAAGGTTCTTGTTTTTGCAACCTGTCGAGATTGTATTCTAATACTGATTCTGAATGTAAAATACGTGTTGCTTCGGTGGAATTTACTGATTTAGCTATGGAACATCGGTATATATCGAATGTTATTCTAATTTTGAAGTTCATGGCAGAATTAGCAGGCACATTCAGGGGAAGAAAGGTTTTCTTTTGAAATGAAATACAAAGGCCAAAGATTTTCAAATATACAAAAGTAAACTTCAGTTCGTCACCTCAGAAAAAGGGTCAAAAGTAAAGAGTAGAACAGGGGTTGTCATACCGTACTCTTGAAAAGTCCCTCGTTGTATTCATGTCTACGATGGTATTTAGCAAGGTCTGGGTGATGCTATTAAAGATTTAATCACTTTTTTTCACAGGACGACGATAATTATGTCATTTTAGTGAGTGGCGGCGTCGTCTTATCTCTACCACGCCCAGAAACACTAAATTGCTCCCGGAATCTCTCTAATTCTCTTTAACAGCGTTATGAGCATGACAAAGCAGACGAAAGATGTTATCAAATATTTGCTTTAGGATACTTGTTGCACTTTTGGATATCGTGATGGCGCGGGGTTGGGGGTTGAACCCTATTTGACGCAACATTAATTGCTTTTGTGGGTAGCTTACATCGACAACAAACTGCAGTATGTGTCCATATTCACAAACTATTCTAAATTTCATTCTTAGTCTTATTCTAAATTCAAAAAAGTGTGGTTCAAGAAAAGTTTCAAAACTGATATAACTTGGCCAAAGAAGGGAACAGCGTGCAAAAGTTCTGTGCTTGTTTGAATGTGACCAGCCGCCGCACATTTTTCTGAAAACGTGTCTGTTAGAGAAAACACTCACATGTACCTTGAGTTGACCTATAAATTAACATTATTGCACGTTTGAATGGTATTCATCAAAGGGATTCCGTTCTGGTCCTCAAGAACATTTTGCTGTCTTGCACAAAATGCACAAAGGCAATAAAAACAAAGCCAGCCCAAAGCTCATTTCTCAGAGATGTAATGGAAAACATGGGCCTTTTATTAGCTGCAATCCACGTGCTCAACACAGTTCACAGGAGAAAAATAATAGCTAACAAATCCGTGGAATATGAGTCACTTTCTGTCCTCATCGGATGTATTCGTTAGCATAATGATGCTTGCGTCCAAAGTTGTCGCATTTTGTATTGTGTTGAATAAAGTGACATTGTGGCCCTTAAGTAGTGCTGGCAAAAGTGTATAGATATTGAAAGGAACTATGTTTAAAAACAATGTAATTTTTTCAGCCAAAAAAGCCTTCCCGTATCAAACTCACAACTTATTAATCAGGGTCCGAATTCACCAACTATTGTGCATTTCACTCATTGTCATTCTAGACTAAGAAAGAAACATGCCATCAGGGCCCGTATTCACCAACCATTCTTGGTAATATTGTGCATTTCACTCATTGTCATTCTAGACTTAGAAAGAAACATGCCATCAGGGCCCGTATTCACCAACCATTCTTGGTAATATTGTTTAGTTCACTCATTGTCATTCTAGACTAAGAAACAAACATGCCATCAATGCGCGTATTCACCAACCATTCATGATAATATCGTGTATTTCACTCATAGTCCTTCTAGAATTAGAAACAAACATGCCATCTGGGCCCGTATTTACCAACCATTCTTGGTAATATTCTTAGGCTTAAACTCCTAGGTTTTCTCAATTTGTAAGTAACACAACTTCAGATTGGCTAAACCGAATGGTTTAGCCAATCAGAAGTTGTTTTACTTACAAATGTAGAAAAAATCTGGATAATAACACAAAGAACGTTCTTAAGAATGGTTGGTGAATACATGCCCCGATTTACTAAACCAACTGGTGTAGCCAACAGAAGTTCTGTACTTTCTAAATCTGGAAAAGGACTAAGAATAGATTAAAGAACGGTTGCCCATGTAAGAAGTAAAAGGTTTATAAAAATCGGGATCTTTTTGTTAGTAATAACATGATTTGCTGATTAAGCGTTTTAAGTAGTAAATGCAAATCTTTACACTCTTTGGGGTTCGTTAGAGCAAATTGACAGAGGAAGCTTCCCAAAGAAAAAATGCAATGCTACCTGAGCATTGTAAACACCCGTCAGTTTCGTTTACGACATGACGCCATTAAATCGAATGTTATCCTCTGTTGTTAACAAGTGCGGCTTCTTTATTGTTTGGATGGTTTTTGTTTTTAATTTGAATAAACTGTTTACAGTATACACATTTTATTTTCTAAGATTTCTTCTAGTATTAGAACAAAAAAAAATCTTATTTTGGGCCATCAGACATATTTTCAGTGCAAGTGTTCCAATTGTTTTCGCTGTCAGAAATATCGAAAGAGAGCACCTTTCATTATATACCTTGGTTAAAATCTCTAAATGGCATTGTCCAATAGGAACAAAGTTCCTACTATATTACACAACAATCAGGTAGTGCACATAGGAAACGCACTTGTTTAAGCAAAGCCTAGTAGCTCTGTCGACAAACGGATATGGCTGGTTACCTACAGGTCGTTAGACTGAATCTAAGTCCAGCCTTAATTACTATAGTTTTGGCATTCATTACAAAAATGTAAAATTTGTCACTAAATTAGGACCAGGAAACTGCTCTCGCCTGAGTGATTTATATAATGTCAGTTGATTGGTCAATAATTTTCTTTCAATATCTCATTAAATCATATGAGAAATATATATTTTGTCGTCTGTGATTGCTGTAGATAATTATGGTCGTGTCTAAAATTTTGTCGTTTGGTGAAGTTATTGTATCGTTGGCAACGTGCGGTGTCTGATTTTATATCTTGAAAAATCGTGCTGTATATACAATAAAATTTAATTTAAACATATTTATTTTACATCGATTGAGAAACAAACTCTTACAACTTATACTAATCTCTCTCGATTCTGCTTCCTGGGAACTACACCAGGGTACGTATTCACCAACCATTCTTAAGAATATTCTTTGTCCTATTCTTCAAGATTTTCTGCATGACAGTGAAAGTAACAGAACTTCTGATTGGCTAAACCAAATGGTTTAGCCAATCAGAAGTTCTTTTACTTTCATGCTGACAAAATTCTGACGAACAAGACTAAGAATGTTCTTAAGAATTGTTGGTGAATACGGACCCAGTAGTCGCACCGAATGTGTGGGCCAATGAAAAATCCCAGAGATGACACCCGCTCCGGGGTATCGAACTCAGGACATATGATTCCGAGGCCGATGCTCTGTCTCACAACCACGGACACGACAAATAATGAAATGATTATGTAGTCCCGGATAAGACTTTAAATCATCATTCCTCCCATCAACCGCCATCTTGTATTGTACATCATGGTTACGACATAGCATAACATTTTATTTGTTTCTCTCATTTCAGTGTTCCGTGTACTGCAGTTGACGTTTATACTTTTTCCAAAGCTCGTCCGGTCACAATGTAAGTATACTTTACTTTATATTGTTGTTGATGCTGATGACGATATTGTTGTCGTTGTATTTTTGACCTAACGTAGCGTTTCCAGAAAATGAGTAAACATGGTAATATGTATGATCGTTGAATATTCATTATCTAAGGTGATCGCGTATTGGGGATAGATGTTTTACAATGCATAGATAGGAGAGAGAGAGAGAGAGAGAGAGAGAGAGAGAGAGAGTGTGTGTGTGTGTGTGTGGAAATGACAAAAACACTCGTGGAAAAAACGTTTACATTGCCATACCTTCAGCCTGAAGGTTTGCTCCGATGCTTTTTTTGTTAATCTTCTTCACGAACCTTCAGAGCAACCTTCATTAAACACGTCTGGAATTAATACGATTTTTCCGTATCTTTTCAAACGGCTCTGTGCGACAAGATTTTCAATGACAACAAATAGAATGGGCACGAATCGTTAGATAAAGGACTAATCTTAAACATCACATAAACTGTGCTGCAAAATATCAATTAAATCAATGGAAAATCACATTTTTTCCCGGCGTAAAATAAATCCAGTATAATTTGTAAACAACTTACACGGCGACTTCCGTTAAACAGGCATGCGCACTCAACGGAATTTGAATTTTGTACAGTCTGGTTCTCCAATCCTTACAACCATTTTCGCACAAGGTGCCTTTGTCAACCTTGAAATTCGCAACTAAACCGTCCTGTAGCGTGTCAGATACTGCGATTTCTGCCGAACAAGCACATTGATGATATCACCATGTTTTGGTTTCTGGTGAAGTAGGTCAACGGTTATTTACGTTGAAAAGTAAAGATTTGCACGAAGAAAAAATTTAGATATTAATTAACATCATTTTTTTTTGTAAGGATTAATCATTTATCTAACGATTCATGCCCATTTTATTTGCTGTCATTTGAAATTTTGTCGCATAGAGCCGTTTGAAAAGATGTGGGTAAAATGGTATTAATTCCAGATCTGTTTAAAGAGGGTTGCTTTGAAGGTATGCGGAGAAGAGTAACAATAATAGCATCGGAGCAAACCTTCAGACTGAAGGTAACATTGCCACAGAGATAGACGCACAGACAGACAGACAGAGACAGTCACAGATGCTAGAAGAATATTTAACCCCTATCCTGCTATATAACTAAACTGAAATATCCATTTAGAAACCTAAATATTTGTATGTCATAAGTACATTTTTGTCCTTATCGGACAATGTAGATCAAAGATCAGACTGCACGTTCTGTGCAGTCCGATCTTTATATACATAGTCCGCAAAAGGTCTGTAGGTCGTTCTTAGCAGCCAAGGGGTCATCTTCGCAAACCAAGGCTGACCATTCACTACGCTACTCTACCTTTGGCGGATCGAGCTTGATTTTTACATTCCCCCGATACGTTTTTTCATTGGATGCAGCCAGCTCTAACTGCAACAAATGAAATCGCTCGTAGCATTTCATCTTTGATAAAAATAGAATAAGGTCGCTACCTTTCGAATAGAAGGTAAACATGGAAACCAACGTGGATGTCTGCTTATCGCTTCATGTGTATTCGTAAGCAGTTTGTAAAACGATATTTAATTGGCTTTAAGAAATATGATGTAAAAGGGGCATCCAATAGAGGGCGCATTGCAGGAATCTCGAAATCGGGCTCGATCAGCCAAGGTAAGATCCACGTAGTGATCGTAACCTTGGCTCGCGAAGATGCCAAGGGGTCAAATGTGTGGCCCATTTAGATTGAATCTGAAGGTAGAATGACATAGAAAGAGAAGATTGAGGCGTCTCGTCAAAGTATCGTAAATAATCTTCCTCGCTCTTAATGTGGATCTGTCAGTCAGAATGCCATACAGAAAACATAGGTTGTCACGGTGAATATCTATTACGTTATGTACAGTCATGATAAATAACAAATACACAGGTCTGCCATGCCCTGTTTACCCGTTACCACACAGCAAAATTTTAGGCCTATCCAAATTGAAAGCATTTGCATACGTCAATTTCAAAGTGGCTCCAATGGCGCAATTTTTGCTTTCATAGGGAAGAAAACTTTGTGGGCAAAGGAGAAAAAATGCTGGTTACCAGCATTTTACCTTTACCCCACAATGTTTTCAAAAGGCTTCAAGGTTTCGAAGTGGCTCAAATGGCGCAATTTTGCTTTCAAACTGTAGAAAACTTTGTGGGAAAAGGAGAAAATGCTGGTTACCAATGTTTTCATAAGGCTTCAAAGTTTCAAAGTGGCTCAAATGGCGCAATTTTGCTTTCAAAGTATAGACAAATTTGTGGGAAAAGGAGAAAATGCTGGTTTTCCCATAATGTTTTCAAAAGGCTTTTTCATCAATGGCGTTAAAAGTCGGCATTGTGTGGTAGAGTTAAAAGGAGATTTAACAGTCGTCGTGCATGTTTGCTACTGGTCTGTTTTGTGCATGACAAAGGACCAATTTACCTTATGATAGAGTTGGATGTGAGATAATGTGGATCTTATGGATACACAATATAAAATGACTAGCTTGATGTAATGAATTACGAAGATATATGGCTTGCAACACGCGAAAAGGGACATTAGAACATTTGCGTAAAGTGTCGTCTCGGATCAGCCTGCGCTGTCCGCGCAGGCTGATCCGAGACGGCACTTTACGACTACATCGCATTTTGTCCTTCAGTAGACATGCTCAAAGAAGAGAATTACATAGAAACGGTAAGTATCGTCTCGGATTAGCCTGCGCGGACTGCGTAGGCTGATCCGAGACGACATTTTACGCAAATGTCCGAATGCCCATTTTCGCGTGTTGCAGGCCATATTATTTAGCCCCCTTTTCATAGAGCATGTATCTGATATATTCATAATTTCGTCTTAGATATATTCCTTATTTCCTTCTCTATCTTTGTCCAACATTACACTTGCTTTATGAGCCTGTATGCATCTTGTACCCCCGTCGCACCAAACTCGTTCTCACTCCGTTTCGAACATTTTTGTGGAACGGACTTAAACTGTAAGCAACATTTTATTATCTGTTTAAGAACTTAATGGACGGGTAAGGATGGGAAGGGTGCCGAAGAACTTTGAGCATGCTCAAAATTTGTTGCTGTCCATCCCGTCCTGTAACTAGTCGGAGTGACAAAGTACTCAGAACGAGGTGGACGCTCTACAAACAGAACTGCCGTACTTCGATCCTACTAAAGACGCCTGTGTGCTCATTGCAAAAAGCCGGAGTCTAGAATGTTCGATACATATTTATTGCATAAAAATAACACATACACAAACAAAAACTATAATGAGACATTTCGAGATATTCTATAACATGAAAATTTGTTCCACTCTTTCAGCACCAGAATGTTTCAGCACGACCTTTTTCACAGCAGAAAATAAAGACCCACTTAAGTTCCGAAAGGTGCTTATGCTATAGGCTTCACTAAACAATAGGACAGCATATATTAAAGATCAGATCCCACGATCTGTGAAGTCTGATCTTGACCTATACCGTTCTTAAAAGCCCCACTTTTCTCTCATGGCGCACAAAAGGGTAAGCCAAAAAACATGGCCATGAATTTCTCACCCAAAGATAGAAAAACTTTTTTTCGCTTGTAAATAAACACACATCATCATTGATATCTACAAAAAATTAATTGAAAAACAACAAATCGGATGCCAGTACTCACAAATTATATCTAAGTAACCGTGCAATTATTCCTGGCAAACAAATTACAGCCATATGGGCTTATGACCTCCACTACAGTCAACAGCTTTTAATGTGTATAACATGCGGGCGTTTGATCTAGCTGTCAATACTTCTAGTTAGAATACAGGTGTTTAGATTAGGGGTCAGTGCTACTTTTTCTACATCAAATGGTTAATATCCTCATCATTTAACTCATTATCAAACGATAAAATTTTAGGTTTGTCCAAATCGAAAGCATTTGCAGACGACAAAATAAAAGTGACTGAAAAATTGAAATTTGTTTTGAGAAGTGTAGAAAACATTGTGGGAAAAGGAGAAAATGCTGGTTACCAGCATTTTCTCCTTTTCTCGCAATGTTTTCAAAAGGCTTGCATACAGGGTCGTCAGTAGTAGGGATTGTGTGGTAATGGATTAATTCGATTAGCTTTGAGACTTTCTCGTTCCCAAACAATCGTGTGCTTTAACGACCCAGAAGGGGAAGGCTTTTGAAAACATTGTGGGGAAAAGGAGGAAATGCTGGTGACCAGCAGTTTCTTCCTTTACCCACAATGCTTTTCATCTTTTCACAGGTAAATTCCATGAATTGAGCCCCTTTTGATTTGTTGGCTACAATTACTGTAACCTGTAAAGCTTCAAGTTAATTGTCTGATGGAGGGTAAAAGAAGTTGCCTCTGTCCGGTAGGTTAGTGGGTATCGAACACGGCTTGAAAACAGTAATTCCCTTGTTCGAATCCCAATGTGGGCCATGTATTGAGGTTTTTTTTTATTTTTGGTATTTGTCGAAGACAATACCACTATGAGTTCAGTATGGAATTTTGAAGACCATGTATCGTATTATGTGCAAAGCCGAGGGAAATAAACCCAATTTAAGTCATTTTTTCTTCATGCAAATGAGTTTTTCGGTAGCACTCAGATATGTAAATGAAGTTGGCATGTTAAAATACATTGGATGAGGGCATCGATCGTAAAAATCCTCATTTTCAGTTGAAAATAGCTTCTCTCGGTCAAAGCTGTCTATTGGCGCAACGATGCAAAATTTGTCTACTGATCGCTTGGTCCTGGCCTTTTTCGTTCCAAAACCAGTTCGTCTCGTGGCTTTTTAGCGGATTTGCTATAGCAAATCCGCTTACTGTGATCGTTTTGACCGGAACCAAATACATCATCCGTAACGACGCATGCGCGCTTACTTTCAGTTTTGCATGGCTGATTTATAGGCTAATAACGCAGATTTACAAATCAGATCAATTCTGACCCTGAACAAACCATACAAATTAAGGTTGATTTCTTTATCGAAATTTCACCAAAACTAAGCAATTGTCAATCTAAATTACTTTAAATACTAAAACAGAGTCTGTTCATGTATTTTCCAAAATGTAGCGTATGAACATTATTTAGGCTACACTGCCCTCGTTTTCATTCAAGAACTTTCATTCACAACTTGTATCGTCCGCTGCTATATAAACAAGGAGATTAAGCAATTTTTCCCCGACAAAATCACATTTTCAACCATGTCTTGTTTAAAAAAATGTTCACTGTTCAGAGCGCCAGCTAGAATTTGGCCATAAATAATTAAAAGCCCTGTCGATAACGAATATACAGAACCCATAAAGTCGACCTAACCTAGTTGTAGCCACTCGTATGACGCTCTCGATGAATTTCCGAATTGTTTGAAACATTTTTGCAGAACTTTTGATAGTATGGAGATCGTGCAGTGTATAAAAAAAGTGTTTGATATATATGCATCCTGTAGCATAAAAGCATGGAACCAATATTTCTCTCTTGTCATCGATGGTAAGAAATATTATATTTACAAACGGCCCCGACCAAGTACGAACCCGTGACACGAATTTAACTGAAGGTTTTTGATGGAAAATCGTGTCCTTCTCAGTGAACTAGACATCCACTAACGTGAATCCTAAAGGACTCAGATAGGCTTCCAATTTGTCTTCAAGATGTAAAACTCCATTTTTAGTCCCTCTGATACCTTGAATTTTATTTTGTGTAATTTCGGCAAAAAAAATAAAAAATAAAAAAAATGCCGAGTAAGTACATAATTTATGACAAAGGATGCACAGAAATGCATCTATACGTCATTCTTTTAGACATATAGATTTGACATCTTTGATATATTTCTGATCCTGTGAATTAGAAGTGCATTTACAGAGCAAGTTATATAACTATTTTTACTTATTTAAATTCTTATTATGAACTGCAGCTTAGCCCATATTTAAGATAGTGACTGTGTTTTATGTGACTGTGTTTTATGTAATTCAAACCTTAGCGTGAAAGTATGTCTATATAGTTTTTAAACTTTTATAGAGTGATCCAATGCCATTAACCCATAGACTGATAAGTGCTACTCAAGGACCTTTTGCAGACAGTGTTGATTATGATCAGATTGCAACAAAGTGCAGTCTGATCTTTGATCCATACTGCCTTGTAAGAAAGTATTTTTCCCAAAAGAATTAACTTCAAAATAGCAATAATTGGATTTGTACATTCAACTTGAAAGTTTTAATTTAGTTATGCTATTTAAGTCAATTTTTACTCTGCATGGCAATATGTCACACTGAGTGTGATCTTCATCCATTCTGGCTGCAAAAGTACCTTCAGTTGTACCAAGGGCTTGGATTCACATATTCAAAAAAAGGACTATTTTCTGTCCGATGATGTGTGATGATTTTAACCCTTTCCCAAACAAGCCCTGGTTTTTACGTGTCTGCCGTAAAAGTCTTTTGAAAACACTGTGGGAAAAGGAAAAATTGCTTGTAATGAGCAATTTCTCCTTTTCCCACAGTGTTTTCAACCCTTTTTGAGAACTTTCTGCCATTTTTTTCCAAATCTAATACTCTTTTGGTTTGGAAGGGTCCAAAATTTGTCATTTGGGAAAGGGTTAAGTCTTTTCTTTAGACCATGAAAATGGATTCACTCAAAAATGCATTAGATGTAATAAATAACAGTTATACCAGTGTATAAATATTAATTTCAAGTAGCTCATAATGCTACAACAGTTATTTTTTGCACATATTTGCAATGATTTAGTTAATATATAGTGTGCAAGGTTGGCAAAGAGTATTGACCAGCCTGGCAGCTTTAACCGGTTATAAACAGCCAATACTGGTCACAAGTGGTCGATTGCTGTGGTTGATAGGGGAGGTTGATTTAGTTGATTAAATCACTGGCTTACATGTATACCTGTCTGGTTTCTAAATTAATATTAAAAGCTGTCCTCTTATATCCTGTACATGAAGGTTTATCATTATATTATCATCAGTATCGTAGTTTTTATTAATAAGGCACTTTTTTATTTGATCATAAATCAAAAGACAGTATTGCTGGTCAACTGAAGAAATTGTCAGAATGACTCTCTTTATTGAACCTGCATAGAGGTCTCAGGTCATTTTTTTAAGCAAACAATTTTTGTCGATTATCATTTTTTACAGGTTAGATAATGTTTCTACACACACACTCTCCCTCCCTCCACCTCTCATGTTAAATTGCAGAAAAGCAGTCATTCATAGGCAAACATGTGAAATATGCAGGTTTGTTATTAATAGAAATGTATAGGAATTTTGTGGTACACATGAAGAAGGCATTAACTGATTAAATAAACAATAGTTTGGGATACATCAATGTCTTTGAAGTACATTTAAGTGTCTTCCTACATCTATAAAGTGCCATCAAAACAGTTAAAGGTTTGAAAGTTGACCCTTTCTACCTCAGTTGGGTGTGGCTTAACTCTTTACCACACAATCCCGACTTTTAATGACCCTGAGTAAGAAGCCTTTTGAAAACATTGTGGGAAAAGGAGAAAATGTGTTTTCTGCTTTTCCCACAATGTTTTTTTGTATCCATCCCAAACCAAATTTTAATTTCTCAGTCACATTTATTCTGTTGTCTGCAAATGCTTTCAATTTGGAACAGCCTACAATTTTGTCATTTAGTAAAGAGTTAAATCAAATTACCAAAGGGACAAATTATGTGTCCCTATTTTGGGGTATTATCCTTGACACCAGGCTTTATTCCTAAAGCATGAAATGATGACTTGTAAGTAGTCATGATAATATCTTATCATCAAGCAATTACTTAGGTGTCAAACATGAAACTTAAGACATTATTAGGAACTTCTACACAGTTTGGAAAAGTGGCAAAAGCCAGCTGATGAGTATCCTTGGCAGGGACAAAACAGTTTTTCTTTCACATTGATGAAATCAACTTATCTGAGTGAAAAAATCCACACAACAAATCATCCACAAATTAGCCTAACTGCCGTTTTAAAACTCATCTGACCATTTAAATTTCCAATTGACTTCTACAAGTCGACCACTATTAACCAGTTTTGACCACTTATGGATTATCACAGGTTCTATCCTCTTCTAGATGCTAGGATTTTGTAGAATGCCCATAGACAAGACACCGCAGAGAACCAGCCTAGCCCTAGTAAAACCCAAAAGGTACAGAAATGGATGAATTGTTGTCACTGTAAGACTGAAACAGTGTTGACACTAATAGTTACTGATAACCAGAAAATAATCCCCATCAAATTATTCTTGAAGGTTTCAAGTTAATATTTTGTGGCACTGCATGAGTTGACCTTACTTTCTTTTGTACAATCATTACTTTTCTTGACTTGTTTCTTTATGAAGATACAAGGTAAATTTTCATTTATTTAAAGAAGAAAGGTACATTCAATAATTATGAATTGCACATGGTCTAAATCATAGAAATTACTGAACACATCACTTAGTTTTCACCTCTCAGACTATTACAAAACATTTTTGAGTTCAGGAATGAAACCAAGAACATTCTAATGAAAGAAAAGAAGAAATTACTCTACCTGAACAATCAAATTATTGTTACTAGTTTGATGTTGTATTTCATTTTTAAATTTATAGTTTGAAGTTGTGTTGTAATTAAGAGGAACCTTGAAAGGATACTATGAGTTAAGAGTCATGGAAAGGACAATGTGCTTTCAGTAAGAACTTGCATACAAAATACCACTATTTCTTTTACCCAGAAAGGACTCCTGTATTGTTTTTTTTTACTAAACCATACTAGTTTCAAAACAATGCATGCTTTATACCTCAGAATGAAGACAGTCTGTAATAGTTTGTAACAGATGTACTGGTAGAGTACCGGTAAGATCAGACTGCCTAATATAGTAAAATTCCATTCTCATTGGCTCACTATTTTAGATTTGAATTGTTTGCAGTCTATATGATTATACCAACCATATAAAAATTTAGAAATTGTTGTGCTTAGGCTAGAATTGAAAAATGCTACTGTAAAAATCAAAACCTTAATGTCTGAGTACAGAAGTTTCAATCTTTTAAAAGAGTCTTGCATAATGATGAACAATGATGAATTTAGAAATGCTTAAAATGCTATAGAAAAGAATGATAGAATCATTATGTCCAATGTATCTATATAAGCTCACATGTTTACAAACCCTAGGCTGAGCTCTTAATATTTTCAATATGATTTAAAGCAATGTCTCAGACAAAAAAACAGCTCAGCCAATTGGATAAGTTGTTTCAAAAGTTCTTTTTTCTGAACATCCTTCAAAATTGGATAATATTGCCACACTTACCTTGTATCCTTAATGGTGAAATGGGATGGAGAAAATGACTTTACTCTTTACCACACAATGAAATTTTGGACATGTCCAAACTGAAAGCATTTGCAGACGACAATTCTAATGTCGCTCAAATGATGGAATATGTCTTTAATAGGGTAGAAAACATTGTGGGAAAAGGAGAAAATGCTGGTTACCAGCATATTTTCCATTTCCAACACTGTTTTCAAAGGGCTTAACAGTTGTTAATTCGGGATTGTGTTGTAAAGATTTAAGGTAAGACCTGTGTAATGCATTTCCGGTGAATATTCTAATTGGATGATAAATAAGGATAAATAAGGATTTATGCAGAAATGATATTTTTGCACATTTCTAACGGATCAGAAATTCCATTTATGCCTATCTTGAAATTATCTTTGATACTTTTGTTAGTTTTCTGAAAAGGGAGGTAATTATTATCTCTTTTTGAATTGAGAATATAGTGGTTTTAGATTTACAAATGATAATTCAAAGAAGGAAAAAATGAAAAAAATGAATCAGTGAAAGTAGTTCAATAATACTTATTTTTAACTATAGCTAATTTTGCAGGATGATATTTAGTGGAAATAGCTGTTTTCCATTACACAAGTCTTACCTAAGTAAGAATGAAAACTGAAAATATGTTGGTCTACCAATGTTTTCTAAGAGTTAACAGCTACATTTTGTGAGGCTGACAGAAATGTTAGATGAAAGTTAACCATGCAGGCCAATGTTAGATCCACATTTGATTAATTGAATGATGTTTACTGTCACTTTCAACATTATTTCAGTCATATGACTGCTACAGCTAGCTTATTTCTGTATGTCTGGCTTTAAGTAGCACATGTACTAGGCTAGGGCACTGCGTTGTCTTGCCTAAGGACACTCTTGCAGAAAAAAACATTGTGAATCCAATGAGGCTGGGCCATCAGGTAACAAGTCCTACACTTTACTAGTGAGCCATACATGACCCCAGATCCACATTTAGAAGGGAGTTAATTTTGTAAGCTTGTTCAGGTTAGTCTACGTCAACCATCTATGTATAAGTTGCGGTACTTCTTGTTTTTTAATCAAATATGGTAATCAAATTAATGCCATTTTATTAATCATTACTGTCGCATATGGCAAGTTTTAGGCACTTTAACGCTTTCACTACTGAACAAATTAATTGCATTGTCTCAAAGGCTGAAAATACATTTCTTCTGCAAGATCAAGAAACAATTCGGTCATGAATCTACAATGAAGCAGGGAACAGTGGAGATCAGAGATCAGACTGCATTTTCTGTGCAGTCTGATCTTGGCCCACACTGTCCATCAAAGCTTCTGGTGCTGCCTATAATATGGAAATAGTTAAATGCATCTGCAGACAAAAGAAAATGATACCTGTAAATGAACAGGTACTCATATAATTGAAAACACTATTGGAATAGGAGAAGTTTAAAGATTTTTAACATCACACCAAATAGCTGGAAACTGTTCAACAAATCCGCTTTTCAGGACTTTCAGTCCTTTGATTCATCCTATGATTGCGCGCTACTCCATTTGATTGCGCATGAATATTTATTGATCGAAATCATTGATTGTAATGTTGGGAATTAAATGTTAATGGCTAAAGATATTTAAGAATCATAGTTTTCAGGTACACACTTTATTTCATTCGATATATTCACATGGTTTTTCTCTATTCATCATGCATCCTACTGTCAAGGGACATTACACCGGACTCCTTCTAATGATCAAAGGGAGACCACTAATACACAAATAAGCCAAACTTTGTCATAAGTACTCTCCTTTCAACTGAAAAGATATTCAGTTGCTTAGTAGGTTGACTTTTAAGCCAATATTTAAACAATATGTCTCCTCTTTCAAATTATTAATTCCGCATAATGGGTTCCTTGACAAATACCACTTCAGCGTTCTCAACGCTTTGATTTTCTTTTGGATTGGTGACATTATTAGAGACAAGGGTCATTCCTCTCTTACCAGTGACTTTTGCCCCCCAACTTTGTTTCTTTTTAAAGAAATGGCCAGTGACTTCGGAAATGTGTCCTGCAAAGTACTGCCAAAGGAAACTCCAGCAAAGCAAGAATCATTGCACTGGCCGCCGATATATAATTGAAATAATGTTGAAAACGGTTTACAAATAAAGTGAACAAGCTGCTGATGATCTATCAAGAGCGGTACTAATCAATGAGATGGTCTTTAAAAAGGGCAAAAATAGAATAGAAAACGGTAAAAATGTTGGCGTCTGGGTATTTGTTTCTGTTTACAGTTACCGTAATTCGTAATTTCAGGTTCTAATTCTAAATTCCAAAACTTACATCTGATTGGTCGAGATGTTCTGTTAGGCGTTTGAAATTCACTTACAATGATCAGGGTCTGTATTCACCAACCATTCTCAAGAACGTTCTTTGTCTTATTCTCCAGAGTTTTCTACATTTGTAAGTAACACAACTTCTGATTGGCTAAACCGAATGGTTTAGCCAATCAGAAGTTGTGTTACTTACAAATTTAGAAAACCTGGGAGAATAAAGACTAAGAATATTGTCAAGAATTGTTGGTGAATACAGACCCAGGTAAAAAAAGGAAGTTCTAAAAACATAAGCATGAGATTAAAGCCAACCATTTCAAATCTTACGTTACAGAAAGCTCATAGAATGGAGGTTATTTCGTGCTCGACCAAATGAGAGAATCACCCCTCACCATAAAGGGCCTTTTATCTTACGGCTGCTGTTGCCTTTTGCGGACAATGTAGATCAAGATCGGACACCACAAAACGTGCAGTCCAATCTTTGAACTACACTGTGTGATTTGATAACAGACATTCTGTGCAGAATTAATCTTGAAATCGCTTAAAATTAGGTCTTATGTTTAGGCTGAAACTCTGTTTCTATTATACAGCAATTCATGGGTTAACTCTTTACCAAACGACAACATTTTAGGCTTGTCCAAATCGAAAGCATTCGCAGACGACAAAATAAAAGGTGACTGAAAATTCTAAATTTGTTTCGTGAAGGATAGAAAATATTGTGGGGAAATGGAGAAAATGCTGGTTACCAGCATTTTCTCCTTTTCCCCACAATGTTTTCAATAAGCCTTCTTTCTCAGGGTCGTCAAAAGTAGGGATTGTGTGGTAATGGGTTAAAGTATATCCGGTGTTCTTAGTCTTTGATCTGTTTCCCAAGCCAAGATATTTTTCTGCTTATTTTCCCCTCTATTATCTGTTTAATTAATGCTAATTGGCTGCATTCTATCTATTGACCCGTCTTTGAAGAGCAATCTCGATATTCGTGCAGTTTTCTTTCTTTTCCTTTAACCCTATTGGCCTATCACCCAAAACTGCAAAGTTCTCTGCAAACAAACATCGCTTGTACTTGAGGCAAGTTGTGAGTATGACGGGAAAAAACGATACATGTACTAGATTCTTTTATGTAACCCTTTCCCAAACGACAAATTTTTGGACTAGACCAAATTGAAAGCATTTGCAGACGACAATTCAACTCTTGCAGAAAAGATGATTTTCTGTCTATCATAGGGTAGAAAACATTGTGGGAAAAGGAGAAAATGCTGGTTACCAGCATTTTCTCCTTTTCCCACAATGTTTTCAAAAGGCCACTATTCCAGACCCGTAAAAACCAGGGATTGTTTGGGAAAGGGTTAAAGTTCATAATAATTTTCTAGTGCCTATGAAAACTGTGAAACAAAAAGAAAATTAATGTTAAGATGAAGCCATTGCCTGTTTCGTAGCCTGGCATTCAGGCCCTGCATTTAAGTCATTCTAATAATCAAGGTACACAACTACATCAGCTCACAGAAATATGAGTTGTTACTTGCCCTTCTTCGTTAAATCAGACATCAGAACATTGAGAACACAGAGATTTCGTTTTGCAGTTTTACTTGATGATTTTGTTTTAATGAAAAGACTCTATTTAACGGACTGACACCAGTCTACCTGTTTCGGTGCATTAACCCTTTCGTCTTGAACGGCTGTTTGTTTATACTTAAGCCGCTAAGCGGGACTCACTGACCTATAGCGGACAGTGTGCATCAAGATCAGACTGCACAGAACGTGCAGTCTGATCTGTGATGTTCACTGTCCGACATGGAGATGTCTTTTTCCCTCAACGTAACTTTGAAATATTCAAAATGAGGTTTTTACTATCGGTTCAATAGTTTCATTTAGTCCTTTACCAAACAATCCCCGGTTTCTTACGACCCCGTGGAAGAAGCCTCCTGAAAACATTGTGGGAAAAGGAGAAAATGCTGGTAACCAGCATTTTCTGATTTTCCCACAATGTTTTCTTTGCTACTGAAAAAAGAAAATTTCATCTTTTGAGCTACATCTCAATTTTCATCTGCAAATGCCTTCCATTTAGACAGGTCTAAAATTTTGTTTGGGTAAACGGTTGAGTTATTTAATAGGATAAGGTTAAAAACATTGGTAACCAATATGTAACCAGCATTTTCTCCTTTTATCGCGCAACTTTTCGATTTAAGCCTCATCTTATCATTTCAGACTTTTTAAAAAAAGGTGTCGTCTGCAACTGCTTTCAATTTCAGCAAGTCTGAAATTTTGTTGTCTGATACAGATTCAAAATGAACTCCATCAATAACTGGTATACTGTGTAGATGTACTACTTAATGAACAATACTCTTTGGAAAGGGGTATTAACTCTTTACCAAACGATAGAATTTTTAGACCGGTCCAAATTCAAAGCATTTGCAGACGACAAAATAAATGTAAATCAAAAATTAAGATTCGTTCCAGGAAGGGTTGGTTGAAAATATTGTAGGAAAAAGGAGAAAATGCTGGTTACCAGCATTTTCTCCTTTTCCCCACAATGTTTTCAAAAGGCTCCTTTCTCAGGGTTGTTAAAAAGCAGCAATGTGTGGTCAAGAGTTTATACATCGGCAAAAAGTATCAACCCATATAGGCCTGCTCAATCCAAGCAGGTTACCATGCATCAAAACTTCCGGAACTATATGCAAGTTTTTTTGCATGTCACAGGTCCAATGTACAGAGCAATCCAGTCGATTATTAAACTCAACCCTTTGGCTGCTAAGAGCAACTGGCTGACCTTTTGTGGACATTGTAGATCAAAGATCAGACTGCACAGAACATGCAGTCTGATCTTTGATCTACACTGCCCGATAAGGAGATATTGTTCCTCAAAATAAAACTTTATACAGCAATGTTTGGGTTTTTAGAATCGAATTGAAAATTCAATTTTAGTTACATGTATTAAGCAGGATAATGGTTGATAGATGTTAGGGATGAAAAATACATGAAAGTGGTGTCTTGTTTTGTATATTGCATGACAGAGAGGCACTGATACCCCATTTGCTGGAGCATGGGTCATATTCACGTACCTGGATTACCTGAGATTATCAGCACGAGCGCACGTGTAACTCATTTACGAGACATTTTGTCATAGCAATGAAATCCAGTAATGGAATTCCGCTATCACTGAGAAGAAAAAGCAAGATCGCCCGAGAACACTTTCAACTTAATTACAGGACTAAATGAAAACTGTCTTCATGTAAGCTGGAATAAAAATATGTTCGGGGAGATACGGGATAAAATGTACATGTATAAACGCTGTCAGACCACAGGGTATTAATCCTGTATCTCACGCACAATCCAGAGTGTTAGCAATACCCAAGGAAAACATTACGGGAAAAGGAGAAAATGCTGGTAAGCAGCATTTTCTCCTTTTCCCACAACGTTTTCTACAAATCCAAAGACAAATTTCATTATTTCTGTGTAGTAATTAGTTTCTTCTCTGCAAATGCTTCGGATTTAGACTAATTTTAAAATTTTGTCGTTTGATCAAGAGTTAAAATTGTTTGAATTGATAACACTAACTGACAACTTAGTAAGTATAGGATCTGACATGAGTTAATAACAGATTGGTCCTTTTACCTGAATTCCTTTGTTTTTATCCTTGGTCTCCTTGGGGATATTGCGATAAATATAACAATGATTCATTATGTTTGAGTAAGGCCGGCATGTAATTCAATTCAAATTCTGTTCTTAATCATCAGGAACTACGCATACATTGATTTGTAACACAACCTAACTAGAATTAATTCAATATTATCTCAAGAACATAGCTGTTCAGTGCAAGAAAGTCAAGGATAAAATCCAAGTAACCCTCTTATCAGGACCAATGTAGTAATGGAGAAGAATAAAGGGAAATAACTCAAGAATGGCCCTCATTTAGCCAAATTTGTCAGGAATTATTATCATTATTATTATTATAATTAAAATTTTGTTAAAGAGTTTGATTATTTAAAGGACATTGGTTGCCACTGCCAGAAAACCATCAGCACATTAGTAATAATAATCCACATTGGCTTGAAATTGACATATATGAACCATTCTGAGATTTATATTTAGAATTGTGATTATCACTAACATACCATAGTCTAAAGAGTTAAACACGTGTTTTCGTTTTTTCTTCCAGAATTATGTTGTTCAGTTGTCAAAGGCACGTACATGTAAATTGTAATTATTTTCTATATGTTACTTAAGAAATAATCGTCTTTCTATAATGGTTTAAAGTTCAATAAACCACAGTTGTGAGTTATGGGACACAACAGATAATCCATGAGGGCGATAGACCGAGTTGTTTTATCATTGCGCCTCATAGCTCACAACGTAGTTTATTGAACCATAACCCACGATAGAAGGAAGATTATTTCAATTCTAAAATGACAAACTCTTAATCAAAGGAGAACAAGTTCATACCGAGAGCAAAAACGCGGATGTAGATTACATTTCATTGAATAACTTGCTTACTTTCTTTGTGTGGAATGACATCACTCTATATGGAATGACGTCACTCTACACAGAATAACATAGATTTTACTAAGCTTTCGTTCCACTGTGTAAATAGTGCCGAATTCACGTGTCATGTTAGAATAAAGAATCCACAACGCCTTCGTTTGAGACGCTTTTGTCAAAAACTGTTCATTGACATTTGATAATATTTGTTGACCCTTTCTGTATTCAATTACATAGACGTTCTGGTGTCTGCTTTTTTGGGTTCAAGTTATTCCATGAACCACAGTATTTCGGTTCATATTCACTAACCATTCTAACTTTCAAGAATGTTTTAACTTTAAAAGTAACACAACCTCTGATTGGCTAAATTAAATGGTTAAGCCAATGAGACGTTGCACAACTCTCTAAGTCTTGATTTAGACTTAAAACGAAATGCCAATGAACACGGATTCTGATTCGCAAATTTGTATAAGATTTATGGCCACCTACGTGAGAGCCAGAGGAGCGATACAGGGCCTTCATGTCTCTCTCTTTCAGTCATATCACGAAGTCCAGTACACCTTTACGTTTATTCCCTTGATCTATTTACCAGTACAGAGCAAAAAAAACGTGATATCCAGGCCACTGATTGCGTTCTAACAAATCTTTATCAAATCAAAAAGTATTCCGAAAACGCGCCACCAAAGTTGTCCCACATTTCTCAAACGAAAAAACCTACAGGATTGGCTCCCGGCTGGAATTTCATTAAAATATGCAAGTTTCTTGAAAAAGACGTTGGTTTTTTTTTTTCATTCTTACATGATTAATGTGGGGCGAATCCACAGACTGGGTGTTTATATTAGATAAAACCTGTGAGTTGTTCTAACTTTATATCTAGTTGTGGGCTAATTTCGATGTCAAAGTATAAATTTAGCCGGTGAAAATTTCCAAATATTCCTTGGCATTTGATAGTTATCAACTGTACAAGGTAATTAACCCATCCCCAAACAATCCCGCATTTTTATTTTCTTACCCTTCTAAAATTTAGTGGGCTGGTTCGCAATGAAACCCAGATAATTCCGTATTTTAAATCTAACAAACGACGATCTCTTGGACTGGTTTGCTTTGAACCCAAACAGACGTAAACTGACATGTGGCTAGAATATTGGGAGTTATCTTTGAAAGTGCACAAAACATTATGGGAAACAAGAAAGCTGGACACCAGCATAATTTTTGGGTTTTTTCCCCATTTTCTCACTATTTGCTCTTTACCTGACGGTTAAGTAATGGATTCATGGGGAAGAAAAATTTTTAAACACTGTTGGAAAAGGAGAAAATGCAGGTAACCAGCATTTTCTCTTTTTCCAACAGTGTTTTTCTAAAGGCTTCAATCTCGTGGTTGTTGAAACAGGGGCTTATTTCGTAAAGCATTAATATTACAAGGTATGTAATCTGGTTGCGAGATACTTTATAGTCTGACAGCGAGTTATCCTCGGAATAATCTACTGTTATCGTTCATATTTCGATAAGCCTTGGATATACTTCCTGGCAAAAAGTAACCATGAACATTTGAAACGAATGTATTTCTAATCGATCACAATACAGGAAAACTATTGAAAAGTATTAAAAAGGAAACTTAGAAGCACGACTGATTAGAAGGAATGTTTAATTAACTCCTTGCACGACCTCACTTATTCAAGCCCGAGCATGTTTAAAAAAAAAAAGACTTTTGCAGAGGAAAATATTCGGTATGACTCAAATGACATGATATACATTTTGAAAGCATAAGAAGTGGTTTAGTCATTAATGATGAAATGCTGGTTACAAGCACGTCCTTCTCTCCAACGACATTTTCAGAGGAAATCTACCTACCTCAGGATCTCATGGTTAAAAGACAGGGTTTTAGAGACTGTTGAGCAACTGAGGTCCACGGTAAACAACATAGTTATTTCATCGTTGCTTAAAAAAAGGAGAAAGAACAAAATCTTTTGATTGCAAAAATTGACGTACGTAATTTTGCATACTTACCCAGGTTTTAGAAGCTTCTGGGGCGGGTAAACAAAAATATACCAGTACCAAGACTGAATTTGGTGATTGCAAAGTGATACGGATTAAATGTAGGCCAATGTTTGTATGTATTATTATCTTAAGTTACTATAAAGGTATGGTCATGCCATAGAATCGATAACTCGAAGTTAAGATTCATCAATCAAAAGAAATTGTCATACCATAAAAATTTCTATCATTAGGCATGTATGCCATAGAATACCTATTTAAAGGGATAGTTTTGCCATTCAAAGGAATTGGTATACAATAGAATCACTAGTATAAAGGCATGGTCATGCCATTAAATCATCAATCCAAGGTAAGCTTATCCGAACGCAAGATTATGACATCATCATTTATCTCATGCAAAGTTGTACCGTAGTTCCATCAATCCGAGGGCAAGGTTTTGCCACAGAAACGCCGATCAAGGTTTTACTACAGAATAATCAATCCAGGCAATTGTGTACCATAGAACTACCAATCCAGGACAAGTTTACACCACAGAACCATCAATCCAATGCAGGGTTATAGCTAAGAACCATCAATCCAAGGCAAAGTGTTATCACAGAACCACAAATTCAAGGAAAGTTTTTACCAAAGAAGCATCAATCCAAGGCAAGGCCATACCATGCAATCATCAATCTAAGGCAAGCTATACGATAGAACCATCAATCCAGGGCTAGGTTATACCTTAGAACCACTAATCCAAGACAAAGTTTTATCAGAGTCCATCACTCCAAGGCAAGGCCATACCATAGAACCATCAATCTAAGGCAAGGTTTTATCATAAAACCGTCAGTCCAAGTCAAGGTCATACCAAAGAGCTATCAATCTTAGGAAAGGTAATACTGTAGAACCATAAATCCAAGGCAAAATTTAATCATAGAACTACCGATCCAAGGCAAGGTTATACCAAAGAACCATCAATCCAAGGCAATGTCATACCATCGAATCATAAATCCAAGGTTAGGTTGCTTCCGAAAGTGTCACAAGTCGACTTTATATTTCGCGCAGCGGTTAACGGTCATGTATATGTGGCGTAGTCATCAAAACCATTTCCATTTTTCTGCAGCACAAGTAAGAGAAAAGGAAAACATTTGGTTCCATTTGTTTCACTTAAACAATAAGTATCATTTGCTACAGAAAGCGTCATAAGTCCCCTTTTTACTAGGTTTTGCCATTGAACCATCGGTCCAAAGGCATGTCCTGCCGTAGAATCGTCAAGCGAATCGTATGGCTATGCTAATGATTCGTCAGCTCCAAGGCAGAATTACGACATAGAATCGTCTCCCGAGGCATGGTTATGTCATAGAATCAACAATCCATAGACATTTCCATAGAATCATCATCAATAGACATGTTTTTGCCGTATAATCATTCATCTAAGAAATGTTACTAGTAACACGATATAATCGACAACCCAAACGCATGGCTCTGCCGCAGATTTAGCAACCCTAAGGCATTGTTTTTGCCGTAGAATCATTAATCTAAAACAAGGATTTGTCAACTAAGGTCATTGCTCTAAAATTGAAAAACCCAAACATATCCAAGCCATAGAGTAAGCAATTAAAAGGTGGGATCTTGTAATAGAATTATCAATCTGAACACATATCCATGACATAGAATCACCAACCCTAAACCATGGTTTGAGATAGAATTGTTAATCTATAGGCGTAGTCATGTCATTAAATCATCAATCTTAAGCATTTATGCCATCGAATCATCAATCGAAAAGCAAGGTTGGCAATAGATCATCAATCCAAAGGCATGATTATTCCACAGAAGCATCAGTCAAAAGACATTATACCACAGAATTATCAATCAATTTCCATTTTTCTGCAGCACAAGGCATGGTTTTTCCGTAGAATCATTAATCCAAAGGCATGGTCATATCATGGAAACTCAATCCAGAGGTATCGCACTGCCATAGAATAATGAATCAAGCATGGTTCTGCGATAGAACCATCAACACATTGGTATGATCGTACCAAAGGTTGGGTAAAACCCCCGAATAGTTAGTCGGTCCAAGTCCAAGTCTATGTAGTAGAATCGTCATCCAAAGTAAACTAGTAGTTTTGCCATAGTGTCTTCATTCCCAAGACAGTGTTATGTCATAGAATCGCCATACAAAGGTATGGTATGTCATAGAATCATAAATCTGTAGACAAGCTTCTGCCATATAGAATCGACAACCCAAAGACAGGTTGGACTGAATCTTCGATCCAATAGCATGCCGCAGAGCGTAAAACTTAAAGAAGTGGTCTTGCCATTGCATCATCAGTTCAAAGGTATGATTACGCCATAGAATTGTCAATCTAAAGTCATGGTTTTTCCATGTAATCGTGAACCAAAAGGCATGGTTATGCCGTGAAATTGTCAATCCAACGGCCTGGTTATGCTGAAGAGCTGTCAATCTGAGCATTGTTGTGTCACCTAATCATCAAGCCAAAGATATGTCTATGCCACAGAATCATCAACCCAACGGCATGGTTATGTTATAGAATCGAACGTATCTGCCTCCGACTGTCAATGCAGCCGATGGTGACATTTTTTTGCACCATGGCTTTCTCTAAGTCCTCTGCTCCTACACTCGAGGCAAGTTGAATATACCGAAATACCCATTCTTAACCCTTTCCCGAACGACAAACTTTTGGACTAAACCAAATTGAAAGCATTTCCAGACGACAATTCAACTCTTGCTGAAAAGATGATTTCTGTCTATGATAGGGTAGAAAACATGGTGGGAAAAGGAGAAAATGCTGGTTACCAGCATTTTCTCCTTTTCCCACAATGTTTTCAAAAGGCTACTGTTCCAGAGCTGTAAAAACCAGGGATTGTTTGGGAAAGGGTTAAATCAGTTTGAGACTAATTTTACATGGAAACTCTGTATTTGATATAACTATTAGAGAGGTATTTCGTTTAGATCTACTAAAGCTTTAAAAATTGTTACGCCATTTTCTTGTAATACCTCCCATGTAACAGCTATGGATCACTTACCTGAAACTATTTCTCCGGATTTAACCCCTTCTGCATTCCAAGTGAAAGAAACGGCTGTTGCGGATGGCATAAATCAAAGATCAGACTGCACACAACGTGCAGTCTGATCTTTGATCCATGCCACCCGCTTGCTTTGCCAATCCTTTAAAATAAGAGTCTTTCGGTAATCTAATTGTGTAACTGGCTGTATTTTCTGCCGTTGAGACAGGTTGAGTTTTTGCGTTTGGCGCTGAAAGAGTTAAGTACCGTTTAAAATGTATTCCAGCTGATTTATCGCGCAGCAATAAACAGACAATAAGAAACGATTTCATGGATTGTTTCAGTTTATCTTTCATTGCCGCACATATTACTGGTACTTTTTACGTTCTTGCTAGCTGAGAAAGAATGATAGAGAGAGAGAGAGAGAGAGAGAGAGAGAGAGAGAGAGAGAGAGGAAAGAATGACGAGAAAGAGAGACAGAGAGACAGAGAGACAGAGAGACAGACAGACAGAGAAAGAGACAGAGAGAGAGAGAGAGAGAGAGAGAGAGAGAGAGGTGTCCGATAAAGACAGAAACAAAGACGGACGAACAGAAGGACAGACAGACGTTTGAGTCTGGTTTTTGTTTACCCTTAAACCGCCTTCAGTGAGGCGGACGCAGACGGACGGGAGGACAGGCAGATTGACAGTTGATTTTTGCTTCAGCCTATGCAGCTCTCGCAGAGTGACATGGGTCAAAATCTTTTTTGCTATTTGTAAGTTTTCTGCATTTCAAATGACCGTTCTACCTCCAGATCCTATTGATTGATTGATAATCATGTGATGCCTTGCTTGGCAGAATACATTACAGAGATGCATGAATCCCTCTTTTGCCAGAGCAAGGCTCGCATAGATGTGATGAAATTTGTGTTTTTGCACAAACACTCAGGGGACATGCTGCTGAATGTCCGTATGAATAGCCTTGGCTTGCGAAGATGAGTCTTTTCCTACAAAAAACATCTTCGCAAGCCAAGGCTGACGATTCATTACGCTACTCTACCCTTGGCGGATCGAGCTTGATTTTTACATTCCCCCGATACGCTTTTTCATTGGATGCAGCCAGCACTAACTGCAACGAATGAAATCGCTCGTAGCATTTTATCTTTGATGAAAATAGAATAACATCGCTACCTTTCGGATAGAAGGTAAACATGGAAACCCACATTGATGTCTTCCTATCGCTTCATGTATATTCGTAAGCGGTTTGTTAACCGATATTTCATTGGCTTTTAGAAATATGATGTAAAAGGGGGTAATAACCAGCATCCAATAGAGGGCGCATCGCAGGAATCTCGAAATCGGGCTCAATCAGCCAAGGTAAGATCCACGTAGTGATCGTAACCTTGGCTTGCGAAGATGTAAAAAAAAAATATCAATTTTGTTTCATGAAATGCTTGAAGTATAAGTGAGTAACAAATGTTGTCTATCCATAATAAATCATTGATGCTTCATTTCCGTCGCTGACATGATAATATGATATGTGGTGTTATGTTTGATTTTCCTAACTAGATATATATTTCTCTTGCATGATCGGTAGATTCACAAACGCCAAACGGTGGATTATAAAACTTCCAATGGAATTTAAACCTTTGATCACTTTCGCTCCGTGCAGCCTACTATTAACCTTTTTGCTGCTAAGTGCGACACACTGACCTTTTGCGGACAGTGTAGATCAAGATCAGACTGCACAGAACGTGCAGTCTGATCTTGGATCTACACTGTCCGATGTCTCCCAAAAGTACCTTTGAAAAAACAAATAGATTCGGTTTGAAATTCCGATGTTAGTTATTTAGATAGGGGTTATTTTACATCGTGTGCACAAGGGTATCGGGCCTCGGCTAGCAGCCTCGTGGATAAACCTAAATAATTTATGGCCGAGGATAGATCAGCTCGTTTCTTCACCGGTAGCCAACCCAGAACACTTATACTTTACTGAATATTGAATACTAATTCTATTTTTGAATGTAGAAAGTATAAGGATTTGTGAAAAACTGGTTAAATCAATCAGATTGATCTTTCTTTGAAATTTAGAGGTTAACAAAGGCTTAAAAGCGGCTTAGAATCGTAGGTAGATTCGACAAAGGAGTAAAATAATTATCGACTCTTTCTGTAGACAGCTTGTCCGGCCGAAATGAAATTTTTGAGTATAACAAATGAAGCTTTTTGTGAACCCTTATCCTGGTAAATAACAACAATGAATTTTTCATTTTGATTGAAAAAAAAATCAAATACTGCTATTTCAGAGTTATGCTTTTTGGTGAATAATATCTCCTTATGGGACAGTGTAGATCTAAGATCAGATTGCACATTCTGTGCAGTCTGATCTTGGTCTACACTGTCCACATAAGGTCAGCCAGCCACCCTTAGTAATCTAAGGGTTAAGAACAATATTATCATTGGTTTGGACTCAGACGACCAAAAATAATGGCAAGATCATACAGTGCATACGTACAGAAAAGCTATGATAGACACGAGAATATGTGATAATAGATAATGAGGACCATTATTCAGTTATTTCCCTTGATTCTTCTCCAGTACTACATTGGCCCTGATGAGAGGGTTACTCGGATTTTATCCTTAATTTTCTTGCATTGAACAGCTATGTTCTTTAGGTAATATTGCAAGTATATCTAGTTAGATTGTTTTACAAATTAATGTATGCGCAGTTCCTGATGATTAAGAACGGAATTTGGATTGAGTTACATGCCGACCTTGCACAAACATGATAAATCATTCTTATATTTATTGCAACATCCCCAAGGGAACCAAGGATAAAAGCAAAGGAATATTAGTAAATGGACCTATCTATTTTCTGGATACCTTCAGTGTTTATCTGGCAAGGGAGATAATCTAATTTCCAAGAATGACACCTACTAGTATTACTTTTTATTTCTAGGAACTTTTTTGAAATAGATTAGCTTAAGGTAGCAGATGGTGTAGGTCCAAGATCAGACAGCACGTTGTGTGCAGTCTGATATTAATCAACGCCGTCCGCAAAAGTTTTGCCATTTTATCCATTTTACCCAAAGAGATTTCCTATTTTATTTCAGTTAAGCCGCACTCACTCACAATAGAACCTCCACCCATGATATATGACGCCATTCCGCCCGAGTGTTATAACTTTACAGTGGGTAACTATAATCAGATGGAATTTTACAGCCCAAAGTATCCCCAGAAATACCCAAATAAAGTAGACTGTGTCATGTACCTTCAAGGTATGTATAGTTTTTTCAGGCTTTCCAGTAGGATATCGAGAAATAGCAGTGAAAATATTTTTCGATCTTACATTGGTACCACCACTGAGAATACCGATTTTCACGTTCTTGTTGCCTAGGTTAATTGCCTTACAACCCGAAACCAAAACTTTCCTAGTGGTCAAAGTATTGGTGTCATACAACTGTTATTTTCTTTTAACACGACAGTTTTTACAGGCCTTCTTGCAGTTTGATATCTTTTTATTTATTTATATTCACAACCAGATGGGAAATATGACGTCATTTACCTTACATTTCTCGCGCTTGACGTAATATTGTAATGCGCTGCTATGCGGGAGGGGTACGCCACGGGGAATAACGGATCTTTCACCGAAAAAAAAAATATTCTATTCATTTCATGCTTTTAACCCTTTCTGGGAGGAGATTTATCAAAATCCAGAACAGTTCTTTTCTGTTATTTCCTGTGGCGTACCCCTCCATAGTGCTCAACGCATTACAATATAACGTCAAGCGCGACAAATGTAAGGTAAATGAACGTTATATTTCCATCTGTTTGTGAGGCACGCGCAATTTACCTAGGCAACAAGAACATCATCTTCGCAAGCCGAGGCTGTCGATTCACTACGCTACTTTACCCTTGGCGGATCGAGCTTGATTTTTACATTCCTCCGATACAATTTTTCATTGGATGCAGCCAGCTCTAACTACAACGAATGAAATCGTTCGTAGCATTTCATCTTTGATAAAAACAGAATAAGGTCGCTACCTTTCGAATAGAAGGTAAACATGGAAACCCTGCTTATCGCTTCATGTGCATTCATAAGCGGTTTGTAAAACGATATTCCATTGACTTTTAGAAATATGATGTAAAGGGGAGGGGGTAACAAGCAGCATCCAATAGAGGGCGCATCGCAGGAATCTCGAAATCGGGCTCAATCAGCCAAGGTAAGATCCACGTAGTGATCGTAACCTTGGCTCGCGAATATGCTAGAACATGAAAATCGGTATTTTCACTGGTCGTACCCGTGTAATATCGAAAAATATTTTCACTGCTATTTCTCAATATCCTACCAGAAAGCATGAAATAAAATTCTGGTAACCAGACTGACCTAACTGATTTGATAGTTTTAATAAACCTTGACATAATCCTGTTCAAAAATAGATTAAAAACACATTATCAATGGCAGATAAAATTTGAAACTATTTTCAGGATAATATAAGTCATGTAAGAGTCTTATGTAACGTGGAATAAGAAAGGCATCACTCAGTGAAAAATATCCTGTTGGGAACAATGGTCTCTTATGTTTAGCATCACATGCTTCCTAAATTCCTATCCCTTGAGATTATTAAGATTTCAGTTATTGGGTTTCTCACTGTCTGACATGTCTCTCGGTTTTGGCGCCCATTGCGGCCAAACACTTTTAATTGTATTCCACAAAACAAAATTTTAGACTCGTTCAATTCGAGAGCGTTTGCGGACGACAATCTTAATGTGAGGTTTGTCTCTGAAAGAGTGGAAAGCCTACATGTAGTATAAAAAAAAGAGAAGATATTGCTTGCAAAAAGCATTTTCTCCTTTTTCTCAAAAGCACATGTCCCCAGATTATATGAAGCATCGATGTGTTTGTGTAGAAGCATATATATTGGGTTAGTTACCTCTATTTCCGGTGTAATGCAGAGAAATGACCCTCCCCTACAAAATGACCTATGGGTCATTTCACAACGTAGTAGAAAAATGGCCCATGGGACATTTCACTACGTAGAAAGATGACCCGGGTCATTTTTCTACGTAGAAAAAATAGCCCTCTGAGATCATTTCTCTACGTAGAATAATGACCGGGTCATTCCTCTACGTCGTGAAATGACCCATGGGTCATTTTGTAAAGGGGGGGGGTCATTTCTCTACATTACAACGGCATTCAATTCTCTCAGAAGCCAGCAATGGAAAGAATTCTCTTTAACAACTTAGTACTGCTGAACTCTTTATCACACGACAAAGTTTTAGACCTGTACAAAATGAAAGCATTTGCTGACGATAAAATGAATGTGATTTAAAAACTGAAATTTGTTTTGGGAAGAGTATATAGAAAACGTTCTGGGAAAAGGAGAAAATGCTGGTTACCAGCATTTTCTCTTTTTCCCATAATGGTTTCAAAAGGCTTCTTTCTCAGGGTCGTTAAAAGTCGGGATTGTGTGGTAAAGGATTAACCAAATAGGAAACGTGAATAGATGCCCTGTTGTCGCAATGATTTATTGGATATAAATATTGTTAAAACTGTTCTGGCTTTTATAAGCATCAGATCATATAAAATCTTTTTTCAGCTCCTCCAGGCTTCATTATAGAACTATACTTCATGGACAAATTTTCCATCGAATTATCCGAGGGCTGCAAGTTTGATTTTATCGAGTTCCGGGACGGTCCGTTCGGCTATTCCAAGTTTATCTCGCGGTTCTGTGGGGACGAGTTTCCGGTTAGCATTCAGACAGAGACACGGTTCCTGTGGGCTCAATTCTCATCCGACGATCTCGTGCAGTATGACGGATTCCGGGCGGTGTATGAATACAAAATAGACGAAAGTAAGAACTATTTCTTTGTTTTCCAGAAGATACTTATATTTATCTGTAATTTCTTTAAAAAGATCATCTGACTGGCGTTTTTGTAGCGTTTTATCAACCAAAACTGAAACCTTTCTTGAAACAAGTTGGCTTCTGTAAAAAGAAGCCAGGAGAGGTCAGCATCAGTGTTTTCAAATAGTTGATTGGCTTTCAATGTCATTATATTTTGGTACGTGTAAACAAATGCAAACGAGTAAAAAAGCCACCGCGTAGAAACCTCATTAGCTTTACATGACGGTAATTTGACCTTCTTGTCCCGTTTTCAAGTTGCATATTCTTGTCCAGCGGTCTTCTCTCTCTTTTTTAACGAAATTCTTCTTATTTTGTCTTCTTCTTGAAATATTTGCTTAATAAAAAAAACTACAATTATTAGAGAGGTTATTTGCAGCCATAGCAAATTACTAAATCAAATCTTTTCTGAAATTCGTCATTTATAAAAATCAACCACGTTCCTGCTTCGGTTCTTTTTTATTTCGCTTTATTTACAAAACCATAACGAAACAGACTGAGTATCAGAACAATTACGCTAGAAGAAATAAAATTAGACAGCAAATTCTGTGGCAGTCTGCCTTTTAAACTCGCCACTGTTGGAGAGGTCTGATGACCTCTCCAATAAGTTGTCTCCATTTCAGTTATGAGATGTGCTCTAGTAAGAGAAGTTTTAACCTTTTACCTCATAAGGCATTTCTATGGTGTCTCTAATTGACCCTAAATAACAGGAAGGATGAAGCCGTTTCTTATTTGTATATGACACCTTTTGATAGCATAGAAAACATTGTGGCAAAAGGTGAAATTGCTCGTCACGAGCAATTTCACCTTTAGCCACAATGTTTTCCAAAGACTCCTACAAGCAATGCCTAGAAACGAGTATCTATGGAGTAAAGGGTTAATCTATGTGATGCATTTATTGGCGTGCCAAGCAAGTCATCACATAGTTGTATAGACCTCCTATAATCTATTAATCCAATGACCGACTCAGTCTCGAGGTAGAATGATCCTTTCACATGCAGAAAATTTAAATGTAGCAAAACACGTCAGACTGCGCAGGCTGACACGATAGATACCTTTTGCAGATGAATTACGCCTTTAACCCTTTCCAGAATGACAACTTTTAGACTGTCCCAAACTCAAAGTGTTTGCAGATGACAACTTTGAATTTGATGAGAATGACAGAAAGTTTTCCGATAGGCTAGAAAACAGTGTGGAAAAAGGAGAAATTGCTCATCACGAGCAATTTCTCCTTTTTCCCACGGTGTTTTCTAAAGACTTGTACTGCAGACACGTAAAAACCAGGACTTGTTTGGGAAAGAGTTAACTGAGACTTTGGTAGATTTACACTCTGGTAGTTACTTCCGGTGTAATGCAGAGAAATGACCCTCTCCGATAAAATGACCCATGAGTCATTTCTCTACGTAGACTCAGGTCATTATTCTACGTAGAGAAATAACCACCGGGCCATTATTCTAGGTAGAGAAATGACCCTAGGGTGTTATTTCTTTACGTAGAATAATGACCCGGGTCATTCCTCTGCGTAGAGAAATGACCCATGGGTCATTTTGTAGGGATGGATCATTTCTCTGCATTACACTGACAGAACGATGTTTTCTTTTTTAAAATCTGACCTGTTAAATATGCATATAGGTCTTTAACATGTGAATCGTCAAGAAGAGACCTTCTGGGATCAGCGAAAAGTGTCAACCCTGGTCAGACTGCGCGAATAGCGCAGGCTGACCAGGGTTAACGCTTTTCGCTTTTACGAAATTTTCTGTTTGAAAAGTGGGCATTCTAACTCACTATACTATCATTTTTTAACTATCAGCATAAATTTACCTTCACTATCGTTAATCTGTTTTCGTCTGATTGATGTACAGAATTTCTAGATGGTCCCTTTTTGCGTGATGGGTAAAATATTGTTGCAAAACTGCCTTCTTCCTTGAATAAGCTTTATCCCGGCGCCCCTCCCCCCCCGAAAAAAAATCTGAATTAATCGTAGATGAACTTCACACACGTTAAGATAATCGATGAAATGTATCATTTAACATTTTTTTCCTGCATTTTTTTTTTCATTATTACCTTTCACGCAGTTGTCTGGTTTAATCATGGCATAATCAATTCAACAGTGTAAAACATGAAATGTTCTATCTTGTCAGTCTAATTTATGGGTTGTGATTTTTTTGTTCTAGCATTCTAGAGAACACTAAATATTTTCTTTTTATACCCTCGCAAAACGAATGTTTTCGGGAATTTACTGGAATCAGCCTGTCTGTCCATGTGTGTGTCCGTCCGTCCGTGTGTCCGCGTGTCCGTCTGTGTACAAAATACTAGCAATTGCCTGTTTGTGTCAAAGCGCTGACGGGGGTATTAACCCTTTACCTGATATGTCAATTTGAGGCTCTTCCATTTCAGCAGCAAATAAAGATATGATGTCAAAAATATGGACAAATGAGGATACAAATATCTGATTGAGTGGAAAACATTGTGGGAAAAGGAGAAATTGCTCGTGACGAGCAATTTCACCTTTTTCCACATTGTTTTCTATGCTATCAAAAAGGTGTCATATACACATAAGAAACGGCTTCATCCTTGCTGTTATTTAGGGTCAATTAGAGATACCATAGAAATGCCTTATGGGGTAAAGGGTTAACCATATTTTCGTAGAATATGTCTCGTTTACATTTTTTTGGTTTAAAAAAAAGAGAAATGCACCACTCAGAGGGGTGTGGTAATTAGATAATGTACCGTGCTATACATTTCACCTGGTTTTAATGAATTTTTGTCTTGTCTATATTGTTTATCTTGACAAAAAAGAGAAAGAATGGAAATGCAAGCTGATAACGAGTAAATGCAAAACAGCAGATGGAAAAAAGCTCCCCGAATATATAATTCTATTGCAAAGAACGCTTCGTTAACAAACCTTGTTAGTTATATTATAGTGTAAATGTAACGCCAACTCATCTCCATGGATGATATAGGTTTTTCTTTTCGACAGAAATGCAATTTATTCGACTGCATAAAGCACTTGCCTAACAAACCTTTACCAATTAACTTATTACCAAACGACAAAATTTTAGGTTTGTCAAGTTGAAAGCATTTGCAGATGAAAAAATGAAATTGACTGAAAATTTGAACTTTTTTTGTGAAGGGTAGAAAACATTATGGGAAAAGGAGAAAATGCTGGTTACCAGCATTTTCTCCTTTTCCCACAATGTTTTCTAAAGGCTTCTTTCTCAGGGTCGTCAAAAGTAGAGATTGTGTGGTAATGGGTTAAAAAGAGTATTTTGTAATTTTTGGTTCGACTTACTCTCCCTCCTACTCTGCTAAAAAAAAACAAACTTTTCAACTTGTCTGATTTTAAAACTACTTGCAGACAAAAAAATTAACCGTGGCTTTAGTGATGGCAAATGCAAGGGTAGAAAACATTTTGGGAAAAGGAGAAAATGCTGGTTACCAGCATTATCTCCCTATCCACAATGTTTTCTAAAGCTTTCTAAAGCTTTATTCACGGTTTTGTGTGATACAAGATTAAATTAAATCAGGAAACATGGATCATGATTTCGGTCTCGACATATATTTAGAATATATTCATGTTTCACGACAATAACATTTCACTGCCGTTGATCAGAATTCGAATGTCGTTATCTTTGTCAACAAATGATTATTTTATTCCATGACGCCCTTTCCCCCACTCCCTTCCTTTTTGTGTTGTGGCTGATTCGTTTTCGAAATTTTGAAGCACACTTTTTTTTACACAATCATCGGATTATCTGACTAATCTAGTTCTCAAGAAGCTGGAGTTTCCTACACCATATTCTGTATTTTTCATCCAAAATCTCGAAAAGCCCTGTTGTGCGGAAGGTGATGACGTCATTATCCTGGTCTGGCTCAGTCAGAAGATTAATCTTTTAGCACCATGTCTTTTCTCAATGAGCGCCCGGAGTATTTAAAATCCAGACGCTCTTTCAATTAAGGTCGGCGAAGCATCTTAGAATAATCTGTCATCAGATAAACTTTGTGTTTATTTCAACGCACTTACTTGTAATTTTGCGGAAATACAAATCAATCACATGAAATTAAATATCAGAAACCATGTACCGGGGAAATTGATAACTGGACTACTTCCGGAATTTCGGGCATAAATCTCGTTTTTGTTCTTCAGTATACCTCTTTACTACACAATCCCGACTTTTAACGACCCTGAGAAAGAAGCCTTTTGAAAACATTGTGGGAAAAGGAGAAATGCTATTAGTCAAAATCAGGGTCCGTATTCACCAACCATTCTTTAAAACATTCTTGGTCTTATTCCTCAGAATTTGTAAGTGGGAAAGTAACAGGACTTGTGATTGGCTAAATCAAATGGTTAAGCCAATCAGAAGTCCTGTTACTTGCACAGTCAAGAAATCTTGAAGAATAAGACTAAGAATGTTCTTAATAACGGTTGGTGAATACAGACCCTGATTAGCCTAGCATTTTCTACATATTCTAAACTAAAGTATGATACCAAAAGCATTGGTATTCAGTAAAACATGCGACGAGAAATAGAATAAAATATTAAGTACACACCACAGGCGTTCGTTTTGTGACGAACTTTGCCAACTATATGATGTAATATATAAGTCTTATATATTACATCATATAGTTGGCAAAGTTCGTCACAAAACGAACGCCTGTGGTACACACTTATTTATGGAACTGAGTGTACATTTATTTAAATTGCTGGATGCGTGAAATGACAAATTTCCAACTGCCAATAATTGTAAGTAACCAAAGTATTGTAATTTCATTTTTTTTTTTGGGGGGGGGGGGGGGTGGGGGGGTGAGAGGGAGGGTTGGAGAGAACATCTCCTTATCTTGCAGTGTAGATCCAAGATCAGACTCCACGTTCTATGCAATCTGATCTTAATCTACACTAGTCACAAAAGCACCTAGAATCGTATCTAACAGCCTAAATGTTAAAGAGTTTCGAGCTTTTTATTAGCTCACCTGAGCACATAGTGCTCAGGGTGAGCTATTGTGATCGATCGTTGGTCCGGCGTCCGTCCGTGTGTCCGTCCGTCCGTCCGTCCGTCCGTGAACAATTACTTAAAAATTCTTCTCCTCTGAAACCGCCCAACAGATTTCAGTGAAACTTCACAGAAATGATCCTTAGGTGATGCACTTTCAAAATACTTCAAAGATTTGAATTCCATGGAGAAATCTGGTTGCCATGGCAACCGAGAGAAAAAACTTTAAAAATCTTCTTGTCCCAAACCGTAAGGGCTAGAGCTCCCATATTTTGCATGTAGCATCATCTAGTGACCCTCTACCAAAATACTTCAAATTATGGCCCTAGTGTTGAAAATGGCCCTATGTTGTGGGTTCTTGGATTTCACATGGAGATAAAGAAGGAAATCTTTAAAAATTTTCTTGTCCCAAATGATAAAGGCTAGAGCTCTCATATATGGCATGTAGTATCATCTAGTGGCCCTCTATTAAAATACTTCAAATAATGGCCCTAGTGTAGGAATTGGCCCTATGTTGTGGGTTCTCGGATTTCACATAGAGATAAAGAAGGAAATCTTTAAAAATCTTCTTGTCCCAAACCATAAGGGCTAGAGCTCTTATATATGGCATGTAATATCATCTAGTGGCCCTCTACCAAAATACTTCAAATAATGGCCCTAGTGTGGAAATTGGCCCTATGTTGTGGGTTCTCCGATTCAACATAGAGATAAAGAAGGAAATCTGTAAAAAACTTTATGTCCCAAACCTTAAGGGCTAGAGCTTTCATATTTGGCATGCAGCATCATCTAGTGGCCCTCTACCAAAATACTTCAAATTATGGCCCTAGTGTTGAAAATGGCCCTATGTTGTGGGTTCTTGGATTTCACAAAGAGATAAAGAAGGAAATCTTTAAAAATCTTCTTGTCCCAAACCATAAAGGCTAGAGCTCTCATATATGGCATGTAGTATCATCTAGTGGCCCCCTATTAAAAATACTTCAAATAATGGCCCTAGTGTGGAAATTGGCCCTATGTTGTGGGTTCTCGGATTTCACATAGAGATAAAGAAGGAAATCTTCAAAAATCTTCTTGTCCCAAACCTTAAGGGCTAGAGCTTTCATATTTGGCATGTAGCATCATCTAGTGGCCCTCTACCAAAATACTTCAAATTATGGCCCTAGTGTTGAAAATAGCCCTATGTTGTGGGTTCTCGGATTTCACATAGAGATAAAGAAGGAAATCTTTAAAAATCTTCTTGTCCCAAACCATAAAGGCTAGAGCTCTCATATATTGCATGGAGTATCATCTAGTGGCCCTCTACCAAAAGACTTCAAATAATGGCCCTAGTGTTGAAAATAGCCCTATGTTGTGGGTTCTCGGATTTCACATAGAGATAAAGAAGGAAATCTTTAAAAAACTTCTTGTCCCAAACCGTAAGGGCTAGAGCTTTCATATTTGGCATGTCGCATCATCTAGTGGCCCTCTACCAATATACTTCAAATTATGGCCCTAGTTTGAAAATGGCTCCATGTTGTGGGTTCTCGGATTTCACATAGAGATAAAGAAGGAAATCTTTAAAAATCTTCTTGTCCCAAACCATAAGGGCTAGAGCTCTCATATATGGCATGTAGTATCATCTAGTGGCCCCCAATTAAAATACTTCAAATAATGGCCCTAGTGTGGAAATTGGCCCTATGTTATGGGTTCTCCGATTTCACATAGAGATAAAGAAGGAAATCTGTAAAAAACTTCTTGTCCCAAACCTTAAGGGCTAGAGCTTTCATATTTGGCATGTAGCATCATCTAGTGACCCTCTACCAAAATACTTCAAATTATGGCCCTAGTGTTGAAAATGGCCTTATGTTGTGGGTCCTCAGATTTCACATAATGATAAAGAAGGAAATCTGTAAAAATCTTCTTGTCCCAAACCTTAAGGGCTAGAGCTTTCATATTTGGCATGCAGCATCATCTAGTGACCCTCTACCAAAATACGTCAAATTATGGCCCTAGTGTGGAAAATTGTCCTATGTTGTGGGTTCTCAGATTTCACATAGAGATAAAGAAGGAAATCTTTAAATATCTTCTTGTCCCAAACCATAAGGGCTAGAGCTCTCATATATGGCATGTAGTATCATTTAGTGGCCCTCTACCAAAATACTTCAAATAATGGCCCTAGTGTGGAAATTGGCCCTATGTTGTGGGTTCTCAGATTTCATATAGAGATAAAGAAGGAAATCTTCAAAAATCTTCTTGTCCCAAACCTTAAGGGCTAGAGCTTTCATATTTGGCATGTAGCATCATCTAGTGGCCCTCTACCAAAATACTTCAAATTAAGGCTCTAGTTAGCTCACCTGAGCACTTTCAAACTTCTCTTAAATATTTATATAACCGGGTTTGTTTAAGAAAGATTATCTTCTTATCTAAACCAAGAAGACCTAAAGCTTTGGCCTTGCACTTCGATATTTGGTATTTATCTTCATTGTAAATCTTTACTGCTTGGTACTCAGGTGAGCGATATAGGACCATCATGGTCCTCTTGTTTATATCGTGCCACATCGATAGCCGCGATTTATTTACAGATCGAAATCCTCCGTTTTTATCCTTTATATCTATCTAGGAATACGTGAAAGTTTGCACGGTCCGGCTTTATCGATAAATTTGGCACCCGTCATAGATAATCACCGACTGTAAAGTTTTCAAAATTCATTTTTCTCTGAACCCATTACCACACAATCCCTACTTTTGATGACTCTGAGAAAGAAGTCTTTGGAAATCATTGTGGGAAAAGGAGAAAATGCTGGTAACCAGCATTTTCTCCTTTACCCACAATGTTTTCTATTCTATTAAAGATAAATAATTTGGTATGAGCCGCATAAAAACTGTCATCTGCAAATGCTTTCAATTCGGACAAGTCTAAAATTTTGTCGGGTGGTAAGGGATGATAGAAATAATGCCTAACAAAATCAACTTTGAAGTTTCAATATTTGAGGCCGTTTTCATGACTATGTGCAAGGCAGAGCAAAGCAATTCGAACCTTAAGCCAAGCACTGTTGCAATCAAGGAAAAACATGACTAACATATCTGCCCGCGTGATTTGACTGAAACAATGTTGAAAACAGCGTAAACCACCAATCCATCCATCCATCCATCCATCCATCAATCAATCAACCAACCAACCAACCAACCAATCAATCAACCAAGCAGCCAGCCAGCCAATCAATCAATCAATCAATCAATCAATCAATTAGTCAATCAATCTATCAACAAACAAATAAAAAAGGCAAGCAAACAACGAATCAGTTAACAAACTGTCTCGAAAATTTTTCTCTTTCATGATTTTGCAGTCCTTTTTTTTCATATTCTATCTTTGAGAAAATATTTCATAAAACTAAACGATATATCCGGGCAAAAACCACAAGCAGACAGACTCTTTGAGTATAACTGCGGAAATGATAAGGAGGTTGACCCACTCTTCAACATTCTCTGGTATTTGAATCCACCGACCATAAATAGCTGTGGCTTCATTGTTGCAATAATCTCCCAATACTTTTCATTTAACCTCGCATCATGTGACTCTCAAGCACTCTGTTTAGGACACGGTGGATAAATCCTTTACCAAACAATCCGTGTTATCTACGACCCAGAGATAGAAACCTTTTAAAAACATTGTGGGAAAAGGAGAAAATGCTGGTAACCAGCATTTTCTCCTTTTCCCACTATGTTTTCCAACCTGCTAGAAACAAATTTCAATTTTTGAGTAACCTTTATTTTGCTGTCTACAAGTGCTTTCAATTTGGATCAGTCAAAAATCTTGTCATTTGGTAAAAGTTTGAGGTCAAACAGCTCTGAAGATGCCATCTGCTCTTGTAATTTCCGTGTCCGATGCGCCCGCCCGGATGGCTCAGTGGTGAGAGTGTCGGACTCATGACCTGGTGGTTGTGAGTTCGATACCCGGTTGAGGCGAACTTTCTTTCCGGCGTGTTTTTGCCTCGCACCTCTGCTGAAGCATGTTAGAAAAGTAGTCGGTGGCTTTGGAAAAGAAAGTTGTTTCAGTACTGGTGTGAGAAAGCCGGGAAACATATGTGCGTCACCGACCGCCATGATATGACCTAAGCTGTTAAAGTGGCGTTATTAAATCCCAATACAACCAACCAACCAACCAACCGTGTTCGATACGATGAGAGTTATTCTTTTGTCTGAACATCATTTAGCCATGCTCTGGAAAAAGGGGGCTTAATGCATCTCTGTGATCCATTTTATCTATTATATCATAATCAGGGAACCATGTAGTCTACCCGTAGTCTGATGAATGACTTAATCTGGAGGGAAAACGGTCCTTTGACATACAGAAAATTGACCGATAGCGAAAAGTATCGGCCCAGGTCAGCCTGCGCGGACTGCGCAGGCTGACCTAGGTCGATACTTTTCGCGGATGCATCAAAGTCCCTTTTAAAAGAGCATGGCTCATTTTTAAAATCGCATCTCTTTCTTTGTCTACAACATTGCCAATCATTTTTAAGACAGAAATCAACTTTTGAGCTCCTTTTTACTGGTCTGCAAATGTTCCCAAGTCGGTTCGGTGAAAAATATTCTTTTTTTTTAATTATTTTAAAAGATCTATTTTCTTTTCAGGTTATACAATAGAAAAGGAAAAAAGAGCTGGTAAGTGTTACCCTAATGATTATTATCTGTAAGTAACTGACATGTTGATTAAAAAAAGACAGCTGCATTTGCAAAATGAAGGGTAATTTAATCAAAATATCTCACGACATCTCAGACACAAAACCTGGGTTCGTATTCACTAACCATTCTTAAGAACATTCTTAAGTCTTATTCTTCAGATTTTGACAATGTGAAAGTAACAGAACTTCTATTTAGCCAATCAGAAGTTCTGTTACTTTCACAGTCAAAAGATCTTGAAGAATTAGACAAAGAACGTTCTGAAGAATGGTTGGTAAATATAGATTCAGCTCAGGCTGCAAGTTAAACACAATCTAACCTTGGACAGAACTATACATAATGATATGGCTGTTAAAAGTACTTTTAGATGTTACTTTTTAACCAAACAATTCCGTGTTTTGACTCAATGCACCTTGGCTCAGTGGTGAAAAACTGAAAGCTGGAAATCAGTGGCTGGTCATCCTGGCGAAGCCGTATGCAAAGAGGCTTCCCTGGACAGAACAGTGTAGCCAAAGACTAGTGCTTTCGAATCACGAAACGTCAACTATCTCTGTGATAAAGCTGAAATGCTGTTGGAAACGACATTATGAAGCAATTAAAGAAACATATTGTACTTGTTATGTTGTTTTTGTGGAGCGAGTGTTGAATTGAAAAGACTGGATACAACTAGCACATTGCAATAAGTGTTATTCCAATACCTAATTGTGCGAATAACTGAATATCAGCGTTATGGGAATTTCAGTTGCTTTATTACTTGTTGTTTTTTTTAATTTCGGTAAGTTGTGATTTCTGTATGAAAACACACTCAAGGCCAGTCAGCGAGTGTTCTAAGTCCTTACAGCACATTTTAATCAACATTCTTAGTCTACTTTATCAATCATAGAGGAATAGAATTTCTGATAAGCTTAACTTATTGGCACTAAAATTGCAATTTAAAAAAAAGAAAAAATGACAAATCTATACAGTTCAGGGCTTATTTTTATCATTGACTGTCATCAACTATGTGCCATTTCTGTTTTTGTGGTATTTGTCTAAAACAATACCACAATGAGTTCAATAATGAATTTTGAAGACCATGTATCGTACTTTGTGCAAAGCCGACGAAAATGAACCTAATTAAACTAATTTTTTCATGGGCAAATGAATTTTTCGGTAGCACTCAGATATGTAATTGGAAATGTCATATTAAAATACATAGGATGAGGCCGTCTTTCGTGGAAATACTAATTTTTTTTTTATTGAAATCAGCCTTCTAAACGCACAACGATACAAAGTTTGTCTACTGATCACTTGGTCCTAGGTTCTTTCGTTCCAAAACCATTCGTCCCATGGCTTGTTCATCCCATGATTGCGCGCTACTCCGTTTGATTGGGGATGAATATTTATGGATCGAAATTATGTTGGAAAATGTTAACGACAAAAGACATTTCAAAATCATAGTTTTCATGTACAAACTTAATTTTGTTCGATATATTCACGTGGCTTCTCTCTCTATCCATCGTGCACCCTATTGTCAAGGAACGTTACTCCTGACACCTCCTAATGATCAAAGGGAGACCACCAAAACACAAATGATCCTAACTTTGTCATGAGTTCTCTCCCTTCAACTAAAAAGGTGTTCATTTGCATAGTAGGTTGACTTTCAAGCCAATATTTGAATAACATTTCTCTTTTTCAAATTATTTATTTCACACAATGGCTGCCTTGACAAATACCACATCAGCGTTCTCAACGCTTTGATTTATTTCAGTCTGTCGGTCATACCTGGATAATATGCCTGTTGATGGAGAATTAAATTCCAAGATCTTTCCACTCGCCGATACGTCGGCCAAAGATTATCCAATCAGCGTTCCTGTAGACTGCACGTGGGAGATGTTGGCACCACGTGGTCATAAGGTTTGTATGTCACATCATAGTGGATGTAAGTCTCCTTTATTGCTTTTTTCATTGCCACAAGCTTTTACTCCTTTTCATACAGCGTTTTCTTATCACTTTAAACCAGAATGTTTTTAGATGTTTTTTTTTTAATTTTAATCTGTAATTATTTGTTAATTTATACCGATCCTTTACCATTAATAGTTTAAAGAAGTTACAAGCATTATGATGGAAGTCTTTGAAATGGTGTGACTTGTCATTGGAAGAGCAAAAACTCTTTTTGTGAAAAAAGAAATCAAAAATTATCTTTTAAGGCAATTTTCCCTGGGATGGTACAAGCACTCTTAATGCCGAGTAAACAAATTAATTCGATACGGATCATTTTTAACCCTTTTCCACACAATTCCAACTTTTAACGACCCTAACAAAAGAAGTCTTTTGAAAACATTGTGGGAAAAGAAAAAAATGCTGGTAACCAGCATTTTTTCCTTTTCCCACAACGTTTTCTACTCTTCCCAAACCAAATTTCAGTTTTTGATTCACATTTATTTTGTCGTTTGCAAAAGCTTTCAATTTGGACTCGTCAAAAATTATGTATGTCGTTTGGTAAAGAGCAAACGTATCTGCAGCAAAAGAATCGACCAGTGTCAGCCTGCGCAGTCCCCGCTGTTGAAGCCGTTTGCTTTCAGTAGATTATCCGTATTTTAACCCTTTACCAAACAATCCCTGGTCCTTACCACCAAGAAATAAAAGCCTTTTGAAAACATTGTGTGAAAAGGAGAAAATGCTGGTAACCAGCATTTTCTCCTTTTCCCACAAGGTTTTCCATCCTTCTGGAAACAAAATTCAATTTTTGATTTACGTATGTTTTTGTCGTCTGCAAGTGCTTTCACTTTGGACCTGTTCAAACTTTTGTCGTTTGGTAACGAGTTAAATTATTATTCTGCCTCGAAATGCAGTCGTTTATAAGATAAAAAAAATATGGATCCATAATTTTTCTGACGACTTGATTAGTATATGCGTCATATCGCCATTTTTTCCAGATCCCTATTTGGTATTTTTAAATTCGGTATTTTCTTTTAAATTTACAGATTCTGCTCAGTGAAATAAAGCTTCATATGTCAAGAAACCAACAGTGTGTCCGCAACAGGATTGAGATTTATGATGGAACGACGAACGATGATGATCGGACGGGTGTTTATTGTGGAGGATCAGTTCAGAATTACAGATCAGAGTCCAACAGAATCTTTCTTCGAATCTTTGGTAGTCGACTCTCTGAGAAACCTGTGTTGTTGGCACGCTACACTATATTTAAATCGGCAAATATGTCTTCAAAAGGTATTACTCGAATTAAGAGTATTATGAAGGACACTCTATTTTTCATATCGTCGGTTTTCTTCAAAAACCTCGTAATTTCTTTGATAGTGTAGAAACCTTTGTGGAAAAAGGAAGAAAATGCTGGTTTCCAGCATTTTCTCCTTTTTCCACAATATTTTCATAAGGCTTTTACTTAAGGGGCGTTAAAAATTGTGTGGTAAAGGGTTAAATATGTTCTGTATTGTCTGCGTTTTATACAGTCCCCAAGCCAAATGTGTAGATCTGTAATCAACAAAGTTGAAATCAACATTTGTACTGGTTTTTGCTGTTAAGCGGACTCTAAAAACATTACACAAATCTGAGAAAAAGATATTATCAACCACCAGCATATTTCTAGCATCACCTTCTATTAGTACTTTCAGTACTTTGATTGTAAATAGCACTTTCCCTCTATTTTCAGTGCATTGTCCCCCAAGGGAATTTTTCTGTGATGGGATGTGTTTAAGTCAGGCGTTGGTATGTAATGGTCATGTCAACTGTCCGGATACAAGGGCAGACGAGAAAGGGTGTGCGTCGTCTGGTAAGCGTTTTCATTTCTTTCATTTTCAGATTAAATACAAAATCAAAACAAATAATAGTATGCGTTAGTGTGGTTTTGGTAATACCGTTTTCAATATTTATTTTTGCAATGTCGCTGCTGTCAGTGTGCCTCTTCATGCTTTATTTAAATATCTTATACTAGTTTTTCGGACAATATTAAACCAAAGCGGCTGGTTTCCAAGATATATACGTCGTCAGAAGATGAACAACGGTTAATGAGAATTGAATTCTGTGGCATTAATTTAATCCTTTGGCTGTTTAGCGCGACTCGCTGACCCTTCGCGGACAGTGTAGATCAAGATCAGACTGCACAGAACGTGCAGTCTGATCTTGATCTACACTGTCCGATAAGGAGATATTATTTTCCAAAAACAGAACTTTGAAACAGTAATATTTGGGTTATTAGTATCAAATTAAAAATTTCATTTCAGTTTTTCTGTTATTATGACAAGGTTGAATGTAATTGCTAAAAGAACAAACTGTTTAACCGAACCAGTGACCTTCAACTTTCAAGTCATGTACATCATCCACTGAGCAACCATCTTCGCGAGCCAAGGTTACGATCACTACGTGGATCTTACCTTGGCTGATTGAGCCCGATTTCGAGATTCCTGCGATGTGCCCTCTATTGGATGCTGGTTATTACCTCCCTTTACACCATATTTCTAAAAGCCAATGAAATATCGTTTTACAAATCGCTTACAAATACACATGAAGTGATAAGCAGACATCCAAGTGGGTTTCCATGTTTACCTTCAATTCGAATTGTAGCGACCTTATTCTATTTTTATCTAAGATGAAATGCTACGAGCGATTTCATTCGTTGCAGTAAGAGCTAGCTGCATCCAATGAAAAACGTATATGGGGAATGTAAAAATCAAGCTCGATCCGCCAAGGGTAGAGTAGTGTAGTGAATCGTCAGCCTTGACTTGCGAAGATGATGAGCAACTGGACTCGGTAAAAACACAAATGAGCCATGCTTTGTAAAACGGGAGTTTAATGCATTTGCAAAAGGTATCGACTCAGGTCAGCTTTCGCCATCCGTTCAGGCTGATCTGCGTCGAAATATTTTGCATTTCATTATAGGTTACGGAGATGAACTAAACCCACTCTTTGCAGAACATAACTCATGTGTTGAATCTAATCAAAGTGTGCGCTTTTAAGGTGTTCTTTATATCTGGCATATGATGTTCTACTAGACTGCCTGCAACACGCGAAAAGGGGCATTCGGATATTTGCGTAATGTGTCGTCTCGGATCAGCCTGCGCAGTCCGCGCAGGCTAATCTGAAACACGTTTCTATGTGATTTTATACGCACAAGTCTAGTGTAGCATAAAATCTATTGCAGTCGTAAAGTGCCAGCTTGGATTAGCCTCCGCGAACTGCGCAGGCTGATCCAAGACGACACTTTACGCAAATGTCCGAATGCTCCTTTGCGCATGTGGAAAACCAAATCATGAAAGAGGAAAAATCAATTAGACTCAAGGGCTAAATAAAGATTGTTGGTCAACTCGAAAGCGCATGTCATATATAACACAAAGATCAAAATAAAGCACCACAGATCTTGGATTTCTGTTGTCCACTTGCTTGGTAAAGCCCGTAAATACATATAGTTTTGGGTTTCAATGTTCCAATATATTTTACATGTATTATAAGCTGTCGAAAGATATAAGTTAATATATTTAAAACGCAAAAGATCTTAAAGCAAAACATTTCATGTTTCATTACAGCTTCCTCGAGCGACGAAAAAGAACCGCTCCCTCTGATGATTATCATTTTGGCGGGAATTGGAGGAGTGGTCCTAACCGTCATTATAATTGCAGTCCTGGTCACATGTCAACACCGGAAGGGAAATAGACATAAGCGAAAGTCTAGCATTCAAAAACAAGATAGCCAAAAGAGAAATGCTTTAGAAATGGCTGTTACAGACAGTACCAACACGGCATATCAACTCGCCAAACAAAACAGTCAGGGAAACTATTACTCGCTCCCACGACCGGCGGGACATGCAACTATGATGCAGCACCGTGGTAGCTTTTCCAGTAAAGTTCCCTCCGAGGGAGATTTTGGGGAACATATGACTGATCCAGCCAGCTTTAAAAAGTATTTGCAGTTAGATCAGAATATTACCGACGATGACTCCAGCCGCTGTCCCTCACCCTACAGTCCCGGGTTTACAACAATTATAGAGCAACACCCACTACCCCCAGGTATGACACCTGACCTAGGTTGGAATTACCCTTCAAGTTTGGAACAAACCAGCTCGCCTACTCTTGCAGAGAATCTGTCGAGACTTCAACAATACACCCAGTTTTCTGGTACCCCAACAAAGGAACAGTCCATGCCCTTGGTCGACCCTGTAAACTCTGGAATGACCATGGAGTTTAAATACGACCCAACCACTCCAGTATATCCAGCCACAAAATTCCGCATAAAGTCACCTGATACCAAATATGGGTGGAATATGGATGCAAATAGGATGGGCGGTGGTGGAAGTGTGGGAAGTGGAAAGTCTTTGACATTTAAAAACCAGGATGCTGAAGTGGCGCCCGATCTCACAAGAGAAATCGAGACAACATGAAACAATGCAGGTTTTTAGTGGTTTTCTATGCAAATGTGTTTTGATGTTCAAAATGGTGGTGCTTGTTTTGAACTAAACAATTTTTCTGGTCAGGAATGATTATGATAAGTGTTCTTTTAGTGATATCGTCTCTTACGAATTCAGCTGCCGTCCCAGTATAAATCTTTCTCACTATAGTACCTGACAAAAGTGTACGCCTTTGGACTTTTCAGGGAAAAGCAAGGACCTTTTCAGACAAAGGCATGGACCTTAACCCTTTATTCCATAGATACTCATTTCTACGCATTGCTTGTAGAAGCCTTTGGAAAACATTGTGGCAAAAGGTGAAATTGCTCGTGACGAGCAATTTCACCTTTTGTCACAATGTTTTCTATGCTATCATAAGGTGTCATATACACATATGAAATGGCTTCATCCTTGCTGTTATTTAGGGTCAATTAGAGATACCGTAGAAATGCCTTATGGGGTAAAGTGTTAAGAACGATTTTGGGATCAATAATCATCTCATTCGTACAAATAGAACTTGTAGTCGCAGGGAAATTTAACTTTATTGAGAATGGTGCCATTTTTTTATGTGTTTCAACTTGTATGTATATACATGTATGTGTAGTGGGTAACAGGAATAGGCAAGTGTAAGGAAAGAGGTGTTAGACTACGTAGAGAATCCCCGGATGGAATGTAAATAGTTTTGGATACTGTTTACATGGCACGGTTTGCTGAAAGCGACTTTGTTGTGCTTCGAGGCAATATTCCTGGTGGTTCACAATAACCAACAGAAACAATAAATGTGAATGCTTATCCAGTGATTTATCAGGCATTGAGTTTTCTTAAAAATGTGTTGTTGAGACTTATGAACAGTCATACTTCACATGAAATGATTGTGCCACAGATAGAAATGATACATGAACAAACGTGCCCTAGTGGACACTTCTAGAAATGTGGGCTGCTCATAAGCAGTCAAGACGATGAGATAGTCTCCATACTTCGAAGCCGATGAAGACCAAAGAAGGAGTGTAATGCTCTTAACCCTTTCCCAAACAATCCCTGGTTTTTACGGGTCTGGAATAGAAGCCTTTTGAAAACATTGTGGGAAAAGGAGAAAATGCTGGTAACCAGCATTTTCTCCTTTTCCCACAATGTTTTCTACCCTATCATAGACAGAATTCATCTTTTCAGCAAGAGTTGAATTGTCGTCTGCAAATGCTTTCCATTTAGTCTAGTCCAAAGGTTTGTCGTTTGGGAAAGGGTTAAATTATCCAATATTCATTCAAAACTTCAGCGCGTGTTCGAAATATGAGTATAAGCATTATTAGAATAGAGAATTAGCCTTGGTGATCTTGGAGAAAATAAGACCAGTGGCTATTCTGAATTATCTTAGGAGCAGTTCATCACTAGATTAAAATTATTTTCCACCAGAGCATTTATCTTTCTCATTGAAAATCATCTTCGCTTAGATATTCTAATAATATATACATACACATGATTGCGACATTACTTTAAAACTGTATATGCACTGACATAATTTTATACATTATGGCTTTCGGTTATAATCGAATACAAGCATGAAAAAGTGCCTTTTTTTTCTTCATCATAGTCCAGGGATGGAAACACTGCCAAAATATTTTCAACATCGAAAAACAAGTAGTGTGTGTTTAATCATTTTGTCAAATACATGTATTTTTATATAAAAAAAAATGAGTTTTCATTTGTTGTGATAGCTATAATTGTAGACAAGCTGTGCTTAAACTGTGTGTTGTTTCTCGTATAGGCTTACTATAGTTGGTATTTAATTGTTTTCTGAATGACATAGAAGAAAAACAAATGATGGATAATGATACGACAACATAGGGTGTAGTGGAAATATTAATTTTTTTTTCTCCAATTTTGAAGTTAATATCACTCCTTCTATCTGGCACCCTGCTGATCTATATTCCATCACTTAAGTTACATTTAACTTGTTATCTGAAGATGCTTTCAATGTGGACCAGCCGAAAATTTCGTTATTTAGTGGAGAAATAAGCCTTACACTGTTATAGGCGAAATATTTAGCCTTAGTAGACATTACAAAGTATAACTTCGCTTGGGCATGCAGCCGACCTTGCAGCTGCATCGTGCCTTAATTGTTAAGAACTCTGACTAAATACTTCTTCATTTACCTGAAATTACAGATAAAGCCCTTGTTTATATTTTTACATCGACATATTCTGTGGTATGCAAGTTACGGTTTATATGTCAGTTTTGCGATTTCAATGTCATGCATACGGAGTTTAATTACTACCTGTAGTACTTTGTAATCCAAGGCCAAGCAGTGGTTTGTTTTCCATCTGGTTTGCCGTATTACATAAATCGTCGGTTTACTTCAAAAGCATCGTAACTACAGCTTGAAAGCTGTAGTTACGAGTTTTTTTTTTTAAGTAAACCGATGATATAGTAATGTCCTTGACACTATAGGTAAAGTACATCGATGTTTTGCGTCTCTATTACCAAACATGCTACACTTTTATCGTATTTATGATTCTATGCAATGCAATTTACCAAACAGTGTTCTGTTTTGCTTCTCTTTTGCAATATTACACGTATGTTACTCTGGTTGAACCAGGTAAAGTAAACCCATGTTTTGTGTCTTTTTGCACTATTACACATATGTGACCCATCACGCAACAAGGGGCCATCTCGGAATTTTGTACATCAATTAGATGACAGTGCGGATTGCACAGTCTGACCAGGGTTGACAATTTTCGCCTTTTTGATATCTTTATGTATGAAAAGTGGTCATTCTACTTTGTTATGCAGTTATTTTTGACCTATCAACTCAAAGTGACCTGCACTATCGTTGATCTGTTTTCATCTAATTGATGCATGAATTCCCAGATGGTCCTTTTTGCATGACGGGTCGCATATCTTTGATAGTATGCAATGCATGATTCAACTCTGTTTTGTGTCTGTTGTTTTGATATTACATGTGTATGTTTTGTTTTGTACGTTGACTACGTTTGTCATTTAGCTTAAGATTGGATTGTATATTGGCTTGGATAGATCGTCTTTGCCATATTTTGATACAACCATTATGCATATTTTCAGCAATTCATAAGAACAATCCAAGTATTATTCTGATACTCCTTTGAAACTAACCCATTTTCAGATTGGTTTTACCATTTGGTTAGTGGATGAATTTGTCGGCAGGTCGATCAATCGATCGATCGATCGATTGACCAGATGATTGATTGATTAATGATAAGATGCATTTTACACAGCTTTTAACATTAATTCAGTCTTATAACGGCAACAGTTCTCTTGCTCTTGTAGCAGTACATACTGTCCTGAGTTGCACCATTACACGGCTGGGGATCTGAAATGCTTTCTTTATTTGCTTCTGAATTTGCCACTAAACCCGTTCCCAAACGACAAATTTTGGACTCTTCCAAACCAAAAGAGTTTGCAGACGACAATTTTGGATTTGGAGAAAATGTCAAAGCGTTCTCAAAGAGGGTAGAAAACACTGTGGGAAAAGGAGAAATTGCTCGTTACGAGCAATTTCTCCTTTTCCCACTGTGTTTTCAATAGACTTTTACTGCAGACACGTAAAATCCAGGGCTTGTTTGGGAAAGGGTTAAAAGAAAACGCCACCGTGGCTTCAAGTGAGGATCGAACCGAGATCTCAATGTTTGGAATATCACCACTATGCCCCTAAGCCACACAGACTCACTATCCGGTGGCCTGAACAGCCAGCCATGTCTTGGGAAAAGAAGTATTAAAGCTTGGCCAAATGTCAGTGCGTACAATGTAGGTGCAAAACTCTATCACTATCAATGACGACTTAACTCGTTACCAAACGACAAAAGTTTTGGCTTGTCCAGATCGAAAGCATTTGCAGACGACAAAATAAAAGTGATTGAAAAGTTGAAAATTTGTTTTGTAAATGGAAGAAAACATTGTGGGAAAAGGAGAAAATACTGGTCACCAGTATTTTCTCCTTTTCCTACAATGTTTTCTAAAGGCTTCTTTCTCAGGGTCGTCAAAAGTATGGATTGTTTTGGTAATGGGTTAAGTCGCTTTTGCGGATGACGTAGATCAAGATCAGACTGCGTTGAAGGTGTACTCTGATCTTGGATCTACAACATCCAGTACCTAATGCTTATATTGATCCAATTCTTAACTCTTTACCAGATGAGGTAATCTTTGGTCTGCTGAAATTGAAAGAATTCGCAAATAAGAATTTTTTTTCAGTGGCTAAAAAGGTGATATTTTTATCTGTAAGGTAAGAAAACACTGTGGAAAAAGGAGAAAATGCTCGGTACGAGCATTTTCTTCTTTTTCTACAGTGTTTTCAAAAGTCTTCAACCTCAGGCCCGTAAAAATCAGGGCTTATCTGGGAAAGGGTTAAGTAGCAGTGGAAATCTACTCTAAAATCTTGAAAGATGTCGAATCGTTATAAAATATAGTGTAGATCTATATATACTTGAAAATCAGCAACCAGAATCACAAAATAAAATGTGATACACCCACAGTCAACGAAAGACTATGTTACTTATTACACTTGTAAGATTTAGTGCGTTGTATAAATTTTATTCATTTCGCTATCACAGATGTCAAATAATATGGTAAATAATTATGTAATTTCAGAATGTATAATTTGATTTCAAAGTGTCTTAATATGGATGTTTAATAATAAAAAGAGTATAAATATGCTTTCCGTGTCAATTGTGAGATCATTTCCATACCAAAGCTCGAGATCGAATGTGGTGAAAAGACAAATTCATTGAATGCTGTTTTTTCGCCACTTTTCACCTTATTTCAGTTACATGTATATGATGGCGATTTCACTGGGTTTCTGTTTTCTGGGTCTTACCAGTATTAATCTGGGGCTTTAACTCTTTTTCCAAACGAAAAAAACAAACAAACAAACTTTACACCGGTTCGTATTGAAAGCATTCCCAGACAACAGATAAAAAATGGCTGAAAAACTGAAAAAAAAAAAAAACCGTTGGAAGGGTTGAAAACATAGTTGGAAAAGTAAAAAAAAAAATGCTGGTTAACGGCATTTTTGTCCTTTTCCTACAATGTTTTGGAAACCTATCTTCCTTAAGCCTTTTCCAAACAATCCCTGGATTTTACGATCCAAGAGAGGAGTCCTTTTGAAAACATGGTGGAAAAAGGAGAAAATGCTGGTAACCAGCAATTTCTCCTTTTCTCACCATGTTTGCATGTTTTCTACCCTATCAAAAATAGAAATAATCCTGATTTGTACATTTATTTTCTGTTCTGCTGACATTTTCAATTTGGTTTCGTCCAAAATTTTGTTGTTTCGGAAAGGGTTAATATCATTTTATATTGGTCCAAATGGGAAGCTTCTGCAGACGAAATGCTGGTAATCAGCTATTTCCCCTCCCCCCCTCCCCCGTTCTCCCCTCCAACCCCCACCTTCCCCAATGTTTTCTACCTGCACAATGACAAATTTTAGTTTGGGTTCAAATCTATTTCATCATCCGCAAAAGTTTTCAATTTGGTAAAATCTTATTTTTTCTTTTTCTTTTTTGGAAACGGTTTTAAGAAATATTGCTTGTCTAAGGGAGATAACTCTTGCTATTCTTGATAAAGAATCCCTTGATTAGTTGCAGTGCAACATTCTCAGTATCGTACTATTTCCGGTAGGTAAATGTAAGGTTTTCAGTCAGAGTATTTTATTTTGTATAACCCATTGCCACACAATCCCTACTTTCGACGAACCTGAGAAAGAAGCCTTTTGAAAACACTGTGGGAAAAGGAGAAAATGCTGGTAACAAGCAATTTCTCCTTTTCCCACAATGTTTTCTATCCTTCACAAAACAAATTTCAAATTTTAAGTCACTTTCATTTTTTGTCGTCTGCAAATGCTTTCGATTTGGACAAGCTTAAAATAATGAGATAATACTATCCCTTGAGTTGCACTCATAAGTTTAAAGGGCAAATCAACAAGTTTCTGATATGATTAATTTTGAAATCTACATCTATCAAATGGCAACCTGGTAATATTGTAATTTGAAAAAAAAAATTATTAAAAGTACTTTTTTTCAATTTATATTTTTGCTTATTAGTTTTTCTTGCATCGCTTACCTCCCTTACTTATTGTAGCGCACCTTGATCTGTGACGTCATAGGAGCGTTTGTTTCAATATGGGCCTTGTTTCAGATAGTGAAATGAGCGATATTTAAGACGAAGGAATAAACGATTCTAGGCCGGTAAGGCCGTACATGTACCACCAAGTTTTTAATGAAACTTAATAGTTTCTGATGATGAGGATAAAAGTAAAAATTCGCCCACCAATGACGAAAGTAACGATGTTAAGCTGGACTTTTGAACAGCGTGATGAGTATCACGCCTATGTATGAGGCTACGGGTCGAACGTCGCTTACAGAAATATTATTCGATACATGATAAAATTAAGTGTACGGCATAAGCTTTGTTTCACTTGAAGTATTTTCAGTAGATTTACGGGTGGCATTAATAATAATAATAATAAAAAAGACGGTTTCAAGACAGTTCCACGACTACACAGTTTCCCGACACTTTTAAAGACATTTCTCCTACACTTTAGTTTCATGTCAAATAACCGATTTCTTGACTTTTACGATTGATAATCGTGAGATGTTAGTTCTAACTATTTGTTGATGGATTCTATATTTGTACCTTGTAAAGAATTCTGTAAACATTGACAGGTACAAAATTTGTTCTCTCATGGGTGAAGGGTTACACAATAAATCGCGATTTTCGTGAGAATAAGAATAGTTTGAAATGCTGTTAACGAGCGTGAAATTTGAGAAAATAATATGTTCCGAGATCGTTAAGACAAGCATCAACATTATTTTATATTCTGGGTAACCACGTTTGTATAAATTTATCCTTTGTCCACAATATTTTCTACTTTTAACCCTTTACCATACGACAAAATATTAAACAGGTCCAAACTGAAATAGCTTGCATGCGACAAAATAAAGTTATATATTTCAAAAATTGAATTTTTTTTCCAGCAGAGTAAAACACTGTGTTAACAGGAGAATATGCTGGTTACTAGGTTACTTTCTACTAGGTAGCTGGTTACTTTCTTACAATGTTTTTAAAAGTCTGCTGTCTTCGGGGTCGTAAAAATTATGGATTGATTGGTAAAGGGTCAAATATAAATCCCACACATTGGGCACAAGTTCTGGTTAAGATCACAGGGAGCAGTATCCGAATTTGAATTTTGCTTTGAATTTGGTCTGGTCCAAAATTTGCCGTCTGGAAAAGGGTTAAATTGTTACCAAACATCAAATTCATTGACTCAATCGAATTGAAAGCAATTAGAGACAACAAATAAATTTAACTTGCATGTTTGGACTTGTTTTTGATGGGTAAAAATCATTGTAGAAAAAGGAGAAAATGCTGGTCAGCAACATTTCTCTTTTACCTATAATGTTTTCGAAAGTTTTTTCTATCTTTACAAGGGTCGTAAAAACAAAAGATTTCTCTCAGTAGCCTGTCTAGAAGACAGAGTATGGAGAGGAACAGGGAAATATCCACAAATCAGAAATGTAAAGATACAATTCAAAATTTGTTCAAAATGATAGTAAGTTGTCAAATCATTTTTAAGAGTGAAATGTCTAAAAGAAGAAGTGTACGGGATAAAAGCTGTAACATGGGTTTACTGTCACAAACAAACATTACAGAGTAAAGGGGAGAGATATGCAAATGTTATGTAACCATTTCCTGTATTGTTTCAACTGGCCGGTGATGGATTAACATTTATGACCATGACTAGGGGTAGCCAGATACTGACTTCACCCTTTACCATGCAAACCCTAGGTCTAGTTTCCAATACCCATAGAAAGAGTGTTTGAAAAACAGTGTGGGAAGAAAAAGATGTTTACTGTTTAAGGGCAAATCCTAATATATTTTGACCATACTGTTTTTTACTCCAATCAGCTGCAAATATTTTTGGTTCACAATTCTTTTGTTGTCTGCAAATGCTTTCAATTTGAACCAATCTAAAATTTTTGTGTTTGGTGAATGGTCACTTGACCCTGAGACAGAAGCCTTTTGAAAACATTGTGGAAAAGGAAGAAAGAGCTGAAACACTTGAAAGTTAACATCATTTGAACAATCCAGACTTTGGTACTTGCAAAATCTATGTTATGAATTTGGATGAATATGTTATGTTGTTGCCTTTGAAAACATTGGGAGGAAAAGAGAAAATGCTAAGATTTTCTCCTTTTCCCATAATGTTTTCCATCCTTTCCAAATCAAATTTCATTTCAACTTTTTGATTACCATTTTTTGTCATGTGCAAATTAACCCTTTACTAAACAATCCCTGGTTTTTACAACCCTGAGATGGAAGCCTTTTTAAAACATTGTGGGAAAAGGAGAGAATGCTGGTAACCAACATTTTCTTCTTATCCTACAATGTTTTCTATCCTGGTGGAAACAAATTTCAATACTTCACTTAGGTTTACTTTGTTTGCAAGTGCTTTATATTTGAACCATTCTAAAATTTTGTCTCTTGGTAAAGGTTTAAATGTTGAAAACATTTGGGGGAAAAAAGGGAGAAAACGGCACCAATTTCTACTTTGTCCAGAATGTAGATCTAGAAAAGGATAAAATATTACGAAAAACAATTAAAGGAATTACCGACCTTATGTTTGTTTTTCTTTTTGGAGATTGCCATTGCGGAATGTCTGTCTTATGGCCTATCTTATTTCGACTCGGAGTTTCGAACAATGTCGGCACAGTATCAGGTTTTAATCGCAGCCTAATATTCCTATAACCAACTTCTTTTACGAGTTTTGGACTTATTAAGAACTGACTGTCCTCGAAGTGTTTCAAACACAATTTGGAATGAACAGATGGCACAAAATCCTCCGTTACTGTCCGGCCACGGTTTAAACGTTGAATCCATAGTTTCCTCCTTTTTAATTCCTTCGGAAATTTGAACATACTAATTTTATGTGTTCCAGATTCGACGTTGAAGCCATAGGCTGCACAATTTACCATTTTTTCGGCTGAATTCTATGTTAATACTCAGATATCTGCGTATAATCATCAGCGTTCCTACTTATTTCTACTGACTGTAAACACAAGCTTACGCGACTATGACGTCACACAGGTACGGAAGATAAGCGAATCAGGGGAAGTAAGCCATGCACCATTTTTGGGGCCGTATATCAGCGTGACAATTCGAGCGTGATTTATGGCATGTTCCAGAGTGGTATTTATGAAAACTGATGGACACGTGTTTACTAACATCGTTTGCAGCTGATTGGAGCAAAAAAACAGTATGGTCAAAAAATCTTAGGATTTGCCCTTTAAGGGTTACTTTCAGGTGGGTGCATTTTATGTCGCCCCCCCCCCCCCTCTTTTTCACAAAACAAATTTCAAATTATAAGTCACTTATTTTTTGTCGTCTGCAAATGCTTTCGAATTGGACAAACCTAAAATACTGTCGTTTTGGTAATGAGATAAAACTACCTCTTGAGTTGCGCCCTTAAGTCTAAGGGTTAATATGTCAAGTTGTTGCTTTTCATGTAGTCCCCCTCCCCCTCCCACCCACCCACCACCACGAAGCGCTTTAGAAAAGGTAAGGCTCTCATGAACTAGGAGTTCAGAGTGTATATTTCAAATTGGCCGAATTTCTTTGGCTTTTACAGCATATTAAATTTGAATTGGCAGCCAGCTGACAGTTGACTCTTGACCTTTCGCTTCAGACACAGTATTTTTACTTAAAACGAATCGGCAGCTGAAGTGTGAAGTTGACTGACGGTTGACAGTTGACGATTCGCTGTTATAGGTTATTAAATTCAAATTGGCAGCCAGCTGACATTTGACAGTTGACAATTCGGTTCAAAGGCGGTTTTTTACTATAAACGAATTGGCAGCTGAAGTGTGAAGTTGGCTGACGGTTGACTGTTGACAATTCGTTGTTATAGGACATTAAATTCGAATTGGCAGCCAGTTGTCAGTTGACAATTGACAATTCGCTTCAGATACATTAATTTCACTTAAAACCAATTGGCAGCTGAAGCGTGAAGTTGGCTGACGGTTGACAGTTGACGATTCGCTGTTTTATCATATTAAATTCGAATTGGCAGCCAGCTGACAGTCGACAATTTGCTTCAGACACCGTATTTTCACTTATAACGAATCGTCAGCTGAAGTGTGAAATTGAATGACAGTTGACAATTCGCTTTATTAACACAATAAAATCGAATTGGCAGCCAGCTGACAGTTGACAGTTGACAATTCGATCCAAAGATGGTGGTTTTGTTAAAAACGAATTGGCAGCTGAAGTGTGAAATTGGCTGAGGGTTGACAGTTGACAATTCGCTATTATAGGTTATTAAATTCGAATTGGCAGCCAGCTGACGGTTGACAGTTGGCAATTCAATCCAAAGACGGTGGTTTTGTTAAAAACGAATTGGCAGCTGAAGTGTGAAGTTGGCTGACAATTAACAGTTGACGGTTCGCTGTTTTATCATATTAAATTCGAATTGAACTGAAGTGTGAAGTTGGCTGAGGGTTGACAGTTGACAATTCGCTGTTATAGGACATTAAATTCGAATTGGCAGCCAGTTGACAGTTGACAATTGACAATTCGCTTCAGATACAGTAATTTCACTTAAAACGAATTGGCAGCTGAAGTGTGAAGTTGGCTGACAATTGATAGTTGACGATTCGCTTTTACAGCACATTAAATTCGAATTGGCAGCAAGCTGACAGTTGACGGTTGATTTTTCGCTTCAAACACAGTATTTCTACTAAAAAAGAATAGTCAGCTGAAGTGTGAAATTGGCTGACAGTTGACAGTTGACAATTCGCTTTATTAACACAATAAATTCGACAGTTGACAATTCGATCCAAAGACAGTGGTTTTGTTAAAAACGAATTGGCAGCTGAAGTGTGAAGTTGGTTGACGGTTGACAGTTGCCCATTCGCTTTTGTAGCACATCAAATTCGAATTGGCAGCCAGGTGACAGTTGACAGTTAACAATTCGGTTTAAAGACTAAAAACGTATTGGCAGCTGAAGTGTGAAGTTGGCTGACAGTTGCCAAATCGTTATCGAATTATTTACTGTCAACTGTCAACTGGCAGTTAACTTCACGCACATGTTCATATTGGGAGCAATTGCAGACGATAATTTCTGTGTGGTTCAATTGGTTCATTTTTTCTTTGGCAGGGGAGAAAGCATTGTGGTAAAAGGAGAAAATGCTGGTTACCAGCATTTTCTCCTTTTCCCACAATGTTTTAAAAAGGCTTCTTTCCTAGTGGTGTCAAAAGTAGGGATTGTGTGGTAATGGATTAATTACAGTAGACGGAAACTGCGTTTAAATCATGAAGCAGTAAATTAAATCTATGCACATAACACACAAATGTAATTGTAATTTTTAATCATGATTTTTGTAACATAATGTAAACGTCATTAACAATCGTAAACTGATATGGCACTTGTTACAGTGTAATTTACAATTTACATTACATTACAATAATAAATAGATCAGTATCACTCCAAGTTTCAGAACAGGTCTTAACTTTGACTGTGACCACGTAAAATCGAAGACCTCACTCAACTTGCTGATGCGCAAATTTACAGTTCGATGGGTATTATAGTGTAGTGCATGTATATGATAAACAAAATTCGAAAATGCAACGTGTCTAAAAATTTGCTGTAACATATATACCCCTGAAAAATAATGTAGCAGAAGTTCTGATTACTCACACCAGCAATCAGAATGCTGCTTCATTTTTACTTAAAACAGAGTTTATCATACGTAAGGAAAGACTTCTGCATTTGCATGTAGATATCACTTTAAACTGAGTCTGTGCTTTCAAAATTTCAAAATACTACTGATTTCTTAAGCATCCTAAACGACCTTTCAACAATCATCTATTAAAGTAACAAAATTATTATACAATAACTTAATTTAAAAAAATCTACTTCTTATCCGTTTTAAGTAAAGATGGCATAACATATATACTTTCATTTTTACACGAACTCATGTCCATATAAACACTTTCATTTGGTGTGGGTTGATTCAGTTCTTTAGATATCAAATTCATAGGTAAAGAATTAGTTGTCAGGTTGACAGTTAAATTTGTCTCACTCACTGTATTATTTATTAAATTGGACTTGCTTTCTGGCAGAGGTGTCATTACACCAAGTGTGAACAAATCCAATAACTCTGCAGACCTATCTCTTGGTAAATCTGATTGATTGGTATTCAGTGGTAAAGTTGTGTCTTTAGCTAATGTAAAGATTTCTGCAGCTATTTTAGAAGTCCTGTTTCCACTGGTCTCTATGGTTTCATCAACAGATAGATCTATTAAATTGGCGGTTGTACTATTGCTATTGTTCATGTTGTGTGTGGTCACAAAACCTTGATTAAAAATATCTACATCTGTACTTGTGTTGAGAGAGTCATTTTCATAAAAAGTTTCGTCCAAACATTTGTTAGTAACTTGTGGAGAATGGGGTGCCCAGGAATCAATGTTCGGAAAAGGTTCATCAACAGCCTCTTTATTATCTTTACAAAGTGGTTGAACTTCTGCATAAATAGGTTCATCTCCATCGTCAAACGTTCTGTCTGACATGTTTGATTTATCACAAAGAGTTTCTGAACTGTCAAGTGTTTGTAGAAACGTTACGTTGTCAAGTCCATCTCTAAAAGCGGTGTTTAAATTTGTCTTCCCACCATCTTTCATTCTCTGCAATAAATCAACATTCATCGACACATTTCTGTTGTGTTTCCACATTGCATTCTCTTTCCCTATCAACTGACTAGGTCTCCTCATTTGTGACGAGGTATTAAGATTTAGAGAACTGCTTCTTTCACGTTTTGTCGGTGTTAAGTTATCACCCTCGTCATCTAAATATCTTTGAATCGCAACTGGTTGATAGATCTCATTGTTGCCAATGGTAACAGATTTGTTACCAAGTGGCCATGCACTAATTGAGAGTTCCTCACGTGACTTTCCCTCTTCGGTATCCGACTCGCTTGATGTGGAACTATTTCTTTGTCGTTCCTTTTCTTTCCTGTTCTTACTTTTTACAAATGGTAGTGTGAATAGCTTCTTATCGTTATGCTTAAATTTTCTCTTCATTTTATAAGAAAGAGGTCTTGCTGGCAAGGCAGGAGGGATAGATTTAGGGTCCACTTTGGGATCCATTCCTAAATGTTTGACAAGGTTTTTCTTTCCCTTCCTATAGTTTTCCAATTCCTCATAATGGTTTTCAGCAGCATTAAAATCTCCAAAAGACCTAGACTTAACCAAAGGCGTTGCTTCTTTGTCTTCCTTCACTTTAGAACTTGAGTCACAATCTTCGATAACAACGTCCTGGTATATACTTGTCTCTGTATGTTTCATGTCGTGCGTTCGGTTCTTAGCATTCACAAGTTCTTCTGCGGTCATTTCTAATTCCTGAATTTCAACTGTTATTGGACTTTGATACTTTAGTTTCTCAGCTGATGTATCATTTTGATCAACTGTTGACGAGGTTGAAACGGCACTGTCAAATGAATTTGTTGATCTATGCGAACGATTTTTGGGTTGGTTCTTATCGAATCCTTGGTGAAGGCAGCCTGAATCGCCTGAATTTGTCGAATCTGACTGACATGATACAGATGAATGCGACGAGATATTAGATAAAGATCTTGACTTATCGTCTTCTATAACGGGTCCGTTCACTGCAATACCTACATGACTGTAACCTTTATCATCCAAAAGGACTTTAGTTTGATATCCAGGTTTCGCTACTGTAAATGTTGTGATAATATTACTACCAGAACCTGATGACCTTCTACCTTTAAAATCAACTCTATTATACTCATCTTCTTCATTTGTAATACTGTCATCGACTTTCAGAATATCATCTACAGTCTTGGGTTTCTCCTCGACATTTTCAAAGGTTACACTCAGAGTTTTCTTGGTCGGAAACGATGAAGCATCGTCGCTGCTTCTCCGTGACATATCGGAACTTTCACTGTTCAGTCGTTTACGTTTACTGTCCTGCACGGGACTTTCGAGCAGGTCTCTATATCGTTGTTCAGAATCGACTGTACCACTCCGACATCTGTCACTATCGTTACTGGTCGTACTTGTCACTGAAGTACGCCACTGTTTATCTGTTTGCACTTTGTTTGTAGTTGTTGGACTGCTTTCAGACTTTTTCATGTTCACCGCTTTGAAAATATTTCTTTTGATGGCTTCTAGTATTTCAGCAACATTTTCCGCCTGAAACTGGAACGACGCTTCTCCGCATTCAGATTTCCTGTAACATATAAATGTTGTGCACTTTTTTGCTACAGTCTCGATTTCGGTTTTTAATTTGTTTATTTATTTATATAAATTACATAGATTTATATAGCAATGGCCCAGATTTGGTATTTGGAAAAATAATATTGGTAAACTTCTAGGAACCAAAACCTTCAAAAACCGTTATAATGTCTCTTAGACTTTTTTAACTGATCCTCGGCCTAGACAATCTAGTTTATTTTTTGCTATTAAAAAAAAGGGCGAATTACAGATGTTATCGACTGGCCACAATACGTGCATGCTCATGCATTTTAATTTACCTCTTTCGAGTTGAGGGGGTTAATGGTATTAAGTCAAGTATGTCCTGTTTTATAATGAGATTTCTGTTAACCCTTTACCACACAATGACGACTTTTGATGATCCTGATGTATAAGCCTTTGAAAACATTGTGAGAAAAGGAGAAAATGCTGGTAACCAGCATTTTCTCGTTTTCCCACAATGTTTTCTTCTCTTCTAAAGTCCAGTTTTAATTTTTTAGTCACACATTCATCTGTCTGCAAATGCTTTCAATTTGGACAAGTCTACATTTTTTCTCGTTTGGTAGAAAGGTAACAAACCATATGTCTGAAAAAGTAAGATACATATCGTCTTATTTTTTATGATACATGCATACGGTACTTCAAGTAAAAGTAAGAAAATACTAAGGTAAAGATATAAGTGCACATATAGACACTAACTCGCAGTGTTCTTGTATGCTGAAGCCATCGGCTAAACAAAGTCTGCAAATGACTAAAACCGCCTAAGTAAAATAACGGTTATCACTATGAAATTACATTGTGGCAGAGGAGAAACTGCTCCGTGCAAACAATTGCTGCTGCTGTCACACTTATGCAAGATTGGTCTTCCTTGGGATGTTGATCGATTGAAAACCATTAACCAAAAAATTTACTATGAGCCCTTTCCTTCTCCTGTAATGATTTCTATTCTTTGGAAGAAAAGTATACTACAGGCCACGTTACATTTGTCGTCTGCAAAAGCTTTTAGTATGAACAGTTTCAAGATTTTGTGGTCTAAAAACACAAAATGTACTTTACTTACGGTCCACATTCGATTTTCAAAACTTGTTCCGCAGGAAAGTCTTCGTGCGTGTCGAGGTTGAAGCGTTTGAGCGTGCGCAGTGACCATTCATACGAATTACAGGTGGCGCTTTGGATTGATATGACTTCCGGCGATATGGTCATCGTGTAAGTGCCTTCTAGCATTAATCGTTTGGTGTGGTCGTTCTGGATAATGGTAGTCGAAAACGCATCTGCAACAAATAAAATGTTAGAAAGTTTTAACTTGAGAGATTAGTCAATCACGCTTATGTTACCTAATTGCATAATTGAATAATTGCTTAGCAGAAAACATTAAAGACATTTCTGTAACATATAAAATGACCATAATGAACTAAGGCTAAACATATGAAAAAATATGTACAGCCCTGTTTACAATTTCTCTCTTTTTTTGCGTTTTTTTTTAAATAAGCTTGCTGCAAAACCCACAAAGGTTGTCTGCTAACGTCAATACATGTATACGTAAAGTCTTTAAACTAAGCAAATACTAAGTACAGGCAATGACTATTTTGCAGGCAGGTAAATCCTAGAATTTAAACCATGGACCTTTACAGATAACGCTAGTCACCTACATTGAAAAGTAGTTAAATGCGTCTGCAAAACCTATCGTTCTGTCTGTCTGCGTAGGCTGACAGAACTTTTCGCCATTGGGAAATTATTTGCAAATCCAAGGACCAGCGTATCACCTGATTCTGTATGATAATAGGCAAAATGGATCCATATTCATCAATCATTCTTAAGAACGTTCTTTTGTCTTATTCTTCAAGATTTTCTGACAGTGAAAGTAATAGAACTTCTGATTGGCTAAACCATATGGTTTACCCAACCTGAAGTTCTGTTACTTTCACACTGACGAAATTGTGAAGAAAAAGAAGACTAAGAATGTTCTTAAAACTAGTTGGAGAATACGGACCTTGGCCTTTCTGGACTTCTAACTATGTGACGACTTGCATGGTATCATTTACCGCGGTGATGTTTTCTACTCTTTTTTGGTCAGCGTTTGGCACATTTAACTCTTTACCAAACGACAAATTCATAGACTGGTCCTAATTGAAAGCATTTGCTGATGACAGTTTCATTGTGGCTCATATGAAATGATTTTTCTTTGATAGGACAGAAAACTCTGTGGGAAAAGGAGAAAATGCTGGTAACCAGCATTTTCTCCTTTTCCCATAATGTTTTCATAAGGTTTCTACCTCAGCGTCTTCAGAAGTCGTCATTGTGTGGTAAGGGTTAATTAAGAAATAGGGGCGAGTAGTACCCTGTACATGGGCGTAGACACGGGTGCCGCAGGTGCAGCATTCGCCGCACCAATACTTTCGATTGATACTGCATCCCGCCCCAATAAAATTAGCTGATGCCGCACCAATTATATGATGCCGCACCCCCTTGCATAGCTTCGCGCCTTCGGAGCCCAATTTCGCCGCACCAATCAAAATAACTGATTACGCCTCTGCTGTACGTACCATTTTCAACTTGATCTGGCCAAAAAATCTTTTTAAATGCCGTCAACCAAGTCTGGGTCTCAAACTCAGTCTCTCCTGCCAGAAGGAGCACTGGCTCGTTTTCAACCACTTCAAACGCATTGTCATGCTTCTTGGACTTCGCGGCTCGAACTGCAGTCACATATTCCAAGATGAAAGTGACCTTATCAGCTGGAGACCTGATGGCAGTGCTCTCATCCGTGTAGACATCGACTTTAGCCGCTGTTCTGCCGGCTGACCGAATAGACATCTCGTGCAGAACAACCCATTTCTTCTTCCAAGACTGTAAAATAAAAGAAATAGAAAATAGTTCATCAATACCATCATCATCATCATCCTTATCATCAGCAGTTATATGTTAAACCTTATCCTAAATTGACACGTGAATTCAGCACTATAAACACAGTGCAACGAAAGCGTGGTAAAATCTACTTTATCCTTAATAGAGTGACGCCATTCTGTATAAAGTAAATAAGTTATTCAATGGAAAATAATCTACATCCGTGTTTTCCCTCTAAGTATGAACTTATTTTCCTTTGATTAAGAGTTGCTCATGTTAGAATCGAAATAATCTTCTGTCTATCGTGGTTTGTAATTCAATAAACCACGTTGTGAGTAATGAGGCGTAATGAATAAACCACTCAGGCTATCGCCCTCGTGGATTATTTATTGTGCCTCATAACTCACAACTGTGTTTTATTGAACGATAAACCACGATAGAAAGAAGAGTATTTCTTAAACAATACGTGAGCTAAAAAGACAATACAAGTACAAATTAAATGCGCTATAGAAATACATAATCGGAGAGATAACTCGCTACAAAACTTAGAAACTGATTCTGAGTTATTTCCCTTGGCATAAGAAGAAAACAAAACTGCGCTTGCGGCAATTCTCATTGCGTTTGATACTGCATTAAACTTGCAAGACCAATTCCTCTGCGTGAGCACAGTTTTTCATTGTAACTATTTCAATCAATCTTCATACTTGGGTAACTTGGGTAAACAAATAAATGTTGCTTGTCTTATATTTTTGCGCACTTAAATTTTAGAAGAAAGAAAAACAACATTTGTGCATCGACCTAAATACTGTGTCTATTTTATGAACTAGACTTTTTTAACGATTTATCGGAGATGGGCCCTGGAACTGACAGAACGGAAAATAAATAGCGAAATAAGAATAATAACAATTTTGGATGAATAAATTAGCACCGGGTACGAATCACATTTTAATCAGGCTGTGAGGTTATGCATGCATCACATTTATGAGCCATGCTCTGGCAAAAGGAGGCTTAATGCGGCTCCATGATACATGATGCCGGGCAAGTCATCACGTAATCATGGAAATGGCCACTTTTTTTAAATAAGTGACTTAATCAGGAGGCAAACTGGTCCTTTGATATACAGAAAATTCACCAAGAGCGAAAAGTTTCGGCCCAGGTCAGCCTGCGCGGATTGCGCAGGCTGACCTGGGTCGATACTTTTCGAAGATGCATTAAGCCCCCTTTTTATAGATCATGGCTCACATGTACCTGCTTTGATTATATAGCGAGCAAAGTTTATCTAACTGTACTAAATAATCATGCGATTATTTCCCACTCTCCCCATTTCGGCTCCTGTACTAAATTATCCTAAGTTTTAACGAACATTGAGGGGGGAAAAAAGCCTCGAAAACCTTGTTAGAATAGGACAAAATGCTGGAAACCTGACTATTCTCCTTTCTTCACGATGTTTTTTACTCTTTCGCAAATTCATTCCATTAATTCAGGCATACTGAACTTTTCATGTGTTAATGTTTCACTTCGTGCAAGTCTACATTTTGTCTGTAGTCGGATAAATAATTAACCCTTACCAAACAATCCCTCGATTTCACGACCCGTATGAAGAAATCTTCTGAAAACACCAAACAATTCCCGGTTAACCCTTTCCCAAACGGCAAATTTTGGACTCTTCCAAACTGAAAGAGTTTGCAGACGATAATTTAGACTTTGAGAACAAGGCAGAAAGTTCTTAAAAAGGCTAAAAACACTGTGGGAAAAGGAGAAATTGCTCGTTACGAGCAATTTCTCCTTTTCCCATAGCGTTTTTAAAAGACTTGTACTGCAGACACGTAAAAACAAGGGCTTGTTTGGGAAAGGGTTAACTATTTACCAAACGGACAAAAAAGAGCTCTAGACTTGTCCATACTTAAAGCATTTGGTGGAAATACCAAATTTTAGGGGTTTTTTTTTAACCATATCGTTTGGAATTTATCCATAAAATGGTAAAAAAACCACACACACACACAAGTTGAGGATTTTTTGTCTTATTTTCCACTTTCTTTTTCAAAGGCACTCGTTTTCATCGTCTTTAAAAGATTTAAGCAAAGGTGTAGTGGTTTCTTTCGGGAGGGACCATTTTCAAATCTTCCCATAGAAGTGAAGAATAAATAACCTTGTGAAAATAAAGACTTCTACGTAAAACACTTCTAACATATGCAGAACATGCTCGTTTCTAGTACCATACAGTGTCATGCATGTCTCTCTATCATAATGTTTTTTCGTAGGGTTTTCCACCTGCATTAGCTGATAAGCACCAATCTGTATGGGGTAAAATGTTTAAGGGAAAGCTAACCTCAATCGTGATTCTGATTAAGTTATCTGACACCATTTCTTTGTTTGACGGAGAATCAATTTCGAGGTCTGACCTATCTTAATCCCGATCAGAATCGAACAGAACGAGTATTTCTTTAAGTAAACGATTAATTAAACCTCTCATTGCTACGTGCCATAGCAGCGGCTTCTGCGGGCGATGTAAATTCAAGATCAGACTGCACAGAACGTGCAGTCTGATCTTGGAATTACCGTACATCGTCCACTTTTTAGGCACGCCAGTAAGATGAGAATCATACAGTTACAGTGTCTGGAATTTTGTCAACGTGAAAGTAACCGAACTTCTGATTGGCTAAACCATTTGGTTTAGCCAATTTGAAGTTCGGTTACTTTCACATTTATAAAATCTTGAAGAACAAGACAAAGAATGGTCTTAAGAATGGTTGGTGAGTAGACACCCTGGTCCTCCACGTTACGAACCTCATACCTTTACTGAGCCTGGCTTGACCCTTGTAAATCTTTGTAACAACTTTGACAACAGCAATTAACCAATGGTTATTAAATTTATTAAATTTCTACCAGAAGGGAGACGGTTTTCAAAAACAATGGGGGGGGGGGGAGATTTAAATGCTGGTTTCCAACGTTAAGTATACCCCATCCATTTTACTAAACGACACACGAAATTGCAAATATTTTGGCCTTCATTTCTGACAAGAGTGAAACGTCTGCTTGCTTTACTGGGCACTTAAGCGTAAGCCCACACACTTCCTGACCCCCGTATCTAAAGCCCAAACCTCCAAAAGTTATAAGGCTGGCTACCGCAGCTGTCCATAATAGCCCGAACACTTAACGAAATTCACGCAAGCGTTATTAAACCCTCGTAAATTCCAACAGTTTATTGCTTTCAATTTGATGCCTGAAACTATAGCACGCTATACAGTAACTTTATTTGCTATTGGATATCTAAAAGTATGAATCTAAAATCGTACTTCACAGAACGTGCAGCCTGATCCTAGACTTATACTTTCAAGTATATAATTAAAATAGTTTGACTGTGATTAACAGTATTCGAGGTTTCACAATTTTTGCTGATTTATGAAGTAAATCCGTTTTTGTACGTGTCTATCCAGGGAACTAAAGTTGGTCCAATTAGATACAGTTTTGTCGTCCCTACGGAATAACGCTTCTGAATGCATGACAGAGAAAAAAATTAACCCATTACCAAACGACACATCTTCGCAAGCCAAGGATACTAGGGTAGTACCCTTGGCCGCTCGCCTCTTTAAAAATCGAAGCTCCCGCTGCGCATTTTCATTGGATGCGATCAAAACCCATCGCGTCCAATCAAACCATCCGTAACAAGAAATCTTTCGCAAAACAGAAAACAATAATGGCGGCGCCCATCAAAAACGAAAGTTGTCGTGTTTGTGACGAAATTTGCCAAAAAAGAGTAGACGATCGATATTTAGTGAGGTTTTTTTTCGTTTACGATCAATTATGTGAAGTATTAGGACGGGTTCCTTAGCCAAATGATTGCGTCTGTTCGTCTTGTTTCGGTGTGATGAATCCGAAAGCGCAGCCATATTTGATGCATAACCTACAAATCTTATTACGAGCATTTTGATTTGTCAGAAATAACATCAGCAAAGGTTACGCAACTCGTGATATTCGACAGGGTGTTTCGATTTTTAAAGAGGCGAGCGGCCAAGGTACGTAACGAACAAAGTGGAGTTAGTATCCTTGGTTTGCGAAGATGCAAACGACAGTACTTTAGATTGGTCCCAATTGAAAGCATTTGCAGACGACAAAATAAAAGTGACTGAAATTTTGAAATTTGTTTTGTGAAGGGTAGAAAACATTGTTGGAAAAGGAGAAAATGCTGGTTACCAGCATTTTCTCCTTTTTCCACAATGTTTTCTAAAAACTTCTTTCTCATGGGCATCAAAAGTAGGGATTGTGTGATAATGGGTTAATTAAAGGGGGAAATACTTGGAACTAAGAATTACTCCTTTTCTACTATTACTCCAAATCTTTAAGAAACCACTCTCTTTAACTTCATGTGAAACGTGTCCCAGTAAATATTGTAAATGTTTATTGTCAATGAAGCAAATCGTTAAATAACTAATCCAGGAAATGGGCTACAGATGGTCAAGACAAGAAAACAAATCGTAATATCTCGTAATAAAGCTTAAATCACTTTTGACATCGGAAAGATTAGACACGGAATTTATCGCCGAGACAGAGAGTAAATGGGAAATCCTGTCGATGTTGCATAATTCGTGAAGTTGGACAAAGGAGTATACTAGGCCAAGAAAATACCTATCTTTGTCAGAATGTATTACGAAAACCCGGCCGCGTTTCAATAAACTAAGTATATGTAGATTTACGCCAATAAATTCGGATTGTTATTGTACACATATCGTCGGTTTACTTCAAAAACCTCGTAACTACAGCTTGAAACAAGCTGTAGTTACGAGGTTTTTGAAGTAAAACGACAATACATGTATATGATCCCTGCTTTAGCCAAAGGTATGCGAAAAAAAGTTAGATCAAAGAAGTGACTCTATGTGCAACGCGTTAACAAATCGGAGTGAGGAAGACAAGTTTGTATATAGAGGGACAGAAAGTACTGGAGTCCCCAGTAATTTTTGAGGGAATGCAAAAATTTTGAAAGTCTCAGCCCCAATCCCTACATGTATTACATGTAATAATTTTTCCATCCTCTTTTCTTTCGAAAATACCCTTTTACGCGCGACATAGTAAAAATTTTTCCCTTTACCTGCCGCATATAATACAAAAAATTCATAATTGATACTAAAACCCAACATAAATTAATTGCGATTTATTTCAAAAGTTCTTTATGTTGTAAGAATTTTTGTATCAGATAGTGTAGATCCAAAATCAGACACCACATTCTTTGCAGTCTGATCTTTGATCTTCTCTGTCCGAACATGCCCATCGAGGCTTGCTGAACAATTTAAAACTCTTTACTCCATAGATACTCATTTCTACGCATTGCTTGTAGGAGCCTTTGAAAAGCATTGTGGCAAAAGGTGAAATTGCTCGTCACGAGCAATTTCACCTTTTGCCGCAATATTTTCTATGCTATCAAAAGGTGTCATATACACATAAGAAACGGCTTCATCCTTGCTGTTATTTAGTGTCAATTAGAGATACCTTAGAAATGCCTTATGGGGTAAAGGGTTAAGTCTTTGAAAGTGGAACCCCCTTCCACCGCAAACCCTAATATTCCTAGAATCGTATCGGTGTCGGGTTTCACAAACCTGCAATAATATTTTGTCTGGGAATGTTTGTCCAGATGTATTTCGTGTTTACCCTTTCAGCCTCATTAGCGAAAACAAAGTCTTTTGGGGACGGTATAGATCAAGTTCAGACTGCACAGAGCGTGCAGTCTGATCTTAGATCCATATCGTCAGCTTTTTCCTTCAACCCTTTTAGCGTAAACTGTATAGCAGATTGTACCCCAAGTCGTCCACACAGGTCGAGTTTATAACATTCAACGATGAAAAATTTAACTCTTGGTGTACACGTAAGCTCTTGTTTTTGACATTTTCAGATCAGTATCAGTCGTCTAGTTTCCGAAAGTAATAGATCAAGATCAGACTGCAGGTTCTTTGCAGTCTGTTCTTGAACCCATCATAAGCCGCTTTTTGATAAAAATGAAACTTAGGCTTTGGTCTGTTTTCCTGATCAAGAGAGTTCATTATATAAATTATCTCGCGATTTAAGCGTTACTGCCACCTGCTGAACTAGCCCTCCTTTATCCGAAATGTTGAGTAAGAAAGACAATCCTTTGCCTCTGCCAAGTAGCACTGATTAAACCCTAGAAAGCCGTAAATCCTAAAGATGATATTAATATCATGTCGTAGTAATATCATCCGTATGATGTTGAAATTGGGGATAAGATAAGAAAGGGTAAGATAGAAATCATGACAAAAGTTTGGACCTTGGAAGAATTTTTAGGCTATCGTGGAAAAGTATTTCATCCATAGACGGATCCAAATCATTTAACCTTTTCCCAAACAATCCCTGGTTTTTAAGGGTCAGGAATAGAAGCCTTTTGAAAACATTGTGGGAAAAGGAGAAAATGCTGGTAACCAGCATTTTCTCCTTTTCCCACAATGTTTTCTACTTTATCATATGGAAAAATAATCTTTTTAGCAACTGTTAATTTGTCATCTGCAAAATGCTTTTAATTTGATCTGGTCCAAAATTTGCCGTTTGGGGAAGGGTTAAGCAACGCCGTCGTCAACATATCTAGTCTTTCAAAATAAATGGACTAGTCTAACATCTTGTAGTCAGGTACAAAGAGAAAGGGCTCAATAAACGTACCTTTAATTTCCGACCTTTGACCTTTGGTGGCTGCTTTATGTCTATATAGCCGTACTGTTCTATCCCGCCTTCCGTCATTCTGGCGGTCCGGTTAAAACAATCTCTGTAGTCTGAAAAAGAAAAAAGATATCAAATAACAGTTTAGATCAGCTTAGTCTTTATTCACATGGCTCTATGTTCTAAATGTTGGAAAAGCAACAAAGGAACGTAATTGTGATTGGTCATACAATATTTTTGAATGGCATAGGTTCCAAACAATTTCAGAATTCTTACTTGTCCTCCTGCCATTTTGCACTCGCCCTATAGTTACACAAAGAAAGATAACCCACTTGCCCTCACCAGAAGTTTACTAGTAAGGACGAGCGGACAAGTGGATTTTTGGACCCTAATTTCAATTCACATTTTTTTTTTTTTTTTTAGAAATCTAGAAAGAATCAAAATTCTGAATGTCTTAACTAAATTGTTTATCGATCACTTATAAATTGTGTCACTTTATCAATTTAAGAATTATGCTAAGAAAAGATCTATATTTAGAATGGTGAGTGAAGTGGACGCAGGTCATTTTCTAGCAAGCATCCCTCGCATCAGACTCTCTTGGTCCGTAAACACCAACCATTTCAATTTCCAAGACATTCTTAATTCTTACTCTAAGAAGATTCTGCTCTAAAAAGTAACGCAAATATTTATTGGCTAAACCAAATCACTTAGCCAATCAATTACTACTTTTTTTTTTTTTTTTTTAATCTGGGCGTATGTTTAGAATTAAGAAAAAGAATGATTGGGTAATATGGAACTTTGATAGAATGCATTTACAAAGACACTTCTATACTATACCACAAATGCGCTTTTCGGTATTTTCAGTCCTTTGATTTTTTTCTTTTTATATGCAGTAACAATTTCGTGTATTATACATTCTCCTCAACTCATGAGAATATACATTCATATGAGCTATGCTTTGTTAAAATGTGATAAAAGGAGCTTAATGCATCATGCATCTACGAAAAATATCGGCCCAGGTCAGCCTGCGCAATCCGCGCAGGCTGACCTGGGCCGAAACTTTTCGCTGTTGGTCAGTTTTCTGTATGTCAAAGGATCAGTCTACCTTATGATTAGGTCGGTTGTTAAAGAAAGAAGCCATCATGGATCAATAACTATGTAATGGCTTGCTTGGGGTATGATGGAAATGCACGAAGCCCTCTTTTGCAAGAGCGCGGCTCATTATAGTTTACTACATTAACCCTTTCCAAAACGACAAAACTTTGAACCAGTCCAATTTGACGGCACTTGCAGAAGAATTGAAATTTGTTTCCAGCAATTACGGTAGAAAACATTGTGGGAAAAGGAGAAAATGCTGGTTACCAGCATTTTCTCCTTTTCCCACAATGTTTTCAAAAGGCTTCTATCTCAGGGTCGTAAAAACCATGGATTGTTTGGTAAAGGGGTAAACTGTTTAGCAGACCTCAGACGCTCTGACTCATACATTCTGAAAGGATTTCTGTAAAGACGATAAAAAACCAACGAAGTTAAGTTCTGAAATTCTGCGTGAGTGTGTATTTTGTTTGTTTTGTGCATTTAGACAACATTGCGGGAAAATGAGGAAATGCTGGTTAACATTTTTCCCCTTTTCACACTGTTTTCAAAAGCCTTTTAAATCACATTTAGGATCGATAATATACTGTCGTTTCTGAGTTTGATATCTTCATAATAACTGTATAAACCCATGGGCTGCTATGAAGCCCAACTCACTGACCTTTTGCAAACAGTGTAGATCAAGATCAGACTGCACAGAACGTGCAGTCTGATCTTTGATGTACAATGTCCGAGAAGGAGATAATATTCCCAAAAACAATACGTTCTACTAGCAATAACGTTTTTTTGTTTTGTTTTTCTTAATATCGAGTTGAAAGTTTCACTTTAGTTATTCAACCCTTTCCCAAACAATCCCCGGTTCTTACCACCCAGAAAAAGAGGCCTTTTGAGAACCTTGTGGGAAAAGGAGAAAATGCTGGTAACCAGCATTTTCTCCTTTTCCCAACAATGTTTTCAACTCTGCTAGAAACAAATTTGTTTTTAAGTTGCAGTTATTTTGTTGTCGAGTTGAAATTTTCATTTTAGTTATGTAACCCTTTCCCAAACAATCCCTGTTTCTTACCACCCTGAGATAGAGGTCTTTTGAAAACCTTGTGGGAAAAGGAGAAAATGCTGGTAACCAGCATTTTCCTTTTTTCCTACAAAGTTTTGACCCTGCTGGAAACAAGCAAATTTCAAGTGTTAAGTTACACTTATTTTGTTGTCTGCAAATGCTTTCAATTTGGACCACTTTAAAATTTTGTCGTTTGGTAAAGAGTTAAAAGGGGGGAGGACATGATTTCGCCGAAATGTTTTCTGCCCGTCCAAAGAAAAATTCGAACGATTTGAGTCTTATTTTTTTTTTGAGTGCAAGTGCTTTGCATATAGACCAGTCTACAATTTTGTCATCTGGTAAAGAATAAACATTAGTATCCAATAAAAAAATAAAATTATACGTTATCTTTAATATTTCATTCAATATTAGAAAAATAAAAAAATAAAAATGCGAACTCAAACCTGCTATAAATCATATTAAATCTCTTTTCAGCACAAAATGCAGAATGAAAAATAAAACCACGCTCTTCCGGAATAGCCTAGTTCGTGCTAAAACAACAAATTCCAAATTTGTTTATTTCCCTGTATAAATCAAATTATCCATTGATAATTAAAACAGAATGTAAACAGACAATTTTCGTACCATCTTCAGCAACTTCTATATTTGATAAGAGACCATTCACTGTTAGCTTGATACGGTTTTCACTCTGTACCGAAATGATAAAATTTTTAGACTTGTCTAAATTGAATGCATTTCCAAACGACAAATTAAATGCAGCTTAAATAGGTTTGGCCCTAATAGGGTGGAAAACATTGTGGGAAAAGGAGAAAATGCTGGTAACCAGCATTTTCTCCTTTTTCCGCAATGTTTTCATAAGCTTTCATCGTCATTGAAATTAAAACATTTGATCTCTTGGTAAGGGGTGAAATAGAGACTCGCGGAGACATCGCTGCTCGTACATGTTACTATATCGGTCAGTTGATTAGATGGGTATGTCTAGTGCGAGTTTACACAGGTTTAATTTGCATTGTTACTGTTTGGGTAAATAAAGCTGCGTTTATACGCTATGCCTTTTTGTGCGAAAGTAACTATTCGTGTTTTTTTGTTTAGTTGTTTGTTTTTGCGATGGCTAATTGTGCAAAGGTGAATGCAAATAGTCTGTTCACCGTACGAAATGCTGGTAACCAGCATTTTACTTCTATTTCCCACAATATTTTTTAATATTTTAAGGTAAGACCTGTGTAATGGAAAACAGCTATTTCCACTAAAATATCATCCTGCAAAATTAACTATAATGAAAAATGAGTATTATTGAACTACTTTCACAATTTCATTTTTTCTATTTTTTCCTTCTTTGAATTATCATTTATAAATCTAAAACCACTATATTCTCAATTCAAAAAGAGATAATAATTACCTCCCTTTTCAGAAAACTAACAAAAGTATCAAAACATAATTTCAAGATAGACATAAACGGAATTTCTGATCTGATAGAAATGTGCAAAAATATTATTTCTGCATAAATCCTTATTTATCCTTATTTATCGACCAATTAGAATTTTCACCGGAAGTGCATTACACAGGTCTTACCTTAAACGACATTTTCGTCAATTCAGCAGTATTCAAAATGTTCTCTGCAGCAGCTTTCAATCAGGGTGGGTCTGATATTGTATTTTCTTGTAAAATGTTCAGGGAAAAATGAACGATTGCTTGTTACAAACAAGTAATCGATCCTTGCATATACACTAGGCCTTTCTCGATCAGCGTACATGTCTATATAATCCACTTCTTTTATTTTGGAGTTATAATCAAATTATGAAATATGATAATTTATATGTAGTTGCACGATATTAACCCTTATCCTACTAAATAACTAATAGGGAATTTTTAATTCGATAATGCAACCCTAAGCATTGATATTTTAAAGATATATGTTTTGGAGAATGATATCTCATTATCGGACAGTGTAGATCCAAGATCAGACTGCACGTTCTGTGCAGTCTGATCTTGATCTACACTGTCCGCAAAAGGTCAGAGTGTCGCACTTAGCAGGCTAAGGGTTAAACGAGAAAATATTCCAGTTTGGTCGAGGCAGATTGTGGAGCTGCCTAGTCAAACTGGAACCCTTTTTATAAAGACTATTTACATAAAATCTAGACTGACTATGTAAAAATCAAGACCCAACTGTATGTTTAACTGCAGTCTGATCTAATTTGCCACCAATAAAAGTCTCCGTTTCGTCTATGGCGATAAAGGAATTAACTCAAGTCTTGAATGTCAATGTTATTCTTTTATGCAAAGCTAAGCATATCGGAGAAAGTAGATTCCTGATATGCCTGTGTGCACCCTTAGTCTACAAGGTACTTTAATCCATTACCAAATAATCCCTGGTTTTTACGACCGTCAAATAGAAGGCTTTTGAAAACATTGTGGGAAAAGGAGAAAATGCTGGTAACCAGCATTTTCTCCTTTTTCCACAATGTTTTCTACACTCCTTGGAACAAATTTCATTTTTTGAGTTGCGTTTATTTTGTCGTCTGCAAGTGCTTTCAATATGGACCAGTCTAAAATGTTGTCCTTTGATAAGGAGTTAAAGCACCGACATGTCCGACATGTAAATAATACACTTTGCATAATAGCTCTTCTATCGACAAATACGTAAAGTCGACCCATTTAATTGATATCGGTATTCAAATTTTTGTGCAGCCAAGGGACTTCCAATTTTTAAGCCAAGATTTCCATAATCATAGAAGTTGAGTCCCAAGGACCCATTTTGGCGGCTAAAAATACATCCCTATGCGTCTCAGAAAGATTTACACTAGCGGATGGCATTTTGACAAGATCAGGCTGCACGTTCTGTGTAGTCTGATCTTGATCTATGCCGTCCACAAAAAACCCTAGTATCGCCTATGGCGCCAAACCGGTTAAAGCGTCACGCAAAATTACTTATTTATCTGAAATGCTTACCCAGAATTTTTTTCATCCGTGATCCTCAACAACTCAAGTTTGTGCATTTCTATCCAATGCAAAAGTACAAGAATCAATGCAGAGATATTGCTTTCCAAAATCTAAGTCTAATCTGACATTTCCGTCAGAAGCGGCATGAAAACTGATTGACACATTCTCGACGTTACCGAATTGTTGTGGTAAAGTTCTGCGCAAGTTTCATCTTAAGATGGCACAAGCGCTTCCTGGTGATGTGAACTGATGATTGCATTTTGACAATATACACAAAAAATATGATAAATAACAGTTTCTGTATATATTTATCTGGCACGTGTCGAGTGTAACTTGAAATGTAAGTGTGTATGACGTAAATTGTATATCGTAAACCGAGTAACACCATGACATCATCGTTTTGTTACGTCCGCCATATTGTATAATTTGATGTAATCAATTTGCTGTCATTGTCATTGGTTAGTTACTTTCCGGGAAAAAAAAAAACTCATACGCATGATACTTAATTCTAAAAAAAGTTGCACTCCTTTTTCGGCCTTGTAACTCGTACTACCAACAGACACCTTGCTTCATTTCAACCCATTACCACAAAGTACCTACTTTTGACGAACCTGAGAAAGAAGCCTATAGAAAACATAGCGGGAAAAGGAGAAAATGCTGGTAACCAGCATTTTATCCTTTTCCCACAATGCTTTCTATCCTTCCTATAACAAACTTTAATTTTTGATTCATGTTTTATTTGTCGTCTGCAAATGCTTTCAATTTGGACAAGTTTAAAATTTTGTCGCTCGGTGAAGTGTTCACCCTTAACTCCATAGATACTCATTTCTACGCACTCCTGATAGGAGCCTTTGGAAAACATTGTGGCAGAAGGTGAAATTGCTCGTGACAAGCAATTTCACCTTTTGCCACAATGTTTTCTATGCTATCAACAGGTGTCATATACACATAAGAAACGGCTTCATCCTTGCTCTTACATGTATTTTGGGCCAATTAGAGATACCATAGAAATGCCTTACGAGGAAAAGGGTTAAAGCAGGTCCTCTTTCAAAGCATTGCGGCAAGGGGAAATATCAATTGTTAGGAGCAGTTTCTACTTTTGTCACCAGGTTTCACGGTGTATTGATTCATATTCATATTAATCATCCCTACTTAACAAGACATTTGCTTTTTCTTTAGTTTCCAAATCTTGCACTGCAAGTTTCGCTGGCAATAAGCAAGTGTTTATTTCAGATCAAAGTTCACTGACTTGAAGGCGGAAATAAACATCTGTAATCTGTCTAACTTAATAAGACTGCGATGAAAAGACCCCATTACAGACTGCAGATTAGCATTGTTTTGTAAAGGGCATCGATAAAATCACTCTTCGAAAACACAAACAAGATAAGTCGCTGATTTAAATGTTCACCCTCAGAGAATCGCACAAATTCAAGAAACATTTCATGTCTGAAAGATAAGACCAAAAAAAAACCCCACAAATCCCAAGACTGCTTCAGTCAAAATAAATTTTTGGCAAGGCAGCCAGTATTGACTGAGGGCCTGACTGCATGTCTGGTCGATATCTACACTGTCTGCAAAGTCAGCTACAAGTATAAGTTGTCAAAATGGTTAATCCCCAAAATACTGTACTTATTAACTCTTTACCAAATGACAAAATTTTAGACTGGTCCAAATTGGAAGCATTTGCAGACAACAAAATGAATGAAACTAAAAAATTAAAATTTGTTTTGGGAAGTGTAGAAAATATTGGGGGAAAAGGAGAAAATGCTGGTTATCAGCATTTTCTCCCTTTCCCCCAATATTTTCAGAAGTCTTCTTTCTCAGGGTCGTGAAAACCAGGGATTGTTTGGTAAAGGATTAAAAGAAGTTCTAAGTACTTTCCCAAAAGACCAATATCAGATTGTAATGATAATGAATTCGAATTTGAATGTAAACTATCCCATATTTTATTGGATATTCTAGCCAAATCGGCTTTAATTTTTTCCCAAAATTTCATTGATGTAAGCATTTCATTCATTTACAATTTTAAGACTCTTACGTGAAAGAAAACATTCAAACATGACCCTTATTCTTCGTTAAATGTCGTGTAAAGTGTGAACATACGTTTGCCGGTTGATTTTTTAAGACTTTGGCGTCTAGAATTGTACATGTTCTCATTTTTATAATGAAATTGGGAGATGGGTATCCTGTGACAGACCACTGACCATTGCTTTTCTAGCTCACTCAGACAAACAAATGCAGTCTATGAGTCTGTCTGTAGGTACGTTTGTCTCAGGGTTTCTTTCTGTCATAAAAAAATAAAATAAAAAAAATGCTGGAAATTACCTGGATCGCTCATTTTCTCTTCAAAAAACACAATGCTATTTGCTGTCGGTAATAAAATAGTAATAAATTTTCTTTGGCGTCTTTGTAGTGTTGTTACAAATACTGTATGATTCGATATTATATAAGTGACTCAAAGGTGATATTGTAACATAGTACCAATTTTCAAGACTTCTATATATCTTTAGTAAGCTGAAGAATACTTTAAAAATAGATAGCTATACTATCTGTAATTAATAGTATCACTTGATGTCTTCGTATTGTCTGTCCTTTATTAATCAAACACGAGGATAATTACAGGTATCTGGGTACGTTAAGGTCATTAATTAGGAGAAGTTTTTCACAAGGTGCGCCCGAACAAATGACGGCTTTAACCCATTAGCAAACGACAAAATGTTGGACTAATCCAAATTGAAAGCATTTGCAAACGACAATATAAATGTGAATCAACAAATAAAATTTGATATGGGAAGGGCAAAAGACATTGTGGGAAAAGGAGAAAATGCCACTTACCAGCATTTTCTCCTGTCCCACAATGTTTTTATATGACATATTTTACAGGGTCGTTAAAAGTCGGGATTGTGTGGTAATGAGTACCCCTTCTACATTTCTACTACACGGCTATTTAAAACATTGTGGAAAAAAGGAGAAAATGCTGGTAACCAGCATTTTCTCCTTTTTCCACAATGTTTTCCTTTTACCTTTCAAAAGACAAATTCCATAATGCATGACAAGTTATAAATCGTCTGCAAAGGATTTCAATGTAACTAAATCCAAAACATCATCCCCTGGTTCTGGTGAAGGGTGAACTTTGTAGCGCAAAATAATAATTAACAATACATTCATTAAAAGAAAAATTATTTACGATTTTCAGATCCCCCAGGAAATGTCTTGGAAGAAAAAAAAAACACACAAAAACACAAAAACAAAACAAAAAAAAAACAAGAAAAGAATTGCTTTTCTTTCAGCTTTTTTTTTAAAATAAGGATTGCCATTTGTATACATGTATTTACAAAATTGTCCTTAAAATGTTGGATTATTATTATGTTAACTATTCAGACGTTTATTTACATCTGACATCACTGTGTATTTATCATCATATCTATTAAACAAGGTTACGTATTAAAATCATTCAGTAATCATGCATGTCAAACTGATACTACTGGCTGCCATATTGTGTGCATGTGTACTTAAAATGCGATGTTAGGTCACTTGTATATATAAACATAAACAATCGAAAACAGAAACAGAACGTAAATTTTCTATGTATGGTTTATGTCCAGATTGGAATCCAGACAGGTCCGGAATCTGCCTAGACCAGATTAGAATTATAATTTTGTGTAAATCTATGTAGACCAAAATAGATTGTTTTCTATTTGTTTTTATCTGCATAATAATTATGTTTACAGCTCAGAGGTATTTTTTATTAATGCATTTTATTTGTATTTTCCCACAATTAGTCCGTTTTCCACATTTTTTTTAACCTAAAGCACAAAATATTCTATAGAATACTCCATAGATACTCATTTCAACACATTGCTTGTAGGGGCCTTTGGAAAACATTGTGGCAAAAGGTGAAATTGCTCGTGACGACCAATTTCACCTTTTGTCACAATGTTTTCTATGCTATCAAAAGGTGTCATTTACACATAAGAAACGGCTTCATCCTTGCTGTTTGTTAGAGTCAATTAGAGATGCCATAGAAATGCCTTATGGGGTAAAGGGTTAAGAAGATTGTTTATATGTAGTCGCACTATATTCAACGAGAATATAATATTAATTTGGTGTAGGCAGGTTGTGGAACTGCCAAGCCAAAATGGAATTCTAATTTAGCCTAGACAGAATTCCAGTTTGGTTTATAGACAGAATTCCAGTTTGGTCTAGGCGGATTCTGTATCTGCCTAGATTCCAGTTTGGACTAAGACATAGAATGTCGTGGAATCCAGGCAGATCCGGAATCTGCCTAGACCAAACTGGAATTTGTCTATAACAAATCAGGATTCCAGTTTATCTTTGCAGCTCTACAATCTGCCTAAACCAAATTTTAATAATTTCTCGTTGAATATAGGGCGTCTACATATAAATCATCTTACTTTTAAACGTAAACCACAAAATAAAGGAAGTTTTAGTCAGAAATTCAGAGTAAATATAAATTTTGAATGTCTTGTACTAATAAAAAAGGTGGAAAAAAGAGCAATATTGTGGAAAAATCATATAAAATGCTTTAAATTAAAATACCTATCAATTGTAAACATAATTAAATCAATATATTAAAAAAAAAAAAATACTAGAAAACAATGCATTTTGGTCTACACAAAATTTGAATTCTAATCTGGTCTAGGCAGATTCCGGATCTGCCTAGATTCCAATCTGGCCTACGACATATACATGTATATAGGCTTGTAGTTTATCATTACCAAGAACTATCCAGGTTTCATTTTATTCCTACTAAAAATCTATTTGTTGTAACCATTAAATTGCTTTATAAGCTTAATGAACCAGCCTATTTAAAAAAAACCTGATTAGACAGTGCGGATCCGAGAACACACTGCACGTTCGTTACAGTCACTGTCCGCAGACGGTCAGTGGGTCGTTGGTTGGTTATTTCCGTTTATTTATCGTCGTTACCGGTTGCCCATCTGAGCGACGGTCCCAAAAGACGGTTAGTTGTTACGGGGGATAGTGCACGGATACAGGACGAAACTAGTGAGAGCTTCGCCGGGTTCTTTAACGCGCTCAGCGTATAGCACCGTCAAACGGAAATTCGGTTTAATGTCTCATCCGAAAGACTCTTAGTAAATAGTTGAATTTGTTGTATATAGCGGCTAGCCAAACCCATGTTTTGGCGTTTGCTGAATAAAATGTATGCATAGTAATCTTTAGTCGGCCAGCCAGGGATTCGAACCCACAACCTGTAGTGACCCGAAATATTGCGTTCACGAATCCTACGCTCTTTTTACTGAGCTATATCGGCTGGTTCAATGGATCTAGCTTGACAACCTTAGTGATAACTTTTATTAAGTGATACAAAATTGCAGATTGGCGCAAACGACCTTTAATAATCTATTTACCTCTGCAGACGACTGTTTTACAAAATTCGCCATGATCACGTTTTAAAACCAGCTTGACAAAGAAAAAAAAGGAAATTACATCACTTTTTAAAGCAATAAATTTTACCACAAGATCAGGATCATTGTAAGGTTAAATGGTTTAGCCGCAACTCTTTTACCAAACGACAAAATTTTAGACTGGTCGAAATTGAAAGCTTTTGCAGACGACAAAACAAACGTAACTGAAAAAAAATTAAATGAAATTTGTTTCCAGCAGGGGAGAAAACATTTTGGGAAAAGGAGAAAATGCTGGTTACCAGCATTTTTCTCCTTTTCCCGACATATTTTCAAAAGGCTTCTATCTCGGGTCGTGAAAACCAGGGATTGTTTGGTAAAGGGTTAACTCATTAACAAACGACAATATTCTAGGCTTGTCCAAATCGAAAGCATTTGCAGACGACGAAATAAAATTGACTGAAAATTTGAAAATTGTTTTGTGAAGGGTAGAAAACATTGTGGGAAAAGGAGAAAATGATAGTTACCAGCTTTTTCTCCTTTTCCCACCATGTTTTCAAAAGGCTTCTATCTCGGGGTCGTGAAAACCAGGGATTGTTCGGTAAAGGCTTAACCATTTACTCCATAGATACTCATATCTACACATTGCTTGTAGGAGCCTTTGGAAAACATTGTGGCAAAAGGTAAAATTGCTCGTGACGAGCAATTTCACCTTTTGTCACAATGTTTTCTATGCTGTCAAAAGGTGTCATTTACACATAAGAAACGGCTTCATCCTTGCTGCCATTTAGGGTCAATTAGAGATGCCATAGAAATGCTAAATGGTTAAAGGGTTAATGGTTTTCTGGACCCATGATCCTGTGATGACTTGCCCGGGAAAGTGGATCACTCAGATGTATTTAACCGCCTTTTTTCCTGTGCACAGTGCATGCGTTTATTCATTCAACAATAAATTATGTTAATGGTCGCTTTTTTTCGACGATAATTGTTAAAACCGTCTGGTGCAGATTATAACTGGAGGCAATAAGCGGTAAGATTTTCATTTCGCAATTTCTCGGGCATGTGTTTGACATTCAGAATATCATAAAATTAAACGTTTTGCTATAGGTGTCAATAACAGAGGCGTACGAAACTGCATATGCACTGTGACGCATACAAATCATATACTACACCACGAAACTAGCTATAAACTGTAATTTTGAAATACGTTTTAAAAATTATGTGTTTTGTGGTAAAATCCGCAACTGAATTTTACCACTTTTGTAGAATATTTTATGCATTGTTTTTATGATAGTCTCTTCTATATAGAACGGTCATGTACATGTACTTCCATGTCTTTTATATCAGTTGTAAATATTGTTGTACATGAATGAGACTCTAATAAAGATTATTATTATATCCAAATAATTACGAGCCTAACCTCGTAGGTGTATTTTAACGAACCCAGACAAGACAACTTTTGACGAAAAAACGTTGGTAAGGGTAAAATGCAGCATATTCCCTTTGTTCTACTATAATTTCGACGCATACAATAATAAATCCATCAATTTGAATCATATTTTATATGATGTCAGCTATAACTCTCAGTTAATTATTTACCAAACGACAAAAGTTCAGACTTGTCCAAATTAAAAAAAAAAATGTAGACGTCAAAATAAATGTGACTCTCAAAAATTCAAACTTAAATTGGGAAGAGTAGAAAATGCTGTGGGAAAACGAGAAAATGCTGGTACCAGCATTTTCTCGTTGTCCCAAAATGTTTTAACCCTTTCTCAAACAATTCCTGGTTTTTACGGGTCTGGAATAGAAGCCTTTTGAAAACATAGTGGGAAAAGGAGAAAATGCTGGTAACCAGCATTTTCTCCTTTTCCCACAATGTTTTCTACCCAATCATAGACAGAAATCATCTTTTCAGCAAGAGTTGAATTGTCGTCTGCAAATGCTTTCAATTTGGTCTAGTTCAAAAGTTTGTCATTTGGGCAAGGGTTAAGCAGGCTTCTTCCTAAAGACCGTAAAAACCAGGGATTGTTTAGTAAAGGGTTTAGAACGGTTTACAATTTGGTCGTGAAGTATAGGGTACACTGTAACAGTCATAATGGACCGAACAAAGGGTTTGCCATTGTTAAGATTATCAAACAATATCTTGGGCCAGATTGGCGAATAATTCTGTATTAAGATGTCGGACCGTCAGCCAGTCTGCGATAAGATCAGCGGCTATCAGTAACTTTTTATCAACAAAATCAGAGGAGATTAGAAAGTTTGGTTGTCATGGATTGAGAGTAAGATCAGTTGTTAAAAGTTTTGACGATTTTTCTCCACATTCTTTCCGTTTATGGTTGTGCTTTTACAGTTAAAAACAATTCCAAGTTTGATTAAGTTGATATGATTATAAAGGTCGGCGTGGCTTTCTGTCTTACAAAAGGATTTTATCTTTGGTAGATTAATTCTTCACCAAACAATCCCTGGTTTTTCACAACTCTGTGAAAGAAACGTTTTAAAAAACATTGTGCGAAAAGATAGAAAATACTGGTAATCAGCATTTACTCCGTTTCCAACAATGTTTTCTACCCTTCCAAAAACAAATTTCATCTCATTATGAGAGTCACTTTAATTTCGTCGTCTGCTAATGCTATCAATTTGAAACAGTCTAAAATTTTGCCATAAAAAACCTAAACTTTTATCGTTTGGTAATGAGTTAACTCTTTACCACACAACAAAATTTTAGACTGGTTCAAATTGAAAGCATTTGCAGACGACAAAATAAAGGTGACTCAAAAATTGAAATTTGTTCTGGGAAGGATAGAAAACACTGTGGGAAAAGGAGAAAATGCTGGTTACCAGCATTTTCTCCTTTTCCTACAGTGTTTTTAAAAGGCTTCTTTCTCAGGGGTGTCAAAAGTAGGGATTGTGTGGTAACGGGTTAAAGAAGTCATGTTAACATTAATTGTTTGTCCTTCTACGGTCTGGGTCAAGCTTGCAGATGACGATTTTGATAAATGGAATGCAATCTCTCACTGCTTTTGTCACAGTATTTTCAATCGGTGTTATGTAGCTAGACGAAATAAGTATGTGAAATACAGAAAAGAGAAGCTTAACCCTTTTCCGAAAAATCTCTGGTTTTCACGATCCTGAAAAGTAAGTCTTCCAAAAACATTGTGGGAAAAGGAGAAAATGCTGGTAATCAGCATTTTCTCCTTTTCCAACAATGTTTTCTGGCCTCCTTGTAATTCTAATTTTTGACTCATGTTACTTTTGTCATCTGCAAATGCTTTGAATTTGGACTAGTCTAAAATTTTGTCGTTTGGTAACGAGTTAAACTTTACGAAATATTAGCTTAACGCGTTAACAGAAGGACGTGTAATTTGGCAGTCACAGTGGGGTATGGCTTTCGAAAACACGGTGCACCATTCATCTGTTTTTCTCTACCGCCGTGGGATTTCCTTCCTTTTTAATCACCTTTCTTTCATTCTGTTTCACACATCGCTATACAATGGGCGGTGAAGGTGTTTGTTACATAATGTTTGATCATTTCAGCTAATACAGTTTTCGCCCGCCCGGGTGGCTCAGTGTTGAGCGTGTTGGACTCATGACCTGGTGGTTGTGAGTTCGATACCCTGTTAAGGCAAACTTTCTTTCCGGCGTATTTTCGCCTTTCACATCTGCTGAAGCATGTGAGAAAAGTAGTCGGTGGCTTTGGAAAGAAAGTAGTGTTAGTACTGGTGTGAGAAAGCCAGGAAACACACGTGCGTCACCGACCGCCATGATATGACCTTAGCTGTTAAAGTGGCGTTAAACTCCAACACAACCAATGATATTGTTTTCCTGGCCACTGTACTCCTTTGCCCACAATGTTTTCTAAAGGCTTCTTTCTCCGGGTCGTCAAAGGTAGGGATTTTATGCCGATGGGTTAAGTGTTATGGGTCTGTCTGTCTATCTGTCCCTTTCTTTTCCTGTAAAGGCACTTAACATAACTGTAGCGGAGGGAAGAATTAACATCAATATGAAATATATTTTTATGTAAAACAAACGAATTGAGAAACGTTTTGAAAGGAAAATGTTGCAATACAAAAACTGCTCGTGGAGGGCAAACACTAAAAAACTGTAAGATATTCTCTCTCTCTAACTATATTAACCCATTACTACACAGTCCCTACTTTTGACACCCCTGAGAAAGGAGCCTTTAGAAAACATTTTGGGAAAAGGAGAAAATGCTGGTAACCAGCATTTTCTCCTTTTCCCACAATGTTTTCTACCCTTCACAAAACAAAATTTCAAATTTTCAGTCGTTTTTATTTTGTCGTCTGCAAATGCTTTCAATTTGGGCAAGCCTAAAATATTGTCGTTTGGTAAAGAGTTAATGCCTCTCACAAGCACTAAAACAAGATCAACATTAGCAATAATAATAATTATAATAATAATAATAATAATAATAATAGTAATAATAAAAACCAATAATAGTAATGATTTACCATAGCTGTCCTCAATATACGATACATCCAAATAAGGCCTCCAATCATATTCGAATAAAAACATTTTAATAAAATGTTTCCTTCTCGTCACATAGATTTATTCCTGTATTCCTACAAAGCCTGCCTGCCGCACGATCGTCTCTTATCCATCCCAGAAATAATACTTCACAAATCTCTATAACAGCACATGTTTATTTACTCTCATCGAAAACTTGGTAAACTCCTTGCACAATCCCAATTTTTGGATCCACAACCACTTGAATTTTCAATCTTTCTCATTAATAACATATTTCACGCCTGGCCGAGAAGAAAACATTTTTTCTCCCCGCAACACGAAAACCTGTATAAACGTTTAGAAATAAGCAACACGTGTTTTCCGCATTGTACACTATTTTGATTTTCTGTAAGACAACATGTCACGTGATCGACCCAATACGTTTCCGCTTCGTGTTTATTGCAGCCGCGAAAATAAAATAGACACGTGGTGCATTGTTCTCGATAAATTATGCAATTTATCAGGTAAAAAGCAGAATTTTCTGAAACGTTGCTTGTCAGGGCTGAATAGTAGCTTCTAGTCTTACCGAGGATGCACAGTGCTTATCAGTTAACATGTTAACCCTTTACCCCATAAGGCATTTCTATGTAATCTCTTATTGACCCTAGATAACGGCAAGGATGAAGCCGTTTCCTATGTGTATATGACAACTTTTGATAGCATAGAAAACATTGTGACACAAGGTGAAATTGCTCATCACGAGCAATTTCACCTTTTGCCACTATGTTTTCCAAAGGCTAATACAAGCAATGTGTAGAAATAAGTATCTATGGAGTAAAGGGTTAACCAATACATTACTTGGCAAAAGGTCCTTTCAACGCAAAATTCCCTTATTTCATTTTATTGCTTGCACTTTACCAAACGACAAAATTTTACACAGGTCCAGATTGAAAGCATTTGCAGAGGACAAAATAAAGGCGATTCGAAATGTGAAATTTGATTTGGAAAAGCTAGAAAATATTGTGGAAAAAGGAGAAAATGCTGGTTACCAGTATTTTCTCCATTTCCCACAATTTTTTCAAAAGCTTTCTCTCTCTCTCTCTCTCTCTCTCTCTCTCAGGGTCGTAAAAAGTAGGACTTAAGAAGTTAGAAAATATTATAGAAAATGCTGCCTGTTCCCACATTGTTTTCAGAAGGCTCCTTTCCATAGGTCGAAAAAAAAAAACAGGGATTGTTTGGTAGAGTTCCTGTCTGCAAATGCTTTCAAATTCATCCAGTCCAAAATGTTGTTGTGTGTCATAGCGTTTGTTTATTTCAATGGCAATAATTACAGTACATAGTAAGGGGTAAAGAGACATTTTTCTCCTCCAAAATCATCAACTCTTTACCAAACGACAAAATTTTAGACCGGTCCAAAGTGAAAGCATTTTGCAAACGACAAAATGACTAAAGAAATGAAATTTGTTTCAGGAAGTTTAGAAAACATTATAGGAAAAGGAGAAAGTGCTGGTTACCAGATTTTTTATTCTTTTTTTCCCCCATAATGTTTTCTAAAGGCTTCTTTCAGAGGGGTGTTAAATAAAAGTAAGGATTGTGTGTTAATTAAAAGCTTGAATAAAAATGAAAGTAGAGCAAAGAGTCAAGGGGTTTCAAGGGTTGTCAATCCCTTTCAAAATTCCCGGGCCCTCGGGTTAAACGCCAGGTTTCAACAGGTATGATTAAATCAATCATTAAAAGAAGTCGTTAAGTGCATTGATTTTTTCGATGAAATACTATAATAAATTTGATTACACTCTTTATTTCACGGTGTCCGACCAGACAATATGGTTACTAGTGATTTTAACATGACACTTCATCCTTTTACCAAACAATCCCATGATTTGAAGACCCTGTGAAAGAAGGCCTTTGAAAACATTATGGGAAAAGGAGAAAATGCTGGTAACCAGCATTTTCTCCTTTTCCCACAATGTTTTCTAACCTGTAAGAGAGGTTAAGCTCATTTGTACCAACGCAGAATTTGTCGTCTGCAGATGTTTTGAATTTGAGAGATTACAAAATTTGTCGTTTGGGAAAGGGTTAACTCTATACCAAAAAAGTAAAAATCTTACGTGTTCGAATTTACAGCATTTTCAGAAAAAAAAAATAAATGTGACTCAAATGATCAGATTTGTCTTGAAATTGATAGAAACATTGTCGGAAAGGAAACATTTTCTAGTTTACAGCATTTTTTCCCTTTTCAAATAATGTTTTCAAAGGCATCTTTTCTCAGGGTCGTTAAAAACTCGCTAATTATTTCGGAAAGGATTTACTCTTGACCAAACAATCCCATGTATAAGGGACATTGAAGAGAAATTTAAGCTTTTTTGAAAACGTTGCGGAAAAATGTAAAATGCCAGTCACATTTTTCTACAGTTTCTTCTACAATTTTAAGAAGATGCGTGGTGTTCTTGGTTGTGAGGTAGAGCGTCGGCCTCGTAAGCATTAGGTCCCTACTTCGATACCCAGGAGCGGGTCTCAACTTTGGGATTTTTCATTGGCTACATGTTCGGCACGAGTACTGGTGTAGTTCCCAGGAAGCAGAATGGAGAGAGATTAGTATAAGTTGTAAGAACTTGTTTCTCAATCGATGTATAAATCCGTATTTAAACAACTATCAAGAAATTTTATTCCATGCTGCACTAGAAGTGGTACTACCTTATACAATATGACTGTTTGTGTCCAACAGACATTTCGTACGGGGAGGGGGGGGGGGTATTTTTGAACTTTTTAACTAACGATCTTTCTTGTTAACTAATGGAAGTTTTGCTATATCAAAATTTTGTGTGTCAGAAATTTCGTTTAGTTTAGTTTAAACATATTTTATTCATAGAATTACATAGTATTACATAGAAATATATATCAATCGGATTAACAAGAATAATTCTATAAAATGGATCGAAACGAAAGCTAAGCTTAGTTTCTCTCCAAGCTCCGGTTTAGCAGTATGTATAAAGAAGTCACAAAAAACAAAAGTGAAGAAAAAAGAATAGAAAAAGACACGAGAGGTAAAAAGAAGAAAAGATGATTGAAAAGATGGATGTGGAGTTATATACTGGTAAAATTGTTTACTAATATTCGATATGTAAGGACCATAAAAATAACTTACAACCTGACCTTATAATAATATGTAAGGACCATAAAAATTAACTTACAACCTGACCTTATAATTCCAGAGGAATTTATTACTCAGAAGACTTAAGAACTTGTTTCTCAATCGATGTATAAATCCGTATTTAAACAACTATCAAGAAATTTTATTCCATGCTGCACTAGAAGTGGTACTACCTTATACAATATGACTGTTTGTGTCCAACAGACATTTCGTACGGGGTGGGGGGCATTTTAACTTTGTAACTAACGATCTTTCTTGTTAACTAATGGAAGTTTTGCTATATCAAAATTTTGTGTGTCAGAAATTTCGTTTACAGGTCTATATGTTAGAGACACATAGCCCATAAAAATCATTTGACCTAACTTCAAAAGAAAAGTCGGAGGATCACAACGTCAGGAATTATATCACGGTGTCCGACTAGACAGTATTACCAGAGTTTTTTCTTTAATAAGATGCAGTATTCTTTAACAGTAGGCCAAACAATCCCGTGTCTTAATGACCTTGAGGAAGAAGCCCTTTACAAACATTCTGGAGGAGAAAAAAAAAAGGAGGAAATGCTGATAACCAGTGTTTTCTCCTTTTTCCACAAAAGTTTCTACAATTTCAAAGACATACATGTATTTTAATCCTCATGTAATTTGCCGTCTGCAAAGGCGTTCAGTTTTGTTAAGTCTGGAATTTTGTTGCTTGTAATGAGTGTTTGCTAAGTTGTTACAGTAGAGGGCAGATAGGAATGCCATTGAATCTTGTAGGCTTATAAAGTCAGGGCCTCCTTTTCGCTAAACGCTTTATCACCCCCTGCTTTGCTTGAAATACCATTTTTGTGGTATTTGTCGAAGACAATACCACAGTTACTTGAACATTAAATGGCATGTTAAAATAAAATTGGTGAGGCCATCAATCATAGAAATACTCATTTTTGGTTGAAAATAGCTTCACTCGCTCATAGCACAGAGATACGAAATTCTTCTAACGAACACATGGTCCTTGGCTTTTTCGTTCCAAACCCAGTTCGTCCCATGGCTTGTTGATATAACAACTGCGCACTACTCCATTTGATTTGGCATGAATATCTATAGGCCGAAATAATTGATTGTAATGTTGCAAATCTAATGTGAGCAGCCAAAAATATTTAAAATCATAGTTTTCAGGTACAACCTTAATCATGCATCCTACTGTCAAGGGACGTTACTCCTGGCTCCTCCCTATGATCAAGGGGAGACCACCAATACACAAATAATGCTAACTTTGTCAAGAGTACTCTCCCTTCAACCAAAATGGGTATTCATTTGATTAGTAGGTTGACTTTTAAGCCAATTATCGAATACTATTTCTATATTTCTTTCAATTATTGATTCCACACAATGACCTCCCTGACAAATACAACTTCAGCGTTCTCAACGCTTTGATATGTAATGTAATGAAGAGGAAAAAACATTTTGCCCGGAGAGCTATAAAAACGTTAATACTTACGCGTTCTTTATAGTTTGATCGGTATGCATGTCTACATAATCTAATAAATGTAGTATATTTATAATTAGATTACAATTTATCCCATAATCTCCAGCTAAATCGACCCTAGGGAAGAGCTCCTGAATTCCACAATGTTTTCAAATCTACTAGACCTCTACAAATCCCTTAAGGTAGTGGACCCGTAATAAGCATAGTGCAGCATGGCATAAAATTTCTGGACAGTTGATAAGACATATTTTGTACAGATATGATACTGTTGCACATTTTTGACCGAACAGAAATTCCTTCGGGGTCCGTCTTGAAATTATTTGTTGATAATTTTGTTAGTTTCCAGAAAAGGGAGGTAATTATCATATCCATTTGTAATGAAATTATAGTAGTTATAGATTTATAAATGATAATTCTAGGAAGGACAAAAAAGAAAAAGTGGCTCGGTGAAAGTAGTACAATAGTGCTCAATTTTAATCTTAGCAAATTTTCTAGGGTAACATTATAGTGGAAATAGCTGTGTTCTATTACGGGTCCACTACGTTAAGCCTTTACCACACAATCCCGACTTTTAACACCCTTTTGAAAGAAGCCTTTTGAAAAGGAGAAAATTCCTTTCTTAAAAAAAGAATCAATTCTTTAGTGACGTTCATTTTGTCGTCTGCAAATGCTTTATAAATAATAATAAATAATAATAAAATCCTTATTTCTTGAAGGTTAAAACATTAAGACAGAATTTCAAGAAAAATGACCTGAAAATAGAGTCTTTTTTACTATGTTGCCTTCTCTCTCTCTCTCTCTCTCTTTCTCACACACACACACCCCTCCACACACTTACCCCTACACCCACACACAAACAGATGCGATAATAAATAAGTGGATGAGGAAAGAAAATAACATGAAAATGAGTCTATAAGTCAGTGGACAGATACACAATTTACGGTAATTTGTTTGTGTTATTTGGTGAGGTGATAGATTGCTTTCTGAACAAATACTGTTTAAACTGATGTTTAAAGTTAGATAAGGAAGTTGCTGCTCTGATTGAAATAGGAATTTCATTCCATATGTTCATGCTGTAATACGAGAATGCTTTTTTCTTATACAAAGTGTTAAATCTTGAGTTAATGATATCATAATGAGCAGATGATCGTAAAGTATACTTGGTGTTTCTAGAAAACGAAATAATGTCCCTTATATATGGTGGTGAAAGGTTATTATGACACTTAAAGATTAAAACACCAGCGTGATAATCACATCTATTGTCAAAGGTCAACCAGTTTAGTTCTGCGAAAAGTTCAATTGACGGTGTTCTAGATGGAGCTCCTAATGTGATGCGGGCTGCTCTTTTTTGAAGTACAGATAGTTTAGAGGTCCTATATTTAGCGCTCTTCCACCAAACTGTACAACAATAGTCGAAGAGAGGCAGTATGTACGAGTTGTTGGTCGCCCGGCAGAAGCCGGCGACCTTATATTTAATATAGTTCAGAAGAGATGTTCATGGAGAGTGTAGGTACTTCCGGTTGAAATCTTTCATCATATTCGCCAGGTTTATTTTGGTAAAATAGGTGTGAATGTTTGTGAAATTGTTGTGTGGGGTTTTCTTCACCTTTTTTGAGGTTGTTTACTTGTTTTTAAACCGATAAAGAATCGTGAAAGAATTATTAACGGTCTGCTGCGCAACATTTTGTGAAACAATTAATGTTCTTGTGCAGAATGCATCTATTTTTAACGCAAATGAACTCGTCCAGTCACATGATCTTAGGAACCAATGGAAATGCAGAACTGCTCCTACTCTTTACTGCGATGATTCGACTATTTATAGAATGTCATCTAGCGGGAGATAATGACTCTTTCCCGGTAGGCCTAAAGTGCGGAATGGAAATATTTTAGAGCAATGGACGGAATTGAAAAGAAAATACGCATGGAAATATATCATGCCTGTTTATTAAATAGAATCACAATAATGATTTGAAACATTTTTTTTTTCTACCCATTAAAGGTAATTTACAAGTAAAAACCAAAAATTATGTTTTTGTACCGCTGAAAAAAATATACTTGTAGTGATATTTTTCCTTTATGCACGTATTCCTAGATGGCGAAATGAAAAATTTACCAACAGTATATTGTACCTAAAGTGTTACAGGTCTTTAATGTATTTTCTTATGGGTAGTTAATTGAAGAAAATGATTAGAATTTCTTTATGCTTATAAGTACAAATGCTAAAACCTTTTAACCCTTTCCAAACGACAAACCTTTGGACTAGACCAAATTGATAGCAGACGAATTTTCAACTCTTGCTGAAAAGATGATTTCTGTCTATGATAGGGTAGAAAACATTGTGGGAAAAGTAGAAAATGCTGGTTACCAGAATTTTCTTCTTTTCCCACAATGTTTTCAAAGGGCTACTATTCTAGATCCGTAAAAACCAGGGATTGTTTGGGAAAGGGTTAAATTTCCTTTGTGCGGGACTGGTGCAATGGAATAGAAAGTACGCAATAAACATTATACATTTGTTACTATATAAAGTAAATATGTATGATTTCAAACGTGTGTATTTGTACTCATATATCTTTCCTAGGGTATATCTACAGGAATATTGAAAAATAAAGTTTTTACTGTTAAAAAAATACATTTGTAGCAATATTTCCTTCTTTAAGCAGGTAATCTCAGAAGGGAAATAGAAAAATTACCAAGGTCGATCAAGTACAATATAATGCACCCAACACAGGTCTTAAAGTTCAGATTGAATTTTAAAATGGATAATAACTTGATTTAAATATATCAGCTTACATGCATTAGACTGCGTGAATCTATGATCAGACTTCAATTTTGGTAAGTCTGATCTTGATCTACACCCTCTTCAGATATTTCACTGATCGGTTTTGGTTACATGTATCATCTTATTTACATTAGATTGCGTGAATCTAGGATCAGATTGTAATTTTGGTAAGTCTGATCTTGATCTACACCGTCCTCAGATATTTCACTGACTGGCTTTGGTTATATTAATCAGTTTACATGCCAGCTTACATGTTTAGCAATATCCATAATTATTACTTATTTTGTCAGGTTATATATAAATTCATATACATGTACGTAGTTCAGCGTGTTGATCAGTGTATTGGACGGTGTAGATCTAGGATCAGAGAGCATTTCTTGTAAGACTGATCTTAATCTACACTGTCCTCAGAAACTTCACCTACAGAATTTGGTTGCAATTATCAGTATACATGTATATGTTTTATCATTTGCAGTTGATTATTTGTATAAATGTACATTGTACATGAAATCTTTCTTTTTTAATTTCAGATATTCGAAATGTTATCAGACTTTCCTCGAATTTATGAATGTAATTGGAAATTTTTCAGGAAAGAAAAGCTGAAGATTGAGTAGTTCGAATCGTTAATTTTCAGAGTTTGTGGATTAGCGATCAGAATGCACATTGCGTGCTGTCTGGTCCTGATGCACAACATTTGCAATACCATTTTAGGCCCGCTCAGCAGCAGATAGTATTGGTGATGTTTGAATTCTTGTATGTCAACGGTTTTTGGTTTTTCAACGTAAACAACGTAATTTGTAATTATCTTTTCCATTATTCCTTCGGAAAACATGAAGTATTTCATGTAATGCCGACACACACTTATTTTTCCAAATTATACTGATATACATGCATTTTTGTCTCAGTTCTCATGTCTTGCATATCTTGTTAAACTGTATTTTGTATTGACTATACATAGATAATACAAGAAATAAATGTGAAAAGGATCGGGACGAAAGCATATTGCTTATATAGTTCCCCTCCCCAAGCTAAATCACATGATACGCCAATACTATCAAATAATATCAAGAAGAGAAAAGATTATCATAAAAAAACAGAAAGTAATGAATGTAAAGAACAAAAAGGCTTCATTATCTGAAAAAGAAAAAAGGAAGGTGATTGGTGATTGAGTGATTGAGCAGAGTGGCAACAAAAGATACAAAATTATAATTGTACATGTATATGATTTATATGTTCTCGACAGTAACGTGTTACATTGTCAAAAAAGAGGACTTTTAATGTATTGGATTAAAACTAAGAGAATCTCTTGCTTTTATCAATGTATTCATGAACTGCATTGAAGATCTGTTTGTTTTCGACAAGGGAGAGTTCATTGTCTCCAAAAAGAACTGTATCAATATTAAAAGCAGATTTTGCACTAATATGTTGTCCGAGTGTTGTTCGAATGATAAAATCTGCATTAAAAGAAGTAGTGTGTATTAGATTCAACTTCCCCGCAACGACAAAGAGGAGAAGCCACAATATTTTTCCAGAAGAGATGTTGTTTTAGATCGCTACATTTACATGTATTTCTAAGTCGAGTATGAATAATTTCATTTTTCTTTCCCAAAAAAATACAGTTTACAAGGAGTGGGTTTGTCTATGTTCAGCAAACGTTTAAACGACGAGAGAGAGTCAGTTTCTCTTGTAGCTTGTGGCAAAGAGTTCCATGCGTTTACACCTGATTGCAGAAAGGAATTCATAAAAACGCTAGTTCTACAAACTATGTTTGCCAAGTCATTAGAATTACGAAGATTATACGTCGTGTTACTTCCAATAGTGGGCGGGACAAGAGAGCATAGGTAGTTTGGAACTAGACCATTGACCATTTTGAAAAAAAGAATGAGTTTATGGTTGATAATACTCGTATATATAATAAAGATGATATTACTTGATAAGTTATAAGTTAAATAAGCTGAATTTTTCCCCATACCTATTGAGTACCCAGATCATTAAACTTCTTCTAAATTACCACTGCGCGGGACCGGCGCAATGGAAAAACAAACTTCACAAGGGAAATACAACTTAAATGTAAGTTGAAAAATAAACTATTTAGTAACCACGTGTATATTTTGTAATCATTGACCAATTATAAGGTATACATGTATCTCCAATTATAAACGAAATACAATATTTTTGTACTCATGGCTGAAAAAAATGTATTTGTAGCATTTTTTTTAATTATGCAGTTATTCTCAGATGGCGAAATTGAATACTAGCATAAAAGTAGAATAATATGTAAATCGGGCATTTGAACGTTTTGCAGTGCGAAAGCCCATACTTTATTTTGACAGTTGGTCATATGGCAAATTTATGACATTGTAGGTCACTATTGTCATGTCAATTTCATTGGAAAACAACAGATCTAGCTATTTTTATCACAAATGAAAAATAACTGAAAAAATTGATTAAAATTGAGTCAGATTAATTCTGTTGTCTACATATTTCTCAGTTTAATAATGGGGGAAAAAAATCATTTTCGGGCGACCTTGACGCCCTTGCGTCTTCTTTTTCTCTTGTAAAATAATTGTTTCATTTGCATTGTTAGGTACGTCGAAATCCTTTTAAACAAATTAATTTTATTGTTGATCGCAGTGCAAGTTTTACCAATGTGTACATACCACGACAAATGCTTGTCAATGTGTACACCTAATATCTTATGAGACTCAACAAGTTCAATGCAAACGTCATTAATTTTTAGTACTAGATTAATAGAATTTAATTTATGTTTTGGTCCAATTAGTATACATTTTGTTTTCAATTTGGACCAGTCTAAAATTGTGTCGTTTAGTAAAGAGTTAAGTCAAGAAGTCGTCTGCAAATGTTTTGACTTTGAACAAGTCTGAAAATCTGCCTTTTTATTAACTCTTATCCTGCTAAATGACTGAAATTAAATTTACAATTCGATATTAATGACCCAAATATTGCAGTTTCTAAGTTATGTTTTGGGGAATAATCAATTATTTCTGTTCCCATGTTTTTCTTCTAAATCATATTGTATCTATACATACTACAGTCAATACTGAGTTTTATACCCACCTTATTAAAATAAATTTCACATCCATGGTACGAAAAACTTAGCCAGAAATCCTGCAGAGTGACGTCACTTTACACCAAAATAACGCCCTAGCTCACAGAGCCTCATTTGTACTGGAAACTGCACAAACTAAAAATGGAAACACCTGCCAACGCTCCGTATAATTCAGTCCTGACTCCATGTGTCCTCTGACCACTTTCTGTTTTGAAAGATTTTCTATGTGACATGCATTACGAGAGCAGAGAGGAGCTAACCCTCACTATGACCTGGTCCTTGATGGTAACGTCACGTGACCCGCTCCTAGACCTGCTTCGCTTATGGAAATCAAGAACGAGTAAGTGCATAGCACTAAGAGGAGGTTACTTTAAAAAATAAAAAATACTTCAAGTTGCTTTTTATAACCATATTCCGATACCGTCCCTGGTTCACGTTCTTCTGATCACCCCTCATGGATCCAAGATCAGACTGCATGTTCTGTGCATTAAAATTTACTTGTAGCATACAGTATCGACCCATGTCAGCCTGCGCGGTCTGACATGGACCGATACTCTTTACAGATGCATTTAACATCCTTTTCAAGGAGTATAACACGTGCAGTTTCAGATAGGATGAGTATCAGAGGATGATCTGGAAAAGAGTTGAATTATTTAGCTAACTGGGGGTATTGAAATTTGTTTCCAGTGGGGTAGAAAACATTGTGGGAAAAGGAGAAAATGCTGGTTACCAGCATTTTCTCCTTTTCCCACAATGTTTTCAAAAGGCTTCTATCTCAGGGTCGTAAAAACCACGGACTGTTTGTTAAAAGGTTAAATTATTTAGCTTCCCGAGGGCAATGACATGCAACAGGTAAACATGTTTTTGTCATTAATCTTATTACGCTTCAGGGTTTTTTAATTTGTTTGTGTATTTTTACAAATCAAGTACTTTACACGTGTTGATAAAAAGAATAACAAACAAATAGATGACTTGTTCAAATAACGTTATCTTATTTCAGCTTCTTGTAATTAATGAGACTAGAAAGAAAATGTGTGGTTTTATACCATGAGTTCTCCTTACTTTTAAAGGTGGGTACTTAGGTTTTTCACATCACACCAAATTTTGAAAAAATATATATACTGTATCACTGAAATTTATATGAAAAACCCGATGTAAATCATCAATAATTAAGAATGATAATACTACAAAAAAAAAAAAAGGGTTGGTATTCCCTTTAAAGGCTACGTAGCTCCTTAAGCTATGATTAGATTTCGAGCCAAAAATAAAGAAAAAACATTGTGGGAATGTTAAGTGACTGGCACGTGACTAATGACGCTTAAATTTTATAACATAACAAACATGTAACTTTTTTCCATAATGTCCTCTTCGGGCGCTGTGTTTGAAGCTTCGTCTGTATATTTCCAGTATGTATATGAGCAAGTTGCTCATGTAAAAATAGACCCTGTTTCCCGTCGGAGTCGACCTGGGCTGTAATAAATCTCTAATTTCTCTTGTTGTCGGATGGTTTCGACTTCTGGGGCTTTAAGTATGAAAATTATAAGGCTTTGGGAGTATAAAGATTATTCTTTTGTATTTTCGTAAAATTTTTGTCCCAATATCTGAAGGGCCACTTTAAAGTCCAAGTAATGCTATGTAATGCAAACTATTTCCCCCATTTACTTGCTGTGCAAAAATTTTGTTGGCGAAATGTTGTGCACCTGAAAAGGCTTATTTTTCGTATTTTTTACGACCCAGAGCAAGAATTCAGTCCCCACATCTCAACAGGTATCGAGAGCATAGGACTTGTATACATCAAGTCCTTGGTCACATGAAGGTGTGGGTTCGAGCCCATAAAGCTGGCCATCTGAAGTCACTGGTTGTCCATTTCACGCTCAGCGACCACCCCCTCAAGGTGTGCTCTCTATGTACTATACAAGTTTGGGTTACTCATTAATTATCGTATAAGTACTATCTCCTTTTTTTCTCAATATTTTTGTAAAACGGTAGAAATTGGCTTTTGTTATATTCTATGGGGTTGTTATTGTACACATCACATGACCACAGGTATGGTAAAATCATATATAATATTACAAGATACATGTATATGTATCCGTAATAAAGTATGTCTATGTCTATGTCTATGTTGTCTCTCGGGTGAGACATTTAATCGAGGTCTAGTGTGACAGTGCTATACACCGAGAACCATGCGTAACTTAAGATGGGTTCAAAGACCAGTCTACCTCATGACTCAGTCATTTGTTTGAGAAAATGGATTTTATCTAAACCATAATTATGTAATGACTTGCTTGGTTAAAATGCATCAAAGAGATGGATTGAATTCCTTTTGCCAGAGAGCGGTTTGTAGACCGTGAAAAGTTTAACATGGCTTATACTTGTATCCGAGCTCCAGATAAGAGGGAGTGATGGTACTAGTATTCTAAATTCATGAATTCTCTTCCAAACACTATGTTGTGGGTACTCATTAGAATCGTCTCTCCGAGACGATTCTAATGAGTACCCACAACATAGGGTTTAGTTGAGAATGATGAATATTTTTAATCCTGAAATCGAAATCACTCCCTCTATGTGGGACTCTGATGTATGACTGCCTTTCTATTTAAAAAAAAAAAATCATATTTTGGATAAAAATATGAAATGTTGTTAAACGTGCTGTTTTTTGTTTAATACTTCCTTTTTTGCTTTTCTATTTGAAAGAGGAGAAATCATTGTGTGAAAAGATGAAACTATTGATAATCGGGTTTGTGAAGGTCGGGCTTTCAGTTAAGAATAAAGATTAATCCGGATGTGGGCGGATTATTTGTGAAAAAACAATTACCAAACAATCCCCTGTTTAGAACAGCATTAGAAATATCATATGAGCCATAATGTTTTCCCTTTTTCACGATGTTTTCGACCCTTTCATCGTAGCAACTTAAAACGCCCGCATCTTCGAATTTACGCTGGGCTCTGCCTGGCTTAGTGCTTCGTGGTGAAGGTGCAGCAGTCGAAACTTGACCCCTGGCTCGAGCCTCACTGGAAATCCTCGGCTTATCAGTGTTATACTTACTAGTCTTAATTATCTATGTCCTTAGACCTAAAACTCCAGGGACGTTGGCTAGTGCTTGTGAAATCCAAGTCAGACATGAATAAGTTAACTGGTTCCGTGACATGACTGCCACAATGTAGAAAGCGAGCTAAAACAGCATTCATTCATTCGATCAAGAAGTCAGTCGGTCCGTCAGCCAGCTAGTCCCAGTCTGCAAGGCTAGTCAGCCAGTCGGTGGGTTGGTTGGCCGGAGGGATGGTTTGTGAGATGGTCGTAAGGTTGGTCGGTCTATGGGTCGGTGGATAGGTGGGTCGGTATGTGAATGGGTGGTACATTCAGTCGGTTAAAGTCACTTCTTTTCTCACTACTTGTTTTGAAGGTGGTTACATGGAAAACAGCTTCGGATTTTTGGACAATATTGTGCCAATTAGGCCTACTTTTGATGGAGCATCTGGGAAAGCATGTGGCATGATAGTTGCACTGGCCAGCGCAATGTAACGAAATTAAGGTTGAAAGAGGCGTTAACCCATTACCAAACGACAAAAATTTAGACAAGCCCAAATTGAAAGCACTTGCACGAATGACAAAATCAACGTAACTCAGAAGATTGAACATTGTTTCGAGCAGGGTAGAAACATTGTAGGAAAAGGAGAAAATGCTAGTCACTAGCATTTTCTCCTTTTCCCAGGATGTTTTCAAAAGGCTTCTACATGTATCTCAGGGTCGTAAAACCAAGGGATTGTTTATAACCATGATCAAGAAATTTTACCTGCTGGGTTTATTTACTTTTAAAATCACCGAAGAAAAAATGTCGAATAAATTTACCGTGCGACGGAAACGTGGCATCCTTTTAAACACTTAACTCTTTACCATACGGTAAAGTTTTAGTCTTGCCCAATTTGGATGCATTTGCAGACATTTCAGATTTTACTCAAATGATGGTTTTTGATGGGTTGTAATCATTATGGGAAAAGGAGAAAATGCTGGTCGCATGAAAAACCAAATTCACTGACAAAATCTAATGTTACAGGTACGATCCTTTTAATCACTATACAGTATATACTCGTATAACAAGTAATTAACTAAATTATCTAAACATATTTTAGATAATATACATGTAGTTTACAAGTTACTAAAAATGAGAAATAATACAAATTTCTCTGTCTGTCTGTCTCTCTCTCTCTCCATCTCTAGTTTGGTGCTGGATCTGCACTGTTTGCTACTACTCTGTCCGAAACAAAAATGGATAATTATTTGAAGTAAACATTTACATCTTCAAAGGGAGGTAAGTACAGCGACTCATACGGGTACTTACCATAGTTACTTCCCTTCGGAGCATCCTGCCGAATTTCCGGCCAACAGTAAAAATAGAAAGTTTTCCGGACAGTGTAGATTAGGATCAGACTGCACAAAATATGCATTCTGATCTTGGATCTATACTTTCCGATAGGGGCTTATTTTCCCACCAAAACCACTTTTGAAATAGCAAAATCTTGGGTTTTACGATTGGTTTAAAAGTTACATTTCGCCCAATTAACTCTTTACCGAACAACGAAATTTCAGACTGGTCCGAATTGAAACTTTCAAAGCACTTATAGACGACAAAATAAACGTAAATCAATAATTGAAATTTGATTCAAGCAGGATTGAAAGCATTGTGGGAAAAGGAGAAAATGCTGGTTACCAGCATTTTCTCCTTTTCCCACAATGTTTTCAAAAGGCTTCTATCTCAGGGTCGTAAAAACCAGGGATTGTTAGGCAAAAGGATAAGCATAAATCAAGGGTATTATATACATATTGCATTAACTCTTCAAAACCAACTTTGTTACCCTTTGTTTCAAGAATAATCAGGCTTTTCCACATTGGTGTGATTCCAAATTCTAACCTTCCTTCTGCAAATTCTGCGTCAATTACGACATGTGTTTGGCATATTCCGTAAGTAATCCCCTAAGCGTCTTGTCTTGGCATCTTGGCATGTTCCGTAAAGGACCTTGGGGATTGACGACCACACATGAGGCCGATGATAGATTACGGACCGAATCAAATACATACATATACATGTACATTACACGAAGGGATACCCAATTTATTTGTTCCTAGAGACATTCTTGTGTGTTAACGTAGTGGACCCGTAATAGAAAACAGCCATTTTCACTATAATATTATCCTACAAAATTTGCTAAGATTAAAAATGAGTATTATTGTACTACTTTCACAGAGCCACTTTTTCCTTGTTGTCATTCCTAAAATTATCATTTATAAATCTAAAACCACTATATTCTCATTACAAATGGATTTGATAATTACCTCCCTTTTCTGGAAACTAACAAAAGTGTCAACAAATAATTTCAAGATAGACATCAAAGGAATTTCTGGTCGGTTAAAAATGTTCACAAGTATTATATCTGTATAAATCTGTCTTTATCAACTTTCAAGAAATTTTATGCCCCGCTGCACTAGAAGTAGTACGGGTCCACTACCTACAACGTGTTTTATTCCACTTTAATCAAAAAGCACATCGAAACAAAATTAACCCTTAAGCTGCCGGTCGCGACTTGCTGACCGTTTGCGGACAGCGTAGATCAAGATCAGACTGCACAGAACGTGCAGTCTGATCTTGGATCTACACTGTCCGATAAAGAGATATTTTTCTTTAAAAGATATACTTGAAATAGCATCGTTTGGATTTTTACTATTGGCCTGAAAAGTTTAATTTGAATTATTCAGCAGGAGAAGGGTTAAAATGAAATCAACATGATTTCATTCATTTGATAGAGAATGAAACAACAGTATGCATACTAAAATTAATAAGACAAAGTAGATAAAAATTAGATCTATACCTAAGTTACAAAATAAGTAGACCTACGAGACTAAAGCCAGGGAAAAAAAAAACTAACTTATGCTAATCGCCATTTTGTACTAGAAATGCAGTCATGTAAATTGTTTGTTGCTCGAAATATGGCACTTTTTAGAATATCCATCACAGCCTCGATATCACAGCTATCCTCACCCGCCTTCTTAAACTGTAGTGTAATGTGACCGTGCTCATTTTGCCTGCAATTAAAAATATGGATATTCTTAAACTACAACTAAGAAGACCTTCTAAAACTCATCTTCGCGAGCCAAGGTTACGATCACTACGTGGATCTTACCTTGGCTGATCGAGCCCGATTTCGAGATTCCTCCGATACGCCCTCAGTTGGATGCTGCTTATTATCCCCCTTTAAATCATATTTCTGATAGCCAATGAAATATCGTTTTACAAAACGCTTACGAATACATTAAGTCAACGTGAAACAGTAACCACAAACGTACTTCGACATTCCAACGTCAGGTGCTGGAATAGAGCATAAAACCTCCGATAATTGATTCGTCACATTGAAATTTTCTTTAATTTTAGTTCGTCAATAATTTTTCGGATATAAATCATTACAGATCTTGCCAACATCCACGGAGGTATCCGTGTTTACCTTCTATTTTTATTCGAAAGGTTGCGACCGTGTTCTATTTTTTATCCAAAATGAAATGCTACGAGCAATTTGATTCGTTGCAGTTAGAGCTAGCTGCGTATCGAAAATGCGTATCGAGGGAATTTAAAAATCAAGCTCGATCCGCCAAGGGTAGAGAAGCGTAGTGGATCGTCACCCTTGACTTGCGAAGATGCTAAAACTAGAGTGGAAGGTATATGAAGCCAAGGTCACTATTATGAGTATAATTATGAGTTGACCATACTTTTATTTTTTTGTTGAAAAAGTGGACTTTATCCGTGAGCTGCTAAGCGCGACTCTCTGATCTATTGCGGAAAGTGTAAATCAAGATCAGACTGCACAGAACGTGCAGTCTGATCTGGAATCTACACTATCCGATATGGAGATATTTTTTTGAACAAAAAAAAGGTTTGAAATAACGCTGTTCGGGCGTTTTACTATCGGATATAAAGCCTCTTTTAAGTTATTTAGCACAAAAAACGTCAGAGTGAATATCAGAATTCATAATGCTGGAGTAACCTGGTTTAACTTTTGAAATATATATATTGGAAACTTTTAAGTTGGTTCACATGAAAACTCTATCAAGATCGTTTGTTTGTGTGACAACAAGAAAGAGACTAAAAAGGACAAAAAGCATGCAGTTCAGGTTATACATGTGGGAAATAGTATGAGGTTATTTAACTTATCTGGGTACAATACTTAGAGGTTATTTAACCCTTTCCCAAACGGCAAATTTTGGACCAGACCAAATTGAAAGCATTTTGCAGATGAAAATTAACAGTTGCTTAAAAGATTATTTTTCTACATGTTAGGGTAGAAAACATTGTGGAAAAAGGAGAAAATGCTGGTTACCAGCATTTTCTCCTTTTCCCACTATGTTTTCAAAAGGCTTCTATTCCTGACCCGTAAAAACCAGGGATTGTTTGGAAAAGGTTAACATGCTTGGGTACAATGCTGAATTCTATTGGACGAGTACACTGCAGAACTTGTCCATATTTTGGACAAGGCGATAGCCGAGTGCAAAATATAGACTTGTTATGTATTGTATAAATCCAGTTCAATTCATACCCAATTGTACATTTTGAATGATCCCTTTATTTCACATTTCCGTATTGAATTTAATGTAAACAAGACGTATAGAGAATCACTTCGATTCAAGTAATAATGATTGTTAATAAAGAATCAAAACATAGCAAAGAGGGTTTTGAAATTGTTTTTTTATTTGACAACGGACTTTGGTAAATTACTCTTCCGGTATAATATCGATATTATGGACTCTAGCCTCGTTTGAAAAATCCACAATGGACACTGCCTCGGTCTGAAAAATCCAAATTGGACTCTACAGCGCTCAATATGGAATAATATATTCTGTACTCACGTAGTAGTATTAAAACGATTTCATTGGACGTTATATTGTAGGTGTGACAATAAATAACTCTATAATTGTTCTTAAGAAAAAGTAATTTCCCGTAGCATTATTTATTTCATGCTTTCCGGTATGATATCGAGAAACAGCAGTGAAAATATTTTTCGATCTTACACTGGTACTACCAGTGAAAATACCGATTTTCACGTTCTTGTTGCCTAAGTAAATTGCTCGTGCCTCACAACCAGATGGGAAATATGACGTCATATTGATACCTTACATTTCTCGCGCTTGACGTAATATTGTATTCGGGAGGGGTACGCCACGGGGAATAACAGAAAAGAACTGTACTGGATTTTGATAAAGCTTCTCCCAGAAAGGGTTGAAAGCATGAAATAAATAGAATATTTGTTATTTTCGGTGAAAGATCGAAATTTATTTCATCTCGTGAACGCCATCGTTAATATTTTCACGAGTGGCGCAGCCAGCGCCACTCGTGAAAATATTACCGATGGTGTTCACGAGATGAAATAAATTTCGATCTTTGCCCCACTCGTGAAAATATTAACGATGGTGTTCACGAGATGAAATAAATTTCGATCTTTCACCGAAAAAAAAATATCCTGTATGTATTCTGTTCTGGCATGTTCTAAGGTTTTTTTTTTTAATATGTTTTCACATTAGTGTATAGGCCAACAAGTAGTGTAATGATTTAACAAGCTTACGCCGTTGTTTCTAGAACAAGACAGGTCGTTTTCCTCTCCATTTCTATTCTGAACTGTCCGATTGTAGTGAGTGGTATCGACATCGATTCCCTGCCATCTTGGCCAGAGAAGGGCTCGACGGGCGTTATTCTACTGTCTTCTGTGCTGCACTTGTATAGAAGGCTTAAACTTATGCCAACAACAGATACTCGCATGTCGTAAACACCACCCGACAATTTCAACTTGTCAGAGTCCTCGCTAGGTAGTAGCTGCAGCTTGTTCGAGCCTTTTGGATCAGAAAAAAAAGGAAATACAAACAAATTGAGAAACATTTTCGGACACAGCACGGTCCAATTTTATCAGACATGTAGATGTTAAAATGGGTCGATACATTAGAGATATTGCCATAAACAAACTGGCATGCTATCGGACAACATAGGGTGCAATAACTGCTGTTAAGCTGTTTGCTAAAGAAGACAATTTATATTCACATACAAAAATAGCATAAACATGTGCCTTGGACGTCTTCATTTAGACAAGTTTCGAGTGAATATTTTGCTGCGATAATACCCACTGTTAATGTTCCAAAAGCATGTGTACAACCATACTCTATGTGTCAAAGTGTCCTCCTATCTTAGGGAATATTTCATGGCCGGAGTATACGCAGGTGAAGAACATGCTTCCGGTAGTTAATTTGCCTTTACATGAGGTAGCTCTTTAGAAGAACATTACCAGAAACATTTCCATTCTAAAATCAAGGATCGTGCAATACATAGACTCCAATAAACATTAGGTTTTGCCCTTCAACAAACCCTTTGTCAACACATTGCTTCATCAACTAAATAACATGAACAAAAACAATGACCGAGATGATTATATAGCACATAATTTGCTAAATCATGTTTCTAACCTTTCGTCATTCAACTCATTTTCAAATTGGAGAACATATTGGTATTACACAAACCTAGGTATGTACAATATCTGAGCGTTTTGATTAAAAAAAGAAACATATATTTTTCTCTTTTATCCCTCCAAAGTATGATTCGCAAAAATTTCCTGAATTCCAAAGGAACTCATTTTTTGATTGGCCAAACCAGACGGTTAAGCTTTTAAGAAAGCGTGCTTCTTTCTAAATTTTGAACTAGAATGCAATCTAAAATGTATGCATGTAGTTTAAAAAAGAAATTTCACGAAACGACAGGAGTAGATATACCTTCCTCAGGTTCTACAAGAACATCCGGCCAAAACAGTTTTCGAAGAGTCCATATCCAATCTCGACTTTCTAGTTCAGTACTTCCGGACATGATAATTAATGGTTTGTTGCCGGAAATAATTTCGAACGCATGAGCATGCGTCTTGGAACCGCACAAAGTTACGTCATTAATATCTTCCAAAGGGTATACATCTCTAAGACTTTGGTCTTTCTGATTGTATATGCGTAGTTCCGGTGGTCCATCATCGGTCACCACGAGTTCGACTGTGCTTAATTTCCAAGGCTGCAACAAAATGAAACCCGAAAAATTCAAACGGCTTTCAGATGCTGAAACTAATTAAACTCATGTGCAATGGTTTTATATATAACATAATGGATATGATGACATCCTGAATCTAAGACAAATAAAATATAATTTTGTAAAATATTATGCATTGTATAAATGATATCTTCGCAAGCCAAGGGTGACGATCCACTATGCTACTCAAGTGGATCGGGCTTGATTTCGACATTCCCTCTGTACGCATTTTCATTGGTTGCAGCTAGCTCGAACTGCACGAATCAAATCACTCGTAGCATTTCATTTTTGATAAAGATAAAACAAGGTCGCAACCTTTCGAATAAAAATAGAAGACATACAGGGATACCTCCGTGGATGTGTGCAGGATCTGTAATGATTTATTACCGAATAAAGATAGACGAAAAATATGTACAGAAAGTTTCAGTGTGACCAATCAATTGTCGGAGGTTTTAGGGAATTTTCCAGCACTTGACGATGGAATGTCAAAGTACTTTTGTTGTTATTGCTTCATGTTGAATTATTGTACTCGTAAGCGTTTTGTAAAACGATATTTCATTGGCTATCAGAAATATGATGTAAAGGTATCCGATAGGGGGCGTATCGCGGGAATCTTGAAATCAGGCTCGATCCGCCAAGGTAAGATCCATGTAGTGATCGTAACCTTGGCTCGCGAAGATGAAATGATATGTACGCATTAAGAGTGTACGTGTTTTATAGATAGTACGATATACTACATCAATAATAAACTGGCTTGAAGACAAGTTTAAGACTTGTCTTTAAGAAAGAATTTGCTGACTACAATTAATTTGGGACTCTTTTCCTAAAATGTTTTAAAATCTTCTTCCACAGGGTCTTAGACTTGTACACGGAACAATATGGTTCAAAGATCAACACATACTCGTAACAGAGATAATGACATCAATAACGAAGTGATTGCTGCTGACGACACCTCTAATGATAATAATCAATATGAAGATGAAATTACAAAAGCCCCTGCTCTTTTTCATAATATATATATAATTTAATAACAGTTGTTTTCATGAACATTGGGGAGTTCTGATTGGCTGATTTTTTTTTCATAGCTCCATGAAAAAAAATTCACCTTGTGCCGGAGCTACTTTTGCTGAAAGTTACTTTTGCGCGTCCTACACGCTGCTTTGCTCATTTACGTTTGTTCTATTGGTCAATTTTCTGTATTGGGGATCTGAAAACTGCTTCCCTATTGGATTCTTGCGCCATGAAAATATGAGTGAAAGGGGCTTAGGAAACTCCAACATTAGATTTAAAACTAAAGAAAATGAATGCAGTTTGAGTTATTTCCTAGGGTGTATGTTGTTTGTAATATTAAATTATAAGGAATGAAGAGAATTTTATTTTTCATGGAGGTATGAAAAAAAAACCTAATCACACTTTTGTATGAAATCGCTTGGCGGTTTCATACAGTGTGATTAGGTTTTTTTTTTTCATACCTCCATGAAAAAAAAAATTCTCTTCATTCCGTAAGTAGTAAAAGCGCGCTCAAGGTGCAAAGGGAGGACTTGATAACTGAGCTGTGCTCTGGCAAAAGGGGGGGAGGGGCTTTATGTATCCCCGTTATGCATGACACCATACAAGTGATGACACAGAGCTCCGGATAGAGGGACTGATTTCCATTTCAAAATTGAAAATATTAATCATTCTCAACTGAACCCTATGTTGTGGATACTCATTAGAATCGTCTCATCGAGACGATTCTAATGAGTATCCACAACATAGGGTTTGGAAGAAAATTAATGGATTTAGAACACCATCATTCCCTCTTATCTGAAGCTCTGATCACATAATTATGGATCTTCAAAGTCCATTTTTTCTAACAACCGATGGAAACGTGACGTAAATTGCTCCTTGGAGATACAGAAAGTTTACAAATAGTAAAGACTTTGGCTTGAGTAGGCTAACTTGGATCGATAGAAGTGTAGATGAATTAAACCCCCTCTTTCAAACGTTTAAATGATTTTTCACTTGGCTAATTTCATTTCTAAACCAACATAGAATTTAATTGATTTTCATCGTAAAACTACATAGACCTACATAAGGTTTTACATAATAATTATGTGACCCATCATGCAAAAAGGGACCTTGTGGGAACTGCGAAATGTTTCAGCCCTGGTCAGACTGCGCGAATTGCGCAGGCTGACCAGGGTTTAAACTTTTCGTTTAAATGTCATTTTCTGCATGAAAAGTGGCTATTGTACCTTGTTATACATTAATCTTTGAATTATCAACTTAAATTGACTTGCACTATAGTTGATCTGTTTTCATCTTATTGATATACAGAGCTCAAAGATGTTCCTTTCTTTTGCGTGATGCGTCACATATTTGTGAGCCACGCTGTGTTAAAACGGGTTTAATGCAAATATAGAAAATTTTACTTAGGTCAGCCACGTAGGCTGAACTTGTGTAGAAACTTTATGCTTTTAGTTCAATATTTCAATGCCAAAGGACGATCCTACCACAAAATTCAGTTGCTTTTTATTAGATAAAAATGTATTAGAGCCATGCTCTGTGAATAGGGGACTTAATCTATCGCCGTAATCTATGGTACCAAGCAAGCCATCATAATTATTATACTTATGGATCCATCATAAACATTTTTTTAAACAACCAACCGAATCATGAGATAAACCGGTCCTTGGGCATGCAGAAAATTGACCAATGGCAAAACGTTTCGGCCCAGGTCAGCCTGCGCAGACTGCGCAGGCTGACCTGGGCTGAAACATTTTGCAGATTCGTCAAGCCCCTTTTTTCATTTTAAAGATCCATAATTATGTGATGACCTGTTCGGTATAACGCATAAAGGAAATAAAGTAAAGCCCCATTTCAGACATCTTCGCGAGCCAAGTTTACGATCACTACGTGGATCTTATACCTTGGCTGATTGAGCGCGATTTCGAGATTCCTGCGATGCGCCCTCTATTGGATGCTGGTTATTACACCCCTTTACATCATGTTTCTAAAAGCAAATGAACTATCGTTTTACAAACCGCTTACGAAAACACATAAAGCGATAAGCAGACATCCACGTGGGTTTCCATGGTTTACCTTTTATTCGAAAGGTAGAGACCTTGTTCTATTTTTATCAAAGATGAAATGCTACGAGCGATTTCATTCGTTGCAGCTAGAGCTGGCTGCATCCAATGGAAAAGCGTATCGGGTGAACGTAAAAATCAAGCTCGATCCGCCAAGGGTAGAGTAACGTAGTGAATCATTGGCCTTGGCTTGCGAAGATGCATTTCGGACAGCGTGGCTATTATCTGTAACAGAAATGAGGTATCAGCTCATGACAGAATGGGACTCAGTGTAATTATGAACTTACTTGGAAACGCAGTCCACGTAGAAATGCATTGGGTGGTGGTTTGATGTCTAAGGTTCCGGTCTTAAGTACATCTTGTCCGACCATCGCTTCATCGAGGTTTCAGTGACCACGATTCGCCTTACTAAAAGGTATATATTGAAACATTCATGACATAAACAGTTTTTGTGGTATTTGTCGAAGACAGTTTATCGTTGTGGGTTCAATATTGAATTTTGAAGACCATGTATCGTCATTTTGTGCAAAGCCGAAGGAAATAATCCCGATTTAACTCAAGGTTTCTTGTACAAATGAGTTTTTCGGTAGCAATCTAATATGTATTTTGAAATGGAAAGTTTAAATACACTGGGTGAGGCCATCGACCATAGAAATACATTTTTTTTTATTGAAAACGCTCATAGTCTTCTGTTGGCGAATTGACATACAAAAGATTTATAGTTTTCATGTAAAATCTTGATTTTATTCTACTCGTATATACATGTTTTTACATGGTTTCTTTTTTTTTTTACCCATAATGCATTCTACTGTCAAGGGACGTTACTTATGACTATCCTAATGATCAAAAGGAGACCACAATGTATAGACAATCCTAACTTTGTCATGACTACTCTCCTTTCAACCTGGGGTTGAGCTTCAAGTAAATACTGGAATTTGAATAATATTTCTCTTTTCAAATTATCAATTCCACACAATGACAAATACAATACCACTCCAGCGTTTTGAACGCTTTGGTTAACAGCAAGGCTGCAGTGCTCTTTTTTGTGTGAGTTTTTGCGGACAATGTATATCCAAGATCAGACTGCACGGTACGTTCAGGTTCCAGCTCGTTTCGAGTCATGGCGAAAGTTATAGCGTCAGGACTCACAAATCTCTCACCGGTGAAATTCTTCAACTATATTTATGAAGGAAACCAGCCAGTGGCTGGAAAATAGTGATGTACAAAGTAAGCCTACTAGAAGCGCATGGATAGGTTGTTTGGCCGTCGTTATAGGTCTATATAAAAGTTGAAAATGTCGTTAAAATGGAAAAGAGTCAATCGATGAAAGAAATAGTTAACCTTTAGGCTGCTAAGCGCGACTCACCGACTTTTTGAGGACAGTGAAGATCAAGATCAGACTGCACAGAACGTGCATTCTGATCTTGTATCACAGTGTCGGATAAAGACATATCATTCTCCCAAGCATAATTTTGATATAGCAATATTTGAGTTTATACTCTCCAAATTAACATTTTCATTCTAATTGCTGAGCAGAATAAGGGTTAAAGACAGATCTTTATTGTCGAAGAGGAAACAAACGTTGTTTACACTTGACAGTGTGTAGAATCTAGTTAGCTGTGTTAACATAAGTGAAAAATCGATTTAAAGTTTATGGGGTAAAGAAACACGTTGGATTCCTGGTCGATTTTAACCCTTTACCACACAATGACGACTTTTAACGCCACGGAGGAAGAAGGCTTATGAAAACATCGCGGGAAAAGGAGAAAATGCTGGGAGCCAGCATTTTCTCCTTTTCCCACGAAGTTTTCCACTCTGTCAAAGCCAAATTGGACTATTTGAGGCACTTTGAAATTGTCGTCTGCAAATGCTTTAAATTTGGATACGTCTAAAATTTTGCTGTGTGGTAACAAATTAAGAACGGAAGCAGCCATGGTGATGTCTGTGATCACTTCCAGCGAATGAAATGCATTTTCTTTTAGTCGTAATCTGGACAACCTTGTGCACATTCCACAAGGGGGGGGGGGGGGGGCAGCATTCGGCAGGAAGATATAAGAATAATTATCATTTCATAAAATAAACAAAATTGTTTTTTAAAAAATGGACGAAAACGAGTCAATATGTATCTTTTACGGGAAACCCCGTTCAAGGTAGTCTACCTTTCATGTTTCGCTTGAATACGGATATCGATCTACATTTATCCCATGTTTTATGTCGATGTCAGGACATGTTTGGCTTTCCAATATTTTTCATCTGTCACCCAATATCTAGAACTTGACCACACGATCTCGAATTTTAACGATCTTTTCAGAAATGACTTCTGAAAACATTGAGGGAAATGAAGAAAATGCTGGTAACCAGCATTTTCTTCTTTTCCCAAAATGTTTAGTGCCCTTTAACAGACATGTCTGAAGATAAACTCATTACCAAACGACAAAGTTTTAGGTTTATCCAAATCGAAAGCATTTGCAGACGACTAAAATAAAAGTGACTAACATTTGAAATAAGTTTTGTGAAGAGTAGAAAACATCGTGGGAAAAGGAGAAAATGTTAGTTACAAGCATATTCTCCTTTTCCCATAATGTTTTCTATATGCTTCTTTCTCAGGGTCGTCAAAAGCAGGGATTGTGTGGTAATGGGTTAAGCCTTGTTTTACTTGTCATCTGCAAGTTCCTTCAATGCAGACTAGTCCCAAATGTTGTTGGCAAGAAAGAATGATATTTTTGTTGGGTGATGTATTTCAGTATCAGTCTGCATGTTGTAGCCTTCACTATTTTCGTAAAGTTGACGTTTTTTTCCCCACAAAATCAATCTTTTATTCCTTTCCAGACGAAAAAACCAGACAGACAGACACAGAGACACAGAGACACACAGAAGTATGATGTTTTATAAATTATAAGATAAAAGTATTCTTACATGTAGGAACTGAATTGAACTATCCAACTACACCATGCTTAACGTATCATAAAGTATATGTACACGACTAAAGTTCTCCCAATACTGTCGTTTGTTTACCCACAGTTATAGGCCACACCCTTAACTCAGTATCAAACGACAAAATTTTAGACTGGTCCAAATTGAAAGCACTTGCAGATGATAAAATAATTCTAACTCTAAATTTGTTTCCAGCAGGGTAGAAAACATTGTAGGAAAAGGAGAAAATGTTTTCAAAGGCTTCTATCTCAGGGTCATAGAAACCACGGATTTTTTAGGGTTAAGTTCTATCACAGAAATGAACTCTCAAGCAGACGATAGTTATACTCATTCGTAATGAATGATTGACAAACAACAATACATCAAATCATGTAAAATTCAAATTACAGGATTTGTCTGCAAAAGATTAGAAAACTGTACAGGATAATAACCCAACCGTATTACGTACAAGCTTCCTTGAACAGTGTTGTAATAATTTAGGTTTATTTTTCTCAAGTTTTTACCCTATACCGCACAATCCGGACTATTAACTCATTACAAAACGACAATATTTTAGGCTTATCCAAATGGAAAGCATTTGCAGACGACAAAATAAAAGTGACTGAAAATTTATTTGCCTTTCCCACACAATGACTACTTTTAACGCCCCCAGAAAGAGAAGGCTCTTGAAAAACATTGTGGGAAAAGGAGAAAATGCTGGTTACCAGCATTTTCTCCTTTTCTCACAATGTTTTCTACCCTATCAAAGAATAACAATTTCATATGAGCCACATTAAAACTGTTATCTACAAATGCTTTTAGTTTTGACAGATCTAAAATTTTGTCGTGTAGTAAAGGTTAGTTCGTTTAGCGAAGGGTAGAAAAAATTGTGGGAAAAGGAGAAAATGCTGGTTACCAGCATTTTCTCCTTTTCCCACAATGTTTTCTAAAGGCTTCTTTCTCAGGGTTGTCAAAAGTAGGGATTGTGTGGTAATGGGTTAACAAGCCAAATGAAGTTGGGTTTGAAAACTTAGTTGGAAATAGATAAAATACTGTTTCCCTTATTTTCTTCTTTTACCACAATGTCTTCCCCTTTCACTCACAGACCCTATCATTTGAATCGTATCTTATTTGTGGTTTTCAAATGCGTTCTAATTTAAAAAGTAAAAAAAAAAAAAGGTCTGGTAAAGAGGTTAGAGACCTGAGTATATTTCTATTCCATTTTGAGGGCTGTGCAGTTGAGATCAAACTGCACAAATAGTGTAACCTGATCTTGATGTTCATTCTCTGTTCGTTTGTTCGAATGTCTGTCAAAACTAGTCTTGAAATATTGTCGTATTTTTTATTTTACAGATTTCAAAGATTAGACAGGCATTCGGCGATCAAGCCTGAATTCGAAAACAAACCATCTAAACAATTTAGACATGAAAGATCGTGTCAAGACTGAATGCTGAGCGAAAGAAATGATTTAGATCGAGTATAAAATCAATATATGGATCGATCTATATGTACATGTATCTGTTATGACACTGTTTGACTGTCCTCGACCGATTTATGTCGATAACTATCCGTGAAGCGTTTACTGTTTGTTTGTCTGTCTTTTTAATCTGGTTTGGACTGGCTTGCCTGCCTGCCTGCCTGAATGCCCGTCTGTCTGTCTGCTTCGGGATAAAACTGACAGGGATGTTTTTTTCTTACTGCATGTTTTTGGACCATTTTATCTTAAACATTTATTTTTGTCCTGATCCCGGATTGAAGTCGGGACATCGCCTTCATCAGGCCTATGTTAAAATTTTACTCCCTGGCTTAATTAGTTTTCGCTGTACATTATTTGGCCTACGATATCTCCTCAAATATTACTGGAACATTTCATTGGCTCCGTTATACAAGTGGCTTGAACTATTTCAATAAAATAACACGAGCCATATCTTTAAAAAGAAAATTAAGTGCACACTTATTTATGAAAATGAGTTTGAACAATTTACTGATGTGTCTAGAAATAGACATGAATATAAAGCATATATACGATTTAGATATATCAGTGTGAAGAGAGGACCTCGACTAGTAACGGACATTTTCTAATTTTCCCACAATGTTTCCTATGCTCTCAAATAAATACTTATCACAATTTTGGTCTACATTTGTCTGTAAAATGCTTTCAGTATGAACCATTTTAAAATTTGGTCGCCTGCTAAATACCAAGTATTTCAATAGTGGACATAGTTACAAAAATAACAAGGACATCCTTCAGTATTTAGTTTATAATTGCATGATATAATTGAAATAAAGGGTTTTACAATATTCTCCGATGGAGAGGCAGACATATGTACAGACGGACAGACTGATACATTTATACAGAGAGATGAAGGAAGGAAACATGCATGTAAATTATACAGATATGAACAAAAACAATAAAAATATTTTTATTACATTGTTTTGCAATACAAGTATATATACAGGATTAACTCTTTGCCACACAACACATTTTAGACTTTTCAAAACTGACAGCATCTGAAGATGACAATATTCATAGTGTTACAAATAAATTGACGTTGTTTGACAGGGTAGAAAAACATTGTGGGAAAAGGAGAAAATGCTGGCTACCAGCATTTTCTCCTTTTCCCGCAATGTTTTCGAAAGTCTTTTTCAACAGTGCTGTTAAAAGTCGGAATTCTGTGGTAAAATGTTAAACAAACCTATGAACCTTAAAAAAGCACTTTACGCAACTTAAGATACATTTTGGCAGTGCAGATCAAGATCAGAGTGGACAAAACGTGCAGTCTGATCTTAGATCTACGCTGCCCGCGTTGCCAAGAAATGCTGGATAAGAGCAACTTTGAAATTGCCCTTGTTTAGGTCTTATTGGTATACCGGTATTTGGCACTTAGAGTTGAACAAAATGATGCCAGTAAAATACTTAAGTATTGCATACTTATATACAAACGAAATAACCACGGATACGGGTTTGACTCCCCCAAATTCACAGCCCTTCAAATCACCGAGTTAAGAAGCAATTTTTTGTGACAAACTGGCCTGTGAATGGGTTAACACAACCAAAAATTAAATACATTTCGTCCATAATATCTCTGACAAGAACACGTGATCAATATTTGGATTCCTCGGCAGCCTCGGCTGACTGGTTTGAATTTGCCCTAGTTCCACCTCTGCATTTTTCGAAAAGTGGACGACCGATAAAAAATCCGTGAACCAGTATGACGAAGAAACACAAGAAACCAAATGCCTAGAGGAAAAAAGAAAATAAATATTAGGATAAGATCTATGCATCGAAATAATCATTGTACGTAAAGAAAAAGGCCAAGGACATATTCAGAGGAAGCATTGATGACCCTCAACAGGAAGGCGTCAAAATGCTGGTAACAAGCATTGATGACCCTCAACAAGAAGGCGTCAAAATGCTGGTAACAAACATTGATGACCCTCAACAAGAAGGCGTCAAAATGCTGGTAACAAGCATTGATGACCCTCAACAAGAAGGCGTCAAAATGCTGGTAACAAGCATTGATGACCCTCAACAAGAAGGCGTCAAAATGCTGGTAACAAACATTGATGACCCTCAACAAGAAGGCGTCAAAATGCTGGTAACAAACATTGATGACCCTCAACAAGAAGGCGTCAAAATGCTGGTAACAAGCATTGATGACCCTCAACAAGAAGACGTCAAAATGCTGGTAACAAGCATTGATGACCCTCAACAAGAAGACGTCAAAATGCTGGTAACAAGCAATGATGACCCTCAACAAGAAGACATTCAAATGCCGGTAACAAGCATTGATTACCTTATAAACAAGAAGGCATCAGAATGCTGGGAAAAAAAGCATTGATAACTCTCAACAAGAAGGCATTAGAATGCTGGTAACAAGCATTGATCGACCCTCAAAAAGAAGACATAAAAATGCTGGTAACAATCATTGATGACCCTAAACAAGAAGACATTAAAATGCTGGTAACAAGCACTGATGACCTTAAACAAGAAGACATTAAAATGCCGGTAAACATTTACCCTCAACAAGAAGGCGTCAAAATGCTGGTAAGAAGCATTGATGACCTGAACAAGAAAGCATTATGATGCTAGTAAAAAGCATTGTTTGTGTTACATTTTTGCATTTGCTAAAATGTCACTAAGAAATCTAAACTTCTGACCGACATCTACTTCTTTGTATAAAAAAAATTCAAACTTTAGACAAATCTAAACTTTTTCGATAAAAGCAACAATTAGGAAATGCATGTATATCTAAATCAAAGAAAAGAAGGTTCAGAGAACCGGTGCGGTTTTATCATGCAGTAAGCTACATGTATTACTAGCAGGTATACTAGTAGTTGGAAGTATATTGAATTGAATTCCATAAATACATATGAACCATGCTCTGAGAAATGAGGGGTTAGTGATCTGCAACTGCAAAAGTATCGACTCATGTCAGCCTGCGCAGAATGACATGGGTCTAACACTTTCTCTAATTGTAAATTTTCTGTATGTCAAAGGGATGTTCTACCTCCAGATCCAATGGTTTGTGAGAATAAATGGATACTAATGATCCAGAGTAATGGGATGACTTTCTCCATCACAGAGATGCATTAAGCTCCCTTTTGACAGAGCATAGCTCAAATTTATTCATATGAGCCATGCTCTGGCAAAAGGGGGCTTACTGCATCTCCGTGATCCATCATAGCATGCAATGCATCGATATCATAATAGATCCTTTAAAACTATCTTGTTTCACAATCGACTAGATTAGGAGATAGTCTGGTCCTCTGACATGTAGAAAATAAACCTGTAGCAAAAAGTTTGGACCCAGGTCAGCCTGCGCGGACTGCGCAGGCTGACCTGGGTCTATGCTTTTTGCAGATGCATCAAGACCCCTTTTCACAGAGTATGGCTTATTTCAGTGACACGAGGTTTGTTGTTATTGGAGAGGTCATCAGACCTCTCCAACAGTGGTGAGTTTAAAAGGCAGACTGCTACAGAATTTGCTGTCTAATTCTATTTCTTCTAGCGTAATTGTTCTGATACACAATCTGTTTCGTCATGGTTTTGTAAATCAAGCGAAATAAAAAAAACGAAACAGGAAATAGACGTGGTTTATCTTTATAAATGAAGAATTTCAGAAAAGATTTAATTTGCCATTGCTGCAAATAACCTCTCTAATAATTGTAGTTTTTTTGTTAAGCAAATATTCCAAGCAGAAGAAAAGATAAGAAGAATTTCGTTAAACAAGAGAAAGAAGACCGCTAGACAGGAACATGCAACTTGAAAAAGCGACAAGAAGGTCAAACTACCGTCATGTAAAGCATACGAGGTTTCTACGCTACTTTTCACTCGTTTGTTTACATGTACCAAAATATATTGAAATTGAAAGCCAATAAACTATTTGAAAACATTGATGTTGACCTCTCCTGGCTTCTTTTTGAAAGAAGCCAACATATTTATTTTGATGTCGCTGATTCCTGCATTTTCAATTGAACTAGCATCAGGGCTGTTAAGACCGACTAGAATATACCGCTACACACATTCGGTTGTGTACCGATGCAGTTTTAACTAAACGACGAAGCATCAGAGTCTGCCAAATTGGAAGCCGCTAAATGAGACTAATTGAGGCGACTAGGCTAATTGAGTATGTGTATATTGATAGTTAAGAAGATGACTTCTGTCATTAAAATGGCAGAAAACATTTTGGAAAATGGAGAGAATACGGGTTGCCATTATTTTCTTTTTTCCGACAATATTTTTCAACAAGACTTTCATACGGTCTTTAAACCTTTGGCTGCTAAGTGCGACTCACTGACCCGCTTTTGTGGACATTGTAGATCAAGATCAGACTGCACAAAACGTGCAGTCTGATCTTTGATCTAAACTGTTCGATAAGGAGATATCTTTCTCCCAAAGATATCTTTAAAATATCAGCATCTGAGTTTTTACTATCTTCATTAAAGTTCCATGCCAGTTATTTACCAGGATAAGGGGTAAAACACGGAGTTCCTTGATACACATGTATTTAAATAAAGGGTTTTACTTACAGCCGCAGCTTTGTACCCGTCTTGAAAGCAAGCGTGTGACGCAAGAACTGAAGAGCTTATCAAGTACATCACAGCATAGAAAATACACCATATCATCTCCTGCAACACAAATAATCAAAGCACTGACAGTACTGAAAACATTCCGGCGTCTCCACCAACATTATTCCCTCAGTCATGGAGTATTTTCTGTTAAGTTTTTTTGATACTTCATCTGTACAGAAATTTACAAGTCATGTATTGTCTTCTTCATTCAACCTGATCCTGAACTTTAGGCTGACTATATAAGTAGACATAAAAATAGAACTCCGACTACTACTCGGAAAGTTACACATACACGGGAAGGTACTTATATACACAGTTAAGCAATTTAACCCTTAGCCTACAAAGCGCTACTCAAGGCGCTTTTGCGGACAGTGTATATCCAAGATCAGACTGCACAGAACGTGCAGTCTGATCTTGGATATCACTGTCCGATGAGGAGATATTTCTTCCAAAAAATAACTTTGAAATTGAATATTTGCTTTTTTGTTACTATTGACTGGAAAGTTTCAATTAACCTATCCAGTTAGTTAAAGATTGATTTGCGTAAACTGCACGAAACAATTCCGAGTCCATTCTGGACATATGCCCACAATGCTTTCTACCCTTCACAAAACAAATTTCGAATTTTCAATCACTTTTATTTTATCGCCTGCAAATGCTTTCGATTTGGACAAACCTAAAATCATGTCGTTTGGTAATGAGTTAACCAGGAGACAAGATTTTTATTGATTTTTTTTTTTCATTTTTGGACATCAAAAAAAGAAGAGCTTAAATGAAGAATTTTGTCTTTGTGGGTGTAGATAAACTCGTGGGAACAGATGAAGATGCTAGTTATCAGCATCGACGTAACCTTCAACGATGTATCAAAACGGGTTAGCATGGGTAGGAATTAGATTCATCACCCCTCACAACGTACGTCAGTGTGACGTCACAGGTAGTGATATCGGGCCCTTGTTATAAAGTCAATGTGCGTGTTTGGTAAGACTTTTTTCTTTGTTATCGTTTCTTTAAATGATCTGAAAAAGTCTTTAGACCTCCAAAGCGTACAATGCCTAGGGACTTTGTTTTTTGTCAAAGCTTTTGTTAACTACTTAAAATAATGGAATACACTTCGACCAACTATTAAAACCCAATCACTTTTTGATATTTGGTCAAAGTGTTTGTGCATATAGACATCTGCTTCCTGTCTAAAACATCAGAATATTAAATGTATTCATCTAATGTTTTTGACAAATACATGATAGTCTTTGTAGTCCGTTTGTATCCACCCAAGCTAGCCTCATTCTATCTTCATATCGTACTTTTTTTCCAATATGGCGGACATAAGTTATGAAAATGCCCAGGTCCGATATCACTTCCTGTGACGTAGGTTGTTACCCCTGTACATTATCGCACGAATCTGTCACTGGGCCCGTATCCACCAACCATTCTTGAGAATATTCTATGTCTTATTCTCTAAGTTTTTTTCTAAATTTGTGAGTTAAACAATATCTTATTGGCTAAATTGAATGGCTAAGCCAGTTAGAATTTATGCTGCAAGTTTACAAATGTAGAAAATTCTGGGGGATAAGACAAAGAAGGTTTTTAAAGAATGGTTGGTGGATATATGCCTTGCTGGTGTACCCACCGTTATATCCCATCTGATAAATCGCAACTTCTTGGTTATGGCCAAGCCATACAGAATATACCAAATGATGCACGTTATCAAACAGGAACTGGACACAAACTCGAAATAAGAATATGAGCCGCTGTATAAATATGCACAACCTTCGTTCTTTGGCACGGATACACTGATTAAACCCAGCAATGATAATACCTGCCAAATACAAAAAAAAATACGTGGGTATATGTACTCTAGATCATAAAACAAACAATCTACAAACAAAACAAGAGGATAACACTGGTCTTCCACTATTCATTTGCTCACCTAAAGAACTAAAACTAAGTTTGAAATTTCGTCGGTTTACTTCGAAAACCTCGTAACTACAGCTTGTTACAAGGTGTATTTACGAAGTAAACCGACGACATTACCATGAGCAAAATTTGAACTGTTTTTTCTTTTTTAACTATCTTGAAGGAAAGGCTCTGGAAAGCATTGTGGGAAATGGTGAAATTGCTAATAAACAGCATTTTCACCTATTTCCGAAATGCTTTTTATTTTCTTTTTCAACGACAATTTCGTTCATCTGTGCTAAATATAGTTTGTTGTCGCTCAAATTCTTTAAAATTGGACAAGTAATAAATTTATCGAGTAGTTAAAAGATGAGAATCCACAGCTGCTACATGCACATACTACAACTGAATATCTATCTGACCTTTAACCCCTCTCATTGTTTACTCTGTCCCCCAGCTATTACGATTCTGACAAGGCAGACCTTTGAAAATAACGGACAAAGGAAAAAAAATACTGGTTACTAGCAGTGCCTTCTTTTCCCTTTATGTTTTCCAACTCCCCAAAAAAAAACAGGTTCCATCCTTTGGACCACATTCAATTCTTTACCAGACGACAAAATTTTAGCCTTGTCCAAATTGAAAGCATTTTCAACGTAGCTCAAACGGTGCAATTGTTTATTGATAGGGTAGAAAACGTTGTGGGAAAAGGAGAAAATGCTGGTTACCAGCATTTTCTCCTTTTCTCAAAATGTTTTCAAAAGGCTTCTTTCTCAGGTCGTCAAAAGTCATCATTGTGTGGTAAATGATTATATTATCATCTTTAAAAACGTTGATTATGGACCAGTCCAATGCTTTATTCAGTATGGTAAAGAGTGACTCAAAGTTGTTTGTCACGTGGCTACCGTAACAGGGTTATTTGTTAACTCATTACCAAACGACAAAATTTTAGGTTTGTCCAAATCGGAAGCATTTGCAGACGAAAACATAAAGGTGACTAAAAATTTGAAATTTGTTTTGTGAAGGATAGAAAACACTGTGGGAAAAGGAGAAAATGCTGGTTACTAGCGTTTTCTCCTTTTCCTACAATGTTTTCTAAAGGCTTCGTTCTCAGGGTCGTCAAAAGTAGGGACTGTGTGGTAATGGGTTAACCCTTTACCAAACAATCCCCGGTTTTTACAAATCGGAGGAAGAAGCCTTTTGAAAATATTGTCGGACAACGAGAAAATGCTGTTTTCTACTCTTCTAAAGTCATGTTTCAATTTTTGAATGACACTTTTTTTTGGCCTCTGCAAATGCTTTCAATTTGGACAAGTCTAAGATTCTGTCGTTTGGCAAAGAATTTAGCAGGTTTATGTTTCGAGAAAAAAGAGAGAGAAGAAGCCGCTGTCTAAACTTGAAGGTGTGTAGAATGACTCTGCTGTGTAAACACATATATACTATTAATATACATGTATATGGTGTAAGAGATGGGAAAAAACACCACAACAGATCTGTCCTCATTTAAAACAGGAAATGACAACAGCGATTGTTCTGAAGACCTCTACGCTTTTCCTATCCGAAACGACACTTTCCGTTTTTATGTAATTTTCTGTGTTGCGCAAGTCTACTGTAGCCGAAAAAAACCCAAGTAGTCGTAAAGTGCCGTCTCGAATTAGCCTGCGCGGACTGTACAGGCTGATCCGAGTCGACACTTTACGCAAATGTCCGTATGCCCCTCAAAGTTTCGCGCAATGCAACCCAAATTATAATCACTGGGCAGCATACCTCTTTACCCAACAATATCATGTTTTAACAAACCGCGAAGAAGAAGCCATGCGATAACATCGTTAAAAAAGGAGAAAATGCTCGTTACCAGCATTTGCTCCCTTTTCCACGATGTTTTCTTTCTCTATCAAGCTGTAATTCTATTCTATGGTTTGAGTGAAATTGGATTTTCGCCTACAGATCCTGTCAATTTTGACTTTCAATCACTTTGACATGTTATCCTTGGATGAGGAGTTTAATTCATATCCACACCATCCCTACTTTTAACGACCCTGAGAAAAAAGCCTTTGGAAAACATTGTGGGAAAAGGAGAAAATGCTGGTAACCAGCATTTTCTCCTTTTCCCACAATGTTTTCTACCCTTTACAAAACAAAGTTCAAATCTTCAGTCATTTTTATTTTGTCGTCTGCAAATGCTTTCGATTTGAACAAACCTAAAATTTTGTCGTTTGTTAATGAGTTAGGTGGTCAATGCGCCGAGCCCCCAGGTAGCTCAGTCGGTAGTGTGCAGGACATGAGAACAGGCGGTCGAGGGCTCGATACCTGGCTCGACCAGTTTCTTTCCGAGGACTGATGATAGTCATTGCGACAGGATCAATTCCTCTCCCACTGCTGACCAATGTATCGACGACGCTTATGAGAGAAAGCAACCAGTGGCTTGGAAAGAAAATTGTGCAAAGTAATAGTAACGTAGACTCCAAGACAGCATGGATAGGTGCACTGGCCGCTGCGATGTAGCTGAAATAATATTCTTACGAACAATGTCCGTAACAAAGACACAAATAAATGCATAGCTCAAATAAAAACCGCACCTAGCGGGATTCGAACCCATGAAGGGACAAATACCCTTAATGTTTTTAGAGGATTAACCCATTACCACACAATCCCTACTTTTGACGCCCCTGAAAAAGAAGCCTTTAAAAAACATTGCGGAAAAAGGAGAAAATGCTGGTAACCAGCATTTTCTCCTTTTCCCCACATTGTTTCCTACCCTTCACAAAACAAATTTCACATTTTTAGTCACTTTTATTTTGTCGTCTGCAAATGCTTTCGATTTTGACAAGCCTAAAATATTGTCGTTTGGTAATGAGTTAAAAGACCAATAACACTGAGCCAAACAGATATCTCTCTGACGCAGCTGTCGGGTATGATGACTCAAAGCCTTATTAGGCAGAAAGTCCGATCTTAGACAACAAATGGGATTAATGGCTCAATGGCCAATCCCGGACAAGCCCTCATCGTACGAACAATGTCCGTAAGAAAGAAACAATTGAAATGCATAGCTCAAATACAAACCGCACCTGGCGAGATTCGAAGCCATGGAGGGACGAATACCCTCGTTTTTCGAGGATTAAAAGACCAATACTATAACCACTGACCCAAAGAGATATCTGTCTGGCGCAGCTATCAAGTATGATGACTCCAAGGCTTATTCGGCAGAAAGTCCGATCTTGGACAACAAATGGGATTAATGGCTCAATGGCCAATCCCGGACGAGCCCCCATCTTACGAACAATGTCCGTAAGAAAGAAACAATTGAAATGCATAGCTCAAATACAAACCGCACCTGGCGGGATCCGAACCCATTAAGGGACAAATATCCTCGTTTTTTGGGGATTAAAAGACCGATACCAGAACCACCGAGCCAAAGAGAATTCTCTCTGACGCAGCTATCAAGTATGATGACCCAAAGCCTTATTACGCACAAAGTCCGATTTTGGACAACAAATGGGATTAATGGCTCAATGGCCAGTCCCGGACGAGCCCCCATCTTACAAATCAAGTCCGTAACAAATAAACAGTCAAATGCATAGCTCAAATACAAACCGCTCCTAACGGGATTCGAACCTATGAAGGGACAAATACCCTTGTTTATCGAGGATTAAAAGACCAATACCATAACCACTGAGCCAAAGAGATAACTGTCTGTCACAGTTGTCGGGTATTGCATTTAAATCGGGACGAAGCTATGCACGAAGGAGTGGTTGCCCGTAACAATATTGAAAACAGCTTTAGAAACCATTCAATCAATCAATAAATCAATCAATCAATCAATCAAGTAATCAAGTGATCAATGACAATTCGCTTACCAATTCAGCTGCAATTATTATGCCATACATACTCTTCACGAACGATAAATCACAGTAGATAAATTTCCAAACTTGGGTTAGCTCCCCTTTCTCTTCCCCGTCCTTGGTGTCGCTGGCGGGTTGTGTGGTGTCCGGGTTTGTTGGTGCCCCGGCCATGTTGCCAGGCATATCAGAATCTGACATCATATCTACAGCTGTTAAGGCGGTTAACTCCAATACCTATGGACAAGTCACGCAGTGCTCTGTCTGGACAAGTCACGCAGTGCTCTGTCTGGACAAGTGTAGAAGCTACTAAACAACCAGAACCAATGGATCTGTCGAGAGAAGGCGGTTTCAAATAGCAAGATGGATCTTTTAACTCATAACCAAACGGCAAAATTTTAGGTTTATCCAATTCGAAAGCATTTGCAGACGACAAAATAAAAGTGACAGAAAATTTGAAATTTGTTTTGTGAAGGGTAGAAAACATTTTGGGAAAAGGAGAAAATGCTGGTTACCAGCATTTTCTCCTTTTCCCAAAATGTTTTCTAAAGGCTTCTTTCTCAGGGTCGTCAAAAGTTGGGATTATGTGGTAATGGGTTAATTCCACTTGTCCAAATTGAAAGCATTTGCAGACGACAAAACAAACATAACTCTGAAATTGAAACTTGACTTTAGAAGAGTAGAAAACATTGTGGAAAAAGGAGAAAATATTGGTTACCAGCATTTTTTTCCCTTTTCCCCACAATGTTTTTAAAAGGCTTCATCCTCAGGGTCGTTAAAGTCGGCACTGTCTGGTAAAGGGTTGAAGGGGGGATTTAGTTTTAAGTTGTAAATCAAAATTCTTGCAAAATTAAAAAGAAAATACTATATAGAATTTCCGTTGCAATCATATGGAAACTGTACGGTTACATTCCGAAAAAAGTTGCAATTTAGGGTGTTTAAAAAACAAAATGGTCATTTTGCAACGGGCATCTCCGTCAGTCGATTACAGCAGTTATGACCTCATGCACTGAGTTGAATATTTATTATCCCTATTTCAAATCGTCGATTGACAGTATACTTCGAAAACCTCGTAACTACAGCTTGTTACAAGCTGTATTTATGAAGTTTTTGAAGTAAACCGACGAAATCCGTTTCCATACAATTCCGAGTTTAACGACCCTGCAAAGAAGCCATTCGAATATGAAAATATTGTGGGAAAAGGAGAAATGTTGGTAACAAGTATTTTCACATTTTTTCTCTAAATGGTTCTACTCAATAAAAGACATATCCTATCATAAGATTGAATTACGGATTGAATTAAATTTGTTTGCAGCTTGACTGTCAAATTGCGTATCAGGACAATAGACCCCTGGACAATTGCCCCCCCCCCCGACAATTCCTCCAGACATTGCCTCCGAGGACAATTCCTTGTCTGGGGGTTGGCCAGCAATGGTCCGGGGGGATTGTCCTCGGGGGGCAATATTCCGGGGGGGGAATAGTCCGGGGAAAATTGTCCTAAGGGGGCAATGGTCGGGGAGGAGGCAATTGTCCTAGAATCGTCAAATTGTTTACTATGGACTGCTTGTGTGCCTTTAACCTTTCACCACATAATGCCGACTTTTGACGCTCCTGGAAAAGAAGCCTTTTGAAAACATTGTGGGAAAAGGAGAAAAATGCTGGTAAAAAGCATTTTCTTCTTTTCCCACAATGTTTTCTACCCTATCAAAGAAAAATTGAACCATTTGAGGCACACTGAAATTGTCGTCTGCAAATGCTTTCAATTTTTACAAGGGTAAAATTTTGTCGTCCAGTAAAGGGTTAAAAGAAAAGATTTTCATCGGTTTACCACATTTCCTGTACAACACTCATTTTTTTGAAAAAAAAAATCTTTATTTCAAAATCCAGTCGGATTTCAAAATAATTTACTCCTTCAGCGTCACATGTATAAACTTGATACATATCGAAGACATAAAATACAATCCGTTTAATCCATTACCACACAATCCCTACTTTTGACGACCCTGAGAAATAAGCCTTTACAAAACTTTGTGGGAAAAGGAGAAGATGCTGGTAACCAGCATTTTCTCCTTTTCCCACAATGTTTTCTACCCTTCACAAAACAAATTTCAAATTTTCGATCACTTTTATTTTGTCGTCTGCAAATGCTTTTAATTTGGACAAGCCTAAAATATTGTTGTTTGGTAATGAGTTGAACTATGAAGGATTTTATTGTCTGTCTTACAGCCTTGACAAAACAAGCGGACCATACAGCTCTAAACTGAGACTGTCCGTTTGTGTAATCCGATCGGGACCTTTGCGCTCTCTCTCTCTCTGTCTCTCTCTCTCTCTCTCTCGAGTCGGGAGAGAGGGAGGCGGGGTAGAGAGAGTAGTACAGGTAACTGTCCCCAAAGGCGATGTTACTTTTCGACTGGTGTACAGTAAATGTCCGAATACAAAAAAGATCACCGTGGCGTCTCATTACTGAGATTAGAAGGGAGAGAATCTGACAAACAGCATTTCTAAGACCCGTTTCATATCTACTACCTAAATTTCTCTTACGATAAGGAAGGAATGAAGGAGGGAAGGAAGGAAGGAGATACTGACACATTTTACAGGTGGACAATCATTCAAGTCAACCTCAAAGCTACAACAAATCATTTACATGGCCGATATAAACACGAGAACAAATGACACGTCTAACTTCTACAGCTGTCTCGTTTGTGTTATCATTGTTAATGATATAGCCGAGTCAAGGGCGTAGCGCAGTTTGCTACATTGGAATACTTTTATGACAGACGTGAAGTAATGGAGACCATAACAGATTTTATGAAAATATGAAAGGGAAAAAACACATAGTGCCCAGTCTCAAATTATCTAAAGATGGGGCAAGTGTGTGTGTGTGTGTGGGGGGGGGGGGAGGGGGGGCTTGGTTGCGCCCCCCTCCCCTTCTTATCCTATGCCAATGAGATTTTATATTCACAGGTGCTGTTCAACACATGCAAGATGTCCCCTTCTAGTGTGCGTCTCTCTCTCTCTCTCTCTCCTTCCTTCCATCCATATAGCTGTTTTCGAACTGGGCGAAAATTACTACATATATAGGTAATAACCGAATTACGATGGTATCAACTTCAACAACAGTTGCAAATTTATCTCCCTATATGATCAGTATTGTTAAGTAAAGACCGAAACCACTTTTTATCTGAAATTATCATCTTTTCCCGTCCACATCAAGGAAGTATATTGACCCGTTAAAAAAAAAAACATGGAAACACATACATGTACATACAGTAAGAAAAACAGATATATGTAGTCCCTCTGGTCGCTAAAAGAGACTTTAATTACATATATGTCCAAACCGAGATTCATAAGAAAAAATCACATTCTTGCCTTGTTGTTTTTTCACTTTAGTCATGGCTGTAAATAAAGCGTGAACGCTTGAGAGTGTCATATCAAGTTATAATGAACGAATGAAAAAATAAGAGTCCACATTTGATATTTTCAAATCTATTTCAGGGTATGTAATGAGAAATAAACATACCTGTAATTAACGTGTAAAAGTGTCCAGTTAAATGATACATGCATTAATATATGTCAACAAAATTCAGTGGTATGTTTTCGCATCCATTAAATCTAAACGTTAAAACCGCCCCCTTTTATAGTCTGTATCAATGACTGGAGACCGCGTGCGTTATCGTAGTACAACCATAACGCTTAACCCTTTACTCCATAGATACTCGTTCCTACGAATTGCTTGTAGGAGCCTTTGGAAACATTGTGGCAAAAGGTGAAATTGCTCGTGACGAGCAATTTCACCTTTTCTCACAATGTTTGATATGCTATCAAAAGGTGTCCTATACACATAAAAAACGGCTTCATCCTTGCTATTATTTAGGGTCAATTAGAGATACAATATAAATGCCTTATGGGTTTAACTCCCTACCAAACGACAAAATTTCAGGCTGGCCCAAATTCAAAGCATTTGCAGACGATAAAATAAACATTGCTCAAAAATGAAACTTGTTTTGGGAAGGGTAGAAAAATATTGCGGGAAAGGGAGAAAATGCTGGTTACCAGCATTTTCTCCTTTTCCTACATTGTTTTCAAAAGTCTTTTTCTTTAAGGGCGTCAAAACTCGGGATTGTGTGGTAAAGAGTTAACCCTTTACCAAACAACTGGTTTTTTACGAGCCTAGGATAGAATCCTTTTAAAAACATTGTGGGAAAAGGAGAAAATGCCGCTTACCATCATTTTCTTCTCTTTCTACAATATTTTCTACCAAGCTGAAAATAATTTTCATTTTTGAGTTATATTTATTTTGTCGTGTGCAAGTAATTTGAATTTAGACTAGTCTAAAATTTTGTCATTTGGTAAACTCTTAATCAGACGACAAAATTTTAGACTTTTAAAGTTCAAAACTTTTACAAGCGACAAAATGCTGGCTCATAGGATTTTCTTGTTTTGTCGCAATGTTTTCAAAATTCCATTTCTTCAAATTCATTGTTTAACCCTTTCCCAAACGACAGAGTTTTTGACGAGACCAGATTCAAAGCATTTGCAGACGACAAATCAAATGTGATGCAAATGATGATTTTGCCCATGGAAGGGTAGAAAACATTGTGGGAAAAGGAGAAAATGCTGGTTACCAGCATTTTCTCCTTTTCCTACACTGTTTTCAAAAGCCTTCTTTCCTAGCATAGTAAAAACCAGGGATTGTTTGGGAAAGGGTTAAGGCACGAGACTGTTTAGTAAAGGGTATTAAATTAATCAAGCCTTAAACCCATTACCACACAATCCGCTACTTTTGACGACCCTGAGAAAGAAGCCTTTAGAAAACATTGTGGGAAAAGGAGAAAATGCTGGTAACCAGCATTTTCTCCTTTTCCCACATGTTTTCTACCGATCACAAAACAAATTTCAAATTTTCCGTCACTTTCATTTTGTCGTCTGCAATTTCTTTCTATTTTGACAAGCCTAAAGTATGGTATTTGGTAATGAGTTAATTAGGCTTTAACAAACAACCATGAGTTTAAATGACCGGAAAGAAGATGACTCTTGAAATTATTGCAGGGAAAGGACATGATGTTGGTGACCTACATTTTCTCCTTTTTTTTTTTCCTGAATGTTTTTTTTATTCGTACAAAGACAAATTGCATAATTTTTGGACCTGGTCAGACTGTGCATTTCGCGCAGGCTGACCTCGGCCGAAACTTTTCGTTGTACATCGGTAAATTTTTCTTCATGTAAAAGAACCAGCGTGCACCATGATTCGGTTTCTGGGCAAAATGGATTCCATGAGTCCATTACTTTGTGGTAACTTTCTTGGTATCATGCATTCCGGCGATGCATTGAACCCCCTTTTTGCAAGAGCCTTGCTTATATGTGACCCGTCAAGTAAAAAGGGACCATTTGGGAACTCTGTACATCAACAAGATGAGAATAGAGTAACGATAGTCCAGGTCAAGTTAAGTTGGTAGTTTAAAAGCGATCATATAACGATGTAGAATTACAATTTTTCATACAGAATATATGATAAAAGCTAAAAGTGTAGACCCTGATCAGCCTGCGCAATATGCGCAGTCTGACCAGAATTGACTCTTTTCGCAGTTCCCAGATGGTCCCTTTTCGCGTGATGCGCCACAATTGTTTGTATAGATTGAACGTGGTAAATGTAGGATTGTTTATCAATACTGGCTCATTCTTAGGTATTGTTTTATTGAACATTATGGACGACAGCTTTTAAAAATGCAGTGTAATTTGATAAAGACTCGTATCCATGAAAAATAAATCGCAAATGTACAAATAACTCACATGTACCACTGCTCTCTGAATATCGACTGATCATGGTCGAAGTCAACTTTATCGCGTCCAGTTTATACTCGGTAACAAAGAAGGTTTGTATAAAAAAGAAAGACGGTTAATTTTGAAAGGGAGGAGGGATGGGGGTGGGGGAAGCTTGATGAATATCTTTGAAGCGATAGCTCTTTTGTCAGTAGTGTATTTTACATCAGAATTGAGCTAAATTCCAGATTTTTGTAACAAACTTGATTGGTCGACCCCCCTTTCGATTTACCAGTCCATCCAAGGGTTTTGTCATTTTGTCAACTACTTTTTAACCCTTTACCGCACAATGCCGACTTTTGACGACCATGGGAAACAACTCTATTGAAAAAATCGTGGAAAAGGGAGAAAATGCTGGTAACCAGCATTTTCTCCTTTTCTCACAATGTTTTCTATCCTATTGAAGAGAAATTGCACCACTTGTGCTACATTTAAATTGTAGTTGCAAATGCTTTCAATTTGGACAAAGCAAAAATTTTGACCTTTGGTAAAGGGTTAACCGAAGAAGACAAAATAAGGAATTGTACAATTTCAAACGCGTTAGCAGACGACTTATTGAATGTGACCAAAATGATTTAATTTCGAAAGGATAGAAAACAAAGTAGAAAAGGGAGAACATGCTGACCGGCAGTTTTACAGAATGTTTTCAAGTTTTCTTCAAGTTTCTAAAAAAAACGTTTAGGAAAGGTTTTACTTTTTACTAAAATTTTGGACATGTCCAAATTAAAAACAATTGCAGACAACAAATTAAAGGTGGCTAAAATGACGAAAGTAGTCCTTAATGGTTTAGAAAACATTATAGGAAAAGGAGAAAATGCTGGTTGCTAGCATTTTCTCCTTTTCCTACTAAGTTTTTCAAGCCTTTTTCCCTCTCGCCTGTTGAAAGTCGTGATTGTTTGATATGGAATGAAGAGAAAAGAAAACAATGTCTTTGAAATTCTCTCCGTTCCAGGTCGACAGAACACAGGATTGTCAGGTATAGGGTTAAACCGTTTACCAGATCACTAAATTTTAACCAAGTCCAAATTGAAAGCATTTGCAGACGACAATTTCAATGCGGGCCAAATGGTGGAACTATTGTTTGATAGGGTAGAAAACATTGTGAGAAAAGGAGAAAATGCTGGTTACCAGCATTTTCTCCTTTTCCCACAATGTTTTCAAAAGGCCTTCACCAGAGGGTCGTTAAAACTCGAGAATGTATGATAAAGGGTTAAACCATTTATCCATAAAACCAAGGTCACGTTAACATTCATCATTGGTATGAATAACCTTTCTATTTATATTTCATTATTTCAGTTCATTGTGGGTTTTAGTCAGTTATTATCAAATGATAAATAATAATGAAAGAAATAAAATTACATAATATGATGCACCTCGGGCCAACCACTGTAGCTGAAGCAATAAACCTATCTAAATTTTGAATTCCAGGCTAGGTGTCTGATTGGCCGAGACGGGTTCGATTATTTTTATCACGATCTCTGGTCTTATAGGGCATCCTTGTTTTGATCCAAGTATATTAGACCTTTTTTTGAAATAATCTATTACCAGACGACAAAATTTTACCTCAAAGTGGCATGAATGGTGCAATTTTGCTTTGATAGAGAAGAAAACTTTGTGGGAAAAGGAGAAAATGCTGGTAACCTGTATTTTCTCTTTTTCCCACAATGTTTTCAATAGGCTTCTTCCTAAAGGTCGTTAAAAGTCGACATTGTGGGGAAAAGGAATAACTGAACTTAATGAAAACCAAAGAAATAAACAGTATGTCACTAATGCTCCGCAAAGCAAGAGTCGTATCTAATGTTTGGTCCAATTGCCAATCAAGCATCCAACTCGACTTGAATTGCAACATTAATACATGAGATATCGCCCAGGCACACACATGCACTCGCATATGCCACTGCTCATCATTTGCTTTATCTTTTGTCAGATGGCGGACGGACACACTACCTGATACCACAGTATCCCTAACCTCGTTGTTGGGGTATAAATGACGACTAGAGACTAATAAAAAGGACCCAAAATTGGAAGAAAAATTGCTTCGCAAAATTTGTATGGAAAGCACGAGAGGAGAGATGCAATTATTTGCAACAAGCAATTGCTCCTTTTCCCTGGATGCTTTCAAAGTTGTATGCTGTACGGGCATAACAATTTGTATTTGTGATGTCTTGTCAGGGCCAAAACAACCTCTTCTCGCTATAGGATAAATGAAATACACCAAGACAAATTTTGTTTGTTCCATGCAAGTCTAACATTCTTCAGTTCAGAGATAAAACCAGTTTAGCTATCAATGTTCTTTTAGTGATTGATGCTCTCTGCTGCCTTCTCAATAGCATAAAAACAATTTATATCATTGATTTTCACCAATCAATTCAAAACAGTTTACATAAAGCACATACTAGAACTAAATACACCATAAATACAGAGATTTATATTCAATATATTTATTCAAGATCCTGTCATGAAGTGAAAATACATCCACTGTGAAGCTGAAAGTATCATGGAAAAAAATGTAAAACAAAAACTGTTTGTCTATCTAACATGAAACCAAGAGCAAACTAGTAACAGATAGATGTGCAGGAGCTTTGCATTACCAACAGTTGCTGCCTGGCTGCCTTTCTGTACAACTCCCAAAATAATGCGAAAATGACATGTTCACAATTTCATGCTCAAGTTCTTCTGACCACAATTTCTTTCAAATATTGTGAAACTTTTTCTTTTTCACTTTTTTAATTCATTAGCTAGATATTCGCCATTTCTGACCCTTATAGTGTTAGTTTTTGAAACCAGCATTGTCTCATAATCCAAGATTGTTTTCTACACTTTTTGAAACATGTAAACTTTGTGGGTCAAATTCAACCTGTCATCTGCAAAAACTTCACATAGAAAAGCCTAAAAAATTTGTAATTAAGCACAGAGTGACCTCTTTACCAGAGGGCAAAGTTTCCACCGAAATAGCCATAATTGACATATTTGCATATGACAAATTACAAGTGAAAACGTTGTAAAAAAAGAAGAAAAATGCCGTTTACCAGTATTTTTTTCCTTTTCCCACTGTTTACAAGCATATCTCCCTCTGAGTCATAAAAACATGGGATTATTTTGTAAAGGTTTAATTCTTTCCCAAATGAGAAAATTTCGCACTCAACCAAATTTAAAGCATTTGCAGGCACAAAATAAAGCTCAAATCATGGTTTTATGTCTTTTTTAGGGTAGAAAACATTGTGGAAAAAGGAGAAAATGCTGGTTACCAGCATTTTCTCCTTTTCCCACAATGTTTTCAAAGGTGATCTTCTCCAGGGTCGTCAAAACTCGGCATTGTGTGATAAAGGGTTTACACAAATATTACAATGAGATAGTAGATGCCTGAAACACTTCATACAGCTAGGACATCACTCTGTATCTCGTGACTAAGTTGAGTTTGTAGGTCACTTAATTTTTTCTTCAGAACAGATAGAGCTGTGAAAAGAATGTTTTCTGGTTTCAAAGAGCCACAGGATTCCACATTGTAGAAATATTTGTTTGGTTGACCAGTTGGATCAAACGGAGCCTGGTCTGAAAAATAGAAGAAGAGAATCATTAGGCCCCTAATGCAAACTTTGTATTTCATTTCCAAAAGCAGGTCGCCAGATAGAGGGCATGATTTTGATTTCATAATTGAAAATATTACTTATTTTCCACTAAACCCTATGTTATGGGTAGTCATTAGAATTGTCTCATTGAGACGATTGTAATGAGTACCCACAACATAGGGTTTGGAAAGAAGTAACGGATTTACAATGCCATCACTCCCTTTTATCTGGAGCTCTATAATAGCATACAGTAGATCTTGCTTATTCTCAAGGCAGTGAGTAATAAAGCAACTGCAAGGATTGGATATTAGTTTAATATTGTTTACAAGACTCCAAGTAGGTTTGGAAGCCAAGTAACCCAGTGTTGAAAATGGACTTTGTGTAAATAGGAAATAAGAAATATAAATATAGTGGCACGAAATCTTTGAGGTCTTCTTTGCCTATTTATCAATGTTGCCGGACTTAGTGACCATTTGATGCTGGTCATAGATATATCATCATAACTTCATAAGACAACACTTATTATCATAAACTACTAAATGGACTCATACAGTGGAAGGTTTTATTTTCACATTTTTAATGTCAACTATGATCACGGCGGGGAATCACGTGACACAACAACAACAACAATGACCGTTATTTGAAAAAATTCCCTGACTTCAGGTAAGAAAATCTTCAATAATTCCGTTAATACATGACCGATTGGAATTTGGTTTGAAGCAAAGAAGGCGGAAGGACTCCGGGGATTTGCTTGATGTGTTAGATTTTTTAAACAACACCTGATAAAAAAGTTATTGACGAGCAAACAAATTTTTTACCCTGGATAATTTGTTTGCTCCTCAATAACTTTTTTATCAGGTGTTCTTTAAAAAATCTAACACATCAAGCAAATCCCTGGAGTCCTTCCTCCTTCTCTGCTTCAAACCAAATTCCAATCGGTCATGTATTAACGGAATTATTGAAGATTTTCTTACCTGAAGTTGGGGAATTTTTTCAAATAACGGTCATTGTTGTTGTTGTTGTGTCACGTGATTCACCGCCGTGTATGATGGTCAAAGCTATTCTATCCTGTTACGGGATACCACTCCATGCATGGCTTCGTCCCCATTTAAATACAATAACGGACTTCTGCGTCAGAGATATCTCTTTGGCTCAGTGGTTAAGGTATTAGCCTTTCGTCTGGGCATTCTAGGATTGAATCCTACCCGGTCCCTGTATTCATGTATTTCAGTCGGGCATTTGTTTATTTGTTTCTATGTTACAGACTTTGTTCGCAAGATGGGGGCTCGTCTGAGATTGGCAATTGAGCCATTATTCCCATTTGTTGTCCAATAAAAGACTTTCTACCTAATATGGCTTTGAGGGATCAATAAATGATGTCTTTAAGAGGGGGTGTGTTATGGGAGACCACTCCTTCATGCACATGGCTTCGTCCCGATTTACAATACCTGACTGCTGTGTCAGGGAGATATCTCTCTGGCTCAGTGGTTAAGGTATTGGCATTTCATCCGGGCGTTCTGCTCTAGGGTTTGAATCCTGCCCCATCATTGTTTGTAAACATTTGTTATTGTCACTGGATTCCAAAACATAACTTAAAGCAAGTAAATATAACATCAGGCATGTAATTCTTGGAGACCATAAAACATGAAAATGAAATTTAGAAAATCTCTTACGTTCATCCTCCTCCAGCTCTGTATATTCACTCTTTGGCCTTAGGAAAAAAAAAAAATAAATAACAAAAGTAATAATTAAAGCCAAATTTAGACATTTTCTAACATAAACATTACTAATGGAGATTCCACGAAGATTTCTTATGCTTAACTCATTACCAAATGACAATATCTTAGGCTTGTCCAAATCAAAAGCATTTGCAGACAACCAAATAAAAGTGACTGAAAATTTGAAATTTGTCTTGTGAAGGGTAGAAAACATTGCGGGAAAAGGAGAAAATGCTGCTTACCAGCATTTTCTCCTTTTCCCACAATGTTTTCTAAAGGCCTCTTTCTCAGGGTCGTTAAAAGTCTGGATTGTGTGGTAATGGGTTAACCCTTCACCAAACAATCCCTGTTTTAACGACCCTGAAATAGAAGCCTTTTGATAACATTGTTGGATGAAGAGAAAATGCTAGCACCAAGCATATTCTCTTATTCCCAAAGTGTTTTCTACCCTACTCAAAACAAATTTTGATGTTTGAGTTACATTTATATTGTCGTCTGCAAGTAATTTCAACTTGGACTAGTTTAAAATTGTCATTAGGTAAAGATTTAACCCATTACCACACAATCCCTACTTTTGTCGATGCCGAGAAACAAGCCTTTAGAAAACACTGTGGGCAAAGGAGAAAATGCTGGTAACCAGCATTTTCTCCTTTTTCCACAATGTTTTCTACCCTTCACAGAACAAAGTTCAAATTTTTGGTCCCTTTTATTTTGTCATCTGCAAATGCTTCCGATTTGGACAAACCTAAAATTTTGTCGTTTGGTAATAAGTTAAGCTGCTCTATCACAACATGGCATTATAACTCTACCAACTCGCAACTCCTTTTGAGCTGCATTTATGATTTGACTCTTTACCACACAATCCTGACTTTTAACGACCCTTAGAAAGAGACCTCTTGCAAAAACATTGTGGGAAAAAGAAAAAATGCTGGTAACCAGCATTTTCTGCTTTTCCCACAATGTTTTCTACCCATTGAAAAAAAAATCCGCATTTTATCAACATTTAATTTGTCGTCTGCAAATGCTTTCAGTTTGGACCAGTCAAAAATTTTGTCATTTGGTAAAGAGTTAATTCATTGCCTGCAAATGCTTTCAACTTGGACAGGTAAAAGACTTTGAAGTCTGGTAGAGACAGAAATAGCAGCGTTTGGGTTTTTACCAACTACTTAAAAGTTTCAGTCCAATTACTCAGCAGAATAAGGGTTCAAAGTGTACGCAAGTCTAAGAATGAACGCACCATTGCTCAGGTATTGGGTAGGTTGTATGGCGTAGAGCATTATCTGGGTCATACTCAAATGCAACACCGCAGGTTGGGTTCCACTTCGCATGTTCTTTTGCAAAGCCTTTCCGTGCAAAAGCTCGAACCTTCAACTCTTGTCCTTTCCTTAATTTAACAATCAAGATATCTGTAAAATAGCAAAAGTATTTAAATTCTGAAACTGAATTCACAAAGGAAAAAAAACTAGAGCTGTCACTGAACGTGACTTAATACCCCAGCCAGCGCTTTGACAGAAAAAACGTTTCAAGTTCAAGGGGGGATAATTCACCAACCAGGAAGAGTTGACACTTCAAAGTTGTATCTTGCAAATCTTCAATATATGATCAATATACATGCAAAGTTTCAATACAGTTGAAGGAAAACTGTAGGAGGAGTTTGTGACACAAAAATACTAGTATTTTGTACACAGATGGACACACGCACGGACACACAGGCCGATTCCAGTACAACCCTCGAAAAAATTCATTTTGCAGGGGTATAGTAAAATATGATTAAAAAGTACTAGAACCCTAATTTTAGCATACCTTCCTAACTCTTTGAAAGAGGAAAAAATGTTATATATGTAGGCAAGTATACACATTTTGATATTTTAACCCTTTACGACACAGCAAAATTTTAGACCTATCCAAATTAAAAGCATTTGTAGAAAACAATTTCAAAGTAGCTCAAATGGTGCAATTCTGCTTTGATAGGGTGGAAAACTTTGTGGGAAAAGGAGAAAATACTGTTACCAGCATTTTCTCTTTTTCCCACAATGTTTTCAAAGGGCTTCTTCCTCAGGGATGTTAAAAGTCGTCATTGTGTGGTAAAGGGTTAAAGACTGCTTTCAAAACCCACACAAACACATACAAAACTTAGTTGCTTGCAAGTCTTAAACAGATAGTAACATTCCAGTTGCTTCTGCAGAAAAGAAATTAACATTTCACGATTAATTTGAAAGTTTTTTCAAATATTTGAAACTGTATGATATTCAGATCTGATATTAATCTACACTGTCTGCAAACCCAAACATGTTTTCCATAAAGTATACTCATACTCAAACTCTTTACCTGCTTGTCTAAACAAAAAGTATCTGCAGATGACAAGTTACGGGTTTCTAAAAATGATAATTTTTCAAAGCCTCCACAGGGTTGTTAAAACAAAGTTGTCTTAACTCTTTATACCACACAACCCTGACTTTTAAAGAACTGAGAAAGAAGCCTAAAGAAAACATCATTTTCCCATAATATTTTTTTACCATATCAAAGTCATAAATCATCATATAATAATATTATTTTGTTGTTTGCAGATGCTTTGAATTTTGTCCAGTCCAAAACTTTGTCATTTCGTAAAGAGTTAAAAAGTACTAAACACCAAACAACTGGCTCACCATCAGTTTCATCATGTTCACTGGCATCTTCTCTGTTTCTGGAGGTCACCTGTTTTAAAAAAAAAAAATAGAGGTAGATCTACATGTGAATAAAAAACCTTAAATGTGTTAATACATGTATTTCCATTGCAAAGACACTGTATATTCAACGAAATTTTGATTTACCTAAATCCATAAAAGCATTTTTGGATAATAACCACTACTTTGTGGTCCAGTAAAGAGATAAAGCTAGTTTTTACTATGTGCAAAAATAGCTGGAGCAGAGCTGTGATTGCTGTGTCAATAACAAACAGGACTTGTAACCCAGCGGTTGTTAGCCTGAATCCCAGCTCAGCTGCAATCCTTCATAAGACCATATCAAACCCACAACCATCAGGTCACATGCGAGATACCATAACCATTGAGTTACCTAGTCATGCAGTAAAATAATACCTAAATTGTGCCTATGTAACACAAACATATGAACAATTGTTCTAAATGCCACAAATGCTGATAACAAGCTCATTCTCCTTTTTCCACAAGGCTTTTTATCTGTCTGAAATAAATAGTAATCTTTGGATCAAATTTATCCTCGAGATAAATTTTCATCTATGAGTCACCTTTATTTTTTTGTCTGCAGATGCTTTCAGTTTGGGCTTGTCTCAAATTTCGTCCCTTGGTAAAAAGTTAACTAGTCTGTACTGTTGAGAAATATATACAATATTTTATTGGCCCAGAATGTTTTACATTACAATGAAGATCTAAAATATGACTTCAAAATCATGAGCACCCTCATCAAGTGGTCTTAAGTGTGCATACAGTAAAATCTAACATTGTAGTGAAAGCTATCTTAAATGTCAGTAACAAACAAGGGACTATAAATATCACTTACTGGCACACACTTAGGATTACTTGAAATCAGATCAGCACTGGTCACATGGCGTGTTTGGTCGTCCATACATCTGACTTCTAGTGTGAACTCCACAGAACAATCTGGACAAAACTCATCACACGTACAATCCTAAAATTAGTAAATGATACTTGTTTGTGGGGTAAAGATACATACATACATACATACATACATACATATACACACACACACACACACACATACATACATACATACATACATACATACATGGTGATTTATTCTAGATGAGGCAAAAGGGCAGAACGGCACGAAAAAGGGGCAGGGAAGGACAGTGCCTTGTTGAATGACTTCTAATATCTGACAAAGGCAAAACAGTGTCCTTTACTTTTGAAAACAAGTTCTACATATAACTTCGGATATGAATTGCATATGAAAGAAAATAATAAGATGGGATTTTTATCAACTCATAGACTAAAAGAAACATTATCTGATTATATGGGATTTGATTGCCTTGTAATTTATGACCCCATGATGCAAAGTCACACTTAGCTTTAATTCTCACCAGATAACAAAAAATGTCCAGAGTAATTATAAAAAAAAAAAAAGCTTTGTCAAAGCTGTATTAAGAAACAACAATTTTGATTCAAAAACATAAATAAGACTTAATTATTACTGAGAAAGAATTACAAAACTTAACAGGGTTTCAGTCTGAGATTCACAGGGCCCCCGTGATTCCGCCGTAGAATATACATACATACATACATACATACATACATACATACATACACACATAGTGTAACTGCATCATTATATTATCTGTGAGTAAATTTTAGTTTCATATGTCTCCGATAATTTTTGCATAATTTTTGAATGCAGCATCATTTACCAGCTTTTTTCAGTTCTCATTCTACAGTCTAAGACATCAGTCTTGGCAGTTGAAATAGAAAGTCTTGAAATTAACCCCTTACCACAAAGTAAAATTTTAAACTCAACCACAATGAATAAAAATGCAGACCAAATTTCAAGTGTCTTTCAAATGATAGTATTTTCCCTTAAACTGGTAGAAAACATTGTAGAGCAAAAAGAGAAAATGCTGTTTTAGGTTACCAGCATTTTCTCCTTTTCCCACAATGTTTTCAAAGGGCTTCTTCCTCAGGGTCATTAAAACTTGATAATGTGTGGTAAAGGGTTAAGCACTAAATAACACTTAGAATTATTGGTGAAAATGTCCCCAGGTTTATAAATTGGTAATTTGGATTAAGTATGCCTATTGACTTTGCAAATCAAATACAAACTTTTAAACAAGATATAATACAAGCTAGAATTTTTTTGCCCTCAGATGTGAAGATGATCTTAACCCTTTACCAAACAATCCCTGGCTTTTACGACCAAAAGGAAGAAGCCTTCTGAAAACATTATGCTGGTTACAAGCATTTTTCCATTTCCCATTATGTCTCTCTATTTGAAGAAGCAAATTCCATCATTTTATCAGTATTTTTGTATTGTCTTGCAATTGCTTTGAATTTTTAAAAGCTGCCATGTTGTAAAGAGTCAACAGAAAAATTGTGTAAGGGATTAGATATCTATATACTGATGCAACATGTTCATAAGTCAAAAATACTGTGACTTTTACAGCCTAGCATATGAATGCAGCTAACTCAGAAAGGAACAGAGCAAGAGAAAGAGCTCAAGCTAATATGAAGCCCTGTCACATAATCTAACCAGAGGAAAAACATACTGTGCTTATTATACTGCAAAGAAATTGCCCATGATCTGATTGGTTAACATGCCGGGAACATGATGCAAAAACCATGTAAAGCCAGTTTCCCTTTTGAGTGCCCTGTAAACAACACTACACATGCAACACAACATCAAAAATGGCGTCGTCGGTCGATCGCCAGACTGCACATTTATGCACCAAACTTAATGTTTTAGCGACGATATTTTCCAGTGACGTCAGTTTTCATCGAATTGGGGCTCTCAGTTGGGAATTTCTATTTCGTCAGCATACTTGATTCATGAGATTATAATACAGGAAAATTTTGCTTAACGCGAAAGGGTAAAACTTTGCAGTATAATAAATTTGTTATATGGTCAGGTGGCAGGGGACTTGGAAACTTGTTCACAGCTGTGTTGAATCATGTCACCACCTTGCCTTCGGCTGGAGACAACATGATTAACCACAGCCGTGGACAAGTTTCTAAGTCCCCTGCCACCTGACTGTACAACTAATATTGTATGAACCATGCTTTGAGTTAACCCTTCACCAAACAATCCCTGGTTTTCATCTTTCTGAGGAAGATGCCTTTTGAAAACTTTGTGGGAAAAGGAGAAAATGCTGGTAACCAGCATTTTCTCCTTTTCCCACAGTGTTTTCTGTTTTTGCTCAACATTAGAAAACAAGAGGACCATGATGGTCCTATATCGCTCACCTGAGTACCAAGCAGTAAAGATTTACAATGAAGATAAATACCAAATATCGAAGTGCAAGGCCAAAGCTTTAGGTCTTCTTGGTTTAGATAAGAAGATAATCTTTCTTAACCAAACCCGGTTATATAAATATTTAAGAGAAGTTTGAAAGTGCTCAGGTGAGCTAACTAGAGCCTTAATTTGAAGTATTTTGGTAGAGGGCCACTAGATGATGCTACATGCCAAATATGAAAGCTCTAACCCTTAAGGTTTGGGACAAGAAGATTTTTGAAGATTTCCTTCTTTATCTCTATGTGAAATCTGAGAACCCACAACATAGGGCCAATTTCCACACTAGGGCCATTATTTGAAGTATTTTGGTAGAGGGCCACTAAATGATACTACATGCCACATATGAGAGCTCTAGCCCTTATGGTTTGGGACAAGAAGATATTTAAAGATTTCCTTCTTTATCTCTATGTGAAATCCAAGAACCCACAACATAGGACCATTTTCCACACTAGGGCCATAATTTGACGTATTTTGGTAGAGGGTCACTAGATGATGCTACATGCCAAATATGAAAGCTCTAGCCCTTAAGGTTTGGGACAAGAAGATTTTTACAGATTTCCTTCTTTATCATTATGTGAAATCTGAGGACCCACAACATAAGGCCATTTTCAACACCAGGGCCATAATTTGAAGTATTTTGGTAGAGGGTCACTAGATGATGCTACATGCCAAATATGAAAGCTCTAGCCCTTAAGGTTTGGGACAAGAAGTTTTTTACAGATTTCCTTCTTTATCTCTATGTGAAATCGGAGAACCCATAACATAGGGCCAATTTCCACACTAGGGCCATTATTTGAAGTATTTTGGTAGAGGGCCACTAGATGATACTACATGCCATATATGAGAGCTCTAGCCCTTATGGTTTGGGACAAGAAGATTTTTAAAGATTTCCTTCTTTATCTCTATGTGAAATCCGAGAACCCACAACATGGGGCCATTTTCAAACTAGGGCCATAATTTGAAGTATTTTGGTAGAGGGCCACTAGATGATGCTACATGCAAAATATGAAAGCTCTAGCCCTTATGGTTTGGGACAAGAAGATTTTTAAAGATTTCCTTCTTTATCTCTATGTGAAATCCGAGAACCCACAGCATAGGGCCAATTTCTACACTAGGGCCATAATTTGAAGTCTTTTGGTAGAGGGCCACTAGATGATACTACATGCCATATATGAGAGCTCTAGCCTTTATGGTTTGGGACAAGAAGATTTTTAAAGATTTCCTTCTTTATCTCTATGTGAAATCCGAGAACCCACAACATAGGGCTATTTTCAACACTAGGGCCATAATTTGAAGTATTTTGGTAGAGGGCCACTAGATGATGCTACATGCCAAATATGAAAGCTCTAGCCCTTAAGGTTTGGGACAAGAAGATTTTTGAAGATTTCCTTCTTTATCTCTAAGTGAAATCCGAGAACCCACAACATAGGGCCAATTTCCATACTAGGGCCATTATTTGAAGTATTTTAATAGGGGGCCACTAGATGATACTACATGCTATATATGAGAGCTCTAGCCTTTATGGTTTGGGACAAGAAGATTTTTAAAGATTTCCTTCTTTATCTCTATGTGAAATCCAAGAACCCACAACATAGGGCCATTTTCAACACTAGGGCCTTAATTTGAAGTATTTTGGTAGAGGGCCACTAGATGATGCTGCATGCCAAATATGAAAGTTCTAGCCCTTAAGGTTTGGGACATAAAGTTTTTTAACAGATTTCCTTCTTTATCTCTATGTGGAATCGGAGAACCCACAACATAGGGCCAATTTCCACACTAGGGCCATTATTTGAAGTATTTTGGTAGAGGGCCACTAGATGATACTACATGCCATATATGAGAGCTCTAGCCCTTATGGTTTGGGACAAGAAGATTTTTAAAGATTTCCTTCTTTATCTCTATGTGAAATCCGAGAACCCACAACATAGGGCCATTTTCAAACTAGGGCCATAATTTGAAGTATTTTGGTAGAGGGTCACTAGATGATGCTACATGCCAAATATGAAAGCTCTAGCCCTTAAGGTTTGGGACAAAAGATTTTTAAAGATTTCCTTCTTTATCTCTATGTGAAATCCGAGAACCCACAACATAGGGCCAATTTCTACACTAGGGCCATTATTTGAAGTATTTTAATAGAGGGCCACTAGATGATACTACATGCCATATATGAGAGCTCTAGCCCTTATGGTTTGGGACAAGAAGATTTTTAAAGATTTCCTTCTTTATCTCCATGTGAAATCCAAGAACCCACAACATAGGGCCATTTTCAACACTAGGGCCATAATTTGAAGTATTTTGGTAGAGGGTCACTAGATGATGCTACATGCAAAATATGAGAGCTCTAGCCCTTACTGTTTGGGACAAGAAGATTTTTAAAGTTTTTTCTCTCGGTTGCCATGGCAACAAGAGTTCTCCATGGAATTCAAATCTTTGAAGTATTTTGAAAGTGCATCACCTAAGGATCATTTCTGTGAAGTTTCACTGAAATCTGTTGGGCGGTTTCAGAGGAGAAGAATTTTTAAGTAATTGTTCACGGACGGACGGACGGACGGACGGACACACGGACGGACGGACGCCGGACAACGATCGATCACAATAGCTCACCCTGAGCACTATGTGCTCAGGTGAGCTAAAAAATATTCTGCTGTTTGCAAGTGCTGTCAATTTGGACCGGTCTAAAATTTTGTCATTTGGTAAAGAATTAACTGCATCTCCATAATGCGTTATATTTAGCAATACATCATATACATAGGAATATAAATTTAAGGGACCATAAAGTCCATTTCGACTAACAACTAACTTGATGTAGATGTAAACTGGTTCTTGAAAATGCATTCAATTTACACCTACCAAAACATTTTGACGGCCCATGTTAGATTGCGCAGACTGTGCGGGCTGACATGGGTTGATATTTAATGACGATGCACCAAGTCCCCTTTTCACAGAGCATGGATCATTTGGCTTGCATTACGCGAAAAGGGGCATTCTGACATTTGCGTAAAGTGCCGTCTTGGATCAGCCTATGCAGGTCTCGCAGGCTAATCCGAAATGAAACTTTATGTTTTTGATGTAATTTTCTGTTTTGCACACATCCACTATAGCACAAAATGTAATGTAACAGTATCGTAGTCGTAAAGTGCCATCTTGGATTAGCCGGCGCGGACTGTGCAGGCTGATCAGAGACGACATTTGAATGCCCCTTCTCACGTGGTAAAAGCCATTTTATTGTTGAAGTGAAAAATAAAGACAAGAAGTTACTCTGGAGTACTGCATTCTGTCAACAATGTCATCACTGGTTAGGGGAATTAATCCAATTCTGTGTGATATGAACTCATCAAACAGGACTGTCGAGTTGGCTTCAATCTGTACCCAGTCAATAGCTGAAAGTTCAATGAGTAAATCTTATTTCTCTTTAACCCATTCCCGCACAATCCCTACTTTTGACGACCCTGAGAAAGAAGCCTTTTGAAAATATTGTGGGAGAAGGAGAAAGTGCTGGTAAGTGGTAACCAGCATTTTCTCCTTTTCCCACAATGTTTTTCTACCCTTCCCAAAACACATTTCAAATTTTCAGTCACTTTTATTTTGTCATCTGCAAATGCTTTTGATTTGTACAAACTTAAAATTGTGTTGATTGGTAATGAGTTAATCCTTTACCACACAAAAGAATTTTAGACCAGTCTGAACTGAAAGCATTTGCAGATGACAGTTTCAATGTGGCTTATATCAAATGTTTTTTTCTTTGATAGGGTAGAAAACATTGTGGGAAAAGGAGAAAATACATGTACTGGTAACCATCATTTTCTCCTTTTCCCACAATGTTTTCAAAAGCTTTCTCTTTCATGGGCCTTAAAAGTTGTCATTGTGTGGTAAAGGATTAAATATCACTGCTGATACATGACAGGGCATTTACTCTTTCATTCATCCTTTGTGATTTGTACCATCATCACAGAGAGGGCTTTTGGAAACACAGTCAAAAGAAGCAAACAAAACTTTGTCCATTTTTCACCAAATTTTCTACCCTATCAAAGACAAATGTCTTTGATAAGGCCACATTTAAACTGTCACCTGCAAAAATTAATGCTTTGAATAATTCAATATAGATCAAAAATTGTTGCCTCCAAATGACTTGACCCTTTATCACCCAACACAAATGAGAAAGAAGTCTTTAGAAAACATTGTGTGAAAAGGAGAAAATACTGATAACCAGCATTTTCTCCTATTCCCACAATATTTTCTACCCTTCCCAAATCAAATTTAGAATTTTCAATCACATTTATTTTGTTGTCTGTAAATGCTTTCAGTTTGGACTAGTCTATAAATTTGTTGTTAGGTAAAGAGTTAATACACCATGCAATCAATCAATCAAATAGCTAGCCATAATATATCTTTTGATTGACATGAGTGAACTTAAAACTTTCTTCTCACTGTTTAGTGTTATAGTAAAGCATGAATATCTCTACAATAAAATACTTTTGATAAAGACATACCCATTGTTGGAACCTCTGCAATGCAGACCCTTCGGAGAGCATTTGCAACACTGTAAGAAGAAAAACATTGATACAATACACCAAGTCAGATATAACAATAGAAACATATCCATGCAAGGCACACACATGTAATCATATACACAAAATGATAACTATGCAGATAGAATTGGTGAACATTCACTGTATGAAAAGATCATCATCTTGGCCATTTATTGATCAACTGACATGGGCAAATGAGCTGTAGTTGGTACCTACAAAAGGATTATGTATCTATCACAGGCCTATATTTAATCCTGCCATATATTAGGTCTTTCCTGACTGTACAAAAATCTCAAACTTACTTTTGGGGAAAAAATATCTCCTATTGGACAGTGTAGATCCAAGATCAGACTGCAAATTTTATGCAGTCAGATCTAAATCTACATTCTCTGCAAAAGCCACTTGAGTTGCATCTAGCTGCTTAAGGATTAACCAAGGGATTAGTTTACTATACTCAAAGGCAAGAGAAAGTATATAGTTTTTGATTGCTCATAAATTTCTGTTTTCTTGTTTTTGAACTGAAATCTTTAAAAGAAAAAAAACCCATTGCTCCTAAGTTTGAAATTTTATTCTGTCATTAATTAATGATTTGCCACACTTGACCGGCTACAGTGTAGGTACATGTCGACTTTGTATGTCTGCACCTGCAACCTATTGGACAATCAACATATCGTTGGAAACCGGTATATGGTTTCTTAGTCAATAATCTGAAAAAAGCAAAGCATTTTCTTTTTTATATCAAACAATGGAGCAGCTTTCAGAAGCTAAATATTAAAAATTTGCACAGTGGTCTTTCAAGACCGGGCCAAGCCCAGGTAGCTTAGTCAGTACTGAGTATTGTACAGGAGTACAGGACTTGAGAACAATGGGTATTGGGTTTGATCCCTGGCTCGGCAATTTCTATCTGATGATAGTCACTGGGCCTGGATTCATTCCTCTCCCACCACTGACCATTATTTTGACAATGGTTATGTGGGAAAGCTGTTAGTGGCTTGGAAAGAAAATTGTGCAAAGTACTGCTAAAAGAGACTTCAGGAATGCATGGATAGGTGCACTGGCTGGCACAATACAACTGAAATAATGTTGCAAATGGCTTTAAAACCATAAATCTATCCATCATTCGAGACCTGTCTGTAAGTTATTACTTGGGCTTAAAAAAAAAAAAGGTGTTTAGGGTTTCCCTATCTGACCTAGAAAATGCTGCTGACCTGAAACTTTTTATAACTGAAAAAAATTCGAATGCGATTTCAGTGCATAGATAATTTAAAAAGTTTCTTGGAAAGAAGAATTCCCTACCTACCCTACCTACAGCATCTCGGACAAAAACCCTTAACACAGATATTTTTTGTTAGGCCTTACATGCATATACACCAGTCACAGTTAATTGCTGTAAAGGTGCTATGAATTGAAGGAAATGGCATCAGGTTGACCGAAAGTAATCATGTAAAAGTAAGACGGATACATTTGGAGTTAAAGCGGAATGATGCATGAAATCAACATTGCAAGGTCCAAGTGAATAACTTAAGTAAAGATGAAGCAGGTTGGCTTTCTGGTCAACTCGTACCTAAGTCAACTCGTACCTTAGTCAACTCATACCTGTTTTGGTCAACTCGTACCTGTTTTTTGGTCAACTCGTACCTACCCAAGTCAACTCGTACCTATTTTGGTCAACTCGTACCTGTTATGGTTAACACAGGGTTCAAATTTAACGGTCGCAAACTCGCAAAATGCGAGCTGAAATGAAAAAATGCGAGTGCCAAATTCTAACGGTCGAAATAATTTGCGAGTGCGCCGGAAAATGGGCAAACCTACCGTTTAAAAATCTGAATTAATCTATGAATGCGGTCGTTTTTCGTGTACACTGTATTGCCGTATGCGGTATAGAACTATCCTTTGAGAGTATCGCTGACCACGTGACATTCATAGAGACGCTTGTTGCGATAGTATAAATACATGTATCCGATATTTAAAGCACGTAGACGATTCTGACGTTGTTTTTACGTCTGTCTGCATTACCTCACTGACAGTATACACAGGAATCAGACGTTTATTCTAGGTGAAAATAGCTAAATGTCAGCCGAAGTGGTCACTCTCTATTATAAAATTTCATAACAAAGAGTGACCACTTTGGCTGACATTTAGCTATTTTCACCAAATAAACGTCCGATTCCTGTGGAGTATGGAGCGGAAAATATCTATAGTTTTTCCGGCAAAATGCCGTATTCTGTGACATTGCCGGAATACACAGACCCCAAAACGATAAAACTGTCGAAGCCCACTGTGGAATGTGTAGAGTCTGAGCTATAATATTAGCCGTATTCGACGGGTAATCACGGTTTTTCGTGTTGCACTCTTTGTATGCAAATTGTAAATTTCACGATTTCGTAAACTTTTGGGAAGAACAAACCTTGCGCTCTCAAATCGACATAATGTATGTGAAGCATGAAACAGGCACCTTATAGGTAGGCGGAGCTTATAACATGGTAGGAAAAGGAGAAATAGGCTCATCAATGTTTTCGTAAGTTTCCCATTTTAGAGTAGTTAAAACAGGGGACTTCAGTGGCAATGGGTTAAAATATTGCTAGTAAAAAATTGAGTTTAGCGAGTAGAAAAAATGGTCACTAGCAAATTTTTGCTAGTTGAAAAAAAAGTTAAATTTGACCCCTGTAACACGTAACCTTTGTCAAAAAGATAGATATATCTATAGCTTCAGTCTGAAAGTTTGCTCCAAAGCTATTTTTTTTAAATATTTATTTGAGGAGATAAATAACAAAAATAGTTTCAGAGCAAACTTTCAGACTGAAGGTATATTTGAGGAGACAAATAACAAAAATAGCTTCGGAGCAAACTTTCAGACTGAAGGTAGATAAAAACATAGTGGTGGATGTGTAATATGAATCAAGCAAAAAGAAAAGCTTATTTGGTTTTTGACATGATCTTGTGTGATATGAATCGGGGATCGTTTATATACACATATGTGTATATACGATCCCTGTGTGCATTGACTTGGTCAGGTTTTATAATGGGTGGAAATGATACGGCATTGACGTTTTGATGATGTCAATTTATAAGAAAAATACAAAAATATAAACAAGAACATATACTTAAACATATGGGATACTGATACTGATAAAAGTCAAAATAAAATATAAGAACTATTTAGGTACGAGTTGACTTCGTTACGAGTTGACTCTGGTACGAGTTGACCAAAATAGGTACGAGTTGACTTAGGTACGTGTTGACTTGGGTACGAGTTGACCAGTTATCATTCATGATGTAAATTGTGAGATAAATTCATAATGGCTTTGAATTTGAAGGCGCGAAAACCCGTTACTTTAGAAACTAACCATACATCCAAGTCGTCACAGAAAGAAGAAGACGAATACATACCTCAGATCTGTCTGTTCCAGCACAAATTTAATATTTTCTTCAGAAACTTGTGTGATCTGAACCGTAGGTTGATTTGCATACGGCATTTTCGTTGCAGTATTTCTCTTCTGTCAGAGCTTTTCCTTCAACTTCCGGTTTATGCTGGGAGAAGTTATTGTAAGTCAATGTCATTTTTCAAAATTCGCACAGTATAAAGACTTTAGATTCATGAAACCTAATTAACTAAATGTAATGTCTTCAAATATAAGAAAAGTGGTAATTAGTATTTTTCTTTTTATTTATAATTCACTTTTCCACCCCCCCCCCCTCCATTAGGGGAGAAATCATTATGCTCAATCAGAAACGAAGAAAAACATGTCGTCGTTTTCGGACAGCAATCTTGTGAAGAAGCTTACCGAGTTAAATGGAACGCAACAAAGTATTCAAACACTTTCATTGTGGTTGATTCATCACAGAAAGCATTCAAAAACAATCGTGCAAGTGTGGCTACGTGAATTAAAAAAAGGTACGTGAAAATCTCTAGATGTCAATTGAAATTTCGACGGAAGTTTCCTTTTTGTCGTGTAAACATATGGATATTTAAGTTAGAATATTAGATATGGCCAGCTGTTACTGATAGGCCTGTCAAAAATGTGCTGGGAGATCCTATTTTTTCTCCGTATATTATCCATGTCTGCAGCATCTGCAATTGTAGACAGTGGTTAAATGACAATCCAGTATCTTGCCTCCAACCACAAGTTCAAATGCAATGCAATTGGAAATCAGCAGACCAAAGAAGTTTGCACAGCCTATCTTACTGACTTATAGCAAAGTTCAGATATACCCATATAGTTTTTGAAAGTGAATGTCAATCCTATTTTGTATTTTACGCATTAATATGAGTGAGGGTAACAAACTGATTTCTGTTGATAGGGGCATGTTCGTCTCAACTTAATGTATCTGCCAATTGTCAACCAAAGGTGTTGACAGTAGATTCGTCACTGATTTTGATTTTGAAAAGTTTTTTAACAGTTTTAATTGTGCATTATCGCCTTCCATTTTACTCAACCAAAGATTACATAACTGTTCAATTTCAAAAAAGATCCTCATCACAGTCAAGTTAAGATTTTAATTACAGTAAACACTGTGTATCAACGTACACCGTATATAGCGATTATCCAATCGAGGGAAATTTCATACAGTGCAGTACAAGGTCAGTACTTCTCCAATGTTTTCGTTGAAATACATAAAAATTCACTGTAAGTATATTTGACAGTCGTTACTGATACACTAATGTAACTGTCTTACCACAGCAAATGGTTGGGAAACATCCACAAGAGCTACGAATAACAAAAATACTCCCCTAATCACTGATAATCTCCTCTTGTCTCTCACGAAAACGCTGCTTTTAAAGACTGTTTTGATAAAATATTAATCTGTCATATATTGAAATCAATGATAAATAGCCTAGTTAATCATGGCGAATCACTAGAAAAATTCCTGACTTATTTTTAAAACTGCATTTTTCGATAGATTCATCTTTGTTTTTTCTCTACGGTGTACGGTCTATAGGAGGATGGTGTACGTTATATAGCAAAAGCTCCTGTTAGGAGTGTACGGTCGATAGCGAGATAAAATCTTCGTGAAATACATTGTCTAGTGCTGGAATTAGACGAGTTTGCTGTTCGAGGATAGATTTTTGACATTCGAACGTACCCTGTCCCTTACTTATTAGAATTTCATGAATGTAATTTCGTTACTTTTATTTTTTTTTCAGCCCTGGATACAGGGCATACATGCATACATCAACTCCTCCTAAACCGCTGGGCCAATTTGGACCAAACTTGGCTGGATTGTTCCTTGGGAGATTTTCTTTAAAAATTGTTCACAGAATTTGATTCCGTCCAAAACTCTGGTTGCCATGGCAACCAAATGGAATTTTCTAGCAAATTTTTAAAAATCTTCTTCTCTGAAAGCGCTGGCCAGATTTTAAAATAATTTCACAGAGATGTTCCTTGGGTGACCCTTTTCAAAAACTGTTCGCCAAATTTTGATCCGTGAAGAAACATGGCTCTGGTGAAAGGGGGCTACTTGCACTATACATAAATGAAGTATTTCTTAAAAATTCTTCTTCTCCAAAACCGCTGGTCAGATTTTGAAATAATTTCACAGAGATATTCCTTGGGTGGCCATTTTCAAAAATTGTTCGTGAAATTTTGATTCGTCAAGAAACATGGCTCTGGCGAATGGGGGCTACTTGCACTATAGGGAAATGAAGAAATTCTTAAAATTTCTTCTATTCTAAAACCGCTGGTCAGATTTTGAAATTATTTCACAGAGATGTTCCTTGGGTGACCCTTTTCAAAAATTGTCAGTGAAATTTTGATCCGTTAAGAAACATGACTCTGGTGAATGGGGGCTACTCGCACTATATGGAAATGAAGAAATTCTTGAAAATTCTTCTTCTCTGAAACCGCTGGTCAGATTTTAGAATAATTTCACAGCAATGTTGCTTGGGTGACCCTTTTCAAAAACTGTTCGCGAAATTTTGATCTGTCAAGAAACATGGCTCTGGTGAATGGGGGCACTATATAGACATGGAGAAATTATTGAAAATTCTTCTTCTCTGAAACCGCTGGCCACATTTTTAAATAATTTCACAGGGATGTTACTTGAATGACCCTTTTCAAAAATTGTTCGCTAAATTGTGATCCATCAAGAAACGGCTCTGGTGAATGGGGGCCACTTGCACTATACAGAAATGAAGAAATTCTTAAAAATTCTTCTTTTCTGAAACTGATGGTTAGTTTTTGAAATGACTTTTACAGGTGACCTTTTGAAAATTGCTTGGCAAAATAATAATTTTGTTTCCAATGTTTCAATACCTAAAAAAAAATAGGCTATGGTCCTCTCAAAAATTCAGGTTAGCGATCCAGGGCCATCTTGGCCCTCTTGTTTAGTCATGTCGGGACGGAGCCACCGCTTCCTGGGTATTTAACCAGTACTATGGGGAGTAAATGTGTCTTGCTGAAGGACACAACACGATGACGCCGTTGATGAGGATCGAACCCAGGACCTCTCTCACCGAAATCCGACTTTGCCACTAGGACACCGCGCTTGAAAAATGAAACCGGAGGTACATGTGTACACCGACCATAGATCTATGGACAATCACTACCTAGCCCTATGATGAAAAGAGGAATCCTGCAATAACTATTATTATTTTTTATTACTCAGTTTTTCCGTCTCTTTCAACCTTATTTCACACAAGTCGAGACAAGCCAATCGGTAGGTAGGTCGAAAACGGGAGCACCCCGGGAGAAACCACTTGACACACCCGCAAGCACAACTTGGCTTGTCCCATATGTGACCTCTAGGCTTCTCTTTCTGTCATTGAATATAATGTTTGTTAAATATGCTCCTCAAACTTTGATTAGCATCAAAACGTGATTTTCGTTTCCAAAAGCTCTTGGTTGCTGAATGCCCTAATGTGTTAAGGATCTGTAATGCAACCATCGCACTAAAAAAAAACCATAATTGTAGTTATTAGCATTATGTCCGAGGGTGGTGTTTTTTTTGCAGAATTAAAAAATCCCCCGAAATTGTCAAAAATGATTGTGACTTGTAGCTACTAGGACCAAAGTTTTTTTTGTGAATTGTGATTTTTGTTGTTTAAAAAAAAAATACATGATTTTTATCCATTTTTTTTTATTTGAAACACGGTGAGTCTGAAACTAAAGAAAATTCTTACAAAAGGTAGCAAGTTTTTACGGAGATAGTTCTGCTACATATCTATAACAAAGTTTGGTTGTTACATCACCAGGATGTCCAGGTAACTAAAATAAAATCTTGATGCTTATCAATTTTTGAGCAGTATACATTTGATGCCATATTCGTTTTGCAGATCCCAATGATGTTCAAATGTTCGTACTGCGACCGGGAGTACACCGTGTTTCCCGAGATCATTCATCTCCTTCTCGAACACCACCCTCAAGACCAAATCAGATTTAAAAAGCATGAAGACAATAGGGTCAAAATCATTACTTACAAAGTTATACCTGATCTATGCAGGGAACAGGGAAGAATTTTAACTTTGAATGAAGGTCAACAAAAAATCCATGTATCAAGATCAAATTTCCTACCGAAGGATAGTCCATTTAAAAAATTGACAAAGATAGAATTAAACCAAATTGACCAATCTACTCAGAGGTGTGCCACTTTTGAAACCATGTCAAATAGCAATAAATTATATTGCATAGGTATGTTAACGTAATGATAGCTATTATTATACGTCACGAAAGTATGCCAACCTTGAAGCTGTCGGAGCCTTACGGACGGTTCCAACGCGTACCCACAATCTATTTGGAAAGAAAAAAAAAGAGAGAAAAGAAACAGAAAAATAAACGACAATTTCGAATTGTCATTCGTCATCTTAATGCTATAAAATTGCTGAGTATAACATGGACATGTTACCGTAGGGGTTGAAAAGGCTTATTGTGGCCAATGTTTTTTTTTTTCACAAAGCTGACTACCGAATTGGTGAAGCAAAGGACTTAAGCGCTCCATAACAGCAAGAAATCATAATTTTTTCATCAGAACATATTCAATACACTTCAATTCTCAACAGCTGTGAAAATGACTTTTCGTTTCATGTGTATCTGGTCTTTGTTAAAGACTATTGGTACACGTTAGAATGAACACCCACAATCTATGTTTTAAACAGAAAGAAAGATTACTTTATACCCCTTTACATCCTAGTGTTACGCTGTATGTAAACACCTAGGGTGATAGGGCATCTAAATGATACGATCGTCTTATCAAGATGTCAGTATAATTGCCAATGCCCTTAGTACATGTATGTGGGATTCAAAATCAAGTCTTGAAAAAACTGCAAAAGCACCAAATTGCAGCTCGTGAATTTCATACAAAGAACCACTTTGTTGTCACATAAAGTGTCCTTCCGACAGAAGACTAGCTGCATTCTAAGAAAGCCTAAACTTGTTTTAAGTTAAGAACAGTACAATAAGCTCAAACCAGGTTAAGCATTAATGCAATGAAACAATTTTGTGTAATGATTCGCTCGAGTTCTGTCAATGATTTGTAACTTCAATGCGATCATGCTTTAATCACTTGCATTTCCAATTTTCTCTGTTTTAGGCACACAACTAAGAAAACAATAATTATTTGATACTTGCCAATGTCTCTACAAAGGCATGCACACGTATTCATAGCTAGATTTACATATAACTCCCGTTTACGTCAGAATATAAACTTTTCTTCTCATCTATAGTCCGTACACTGTTTTTGCTATAACTCGTACACCAATTTGACAACTGCATGGTATAGACCGTACACCGGCTAATTTTTTTTAATCTAAATATTCGGAAAACTAAGAACAAATTGGAAGTAAAACTTCGTCTGTAAGTACTTAGGACCTCAAAGAAGTTATAATAAAGCGAATTGCGGGCCTGAATAACAATAAAATTGAGAAATATGAAAATTTTGAGTCGGCCTGTTAAATTTCAAGAAAAACATCAGTGATTGGGCAGGTCATTTTCCTAAATTCTAATGCATAAATACTTTTCCTAACTGTTTCACATATTCATAAATTTACCCGAATCTATCATTGATGTAAGTTCTATATTTTCCAAGCAAAATACTATAAAACACAAAAATAATAAAAGAAATACTGAACGTGTATCTCACTGTGTAAACATTTCCCTGAATTGGACAATCGCTATATCCGGTGTACGTTGATACACAGTGGTAAAAGTAAGAAAGCTACACTAAGCAGTAAAACCTTTTGTAAACATCATGAGATAAGGGGAAATGCTGATAACCAGCACTGTCTGGAAATGCTTTGAATTTTAGTAAGTTTAAAATTTTGCTTCACCCTTTACCACTCAATGCGGACTTTTGACACCTGTCAGAAAGAAGCCTCTTGAAAACATTGTGGGAAAAGGAGAAAATGCTGGTAGCCAGCATTTTCTCCTTTTCCCACAATGTTTTCTCTCCTCTTCGATACAACTTTCAAATTTTCAGTCATTTTTATTTTGACATCTGCCCAAAAAGTTGTCGTGTGGTAAAGAGTCCAGGAAACCCCAGTTGTTATTGATCAATATTATAAAGGTTATTACATGAAGTCCTTTTTATTTTTTTTATTATAGTCACTCCTCCTCGCAGGCTCATCTTTATATACTTGGCTAATGATGTGATACAGAACAGCAAGAAGAAAGGTCCCGAGTTCACCAAGGACTTTGGAACTGTCCTGGCAGATGCATTTAAAGTTGGCTATAAGTAAGAGAGGAGCTATGGTCTGAGGGAAGGGGGCCTAATGCGTCAGCGAAAAAGCATCTACCCATGTCAGCTTGTGCAGTCCGCACAGGCTGACGTAGGTCAAAACATTTTGCTATTGGTCAATTATCTGCATGTAGGAGGACCACTCTTCCTCCAGATTCAGTCAATCATTAGACAAAATAGATTTTATTGGTCCATAATTATGTAATGACATGCTCTTTTGTTGTAATGGAGTTTTAAGGCCACTTTAACAGCTAAGGTCATATCATGGCGGCCAGTGACACACATGTGTTTCCTGGCTTTCTCAAACCAGTACTAACACAACTTTCTTTCCAAAGGCTTAAGTCACAGACTACTTTTCTCACATGCTTCAGCAGAGGTGAGAGGCGAAAATACGCCGGAAAGAAAGTTCGCCTCAACCGGGTATCGAACTCACAACCACCAGGTCATGTGTCCGACACACTCACCGCTGAGCCACCCGGGCGGGCGACATGCTCTGTATAAGGAAACTTGGAGATGCAATAAGCCCCCTAGTGCAAGAGCATGGCTCAAATATTTTGTTGAACTCTTTACCACACAACAAAATCTTGGACTTGTCCAAACTGAAAGCATTTGCAGACCAAAAAAATAAATGTGCCTCAAATAATGAAATTTGTCTCTCAGTGGATAGAAAACATTATAGGAAAAGGAGAAAATGCTGGTTACCAGCATTTTCTCCTTTTCCCACAATGTTTTCAAAAGGCTTCTTCCTCAAAGGGCTGTTTAAACTCGGGATTATGTGGTAAAGAGTTAACCCGAATGTGTGTTATGTACCAAGATAGACATTTTTTTCTGCAAGAAGGTAAAACCAAAATATTACTGACTGTGTTTGCAGTTGTGGGCTTTGGTAGTTTATTGATCAATGAAGTGGTTAATCATACTGCCATCTACTACCTTGGTTAAAAATAAAAATGTTCTTTTTTGTATTTTTAGCTGTTTTCATTGCCTTTAGGCAGAAAGATTTCGTAAAAGATACCTTCATTTTTTCCTTCTTTTCATTCCATGATACTGCCTACCATTCCTAAGGCAAAGTCCACACAATCCCTACTTTTGATGACTCTGAGAAAGAAGTCTTTAGAAAACATTGTGGAAAAAGGAGAAAATGCTGGTAATCAGCATCTCCTGTATTTTTTACTACGTTTTCTACTCTTCTCAAAACAAATTTCAAATTTTCAGTCATTTTTATTTTGTCGTCAGACAGTATTGTTTGGTAAAAGGTAAATATTTAACCCTTTACCACATAAGGCATTTCTATGGTATCTCTAATTGACCCTAAATAACAGCAAGGATGAAGCCATTTCTTATATATATATATGACACCTTTTGAAAGATTAGAAAACATTGTGGCAAAAGGTGAAATTGCTCGTGACGAGCAATTTCACCTTTTGCCACAATGTTTTCCAAAGGCTCCTACAAGCAATGCGTAGAAATGAGTATCTATGGAGTAAAGGGTTAACTTTGTTATACAGGGATGCTGGTGAGAAACAAAAGGGTTCACTGGACAGGATTCTGAACATTTGGGAGGAAAGGGGAGTCTACACTAAAGAAACTATTCAGCAGATTAGACAGGGAAAAGGTAAATAAACAGTGTAACAACTGACAAAGTGAAGAGAGGAGGGCTTTGACTCTTTACCACACGACAAACATTTAGACTGGTCCAAATTGAAAGCACTTGCAGACAACAAAATAAACATAAATAAAAAATTTTAAGTTATTTCAAGCAGGGTAGAAAACATTGGTTACCAGTATTTTCTCCTTTTCCCACAATGTTTTCAAAAGGCTTCTTTTTCAGGGTGGTCAAAAGTCAGGATTTGAGAGAGAAGGCTTTTGAAAACATTTGGGAAAAGGAGAAAATGCTGGTAACCAGCATTTTCTCCTTTTCCCACAATGTTTTCTACCTTGCTGGAAACAGATTTCAAGTTTTCAGATACATTTTTTTTGTCGTCTGCAAATGTTTTAAATCAGGACAAGCCTAAAACTTTGTCATTTGGTAAAGAGTTAAGTGGTTGCATTGTTTCTGTTCATTTACCTGTTAATTCATTATCTTTAAACTAAATAGTTACCCATCTCTAACCAACAGAGCTAGTTGAGGTCTTTCCACAAAAAGAAATAAAAAAAATTTGTTTGTAACAGATAGTTGTTATAGTAAGTACTTTGATATCTTTGAGATCACTGTATTTACCACAATGAATGAATGAATCAATCAATCAATCAATCAAAAATATCAAATTGATAAATCAGTCAGTTGCTATCAGTCTTATCACTTTGGTTGTATTCATGACCTGTGCCCTTGTCACATTTAGCTTCCTGATATTAACTCTTTACCAATGAAAAAATTGTAGACCTGTCCAAACTCATAGCATTTGCAGATGTCTAAAAGAATATGGCTCAAAAATTGAAAAATGTTTTGAGAAAGGTAGAAAACATTGTTGGAAAAGGAGAAAATGCTGGTTACCAGCATTTCTCCTTTTCCTACAATGTTTTCAGTAGGCTTCTTTCTCAGGGTCGTTAAAAGTCGGTAATGTATGGTAGGTAAAGAGTTGAATTTTGTAATGGTTTGATGCAAAACACATTACAGTTGGCAGACAGTGAAGATCAAGATTAGACTGTTCATATGTGTACATATATGTTTCTTCGGCTTCAGTGGCTTCAGTTTTCATTAAATTGGGGCACTCAGAAGGGAATTTCGTCAGCATACTCAATTCGTAAAGATGAATTTGTTGTACGGTCAGGTGGCAGGGAACTTGCAAACCGGTGGCAGGGGACTTGGAAACTTGTTTACGGCTGTGTCGAATCATTATGCCACTTCGCCTTCGGCTCTGGGCCACATGATTCACCACAGCCTTGAACAAGCTTCCAAGTCTCCTGTCACCTGACCGTACAACTAATACTATCAAGTGGGTAATTCAGTACATCATGTTCTGAGAAATATTGTTTGCTCAGTTTCAGGAACATCAACGACACAAAGCCATACTATTACTCCGGCCGATGTTTTATCCGAGCCTACTCCAAAGAAACGGAGAAGAAAAGATGAGCCTACTGAGCCTTCACTGAGACAAGAATTGGACAGCTTGAAGCATGAAGATCTGGGACCAGTAGATGTATGAATCAGTGAACCTTTTTCTGTTTTCTACAAGGCCTTACTGAAAAGGGAATTTTTTTAACCCTTTATCAGATGACAATTTTAGTCTTGTCTAAAATGAAAGCATTTGCAGACCATGAATTCAGTGTGGTTCAAATGGTGTAATTTTTCCTTAGATATGGTAGAAACATTGTGGGAAAAGGAGAGAAAAATGCTGGTTACCAGCATTTTCTTCTATTCTTACATTATGTTCAAAAGGCCTGTTCCTTTGGGTCGTTAAAAAATTCGGGGTTGTGTGGTAAAGAGCTAAAGCTGACTAGAATTTAAATTTATATTCAGACACTTCTATGTACCCTTTACAGCCAACAGCCTAGTGTTTTAACTATATCTGAAGAAGAAGGCTTCAAAATTTTGTTTGAACAAGAGAAAAATGTTTGTAGGATCTTGTCAGTTTCCTGTAGGGTTTTACATCCACAAAAAGACAAGACCCGTCATTTTTGTCACATTTTAAGTTTGACAATTGGTTTAATTTTGACAAGTCTAATATTTTTCTTGTGATCAAGTTAAATGTTACCTCTTGATCCCTCACATATTTGAGCTACCCAAGATGGTTTGTACATGGGTGCTGCTGGTAGAAAAAGGGATTTAATCCATCTCTTGGATGCATTAACTCTTTACCAAACGACAAATTTATAGACTGGTCCAAATTGAAAGCATTTGCAGAAGACAAAATAGATGTGACTGTAACATCAGAATTTGATTTCGGAAGAGAAGGAAACATTAGCTACCAGCATTTTCTTCTTTTCCTACAATGTTTTCAAAGGCCTTTTTTTTTTCTTATGGTCGTCAAAAGTTGTCATTGTGTAGTAAAGGGTTATGCCAAGCCAGCCATTACAGAATCATGGTTAAATGAGATCCATTTTGTCTTATGATTGACAGAATCCAGAGGTCAACTTATCGCTTGACATGCAGAAAACTGACCAGTAGCAAAAAGTTTCGGCCCTGATCAGCCTGCACAGTCTGCACAATCTGCACTTTGCGTGCAGTGCTCCGGTTGATCTACTTTTTGTAAATACCTTAAAGGTGGCCCTTCAGATTTTTTGGACGAAAATTTTACAAAAATGCAAAAAAAATCATCCTTATACATGCACTCCCAAAGCCTTTTAATTTTCATTCATAAAACCCCAGTAGTTGAAAACCATCCGACAGCACAAGAAATTAGAGATTTACTACAGCCCAGGTTGACACCAGCAGGATACATGTTCTATTTTTAGATGATCAATTCGCTCATTTACATACGGGAATACACAGACGAAATTTCAAACATAGCGTCTGAAGAATACATTATGGAAAATAATTATTACATGTTTGTTATGTAATGGAATTTAAGCATTATGAGTCACGTGCCAGTCACTTGCCATTCCCAGATTCTTTATTGATTTTTGGCGTGAAATCTAAAAATACCTTAAGAGGCTATGTAGCCTTTTAAGGGAACACCATCAAAAAATTCTTTTTTTGTAATTTTATGAATCTTGATTATTGATGATTTGTATTATTAGCTCTACTGGCTTTCAGCCAGCAGAGCTTATGTCATGGCGTGGTTTCCGTCGTCCGTCCGTCTGTCTGTCCGTCCGTCCGTCTGTCTGTCCGTTAGTCTTTTTCTTGTTTACGCGATAAAGTCTTCATTTCTGGTCAGATTTTCGTGAAACTTGCACAGTTTGTTTCTCTCATCGATAGCTTTAACCCTATTGATTTTGAAAAAAATCCGACAAACAGTATGGGAAAAGTATCCATTTCAAGTTTAAAATTTCCATTTCTTGTTTACGCGATTAAGTCTGTATTTTTGGTCAGATTTCCATGAAACTTGCAGAGTTTGTGTATCTTATCAATAGCTTCAACCCTATTGATTTTGAAAAAAATCCAACAAACAGTATGGGAAAAGTAGCCATTTCAAGTTGAAAATTTTCATTTCTTGTTTACGCGATTAAGTCTTCATTTTTGGTCAGATTTTCGTGAAAATTACACAGTTTGTTAATCTCATCGATAGCTTTAATCCTATTGATTTTGAAAAAAATCCGATAAACAGTATGGGAAAAGTAGCCATTTCTAGTTTAAAATTTTCATTTCTTGTTTTCGCGATTAAGTCTGTATTTTTGGTCAGATTTCCATGAAACTTGCAGAGTTTGTTTATCTTATCAATAGCTTCAACCCTATTGATTTTGAAAAAAATCCAACAAACAGTATGGGAAAAGTAGCCATTTCAAGTTGAAAATTTTCATTTCTTGTTTACGCGATAAAGTCTTCATTTTTGGTCAGATTTCTTTAAAACTTACACAGTTTGTTTATCTCATCAATAGCTTTAAGCCTATTGATTTTGAAAAAAATCCGACAAACAGTATGGGAAAAGTAGCCATTTCAAATTGAAAAATTTCATTGCCTGTTTACATGATAAAGTATTTATTTGTGATCAGATTTTTATGAATTTTTCAGCTTGTTTATCCCATCAATAGCTTTTTAACCCTTTTGAGTTTGAAAAAATTCAACAAACAGTAATGGAAAAGTAGCCATTTTGAGTTGAAAAGGTCAACTTTTTTGTCTTTTTGCGTAATGAATTCGTATGTATGCTTTATTTAAAAGCAAACTCTCTGCCAGTAGAGCATATTCAGGCCCTTCAGGGCCTTCTAGTTTTTTCATATCATTTTCAGTGATATAGATACTTTTTAATTTGGTGAGATGTAAAAATTCTAAATACCCACCTTTAAACCTACTCTTTACAGAGCATGGCTTATACTGATTTTATGTTGTTACTGATTTTACAGACAGATTTATTGATCAAAAGACTGACAGCATTAGAGAACTCCGCATCCTGTGATGCTGCCATCAGAGAGCAAATTGCAAATTTACCCCCAGAGGTATCAGATATATCACAGCTGGCAAAACTTCATGGTAAATATGGCTTCCACTTCAGTCATTTGGTCAAATTATGTTTTTTTGATAGGGAAAAAAGCTTATTATTGCATAAAACGTGCCTTTTCGGGCCGTTATAAGCGGGTAAAAATCAGGCGGTTAACGGGAGAAAACATGTATTAATCAGTAAATTCACGCGCTGTTAACGCCTGGCTTTGTACTATCAATAACCTCAATTTGGGCCTACCTTGTAAACAACGTCTGTCCTTGTCAGATTTTCCCTAGACTCGGACATCAAACTGTAGGAATTTGTACCATATTAGATCCTTTTCATGTCATGTCTTTGATGATATTAGTACACCATGAACAAAATTTTGCACAGGATCTCAGTGTAATCGAAATCTGAGCAAAACTTCAACCCTGAAATGTACTCTAAAGCAGCTACATCCCAACTACTTTTTAACGTGATCGTCCGCCTCGCTTGATGTAGATCGAACCCTATGTCGTCTTGCAGATAAAGAAATCCATATCTACTCATTCATCCTAGGTGTAATCGTCCAAACGTGTGCAAGTTTATTCCACATAAGTCCAGTGTGTATTAAAAATCAATAGAAGTGTATTTACACCGAGAGAATCAACACTGGCATACAGGACTAACGGCCCTTTAATACTCGAAACAAAAACTTCTTCATTGACTTCCTGTTTTGACCCATTTATGTACAGTACATTTGAAGTTCGCTTATTTGCATTTCTATTGAAATATTTTTGCTATCTGTGCAAATTATTGTTAAAATACCTTTACTTTATGCAATAATAGCGTTAATTCACGTTTTTTTCGGTCGTTAATATTCGCAGAGGCCCTCAAAATACTTTAACACCCTCGTGCTTTGCACTCGGGCATTAAAGCATTTTTCGGGCCTCTGCGAATGCTAAAGACCTCAAAAACGTGAATTAACCCCATAATAGCATACAGGACTTGAGACCAGGGAGTTGCTGGTTGAATCCCCGGCTCATCCAGTTTCTTTCCTAGGGTCAGTGACAGTCATTGCTACAGGATTTATGCCTCTCCTACTGCATATTATTGTCTCGATGGCTGCTTTGTTTGTAAGTTGCCAATGTTTGCGAAAGTATAGTGTAAAGTATTGGCAAAGAACCTTCTGGAAAGCATGGTTTGTGAGCTAGTTGTTCAGATATAATTGAAACATGTGTTAACTCTTTACGAAACAACAAACTTTTAGACTAGTCCAAATTGTAAGCATTTGTTGAAGACGAAATTAATGCGACTCAAAAATTAAAATTTGTTTTTGTTGAGTGTAAAAAACATAGTGGGAAAAGGAGAAAATGCTGGTTACCAGCATTTTCTCCTTTTTCCATGATGTTTTCAACAGGCATCTTTCTCAGGGTAGTTAAAAGTAGGGATTGTGTGGTAAAAACTAAAAAGTTAAACAGTGTTAACTGCTTACCAAAGGACAAAATTTTGGGCTAGTCCAAATTGAAAGCATTTGCAGACGACAAAATGGAAGTGATTCAAAAATTGAAAATCTATTTGGGAAGGGTAGAAAACATTGTGGGAAATAGAGAAAATGCTTGTAACCAGCATTTTCTCCCTTTTCCATGATGTTTTAAAAAGCTTTCTTCCTTAAGGTTGTTAAAAGTCGGTATTATGGGGTAAAGAGTTAAACACCATACAATTTTTTTTTAATTATTTGAAAATGTTTGTCTGGTTCTGTGGTTTAGACATAAGATTTTTAACCTGGTTGCTAACAATTTTAACTCTTTACCAAACAACAAAAGTTTAGACTGCCCAAATCAAAGAATTTCAGTGTGGCGCAGATAGTGCATTTTTTCTTTGATAGGGAAGAAAATTTTGTGGGAAAAGGAGAAAATGCTGGTTACCAGGATTTTCTCCTTTTCCTACAATGTTTTCAAAAGGCTTCTTACCCAGGGGTGTTAAAAGTCGGGATTTTGTGGTAAAGAGTTAAATCATTACCAAAACACTAAATTCGAGACTTGAAATTTTTAAGTCCAAACTGAAAGTATTTGCAGATGACAGATCTCACTCAAATTATGTGAATTGTCTGTATTTGGTAGAATGTCTTGTGGGAATAGGAGCGAATGCCGGTTACCATCATTTTCTCCTTTTCACACCGTGTTTTTGGCTTCTTCTTAAGGATCAGGAAAATAAAGGATTGTTTGAGAAAGGGTTCAATTATGTTATATATCAGAATTGAAGGGAAAATGTTTTGAGTAGCTGATTATACAGAAAAAAAGCATGAAATTTAAAGAAGCAAAGGAAATCTTAAACAACTCTTTGCATACATGATGCCTGTTTAGTATCAAGTGTTTTTATTTTTCATTGTAGATAAAGATTCAGCCAGAAAACTGTCCAACACTGTGGACAATGCCTGTGTTTTGTTAACTGATTATAACAAAAGATTACATGATGAGTTGGAGGAAAGAAAAAGTGTAGCTAAACAACTCAGAGCCTATATACTCTCACAAAAAGACCATCTCGATCATGCAGAAAGAAGATTGCTGGTATGGGAAACCTTTAATGTTTTTTTCACTCAGCCACACTATTTCAGACTCATTCAAGTTGAAAGTATTTGCACTTGAAAAGACGGAAGACATTGTGTCTGTGGTTGTGAGGTAGAGCCTCAGCCAGGTAACCAAAAGGTCCTGAGTTCGATACCTGGGAGAGGATGTCAACTTTGGGACTTTTCATTGGCCCACACATTCGGCGCGAGTACTGGTGTAGCTCCCAGGAAACAGAATCGAGAGAGATTAGTATAAGTTGTAAGAACTTGTTTCTCAATCGATGTAAGATAAATATGTTAAAACTAAACTAAAACTAAAAAGAAGACATTATATGAAAAGAGAAAATGCTGGTTACGGGCATTTTCTCCTGTTCACAAAACTGTTTGCCAGCATCTTCCTCTTTTCACATAGTGTTGTCTATCTTTCCCTATCAGTGGTTTGAAAGCAATTTTCTTCAGGATTCTAAAATTATTTAAATATTTGTTCAGGAGTTAACTATATGTGAAACCATTGTGAAACAATGTTTTTCAGTAATGAATTTTAATATAGTACAGTCAAACTCCTTCAATGGGCTCTTTTACAAAACAACAGCTTGTTCTTAACTCATTACCAAACGACAATATTTTAGGCTTGTCCAAATCATAAGCAATTGCAGACGACAAAATAAAAGTGGCTGAAAGTTTGAAATTTGTTTTGTGAAGGTTAGAAAACATTGTGGGAAAAGGAGAAAATGCTGGTTACCAGCATTTTATCCTTTTCCCACAATGTTTTCTAAAGGCTTCTTTCTCAGGGTTGTCAAAAGTAGGGATAGTATGGTAATGGGTGAAACAACCATTAATGTATGTTCCTAAATTTTAGCTTTGATTGTAATAGTCTAGATGTTAAACACCTACTTCTTTTAAGACAAGTTTGACTGAAAATCACTGAGAATTTTTTGGTAGTTCGCCAAATAACTTATAAACAAAAGGAAAACTTATTGTGTTGATCATGGAAAGTTACAATGAATGTCGGTAAGTAGAGGATGAATAAATTGTGTCTACTAATTTTTTACTCTGAAAATGCTGACATATGGATGGATCATTTTCAATTGTGAAAAGCAGCCAGATATTACATTTTAATCCTTTACCACTCAATCCCTGGTTTTTAAGACCCTGAGTTGAAGGCTTTTGAAAACATTGTGAGAAAATGTTGGTAACCAGCATTTTCTCCTTCTTCCCACAATGTTTTCTACCATAGTGAAAACAAATTTCAACTTTTGAGTTACGTTAATTTTGTCGCCTGCAAGTGCTTTCAGTTTGGACCAATCTAAAATTTTATTGTTTGGTAAAGGGTTAAGGCGGTTTGGGCCAGAATAATTATGTTACAACATAACAGAGTAGTGTAGGTTTAATGTCTAACTGCATGTTCCCTGCAGTTTGATCTTGAATTACACCTTCTGCAAAAGCATCCTTAGCAGAACTCATCCCATCCAGGTTGTAAATGTTTATTTTCTAACTGCAGGAATACAAGAATAAGCTAGCAAAAATCAAGACAGTGCGACAAGAACTCAAATCACACATACAGAATCTGCCGGACATTGGTCGGCTGCCAGAAATCAGTGGAGGCCTTGCACCATTACCAGCCGTCAATGATTTGTTCCACTGAGGAATAGAAGGTAAACAATGTCAACCCATTACTGTATTACAACATACTTTTTTGATGTGTATTGAAACACTTCTTTTGGACAAAAAAAAAAAGAGTGTTCTTCCAGATTTATTGCTAGATTAGCCCTTTAGCACTCAATCCAGACTTTGAACACCACTGTGAAAGAAGCCCTTTGAAAACATTGTGGGAAAAGGAGAAAATGCTGGTTACCAGCATTTTCTCCTCTTCCCATAATGTTTTCTTCCCTTCCTACGGCATATTTCAATTCTTAAGTCCCATTCATTTTGTCATGTGCAAACGCTTTCAATTTGGACCAGTCTAAAATTTTGTCGTTTGGTGATGTGTTAATGGATAATCTAGATCATCTTGTTAAGAAATAAGGGTTCCATATGTGATATTTAGGATTTGACAGGAGGTGGTGTTTGGGATAGAATCTTATCAAACCTTTACCAAATAATCCCTGGTTTTTACCACCCTGAGATTGAAACTTTTTGAAACTATTGTGGAAAAGGAGAAAATGCTGGTAACCAGCATTTTCTCCTTTTCCCACAATGTTTTCTACCTTGCTGGAAACAAGTTTCAACTTTTGAGATACATTTATTTCGTCGTCTGCAAATGTTTTTAATTAGGACAAGTCTAAAACTTTGTCGTTTGGTAAAGTGTTAAACCAATCTAGGGAAAATGGTATTAAGTGACCCTTTAGCCTGCTTAAAAGCATTTTTTTCTTGCTGACTTTGATAAAATTTTACATCCAACGCCAAAAAATGTCATATTCTTTTTATCACATAACAACATTTCAAGAATTATAAATTAGAAGATGCAAAACCATGTAAAGATGCAGCTGCAGTAATATCTATAAAACCTATTCTCTTTAATGAATTACATACAAAATGTCTTCAAGAATAACATCACACAATTGTGACATCAAACATGAATAAGACAAAAAAACTTTGTAATGGGTATATTACACTAAAATCAAGGGTGGGTACTTGATAAAATATTTTGTAGGTCTTGTACGTAGGCTGTGTCAGAAATTGCCAGCATTAAGGATATGGTATTGGTAAATGTTGCAGTTACTGAACACCATTTAATACACAGCTTGTCCTTTGATCACCAAAAGTGCTCTGTACTTTAAAATTGAAATCTTGGAAATCTAGCAAAAATCTGTCAAAAGCAGTTGAATTAACTCTCAACCACACAATCCAGAGTTTAAACACCCCCTGAGGAAGAAGCCTGTTGAAAACATTGTGGGAAATAGAGAAAATGCTGGAAACCAGCATTTTCTCCTTTTCCCAGAATGTTTTCTATCCTAATTTCATTATTTGAGGCATGTTTATATTGTCATCTGCAAATGCTTTTAGTTTGGACAAGTCCAAGATTTTGTCGTGTGGTAAAGAGTTAGGTGTACAAGAAAAGGAATGGGGGTATTCATAGAGTATTGAAGACTGGATTGAATGAGATAATTTTAAATGCTTACTTTTTGTTGAGGTACTACTGCTGAACTGTTTTATCAAGGCATGTATATTGACCAGGCAATGCACAACACATGGACTTTAACCCTTTACCAGACATTCACAACTTTTAACAGCTTGAATGAGAGGCCTTTTGAAAACATTGTGGGAAAAGGAGAAAATGCTGGTAATCAGCATTTTCTCCTTTTTTCACAATGTTTTCTACCATTTCCAAAACAAATTTCACCTTTTTAGTCACATTTATTTTGTCATCTGCAAGTACTCTCAATTTGGACCAGTCTATAATTTTGTCGGTTGGGAAAGAGTTAACTGAAGAGATTGAACTGTTCAGATTATTTCAGACTTATCCTATGGACAGAGGCTCATTTCATATTTGCATATTTTACATCACTGACTTTAACCCTTTACCACATGAGAAAATTTTAGACTGGTCCAAATTGACTCTATCTTTTTTCATGAGATCAATTTTACTGTATTGTACATTGCAGAAATCCACACTTTTAAAAGGAAGTTTTTACTATTGGTTATAAAGACACAGAGCTGATGTGATATTGCAAGGTTGTGTGAGCACCAGCTATTCAAGAACTTGTTATGGACATAGTGCCATTTGATAAATGGGCAGTACCTAGTCAGTTTTTAGCCAGTTTTTAATTGCTGTTTTAAATTTTGTCATTGCTTAGTGTATCAGTTAATTGATTACCTCAGTGATTATAATTTGGTCTCTCAACTCAGCTTGATCTGTTTTTAGATTTACTAAAACAATCCTGAGTTGAAAAAACGTTGAAGAAGATGGCTTTAAAAACACTTAGTAGAGGAAACAAGCATTCTGTCCTATTTCCACTATGTTTTATACTGTACATTTCAAAGACAGATTCCTTCATTTATAAAGCAGTTCCTTTGTTGTATTATGTTCTCCCAAAATGAATGAGCCTAAAATTATATCAAGTGGCTATTTCTGAATCTGCTGCTAATTGGGCAGAGAATTTCCACATACCGACAAAATAAATTCATTGCAATCCGATAGAAGTGCTTTTTAACCATATGCAGGCTTTCGCAGACGACATAGATTTAGATCAGACTGCACAGAACATACACTCGGATCATTGATCTATACCATTTGCTTGTTTGGCTTCAAGGTCTTCCTGAAATTCTGAGGATTGTAACTTTCAGCTGTCGAAAGATGTTAAGTTTGTATACTTGGGGCTAAAAAATAAATTATAAGGTAGACCGGGCCTTCGACATACAAAAAAATTGACCAATAGCCAAAAGTTTCAGCTCAGGTTAGCGTGTTCAGACTGCATAGGCTGACCCGATGTTATACTTTTCGCAGATGCATTCAGCCCGCTTTTCATAGAATATACCTCATGAACTATACCGATGGGTATATGGAAAAGACCTTCTCAGTCGGTACTTTTGATGCATATATTGCTATTTCAAAGTTTTATTGTCAGAATGTCGGGCATGGAAGCGGACAAGTTCTGCATAGTTCACTGTATGTTTAAGCTACGAAATCAGAGTTCAGTTTTTGAAAGCATAATAATTTAATGAATATACCTTACCATCTTTGTGAAATTGTTACAGTAAATATTTAGAAATTACTTATTGAAGGTAGTTTGTCCAATGAAATAATTTCAAATACAGAATTTTATAACGAAAATGTCTACTGCAGGTAGTTATATGCAAATCAATTGCTGTATTATGTCACTATTTTGTTAAGGATTTGTCATGGTAGCACTGTGTTTTCTAGTTTTCTTCTGCACATATAGTGAAATATCTAATCAGTGTTCAGTAGGGATTTCTTGAGACTGGTTCACAATGCACAAGGGGAGGTCTTTGCTCCCTTAACCCATTACCAAACGACAATATTTTAGACTGGCCCAAATTAAAAGCATTTGCTGACGACAAAATTAGAGTGACTGAAAATTTGAAATTTGTTTTGTGAAGGGTAGAAAACATTGTGGGAAAAGGAGAAAATGCTGGTTACCAGCATTTTCTCCTTTTCCCAAAATGTTTTCTAAAGGCTTCTTTCTCAGGGGCGTCAAAAGTAGGTATTGTGTGACAATGGGTTAATTCTTTACCACACAATCCCAACTTTTAATGACCCTGCGAAAGAAGCCTTTTGATACCATTGTGGGAAAAGGAGAAAATGCTGGTAACCAGCATTTTCTCCTTTTTCCACAATGTTTTCTACCCTTTCGAAATCTAACTTCAGAATTTGAGTCGTATCTATTTTGTTGTCTGCAACTGCTTTCAATTTGGATGCTTCTAAACCTTGTCGTTTGGTAGAAAGCTAAGTTTTCTCGTTTATTTTGAAAACACATTCATTGCTTATTTTTCTATGTTTGTTGAATCATATCAGAATAAATCTTTTACAGAATACCCATAATTCATTTGGGCATTCTGGTGCCATTTTAAACATTCCATTTATTGATTCGGTGGTGAAAACGTAATAGTAAGTATTGTTTGTTTGAGTACATTAGTGAACAGGTTTTGCTTTGGTTTAGATGAACCAAGGGAGAGACATTTAATTCTGTAGAAAATGGTGTATTTTAAAAAAATGGATATAAAAACATTAACATTGTGAAAAAAATGTAGCTGTTGGTGGAGCAATTTGCTTGTAACATGCTTTTGTTTCTAATTCTACAATGTTTTCAATCCTTCAATCAACTATGTTTTTATTTCATGGAAAGTAGGCTTTTGAAAACATATACAAGATCGTGAAATTCCAGCTAACCAGCATGTTCTCCATTTCTCACAATGTTATTTACCTTTTCATCCATTACCTCATAATTTCTACTTTTGACGACCCTGAGAAAGAAGCCATTAGAAAACATTGTGGGAAAGGGAGAAAATGCTGGAAACCAGCATTTCTACTTTTCCAACAATGTTTTCTACCCTTCACTAAACAAATTTCAAAATTTTTGGCGCTTTTATTTCGTCTTCTGCAAATGCTTTCAATTTGGACAAGCCTGAAATATTGTTGTTTGGTAATGAGTTAAAAGGCAATTTCATCGTCTCAGTTTTAATCAATTTGTCATCTGCAAACCCTTCCAATTTCTACATGACTGAAATTCTGATGTCCGTTAAACCTGTACCACACAATCCCGACTATAAACGACCCTCATAAAGAAAGCTTTTGAAAACATGGTGGAAAAAGGAGAAAATGCTGGTAACCAGCATCTTCTTCTTTTTCCACAATGTTTTCTTCCCTTCCCAAAACAAGTTTCAAATTTCCTGTCACTTTTTATTTTGTCGTCTGCAAATGCTTTCAATTTTGACCAGTCTAAAATTTTGTCGTTTGGTAAAGAGTTAAAGAATGGATATCCTAGCAATGGAGAATCAGACAGGACTTTTTGAAGTGATAGTTAATTTTTAGGAAGACATCTCATATATCTATTTTTATGTTTTTTGTTGTAAAACATTTGTACATAAATGATACTTAATGAACTGATTTCATCGACATAGTTCTTTGTGTTATTGTTCTAGTAATATTATTCTTTCACTAAAACTATTACAGCTTGTTTGTTCCTGAATGCCTTTTTTTATATGCCCAAAGGGACATATAATGTTACGGCCCTGGTTGTCTGTAAGTCTGTCCATCTGCGTGTCCATCCGTTAGCAGTTCCTTGTATGCGTAACTCCTTCTGCAGTTTCCGTCAGAATAAGTTCAAACTTGCCTCAATGAATCTCTTTGATGCACTTTGCGCATGTGATTCCTAAAATTTGGATCGCTTTAGGTGTTTTGATTTTAGCCCATTCCACTGACCAGCCCCTTCGGGGGTATATGTGCAGCTCTGCAAAGCTCTTGTTTGAAATTTGATGTATTTTAGTTAAATCAGTGCTGCCATAGCACCTTCCAGGGCTTTCCTTTAGTTTCTATTGTGAAGGTCTGTATTCATCAACTGTTCTAAGAATATTCCTTATCTCATTCCCCAGAATTTTCTGCATTTGAAAGTAACTCAGCTGCTGATTAGCTAAACTGTTTGGTTTGGCCTATCAGGAGTTGTGTTACTTTTGAATTTAGAAAACCTTTATTAAATTAAGACCAAGAACGTTTTGTTTTTAGTCCAGAGGCATTAGTGCATCTAGACTTTGTCTTTTACAAGATATCGACTGCAATTTGTCCTCAAAGTTTACTGTATAACTTGCACATTTTTCTTACATCAATATGACACTTTTTTTCTGCTGTTCACACATAATGCAGATATACAGAAGCAACTATATTTAGCTTTAGCGAGGCAGCTGAATTTTAAAGTAAAAGGCGTATCCGGAGTGTTTGACTTTGGTTGCAGCGATTTAATTATGAGAATTTGCTAAGCCAATCCACTTGAAAGTAGTCAGTCTAAAGTCCAATCTTATGTTTATTTTCGCACATTTTCTATTGATTGTACGGTGTTTTACGCTGCTTTCAACATTATTTCAATCATGCCACAGCGACAGTTCACATAATTCATGTGTTTTACAAGTACTAGGCTAGGGCTCTAAATGTCTAGCCAAGGGATGCTCCCACGAAGTACTCAGAGGATCCAAAGCGGTTCGAGTCCAGGGCCCCCTGGTCATGAGCCCTACACTTTACCACGTAGGATACCTTTGCACATTTTGGATTGAGTTCTTTCGAACTTTGGCTGCACATTCAAGAAACACTGTACATTATTTAGATAGAGTATTGAGATTTTCTTCTAAAAAAGGCAGTGGCGTACAAACTTTAAGCCCAATATAAGCTCCAGTCGACAAAACCAGCAAGTTTGTGACATGGCCCTGTGTCCCTTCATGGATCCGTAATTATGGATCCACAATACCCACTTTTTTTTAACAAACGATTTATTATGAGGTAGACTGGTCCTTGGATATACATAAATTTGACCGATAGCGAAAAGTTTCGGACCAGGTCAGCCTGCGCAGTCCGCGCAGGCTGACCTGGTTCGATACTTTTCGCAGATGCATTAAGGTCCCTTTTCACAAAGCACAGATCATTTATCATCTTTGCATTTCAAAGAGGCACGACTTGTTTATGGGACTGGATTTTTTTTTTCTATGAATGTTTATTATCAGGCAGACTTTTTATGTTTTAACCTCACCGTTAATGCCTTTTAACCCATTACCACGCAATCTCTTGTTTTGACGCCCCTGAAGAGTAATATTAAGGAAAACATTGTGAGAAAAGAAGTAATTGATTGTAACAAGCAATTTCTCCCTTATTCATAATGTTTTCTACCGTATATGGTACTTATTTTTCAATTTACACACATTTTGATATGTCGTCTGCAACTTCTTTCAATTTGCATCAGTCTATAAAAGTTTGTCGTCTAGTAATGGGTTAAGTGCATAATAGATTTCTTCGAATGGAGCGATACAGTGCAATCGTGGCCCTCTTGTTTTATTTCAGGCCAGGATAAAGTGACAACAGCGGTCATCGGACATGTAAGGCCACATTATAGTAGATCATAGAGCACGAGTCCGTGAACCGAAATAAAAACTGACACAGCGTAAAATTTCTAAACCATTTCTGTCATAGTTTTGCCGCTGTTTTATTAAATCTTTACCAAACGACAAAATCCTACGATTGTTCTAAGCATTTGCAGACGACAAAATAAACATAACTCAAAAATTGAAACTTGACTTTGGAAGAGTAAAGAGGATTGTGGGAAAAGGAGAAAATGCCTTTTTTCTATATTTCATATCGGTTAATTCTTTCCCACACAATATCTTTTTTTTTTAACTCTTTACCAAACGGCAAAATAATAGACTTGTCCAAATGGAAAGCATTTGCTGACGACAAAATAAATGTGACTGAAAATGTGAAATTTGGTTTTTTGAAGGGTAGAAAACATTGTGAGAAAAAGAGAAAATGCTGTTTACCAGCATTTTCTCCTTTTCCCACAATGTTTTCTAAAGGCTTCATTCCCAGGATCGTCAAAGGTAGGGATTGTGTGGTAAACGTTAAACCACACCAGGAAGGACGGTTTTTGAAAAAAGAAGATAGTGGGAAAAGGAGAAATTGCCGGCATTTTCTCCATGTATTCTACCCTATCAAAATCAAACTCCATAATCTAACACTAATCTGATTTATCGACCTTTAGGGAGAGGCTTTGAAAAACGTCGTGGGAAAAGGAGAAAGAGGTAGTGATCGTAATTGTCTCCTGTTCCCGAAATGTTTTTCGCCCTGACTTTTCACCTCTCACCTCTGATGCATGTGAGAAAAGTAGTCAGTGGCTTTGAAAAGATGGTTGTGTCAGTGCTGATGTGAGAAAGCCAGGAAACACATGGGCGCGGCACTGACCGTCATGATACGACCTTAGCTGTTAACCCTTAGGCTGCTAAGCGCGACTCGCTGACCTTTTGCGGACAGTGTAGATCAAGATCAGACTGCACAGAACGTGCAGTCTGATCTTGAATCTACACTGTCCGATAAGGAGATATTATTCCCAAAATCATAACGTTTAAATAGCAAGATCTGGATTTTTTTTACTATAGAATTTAAAATTTCATTTTTTTTTTCATGTTTAACAGGATAAGAGTTTAAAAGACGTTAACTCATTACCAAACGACAAAATTTTATATTTTTGTCCAAATCGAAAGCATAATGCTGATGACAACATAAAAGTGAATGAAAATTTGAAATTTGTTGTGTGAAGGGTAGAAAACATTATGGAAAAAGGAGAAAATGCTGGTTACCAGCATTTTTTTCCTTTTCTCACAATGTTTTCCAAAGGCTTCTTCTCAGGGTCGTCAAAAGTAGGGATTGTGTGGTAATGGGTTAAACTCCAATACAAAACAAACCGTGTTTCACTCCCTCTCAGTCTCTCAAAATCTACATTTCCCCCTCCCCCTCCCTTTCCCCCCACCCCCACCCCCATGGATTCCTGCTTTTGAACCCATTATGTGTCTTGAAATGCTATCGTTTTGGACGGGGTCGGAAATTTACTTTTTGTAAATACGTGTAGTTTTTTTTTTTCGTTATAAGTTAACCCTTTAACACACAATGACGACTTTTAACAGCCCTGAAAGAGAAGGATATTTTGAAAACATTGTGGGAAAAGGGGGAAATGCTGGTTACCAGCATTTTCTCCTTTTCCCACAATGTTTTCTATCAAATCGAAGAATAATCATATCGTATGAGCCACATTACAACCGTAATCAGCAAATGCTTTCAGTTCCGACAGGTCTAAAAAAATTTCGTGCAGTAAAGGGTTAAATCTGCTGTTCTAGCATCCTTGAACCATTTTAGTTCTATAACATAAACATTAATGATGCATGATTATTGTCCGAACTATTAAAAATGTCATCAAAATGATGAATTACTTATATATCTCACTGTAGAGTCAGAAATAGAGAAAAGGAAATATCATCGTTCCTAAAAGAAGCAAAGGCTTTCATTTTCGGTCAGTTATTACCAATTTCGTCAATAATCTATCAAAACGTAATTGTTCTTGTCTATCATTTACCAGAGTTGCATGTAAATTTCGTAGTGATTGATATATGACAAGCAGCTGTAGAAGATATCTCATTAGTTTCACCCTTTTACCTTTTATATGTAATTTGGTGTTAGTACAGAAGGACTAAGGTAAAGGTAAGGTGAGTAGATCGGGGAAAAAAAGTAAAGGAAAAATATAACGCTATCATTTACTGAAAGATTATTGGATGTGACAAAAAGGGAAAATTTCCATATAAAAAACATTTTCACTATTTGTCACAGCCTTCAACATCTTCAAGTAATTAGAACCAGCTATGCCTTAAAGTAATATAGATAGATAGATAGATAGATAGATAGATGTACATGTATATAGAGGATGAACCCAAAAATACAACGATTTCTACTAGAATATTGCTATATGATAATAACAATAATACAAATGATAATGTAATATTATCAGTTTAAACAACTTCTGCACTTGGAGGCTTCTAAGACAAACTTACTAAGGTTCTTTAATATTGAATTATTTTTTTTAATCATCAGTTCAATGAATTTCATGCACACTTCGCTTCTTATAAAAATATTTCTTGATGTATTTTTTTCCTTAAATCAACGTATACTGGAGCCCCTGAGAATTCGACCTTTTCAAACAGCTCATATCTGTTTACGCATTCACAAACCATTCGTAAGAACGTTCCTAGCCTTATTCTCAATAGTTTTCAATATTTGAAAGTAACACAGCGTCTGATTGGCTAAACCACAGGTTTAGCCAATCAGAAGCTGTGTTGCTTTCCAACTATGAAGATCTTGGAGATAGAGACGCAGAACTTTCTTTAGAATTGGTCGGTACGGACCATCTGTTTATTTTGACCAAGTTTAACTCTTTACCAAACGACAAAATTTTGGACTGGTCTAGATTGAAAGCATTTGCAGACGACAAAAATTAACGCGACTGAAAAATTGAAATTTGTCCCGGGAGGCAGAAAACATTGTTGGAAAAGGAAAAATGCTGTTTGTCAGCATTCTCTCCTTTTCCCATGGTGTTTTCCAAGGCCTTATTTTTAAGATATACAGATTGATTGATTGGTTGATTGATTGGTTGATTGTATGGCATTAAAGCCATTTTCAACATTTTTTTTTCAGTTATTTTTGGCGGCCAGTGCACCTAACCATGGTTCCCTGGAGACTTTTTTACCAGTACTTCGCACAATATTCTTTCCAAGCCACTGGCTGCTTTCCCACATAACCATTATCGAAACAATGGTCAGCGGCGGGAGAGGAATGAATCCTGTCGCAAAAACTATCATGAATCCTTTGAAAGAAATTGACGGAGCAGAAGATCGAACCAGCAATCCTCTGTCCTAAAGTCCTATACGCAACCGACTGAGCTACTGAGGCTCGGCTCAGACAAACGGACAGAGACGATCGGAGGGCAAAATGGAGAGACAGGAGTTTTATTTGAAAAAAAGAAAAAGGAAAACTGAAATATGTTTTAACCCATTACCACACAATCCCTACTTTTGACGCCCATGAGAAAGAAGCCTTTTGAAAACATTGTGGGAAAAGGAGAAACTGCTGGTAGCGACCTTGTTCTATTTTTATCAAAGATGAAGTTCTACGAGCACTTGGTTACGAGCATTTTCTCCCTATCCACAATGTTTTCAACCATGCTGGTAACAAGTTTCAATTTTTGAGGTCTGTTTATTTTGTTGTCTGCAAGTGCTTTCAATTTGGACCAGTCTGAAATTTGTCGTTTGGCATCTTCGCAAGCCAAGGCTGACGATTCACTACGCTACTCTACCCTTGGCGAATCGAGCTTCATTTTTACATTCCCCCGATACGCTTGGTTGCAGCCAGCTCAAACTGCAACGAATGAAATCGCTCGTAGCACTCCATCTTTGATAAAAATAGAACAAGGTCGCTAACTTTCTAATAGAAGGTAAACATGGAAACCCACGTGGATGTCTGCTTATCGCTTCATGTGTATTCGTAAGCGGTTTGTAAAACGATATTTCATTGGCTTTTAGAAATACGATGTCAAGGGGGATAATAACCAGCATCCGATAGAGGGTGCATCGCAGAAATATCGAAATCGGGCTCAATCAGCCAAGGTAAGATCCACGTAGTGATCATAACCTTTGCTCGCGAAGATGGTCGTTTGGTAAAGAGTTAAACAGTTATAAAAGAAGCATGACAGCACAGCACTTTGTCCGCTGAAATACATTTTGAACATCCCTCTTTACTCAGCGTAACTTTTACATATAAAAAACACCATAGCATGCATTATCACAGCGTCCATAACATAACATCAATGATACAAGATGTTTCTCGCCATACTGTTTATCGCCCAGGCAATTATATTTGTGAATGCATTAGACAGAAAACTATTTTCGGTGGACCCGTTGCCAGATCCTGACTTCACTATAGACAGGGTATTGTTGATGTTTTTTTATTATTATTGCGAATATCATACATGATGTTGGATTTACAATAAATTCTCAATTACTTCTTGATTATTTTTTTATGTCATATATAATTTTACCCATACGCTGCTAAATCCATAAAATCAAAGTTTCTACTCGATTGTTTAAAAACTCAAATACTGTGAATTTAAAGCTGATTTTGACAAAAACAAAAAACGTAGTAGACAGTGTAGATCCAAGATCAGACTGCACGTTGTATCAAGTTATATTTATTTTCAAATTTCTTTTTATTTACGTTATAACTACCAATTAACCGCCTTTAAGAAGGAAATAATCAAATCTCCAGTTATCATTTTATGGGCATCAGTGTGCTATAAAATGGAAGCTTTTACATTGTGATAGAACGCGGGAACGCCGAGGACAATATTGTTTGCTTCCTTAAAAAAGAAGCCAGGAGAGGTCAGTATCAATGTTTTCAAATAGTTTATTGGCTTTTAATTTCAATACATTTAGGTACATGTAAACAAACAACTAAAAAAGCTGCCACTGGGTAGAAACCTCATATCGTCACTTTATTTCCAAAACCTCATAACTACAGCTTGTTACAAGCTGTAGTTACTAGATTTTGGAGGTAAACCGACGATATGCTTTAAATGACGGTTATTTGGCCTTCTTGTTGCGTTTTCAAGTCACATGATCTTGTCTTTATTTGCCTTTTTAGCGAAATTATCCTTATTTTTGTCTTCTGCTTATATTTATATACTTAATGGTAAAATCAATCCTATGCTATGGGGGCAGAATTGTGGGGGTTCAGGTTTAGGGATACCATAGAAAAAATCCAAATCTAAACCTGTAAACAAATTTTTGGTGTAACTAAAAGAACAAGTAACCAGATGGTGTTAGGCGAATGTGGCAGATTTCCCCTTTGTCTTGAATATTATGTAAAATTTATAAAGTACTGGTGTAGAATAATACAAATGCCAGGCCATAGATATCCTAAACAGTGTTACTTGATGTTAAAAAGGCTTGATGACGATAACAGACATACATATGCATCAGAAGTCCGATACTTATTATTCAGTTATAGATACGGATATGTCTGGATTGCACAGGACGTAGGAGATATAAATTTATTTATTCTAAGTTTTAAACAAAGGCTTAGGGATTCTCTACAACAAGAATGGCATAATTCTCTAAGTAATTCGGGGAAAGGACAGTTTTAAACGCAGTTCAAATCACTTTTAAATGTAGAATTTTACTTATCTTTCGATCTGCCATTTTATTTAACCCATTACCACACAATCCCTACTTAGACGACCCTCAGAAAGAAGCCTTTAGAAAACAATGTGGGAAAACATGTTTTCTACTGTTCACAGGACAAATTTCAAACTTTCAGTCACTTTTATTTTATCGTCTGCAAATGCTTTCGATTTAGACAAACCTTAAATTTTGTCGTTTGGTAATGAGTTAAGGAAAGTATTAGCAAACTTTCGTAGCTCGGATCACAATTTAAATATCGAAGTAGGAAGACACTATCATGCCCCGAGAGAGGAAAGGCTTTGTACTTACTGTCTAGAGACATTTGGAGCCGAAGCTATTGAAGATGAATACCACGTATTTTTCCTCTGCCAGCGATACGATTTTTATAGGAAAACATATATAAGGCGAGCCTAGGTATAAAACATACAATTCTTTAGATTTATGTCAAATCCTAACCAATTCAGTCTCCTAAATATTTCAAAATTCATACTCAAAATTTTACGAATTAGGAACGAAAACACTTAAACAACACATCCTTCAATTACATGGTCCACCACTGTACACTCACAAAAGAGACAATTTGAAAACATTGGCTGATCTTAAGCCTCAATTGACATGGTTTTATAATGAATACGTGAACATAAATATGGAAGTAACATATGAACACCTATTACATCATATTCCTGTAAGGTGATGTTTTACAAAATGTTTGAATCATGGGCCGGTGGCCTTTATTTTGGAATAGCCATTTTCAATGTCACAAGTTGATAGCAGCTGAACATTGCATGAAACGGAGGAAATGCACACCAAGGGCATCTTCTCCTTTTCAATCAATGCCATTGGTCGACTTTAGACGCTTTAACTCTTTACCACACGAGAAAATTTTAGACTGGTCCAAATTGAAAGCATTTGCAGACGACACAATAAATGCGACTGAAAAATGGAAATTTGTTTTGGGAAGGGTTAAAACACCGTGGGAAAAGGAGAAAATGCTGGTTACCAGCATTTTCTCCTTTTGCCACAGTGTTTTCAAAAGGCTTCTTTCTCGGGGGCGTCAAAAGTAGGGATTGTGTGGTAATGGGTTAAATTCGGATAAGGCTAGAATCTTCACATCTGTAAGGTGCTAAAAGTTCAATAATTGTGAACTTAGGTATTTTTGTAGGCGATAGTGCATTGCAAAACGTTTGAATTGTGAGCCAGTGGCTTGTATCTTGGATGAGCTATTTTGAATGCAACATGCTGTTAATACACGAACATTGCGTGAAAGGGAGAAAATATACGCTAAGAGCATCTTCTCCTTTTCAATCAATGTCTATTGCTGATTGCAGACGCATTGGATATGGACAAGCCTAGAATTTTCAGATTTGATAAGATGTTAAAAGTTTTTTTAATTATTGTGGACATATGTACTCTCCTCTATAAGCTAGCATTATATAATATTTGATAGCCTATGTTCCAGAACGACCATCTGGATCGTAACATGCTGATAGTACCGAACATTGCTCGAGATGGAGGAAATGCTAAGAGCATTTTTTCCTTCTCGATCAATGTCAAACACCAACCATAGACGTGTTGAATTGTAGACAAGGCTAAAAATTCCACATCTGATAAGTGTTGAACTAAAAGTTTAATCAATTCAAATTTATGCATTTTCCTGTGTAAGATATTATGTCGCATGAAGGTCGATGCCCTATAACTTAGAATAAAGATATTGAACGTAACAAGCTGATATAATTGGCTTGCAACACGCGAAAAGGTGCATTCGGACATTTGCGTAAAGTGTCGTCTCGGATCAGCCTGCGCAGTCCGCGCAGGCTTATCCGAAACGGCACTTTACGACTACATTACATTTTGTGCTACAGTAGACATGCTCAAAACAGAAAATTGCATTAAAACGGAAAGTGTTGTCTCGGATTAGCCTGCGTAGAGTGCGCAGGCTGATCCGAGACGACACTTTTCGCACATGTCCGAATGCCCTTTTTCGAGTGTTACAGGCCAATTATAGGACCCGAGCACTGATCGAAATCGAGGAACTGCACCCTATAGGTATTTCCTCCTTTTCAATCAATGTCAACTTCCGCATGCAGATAAATGTATTTTGAATTTGGACAAGTCTAGAACATTCACATATGGTAATTTTTTTTTTAATTTAATTATTGTGAACTTGTGTATTTTCTACCGTAAAATAGCGTTATTAAAGTGTTTAGTGTACGTCTTGGAATAACCATTTTGAATGAAACAATTTTTTAACACCCGCGCATTGCGTGAAATGGAGGATATGTACATTAGGTGCATCTTCTCCTTTTCAACCAATGTCGAATGTTGACCGTAGATATTTTGTATATGGATAAGGCTAAGAATTTTTTAGATCTGGTAAGGCGTTAAAAGTTCAACTATTCTGAACTTAAGTACTTTTTTCTTGTAGATAACATTATAAAATTTATGGTGGCCTGTATATTAATATTTTAGTATAATAATTTTCAATGTAATAAGTTATTATAACTTGAACATTGTGGTAACCCCTTATCACATTATCCCAACTCTTAACGACCTTTCCTTAAGGAAGAAGGCTCTGGACAGCATTGTGGGCAAAGGAGAAAAAGGCTGGTAACCAGCGTTTTTTTCTTTTCTCACAATGTTTTCTCTCCTTCCAATGACTAACCTCATCATCTGAGTCACGCTAAAATTTTCATCTGCATGCGATTTCAGTTTGAACATACTCGAAATGTTGTCGTTTGGTAAAGAGTTAACCCATTACCACACAATCCCTGCTTTTGACGACCCAGAGAAAGAAACCGTTAGTGGGCATTGTGGGTAAAGGAGAAAATAGCTGGTAACCAGCGTTTTCTCCTTTTCCTACAATGTTTTCTACCCTTCATGAAACAAATTTCAAATTTTCATTCCCTTTTATTTTATCGTCTGCAAACGCTTTCGATTTGGACAAGCCTAAAATATTGTCGTTTGGTAATAATTTAAATGGACAAAGTGTACGCTGATGGCATTTTCTCCGTTTCGAGCAATGTCGACTACAGACTGCAGATGTTTTACTTTTGGACAATGCTAAAATCTGGTAAAGTGCTGCAAGTTTTTATTTTTGTGAATTTATGTTTCCTCCTCTGCAAGATAGAACAGAACAGAACAGAACAAAAGTTTATTACAGGACAAGTACACAGTTGTACATAGTCACAAAAAAGAATAATTTATAAACATGAAATAACACGAGATCTAGAGAGCATGACAGACGGTAAAAGGACCTACATTATACAATATATGTGTGTGGCACTTTCAGAAAATTCAAAATATATGTTTAATATAATTTAAGTTTTACTTGACAGTGCCACACATATATTTGTCTACTGAACAGTAGGCCCCTATACACAAAAAAAAAATAAATAAAGTAAACCGACATAAATAGAAAGTACTTTGAACATGTAGGCTTAGGTTGTTTTTTGGAATACAAATGGCATCTTTGATTAATCTCAGCAACAATAATAATAACATGTTACAATTTTAGAGCACGTATGTCGGGGAGGATGACTTATGCATGTAGTGCTTTCAGCAAAGCTATACAATATATTTCATATAATTCAACTTTAGTTGAGAGCACCACAGGTATGAGTTACTAACAAAACGAAGCAAAAATAAAAAAAAACCCATAATGAATTAGACATGTAAGTTTAGGGCGTTTTTACGAATATCTAGGGCATTTTTTATGAATCTCGATAAGGTCAAAAGTTGTTTGCCATCATCGCTATTCATCAATTGATTAAATTTAAAAACTGAAGGCCTTACATAGTATTTTTTATCTAAATATTTTTTTCTTAACCTATCAAAAGAAGGACAGATACAAATGAATTGAAACACGTCTTCAGTATCATTTGTGTTACAACACTGACAAATGCGTTCATTTCTTGGAATCTTATTTCTGCCATAGCGGCCTGTTTGAATTCTTAAAGAGTGTGAAGACAGTCTCATTCTCTTTAAGAAAAATCTGTAATTATTTGATAAAATGTCTAAATATGGCTCATATAGTAAAGCATTAATAATGTTTAAATATGGGCTGATATGTTGGAAGCACACGAACATTGTGTGAAATAGGGAAAATGCATATCAAGAGCATCTTTTCCATTATAATCAATGTCAAATGCAGATTGCATACATTTTTAATTTGGACAAGTTAAAAAAAAATTGAAAAGGCGAACACAGTTTAATAATTGTGAATTTCAGTATTTCCTAGATGTAATAGGTTAGATTTTGTGCGGGAATGTACTGTAAAATTGTTTATATATTATGGGCCGGTGGCCTATATATATTTGAATAAACTATTTGAATATTTGATATTTGACTTAATGAAAAAATAGAATTATTTTAGGGGTCATTTAAAGCCATGTCAAATTAACCCATTACCACACAATCCCTACTTTTGACGACCCTGAGAAAGAAACATTTTGAAAACATTGTGGGAAAAGGAGAAAATGCTGGTAACCAGCATTTTCTCCTTTTCCCACAATGCTTTCTCCTCTTCACAAAACAAATTTCAAGTTTTCAGTTACTTTTATTTTGTCGACTGCAAATGCGTTCGATTTCGACAAGCCTAAAATGTTGTCGTTTGGTAATGAGTAAATGTAACGAATATTTTTCTGTAATTCGTCATATAAAAATAAACCGCATCTATTTCCTGTTTCGTTTTTATTTTATTTCGCTTTATTTACAAAACTGTGACGAAAGAGACTGTGTATTAGAACAATTTCGCCAGAAAAATGGATTTAAACAGCAAATTCTATGACAGTCTGCCTTTTAAACTTACTAGTGTTGGAGAGGTCTGATGACCTCTCCAATTACAAGAATGGAAAATTCGGAAATGTATCACGTGTGTTTAAGTTTCGGAAACATTTTGACAGATTAATATAAACATAATTATAATTTCTTTGGAAAAATGCTGAAGCTGTTTCGACGGTTACATTGGCGCGTTTATCAGAATAAATGAATTTCCATATTACGCTTCACAAAATGGATCTTAGAGGGAATAAATTCTGACATACGTGTAGACCTTTAAAGGTGGCCCTTCAGATTTTGGGACGAAAATTTTACAAAAATATAAAAAGAAATCATCCTTATACTCCAAAAGGCTTGTAATTTTCATTCATAAAACCTCAGTAGTCGAAAACCATCCGACAACAAGAGAAATTAGAGATTTACTACAGCCCAGGACGACACCGATGGGAAACATAGCGGAAAAACACAGTCGAAGCTTCAAACATAGCGTTCGAAGAAGTCATTATGGATAATAATTACATGTTTGTTATATGTTATGGAGTTTAAGCGTCATTACCACTTGCAAGTCACTTAACATTCCCACAATGCCTTTTTTTTTTTATAATTTTTGGCGGGAAATCTAAAACTACCTTAAGAGACTATGTAGCCTTTTAAGGGAATACCATAACTTTTTTTTTTTAATTCTATGATTATTAATTAGTGATGATTTGCATTGTTTTTTTCATATGAATTTCAGTGATATAGATCTATATATATACTTTTTTTTAATTTGGTGTTATGTGAAAAATCTAAATACCCACCCTTAACAAATGATCTGTACAAGTTTCGAAAGAATCAGATTTTAAAAATGCACTTTATCCGAGAAATTCCATCTTTCTGTCTATCTTCAGTGGAGTGGACAGTGGTATATTCAGGCGAGATACGTTCCAAGCAGTTTCATTGGGTCAGTTGAGTTTACAGACTTTCAGTTTAAAAACATCCCAACGGACCGCAAGGTGGTTTCTTACCACTCATGGAGGTACGTCTATTTGTTGTCTTGTTAACACTTTTTTCCTTGCAATTTTCACTCTTGTTTTATATTGGCACCTCGTGGGGAACAAACTGAGTCGCATTATCTCTCGCTAGATGGCATTCCACAAATCGATGGGTGAGAGCAATACTGTTGTAAGTGCCTATACAACGTATAGGCACTTACAACAGTATTGCTCTCACCTTTCGAAATACACATCTATCTAATTTGGGCATTCTAGGTACAGAACCGAACTACTTTTTTATGCGACAACCGTTACTTTGAATTTCAAATTGAAATAAACGTTTACTCAATAAAACGCTACCTGATGCAGTTCATTCACCTATGATCAGCAATTTAGAGAATTCTTGAGCTAAAACATGCCTGATTTCTCCTCAAAAGTATTGATAAAAGCCATTCTCTCCATTGCTACTTTATAGCGCGTATTACTACAACAACCCCCATACTGGGGGAGCGATGCGTCATAGCAGACATGGGTCGAATCTTCGAAGAATATGACATGCGCAGACAATGACAAAAGCCGAATTAACAATTTAAAATTATGACTTTTTTCTCAAATAGCACACGATATTGTAGCGTGCTGCTTGATACTTTCTTGTGTTTTTAACTCTCTCCAAAACAAGCCCTGGTTTTTACGTGTCTGAAGTACAAGTCTTTTGAAAACACTGTGGAAAAAGGAGAAATTGCTTGTAACGAGCAATTTCTCCTTTTCCCACAGTTTTTTCTAGGCCGTATAAGAACTTTCTACCATTTTCATCAAATTTAAAATTGTTGTCTGTAAACTCTGTCAGTTTGGAAAAGTCTAAATTTTGTCGTTTGGGAAAGGGTTAAATACTGAGTTGTGCAAAATATTCAGTTTTACACAGTATTTTTTTCTTCATTTCTTTTTTTGTAATGTTAATCCGTCTCAGTTTTGTTTCTATTCCTTTGCTCCTAATTTATTACAGAGACGGACCAACAGGAGAATGTGCTGGGGCGAATTTCTTTGCTTTTTACACTAAAATCCCTGGTGCTTTTAGCCTGAAAGATACGATAGGTAGGTATTCCAGTATTTTCATCTAACTTCTTCAGTCGGGACCAGCAATATATTCCACAACCATTCTTTTGAACTTACCCTCAGATTTTTTCTAAATTTCAAAGTAAGCAGGTTCTGATTGGCTAAGATCAATGTTTTAGCCAATCAGAAATGAAATTGTGGTGCTCTATAAATTTAGAACAAGAATAAGAATCCAGTTTAAAATAAATATAGATCCGGGTCGAGGTAGCTCATTGGATCCCGAAGTTGCGTGTTCGAACCTCAAGGCAGCCTATATTGTTATTTCGAAGTGATCAAAGTCATTTTGTAGCGTGTTTTCCCGAATGGTTTAGCCAATCAGAAGTTGTGTTACTCACAAATATAGAAAATTATTGAGAATAAGACAAAAACGTTCTTAAAAATGGTTGGTGAATACGGGCCCTGCACATTTCACACAGGCTGCCCTGAGTCGAAATATTTTACTGTTGATTAGGTTTCTGCATGCAAAAGGACCATTCTACTGCTAGGCATAATCAGGTTTTAGGCCCAATAGATCGATTGATTTGACCACAGGCCTTTGAAGCTTGACTATATTTACAAACTTTCATTAACAATAACGAAATCGAACAAAATTTGAATTCCGTCCACTTTCAGAGATGATTATTTAACAGAAAATGGAAAAATAAGCCTAGTTGCACTCTTTGTCTTATATATATACAATAGGAATGGAAATCCCAGTGTGCTATTCATAGTAACAGTTTCCGATAATGAAAATTTTCTTGATCCCTTCGTACACCAATGGAGTTTCAGAGGCCTGTGATTTGACTCACATTTATAATGCACCACGAATAGGCAGTAAAGCCCCCTTTTCTTAAAGAGCTACTTGATGAAATTGCTTATTATAACAGTAGGATAAAACGCAATCGAAATATATGAATAAACATTGATCTGTAAAAGGGAACTTAATTTATCTGCTAAAAGTATCGACCCAGGTCAGCCTGCGCAGTTCGCGCATGCTGACCTGGACCGAAACTCTTCGCTATTTGTCAATTTTCTCCATTTTCATGGACCAGTCTACCTCATGACTAAGTCAGTTGCCATAGAAAAAAAAAGTGTCCATGATGGATCCATGGTTATGTTATGTCTTTCTTGGTTTAATGAACCACGGAGATGCATTAACTCTTTCCCAAACAATTTAAGCCCTGGTTTTTACGTGTCTTCAGTAAAAGTCTTTTGAAAACACTGTTGGAAAAGGAGAAATTGCTCGTAACGAGCAATTTCTCCTTTTCCCACAGTGTTTTCTACCCTTTTTGAGAACTTTCTGCCATTTTCCCCAAATCTAAAATTGTCCTCTGCAAACTCTTTTGGTTTGGAAGAGTCCAAAATTTGTCGTTTGGGAAAGGGTTAAGCCACCTTTACCCAGAGTACGGCTCCTCATGAAACCTCATTTGAAAAGTAGCCAATACGACTTCCGGTTCCGGCTTTTTTCCCAGGAAACGTATATAGCGGCGATTGGGTCGTACCCGTTCTCGATTCGAAGCTGGGTTTAGACGTATCGTGGGGATGCACAAAGAGGGCATTGGACGGACGGTGCGCTGATCCTTGGGCAAGCGTGAAAACCCGACTGCGGCACCCTCCCCCGTCCTTGTTAAGGATTGCTGAAAAGTATCTTCTGAAATTATTTGGACTAACTCTTGCCGAACTGGAACATGTGCCACAGCTAAAATGTAAGTACGGATTTGTTAAACTCGAATCTCGTCGCATTTAACTATGAATCATAAACAGTCTAATTTGGCACGATCATGAAGAAGATTTTGTGAACATTGTGGGAAAAGTAAAACATCATAACGACCTATCAGTTTGATTCATTTTTTCCACAATGTTTTCTGTATTTTCAACGAAAGTTTGTAGACATGTGTCCCTCGTCAAACCGTTGTCGACAGATGTTTTACATTTAGACTGATTGATCCCAACCGGGTATACAGACTGTTGGTGTCGAATGCAAATGCTTTGAAGTTGGACAAGTCTTAAATTTCTTAGTTTGTTTAAAGGGTTAATGCTCGGCAGGCTGAACACAACTTTTGTTGGTTTAGCAGCCAGTACAGATTATGTTCAATATCTATGGCAATATGTGCAATATCTATATTATCGGTTTACTTCAAAAACCTCGTAACTACAGCTTGTTTCAAGCTGTAGTTACGAGGTTTTTGAAGTAAACTAACGATATACTATCCGCCATTTTGTGCTATATTCCGACGAAAGCAGTCTTTAAATCGCAACAGTACAGATTTTGTTCAGCATCTATATCGCAATAATTTATGTGCAATATCTATATCGTCGGTTTACTTAAAAAAACTCGTAACTACAGCTTGTTTCAAGCTGTAGTTACGTGCTTTTAGAAGTAAATCAACGATATACTATCCGCCATTTTGTGCAATATTCCGACGAGAACAGTCTTGAAATCGCAACGTTCGTTTGCCAGCTGAAAATGTCCGTTAGATGTTGGGACAAAAAAATGACCAGCATTTTCTCCTTTTCCCACAATGTTTTCTTTCGTATCAAAGAAAAATCATTTCAAATGAGCCACATTGAAAATGTCATCAGCAAATGCTTTCAATTCTGACAGGTCTAAAATTTGGTCGTGTAGTAAAGGGTTAACTGATTGAAATGAGCGGATCCGCAGGCTAACATAAATCGGCACTTTTTACCATTGCACTTAAACCTCATTTTCATTTAGCGCGGCTTATTATTGATTATTATCCTTATACTTTTTATTGCAGAACTAATTTTTTTTTCTTTTAAATCTATTTACAGCTTGTTGAACCATGATTTATGGATCATTTCATATGACAGTTTTGTGCTGAAAACAACCTGCTGTGCCTCATTCATCATCTGTTGTGATTTATTGAAGAACTGTCATATGCATCATCACAGTGCTTTTCGTAATTGAATATAAGTAATGTGGCTCTTCATTTCAATGCTCTTTGATAGACCTTCCCTTTACCATTACAGTACTATAACGGTCAAACATGTTCAGTAGCAATAGATAATGTTAAGTACAATCAAATCCTACAAATAATAATGTACTTACTTTATATAAAAATATTCCAAAACTCATTTTACCTGTTTTGTGTTGTGCTCTTTTTTTTAAACTTTTGTCCGACACGATATAACTAAAATTACGTTGAATAGGCCAATGTACACAATACAATCAACTTAAGCTTTTTGTGTGCATTTTCAAATGACATAATTTTGGCGTTGTTTCATGAACTAATTTCATTAACTTTTATTACTTGTCATTAAAAAAAAATTTTTTTTTCATTGCACTATTGCAAATCCACCTTTCGGGACTTTCAGTCCTTTGATTATTCTAATCAGAGGTCTTGTATGTCAACATAAATTATAAAAAAGAATGAACACGACCCCGTCAATTTATAAGGTCTCAGACAACCTAGCATTAATTTGTCACTAAACTCAATCATCTGACGGTGTGTATTATAAATGTTTTTCACTTTGTTTATGGTAATTTTATTTTCCAACGTGAAAACATTTGTACTTAAGAAATAATCTTCTTTCTATCGTGGTTTATCGTTCAATAAACCACAGTTGTGAGTTATGAGGAACAATAAATAATCCACGAGGGCGATAGCCCGAGTGGATTATTTAGTGCGCCTTGTAACTCACAACGTGGTTTATTGAACGATAAAACACCATAGAAAGAAGATTATTTCGATTCTAACATGACCAACTCTTAATCAAAGAAAAACAAGTTCATATTTACAGTAAAAACGCGGATGCAGATAATATTCCATTGAATCTGACTTTACACAGAATTACGTCACTCTACATAAAATGATGTCACTCTCTATGGTATAACGTAGATTTTACCACGCTTTCGTTGCACTGTAATTATGGAGCCGAATTTACGTGTCATGTTAGAATTAAGAAATAATCTTCTTTCTATCGTGGTTTATTGTTCAATAAACCACAGTTGTGAGTTATGAGGCACAATAAATTATCCACGAGGGCGATAGCCCGAATGGGTTATTCATTGCGCCTCATAACTCACAACGTGGTTTATTGAACGATAAATCACGATAGAAAGAAGATTATTTCGATTCTAAAATGGCCAATTCTCAGTGAATGGAAAACAAGTTCAAACTTAAGAGTAAAAACGCGGATGAAGATAATGTTCCATTGAATAACTCACTCATAGAATGACGTCACTCGATATAGGATGACGTCACTCTACATGGATTCTCGCAGATTTTACCACGTTTTTCTTGCACTGTGTTTATAGAGCCAAAGTCGCGTGTCATGTTAGAATTAAGAAATAATCTTCTTCCTATCGTGGTATATATCGTTCAATAAACCACAGTTGTGAGTTATGACGCACAATAGATAATCCACGAGGGCGATAGCCCGAGTGGTTTATTCATTGCGCCTCATAACTCACAACGTGGTTTATTGAACGATATACCACGATAGAAGGAAGATTATTTCGATTCTAACATGGTCAATTCTTAATTACAGGAAAACAAGTTCAAACGTAGAGTAAAAACGCGGATAAAGATTATGTTCCATTGAATAACCCACTCAGTGAATGATGTCACTCGATCATGAAGAATTACGTCACACTGCGTGGATTGTCGCAGATTTTACCACGCTTTCCTTGCACTGTGTTTATAGAGCGGAATTCGCGTGTCATGTTAGAATTGAAAATAAAGGGTAAACGCGTGGTAGTTTTATAACGAACGAACGAACGAACGAATTACTTTAATAACAAAAACTTACATAGTTTTATAGTCATATACAAATATGAAAATACGCAATATAAATATCATCATGCTGTAGCTAGGGGAAAAAAATATATATATATAAGGAAATAGCTTATAGGTTGTTGCCTAACAGGAGTATATGATTGATAAAGACATCAAGTTAACTACCTAGAAAATTGTAAGAGAGGAAAAAATAAATGAAAATTTAAGAGGAAAAAAAATTGTTGGAGGATCAGCCAAAACATAGTGAAAAACTGTTTGCAGCCGGGAAATACATTGCCGAGGGAAGCAGTTGTATATTTCAAACAATTGCTCCTCCCCAACAATGTCCCTCCCACTACCTTAAAACGACAATATTTCACACTATTTTGTAAGATCTTTGTTGTATTTACTTCTAATAATGAAATCTTGGTTTTTTTTTTTTTAGTCTAAACACAAGGTAAGAGCGATCGCATAATACAGGTACATCACAGACCATGCATTTCTGTATATCAAACATCAAAGATCACAGATCAAACCGCATGTCAGGGAGAGAGAGAAATCATCGATTTCTACATTATGTTTCATGTTTTCAAAGACGTTTCCAATGACACTAAACTTGTTAGCAGAAAATACTTCGATATATCAATAAATAGATGTACAAGCCTTGCTCTGAAAAGTGGATTAAATCGTCGGTTTACTTTGAAAACCTCGTAACTACAGCTTGTAACAAGCTGTAGTTACGAGGTTTTCAGAGTAAACCGACGAAATGAATCTGCAAAAATGTATCTATCCAGGTTAGCTTACGTAGCATGCTATTGTTACATTTTTTGCATGATAAAGGGTTATTCTACCTCATGATACAGCGAGATACGAAATGGGTCGGTATTACACGACGACTTGTTCGGTACAATGACGCTCGTACAAATCCCAGTTCTAACGATCAGTAAGAGGAAGGCTTTTGAAATCATTTTAGGGAAAGGAGAGAATGCAGGTTACCAGCATTTTTTCGTTTTCATGCAATGTTTTCTGTCCATTCAAAAACATTATATATTTTTTCAGAAACTGAATATATAGAGGATATTTTTTTTCTCGGTGAAAACCGAAAAAAACAAATATTCTATTCGTTTCATGCTCTTAACCCTATCGAAATCCAGTACAGTTCTTCTCCGTTATTCCCCATGGCGAACCTCTCCCGCAGCTCAACGTATTAAAATATTAGGCTTACGTCGAGCGCGAGAAATGTAAGGTAAATGACGTCCTATTTTCACTGCTATTTCTCGATACCCTACCGGAAAGCATGAAAATCGGTATTTTCACTGGTGGTACCAGTGTAAGATCGAAAAATATTTTCACTGCTATTTCTCGATATCCTACCGGAAAGCAAGAAAATCGGTATTTTCACTGGTGGTACCAGTGTAAGATCCTAATATATTTTCACTGCTATTTCTCGATATCCTACCGAAAAGCATGAAAATCGGTATTTTCACTGGTGGTACCAGTGTAAATATGGAAAAATATTTTCACTGCTATCTCTCGATATCCTACCGGAAAGCATGAAATAAGCCGTCAGTAGCTGCTTATTCTTGAAGACGTTCAAAGTTTCGTCGAATAGAAAAAAGTCGTCATGATAAGCCAAGTCATACCATAGGCTGCTCAGCGCGACTCAAGGACCTTTTGCGGACAGTGCAGATAAAGATCAGACTGCACAGAACGTGCAGTCTGATCTTTGATCTACACTGTCCGATAAGAAGATATCATTCCCCCCAAAACTACATATCGTCGGTTTACTTAAAAAACCTCGTAACTACAGCTTGAAACAAGCTCTAGTTACGAGGTTTTTAAAGTAAACAGACGATATACTGTAGCGTACAAAAAGCAGTTTCGGGGTTTTTACTACCAGACTGAAAGTTTTATTTAGAAGAATAAGGGATAAACGGTAAAATGTACTCTTGTTTCGTATTTTTAATAAGTACTTGATGTACTTGATCTGCAATTCAGATTTGAGTCATAAACTGTGATAAATTAGACCTGTATTCTAACTGCTTACATTAAAGGGGGCCCTTAAGATTCTTAGAGGAAAATTTTACAAAGGTAGATCTACATAAAAAATCATTCTTATATTTCCAAAGCCCTATAATTTTCTTTCATAAAATCCCAGTAGATCTTGTAAAAAACGATCCAAAAACAAGAGGAATTAGAGATTCACTACAGCCCAGTCGACGGGAAACACGATCTATTTTTATATGAGCAACTCGTTCATTTATATACCGGAAATACTGTACACATACGAAGCTTCAAACATAGCGTCCGAAGAAGATATCATGGAAAATGATTACATTTTTGTTATGTGATCGAATTTAAGCATCATTAGTCACGTGCCAGTCACTTAACACTCCAACAATGCTTTTTTGATTTTTGGCGCAAAATCTAGAAATAGATTAAGAGGCTACGAAGCCTTTTAAGTGAATTGCATAAAAAATGTTTTTTATTGAATTTTATGATTCTTAATTATTGATGATTGGTATTGTTTTTTCATGTAAATTTCAGTGATAAATATGTTTTTTTTTTATTGGTGTGATGTGAAAAATCTGAATACCCACCTTTAACATCATCAAATAAAAATTGACGAAAAACTATGAAAGGTGACCTAACAGGGTAAAAATACATAAAAAGGGAGTAAATCTTTTATTAAAGCCCCAGTAAAGTCCAAATTATCAGAATAGGTGTCAAAATACATTTAGATTTAAATCATACCATTTAAAAGCATGAAAAAGATATTGTCGGAGATGATAGTCTTTTATCGTATGATGGGGGCCATGTATTAGTCGCTTAACCCTCCCAAAAACAAGCCCTGGTTTTTACGTGTCTGAAATACAAGTCTTTTGAAAACACTATGGGAAAAGGAGAAATTGCTCGTAACGAGCAATTTCTCCTTTTCCCACAGTGTTTCCTACCCTTTAAAAGAACTCTCTACTATTTTCATCAAATCTAAGATTGTTGTCTGCAAACCCTTTCAGTTTGGAAGAGTCTAAAATGTGTCGTTTGGGAAAGGGTTAAAGAAAAATAATTAAAATCAGGCAAACGATAAACAAAAGAAAATTTACTATTAGCTAAAGGATTCGAGCCAGGTCAGCTTGCCCAGACTGCACAGCCTGACATGGATTGATATTTGATGCAGATGCATTAAGCTCCGTTTTCACGAAGCATGACTCATTGTATTGACGTCGTGATTTGAATATACAGGGTGTCCGGAAAGTAAGGTCACACTTTCGTACATTAATATGTTGGTTTAACTCTTTATCAAACGACAAAATTTTAGACTGGTCCAAATTGAAAGCATTTGCAGACGAAAAAATGAATATGACTAAAGAATTGAAATTTGTTTCAGGAAGGGAAGAAAACATTGTGGGAAATGGAGAACATGCTGGCTACCAGCATTTTCTCCTTTTCCCACAGTGTTTTCAAAAGGGTTCTTTCACAAAGGAGTTAAAAGTCGGGATTGTGTGGTAATGGGTTAATACACAAGATAAAGAGATAGAAAATTGTTAAGAAATTAAAATGAAATTTTGTTAAGAAATTAAAATGAAATTACCAAACAAAAAACTTGCATATTTTATTTACATATATGTTTATTTCTTCCTCTTTATCTAATTTTAAAAGCCATAGATATACAAAGGTGTTACCTTACTTTTCGGACACCCTGTATAATAAAAAAAGTGACGTATTTTGCGGTATCTAGTTCAAATACAGTTTACCTTTAAAGCCATTATATTGCTGAGATTCTTTTTTTCATTAATTAACGCTTTACCATACAATTCCTACTTTTTAGAACCCCCTTGTGAAAGAAGCCTTTTGAAAACATTGTGGGAAAAGGAGAAAATGCTGGTAACCAGCATTTTCTCCTTTTCCCACAATGTTTTCTTCCCTTCCCAAACCAAATTCCAATTCTCCAGTTACATTAATTTTGTCGTCTGCAAATGCTTTGGATTTGGACTAGTCTAAAATTTTGTCATTTGTTAAAGGGTTAATTCAGGTAAGTGGGTCGATCCATACGTTCATATGTCCCTGTCCGAATTTATGCTATATTATTTTTAATCTCATCTGGCTCATTATCTCCCACCAGATGGCATTCTATAAATACTCACTCTATCTAATTTGGGCATCCTGGGTACAGAACCGAACCATTTTCCCACGCGACAACCGTTGCTTCGAATTTCAAACTAAAATAAATGTTTACTCAATAAAACGCTATATCTCGTGCTATTCACTCAGCTATATGATCAGCAGTTTAGAGAAATCTGGAGCTAAAGCAGGTCTCATTTCTCCTCAAATATATTGATAAAAGCTATTTTCTACATTGCTACTTTATAGAGCGTAATATTACAGTCTGCCCGCTTTCAGGACTAGTGATGCGTCATATAAGACAGGTCGAATCTTAGAAGAATGTGACATGCGCAGACAACGCATCTTGCTAAAAAACCGAAGTGTAACTTTCTATCCGATAGTAAAAACACGAGTGATGTTATGTCATTTTTTTTTTGGGGGGGGGGGACGGATCTCCTTATCGGACAGTGTGGATCCAAGATCAGACTGCACGTTCTGTGCAGTCTGATCTTGATCTGCACTGTCCGCAAAAGGTCAGCGAGTTGTGCTTAGTAGTAGCCCTGGGGTTATTAAACCGTGGCCTGAAACGGATTTGTGGCACCTCGTTTTTCATTACCACCACCATAAACTATCGTTAGTCAATTTGATTTATGGTTTCATACAGAGGAGATTCGTGATTATGCTCGGGATGGTCAACCTTTTCTTTAAGCAACCAACCAATTCAGGGACGAAGACAAGATTGTCCTTCAAACAAAGTGGCTACTTGGCACAAACAAGCCTGTATTATTATTCCCCACCGAAGGCGAGGGCATATAGTTCTTGCGTTGTCCGTCCGTCCGGACAGATTTCTCCTAAATTTCTTGACGAAAACTGGTGACATTTCTCACATTTGATCCCTACGGTGGTCAGTTTTAATGGGAACAAGACAATTCCCCGACAAGACAGTTCACCGACTCAAGTTTTCGACACAGTTCCCCGACAGCAGGAAAGTAGCGTGGAAAGAAAGGGAGAAAACCGTAGTGTTTGATCAAGTCATAATGTAAAATTAATTAAACACAGTTATGTCCCTTCCTTGTGTAATTAAATTTTGCATGGGAAATTTTAGCAATTCTTTATTTTAACCCTTTCCAAAACAATCCCTGGTTTTTACAGGTCAGGGAAAGAAGCCTTTTGAAAACATTGTGGGAAAAGGAGAAAATGCTGGCAACCAGCATTTTCTCCTTTTCCCACAATGTTTTCTACCCAATCATATAGAAAAATCATCTTTTTAGCAAGTGTTAAGTTGTCATCTGCAGAATGCTTACAGTTTGGAGTGGTCCAAAATTCGCCGTTTGGGAAAGGGTTAAAGACCCCATCCAAAGACGGAGAGTTATGATAACAGTGTGAAAAAATCATATGAAGATAGTGGTAACCAGCATTTTCTCCTTTTCCCACAATGTTTCCTACCCATCAACAACACAAATTTCAAATTTTCAGTCACTTTTGTTTTAACTTCTGCAAATGCTTTCGATTTGGACAAGCCTAAAATAATTTCATATGGTAAAGAGTTAAATCAGTACTACGCACGTTATTCTTCACAGGCCATCGGCTACTTTTCCTCCTAGCTATGTGCCAAACGATAATCAGCGATGAGCCAGAAAGGAATTTTGTCGCAATGACTATCATCAGTGCTCGGAAAGAAATTGGCCACATTGGGAATTCCAACCACTGATCCCAGGTTTGCAAGCCATGTATGCTACCCTAACTATACTGTGATACCGGTCTCCGCAGCACAAACTTCTTTTCCAGAAAACAACATTTAACATATCTCCCGCTAGATGGCATTCTACAAATACATATCTATCCGTTGTCTGCGCATGTCATATTCTTCGAAGATCCGACCTGTCTTTTATGACGCATCACCCATTCCCCGATACTTGGGAAAACTAGGGCTCATACCGAAGCTAAACCAAAACCTGTAGGGACTGTTTTAATAAATGACCGGTGCATAGGTTACCTGCTAGCTGATCATAACTGAATAAATCACACCAGGCAGCGTTTTACTGAGTAAGTTATTCTGAAATTCAAAGTAATGGTTGTCGCTTTGAAAAATTAGTCCGCTTATGTACCCACAATGCCCATATTAGATAGATGTGTATTTGTAGAATGCCATCTAGCGGGAGATCATGCACATCTATCTAATTTGGGCATCCCGAGTAAAGAACCGGACTACTTTTCTACACAACAACCGTTACTTTGAATTTCAAACTAAAATAAACGTTTACCCCATGCATAAAACGCTAACTGATGCGATTCATACAACTATGACCAGCAATTTAGAGAAATCTGGAGCGAAATCAGGCCTGATTTCTCCTCAAACGTATTGATAAAAGCCATTTTCTCCATTGGTACTTTATAGAGCGTATTATTACAATACTCCCATATATTGGGGGGAGTGATGCGTCATATTAGACAGATCGAATCTTCGAAGAATATGACATGCGCAGACAACGCAACATATAAAACTTTTATCGAACAGAAAAGTTTTATCCTGGTCCAAATATCAAGCTGTTACAGAAGACATAGCAAACTTTGCTCCAATGATATAGATTCCGTCACTGCACGGGAGGATTTAGCATGCTGGTAACTAGCATTTTCTTCTCTTCCCACAGTGTTTTCAAAAGACGGTCATTAGAACACGGCATTGTTTGGTCATGGGTTTAGTGTTCTAGGCAGACACTCATTCTAACTCCTTACTAAACGACAGCGTTTTCGATTTGTTCAAATTGAAAGCATTTGCAGAAGACGAAATAAACGTTACTCAAAAATTGAGACTTATCTTTAGAAAAGTATAAAACATGTTGGGAAAAGGAGGAAATGCTGGTTACCAGCATTTTCTCCTTTTCCCACCATGTTTTCAGAATGCTTCTTCGTCTGCGTCGTAAGAACCGGGGATTTCTAACAAACTTTCGAAATATCCTGAAGTCTTATAGTAGCTTTCCCACTGCAATAGAAGATCACTTTGGTCAGAATTAGTGAAAGAGTTAATAGCACGCGAAGTTGACATTCTAGGCTTGGAATACAATCAGAAATCGCAATCTCTCGCTATATGGAGCTGGAACGTTAATGAGAGTATATCGGTGATTCCTCGGCTGATATCGCACACCGTAGTTTTGGTATCGAATTATCTTATCTTTATATCTGCTCAGCAATTGTTATCTCCCTTCCATATCGAACGGAAAAAGCGAGTTTGCTGCAAAAATGGATTAGATTGCCATGGAAACGAGATAACAACGGTACTGATAAGGAATTTACAAGTAATGGCATTTTCGAAATCTGTAGAGTCGTGAAATTCTCTCGACTGTAATATTGTACTTTAAGTGTTAACACAAAAATCATCTGTTGTTTATTCATTTCTTTTAGTCGCTCATTCACTGATCTTGGTCGATGTATTTATCCATTTCGATTACATAATTACAGAACGAAGTTTTAAGAAAATCAGATAACTGAAAGTACTGACACCCAAGCTTTATTCGAACAGCTAGAACACAGTTCAATGAACAAGATTACGAATCGGGTGGTCAAGGATAAGTTTTTTGCGTAATCAAATTTACAAACGGTATTTCCACCTTTGATAGCCACGATAATTATCGTCCATTCATTTCTTTTATACAATATAAAAGTAAAATACCGCCAGTATCATGGATACTTCAGTTGCATCCCTTAACTGAAAAGAGCAAAAGTTCGGTTTCGATCTGGTCAAGTCTGGAGTTAAGTCCGACATCCATATCCAGTTTAGTTTCTACATGACATACACTTACAGGAGATACGAGATACACCAGTACCAGATTGGTGAAACTGCAGCGCTGTTGGTTGAAATCCAGTTCTCCTATCAGCACAAGGTCATGTGATGAGCCCCTGTGAGAGATGCATGTTGTCTCCAGCAGGTCAATTGCAGGTTAATTCCAGTCAGGTAAAGACGTGTTTTTTAACAGGAAAGCAATGTGTAACATTTCTAAAGCCTGGTTCTGTTTATCAAGAAGAAGTGTACCTGTCTGTGCTGTTTTGGCCCTATATTCACCGATAATTTTCAATATCAATTTTAGTCTAATTCTCAAGGATATCCTTAATTTGAAGGTAACGCAAATTCTGATAGGCTTAACCAAATAGTAAAAGGTTTAGCCAATCAATATTCATGCTACCTTCTTAATCTAAAATCAGATTGCCAAGACAATTTTAAGGGTTGCTGATTACGGGCCCTGGGTCTGTATTCACCAACCATTCTTAAGAACATTCTTTGTCTTCTTCTTCAAGATTTTCTGACTGTGAAAGTAACAGAACTTCTGATTGGCTAAACCATTTGGTTTAGCCAATCAGAAGTTCTGTTACTTTCAAATTGACAAAATTTGAAGAATAAGACCAAAAATATTCTTAAGAATGGTTGGTGAATACGGACCCTGGTGTTTCTTTGCTGGAATTACAACCATCAGTATTGCATGCCACTGATATCTATCCCAAACTGCTGATCGTCTATTCAATGTATAGACGAGAGATGAATGATTCCTGACGCAATTACGGCCAGAATGTATGACGAGTCCAACTTAAAACCTGCAAGTCCTCAATTATAAAGTCGTTGACTTTTTCGTGTGGACTATCGGTTCCCATCTGGTCTCTTGGTATACAAACTAGACCGTGTATGGTTGTACATGTATATTATTATGCTAATCAATTAAGATAGAAACTAGCTGTCAAATTGGCACCACTCTAAAACATTTTTAGGTAAAGTCTAAAACACTGAAGAACTCGGCAAAAATGTTATCTATAAAGATAATCAGTTATGTGAAAATAAGAAAAGAAAATTACACGCGAGCCGGTCTATATTACAGGCAGTATCTCGAATGTATATCTTTCAGTGGTATTGTTTGTTGCGTGTAGCATTGTTTGATTATGTATGACTGAAAATCGGCATGGAAAAAATAGGATATTGAAAGTGTATTGCAATTGTGTAATTCTACTGTAAATTTTTTATGTTTGTTATTAATTCCGTTTTAAACATTTTCTCGGCTGTATCACAATGAACAATACACAGGTCTAAATTTATTTGGGATCTTGCATTTTGTCCTTCGAGTTGCTTGTCATCGCTTTCGCGTGCTGCTTTTTGGCGGACAAATTTTGTTCTGTTGAATTTGAGCCCAATCTTCGATCAATTCTCAATCACCTGGGTTAAGCCTTTAAGCACCGAATAAAACAAATGAGTATTTTCAGTCGAGAATATTTAGCCAGACAATTGCAATTTCGCTGTTTTTGTAAAGTGTTTCAGAAAAATGGACGGTGCCGTTCCAACATCATGCTCCCTATTCACCAACCACTCTGAAGAACATCTTGGTCAAATCCTCAAGAATTTGGAAGTCTCACAACTTCTGATTGTTTAACTCTTTTAAAGAAAGAAGCCTTCTGAAAACATTGAGACAAAAGGAGAAAATGCTGGTAACCAGCATTTTCTCCTTTTCCCACAATGTTTTCTTCCCTTTCCAAAACAAATTTCAAATTTTAAGTCATTTTTATTTTGTCGTCTGCAAATGCTTTCAATTTGGACTGGTCTAAAATTTTGTCGTTTGGTAAAGAGTTAAACAAATGGTTTGGCCAATTAGAATAAGACTTAGACTGAATTCAAGAATGCTCTGTGAATATGAACCCTGGTCTAGACCGGCAGTAACGACAACTATTGTAGCAAAAGGAGCTCTGAGGGTTAAATTGGCTGCAATGAACGAGTAGATAAGGCTCCATAATCCATGTCTAATTCTGCTCAATCGATCTAAATTCGGGGATCAAGCTGGCAAGTCAATAAAGGTGATTACATGTATTTATTTCGCCAGATGCTCATTGGTGACTCAAGTCCCATGTGTACGAGACCAATCCTCCGTCATCAAAATGAAATCTTGGCCTATAGTACCAGCTTACTGGTGAACATACGCATTCCGAACTTCCTCGCAGCAGCGACAGAGCCGTTCTGAAAGATTTCGGGATAGTTTTACAGTGGATGCTGATTCTAGCTGTACTGTTCATGCTCAACAATACTGGCACAAAATGTGCATTTGTCAAATTCGGGCCTGTCTGTCTCTAAAATAAGTACAGAACTTGCCTCCCTCCGAAAAGAGGACAATGTACGTAGTCTGGGATACTTCATGTGGCAAGGTCTTGAACTAATTGCAATAGCTTTTTAATTCGTTGCTATTGAAGGGGTGTGGTTCTTAACCCTTTACTCCATAGATACTCATTTCTACACATTGCTTGTCGGAGCCTTTGGAAAACATTGTGGCAAAAGGTGAAATTGCTCGTGACGAGCAATTTCACCTTTTGTCACAATGTTTTCTATGCTATCAAAAGGTGTCATATACAGATAAGAAACGGCATCATCCTTGCTGTTATTTAGGGTCAATTAGAGATACAATAAAATGCCTTATGAGGTAAAGGGTTAAAACTGGTCTTTGGATATGGATGCCAGTTTCTCGTATAGACGATTGCTTATCGTACGTGTTCATAGTATAACGCCAATGGAAGGCTATTCTTAAAACAATTTTTCATCGTTTTTGTAGCCGGGAAAATATTTCTATGATCTTGAACGACGATAAACATGTGCAGGGGCAAAGAATCTGACTTTGTCTCAATGTCTCTGGTAACGTGGCCACAATCTTCCAATAATATTCTGTGACACACCAAATATGCCAGGAACCTCTCTTTGAGTGGACCCTACTTCAAGTATTATCATGCCTCGGTCCATTCCTTCTTCAGAAAGAAGCTTCTCATACCGCTGTAGTAAAGCGTTATTTAAAGCACGGGAGTGGATGAATTGAAGCCAACTGTATGTCTTCGCATGCATAGAAACTACTACCTGCTTTTCATTGGCATGTCATTTTTAGGTCTTCCAATACAGAGTTAATACAGATTCCTTTGGGCTACCTAGATAGCATATCGTCGGTTTACTTCGAAAATCTCGTAACTACATCTTGTAACAAGATGTAGTTACGAGGTTTTTGAAGTAAATCGACGATATATTCATTCACTGTTCATGGGCAGGCGTGTGCTAACACTATTATGATGCATACTTACAAGCAACGGCGATTGTAACACAGGGTTTATTTGGTGCAAATTTTGATTACTATATTAGGAAATATTCACAGTGTCTACAGACTCATTTGTTTTTTAAATTTTTACCTCTTATGTTTCTTCTGTCGTTAAGATGCTTTCAATTCGCATGGTCGCAGTTATACTGGTTAAAATACGGTCATTTTGACATAACTGTCAATATATACTTGAAACTAACTTGAAATTACATCGGTGATCTTATGTAGTCTCGAATTTATCTAATGATATTCGATTTTCAAATTCATGTACGCATCCGCTTGTTTATCAAATACCATTCGATTGTCAAGTACTTTGATTACCTCGCATGATGTCATCAATCTTACTCTCGAGCAGTTTCCGTTTTGCACCCAATATTTATGATAACAACTTGGTATCGACTGAAAGAAATCGACAAATTCATTTCATATCAAAGGATTTTATCCATTTCTAATCTTATCACTGGAAAGCATGGATCACGTGACAACCAGCTGTGTTTCTGGTCGTTAAGATTAATAGATGTATATCATTAGATGTACATTATAAAGAGGAAATATGAAAATACATGTACTTCCTGTCACCTTTAACTCTTTAGCAAACGACAGAATTTTAGACTAATCCAAATTGGAAGCATTTCCAGACGGCAAAATTAATGTGACTCAAAATTTAGAATTTGTTTTAAGAAGGGAAGAAAACATTGTGGGAAAGGGAGATGTACATTATGAAGAGGAAATATGAAAATACGTGTACTTCCTGTCACCTTTAACTCTTTACCAAACGACAAACTTTTAGACTAGTCCAAATTGGAAGCATTTCCAGACGGCAAAATTAATGTGACTCAAAATTTGAATTTTTTTTAAGAAGGGAAGAAAACATTGTGGGAGAAGGATATGTACATTATAAAGAGGAAATATGAAAATACATGTACTTCCTGTCACCCTTAATACTTTACCAGACGACAACATTTTAGACTAGTCCAAATTGGAACCATTTGCAGACGACAAAATTAATGTGACTCAAAATTTGAAATTTGTTTTAAGAAGGGAAGAAAACATTGTGGGAAAAGGAGAAAATGCTAGTTACCAGCATTTTCTCCTTTTCCCACAACGTTTTCAGAGGGCTTCTTTTTCGGGGTTGGGAAAGGGTTAATACTGTACCAAACGACACATTTCAGTCTCGACCAAACGACAAAAATGTAGATTTTTTCCAAAATGACAGCATTTGCAGACGAGAATTGAAATTTAGCTGGAGTGAAAGAATTTGGCTATATACATAACAGGTTAAAAAAAACATTGTGAGAAAAGGAGAAAATGCTGGTTACCAGCATTTTCTCCTTTTCCCCAATTTTTTTTTCAACATGCTTCTTCCTCAGGGTCGTTTAACTCTTTACCACACGACAAAATTTTAGACTGGTTCAAATTGAAAGCATTTGCAGACGACAAAATAAAGTTGACTGAAAAATTGAAATTTGATCTGGGAAGGGTAGAAAACACTGTAGGAAAAGGAGAAAATGCTGGTTACCAGCATTTTCTCCTTTTACTACAGTGTTTTCAAAAGGCTTCTTTCTCAGGGGCGTCAAAAGTAGGGATTGTGAGGTAATGGGTTAAACTCGATATTTTGTGGTTAAGGATTATTGCTCTTCTAGAATTAAACCATCCACAAGTGATAAATTCGAAAGCGGTACAAATAAACTTTAAAAGTGCCTTCGACCGAGTGGAAGACATTGTGGAAAAGGGAGAAAATGCTGTCACTAGATATTCCTACTTCAAAGTTTTTTGTTTTTTTTTAGGGGGGGGGGGGGTATCAGCCTATCAGACAGTGTAGATCCAAGATTAGTCTACACCTTCCGTGCAGTCTGATCTTGATCTACATTGTCTGCAAAAGGTCCATAAGTCTCGCTTAGCAGTTTGGAGGTTTACTGTATTCAGATACCTGAACTTGTGTTCTGATCAAATTGAATGCATTCGCAGCCGACAAAATAAATGTCGCTCAACTAATGTGATATGTACTAAAAAGGGTAACGTTAGAAAACAATGAGTGCGGGAAAGTAGCAATCGGCTGGTAACAAGCCTTTTCTTATTCCCACACTCTTACGAACGAAGTCCGTAACAAGGAAACAAATGAATAAATGCATGGCAGAAATAAGGATCGGAGCGGGATTCGAACTCCGAACTCCCGGACGCAAAGCCAATACCCTAACCACTGAGCCAAAGAGATATCTCCTTGACGCAGTAGCCAGGTATTGTATTTAAATCGGGAGTATGCCATGCAGGAAGGAGTGGTCTCCCGTAACACACCCCCTCTTAAAGTCATCATTTATTGATGACTCAAAGCCTTATTAGGCAGGAAGTCCGATTTTGGACAACAATTGGGATTAATGGCTCAATGGCCGATCCCGGACGAGCCCCCATCTTACGAACGAAGTCCGTAACAAAGAAACAAATGAATAAATGCATGGCAGAAATAAGGATCGGAGCGGGATTCGAACTCCGAACTCCCGGACGCAAAGCCAATACCCTAACCACTGAGCCAAAGAGATATCTCCTTGACGCAGTAGCCAGGTATTGTATTTAAATCGGGAGTATGCCATGCAGGAAGGAGTGGTCTCCCGTAACACACCCCCTCTTAAAGTCATCATTTATTGATGACTCAAAGCCTTATTAGGCAGGAAGTCCGATTTTGGACAACAAATGGGATTAATGGCTCAATGGCCGATCCCGGACGAGCCCCCATCTTACGAACGAAGTCCGTAACAAAGAAACAAATGAATAAATGCATGGCAGAAATAAGGATCGGAGCGGGATTCGAACTCCGAACTCCCGGACGCAAAGCCAATACCCTAACCACTGAGCCAAAGAGATATCTCCCTGACGCAGTAGCCAGGTATTGTATTTAAATCGGGAGTATGCCATGCAGGAAGGAGTGGTCTCCCGTAACAACACTATGTTCTCAAACGCTTTCCACAGGTTCATTCAAAAATCATTTTTTATTTTGTAAAAGGTTCTACATCTTATCACTGATTCTAAGCAAAAACAACCCTTGCATCTTCGCGAGCCAAGGTTACGATCACTACGTGGATCTTACCTTGGCGGATTTAACCCGATTTCGAGATTCCTGCGATGCGCCTTCTGTTGGATGCTGGTTATTACCCCTCTTACGTCACATTTCTAAAAGCTAATGAAATATCGTTTTATAAACCGCTTACGAATACACATGAAGCGATAAGCAGACATCCACGTGGGTTTCCATGTTTACCTTCTATTCGAACGGTAGCGATCTTATTCTATTTTTATCAAATATGAAATGCTACGAGCGATTTCATTCGTTGCAGTTAGAGCTGGCTGCATCCAATGCAAAAAACGTATCGAGGGCATGTAAAAATCAAGCTCGATTCGCCGAGGGTAGAGTAGCGTAGTGAATCGTCAGCCTTGGCTTGCGAAGATGCAACCCTTGGGATGAAAACTTTTGATTTTTGAAATATTGTAGGAAAAGTTGAAAATGCCAGTAAGGCATTATCATGACAGTACATCATCCTACAAAAACTGGGCTTCTATCTTTCTCTCTTTGTCTTCTATAATGTTAATATCTTATCAAGACGAGCCGTATCTAGTCCTTAAAGATAAGATAAACTCGAACCTGCTCCTCAGTCAAAATAGGGATGCCCTAAATTTGGTAACTGAGAACAAAACAGAATACTTTTGGGAAAAAATGTATTGCAAAAAAAACGTATTACAAATAGAGGTTCGTGTGTGTCTTTCGCCCTCAACTCCACCCCCTTTCCAATTAAGAATTTGCATAACCATGTAGAAATACAGTTCGTCGGTTTACTTCAAAAACCTCGTAACTACAGCTTGAAACAAGCTGTAGTTACGATGTTTTTGAAGTAAACCGTCGAGTTGCCATAGCTGTACGATGCCTGTCGATAGACGTAAGCTATGGAATAACAACTTTCAGTTATTCAAATAACGTTCTATGAATATTATCATATCCAAGAGTAAGGAAGTATACGGAGCTCCATATAGGAGGGAGTGCTGGTATGCTAAATCCATTATTTCTCTTTGAAACCCTATGTTGTGGGTATTCATTAGAATCGTCTCGATGAGACGATTCTAATGAGTACCTACAACATAGGGTTTAGTAGAGAATAAATAATATTTTCAATTTTAAAATCCGTGAAAATCACTCCCTCTATCTTAAGCTCTGTTCCATCTGAGCAGCGTTTCACGGTGCAAAAAAAATTACAAATACATTAATTCGTTTGTAGCAAAAAAATACTAAATCTTTCTCGGTCAACATGTCGTATTCCAATGCATATAGCACCGGGTTGTGGACAGTGCAGATGTAAGATCAGATTGCCCATTTTTGGTTAAGTCCGAACAGGTTTGACCAATTAGAAACTGCGTTGTTGGCTCAGCTGTTTACTTTAAGTCTTACTGTAACAAAACGACAGAATGTAGACCATTTCATACCGAAAAGCATTTGCAGACGTGCGTAAAAAAATGGCACAAAATTGAAACCTATTTTTGGAAAAATGAATTATAACGTGGGAAAAGGAGCCTTCTTCCACAAAAGTCGTTTAAACGGGGGTTGTGTGGTTAAGGGGTAAACGCCGCACCGTGTAACAGAGCTATCGAAGTAGAAGTGATCAAAATATTACATTATCTATTTTCGCTCCATATACCCTGTTTCTAGTTTCTCAGATTGCGAGCATTGATAGACAATCCAATGTCAGGACCAGTTGCACGTTTTGTGCAGTCTGATCCCTAGAGCAATCAGTTTTCTGCATTCAGAATAACTCGCATGCATAATACGAGGAAAATTGACAGAGAATATCATGTCGTTCTTTTCTTATTAGAGTTATTTCCCTTTACTCACTCACATGTCACTCACATATTTCGTACTTTCAGTAGTCCATTTTTCGTCTAATCAGTCAGCCTGTCGTTTGAAAATATTGAAGAAAATGATGTCTACACTGTTGGAAAACTGACTAGCCTGTCCTTTAACTCTTAGCCAGCTATATAACTGAAATGAAATTTTTAGCTCGATGGTAAAAACCCAAATATTGCTTTTACAAAGTTTATGTGTGTGTGTGTTTTTTAATAATATCGCCTTAACGGACAGTGTAGATCCAAGATCAGACTGCATGTTCTGTGCAGTCTGATCTTGATCTACACTTTCCGCAATAGGTCAGTGAGTCGTGCTTAGCAGCCAAATATTGCTAATATTGCTATTTCAACGTTTATGTGGGTTTTTTTTTTTGGGGGGGGGGGGGGGGTAATAATGTCTCCTTTACGGACAGTGTAGATCCAAGATCAGACCGCACGTTCTGTGCAGTCTGATCTTGATCTACACTCTCCGCAATAGGTCAGCGAGTCGTGCTTAGCAGCCAAATATTGCTAATATTGCTATTTCAACGTTTATGTGGGTTTTTTTTTGGGGGGGGGGAGGGGAATAACATCTCCTTATCGGACAGTGTAGATCCAAGATCAGATTTCACGTTCTGTGCAGTCTGATCTTGATCTACACTGTCCGCAAAAGGTCAGTGAGTCCCGCTTAGCAGCCAAAGGGTTAAGCGTATCCCTTTTTTTTTAAGTTTTTCAAAAGCTTTCCTCTACAAGGTCGTTAACCCTTCATCATAAAATCCCGAGTTTAAACGACCCAGAGAAAATTATTCTTGGAAGAAAACATTTTGGAAATACGAGAAAAATGCTGGTGACCAGTCTTTTCTCCTTTTCCTACAAAGTTTTCTCACCATTCGACGACAATTACTGTCTCCAAATGGTTAAGCCAATCAGATGTTTTGTTACTTTGAAATTAAACTAAAGAAAATATGAGAATGAGACGCAGAAAGTGCTTAAAACCCATTACCAGACAATCCCTACTTTTGACGACCCTGAGAAAGAAGCCCGTAGAAAACGTTGTGGGAAAAGGAGAAAATGCTGGTAACCAGCATTATTTTCCTTTTCCCGCAATGTTTTCCACTCTATCACAGAAAACTTACACCCGATTTGAACCACACTAAAATTGTCGTCTGTAAATGTTTTCAGTTTGGACAAGCCTAAAATATTGTAGTTTGGTAATGAGATAAGAATGATTCGTGAATACGAATTCAGTAATTATTTATAAAAACAAAAATATTTTCGAAATATCGGTTTCTGAAATAGTTTCTCGCTATTAATATTTCTCGACTTTACTTTTCATTTATGTTTGCTAGAAGTATTATTATTACTATAGCAATAAAATTCTGTTCTATTCTGTTCTGTTCAAATTACCAACTGACGGAGCGTGCTATTTTTGTCTATTCAAAAGCTGTAAACGACTTGGAATTTTGCGCCCGGCCAATTCAAGCACAGTGAAGATAAACAACATATTATTCAAGGGGTCCTGAAATTTATAACCTCATTTGCATTTTTCTTTATATTGTAATCTCTTAATACCATCATCAGCGCCATCTAATAATGGGCAAGGTCAGGCTCGCTTGACTTTTTTTCTCATTCTTAAAGAATGTTTTCACTCTTTACCAAACGACAAAATTTTAGACTGGTCCAAATTGATTTAGCTAAAGCAGACGACAAATTATACGTGACTCAGAAATTGAAATTTGTTTCCAGTAGGGTATAGCCTTCTCTTTCAGGGGTGTTAAAAGTCGCCATTGTGTGGTTTAATAGCAAGCCAAACAAACCCATGTTCAAACGACCCCGGGGAACAGGTCTTTTAAAAAACAGCCAGGGAAAAGGAGAAATTCTCCTGACACCCCCGCCCCTTCAATTTTTTTACTACCTTTTCAAAGACTAATTTGTAAGTTGCTTTGCCGATGCTTCGAAATTTGGCGATTCCAATTTAATACTGTCGATTGACCCCGAGCTTTGAATGTCTTTATGCCAACCCTTTGACGAAATATTACTATCGAATCCGGATGTTTTATTTTGTATTTCTGATTTGTCATCTGCCAATATTATTTCACAAAACTGCTTCCATGGATAATCTGAAAGCCATGTACCAAATGACGCGGTCCAAGATAACGCGATAATTTCGTGATGAATGAATGAGATTAGCGCAGCAGATAAGATAGAATCTAATCACTCTCGCGATAAGAGGGCCCGCGAGCGCCCAATAGTTAGTTCGCCCGCTAATAGCAGACGATAAAATGCTAAATTTCAACCACAGTACAGTATTGATCAGTGACGGACGAGGATATATCGCACAAATTGTGTCAAACAGTACAATATACTGCTCTACAAGGAAAAGTTTAACAGTTTTACCGAAAAAATCAAATTGAATTGTTTTGTGTATGTGATTTTTATGGACTTTTTTGGATAGAACTTGTGCGTAACAGTGCGGTAAAAAAAACCCCACTCACTATTTATTTGTTCTATTTCATATATTGTGATTTTTCTTTCACTCTCACTGATTTCGGTTTGATATTGAGATTTTAAAATTATTGTGTGGTGTATGGTGAAACTTTGTATGGCAGACGAGACTTAGGGGTCATCGCGCAACGCGCAGGGGTCATTTTCACAATGCCGGGGAGTTTAAGACAAAAACGGGGTTAAATGTCAGTGAAATTGAGAATAACATGTCCAGACGAAAACAGTCTAATCCAAAGCCAATCAAAAGTAAGTAGAGCTTCGTGTATTATCTTTGTAATTATTTTGGGCTAATTTATATTGTCACCCAGAAAGTTAGTGCCTAGAATTTCCTTGAACGCTTTCGGCTGCTAGGTAAATTAACTCGTTACCAACCGACACAATTTTAGACTTTTCCAAATTGAAAGCATTAGCAGATGACAAAACAAATATTACTCAGAAATTGAATCTTGACTTTAAATGAGTAGAAAACATAGTGGGAAAAGTAGAAAATGCTGGTTACCAGCATTTTCTCCTTTTCTCACAATGTTTTCAAAAGACTTCTTTCTCAGTGTCGTAAAATCCAGGGATTATTTGGTAAAGGGTTAACTCGTTATAATACCAACCGACAAAATGTTAGGTTTGTCGAAATCGAAAGCATTTGCAGACGACAAAAAAAAATTGACTGAAAATTTTAAATTTGTTTTGTGAAGGGTAGAAAACATTGTGAGAAAAGGAGAAAATAATGGGTACCAGCATTTTCTCCTTTTTCCACAATGTTTTCTAAAGGCTTATTTTCTCAGGATCGTTAAAAGTAGGGATTGTGTGGTAAAAGGTTGATTTGATAAAGATTTCTAGCCAAAAGTGAAAATCTATAGTTTACGCTTTGAAAAAGAGATTGCTTGTCGGAGAAATTTCACTTTTAAAGACAGTGTAGACCAAGATCAGACTGCAAGTTCTGTACAGTCTGATCTTGATGTATAGTGTTCGCAAAAGTTCACAGAGACGGGCTAAGCAGTCTGTTAATTAATTCATTCCCAGACGACAAAATATTAGACTTGTCTGAATTGAAAGCATTTGCAGACGACCATTTATTTTTGTCTGAAACGGTGGAATTATTTTCTTTGAAAGAAATGAAAACATAGTAGGGTAAAGGTGAAAATGCTAATGACAACCATTTCTCCTTTTCCCGTAATGTTTTCAAGTGTTATTATCCATGGACAGTTTCGGTAAAGGTCAACTTGACTTACTGATATTTTTTTAAGTGATTATAAGGTATTCTTAAATTACGGGTTCATTTTTTAGGGCTTTGACTTGAACTCTATACAAGACGACAATGTTTTCGGTATGCCCACATTGGGAGACAAAATAGAAGTGGCCCTACTAGTACTTTCAGTCTTTGAAAAGGCGGGAAACACTGTGGAAAATAGAGAAAATATTGGTCTCTGGCATGTCCCCCTTTTCCTGTACTGTTTTTTTTTTCCAAAAGAAATCTTTTGCAGAGTCGAAAAACACGGCAGTATTAATAACAGCTTACATGAACAAAAAATATAGACATTATTATTGACTGTTAAAAACTGTTAACTCATTACCAAACGACAAAATTTTAGGTTTGCCCAAATCAAAAGCATTTGCAGACAACAAAATAAAAGTGACTGAAAATTTGAAATCTGTTTTGTGAAGGGTAGAAAACATTGTGGGAAAAAGGAGAAAATGCTAGTTACCAGCATTTTCTCCTTTTCCCACAATGTTTTTTTAGGGCTTTTATCTCAGGGTCGTCAAAATAGGAATAACGTGGTAATGGGTTTGCATTTGCCTGAAAATTGACAGATTAGGTCAATAAAAAAAAGAACGTCAGCTTAGGGCCAAGATAAGACTTCACGTTTTCTACTGTCTGATCTTGATCTACATTACCTCGGCGGCAACATCACCTGTAATTTGTTCCCAGTACCCTAGGTACCTTACTCATTACCCAACGACAATATTTTATGTTTGTCTAAATCGAAAGCATTAGCAGACGACAAAATAAAGGTGACTGAAAATTTGAAATTTGCTTTGTGAAGGGTAGAAAACATTGTGGGAAAAGGAGAAAATGCTGGTTACCAGCATTTTCTCCTTTTTCCACTATTTTTATAAAGACTTTTTTCTCAGGGTCATCGAAAGTAGGGATTGTGTGGTAAATAATTAAGAAAACAGACGTCTGACTTAGTCTTAATAATGAGACGCCCCAGTGATCTTTTTCGTATTTGGACATTTACTGTACACCGTACAGGCGACCAGTCAAAAAGTAGCATCGCCTTTGGGGACAGTTATCTGTACTAACATCTGACTGTGCCTTACATGTTAGGAACTAGGAATTTGCCAGTAGAAAACCTATAGTTAAGAAAAGTAGAAAATACAAAAAAAAAAATGCTTGGTAAACTTTATGTAGGAATTAATGTTGATAACCAGTATTATTTCTTTTCTACAATGTTTTTGTTTTACCCTTCCAACTCATATATCAGTATTTGAGCCATGGTTTTGGTTCCCCGTCAATATGTATGAGTCTAAAATCTTGATGTGTGCTAAAGGGTTAATATGTACTTTTGGGTAATGATAATTTTTTCTTACCCTTTCAAACACAAATTTAATCGTTTGGGTCATGTTTTGGCTCCCCGTTAATAGTCAGACAATATGTATGAGTAAAAAAGAGTTGTTACGTGGTAAAAGGTTAACACTTGTAGGTAAGGGTATTTTGATTATTTCTCAGACAGCAGAAATCTAGACAATTGTTTTGAGCATAGAAATTTTGTAATTTTGCTTAAAAGCACAGAAGTTTGTACGTTTCTGTTGAACTTGAGTATGAAATGGACTTGTCCTCTGAGTAAAGAAAAATGGACCGTTACAGGTTAAAAGAAGCTTTAACCCTTTACCATACGACAAAATTTTAGACTGGTCCAAATTGAAAACACTTGCAGACGATAAAATTTAAACGTAACTCAAAAATTTAGATTTGATTTCAGCAGGATAGAAAACATTGTTGGGAAAGGAGAAAATGCTGGTAACCAGCATTTTCTCCTTTTCCCACAATGTTTTTTTTAAAAAGCTTTCTATCTCATGGTCGTAAAATCCAGGGATTGTTTAGTAAAGGGTTACGGTATAAAGATTTAGAATGCAACAGACTTTTTAACTTTTTACCACAATGTTCCAAAGTTTTAACGATTTTCAAAGAAAAGGCTTTTGAAAACATTGAGTGAAAAGGCTTTAAATTAAGTCCAGTAAAAAAAAAAAGTATTGTTTTGTAAAGAGTAAACTGTTGTAGCAATGTATAATTAGGGAAAAAATGCCGATTTCAAAGTAAGGTAACTCAGAGCTCCAGATAGAGGGAGTGATTTTGATTTCAAATTTGAAAATATCAATTATTCTCCACTAAACCCTATGTTATGGTAATCATTAGAATCGTCTCATCGAGACGATTCTAATGAGTACCCACAACATAGGGTTTGGAAGAGAAATAATGGATTTAGAATACCATCAATCCCTCTTATCTGGAGCTTTGAAGGTTGTTTTGTCAGAAGTAGTTGAAAAGTAGTGGATAGATCAGAATTACTAGTTATTACTCTTTTTTTGCAATGAGATCTTGATTTACACTGTCTGCTAAAGTGATTCGAGCCGACTCCACCGCTAAAATGATAAAATGTTGCGAAAATTATATACTGGGATATTCAAAATGTGAAGATTAATCTTATATCAATTATCAGTCATGTAGGATTTGTGGAATTATTATCCAATACTAAATCGTTGATTTGTAAGACAATGTGATATTTATATATTTATATTGATGAGCCGTGCACTGTGAAAACGGGGCTTAGTGTATTTGCGAACGGTTTTTGAACCGGGTCAGACGGTGCAGTCCGCGCAGGTGTAATGCAGAGAAATGAACCTCCCCTACAAAATGACCCATGGGTCATTTCTCTACGTAGAGAAATGACCCGGTTCATTATTCTACGTACGTAGAGAAATAACCCCGGGGTCATTTCTTTACGTAGAGGAACGACCTGGGTCATTATTCTACGTACGTAGAGAAATAACCCCAGGGTCATTATTCTACGTAGAGAAATGACTCCAGAGGGTTATTTCTCTACGTAGAATAATGCCCTTGGTCATTCCTCTACGGAAAGAAATGACCCATGGGTCATTTTGTAGGGGAGGGTCATTTCTCTGCATTACACCGGCTAATCCGAAACGACACTTTCCGTTTCTATGCAATTTTCTGCTTTGCACAAATCTACTGTAGCCCAAAATCTAATGTAATCGTAAACTGTCGTCTCGAATCAGCCTGCGCGGACTGCGCAGGCTGATTCGGGACGACACTTTACGCAAATGTCCAATTGTCCCTTTTCGCGTGTTGCAAGCCAATTGTGGTGAAAGCAAGTTTTATTTTGCTAGAAAGCCTCTCTGTGACTTTTTTTGTATGTGTGTGTCTGATCAGATATAAACCAATGGCAAATTGGCATGTTCTACGCAGTATGATCTTGATGTTTATTTATCTTGTCTACAAAAATTAACTTTGAATGTCTTTGGCGCCGAAACGGTTTTTTAACCCTAAGACTGTTATATGCATGACTCAAAGACCTTTGGGTCACAGTGTAGATCAAGATCAGCATGCACGGAACATGTAGTCTGATCTTGGATCTGCAATGTCCGGTAAGGAAATGTCTTTGCTAAAAAACTACCTTTGTACTAGCATTGATTTGTGATTTTATGATCGACTTGAAAGTTTTCTTTTCATTTACAAGGCAGGAGAAAGGTTGAAAAAATACTGCACAAGATTAGATTGGGAATGCATTAAAATGTAATTCCTTCGATAACAACAGATATTCGCAAAACCGTTTCAACGCATTTAACTCTTTACCAAACGACAAAATTGTAGACTTGTCCAAATTGAAAGGATTTGCAGATGTAATGTGGAGGGTAAATAAAGGTCTATTGATATGTCGCCATCTTTTTGATTTGCTTTCATTACTATATACAACTATTCTTTGCCTCATTTTGTATTTGATGTCCTTATTTGTCTTAACCCTTTACCCTATAGATACTCGTTTCTACGCATTGCTTGTAGGATCCTTTGGAAAACATTGTGGCAAAAGGTGAAATTGCTCGTGACGAGCAATTTCACCTTTTGTCACAATGTTTTCTATGCTATCAAAAGGTGTCCTATACACATAAAAAACGGCTTCATTCTTGCTGTTATTTAGGGTCAATTACAGATACCATAGAAATTCCTTGTGGGGTAAAGGGTTAAAAAAATCACCGGGCTTTTTACTTCGAAGTTTTGCTGAAATTCTTGAAAGCAGAATGGGAACAGGAGAAAATACGGGTTACTAGCATTCTCTCCTTTTTACCACCATATTCGCTGATATTCTGATGACGTATTCTTAAAAACAGCCGAGCCCCGGTAGTTCAGTCGGTAGCGTGCAGGACTTGAGAACACGGGGTCCAGGGTTCGATCCCTGGCTACGATCCCTGGCTCGGCCAATTTCATTCCGAGGATTGATGATTGATGATGGTCACTGCGACAGGATTCATTCCTCTCCCACCGCTGACCATTGTTTCGATGAATGTTCATGTAGAAAAGCAGCCAGTGGCTTGGAAAGAAGATTGTGTGAAATACTGGTAAAAAACAAACTCCAGGAACGCATGGATAGCTGAACTGGCCGCAGCCATATAACTGAAATAATGTTGAAAACGGCGTTAAACACTATACAACCATAAAACTAACTTAAAAACAATGGGCTATATAACAAAAAATTTATCGGTTAAGAGTTACCGCTTAGAATGAGTTTTAATCAGAGAACAATAGGCATTTCTTGGGGAAAAAATATAAAAAAAGTGCTTACCAGCATTTTCTCCTTTTCCCACGATGTTTTCGAAATGACTTTTGCCTTATTGTCTTTGAAACAAGGGCTTGTTTGGTAAAGGATTAATTTCTATTTCCATATAAATGTTGTTTTTTTTTTTGTCACAAAACATCAGAAATTATATAATTATTCAGAAATGAAAAAAAAAAAATCTTGGAGAAAAAAAAAACGGATAGTGCGAGGCATTTCCATCTTTGAAGATGATAATTGTGTTTTGCGTTACCTAGGAAACGTTAAGATAAGGAAGATTACGTTTTGTCTTCGTGTTCGTCCCTTTTGCCTTGCGATCTCTGATTAAGATCCCTTGTGAAGAAACGTTGGCAAAGATCAGACTGCTAATCTTAGTCCACACATTTTGATTTATTCATTTAAGTTTACGACACAAAATTGAAATCTACGGAAGGAACGTACGCAATGGATGGATTATTTGATTATTTTAACCCTTTCCCAAACAATACCTGGTTTTTACGGGTCTAGAATAGTAGCCTTTTGAAAACATTGTGGAAAAAGGAGAAAATGCTAGTAATCAGCATTTTCTCCCTTTCCCACAATGTTTTTTACCCGATCCAAAACAAAAAACCATCAATCTAGTTACGTTTAATTTGTCGTCTGCAAATCCTTTCAATTTGGACCAGTATAAAGTTTTGTCGTTTGGAAAAGAGTTAAGATAGCAAAATTTAGGTTTTTACTATCGAATTGAAAGTGTCGTTTCACTCATTTAACAGGATAAATGGTCAAGTATTTACCAAACGACATATTTGTAGACTGGTCCAAATCCAAAGGATTTGCAGACGACAATAAAGATGTGACTGAAAAAATTAAACTCATTTAGGGAAGGGTTGAAAACATTGTTAGGAAAGGAGAAAATGCTGGTTACCAGCATTTTCTCCTTTTCTAACAATGTTTTCAGAAGGCTTTCTCTTCAGGGTCGTTAAAACTTGTGATTTTGTCTTTATGAAATAAGTCGTAAGTTCTAAAAATAAACTGCTAGCAGACTGTGTTGAAAATATGTTTGTACAAAAGTGAAAAAATAAACAAAAAACTAAAGTTTGGTACTTTGATAATTATGAAAACATTCTGGAAAAATGAAAGAAATACTTTTCGAACGATTCCTCCACTGTCTGTGTAAGTTGTTTGCTTCAGCAGTATGAAGAGTGAACACTGCTTTATCAACTTCACGATGTGGAATGTGATATCATTCTACATTGAATAATCCTACCCCACCCATCTCTGTCTATCTCTCCCTCTGTCTCTGTTTAGAGCTATCTGTCTCTCTGTCTCTGCCTGTCTCTCTCTCCTTGTCTCTGTCTGTCTGTCCGTCTGTCTTTGTCTGTCTGTCTGTCTCTCTCTCTCTCTCTCTCTCTACCTCTCTCCCTCTGTCTCTGTTTCTCTCTCTCTCTCTTTGTCTGTCTGTCTGTCTCTGTCTCTCTGTCTCTCTGTCTCTCTTTCTCTCTCTCTCTGTCTCCGTCTCTCTCTCTCTTTCTCTCTTTCTCTCTCTCTCTCTCTCTCTCTCTCTCTCTCTGTCGTCACCGTCTCTCTATCTCTCTTTATCTCTATTTGGAAAATAGTGTGGCAGCAGGCCTAATCAATAGTCAATAAGTTATCAGTAACTGCTGCTACACTTTTTTTTGTTTCAATCATTGAGCATTTCTATACCTTTTCCCAGAATCTTTACGTGACATTCTCCTTTTCTCCTTTTACCCTTATAATACTATATAACTAAAACTAAATTTTCAATTCAATATTGATAACCGAAATATTGCTGTTACAAAGTTATATTTCTGGGAATAATACCTCCTTACCGGACAGTGTAGATTAAAGATCAGACTGCACGTTCTGTGCAGTCTGATCTTGATTTACACTGTCCGCAAAAGGTCAGTGAGTCGCACTTAGCAGCAAACAAGGGTTAAAATATCCTTTTTCGGATCGTTCTAAATTCACTTTATTTTCTATAATAGACAAGAAATCTGAACCAATCAGGTAGCTAGTTGTCATATTTAGAACTAGAACAATATAAGGAACACGTGATTAACTATTCTCTATCAAGAAATGCGACTTTCTCGAAAGGTCTAAAAGGAGATTTGCCCTGTCATCGAAGATGAACTTCAACCTTAGTTCATCATCATCTAGCGAATGGTGTAGATCTAAGATCAGACTGCACGTTCTGTGCAGTCTGATCTTAGATCTACGCCATCCGCAAAATCAAATTACGTCGTCATTTGTATTAAAAAAAAAATAGTTAGGACTGGCGGTCAGGTATTTTATCAAGGGTGCGTTATCCAGTTTATCAACATAGCAACTCTGATTTTTTCATTCTTATCTAAAGTTATGGTCAACTTTTGCTCTTGTGAAAGTACGACCCTTACGGTACCCCCAAGAAAAGGAAATTGACAAAATTTTCCAAATTTAGAAGCACCAATTTCAAGGGTTTAATTATCTAACTGACTGTATTGCAGTGTGCGTCCAAGATCTACCTGCTCGATCTACGCAGTCTAATCTTGGATTTATTCTGTCCTCGAAAGTAAACATCGAGGCTCATGATGCTCTTAGGGTTGAAAAGCTGAAATGAATAATTTCTTTATCTACAGTGGATGAATTTTTGACGTTCGAAATTCTTCTCTACAAATTTTACCATGGATGTGTCTTATAGTCCTATTCTCCGATGAGGGACACTTTCATACTCTATCTGCTTTGATTCCTTTAACCCATTACCAAAGGACAATATTTTTGACTGGTCCAATTTGAAAGCATTAGCAGACGACAAAATAAAAGTGACTGAAAATTTGAAATTTGTTTTGTGAAGGGTAGAAAACATTGTAGGAAAAGGAGAAATTGCTGGTTACCAGCATTTTCTCCTTTTCCCACAAGGTTTTCTAAAGGCTTCTTTCACAGGGGCGTCGAAAGTAGGGATTGTGTGGTAATGGGTTAAAAGTTGGATTAGAGTTATCGGACTTTACTCAAGAAACATTTTCATTAAGATCAAAACCCTTTCCGAACGGGGAGTAAAGTATGAACAAGAAAATATTGATGAGTTACATCAATGGCGCCGTAAATCAGTTGTTTCTGGAATAAGGCACATTACAGCATTTCAAATTAACGAAAGTAAATTTATGCAGAACTAAGCGAGAAATGAACTGAGAAGTCCTAAATAATCCCTAGAATGCAATGAATGGGTATGAAATGACCAAAATGAGTAGGAAATGATCGATGTGAGTACAAAAATGGCCAAAAATGTTAGGAATAGTTGGATACGAAGAGACCAAAAATTGAACGAAATGGCCTAGGTACGAAATGACCTAGTTACGAAATGACTTGAAGTCGAGTAAACAATAAGGCTGCCTCCGCAGGTACTTTTCAAAACCGAATAAAAACATAGTGCCGCCACTCATGCGGCGCCACAATGAATGAATGAAAAATGAATGAATGCATGTTGTGCTGCAAGAGCTTTGTTCATTTAGTACACATATCTGTATTAGAAAATGATTTTAAGTTAAAATTTGAGCTTAAAATGATTTTAGCAAAATTATGAAAATGAAAATGAGGAAGTAAAATCGCTATAATATAACACACAATAAAACATTTTTACTTCGATATTTCGAAATTTTGCTTCCCGTCCAACTGTAAATGAACGGGCAAACATCTAGAGGTATGGCCTCGTGTGTGTTCACGAGTGTTTTACACTGGAAATGTAAAAAAGAACAAAAGGAGACTTTTCGATGAGGAGCCGGAATCTGGACTTATGTGTATCCGATTCTTTCTCTCTTTTTTCCTTTAAAATTAAAACTAACTATCCCTATAGCATGGAAAGACATAAATCTCACATCATCATCATCATCATAGCCGTCATCATCATCGTTGTCGTTGTCGTCGATATTTGGACGAACGGAAAAAAACTTGACAAGAGTTACATGTATGTTTTTCTCTCTAGATTAAAGGCATAGAAAAATGGGTGATTTTATGACGTGTAACACACGTGACTGATACTCATACACTTAGTACATCTTTTTTCGAAAAGAGAAATCCATCAAACTGTTTTCAGAGCATTCTTTTAATAGACAGTCAACCTTGATTATGGTTCAAATCAGGAAGGCAGGTGACAAAAATTATGGTGGCAAAAAGAGAAATTACTAGTAACTTGGCAGCAAGGACTCGGCTTAAATAGGTTTTAGTGGTCTCGCGAATGGCTTCCAACAAGCGAAAACGGGCATTCAAACATTTGCATAAACGGTCTCGTCTCGGATCAGCCTGCACAGTCCGCGCAGGCTGATCTAAAACGATACTTTCCTTTAGAACGCTTGTCATGCTAAATAACTAATATGAAATTTTCAAGCCGGTAGTAAAAATCCATTTTTTTGCTGTTTCAAAGATAATTGTGGACGAAAAATCATCTTCTCATCGGTCAGTGTAGATCAAAGATCAGACTGCACGTTCTGTGCAGTCTGATCTTGATCTACACTGTCCGCAAAAGGTCAGTGAGTCGCACTTAGCAGTTTAAAGATTAATGTTGTTTACTGTTTAGCACAAGTATACGGTAGCACAAAATCTATTGTTTCCGTAAAGTGTCGTCTCGGATTAGCCTGCGCGGACTGCGCAGGCTGATCCGAGACGACACTTTACGCAAAGGTCCACATGCCCCTTTTTTGCGTGTTGCAAGCTAAATAGAGATGTTAACCATCAGTCACAAACAATGGTATGTTTAAATTGATGAATCTGAACAAAAGAAAAACATTTAAATGGTTTGAAAAAAAAGTTAGATCCTAATCAAACAGCAGCTGTCGTGAGTCATATCAGAACTAACCACGGGGTACTGAGGTTGACATGGATTGAAGTTGTGACATATCAACTTTGTATTTCTTTACTTTAAACATGTACAATGTCATATTTTTGATAAGACAAATCAAAGCACAGGAAGTACGTAGAGTCAAACCGAGCCTTTATTTGTTGTATTTCATATTCAGGTAGTAGATCCATAATAGGCCTAGTGCAGCATGGCATAAAATTTCTTGACAGTTGATGAAGGCAGATTTGTACAGATATATAATACTTTTGCACAATTTTACCCGAACAGAAATCCCTTTGATGTATATCTTGAAATTATTTGTTGATACTTTTGTTAGTTTCCAGAAAGGTGGGGGGGGGGGGGGGGGGTAATTATCATATCCATTTGTAATGAAAATATAGTGGTTTTAGATTTATAAATGATAATTCTAGGAAGGACAAAAAGGAAAAAGTGGCTCGGTGAAAGTAGTACAATAATACTCATTTTTAGTCTGAGCAAATTTTCTAGGACAATATTATAGTGGAAATACCTGTTTTCTATTACGGGTCCACTTCGTCAAGGTAAGACCTGTGTAATGGAAAACAGCTATTTCCATTAAAGTATCACCCTGCAAAATTAGCTATATTTAGAAATGAGTATTATTGAATTACTTTTACCGTTTCATTTTTTCCATTTTTTCCCCTTCTTTTTATTATCATTTATAAATCTGAAACCACTATATTCTCAATTCAAAGAGAGATAATAATTGCCTCCCTTTTCAGAAAACTAATAAAAGTATCAAGAAATAATTTCAAGATAGACATAAACGGAATTTCTGATCCATTAGAAATATGCAAAAATCTGCATAAATCCTTATTTATCCTTATTTATCAATCAATTAGAATTTTCATCCGAAGTGCATTACACAGGTCCCACCTTAAGTAAAAAAAAACACACCATCAACCTCTTACAGAAATTGCTGGGTTTTTGTAAAAAAAAAAAAATCAACATATAAAAAAAAAAAGATTCGTTAATTTTTGCAAGGTTCTTTCTATTGTACACCTTAAAGGTGGCCCTTCAGATGTTGGGGCGAAAATTTTACAAAAAGGCAGAAAAATCATCCTTATACTCACAAAGCCTTTTAATTTTCGTTCATTAAACCCCAGTAGTCGAAAACCGTCCGACAACACGAGAAATTAAAGATTTACTGCGGCCCAGGTTGACACCAACGGGAGACACGCTCTATTTTTAGATCATCAATTCGCTCATAAATTACACACAGGAATACACAGACGAAGTTTCAAACATAGCGTCAGAAGAAGACATTATGGAAAATCTTTATTACATGTTTGTCATGTAATGGAATTTAAGCGTTATGAGTCACGTGCCAGTCACTTGACATTCCCACAATGCTTTTTTGATTTTTGGCGTGAAATCTAAAAATACCTTAAGAGGCTACGTAGCATTTTAAGGGAACACCATCAAAATTTTTCTTTTCGTAATTTTATTAATCTTAATTATTGATGATATGTATTATTTTTTCATATGAATTTCAGTGATATATATATTTTCTAATTTGGTGAGATGTAAAAATTCTAAATGCCCACCTTTAATATTCACGCCGTATTGGACAGTAAACATGATGTACTTATCTCCCGCTAGATGGCATTCTACAAATACACATCTATATCTAATTTGGGCATCCTGGGTACAGAACCGGACTACTTTTCTATGCGACAACCGTTACTTTGAATTTCAAACTAAAGTAAACGTTTACTCAATAAAACTCTACCTCGTGCGATTCATTCAGCTATGATCAGCAGTTTAGAGAAATCTGGGGCTAAAACAGGCCTAATTTTTCCTCAAACGTATTGACGAAAGCCATTTTCTCCATTGCTACTTTATAGCGCGTATTATTACGATTCCCCAATATCGGGGGAGTGATGCATCATATATGACAGGTCGAATCTTCGAAGAATATGACATGCCCAGACAACGATGTACAGTCCAGTCTTAACTCTTTTATTTCTGAATAAATAAATTGTATTTTCTCAAAGGCTAAAAGTACATTTCGTTTACAAGATCAAGAGAAAATTTGGTCATAATCTAGAATATAGCAGTGGACAATGTAGATCAGAGATCAGACTGCACGTTCTGTGCAGTCTGATCTTGATCTGCACTGTCCACAAAAGATTCTGGTGTCATGTATTGTATGGAAAGTTAATCAAAACTGTCCATAAATGCGTACTGAGCAATGTTCAGCTAGCATTGAGGTTAAAAGAATATGATGTAAGTTCGGCTTTAACCCATTACCACACAATCCCTACTTTTGACGCCCCTGAGAAAGAGGCCTTTTGAAAACACTGTAGGAAAAGGAGAAAATGCTGGTAACCAGCATTTTCTCCTTTTCCCACAGTGTTTTCTACCCTTCCCAGAATAAATTTCAATTTTTCAGTCACCTTTATTTTGTCGTCTGCAAATGCTTTCAATTTGAACCAGTCTGAACTTTTGTCGTGTGGTAATGAGTTAAGTCTTTTCCAAACCACAAAATTTTAGACTTAAGCAAATAAGAATCATTTGCAGACAACATAATTATCAAAGGTTTCTCAAAAACGTTTTTTTTTTTTTCTTTTAAATGTTACAAAACATCGTGTGAAAAGAAGAAAATGCTGGTCACCAGCATTTTCTTCTTTTTCCACAATGTTTTCATAACCCTTTTCCCGTAGGGTCGTTGAAATTATATGGTAAAGGGTAACTGCACTTGACTGAAATTGCCTAGTAGAGTTCTCGGAGCTGTTTCAAAAGCATGTCAGTTCAAGCCAAAAATTCGAACTAACCGATATTATCGCATGCTCGGATTAATCGATTTTATGGCATGCTCAAACTAACCAGTGTTTTTCTTGCTCGAATTAACAAAGATCATCTACATGTTCGAATTAACAGATATCACCGCATGTTCGAATTAACAGATATTACAGAATGTTCAATTGAACAGATATCACGGCATGTTCGAATTAGCCGATATCATGGCATGTTTTAACTAACTGGTATCATCACGTGTTCTCGAACTAACCGTATTATCATTCCATGAATTAATTGGTATCATGGCAAGATTAAATTACAGACAAAACAGAATTTTTAAAAGCCTCTGGTCGAATGTAGAAAGAGGGAAAAGGGGGCGACATTTTATCACAATAATTGTCCAAGATACTTAATTTTATGGTTGTCATATATTATACCTTTGCCCTTGTCTTATCCAGGGACCCGCACCGCTATCTCTTCTTTCTTATCCCCGACATAATTTATATCGGTGGAACCTTATCCGCTTTGTAATTCAGGGCGGTAAGATAGTGCGTAGTTTATGGTTACCGTGTTTGTTTTACATCCATAGTCTTACCCCACCCACCTTTTTTCCCCATGGGCTTACATCAATTAACCCTAACCCTGCAATAGAACTACTATGAAATTTTCAATTGGATCGTAAAAATCAAACATTGCTATTTCAAAGGCATGTTTTGGAGAATAACATCTCTTTATCGGGCAGTGTAGATCCAAGATCAGACTGCACGTTCTGTGCAGTCTGATCTTGTCTGCACTGTCCGCAAAAGGTCAGTGGGTCGCGCTTGCAGCCGAAGGGTTCATGAAAAAAATTCTTTTATTTGTATCGAAAAAAACATTTATATCTGTAGACGGATCTATTTATTGCAGTAAACGATTTTTCGAAAACAAAGTGGCAAAATGACAAATTGTTCGTTTCATTAATTTTTTCTTGTAATATACTTTTAATCTTTACCAGACGATAAAATTAACCCTTTCCCAAACAGGCCCTTGTTTTTACGTGTCTGCAGTACAAGTCTTTTGAAAACACTGTGGGAAAAGGAGAAATTGCTCGTAACGAGCAATTTCTCCTTTTCCCACAGCGTTTTCTACCCATTTGGAGAACTTTCTGCCATTTTTATCAAATTTGAAATTGTCGTCTGCAAACTCTTTGAGTCTTGAAGAGTCTAAAAATTGTCGTTTGGGAAAGGGTTAAAGACCAGTCCAAATTCAAAGCAATTATCATGGCTCAGTGACAAAAATTATCTTTGAAAGGGAAGGGGAGAAAATGCTGGTTACCAGTCCTTTCTCCTTCCCCTATAATGTTTTCAAAAGTCTTTTAACTACAGGGTAGATAAAACAGTGGTAAAAAGTGTTAATCATAATGATCATAACCTATATTTTACATCGATGTTTTCAAAACTGTCTACTGTTGATAAGATATTGAATTGAATTGTTTATGTCGACTGCAAGTTGTTTAGCCATTACCACACAACCCCTACTTTTGACGACCCTGAGAAAGAAGCCTTTAGAAAACATTGTGGGAAAAAGGAGAAAGTGCTGGTGACCAGCATTTTCTCCTTTTCCCGCAACGTTTCCTACCCTTCACAAAACAAATATTAAATTTTCAGTCACTTTTATTTTGTTGTCTGCACTTGCTTTCAATTTGGACCAGTCTAAAATTTTGTCGTTTGCTAATGGGTTAAAACATGTTATCACAAAGCAAAATTTTAGACCTACCCAAATTGAAAGCATTTGCAGACGACAATTTCAGAGTGGCTCAAATGGAGCAATTTTGTTTTGATAGGATAGAAAACTTTGTGGGAAAAGGAGAAAATGCTGGTTACCAGCATTTTCTCCTTTTCCCACAATGTTTTCAGAAGGCTTCTTCTTCTAGGTAGTAAAAACCGAGCCGGATTGTTTGGTATAAGACTAACGTAAAACAGTCAGTGGCTTGGGAAAAAAAATGTGCGGATTTCTGACAAAAGAAAATCTAGGAAAACACGAGAATGTGCTCTTGCAGCCGTGAAATAACTAATACATGTTGGAATGGGTTAACCCATTACCACACAATCCCTACTTTTGACGACCCTGAGAAAGAAGCCTTTAGAAAACATTGTGGGAAAAAGGAGAAAATGCTGGTGACCAGCATTTTCTCCTTTTTCCCACAACGTTTCCTACCCTTCACGAAACATATTTTAAATTTTTAGCCACTTTTATTTTGCCGTCTGCAAATACTTTCGATTTGGATAAGCCTGAAATATTGTCGTTTGGTAATGATTTCAAACACCAAACCAGAAACAATAACCAAATCTTGAATTGCCGTATGGATACCTTTCTTTTGTTGAATTAAAGTAAGAGCTGGGTCTATATTCACCACGTATTCCTTAGATAATTCTTGGTTGTATTTCACAAACATTTTTTTCTAAATTTGAAAGTAACACAACTTCTGATTGGCTAATGAAAATGTTTTAGCCAATCAGAAGTTGCTTTTCATTCTGAATCTAGAACTAGACAGAAAATGAAATTAACAGTGGTTGACAAATACGTACTGTACATTATTGTACATTATAGTGTATTCTGTTCTGTTCTGCATGCTTCTCTTACCGTTTACCGAACAATATCATGTATTTTTGACGCTAAAGGTTACATCTTTTGAAAAAAACAAGGTAAAAAGGGGAGAAATCGTTTTAAAAACCAGCACTATCTCTCTACACACAATGCATTCGTGCTCTTTAACAAACAACTGAAAGAATGTGAACCACGATCCCTCATCTGGCAATTTGAGTTAAGCTTTTTTTATTTTGTCGTCTGCAAAATGATTTCAATATCAAACAAATCTAAACTTTTTTTTTTTTGTCGTCTGGTAAAGAGTTAAAGCAAGCCGTGATCTGGGTGTTACTTTACCAACTGTCCGCCATAGATAAGATATCAGATTTTTGGATGGGCTCGGCCCTGATGGCATCCTCTTGCGACTGATAACATAGCGTTGTTCTTTGTAGATAGAGCCTGGCTTCGGGTTGTCAATTCACTCTTTTGCTAAACAATTCCCGAATTTTTATGGCGCTTGGGAACAAAGCTTATGAAAACATTGGGGGGAAAGGAGAAAATGCTGGTAACCAGCATTTTCTCCTTTCCCCACAATGTTTTCCTGTCCTTTTAAGGTCAAGCTTCATGTTTGTGGTAACGTTTAATTTGTCATCTGCAATGCTGCCAAAAGAATAAAATCCCTTCAATGTGATCAAAGTCCATTTTCTTTGATACTGATACTAACGTAACTGTGAAAGATTTGATCCCGTACTGAGGTTTATACCGTAGCCGTTTCTCATTTTGCCACAATAATTTCACATCTAATCATTATGAAAGGTTAACTGTAGTAAAGAAAAATACAATTTCTGTGAAACAGTTATTTTTTTTAGCTGTCTGCTGCTGATATGTTTCAGGAAGTAATAGCGGTAAAAAGAAAACAAGTGAGGGTGCGTTATGAAAAACATCGGTGACATTTTGAAAGTGAGACCGTAACGAAGATATCATTTTTATCCATCCACAGATAAGATAAATCATTTTTTAACTCGTAATGTTTGATTGTTCGAATGTCTTAATATACGCTTTTGGTGTTAACATCTATGGCCTATCCTCTAAAGAGGTTGTCTTTCAAAATGCAAGTTTTGCCGCTGCGTCACCGTGGCAATACTGCAACATGCTTTCCATATTAAAGCTGAGCCGTGCTCTGTGAAAAACGGGCTTAAAGGTGGGTATTTTGGTTTTTTACATCACACCAATTTAAAATATATATTTGATTATATGTCACTGAAATTTATGTGAAAAAATGATACAAATCATCATAAATTAAAGATCACAAAATTACGAAGAAAAAAAACTTTTTGATGGTATTCCCTTAAAAGGCTACGTAGCTTAAGCTATTTTTAGATTTCCCGCCAAAAAAAAATATTGTGGGAATGTTATGTTCCTGGCACGTGACTAATGACGCGTAAATTCCATAACATTACCAACATGTAATTATTTTCCATAATGTCTTCTTCGGACTCTGTGTTTGAAGTTTCGTCTGTATATTTACGGTATGTAAATGAAAGAGTTGCTCATGTAAAAATAGACCGTGTTTCCCGTCGATGTTGACCTGGGCTGCAGTAAATCTCAAATTTCTCTTGTTGTCGGATGGTTTTCGAGTACTGGGGTTTTATGAATGAAAATGAAAAGGCTTTGGGAGTTTAAGTATGACTTTTTTGTATTTTTGTAAAATTGTCGTCCCAAAATCTGAAGGGCCACCTTTAATGCAGCTCCTTGGTGTATCATACGGCACAAGTCAACACATCAATGTGTGGAACCATGTATAACGACTGGTTGAATCATGTGGTACACCGACCCTTTGCAATGTAAAAAAAAAACAACTGTAAACACAAAGCTTCGACTCGGGTCAGCCTGCCCTAATTGTGCAGAAGAAAACATTGTGGGAAAAGGCTTCTTTCACAGGGTTGTTGAAACTAGGGATTGTGTGGTAAAGGGTTATAAGATTAGAGACTGTTAAAAATTGCAGAACACTGTATCTGATCTCTACCCACAGTTATTGGACAGTAGATGCATCATAATTACACATATATTGATCATACTAGGAAAACTTATGTACACGTGATGGCAGATAGACGCGTCAAAATTCAAGAGACATTCATCGTACGACAAAATTTCAAACTTAACCAAATTGAAAGTATTTGCACAGGACAAATCAGATGTGACTCAAATTATGAGAATATTTTCGGATGGGTTACAAAACATTGTGGGAAAAGGAGAAAATGCTGGTTACCAGCATTTTCTCCTTTTCCTACAATGTTTTCGAAAAACCTTTCCTTCAGGGTTCGTTATAAGTCGGGATTACATGGTAAAGGGTTAAGGGTTGGAATGGGTTGATGCGGAGCAATCTGTTATCAGTCAATTACATTTTAAAGATAAACCCTCAAAGATGACCCCTGCTTTAACAACAGTTTGCTAAAAAATACTCATTTATCTGAGAGAAACACTTTTTGATACCACCCGTATGCACTAAACAATGTATCGTTTATGGAATAGCTCGAAATGGAAGAAGTTTATGTAATAAACGTTCTCTGTCGCCTAAATTGATCAATTTCGTCTGTTCAGTCTGCTTCTCGGTCTCTGTTTCATGACTGATTGGTCTGTCTGTCTGTCTGTCTTTCTGTCTCTCTCCCTCCCTCTGCCTCCCTCTCTCTCTCTTTCTCCCTCCCCACTACCCCTTCTCTCTCTCTCTCTCTCCCTGCCTCCCTCTGTGTCTCTGTCTCTTTCTCTGTCTCTGTCTCTTTCTCTGTCTCTCTCTGTCTCTCTGTCTCTGTCTCTGTCTCTCTGTCTCTCGCTCACTGGCGCTCTCTCTCTCTCTCTCTCTCTCCCTCTCTCTCTCTCCTTCCCCCCTCTCTCTTTCTCTCTCTCTCTACAAGCAAATGAAATCTAACAAAGGCTACACATCAAAACGGTATCTTGGTATCGTGGTATCGTGTTATCATTTAAAAGTACTTATAAATGTTTCTGCTGCTATCTTTCACAGACAGCCATGTATCTAATCGCTGCATGGGGGTTCGAGTCGGAGACCCATCGGCTCCTGCGCCCCGGCGAACCCTCGGGGCCCGACGTCGCCCACTATCCATGGATTCCTGTGTCGTACAGCATTGAAATATGCTAATGGCAAACACTTCACAGATAAGAAATTGACCAAACGTGAATCACAAGAGATAATCTCCAAGTGAAACTGGTTATCAACTCGTCCGCCATGACGGGTCATAAATTAACCCTTATCCTAGTTAACTCATTATCAAACGACAAAATTTTAGACTGGTTCAAATTGAAAGCATTTGCAGACGACAAAATAAAGATGACTGAAAATTTGAAATTTGTTCTGAGAAGGGTAGAAAACTCTGTGAGAAAAGGAGAAAATGCTGGTTACCAGCATTTTCTCCTTTTCCCACAGTGTTTTCAAAAGGCTTCTTTTTCAGGGGTGTCAAAAGTAGGGAATGTCTGGTAATGGGTTAATAAAGAAATTGAAAAAAAAAAATAAGACCAAGGTAAAAAACCTAAATTTTCCTTTTTCCACAATAGTATTCCTGGGGGAAAGATATCTCCATATCGGACAGTGTAGATCAAAGATCAGACTGCACGTTCTGTGCAGTCTGATCTTGATCTACCCTGTCCGGCGAATTGTCAGTGAGTCGCGCTTGGCTGCCAAAGGAGTTAACTTTTACTCTGATCAGGGAAATTGACATAGAATGAAATTAACCTTACATGTCAGAATAATGGTTTACCCCTTGCTTAGGTTGCTAAGAGCCTAAGCAAGGGGTTAACCATTTCTCTGACATATGAGGGAAATTGACATAATGCGGGTGGAATGAAATTAACATTTTCAGTCCAGAAAGAAATCAATGTGATCTTAGTTGTATTTTTTAAGGGAGTTGGGGTGGGGGTGTAGGGGTAGGGGGTGCTGGGGTCTGATAAATCTGCATGTATAAGTTCGATCTTTGTGAGCCACATTCTAGATTTTTCAAAACATTGTTATTACTCCTGGAAAGCATAGATGGATGTACGGGCCGCAGTTATAAGCATGAATAACTGTTGAAAACGGCATTCAAGCGAAATAGAGAATTTGTTATGATAAGGGGGGGGGGGGGGAGAGACCCTACATGTATAGGTAAAACTCTACTCAAAGGACCAAAGGAAGAGACCTTCTTAAAATATTGTGGGAAAAGGAGAAAATGCTGGTAACTGGTAACCAGCATTTTCTCCTTTTCCCACAATGTTTTCTACTCTACTAAAGTCAAGTTTAATTTTTTTGAGTCACGTTTATTTTGTCGTCTACAAATGCTTTCAATCTGAACAAGTCTAAAATTTTGTCGTTTGGTTACGAGTTAAAAACCTTTTCAATTACCGTGGCAACCATTCGACATGAAAAAAAAAAAACATCAAGGAAGAGTTGGAAACAGCGTTCTGACCTGAATTACCTTTGCCACGATGTTTCGACGTTTGACTTTACGTCGGGTTACCGAGATGAAGCTAATCTAGACAAGGGTTGGTCGGGGTTTTTATTTTGAAGAAAAGAAAAAAAGTGTTTTTTCCACACCTTGAAGTGTTTCTGCATAAAAGCCGAAAGCATACAGTACAATAGTAAATAGTTTAATTTCTGTTTAGTGTGGAAAAAATACTTCAGAAAAAAAAGAAGGAAATGAGCCCGCTTTCAATCAAGTATTTCAAATAAGATGGTGAATGTCTTACTTGGAGGAGTAAAACTTTATTCATGACGTGAAAGGTTCAGTCAAATTGTGACAATTTTTTATCACTTTATGTGGTCCTCGGGTTTATAGGGGTCTGCTTGGTTTATCTCCCTTTATCGGTATAAGACTGTTGACTTAAGACGATAAGAGAAATGTTGAAGTTGTCCCAGCTAGGCTCTTGAAACTGATATCAAATCTCGCGTCTTATCTCACACGAGTATAAAAGTTTTATATACAGCATTATTATTCTAGGTCAGATGGGAAAAAATCGGGATTTTGAAACATACAGAGTTATCTCCCTTATAACGTACGCCGCCATTTTCATTATCGCTTCAGAAGATTACAGCCAAGACTTTTTGAAGGATAGAGAGCAGACCGGGAAAAAGAGCATTTCTCCTTTCCTCACAATGTTTTCAAAACCAATATCTGTTTTGGCCGTTAGATCTTGGATCTGAAGAAAAAAATTGGGTTGAAGCATGCATGTATGTGGGGGGAGGGATTACACAAAGCTAAGCTAAAGGGAATGAATGAATAGTTTTTATGGCCCGTCGACAACTTAGGTCATATTGGGCGCACTAACTTAGTAAACAATAATGCAAGGTGAAAATAATATACATGTGCAACAACATAAGACAAACATGATAAATGAGGAATGGATGAAACACAAAATGATGCCCCTTTTGTCGCCTTTTACGACATGCATGCTGTCACTTTTGTTCCGCCAGATGAAATGGCAGATGTGACGATCGCGGGACTGCAGTGGTTTATTCTTATACTCCCGATTAAACCACACGGGGTCCTACAGGCCAACTGATTCCCATTCCAAACCCTATTTACATCGAAAAAAAAATATAGGATTTGGAATAAGAACTACCCAGCCTGCTGCAATCCTACGAATTACGAGGAAAGCAGCCATTTGTCTCTAATTTTAGTCGCCTTCTACGACATGCCATAGAGAAAGGCCGAGGTCCTATTCTATAAAGTAAAAAAAACCCGGGACCCCACGGGGACTAAGCTAAAGGGTATCAAGACAGTTCCCCCAACAAAACAGTTCCCCACACAAGTTTTCGAGACGGTTTCCCCACAGATTTGAAGACAGTTCACCGTCATTTTGGAAGGTTGTTCCCCTACACTTTCTTTACCGGGTCAAATAATATTTCACTGAAAATTATGATTGATAATCAGGAGATAGTAAAAATATTCTTAGATAATTGATGTTGTGATTGGATCATTCATACCTTCTGAAGAAGGTTAGTTTTAACAGGCTGATGCTGAATATACACTGTCTGAAAATTCTGTGAGGTATTTTGACAAAACCCTGTCTTGAAATTGAAGTCGGGCCTATTCAGCTTTTGTATTCATCGACACCGTTAAAGAATCGGGCACGAGTTTCATCTTGTAGCTTGCTCCATCCTCCATAACAAATACAATTGTCTTCAGGGGAAATCGCCCATATGGGCAACCGGTGGCTACGACAAATGAAAACAGTTATTCATACATCATTGCGACAACCTGTATGACCTTACAGAAAACAAAACTGTTACAAACAATGTTGGACACACACAAAAGCATTCCAGCAACATTTTTTGCGTTTACAACTTCATTTTCAAAGTCAAGTGTGTTTTGAAAAAGGATTTTGCGACATTATCAGTGAATCCAGGTTTCATACAAGTTACTGAACAATTTAGATATTCAGACGTTATCTCACGAGATATCGCTTTATCTCACGAGATAACACGATGCTTGTTCAGTTCAGATGGTTATCAGACGAGATTTTGATCTTTGGCCAACTATAAATACAGGTCATTTCATTGCAAAGGCTGAGGGAAACCCTTTATTATTAATACATTCCTTTCCTTCTTTTGACCTTTTTTTTTTCTAGATTATGACCTTATTTTTTTAAAACCTGTAGTACTCTGAGTAATAAGGCTTCCAAAAGCCATAGGGAAGAAGTCTTTTGAAAACATTGTAGGAAGAGGAGAAAATGCTGGTTATCAGCATTTTCTCTTTTTTCCTACATGTTTTAATTTCTTTCAATGACAGTCTCTATTATTTTTACTACACTTGGCCCTTAGGTTAAGCGCAACTCACTGACCTTTGCAGACAGTGTAGATTAAGGTCAGACAGCACAGAACGTGGAGTCTGGTCTTGGTTCTACCCTGTCCGTTAATGAGACATTTCTTCTCCAAAAAATAACTTTGAACTCGCCATATTTGGATATTTACTTTTGATTTGAAAGTTTCAGGTTAGCTCTTAAGCAGGATAAGATTTAAGGTAATAGTCCCCTAATACCTCTATGCTGCACTGCATAAAGTTTTCTTGATAGTTGATAAATACAGATTTATACAGGAATAATACTTTTGCACATTTTAGCCGACCAGAAATTTGTTTATGCCTATTTTGAAATTATTTGTAGATACTTTTGTTAGTTTCCAGAAAAGGGAGGTAATTACTATCTCTTTGTAATGAAAATAGAGTGGTTTTAGATTTATAAATGATAATTCTAGGAAGGACAAAAAGGGGAAAGTGGCTTGGTCAAAGAAGTGCAATAACACCCTTTTATTAATCATAGCAAATTTTGTAGGATAACATTATTGTGGGAATAGCTATTTCTATTAGGGGCCTACTACGTTAACTGTCCTTTGCAAGTGCTTTGGATTTGGATGAATACAAACTAAATTCGTTAAGGTAGTGTACCCGTAATAGAAAACAGCTATTTCCACTACAATGTTATTCTACTAAATTTGCTGCGATTAAAAATGAGTATTATTTTACTACTTTAATCGAGCCACTCTTTTCCTTCTTTTTTTTCCTTCTTAGAATTATCAGTTATAAATCTAAAACCACCATATTTTCATTACAAAGGGAAATAATTATTACCTCCCTTTTCTGGAAACTTGCAAAAGTATCAACAAATAATGTCAAGATAGACATCAAAAGAATTTCTGGTCGGTTAGAAATGTGCAAAACTATTACATCTGTAAAAATCCGTATCCCTCAACTATCAAGAAATTTAGTTCATCTTGCGGGTCTGCCACCTTAACCCATTACCACACAATCCCTACTTTTGACGACCCTGAGAAAGAAGCCTCTAGAAAACATTGTGGGAAAAGGAGAAAATGCTGGTAACCAGCATTTTCTCCTTTTCCCACAATGTTTTCTACCCTTCACAAAACAAAATTCAAATTTTCAGTCACTTTTATTTTGTCGGCTTCAAATGCTTTCAATTTGGACCTGTCTAAAATATTGTCGTTTGGTAATGGGTTAAGAAAAGAGTTAATATTGGCGGTACAGGAGTGTGATTTTGGTGAACAGAACTGTTATAGTAGAAAACAGTACTGATATTGTGAACATTACAATAAATGCAATAGATTTTATAATTTCATTACCTCTTTATAACATACCACAGCATGTTAAGACTTTTCCAAATTTAAAGCAAATGCAGACGATATATTGTTGGTTGCAGACGATTTCTGTCTGTTAACCCTTATCCACAAACTCCCGAGTTTTAATGACCATGTAAAAAGGCTTTTGAAAACATTGCGGTAAAGGGAGACAATACAGGTAACCTGATAACCGTTGATAACTTTAATAATAATAATAATTATTATTATTGTTATTATTATTATTAAAGAAGGAGAAAACAGATAGATAATGGTGTCTTTGGGCAAGGCACCACAGCAATGGTGAAATTCAAGAAACCTGAATAAGTGAACTGTCACTGTAATATGGCTGAAATGATTGTTGAAAACGTATTTTAGCACCATTAAATAAACGAACTTTTAAGGCGAAAAAAAAAAACTCAACATTAATTTACGTAATGTAGCCGCAGCAACAGCGACCCAGTTACTACGTTATCTCTGTTTTTCCTTATAAGGAGATAGAGCTGGTTTTTGTGGATTGTGGAGATTTGCAAAGGTTATCAGTTTCCGCAGATAAGGCCGCGATAATCTCGGTCCTGGCTACAGGTGGACATACCAGTGCTGCTAGCCATGGATATTGGGGCCTCAATTTGAAAAAAAAATGTTTACCCTTAGCCCTACCAGCGCCTTTCGCGAAGTTGGGAGGGGGGTGTGGACGGTTTAGAACCAAGATCAGACTGCACAGAACGTGCAGTCTGATCTTGAATCTATAACGTCCGTTTGTTTAGTCAGCCGTAGAAGAAAAAATCTAAGTTTCAGTTTGTCGTTTTTGCATCTATGGAAAAAATTTATATATACAGAGCGCCAGATAAAGAAGGTGACTTTGATTTCAAAACACTGTCTTCTTATCGGACAGTGTCGATCCAAGATCAGACTGCACGTTCCGTGCAGTCTGATCTTGATTTACACTGTCCGCTAAAGGTCAGTGTGTCGTGCTTAACAGTCTAAGAGTTAATGTACATATAAACAGCTGATAGGCTATCTCTTATCCTGACTTTTTTTTTTTGTTCTAGAAAAATTCACCCCTTCTTTCTTATCTATCTACATGTAAACAGGGTCACTCGTAGCTCAGTGGTACAATGTAGGTCCTGCAGGCCCCTGGTTCGAATCTCAGTTGATCCACTGAGTTTTTTCATGAGAATGTCTCAAGGGATGTACCGATGGAATCCAGCAGGGTCAACCATTCCTAAGAACGTTCTTTGTCTTAATCTTCAAGATTTACTGACTGTGAAAGTAACAGAACCTCTGATTGGCTAAACCATTTGGTTTAGCCAATCAGAGGTTCTGTTACTTTCGCATTGATGAAATTCTGAAGAATAATGCTAAGACTGTTCTTAAGAACGCTTGGTTATACGAGCCCTGGAAATACATGAAAATGTTATATATCCCCGTGTTATAACTGAAATTACGTTATATTACCAGCCTATATAGCACAGTAGGTAGAGCGTAGGACTCGTGAACACAATGTTTCGGGTCACTACAGGTTGTGGGTTCGAATCCCCTGCTTGCCAACTAAAATTACTAATAGTCTTTCAGATGAGACATTAAACCGAGATCCCTTTGTGACGGTGCTATACGCCGAGGACGTTAAAGAACCAGGCGAAGCTCTCAGTAATTTCGACCTGTATCATAACACTATCTCCCGTAACAACTAACCGAACCGTCTTCTGGGGGCGTCGCTCAGATGGGCAACCGGTAACGACGATAAATAAACGAAAATAACCAAATAAACTATGTTAACCGAGCCCCGGTAGTTCAGTCGGTAGCGTGCAGTACCTAAGAACAGGGGAGCCGGGGTTCAATCCCTGGCTACGACCCCTGGCTCGGCCAATTTCTTTCCGAGGATTGATGATAGTCACTTATACAGGATTCATTTCTCTTCCACCGCTGACCATTGTTCCGATGATGATAATGTGGGAAAGCAGCCCATGGCTTGGAAAGAAAATTGTGCGAGGTACTGGTTAAAGAAACTCCAGGAACGCATGAATAGGTGCAATGGCCGCCGTGATATAACTGAATTAACGTTGAAAACGGCGTTAAACACTATACAATCAATCATGAAATAATGTAAGCAGGCTTAACCCATTACCACACGAGGAAAATTTGGACTGGTCCAAATTGAAAGCATTTGCAGACGAGAAAATAAAGGTGACTGAAAAATTGAAATTTGTTCTGGGAAGGGTAGAAAACACTGTGGGAAAAGGAGAAAATGCTGGTTACCAGCATTTTCTCCTTTTCCCCCAGTGTTTTCAAAAGGCTTCTTTCTCGGGGGCGTCAAAAGTAGGGATTGAGTGGTAATGGGTTAATACTACGAAACACAATCCCGAGTTTTATCGACCAAAAGCGGGAGTGGGGGGAAGAAGAAGGCCTTTAAAAAAATTGGGGGAAAGGAGAAAAAATGCTGATAACCTCCGTTTTCTCCGTTTTCCGTAACGTTTTCTACGAGTTGAAATGCAAATTTTAATTTGTCGTCTTGAAACGCTTCCATTGATTCTAAAATTGTGTCGTTTGGTGAAGAGTCAATCGCCCTCTTGTCGAGGCCATGTTTTTCACTGCCCTTGGAAAACGGTCTTTGGAATTATTGTATGCTAACTGTTTGCACCAATTTAAAGGTAAATAATTTGTCCACATTTCGTTTGCCATCTCCAAACGCTTTCAGTATGGAAGAGTCTATGATTTATCTTCTGCTGATGAGTTTACTCTTTTCCAAAAGACTTATTTATAGACTAGTCCAAATCGAAAGCATTTGCAGACGACAATAGATGTGACTGAAAAATTGGAATTTGGTTTGGGAAGGATAGAAAACATTGTGGGAAAAGGAGAAAATGCTGGTTACCAGCATTTTCTCCTTTTCCCACAAAGTTTTCAGAAGGCTTCTTTCTCAGGGTCGTCAAAAGTCGGGATTGTACGGTAATGGGTTAAGTAATGTGTGTCTGTCTGTCTGTCTGTCTGTCTGTCTGTCTGTCTGTCTGTCTCTCTCTCTCTCTCTCTCTGTCTCTCCCTCTCTCTCTCACACACCATTTCTCTTTTGATCTCTGTTTCTAAGAGATTTTTTTCCAAAAGTCGTAAAAACAAGATTTAACACTAAGTCTTGTAATCATTAATTATGACCCAAATAATTATTATAGTCTTAACCCTTTACTCTATAGATACTCATTTCTACGCATTGCATGTAGGAGCCTTTGGAAAACATTGTGGCAAAAGGTAAAATTGCTCGTGACGAGCAATTTCACCTTTTGCCACAATGTTTCTATGCTATCAAAAGGTGTCATATACACATAAGAAACAGCTTCATCCTTGCTGTTATTTAGTCAGTTAGAGATACCATAGAAATGCCTTATGGGGTAAAGGGCTAAGGCAGTTTTCAATGTGAACAATCTCATCATATCAGGACAGTGTCCATTCAAGATCAAACTGCTTGCTTTGTGCAGTCTGATCTTTACCTTCATTTGATATTCACTTGGAAAGAAAATAAAACCCCATAAAGTCACCATTAACATCTTAAGTGTCAACTTCATCCATGTAACAGATGGAATGTGTTTCATTTCTACAAGATAGTGTACATGTGTTCGGGAAATTATGACTTTATTATCTACATTATCAGAGCATGGAAACTGTATTATCCTGCCGCATCACAAGTAGTCCTTGCCTATCGCAGGCAAACAGGATTGTTCCCATCCGATTCTGGGACGGTCCGCCAATCTGTTATTGTCAGGGTCTTCCGCCTAATATTACCGTTTCAGTCGTGATTAAGATCTGCGCAATAGTACTGTAACATACCGATTTCAATAGTGAATATAATAGATTGTGTCATAACAGTAACAGTTTTTGGAGGCCTCGCCACAAGGAAATGTGGTCGTTGTCTTTGATAAGAGTAGAAAACAAAAGTAGTCCCATTTGAAAATATTGATAACAGGCATTTCTGCTGCTCCTTTTTTATCAGAAAGATGTATGTAAACACGTATCTTAACCCTTTCCCAAACAAGCCCTGGTTTTTACGTGTCTGCAGTAAAAGTCTTTTGAAAACACTGTGGAAAAAGGAGAAATTGCCCGTAACGAGCAATTTCGCCTTTTCCCACATTGTTTTCTACCCTTTTTGAGAACTTTCTGCCATTTTCTCCAAATTTAAAACTGTCGTCTACAAACTCTATTGGCTTGGAAGAGTCCAAAATTTGTCGTTTGGGATAGGGTTAACCCTTTACCCCATAAGGCATGTCTATGGTATCTCTAATTGACCCTAAATAACAGTAATGATGAAGCAGTTTTTTATGTGTATATGACACCTTTTAATAGCATAGAAAACATTGTGACAAAAGGTGAAATTGCTCGTCACGAGCAATTTCACCTTTTGCCACAATGTTTTCCAAACGCTCCTACAAGCAATGTGTATAAATGAGTATCTGTGGAGTATAGGGTTAATGAAGACAATAATTATCATTGATTTCTGTTGAAACAATGTAAAGGACTTTGTTCGTAAGATGGGGGCTCGTCCGGGATTGACCATTGAGCCATTAAGGTATTACCATCCTAACGCTTCTAACGCAACATGGAATGAAATTTCTTATTAGTTGATTAATAAGGATTTATATATACTAATATAATATTTTTGCACAGAAATTCCTTTGTCCATCTTGAAATTATTTATTGATGATTATTTTGTCATTTTTTTTTTTTTCAGAAAAGGGAGGTAATTATTATCCCCTTTTGTAATGAGAATAGAGTGGCCCTAGATTTATGACTGATAATTCTTAGAGGGAAAAAATGGAAAAAGTGAATTATCAAAGTAGTACAAGTATACCCAGTTTCAATTGTAGCAACTTTTTTTAGGATAATATTATAGTAGAAATAGCTGTTTTCTATCAGAATGGTACCAACTTAAATTCCATTTGTTGTCCAAAAAAACGAACTTTCCGCCCAATAAGACTTTGGGTCTTCAATAAATAATTAAATGATGAGTTTAAGAGAGTTGGGTGGGGGTGGGGGTGTTAGGGGAGACCACTCCTTCATGCATGGCTTCATCCCGGCTTAAACACAATATTAACCCTTTCCCAAACGACAAATTTTGGACTCTTCCAAACTGAAAGAGTTTGCAGAGGACAATTTTAACTTTCATAACAATGGCAGAAAATTATTCGAAGGGGTAGAAAACACTGTGGGAAAAGGAGAAATTGCTCGTTACGAGCAATTTCTCCGTTTCCCACAGTGTTTTCAAAAGCCTTGTACTGCAGACACGTAAGAACAAGGGCTTGTTTGGGAAAGGGTTAAGAACTGCTCAAGGGAAACTTCTATTTAGCTGAGCAGTTATGGTGTTGGCCTTTCGTCCGGGTGTTCTAGGTTCGAATCGTGCCTAGTCCCTGTATTTCTGCTATGCATGTGTTCATTTGTTATTTTGTTTACGGACTTCTTTCGTAAGATTTCAAAAGCCTTTCTTTCTCAGGGTCAACAAAACTTGCATTTCTGTGGTAAATAGCTAGGGTTGATTGGCTGAGTGAGTGTAAGTTAACCCATTACCACACAATCCCTACTTTTGACGACCCTGATAAAGAAACCTCTAGATAACATTGTGGGAAAAGGAGAAAATGCTGGTAACCAGCATTTTCTCCTTTTTCCACTATGTTTTCTTGCCCTCAAAAAAACAAATTTCAAAATTGCAGTCACTTTTATTTTGTAGTCTGCAAATGCTTTCGATTTGGACAAGCCATTTTTCTTTTCGTCTGGTAATGATTTAACGCCCTTTTCGACATTATTTTACTCCTATCCCGGCGGCAGCTCGCTTATTCGTGCATAACCTGGGTTTCACCATCAATGTAGGCTAGGACTGTGAAGTGTCTTGCCTAAGGAAACAAAACGAGGAAAGGCAGGGAGATGCTCAGTACAGGTGGTGTTAATGATAGAGTAAACAGTAATCTTATACGGAAACATAATAATAAACTTAATAAACTATATATCGATAGGGGAGTGCAACACTATTCTAAGTGCCTGTACATTGTACAGGCACTTAGAATAGTGTTGCACTCACCTATTGATATATATTTAATACTGATATATCAACTTTATCTCTTTTCCCTTTTTTAGAAACAGCGTATCAGAAGTGGTTTACGCCAAGTTTCCAAATAATTTTATTGGTGGTTACAGGAACACGGAAGCATTCCGTTTTGATGTTACGTCAGTTTCTATCCCTTTGATCTTTACCAAGCAATAGAATTTTAGACTGTTCCAAATTCAAAACATTTGCAGACGACAATTTGTGTTATGAAACGTGGCACAAACGACGAAACTTGCTTTTAACCCTTTACCATACAATGACGACTTTTGACGACCTTCGGAAAGAAGCCTTTTGAAAACACTGAGGGAAAAGGAGAAAATGCTGGTAACCAGCATTTTCTCCTTTTCCCACAATGTTTTCTACCCTATCACTAAACAACTGCACCGTTTGAACCACACTGAAATTGTCGTCTGCGAATGCTTTCAATTTGGGCGGGGCTAAAATTTTGTCTGGTGAAGGTTTAATAGACTAGACTGCGCAGGCTGTCCAAGGTCAATACTTTTTGCAAATTCAACAAACTTCAATTGCACATAGCACGACTACATTCATTTTTCATGAGTTTTACCACAGATCGACCAATCACCGACCAAGTTCAATACTTTTTGCAAATTCAACAAACTTCAATTGCACATAGCACGACTACATTCATTTTTCATGAGTTTTACCACCGATCGTGATGTTTTAAACAGTCCGTCTGTTATGAGGTAACTGTCTTCGGGAGATATATTTCAATGAAGCTTTGTGATGGGCGGCCATTCTTATCGTAAGCCGTACGCTTATCATTGTTTCATATCATTTCATTTTCTCCTTGCAAAAACGAGATAAGCCTTCCAAAACAATTTTATCGGAGCAGAAGATGAGAATTATCGTCTGCGTTATTGATGAACGCCATACATTCTCAAGTAGGGGTATTTTTTTTTTTTAATTTTTCGTTTGGTATTGCGTCGTTTTGGAATTATAGCTGCAGACGATATCTATTTTCGGTTATCTCTTAATTCTCTTTTTTTCAAGAATTAATTCTTATTTTTAGAAACAACATTTTAATTTTTTTAACGGGGTCAGGTCACATATTTGCCCATGCTCTGGCAAACGGGGGCTGAACTCTTTACCAAACAACAAAATTTTAGACTGATCCAAATTGACAGCATTTGCAGACGACTAAATAAATATGATTGAAGGATTAAAAAAATGTTTTAGGAAGGGAAGAAAACATTTTGGGAAAAAGGAGAAAATGCTGGTTACCAGCATTTTCTCCTTTTCCCACAATGTTTTCAAAAGGCTTCTTTCACAGGGGTGTTAAAAGTCTGGATTATGTGGTAAATGATTAATGCATCCCGGTGCTGCATGATACCAAGCAAGTAATGGCATGCTCAGGGATCCTAAAGTCCATTTAGTCTGACAACTGGCTGAGTCATGGGTTACACTGGTCCTTGGACACGCAGAAAATTCGTGCATGCTAACCCGAGTCGATACATACCTTTTGCAGATGCTTAAGCCCCCTTTTCTCGTGGAGCATGGCTCATTTATAATGCTTTTAACTAATCACCAAACGACAAAATTTTAAGTTTGTCCAAATTGAAAGCATTTGCAGACGACAAAATAAAAGTAGCTGAAAATTTGAAACTTGTTTTGTGAAGGGTAGAAAACATTGTGGGAAAAGGAGAAAATGCTGGTTACCAGCATTTCCTCCTTTTCCCACAATGTTTTCTACAGGTTTCTTTCACAGGGATGTCAAAAGTAGGGATTGTGTGGTAATTTGTCAAGGCAGTGGACCCGTAATAGAAAACAGCTATTGCACTATACTAATTTATTTTCCCACAAAAATTTCTATGATAAAAAATGGGTATTATTGTACTACTTTAACCGAGCCACTTTTTCCTTTTTTTTCCGTCTTAGAATTATCATTTATGAGTGTAAGTCCACTATATTCTCATTACAAAGGGAGATAATAATTACCTCCCTGTCATGGAAACTAACAAAGGTATCAACAAATTATTTCAAAATAGACATCAAACGAATTTCTGGTCGGTTAAAAATATGCAAAAGTATTACATCTGTATAAAGCCGTTTTTATCAACTATCAAGAAATTTTTATTCCATACTGCACTAAAAGTGTTAAGGGTATACTACCTTCCGTTTTGGGATTATAGGTTCGAATTCTGCCCTGTCCCTGTATTTCTGTATGCATGTGTTCATTTGTTTCTTTGTCACAGACTTTGTTCGTAAGATTGGGGCTCGTCTGGGATTGGCCATAGAGCCATTAAAGGTGGCCCTTCAGATTTTAGGACGAAATTTTTACAAAAATGCAAAAAAATCATCCTTAGACTCCCAAAGCCTTTTAATTTGCTTTAATAAAACCCCAGTAGTCGAAAACCATACGATAACACGAGAAATTAGAGACTTATTACGGACCAGGTTGACACCAGCGGGAGACACGTTCTATTTTTAGATTATCAATTCTCTCATTTAAATACAGGAAAACATAGACGAAGTTTTAAAAATCCGTCCGAAGAAGACATTATGGAAAATAATCATTACATGTTTGTTATGTAATGGAATTTATGCATAATTAGTCACGTGTCAGTCACTTGACATTCCCACAATGCTTTATTGATTTTTGGCGCGAAATCTAAAAATAGCTTAAGACGCTACGTAGCCTTTTAAGGGAATACCATCAAAAAAAATTTTTTTGTGATTTTACGATTTTTAATTATTGATGATTTGTATTGTTTTTTCATATATATTTCAATGACATATATATTTTTTTAATTTTATGTGATATGAAAATTCTAAATACCCACCTTTAATCCTATAAGTTGTCCAAGAGTGGACTTTCCTTCTTAATAAGACTTTGAATGGTCAATAAATGAGGACTTTTAGAAGGGGGTGTTTAACGGGAGACCACTCCTTCATGCATGGCTTCATCCCGGTTTTGATAAAATGCCTAACAACTGCGTTAAAGTAATGAGAATTCTCTTTATCTGAGTGGGTTGGTGTCAGCCTTTGGTCCAGGCATTCTAGGTTCGAATCCTGCCTGGTGCCTGTATTTCTGCTATACATTTGTTTCTTTGTCACGCACTTTGTTCGAAAGAACGGGTATTACTATTAGCCACTACTTCCGGTTGGTCACAGTGCAGTGAGGGTTTTCTTTTTTTGCATATATTCAGTTTCTAACTAGTGTTCCATGAACCCTGTAAGAAACTGGAGGAATTTTGAAAACATAAGATGGAAACACGGAAATTCAAGTAGCTGATACTTTTTTCCTCCAAAGCATTTATATCTACCCTTTCAAAAACAACTTGAAGAAGGTCAGCCATATTTACTATTTTATCTGCAAATTGTTTTAATATTGACAAGTGTACAGAATTGTCACCATCAGTTTAACTCATTACCACACAATCCCTACTTTTGACGCCCCTGAGAAAGTAGCCATTAGAAAACATTGTTGGAAAAGGAGACTAATTTCAAATTTTCAGCCACTTTTATTTTGTCGTCTGCAAATGCTTTCGATTTGGGCAAGCCTAAAATATTGTTGTTTGGTAATGAGTTAAAAATCTTTACCACACGACAAAATCTTAAACCCCTCCAAATTAAAAGCACCTGCAGACGACAAAGTAGATACAACTCAAAATTTGAAATTTGTTTTGTGAAGGGTAGAAAACATTGTGGGAAAAGGAGAAAATGCTGGTTACCAGCATTTTCTCCTTTTCCCACAATATTTTCCAAAGGCCTCTTTCTCAGGGTCGTAAAAAGTAGGGATTGTGTGGTAATGGTTTAAACTGTTCAATATTGCTTTTACGCCGCTTCAACAGTCAATCACGGCGACAGCTCATCTTTTCATTGTCATTCCTGAGTTTTAAAGGTGGGTACTTAGAAATTTCACATCACACCAAATCAAAATATATATATATCACTGAAATTTATATGAAAAAAACAATACAATTCATCAATAATTAAGAATCATAAAATTACCCCCAAAATTTTTTTTGATGGTATTCCCTTAAAAGGCTACGTAGCCTCTTAAGCTATTTTTAGATTTTGCGCCAAAAATATAAAAATACATTGTGGGAATATTAAATGACTGGCACGTGACTAATGACGCTCAAATTCCATTACATTACCAATATGTAATTATTTTTCATAATACACATGTATCTTCTTCGGACGCTATGTTTGAAGCTTCATCTGTGTATTTCCAGTATGTCAATGAGCAGTTGTTCATGTAAAAATAGAACGTGTTTCCCGTCGATGTCGACCTTGGCCGTAGTAAATCTCTGATTTCTCGTGTTGTCAGATGGTTTTCGACTACTGGGGTTTTATGAATGACGATTATAAGGCTTTGGGAGTATAAGGATGATATTTTTGTATTTTTGTGAAATTTTCGTCCCAAATTTTGAAGGGCCACCTTTAACAATGTAAAAGCTGGAGATCTGCAGCCAGTTCTGTCAGTAGAAATTTGAAAAAACTGTAAGAGTCATAGATATTTAACGTTATCTCGTTGACTGACATGAAGCGAACACGTTTGAAAAGAAACAACAGATTTAACGTATGTATTAAAACCCATTACAATACAATCCTTACTTTTGACGACCCTGAGAAAGAGGCCTTTAGAAAAAAATGTGATAAAAGGAGAAAATGCTGGTAACCAGCATTTTCTCCTTTCTCCACAATATTTTCTACCTTCTCACAAAAACAAGTTATGAATTTTCAGTCACTTTTATTTTGTTGTCTGCAAATGCTTTCGAATTGGACAAACCTTAAATTTTGTCGTTTGGTAATGAGTTAAAGGTCGGACCTTTACCAAACAACCCCCTTTATTTTAACTACCACATGGAAAACGGAACTTTTGAAAACATTGTTGGAAAAGCAGAAAATGCTGGTAACCAGCATTTTCTACTTTTCCCATAATGTTTTCTATCTTTCTAAAAAAATATATATATAATAATTCCGGCCACCATTTTTCTTTTTTTCGTTTCTTCAAATCTACGCAATTTTGAGAAATGGAACCACAACAACAACAACAACATATTTTAGGAATTAGTCGAATACCACAAGATCCAAAATAGCTCTTTACTTTGCGAAAACTTTTAAACGAGACTAAAATGCAAAGCATTTGCAGACGACAAAATAATTGTAGCTCTAATGATGATTTTTGTCTTCGACTGGATTAAAAAAAAGCATTGTGGGAAAAGGAGAAAATGCTGGTTACCAGCATTTTCTCCTTTTCCTGCAATGTTTTCAAAAGCCCTCTCTCTTTCTCCGAGGGCGTTAAAAACCCCGACATTACGTGATTGAGGGTTAAACACCAAATATATCTCTCGATTTTTCTCCCGAAAGTTCTATATTTATAGCTGCGTTATATTTCTAATCGATTGTGTGAAAATGCTGGGGAATTTATTTTTAGGTAAAATATCCAAAGATAGGGATCAGTACGAGTAAACTGATACTGTATTCGTGCACAATCGAGAAAGCTTATAATAAAACTATCATTTTCCGTCGATTGAACGCTCCGGATACTGGGGAGAATTTCTTAAAAACGATCTATAACCGTATCAGTTTAAATTTTGCTACGCATAACCCAGCCGATCTGCAGTCTTGAGAGCTATGACTAATGACGAATTGTAAAGAATGGTTAAAATAAAGATTCCTTTGTTACAAAAATGCTGAAAAAAGACGAATATTTGCGAATGCTGTCCGTGATATCTGGAGCCCTTGATTGGGGCGTTTCTGTTTAAAACGTAAGTCTCGATTCGTTATCACGCATTGATAAGGTTTGTTTTCCTTCAGCATGCCCCATCTCTCTTTCTAGAACAATGGTTTCTCTTAGGCTGTGGTTTTTATCTGGGAACTATTTTTTTTTCTAGTCGTAGACAAAATGCAATTTGCAAATTGTAATTATCTCGCGACGTGATATAGTCTCGCGAAGTCTCGCTTATCTTGAGAACGCAGGCTCTACCGTTCCTCGGCCGAGCGATAAGATCATCTCATATATTGTATTTCTTTATGAACGTTCCGATAACTGATTAGAAAAGCTTGCAGCGTGATAGATTTTTGCTCGAATTAATCCATTAGACCCTTGGTACTGACGGACATTTCTGAGAATTATCCAGAACTTAACACGCAATCATTCATTATTGATAAAAAATTAAAATTTCTCAGAAAAAAAATAGACATCACTTTTTCTATAGAGACAATGAAAAATCTTTATGTCAGTCTCTAAACAAAATACCATCTTTTCATGTGGTTTGGAAAGAAAAAATACCGTCTGCCTCCTACACAACAAATATCGTCTGCGTCAAAGCTGAAAGGTTTGACAGAGTTCGAATAAAGGATTGGAGTGCGATAAGGCACCTCGATAGGTCCCCCCATTCTTATCTGTTCAAACACCATCATATGTAATTAGAGAGAGTGAGAGAGACTGGTACGGTCTGCAACACTTCCAGATCCATCATTCCATCTATAGGTCTTTGGTTTTTGTTCCTGTCTGTCTGTCTATCTGTCTGTTTGCCTACCTGCTAGCCCTCTTGCCCGCCCGCCCGCCTGCTTGCCCTCTTGCCCGCCCGCCCGCCTGCCTGTCTCTCTCAGTCTCTGTCTCTGTCTCTGTCTCTCTCTGTCTCTCTCTCTCTCTCTGTCTCTGTCTTTCTCTGTCTCTCTCTCTCTTTCTCTCTCTGTCTCTCTCTCTCTCCCCCTCTCTCTCTCTCTCTCTCTCTCTCTCTCTCTCTCTCTCTCTCTCTCTCTCTCTCTCGTAAATGGTGAGTTAGAGATCTACTTTTCATGTCAGTGCATATAGTAAGCAATGACTCACCGCCCCAAACTTCCGATTCAATAGTTCACAGTAGCATGTTCAAGTCCGGCTTCCATCCCATAAACCTATTATTACATCTTCAATTTTTGGAGGATTTTTTTTTTTTGCGGCGGATGTACAATAACATCATAATTATTGAGACAGAACGCCTGTTAGCGCCAATATACACCAAGACCAGACTACAGAAGCGTGCATTCTGATCATGGCCATAAACTTTCCACTATTTTTTTTTTTTTAAATATTCCGGCAATTTTTCTTTTAAATATTCTGTGTTTCGCTAAACTTCCCCAATCATGAATTTAATTTTTATGTTAAAGTGTTGTTAAAGTTCAGCAAGAGTCGTTTGGTCGTCCTTTCGATTTGGACAAGTCTTAAAAATTCTGTCATCTGTTATAGGATTATGAGACAAAGTACGTTTGAATAACAGAATAGAGATTACCCCTACTTTTGACGACCCTGAGAAAGAAACCTGTAGAAAACATTGTGGGAAAAGGAAAAAAATGCTGGTTACAGTACGTTTGAATAACAGAATAGAGATAGCCTCGTAGCAGATATATACAATACATTTAACCCATTACCGCACAATCCCTACTTTTGACGACCTTGAGAAAGAAGCCTATAGAAAACATTGTGGGAAAAGGAGAAAATGCTGGTAACCAGCATTTTCTCCTTTTCCCACAAAGTTTTCTACTCTCCACAAAACAAATTTCAAAATTTTCAGTCACTTTTATTTTGTCGTCTGCAAATGCTTTCCATTTGGACAAGCCAAAAATTTTGTCCTTTGCGAATGAGTTAAATAACAGAATACAGATAGTCGCGGACAAAGAGACGACAAAAAAAAGCAGATTTTGAATCAAACTGTGAACAAAAAAATAACAACGACGAAGAGGGAAAGAGACTGGGAGAAGGTCGTCTTCAGTGATCAATATCCGTTCTTTTATCTGGAATAACATTACAGTTCTTCTATTTTTATTTCATTTCTCGCTTATCAGATAATCCCAGGATAAATGAGAAAGCCCCACTAAAAATAGTCCGATAGGGCGCTCAAGTTATAAAGCAGAGATTTTATAAGGAACGTTTCATTATTTTTGTCACCCATATCTCGATCATCGGGCGCTGTATCCCGGCTATCCGATATCCCACCCTCAGCGCGGAAAGCAGGGGCCAAAAAAAAAAATGTCTGGCATGTTGTTGTATCCAAATATCCTTTAAGGCAAACTCTTTACCATACAATTCCAAAATTTAAACAACCCTTGGAAAGAGGAATTTTGAAAACAATGTGGGAAAAGGAGAAAATGCTGGTTACCAGCATTTTCTCCTTTTTCCAACAATGTTTTCTCGATTTCTGTAAGCGGATCCCCTTGTTTTCAATGGCATTTCATTTGTCGTCCGCAATTTCTCTCAATTTGGAAGTCTAAAATTTCGTCATTTGGTAAAGAGTTAATAAGCAGTTATTAAAGACAATTTTCAAAAGATCGATAGCTGTTTGTTACAGAACTCACGACAAGAAAAATTTGTGAAATGGGCCAGCGAATTCAAATCTCTCTTTTTTTTATTTTGAGCAGGGAACCAAACGACGTTATCATGCATGGGTAAATGGTTCCCTGGAATAAAAGATGCCATGTTAACGGAGTTAGGAACGAGATATTTTATAATGAGATTTCGCGTATTTAGCTTATCTCGTCGAGTTTATAGATTTAATTGTCACTCAATGACAGTTTATGACAAGTTCTGGAAATAAAATCCGGGGCTATGGAAGACAGATGATTAGCCAAACTCTTCTATATGGTAATAATTGTTTAAACAAAGAATGGCATTATGGGATTTTTTTGTTCTCAAAATCTTGCACAAGGCCTACATTGTCCTTCTTGGTCAGTATCAACCAACTATGCATAATTTTTGACCCATCACGATAAACGGACCATCTGGAAATTCTGCACATCAATTAGATGAAAACAGATCAACGATAGTACAGGTCAGTTTAAGTTGTTAAATATAAATAAAAATAGGCTTGTCCAAATCGAAAGCATTTGCAGACGACAAAATAAAAGTGACTGAAATTCGAAATTTGGTTTGTGAATGGTAGAAAACATTGTGGGAAAAGGAGAAAATGCTGGACACCAGCATTTTCTCCTTTTCCTACTATGTTTTGTAAAGGCTTCTTTCTCACAGTCGTCAAAAGGAGGGATTGTATGGTAATGGATTAAATAAGCATCCTTTTCTGGTTGTTAAAACACTGGCTTATATAGTTTAAAATATAGAGAGAAAAAAAACGAAGGAAAAATAGTTCTTGTAGAATGAAATCTTTACAAACAAAGAAATCCAAAATTTGTAAATAAATTCAGGTTAGGCCTGTAATAATAAGAATATTATCAAATTTCGTAAACTCCCAAATCGGGCTAATCACTGGAAAAAAAAAAGGGCGCAATAATTTTTGTAGTGGTAAATAAACGATTTAAAAAAAAGACATACTCATAATGTGCTGTAGGTTTCAGTGTTTTTTGTTTCAGAATACCTGTAAATTTTTAAGTAGGCGGTGCAGCTTTCAAGTAATACCGCGCATGTGCAGTCTGATCTTCGTCTACACTGTCTGTAATTAAAAAAATAATTATATATCCGGATTCAGCACTCTAACTCTTTACCCAACAACAAAATTTTAAGCTGGTCCAAATTGAAAGCACTATCAGATGACAAAGGTAACTCAAAAATTGAAATATGTTTCCAGCAGGATAGAAAACATTGTGGGAAAAGGAGAAAATGCTGGTTACCAGCATTTTCTCCTTTTCTCACAATGTTTTCAAAAGGCTTCTCCTTCAGGGTAGTGAAAACCAGGGATTGTTTGGTAAAGAGTTAACCCTTTCCCAAACAATCCCTGGTTTTTACGGGTCTGGAATAGTAGCCTTTTGAAAACATTGTGGGAAAAGGAGAAAGTGCTGGTAACAAGCATTTTCTCATTTTCCCACAATGTTTTCTACCCTATCATAGACAGAAATCTTTTTATTTTCAGCAAGAGTTGAATTGTCATCTGAAAATGCTTTCAATTTGGTCTAGACCAAAAGTTTGTCGTTTGGGAAAGGGTTAAAGAGTAATATTCATGAAATATGACCATAAAAAAACCTGATTATTTATCAATTTTTGAAAATAAAAGTACGAAAAAAAAAACAACTTTCGACAGAATAGATCAGATTAAAGTTCTATCTACACGTCGCTTGGCTTAAATTTCTACAAAGGCGGTCTGTTTTGTAAATAGGATTTGATTTCAGTAAGGTATTTCACAGGTTTATCTTTCTTTAAACAAAAAAAATAAACACTTTCTTATTCAATATACATTCACATTTCAGTCATTCGTGCTTTCTTATAATTACTTAGTCCTCCTTTGCTATAAGTCATGTGAACTTTAAACTTTTTTTGTATATTTGTAATCCGTCACGCAAAAAGGGACCATCTGATCTGGGAACTGCGAAAAGTGTCAACCCTAGTCAGACTGCGCGAATTGCGCAGGCTGATCAGAGTCGACACTTTTCGCTTTTATGATATTTTCTGTACGAAAAATAGTTATTCTGCTTTGTGGTATAATTACTTTTTGAACTATCAGCTTATAACTACTTAGTCCTTCTTTGCCACAAGTCATGTAAACTCTGGTGGGTTTTTTTGTACATTTGTGACCCCTCACGCAAAAAATGACCATCTGGGAACTGCGAAAAGTGTCAACCCTGGTCAGACTGCGCGAAATGCGCAGGCTGATCAGAGTCGACACTTTTCGCTTTTATGATATTATCTGTACGAAAAGTAGTCATTCTGTCATTCTACTTTGTTATACAATCATTTTTGAACTATCAGCTTAAACTGACCTGCACTATCGTTGATCTATTGTCATCTATTTTTCTATCTTGCCGTTTTGTGAAGGGTAAGAAAATCATTGAGGGTAAAGGAGAAAATGCTGGTTACCAATAGGGATTGCGTGGTAGAGAGTGAAACTGCTAAGCGCGCATTAGAACTTTTTTTTTGGACAATGTAGATAAAGTTTGAATGATGTTTTACGCCGCTTTCAACAGTATTTCAGTCATATCACGGCGATAGTTCACATATTCATGTTTCCTGTGTTTCTCCAGTACTAGGCTAGGCTCTGAAGTGTCTTGCCCAAGGACATTCCTGTGAAAAAAAAAAACTAGTGGAGCCAGCGCGGCTTGAACCTGGGACCTCCAGGTCACAAGTCCTACACTTTACCACTGAGCCACACAGGACCCTATGTAGATAAAGATCAGACTATACAGAACGTTTAACCCTTTCCCAAACAACAAACTTTTAGACTACACCAAATTGAAAGCATTTGCAGACGACAAATGAACCCTTGCTGAAAAAAATGATTTTTGTCTATGATAGAGTAGAAAACATTGTGGGAAAAGGAGAAAATGCTGGTTACCAGCATTTTCTCCTTTTCCCACTATGTTTTCAAAAGGCTACTTCAAAAGACCCGTAAAAAACAGGGATCGTTTGGGAAAGGGTTAAGGCGATATTTTCCTAAAATGATACCTTTAATATAATAAAATTTGGGTTTTTACTCATTTCAGTTTTTTAGGAGGTTAAGGGTTAACCTATTACCACACAGTCCCAACTTTTGACGCCCCTGAGAGAAAAGTCTTTGGAAAACATTTGTAGGAAAAAGAGAAAATGCTGGTAACCAGCATTTTCTCCTTTTTTCCACAATGTTTTCTACCCTTCACAAAACAAATTTCAAAATTTTCAGTCACTTTTATCTTGCCGCCTGCAAATGCTTTCGATTTGGACAAACCTAAAATTATGTGGTTTGGTAATGAGTTCAAAGTTAAAACACATTTTCGTACTGTTGAGAGCAGTATAAACTGCTTGGATCTTATCAGTACGATTACTATTACATTTTTTTTTCTTCGTCTAAATGAGTCCTTTTGCATATATCGTGGGCTTAGTAGTAAGAGCAGAAAAGGACCTCCTCCTCCTCCTCCTCCTCCTCCTCCATCTTCTTCTTCTTCTTCTTCTTCTTCTTCTCCTCCTCCTCCTTCTTCTTCTTCTTCTCCTTCTTCTTCTCCTTCTCCTCCTCCTCCTCCTCCTCCTCCTCATCATCATCATCATCATCATCATCATCATTTTAATCATCAATTTAGTCATCATTTTAATCATCACCATCATGGTCTTCTCCTCCTCCTTATTTTTTCTTCCTCAAACTCCTTTAAACATTATGATTTTCTTTCTATTTCCTCTACACTTGAAATGCTTCTTTTTTCGTGTGAATTTGATTCATTGTCACACCATGAAATTTGAAATCAGTAAACCGAATTGTACTGAACAGCTATTGCGGAAGCTAATATTTCTCCTTACCATTTTTTTTTTGGTCACAATGTTTTTTTAAAGGATTGTCGGCTGAGAGATAAAAAAAAATGTCGTCTATTGCTGGTGATGACTCTTACTCAAGAACGTCTTTAACCCATTACCACACAATCCCTACTTTTGACGCCCATGAGAAAGAAGCCTTTAGAAAAAATTGTGGGAAAAGGAGAAAATGCTGGTTACCAGCATTTTCTCCTTTTCCCACAATGTTTTCTACCCTTCACAAAACAAATTTCAAATTTTCAGTCACTTTTATTTTGTCGTGTTGCAAATGCTTTCACATGATTTATCGTTTGGTAATGAGTTAAACTAAAAAACATTTTGAAAAAAGGCCCTTTAACTCTTTACCACACAATCCCGACGTTTAGCGACCCTGAAAGGATGGGCTTTTGAAAACATTGTGGAAAAAAGGAGAAAATGCTGGTTACCAGCATTTTCTCCTTTTCCCACAATGTTTTCTACCCTTCACAAAACAAATTTCAAAACACGTTTAGCGACCCTGAAAGGATGGGCTTTTGAAAAAAAATTTCAAAACACGTTTAGCGACCCTGAAAGGATGGGCTTTTGAAAACATTGTGGGTAAAGGAGAAAATGCTGGTTACCAGCATTTTCTCCTTTTCCCACAATGTTTTCTACCCTTCACAAAACAAATTTCAAAACACGTTTAGCGACCCTGAAAGGATGGGCTTTTGAAAAAAAATTTCAAAACACGTTTAGCGACCCTGAAAGGATGGGCTTTTGAAAACAATGTGGGTAAAGGAGAAAATGCTGGTTACCAGCATTTTCTCCTTTTCCCACAATGTTTTCTACCCTTCACAAAACAAATTTCAAATTTTCAGTCACTTTTATTTTGTCGTCTGCAAATGCTTTCACATGATTTATCGTTTGGTAATGAGTTAAACCCAAAAAACATTTTGAAAAGGCCCTTTAACTCTTTACCACACAATCCCAACGTTTAGCGACCCTGAAAGGGTGAGCTTTTGAAAACATTGTGGGAAAAGGAGAAAATGCTGGTAACCAGCATTTTCTCCTTTTCTCACAATGTTTTCTACTCTTCCATAGACAAAAAAAATCATCATTTCACCCACGGTTGAGTTGTCGTCTGCATTTATATGTACTTTTAACTCTTTACCACACGAGAAAAATGTAGACTGGTCCAAACTGAAAGCATTTGCAGACGACAAAATAAAGGTGACTGAAAAATTGAAATTTGTTCTGGGAAGGGTAGAAAACACTGTGGGAAAAGGAGAAAATGCTGGTTAACAGCATTTTCTCCTTTTCCCACAGTGTTTTGAAAAGGCTTCTTTCTCAGGGGCGTCAAAATTAGGGATTGGTGGTAATGGGTTAATTTCATATAATGTAAAATATTATCGTTTGGTAACAAGTTTAAGAGCAATTTTCAGTCTTTTTCTTGCCCAATTTCTTCGGACAAAGCGGACACAGACAGCGTAGATCTAAGATCACAGACTGCACGTTGTAAGAAAGTCTAATCTTCATCTGTACTGGACGCAAATGCATTTGAAGTGGTGAAAGGTATTTTATGTTTAAAATGTCGTCAAATAATTTCACGCTTCTACTAACTTAGGAAAAGTTTTTTTTCCCCCTCAGATGTGCGGTGCGCAGTAATGGGGCGACAGAAATTAGGCGGCAATTATGATGTTGAATAAATCATGTTTTATCGGTATTTATGATTCTCAGATCTTTATCTGTCATCGACGGTTGCTTTACCGAAGAATCTCGTGTTAAAGGTGGGTATTTCGATTTTTCACATCTAACCAAATTAAAAAATATATAATTATATTTATCACTGAAATTCATACGAAAAACCAATTTGAATCATCAATTATTAAGAATCATAAAATTGGAAGAAAAAAATGCTGATGGTGTTCCCTTATAAGGCTCCGTAGCCTCTTATGTTTTTTTTTTTAAGATTTCGCGCCAGAAATAAAAAAAAAAAAAGCATTGTGGGAATGTCAAGTGACTGGTACGTAACTAATGACACTTAAATTACATTTATACATAACAAGCATGTAATAATTTTTCATAATATCTTCTTCGGATGCTGTTTGCAGCTTTGTCAGTATATTTCCGGTATGTAAATGAACGAGTTGCTCATGTAAAATAAAACGTGTTTCCCGTCGGTGTCGGCATGGCCCTAGTAAATGTCTAATTTCTCTTGTTGTCGGACGGTTTTCGACTACTGTGGTTTTATGAATGAAAAATAAAAGGCTTTGGGAGTATAAGGATGATTTATTTTGCATTTTTTTTTTATTTTTGAAATTTGCGTCCCAAAATCTGAAGAGCCGGCTTTAAACCACATTTAGAAAAAAAAAAGCTTCAATACATTGTAGGGAAAAGGAGAAAATGCTAGTATCCAGCATTTTCTCCTTTTCCCAACACTGTTTTTCTCACCCTGTCAAAGATAAATATCACCATCAGGGCCATTTTTAGTTTGTCGTCTACAAAATTTCAGTTTTATCTTTATTTATCGATGGTTTCTATTTATATTTCATTGAACAATGTGGTATTCAAACGGCCTTGAAGAAATAAGGGCTTTTGAAAATAATTTATGAAAAAAAGGAAAAAAGTTGATATCCAGTATTTTCTCTTTTTCCCACAGTGTTTTTGTTTTCTGCACCGTTTCCGAGACAAATCCCATCATCATTCGATATGACGTGTGCAAATGATTTCAGTTATGACATGCCTATTTTATACCTTGTAAAACCTCTACCAAACAATCCCTGATTTTTTTACGACCCTAAGAGAGAGGCCTTTTGAAAACATTGTGGGAAAAGGAGAAAATGCTGGTAACCAGCATTTTCTCCTTTTCCGACAATGTTTTCTACCCAGCTGGAAACGAATTTCAATTTTTGATCTACGTTTACTTTGTCGTCTCCATTCAATTTGGACCAGTCTAAAATTTTGTCGTTTGGTAAGGAGTTAAATACGTTATCTCTTTGGTCTGGATAAACGGGTTAAATAAAATTTACTTTTAATTATTTACCAAACAACAAAACTTTAGACTGGTCCAAATTCAAAGCATTTGCAGACGACAAAACAAACGTAACTCAAAAATTGTAATTTGTTTCCAGCTGGGTAGAAAACACTGTAGGAAAAAGAGAAAATGTTGGTAACCAGCATTTTCTCCTTTCCCCAAAATGTTTCCTATAGGCTTCTTTCTCAGGGTCGTCAAAAGTGGGGATTGTGTAGTTATGGGTTAATAAAATTTATTAATAATGCGGTACATCAAGCAGGGATCCATAATTATAATCTATTTTGTCTAACATCCGGCTGGATCTTAAGGTAGTCTGATCCTTTTACATGCAGAAATTGAACTTGATCAATCGCAAATGGTTCGACACTGATCAGCCTGCACGGACAGCTTGTATAGGTCTATATTTTTGCAGATATATTGAATTTCTTTTTCACAGGGTATGAATCATATGCAACATAATTGTCACACTGTGTTTAGTTAGTCACAGGTTATTCATTCATTCATTCATTCATTCATTCATTTATTTATTTATTTATTTATTTTATTCAGAGATTCAGATAGAGGGAGTGAATTTGATTTTAAAATTTGAAATATTAATAATTCTCCTTTAAACCCTATGTTATGGATACTCATTAGAATCGTCTCGTTGAGACGATTCTAAAGAGTACCCACAACATAGGGTTTGGAAGAGAAATAATGGATTTAGAATGCAATTACTCCCTCTTATCCGGAGCTTTATTTATTTATTTATTTATTTATTTTTTATCTGAATCACTCACTCGATCAATCAGTCAATCAATCGCCCGCTCGCTTGCTCGTTCGTTCGTTCGAGGTATGGACGACTGATACTCCAAACGAAGCCTAATGAGCTTTAGAGAAAGAGTTCATTTTTTCAGATATACATTTCTTTGTTAGAAACATTGATTAGATCATTATGTCGGCTTAATTACTTTTTTTTGAATCACCTGTATAAAATCACTTTTAGTGGGGTCTAACTAATCGAAGACCGAATATTCCCGGTTGGTGGGGGATATTTGGTGATCCTCGACTTTTATCGGTAAGGTCGATCTAAGATAAGGAGTACACGATACGAGTCTCAGTGTGACACAACACCCTTTTTCTCCTTATATGGGTGCCTCTCCAAGAGTCGAAGCTATCGAAGACAACGTGTAAAATTTGCTCGACACGACTAATTTCTAAGGGAGTTTAAAGTGTTTTTTTTTTTAACACCTTAATAAGGATTTTATCAGTAATAATTTGACCTTTGGTTTAAGTGATCCTTGGCAGAATAATCCAAATAATGTATTCTGGGCAATGGGTTAACTCTTTACCTAGAGACAAAATTTTAGACTGGTCCAAATTGGAAGAACTTGCAGACAACATAGTATACGCAACTCAAAAATTGAAATTTGTTTCCATCAGGATAGAAAACATTGTGGGAAAAGGAGAAAAATGCTGGTTCTACCAGTATTTTCTCCTTTTCCTACAATGTTTTCAAGGGCTTTCTTTCTTGGGGGGAAGGGGGGGTCGTTAAAAGTAGGGATTGTGTGGTAAAGGGTTAAAGGTAAAAAAGAGCAGTAGACCTTACCAGTGTTAAATATCTGATAACAAACAGAGATATCGTTCTCATTAAATTATGAATAAATATCGTACCAAGTCGGGTAATCCAGTTGAAAGTTGTCTCTTAGCGCTAGATCACGTTAAATACCCGAGGCTAACAAAGTTGAATGGTGTTTTACGCCGCTTTCAACGTTATTTAAGTCATATCCCACATATTCATGTTTCCGGGGTTTCATCAGTACTAGGCTAGGCTCTGAAGTGTCTTGCCGAAGGACACTCCTGTGAAAACACCCAGTGGAGATAGTGAGGCTCGAACCCGGGACCTCCAGATCACGAGTCCTGCACTTTATACTGAGCTTCACAGGACCCCCGAGGCTAACAAAGCTATATTGACCCTACACCATACGACATAACTCTAGACCTATCCAAAATTGAAAGCATTTGCAGACGAGTTTGAAAGCATTTGCAGACGATAATTTCATAGTGGATCAAATGACGTACTTTTCTTTGAGAGGATAGAAAACCTTGTGGGAAAAGGAGAAAATGCTGGTTACCAGCATTTTCTCCTTTTCCCACAATGTTTTCAAAAGGCTTCATTCACAGAGTCGTTAAAAGTCGTCACTGTGTGGTAAAGGGTTAAAGTCATTTCAAAGTGGGGAAATGTAAAATGTGTGGCGAAAAAAAAAAAATCAAAATCGTTGAAATTGGTGAATCTGTATGGAAAAATGCATATCTAACGTCATGCAAAAGGCTTGCGTTATTTTCAATGAGTCTTGTTGTCCTGTGTAGCTCAGTGGTAAAGTGTAGGACTCATGATCTGGAGGTCCCGGGTTCGAGCCTCACTAGCTCCACTAGGTTTTTTTCACAGGAGTGTCCTTGGGCAAGACACTTCAGAGCTTAGCCTAGTACTGGTGAAACCCAGGAAACATGAATATGTGAACTGTCACCGTGATATGACTGAAATAAAGTTGAAAGCGGCATAAAACACCATTCAAACATTCAATGAGTCTATACATTTACATGTGTCTGTGGACCCGGGATATAATGCAGATGACCCCCATTAAAAAATAGCCCATGGGTCATTTCTCTACGTGAAGGAATGACCCATGGGCCATTTCTCTACGTAGAATAATGACACCGGGTCGTTTTTATACGTAGTGAAATGACTTCTGGGACCATTTCTCTACGTAGAATAATGACCCGGGTCATTTTGTAGGCGAAGGTCATTTCTCTGCATTACATCGGAAACTTTGATGTGAAAGGCCGACCCCCTATCCAAACCATTTCTTTCTTGTACAAAATGAAGTCTCGAGTTAATTTTCTGTAACCATTTTTCTTTTACAACTAGAACTACAGTCGAGTGGAATCTTCTTTAAGCCTTTACCAAGCAATCCCTGGTTTTTACGTCCTGAGATAGAAGCCTTTTGAAAACATTATGGGAAAAGGAGAAAATGCTGGTAACCAGCATTTTCTCCTTTTCCCATAATGTTTTCTATCCTTCACAAAACAAATTTCAAATTTTCAGTCACTTTTATTTTGTCGTCTGCAAATGCCTAAAATTTGTCCTTTGATAATGAGTTAACTGTATTATTGATACATTGTTGAAAAGAACACTGTTCTGATTCTACCTCCCATCCCCAAGTTGACTAAATCAAAGACGCATTCAGATACCACTTGTTATAAGAAAGTGCTTCATCTTAAAAACATTATTAATTAAACCTGCATCAAAAGACCACCTGTTAGAAAAGACCACTTTTTAATGTCCTGATTGGTATTTAAATACAGGTTTGTTCGTATTTCATGAGCCATCATGAATTCAAATTATCGGCATGGCACCGTTTTTGTTAAGCTCTATAAATTTCAAATCTTAAAACTTGACTAGTTCTTCGAGTGCTTACGAGCCATTATTTCCTTGTGCCACATTGTTTTCTGCTGCAAGAAGGAAAAAAATAAATCTAAAGGAAAAAGTTGTTATTTGCCTTAACAACCGTTACCTTTTGAAGACTTTTGAGAAAACTACGCGAAAAGGAGAAAAATTGGAATAAAGAGATTTCCTCCTTTTCCTTAACTCATTACCACACAATCCCTACTTTTGACGCCCCTGAGAAAGAAGCCTTGAGAAAACATTGTGGGAAAAGGAGAAAATGCTGGTAACCAGCATTTTCTCCTTTTCCCACAATGTTTTCCACCCTTCACAAAACAAATTTCAAAATTTCAGTCATTTTTATTTTGTCGTCTGCAAATGCTTTCGATTTGGACAAGCCTAAAATATTGTCGTATGGTAATGAGTTAAAGTTTTTACATTTTTGGAGGCTGATTTCAACATTTTAGCTAAACAAAATTTGTCGTCTGCTAAAAGTTTCAAACTGGAGAAGTCTTTCATTTTGTAGAACGTCCATTATCTCGAGTATAAGAAATAAAAAATAAATTCTACAAAGACAGTCCTGAACTTCGATCCTGACCCAGCTAAACTTCTTACCAAACGACAAAATTTTAGACTTGTCCAAAATTGAAAACATTTTGCAGACGACAAAATTAATTCTTTTGATCTGAATAAATGAGACTTATGTTTCGTTGGAAAGAAAGCATTGTGGGAAAAAGAGAAAATGCTGGCTACCAGCATTTTCTCTTTTTCCCACAATGCTTTCAAAGGCCATTTTATCTATAGAATCGTGTGCGGTGTCGTGTGATAAAGGCTTTATTATAATAATGACATACGGTGTTCACACTCACTTACCCCTATTGTGTTCATTACGAAATTTAACCTTTTAATTTACTACTTCTTTTAGACGACGTTAACTCTTCACCAAACGACAAAATTTTAGACTGGTCCAAATTGAAAGCACTTGCAGACGACAAAATAAAAGTAACTCAAAAAGTGAGACTTGTTTCGAGCAGGGTAGACCACAATTGAGGGAAAAGGAGAAAATGTTGGTAACAAGCATTTTCTCCTTTTTCCCACAATGTTTTCAAAAGGCTTCTGTCTCAGGGTCGTGAAAGCCAGGGATTAATTGGTAAAGAGTTAATTTGTCGTCCTGCTGATCAGCAAAGTGAAATCATTGTGACAAAAGGGAAAAACTGTTGTTATGAAAGATTTCTTCATGAAAGAAATATTATCACTTGCATCTATATAAATGTATGAACTTTTAATATATGTTGATTTTCACTAATTTACAAATAATATTCTTTTCAATGTCGTCTGCTCATTGTTTCGGAAGGGAACGGGTCAAATAAATTCTCTCAAAACTCAGACAGAAGTACTATGGCATTCCGATCGGCTGGGCTGATAAGAAAAGTTGGAACTTAACTGTTCGTACGGTATCTTGGTATAATCAACGTGGATAAAAATAATCAGTGCCGAAACGGGCCATGGATCCGCCGAGTAAACTGTGGTAAATTACTTACTTTTTTGTTTCTTCAATTTACTTTGACTTGTAGTTTTATCTAAAAGCAGTCATGTACTTTTTTTATTTATTTTCCATATTTATACATGTCAATCTTTAGCCGACGTATTTTGAAAATATTGTTCAGAGCTCCAAATTTTCCAGATATGAAAGTAACACAAATTCTGATTGGCTAAACCATTTGGTTTAGCCAATCAGAAATTGTGTTACTTACAGATCTAGAAAATCTTGGAGAGTAAGATTTCGAATATTCTCAAGCATAGTTGATGAATACGAGCCCAGATTATAGATGGAGTAATGAGTAGGGTTTAGTGGAGAATAATTAATATTTTCAATTTCGAAATTAAAAGAAAAACTCCCTCTATCTGGCGCAGTGATTTTTGCCCAAATGGTTTCTATAGCATTTTCTCCTTTTCCAGTGCATTCGTATGGCTTTGTTTCCCGGGGTCAATGTCGAGCCCCGATAGTTAATCCTTTACCCCACAAGGCATTTCTATGGTATTTCTAAATGACCCTAAATAACAGCAAGAATGAAGCCGTTTTTTATATGTATATGACACCTTTTGATAGCATAGAAAACATTGTGACAAAAGGTGAAATTGCTCATCATGAGCAATTTCACCTTTTGCCACAATATTTTCCAAAGGCTCCTACAAGCAGTAGGTAGAAATGAGTATCTATAGAGTAAAGGGTTAACAAGACTTGAGAACGGGAGAAATTCTAGAAGCACGGATAGGTGCACTAGCCACCGCGATAGAACCGAAATAATGTTGAAAAGGTCGTTAACCATTTACCGAATGACAAAATTTTAGACTTATCCGAGTTAGTCGCTTTTATTTTGTTGTCTGCAAATGCTTCCGATTTGGACAAACCTAAAACTTTGTAATTTGGTGATGAGTTAACCCAATATTATCTTCGCAAGCCAAGGCTGACGATTCGCTACCCTACTCTACCCTTGGCGGATCGAGCTTGATTTTTATATTCCCCCGATAAGATTTTTCATTGGATGCAGCCAGCTCTAACTGCAACGAATGAAATCGCTCGTAGCATTTCATCTTTGATAAAAATAGAATAAGGTCGATATCTTTCGAATAGAAGGTAAACATGGAAACCCACGTGGATGTCTGCTTATCGCTTCATGTGTATTCGTAAGCGGTTTGTAAAACGATATTTGTTAAACGATATTCTATTGGCTACAAGAAATGTGATGTAAAGGGGGATAATAACTAGTATCGAATAGAGGGCGTATCGTAGGAATCACGAAATCGGGCTCAATCAGCCAAGGTAAGATCCACGTAGTAATCCTAACATTGGCTCGCGAAGATGACACAATATGTCAATGATATGACTTACATCGTCAGGACTTAGGTCATCTCATTAGAAATATGATAGCTAAAATTCTAATAACCTTATTGGCACCAAAGAGAACGCCGTGTTCAGCACTTTCTCAATTTGACCCGCGTTGTCTGCGCATGCCATATTCTTCGAAGATTCCACCTGTCTGCCAGGACGCATCGCCGACCCCATATACTAGGAAAAAGTAGGGCTTAAACTAAAGCTATTACCTAAGCCTGGGGGGGGGGGGGGCTGTATTAATAACTGGCCGATGCATAGGTTACATGCTAACTGATCATAGCTGAATGAATACATGGATCCGTGGAAATCGATATTTGACCAATCAGGACATCGCATTTATTCTACCCGATGTCCTACCTTGGTTTCTGCTATTTCGGCTCACAAATAAACGACTGTTAACGTTAGAAGAATGCAATTCTCTTTATTTATGTTGTGTTTTTGACGTTTGATTTTTAAATAAAACTTACAAAATGTGCTTTGCGAACGTGTACCGATGACGTGAGATCACGCAGAGGCTATAGAAAAGTTTAAATTGTGATGATTACTGAAAATTTGAACTTGTGCAAAGAGCTTATCAGCGCTGGATCATAGATTAATTTAAAGTATTCTGTAATTTTTCCTGTCTGAAAGAGAAAACTGGAAAACAAAGGTAAAAGCAGACCTATACGAAGTATTAATAAAAAGAAAATACTTTTACTTGAATATTAACCTTGTTCAATAACCTATGCAGATCCAAAAAGTGGGCGCGTTACTTGTCACAAATGTTTCAATTTGACATTAATTTTAACCCATGGTGCATGAAGAATATGCTGAATGTGTACTAGGATCGTATATACGATCTCTTATGTGTAGATATAGATCAGATTGCAAATTACATGATGTTAATTATTCTTGGATTTAAAGAACCTGCTGATTACAATAAGCACTTTGACGTGTAGTTCTTCCTCAGTAGGAGTATATTTCAGTTTTAAAAAAAAGTCTAACTTCTGATCTGGTGGAACATGGACATTTTTCTCTTGACTTTTCTGTTTTAACCGTTTACCACATAACGGGTTTTAACGACCCGTAGAAAGCTTTTAAAAGCATTGCGGAGAAAGGAGAAAATGCTTGTAACATTCATTTTATCCTTTTCTCACTATGTATTGCGCTCTTTCAAAAACAAATTTCAATTTTTGAATCATTTAATTTTTTTGTCTGCAAATATTTGAATTTGGATTGCTCTAAAAATGTTGTAATTTGGTGACGAGTTTAAATGAATAAGCACATGTGCACATTAGCACAAAGGGTGTGTTGGTAAACTGTTAATTTGATAAGAAGTGTGTTTGATTGCAACACAATTTGCCGCTCTAATCAACTTGACCACCCGTTGTCATCAGTATATCATATACTACCGTCAATGATATTAACAATTTTCTTAATTGACAACACACTAAACGCATTTTATAATCCATCAGACAACCCTTTTCCCCTTAACCTGATATGAAAATTTTTCATTAACTTAAACCTCTCTGTACATTCAGACATTCTATAAACTTTTCGAAAGGTTTGTAATTCAGTGTTATTTAGTTTGATTTGATGCTGAGATGACTTTACTAGCCCAACGAAAGCAATAAATATCGTTAATTCTATTATTCTGTGGCAAAATGGAGATTTTTTGATGTTTTTTATATGTTCAAATTTTTGTTTAAACATGTAAATCTGTTACATTGTACTTCGCCCCCGTAATTCGCCCTTTTAATACATCTCCGTATGTAAATTAGTAAAGCATCTTTAAATTTCTTACTGGGAATTTATCATCGATAGAAATATATGATTAAAATACTTTTTCCGGAATTTTATTGTGAGAAACAGTCATGAAAGCACGATTTAAGTAGCCTATCTGCCATACTGTATATGTATTGACTACGTTTGTTTGTGAGACCTTGGCAACAGTAACTAAGGTAGTCGGTTTATCTTTTCGCCACGGATCCATGTATCGCACCAGGTAGCGTTTTGTTAAGTGAACGTTTAATTCGAAAGTATTATTTAGTAAAGGTTTAATTCGAAAGTAAAGGGTAGCCGCGTAGAAAAGTAGTCCCATTCTGTACCCAGAATGCCCAAATTAGGTAGATGTGTATTTGTAGAATGCCATCTGACGGGAGATAATTATTTATCTCGATGTTTTCTGAAGTCGTCAGCTGCAACTGATTCAAGATTTGTAGTTTGTATCGATGAAGAAGGCTTAATCTTTAAGAAACAGTCTCATTTTAATCCATTACCACACAATCCCCTGACGCCCCTGAGAAAAAAGCCTTTGGAAAACATTGTGGGAAAAGGAGAAAATGCTGGTAACCAGCATTTTCTCCTTTTCCCACAATGTTTTCTACCCTTCACAAAACAAATTTCAAATTTTCAGTCACTTTATTTTTTGTCGTCTGCATAAGCTTTCGAGTTGGACAAACCCAAAATTTTGTCGTTTGGTAATGAGTTAAATAACCCTAATGAAGAAGCCTTTTAACCCATTACCACACAATCCCTACTTTTGACGCCCCTGAGATTAAAAAAAAAACTTTGGAAAACATTGTGGGAAAAGGAGAAAATGCTGGTAGCCAGCATTTTCTCCTTTTCCCACAATGTTTTCTAGTTTTCACAAAACAAATTTCAAATTTTCAGCCACTTTAATTTTTGTCGTTTGCAAAGGCTTTCGATTTGGACAAACCCAAAATTTTGTCGTTTGGTAACGAGTTAAATAACCCTAATGAAGAAGCCTTTTACATCATTATGAGTAGGCGTTGTTGCCAGTATAATATTATAATTATAGTATCTTTTTCTCAGAATGTATCCCCACCTTACCACTCTATCAGCGAAAAAAAAGTTAACTCTTTACCAAACAATCCCCGGTTTGTTGGACCCAGATAAAGGAACCTTCTGTAAACATTTAGGGAAAAGGAGAAACTGCTTGTAACCAGCATTTTCCTCCTTTTCCTGCAATGTTTTCTACACTTCCCAAAACCAATTTCAGTTTTTAAGACAGGTTAATTTTTCCATATGCAAATGCTTCAATTTTAAACCAGGCTAAAATTTTGTCGTTTTGGAAAAGGTTAAGTTGATCTCGTCTGACTGCTTAAAATACCATCCATCGAAACTGACAAAGATATTTACCTCAGAGGCTTTACCAAACAAGCGGATGGCATGGATCAAAGATCAGACTGCACGTTCTGTGCAGTCTGATCTTGATCGATGCCATCCGCAAAAGACCGACCGAACGGTTTGGGAGTAGCCCCTTTATTTGATCCACATTTAAATATGTCGTCTGCACGTGCTTTCAGTTTGGTCATTACGAAAATTTTGTCGTCTGCTTAGGGGTTAATGAACCAATTCAAAGGTAGGTTCACTTTGTGACATTACGGCGAACGAGATGAAGTAGATAGCAACCATTTTGGAAGATAGTTAGTCAAGATAGGCGCCCATATTTTTTATGTCTTAGATCAATCAGCGACAAACTACAAAGTGATCTCTTCTATGTGCACGTTGATAGAGAGCCTTTCTTTCTTTCTTTCTTTCCCAATTTCTGTCTTACTTTCTTTCCAGGCTTTTGTTTGCTACCATCTTCTATGTCTGCTTGTCTGCCCTTGTCTAGCCGTCCGTCCGTCCGTCCGCCCGCTCGTCTGTCTGTCTGTCTGTCTGTCTGTCTGTCTGTACAGCAAAACGCACACTCACAGACTCTCTCTCTCTCTCTCTCTCTCTATGCTCCATCTAACCCTCTTTCCCTCTACCCTCTTTCCCTCTCTCCGTTGCTGTCCCGCTCTGTCTGTCTGTCTGTCTCACAGCTATTCAGTTGTACAGTCTTTGGAAAAAAAGTCAACTTTGATTTAAAAATATTCATGAAAAAAAACAGACCTTGGTGTCAGTCAGTCGTGTAGAGAGACCGTAACAGGCTGCAAACTTCACCACGATAAGATTTTCGACGTGACGCGACATAGCCCGCATTCATAGATCCTGGATCTTAGATAAATGTCGTTGATTGCAACTTCAAAGTTATTTTTCCATTGGCAAAAAAAATGAAAATCTTCGATGGGGTGATTCGATTGGCAGATGATGCGGACGTTATCGTGGCTTGCCGCGTCGTTGCTTAAATGAACATTTAGAAGGAAAAAAATCGATCTTTCATTTTTTTTTTATCAAGGTTTGTTCTTCCCCCCCTCCCACACCCGGCCGGGTGTCTCAGTGTTTAACATAATTCTGACTCGTGATCTGAAGGTTGTGAGTTCGGTACTTGGTTGTGGCGAACTTTCTTTCTGGCGATTTTTCGCCTCCCTCCTCTAATAAATGTGAGAAAAGTAGTCAATGGCTTTGGAAAGAAAGTTGTGTCAGCACTGGTGTAAAAAAGCCAGGGAACACATGGATGCGTCACTGATCGTCATGATATGACCTAAGCTGTTAAAATGGCGTTAACCTCCAATACACTCACCTTCCCAAGGATTATAGGAAAACAGGAGAACATTCGGTCAGTGCAAGAGTACCCACATACATACTACATAGCTTTTGGTCAAATATTAAGACAAGAAAAAATTGATGCATAACATCAATGGCGACGCAAATAAGTTGTTTCTGAAATAGGGCACAATACAGCATTTCAAATTGTCCGAAGTATATTTGTGCAGAAATCGGTGAGAAATGAACTGAGAAGCCCTCAACAATCCTAATAATTCGACTAAAACTTGAAAAAAAGAAATGTAATAGTGGTAAGACACAATATTACCCATTCTTTAGAGAAATTTAACATAAGCTCAATTGGAACTATGCACAAATGCAGTTGTCCTTCGGCAAACATCACTAAAAATAGTAGTAAAACTACAGTAGGTTCTAATTACCAAAGTGATATTAAAAAATGGCTATGAAATTACCAAAGTAAGTACGAAATGACCAAAATAAAAAGTACAGGTCAGTACGAAATTACCAAAATTGTACGAAATGGCCTAGGTACGCAATGATCGTATTACGAAATGATTGGAAGCCGAGTAAACAGTATGGCTGCCTCCATTGGTACTTTTCAAAAGCGAGTAAAAATATAGTGCCGCCGCTCATGCGGCGCCGCAATAATTTTCCTATTTGAGCTTCCATTTGTACACGTACTCTTTTTTGTTAATTCATTTTCAAGTTTAACCTTTTACCACACAATAACGCCTTTTCACGACCCTAAGGAAGAGGCCTTTCGAAAACATTGTGGGAAAAGGTGAAAATGCTGGTAACCAGCATTTTCTCCTTTTCCCACAAAGTTTACTACCTTATCGAAGAAAAATTGCGTCATTGCAGCCTCTATGAAATTGTCATCTGCAAAAGCTTTCAATTTGGATAGGTCTAAAATTTTGCCATGTGGTCAGCGCATCTATGTAAATGTTGTCTGGCTCTTTTTCCTTCAGCACTGATACAACTGGCTACTTTTCTCAAATGCTCCTTGATTTTGGTTGCCTCCACAAATTCAAATACAACAAACTTTCGTTGTTTCGGTTCTTGAATTTTGGTCAGGGTATCTTCATTTGATGGTTCGTCATTGCTAGTAAAATGTAGTTTTTGGTAGACAATAAAATATAACATACTAATATATCATTCGCGTTATGCTTTAACTCATTGCCAAATGACAATATTTTAGGCTTGTCCAAATCGAAAGTGTTTGCAGAAGACAAAATAAAAGTGACTGAAAATTTGAAATTTGTTTTGTGAAGAGTAGAAAACGTTGTGGAAAAAAAGGAGAAAATGCTAGATACCAGCATTTTCTCCTTATCCCACAATGTTTTCTTAGTGCTTCTTTCTCAGGGTCGTCAAAAGTGGGGGTTGGGTGATAATGGGTTAAATGCCTGGTGCATAGGTTAAGTGTTAGCTAATATCATTGGCTAGATGACTCTTTTTGGCAAATATATATATATATATATTTTTTTTTTTTTTTTAAATTCGCAACATCGATTACCGCCCTGACTACTAGTCCGGCTCTGTACCCAGAATGCCAAAATCAGATAGCCCTTTATTTGAAAAATGCCACCTAGCAAATGATAATGGATAATATAATTACGTCATCTTGTAAGACAGGTTATTAAGAATAGGTAACAAATGTTAAACAGAGACTCGGTCATAAGAACCCGCCGAAACTTCATTACTTAATCCTGTATTGAACGTTGATGAGTTGGAAAGACACGAATTTCAAACTGAAGCTTGGCAGTGAGAGCCCGCGCCTTAAACTTCATTATACAATCAAAGTACCTCATGTATTCATTGTTGATGAGACATTGAGTGCAGGCATTACACATGCAATATGACTGTATCTATTACGTTCACTTAATGTAATCTTGATCATTAGAGGGAAAAAAATCAAGCCTGGAATATTTCATGTTGGCCTTACACCCCATCTTAGACAGAGCTGGTACTTTTTAAACATTTTTTCACACGATTCCTTATTATGACGATCTTGAAGAAAGAGGCTGTTAAAAGTTGTGTTTGAAAGTAGATAAAAAATGTACATAACCAACTTTCTCCCTTTTTACAATGGCGCTGCTTATTATTCTGCTAAGCCTCAGTTACATTGTTACCCACATCAACTTTCATGAAAAAACAGATCTCCAGATAGAGGGAGTGATTTTGGTTTCAAAATTGAAAATATCACTTATTCTCCACTAAACCCTATGTTATGGATACTCATTAGAATCGTCTCATCGAGACGATTCTAATGAGTACCCATAACATAGGGTTTGGAAGAGAAAAAATGGATTTAAAATACCATCATTCCTTCTTATCTGGAGCTCTGGACTGTATAACCCTTCACCACACAATTCCCAGTTTTTACGACCCCGGTGAAAAGGGTTTTTGAAAACAGTGTGGGGGAAAAAGGGAGAAAATGCTGATAACCAGCATTTCTCCTGTATGCGACAATATTTTCTACATTTTTGAGACAAATTTTTACATTTGGAGCACATTTTACTTGTTGACGGCAACTTTTTTTTTTTAATTTGGACAAGTATTATTTTTCTTCCTCTGGTAAAGGATGAAATTAGTGTATAATGCCGTCTATTAAAGGGGAGATAAACTGGTTTAAGTTTTAATAAACCATACAAAAAACTGTAAACCGGACTAGAAATTGTCGAGTTGAATTCTTTAAGTCTTTACCAAATAATAAAGTAATGCATCGAACTAAATTTCAAGCATTTGCAAACAAGTTAAACATACCTCAAATGCTTTGTCTGCGCATGTCATATTCTTCTAAGATTCGACTGTCTTATATGACGCATCACTAGCCCCGAAAGCGGGCAGACTGTAATATTACGCTCTATAAAGTAGCAATGTAGAAAATAGCTTTTATCAATACATTTGAGGAGAAATAAGACCTGCTTTAGCTCCAGATTTCTGTAAACTGCTGATCATAGCGGAGTGAATTGCACTAGGTAGCGTTTTAATTGAGTAAACGTTAATTTTAGTTTGAAATTCAAAGTAACGGTTGTCACGTAGGAAAGTACATGTAGTTCGGTTCTGTAACCAGGTTGCCCAAATTAGATAGATGAGTATAGAATGCCATCTAGCGGGAGATAATGACCTCAAATGGTAAATTCTGTATTCAGTAGGGTAGAGGACATGGTGGGAAAAGGAGAAAATGCTGGTAACCAGCATTTTCTCCTTTTCCCACCACGTTCTCAAAAGCCTTCTCTTTCAAGATAGTAAAAACTTGTGTCGTAAAGAGTTAAAAAAAAATAATAAATTTCAAAGCACTAAAAAATTTTTCAATGTCGTAAATATCATGCTGTCACAAGATGCCTATTTATGGCACAAAAAAGGGATGTGAAGCCTTGCGTGATGTGGAAGAGTTGCATGCTTATCGACGTTTATATCTTTGTGATACGAGGCAGAATTATCAGAGTAATCTTTTGTTGCCAGGGACATTTCAAAACATAGAAACTTCGTGATTAATTTTCATTTCTGAAGATGTGATTAGGTTTTTTCTCTTGTCGGTAGGTTGGGTGGTTTTTTTTTTATACACTACAAGTGCAATTTTTAAACAGTCTCGTGCTTATAGTATGTTATAAATAGATGCAAATATCTAATCTGGAGCAACATAGGCGAACGTGAAATTAAACAATGAAAAAAAAAGAGATTAAGAAAGAAAAGTGTTGTGTGTTTTCAACTGAAAATGCTTATTTCATTTTCCACCGCCCCAATTACGATTACAGTATAGAAAATAAACGATCTATAATTCTTTATACTATAGTACAGATATATTGTTCCTGTACTTCACAGTTTTTCCCGAATACGGTGCTTTATGTTTATTTTTAACCCTTAGTCAGCAAAGCCTGCTTCACTGACCTTTTTTGCTAACAGTGTAGATTGTGATCATCCTGCACAGCACTTGCAGTGTGATCTTTGACCTACATTGTCAGTTAAGGACATATTTTCCTTATCCCTTTACTCCATAGATGCTCATTTTGACGTATCAACAACAGACAGCTTTTGAAAACATTGTGGGAAAAGGAGAAATTGCTCGTAACGAGCAATTTCTCCTTTTCCCACAATCTTTTCTCACTCCATCAGATATTTATATTCTCATTTGTCCATATTTTTGACATCATATATTTATTTGCTGCTGAAATGGAAGAGCCTCAAATTGGCATATGAGGTAAAGGGTTAAACCTTTCAAATAGCAAAATTTGGGTCTTAACTATGGCCTTCAAAGTTTCATTTCCCTATTTCGTAGCAGGTTAAAAGTCTTTAATGATTCAAGTTAGAAAAGACGTCCGAACATCCTAAACTTTTGCCAGATACAGGTGTGTTTTACTATAAATGTCAAAAGTATCCAAAATATTCTTCCGAATGAAAATAACAAAAAAAATGTGGAATTATTGGTACAAATAGTTAAAAAACGTAATTGGGTAATGATTTTAAAAGTATCGCTGAGAAACTCAGAGAGCAATGAATTTCGTCTGATCTTACATGTCACTTTGATAAAACACCAAGTCACAGAGCGAAACTGTAGTCTCATTATGGCTTCCTTAATTTGCAATCTGATTGGTCGAGGTACTACGCCAAGGTGAATAGGGTCACAATCAATGCTTTATTGACCAAACCCATCTTCGCAAGCCAAGGCTGACGATTCACTGCGCTACTCTACCCTTGGCGGATCAAGCTTGATTTCTACATTCCCCGATACGCTTTTTCATTGGATGCAGCCAGCTCTAACTGCAACGAATGAAATCGCTCGTAGCATTTCATCTTTGATAAAAATAGAACAAGGTCGCCACCTTTCGAATTGAAGGTAAACATGGAAACCCACATGGATGTCTGCTTATCGCTTCATGTGTATTCGTAAGCGGTTTGTAAAACGATATTTCATTGGCTTTTAGAAATATGATGTAAAGTGGGGTAATAACCAGCATCCAGAGGGCGCATCGAAGGAATCTCGACATCGGGCTCAATCAGCCAAGATAAGATCCACGTTGTTATCGTAAACTTGGCTCGCGAAGATGGACCAAACCACGCGTTCAAAAATTGTAGTTTCAAGAACAATGGACCTGAAAGTCCACCATACTTTTTTTTTCTACTGAAAATCAAACCGGATAATTTCTGGTATCAGAAAATGACAAATATCGCTATCTATAATGAGTAAGGCATCCATCCCGGAGTATTTCTCGATATAATGCTCCTGTATTCAATATTCCTCCCAAACCCGGAGATAAGGCCCGTTTTTTATGGTGCAAGCTAGGGGAGATAACCGGGAGATATGTATCACAATTTTATCGATTCCAAAATGGAGGAAAGATAAAAAACCCTGACTGTTTGTCTTATTTCTCCTGATAATCGACACACTGAGGACAAATAACGCCTATAATAAGAAATGAATTATCGGTAAAAAAAAGTATTTACATATTTTCTCCACACCGTCATTGTCAAACACAAGTAAGAAAATAACACTATATTTGATTGGATAAAACATTTTCGTTAACCCAATCAGCAATTGTGTTCCTTTAAAGTTAATAAATCTATGAGAATAAGAACACAATTTAGAATGACTGGCGAAGCGTCTAAAGCATTGAAATGGATATTTTAATTCAGTGGGAAACAGACTGATATTGTCTGGTTAACTTTTTACCAAACAACAAAATTGTAGACTTGTCCAAATTGAAAGCATTTGCAGACGACAAAATAAATGTGGCTCAAAAATTGAAATTTGCTTTGAGAAGGGTAAAAAACATTGTGGGTAAAGGAGAAAATGCTGGTTACCAGCATTTTCTCCTTTCCCACAATGTTTTCAAAAGGCTTCTTTATCAGGGTTGTTAAAAGTCGGGGAATGTGTGGTAAAGAGTTTACTTCTTGCCAGACGAAAAATATCTAGACTGGTTTCAATTGGAAGCATTTGTAATCGACCAAATTGATGAAACGTGGCTTGAATAATAGATTTTCTCTTCAAAAAAAAAAACAGAAAAAGGTAAAAGAAAAAAAAAAGTTTTGGAAAAGAAGAAAATGCTGGTTAGCATCATTCTCTCGTTTTCCCAGAATGATTTCAAAAGCCCTCCTTTTCTGGGTCTATTACAAGAGGGCCATGATGGCCCTGAAATCGCTCACCTGAGTTTATTGACCAAACATGCACCATCTAGTTTCCCAGTGACCTAGTTTTTTATCAGACATTACCCATCATCAAACACTTTTGAGATATCAATAAGACAAACATTCTGGCCAAGTTTCATGAGTATTGGACTGAAAATGTGGCCTCTACAGTGTACAAAAGGTTTTTCTAAGATTTCATCAAGTGACCTGGTTTTGGACCCGACAAATACCCATTATCAAACTCTTTTGAGACATCACCAAAAAAAACATTCTGACCAAGTCTGAAGAGTATCAGGCAGAAAATGTAGCCTCTGGAGTGTACACAAGGTTTTTCTAATATTTGACCCATTGACCTAGTTTTTGACTCCACATGACCCATTTTCAAACTCATTCAAGGTATCACCAGGACAAATATTATGAACAAGTTTTAGGAGTATCAGACTGAAAATGTGTCCTCCAGAGCATACAAAAGGTGTTTATAACATTTGACCTATTGACCCAGTTTTTGACCCAACATGACCCATTTTCAAACTCATCCAAGATATTATAAAGGCAAACATTCTGACTAATTTTCAAGAGTGTTGGACTGAAAATGTGGCATCCAGAGCATATACAAGGTTTTTCTAAGATTTGACCTGGTGACCTAGTTTTTAACCCCCAATGACCCATTTTCAAACCTGTCTGAGATATCATCAAGACAAACATTCTGACCAACTTACAAGAGTTTCGGACTGAAAATGTGGCCTCTAGAGCCTACGAAAGGTTTTTCTAACATTTGACCTAGTGACCTAGTTTTTGACCCCACATGACCCATTTTCGTTCTTGTCCGAGATATCATCCAGGCAAACATCCTGACCAACTTTCATGAGTATCCAACTGAAAATGTGGCCTCTAGAGCGTACAAAAGGTTTTTCTAAGATTTGACCTAGTGACCTAGTTTTTGACCCCACGTGACCCATTTTCAAACTCATCCGAGATATCATCGAGACAAACATCCTGATAAACTTTCATGAGTATCCGACTGAAAATGTGGCCTCTAGAGCGTACAAAAGGTTTTTCTAAGATTTGACCTAGTGACCTAGTTTTTGACCCCACGTGACCCATTTTCAAACTCGTCCGAGATATCATCCAGACAAACATCCTGACCAACTTTCATGAGTATCCAACTAAAAATGTGGCCTCTAGAGCGTACACAAGGTTTTTCTAAGATTTGACCTGGTGACCTAGTTTTTGAACCCACGTGACCCATTTTCGAACTCGTCCGAGATATCATCCAGACAAACATCCTGACCAACTTTCATGAGTATCCGACTGAAAACGTGGCCTCTAGAGCGTACAAAAGATTTTTCTAAGATTTGACCTGGTGACCTAGTTTTTGACCCCACGTGACCCATTTTCGTTCTTGTCCGAGATATCATCCAGACAAACATCCTGACCAACTTTCATGAGTATCCGACTGAAAACGTGGCCTCTAGAGCGTACAAAAGGTTTTTCTAAGATTTGACCTGGTGACCTAGTTTTTGACCCCACGTGACCCACTTTCGAACTCGTCCGAGATATCATCCAGACAAACATTCTAACCATTTTTCATGAGTATCCGACTGAAAATGTGGCCTCTAGAGCGTACAAAAGGTTTTTCTAAGATTTGACCTGGTGACCTAGTTTTTGACCCCACGTGACCCACTTTCGAACTCGTCCGAGATATCATCCAGACAAACATCCTGACCAACTTTCATGAGTATCCGACTGAAAATGTGGCCTCTAGAGCGTACACAAGGTTTTTCTAAGATTTGACCTGGTGACCTAGTTTTTGACCCCACGTGACCCACTTTCGAACTCGTCTGAGATATCATCGAGACAAACATCCTGACCAACTTTCATGAGTATCTGACTGAAAATGCGGCCTCTAGAGCGTACACAAGGTTTTTCTAAGATTTGACCTGGTGACCTAGTTTTTGACCCCACGTGACCCATTTTCGAACTCGTCCGAGATATCATCGAGACAAACATCCTGACCAACTTTCATGAGTATCGGACTCAAAATGCGGCCTCTAGAGCGTACACAAGGTTTTTCTAAGATTTGACCTAGTGACCTAGTTTTTGACCCCACATGACCCATTTTCGAACTTGTCCGAGATATCATCGAGACAAACATCCTGACCAACTTTCATGAGTATCCGACTCAAAATGTGGCCTCTAGAGCGTACACAAGATTTTTCTAAGATTTGACCTAGTGACCTAGTTTTTGACCCCACATGACCCATTTTCGAACTCGTCCGAGATTTCATCGAGACAAACATCCTGACCAACTTTCATGAGTATCCGACCAAAACTGTGGCCTGTAGAGCGTACACAAGGTAAAAAGTTGACGACGGACGACGCACGACGCACGACGGACGACGGACGCCGGACACAGCACGATCACAATAGCTCACCATGAGCACTTCGTGCTCAGGTGAGCTAAAAAGTGGGACTGATTGATAAAGGCATGGGGTTAAGATATTTCAGAATATATGGGACGGTGCAGATATATGGTCGGACTATATAGTGAGATATCTATCTTTTCTAAGACTCTAAATTTTATCTTCACTGTCTACAAAAGAGCAGCTCACATTGCGTAGACGCATGTCAAAGAGTACAGGCCGTTCAGCGTTTGTGGGTGTCGAGTATCATTGCCGGTGTAATGTAGAGAAATGACCCTCCCCTACAAAATGAGCCAGCCCATTATTCTACGTAGAGAAATGACCCCAGAAGCCATGCCACTACGCAGAGGAATGACCCGGGTATTTGGTAAAAAATGTCTTAGCGACGAGGGCAATATCCTTATGTCTCACATATGTCCCAGAAACCATTTCACTATACGTAGGGGAATGACCCGGGTCATTATTCTACGTAGAGAAATAACCCTCTGTGGGTCATTTCTCTACTTAGAATAATGACCCGGGTGATTCCTCTGTATGTAGAGTAATGACCCATGGGTCATTCTTCTACGTAGATAAATGACCCAAGGGTCATTTAGTAGGGGAGGGCCATTTTTCTGCATTACACCGGGCGTAGTCCCTATATTTGGTAAGAAAGATCGTAGCGACGAGGGCAAATATCATTATGTTTCACATACGTCTTGCAACACGCGAAAATGGACATTCGAACATTTGCGTAAAGTGTCGTGTCGGATCAGCCTGCGCAGTCCGCGCAGGCTGATCCGACACAAAACTTTCCGTTTTTATGTAATTTTCTGTTTTGCACAAGTCTATTGTAGCACAAATTCTAATTTAGTCGTAAAGTGTCATCTCGGATTAGCCTGCGCGGACTGCGCAGGCTGATCCGAGACGACATTTTTCGCAAATGTCGGAATGCCTCTTTTCGCGTGCATGATGCAAGCCATATACTACAGAGAAGATTCAAGAACAAGCAAAATTTCTTTGCTATACTGGTGAGCGACATCTTAGCGAGCCAAGGTTACCATCACTACGTGGATCTTAGCGTAGTGGATCGTCACCCTTGGCTTGCGAAGATGGTGAGCCATGTCAACTTGAAACTGGTGCTAAAAATCATAATGGTACAAGCAGTTTTAGGCAGCCGATATCTTCTATGGTAATATTGTGATAGATCCACTCTGCACATAAAGTTATAAAGTTGAGGAATCATTACTTTTTTGCATTAAATGTCACAAGAGCAATTACCAGCAATTCTCCCTTTTTCAACTATGATCTTTAAAAGTCTCTTGATAAGGGTAAGTAATAATACGTAATTGATTGGTGAACCAAGTATTCAAAAGCAAATTGAGTCCTCAATGACTGAGATTGTATTCCAGTGGCAGTGCCCCCCCCCCGTATGTCCTTTGGCAAGGCATTGCAGAGACACAATCTTGTAGCACAAACCAAGTATACACGTGCGGTTGCTGTGATAGGAATTAATTATTGTTAAAAACGATGGTAGACACTTTTATATAATTTCAGACTCGAATGCCGGTGTAATGCAGAGAAATGACCCTCCCCTACAAAATGACCCGGGTCATTAATCTACGTAGAGAAATGACAACAGAAGCCATTTCACTACGTAGAGGAATGACCCGGGTCATTAATCTACGCAGAGAAATGACACCAGAAGCCATTTCAACACGTAGAGGAATGGTACAGGTGATTATTCTACGTAGAGAAATGACCCTCTGGGGTCATTTCTCTACGTAGAATAATGACCCGGGTCATTCCTCTATGTAGAAAAATGACCCATGGGTCATTCATTTACGTAGAGAAATGACCCATGGGTCAATTTGTAGGGGAGGGTCATTTCGCTGCATTACACCGGCCCTATTATTTAATACTCTACTAGAGTTCGCGAAGTTTGCAAACCCAGATAAAAATCTAGGACATATTTCCAATAATCGATATGCCATCATCAAGGCTTCAGAAACAACTTCCAGGAAAACAGGATTTCAAGATTTTAATCTTACTTTCCTTAACATTTGTTGTAGGGAGGGATAAAAAAAATGAAAAATCTGATTTTCAGGGAATCTTACAATCACAACAGATCTTTAAGCCAGTCTACCAGAGCTTTGATTTACCCTTTATGAACTCCCTGCCAAACGGAAAGATTTTAGACTTATGCGAATTCAAAGCATTTACAGACTAATTGAAATATGTCTCAGTTGACGGGGTTTGTTTTGAAATTGGTAGATAACATTCAGTGGGGAAAAAGAGAAATTGCTGATTATAAGTATTTTCTCATTGTTCCACAAGGTTTTTAGAATCCGTCTTTCTCAATACAGCGGGATTTTTAGAATGGGCGTTTCTTCCGGAAACAAACCTGCAGTAGCGGACTTAAAAACATTCTTAAAAGCGCAAAATTATAACAGAGAAAGAGCCAAACCTGACGACAGACAGGCGGACGGACCGACAGACTGATATTAAAAGAATTTCTATAATAAAATACACTTGATGTAGGCAAGTATACCAAATCATGGCCTCTCCTGACACCCATAGAGCGTGTCAGAGTCTTTCTTTATCATTTTCATTACATACAACTGGAATCAAAGTTGTCAGATAAGATTCTGGGAATCAAAACACACCCATTTGGAAATTTACGGGTTCTCTCAGTCTTTATTCAGTCAAAGGCTTATCAGCACGAACAAAAACACTCACTTGATTAGCTGTCACATTGACCGTATTTCTGGGTATTTCTGGGGAGGCAGAAATGTCGGTCATTGTCGGTTTGTTCAGTACTAATAAATGAAAATTAATGATATTTCCCCTCCGTGAAAAGAAATCTAAATACTACAATCTCATTGGTATTTATTTTGCGAAACTCTGTCTGATCCTGATTTCAATTGGCCTTTAACCCTGAACCAAACAATCCCTGGTTTTTACGACCCTGAGACAGAAGCCTTTTGAAAACATTGTGGGAAAAGGAGAAAATGCTGGTAACCAGCATTTTCTCCTTTCCCCACAATGTTTACTACCCTGCTGAAAACAAGTAGTTATTTTTGAGTTATGGTTATTTTGTCGTCTACAAGTGCTTTCAATTTGTACCAGTCTAGAATTCTGTCGTTTAGTAGAGTTAAGGCAACTACATTTTGTTCTAGCATTTAAGAGATAGATTTAAACACCTTTTAAACGCTCATTTTTTTAAACAGTTCTATTTTTTTTCCACGAAAATGGCACTCAAGAATGATTTAAAGATGTCCATAAATTATATGGTAGATCTAATAGAAAAAAAATCAAGTGTGTGCGTATTTGCTATATCTATTCTTTTAGTATAGTGATAAACTATAATAGGCTCATTTTAACCGTTTGAAGCAATATACTATATATACAGATCGAAAATCGCACGCTTGTGGCCATCGGATTGAGAACTAAAATTCTCTGCTCTAGAAGAACTTCTGTTTTATGGCATTTTACATCGGAGCACTGCTTAAAACAGAATACAAGGAAGATGCCATAAAACAGAAATTCTTCTGTAGCACAGAATTTTAGTTCTCAATTCGATGGCCACAAGCATCCGATTTCGGATCCGTACATAGTATACTGCTTTTAGAACTGAATTTCAGGCCGGTCGATGAACCCGGACCCAAGGTGAAAAGAACGCGCTTCCGCCGCCATAGAGAAGGACACCACATTTAGATCTGATCTGCGACATGAGAAAGTCATACTATAAAATGTAATGCACGCTATCTAGTCCGGTATCAGTTGGAACGATAAAAGAAAACGTTTTAAGTAATTATAAATGATGAAAGAATTTAACGAGGCAAAAAATAAAATCGTTTAGGACAACGCTTCCGGCCGACTCGTTTCAGGTTTTTGTGAAGAATGCCGACTTGTCAGCGGTTCGCAAACAAATGGAAGATCGTGCCCACGTTTCCTAAACTCATAAATTGTATCCAATTAAAGGTTACACCCAATTTGTCTTATCTCAAACATGCAAACTCGAGATAAGGGTCGAACAATGCGGGATGCGATGTTTCTATGTGTATGAACTGCTGTGATAGCAAGCCTGATAGCGCTTATTAGCAAGAATGGATAAAGCTCGCGCTGGAAGAGTGTAGATTAATGATATACCAGGTTATTTAGTGTGTGTGATAAAAAAAAAAACATGGGGCACGTGAGTAAGAGCGCTTTGCTGTAGTTAGATCGAACACTTCAGTGTGGTCAATGGTTTCGTACATACAGGTAGATTCTTTCATTATTCTTTTAACTCTTTACCACACGAGAAAATTTTAGACTGGTCCAAATTGAAAGCATTTGCAGACGACAAAATAAAGGTGACTGAAAAATTGAAATTTGTTCTGGGAAGGGTAGAAAATACTGTGGGAAAAGGAGAAAATGCTGGTTACCAGCATTTTCTCCTTTTCCCACAGTGTTTTCAAAATACCTTTTTCTCAGGGGCGTCAAAAGTAGGGATTGTGTGTTAATGGGTTAAATCAAATCGTTCTTTTATTCTATTCTAGATTGCCTTTTTTTTTAATTTGTCCAAATTGAAAGCATAGATGAAAGCCACGCTAAATTTGGCTGAAATCGTAGAATTTGTTTCTCAAAGGGTGGAAAACTTTGTGGTAAAAGGAGAGAATGCTCATTATAAGCAATTTTCCCTTTACCTCAATATTTTCTTCCTTTACCTCAATATTTTCTTCCTTCTTACTAAGTGTCGTTTAAGCTTGATTTGTTTGATATAGGATTCAAATGTAATGCATAAAATTTGTTTATCATTTTTAGGGTGATAATTATTTAATGTTCGCTCTGCTGAGTTAACCCTTTACCAAACAATTCCTGGTTTTTATGACCCTGAGATAGCAGCCTTATGAAACAATGTTGGAACAGGAGAAAATACTGGTAACAAGCATTTTTGTTTCTTTTCCCACCATGTTTTCTATCCTGCTGGAAACAAATTCAAATTTTGAGTTACATTTGATTTTATTTTGTCGTCTGCAAGTGCCTTCAATTTGTACCAGTCTAAAACTATGTCGTTTGGTAATGGATTAGGATAATCAGTGGAATCAAATAGCCCATAGAACGGGAAAATGTGCTATTGTGCCTTTAGCACCAGTATTATCCGGCATAGTTATAAACAGTAACAGGTTGCGATATTAACTTTTAAGTGCTATTGCTTAATGGTATACAGAGCTTAACAGAAAACATTGAATTTAAAGTATACCTAAGTCACTAGACCTCCAGATAGGGGGAGTGATTTTGATTTCCAAATTAAATATATTAATAATTCTCCACTAAACCCTATGTTATGGGTACTCATTAGAATCGTCTCAATGAGACGATTCTAATGAGTACCCAAAACATAGGGTTTGGTAGAGAAATAACGGATCTAGAATCTCTGGTCACACAAAAAAATGTGAAATATGAAACAAACAAAAAAAACTGATTATACCACATGGAGTTGAGTTGTGTGAGTCACTCTCAATGAATTTTAACAAAGCTCACAATTTATTTTTGTTTCGTGGAAAAAAAGAAGTCCGGTCTTTTCAGTACTCTCAGCGCTTTGATTACTTGCGACACAGTCTACGTCAAGTTACTGCACATTTTCCTACCTATCGAATATTTTCTGAGAAATATTGCGCAAAACAGTCATTTCTAAATCTGCCTTTTGTGACTCAACGGATGATTTCATTTTATTCATTTGGTTCTGTAATAGATAACTTTGTACTAACCTCTAACCTGCATACAATTTCAAGGACGCTTTGGGAAAAAGGTGATTGAATCCATCTTTGTATCGCGCTGTACCAAGCTAATTGTTGCATAATGTGGATCCATTTTCGAAAGAAAACAGGGCTTGTATTCACCAATGATTCTTAAGGACAGGGCTCAGTCTTATTCTCCAAAGTTTTCTACATTTGAAAGTAACACGGCTTCTGGTTGGCTACATTTGAAAGTAACACGGCTTCTGATTGGCTAAACCATATGGTTTAGCCAATCAGAAGCCGTGTTAATTTCAAATGTTGGTTTAGCCAATCAGAAGCCGTGTTAAAATGGTTTAGCCAATCAGAAGCCGTGTTAATTTCAAATGTTGGTTTAGCCAATCAGAAGCTGTGTTACTTTCAAATATAGAAAATCTTGTAGAATAAGACAAAGAATATTGCCCAATTATGCATATTTCTCTCAAAAAGTAAGCTTGAAGTAGCATAATCCGGGGTTTGTCTTCGGCTTGATAGCTTCATAGGAGTGAATAGGCAGAGTAAAAGCTGTAACATTTTAACATCACATTTTAACATTGTAACATCACCTATATGCTTGCTTTATACAGGTGTGATCGTATTCCTAAAAGCTGCAAAAATCTAGCTTTGTATAGTAACTTGTTACATAGGAAACCGATGTCCAGGGTCTGTATTCACCAACCATTTTTTAAGAACATTTTATGTCTTACACTTTTAGATCTTCTGACTGTGAAAACAACAGAACTTATGATTGGCTAAACCAAATGGTATAGCCAATCAGAAGTTCTGTTACTTTCACATTGACAAATTCTGAAGAATAAGACAAGGAATGATCTTAACAATGGTAGGTAAATACGGACCCAGGAAATGGACATCATCGTGCTTCCGAGCCTCAGGGTCGGGCCTCGGATAGCGCCCTTATCTCGGAGATATCGTGGCTTGCGTCTGTTATTATCAGGGAACGTGTACCGTCTTAGGAGAGATAATCTACGTATAATGGACACTTATAAGTGATCGCGGCAATTTGGAGATAAAAAATAATGATAAAATCTTTCTGCTAATGATGTACACCCCTTTCCATTTTGTTTGCATGGGGGAAGGCCATCGGGACTTAACTCTTTACCAAACGACAATATTTTAGGCTGCCCAAATTGAAAGCATTTGCAGACGACAAAATAAAAGTGAATGAAAATTTGAAATTTGTTTTGTGAAGGGTAGAAAACATTGTGGGAAAAGGAGAAAATGCTGGTTACCAGCATTTTCTCCTTTTCCCACAATGTTTTCAAAAGGCTTCTTTCTCAGGGGAGTCAAAAGTAGGGATTGTGTGGTAATGGGTTAACTCTTATCTTGCTAAATAACTAAAATGAAATTTACAATTCGATGGTAAAAATCTAAACATTGCTATTTGAAAGGTACCCTTTGGGGAATAGTATCTCCTTAGCGAATAGCATAGATCGAAGATCAGACTGCACGTTCTGTGCAGTCTGATCTTGATCTATGCTTTTCGCAAATGGTCAGCGTATTGCTCTTACCATCCTTGGGGTTTATTTTTGAACAGGTAACTGCGAGATGCAATGCACTTCTGTGGATAGTTCAGAATCAAGATCAGAGTGCACAGAACATCTAGTAGAGAACTAGAATCTAACGTTACTCTTTCCAGTAAATAGAGATTGTTTCTGCTTAATTAAAGGTGGGTATTTAGAATTTTCACATCCCACCAAATTAAAAAATATATATGTCAATGAAATTTATATTAAAAAAACAATACAAATCATCAGTAATTAAGAATCATAAAAATAAAAATTTTTTTTTTTTGGTGGTATTCCCTTAAAAGGCTACGTAGCCTTTTAAGCTATTTTTAGATTTCCCGCCAAAATCAAAAAGTCATTGTGGGAATGTTAAGTGACTCGCAAGTGACCAATGACTATTAAATTCCTCAGCATAACAAACATGTAATTATTTTCCATAATGTCTAGAACTACGGACGCTATGTTTCAAACTTCGTCTTCATATTTCTGGTACGTAAATGAGCGAGTTGCTCATGTAAAAATAGACTGTGTTTCCCTTTAGTGTCGACCTGGGCTGTTGTAAATCTCTAATTTATCTAATTGAATGAAAATTATAAGGCTTTGGGAGTATAAGGATGATTTTTTTGTATTTTTGTAAAATTTTCGCCCCAATGTCTGAAGGGCCACCTTTAAATAGCTTTCAATTCGGAAGTCGTCCCATAATTAAATATAACATTAAAATCATTTTGTCGAAAAAGCGATCAGATCATGAAGTAGTATGACCTTTTACATGCAGAAAAACTACAAGTAGCAAAAAAATTCGATCCAAGTCCGCTTGTGCGGACTGAGCATGGTTACAAGATCACTACTTTATGCAAATGCATTGAATCTCTTTTTCACTGAGCTTGATTCATATCATCGGTTTACTTCAAAAACCTCCTAACTACAGCTACGGTAAATCGACGATATAATGCCTGCATCACGCGAAAAGGGGTATTCGGACATTTGCGTAAAGTGCCGTCTCGGATCAGCCTGCGCAGATAGCGCAGGCTGATCCGAGACGTCACTTTACGAAAGCAATGGATTATATCCTACAGTAGACTTGCGCAAAACAGATAATTACATCAAAACGGAATGTGTCGCTTCGGATAAGACTGCGTGGACTGCCAAGGCTGATCCGGGACGACGCTTTAAGCAAGTGTTCGAATGCCACTCTTTGCTTGTTGCAGGCCGCATTTTCTCTTTTTCCCACAATGTTTTCTACTCTTCACAAAACAAATTTCAAATTTTCAGTCACTTTCATTTTGTCGTCTGCAAATGCTTTCAATTTGGACACACCTATAATATTGTCGTTTGGTAATGAGTTAGGATGATATTAATGAACGATTCTTTCCATATCGAAATTTGATCGATATGTTTAAAGAGATAATCTGTCATTCTGAAATGATAAAAAGAAAACGTGATTATGTAGTAGGGTACCGGACTGATTACTGATCGTAGAGAAAAGTGAAAAGCGCTTGGCACCGGTTAACACAGATAAGATAAGATTGATGTCCAAGTCACTCAAACGCTTTTGATAGACATAACCTTTGTATTGGTAGTGCTAAATATATTAACCCTTTACCAAACAATCCCTGGTTTTTACGACCCTGAGATAGGAGCCTTTTGAAACATTGTGGGAAAAGGAGAAAATGCTGGTAACCAGCATTTTCTCCTTTTTCCCAAAATGTTTTCTACCCTGCTGGAAACAAATTTCAATTTTTGAGTTACTTTGTCGTCTGCAAATGCTTTCAATTTGGAACAGTCTAAAATGTTATCGTTTGGTATAGAGTTAAGCTAGTAGCCTCCTAATGGAAAACAACTATTTCCACTATAGTATTATCCTACAAAACTTTCTATGATTAAAAATGAGTATTATTGTACTCCTTTAACCGATCCATTTTTTCCTTTTTCCATCTTAGAATTATTATTTATAAATTTAAAACCACTTTATTCGCATTTTCCAAATGGAGAAAATAATTACCTCCCTTTTTAGGAAAGTAACAAAATTATCAACAAATAATTTCAAGGTAGGCATCAAAGGAATTTCTAGTCGGTTAGAAACGTGTAAAAATATTATATCAGTATAAACACTTATTAATCAACTAATAAGAAATTTTATTCCATACTGCATTAATAGCGTCAGGTTGGTAATACCTTAAACGGACATCTGTAGTTAGTGCGTTATAAAAACACACAAATATTGTAATATCAAAGCGGTTATTATCAGAATTTCTGAGAAGTAAACGGAAGTGTAGATCCAAAGTCAGACAGCACGTTCTCTGCAGTCTGATCTTGATATACGCTTCCCAAAGTGAAGACGACAAATGGCAGGTTCAGCAAGGGCAAACCCTTTACCAAACGATCCATGGTTTTTACGGCCCTGAGATAGAAGCCTATCGAAAACATTGTTGAAAAAGGAGAAAATGCTGGTAACCATGCAATGGGTTTCCTTGACAAATACCACTTCAGCGTTCTCAACGCTTTGATTTATTGTGGTATTTGTCGAAGACAATACCACTATGAGTTCAATATTGAATTTTTTACACCATGCATCGTATTTTGTGCCAAGCCGAAGGAAGTAAACCCAATCAAACTCAAGTTTTCTTAGGCAACTGAGTTTTTCGGTATCACACTGTTCTGAAATCGGAAATGGCGTATTAAAATACATTGGTTGAGGCTATCGATCGTGGAAATACTAATTTTTGATTGAAAATAGCTTCACTTGCTTATAGTCTTCTATCAGCGCAATGATACAAAACTTTTCTACCGATCGATTGGTCCTGAGCTTTTTCGTTCCAAAACCAATTCGTCCCATGGCTTGTTAATCCTATGATTGCCCGTAACTCCATTTGATTGAGCATGGATATTTTTAGATTGAAATAAATGATCGTAATGCTGAGATTTAAATGTAAATAGCTAAAGATATATTTTAAAACCATAGTTTTCAGGTACAAACTTAATTTTATTTGATAATTTTGTATTTTTTTGTCACTATGATCCATCATGGGTCTTACTGTCAAGGGACGTTATTCCTGATTCTAAATGATCAAAAGGAGACCACTAGTATTCAGATAATCCAAATTTTGTCATTAGTACTTTCCCTTCAACTGAAATGGTATTTATTTGCTTAGTAGGTTGACTTTTAAGCCATATTTGAACAGTATTTCTCGTTTTCTTTAAAAATATCAATTCTATACAATGGGTTCCATGACAAATAGCACTTCAGCGTTCTCAACGCTTTGATTCAAATAAGTTCTTCCTTTTATCACTTACCTGAAGTTTTTACAAAATACTTTTAACAAAACAAAAAAAACCCACACATTGCTGGGCACTGTAGACAGAATAAGACAAAGGCAAGTCTAGGCTTTTTTTTAATATTCCATCCGTACTCATATAGATGTCAAAATGAAAGATTATAGCTAGCGATAACTTTGTCCATTAAAGGAAATTTTATTTTTAATTGAGGTTTTTTATCCAGGGTATACACCACGCTGTATCAGGCCCCATCAAATCATAAAACCTGCTGATAGAGATCGCCTATCGTGAAGCCATTTACGAAGGTAAATTACACAAATATAATGTGAAGGTTCTTTTGAGAGCCTTGACAATTAAATAAGAGACTAATTTTTGACATAATTTTCCGTATGGGGTATAATTATTATTATCGTATACCCAACCCCCCCCCCCCTTTTTTTCCCCTCGAGTGTCCCCGTCCCATACCAGTTTGTATATCATGTCTCAAACAATCGGACGACAAAACCTGTGAGTCATTCACTTGCAAAAAGTGGTTTGATTCACCTTTCTAGCATCTTCGCAAGCCAAGGCTGACTGTTCACTACGCTACTCTACCCTTGGCGGATTGAGCTTGATTTTTACATTCACCCCGGATACGCTTTTTCATTGGATGCAGCCAGCTCTAGCTGCAACGAGTGTAATCGCTCGTAGCATTTCATCTTTGATAAAAATAGAACAAGGTCGCTACCTTTCGAATAGACGGTAAACATCAATCTCCGAGCAGAGTTGTCGTTCGTTACCTCACATACATATAATGATCCGGAGTGCAAGAGAGTGGGTAAACATGGAAACCTACGTGGATGTCTGCTTATCGCTTCATGTGTATTCGTAAGCGGTTTGTAAAACGGTATTTCATTTGCTTTTAGAAATATGATGTAAAGGGGGTAATAACCAGCATCCAATAGAGGGCGCATCGCAGGAATCTCGAAATCGGGCTCAATCAGCCAAGGTAAGATCCACGTAGTGATCGTAAACTTGGCTCGCGAAGATGCCTTTCTAGTGCATTATACCAGAAAGTTTTCACATAATTATTGATCCATAAACTCCATTCTGTCAACCAAACAAATGAATCCTAAGATTAACTCTTTCCCAAACCACAAACTTTGGACTAAACCAAATTGAAAGCATTTGCAGACGACAATTCAACTCTTGCTGAAAAGATGATTTCTGTCTATGATAGGGTAGAAAACATTGTTGGAAAAGGAGAAAATGCTGGTTACCAGCATTTTCTCCTTTTCCCACTATGTTTTCAAAAGGCTACTATTCCAGACCCGTAAAAACCAGGAATTGTTTGGGAAAAGGGTAATGGTCACTTGGCTTCAAGAAAAATTGTAGACAGCTAAAGGTTTCGTGCCAGATCAGTTTGCGAAGGCTGACGTGGGTCGATACATTTTATGGACGCCCTTTCCTAAGAGCGTGGCTCAGATGTGGGAACGACGTGGGGTTGTAGTCTTCAACCGTTCGGGATAATGTTCTAATCCTGATTTCAAGACTAGCCATCTGATTGGCTGTGATAAAGATATCCCAACCAATTATATTACAAGTTCTACCGGTATGTCTAAATTGGGAGCTAGCTGAAGTTAGAACAGTTGTCTGTTACGATTGTAAAATCAAAGCACTCTAAGACCTGAGAGACAACCTTTTTACCGTGCTGCAAAATGAGCGTTGTCCGCGCATGTCATATTTTTCGAAGATTCGCATCACTTGCCCCGAAAGCGGGCAGACTGTAATATTACGCTCTATAAAGTAGCAATGTAGAAAATACCTTTAATCAATACGTTTGAGGAGAAATGAGACCTGCTTTAGCTCCAGATTTCTCTAAACTGCTGATCACAGCTAAGTGAATTGCACGAGGTAGCGTTTTATTGAGTAAACGTTTATTTTAGTTTGAAATTCAAAGTAACGGTTTGTCGCGTAGGAAAAAGGTTCGGCTCTGTACCCAGGATGCCCAAGTTAGATAGATGAGTATTTATAGAATGTCATCTAGCGAAAGATAATGAGTTTATATGTTTCTTACGATTGTAAAATCAAAGTAATTTAAGTACTGAGAGACAACCATTTTACCATGCTGCAAAATGAGAATTAAGCAAAAACTCTCATTTTGAAAGAATTTACAGACCACAAATTAAATTTGATCAAATAATGAGATTTGTCTTTGACATAGTAGAAAAACTTTATTGGAAAAGGAGACTGGATACCAATTCTTAATCGAATTGATGGCAAAGGGTTTAAGGCCGTCATACATTCGTTCTTCCGATACAAAAGAGGGAGAAATCACATTTCAAAAAGGTCGTTCGATGACGTTCAAATCATACATCAGGTCAATCAGATATAGCTGCATTTGTAATCGGGAGTTATAAATCTAAAGAAAACAAAACGAACATTATTATCCGAATTCATTCGAAGTCATTAATCAAGCTGTACCAGACTGTGCCAGGAAGTAAAGTTTCAGAAATCTCCTTGTTGGGAGACTTTCACTTTTTTCCTCGAATAAGCCTTGATTAACCCATTACCACAAAATCCCTACTTTGGATGACCCTGAGAAAGAAGCCTTAGAAAACATTGTGGGAAAAGGAGAAAATGCTGGTGACCAGCATTTTCTCCTTTTCCCACAATGTTATCCACCCTTCACAAAATAAATTTCAAATTTTGAGCCACTTTTATACAGTCGTCTGCAAATGCTTTCGATTTGGACAAGCCTAAAATATTCTCCTTTGGTAATGAGTTAAAGATATGTTGACGTATATTTGCATCAATATACTTCAGCCTTTTCTCTTCTTTAAAACTGCTATCGTTTGGCGAAATGTTCTTCTTTGGTTATTAAAGTCTGATTGCAAATTTTACCTTTTGCGAAAGAACTTCGAGTTTTTACGATCTTGAGGTGGAAAGCTTTTTAAAACATTTTCTCCATCCCCAAGAATGTTTTATGTCCATTCAAAGATACAGAATTCCAATCTTTGAAGCTGCACCTGATTTGGTGTGTGCTCATCCTTTCAATTTTCACAAGTCTGATTTTTTGTCCTTTACAAAAATGTGATGATGCTGGCAGCTGCCGACAACTGATAAAACCCTTTACCAAACAACAAAATTTTAGACTAATCCAAATTGAAAGCATCTGCAAACGACAGAATTAAAGTGACTCAAAAAGTGAAATTTGTTTTGGGAAGGGTAGAAAACATCGTGGAAAAAGCATAGGCCTACAGATATATGTTAAAACTACAGTGTGTGCGGAACGTACTAGCAATAATGTTCACGCAAGTTTCATCTAGATATCACCACATGCTTTTATAGTTTCTAAAGACCCCTGTCTACAGCCGGTGAGAAAAAACGCTGTCAACATTTCGAACAATTTAGAATGGTACGGAAATCAGTGCTTTGTGTAAACCTGGATAAATTACTAACATTTATGATGTAATTGAAAAAAAAAAGAAACACGAAGATTTGTATTAGTAACCGAACATTAGTCAGAAGAAAACTGGCTGACGATCAAGGCTGTAAACAATGGCGTCACGGAAATTTATCATTGGTTTCCGCTTAGAGTCGGATACAGTGTAATTTTGCATGTAGAAAATAGCTTTCATCAATAGGTTTGAGGAAAAATCATGCCTGTTTTTCCCAAGATTTCTCTAAACTGCTAATCATAGCTGAGTGAATTACACTAGGTAGCGTTTTAATTGAGTAAACGTTCATGTTAGTTTGAAATTCAAAGTAACAGCTGTCGCGTATAGGAAAGTGGTTCGGTTCTGTACCCAGGACGCCGAGTTTAGATAGATGAGTATTTATAAAATGCCATCTAGCGGGAGATGATGTTTTGCATATAGGCCGCGAAAATCGAGGCTGCAACAGAGAAGCATCCTCTATTTACCTCATTAGTCGCAGGGCAAAGGTCAAATATAGACACGTGACAGAATGCATCTACCCGAGTATATAACGGATATCGAAAATCTTCGAATCAAAACCCGGAAACGACGAATGTGTTTACATGGAAGACCACAACTCAGCAAAATGCATTTTCTATCGACCGTAATCTTAGCAACCTTGCAACCATCAGGCGCAATATTTGGCATGAAGATATGAGAATGACTATAGTTGGATAAATTAAAGGCAAAATGACTTAAATCTGGCTGAAAATGAGTATAAAGGCCTCCTTGTCGTTTATTATATATTCCTCCACAATACAGACGACTACATACTTGACCCTTTACCACACAATGACGACTTTAATGACCCTCGGGAAGAAACCCTTTGAAAACATTGTTGGAAAAGAAGAGAATGCTGGTAACCAGTATTTCTTCCTTTTCCAACAATGTTTTCTATCCTTTCTGAAACATATTGAACTATTTGAGGCATGATCTGTAGATGCTTTGAATGTGAACGGGTCTAAAATTTCCTTGTGCGGTAATGAGTTAATTAAATAGGCTACCTTCAAAAGAAACGCTTTTTCGCTGCCTTTCTGTCATTGAACTTTACAGCTACGAGTCTGAGATTCTTTCGAAGACGGTAACAGAGATTTCACTGTCGGGTTTAAGTTAAGTCTTTGATCTCTCGCCCTGTTGCCCATATGAAACAATTCTCTGAAATTGAAAGGATTTTTATTCCCCTTGAACTCTTGGTAGTTCTCGCCATATAGTTTAGTTACCTCCCCTACAACGAAACAAATTTAGAGTAACTTCCCTTGAAATCCAATAAAATACCTTTTCAACTTAGTTATCGCCCTTGTTCCAAATTCTTTATAGTAAAATGAACAGACAAGATGTAGAGGCTGTATGTTTCTTGGTCGTATGTCATAACCTAATATCTAACTGACTTTCTGAATGAGTTTGATACATTCACTGTTCAGCTTCAAATATTAAGAGTCAAGATCCTCAGATTTGATGGACTGATTTGCTGAGTATAGAATTTCATTACAAAATAACAGATCAATATTCTTGGCCTAGGCAAAGTTGAATAGCTGGTACAGAAAGCATTCTTAAATTTCTTTTTTATAAAATTCTGAATTCTGCAAAATTTATTTGTTTTCAACTATAAGGAAAGAAGGGCAAGAAAAAAAATGGGATAGTGAAGACAAAAATCAGACTCAATGTGCCATCTTATCTAGGTCTAAATTATCTGAGAAGTACATTCTTGCTAGGGTAATGGAGGATGTATTATAGTAGTCTATTAATAAACCCTTTACAAAACAACAAATTGTTGGAGTGATTTGATTGGAAAGCACTTTCCCGCCTGTACTTTTTACTATCCATGCAGTCTGATCTTTGATCTACATTAACATTGTCTGGTTTTTAATACAAAGCATTTACCAAAAATTCTGCATTTCTACTGGATTTCTATCTTTACTTTCACTATAACTCATCACCAAATGACAGAAGGTTAGGTTTGTCTACGTCAAAAGCATTTGCAGACATAATAAAAGTGACTGAAACTTCAAAATTTGTTTTGTGAAGGGTAGAAAACATTGTGGGATAAGGAGAAAATGCTGTTTACCGGCATTTTCTCCTTTTTCCACAATGTTTTCAGAAGACTTCTTTCTCAGGAGCATGAAAAGTAGGGATTGTGTGGTAATGGGTTAACACAATAAGTTGAAAGAATATAACTCTCTCCAAACAATCTCAAGTTTTAACGACCCTGAAAGAGGAGGCATTTGCAAACATTATGGGAAGAGGAGAAAATGCAGCCATTTTCTTTTTTTTTTCCCCACACTACTTTATACCATATCAGAGACAGAAATCTTCATTTGAGCAACATTTCATATGTTGCCTTCAAATGCTTTCAATTTGGTCAAGTTCAACATTTTGTCTATTAAAGACTTAACCCTTTACCACACAATCCTGAGTTTTAATCCTTTCCCAAACAACAAACTTTTGGACTAGACCAAATTGAAAGCATTTGCAGACGACAATTCAACTCTTGCTGAAAAGATGATTTCTGTCTATGATAGGGTAAAAAACATTGTGGGAAAAGGAGAAAATGCTGGTTACCAGCATTTTCTCCTTTTCCCACAATGTTTTCAAAAAGGCTACTATTCCAGAACCATAAAAACCAGGGAAAGGGGAAAGGGTTAATGACCATAATCGAAAATACTTTGTAAACATTGTGGGAAAAAGGAGAAAATACTGGTAACCACAGTGTAACCCACAGTGTTTTCTTAACTTTTGGAAAGAAATTCCATTATTTTAGCCACATTTAGTTTTGTTGTCTGCAATTCCTTTCAATTTGGACCAGTCTCAAAATTTGTCTTTTGGTAAAGGGTTAAAGCCTGTGTAGTCGGGAGAAAACTAATGTTTTTTTCGGTGGGTTTTCATATGGTCAGATATGATTGTGATACGGGGATCTGAGCACAAAACGTTGATAATATCAGATCATTTCTTTATTTAACCGTCTGCCACTAAGCCTCATTTGCATATATTATTCATTTTTTATTTTCGTAATCTATGGAAAAATCACGTATTCAGACCTAATCTCATACAAGTATAATATTTCTGATTTATTCCCTGCATTACGGATATAACTGGAATAATTTCCCTATCTTCGCCATCTGAAATTGTAATGAAACCCCCGATATTGGATTTTTAGAGATTATCAAATGTCACATGGTTTCCCTAGATGACTTTGATTGGCTGTACAACCATGGTCAAAGAAGGCTATCATGGCCTGTGTTTTCATGATTTCTTTCTTTAACCCTTTACCAAACAATCGCTACTTTTGACGACCCTGAGATAGAAGGCTTCTGAAAACATTGTGGGAAAAGGAGAAAATGCTGGTAACCAGCGTTTTCTCCTTTTCCCACAATGTTTTCTACCATACTGGAGACAAATTTGAATATTTGAGTTAACATTTGTTGTCTGCAAGTGCTTTCATGTTGGATCGGTCTAAAAGTTTATTGTTTGGTAAAGGGTTAACTCTATACCACACAACCCGGTGTGCTAGCAAAATTGGGGAAAAAGAAAATGTTGGTAAACTGAGCATTGTCTGTTTTTCCCACAATGTTGTCTACCTGTTTGAGGAAAAATCATATTATTGGCGCTGTATTTGAATTGTGGTATTCAAGTTGTAGGAATCTGGAGAAGTCTAAAATTTTGTTATTGGATAAAAAGATATTCCTTTATCCCATTACCACACAATCCCTACTTTTGAAGACCCTGAGATGGAAGCCTGTAGAAAACACTGAAGGAAAAGGAGGAGAAATTGCTGGTAACCAGCATTTTCTCCTTTTCCCACAATGTTTTCTACCCTTCACATAACAGAAATGTCAAATTTTCAGTCTAATTTTTTTCATCATCTGCAAATGCTTTTGATTTGCATTGACAAACCTAAAATTTTGTTGTTTGGTAATGAGTTAAATGTTGAAATCATATTAAGATGCTAATACAGAAAATATAGATCAAGATCAGATTGTGTAAAGCATGCAGTCTGAATTTGATACACACTGTTACTTTCCACATATTTTGACAAAAAAACAGTCTTTGAATTGCAATTCCTCCATCTTTTATACTCCCTTAGAATCTCCATATATCATTTTTTTATCACTGTAAGATTGACACAAACTGAGACTCATCCTAATTCAAGGCATTTGCAGACAACAAAGCAAAGGTGGCTCAAGTTACTGGCGGATCCAGGGGCATTCGGGGGGGCTTTGGATGAATCCTCCTAAATTTCCAGGTTTTTTTTTGATGGACTTCCAACTCATTGGCGACTGCTTTGTGCTTTGGGTCCATGTCTGCATATCTGAGATTGACTGAGTTGATCCCCCCTGAAGAAATCCTGGATCTGCCCCTGCCTCAAGTGATGGGCTAACCTGTACCAGAGAAGAAAAAACTTTGTGGGAAAAGCAGAAGATGCTGGTTACCAGCATTTTCTACTGTCCTCCCATGCTTTCAAAAGCCATCTTCCTCAAGGTTGTCAAAATGCAGGGTTTTGTGGTAAAGGGTTAAAACTTTGTTGCTCACTCAGTGAGCACTTTTTCCATTTACTTGGTCTACATTTTTTTTTATGCGTATAATGAATTTTCAATATTTTTTCATGTTAATTTCTGTTGTGTTGAACACTGACTTCAGGTATATTATTGTGTATGGAGGTTAAGGTATAATTTTTCATTTTAGTGAAAAAATTATGAATTTATTTATGAAAGATAACAAGATAAAGTTTCAAGTGGTCCTTAGCTGGCATAGCCCTACTTCTATTTTGCCCTGTCAGTCCTCTAAAATACGATACAGTGATCTTTTCGACCATGATAAAGGAGGTCTCTGATGCTGTTGTGGAAAAAATAAAAGAAAATTCTGGTATACCAGCAATATCTTCATTCTCAGAGTGTTTTCCACCCTTTACAAAGGTCTGTTAACCCATTACCACACAATCCCTACTTTTGATGACCCTGAGAAAGAAGCCTTTTGAAAACACTGTGGGAAAAGGAGAAAATGCTGGTAACCAGCATTTTCTCCTTTTCCCACAATGTTTTCTACCCTTCCCAGAACAAATTTCAATTTTTCAGTCACCTTTATTTTGTCGTCTGCAAATGCTTTCAATTTGGACCAGTCTAACATTTTCTCGTGTGGTAAAGAGTTAAACAGTCATATACTGCTTTTTGGCTACTAAGTCTGACTCGTTATCTTTTGCTTGACAGTATAGATCAAGCTCAGACTACAGAACATTACCATCTGATCATGCAGTCACTCAGTCTGATAAGAAAAGCTTTTCTCACCAACAGACCTGTGAATAGCAATATTTGGGCTTTCACGATCCACTTTTAAGTTTTATTTTAGCTGTTTAGAAAGTTAACCCTTTCCCAAACAACAAAATTTAGACTTGTCCAAATTGAAAGCACTTGCAGACAACCAAATAAACTTTACTAAAAAATTGAAACTTGTTTTCAGAAGGGTGGAAAACCTTGTGGGAAATGGAGAAAATGCTGGTTACCAGCATTTTCTCCTTTTCCCACAATGTTTTGTACAGGCTTATATTTCAGGGTCGTAAAAACCAGGGATTGTTTTGTAAAGGGTTAAAGGGTGAATAATCATGTCCCATCCCAAGCATTCAAAATAGACAAATCTAAAATCAAATTGTCTGGTAAATAATCACTTTTCTAACACTTAATTCTAACCCTTTACCAAATAATCCCTGATTTTAGGACCTGGGATAGATGCCTTTTGAAAACATTGTGGGAAAAGGAGAAAATGATAGTAAACAGTATTTTCTCCTTTTCCCACAATGTTTTCAAAAAGCTTCTTTTCAAAGGTCATCAAAAGTCATCATTGTGTGGTAGAGAAGAAGAAACCTTTTGAGAACACTGTTGGAAAAGGAAAAAATGCTGGTAACCAGCATTTTCACCCCTTTCCACAAAGTTTTCAACCCTATCAAAGCAAAACTGCACCATTTGAGCCACTTTGAAATTGTCGTCTGCAAAATGCTTTCAATTTGGATTATAAGTCTAAAATTATGGTAACAGTTAAGAGTTACAAGATTTAGATATGAGATACAGAAGAGAATGTTGCTGGGAGTCAGTCGGTTGACACTTTGGAGAACAAGTGTTACTTCCTTCTGCAGATTTTGGATAATGACATGCAGACAGCCTGATTCATATGACAGCATGTCTTGTGGTTTAGCTAGAACCAATTGTGAGGAAACCATGTGACTAATGATTTCAAAATTGCTTCTATTATATAGTACTAGAAATTGTAGTTTGATCTGTTGAATTTTATTTTGCTGTAAACCAGTGAAATACCAATTATAAATAGCATTATAATTATGTCACTGCAGACACCTTTTGAAAATATTTTGGTGGAAAGGAGCAGATCTTTGCTATGAATAGTTGTTCATTTTTGGGCAAGTTTCCTTCATCATTCAGAGAAAATTTCATGGTACTATAATGTGAACTGTCACACGAAAAGGGACCCTCTGGAAATTCCATACATGAATTAGATGATAACAGATCATAGATAGTGCAGATCAATACATTAAGTTGATAGTTCAAATTTGATTGTATAGTAAAGTAGAATAACTGTTTTTTATGTGGAAAATATTTTAAAAGCGAAAAATGTTGACCCTGGTCAGCCTGCGCAATTTGCGCAGTCTGACCAGTGTCAACATTTTTCGCAGTTCCTATAAGGTCTCTTTTTGCGTGACGGGTCACATATATATTTCTCCCTTGTGAATTTAATAACATATGTGCTTTGTGCAAAGATGTTTGTTTACTCTGTCATTGGTAAAAACATGAGTTTCTGCGGATGGCATTGATCAAGATCAAGATCAAAATAAAAAGAGTGCATTCTGATCATTGATGCACATTATCATTCTGCATGTTTTGTCAAGCCTATTCGTTGGAATAATTTACAGAGCTCCAGATAGAGGGAGTGATTTTGATTTCAAAAATTGAAAAAGAAAATTATTCTCCACTAAACCCTGTGCTATTGGTACTCATTAAAATCGTCTCATTGAGACGATTCTAATGAGTACCCACAACATAGGGTTTTGATGAGAAATATTGGATTTAGAAAACCATCACTCCCTCTTATCTGAAGCTATGAGAATAAAACCTTAATGGATTGTTTTATCAGCTTTCAAAGGAAGTCAAGTTTTAATATTTTGCACTAATAGAGTGTAAATGAATTACCTTTGACATTTAGAAACTCACCTCAGCACGAAGTTGCATGTCATTCTATATCTGAAATCTTTTATCAATATTTACCTTACTCCTTTAATTGTAATAAAACTTTTTCACAAATTTTGTAAAAAAGTTTTTAGATCTAAATACACTGTGAAAAGATTTTTTTTATTAATTCTTTTTTGCGACAAGGAAGTAAACAATGCTGGTTAGCAAAAGTATTTTTTAAAGGCGGAAGAAACGGGTAATTGTGTAGTGAAGGGTTCAGCTCAAAAAATCTGTTGAAAGTAGAATGTAGTTAGATACCATAAGGGTGCTTTACCAAGCAATCTCTGGTTTAACAACCCTGAAGAAGCCTTTTGAAAACATTGTGGGTAAAGGAGAAAATGCTGGTAACCAGCAGTTTCTCCTTTTCCCACCATGTTTTCTACTCTTCCGAAGTCAAGTTTCAATTTATGAATCACATTTGTTTTGTCATCTGCAAATGCTTTCATCCTGGACCAGTATAAAATTCTGTCATTTGGTAAATAGTTTAAAAAACCTCTGTTATTCCTTTACTAAACGATGAAATTTTAGACTGGTCTAGAGTGAAAGCATTGGCAGACGGCAAAAATAAACGTTACTCTAACATTGAAATTTGAATCTGGAATAATAGAAAAGATTGTGGGAACTGGAGAAAATGTTGGCTCCTTTTCTCACAATAGTTTCAAAAGCTTTCTTTCTCAGGTTCATCAAATCTCAGTCCATGCTTGAAAAACTTCTGGTATTTCATAAAACATTTAACCCTTTACCACGCAATCCCAACTTATAATGAGCCTGAAAAAGAAGGCTTTTTGAAAACATTTTGGGAAAAGGGAGAAAATGCTGGAAACCAGCATTCTCTCTTTTTCCCAAAATGTTTTCTACCCTTTGATAGACAAAAATCATTAATTTAGCAACTTTTAATTTGTTGCATGCAAATGCTTTCAATTTGGTTCAAATCATAGTTTTGTCATTTGGTAAATTAGGGTTAAATTGTCAGTAACCAGCGTTTTCTCCCTTTTTCAACATTGTTTTTTCTACCCCCATCAAAGGCAAATCCCATCATTCTAATCACACCTGATTATGTTGTCTGCAAATGCCTTCAAATTGAACAAGTCTTCAATTTCATAGTCTAGTAAAGAGTTCAAATTTTAAGTGTCACAGAATAGAGTAGACCGACACACAAAAGTCGACACACAGAAGTCGTTTGACCCTTCACCATACGACAAAATCTTTGACTTATCAATATTGAAGCATTTGCAGACAACAAATTACATGTGGTTTAACCCATTACCACACGGAAAAATTTTAGACCTATCAAAATTAAAAGCATTTGCAGACGACAATTTCATAGTGGCTCAAATGGTGCAATTTTACTTTCTTAGGGTAGAAAACTTTGTGGGAAAATGAGAAAATGCTGGTTACCAGTATTTTCTCCTTTTCCCACAATGTTTTCTAAAGGTTTCTTTCTCAGGGGCGTAGGAATTGTGTGGTAATGGTTTAAATTGCAGGATTTATAATATATAGAGTAAAGAACATCGTCAAAAAGAAGAATATGCTGTTAAAGAGCAAATTTTTCTTTCTCCACATTGTTTTCACTGTGTCTGTTTTTCCCAGAGACAGTTAAAACACAGGGATTTTTTTATTAAAAGGTTAATCCTTCACAGAAAAATTAATGATATTCATGACTGCTGTGAGAGGTGGCTTTTGAGACGTTTTAGGTTAGAATTCTGGAAATCAAAAGGTTATTAACCTTGCATTCTAACCATATTTTATTTTGCCATATTCAAGATGTTTCTACCTTGACCAAGACTGGAATTTTGTCACTTGGTAAGAAGTTAACCCTTTGCCGCACAGTCCGGACTTTTAACACCTCTGTGAAAGAGGCATTTTGAAAGGATTGTGGGAAAAGGAGAAAATGCTGGTAACCAGCATTTTCTCCTTTTCCCACAATCCTTTCTTCCCTTCCTTAAACAAATTTCAATTCTTTAGTCACATTTATTTTGTCGTCTGCAAATACTTTCAATTTGGATCAATTGAAAATGTCGTTTGGTAGAGTTAATACTGTGTTTATAATTAACTCATTACCTAACGACAATATGGTAGACTGGTCCAAATTGAAAGCATTTGCAGACGACAAAATAAAAGTGACTGAAAATTTGAAATTTGTTTTGTGAAGGGTAGAAAACATTGTGGGAAAAGGAGAAAATGCTGGTTACCAGCATTTTCTCCATTTCCCACAATGTTTTCTAAAGGCTTCTTTCTCAGGGTCGTCAAAAGTAGGGATTGTGTGGTAATGGGTTAATGTCATTATTATATACACCAGTACCATTGAATAATTATGTGACAAAAAAGGAGGCTTTTAAAGGAATGAAACCTATCTCTTTTATTGGTTGAATAGAAAAATGTGGAAAAAAAAGGAAATTTCTTGTAGAAAGTAGTTACCCCCCCCCCCCCCCCATAGACTTTACCTCTTTTCCAACAGCTGTTTTATACATTTCTTTCTGCAAGTATGTAACTAAACCTATTGAGGGTTAAAAAACTTAAAAGTGAAATGTCAGACATTTAAACTATGGCATGTAAGTGGTGTTAATTGCCACTCTCAACCCTTATGTGGCTAGGCGTGACTCACTGATATTTTGGGGACAGTGTAGATCAAAATCAGACTGCACAGAACATGCAGCCTGATCTATGGTCTATACTGCCCTTGAACGATGTATTTTCCCATAAAAATTTACCTTTTAAATTACAAAATTAAGGATTTTAATATCAGTGTAAAGGTTGGATTTCACTTCACTCTTTATCACACAATTTCAACTTTTAATGACACTGAGAAAGAAGCCTGTTGAAAACATTGTGAGAAAAGGAGAAAATGCTGGTAACCAGCATTTTCTCCTTTTCCCACAATGTTTTCTACCCTTTCCAAAACAATTTTCAAATTTTCTGTCGCATTTATTTTGACATCTGCACATGCTTTCAATTTAGACCAGTCCATAAATTTGTCATTTGGTAAGAAATTAAAAATCAGGATGAGGTTTAACATAGTAGTTAACCCATTACCACACAATCCCTACTTTTGACGACCCTGAGAAAGAAGCCTTGAGAAAAGATTGTGGGAAAAGGAGAACATGTTGGTGACAAGCATTTTTTGTTCTTTTCCCGCAAAGTTTTTTACTCTTCACAAAACAAATTTCAAATTCTCGATCACTTTTATTTTCCCATCTGCGAAATTCAATGCTGTCGATTTGTACAAGCCTAAAAATATTGTCGTTTGGTAATGAGTTAATCTTAAAAAAAATTACCTGCTAAAAAAGTGAAATGAAATGTTCAAACCAATAGTAGTCCATAGGTGTAACCAGGAAAAAGTAAATTATACGCACGCCGAAGTTTGCCATTTTTGAGGCAGGTGACGAGAGCAATTAGGAATCAGCCGAATGGAATCGGAGCCATAAAATCAAGATATTTCTGATCTTGGCTGTTTTAGAAAACGTCCAAACTGAAAAATATGCGAAAAGACGCAACCTATAACCTTTTTTCAATTTTTTTTACATTACGCACGTGCGTGGTGTGCGTAATAGAAGTTACGCCTATGTAGTCAAAACCTGAATAAAATACTGCTATTTCAATTTATTTTGAAAATTGATATCTCCGTATTGAACAGTGTACAGAGCTCCTGATAGAGGAAGTGTTTTTGGTTTCAAAATAGAAAATATTAATTATTCTCCACTACACCCTATGTTATGGGTACTTATTAGAATCGTCGCATCGAGACGATTCTAATGAGTACCCACAACATACACTTTGGAAGAGGAATGATGGATTTAGAATACCATCACTCCTTCTTATCTGGAGCTCTGGTGTAGATCCAGATTTAGACTGCACGTTCTCTGCAGTCTAATCTTGATCTAAACTGCCCACAAAAAGTAATATGGTCCTGCTCAGCAGCCAAAGTGTGCAGGAATGGGTTCCCAAATTTGAATCTGCGGCGCAGCCAATTTCTTTCAGAGGATTGATGATAATTCATTGCTAGTCTTTCTCACCACTTTTTGCTATTAACTCTTATCCTGCTATTTAATAACTGAAATGAAATTTTCATTTCAATAGTAAAAACCCAAAATACTGTCATTTCAAAGTTATGATTTTGGGAATAATATCTCCTCATCTGACAGTGTAGATCCAAGATCAGACTGCACGTTCTGTGCAGTCTGATCTTGATCTATGCTGTCCGCAAAAGGTCAGTGAGACGCGATAAGCAGCCAAAGGGTTAAATTTTGTATCGGAACCAGTCTACCTCCAGAATCAGTTTACTCATTACCACGCATCCCTACTAATTTGACGACCCTGTGAAAGAAGCCTTTTGAAAACATTGTGGGAGAAGGAGAAAATGCTGGTTACCATCATTTTTTCCTTTTCTCGCAACATTTTCAAAGGGCTTCTTTCTCAGGGTCATTTTAACCCTTTACCCTATAAGGCATTTCTAAGCTATCTCTAATTGACCATAAATAACAGCAAGGATGAAACTGTTTCTTACGTGTATATGACACCTTTTGATAGCATAGAAAACATTGTGGCAAAAGGTGAAATTGCTCGTCACGAGCAATTTCACCTTTTGCCACAATGTTTTCCTAAGGCTCCTACAAGCAATGCGTAGAAATGAGTATCTATGGAGTAAAGGGTTAAGTCAGTATTGTATGGTAAAGAGTTAACAGAGATGGATATGAAATATACATGTAACTTGAAAACATCTCTACATGATGATAAATCTGGACCAGTGTAAAAAAAGAAAGCCTATATGGCTTATCAGAAGAAGGGTTAAATGTTTTATATGGGTGAGCCGATAAACTCTAGCACCATACAACATGTCATAAACTATCAAAAGAGCGTGGCCCAGCTAGGAGAGATGGTATCATTGCTTTCGAGATTGGGAGTTTATTTGAAACCTACTGGATTTCTTACAGATATGTCAGATTCAATGGGAGGAAAAATGGCTGGGAGTTGTTAGGAAAGGTTTAAATTTATTTATTAGTTGTTTTATTTATTGTTTTATTCTTTTGGGTGATTTGTTAGAATTATGATCATTTTTCTTTACTCCATTACTTTATGAATATAGGGTAGTAGTAATAGTAGTAACACATCATATGAAGTGCAACACGGGAAAAGGTGCATTCGGACATTTGCGTAAAGTGTCGTCTCGGATCAGCCTGTGCCATCCGCAGAGGCTAATCCGAAACGACACTTTCCTATTTTATGTGATTTTCTGTTTTACGTAAGTTTACTGTAGCACAAAATCTAATGTAGTCGTAAAGTGTCGTCTCGGATTAGCCTGCGCGGACTGCGCAGGCTAATCTGGGACGACACTTTACGCAAATGTCTGAATGCACCTTTTCGTGTGTTGCACTCCATATGGTCACAATAAAAATTGTTCATATTTCTATATGTTTTCCATAGGTCTCTGACTTGCAGGGACATTATAGAAAATCCTTGCAGCATTCTTATCTCCAGATAAGAGGGAGTGATGGTACTCTAAAGTCATTATTTCTCTTTGAAACCCTATGTTGTGGGTACTCATTAGAATCGTCTCAATGAGACGATTCTAATGAGTACCAACAACATAGGGTTTAGTGTAGAATAATTAAAATTTTAAATTTTTAAATCAAAATCACTCCCTCTATCTGGAGCTCTACTTGCTTTTCTGTTGTGTGTTAACCCTTTACCAAACAATCCTATGTCTTAATGACCCTAATGAAGAAAACTGTTGAAAGCATTGTGGGAAAAGGAGAAAATGCTGGTGACAGCATTTTCTCCTTTTCCTACAATGTCTTCATCCTTTTCATGGACAAAACCCTGAGTATTTGAGCAATATCTTATTTGTCATTTGCAAATGCTATCAATTCAGATGTGCCAGTAATTTTGTCATTTTGTAAAGAGTCAAGTGAGGTGTAACATTATAAAGAACACAAACATTGCCAAGGTTGGTTATTAGGCACTGTCCAGTGGAAGAACCAGAATTATTTGTCAATTATTCATGTTGTAAATAATCATGATAATAAAAATGTCTCGCTCATTTAGAAAATATCCCCTATTTCTAATACAGGTGTCTTAGTTCTTAAAAAGCCAAATTGTTGTAATGCATGAACTTACATATGTTTGAGAGCCAGATAATGAAGCACATTGGCAGGAATGCCAGCCTCTATTATGAAAGGTTCCGAGTTTGAAATTGAATGATTAATTGACCAAGCTCTTTATATACAGTATACTACTGTATTTTTGAAAATCTGATCAACTTGCAGGTTGTTCATCAAACTTCAACATGGGTCGCTACATGTATCAGCACATGACAATAATAGGAAAAGAAAAGTAGTGACCCAACCATGACACAAACCCTGGACCCCTTGCACAGGGTATGAGTACTGTACCATTGGAGTCATCAGGCAGCGGTAGGACCTACAGGCCGAGGCAAAAGTAGCCCTCCCATTCTACTCCAAAAACTTTAAAAAGTGTTCGTTGATACAGATAGTATATTAAAAATATTAGTTGCAATGAACAGTTCCAGTTTTGCTGTAGTGTCTTTCGTGTGCCTAAACTGGAATTTAAGTCTTTACCACACATTCCCAACTTTAAATGACTCTGAAAAGAAGCCCTTTGAAAACATTGTGGGAAAAGGTAACCAGCATTTTCTCCTTTTCCCACAATGTTTTCTACCCAGTCCAAACTTCAGTTTTTCAGTCACATTTATTTTGTTGTCTGCAAAAAAAATTTTGCTGACCAGTCTAAAATTTTCTCCTTTGGTAAAAAGTGAACTAAGTACCAATCCTGAGATTTAACCACCTAATGGGGAATTAGACTTTGAAAACATTGTGGAAAAAAGGAGAAAATGCTGGTTACCAGCATTTTCTCCTTTTCCAACAATGTTTTCCAACATTTCAAAAACAAATCCAATCATTACAGCTACATATACCAGTATTTTATCATCTGCAAATGCTTTCAATTTGGACAATCCTAAAATCTTGTCGTGTGAAAAAGAGTTAATTCATGCTGACAACCCCTTCATTATGTTTTCAAATGATTTGCAGTATCTACTCTGTATAAAGTGTCAAAATAATGAGTTAGAGGCTGATCTTATAACAGATAAAGTTGTTGATGCTGTGGGGATGCTATAAGCCCAATTTGCTTATCAGCAGTGTCAATTAGAGCCTCTTGAAATTTCTAAGTATGTGACATGAAGATGTTTGGTGAACACTATCCCTTTATAGCTGCAGTTGCCTTTCTAATGCCATTGTAGATTGAGATCATGCACCAGGAAACATGCAGTCTGATCTTTTATCTAACCAGAAAGCATTGCTTAGACTTTATGGGCAAAAGCAAGATTGAAATTGCACATATTTGGATCTCTATTCTAGATCTAGACTTAAAAATTGTCTAAGGGTTAAAACTTTTTTACTTTTTTTAACGACAAAATTTTAGACTTGTCCAAATTTAAAGCATTTGCAGAAGACAATATAAATGTGACTCAAAAATTGAAACTTGACTTTAGAAGGATAGAAAACATTGTGGGAAAAGTAGAAAATGCTGGTTACCAGCATTTTCTCCTTTTCCTACAAAGTTTTCAGAAGGGTTTCTGGGTCATAAAAACCAGAAATTGTTTGGTAAAGGGTAAATAAACTTTGACAAGCCATTTTTACCGTTAAAACTGTCAGATTAAAAATTGTAAGTATTTTATATTGTGCCACAGATGAAAATGACATTTGACACAATGAACATAAAGGTATTCAAGACTTCAAGTGCTGCTTCTTTAAATGTAGCATTTTGTTTGAGTGCTAAATGTTTTGTGGGCATGAAAAAATGAGCCATACTCTCAGAAAAGGGGATTTAAGTCTACCACACAATAATGACTTCTTTATTATTAGTCTGAAAAAAGCCTTTGAAAAAACTGTAGTAAAGGAGGCAATGCTCAGGTATCCAGCATTCTCTCCTTTTCCTACTATATTATCTACTCTTCTAAAGTCAAGATTCAATTTTTGTGTCACATTTATTTTGTCATCTGCAAATGCTATCAGTTTAACTCATTACCAGACAACAATATTTTAGGCTTGTCCAAATCCAAAGCATTTGCAGACAAAATAAAAGTGACTGAGAATTTGAAATTTGTTTGTGAAAGGTAGAAAACATTGTTGGAAAAGGAGAAAATGCTGGTTACTGGCATTTTCTCCTTTTCCCTAAATGTTTTCAAAAGGCTTCTTTTGCAGGAGCGTCTAAAGTAGGGATTGTGTGGTAATGGGATAAAGGAATTTAAAACTTTTGTTTGGTAAAGAGGCAATCCATCTGCAAATTTGGCACAGGCAGATCTGTTTTAAAAATTTATATATTGGTACATTTTTTGCTTGTCAAAGGACTATTATACCTCATGTTTCTGTCAGTTGTGAAACAAAGTGGAGTTTATTGAACCATGATTATAATTGATGACTTGCTTAGTATAATGAATCACAGAGATGTTTTAACCCTTTCCCAAATGATAAATTTTGGACTCTTCCAAACCGAAAGAGTTTGCATACGACAATTTTAGATTTGGAGAAAATGGTAGAAAGTTCTCGAAAAGGGTAGAAAACACTGTGGGAAAAGGAGAAATTGCTCGTAAGGAGCAATTTCTCCTTTTCCCACAGTGTTTTCAAAAGACTTTTACTGCAGACACGTAAAAACCAGGGCTTGTTTGGGAAAGAGTTAAACTCCCATTTGCCAGAGTTATGGATTTGGTGATCAAACCAGTGGGATACAAGTAGACTTCAACAATATTTTGTCCCTATTCCTCCTGGGTTTTATTAGCACTGGGCTAGGACTTTAAAGTGCCTTGCGCAAGAACACTCCTCTGAAAACTAAATGCTGTGGGTTGGGATCAACTCTTTACCACACAATCACGACTTTTAACGACCCCGAGAAAGAAAGCCTTTGAAATCATTGTGAGAAAAAAAGAAAATGCTGGTAACCAGCATTTACTCCTTTTCCCACAATGTTTTCTACCCATTCCATATCAAATTTCAAATTTTAATACACATTTATTTTGTTGTCTGCAAATGCTTTCAATTTTGACTAGTCCAAAATTTTGTTGTTTTGGTAAAGAGTTAAGCCCATGGACTTCTAATTATGTTTCTGTTTTCTACAAAAGAGTTAGTTTGCTTTGTGCAATTTGACATCTGAAAATAAAGACAGTTCAGGAGCTAGACTGTTCACCCTTGACCAAATGACAAAATGTTAGCCTTATCCAAATTGAAAGCATTTGCAGACAACAGTTTCAAGGTGGTTCAAATGGTGCAATCTTGCTTTCATAGGATAGAAAACATTGTGGAAAAAGGACGAATTGCTCATTACCAGCATTTTCTCCTTTTTCCACAATTTATTTATAAGGCCTCTTCAGTACAGGGTCGTGAAAGCCCGGGATTGTTTAGTTAAGGGTTAATTAGGATAAATAGCTATGTTTATCCGTTACCACATAATCCCTCCTTTGAGGAACCTGAGAAAGAAGCTTTTAGAAAACATTTTGGGAAAAGGTGAAAATGCTGGTAACTAGCTTTTTCTCCTTTTCCCACAATGTTTTCTGCTCTTCACAAAAAACAAATTTCAAATTTTCAGTCACTTTTATTTTGTCGTCTGCAAATGCTTTCGATTTTGACAAACCTAAAATTCACATATTGTCGTTTGGTACTGTGTTAAGGTGTCCTTTGCAAGAAGCATAGAGCAAGATCTGAATCTAGTTACCCTTGCTTTCTGATACAAACTTGCACTCTTTTGCTCCCATTTAATTGCTTATGCATGCTATGTCAATGTTCAATTACATGTAATTAATTAAGCCTTTCCCAAACAAGCCCTGGTTTTTGCGACCCTAAGAATGAAGCCTTCTGAAAAGATTGTGGGAAATGGAGAAAATGCTGGTAACCAGCATTTTCTTCTTTTCCCACAATCTTTTCTTCCCTTCCCTGAACAAATTTTAGTCACTCTAGCGGCATTTTTTAGTCACACTAATTTTGTCGTCTGCAAATGCTTTCAATTTGGACAAGTCTAAAATTTTGTTGCTTGGTATTAAGAGCTAAGTAAGCAAAGGTTGATTCCATGAAACATTTTCACTCTTCACTAGATTACAGAGTAATCAACTATAGTCTTGCCTATCTCGAGATAATTCCTTGACAAAAGATATAAGGATAAGCTTTTTGAGTGTTTTTAAGCTAGCTATAGGGAACCATTCTATTCTAATGTTTTTTTTTTTTCAAAAATAAAATGCTTTTAAGAAAAGAATCATTTTTCATCAACCATGAGTAGAGGGAAGAGGTAAATACCTTTTTGATACATTTGTTTTTCAAGATGGCAGCGTCCGGGTAATGTCTACTTGATTTCTGTAGGAGATAAGAATATATTAAAGATCAAATGCCATGATAGAATGTTTTGACATTTAATAAAGCACTTTAATACAGGGAGAATTATCATTTATATTTCATTCATGCCTGTTTGAAGTGTCTGAACACAGAGTCGGTGGTTATTTAAATGGACTGCCGTGCTCATGAGAATGCCACAGTTGAACTTGGTGCTTGCATTCGGAAGGATGGAGTTTACCCAAAGTTTGTTTTTTTAATTCATTTTTTAACTCTTTTCCAAACAACAAAATTTGTGACTGGTCCCATTTTCAGATGACAAAATAAATGTAATAAAAAAATTGAAATTTGATATAGGAAGGGAAGAAAACATTGTGGGAAAAGGAGAAAATTCTGGTTACCAGCATTTTCTCCTTTACCCACAATGTTTTCAGAAGCCTTCTTTCTCAGGGTTGTTAAAAGTCGGGATTGTGTGGTAAAGAGTTAAACTCTAATTTCCAAACCAGATAATTTTAGACTCATCTAAATTGAGAGCTCTTGTACAGGACAAAATACATTTAACTCAAAAATAAAAGTTTATATTTGAAAGGTTAGAAAACATTGTGGGAAACAAAGAAAATGCTGATTACCAGCATTTTCTTTGTTTTCCCAGAGTGTTTTCAAGGGACCTCTTCCTAGGAGACGTTAAAAGTCTGGATTATGTGGTAAAGGTTTAACTCATTGCCACACAATCCCCACTTTAAATAAACAACCTTGAGAAAGAAGCCTATATAGAATGGTGTGGGAAAAAGAGAAAATGCTGGTAACCAGCCTTTCCTCCCTTTCCCACAATATTTTCTACTCTAACAAAGTCAGAAATCATGATATTACCAAGATTTGATTTAATTTGTTGTCTGCAGATGCTTTGAATTTGGTCCAGTCCAAAAAGTTGTCGTTTGATAAAAAGTTAAGCAAATGATAGTTTTTTAACCATTTACCAAATGACAAAATTTTAGAATAGTTCAAACTGAAAGCATTTCAAGTCTACAAATTATTGTGATAGGATAAAATGCTGATCATTTTCCTTCAATTTTTTTTAAAAGCGTACTTCCTGATTTAAACTTGGGATTGGAATAGGATTTACTTATTTCAATCTAATTACATCAACAGCACACAATCGTGTGTTCAGATTTCCATATAAATTTGGGAATAGTTAACAAGGATTGAAAGTTACCATATTAAAACATGTGAAATCATTGTAGCTAATGGCAAAATCACTCTTTATTGGCAACTTCTCATTTTCAGACTACGTTTTCGAAAACAGTCTGGTGAAAGCAGTGGAAAGTGGTGCGTAATTAACTCTTTTAAAACATGACAAAATTTTATACTTGTTTTAGATGAAAGCATTTTGCACTGGAAAAATTACACGTTGCTCAAATAGAGGGAGCTGCCTTTGCAGCAGCAGAAAATTATGAGGGAAAAGGAGAAAAATGCTAATTATTAAACATGTTCTCCTTTTCCCACAATGTTTTCCAAAGCTCTCTTTCTCAGAGTTGTAAAAAATCGGGACCGTGCGGTTAAGAGTTCAAATTATATCTTTGTTTTAACTCTTTTTTGTGTTTTTCATGCATCTGGCAAAATGCATCTTTAACCCATTACGGTCTCTGGTTTCACAACCGTTGGAAAGAAGGCTCTTGCAAACATTGTTGGAGAAGTAGAAAACACTTGTTTCAAGCATTTTCTCCATTTCCTACAACGCTTTCTACCATATCAAGAGCTTAACTTGTTACTGCCAATTTTGATTTTGTTTTTGTCTGCAGGTGTTTTGAGTTCGAAAGTCAGCATTTTCATTTGAACAGATTTTAAAAAAAAACTTTGCTGTAGAAGAAGACACAGCTCTCTAGTCATGAAGAAACATGTCATTTCTGACAATGCTTTATCCCATTACCAAACAACAATATTTTAGGCTTGCCCAAATCGAAAGCATTTGCAGATGACAAAATTTAAGTGACTGAAAATTTGAAATTTGTTTTGTGAAGATTAGAAAACTTTGTGGGAAAAGGAGAAAATGCTGCTTACCAGCATTTTCTCCTTTTCCAACAATGTTTTCAAAGGGCTTCTTTTCCAGGGGCATCAAAAGTAGGGATTGTGCAGTAATGGGTAAATATTCTTTCTGTTTTGTTTGTCTATTGTGGTTATTGAAATTGGCCTTGTTGTGCAAGAAAATGTCAAAGTTGAATTTTATAATGATGAAGGTTTGTGTATATTCTTCTGAGGATATACAGGTACCTATATTCTTTGTCTGCATTGTTTATACTCTTATCTCTTTATGACACAGCAGAATTTTAGACCTATCCGAATTGAAAGCACTAATTTGCAGGCAATAATTTCATAGTGGCTAAATTGACACAAATTTTCTTGGATAGAGAAGAAAACTTTGTCGAAATGGAGAAAATGCTGGCCAGCAGATTTTCTCCATTTCCCACAAATTTGTGGAAGGACCTCTTCCTTAGAGTTGTTGAAAGTTGTCATTCTGTGGTAAAGCGGTTACTCAATAAATGTTTCATTATCGTTTTATATTATTGTTTTTGTTTGGGAGAACAAGTTTAAAATCATGCAGTGCGACGAGATGATTTAAAAACTCAAAATGGGACTGTTTATGGCAATATTCTCATCATGGTTCTAGATTTTAACCTTTTACCACACAATCCCGATTTTCACGACCTTGAGAAAGCAAGCTTTTAAAAACATTGTGGGAAAAGGAGAAAATGCTGCTTTACCAGCAGCTTCACCTTTTCCCATAATGTTTTCTCGCCTTCGAAGCGCAAATTTCAATTTTTTAGTCGCATTTATTTTGTTGTCTGCAAATGCTTTGAATTTGGACCAGTCTAAGATTGTGTTGTTTGGTAAAGAGTTAAACATATATTCATGATAAGAAGCAATACTATGAAGTGTGTATGAAAGGTTTATAGAGTTTGTGTTATACCTTTTTGCACTTTTCAAAACTATCTCATGCTTAATATGTTGTTACGAAATAAGGTCTTTAACCCTTTCCCAAACAAACCCTGGTTTTTACGTGTCTGCAGTAAAAGTCTTTCGAAAACACTGTGGGAAAATGAGAAATTGCTTGTTATGAGCAATTTCTCCTTTTCCCACAGTGTTTTCTACCATTTTCTCAAAATTTCTGCCATTTTCTCAAAATCTAAAATTGTCATCTGCAAACTCTTTCAGTTCGGAAGAGTCCAAAATTTGTCGTTTGGAAAAGGGTTTACTCAGTACCAAACAACAAAAATTTAGGTTTGTCCAATCAAAAGCATTAATTTTGCAGACGACAAGATAATGAATAGTGACATGAAAATTTGAAATTTCTTTTGTGAAGGGTAGAAAACATTGTTGGGAAAGGAGAAAATGCTGGTTACCAGCATTTTCTCCTTTTCCCATAATGTTTTCAGAAGGCTTCTTCTGCTGGGTTGTTAAAACCAGGGATTGTTTGGTAAAGGGTTAACTCTTTACCAAACCATCCTAGATTTTAAAGACCCTGGGAAGGAAGCCTTTTAAAACATTGTTGGAAAAGAGGAAAATGCTTGTAAACAGCATTTTCTCCTTTTCCCACAATGTTTTGTATCTTACCCAAGACTGGTTCAGATTTTTCTTCTATGCTTAATTAGTTTTGTATGGATTTGTCCAGGATTTTGACGTTTAACTATAAACCTTAATTTTCCAAACAATCCCTGGTTTTTACGACCCTGGGGTAGAAGTCTTGAAAACATTATGGGAAAAGGAGAAAATGCTAGTAACTAGCATTTTCTCCTTTTTTCACAATGTTTTCTATCCTACTGGAAACAAATTTCAATTCTAGACTCACATTTAATTTGTCGTCTGCTTGAGCTTTCAATTTGGACCAGTCTGAAATTTTGTTGTTTGGTAAAGAGTTAAGAATGAGTTAAAGACATTATGGGGATTAGAGAAAATGATGGAAACCAGCATTTTATTACATGTAACAAAACATCTTGTCAGATGAGCCTCTTTCCAAATGCTTTCATTTGCCCCCCCCCCCCCCCTTCTAGCCCCCCCCCCCCCATTTTAGGCATGAGTACCGATGTAGTTTCCAGGAGGCAGTATGTAGAGAAATTAGTAAAAGTTGCCAGAACTTGTTTCTTGATAAATGAAAAATAAGTATGTGAAAACTAAATAGCCAATGGGTATTGATATGGTTTATACACCTTTATCCATCTTCGCAAGCCAAGGGTTACGATCTACTATGCTACTCTACCCTAGGCAGATTGAGCTTGATTTCAACAATCACCCGATACACATTTTCATTGGTTGCAGCTAGCTCTAACTGCATCAAATCAAATCGCTTGTCGCATTTCATCTTTGATAAAAATAGAACAGGATCTCGATAAAAATAGAAGGTAGACATGAATACCTCCGTAGATGTGTGCAGGATCTGTAATGATTTATTACCGAAGAAAACATAGACAAACAATATCTACATAAAGTTTCAATGTGACTAATCAATTATTAGATGTTTTAGGCTATATCCCAGTACCTGACCATGGAATGTCGAAGTATGTCTATGGTTATTGCTCCATTTTGAATCATTGTATTCGTAAGCGGTTTGTAAAGCGACATTTCATTGGCTATGAGAAATATGATGTAAAGGGAGATAATAAGCAGCATCCAATAGGGGGTGTGTCGCGGGAATCACAAAATCGGGCTCAATCCGTCAAGGTAAGATTCACGTAGTGATTGTAACCTTGGCTCGCGAAGATTTACCTATACCATACAATTCTGGTTTGTTACAAGCCAGAAAGAGATGGCTATGGAAAGCATCATAAATGGAAAAAAGGGGATTTCCATTGAATGTTTTATGATTTCAAAATATTGTATATTCTAATTTTTTTCATTTTGCTTTCAGGGCCGGAAGATGAAGAAGAGGAATCAAGTGAGGTAGATAGAAAAACTGACCAATCAGAGGATGAAAAAAATATGGAAACCGACCATTCAGATTCCTTGTCTGAGACTGAACAAGAGAAAGAACCAATAGAAATGGAGGATACAAATTCCTCTCCTGCAAAGGAAGAAGAAATGCCCCCTGTTGAGGTTAAAGAGGAAGCAAGTAGTGACACTGAGGCAGAAGAGCCAAATATAAAACAAAAAGTTGAAAGTGATTCACAAGTAACAGCTGAAATGTCTCCTCAGAGACAGGAAGTGATGAAAAAACTAAACTTTCCGTCAGATCTGCTGTCCTTGAAGAAAGTGAAAGAATCGGAGTTTTTACAGACTGGTATCCCATGGTCAATATCTTCCCATTTGCCCCTTTCCAAAGGGACCAGTATAGGACCTTATCAAGGAGAAATGGTGGCATTGAGTTCTATCAAACCAGGACAGCTTGTGCTGCAGGTAAGTTTTTGATTGGTTGTCTGTCATTTAACTCTTTACCAAACAACAAAATTTTGGACTGGTCCAAATTCAAAGCACTTGCAGACGACAAAATAAACATATCTCAAAAATTGACATTTCTTTCTAGCAGGATAGAAAACATTGTGGGAAAAGGAGAAAATGCTGGTACCAGCATTTTCTACTTTTCCCATGATGCTTTCAAAAGGCTTCTTCCTAAGGGTTGTAAAAAACAGGGATTGTTTGATAAAGGGTTCACTCTTTTACCAAACAATAATATTTTAGGCTTGTCCAAATTGAAAGCATTTGCAGACGACAAAATAAATGTGAGTGAAGAATTGAAATTTGATATGGGATTAGGATAGAAAACATTGTGGGAAAAGGAGAAAATGCTGGTTACCAGCCTATAGGTTTCTTTCTCAGGGTCGTCAAAAGTCGGGATTGTGTGGTGGAGCCTTAAAAAGCAAAGTGTATCATTTTAGACTTGTTCATAATGAAACCATTTGCGGATTACAGATTAAAATAGAAGAACTGATTATTTCAATCTTTGCTTTACTAGAAAATGAGACACTGCTGGTTACCAGCATTTTATCCTTTTCACACTTTGTTTTCAGAGAACCATTTTCTGGGGTTGTTTATACCAGGGATTGTATGGTATGGGGTTGGCATATTTGTTTGGTTGATGGGTTTCGACAAGGATGAAGGACTCAGACCTCCAGATAAGAGGGAGTGATGGTATTCTAAATCCATTATTTTTCTACCAAACCCTATGTTGTGGGTACTCATTAGAATTGTCTTGATTAGACGATTCTAATGAGTACCCATAACGTAGGGTTTAGTGTAGAATAGTCAATATTTTCAATTTTGAAATCAAAATCACTACCTCTATCTGGAGTTCTGACTTGACTGATTTTGCAATTTTACTGGTATCCTTTGGTATATTGGATGATAGGCTGCAGTCTGATTATAATGTTTTTAACAACAACTAAGATCAGGTCCCAGCTTTTTAATAAAAAAGTCCTGAGGTTTCTTACTTTTCTCAAATCTGCTCATGCACACACTCATTTTCACATCTAAGTTGGGTTTGTCATTTGAGACTTATTTCACAAATATTAACTCTTTGCCAAACAACAAAATTTTCGACTAATCCAAATTGAAAGCATTTGCAGACAACAAAATAAATGTGAATCAAAATTTGAAATTTGATTGGAAAGGGAAGAAAACATAGTGGGAAAAGGAGAAAATGCTTGTTACCAACATTTTCTCCTTTTCCGCAATGGTTTCAAAAGCTTTCTTTCTCATGGTTGTTTAAAGTCTGGATTGTGTGGTAATGAGTTAACAGACTTTAAGTAGTCTTATTCTCAAATTATGATTGAGTTGATAAATTCAGGTAACCAGCATTTTCTCCTTTTCCCACAATGTTTTCTACCTTTTTGGAATCAAAATCTACAATTTATTAGGCCTTCTGCAACATGCCATAGATGAAGGCAGAGGTCCTATTCTATACAGTCAAAAAAACCTAGGATCCCACGGGGACCAAAGTTTTGCTGTTTGGTAAAGAGTTAAAGGACTAAACTTCAATAATTTGAAATGGTAATATCTTTCTTTGAAATATAAAAAAATAAGGGAAAAAAATAGTTAAAAATAAAGGGTCTGAACTTTGCGTCATCAATTTGTAAATTTGCTATTACAAAAACAGTGTCAATTTACAATTAGAAAGAAAAATGTGACTAAAACGAGATAGTGATCAGATATTTATAAAGGTAGCTGGAGACATCAGTCTCCAATCTTATCTAACTCGTTCACTCTCACCCCGGTGTTAGGGTATGGCTCAGTGTTTTTTACAAGTTTTCTGCTTCAAAATAGTTCTTTTAACTCTTCAAGTCTTTACCAAACAACGAAATTTTGGACTGGTCCAAATTGAAAGCATTTGCAGACGGCAAAATAAAAGTGACTAAAAAATAGAAATTTGTTCTGGGAAGGGTAGGAAACACTGCGGGAAAAGGAGTGGTTACCAGCATTTTCTCCATTTCCCATAGTGTTTTCAAAAGGCTTCTTACCTAGGGGCGTCAAAAGTAGGGATTGTGTGGTAATGGGTTAACCCTTTACCAAACGACAATATTTCAGACTGTCGCAATCCCTACTTTTGACGCCGCTAAGAAAGAAGCCTTCAGAAAACATTGTGGAAAAAGAAGAAAATGCTGGTAACCAGCATTTTCTCCTTTTCCCACAATGTTTTTCTACCCTTCACATAGCAAATTTCAAATTTTCAGTCTCTTTTATTTTGTCATCTGCAAATGCTCTCGATTTGGACAAGCCTAAAATGTTGTTTGGTGATGAGTTAAGTCTTTACCAAACAACAAAGTTTTGGACTTGTCCAAATTGAAAGCATTTGCAAACGACAAAATAAATATGACTCAAAATTTAAAATTTGATTTTGAAAGGGTAGAATACATTGTGGGAAAAGGAGAAAATGCTGGTTACCAGCATTTTCTCCTTTTCCCACAATGTTTTTAAAGGCTTTCTTTCTCAGAGTCATAAAAAGTTGGGATTGTGTGGTAAAGAGTTAACAAACAATCCCTGAACGATCCTGAGAAAGAAGTCCTCTTAACCAATTACCACACAATCCCGACTTTTAACGACCCTGAGATAGAAGCCTTTTGAAAACATTGTGGGAAAAGGAGAAAATGCTGGTCAACAGCATTTTCTCCTTTTCCCACAATGTTTTCCACCCTGCTGGAAACAAATTTCAGTTTTTAAATTACATATAATTTGTCGTCTGCAAGTGCTTTCAATTTGGACCAGTGTACAATTTTGTCGTTTGGGAAAGGCTTAAATCATTTTGGGAAAAGGAGAAAATGCTGATTGCAAGCATTTTCTCCTTTTCCCACAAAGTTTGTTACTCTCCCAAAATCAAACTGAGACACATATATTTTATTGTCTGCAAATTCTTTCAATTTGAACAATTTTGAAATTTTGTCGTTTGGCAAAGAGTTAACTCTTTACCACACAAGCACAAGGTGAGGACTTTCCAAAACATTGTGGAAAAAGAAGAAAATGTGGATTTTTCTCCTTTTCACACAATGTTTTCTAACCATTTTTATACAAATCCTATCATTTAGTTATCATTTTATTGCTTTGAAATTGTTATCATCAAAAGTATTGCAGTTTTGTTAAGACTCAACCCTTTACCGCGCAATGTCGACTTTTAACGAACCTGGGAAAGATGCCATATGAAAACATTGTAGGAGAGGGAGCAAATGCTGGTAATCAGCATTAACTCCTTTTCCTACAATATTTTCTACCCTATCAAAGACAAACTGCTCCATTCGAACAACTGTGACTGAAATTGTTGTCTGCAAGTGCTTTTTTATTTGGACTGTGTGGCTTTAATTCGGTTGTTTGTTTAATTAAACCTTTACCACACTTTTAACGCCCCTAGGGAAGATGCCTTTTGAAAACATTGTGAGAAAAGAAGAAAATGCTGGTAACCAGCATTTTCTCCTTTTCCCACAAAGTTTTCTACCCTATCAGAGCAAAATTGCACCATTTGAGCTACTTTGAAATTGTCCTCTGCAAATGTTTTCAACTTTGATAGGTCTTAAATTTTGCTGTGTGGTAATGTGTTAAAGGGAACAAATCTGAAGCACACACAACAGTAAGTATGGTCTTTGCATGAAGTATTTGCAGAAGCCTGATTAAATATGGCTTCAATGATTGTATTTGTTTCTGAAAGGTTAGAAAACATTGTGGGAAAAGAGAGAAAATGCTGGTAATCAGCATTTTCTCATTTTCCCACAATGTTTTCAAAAGGGTCGTTTCTCAGGGGATTTTCTCAGGGTTGTCAAAACTGGTCACTGTGTGGTTAAAGGTTAAACCATTGTCTAGAAATAGATTCAATTTGGACAAGTCTAAAATTTTGTTCACTGGTAAAGATTAAAGTCAATACTAGAAATTTGCTTCCTTTTCAAATCTCTAGAAGTTTGAATCAGAATGGATCATGGATTGGTTAGTGTCGAATTATAGTCTCAGGTAATTTTGCTTTATCATAAGTACAAAATAATCGAAATATTTTGCGATGTTACTCTGATATATCAGCTAACATCTTGGCGATAAAACTTTGAAATTATGCACGATATAAATTGATGTGAAGTGATGATAGACCATGAGCTTCTAAGTTATCGAAATGTAAATATGTTATCGAAATAATGATTGACGCTTCAATTATTGAAAAACAATTTTTTTGCAGCTTGTGGTAAGAGAGATGATACGGATGTCTGACAACAGTTTGTTTGATGTTGAGTTTTATCTGTTGGTTCGGCACCATGTAGGTGCAATAGTTTGGATTTAATGACGCTTTTAACCCTGAGAGCGCCAGCAAACCCAGTAGACATTTTCATTCAAGAATTAAGACAGGAGCTAATGCAATGTAGCTCTTTTCCAAATGACAAAATGTTGGACTGGTCCAAATTGAAAGCATTTGTAGATGACAAAATAAATGCAATTGAAAGATTAGAGGATAGAAATCATTGCAGGAAAAGGAGAAAATGCTGGTTACCAGCAATGCTGGTTACCAGCATTTTCTTGTTATTCCCAAATCCAAAGCCTTCTTTTTTCAGGGTCGTTAAAAATCGGAAATGTGTGGTGAAGAGATAAATCAGGCAGATATTGAAGATCAAAGATCAGTGTGCATGTTTTGTGCAGTCTGATCTAAATCTGGCTTTAAAGACAACTTTAGCTGTGAAGGTCATGTTAGTAAACATTGAAATTTCAGACTCAAATCATTGCCAGAAGAAGAGTTGGATTCATATGATGAATTTCCCTTATCCAAAAAATCTCTGGTTTTTACAACTCAGGAAGAAACCAGCATTTTCTGCTTTTCCCACAATGTTTTCTCTCCTTTTTGATATAAATTTCAAATTTTCAGTCACTTAGATTTTGTTGCTTGCTAATGCTTTCAATTTGGACCGGTCTAAAATTTTGCCATTTGGTACTGACTTTATGGTTGCTTTTCTCTATGAAGCTTAAGCCAGGCAGACAGTGCAGATCAAAGATCAGACTGCACATTTTGTATAGTCTGATCTTGATCTACTCTTGCTTCAATAACGGTACAGTCATCATGAAATGCATGCTAACCCTTTACCAAAAAAACCCAACTTTTATCAACCCAATAAAAGAAGCATTTTGAAAACATCGTGGGAAAAGGAGAAAATGCCTTTTCTCCTTTTCCCACAATGTTTTCTTCCCTTCCCAAAACAAATGTCAAATTTTGAGTTATTTCAATTTTGTCGTCTGCAAATGCTTTCAATTTGGACCGGTCTAAAATTTTGCCGTTTGGTAAGGAGTCAAAAGTTGTAAAGTATGTGCAGATAATGAGTTTCAAAAACTGAAATGATGACATTTCTCTTTGAATAGAAAGAAAATGTGGAAAAATGAGAAAATGCTCCAAAGATAAAAAGAAAAAAGGGAAAAGGAAAACACACTAAGTTTTGTCACAAAGTCTTCCGTTTTTGTTTTTTAAAGTCAATTAACCCTTTACCACACAATGTCAACTTTGAATAAATTAGCGAAATATATTTTCTCTGGAACGTGATCTTTTAGCAACCTTGCAACTGTCAGGGGTGCAATATTTGGCATGAAGATTTAAGAATGACTATAGTTTGATAGAATTAAGACAAAATGAGTTAAACTGTCTGAAAATGAATATAAGGGCCTCTTTTAATTTTTGTCATCTGGTCCATAAACATTTGCCGCCTACACAATGCTTTCCTAAAAATGCTGACTTGTTCATTCGTAACTCTTTAGTGTAGGCAGAAACTTAAAATTTAGACATATAATAAATGAGTTCCTATGGGTAAGGTTTTTATACTGATTTAATGTGGAGCCTTAAACAATTTTAAAGTTATACAAGTACATGTTGCCCAGTGCAGATCAAGATTAGACTGCACAGAAAATGTAATGTTATCTTCGATCTATACTACCAGCTTTTTTTGCAGAGATTCTGACAATATTAGCTTTGAAACTGCAATATCTTCATGTATACTTCAGGCTTAGAAAGTCCATTTCATTTAACCCTTAGGCTGCTAAGCGTGACTTACTGATCTTTTTAGGAAAGTGTAGATCAAGAATGTGCAGTCTGATCTTGGATCTACACTGTCGGAGAAGGAGATATGATTCCGTAAAATGAAACTTTAAAATGTTGATTATTTGGGTTTTCTCTGGAAATAAAGACTTTATTCTAAGTTATTTAGCGGCATAAGGGTAAATATTTAGGGTTGATTTCTCTGTGACAATATCACATTACCAAGCAATACCAACATGCAACAATTACGAAGAAACCTTTTGAAAACATTGTTGGAAAGGAGAAAATGCTGGTAACCAGCATTTTTTCCTTTTCCCATCATGTTTTCAACCTATTCAAAGACAAATTTCATTATTTTAGCCACATTTGAAGTGTCGTCTGCAAATGTTTTCATTTTGGACAAGTATACATATGCATGTGGCATATTTTATTGCAATGAAAAGGATAAGTTGGCAATGTGATGAGTGATAAACTTTTACCACACAATTCATAGTTTAACGACCCTCAGACAGAAGCCTTTTGAAAACATTATGGGAAAAGGAGGAAATGCTGGTCTAACCAGCATTTTCTCCTTTCCCCACAATGTTTTCTTTTCATACAAACGCTTTCCATCATTTGAACAACATCCAATTTGATGCCTGCAATTCATTGCTAAGAATTTGGACCAGTCTGTTATTTTCCTGTGTGGGAAAGAGTTTTATATAATCTTGAGAAAGGGAAAAAAAGTCACGGCAGTAGACAGACTAGAAAAGATCTGTAATCGGCTGATCACATCATCCTTAGATAAAATAAATTCTCAAATAAATATAGAATATCGCAGCATTCTTGGGAATATCATCATTCGATAAACCTGAATGAGTCCCTCTGTAGTGAACTCTCTAAACTAAAGATCCCGATAAGGGGAGATAATTTTAATAATTTTGCAGCTGTTCTCAGCATTATCTCCTGATTATTTCAGTAATGTTATCAAACTAAGAGGAATATCACAAAATATCGCTGGATATCAAAAAATCTAGGTGGGGTAGGTTTTTGGATCAGCAACGAAAAAAACTCTTTTTCTTCAGTACATCACTTGATCTCTTGGTATCTTCGAGATAATCTTTTATCCGCCAATTGTAGATAAAGTGATAGCATCACAAACAGAAAAAAAAAGTCTCGATAAAATTTTCCTTTGGTAAGATCACTGTCTGTTCCTTCACTCATTACTGCCTGTATGAGAGAAGAAAGCCTTTAACTCTTTTCTAAACGTCAAAATTCTGGACATAATTTATCTAAATTGAAAGCGCTTGCAGACGTCAAATGGCTAAAATCATGAAAGCAGTCCTTGATAGGCTACCAGCATTTTCTCCTTTTCCAACAATATTTTCTCCCTAAGGTTTGTTAAAAGCCATGATTGTTTGGTAAGGGGTTTTAGTCTTTGCCATACATCTAAAATTTTGGATTTGTCCCAATCAAATGCATTTGCAGACAACAATATTTCAAATCATGAAATTTTTCCATAATTAGAGTAGAAACATTGTGGGAAAAAGCAAAAACACTGGTTACTAGCATTTTCTCATTTTCCCACAGTGTTTCAAAAAGCTTGCTCTCTTGTAAAAGAAAAAGTGATAGTTTGCTAAGGGGTTTATCTCACTGCTTCCTCGAAAAAATCAGTGTCACAGATTACTTTGAAAACCCTTGTAAAAAGTATGTAATCAAATTAAAGAATTAAAGCTCTATACTACTTAATGCAGACCTTTGGCAACCCTTGGAAAGAAACCTTTTGAAAATTTTATGGGAAAAGGAGAAAATACTGGTAAACAGCAATTTTCTCCCTTTCCCATAATGTTTTCAGCCATGTAAAAAATAATAGCAGCATTTGAGCCACATTGAAATTGATGTCTACAACTGCTTTGAGTTTGGACAGGGTTTACATTCTGTCGTCTGGTAATGGGTTAAAATTTAACTGTTTACCAAATAACAAGTTAAGACTAGTCCAAATTGACAGCATTAATTTTTGTAGATGAAAATATAAATGTGACTCAAATTTTGAAGATTGATTTTGGAGGAGTAAAAATAATTGTGGGAAAATGAGAAAATTCTGTTATTGTGACTAGCATTTCCGGCCCTTTTTCCAAAGTATTTTCAAAAGGAATCCTTTTCAGGGTCGTTAAAAGTCAGGATTATGTGGTAAAAAGTTTACTCTTTACCAAATGACAACACATACAAAATGTTGGAATTGAAAGTACTTGCAGAGAACAAAATGCCAAATGGACTGTGGCATAACCCTGTACCAGATGACAAAAGTTTAGCCCTGGTCAAATATTAAAAGCATTTGCAGACCACAATTTCAGTGTGGCTCAGATGGTGCAATTGTTTATTGATAGAGTAGAAAACATTGTGGGAAAAGGAGAAAATGCTGGTTACCAGCATTTTCTCCTTTTCCCACAATGTTTTCAAAAGGCTTCTTAAAACTCAAGGGTGGTCAAAAGTTGTCATTGTGTGGTAAAGAGTTAAAATAGAGCTGTGCAGCTTTCTGTGATCTCAAAAAACTAAACAAAATGATTAATCACTGACGTAATCCTTAGATCGCTATGTGTGACCTTTTGCAGACAGAGTAGCTCAGGATCAGGTTGCATAGAAAATGCAGTCTGATCTTGGATCTGCACTGTCAAGTAAAAGACATCTTTTCCTAATTGTTATCTTTGAAATTGGAACATGTGGGGAACGTTGTACTATCAGCTTGAAAGTTTCATTGCAGTTATTGAACACGATTAACCCTTTGCCACAAAATGGTGACTTTTAACAACCCTGAGAAAGAAGCCTATTGAAAACATTGTGGGAAAAGGAGAAAATGCTGGTAACCAGCATTTTCTCCTTTTCCCACAATGTTTTGTTTTTATCTTTTTAAAGGCATTAGTTTCAACTTTTGAGTCATGATTATTTTGTCGTCTGCAAATGTTTTCGATTTGGACAAACCTAAATATTGTCGTTTGGTTATGAGTTGAGGACAGTCCCATGGTTTGAGCCACATTTATAATCTGTCGTCTGCAAATTCCTTGAATATAATTATACATGGTCAAGACCTTAAATTTTGTCTCTGGTATAAAATGATACTATCCTTTTCTGTGGAGAGTGTCAAGGTCACAGATTGCATGGGTAGATTATGCCATAACTCCAGGTATTTCAGGTTCGATTAGTTAGATGTTTGAATTGGGTATAATTGCTATCTGTATTTTACAGTGTGATAGCTCGATAAGCCCTCTCATAGCTTGCACTGAAAGAGTTCATAAAGATAGGAGTTTGTATTTAAAGAAATTTATCTGCAGATATCTCCAATTTTTCTTGAGGGTTTCTTGCGGTGCTGATAGCAATGCAATCTTAATTGTATCATATCTACGATAAGGACATAATTTCGAATTCCCAGTTTTATACTTTTATCTTGATACTGCCTCAATCATGTATTTTCACACCCCGTAAAATAACTTGACGGACAGAAAAAAAAAGTTTTAATTTATGGGTGTAGCAGCTATATGTCAGAAATCTTGATAAATTTTGGTTTTCGTAATAGTTCTTCGGTTAAATACTTAATCCTTAAAGTCTTTACAAAAGGTGAGAAATTTTGAATCATTCGAATTGAAAGTATTTTGAGATGGCAATTTCATTGTGGCTAGAATTATTATAACTTTTGCCCAGATTGCCGTCGGTTCATGTTAATTTCATACATTTATGTTAGAGGTACAGTTTAAATTCACATGCATTGTTTAATTTTGGCCACCCCTGCGCAATCTGGTCAAAGTGTTAGATTTTCTTCCACTAATGCCCCCCTATGTTAACCCCTTACTCCAAAGATACTCATTTCTACGCATTGCTTGTAGGAGCCTTTGGAAAACATTTTGGCAAAAGGTGAAATTGCTCGTGACGAGCAATTTCACCTTTTGCCACAATGTTTTCTATGCTATCAAAAGGTGCCATATACACATAAGAAACAGCTTCATCCTTGCTGTTATTCAGGGTCAATTAGAGATACCATAGAAATGCCTTATGGGGTAAAGGGTTATAAAACAACTGTCATCTTCAAAATAAATTTCGTACTTTTTAAATGACATTATTCAAATTCAAATGCATTTCAACACCAGCATGATTTACTTTTGGCAGTCACTTGGCCTTTATGAAGTAACTACTAGTATATCAACAGTGCTTGAAGGGCACTCCATTTTATAGGAAATCAGAAATGGGGGATAAATTAAAGAAAGACCTGTTAGTAGCCCAGTGATAAGCTATTTACCAAACAAACTAATTTTTAGAATTGCTCATATTTCAAACACTTGCAGATGACAAAAGTGCCTCAGATGGTGTTATTCATTTACTCAAAATGAGTAAAAATATCATGGGAAAAAGAGAAAATGCTGGTAAGTATTTCTACAGGCCTTTTCGTTAAAAGTTGTCCGATACTCAAAATTGCTTGGCACAGGGTGATTGTGTTGGATTAATAACCCTTTACCCCATAAGGCATTTCTATGGTATCTCTAATTGACCCTAAAAAACAGCAAGGATGAAGCTGTTTCTTATGTGTATATGACACCTTTTGATAGCATAGAAAACATTGTGGCAAAAGGTGAAATTGCTCGTCACGAGCAATTTCACCTTTTGCCACAATGTTTTCCAAAGGCTCCTACTGGCAATGTGTAGAAATGAGTATCTATGGAGTAAAGGGTTAATATTTGGAAAACCTGGTCCAGTTTGTACAGATGATACTTCTCACATGGGATTGTCCTTCAGCCAAGTACAGTAAGAGCCTTAGCATAGTGAGTTCTGGTAAAACCAAGGAAAAACATGAGACAGTAAGCCTTTGCAGATACGAGGGACACTTTTTAAGTTCGTAGAGTAAGCCTATAACTTTTTAACGTGATTATGAAGTTGCAAATTTTTCGGGTGGGTAGGCCGGTTTCCGTTTTGACGGAAAAGAACGTTGCTATTGTGAAAACGTTAATTGAGGAAGACGCGAGTCATACCGTGCAAGGGATAGAAGAATTAAGTGGCATTCATTCGTTAAGTGTTTTGAAGATCTTATGTGAAAGACTTGGGCTACGTAAAATCTGTGTGCGCTGGGTGCCCCATTTGCTCACTGACAAGCAGAAACAAAGTCAGGTTAGACTTGCATCTTAAGTTATAGAACAATATGATAAATGTGACCAACGTTGTTTGGAAGAGATAGTTACAGGTGATAAAACCTGGATCTATCATTTTCAACCCAATTCTAAGGCTAAAAATAAGGTTTGAGTCTCATCTGAGGGCGACAGACCTGTCATTGCGCGCCGTTGCAAAACATCAAATCGCATGTTGTATGCGATATTCTTTGATTCGAAAGGTCCAGTCCTTCAAATTCCAGTCCCGAAAGGTAGTTCTGTCACTGGAAAGTTTTACAGAGAAAGTGTTCGTACTCAACTTGTTGATTTCTATCAGAAATGCAGACCACGATCCGGTGTCCGCGGCATCAAATTACTCCATTATAACGCACCGGCCCTTGAATCCGCTACAGTACAGGAATATCTGAAAGAATCTGGGCTTGATGTCTTCGATCGTCCCCCATACACCCCTGACCTGTCCCCTTGTGACTTTTGGTTGTTCCCAAGACTAAAGGAAATGCTGGCAGGGCACCGTTTTGAATCCCGTTGTGGTATAGGCAGTGTGGTCTACCAGTGTCTGCAACATATACCTAAAGAGGACTACCTGGCGGCGTTCCGGAAATGGGTAGATCGGTGTAAAATGTGTGTGGAGGCAGACAGGGCATATTTCAAAGGTCTTAGATAAATAAAATTTTGATATTTCAAGTGGTTTTAAAAAGACCGCCCTACTCTACGAACTTAAAAAGTGTCCCTCGTATGACTGATTATACTATTGTTAGCTGGATAAAACACCATTTAACTCCATTTAGCTTACCTCAAGTAATGGGAGCCATCGAATCCCTCGGCTGTATATGGTGGATTGATATGCACCAAATTGGGAAATTTTGTGCCCATAAATAGCCAATTTACTGTTTTGAAAATTGTAAGGTTCCTCTAAAAAAAAATTTGTGTTTCAAGTTGCTATCGAAATCTTTCTAACTATATTTCAGTTGACAAACATTCCATCTTTTAACATCGTTTACCAATTCAGTTTGAAGCTTTCAACAACAGATAGACAGATGTAAATAGCTTCATTGGCGTTGTTTATATTGTTCTAAATGACTGACAGTGGTATGGCATGTATAAGATCACGTGATTTGCAGTTAAAATGGAAGCATTACCTTACGTAATACAGACAAGGTTAGATGTAGGTACGGAATCAACCGAGTTGTGACAAGTGCATTTTACTCCTTACCCAACGTTATCCTGTATTTTAATGATTCTGAAGTTCAAGAAGATCTTTTAACCCATTACCACACAATCCCTACTTTTGACGCCCCTGAGAAAGAAGCCTTTAGAAAACATTGTGGGAAAAGGAGAAAACGCTGGTAACCAGCATTTCCTCCTTTTCCCAAAATGTTTTCTACCCTTCATAAAACAAATCTCAAATTTTCAGACACTTTTATTTTGTCATCTGCAAATGCTTTCAATTTGGACAAGTCTATAATATTGTCGTTTGGTAATGGGTTAAATCATTTTAGGAAAAGACAAGATGCATGGCAAACATCATTTTCTCCATTTTCCAAAACAATATCTTCCCCTTCAAAATCGATTTACTTGCAATGATGATTATATGAGCCATATTTAATTTGTTGCCTCTCTAAGGCTTCAGTTAAGACCGTTCTAATTTTTTGGTGTTATGTAGAAGAGAAAAATCAAAAGTGACATACTGTTGGGAAAGGCAATTAAAACACCATTCAAAATAATCTTTAGGCAAAAACTTGATCGTGAAAACATTATCGCAAATGGAGAAATAGATTACGATAGGCAGGAATCTAAATCTGACATAATGTTTCCAAGAAAATAATTGTCTGCAGGAGATAAATCAAAATGTGCTACAATATACCTGTAGTTTCTCTTTGATTTGTGTGGCAAGGAAATGCATTCCAGTAATTTCTGTTTGCACTCCAGAGCTCCATGGAACCATTAACTCATTACCAAACAACAAACCTTTTGGCTTATCCAAATCCAAAGCATTTGCAGACAACAAACTAAGAGTAACTAAAGATTTGAAATTTGTGTTATTATGGGTAGAAAACATTGTGGGAAAAGGAGAAAATGCTGGTTATCAGCATTTTCTCCTTTTCCCACAATGTTTTCTAAAGGCTTCTTTCTCAGTTTTGACAAAAGTAGGGATAATGTGGTAATGAGTTAACTCTGTAAAACACAACAAACTTTTAGACTTGTCCAAATTCAAAGCTTTTTCAAACATAGAATTAAGAATGACTCACAAATAGAAATATGATTGGGGCAGGATTGAAAACTGTGTGGAAAAAGGAGAAATTGTTGTATACCAGTATTGTCTCTTTTTTCCACAATTTTTTCAATAGCTTTCTTTCTCTGGGTTGCTAATTGTCCAGATTATGTGGTGAAGGTTCACCCTTTACCAAATGATCATGTGTTTTCAAGACATTGAAGAAAATATGATTTTGAATTTGAAATTGTTGTGGAAGATTTAACCCTATACCACAAAAAAAGATTTTAGACCTGTCTGAACTGAAAGCATTTGCTGATGGCAGTTTCAATGTGGCTCATATGAAATGATTTTTCTTTGATAGGGTACTACTCAGAAAACATCGTGGATAATAGAGAAAATGCTGGTTACCAGCATTTCCTCCTTTTCCGACAATGTTTTCAAACGGCTTCTTTCCCGGGGCCGTCAAAAGTCATTATTGTGTGGTAAAGGGTTAAGAAAATGCTGGAAATCATCATTTTCTTTTTTCCTGCATTGTTTTTTTTCCCTGTCAATGACAAATCTCATCCCTAAAGCCACCTGTCATTCATTTGCAACTGCTTTCATTTAAGATAAGGCTAAATATTTGTTTTTCTGATGAATAGTTCTTGGCTCTTTAACCCTGTACCACACAATCACAACTTTAAACAACACTTTGAAAAAAGCTTTCTGAAAACATTGTGGGAAAAGGAGAAAATGCTGGTAACTATCATTTTCTCCTTTTCTCACAATGTTTACTATTCTATCTGATACAACTTTCAAATGCCGAGTCATATTTATTTTGTAGTGCAAATGTTTTCATTTTTTGTTTGTCTTAAAGATTTCCTCATTTGGTAAAGGGTTAACAGTTGAAGACATGAAAATGTCTGTATCAAAATGAAAATGATGCATTATAGCATAATTACAAGCATATACAAAGGCATATGGGAGCAATTTGTCAAGTTACTTCAAAAACCTCATAACTACAGCATGAAACAAGAAAGAAGCCTTTAGAAAACATTGTGGGAAAAGGAGAAAATGCTGGTAATCAGCATTTATTCCTTTTCCCACAATTTTATCTACTCTTCACAAAACAAATTTGAAATTTCCGGTCACTTTTATTTTGTCATCTGCAAATACTTTCGAATTGGACAAACCTACCATATTGTCATTTGGTAAAGAGCTAAGTAAACTGACAAATTGCCTGTCTGTCAAATGCAAAGATGTTATGGAAGTTGCTTTCATGTAAACGGGTTTACCCCTTCACTAAACAGGCTGCAGTTTTTATACATGGCTTTAACTTTTCACCAAATGACAAATCTTTGGACTGGACCAATTTCAAAGCAGCTACGTCAACTAATTAAATCTTATTATTAAGATGATTTCTGACTTCGATAGGGTAGAAGATGATTTCTGACTTCGATAGGGAAAAGGAGAAAATGCTGGAAACAAACATTTTTTTTTCCTTTTCCCACAATGTTCTCCATAGGCTTCCTTCTCAGGCTTGTTAAAAGTTGGGATTGTGTAGTAAAGAGTAATTGATATTTAAAAAAAAGAACCAGCAATTTCTTGTTACCAGCAGGGTATTATCAAAGCAAATCACATCAACTGAGCTCAGTTTTTGTTGTGTTTGTCAAAGACAATACTACTATGAGTTCATTATTGAATTCTGAAGACCATGTTTCATATTTTGTGCAAAGCCAAAGGAAATAGACCTAATTAACTAAATTTTTTATAGTGCAAATGTATTTTTTTGTAACACTCAGATATGTAATTGGAAATGGTATGTTAAAATACACTGGGTGAGGCCATCTATCATGGAAACACTAATTTTTGATTGAAATTAGCTTCACTTGCACATAGCCTTCTATTGGTGCAATGATACAAAACTTGTCTACCGATCACTTGAGCCTGGGCTTTTTCTTACCAAAACTAGTTCGTCCCATGGCTTATTTATACCATGATGGCGTATTACTCCATTTAATTGGGCATGAATATTTACAGATCGAAATAATTGATAGTAATGTTGGGAATTAAATGTTAATGACCAAAGATATGTCAAAATCCTAGTTTTCTTGTACAAACTTGGTTTTATTCTACATATTGACATGGTTTCTCTCTCTGTCCATCATGCATCCATCATTGATCAAAGGGAGACCATCAGTACACAATTGATCCTAACTTTGTCATGAGTATTCCCCCTTCAACCAAAAAGGTAATCATTTGCTTAGCAGGTTGACTTTTAAGCCAATATTTGAATAATATTTCTCTTTTTCTTTCAAATTATTATTTCACACAATGGCTTCCTTGACAAATACCACTTCAGCATTCTCAATGCTTTTATTTTTGTTGTTATCTGATTACTGTTTCAGAGTGGACAAATCTTAAATTTTGTGGTCTGATAAAGGATTTATCATAAGTATGCCTTGTGAATTATATGACATTTTTCACAGTTTTTAGAAAAATTTAAAATGTTGCAGTTCCCAGGCGTATAACATGCAAATTCTCCTTTGGGCTCTTGGTATTAACATCATAGCAGCTTGCCTTGAACCATTTTGTACTATTCGTTATTTATTTTGCTTGTATGCTTCCATAAAAGTTAGTCAATCGAAGTTTATATTGAAGAGATGAAAGTAGACAGGGATCCATTTCCAGTTTCTATTTTTTCTTTGAGAAGTTAGTTGGCAGGATTTGTTCCTGTTGTATTACCTATGAAGGATTGGAGAGAAGAAATGAAAATTTCAAACAACTGGTCCCATGGGGATTGTAACGATCAGCTTTTTATCATTTTATAAAGATTACGCTAGCATGTCAGTTAGCCGTCGTAACTGTGGAGGCATATCTGTGCTTATCATTACGCCTATGTAATACCTATCTACCACTATCTGGAAACCATGAATATTATCGGCATTTTTTTCTCGATACACCAGGCTGGAGATCCAATCAATACTTAGGGGGTATGTTCAAAGGATTTTCGCCCAAGATAAAGGGAGAAAAAATTAAGAATAAAAAAAATGAACCTGAAAATGCATATTTTACGGTAAAGACTGATAAATTTGCAGATTTTTCACAAAAACACAGAGCCACCTTAGTGGGTTTAAGTGCGGTGGAAGAGCTAATGAGTTTTGTTACCTTTTCCTTGTATACCTTTGAGTTTTTAAGGGATATTTTCAAGTTTAAACAACATTGAGAAAGAGGGCTTTTAAAACATTGTGTGAAAAGGAGAAAATGCTTGTTACCAGCATTGTCTCCTTTCTCCACTATGTTTTCTATCCTATCAGAGATCAGGCAAATTCATTTTGTCTGTGGCTTTTCAGCTTTTATTTTGCAGCATGAAATTTTGTTGTATGGTAAAGAGTTAATTCTTTATCAGAAATAAAAATTTTAGATTTGCCTCGCCTCTATCAAATGATTTGCAGACCACAAAATAATCCTTTACTAGGTAATCCTGACTTTTAACAACCCAGAGAAAGAAGCCTTCTGAAAACATTGTAGGGAAAGGAGTCTCAAATGTTGGTAAACAGCATTTCCTTTTTTCCTGACAAGGTTTACTTTACTTTCAAAAACAAGTTTCAAATTTTCAGTCACTTTTATTTTGTTACAGTTGTATCTTAAAATTTAATGCTTTCAATTTGGACCAGTCTAAAATTTTGTTGTTTGGTAAAGAGTGAACTCTTTACCACACAATCCCGACTTTTAACAACCCCTGAGAAAGATACCCTTTTGAAAACATTGTAGAAAAAGGAGAAAATGCTGGTAACCAGCATTTTCTCCTTTTCCCACAATGTTTTCTACCCTTCTCAACCCAAACTTCAATTGTTCAGTCACTTTTATTTTGACGACTGCAAATACTTTCAATTTGGACCAGTCTAAAATTTTTCTCTTGTGGTAAAGAGTTAAATGTGGCTTAACTGATAGGATTTTTCTATTTGTAATAGTTATATTGCAAATTTCAGGTTAACATAGGGACGTTTGAGAACAGCATAGATGACACAGTCAGGCTGCAAAGAATAATGCAACCTGTGCTTGGAACTATTAACCTTTTACCCCATAAGGCATTCCTATGGCATCTCTAATTGACCCTAAATAACAGCAAGGATGAAGCCGTTCCTTATGGTTAAATGACACCTTTTGATAGCATAGAAAACATTGTGACAAAAGATGAAATTGCTCGTCACGAGCAATTTCATCTTTTGCCACAATGTTTTCCAAAGGTTCCTACAAGCAATGTGTAGAAATGAGTATCTATGGAGTAAAGGGTTAACTCATTACCACATCAATATTTTTGGTTTGTCCAAATTGAAAGCATTTGCAGATGACAAAATAAAAGTGACTGAAAATTTGAAATTTGTTTCATGAAGAGTAAAAAACATTGTGGGAAATGGAGAAAATGCTGGTTACCACCATTTTCTCCTTTTCCCACAATGTTTTCTATAGGTTTCTTTCTCTGGGTGGTTAAAGGTCCGCATGGTGTGGTAAAGGGTTATACTGTCCACTAGTTTGTCGTTTAGGCTCAAGGATAAATCATCTTTCGACTTGTAGTGGATTGTATTTTGGGCTGTTGAAAGTCTCTAGTTACCAGCATTTTCTTCTTTTACCAGTGTTTTTTTGTTCAAAATGCTTCTTTGTAAGAGGATTAAAATTTAGGGTTGTTTCGTACAGCATTAATCTATTTTAATTACTAGTATTTTTCATATTCATTATTACTTAGTGGGGCCATAATGAACTAATACATGTAATAATATAGATATAATGATTAGCCCAGAATGAAATATACACAAATGATAAAAGAACTATAATAATCCAGACTGGTGTGAAGTGCTGAAGGAGAATATCCTAGGAGGGTCTGGAAGGCCCACCTCTAGAAAATTTCTGAATTGTCGCCGCTATTTGGTGGCTTCTGGTGACATTTTTTTGGTCAAAAATTGTCTTTCTTTTCTTTCTCTTATTTTTTTTGCAAAGTGTACTCAACTGTTTTTTAAATGCAGACAGCTACATCTCCTGATGTGGATGTTCTCAGTATTTTCTTTATGAGATAAGGATGTAAAATATGAAGGTAATATCGATATACATTTTCTCTCTGAGATAACATCTTTTGTTGTATGATCCAATCTAGAGAGTGAGGGAAAAGTATTTCTTGTTTTCTTTGAAGTTTCTCTAATCAATATAGATCTATTACATTTATGAAATGCGCAAGGAATACAATTGAGTGGCACCCTGGCAAAATGCAGAATGCATCTTCATTTTATATTTTGCCACGCATATCATCACAATTAAGTTAACCCTTTACTCCATAGATACTCATTTCAATGCACTACTTGTAGGAGCCTTTGGAAAACATTTTGGCAAAAGGTGAAATTGCTCATGATGAGCAATTTCACCTTTTGCCACAATGTTTTCTATATCAAAAGATGTCATATACACATTAGAAATGGCTTCATCCTTGATGTTGTTAAGTTTCATTTAGAGATAGCATAGAAATGCCTTATGGGGTAAATGGTTAATTATGGAAACCTAAAAACCATTTTGTTTAACAACAAACTGAATCAAGAGGTAGAACAGTCAACGGACATGCAGAAAATTGACAGTCAACGGACATGCCTTGTCCTGGAGGTCACAATTTTATATTGGCTATTTCAGAGCTTGGAACCTTGCAGTGGTGAAACCCAGGACATAAAGGAATATTAAAGTGAGGTGTTGTCATGATAAGACTAAAATAATGTTGAAAGCAGCATAAAACGCCATTCCATCAACTTGTCAAAAATTGCTTTATACATGTGTAAATGTAACCTTAACTGTTTACCAAGTGATAGAATTTTAGGCTGGCCCAAATTGAAAGTGTTCGCAGTCAACAAATTAAATTTGACTCAAAGGTTGAAACTTGACTTTAGAAGAGAAGAAAACATTCTGGGAAAAGGAGAAAATGCTTGTAACCAGCATTATCTCCTTTTCTTACAATGTTTTTCGTAAGGCTTTTTCCTCAGGGACATAAAAATCAGGGAATGTTTGGTTAAGGGTTAATTACATCTTTTACATTTGTTTTGTCCTTATAACGCATTGTTTTGTCCTTATAAGGCAATCCTGATATTCAGTAAGTCTAAGGAACAATTTTTTTGACGAGTAGCAATTAACCCATTTCTACACAACCCCTACTTTTGATGCCCCTGAGAAAGAAGCCTTTTGAAAACACTGTAGGAAAAGGAGAAAATGCTGCCAGCATTTTCTCCTTTTTCCACAGTGTTTTCTAACCTTCCCAGAACAAATTTCAATTTTTCAGTCACCTTTATTTTGCAGGTAATCAGCATTTTTTCCTTTTTTCTCAATATTCGTAACCTTCCAAAGACAAATTTGGACATCATTTAACATTTTATATGTCACCCGCAAGTGCTTTCAATTCGGATGAAACTAGAATCTGTCATCTGGTTAAGAGGTCACAAGTAAGGTTATGTTAACTCATTACCACATGAACAAAAATTTGGACTGATCTCACTTGAAAGCTTAAATTTGCAGATAACAACTCAAAGGATCATTTCTGTCTTTAAAGTAGTAGAAAACATTGTAGAAAAAGGAGAAAATGCTGGTTGCCAGTATTTTCTCCTTTTCCCACAATGTTTTCAATTGGCATCTTTCTCAGGGTGGTTACATCTTAGGATTGTGTGGTACAGGGTTTAACTCTCCACCAAACAACAAAGTCTTAGACTAGTCCAAATTGAAAGTAATTGCAGACGACAAAATAAATGTGAATCAAGAATTAAAATTTGATTTTGAAAGGGTAGAAAACATTGCGGGAAAAGGAGAAAATGCTGGTTACCAGTATTTTCTCCTTTTCCTACAATGTTTTATAAAAGCTTCTTTCTCAGGGTCATTAAAAGTAGCAATTGTGTGATAAAAGGTTTAATCGTCCAGCACGGAAATGGTATTCACTCATCTTGAGGAAGGTAGAAAGGTAGTAAAAAAAAAAACTTTTGATGTTCCATTATCAGGGTTGATTTACAACAAGATAATTGCAGAAGGTAATTAAGATATTACAACAAAATGTTTGTTTAATGATGTCTGCACCGTGATGCCTTTGACAGGAAAAGCTCGCATTTATTCAAATAAGATCATAATTTTATTACCAATGATGGGTTTACGTGGGATGTGCAGGATTATCTCTGTATACCACACAGGATTTATTTTGAAAACAAAATTCAAGAAATATAATATTATAATGGGTATTCCAGTAGGGTTTGCATCACTTTTTCCTTTTACTACGGTGTTTTACCAAATTTGCTTGTTTATATAATATTGTGCCCATGTGGATAGTGTCAATGATTTGCAAGACTGTTGACCCATTACCACACATTCCCTACTTTTGACGACCCTGAGAAAGAAGCCCATAGAAAACATTGTGGAAAAGGAGAAAATGCATTATCTCCTTTTCCCACAGTGGTTTCTACCCTTCATGAAACAAATTTACAAATTTTAAGTCACTTTTATTTTGTCGTCTGCAAATGCTTTCAATTTGGACATGCCTAAAATATTGTCATTTGGTAATAATTTAAAGCATGAGTAAAGAAGGAAAAAAGCACTGGAAAGACAATGTTTTTAAAAGCTATCATCATAAAATCGTAGACCCATATAGAAAAGGTACGAACGTCAATTTTGTTTATCTTCTAGTCTAGGATGAAGGTGACGTCTGAGACAGTACATTGATACACATCGTAATTATGCGAAATGGGCAATAATCTCAAAACTTAAATGTGTTTTTGACTTTATCATTTCTATATATCTATTTCACTTTATTTGATTTTTCCCCCTCTCCCAATCAGTTGGTGAAAGAATTTGATTTCAATCTCTTGCCTTAGGGTGATTAATTATTATATATACATTTCTTTGATAACATATTATTTCATCGCTGTGGGAATTTATTTTTCAAGTGCTCTTTTATACAAAAATTGATATAATTTTGTTTCATAATGATAACTGTTTTGTCCCGTTACATGTTTTAAAAAATCAACTTTTTATCCATCCTCTTTATCTATTTTAACTTTTTACCACACAATCCCAAGTTTTAAAGGTGGCCCTTCAGAATTTGGGACAAAAATTGTTCAAAAGTGCAAAACAATCATCCTTATACTCCCAAAGTCTTTTGATTTTCATTCATAAAACCCAAGTGGTCGAACACCGTCCGACAACACGTGAAATTAGAGATTTACTACAGCCCAGGTCGACACTGATGGGAGACACATTCTATTTTTAGATGATCATTTCGCTCATTTACTTACAGGAATACACAGACGAGGTTTCAAACATAGCGTCCAAAGTAGACATTATGGAAAATTATTATCACATATTTTTGATGTAATGGAATTTAAGCGTTATGAGTCATGTGCCAGTCACCTGGCATTCCCAGAATGCTTTGTTGATTTTTGGAGCGAAATCTTAAAATAACTTAAGAGGCTACGTAGCCTTGTAAGGGAACACCATAAAAATTTTTTTTTTGTAATTTTATGAATTTTAATTATTGATGATTTGTATTATTTTTTCATATGAATTTCAGTGATATATATATTTTTTAATTTGGTGAGATGTAAAATTTCTAAATACCCACCTCTAACGACACTCCAAAAGGAGCCTTTTGAAAACATTGTTGGAAAAGGAGAAAATGCTGGTAACCAGCATTTTCTCCTTTTCTTACAATGTTTTCTACCCTTCCAAAAACAAATTTTAAGTTTTCAGTCATGTTTAATATGTTGTCTGTAAATGCTTTCAATTTGGACAAATCCAAAATTTTGTCGTTTGGTATAGAGTTAAATTAACCCTTAACCAAATTTCCATTGTTTTCATGACCCAGCTGAAGAAAGGCTATGAACATTTTAGGAGAAAAAGGAGAAAATGCTGGGTTTTTCCCCCCTTTTTGCCTTGTATCCTGTAGAAGACAGCTATATCATTGCAATTCAACTTTCTACCTGACAAGAAAAGTGTAGAGTCCCTCAAATTTAAAATATTTGCATGTTACAATTAACTCATATTTTGGTCAAAGGAAGGTGATTTCTCCTTGAATGGATAGAAAACATTGAGGGGGGGAAAAAGAGCATTTTCTCTGTTTCCCACAGTGTTTTCAGAAGCCTTCTTCTCTTAGGGTTGTTAAAAAAAACAGGATTTTATTATGAAAGGTCACTGGCACTCGAGTCTAATTTGTTGTCTACAAATGGTTTCAATTTTGACAAACCTAAATTTTTGTGCCCTGTTTAAGTACAATGTATATAATCATCTTTGCAAGCCAAGGCTGACAATTCACTACACTACTCTACCCTTGGCGGATCGAGCTTGATTTTAACATTCCCCTGATACACTTTTGCATTGGATGTAGCCAGCTCTAACTGCACTGGATGCTTGTAGCATTTCATCTTTGATAAAAATATAATAAGGTCGTGAACTTTCAAAAAGAAGGTAAACATGGAAACGCATGTGGATGTCTGCTTATCGTTTCATGTTGAATAATTGTATTCGTAAGTGGTTTGTAAAACGATATTTCATTGGCTTTCAGAAATATGATGTAAAGGGGGGTAATAACCGGCATCCAATAGAGGGCGCATCGCAGGTATCTCGAAATGGGGCTCAATCAGCCAAGGTAAGATCCACATAGTGATCGTAACCTTGGCTCGGGAAGATGATGTATAACAAGAGTTAAACAATTCCCTATGGTTAACTTCAATATACTTAATTTTTCTTTTACTTTTTTCAAACCATCCTTTCTAAATAAAATTGCCAAAATACAGCCTAAAATTCTCAGCATATTTTTGAAATCCACATATGATATTCTATGACTGACAGAGCAAAACAGATGTAATTTTATGATATTATAAAATCATTGTCTTGCAGTGATATTTTATTGACATTTTCAAATCTTATCTTTTAAAATTGTAGTTTTATTGGCAGCAGGCGTAAGCATATTGTATCATTAGATTGAAATAAAAAGTTTATGAGCAGACCTGTTTCAGTTAACAGTTTTCCCTGTGAAAAAAAAAAAATGTTGGTCTTTTCAGAAAAAAATTGTCTTCTTATAATTCTTAGATGAAGACACAGTGTTATTTGATTTATTAAGACGATCTCTCACCATTGCGTATCGGCTTGCATGTGTATGGTGGATCACTATAAGAAAGGAACATCATGACAAGGCCGCAGAAATGTCAACTTACGTAGCTAATACTCATTAGCACATAACATGATCTCCTAGGACGTGGAGGTATGACATTTTTCCAAGTCCGAACTTAAAAATATATACATGTACCAGTAGTAGCTCCGATATGTCATGCTTATGTTACACATTGGTAAAAGCGAAAACAACACAGCAGTGAATTGCTACAGGAATGTAGCCCAAACACTTTTTACGTCACATGAATGTATTGGTTAACATGAAAGGTTTGACTCCTTTGGAAAGAATGACAGCAACAAACAGTGCCGTTTTCTGTCAGTGACCACCGTATTCAGGCAATGTCAAGGCTGCACGTAACAAAAGTGCAAACAAAGCGGTTACGCCACAACAGCGCACCATACGCCATGCTCATGCCTCAGTACACCATACTTTAGGGCAGATACACCACAGAAACATCTTACATAGGCCATGTCTTTAATTTTGAACTAAATACATGTATGCCCCAGTTCTTGGCGATTGACCCGCGTAAAGAAATTTTGTTGCATACGCTGCCAATACGCAATAGTGAGAGAGTAGCATTAAAGTGCTGCTGCAGATACCCAATACAAAAAAAAAACATGCACTGGTAAAAAAGAGCTTAAAATTTTTTTTAGATTGAGACCATTTGACCTTGTAGCCTTGAAATGCTTTCAGTATGGACCAGTCTAACATTTTGTCGTTTGGTAAAGAGTTAATACATTTTTGTGATTTATTAAACCAAGCAATTATCTAGTCATCACATAATTATGGATCCATATGTGATGATTATTTCTTTTTTTACTTTATCCCTTAGCATAAGATCTCGAGTTTTATCTGCAATTGCTCTGAATTTGAACAAGACTAAGGTTTGTCATTTGGTAAAGTGCTAAATGTTGACACTTGGTCTGCATTATACAAATAGTGAAGAAAAGTTGCCTTGAATAAAAGATCATCAAATGCTTTTACAGTTTACTCTTTGAAACCACAAAATTCTGAGTTTTAATTAAGCCAGTGAAAGAAGAGACTTAAAAACATAATGACTGAAAGGGAGAAAAATCTGGTAACCAGCATTTTCTCCTTTTCTATCTATGTTATCTTCCCATTCAAAAACAGTCTATCAGTTGAGCCACACTGGCTGTAAAATGCTTTGAATTGGAAGAAGTTAACCCATTACCACACAATCCCTACTTTTGACGACCCTGAGAAAGAAGCCTTTAGAAAACATTGTGGGAAAAGGAGAAAATGCTGGTAACCAGCATTTTCTCCTTTTTCCCACAATGTTTTCTACCCTTCACAAAACAAATTTCAAATTTTCAGTCACTTTTACTTTATCATCTGCAAAGGCTTTCGATTTGGACAAACCTAAAATATTGCCCTTTGGTAATGAGTTAACCCTTTACCAAACGACAAAATTTTAGGTTTGTCTAAATTGAAAGCATTAATTTGCAGATGACAAAATAAAATAGACTGAAAATTTGAAATTTGTTTTGTGAAGAGTGGAAAACATTGTGGGAAAAGGAGAAAATGCTGGTTACAAGCATTTTCTCTTTTCCCACAACGTTTTCGAAAGGCTTCTTTCTCAGTGTCGTTAAAAGTCGGGATCGTGTGTTAAAAAGTTAAACAAGTATTTGGTTGTAATGATTTATGAATCATGCTGAATATGATATAGTATTACAAGATTCACCCAGTAAGATTTCAATGGAATGAAGAGACAGTATTATGAAAAATGGATTTTTAGATTTTTATAAATGATTGTGAAATTAATTGAAAAAGTTCCTTGGAGTGTCAATGAAATTATGAATAATAAAATTTGATAAGGAAATGCTGGCAGCTAAGGATTTTTATCTTCTTAAACCATATGTGCATATTTTTTCTCGTTTTCTCTTGTATTTCACTTATACAAAAGATTTACATGACCAAAGTTTATTGTTTTGAATTGGCATCTTTTACAAAATCTCTTTTTTTCAGGCTATAAATATCCCATACTGATTAAATACAATATTGACTCTTTGGGTGACAACAAATTTTCAATGTCCAAATTGAACACATGATACAGACAACAAATTAAGATAGTCCTCAGAAGGTGACATCTTCGCGAGCCAAGGTTACGATCATTACGTGGACGTTACCTTGGTGGATTGAGCCCAATTTCGAGATTCCCGCGACACGCCACCTATTGGATGTTGCTTATTATCTCCCTTTACATCATATTTCTTTAATAGCCAATGAAATGTCGTTTTACAAACCGCTTACGAATACAATACTTCAACATGAAGCAATAACCATAAAAGTACTTAGACATTCCATGGTCAGGTGCTGGGATATAGCCCAAAACATCTGATAATTTATAAGTCACATTGAAACTTTATGTAGATATTGTTCGTCTATGTTTTCTTTGGTAATAAATCATTACAGATCCTGCACAAATCCATGGAGGTATTCATGTTTACCTTCTATTTCTATCGCAACCATGTTCTATTTATATCAGAGATGAAATGCTACGAGCGATTTGATTTGATGCAGTTAGAGCTGGCTTCAACCAATGAAAATGCGTATCGGGTGATTGTCGAAATTAAGCTCAATCCTCCAAGGGTAGAGTAGCGTAGTGGATTGTAACACTTGGCTTGCAAAGATTAAAAGGTGAATGCAGTGTAGAAAAAGGAGAAAATGCTGCTTACTAGCATTTTGTATGTTTTCTACAATGGCTCCAAAAGCCCTTTTTTGTTAAGGTTTTCGAAACATGGGATTGGTTGGTTAAGGTATGAAGAGAGGAACATCTGATAGAGGGAGTGATTTTGATTTCAAAATTGAAAATATTAATTATTCTCTTCCAAACACCATATTATGGGTACTCATTAGAATCGTCTCGTCGAGACAACTCTAATGAGTACCCACAACATAGGGTTTGGAAGAGAAATAAATTGGATTTAGAATACCATTACTCTGTCTTATCTGAAGCTCTGGAAGATTTTTGAATATTTTCTTATAGCTGTGATGTAGCATGTGTTTTTGAAATATGCATATGTGGCTTTGTCTCTGAAAATTTAAAAAATATTATTGCACCATATTGGAACACTTTCAGAACTAAACTGTAATGTTCTGGCTCTAGTACAGAAAACTGCGGATGTTCTAGAACACAATAATTATGGAATCGTTTAAGAAATCTTCCTGACGTTTTGGAGCAATCCTAGAAATGTACCACCTTCTAGCATAATTTCTTACATGCAATTGTTGGAGGCTATGCAATTTTTCGTCTGTAAATGTTTTCAAACTATAAGTTACTTATCCCTTAACCTGTGCAGCCTGATCATGATCTACGCTGTCAGCAAAAGTTCAGTTGGTTCCACTTAGTGGCCTGATGGATAACTTTAAAAGTATTGCAATTGGAAAAGAGTTTGTGACCTTGTAATTTGAATGTTTGTTTATTCTAGTTTCAGACAAATGATGGTGATTTGACCTTCATCAAGGTCACAGACGAAACTGGTGCATGGTTATCATTGCTGAAACCAGCAGAGCAGTCCTCATCTCACAATACAAAAGTTTATTTTGAAGGTAGGCATGTTAATAGGTATTTCGTAAGTTAATGATCGGAGTGACTGTGTTTAACTCCTTACTAAACACAAAATCTCTGGACTTCTCCAAACTGAAAGCATTTGCAGACGACATAATGAATGGGACTCAAAACCTGAATTTTGTTTTGGGAAGGGTAGAAAACGTGGGAAAAGGAAAAAATGCTGGTTACCAGCATTTTCTCCTTTTCCCATGATGGTTTCAAAAAGCGCCTTCTTTCATAGGGTCGTTAAAAGTCGGGATTGTTTGGTTTGGGGTTAAAGCGCTGTGTAGAGTCATGTTTTTTTTGTTAATAAAGAAAATGAGTATAAAAGGTACAGGAGAGGCTGCATCTAATCAAGATTCAAAACATTTTCTGTCTGAGGGATAAATACATATATCTGCAGCATGTCTTGAGTAGATACTGTCTTGACATTTAAGGTAGCGTGAAGGTAAAGCAGGGCTGATGCTGTAGCTATGATAGTTCTAGATTGCTGAATCTCCTGTGATAGTGCAGTGAAGGTAAAAACTCCCTAGGATAGTGCATGAAAGTTGACACCCCTGTGATAGTGCAGGAAAGGTAACAACTCCCTACAATAGTGCAGGAAAGCTGATACCCCTGTGATAGTGCAGGAAAGGAAACACCCCATACCATGGTGCAAGAAAGCTGACACCCCAGTGATAGTGCAGGACAGGTAACAACTCCTTATGATAGTGCATGAAAGCTGACAGCACTGTGATAGTGCAAGAAAGGTAACAACTCCCTACGATAGTGCATGAAAGCTGACTCCCCTATGATAGTGTAGGAAAGCTGACAACCCTGTGATAGTGCAGGAAAGCTGACACCCCTGTGATATTGCAGGAAAGTTGACACCTCTGTGATATTGCAGGAAAGCTGATGCCATTGTGCTGGTAAAAGATGGCCGATGCTCCTTTGATGGTAAAGGGCAGCTGATACCACTGTGATGCCTTATTCTTCAGTTCAAAAAAGTATAGATAGCTGTACTGGCTGCCTTAAATTTTTGCCCTCTGTACTACTAGACTGACTTTGATCTTCAGATAACTAGAGACAAAGAGCCAGCAGTTGTTTGTATCACATAATAGAAACAAGACTTCTACTGGGAGAAAAACTTGCCGTCGTACACATATATGGCAATAATTGACGCTCTTTTCTAATTCTGTTTTCTCATTTTTACGTATCACAGGAATCTTCAGTCCCCGAAGGCTGATACAATCACTCTAAAAGGATACGATACTATCTAAAAGAAACCACTGTTATCGAGACCTTAAGTGGAAAAAGGATGAGAAAAATCTCTTAACCCTTTACCACACAATTCCAATTTTGAATAACCTAGAGAAAGAAGCCGTCTGAAAACATTATGGGAAAAGAAGAAAATGCTGGTAACCAGCATTTTCTCCTTTTCCCATATTGTTTTCTTTCCTTCCCAAAACAAATTTCATTTTTTGAATAACATTTATTTTGTCGTTTGCAAATGCTTTTGATTTGGATCAGTCTAAAATTTTGTTGTTTGGTAAATTAGAGTGAACTCTTTCCAAGGTGACGAAATTTAGACTTCTGTTCTGAAATCGTTTCTGATAACTAAGTATGATCCAAAGAATTCTTTCTTATATGGAAGAAAATAATTTGAGATAAGGAAAAAATACTGGTTACCAAAGTTTTCTCCTTCTTCCACAATATTTTCTAAAGTCTCCTAGAATTCAGAGGGTCACAAAAACAGGAGAAGGTAAGATAAAAATTTATCCTTACAGCTGTAAATTAGTGATGTTGGCATTTTCAGTTTGGGAAAGAAGACTGCATATTATTTTGCCCCTGAAAATGATGTTTTCTGATTGTTTTAGCATAAATGTCAATAGATCCAAAATCAAACTCCATGTAAAAAAGTGATCTGATCTCAATCAACACTGCTGTGTACCATAAACAAAATTATGGTCTGGAGGCTAAGAGTGAATGTTAAAAAGGATTAGTATTTTGGGGGAAAAAAGAAAATGGAGTGTAATTTATAGAAGATGTAGGATAAAAACCAAGGTGATACCTATCTTTTAGTTGAAAGATTTTTTCCTGGAGACAGTTTTGCGATAATACACATAATGTATTGTATTTGGAGAAAATACAATAATTTACATGATTTAATTGTATCGTAATTCAGTTATTTTAGAGTTTACAATGCCGACAGATCAGCTGCTTCAAGCTGTTACTAAACAGCCCCAAGTTTTAACTTTTTACCAAACAATAGAATTTAAGACTTGTCCAAATTGAAAACTCTTGCCGACAACAAAATAAACATTACTCTGAAATTGAAATTTGTTTCCAGTAGGGTAGAAAACATTGTGGTAAAAGGAGAAAATGCTGGTTACCAGCATTTTATCCTTTTCCTACAATGTTTGCAAAAGGCTTCTATTTCAGGGTCATTAAAACCTTGGATTTTAGGTAAAGGGTTAAAGACTCAGAGACATGACTTTTAATAACATTCTAGGAAAAGGAGAAAAACTGGTTACCAGAATGCTTTCTACCTTTCCGAAAACAAATTTCAGTTTTTTGGTTGTATTTGTCATCTGCAACTACTTTGAATTTGCAGAAGACAGAAATTTTTTTCAGTTGGTGAAGAGTTTCAGGAGAGCATGTCATAATGATATGGACAAGGTTATACTCAAATAAATGGCAAAATAAGGACAGGAAAAAAAAGAACAGGATTTTTGAAAGAAGTTTTAATATTCATGTAATTATGATTCTTTCAGTATTACCCTGTCAACAAAAATAATCTTCAATTCTGATATTTGAAAACCCCCAAAAATGTCTTTTTTAACTCATTACCACACGAGAAAATTTTAGACTGGTCCAAATTGAAAGCATTTGCAGACGACAAAATAAAAGTGACTGAAAAATTGAAATTTGTTCTGGAAAGGGTAGAAAACACTGTGGGAAAAGGAGAAAATGCTGGTACCAGCATTTTCTCCTTTTCCCACAGTGTTTTCAAAAGGCTTCTTTCTCAGGGGCGTCAAAAGTAGGGATTGTGTGGTAATGGGTTAAACCCTTTACCGTATAACCTGAAGAAGGAAGGCCTTTGAGAATTTTGTAAGAATATTAAAGAAGAAAATGTTGGTAACCAGCATTTTCTTCTTTCCCCAAAATGTTTCTGCCGTTTGAATGTCAATTTTTATCAAAATTAATGTAGCAAGTTTAATTTGTCTGCAAACACTTTGTAAATTTTGTAAAGAGTTAAAAAAGAAAAAGGAAAAATATAATAGCATGTTTGCTTTCCTTCCACAATCAACAGACTATCAACTTAATCAGTGGTATACTGGAGCTTTTGGTCTGAAGGTTGTTAGTTCAAATCTCAGCTTGACCATTATTATTTATGGAGATCTACAGGAATGAAACACTATTTCATTGGCTATCAGAAATACAATGTAAAGGGGGATAATAACCAGCATCCAAAAGAGGGCATCACGGCAATCTCGAAATCGGGCTTGATCTGCCAAGGTGAAATCCACATAGTGATCGTAACCTTGGCTCGCGAAGATGTGACAGCACTAGTTGAGATCTACAATGATTGCCATGGACTACAAAATGAAGTTGCAGGTTTTGGACTGCCAGCTTACATTGCTGATTTGCAAACAGATTGACTATTGAAAATTTCTTGTCATTGGTGATGAATCCAGTTTGGCAGATCTATGATTTTATGTCATGTGTGATGTGACATGATACAATCTTGATGAACCTTTACTATATTTCACTGGAGGACAAAGTTTTAGACTTGTCTGAATTAGAAGCATTTGCAGACAAGATAATTAACCCATTACCACACAATACCGGTACTTTTGACGCCCCTGAGAAAGAAACCTGTAGAAAACATTGTGGGAAAAGGAGAAAATGCTGGTATCCTTAGCATTTTCTCCTTTTTCCCATAATGTTTTCTACTCTTCATAAAACAAAATTCAAATTTTCAGTCACTTTTATTTTGTCATCTGCAAATGCTTTCGATTTGGACAAGCCTAAAGTGTTGTCGTTTGGTAATGTCGTTAACTCTTTATCACACGAGAAAGGAGAGAATGCTGGTAACCAGCATTTTCTGCTTTCACCACATTGTTTTCAAAAGGCTTCTTTCTAGTGGGTCATTGAAAGTTGGGATTGTGTGGTGATGAGTGAATAAGGTTCAAATGGCAGAATTTGTATTTGAAATGTAGAAAATATTTTAGGAAAAGGGGAAAATGCTTTGGACAAACATTTTCTTTTTTTCCCACATTGTTTTCAACATGCTTTTCAACAGCCTTCCCCCCCTTAGGGTCGTTGATAAACAGGTTTGTGGAGGTCAAATGTTAACTTTTTCTGCAGTGACTGGAAATGTTATGTTTTTCTCTTTACAACAGGTAGAATTTTGGACCTGTCGAAATCTGTGGAATTTCTCTCAGATTTAGAAGAAAATATTTTGGGAAAAGGAGAAAATGCCAGTTACCAGCATTTTCTTATTTTCCACAAAATTTTCAAAAGCATTTTTACTAAACGCTTTTAAACTTGGGGTGGTTTGATAAAGGTTAAAACATAACAATCGCATATGACTCATTTTGACTAGATTTGTTTCTAGAAGGGAAAAAAATAGTGTGGAGAAAGAAGAAAATGCTGGTTACTCACATTTTTTAAATTCTTTTCAGTGATCTTCAAGGGGTTGACCTTTTACCACACAATGACGACTTTTGACGACCCAGAGGAAGAAGCCTTTTGAAGAACAAAAAGGGGAAAAAAAACATTGTGGGAAAAGGAGAAAATGCTGGTTACCAGCATTTTCTCCTTTTCGCACACTGTTTTCAAAAGGCGTCTTTCTCAGGGACGTCGAAAGTGGTCATTGTATGGTAAAGGGTTAACTTAACAGCGTTTTCTCCATTTCGCACAATGTTTTCAGAAGGCTTCTTTCTCAGGGATGTTAAAAGTCGGGATTGTGTGGCAAAGAATTAATAATTGCATTACTTGGCTGTTTTCCCTCCTGACAGGAAATGTCCAATCGGCTGCTGAGGTGAACTGAGGGCTAATGCCAAACATTTTATGACATCATTGTTTAACTTAATCCCACAATTCTTTTTTTATCTGCAAAATTTAAATATTTCTGCCATAATTTGGCTTTATTTATAAATACTTAAATTCTCCATCAAAATCGTATCAGCCTCTTTGATCTGTAGGGGAAAATTTACATTATTTTTGGCAGAAATATAATCCCTCCCCTATTATGTAAAAATCAATTTTATCGGAATATGCAAATCATTTCCAATCAAACTTGTTCAGAGGCTTGTGATAAGGTGTGATGAATCTGGGTCTTATGAAAGCTCTCCTTGTTGCTTCGACATCATTAGGATCTCAGACATTCAAAAAGGGAGAGCGATAATGTCAAATCGAGATAAGATCAGAATTTCTCGGGTAAAAAATGAGACATATTACGATATGCTAATTTACGCTTGATATGCAAATGAGGGTATGTGCAGGGATAAGATTTAAGCCGATTATGGAAGTGTTTTCTTTTGTGTATTTAAGGGATGGAAAAAATCAGTTCATCATTTCTATACAACATTTTGTCATGTGCTATAGGTGGGGTGCTTATCTAAGATTTTGATCGACATTTCACCGTATTCTCTGAACAATGGCCGATGATAACCGTGGGATTGGGTCCTTAGATTTATGATAATAGAACACAACTTATCATTAAAGTGGATTTTCTTTCATAGAGATGAGATAACATCTGAGACTGGAAAATGGTTCATATTTCAATACTGGCCCTTTACCACACTGTCCTGAGTTTCCACAACCAGTAGGAAAATTGCCTTTGAAAGCATTGTGACTTGATGGAGAAGAAAATGCTGCTAGCCATCATTTTCTCCTGTTGTCGCAATGTTTTTTACTTTATTTAGTGTTTTACAAACACAAAATTAATTAAACCCAACATTTGACCCACATTTTATAAGTAGTCTGCAAGTCCAATGGTAAAGTCTGTTAACTCTAGCAAACAGATAAATTCTAGACTGGCCCAAATTGAAAGCACTTGCAGAGGACAAAATAAACGTCAAAAATTGAAATTTGTTTATAGCAGGGTAGAAAACATTGTGGGAAAACAAGAAAAATGCTGGTAACCAGCATTTTCTCCTTTTCCCACAGTGTTTTCTAGAGGCGTCTAATATCAGGGTCATAAAAACCAGGGATCATTTGGTAAGGTCAGTTAAAATGCCTTTCACAGGTTGATCTACATTTTTGATGTTTTTGATATTCTTGTCAGAGGCTTTGAAATTACAAGATATATTTTGTAGTAAACGTGTCCAGCTTATTTATACAGCATGGTAAAGGGTTAACTCTTTACCAAATGACAAAATTTGAGACTGGTTCAAATTAAAAAGAATATGCAGACAACAAATCAAAGATGGTTCAAATGGCAGAATTTGTCCTTAACCCTTTACTCCATACATTTCTACGCATTGCTTGTAGGAGCGCTTGGAAAACATTGTGGCAAAAGGTGAAATTGCTCGTGACAAGCAATTTCACCTTTTGCCACAATGTTTTCTATGCTATCAAAAGCTGTCATATACACATAAGAAACAGCTTCATCCTTGCTGTTATTTAGGGTCAATTAGAGATACTATAGAAATGCCTTATGGGGTAAAGGGTTAATAGAGTAGAAAACATTCTGGGAAAAGGAGAAAATGCTGGTCACCAGCAATGTTTTTCAAAAGGCTTCTTTATCAGGGTTGTTTAAAGTTGGATTAAACTAAAGTTTAATAAAGTTTAAACTAAAGTTGGATTGTGTGTAAAGGGTTAAGTCTTCAACAGGAGACCTGCCAGGGCCCCTATTTACCAATCATTCTTAAGAATATTCTTGGTCTAAACATAGATTTTTAAAGTAACACAGCTTTAGCCTATCAGAAGTTGTGTTACTTTCAAATTAAGAAAATTCTATATAATAATACCAAGATTACTCTCAAGAACGGTCGGTGAATACATACTCAGATTTTTGACTTGTTCTGACTTTGTTTTGACAAAGCTGTCACAAAATGTTCTGAGAAACTATCTGTCTTTGTTGATCTGAAGGATCAGCTTGGATATTTTATGCAGCTGTGTCGTGTGATCTACTGTCTGAAACAGTAAGTTTCTGAGTTATAAGCAAACGAAAAGTTTCAATTTGTTAGATTAATCACCATTTTTGAAGTTTCAAGACTATTCTGTAAAAAATCACGTAAAATATCAGATCCAAAATTACACATAAATTCACAATCCGCAACTTCAGTCTGTTCATTTTGTACACTCCGATCTCAATCCACACTTTTTATAAACACAACTACGCGTATGCTGGGCATCGTCAACTAAAGCCCTTAACCCCGTATATGGTTTTTATGACCCTGAGATAGAAACCTTTTGAAAACATCGTAGGAAAAAGAGAAAATGCTGGTAACCAGCATTTTCTCCTTTTCCAGCAATGTTTTCGACCCCACTGAAAACAAATTTCATTTTTTGAGTTATGTTTATTTTGTCGTCTGCAACTGCTTTCAATTTGGACCAGTCTAAAATTTTGTTGTTATGATACAGAGTTAAATTATTACCAAGCAACACAATTTTATACTTGTTCATAATGACAGTCTGGAGACAACAAAAAGACAGGTGCTCAAAATAATGGTATTTGTCTTCAAAAGGTAAGAAAACATTGTGGGAAAAGAAGAACATGCTAAAAATCAGCACTTTCTTTTTCCTTTTCTCAATCTTTAGAGAAATATTATGTATGACGGATGTTAAAACAAGCCACTGTATGATCTAGTACAAAGAAAGACATAGTTCGAAGCATCATATTACAGATAAGGCTGTCAGACTCTGGACAATAGCGAAATTGCTTAAGAGTTTTTGCCCATTTGCTATGATGTTTTCTTGATTCTATCTAGATCATGATAATCAATATCTTTTTGTTCTTTTCTTCAATTATTGAGTGTGCCTTTGATGTGGAATTGTACATTTGAGTTTTAAACCAGTAACCGTAGAGGTGATTCTGGACATTTGCTGTTTGGTGTTTACCCCTTTACCACACAATCCTGACTTTGAAGGATCCCGAAAAGGTAAAAGCCTTCTGAAAACAATGTGGGAAAAGGAGAAAATGCTACAATGTTTTTTCGTCCCTTCCCAACAGAAATTTCAAATTTTCAGTCACTTTTATTTTGTAATCTGTAAATGCTTTCAATTTGGACGAGTCTAAAATTCTGCAGAATTCTGTGATTTGATTAAGAGTTAAATGATATAACTGAAAGCACTTGCAAACAAACAAAATGGAAGGAGTTCAAATGATGACTTCTGTCTTGGATAGGGTTGAAAACATTGTGGGAAAAGCAGAAAATCAGCATTTTCTCCTATTCCCACAAGTTTTTCCAAGTTTTCAAAGACAGTCATCATCAGGCAAACAATATAGTAAATTAGACAAGAGGGCCATGATGGCCCTGAAATCGCTCACCTTAGTCTATTGACCAAACATGAACCATCAAGTTTCCCAGTGGCCTAGTTTTTTACCAGACATTACCCATCATCAAACACTTTTGAGATATCAATAAGACAAACATTCTGACCAAGTTTCATGAGTATTGGACTGAAAATGTGGCCTCTACAGCGTACAAAAGGTTTTTCTAAGATTTCACCAAGTGACCTAGTTTTGGACCCCACAATTACCCATTATCAGACTCTTTTGAGCCATCACCAAAACAAACATTCTGACCAAGTCTGAAGAGTATCAGGCAGAAAATGTAGCCTCTAGAGTGTACACAAGGTTTTTCTAATATTTGACCCATTGACCTAGTTTTTGACTCCACATGACCCATTTTCAAACTCATTCAAGGTATCACCAGGACAAATATTATGAACAAGTTTTAGGAGTATCGGACTTAAAATGTGTCCTCCAGAGCATACAAAAGGTGTTTATAACATTTGACCTATTGACCCGCTTTTTGACCCAACATGACCCATTTTCAAACTCATCAAAGATATTATAAAGGCAAAAATTCTGACTAATTTTCAAGAGTGTTGGACTGTAAATGTGGCATCCAGAGCATATACAAAGTTTTTCTAAGATTTGACCTGGTGACCTAGTTTTTAACTCCCAATGACCCATTTTCAAACTCGTGTAATATATTATCAAGGCAAACATTCTGACCAACTTCCAAGAGTTTTGGACTGAAAATGTGGCCTCTAGAGCCTACAAAAGGTTTTTCTAACATTTGACCTGGTGACCTAGTTTTTGACTCCACATGACCCATTTTCAAACTCGTCCAAGATATAAAGGCAAATATTCTGACCAACTTTCAAGAGTTTTGGATTGAAAAATGTGGCCTCTAGAGCATACACAAGGTTTTTCTAAGATTTGACCTAGTGACCTAGTTTTTTACCCCACATGACCCATTTTCAAACTCGTCCAAGATATCATCAAGACAAACATTCTGACCAACTTTCAACTGTTTTGGACTGAAAATGTGGCCTCTAGAGTGTACACAAGGTTTTTCAAAGATTTGACCTAGTGACCCAGTTTTTGACCTGACATGGCCCATTTACAAACATGTCCGAGATATTATCAAGACAAACATTCTGAAAAACTTCCAAGAGTTTTGGACTGAAAATGTGGCTTAGAGCGTACACAAGGTTTTTCTAAGATTTGACCTAGTGACCTAGTTTTTTACTCGACATGACCCATTTTGGAACTCATCCGAGATATCATCCAGGCAAACATCCTGACCAACTTTCATGAGTATCGGACTGAAAATATGGCCTCTAGAGTGTACACAATTTTTTTCTAAGATTTGACCTAGTGACCTAGTTTTTGACCCCACATGACCCATTTTCGAACTGGTCCGAGATATCATCCAGACAAACATCCTGACCAACTTTCATGAGAATCCGACGGAAAATGTGGCCTCTAGAGCGTACACAAGGTTTTTCTAAGATTTGACCTAGTGACCTTGTTTTTGACCCGACATAACCCATTTTCGAACTCGTCCGAGATTTCATCGAGGCAAACATCCTGACCAACTTTCATGAGTATCAGACCGAAAATGTGGCCTCTAGAGCTTTTTCCTAATTAACAAAAGCTCATTAATTACCTCATTAACAAATGACAATATTTTAGGTTTGTCCAAATCAAAAGCATTTGCATATGACAAAATAAAAATGAATGTAGATTTGAAATTCGTTTTGCAAAAAGAGTAGAAAATATTGTGGGAAAAGGAGAAAATGCTGATTACCAGCATTTTCTCCTTTTCCCACAATGTTTTCTAAAGGCTTCTTTCTCAGGGTTGTCAAAAGTAGGGATTGTGTGGTAATGGGTTACCACAATGTTTCCTGCCCATGCAAAGACGGTATGTTGTATTATCTGTGCATAATATTTCATCTGCAAATGCTTTTAATTTGGACAAATTGCACATTGTGTAGTCCAATAAAAACCTAACTATTTACCAAATGACAAAATCTTAGACTGGTCCAAATTGAAAGCATTTGCAGACGACAAAATAAATATGACTGAAAAATAAAAATTGGTTTTGGGAAGGGTAGAAAACATTGTGGGAAAAGGAGAAAATGCTTCCTTTCCCACCATGGTTTCTAAAGGTTTCATTCTCAGGGTCCGTAATTATCAGGATTGTCACTGTTATAAAGACTTAAACTTAAGTGTAGACCAAAGATCAGATTGAATGTCCTGATGTCTCATCTTGACCTTGGCAGTCTGCAGAAGTTACCGAGTTGTGAATTGCATTGTAGTATTACAGGGTTTCGATATTTATCTGTTTTTGCATGCTTGTGTAACAAGCCGTGAATAATTCACCTGCATTAAGAAGTGCTTAATCCTTATTATATCACTAGATATGCATCAGTTATGATTGACACGTATATTACATTTTAAGTCAGGAGAGGGCTGTCGCCCTAAGAATTATCAAAATGGACATTTTCATAATAATATTCAGGTCTTAGGCATTTGTATTCTATGGGTGTTTTCTGCCAGTGTTCAATATAAGGCTGTTTGTGGGACCTTCAAGATATTATAGTGTTTGATACTTCCAGTTGACATTCTCAGTTCAAAGAAATATGATCTCTCCCAAACAGCAAAATTTTAGACTTATCCAAATTGAAAGCATTTGCAGGCATTAACCCTTTACTACACAATGACTACTTCTAACGACCTTGAAAGAGAAGGCTTTTGAAAACATTGTGGGAAAAGGAGAAAATGCTGGTTACCAGCATTTTCTCCTTTTTCCACAATGTTTTCAAAAGGCAATGTTTTCAAAAGGCTTCTTTTGTTAGGGTCGTTAAAAGTCGTTAGCAATCCGAATTGAAACATAAATTGCAAATGACAAAATAAAATACATGTATTAATCAAAATTCAAAATTTGATTTGGGAAGGGTAGAAAAGATAGTGGGAAAAGTAGAAAATGCTGTTTACCAGCATTTTCTCCTTTTCCCACAATGTTTTTCAAAAGGCGTCTTATGTTAGCATCGTTAAAAGTCATTAACAGTCCATATTGAACGCATTTGCAGACGACAGAATAAAATGTGAATCAAAAATTGAAATTTGATTTGGGAAGGATAGAAAAAGTTGAGGGAAAAGGAGAAAATTCTGGTCACCAACATTTTCTCCTTTTCCCACAATGTTTTCATTAGTTTTCTTTTTTCAGGGTCATTAAAGGTCGGGATTGTGTCGTAATGGGTTAATATTATAGACAAGTATAGGATATTGTTTGATTTTAACTCTTACCACACGACAAAATTTTAGACTGGTTCAAATTGAAAGCATTTGCAGACGACAAAATAAAGGTGACTAAAAAATTGAAATTTGTTCTGGGAAGGATAGAAAACACTGTGGGAAAAGGAGAAAATGCTGGTTACCAGCATTTTCTCCTTTTCCTACAGTGTTTTCAAAAGGCTTCTTTCTCAGGGGCGTCAAAAGTAGGGATTGTGTGGTAATGGGTTAAAGAATAATAACACCGGGTTTATTTGATAGATAACAATCTATGATTATCTCATGTATATTGAAGATTTAATAGTTGGACTCTAGCCACTTCTTTGGGCAGTATAGATCAAGATCAGAATGCACATATTGTGCAGTTTGATAGTTACAGATTTATAATATATAAATGAAGTTTTCAAAATTCAACTGTCTTAAATAAATTAAATTTGATGTCTGCAATTATGCTTCCAATGTGGATTAAAGCTAAAATTTTGTCATTTTGGTAAAGAGCAATTAACTATTCATGATAAACAACAAATTTTTAGACCATTTACAGATGTAATAATGACTTTAGCTAATATGATGTTAGTTGTCTGTGAAAGTATAGAAAGCCTTGTGGGAAAAGGAGAAAATGCTGGTTACATGCACATTTTCTTTTTCCAACAAGGTTTTCTTTAGGTTTGGGTTAGGGTTCCTCTGGGTTGTTAAAACTTGGGATTGTGTTGTTAAAAAGAGTTGACACAGTGTGAAAAGATTGTCAGCAAAAAGCTGCTGGTTACAAGCATTTTTTCCTTTAGCCACACTGATTTTAATAGCAATTATGGATCTCAATGTTGATCTCAATACCTCACAAAAATATCAGACAGCTGAAATCTAAGATCAGTCAAGCATTCTGGTCTTGATCTAAAAGCATCTAACCCTTGACTCTTTACCAGATGGCAAAATTTTAGACTGGTCCAGTATAGATCAGAAACATGCAATCTGATCTTAAAGAACACTGTATACAACAGCCATCTCAGGAGTCCAATTATTCCATGTCTTATCTTAACCCTTTACCTGATATGCCAATTTGATGCTCTTCCATTTCAGTAGCAAATAAAGATATGGTGTCACAAATATGGACAAATGAGGATACAGATATTGGATTGAGTGGAAAACATTGTGGGAAAAGGAGAAATTGCTCGTTATGAGCAATTTCTCCTTTTCCCACAATGTTTTCAAAAGCTGTCTGTTGTTGATACGTCAAAATGAGTATCTATGGAGTAAAGGGTTAAAACAAAAAAGTCTTTTGGGATTATTTTGATCTCTAGGAGTCAACTATTGGTTTGTCCACCATGAAATAGAGTTACATTAATGAAGAATATTATAACTCTTTACCACACAACAACGCCTTTTAGCACCCCTAAAGAAGAGGCCTTTTGAAAACATTGTGGGAAAAAGAGAAAAAGCAGGTGACCAGCATTTTCTCCTTTTTCCCTAAGGTTTTCTACCCAATCAAAGAAACATCGCATCATTTGAGGCACTATGAAATTGTCATCTGCAAATGATTTCAATTTGGACTGGTCTAAAATTTTACTGTGTGGTAAAGGCTTAATTCTTATGTAGGGTTTAGCCTATTACCAAATAATCCTGTTTTTATAATTTGATGAAAACAGTTATCTGACACATTGTAGAAAAGGGACATTTTCTACCCTTTGAAAGACAAAATTTTTTTTTAATCTAGTCATGACTTAGTTGTATGCAAAAAGCTTTTCCATGAGGACAGGGTCCGTATTCATCAACCATTCTTAAGGACATTCTTCATCTTATTCTCTAGAATTTTCTACATTTGTAAGTAACACAACTTCTGATTGGCTAAACCATTTGGTTTAGCCAATCAGAGGTTGTGTTACTTGCAAATTCAGAAAACCTTTGAGAATATTAGACTATGAATATTCTCAAGAATGGTTGGTGAATACGGGCCCAGGTCTAAAGTTTTGTCATCTAGTACAAAGTTTAAATTCTTTCTCACAATCCTAATCAGGAAGCCCAATCTAAATTCAGTAATTATATGAATTATATATCAGTATAATGTTATCTTGTTAGACATCAAGACAATTTGATCAGAAGTAATAGATATTTCACGAAGATAACCCCCGAGACACTAGAACGGGGATGATTCGGATCAAATTATTAATGATTAATAAAGAATTCATGCGTCCTATCTTGGATCGGCACCTTGGTGAAAGAATCCTATCTATATTTGAGCGATCTTGATTAAATTGTTCACACATTATCGACCATTGTGTTTGTATTATGGACGTAGATGCACTATGGGAATTACAGTTTAATTGATGTTTTTGATTGGCCAAGTTAGATTTTACGGTTTGATACCAGCGTTTAAAAATTAAAAAAGAAGCACCCCCTTTGCTTTGTTTTGAGATATTTTAACACTTTATCAAGTAGTTTTATGTTTTTAACTCTTTATCAAATGAACATTTTTCAGACCGGTCCAAATTGAAAGCATTCGCATATGACAAAATAAATGTGGTTGACAAATTAAAATTTGTAGTGGATGGCTAGAAAACATCGTAGGAAAAGGAGAAAATGCTGGTCACCCAAATTTTCTCCTTTTCCCATAGTGTTTTCTGAAGGCTTCTTGCATAGGAGTGTTAAAAGTTGGGATTGTGTGGTAGAGGGTTAAATGACCCAGAGAAAGAAGTTAATATGAGCTTTTAGTTGGAAAATGTCTTCTACAGTGTTTTCTATTTCATCAAAGACAAAACTATTGGAGCAAATTGATTTACTATCTTCGAATTGATATACTTAATCTGAGCAAGTCTAAAATGATGTCATCTTAGAAGGTTTAGAACAAATGTGACCGACATTTTTAGTCAAAAATTGAAACGTAAATACATGTACTTACAATTTACAATCATGTGTGGTTCAAAAAAGCTGATATTGGAGATCAAAGGTCAGTCTGTATGTTGATGCAGTCTGATCCTGAACTATTCTGGCTTTAAAAACAAGTTTAGTGGTAAGAAGCTCTTTAACTCATTACCAAATGACAATATTTTAGGCTTGTCCAAATCAAAAGCATTTGCAGACGATAATTTAAAAGTGACTGAAAATTTGAAATTTGTTTTGTGAAGGGTAGAAAACATTGTGGGAAAAGGAGAAAATGCATTTTCTCCTTTTCCCACAATGTTTTCTAAAGGCTTCTTCCTCGGGTCATAAAAAGTAGGGATTGTGTTGGAATGGGTTATGAGCTTTTAGTTGGAAAATTTCTTCTGCAGTGTTTTCTATCTCATCAAAGACAAAATAATTGGAGCAAATTGGTTTGCTATCTTGTAATACACTTAATCTGAACACAAGTCTAAAACTATGTCATCTATGAAGGTTTAGATCAAATGTGAATGACATTTACAGTAAAAAAAAAAATTCAAATCCAAATACTTACAATTTATAATCATATGTGTTTCAAAAAAACTGATATTGGAGTCTTTGGAGATCAAAGGTTACACTGCATGTTGGTGCAGCCTGGTCTTGAATTATTCTGGCTTTAAAAACAGGTTTAGTTGTAAGAAGCTCTTTAACTATTATTCAATAACTCAAAACAACTTTTGGCACCTAAGCAGTTGACAGAGTTTGTAAACATGGTGAAATAAGGTGTCATTAATAGTAACTAGTACAAACATTTTTTTTTCTGTTGCAAAAATAAGTTTTCATATTAAAAATAGAAATTCCGTTGCTGCCAAAATCAAGTATCAAAGATACATTTTTTTTTTGTAGATCTATAAGTGCTATCTGAGCTACATTGCTGACGACAAAATAAATATTGAAAAATTGAAATTATTTTCCAGGAGGATATAAAACATTGTGGGAAAAGGAGGAAATGGTTACCAGCATTTTCTCCTTTTCCCACAATGTTTTCAAAGGGAATCTATCTCAGGGTTGTAAAATCCAGGGATTGTTTGGTAAAGGGTTAGACAAGAATCTAAAGAATAAAAGAAAATGACTGTTATCATTTTAATACACATTGAAGCTTAGAAAAAAATTCTGATAATCAATGATAATCACAATACTGTAAGGATAACTCCTCAACTGCACCCTCCTCTTGGGAAGAGGACTGTCAGAGTTATTCCCCTTTTTCCACATCCCTGGGGCTGCTGTTAAAGTAAATATACCCTTTCCCAAATAATCCCTGGTTTTCATGACTCTGGAAAAGAAGCCTTTTGAACACATTGCAAGAAAAAGGAGAAAACACTGGTAACCAGCATTTTCTTCCCTCCCACAACAAATTTCAATGCTCTGTGAAAAGGGGCTTTTGCATCTGCACAGGCTGACATGGGTTGAAACTTTTTGCTAGATAGAAAACATTGTGGGAAAAGGAGAAAATGCTGGTTACCAGCATTTTCTCCTTTTCCCACAATGTTTTCAAAGGCTTTCTTTCTCGGGGTTGTTAAAAAAGGGGGATTGTGTGGTTAAGAGTTAAACCCATCTTTTGACAAAGGGAGGAGGCTAAAATATTTTTCATTATTGTGTAAAGAAGTAGGCTTGATGTGTCAGATCTATTTTCATTCCAGGTAACAGAATCTGGTGTGAAATAGAGAAGGACCTTGAAGAGGATACGGAACTGGTTGCCTCATTTACCACTACCCTGCCCAAAGGGACCACCCTGCAGAATGAGACCACCTCTACTTCACAAGCAGACAGTAGAAATGTCGGAACGAAGAAGTCAGAGACTAAATCACAGCTTTCTCCACAACATGGTACAGTGAAAATTACTCTCTTTTTTTCATTAATTGGAATTACGTTTACAAAATATTATTGTTTTGTCCTGTCTTGAAGACTCTGATAAGTAAAGTTTTGTGTGTGTGCTGTCAATGTTATTTCAGTTATTAGCAAGATATTGTTCTGTTTCTTTTAGAAAGTTTAAGACTTAACCCTTTCCCAAATGATAAATTTTGGACTCTTCCAAACCGAAAGAGTTTGCAGACAACAATTTCAGGTTTTGAGACAATGGCAGAAAGTTCTCAAAAAGGTTAGAAAACACTCTGGGAAAGCAGAAATTGCTCGTTACGAGCAGTTTCTCCTTCTCCCACAGTGTTTTCAATAGACTTTTACTGCAGACAAGAAAAAACCAGGGCTTGTTTGGGAAAGGGTTAATGCATATGAGAGTGTTTGCTCTGGGCTCATCTATACCATCTAATTTTAACCCATGAATTGGCAAATAAACCCAACAGACATTTCCAGTTAAAAAATAAGACCTGAATAATTACAATTTCATGGTTGCCTGTAAAGATTTAGGAAAGCTGATAGTATAGATCAGAGATCAGAGTGCATGTTTTGTATAATCTGATCTTGACATACACTGGCTGCAAAGGCAACTGAGCTGTGAAAGGTTAACCCTGAGAAAGAAAGCTTTAGAAAACTTTTCCCACAATGTTTTCTACTCTATGAAGGACAAGTTCTGCCATTTGAACAATCTTCGATATGTTGTTTGGAAAAGAGTTAGTTCTTACCAAACTGTATAAACCAGCTAGACACTTTTAGTAAACAAAATATATCTTGTAATTTCAATGTCTCTGACAAGAATATCAAAAACATCAAAATGTAGGTCAACCTGTAAAAGGCATTTTATCACATAGGCTCCCTTGTTTTCAGTGTAATATTACAAATTTTCTTATCTTATATACTGTTTGATATCACATCTGTGTGACGTCATTTTTGATGTCATTTTGTAGGTATTGCATACAAGTTAATTGGTTCTTATGGATAAAACAGTGGGTGCATTTTATGAATGTTTTTGCATCATCTGATCTATATTTTGTGAAATACCTTAACCCATTACCACACAATCCCTACTGTTGACGCCCCTCAGAAAGAAGCCTTTAGAAAACATTGTGGGAAAAGGAGAAAATGCTGGTAACCAGCATTTTCTCCTTTTCCCACAATGTTTTCTACCCTTTATAAAAGATATTTCAAATTTTCAGTCACTTTTATTTTGTCGTCTGCAAATGCTTTTAATTTGGACAGGCCTAAAATTTTGTCGTATGGTAATGGGTTAATGTGATAAAGAGAATCTGATATTTGTGGGCTTTCGAGATCGAATTTTCTTAAATTTGTCAAGGAAAATGTTATTAAGCTCACCAAAGGCTTGCTTAATAACATTTCCCTAGACTCATTTAATAAAATATTATCTCAAAAGCCCACTCATGTCAGATCCTATATATCTTTCCCTTCACAGTTTTACGGTATGGATGTCCATTTTGTGCAGTAAGATTTTCAAGCCCAAGGACATTGGAAGGACATCTAACATACTACTGTTCCAAAAAGCCTCCAGATTTTATCAGTCTGCAAGATTTGCAACAGCGTCTGCAGAAACAAGCAGAACAGTCATTAGCTTTCTTGGAGAAGCAGTCAGAGGCCCAGTCAGGTCTTGAACCAGGTACTAGTGATTACCTTTTCCTTGTTTTCAATGTGATACAGCCATTACGAATTTTCTTGTGCACAGGCATCATGTAATCTGTACTACACAATCATATGCCTCTGGTTTAATACATTTTGGACCATAATTGTTATTCATCACTAATGTGGTCAAAAGAATCTGACTGTCGTTGGTTTTTGAAGTAAAAATGTATTAACCCTTTCCCAAACAAGCCCTGGTTTTTACGTATCTGCAGTAAAAGTCTTTTGAAAACACTGTGCGAAAAGGAGAAATTGCTCATAACAATTTCTTGTTTTATCAACCTTAGAAAATTGTGCTATTCACAATATGCTGGGAAAACAAAATACTGTTAAACCTTTCCCTAACAATCCCGGGTTTTCACAACCCTAAGAATGAAGCCTTTTGAAAACATTGTAACTGGTAACCTGCATTTTCTCCTTTTTCTCACACTGTTTTTACCCTTCCAAAAATAAATTTCAGTTTTTGAGTCCCGTTTAATTTTGTTGTCTGCAAGTGCTTTCAATTTGAACAAGTCTAGAATTTTGTCTTTTTGGAAAGAGTTAACCAGGATTTTCTCCTTTTTTAGCTCACCTGAGCACGAAGTGCTCATGGTGAGCTTTTGTGATCGCCCAATGTCCGGCGTCCGTCGTCCGTCATGCGTCGTCCGTCGTCCACAATTTTTTTAAACATCTTCTCCTCCTAAACCACTTGGCCAATCTTAATGAAACTTGGCAGGGATGTTCCTTGGGTGAAGCTCTACCAAAGTTGTTCAAGAGATTGAATTCCACCCATAATTCTGGTTGCCATGGCAACCGAAAGGAAAAAAATAGCAAAATCTTTGAAAATCTTCTTCTCTGAAACTAGAAGGCGTAGAGCTTTAATATTTGGTATGTAGCACCTCCTAGTGGACCTCTACCAAGATTGTTCATATGATGTCCTTGGGGTCAAAACTGGCCCCGCCCCGGGGGTCACAATTCTGAAACATAGGAACAAAGAAGGGAAACTTTAAAATTCTTCTTCTCTGAAACTAGATGGTGCAGGGCTTTGATATTTGGGGGTCACAAGTTTGAAACATAGGAACAAAGAAGGAAAACTTTGAAATTCTTATTTTCTGAAACTAGAAGGTGCAGGGCTTTGATATTTGGTATGTAGCATCTCCTAGTGGACCTCTACCAAGATTGTTCATGTGAAGTCCCTGGGGTCAAAACTGGCCCCGCCCCAGGGGTCACAAGTTTGAAACATAGGAACAAAGAAGGAAAACTTTAAAATTCTTCTTCTCTGAAACTAGAAGGAGCAGAGCTTTGATATTTGGTATGTAACATTTCCTAGTGGACCTCTACCAAGATTGTTCATATGATGTCCCTGGGGTCAAAACTGGCCCCGCCCCGGGGGTCACAATTCTGAAACATAGGAACAAAGAAGGGAAACTTTAAAATTCTTCTTCTCTGAAACTAGATGGTGCAGGGCTTTGATATTTGGTATGTAGCATCTCCTAGTGGACCTCTACCAAGATTGTTCATATGATGTCCCTGGGGTCAAAACTGGCCCCGCCCCGGGGGTCACAATTTTGAAACATAGGAACACAGAAGGAAAACTTTAAAATTCTTCTTCTCTGAAACTAGAATATGTAGAGCTTTAATACTTGGTATGTAGCATCTTCTAGTGGACCTCTACCAAGATTGTTCATATGATGTCCCTGGGGTCAAAACTGGCCCTGCCCCAGGGGTCACAATTTTGAAACATAGGAACAAAGAAGGAAAACTTTAAAATTCTTCTTCTCTGAAACTAGATGGTGCAGAGCTTTGATATTTGGTATGTAGCATCTCCTAGTGGACCTCTACAAAGATTGTTCATATGATGTCCCTGGGGTCAAAACTGGCCCCAACCCGGGGCTCACAAATTTAATACATAGAAATAAAGAAGGAAAAATTGAAAAAATTTTTTCTCTGAAACTAGAATATGTAGAGCTTTTATATTTGGTAAGTAGGATCTCATAGTGGACTTCTACAATGTTTGTTCATATGATGCCCTTGGGGTCAAAACTTGCCCTGCCCCATGGGTCACAAGTTCGAAACCTAGGAACAAAGAAGGAAAATGTCAATATTATTCTTTTCTGAAATTAGAAGGCGTAGAGCTTTGATATTTGGTATGTAGCATCTTTTAGTGGACTTCTACAAAGTTTCTTCATACGATGCCCCTGGGGTCTAAACTTGCCCTGCCCAGGGGTCACAAGTTCGAAACATATGAACAAAGAAAGAAAACTTTAAAATTCTATTTCTCTGAAACTAGAAGGTATAGAGCTTTGATATTTTGTAAGTAGCATCTCCTAGTGTACCTCTAGCAAGTTTTTATCTTAGGATGCCCCTTGGGTCAAAATTGGCCCTGCCCAGGGATCACAAGTTTGATTTTACAGCTCAGTACTCAGGTGAGCGATATAGGACCATCATGGTCCTCTTGTTTTTTAATGTCATCTAGTATTCTCCTCATTTGAGCCAATTTGACTATGTTTTCTGGAAATGCCTTGCACTTACTCAATTTTGTCATTTGATAAAAAGTGAAAATATCTTTTAGAATCTCCAACATTGCCTGTTAAATATCATATGATGCGTGTGTTAACTCTTTACCAAAACTCGTCTAGATTGAACACATTTGCAGATGACAAAATAAATATGACTGAAAAATTGAAATTTGTTTTCGGAAGGGTAGAAAACATTGTGAGAAGAGGAGAAAATGCATGTTACCAACATTTCCTCCTTATTCACAATGTTTTCAAAAGGCAGTTTTCTCAGGGTCATTTAGAGTTGGGATTGTGTGGCGAAGATTTAAATCAAAAACCAAAATTTGTTCATTCAAAGTTTTATATGGTCTGATAGTAATATTCAGTTTTCAATTTTTTTTTTCAGAGGCTGGTTACCAGCCTTTTCTCCTTTTTTCACAATGTTTTCAAAAGGCACTTTTCTCAGGGTCATTTAGAGTCAGGATTGTGTGGCAAAGATTTAAATCTAAAACCAAAATTTGTTCATTCAAAGTTTTATATGGTTGGAAGGTAATATTCAGTTTTCAATGTTTTTTTTTTTCAGAGGCTGCAAGCCCAAGTTCTTGCACCAGCATTAGAGTATCTCCTAAAGGTCAAAAAAGGTCATCGGAGGAAGCCCAAATGGATTCATCAGACAGCACATCTGAAAGTGAACTTACACGGTCAAAAGTGTTAAAAGCCACAGAGCAGCTAAAGTGTTCACTTTGTGACCACGCTGCGGAGAACTTGGTTAGTCTTCACGCACATATGAACTCTCACGGTAACAGTGTTCCAAAACTTCCTGACTCTGATAGGCTGTCGGTTTCACCACATTGTCAAGATGAAATGTTCTGTAAAGAATGTAATATCCAGTTTTCGTCACTGAAAACATATTATGGGCATAAAGAATTCTACTGCCAGTACAGTCGATCTAAACATACCAAAATAGGGGAGGATATTAGTGAAGCGAGCCCACTATCAATGAGAAACCTGGCCCCACATGATCTGTCACCAAAGGCTATGCATACTGTACCAGCAGGACTAGATGCTGCGGCATTGTTAGCTTCCAGCAAAGCTGTTTTACCTCCAGGTATGATTGTTCCTAGCCTCCTTCAGTCTCAACTTCTCCTGCAGACTATGTCCAAAGATTTGCCTCTACTCTTGAGGAGCTCTCATGTGGGTGAAGTCAAGTTATCTCCACCTGTTAAAGTGGCAACAGAATCAGATAGTTCTTCAAAGATTGCAGATGATCAGCCTTTAGATTTGAGTAAGAACAAATCAAGTGAAAGGAAGGAATCTGATTCTGGGAAAGACTCTCCAGAGGAAAGGGAATCTGTCAAAGGAATCAAGCAGGAACCAGATAATGCACCACAACCTAGTCCAACAGAGACAATGAAGCTGAGAACCATACCTGAGAAACCGGCATCACATATAGGTCAGTCACCTGTAAAAACACCACTAAACATTCCCACAATTCTTCCAACATTCATGGCCAGTGCCCAAACACAGTTTGTGAACAAGAAACCAATACCTCCTCTACAATCTGTCAGTAGATGTGTTGAGTGTAATATTGTATTCTATAAACATGAAAACTATTTGATTCACAAAGAACATTACTGTTCAGGTAGACGAGTTAAAGACCACGCAGGAGACTCCAGTAATTCTGATACAGATATGAAAAGTCCTGATTTAGCCAAGCAATCACCTAATGCTGTAGAATCAGTAGAAACCAACACTAAACTACTAAACCAGATACCTAAAGGAGAAGATACTGGTGACAAAAATCATGTAAAAGCAGGTGAAGTGTGTTACAAATACTTCTGCATTCCATGTAAAATAAAATTTAGTTCTGCAGGAACTCTAAAAGCACATAAAGAGTTTTATTGTCCAAGTGGTAAGGAAAATGATGCAAACGTAGTGATCAAAGACAAATCAGACAAATTAGGTGAACAAAATCACATGGCAAATTATAGATGTGACATTTGTAAAAGTGAGTTTATGTCTGCCAGACTGTTAAAGTTACACATATGTATGGGAGAAGTTGCCACTGCACCACTGTTGAGGTGTATGTATTGTGATTACGTTACACAAACGGAAAGTCGCCTCTCAGAGCATGTTAAGGTACATGTTCCTACCAAAGCTTTTAAGTGTAATCTGTGTGGTTACCGTGGTAATACTGCAAGAGGTATGAGAATGCATGGTAAAATGCATGTGGAAAATGGAGAAGAATTCACAGATGATAACATGATTGAATTTGAAGAACCACCTCTTGTGCCAATTCAAAGGAATGGATCTTGTGAAAAGGGTCCCATTGACGTGGAAACAGAACTAATTCGCATGAAAAATGAACCCTACAAACGAAGAAGGTCAAGGAAATCTTTCGAGAAATCAGAGAATATGATTCCATTTCTTGGTCAGAATCTTCTGACCCAGATTTGTGCAGCTTGTGGACAGACATTTACAAATGTGAGCGATTTTGTAATCCATCTTAGAATGCATGAAATAGCAGCACTAGAAGCAATGAAAAGTATGAAGACTTTACGTTGTGAACATTGCAATGATTATGTGGCCGAGTCCCTAACTAGTCTTCTTGTACATATGCAATCTAAACATCCAGAACAGCTGCCAAGTACCAGCAAGTCAGAAAACGAGCCAATCTCAGGGTCAGAGTGTGAAAGATCACAGTCAAGAGATAGTGACCTTTCTAATGAAAGGTCAAGGTCAAATTCTGTTGAGAGTTCAAGGACATCAAAGTCAAGTTCTAGTCAGAGTAACCAAACAATGGGTTTATCTTTATCTCCACAAATCAAGTCGGAAAAAACAGAAAATGATCAAAGGAATGATGGTGATTTGGACAACAAATTTGAAAATGGAAGTGTTGATTCAGTTGAAAAGGATGGAACAGCTGGTGAACATTCAGATATTAATGGACATGAAATGGAAGGAATACGATCTAGCAAGGTCAATGATCTGGATAACAAAAATAAATCTCCAACTTCATATGTTCATGCATCCCATCCCATCACTGGATCTCAGTCTATATATTCACATGCAGCTGGATCTCCCCCTCCTGATTCTCCTCAATCCTCTCCCACACAGGAAACCAATCAAACAGAAAATGGATTGTCCGAGCCCTCCAATGTTGCTAGGCAACAAACTGTTACCAGTTCTGCTGGGGAAGGTTTGGTCTCTCCTAAATTGAATTCTCTAAAACAGGAGAAAATGTCTCCTAAACATATGTCCCCAGACCCAAAGACAAGATATTTGATGAGTCAGAATATTTTGAATATCAAGCAAGAGCAGACGTCTCCAACCTCAAAGTCGCCCTTAAAAACCCCTCCCCCATCCAGTCCCAAATCCCTTAGCACTTCCCCTAAATTACCCACGATACCCCTGTCTGCCCAATCTCCAGCTTTTCAAAATTTACCATTTTTGTATAACCCTCAGGCTATGCTTTCCTTGTACCATTTACAAGGGGGAATTCCAGCTGCTTTGACCCTTGCCCCTGGGAGCCCCGTTAGCCCGGGCATGTCTGGTGGGGGAGACAAAAATGGGCGCAAATATTGCAAACATTGTGATATCAATTTTACTTACTTGTCATCATTCCTTACACATAAGAAATATTACTGTAGTGCTAGAAACTCCACAGAGGAATCCCAGAGTCCTACTGCCACAGCCTGACCTTGATCCGTGACTCTTTACCAAACAACATCATTTCAGACTGGCCCAAATTTTAGAAGCATTTGCAAACAACAAATCAAAGGTGACCCAAATGACAAAACTTGTCCCTGGTGTTGTTGAAAACATTGTGGGAAAAGGAGAAAATGCTGGTTATCAGCATTTTCTCCTTTTCCCGCAATGTTGCCAGAAGCCTTCTGCCCCAGACTTGTTGAAGGTCTGGACTGTGTGGTAAAGGGTTAACTCTTGCCATAGTACCAGTGATGATGCAAGAAGCTTTTGTAGATGATGTAGATCAAGATCAGACTGCACAGAATGTGCTGTTTAATCTTTGATCTACACTGTCCACTCTTTCATTCTAGATTATATTGACCCTTTCCCAAACGACAAATTTTAGAATCTTCCAAACTCAAAGAGTTTGCAGACGACAATTTAAAATTTGATAAAAATGGCAGAAAGTTCTCCAAATGGGTAGAAAACACTGTGGGAAAAGGAGAAATTGCTCGTTATGAGCAATTTCTCCATTTCCCACAGTGTTTTCTGAAGACTTGTACTGCAGACACCTAAAAAAAAGGGCTTGTTTGGGAAAGGGTTAACTATCTTATCTCTTCACCTCCCAGCGGAACTATATCTCTACCTGTATCCATAGTAAATTATTTATCCCATTACCAGATGACAAAATTTAAGTTTTGTCCAAATTTAAAGCATTTGCAGACGACAATTTCAATGTGGCTCAAACTGTACAATCATTTTTTGATAGAGTAGAAAACATTTTGGGAAAAGGAGAAAATGCTGGTTACCAGCATTTTCTCCTTTTCCCAAAACGTTTTTGAAAGGCTTCTTTCCCAGGGTCGTTAAAAGTCGTCATTGTGTGGAAAAGGGTTAATTAGTAGTGTTGTAAACCAAATAATTTGGAGGTTAACCCTTTCCCAAACGAAAGATTATGGACTCTTCTAAACCAAAAGAGTTTGCAGACGACAATTTTAGATTTGGGAGAAAATGGCGGAAAGTTCTCAAAAAGGCTCGTTTTTCCATAGTGTTTTCTAAAGACTTTTACTGCAGACACGTAAAAACCAGGGCTTTTTTGGGAAAGGGTGAAGGCCGTGATCCAATTAGCTTTTTAATGCTGTACCAAATGCCAAAATGGTCAAAATTGAAAATGCGTGCAGATGACAAATATTTTTCAAAAAATATTTGTATCCAGCAGGGTGACCAGCATTTTCTCCCTTTCCCACAATATTTTCTACTGTATCAAAGTCAGAATTTGGCATATAAACAAGATTTAATGTGTTTCTGCAGAGGCCTTGAATTTGGTCCAGTCTAAAAATTTGTTGGTTGGGTTGAGTTAAGCCTCTACCACTCAATCCTGTGTTTTTTTGCCAGACAACAAATTTCAGATTATTGTTCATGTAGATGGCACTTGCAGATGACCAATAACTCTTTAGTACACAATCCTGACTTTTAACGACCCTGAGAAAGAAACCTTTGGAAAACATTTTGGGAAAAGGAGAAAATGCTGGTAACCAGCATTTTCTCCTTTTCCCACAATGTTTTCTACCCTTCCCAAAACAAATTTCAGTTTTTGAGTCACTTTAATTTGGCATCAATGCTATTGCTTTCAATTTGGACCAGTCTAAAATTTTGTCATTCGGTCAAGAGTTAAATGTGGCTCAAATGTTTGAGTTTGGCTTAGTGGACGTAGACAACATTATGGGATGCTAGTTGCCGACACATTCTCCTTTTCCCAAAATGCTTTTTAACCCTTTACCACACAATTCCGACCCTGAGAAAGAAGCCTTCTGAAAACATTGTGGGAAAAGTAGAAATGCTGGTAACCAGCATTTTCTCCTTTTCCCACTATGTTTTGTTTTTTTCCCCAAGAGAAATTTCAAATTTTCAGTCACTTTTATTTTGATGTCTGCAAATGCTCTCATGTTGGACCATTCTAAAATTTTGTCGTTTGGTAAAGGGTTAAAGCCTTCAACTTCAAGGTAGTATAAATTCAGAAATTTGGTTACAGGTTAATGTATTGAATTATGCATGTATGAGAAAAGGGGATAATAGGAGATACATGTAGCTGGGTAGTGCTGTAACTTAGTGAAAGTAAATTGCTATTGATGTGATTTATTAGTACATTTTAACCTTCTCCCAAACAATTCCTTGTTTTTACGGGTCTTGAATAGTAGCCTTTTGAGAACATTGTGGGAAAAGGAGAAAATGCTGGTAACCAGCATTTTCTCCATTTCCCACAATGTTTTTTCTACCCTATCATAGACAGAAATCATCTTTTCAGCAAGAGTTGAATTGTCGTCTGCAAATGCTTTCAATTTAGTCTAGTCCAAAAAATTGTCATTTGGGAAAGAGTTAAATGAATGTCAGTTCTGTATTTTTCAGTTCAATCCTATTCAGGGAATACAAAAAAAAAACCCTGCTTTTTTGTACTTTGATCCTGTAATGGCTTCAGGGACAGTATTTATCAACCATTCTTTAGAATGTTCTTGGTCTCAGTCTCCAGAATTTTCTAGATTTTAAAATAACACAACTTCTGATTGACTTAATCAAGTGGTTTAGCCAATCAGAGGTAATGTTACTTTCATATTTAGAAAATCTTGAAGAATAAGACAAAGAGTACTCTTAAGAATGTTTGGTGAATACGAGCCTAGATGTAGCACATAGAGCTTCTGTTTGTGCGGGTTAAAACTCTAGCTCTGTGAAAAATTCTTTATTTGGATTAAGCTGGTGACCTTTCTTACCTCAGAATTTTAACCAACCCTTTACCTGGCAATTACCGGTATGTGCTTTTTCAAACCTGAAGGAGAGGGCTCTTGAAAACAACAGTTGGAACTTTGCAATTTTTATCTAGAGATTTTCAATCAGTGTGCTGCACCAGACTTGTGCCATATACATGTAATCTTCTGCCCTGGGTGAAGTAATTGCTGTAAGAACATTATTAGTTGTATGGTCAGGTGGCAGCAGACTTGGAAACTTGTTCACAGCTGTGGTGAATCATGTCGCCACCTAGCCTTCGGCTTGGGGCGACATGATTAACCACAGCCGTGAACAAGTTTCTAAGTCCCCTGCCACCTGACCGTATAACGAATTTATTATACTGCAAAGTTATACCTTTTCAAAGCGTATTAAGTGAAATTTTCCTGTTTTATAGTCTCACAAATCGAGAATGCTGATGAAATAGAAATTCCCTTCTGAGTGCCCAAAATAAATGAAAACTGATGTCATTGGGAACTGACGTCACTAAAATGTGCAGTTTGGTGCATAAAGGTGCAGTCTGGTGATCAGTCGACGCCGCCATTTTGGATGTTGTGTTGCACGTGTAATGATGTTTACGTACACTGAAAAGGGAAACTGGCTCTACATGGTTTTTGCCAGGGAACATGATTTGTATGTTCCTGGCATGTTAACCTATCAGATCACAAGAAATTTCTTTGCAGTATAGTAAGTAATCTTCTGCCCTGGGGGAAGTTATTGCTGTAAGAACATTATTAGTTGTATAGTCAGGTGGCAGGGGACTTGGAAACTTGTTCATGGCTTTGATGAAGCATGTCACCCCAGCCGAAGGCGAGGTGGCAACATGATTCACCACAGCTGTGAACAAGTTTCCAAGTCCTCTGCCATCTGACCCTACAACAAATTTATTATACTTAAAGTTTTTACCATTCCACCTTTTGTTAGGAGAAATTTTACCTGTTTTTTGGTTTAAGAAATTAAGTATGCTGACAAAGTAGAATGTCTCTTCTGAGTGCCCTAATTTAATGAAAACTGACGTCACTTGGAACTTATATCACTAAAACCTTGGTAATATGTGCTAAAACGTGCAGCTTGGTGCATAATCTTGATGTTAATCTTAATCAATGCCACCATTTTGGATGTTGATAGTGTAGCCATTTATACGGGCTTCCAAGAAGGAAACTTCCTCTATGTTGGTTTTTCCAGTGTACATGATGTAGAGGTTCAAGGCATATTATCCAATCAGATCTTAGAGAACTTTCTTTGCATTATAATAATGATATTTCTTCCAGTGTAATGTCTGTTTCCAATTTTCCTTATCCATTTCACCCCATTTAATTATAAGTATGACTTTGTATTTTGCCACATTTGACATCTTTTATAAATATTGTTGGAAAAGAAAGCTTATTTTCCATGTAGCTTAACCCATTACCACACAATCCCTACTTTTGACGCCTCTGACAAAGAAGCCTTTAGAAAACATTGTGGAAAAAGGAAAAAATGCTGGTAGCCACAATGTTTTCTACCCTTCACAAAACAAATTTCAAATTTTCAGTCACTTTTATTTTGTCGTCTGCAAATGCTTTCAATTTGGACCAGTCTAAAATACTGTCGTTTGGTAATGGGTTAAAGTACTTTTCCTTTCCCACGCATACTTTTTTCATTTTGCATCACTAGTAGTTGTGGTTGGTAGGTGTCAAAATGGTATCTTTTGTATTGGGAAAATGTGTGTTAAAACAAGCATGTAGTCTGATCTTGATTCCCCTAAAGCATTTTCTGTTTTTCCCAAAAGGATTTCAACTCTTTCAAAGACAAATGTCATATCTTGAGGCACTAAAGAGCACTAAATTAGTAAGTTATAATGTTAACCCTTTACCACACAATCCCACCTTTTAATTAACAACCCTGAGAAAGAAGGCTTTTGAAAACATTGTGGGAACAGGACAAAATTGAAATTTGTTTCCAGCAGGGTACAGAATATTGTGGGAAAGCATTTGCAGACAACAAATAGCTGTGACTCAGAAATTCAAATATTTTTTGCATGAGTATAAGACATTTTGGAGAAAGGAAAAATGCTGATTTCCAGCATTTTCTCCTTTTCCCACAACAGTTTCTACCCTTTTATAAACAAGTTCCATCTTTTGAGTCACATTTAATTTGTTGTCTGCAAAGGCTTTCAAATTGTTGTAAGGTACAGAACTAATATACTTTTTACCAAAGGACAAAATTTTAGACTTGTCCAAATTGAAAGCATATGCAGACAACATAAATATATGTGATTGAAAAATTGAAATTATCTCTTTACCACACAGTCCAGACTTTTAACGACCCTGAGAGAGAAGCCTTTTGAAAACATTGTGGGAAAAGGAGAAAATGCTGGTAACCAGCATTTTCTCCTTTTCCCAAAATGTTTTCAACCCTTCACAAAACAAATTTCTAATTTACAGTCACTTTTAATTTGTCGTCTGCAAATGCTTTGGATTTGGACAAACCTGAAATTTTGTTGTTTGGTAAAGAGTTAAGAAGGGTAGAAAACATTTTTCGAAAAAGGAGAAAATGCTGGATACCATTATTTTCTTCTTTTCCTTCCCAATGTTTTCAGAAGGCTTCTTCCTCTGGGTCATAGAAACCCGAGATTGTTTGGTTTAACTCATTACCAAACGACAAAATTGTAAGTTTGTCCAAATCGAAATATTTGCAGACGACAAAATAAAAGTGACTGAAAATTTGAACTTTGTTTTGCGAAGGGTAGAAAACATTGTGGGAAAAGGAGAAAATGCTGGTTACCAGCATTTTCTCCTTTTCCCACAATGTTTTCAAAAGGCTTCTCTCTCAGGGTCGTCAAAAGTAGGGATTGTGTGGTAATGGGTTAAAGACTAATAAAAGCTGTAGCATGGATAAAAGAATTTAGTAGTGTTGATATTACGCCTGCATTGGCAATAAATTATTGTATTCATATCTTAATTTTGTTGCTGTTTTTGCCTATTCCAGAGTTATTCCCCTTTATTATTTGGGGAAGGAGTGCCATATTCATTATAAACACAAGTATTTGTTGTCTTGAATGAAGTCGGAAATAATTTTTTGTTGTAATTTATGACTATCTATTCAAAATAATTTGTTCTGATTTTGATAATAAAACAAAAGATTTACTCATTATAATGTTGGGTGTTTTATTTATATTCAAACTATAGGTTGTCCAGAAAGTAAGGTAACACTTTTGTACATTTATAACATGGCTGTTAATTTCAGGTGAAGAGATATAAAATATACATACATCATCCTCGGTACATACATGTTCATAATATAATATTATATAAGTTGTTTCTGTGATAAATTTCATTTAATTTTCATTTCATTGCTCACTTCCAAACGGAATTAAAACCAAAGGTACTTTTCCATCATTGGCGGCATTTTTAGTAATTAATGAGGTTTTCTCGTTTCTTGTCGTCTCGACATGACTTTTAACAAAATAATTATGCACTTTTGGGTAGATGAACAACCATGCTATTTTAGAGAAAGACTGCTATATTGTGAAAAATTAAACGTACATGTATGTTGTGCAATGTCATATCGCAGTGTTACTGGCCCATGTGTCTTTAACCCATTTAGGGTCCTGTGTGGCTCAGTTGAAAAGTGCAGGACTCGTGATCTGGAGGTCCCCGGTTCGAGCCTCACTAGCTCCACTGATTTTTTTCGCAGGAGTGTCCTTGGGCAAGACACTTTAGAGCCTAGCCTAGTGCTGGTGAAACCAAGGAAACATGAATATGTGAACAGCCGTGATATCACAGAAATATTGTTGAAAGCGGCGTAAAACACCATTCAAACAAACAAACTTACCACACAATCCCTACTTTTGATGACCCTGAGAAAGAAGCCCTTACAAAACATTGTAGGAAAAGGAGAAAATGCTGGTAACCAGCATTTTCTCCTTTTCCCACAATGTTTTCTACCCTTCACAAAACAAATTCCAAATTTTCAGTCACTTTTAATTTGTCGTCTGCAAATGCTTTCGATTTGGACAAACCTTAAATTTTGTCGTTTGGTAATGAATTAAGGACACAATTAATTCCCGGTCGTGCCTATCGCCTTGGAAAAATATGTTTGGTTTCGTGCTTGAAAAGAAGTCCCGAACACTGTAAAAAAGACTTATGCAGGATGGTGTTTCTGCAAACACATCTAATACTGTGATAGACTTTTTATATGATACATGTTCATTTAGTGATAGGTAAAATTAAGTTATGTTTAAGATTTCTGACTTTAGAGGCCTGCACACAGTCCCTACTTCAGCCTGTGCGACTTCTTTCTTTTGGGTTATTTAAAGTCAAAGGTATATAATCTTTAACTAGACAGCACATGCATGTTGTTAAGAGATAATTAAATGTGAAAAAAAAAATTAACATGGGTAAATATGCTACAGTGATTGACAACTTCATGGTGTGTTGAGAATGGAAGGAGCATAGTGGGCAATCACAATGAAAACATATACATATATGTATAACAAAAATGACGCCATTGACAAAAAAAAGGTACTTGAAAATCTGTATATAAAGTGCGTAGTGTAAAATAAATTGAATGAAATTATCATAAAAAAAACTTACATGTTATCTACATGCATATGTATTTTTATCTTCCTATCCAATAAAGCTACGTAATATTAGTGTATGAATTGTTACCATACTTTCCAGACACCCTGTATCTAACTCTTCATCTTGAGTTTAAAGGTTTTTGAACACAGTGTGGGAAAAGGAGAAAATGCTGATAATAAGCATTTCCTTAATTTCCCACTATGTTTTCTCATGGATAATCTTTTCTTTGAGCCATGTATTGTCAACTCAAGAGCTTTCAATACACATGAACCAAAAATTTTGTCATCTGTTAAAAGAATAACCCTTTACCACTAAAAAGAGTATCTTTGTTCAGTTCTAAATCTTAAACTTCATGTCTAGCTATCTGATCATCAGAGATGATAAGCCTTTACAAAACAACAAAATAGCAGACTGTGCCAAACGGAAAGCTTTTTAAGACAACAAATAAGATATAAGATTTGTATCTAAAATGGTAGAAAACATTCTGGAAAAGGTGAACATACTCTTTTACCAGTATTTCCTATTTTTTCCACAATGTTTTCAGCTTTGGTTCACTCTGAACCACACAATCTTACATCTAACACCCTGAGCAGTTGACTTTTGAAAAAAGATTGGAACACTGGTAAGAGGTCCTTTTCCTCTGTTTTCTAACCTTCCAAAACCTAGAGCTGTCACTGAATGTGACTTTATACCCCTGCCAGTGCTTTGACAGAACATGTATTTTGTACACAGACAAACACACAGACAGACACAGGAACAGACAGGCTGATTCCAGTATACCCCCGAAAACATTCCTTTTGCGGGGGTAAAACTAGTCCCATCAAAAGCAAAATTCTACTAGGTTAATCAAGATTCTTTATCAAGCTTGAAAGCTTAACCCATTACCACACAATCCCTACTTTTGACGCCCCTGAGAAACAAGCCTTTTGAAAACACTGTAGGAAAAGGAGAAAATGCTGGTAACCAGCATTTTCTCCTTTTCCTACAGTGTTTTCTACCCTTCCCAGAACAAAGTTCAATTTTTCAGTCACCTTTATTTTGTCGTCTGCAAAATGCTTTCAATTTGAACCAGTGCATAATTTTGTCGAGTGGTAAAGAGTTAATTGATAATGGACAAGGCTAGTATTCCTGGCATTGTGAGCTTAAATTCCAGCTTGGTCAAGCTCCATTATGAGATTTAAGATAGTCATTGGATAAGACTAACCCATTACCAAACGACAATATTTTATGCTTGTCCAAATTGAAAGCATTTGCAGACGACAATAAAAGTGACTGAAAATTTGAAATTTGTTTTGTGAAGGGTAGAAAACATTGTGGGAAAAGGAGAAAATGCTGGTTACCAGCATTTTCTCCTTTTCCCACAATGTTTTTTTAAGGTTTCTTTCTCAGGGGGGGTCAAAATTAAGGATTGTGTGGTAATGGGTTAATTCCTCTCTCCTCAATGAAAGTTGTTAATACTTTAGCAGACGTCGAAATTCTAGCCTTGTCCAAATTGAAAGCATTTGCAGACGACAATCATTTCAACATGTCTCAAATTGTGCAATTTTTATTAGATTAGGGTAGGAAAGATTGTGGGAAAAGGAGAAAATCCTGGTTTCCAGCATTTTCTTCTTTTCCCTCTATGTTTTCAAAAGGCTTATTTCCAAGGGTCGTTAAAAGTCTGCACTGTGCAGAGTAGGGTTAAATGTGAATTTATGTGTGTTCTTTGGAAAATGCGTTGTTCAAAGAGCATGTGCTCCAAAAATTAATTCCAGGACCCATTGACAGGTGCACTGGCCACTATCATTAGACTTGAAATTATGTTGAAATCTGTATATAACACCAAGCAAACTTCGAACTCGCATAACATAACTGAAGAAGAGAGATAAATATGAATGGTGTGCTTCAGCATATATACATGAGTTAGCCTCCTTCTTGCATTTCCAAAAAAGTAAGAACCTATTTGAGCAATGCTCTGGCAAAAGGGGGCTTAATGCATCTCCGTGTGCTATTAACGTAGTAGACCCCTAATAGAAAACAGCTATTTCCATAATAATGTTAACCTACAAAATTTGCTATGATTAAAAAAGAGTGTTATTGTACTGCTTTAATTAAGCCACTTTTCTCTTTTTGTCTTTTCTAGAATTATCATTTATGAATCTAAAACCACTATATTTTCATTACAAAGAGAGATAGTAATTACCTCCCTTTTCTGGAAACTAACAAAAGTATCTACGAATAATTTCAAAATAGGCATAAAGAAACTTCTGGTCCATTAAAAAAAAATATGCGAAAGTATTATTCCTGAATAAATCCATATTTATCAACTATCAAGAAAACTTTATGCAATTCAGTAATAGAGGTATTAGGAGTCTACTACCTTAACCCTTTCCCAAATGACAAATTTTGGACTCTTCCAAACCAAAAGAGTTTGTAGACAACAATTTTAGATTTGGAGAAAATGGCAGAAAGTTCTCAAAAAGGGTAGAAAACACTATGGGAAAAGGAGAAATTGCTCGTTACGAGCAATTTCTCTTTTTCCCACAGTGTTTTCAAAAGACTTTTACTGCAGACACGTAAAAACCAGGGCTTGTTTGGGAAAGGGTTAAATACTGCAGGTAATTACATTACTATGGAGCCATTTCGTCCATTTTCTCTAACAAATGATTGAATCCAAAGGTAGAATAGTCCTTTGACATACAGAAAATAGACCAAAAGTTTTGGCCCAGGTCAGCCTGCGCGGACTGTGCAGGCTGGCCTCCATCGATACTTTTCGCAGATGCATTTAGACCCCGTTTCAGGGCACGGCACATTTGTTTAATGCTACTGCTTTATCCATAAATAAATAATACATGTACTAGCATCTGAATTCAGTATAAAACTCAAACCAACAAATAAAGCTTTAATTAGAAAATTTTAATATAAAGCAAGAAATTCATACATAAAAGTCACATGCTGTCTAGAAGTTCACTGAATTCTTTACCAAACAACAAAATTGAAAGCATTTGCTGACGACAAAATATGTGTTTGGTACAAAAATTTGTTGGAAAAGAGAAAATGCTGGTTACCAGCATTTTCTCCTTTTCACACAATGTTTTTAAAAGGCTGCTTCCTGGATCACTAAAACTTGTGATTAAGTTGTAGAGGGTTCAAATCCTAGTACGAAGTTGCCACAATTACTGCATGTGAAAAGAGAAAAAGAAATGCTGTAAGTTAAAGTCATCACTAGTTCCTCTCCACCACACTCTTTGCACCAGCTTTTCTGTCTTTATGGTCAGATCTGGCATGAGCCCTCCATACATGCGTTGGTACCTCCACACATCTGGAATTAAACAGAGAAAAAACAATCATTTAACTAACTCATGACCAAATGACAGTATCTTAGGCTTGTCCAAATCAAAAGCATTTGCTGACGACAAAATAAAAGAGACTGAAAATTTGAAATTTGTTTTCTGAAAGGTAGAAAACATTATAAAATCCTGAATACATGCTCTTTCATAAAAAAGGAGAAAAGGAGGGAAAAGGGGAAAAGGAGACGATGGTGGTTACCCGCATTTTCTCCTTTTCCAACAGTGTTTTCTAAAGGGTTCTTTCTCAGGGTCGTCAAAAGTAGGGATTGTGTGGTAATGGGTCAACGCTTTACCACATGACAACATTTTAGACTGGCCCAACTTGAAGGTATCTGAAGAGGACAAATTAACCCTTTACCAAGCAATCCCTGGTTTTTACGACCCTGAGATAGAAGCCTTTCGAAAACATTGTGGGAAAAGAAGAAAATGCTGGTTACCAGCATTTTCTTCTTTTCCCACAAGATAATCAAAAGTCTTAATTTCCCAGGGTTATTAAAAACTGGGGGTTGTGTTGTGGTAATGGAATAAACCTTTACAACACAACCCCAATTTAAATGACCCTGTGGAAGACAATTTTAGAAAACATTGGGGGAAAAGAAAAAAATGCTGGTAACCAGCATTTTCTTCTTTTCCCACAATGTTTTCTCCACTACCAAAAGCAAATCCTGTTACTTTGTTGTATTCAACTGCCGTCAGTTTGCACATGTCTAAGTTTTTTATGGCTGTTGGTAAGGAGTTAACCTGTTACAAAACAGTGCTGAGTTCAAACAACCACGAAGAAGATTTTCTTTAAAAATATCCCAAAATTATCAATATATTAAAAATATCCAAAGATTTTTCCTACTGGTTACCAGTATTTTCTCCTTTTTCTACAATGATTTCAAAAGCTTTGTTTCTCAGGGTCTTTGAAAGTCGGGATTGTGAGGTACAGAGTTAATTGTTTTTTGGCTGTTAAATGGTTACAAGTTGTTCGTTGTTTCATCTATTACATAATGGTATATAATCATAGCAAAAACAAACAAACATCACAACTACTGCAAGCACTACAACTACTAGAAGACATACCCAGTGGACTGGTGTTCCATGTGGGTAGGGTTCTTTGTTTTGCTTGTGTTTCTAGAGATCAGCTCACCACAACACTTCCATATTTTGTTTACTATAATGTAGACCAAAAAAAAAAGGGAAATTATGGTAAATCATTTCATATTTCCATCTTGTTTGGTAGCATTTTAACGAGATAACCAATGTGCCTGAACTACAATTTCCATCTGGTTGAATAACATTTTACCTAGATAACTAGTGCGCTGGAACTACTGTCTCTGTATAAATCAGTCAAGAAATTACCGGTAGTATTTTTCATAACCATGAAATATTGAAAAGTAGTATTTCCTCTTTTCCCACAATGTTTTGAACCTTTCACAAGACAAATTTTGAATTTTCAGTCAATTTTATTTTGTTGTCTGCAAATAATTCATTATCAAGTTGGACAAACCTAAAATTTTGTCATTTGGTAATGAGTTAACCTTTCCCAAACGACAAAATTTTAGACTGGTCCAAGTTAGAAGCACTTGCAGACGACAAAATGAACATAACTCAAAAATTGAAATTGGTTTCCAGCAAGGTAGAAAACATTGTGGGAAAGGAGAAAATGCTGGTAACCAGCATTTTCTCCTTTTCCCACAATGTTTTCCACAGGCTTCTTTCTCAGGGTCGTAAAAACCAGGGATTGTTTGGCAAAGGGTAAAACAATGTTTAACCCGTTACCACACAGTCCCTACTTTTGACGACCCTGAGAAAGAAGACTTTAGAAAACATTGTGGGAAAAGGAGAAAATGCTGGTAACCAGCATTTTCTCCTTTTCCCACAATGTTTTCTTCCCTTCACAAAGCAAATTTCAAATTTTCAGTCAGTATTATTTTGTCGTCTGCAAATGCTTTCAATTTGGACCAGTCTAAAAATTTGCCGTTTGGTAATGAGTTAACTACGGTAAGTCTTTGTCAATTTGGTATCTATTCATCTATTCCTCTGCCGTCTTGTTGCTTTTACCAGTACGTAGCACATCAATCTTTCAAAGCGACTGGCTGCATTCTCTCAAAAAGTATTGTCAAAGCATGAATGGGAGACCCATGTGTTAGACATGCAGTGAGACAGAAAGACAGAAATGAATCCTGTCCAAAAGACTATCATCAGTTCTAAGTTCTGCCCCCCTCTCCCCTCCTTTCAATCTTGTCATGGAGCCAGTGCACCTAACTATGTTTCGCCAGAGTTTCTTCTACCAGTGCTTCACACTATATCCTTTCCAAGCCATTGGCTGCTTTGTCACATAAACCATTGTAATAACAATTATCAGGGTCCGTATTCACCTACCTTTCTTAAGAACATTCTTTGTCTTATTTTTTTGTTTGAATGGTGTTTTACGCCGCTTTCAACAGTATTTCAGTCATATCACGGTGACAGTTCACATATTCATGTTTCCTGGGTTTCACCAGTACTAGGCTAGGCTCTGAAGTGTCTTGCCCAAGGACACTCCTGTGAAAAAAACCCAGTGGAGCCAGCGAGGCTCGAACCTGGGACCTCCAGGTTACGAGTCCTACACTTTACCACTGAGCCACACTTTGTCTTATTCTTCAAGATTTTCTACCAGTGAAAGTAACAGAACTTCTGATTGGCTAAACCATATGGTTTAGCCAATCAAAAGTTCTGCTACTTTCACACCGTCAAAATTCTGAAAAATAAGTCTAAGAATGTTCTTAAGAATTGTGAATATGGACCCTGGTGTGAGAAAGAAATCAGCTGAGCTCTGTCTCGGTGGCTCTTTGTCAGTCTTTGGTAAGAGCTCTTCTCCACTGGGGTTCACACTCATGACAACCCTCGCTTCAATGTCTAGTACCTTACCAGCTGAGCTACAGGATTCAGCTCAGAAGATTCAGCTCAAGGTCCGCACTCACCAACCATTCTTAAGAACATTCTTAGTCTTATTCTTCAGAACTTTGTCAGTGTGAAAGAAACAGAACTTCTGATTGGCTAAACCATATGGTTTAGCCAATCAGAAGTTTTGTTACTTTCACTACTGGAAAATCTTGAAGATTAAGACACAGAACGTTCTTGAGAATGGTTGGTGAATACAGGCCCAGAATATAATGAGTCAAAAACGACCTACCTATATACCCACTATGATGTCTGCAGGGTGTTCTATCTTTCAGACTTGTGAATTCCTTGTGACAGTGCAGACAGTGACCATTGTCGAGCACAGAACTTGTGGTCTTCTGAGGCCTAAAACATTAACAATTTAATCTGTTACCAAGCAATTCTGTGTTTTAAAAATCTTGGGAAAGGTAGCTCTTGAGAACATTGTGAGAAAAGGAGAAAATGCTGGAAACCAGAATTCTCTCCTTTTCTCAGAACTTTTTCTTCTTTCTTGAAGACAGAATATCATAACCTTATTCCAGTTTTATTTTTTTTCTAAAGTTGTTTTCAATTTTAGCAAATCTAATATCTTGTTCCATACAGAATTAAAGTATATTTCAAACTAAAAAAAAAACCTAGGTAATTCAGATGAATTCATCCTCTTGGTAACAAGTCAACAGTAGACTTGGAAATCATCCTTGTATATTACCAGGTCATTGTAAATCAACCTTTCACCAATTATCCCTTTCCCAAATGACAAATTTTAGACTCTTCCATACTCAAAGAGTTTGCAGATGACAATTTCAGATTTGATAAAATGGCTGAAAGTTCTCCAAATGGGTAGAAAACACTGTGGGAAGAGGAGAAATTGCTCGTTACGAGCAATTTCTCCTTTTCCCACGTTGTTTTCAAAAGACGTGTATTGCAGACATGTAAAAACAAGGGCTTGTTTGGGAAAGGGTTATCCAAAGATTGTTTGGGAAAAGGTTAGATATCTTCATGGCAAACTTTAACTCTTTACCAAACAATAGAATTCTAGACTGTTTCAAATCGAAAGCATTTGCAGTCGAAAAAAATAAATGTGGCTCAAAACTGAAATTAGTTTAGAGAAGGGTAGAGAACAATTTTGGAAAAGGAGAAAATGCTGGTTACCAGCATATTCTCCTTTTTCCCAAAATGTTTTCAAAAGGCTTCTTTCCCAAGGGTGTTAAAAGTCGTGATTGTATGATAAGAGTTAACCCATTAACACACAATCTCTAATTTTGACGCCCCTGAGAAAGAAGCCTTTAGAAAACATTGTGGGAAAAGGAGAAAATGCTGGTAACAAGCATTTTCTCCTTTTCCCACAATGTTTTCTACCCTTCACAAAACAAATTTCAAATCTTCAGTCACCTTTATTTTGTTGTCTGCAAATGCTATCAATTTGGGCAAGCCTAAAATATTGTGATTTGGTAATGAGTTAAGAGAAGGAAAACCTACAAACCTACCTTTGCTTAGATTTCCAGTTTTTCTTGTCATAATCATCTTTCATGATTTCTTTCCTATTGTCAACATACACTGAAATGTAAAGAATAGATGCAATGATGTAACAGCGAGTTATTTTTCCAAAAATTTATCGCACCAAAACTGTTCTCACTGTGATGGCATTATCCATTTTACGAGATTTCTTAGAAGTTGCCTGCAATATATCCGTGTCAGAAAGTATTGGTAACTATTTAACTCTTTACCACACAATCCCGACTTTTAACGACCCTGAGAAAGAATGTTTTTGAAAACATTGTGGGAAAAGGAGAAAATGCTGGTAAACCAGCATTTTCTCCTTTTCCCACAACGCTTTTTACCCTTCACAAAACAAATTTTAAATTTTCTGTCACTTTTATTTTGTCGTCTGCAAATGCTTTCGATTTGGACAAGCCTAAAATATTGTCATTTGGTAATGAGTTAAATCTTCAACATTATAATCCATTTGAATGCCGCTAGGAAATAAAACTTCTGAAAACATTATGGGAAAAAGAGAAAATGCTGGCAACCAGTTTGAGCCCTCTTTTGCCAATTTCTCCTACCCTATTATAGTAAAATCTCATCATTTCATAGCATTCGCTTTTTCATTTACAGTTGCTTTCAATTTTGGCCAGTAAAAAAATTTAGTTATCTGGTAACTAGTTAACCCTTTCCCACAAAATCCTGCCTTTTAAATACCCTGAGAAAGAAAGATAATAAAACAAGAGGGCCATGATGGCCCTGTATCGCTCCACTGGCCCACAAGATAAAGCCACATGCAAAATTTGGTAGCACTAGGCCTTATGGTTAGGTGCAAGGAGATTTCTTAAGTTTTCTCTATATAAGCCTCTGTAAAAATGTCGACCCCCCCCCCCCCCCCCCCTGGTTAGGGTAAAATTTGACCCCATGACTGTAAGTTGGGCACTCGTGGTCAAATGCAAAATTTGGTAACCCTAGGCCATGTGGCTAGGTAGAGGAAGATTTCTAAAATTTTCTCTATTTAAGCCTATGTAAAACTTGTGACCCCCAGGGCGGGGTCAAATTTGACTCCAAGGCTAATAAAGCTACATGCCAAAATTGGTAGCCCTAGGCCTTATGGTTTCAGACAAGAAGATTTTCAAAGATTTCCAAAATTTCTAAGTTTTGTTGCCATGACAACCAGAGTTTTTGAAGAAAGTAAATTCTTTCAAGTAATTCTGAAGAGGACCATGGCAGGATCATTTCTGTGAAGTTTCATCAAAATTGGCTTGGTAGTTTCAGAGAAGGAGATGTTTAAAAAAAAAGTTAACATATGGATGGATGGATGGATGGATGGATGGATGGATGGATGGACGACGGACAGCGGGCCATGACATAAGCCTGCTGGCCTTCGGCCAGTGGAGCTAAAAATTGTAGGAAAAGGAAAAAATACTGGTTTTCTCCTTTTCCCACAATGTTTTATACCCTTCCCAAATCAAATTTCAATTTCTGATTCACATTTATTATGCTATCTGCAAATGGTTTCAATTTGGGCTAGTCAAGAATTTTGTTGTTTGGTAACTAGTTTAAAGACACAGGAAAAACAGCAAACAGTTTTGACTCAACTTCCCATACCTCTTACATCCTGCCACTGTCTATTCATTTCTAAAATATTCTTTTTCCATTCAAGATGTTGCCGCCTTTCTTCCCTGCGTTTCTCCAGCTGGGTCTAAAATAGAGGTCAAGATTTAACCCTTTCCCAAACAAGCCCTGGTTTTTACGTGTCTGCAGTACAAGACTTTTGAAAACACTGTGGGAAAAGGAGAAATTGCTCGTAACGAGCAATTTCTCCTTTTCCCACAGTGTTTTCTACCCATTTGGAGAACCTTCTGCAATATTATCAAATCTGAAATTGTTGTCTGCAAACTCTTTGAGTTTGGAAGAGTCTAAAATTTGTTGTTTGGGAAAGGGTTAAACACTGGTTCACAGAAAAATTCCTACAGAAACATGTACCTACTGATAACAAGTTATAACATTAACCCTGCAACAAACAATCCTGGCTTTTTACCACCTTAGAGAAGAAGGCTTTTGAAACTTTATTGGAAAGGAAGTAAATGCAGGTGGCCAGCATCTCTTCCATTTTCCACAATGTTCTTTAACCTTTTAGAGGCATGATCATTTGTTTTGAGCAACAAAGAATTTCATAGGCAATAAATACATATACCGTATTTTGGACAAATCCACATTGACATCATTTGCACACAGTTATGTAGTGTCATGTTAATTATGTAGAGTTGTGTCAATTATGTAGCATCATGTCAGTTATGTAGTGTCATGTCAGTTATGCAATGTTGTGTCAGTTATGTAGCATTGTGTGTATTATGTAGTGTCATGTCAATTGTGTAGTGTTATGTCAATTATGTAGTGTTGTGTCAATTATGTAGTGTTTTGTCAGTCATGTGCCAAAAACAAGGGGGATTTATCACAGGGATGGGAAGAGAGCATATTGAAACCGGGAAAAAGCTGGTAACCAACATTTTCCTCTTTTTCCAACATGTTTTCAAAAGCATTCTTCATCATTAAACAGTGTGAAAAAAAGTGTTATTAACCCTTTACTACATCCAACCTTTCAACAACCCTGAGAAAGAAGCCTCCTGAAAACATTGTGGGAAAAAGAGAAAATGCTGGTAACCAGCATTTTCTCCTTTTCCCACAATGTTTTCTTTCCTTCCCAAAAGAAATTTCAAATTTTCAGTCGATTTTATTTTGTCATCTGCAAATGCTTCAACTTGGACCAGTCTAAAATTTTGTCATATGGCATTTTCTATCTGATTCCATTATGTTTTACACCATCTCAAAGATATATCCCATAATTTGAGAGACATACAGCATGCTAACTGCAAATTTTCACGGTAAGGACCACACAATCCTTACTCTTGATGCCCCTGAGAAAGAAGACTTCTGGTAACCAGCATTTTCTCCTTTCCCGACAATGTTTTCTACCTGTTCCAAATCAAATTTCGATTCTTTAATCACATTTATTTTGTTGTCTGCAAATGCTTTGAATTTGGACCAGTCTATAAATTTGCCATTTGGGAAAGGGTTAAGCCCCCTTTTCAGAGAGCATAGCTCATGTGTGCCAGTTTATGAACATAAACCAATCATTATTTTATGCTTTACGGTAGGATATGAAGAAATAGCAGTGAAAATATTTTCCGATCTTACACTGGTACTATCAGTGAAAATACCGATTTTCATGTTCTTGTTGCCTAGGTAAATTGCGCGTGCCTCACAACCAGATGGGAAATATGACGTCCTATACCTTACACTTCTCATGCTTGACGTAATATTGTAATGCGTTGGTATGCGGGAGGGTACACCACAGGGAATAACGGAAAAGAACTGCACTGGATTTTGATAAAGTCCTCCTAAAAAGGGTTAAAAGCATGAAATAAATAGAATATTTATTTTTTTCAGTGAAAGATCGAAATCTATTTCATCTCGTAAACACCATCGGTAATATTTTCACTCGTGGCTGTGCCACTCGTGAAAATATTACTGATGGTGTCCACTCGATGAAATAAATTTCGATCTTTCACCAAAAAAACCAAAAATCCTCTATATATTTGTTTCTGAAGGTATGTAGTCTAGTCCTTTATGTATTTGAGAGAGAAACCAAACTGAAATATCTAATTATACCTGATGCATTTTATCCATTTCCTTCTGGACAGCTGCAGCCTTTGTCATTAAAGTTTGTTGCACTTTGTCTAAAGTATCTTTCCGGTTGGTCCACACCTTCACGTAAGTTATTTTTAAATTGCCATTAAAACTTTTGTTATTCAAAAGATCATGCGGTTCTACAAAACAGTCTTTCCGCTTTCCTAATTCTTTTAAATCTTCATCTGATTTAAGTCTTGGAAAATTTCCTGGAAACATCATCAGTTTTATCACATACATTGCCATCTTTCTTTTCCTTTTCCTCAGCATGCATTCAATTTGAGTCTTTGTCATTTTCTTCCTTTTTGGTGGATCATTCTCCTTTACTTCATCTGTAATATTTTCCTGCGTCTTAGACTGTCCACATTCCCGTTTCAGAGCCTGTAGTTCACCATGTTTGGCCTGGTACAATATATCCAAGAACTGACATCGACTGTAATCTGTTACACTGACTTGCTGAAGACAGTCCAGAATATACGATCTGAGTGTTGCAGAGCAATATGTATCATGCCCATGGTTGTCTTCTTTCAACAGTTCGTAGAAATAGGCTTTTACACAGAGTAGTCTGTCTCTGCCAAAATCATACTTGGTATCTACTGCAAATACAGAATGACAATGAGTGGCTGATAACACTTTAACCCATTACCACACACTCCCTACTTTTGACGCCCCTGAGAAAGAAGCCTTTTGAAAACACTGCAGGAAAAGGAGAAAATGCTGGTACCCAGCATTTTCTCCTTTTCCCACAGTGTTTTCTACCCTTCCCTAAACAATTTCAATTTTTCAGTCACCTTTATTTTGTCGTCTGCAAATGCCTTCAATTTGAACCAGTCTAAAATTTTGTTGTGTAGTAAAGAGTTAACTCTTTAACAAATGACAAAATTTAAGCTTGGTCCAAATTGAAAGCACTTGCAGGCGACAAAATAATTAGGACTCAAAAATGGAAATTTTTTCTGGGAAGGGTAGATAACATTGTGGGAAAAGGAGAAAATGCTGGTAACCAGCATTTTCTCCTTTTCCAACAATGTTTTTAAAAGGCTTCTTTATCAGGGATGTCAAAAGGTGACATTGTATGGTAAAGAGTTAACTCTTTACAGAAGATATATATGTTGAATGTATGTGTATTTGCAGACAAAAAGTTAAAAATTGCTTTTGAAAAAAAAATTGTGAGAAGGAGAAAATGCCGGTAACCAACATTCTTTTTTTTGCTTTTCCCAATGCTTTTTGTCATATAAAGGGTGTACATGTACTATATCTCTTGCTTTCAACAATACTTTATGTATCATCTGTGAATTTAACCCATTACCACACAATCCCTACTTTTGACACCCCTGAGAAAGAAGCCTCTAGAAAACATTGTGGGAAAAGGAGAAAATGCTGGTAACCAGCATTTTCTCCTTTTCACACAATGTTTTCTACCCTTCACAAAAAAAAAAATTCAAATTTTCAGTCACTTTCATTTTGTCATCTGCAGATGCTTTCAATCTGGACCAGTCTAAAATATTGTCGTTTGGTCATGAGTTAATGCTTTGAATTTGAGCTAGCCTAAAAGTTTTCCATCTGGCAAAGAGTCAGAATACATGGAGTATACTATCTGCTACTACAAGCAGCAAAAAAGCCCTAAATATTGCAATTTGGAGACTCTTTAACTATTTACCAAATAACAATATTTTAGGCTTGTCCAAATCAAAAGCATTTCCAGATGACAAAATAAAAGTGACTGGAAATTTGAAATTTGTTTTGTGAAGATAAGAAAACATTGTGGTAAAAGGAAAAATGCTGGCTACCAGCATTTTCTCCTTATTCCACATTGTTTTCTAAAGGCTTCTTTCTCAGGGTCATCAAAAGAAGGGATTGTGTGGTAATGGGTTAAGCCTGAACATCTCACAAAATGTCAAAGAGTGGTATCTAAATTTATGCTATAAACTAGCAATCTACAATCTACAATCTTGTTCTACAAAGTTCTATTTGACACTAGTAGGATTCAGCCTTACCTATGGACAAAATTTTAGATTTGTCCATTTTAAAAGCACTTGCAGGCAGGGATCATGTTATGTATAATGTAGAATCCCTGTTGCAGGTGACAATTCAAAAGAGCTTGGGATTTATATTGTGCAAAACAAGAAACACTCTAGTGAAAGGAGAAAATGCTCGTAACTTTTTTCTTTTCTTCATTTTTTTCTAAAAAACAATTTTTCTTTCTCCTTTTTCTTCTTACACCACTTTCTATAATAATTAGACTTGGAGCAAACTTAGTGTCTGCCAATGCTGTATAACAGAAAAGAAAAAAAAAACTCATCTAGTCAAGATATAAAATGATAAAAAATCTGAATATTTACCCTTTAGACGCTTCCTACAGCAACAAACAGCCATGGCAAGTCTATGGATGTATTTTTGTGAAATCCATCCAGCTTTCTGTAGTTCCTTTTGAACTGCATTAAATCCTGGTCGATCTCTATGATACAGACACGATTCTGTAAGTGTAATGTCACACATTGTCTTTTATCTACTGGTGGTAGTCCTAGGAAGCTAAATCATAAACTAACGATTACTTTAAATGGATTTGGAAAGTTCTAGGTTTCATCTTCTAAGTCGCAATGTTGTGAAATTCTACTTTCGGTTTAATTCTTGATCGGTACTCTGCATTACATACTATAGGATATGTAGTCTACCGAATAGGCAGGGAACCATTTGGGTGGTATGTGTATTCCCCGGCCCAATCAAAAATAGGCCATAATTCCCGGCCCTAACGGCCCCCCTTGCTAAATATTTTATTTGTCAGTACATTTTAATAAAATTAGCTTCAAATTAAAGCTTAGGTAATAACCTTTCTAATGGTATATAGAAACTTGATTTTTCATGCATGTGTAGTTATGAAAAAAGCGTTTGAAATTCTTCACTTTTTTTGCTGAAATGCGTCGTAATTTGTTAGTGATAAAATCCGGCCCCACTTGCTAAATATTTCATTTATTTGTCAAATTTAATAAGATTAGCACCAAATTAAAGCTTAGGTAATAACCTTTCTAATGGTATGTAGAAACCTGACTTTTCATGCATGTGTAGCGTTTGAAATTCGCCCTTTTTTATTACTAAAATGTGTTGTATTTTTTTAGAGATAAAAACCCGGCCCCTATATTTAAAACTTGTTTTTCCCTTGATCCTACGAAAAAATATATCGTTATAAAGTCCTTAACTTAAGCTCTTGAATGATATTAAGAAAATAAAATTTAACGCATGCATTATTGGGTAATTAGATTTTAACTTTGTAAATTTTTAGAAGGGAATACACTGTATTTCTATGTGTGAATCCAACAACCTATCCGGCCCCTGTATTAGAAATTAAACTTTTCAAACAATATAAAAAATTATGATATAATTTCAAAGTTCATATGAAAGCCTGATATCTAGGCTTTAATTTGATACTGTTTTGAGCACAATACAACGAAAAATAAAAGATTTAACTTAGGGGCCGGATTTGTGTTACTCATCAAATACCCGGAAGAAAATACGAAAATCTTATCTACTTTTTTGATTGACAATATTTCAGAAAGTTTTGCAATGACCATATTGTATTTCATATCATATGAAAGTCTGAAATCTAGGCTTCAATTTAATACTTTTTAGAGCATAATACAACGAAAAATAAAAGATTTAGCATAGGGGCCGGATTTGTGTAACTCACCAAATACCTGGAAGGAAATACGAAAATCTTACTCACTTTTGATTGACAATATTTCAAAAATTTTGCAATGACCATATTGTATTTCACATCATATAAAAGTCTGAAACCTAGGCTTTATTTTAATACTATTCTGAGCATAATACGACAAAGAATAAAAAATTTAGCATGGGGGCCGCAAGGGCCGGGAATTATGACCCATTTTGACAGGTAGGGCCGGGAAATACACTTTGCCCCATTTGGGGACCTAAAAAAACACATTTCTCTCGGTTACGGTCAGCTTGTACCCGTTAAATTTTAACCTTTTCTACTTTAACCCTTTCCAAAACCAACATTTTCTCCTTTTGCTACTATGTGCTCTACTCTTCTAAACTTAACTTTTAATTCTTCAATCACATTTATTTTGTCTTCTGCATAATATATGCTTTTAATTTGGACAAGTCTAAATTTTTTTCATTTGGTAAAGATTTAAACTGGGAGGGTTTCCCAGAACTTATTCACATGTACCACAATGTTCATCCATTCTTTCAGCTTGGAAGAGAGGTCCAATAATTTTGAGCATTATAAAAGCCATTTTGCAGTACTTTTCTAACATAATCATTTCTTTTTTATGACGAAGTGGACATAATTTCTTAGATACCCAGCTTTCTATATTCAAAAGGTCGCGTAGTAAATCCAGATAAACTGCGACGTTTTTAAAAATGGATTAATGATCAAAATCAACCTGCGTTGGGTGGTTTATGGAAAATAGCTGGTAATTTTTTTTCAAATATGAGCCTTCTGAATGGATAGAAAAACTGAACAAAGACTAATCTAACATGAAATGTGAATTCTGCATTATAAACACAGTGGAACGGAAGAGTGGTAAAATCTACGTTATTCAATATAAATTGACGTCATTCTGTAAATAAAGTGACGTCATTCTGTATAAAGAAAGTGAGTAAGTTATTCAATGGAATACAGTCTGCATCCACGTTTTCACTCCGGTATGAATTTGTTTTCCTTTCATTAAGAGTTGGTCATGTTAGGAGAATCGAAATAATCTTATTTCAAATTTCGATTTATCTTTCAATAAACCACGTTGTGAGTTATGAGGAGCAATGAAAAAACCAATCGGGCTATCGCACTCGTGGATTTTTTATTTGCCTCATAACTCAACACTGTGGTTTATTGAACGATAAACCACGATAGAAAGAAGATTATTTCTATATTCTATTTGTATAAGATTAAATCGTCGGTCGGCTTTGCCTTCCTCCGATTTAATTTCATACAAATGAAATATGATTAATAACTTATAGACTACTAAATGTTTTCAATTCAATTCACCTGAAGTATTTAGAATCTAGATAAGAGAAACTAGACTATTCTTTCACAGTTCTAACACGACACGTGAAATCGGCTCTATAAACACGGTGCAACCGTGGCGTGGAAAAATCTGTAGATCTAGATTTATACAAGAGAGACAGATTTTTACGAGGAATCGGTCTTGTAGGTTGGAAGAATACTGAGTACTAGAGTACTGGTAAAACGAACTTCAGGAACGCATGCCCGTGTAATGCAGAGAAATTACCCTGCCCTACAAAATGACCCATGCGTCATTTCTCTATGTAGAGGAACCCCAACTTCTAGCCGGCATTGTTCGTTAAAGCACTCTCAACCCTTTACTAATCGCACGGTTTTAAGAGGAAAAATACTTTTATAAACATTGTTGGAAAAGGGTAAAACGAGTAATCTCTAATTATAAGCGTTTTTTTTTTTTTCTGTTTATTAGACTTATGTAACAATAAAGGAAGAAATCTAGCTCTTTGAATCTTGATGGATCATTACTTTACCAAATAGTGCTAAGTTGCTGAATACCACTCTGCGGGAGATAGAATCTGCGGGAGATAGCTTTTGACAATGTTGTTGGAAAAAAAGGCGAAGGGGGCGCTTACAATCAGTATTTCATTATTTTCCCACAATTTTTTTCACCCTTTCAGAGAAATGAAGTTCATTTGTACCAAAAAATGAATTTATCATCTGCAGATATATAGGATTTTGAAGAGACTAAAATATGAGTTCACAACTTTACATATAGCAATATTTGTATTTTGAATCTCTCTCTCTCTCTCTCTCTCTCTCTATCTCATTTTCATTGTACAGACTTGCTGTATGTTTTCTGATACGTTTACTACAGGATCGTGAGCTTCAACCTAACAGAGGAAGTTTTCGTAAGCATTGTGGGAAAAGGTGCAAAATCATGACCAACATGGTCTCATTTTTCCACATGTTTTCTCACCTTTTCAAACACAAAACTGAAATCTAACCACAAATGTAGACTTTATCGCATAAAAAAGAAATGGCTACTTTTCCCATACTATTTGGTAAAGTAATGATCCATCAAGATTCAAAGAGCTAGATTTCTTCCTTTATTGTTACATTGTTGGAATTTTTTCAAACTCGATAGATGTCAAGCTATTGATGAGATACACAAAATGAGTAAGTTTCACAAAAATCTGACGAGAAGCCGACTTTGTGGCGTAAACAAACCCCGTCATGACATAGACAGTAGAGATAAACAAGAGAATTAAATGAGAGCTCCTAAATATCCCTGTGAATTGGACTCGGACCCTATGGCATAGATACATTCACCATCAGATTCCATTTTAATATTATGGTCAAAGGGAAAAAACTCGAACAATCTGGTATCCATTAGTTGTGAAGAGTACTCTCCCTTCTTGCTACCCCGCCCTCTCGGAACCGTCTTTGTTTCAACTATTACAAACAGTCACACCGAAATTTTAAAAACCGGTGCAGGGTTAATTTGTACCCTCACGGTCTATCGACAAACCCGGACCTTCTTTTAACACTTATTCTGCTAAATAATAAACATAAGACTTTCAAGCCGATTTTGAAACCCAATCTTTTCCATTTCAAAGGAGTTTTCTATTGGAAAAAATATTCTGAATGGACCATGTAGATTCAAGATCAGACTGCACGTTCACTGATAAGTACACCCGGGTAAAGTCCGTGCTGATGGTTTCCCCGTTGGTAGTTTTCAGTTAAAGGTCGTATGCTGAACATTGCGTTTTTTTAAATAAATTTATTGTCTCAGCGATTAAGTGTTCAAATTAATAGAGAGTGACCTCCCTTCTTACAACCCACTTCCACTAAAAAAGAGGAAAATGGGGGGGGGGGGGTTCTAAACTGGGATCGACATTGATAAACTAGGGGAAAAGCACAGCATTATTTTCATTTATTAGCCCAAAAGATTCAGACCTGTATGCTTTTACTATCTGCCCCCTGTTCCTTACAGTCAATGATCAAATAAATGATTGGAATATGACAATTCAGCCCATATTAATGATATTTATTAATAATCTCGAAATCCTAATTGAACGTAAACATGTCGTTGGTTCATAAAGTTTAAATAGTTTTACATGATAAAGCTTATTCATAGAATACATTCATAAGTTGATAAATTTTATTGTAAAAATCACATTTAATTTCTGCGTGGTCTCTTAATTTGATAACCGAATTGTTATTTCCAAGTTTAAATTACGGCGGTCGCATTGTTTACAAATGTGACGCAATATTACTCTCAGATGGTATCAATGTCTTTTTACGGTCGACTGACTTCATAATAATAACGGAAATTCCTTTTTGCTAAAATGCCCACTGTACATAGTGCCAATGAAGAGATGCATTTTGCCTGTCTCACCTTTTATTTGTTTGTTTTGTTATACTTTGTATGTCAACAAAGGCTAGAATTATCATCTGAGACTAATACATGGGGAACTACCATCTGTGTACAAAATAGAAACCACGTCTGCAACTGTTTTTTTTTTTGTCATGATATTTTCAGAAGTAGCAGCATATTCAATCCCATCTTAAACTTTACCAGAAATAATGACAGAACTATTAACATTCCTTTTTTGTTTTTCGATACAAATCGTCTTCACAAGCAGCAATGATGTTTATTCGTCTTCGGGTTTATGCTGTCCACAAATGTAAGGGAAGTAACTCTGCCATAAAAAGTGAAGTCAGTAAATATGAGTTTTTTCCCTTTGACCATAAAAATGCTCATAATTTTAGCCGGTTTTGGTTCGTGCATCACACAACTTCCCATTGACGTAAATCAGTGTAAACAAAGTGGAGAGAAAGTAAAAGTGTTCATACAGGAACTTCTAAAAGTCACACAAATAAATATGAAAATAGGCAAATGCTAGAAACGGGCAAAGGAGACTTTTTTTTTCAGACGACCAAAATCCGTACAACAAGGAATCTGTGCAGTTAGGTTTATAAATTGACACTGCCTATCAATTTTTTTTATGGCAGTAGATACGCGTATACTGTTTCAAGTACCAAACGAAAAATTCTACACTCGAAATTGTGACAAATGAAACAATAGTCCTGAACATGGTCGAAAAAATTATAGGGGGAAAAAACCCGCTGGTTACCAAAATGTTCTCCTTTCCACGCAAGGTCCTAAGAATCCAGAAAATGGAATGGCAACAATATTTGCATTTCCTTATCTCCCTTTCTCTCTCTCTGTCTGTCTGTCTGTCTCTGTCTGTCTGTCTGTCTGTCTGTCTGTCTGTCTGTCTGTCTCTCTCTGTCTGTCTGTCTCTCTCTCTCTCTGTCTCTCTCTCTCTCTCTCTGTCTCTCTCTGTCTCTTCCTCTCTCTCACACACATTTTAATTGCACAGACTTCCTCTATGTTTCCTGATACGTTTACTGAGGAAGTTTTCGTAAGCATTGTGGGAAAAGGTGCAAAATCAGATAACCAGCATGGTCTTATTTTTCCACATTTCAAACTCAAAATATAAACACTGCATGAGAAAACACACACGTTTCTTTACTTTATTTATGTCTTTACAACGGATGTACAAAAGACAACAACCATTTTTCATCAAATCTACATCACAATAACGACATAAAAATAAAAGTTGACAACATGGTGATCTACGGATGTTTCGGTAACAGACAAGTTCGGTAACATAGACTTACAGAGTAAATCAATTGGATGTTTCGGTAACAAAGCAATTATATAGTGTTTATGTATCGTGACGTTCTTTACACCCAACGCATGACTTTATTTTATTCAAACCTTCGTTTTTAAAACCTTAATTTGTAATTTCCACAATGTTTTATAAATAATTTTTTGTTATGAACCTCATTCCATGCTGTATGTATTGACCATGTGGATTGCCTATCTATCAAGCCAAAAGGGTGGAAAGTGAAAAAATAATTTGTAATTTCCACAATGTTTTATAAATAATTTTTTGTTATGAACCTCATTCCATGCTGTATGTATTGACCATGTGGATTGCCTATCTATCAAGCCAAAAGGGTGGAAAGTGAAAAAATAAAGGATTTGAACCTATCTAAAAGTGCAAAAGTAAAATGTTTGAACAAAACAAAGCCATGCATTAGGTGTAAAGAACGTCACAGAACTAAAACACAATATAACTGCTTTGTTACCGAAACATCCAATCGATTTACTCTATAAGTCTACGATACCGAACTCGTCTGTTACCGAAACATCTGTCACCCGTGGTAAACTATTATCATATGATTAGTGGAGGTACGAGTTCCCTCCTGATGCCGTAAAAAGACAGGATTGTTTAATGAAGATTTTAAATGTAAACCTTCAAGATGGATGTAAATAGTTCTGAATCATCAACCGTTGTAATTTGTACAGGTTCTACGTCTAAGGAGCGAAATTTTCTTGTTGCGAACCGCCAGTACGAACTTGACTGTGGACGAAACATCGGTCAATGCGGTACTTCCGGTTTTTTTCGATTATGTGGAACTATGAATAATATTGTTGATGAACACTGGATAGTTTTGACACTTTTCTTAGTTTAAATGCATGTGATTTCCGCAAAAGTTACACCAGATGATACCATTGGTAGATAATGAAACTATTGTATGTAGTGTAGAAATATCACAGGTACCACTTTTATCATAAGCAACTGTTACCGGTCAAACTGACATTGTTACTGTTTACAGATTGGGACATGTTGTGCGAGTCTGGCTGGGGGTCCAGATATTCAGTACTAGAAAGTATTGCGAGTTTTTCACAGCTGTAACAGTGGCAATAGCAAGCACTTAACTTATATTTTCAAGTGTTTCACTGGTAGAGATTTTTTTTTTTTTTAAATGTGAAAAAAGAACATTGGAGTTAAAGGATCCTGGAGACATTTGAAACATACGGTCATATCTCCAGTGCACTCACTAAGCAGCCCTTTCCCATTTTATTACCTTCCCATTTTCTGCGGCCAGTTCTTTATTTCTCAACTCCACATAATTTCAGTGTTGCATCCAGGCCGCGCGATTGCGAGATTCACGCTTTATTTTCTGCCGTCACGCAATTCCGTGAATGTGATTGCGCAATATCAGTGTAACCCCCACAAATAGAAGACACAGCTGCGTGCATAAAAGAGAAATTAAAAAAGTCGGGTCCGGTTTCAAGTCATTTCAATAAAATAATCGAATGTCCAACAACGCTTCCTTACAGGTAGACTGTTCCAGGTGGTTTCCAATTTCGTAGTGAAGTTTCTATTTAAGCGGGGAAACATTATATCTACGCATGCGCATTGAATGTTTACTTTCATAATGCGGACGAATTGAAGAACCCGGCGCTTTTAAACTTGCGATTTGTCATGTATTCCGCCGAAAGGAAACATGTCAAAGACTTTCATTGGTTCTGTTGCCGGCGCTGATGGTTCATAAGATGATATTATGGAAAGAATTGGGTGAAAACAGCGGGGGAATAAACTTAAGTTTGTGCGGCCCCAGATTCAGACTTACTACCGAGGATCTATCGTTATCGTGAAAAAAAATGATGTGTACATCTATAGATGCGCATTATCAATGAAGAATGAGAATCTATAATGTTTGGTGTTAGAAATAAGGTAAGATCAACCCAATAGGCATTAACCCTCACCTGTCAGCCGTAGAAATATAGATCTAGCAAATATCCTATCAGCCCTTGAAAGACAGTATTCATTTCCATTCAAAAAAGGAAATTGACCAGAAAAATACATATTTTGCATATACTTAATTTTCTTTCACCCACCCCCAAAAATTTTTACTCCCCCCATTTTGAAAATTCCATGGGGGATCTCCCCCTCTTGGCAGAATTCCTGGATGCAACACTGTAATTTTATAGTTGTTAAAAGTGGAAATGGACATCCAAATCAAAAGAAGTGGAAATGGGACAGAGTGATAAATCACAAATCCAATTTGTAAATTTTGTATCAACATTTTTATTAAGAACATAAAGTAAAATCATTGTTTCATAACTGTAATTACAATTCAGTTATATTCAACATCATTCAGTCATACAATACAACATGCATCTTCGCAAGCCAAGGCTGACGATTCACTACGCCACTCTCTAGCCTTGGCGGATCGAGCTTGATTTTTACATTCACCCGATATGCTTTTCATTGGATGCAGCCAGTTCTAGCTGCAACAAATGAAATCGCGCGCAGCATTTCATCTTTGATAGAAATAGAACAAGGTCGCTACCTTTCGAGTAGAAGGTAAACATGAAAACCCACGTGGATGTCTGCTTATCGCTTCATGTATGTTCGTAAGCTGGTTACTTGCACTTTAGGGAAATTAGCAAACTCCTAACAATTCTTCTTTTCTGAAACTGCTGGTCAGATTTTGAGAGGAATTTTACAGGTGACCTTTTGAAATTGCCTGGCAAAAAAAAAATGGCTATGATCTTCTCAAAAATAGAGGCGAGCGATCCAGGGCCATCTTGGCCCTCTTGTTATCTTTTCCCACAATGTTTTCAAAAGGCCTCTATCTCAGGGTCGTAAAGACCAGGGGTTGTTTGTAAAGGGTTTTTTGTAAACCAAATATATACATCGCTGCACTGGTGACCAACAAGACCACATTTGTAATTTTTAACCCTTTACCTTATATGCCAATTTGAAGCTCTTCCATTTCAGCAGCAATTAAGGTAAGACCCGTGTAATGCACTTCCGGTGAAAATTCTAATTGGTTGATAAACATGGATAATTAAGGATTTATGCAGAAATAATATTTTTGCACATTTATAACGGATCAGAAATTCCGTTTATGTCTATCTTGAAATTATTTTTGATACTTTTGTTAGTTTTCTGAAAAGGGAGGTAATTATTATCTCTTTTTGAATTGAGAATATAGTGGTTTTAGATTTATAAATGATAATTCAAAGAAGGAAAAAATGGAAAAACTAAATAGGTGAAAGTAGTTCAATAATACTCATTTTTAATTATAGCTAATTTTTTAGGATGATATTTTAGTGGAAATACCTGTTTTCCATTACACAGGTCTTACCTTAAAGATATGATCTCAAAAATATGGACAAATAAAGATACAAATTTCTGACTGAGTGGAAAACATTGTGGGAAAAAGGAGAAATTGCTCGTTACAAGCAATTTCTCCTTTTCCCACATTGTTTTCAAAAGCTGTCTGTTGTTGATATGTCAAAATGAGTATCTTTGGAGTAAAGGGTTAAACAAAAAAGGACAATTGAAGCCTAGCTCTTCTTGAAAAAATATGAAAAAATAGCTGATCTTTCCTGAAAAGATAATTATGATGTTCAAATGATAATGAGTATTGAGGATGGAAGCTATGGATTCTGTATACCAGTTATTAAATCTGACACAATTTTGAAAACTAAATGACTGTCAAGCTTGATGACTGTAGTACTCCAATACTGCTAGGTTGGCGTTACCGATCGCCAAAATCGCCATTGGCGATTAAATCTTATTGCTGGCGACTAAAAACAAGGAAAGTGCCGATATTGGCGATTGTAAAAAATGTGATCCGAGAAAATGGCCGACTGTCAAATTGTTATCAGTTTTGTATATTGAACACTTTCCAAACTGTGAAATCGGCCTACGCCAACTTGATTATCATATATACAGGCTATCCTAAGCTCTTAAACCCTTGTATCTCCCTCAACAATCCCATAGACCAAGACCGGGTAAGAGTTGCCCTCTGCCAGTTACCGAGTGCGCTTATTCTATAAATAGGATACATTCATGAACAATCGCAATTTTTTGGACAGTGTGGTGCTGAATGAATTATGTACATGAAAGTGAAGTTTTACTTTCGTTTATCGAGTAAATTTGACAGCATCAATGGCGATTTTTCTCAAATACTTAACCTTTTAAGGTTTGTGTGGCCTTATAAGATTCTTTTCTAATGAAGTCCCTTTTGTAATAATGAATGCTGGGTCTATATTTCGCCAAATGAGTTATAGATGTAACCTGTTATCTGATAATTTTCGGAGATCGGCATCTTTAAGAAAGGCAAAGTGTGAAAGGGTATTTTTAGATCATTTGCAAGACAAAACAGATATTTTGCATTGCATTTAATCAAAATTATAAATAAAATATAAGTATAAATATCTCTAGCAATGCATAAATTAATGACTGGTATGCAGAAATTGAAAGAGCTGTTGAGCTGCCTTTTCAAAGGTAGAAAACATTGTTGGAAAAAGAAAAAAATACTGGTTTCCACCATTTTACCCTTTTCCTAGAATTAATAATAGCCTTCTTCACGGCGGGGAATCACGTGACACAACAACAAAAACAATGACCGACATTTGAAGAAATTCCCCCACTTCAGGTAAGAAAATCTTCAATAATTCCGTTAATACGTGACCGATTGGAATTTGGTTTGAAGCAGAGAAGGCGGAAGGACTCCGGGGATTTGCTTGATGTGTTAGATTTTTTAAACAACACCTGATAAAAAAGTTATTGACGAGCAAACAAATTATCCAGGGTAAAAAATTTGTTTGCTCGTCAATAACTTTTTTATCGGGTGTTGTTTAAAAATCTGACACATCAAGCAAATCCCTGGAGTCCTTCCGCCTTCTCTGCTTCAAACCAAATTCCAATCGGTCATGTATTAACGGAATTACTGAAGATTTTCTTACCTCAAGTTGGGGAATTTTTTCAAATGTCGGGTCATTTTTGTTGTTGTTGTGTCACGTGATTCCCCGCCGTGTTCTTCCTCAGGATTGTTCAAACTGAAAATATACGATCCCTGGTGTGGTGAAAGGTTAATCCTGATTAAAATATGCATTTTATTTTCTTTGATGGAACTTTTTGATCATTCACCAGCCTATAAGCACAGGAACTTGTAGCTGACTTTCAATACTTGGCTGTCTCATGTATGTAATGAGACCATTAAAAATATCTTAAAAGAACAACGACTTAAACATTATATCAGTGATGCAAAGCTGTAGATCTAGATTTATATTTACCATACAGGACTCATTGCCATGAAATACTCAGAAATTGACACTAAGTAAAACTTTAAAAGTGATAAGGCTCAGAGACTGATCCTGGGTTTTGACGGACAAAACTTTTGGCTACTAAAAATTTTTGGCTGGCGCCAACCAGTATTACTGTAGTTCTATTTGAAAAAGTTTACTTAGTTTGAGTACTGAATATTAACAAGTATTGCATAGATATTTGATTTGTGATTTTACCTTGTATTATGATTACAAGGTAGAGTAAGTAGAAATGAATTAATTTTTTACCAAACAACAAAATTTTAGACTGGTCCAAATTGAAAGTACTTGCAGATAGATGACAAAATAAACATAACTCAAAAATTGAAATTTGTTTCCAGCAAGGTGGAAAACAGTGTGGGAAAATGAGAAAATGCTAGCTCCCACCATGTTTTCAAAAGGCTTCTATCCCAGGGTCATCAAAAAAAACCAGGGAATGTGTGATAAAGGGTTATCGGCCTATGTATTCTTCTGATAAAATTGAAACAAACATTTTCCGTCTGGAAATAAGACCCAAATACATGTATTTGCAATTTCAGACCAAAATACATGTATTTGCAATTTCAATATTGCTTTTGTTCATTGTCCAAATAAAGCAGACAATGTAAATCAAAGATCAGACTGTACATGTACAGTCAGATCTTGATCTATATTGGGCACAAAGACAACTGAGGTACGGACAAAAACCCCCAAGGATAAAAGCCCCATGGACACATTTTAAAATCATTTTAAAATATCCAAAGTTCACTTTATCTATTGCAAGTACAATGAAGAAGGACAAAACCCCCCTAGGATAAAAGCCCCATGGACACATTTTAAAATCATTTTAAAATATTCAAAGTTCACTTTATCTATTGCAAATACAATGAAATTTTATTCTATTCAATGACAGAAAGCTTTTGAAAACATTGTGGGAAAAGGAGAAATTGCTTATTACGAGCAATTTCTCCTTTCCCCACAATGTTTTCCACGCTATAAGATATTTGTATCCTCATTTGTCCATATTTTTGACAGCACATCTTTATTTGCTGCTGAAATGGAAGAGCCTCAAATTGGCATATTAGGTAAAGGGTTAAGTAAATTTGCTTATTTTGAGATGTGTATCTTCACAGACTGCAGACATGATGAAGTCTATGCCCTCGAAACAGGCATGTCACTCGTCCATAAAAGAGGTGGCTGAAGTTCTAGATGTTGATCTTTCAAATGGTCTGGACAGAGAGGAAGTTGTTCGACGGCGTTCTGTTCATGGCTTGAATGACTTTGATATCACAGAGGAAACTCCACTGTGGAAAAAATACCTGGAGCAGGTAAATTAGACATGCTAAAAAATCTAAAGAATAAACTCCTTACCACATGACAAAAATATAGACTAGTCCAAATTGCAAGCATTTGCAGACAACAATTCAAACATGGTTCAAATGATGAGCGTATTTGATAAGGTAGAAAACATTGTGGGAAAAGGAGAAAATGCTGGTTTATACCAGCATTTTCTCCTTTTTATACGCCCGAAGGGTCGTATTATGTTGTACCCCAGTTGTCCATCCGTCTGTTAGCAATTTCCTGTGTGCGCAACTCCTCCTACAGTTTCCATCGGAATTATTTGAAACTTGCCACAATGAATCTCCATGATGTCTAGTTGTGCACCTGGGTCTAAGAATTTGGATGGCTGTTTGCGTTCTAAAATTATCTGCCCCTGATTTCTGAAATAACTAACTTTTCACTTTGAATTTTTGTCCACGCTATAACTTCCATACTATAAAAGGTATCAACTTGAAACTACATACACTGATAGATCACATTATGGAGAAGTGCAGTGCATATGAACCATAACTCTGCCACCGTTATTTTTTGAGTTACTGCCCTTTGTTAATTTTCAGTTTGAATTTTTGTCCAGGCCATAACTTCTATTATTGCATAAAACGTGCCTTTTCGGGCCGTTATAAGCATGTATTAACGGGTAAAAACCGGGCGGTTAACGGGAGAAAACGTGTATTAATCAGTAAATTCACGCGCCGTTAACGCCCGGGTTTGTACTATCAATATCCTCGATTCGGGCCTACCTTGTAAACAACGTTTGTCATTGTCAGATTTTCCTTAGACTCCGACCATCAAACTGTAGGAATTCGTACCATATTCGATCCTTTTCATGGCATGTCTTTGATGATATTAGCACACCACAAACAAACCTTTGCACAGAATCTCAGTTAAATCGAGATCTGAACAAAAATTCACCCGTGAAATGTACTCTAAACCAGCTACATCCCACCCACTTTTTAACGTGATCGGTCTGCCTCGCTTGATGTATATCGAATCCTCTGTCGCCTTCAGTTACAGAAATTTATATCCACGCATTCATCCTAGTTGTAATCATCCAAATATATGCAAGTTTACTCCACATAAGTCCAGCGTGTATTAAAAATCAAGAGAATCAAGACTGGCATACAGGACTAACGGCCCTTTCCTAATCGTAACAAAAACTTCTTCGCCGACTTCCGATTTTGACCCATTTGCGTACAGTACATTTGAAATTCGCTTATTTGCATTTCTATGGAAATATTTTTGCTATCTGTGCAAATTATTGTCAGAATACCTTTACTTTATACAATAATAGCGTTAATTCATGTTTTTTTCGGTCGTTAACATTCGCAGAGGCCCTCAAAATACTTAAACACCCTCGTGCTTCGCACTCGGGCGTTAAAGCATTTTTCGGGCCTCTGCGAATGTTAACGACCTCAAAAACGTGAATTAACCCTATAAACTATAAAAGCTATTACGGTAACTTGGAACTTCATTCACTGATAGAACCCATTGTGGAGAAGTGCATTGCACATGATCCATAACTCTGCACCTTTATTTTTTGAGTTATTGCCCTTTGTTAATTTTCATTTTGAATTTTTGTGCAGGCCATAACTTCAATAGTATAAAAGCTATTATTTTGGAACTTCATACACTGATAGAACCCATTACGGAGAAGTGCATTGCACATCAATCATATCTCTGCCACCTTTATTTTTTTGAGTTATTGCCATTTGTTAATTTTCAATTTGAATTTATGATCTTGGACCTTCAAAGACAGATAGAACACCTTGTGGATAAGAGTAATTCACAAAATTTGTAACTTTGCCACCCTAATTGTCCTTTAATATTTTTCACATATCATGGAGAATAACTACTCTTCATTCATGGCCCATCCGTCAATGCAACTCATTCCACTGACAAGCCCCTTCGGGTGTATATGCGCCGCTCTGTGAAGCTCTTGTTTACAATGTTTTCAAAAGGATCTTTTCTTGGGGTTGTTGAAACTAGTGACTGTGTGGTAAGGAGTTAACCCTTTACTCCATAGATACTCATTTCTACGCATTGCTTGTAGGAGTCTTTGGAAAACATTGTAGCAAATGGTGAAATTGCTCGTGATGAGCAATTTCACCTTTTGCCACAATGTTTTCTATGCTATTACAAGGTGTCATATACACATAAGAAATGGCTTCATCCTTACTGTTGTTTAGGGTCAGTTAGAGATACCATAGAAATGCCTTATGGGGTAAAGGGTAAACATGCAAAAATATATCTGGAGCAGGTACATTAGGCATGCTAAATTGTTTCATTGATTTTAGATCCCTGTACTGTAGCCGACAGCTTTAACCCTTTAGCCAAGAACAAATATTAGTCGTGCCCAAGATGAATGCATTTGCCAACAATAAAGTAAATGTGACTGAAAAAATTTAAAATTGTTTTAGATAGGGTCAGAAACATTGTGGGAAAAGGAGAAAGTGCTAGTTTTAGGGTCAATTATAGTTGGTATTGTGAAACAGGGGTTTAAAGTGATTTTTTTAGGTCATCATCTTTGCTGCGTACTTGAGCACCTACTGAACTGAAGGCTATACATTCATTAACTGACAAAATTTTTGACTGAATTAATGTTGAAAGCATTTGCACATAACGAAATTAAATATGGACAAAAATAAAGAGATTCTTTTCAATAAGTAGAATACAATGAAATACATTTTTAAGAAAATATAGATTATCAGGATTTTCTTCATTGCTCACAATTTCACCAAGAGTCCTCTAAACCCTTTGCCACTCGACACCAATGCCCCTACAGAAAGAGAATTTTGAGAATAATGTAGCTATGCATTATTTGTGTTTGAACTTGCTTTCAAGTTAGATGAGTGGCAGATGATGTCATTTAGTAGAGAGTTAGCTAGGTATAGTGTGTTTCACTTCCTTTAACTGTCTTGAATCACTTTTCAGCTTAAATTTAACCCCTTCCCAAACAAACCTTGGATTTTGCGACCCTGAATAAGAAACCTTTTGAAGACATGGTTGGAAAAGGAGAAAATGCTGGTAACCAGCATTTTCTCCTTTTACCACAATGTTTTCCACACATCCCAAAACAAATTTCAATTTTTGTGTCATATTACTTTTTGTCGTCTGCAAATGCCTTTAATTTGGACCAGTCTAAAATTTTATCGTTAGGTAAAGAGTTAAAAGGACCCCTTCTACCAAAGGAGCCCGCCCGGGTGGATCAGTGGTGAGCGTGTTGGAATCATGACTTAGTGGTTGTGAGTTCGATACCTGGAAGAGGCGAACTTTCTTTCTGACATATTTTTGTCTCTCAACTCTGCTGAAGCAATTGAGAAAAGTAGTCATTGGCTTTGGAAGGAAAGTTGTGTTAGCACTGGTGTGAGAAAGCCAGGAAATACATATGCGTCACCAACCGCCATGATAATTATGACCTTAGCTGTTAAAGTGGAGTTAAACCCCAATACAATCAACCAACCAAATCTACCAAAGGACCTTGTGTATTCACAATTTTCATTTTGACTGGTCAACTGTTTCACGAGATCACCTGGTGAGTATTTGATTTTAATTCAGTGACCAAACTAAAGCTATAGAGGGAGTTTAGACTAATTTTCTCAATTTGTTTACCCAATCAATGTCACCATACTTTGCCATATTGATTTGCATACTTTAGTATTTGTTAATAATTGAAAACAATAAATCGTTTCAGTTTTACAACCCGCTCATTTTGTTGCTACTTGGGTCAGCTGTTGTGAGCGTTCTTATGAGACAGTTTGATGATGCTATCAGTATTACAGTGGTAAGTTGGCATGTATGTGTAACCCATTACCACACAATCCCTACTTTTGACGACCCTAAGAAAGAAAACTTTAGAAAACATCGTGGGAAAAGGAGAAAATGCTGGTAACCATCATTTTCTCCTTTTCCCACAATGTTTTCTACCCTTCACAAAAGAAATATCAAATTTTCAGTCACTTTTATTTTGTCGTCTGCAAATGCTTTTAGTTCGGACAAGCCTAAAATTTTATTGTTTGGTAATGGTTAAGTCATGAGCTATGAAGATGGGGCTGTATGCATTTGCAGAAAGTATCAAGCTATGTCGGCCTGCGCACGCTGACATGGGTAGATACGATTCAGTAAATTATTATCTTAACCCTTTCCTCCATAGATACTCATTTCTATGCATTGCTTGTAGGAGCCTTTAGAAAACATTGTTGCAAAAGGTGAAATTGCTCTTGATGAGCAATTTCACCTTTTGTCACAATGTTTTCTATGCTATCATAAGGTGTCATTTTCATATACACATAAGAAACAGCTTCATCCATGCTGTTATTTCGGGTCAATTAGAGATACCATAAAAATTTGCCTTATGGGGTAAAGGGTTAAGTGGATTTAATTGTTCCATTATATGTCAGAGCTCCAGGTAAGAAGGAGTTATGGTATTCTAAATCCATTATTTCTCTTTCAAACCCTATGTTGTTGGTACTCATGAGAATTGTCTCGATGAGACGATTCTTATGAGTACCCATAATATAGGGTTTAGTGGAGAATTATTAATATTTTCACTTTTGAAATCAAAGTCACTCCCTCTATCTGAGCTCTGGTATGTTATAAGTAGTTTTGTGTAATGCATCACAGACGTTCATGCAACTCTCCTTTTGCCAAAACTTGGCTTGTTTGTATAACAACCGGTATAAAAATTTATAGAGCCCTTTTGAAAAGATTTGATGATCACAAATTATATGTGGTGTAAATGATTGAATTTGACATCATTTGACTTAGTGAAAAATGTTATGGAAAGACTAGAAAATGCTGGATGCTAGCATTTTTGTTTTGCACAGTGTTTTCAAAGGTCTTCTTTGTCATCTTTTGGAAGAAATACATGTATGTGGGATTGTCTGGAAATTGTGTTTCCATTTATTTATATTGGTCATTCTAGTACAATTTTTTAGTAGGCAAGGAAGATGAACTACATGTTCTTGTGAAAATGTTCTGTTTTTGTATTTTTTCTTTTTATAAGAAAGGCTTTATTTTTATTTGGATGCATTTTGTTTCAGCTTTGTTTAATTAATCTTTTCCCAAATGACGAACATTTGGACTAGACCAAATTGAAAGCATTTGCAGACGACAATTCTACTCTTGCTGAAAAGATGATTTCTGTCTATGATAGGGTAGAAAACATTGTGGGAAAAGGAGAAAATGGTGGTTAAACACATTTTCTCCTTTTCCCACAATGTTTTCAAAAGGCTACTATTCCAGACACATAAAAACCAGGGATTGTTTGTGAAAGGGTTAATTTGTGTGTGTTCTTGTAAAGTTAATCAGATGAAGCGATGGTAATTTTGTAAACATAAACAATGATACATACAGATCATGCCTTGCAGTATCTAAGTAATGTCTGATGAAGTCATTGGTATAGTGGCTTAACAGTTGCACAATTTTCTTGTTTATAAAGTAAAATTTTTGGAGGTACAAAAAGTTGCGTTTTTACAAAAATTGGATAAAAGGAATTTCAAGTGTGGTAGTGGAAAAGAAATAAAATCAAGTTATGGTGATTAACTCATTACCAGACAACAAAATTTTAAACTTGTCCAAATCGAAAGCATGTGCAGACGATAAAATAAAAGTGACTGAAAATTTGAAATTTGTTTTGTGAAGGGCAGAAAACGTTGTGGGAAAAGGAGAAAATGCTGGTTACCAACATTTTCTCCTTTTCCCCACAATGTTTTCTAAAGGCTTCTTTCTCAGGGGCGTCAAAAGTAGGGATTGTTTGGTAATGGGTTAATTCATTTTATTTTTTATAATTTCAGGCTATTGTGATAGTTTCTACGGTAGCATTTGTTCAAGTAAGTAATTATAATATTTGAAACAGATTCAAACCTTTACCAAATAACAAAAAAATGCTTAACCCTTTCCTAAACAACAAACTTTTGGACTAGACCAAATTGAAAGCATTTGCAGACAACAATTTAACTCTTGCTGAAAAGATCATTTCTGTCTATGATAGGGTAGAAAACATTGTTGGAAAAGGAGAAAATGCTGGTTACCAGCATTTTCTCCTTTTCCCACAATGTTTTCAAAAGGCTTATATTCTAGACCCATGAAAACCAGGAATTTTTTGGGAAAGGGTTAAAAAATGCTTACTGGACAATTAAAAGCACAGTCATGCAGATGAAAAATTATATGTGATCCAAACAGTGAAATTTATTTATTGAAGGCTAGAAAGCATGATGGGAAAAAGGAGAAAATGCTGGTTACCAGCATGTTCTGCTTTTCACGTAATGGTTTCTAAAGCTTGCTTTCTGAGGACTGAGGCGGCTATTGTATGGTAAAAGGATAATTGCTTGTGGGGTGCTTTGAACCCTTTTACTAGTACAATATTTTAATGTGTCAATGTTCATGTTTCTCTGGTTCAAATCAGTGCTAGACAAGACCAGGAAACATTGCATTCCTGCTGGCAATCAACATTGGTGTTATTATGACTAGAACCTAGTCTACTCTCTGGTATTAGAAAAGGTTTAACTCTTTACGTAATGACAAACTTTGGACATTTGCGAATTACTCATAACAGACAAAGTGCGCACAGAAATGTATGCAAATTCAAGACAGTTGTTAGTTGTTGGTATACTCAAAGTAAAATACGCAAACAAAAGAGTGTGCCAATTTTTCCAATTTCAGGAAATTGCAAGAATTTTCATGTTGCAGAATTTCCACTTGCACAGTAAGTGAAATGATGCTGAAATGGCGTTTAACCTCAACTAATAGATCAGTCATTTAACTCTTTACCAAATGACAAAATTTTGGACTCGTCCAAATTGAAAGCATTTGCAGACGACAAAATAAATGTGACTAAAAAATCGAAATTTGATTGGGGAAAGGCATTAAACATTGTTGGAAAAGGAGAAAATGCTTGTTACCAGCATTTTCTCCCTTTCCCACAATGTTTTCAAAAGCTGTCTTTCTCAGGGTTGTTTAAAGTCCTTTTCTCTCTTTTACGGTTTTCAAAACTTTCCTCCAGATACTTGTTATGATATGGGATTGTTTGCTTTACAGTTCATAATTTACAGAGTGAAATTGCATAGTATACCTGATGTATGTACAGATTAAACTTTTTGTATATACAGGTCAAACTTTATTGAAGTTGGCTTCTATTGCTAGACGAATGCAGTGCTTATTGTCAAAAGTCATTTGTTTTATTTCAGGAATACAGATCAGAGAAATCATTAGAAGCATTAAAACAACTTGTCCCCCCAAAATGTCACTGGTATTGTTCTTCTTTTTTTTTTTTTTAATGTAGTTTTCTCTTTTTTTGTGTGTGAATCTAAGGTATGTTGAATAATATGTCTTACTCGTTTATGCTAAATTGCTTATGGTTATTTTCACTTTTTTCCGCAATTTTCTGTGTAATGTTTATGATGTCACAGATATTTATATCAATTTATTTTATTATGTGCTCCTGAAGAAGGCAAATGCTGAAACGTCGTACAGTACATATACATTTTAATACATGTTGTTTTAGTTATTCAACCCTTTCCAAAACAAGCCATGGTTTCTACGTGTCTGCAGTAAAAGTTTTTGATAACGCTGTGGGAAAAGCAATCATAACAAGCAATTTCTCCTTTTCCCACAGTGTTTTCTGCCATTTGAGAACTTTCTGCCATTTTCTCCAAATCTAAAATTGTTGTCTACAAACTCTTGGTTTGGAACAGTCCAAAATATGTCGTTTGGAAAAGGGTTAACCCTCTTTTTTTTTGTCACATAGTTGTGAGTTTTAATCTGAAAACATGGCTAAAACCCTTTCCAAGGGTAGGTAAAAGATATAGCCAATGGTTTCATTGCAATCTGTCAGCATTCTTTAGACTTTGTTGGTGTGGTTAAAAATCCATGTGCATATCACTGGTGAAGAAAGCCGGGAAGGTGTACTTATTGCTTTGATCTAACTGAAATAGTGCTACATGTTGTAAATAACACCAACCAGACAAAATGATGAGCTCATCCAGGGTTTGGTTTTTTCTACAATAACACATAATTTCAAATGTAACAGAGCTCCAGATAGGGGAAGTGATTTTGATTTAAAAACTGAAAATATTAATTCTCCTTTACTAAACCTTATGTTATGGGTACTCATTAGAATTTTCTCATCAAGACGATTCTAATGAGTACACACAACATAGGATTTAACCCATTACCACACAATCCCTACTTTTTACAACCCTGAGGAAGAGGCCTTTTGAAAACTTTGTGGGAAAAGGAGAAAATGCTAGTAACCAGCATTTTCTCCTTTTCCCACAATGTTTTCTACCCTCCACAAAACATATTTCATATTTTCATTCACTTTTATTTTGATGTCTGCAAATGCTTTCGATTTGGACAAGCCCTAAATATTGTCATTAGGTAATTAGTTAAAAGATAATAATGGATTTACAATGCCATCACTCCCTGTTATCTGGCGCTCTGATATATTAAAAGATATGCTCTGTGTAAAGGTGTTTGGTACCTTAAAAAAGCATTGACCCATGTCTGCCCTTGCAGTCTGTGCAGACTGACATGGGTTAAAACTTTGTTGCCATTTGTCAATATTCTGCTTGTCCAAGGAGCATTCTACCTCATGGCTTAGTCAGATGTTAGCCAAATAGACTTTATAGAGCCATTAGTATTTCATGAAATACTTGGTATGATGCATTCAGGGTCTGTATTCATCAATCATCCTTAAGAATATTCTTAGTCTTATTCTTCAGAGCCCGGCCTGGGTGGCTCAGTGGTGAGCACGTTGGACTTATGACCTGGTGGTTGTTAGTTTGATACCCGGTTGAGGAAAACTTTCTTTCTGGCGTATTTTCGCCTCTCACCTCTGCTGAAGCATGTGAGAAAAGTAGTCGGTGGCTTTGGAAAGAAAGTAGCGTTAGTACTGGTATGAGAAAGCCAGGAAACACGTGCGTCACCGACCGCCATGATATGACCTTAGCTGTTAAAGTGGCGTTAAAATCCAACACACAACTGTTCTTCAGAATTTTGTCAATGGAAAAGAAACAGAACTTCTGATTGGCTAAATCATTTGGTTTAGCCAGTCAGAAGTTCTGTTACTTTTGCAGTCAGGAAATCTTCATGAAAAAGGCAAAGAATGTTCTTAAGAATGGTTGGTGAATACAGACCCTGGAAATGCATTAACCCATTACCACACAATCCCGACTTTTAACGACCCTGAGAAAGAAGCCTTTTGAAAACATTGTGGGAAAAGGAGAAAATGCTGGTAACTACTGTTTTCTACCCTTTCGAAACCAATATTCAATTTTTCCGATCATGTTTATTTTGTGGTCTGCAAATGCTTTCAATTTGGACCAGTCTATAATTCTGTCATTTGGTAAAGAGTTAAACCTGCTGTGTCGGGGGCCGCTTGTATAGAATACAGATAGCAGAGGACCATGAACTTTCCAACAGCATTATTAGATAGCATTTGCATGATATAGATTTTATTTGATCAGTGTATATTTTTTCTATTTGGAACTTACAGCAGAAGGAATGGGAAGCTCGAGCAATTTTTGGCCCGAGACTTGGTACCAGGGGATCTTGTCGAACTGAGTGTTGGAGACAGGGTGCCAGCAGATCTGAGACTTGTACAGGTTAGAAATGTTAGATGTATATGTGGGTTATTTGGCGGATGTTACCTTTTTTCTAATCTAAATGTTCTCTGTAAAAACACAGTGTATTAACCCTTTACCACACAATCCCTGGTTTTTACGACCCTGAGATAGAAGCCTTCTGAAAACATTGTGGGAAAAGGAGAAAATGCTGGTTACATTTTCTCCTTTTCCCACAATGTTTTCATAAGGCTTCTTTCTCAGGATTGTTTAAAGTCTGGATTATGTGGTAAAGAGTTAAGGAGTTCGTAATGTCTAGATGTGTTTGAGAAGGCGATTATATTTTAATGACATGTATTACAGGCCATAGACCTGTCTATAGACGAGTCAAGTTTTACTGGGGAACCATTGCCCAGCTCTAAAACCACTACCACTGTGCCAGAAAGTGTGACTGTGAACAGTGGAGTTACAGACAAAAACAACATAGCTTTCATGGGAACCTCAGTGACATCTGGTAGGGGTCAGGTAGGACAGTTCTGAATACTTAACTCTCTTGACTTTTCCATATTAAATTTTTGTTTCCTAGTGAAAGAAAAAAAAAAATGTATAAGACTACTTCCTTCAAAAATTAAATTACAGTGCTTCCTGTGAAATCTCAAAATACTCCCTTCAGAATTTTGCAGTATTGACATATATTACGTGAAATTAGTCAGTCATATTTCAACATTATAGAGGAAAAAGCATTGATCTTTTTTTACCTGAATATTATTCAGACAATAGAATTCGAGATCTGCTGGTTTTAAAAAACAAATGCTGAAAAATAAGATGTGGATGTACTGATTTTAATTGCCTTTTAATAGATTTAGAAATACAGTGTAAAAAGGAGAAAACGCTGGTAACCAGGATCCCATTATCCTATGATGATTTGACAAAAACTCTCTATCACTGTGTCATAAAAATCATGTGATTTTTTTATTAAAGACTAACTGGTGTCTGGTTTATACCTATAATTTTCAGGGTGTTGTGATAGGTACTGGACATAACTCAGAATTTGGAGAGATTTTCAAAATGATGCAGTCAGAGGAGGTAAGGATTGTTGCTAAAATATGAATAGAACTTGTGTTTCTACTGAAGAAGCCTTGTTTGAAGATCTGTATCACAATCCCTCTGCCCAGCTTTAGACTTTACTTAGGAGCAACCTGCATGGCTTGGTTGTAAAGTGTAGGACTCGTGACCTGGAAGGTTTGAGCCTCACTGCATCTGCTGGGTTTTCGTGGAGTGTCATTTGGCAAGACAAGTCAGAGACCTAGCCAAGTACTTGTGGAATATAGGAAAACATTAGCGCTATTGCAATGATATGACTGAAAATGATTCTGTTCTGTTGAGGAAATTGTATACTAAATGTTTTTATCATTAGCGGGTGGCCTACATTTTCGAAAAGAAGAATGAATTTAGTTTTAATGATTGTGAGCAGTGAGAGCATTTTGGTAAAGGAGAAAACACTCTGAACAGGCATTCTCTCCTTTTCAAACAATGTCTTCTACTATTATATTAGTATCCAACCCAACTGAGCTTTTGATCTATTTGCAGCAGACATCTCCATTTAAATAATATAAAACTTCCTCGTCTGTCGAACAATAATGTCTCGGTTAAAACGATTATCAACATGTTAAATCTTTTGAGGGAATGTCTTGTAAAATTGTTTATATATTATGGGCTGGTGGCATATATTTTTGAATATTTGAATTGAATTGAATTAGGAATGTTCAGGATTATTTGATAAAGTGGTAGATAAAAAGCAACTACAATTGTGCCTTATGATCCAAATGTGAACTCTTAACCATGCAAAAGTGCAAAAGCAGTCTAGGCTTAACTCTTTACTAAACGATAAAATTTTAGACTGGTCCAAATTGAAAGCACTTGCACATGAAAAAATAAACATAACTCAAAAATTGACATTTGTTTCCAGCAGGGTAGAAAACATTGTGGGAAAAGGAGAAAATGCTGGTTAACAGCATTTTCTCCTTTTCCCACAAAGTTTTCAGAAGGATTCTATCTCAAGGTCCTTACAAGTTGGGATTGTGTGGTAAAGAGTTAAACAAATTGAAAGCATATGCAGCAAACAAAAATTTTGTGTAGGTCAAGTGATGGACTTTGTCTTTGACACGGTAGCAAACATTATGGGAAAAGGAGAAAATGATCGATACCAATCCAACAATGTTTTCAAAAGGCTTCTTTCTCAGGGTTGTGAAAGGTGGTAAACTCTTTTTTTCTTAAATTTGTCACAGCCTCCAAAAACACCTATGCAGAAAAGTATGGACACCCTTGGCAAACAACTTTCATTTTACTCATTCTGTATTATTGGTGGGATCATGCTGCTGGGATGGTTTGAGGGAAGGAATATTTTAGACATGTTCACCATAGGTGTCAGGTACAGTATAAATCATTCTAAAGCTAAAATGTAGGAGTCATGTGCTGTAAAAAAGTGGTTTTAACTCATTACCAAACGACAATATTTTAGGGTTGTCCAAAGCATCTGCAGACAACAAAATAAAAGTGACTGAAAAATTGAAATTTGTTTTGTGGTTGTGGGAAAAGGAGAAAATGCTGGTTATCAGCATTTTCTCCTTTTCCCACAATGTTTTTTAGAGGCCTCATTCTCAGGGTCATCAGAAGTAAGGATTGTGTGGTAATGGGTTAAATGCATCTGTAAAAAGTGTCAACCCAGTTCAGCCTGCATGGTCTATACATTGATCAGATTTCTGCATCTCAAAGGGCCAGTCTACCTAAGTATATAGTCAATAGTTGGACCAAAATATGATTTGTGGATCCAGAAGTAAGGGATGACTTGCACGTTATAATGCATCGGTAGATGCCGTAAATCCTGTTTTGCTAGTAAGCTGCTCAAAATTACTATCAAATACGGCCAGCAATTGGCAAAAAGGGTTATTCAGGCATTGGCGTAAAATGTTGACCTGGAACAGCCTGCAGTCTGCACAGACTTATCTGAAGTGACACTTTCCATTTCTGTGTAATTTTTATAATTTTTATACCCCTGCAAAACGAATGTTTTCGGGGGTATACTGGAATCAGCCTGTCTGTCTGTCTGTCTGTGTGTCCATCTCTGTGTATGTCCGTGTGTCAGTCTGTGTACAAAATACTGTCAAAATACTGGCAGGGGTATAAAGTCACATTCAGTGACAGCTGTAGTTTGTTTTGCTGTGTATACTAGGGGACAAAATCTGATTGATAAAGTGCTGTGTCGGATCAGCCTGTGCGAACTGTGCAGACTGATCCAAGACAGCTCTTTATGTAAATGTCCGAATGACCCTTTTCACGTATTGCAGGCCTTATGACTATGAATATGGAGACTTGTACTGGATTTACCTTGCTTCATTGAGTTCAGTAAGACAACATGTTGAGAAAAAAAATGTCAGTTTAAATCCTTTATCTTCAAGTTCATTTTATCATCATAGCCAGACCCTGGTAACTGTGTTGGTACCATACAACACTTGTAAACAAGAGGTTTTTGGTTCGATCCTGAAAATAGCCAGTGCCTTGGAAGGAATATTGTGGGGAGTACTGGTAACAAAAACTCCAGGAAAGCATGGGATAGGTGAACTGGCTGCCACAATATAACTTTGAGCTGATAATGATAATATTGAAGAGGATGTTCAACTCCATACAATCAATTCATCAAACATTTTATCATTGATGGATCCAGCATATATTTTGTTGAATATTGTAATCTATTATCCCTCGCCCAAGGCAGAGGAATATAGTCTAAGTGTTGTCCTTCAGTTGTTTGTGTCGGTCAGGGAGAATATCTCCAATTTCATTGGACAATTTTGTGAAGCTTTATAGATTTTTATTTTTCTTTCTTATTAGATGGAAAATGGCTGACTGGGAGCGATTTTAATTTACACAATCAAGTAAAGTTTTTGGCATGGGATAACATTTCAAAGAAATAGCTTGTTTTGTTTGAAGTGACAATGAAGGAAAAGCACTGAATTATAAGATAGAATCAACATGGTAGAGATGACTAAATCTGATTATAAATGATTTATGTGTAATTATTTCTTCATAGGCCATATTTTCTTTCATTTTAGTCTCGCTGTTGCTGCTATACCTGAAGGTTTACCCATTGTTGTAACGGTCACTCTTGCACTGGGTGTGATGAGGATGGCAAAGAGAAAAGCTATTGTGAAGAAGTTACCTATTGTTGAAACGCTAGGTATGTGAGATGTGTTCTGTTCTGGGCCTGTCTTCACCAAGAACAATCTTGGTCTTATTCTCAAGAGTATTTTTAATTTGAAAGTAACACAAATTTACCATTCATTTCAAATCTGTGGGAAGACATGTTATATTTACTGATGAATTATTAGTTTTGTAAGGCAATTTGACAAAGTTTATTTGGCCATTACTGATAAATAAGGGTAACAGGTAACTTCAAAAATTGTCATTTTACACAAAAATAAAGGAAAGATGCCCTTTTTGTCCATGTGTTTTGTTAGGTGCAGTATCCTGTGTAACCAATATCAGTCATGTGAATTTCAATTCTATAACTTGATTTATGTATCAACTGGAGCTAGTGGGAACACTAAAGTAGTCAGTGACTTCAAAGTTGTGTCAGTAGAGATGTGAGAAAGCCAGGAAACACATGTATTTGCACTGACATCCTGGATAATACCTTTGCTGTTAAAAGCAAAGTTAGACTCAATCACAAAGTTGTGTCAGTACAGGTGTGAGAAAGCCAGGAAACACATTTATTTGCACTGACATCATGGATATTACCTTTGCTGTTGAAAGCAAATTTAGACTCAATCAAAGTTCTGTCAGTACAGGTCTGAGAAAGCCAGGAAACACATTTATTTGCACTAACATCCTGGATATTACCTTTGCTGTTAAAAGCAAAGTTAGACTCAATCAGTCAATCAATCAATCAATGAATCAATCAGTCATTTACAGAAACTTTTCAAAGGCATGGGTATTTTTTATCTGTGGAAAACAAGCATTAATTTTGCTTGTCAGAAGAAATAATAAGATAAATGAAATTGTATTGAAGGGGTTACAATGACCTTATCTTCACGGCAGTCCACAGGGAAAACACTGAATATCTAAAAGAATGCAACTAAATTAACCCATTACCACACTATCCCTCCTTTTGACACCCCTGTAAAAGAAGCCTCTAAATAGAAAACATTGAGGGAAAAAGAGAAAATGCTGGTAACCAGCATTTTCTCCTTTTCCCACATTGTTTTCTACCCTTCACAAAACTTCACAAATTTTCAGTCTCTTTTATATTGTCGTCTGCAAATGCTTTGGTTTTGGACAAGCCTTAAATATTGTCATTTGGTATTGAGTTAAATTTCTATACCCTGTTTTTATGTCTAAAAACATTGTTCCATCCAGTCAAAAGCAACATAAATCATACTCTGAGGAAAGGGGTTTTCACTTATCTTCAAAAAGTATGCTCATATTGGCATCTACACAGGTTCACAAAGGTTGAAATGTTTTGCTATTTGTAAATGTTTTGCTTGCTGAAGGTCCATGCTACCACATGATTCAGTCAGTCGTTAGATAACTGGGTTTATGGATACTTGATTATGCAATGACTTGTTTTATATAGTACATCAGAGAGATACATTAAATCCCCTTTCCAAAAGTGCCACTCAAATCTTTTATACACCAGTGTTGAGATTCTTAATTCTTTACCAAACGATAAAATTTTGGACAAGTCCAAATTGAAAGCACTTGCAGACTACAAAATAAAGGTAACTAAAACATCAAGATTTGTTTCAAGCAGGGTAGAAAACATTGTGGGAAAAGGAGAAAAATGCTGGTTACCAGCATTTTCTCCTTATCCTCAATGTTTTCAAAAGGCTTCTTTCTAAGGGTTGTTAAAGTTGAAATTGTGTGGTAAAGGGCTAACTCTTTACCAAACGACAAAATTTTGGACAAGTCCAAATTAAAAGCTTTTGCAGACGACAAAATGAATGTGAATCAAAAGCTAAAATTTTATTTGGAAAGGGTAGAAAACCTTGTGGAAAAAGGAGAAAATGCTGGTTACCAGCATTTTCTCCTTTTCCCACAATGTTTTCAAAGGCATTCTTTTACAGGGTTGTTAAAAAAGACCGGATTATGTGGTAAAGATTTAAACACTGGTAATGTAATTTAGGAAGGAATATATTGTAATCATAATACTTTGTGTTTGACAGGTTGTGCCAATGTTATATGCTCAGATAAAACAGGAACTCTGACCAAGAATGAGATGACAGTAACTACAATATATTCTTCTGATGGCGCTTGTGCTGAGGTGTGTCCATGTGTTTTCTATCTGCTGCTTTTATGTACAACCATGCTCTGTGAAAAGGCGATTTAATTTCTTACCAACCGATTTTAGGCTTATCCAAATCGAAAGCATTTGCAGACGACAAAATAAAAGTGACTGAATTTATTTTTTTTTTTTTTTTTTTTTTGTGAAGGGTAGGAAACATTGTGGGAAAAGGAGAAAATGCTGGTTACCAGCAGTTTCTCCTTTTTCCTCAATGTTTTCTAAAGGCTTCTTTTTCAAGGTTATTAAAATTAGAGATTGTGTGGTAATTTGTTAATATACCTGCAAAAGATATCAGCCAGTGTCAGCCTGGGCAGTCCAAGACTTTTTGCTCTTGGTCTATTTCTGCATGTATAAGGATAAATCTACCTTGTGATTCATTTGGTTGTAATACAAAATGGATTTTATAGATCCATATTTTGGTGATAAGTTGCATGTTATCATGCATTAAATCTTCTTTCCCAAGAGCATGGCCCATGTAAATATGTGGTATATAATCTTTGGGAGAGGGAAATGTTTAACTTGTCCATATTGAAAGCATTTGCAGACAAACATTTAACCCTTTACCAAACAATCCCTGGTTTTTACGACTCTGAGATAGAAGTCTTCTGAAAACATTGTGGGAAAAGGAGAAAATGCTGGTAACCAGCATTTTCTCCGTTTTCCATAATGTTTTCTATCGTGTTATAAACAAATTTGAATTTTCTAGTAACGTTTATTTTGTCGTCTGCAAATGCTTTTAACTTGGACCAGTCTAAGATTTCGTCGTTCGGTAAAGAGTTAACTCATTACCAAACAACAAAATTTTAGGTTCGTCCAAAATGAAAGTATTTGCAGAAGACAAAAGTGATTGAAAATGTGAAATTTGTTTTGTGAAGGGTAGAGGTAAAGAGTTAACTCATTGCCAAACTACAAAATTTTAGGTTCGTCCAGAACGAAAGTATTTGCAGAAGACAAAAGTGACTGAAAATTTTAAATTTGTTTTGTGAAGGGTAGAAAACATTGTTGGTAAAGGAGAAAATGCTGGTAACAACATTGTGGAAAAAGGAAAAAACGCTGGTTACTAGCATTTTCTCCTTTTCCGACAATGTTTTCTAAAGGCTTCTTTCTTAGGGTCGTCAAAAGTAGGGATTGTGTGGTAATGGGGCAAAGCTGGCTCCACTGTCCAAGACTATTTTTAGAAATCAAATACTGGTAAATTTGACCAATGAAATGAAAAAAAAAAAACTTGTTGGAAATTGGGCAGTTGCGTGCTACATGCAATCTTTTACTTTTACAAAATGTCTTCAGAGACTGCCAATCAAAGCATAAAAAAAGATGCTCTTTGAAGATGATGAGTTTGCTAAATTACACATTTGAAAATATTTGCATTATTGATGACTAAATATGTTTGTCATGCAGACAAATTTTGTAGCATCAAAATAATTGTATCATGATATACCACTTAACTCATCAGCAAATGACAGAATTTTAGGTTTGTCCAAATCGAAAGCATTTGCAGACGACAAAATAAATGTGAATCAGAAATTGAAATTTGTTTTGTGAAGGATAGGAAACATTGTGGGAAAAGGAGAATGCTGGTTACTAGCATTTTCTCCTTTTCCCTCAATGTTTTTTAAAGGCTCCTTTCTCAGGGTCATCAAAAGTAGGGATTTTGTAGTAATAGGTTAATAAACATCAGGAAAGAAAGCTAGAAATTGCACTTTTAACCCTTTCCCAAACCTGGTTGTTACGGGTCAGGAATAGAAGCCTTTTGAAAACATTGTGGGAAAAGGAGAAAATGCTGGTAACCCAGCATTTTCTCCTTTTCCCACAATGCTTTATACCCTATCATATAGAAAAATCATCTTTTTAGCAACTCATAATTTGTCATCTGCAAAATGCTTTCCTTTTGATCTGTTTCAAAATTTGCCATTTGGGAAAGGGTTAACTGATAATTCCTTTATTACTTTGTATTATTTAATACAAAGTTACTTTGTATTATTTAATACAAAGTTACTTTGTATTATTTAATACAAAGTATCAGGCATTATCATATTTTATCCGTCCTTTGTAATTTTGAATATCATGTCATTTCCAGGTAACTGGTGTCGGATATTCAGCCAATGGAGAAGTGATATGCAATGGGCATGTGATAGACTCTCAGTCCCATCCATCTCTCAGTAAAGTTATAGAAGTGGGTTGTATATGTAACAATGCAGAACTGCATGAAGATGGTGTACATGGGGCCCCTACAGAGGGCGCTTTGTTAGCTTGTGCACTCAAGGTTAGTTAGTTTCATTTTTTTTTCTTTTTCAGTTGTATGACTCTGATCAAAGAAAGGATTGTAACTCATTACCAACAGCAAAATTTTAAGCTTGGCTGCGTCGAAAGCATTTCCAGATGACTTATTGAGTGTGAATCATATGATCAGTTGGTTTTTTTTCAAAGATAGAAAAACATGGAACAGGGAAAAACAACTAATCATCTCAATTATCTGTTTTCCTTTCCTCACCATCTTTTTAAAAAAGAAATCTCCCTCAGGGCCATAGAAACAAAGTATTGCTTTGAAAAGGACTAACCTTACTGCAACACCAGATATTTATTAACTCTTTACCAACCACACAATCCCAAATTAAAATGACCCTACAGAAGAAGTCTTTCCCATAATGTTTTCTACCATGTCAAATACAAATTCAATCATTGGAGCCAAGTTTAAATCGATGTCTGCATATGCTTTCAATTTGGACAAGTCTAAAATTTTTGCATGTAGGAAAGAGTTAAGTACTATTGAAAGCTGTTACACATACATAAATCATGTGCTTTATGTAGCCTCAAATGTCCTAATGCATTTGTAATGATCTGGCCTCGTTTAATGCTCACATTTATTTTTTCTATTCTTAATATTGATTCCTAGACTACACTTTTGCAGGCATTGTAGATCAAGATCAGATCTTGTAAAGCATGCAGCCCAATTATGAATCTGCATTGTCTAATATAGAAAGTTCTTAATGCAAAGAAAACTCAAGAAATCATTTATATTTTGCTTTTTACTGTTGGTTTAACCCATTACCACACAATCCCTACTTTTGACAACCCTGAGAAAGAAGCCTTTAGAAAACATGGTGGGAAAAGGAGAAAATGCTGGTAACCAGCATTTTCTCCTTTTCCCACAATGTTTACTACTCTTCATAAAACAAATTTCAATTTTTCAGTTACTTTTATTCTGTTGTCTGCAAATGCTTTCAATTTGGACAAGTCTATAATATTGTTGTGTGGTAATGAGTTAAAGGAGAGCTCCAGATAAAGGGAGTGATTTTGATGATAAAATTAAAAATATTGATTATTCTTCACCAAAGCCTATGGGTATGGGTACTCATTAGAATCGTCTTAGAATCGTCTCAATGAGACGATTCTAATGAGTATCCAAAACATAGGGTTTGGAAGAGAAATTATGGATTTAGAATACCATCACTCCCTCTTATCATGAGCTCTGGTTTAAAGTATTTATCATGTTCATTTACTAGCAATTCAAATCCAACATAAATCACATTAATTCCTTACATGATAACAACAGTGATATTTTCCTCACATTTCAGATGAACATACATAATTTACAGCATCTCTATATCCGTGTAGAAGAGTTTCCATTCAGATCAGAGCACAAGTATATGTCTGTGAGATGTACACCAAGGTATGGTCAGGTAAGACAAATTGACTCTTCACTAAGTGATCTCTTGGATAACTTTTACTAGAAACAGAATCTTATACATGTACTTGCTGAAATAGAAAGTATTTGCAGACACACACAAAAGTTGTATTGACTTAAAAATTGATTTTTAAGTCGCACGTTTGTCAAAACGTTCGACTTTTTGCGATGAGCTCGAGGAGCTCAGGGTGGGTTGGGGGTGTCTATAGTGGGTTGAAGAATCATGAAAAAAATTGGATCAAAAACGTCGTATATACTTCATAAACGAGGTGCAGTTACTCTGCTTTAAACCCAATCGCTGTAGAACTACTTTTTCTTTGGTATGTCTGGAATTTGTTCTTTATGATGGGACTGGACCCGGTAACTCATATAACTCATATACCTACGCTAGAAAAAGGAGAACGTGACTCAAATTTTAAATTTAAAAAAAAATGCGGTTATTTTGTATATCATGTGAAAATTGAACATCTATCTTTGTTTAGATGGGTAAAGAAAACACAATTCAGCTAAGATATCCCCCATCAGTGCTTAATGTGAGTTTAAAAGGGATCGCGGATTAATATGGCTTATCGAGAGCACCTTACTGTAAATATTTATGTATTATCGAGACCGGTAGAGCTTCGCTTATAAGGGTGGAATTTCGGACTGGAGTGATGTCATTTGAAATCAACTCTTTTAAACCATGCAAACCATGAATTCAGGGTTAAATATCGTAAAACTCGCTCTAAATTTGAAAATTTGTTTCGTTCCGCAGCTTTGACCTAGTTTGTAACGTACGTCTCGGATGAAACACCCCAAACCACTCGAATACCTCAAAACACCCAAAAGCTATTCCGTTACACATCAAAAAACTTCTGTAACATATAAAACTGCATGCGAAACGCTTACATACACGATTTTATGGAAATCAGACATGAACTTTTGCTATCAATTCTAGTATTTTAGGTCTTTGATCAGCTTAAGTTTGAAGTACAAAATTGTACTTTGATTAAGAAAATGCAAATGGCGGACGGGATAGAAAACAAATGCACATAACGATTAACACCAGTAAAGTTAAAATGTTGATTACTGCATTTGTTCGAACCCCAAAAGAGTGGCGACAAGGATATTGCATCCCCTCCGTATACAGTAAATACAACATGAAATATGGAACGCAAGGTAAAATACAGCAATTACGACCGTACATTGACAGTTGCACTGTTGAGGGGTTTACAGTCAAAACGTACTCAAACCAAAACGTACCCAAGTCAAAACGTACCCGAATGGAGTCAAAACTTACCCAAATGAAGTCTAAACCTACCCAAGTGGAGTCAAAACGTACCCAATGTGTAGTCAAAATGAACACATGATTTTTATAGTATTTCTAACTTCAATTTGTGTAAAAATTAATAGAAATTACGTATTCGTCATCATGAAGATTTATAACTCTTGCTTTATTTTGAATTTGCCTTACATGATTAAAACCAATGATGAAACTTATTTAACAATAAACATAGCGAAGTCAATCAAATGCTTAGTGATAAAATCACTTTTTTCTTTCTATTTTTTTTTTTTTTTTTAAGGAAGATAAAGTTATTATTAATGAAAAAAAAAGCATATTGGATACTTCAAAAATATTTATCCATCATTATAAAAATATGTTTTATATATAAAAAAAAAAAACGTAAGCATCAGCACATTTAAAGAAATGATATAACAGAGAAATGTGATACATTAATTACATTGTTTGGATAGCAAAGATACAATTTCAACACTCAAAAAGAGTGTAACAAATTTAATGTGGTGATTAACCCATTACCACACAATCCCTAGTTTCGACTACCCTGAGAAAGAATTTGATACAATAATAACATTGTTTGGATAGCAAAGATACAATTTCAAAACTCAAAAAGAGTGTAACAAATTTAATGTGGTGATTAACCCATTACCACACAATCCCTAGTTTCGACTACCCTGAGAAAGAAGCCTTTAGAACACATTGTGGGAAAGGGAAAAAAATGCATTTTCTCCTTTTCCCACAATTTTTTCTAACCTTCACAAAACAAATTTCAAATTTTCTGTCACTTTTATTTTGTCGTCTGCAAATGCTTTCAATTTGGACAAGCCTAAAATTGGGCTGGTCTGGTAATGAGTTAAACTAATTATTCACAATGGTCTTTAACCTGTTGTAGATTGCATAGTTATTAATTACTTTGCAAATATTTTTTATAATTTGAGAGTCAGTTTGGTTGAGATGAAAAACCTTCGGACTGTTTTTTCAGCTAACCTGAGCACAACATGCTCAAGGGAAGCTTTTAGGATCACCTGGTGTCTGTCATCCGTCATGCGTCATCAACAATTCTTTAAACATCAACTCCTCCAAAACCGCTGGGCCAATATGGACCAAACTTGGCAGGAATGTTCCTTGGGAGGTCCTCTTTGAAAATTGTTCACAGAATTTGATTACGTCAAAAGTTTTGGTTGCCATGGCAACCAAACAGTTTTCTAAGAAATTCTTTAAAAATCTTCTTCTCTGAAACAGCTGGCCAGATTTTAAAATAATTTCACAGAGATGTTCCTTAACGTAGTGGACCCGTAATAGAAAACAGCTATTTCCACTATAATATTACCCAAGAAAATTTGCTAAGATTAAAAATGAGCACTATTGTACTACTTTCACCGAGCCACTTTTTCTTTTTTGTCCTTCCTAGAATTATCATTTATAAATCTATAACTACTATAATTTCATTACAAATGGATATGATAATTACCTCCCTTTTCTGGAAACTAACAAAATTAACAACAAATAATTTCAAGACGGACCCCGAAGGAATTTCTGTTCGGTCAAAAATGTGCAATAGTATCATATCTGTACAAAATACCGTAATTTGCTTAAATTTTGGGACAGCAAAAAATAATTAATTTTTTTCGTGTCCCAATACTTTGGTCTACAAAAAATAATTATTCTGTCAGCTGTCCCAAAACTTATGGTCAAACAAGACGGTGTGTCAAAGTGAAAGTCACTCGCCGCTAACACGCCGAATATTGCCGACGTTGAAATATTGCAACGTGATTGATGTCAGGTTTGCAGGTTGGTCTATTTTTAGACTGATTGGAATTCCACCGATCAGTTTGAGTACTAAGAGCTTGTTATTTTTCCTTGATTATGAATTTTTCACTCATTTTTGTTTGCATCTTGGGATATCAATAAAGATGTTATTTTGCGTTTGTAGAAAAAATTCACAGCATATTTTACCTGCTTACATGTACGCGAGGTGAACGACGTTAACTGCACTCTTGACAAGTACCTGCTCGGACCGTTTTCAAATTTGATTGGTTCGTCGATCTTCGATCGATAAACCTTGGGTAAAAGTGTTTACCTAGATTTCTATTTATAAACAACAAACTCGATTGACCGTAAAATACACGCTTTTCAACTCTGATAACCTGATGTACACACACGTTATACATGTTATGGATCTTAGATAGAAGTTTATCACACCCTTTTTACAGTTACGTCGGATTTCTTTTTGAATTGGGGGTTTACATTAGACAATCAGGTGATCGGGTTTTTCGTCTCCTCCCATTGAAATGGAGAGAGTTGGGAAGCATGCTTACGACGTTACGAGCATAAAAATAAAACTAAGAGAAGTAAATATTTGCAAAGGGTAGGCCTATCAACGGATTGAAAAAAGAAAATAAAATAAGATATTCACTGTCCCAATTCTTTGGAACAAAAAATTACCGATCTTGCTTTGCAATTTTTAGTATGTCCCAAATCTTTGGGCCATGAAAAATAATTATTTTCGTGATTTTTGATGGTGTCCCAATTCTTTGGGTGTCCCAAAATATAAGCAAATTACGGTATGTCTTATCAACTGTCCAGAAATTTTACGCCATGCTGCACTATGGTTATTACAGGTCCACTACCTTAATTGACCCTTTCCAAAACTTTTTCGTGAAATTTTGATCAGTCAAGAAACATGACTCTGGTGAATGGGGGCTATTTGCACTATACAGGAATGAAGAAATTCTAAAAAATTCTTCTTCTCAGAAACCACTGGTCATATTTTGAAATAATTTCTCAGGGATGTTCTATGGGTGACCCTTTTCAAAAATTGTTTGCGAAATTTCAATCCGTCAAGAAACATGGCTCTGGTGAATGGGGGCTACTTGTACTTATATGGACATGCAGAAATTCTTGAAAATTCTTACTTCTCTGAAACGGCTGATCAGATATTGAAAAAAGTTCACAGAGATGTTCCTTGGGTGACCCTTTTAAAAACTTGTTCGCGAAATTTTGATTTGCCAAGAAACATGGCTCAGGTGAATTGGGGCTACTATATGGAAATGAAGAATTTCTTGAAAATTCACCTTCTCTGAAACCCATGATCAGATTTTAAAATAATTTCAAAGCAATCTTCCTTGGGTGACCATTTTCAAAAATGTTTTCGAAATTCTGATCCATCAAGAAACATGGCTCTGGTAAATGGGGTCCACTTGCACTATTCGGACATGAAGAAATTCTTGAAAATTCTTCTTCACTGAAATGGTTGGTCAGATTTTGAAATGATTTCACAGAGATGTCCCTTATGTGTCCCTTTTCAAAAATTGTCAAGTGCTAGCATCGGTATGCAGTGGCACTGTTTCAGTAAGTTCCAAGTAATAGAGGTGACCAATGACATACATTTAATATTGTTTTGGGTATTTTATGTCAGGCTATATGCCAACATGGATATATTAAAGAAAAAGAAAAATGAAAAGATCTAACTTGGTGGGAAGCTGCCTATTACAAGTAACTGCATTTGCTCAAGTAAATTGCAGACTAGTCAAAATCGAAGAATTGCTGAAAACTAATCAAATTTGACTACACCATTAAATTTGAGTCTAATTGGAAGAAAACCTTGAGTAAAAACAAATGAGTTTTTCTTTCTTTCAGCTCTGTTTTCCAAAGCTGTTTGAATTACGTAAAAGCAAGATTGTCCTGTAAAAGGGTGATGACCATCTATCAGTCCCAAAATATCAAGGTTTCACCATTAGTGCGACTTTCAGGACCTTCAGTCCTTTGATTATTTTCTTGAAAGGGGAATACAAAATTTTATAAAAAGAAGAATATGACTAGCATTTTCTCCTTTTCTCACAATGTTTTCAAACAGGTTTTTCCTGAAGGTCATCAAAGTATGAGAATATTTGGCAAAAGATAAATAACTCTGAGGAAAAAAACTTAAAAGAAAAACAGATTGTGGGAAAAGGAGAAAATATTGCATTTCCTCCTTTTCCTATAATGTATTCTAATCATTAAGAGTTAAAACCTATCAAGGCCTCATTTTAAGTAAAAAAATACTTACAGTTTGTACAATTTGATTTCTTTTTTACCTGGTTGAGAGACATCTACAAACTCGATATGTAAATTTCTCCTTTTGAGCTTAAAACAGATTATTGATAATCTTGGCTATCAAGTTTTGCATGTATTTGGATAACTGACGAAAAAATGTACTTTTAACCTTTTACCACACAATGCAGACTTTTTACTCTCTTGGAAAAGAAACCTATTGAAAACATTGTGGGAAAAGGAGAAAATGCTGGTAACCAGCATTTTCTCCTTTTCCCACAATGTTTTCTACCCTATCTAAGAAAATTTGCACCATTTGAGCCACAGTGAAATTGTCGTCTGCAAATGCCTTCAATTTGGACAAGGCTGAAATCATGTGGTAAAAGGTTAAGGAAAAGGTCTGAGCCCATAAAGTTATTAATTACTCCCACAAAAATAACACAATTATTCTCATTTTGTACACTTGAACTTTTATCTGTGTGTGATTACACCTGAAAGTTTTAGTAATCTAGGATGTTTTGCACAAAAGTTGTGATCTCTTGAAATTATGTTCAAATGACCTCTTTGGCGCTAGAGACAGACTTACATCCATTGCGCAAAATTGTCAATCACTCGCACATACTCCTCTTTGGGGAGTTGCAGCCTTGAGTTCAACAAGTGTTGAGGATTGTTCTGATACATATTGTCCTTCAGATACCTCTACAGATAAAATTCTTGGGGTTTCAATGAGGTGCCCATTCTATGACACACTGCTGATATCCTTTCCTGAAATCGCTCTCATGAAACAGAATGATATGTGGCGGTACTGATAAAGTTCTGGACAACACTCAGATGATGCTGAGGGATTGATGGAGATGACCAGTGGTACCAACAAGATGGGTAACCCCCCAAAACATCAAACCACACCCTTGGCTGGCTGAGAGAGCAATTTTGGGAAGGTTTGATCTGCAGGAAGTGTGACATAGCATGGGCACCTCGATCACCAGACTTGATTCACCCGTATGGGGCTATCTGATGGAAAAGGTTTATCAGAACAACCCTTGAACCACTGGTGAACTCGAGGCTACTGTTGCAGGAAAGAAAATTAGGCAAACCCCCAGAGAGGAGTGTTGGAGTGTTTGATATTTTTACGCAACAGATACAAGTCTGTCTCGAACACCAAGTATGTCATTTGGAACGTATTTTGCCGAGATCATAACTTATGTGCAAATCATCGTAGATTACAGACACTTTTAGGTATAATCATACTCAGACAGATGTTTAAGTGTACAAAATAAGAGAAAAGTTGCTTTTTTTTGTAGGAGTCATTGAGAAGTGTATGAGTTCTGATTTTTTGGGGGTCACCCTGTATGCATTTACTGGAACAACTTTGAAAGCATTGATGTGTAAATTAAGATGAAAGGTTTAAATTGATTATGTAAAATTGCTTGTAGTTAAAATTAGATATCCCAGTTAAATATCCCTTTTGACTTACAAATTTAATTTGCTGCAATTGAAAATAATAACTGAACACAGAAAAAAGAAAAATGTATGCTTATATTTTAACCACTGTGTATTTCACTGTTACCCTCTCATATTTTTTAGTTGCTAGAAATTTTGAATTTAGGTACGATATTAGTACCTACTTATACTTTATTTGCATGATTCCAGAGCAAAGAAATGATCTACTTTGTGAAAGGGGCTTTAGAGAAAATACTTGAAAGATGTACAAGATTTTACAGTGATGGGTCAACCCTACCACTGGAAGACAATCAAAGAAAAGTATATAAAATGGAGGCATATAGAATGGGCACAGCAGGACTGAGAGGTATTTTGAGATCCTTGTTTTGTTATTTTTCAAGATTTTCTCAGTCTTAATATACATTTTTGAAATTTGTACTTTCTGCAATAATATCTGGGAGAGAAATTGATTAATTAACTGATTTTATGGTGTTTTTCATCACTGCCAACATTATTTCATTGATATCATGGCAACAGGTGACATGTTCATGTACGCTGTAGGTTTCTATATTATAAGGTTAAAACTCATTACCAAACAACAATATTTTAGGCTTGTCCAAATCAAAAGCATTTGTAGATGACAAAATAAAGGTGATAGAAAATTTGAAAGTTGTATTTTGAAGGGTAGAAAACATTGTGGGAAAAGGAGAAAATGCTGGTTACCAGCATTTTCTCCTTTTCCCACAATGTTTTCTAAAGGCTTCTTTTTCAGGGTCAAATGTAGGGATTGTGTGGTAATGGGTTAATTGTCTTTGAGAAGGCAATAAACACCTGTGGAAATGGAGGGTGAAGAAAAAAAAATCACTTGTATAATAATTGAAATTGTAAATTATTGTTTCATTTGTTTTTTTGTTTATACATAATGGAGAAAATCCTTTGATATCAACATTTTATCCTTTCCCAGAAACCCTTCCAGAAACAAATGTTCAACCTTTAAGGCACAGTTATTTTGGACATCTTCAAATAGTTTTAATTTCGGCAAGTCTAGAATTCTGTCCTTTGGTAAAGAGGTAAGATGATGTAATCAGAACCATCTACTACAAACTAGGAATAAATCACTCAGATATTGCTGTTGACAGTTGAACCTTTCATTGTTTTATCAACTTTAGTGTTTGACTAACTTCTTTTCATGACCAGTGGTAGCCATGGCTTATGGCCCAGAGATGTCTGACCTTGTTTATGTTGGTATGGTGGGTATAATGGATCCACCCCGTCCAGGAATCAAGGAGTCTATACATACCCTGATAGAGGGAGGTGTGTCTGTAAAGATGGTGACTGGGGATGCTGAAGCAACAGCCAGAACCATAGGTAAGACTGTTTGGTAATTCTCTCAAGTCCATTGTTTTATCTTTCTTATCCGGTTTAACCATTTACCATACAATCTGAATTTCTAATGAAATTGAGAAAGAAAGCTTTTGGAGATATGCGGGAGAAGGGTAAAAATTGTTGTAATCAGCATGTTCTCCTTGTCCAATAGAATTTTCTACCCTTTCCAAAACAAAATTAAATTTTTGAGTCACATTTATCTATTGATCTGCAAATGCTTTCATTTTGGACTAGTGTAGAATTTTACATGTTTGTTTTCACACATTTACATTAAATTTCATGCATTTGTAAATCATCTTCAAACAAAGTGTCATGCAAAAGAACAATAGCTCTGATTTGCATATTTTTGAGTTATTTCCCTTTGATCTTTTTCCGTCACAGATCATGTCTGCTTTATAACCTGAAAACCTTTTCAGATATTTTGATAAAACATCACTCATTTATAAAGCTCTATAAGACGAAGTGTCATGCTTAAGAACCATAACTCTGTCCTGTATATTTTTCAAGTTATTTCCCTTTGATTATTTTCCTTACTGATTTCACATACAATTTTTTGTCTGCTCTATAACTCCAAAATTGTTACAAAAAAAATGACTATTGTTTCAATTAGAACTTGCCTTGCTCACATATCAACCCTTTTGACACGATAAAAAGGGGAGACATCTGTTTTGTTTTCTTTTGTAGAAATAAAAAGTTCTGGTTCTTGCAGGTTCTAGACTGGGATTGTTTCCACCTGGCAGTTCATGTATGTCTGGAGAGGAAGTAGAGGAGTTGGACCTGTCAGCTCTAAAATCTAGAATTAGTAATGTGGCAATATTTTACAGGGTCTCACCCAGGCACAAATTTAAAATCGTTAAAGTAAGTCCTTTTTGGCTCTGATTTAACTTATTACCACACAATCCCTACTTTTGACGACCCTGAGAGAGAGGCCTTTAGAAAACATTGTGGGAAATGGAGAAATTGCTGGTTACCAGCATTTTCTCCTTTTCCCACAATGTTTTCTACACTTCACAAAGCAACTTTCTAATTTTCAGTCTCCTATATTTTATTGTCTGCAAATGCTTTCAATTGGGACAAACCTAAAATTTTGTCATTTGGTAATGATTTAACCCTTTACAACAAAATTGAAAGTTTTACTGACCTTGAAGAATTGAACTTTTAAAAATGCTTTGGCACAATGTTTTCTACTCTTTCAGACACAAATTCCCTCATTTGAGCCACATTTAACTTGTTGTATGTAAATGCTTTCATTTTAGACAATTCTAAAGTTTGTTTTGGTATAGCTAACTTTTGGGAGGTTCTAAGAGTTCTCAGTGCTTTGGATTACAGTTTGTCCATGTTTGAATTGTGCTTTTAATGAATTCTTTTGCAGCCAAATGTACTTTTTAAGTACCAAATATTAAAACTTTATTCAGAAAAGGTTTGCATGTTTTGGTTGATCAGCTTTTACCAAATTATTTCTAGCAGTCAAACAATTTCAAATCAAAATGCTAAAACTATCTTTTATATTAACCCTTTCCCAAACAAGCCCTGGTTTTTACGTGTCTGCAGTAAAAGTCTTTTGAAAACACTGTGGGAAAAGGAGAAATTGCTTGTAACGAGCAATTTCTCCTTTTCCCACAGTGTTTTCTACCCTTTTTTGAGGACTTTCTGCCATTTTCTCCAAATTTAAAATTGTCTTCTGCAAACTCCTATTGTTTGGAAGAGTCCAAAATTTATCGTTTGGGAAAGGGTTAAGCTATTACAAATGTCATGCCAATGAACATGATTATGAAGACTCTTATTGTATTGTCTTCAATACAGGCCTTACAAATGAATGGGCTAGTGGTTGGTATGACAGGAGATGGGGTAAATGATGCTGTTGCTCTAAAAGCTGCTGACATAGGTATATGTATGGGCAACTCTGGTACAGATGTGTCAAAAGAAGCTGCTGATATGATACTGGTGGATGATGATTTTTCTGTTACCTTGTAAGTACTAAAGACTATTAATCTGAACTTCATTCAAAGGATTCTATAATTTTATGAGAAAGTTGGCTTTTGAAAACATTGATAAAAAAAAAAAAAGACTAGTTATTGCATTCCTTCTTTCATTCTCAATGTTTTTTACATTCTAAATTAATATTTTTCATAGCATTGAGAAATATATAAAAGAAAAAAAAAACATTTATTTACATTCAAAAATCCAGAATATTATTAAATAAAGAGGGTTTTGAAAAATGTGGTGGAGTCTGTTTTGTATCTGACAGCAATCAGAAAAGAAGAAAAGAATCTTTGCCTTACTGAGGTTTTGTTTTTCTGTGGCTGTTTTATGACTCACCTGTTATGTAAGTATTTGAACATTTACTTTTTCAGAATTCCTAATCTAAAGTATTGTTTATTGTTTTCAGGAGTGCAATTGAAGAAGGAAAAGCTATATTTTATAACATAAGAAACTTTGTGAGGTTTCAGTTAAGCACGTAAGTTAAGTTTATTTGTACGTATAACTCTTTGTAGTTTATTTATGATACTGCTTGATCTAATTATGCAAAGGAAAGAGTAATAAAGTTTGATTTTTTACTTGTCTTACTTTCTTATTTACAGACACAGAATGAGTCATATATGAGTATAACCACAGGGCAGTAATTTCTTAATCTATGTCTGGAAATGGAGTCATAAAACCTTAAAGTATTGTTATAATATGATTCGGTATCATTGTATAGATGCACATGTTTAGAAATGGGGAATCTAGGATTTGATCCTCATCCAATGCACTGTAATTATACCCCTGCACAAGGAATGCTTTTGGGGGAATACTAGAATCAGCCTGTTTGTCTCTGTGTCCATCCGTGTGTCCGTCTGTATGTCTGTCTGTCTGTCTGAGTACAAAGTACTGGTAATTTTGTGACACAAACTCCTTCCACAGTTTTCCTTCAATTAAATTGAAACTGTGCATATATACTGATCATATATTGAAGATTTGCAAGATGCAATTTTAATGTGTCAATTCTCCCTGGTTGAGGAATTATCTTCCCTTGAACTGGACACTTTTTTGTCTCAAAGTGCTGGCAGGGGTATTAAGTCACATTCAGTGACGGCTCTAGTTTTCCCTGGGAGTGTGTGTGGGGCATGGGAACCAAAGCCCAGTATATTGAAACATGGGAATGCATGAATAAGTGAGTTGTCAACTGGATATGACTTACATAAAATTGGAAGCAGTGTATATTTCCAATCAATCTATCACTTAACCCATTACCACACAATCCCTACTATTGACGACCCTGAGAAAGAAGCCTATGGAAAACATTGTGGGAAAAGGAGAAAATGCTGGTAACCAGCATTTTCTCCTTTTCTCACAATTTTTTCTATCCTTCACAAAGCAAATTCTCAAATTTTCAATCATCTTTATTTTGTTGTCTGCAACGCTTTCGATTTGAACAAACCTAAAATTCTGCAGCTTGGTAATGAGTTAATTGAAAATTTGTTTTAGATCTATAATGACATTTTTCACAATACCTCTAATAATTTGATATATATTTTATTACAGGAGCATAGCTGCACTTTCCTTAATTACTCTCTCCACCTTGTTCAAACTCCCAAACCCTTTAAATGCAATGCAAATCCTATGGATAAATATAATCATGGATGGTCCACCAGCCCAGAGGTTTGTAACTAAATCAGATATTTTTAGGGAAAAAATAGGAAATTTGTAAATGAGGTTTTTACCCTACCAACCATGAAGACATTTTATCATGGGAAAATGTTGGCAACCCATATTTTCTCCTTTTATCACAATGTTTAGCTCTATAGAAGACATTTCTCATCAGTTGAGTCACATAATATTATATGAAAATGCATTTGATTTGGAAACATGCAAAGTTTGTCATGTGGTAGAAAGTTTAAGAGGTTTTTGAAGAGCTTTTTTTTTTTCAAATTTTGTACTAATTTTTACTATTGCATGTGACCTTTGTGTGTAGCAGTAGTTTATCTTTGAAAACATTGTGGCATAAAGAAATTGCTCCTGAGAAACTATTTCTCCTTCTGTCTGAATGTTCATGCAGTAAATCTACTATCAGATCTTGGATCCAGTAATGGCATTATTGCTTAGGTAGGCTTAACTCTTAACCACAGAAGAAGCCTTTTGAAAACATTGTGGAAAAAGGAGAAAATGCTGGTAACCAGCATTTTCTCCTTTTTCCACAATATTTTCTACCCTTCACAAAACAAATTTCAAATTTTCAGTTGCTTTTATTTTAAAGTCTGCCAATGCTTTCAGTTTGGACAGGTCTAAAATTTTGTTGTTTGGCAGAGTTAATGTCATGTTGATTGTCCACAGCTGATCAATCATTTATCTTTATTACTTACAGTTTAGGGGTTGAGCCCGTACAGCCAGATGTTATACGACAGCCCCCACGTAAAGTCAAGGACCCAATTATAACAAAACCATTTATAGTCAACATACTCATTTCTGCTCTCATCATTGTGTCGGGTACTCTGTGGGTGTTCTGGAGGGAGGTAAGCAAACCTTAAAACTTTAAAATACAGTTCTGTGATTTAATGACAGTGAAGAAGAAGGCTTTTGAGAAACTTATTGCAAAAGGAGAAAATACTGTTGCCGTATTATAGACATTGATTATTATACCTCCCACAACAAAGTGGAGGGGGGTATACTGTAATCACCATGACTGTCTGTCTGTCCATCCGTCCACATACATAAATATGTATGGCATAATTCTCCAACACTTTATAAGCTTTATAAGGTACTGAACTCAAGTTTACACATGGTGTTCCTGTATCTATATGAAGTTGTGCATGTGCAATTTTCATGAACCTGCTGCAATTTGTTGTGGAATTATCTCCCCTTGAACTTTTTCCAACTCTTACTTTAGTACTAACACATTCTGCATGCTGTGACAAAGATCTGATTTTGTGACAAGGAGCTGGTGGCGGGGAGGTGTTAAAATCATGTTTAGTGATAGCTCTAGTTATGTCCATTTTTAGCTCACCTGAGCACAAAGTGTTCAGAGTGAGCTATTGTGACTACTCACTGTCCATCATCCGTCGGTCCATCCATCCGTTCACATTTCTTTGTTTACACTCTAGCATCTACAAATATCAACCAAACTTGGTCAAACTATATATGACCATGAATCTTGGATGAGTTCGATTTTTGGTCTAATCAGACAGGAACATCTGGAGTTACTTGCCCTTGATTTAGAAAAAATTGCTCTATTTCACTTTGTTTACATTCTAGCATCTACAAATATCAACCAATCAGCACCAAACATGGTTAAAATATATATGACTATAAAAATTCGGGTAAGTTTTGGGTGTAATTGGACCAGAACATCTAGGGTTATTTGCATTGAATTAGAAAAAAATTGCTGTATTTTACTTTGTTTACGCTCAAGCATCTACAATCATTAACCAATCGGCATCAAACTTGGTCAAAATATATATGACAATATGATCTCAGATGAGTTCCATTATGGTTTTAATCAGATTAGAACAACTGGAGTTATTAGTTCTTGAATTAGAAAAATTGCAATATTTGAATTTGTATACACTCTAGCATCTGAAAATATCAACCAATCAGCACCAAACTTGGTCAAAATTTATATGACTGTAAGATCTCGGATGAGTTTGATTATGGGTATAATCGGATCTGAACGACTGAAGTTATTTACCCTTGAATCAGAAAGTTCTGTAGAATAGTTCTTAGTATGGAGCATAACTTTGTCATCTCTAGTCCAATTTACTTGAAACTTGGAATTTTTATTTCTTGCACTAATGCACTGTGAAAGAACCGTAATTCTACCTCATACTGACTGAGATAGTTCCCTTTGATCCTCATTTTTACAGCATTTTTTGCTCATCTGGAAAATAACTTTGTCATCTACAGCCTGAACATCATTCTTCAAATTTTATATGCATAATTGTTTACAAATTATGGAGAGCAGTGTACAAGAACCATAACTCTTCCTGGCACAAATTTTTAGTTATTCCCCTTGAACTTCATTTTTAGCTCCACTGGCCGAAGGCCAGCGAGCTATTGTCATGGCGTTGTGTCCGTCGTGCGTCCGTCCGTCCGTTCGTCCGTGCGTGCGTCCGTAAACTTTTTCTTTAAAAAACTTCTCCTCAGAAACTATTGACTGGATTTTTACCAAATTTCACAGGAATGTTCCTTAGGTGGTCCTCTTTCAAATTCCTTCAAATAATTGTGTTCCATGAATAATTCTGGTTGCCATGGCAACCAAAGTAAAAAACCTTTAAAAATCTTCTCCTCCCAAACCGCTGATTGGATAGCATTATTATTTTGCAGGAATGTTCCTTAGGTAGAGGTCTACAGAATTCCTTAAAAGAAAAAGGATCCGTCAAAAAACATGGCTTTTATGGGAGATTCATTTTCCTTTTATGGTAAAAAGTAAAATCTTTGAAAAATTTCTTCTCTCAAACTATTGGTTGGATTTCATTGTTGTATTGCAGGTTAGTTCCTATGGTGGTAAGTCTTTACCATACATTCCTGACTTTTAACGTCCCTAAAGAAGAAGTCTTTGGAAAACGAGAAAATGCTGGTAATCAGCATTTTCTCCTTTTCTCTCAGTGTTTTCATCAAAGAGAGAAATCATCATTTCATCAATGTTTAATTTGTTGTCTGCAAATACTTTCAGTTTGGTCACATCCCAAATTTTGTTGTTTGGTAAAGAGTTAAAGATGGTTGCTTTACATAATCTATAATCCTTTTCATATAAAACAAGAGAACCTCTGCACTTCTATTAGTTCTGGTAAAGGTTTGTTGACCTACTGGTGACCTAGTACAAAGAGGGACAGGGCTTTACTGTTGTGATAAGGCATTTTGTTATCTAATCAAACTGATCCTTCAACTTCAATAAAACAGTTGCTACAATACATTTTTTTTTTCTGTATCTTGATGTTTCCCCACCCAAAATGGTTTGTAACAAGACCTTCTTTAACTATAACCAGAAGACAAAATTTTTATAACTGGTCATAATTGAAAGATGTTGCAGACAACATAATAAATCTTCAAATTAGTAAAACTTGTATCAAAAAGGGTAGATATTATTGTGTAAAACTAAGAAAATGTAGGTTACTATTATTTTCTTCTTTTTTCACAATGTTTTTCATAGCTTTTTTTCTTTAGTGATCTAAAATGCAGGAATGAATGGTAATTGTTAAAAACTTCTCTTCACCGTTACAGAAAAATCAGGCCTGTGGAGCGATACAGGCGCTCAAGCGCCTCTAGTTATAGTATTTCTTGCTTGTTCAGAGCAAAACTGTGATCTTAAGGAAGAATGACTTGAAATTTGGTATGCTTATTTGTTGCAATGTTTGGAAATACAGTGTAGAAGAATCTACCTTGTGCTGAGTTATTTCTCATTGAATGTCATTTTTACAGCATTTAGTGCCTGTCCGGAATATAACTTTGTCATCTCAATTAAGAAGGACTTCAGACTTGGTTTGCATGTTTGTTGCAATATTACGGAGTACAGTGTGCAAGAACAATATCTCTACTCAGCATGGATTTCAAGTAATTCCACTTTGATCTTCATTTTACAATATTTCTTGCTTGTCCGCAACAGAGCCTAGGAGTCCCAAGTCAAATTGTGACAATTTGCTTCTCTTGTTTCATTATCATTTGGCCTTGAACATTGACATTTGGTATTTATCTTTATTTTAGACCTTTACTGCTTGGTACACAGGTAAGCGATATAGGACCATCATGGTCCTCTTGGTTTTTTTTAGGATTGATACATGTACATACAGTCAAACCTGTCTTAAGCAAGCGGTCAAGGGACCTTCCAAAATTGCTTTCTTAAGACAGGTGCTTGCTTAAAAGAGGTCCATCACGCAAGATGGTCTCGGGGTTATCTTTTCCTAAAAATTTATAAAGGGGGGGGGGGGGTGTTACATGTCCCATATACAAGTACATGTGCAAACCCAAGTTCAAATTGTTCAGCTAGAATCCGAGAACTCTTTCCAGATTCTAAAAGTCTAATTACTTCCAGCCTACGTTCTAATGTCAACACTTTTCTCTTGGTACAAGCCATGATTAGATATTAACAGTCTCGAGTTGCATGTAATAATACAATAGACAGATCGTAGGGTCAAAACATAAGAAATCTGCATCTTTGGAATAATCAACAATCAAAATAACCAAATGGTCGAAAGATGATTGGGCAAAAAGGTCAAACAATCGTAGGTTTACTGGTCAATGACAACGGGACGTCTGGGTAATCGTCAAAAATTAACGTAATCAAAGACAATTTCTGAAACACCGGCATATGTAATTACCTATACTAATTTGGGTACAATCGGTTGTTAGGACAGTTTTCTTTAATCATTTCTCTCCCTTTAGAAAAATTAAAACAAAAAAAAAAAAAAAGGCGAAACAGCTTCTTTATTATTGCGTTATATAATCATTACAGTAATGTCGGATTAAATCGAAAGTTGAAAGACATTTTTCGTTATCTGACTCGGGTAATTTACACGTGATTTCGAACTTTAAAATTTGTGACAAATCGGGTATAATAGCTTACGAAATCACCATTTGCATCAAAATAACACGTTCTCGAGGTAATCAGGTAATATGCAATCACCTGTTAATTGGCGACGTCTGTATATGATTGTTCGATTTTGACACTTTAGTTGTTCATCCGAAAACGGTTGAACGTGAGAAGTACACTAGGCGTGAAATTTTAATTTGGCAGTCCGACTTCCGTTTGTTATTGGCCGCTACTTACCAGGGTGTTTTGAAAAACGGGACACAATTTCGGCGGCCGTTGCGTGCGTTTTAAAGGTGCTTGTTGAAAAAAGGTTCAATATAGAGTAAAATTGATTGGGGGGACATTGAACTGGCCGCTAAATGGAGGTTCACGCTGAATGGAGGTGGACGGATCACCAGGTTTGACTGTACTTGTAGTTAAGATTTTGTCATTTTTTATTTTCAGATGAGTGATAACAAGATCACCCCAAGGGACACAACAATGACCTTTACATGTTTTGTGTTTTTTGATATGTTTAATGCTTTAAGCTGTAGATCACATGTAAGTAGCAGATATTCTTTTCACTTGTTTCCTTAATGTATATGCTAAAGTTATTTCAAAGTCATAGATTTCAGTCCATAGCCAGTGTTTATGCAACAGCATTTCCTAATTCATTACCTAGGACAGCAAATATACGGCCAAACCCTTTAAAAAACATTAACATATCATCAAGGCAAATTTTTAATAAATACACATGAATACATAGTGGAAAACATGGAAAATTTAAATATCATCAGTCGCCTTTGGCAAAATGTATTCAAAAGCAGTTAACTGACGCACAAAACTTGTGGCTGCTAAAAGTCAGTAAAAGTAAAGTTATCAATTTCAAAGTTCTAGATGTACTTGCTATGTAGTCTGTCTTGCACATGCAATGTAGAATATTTGTGCTTCAAATACCTGCCTCAGTTTTGCTTTTACCACATTGAAACATCTATGTAGAACTTTGCCTCTTTAGATGCTTTCAATTTGAAAAAAAGCTGATATTTTCTTGTTAGCTCACCTGAGCACGAAGTGCTCATGGTGAGCTTTTGTGATCACTCAATGTCCGGCGTCCGTCGTGCGTTGTCCGTCGTCCGTCGTCCACAATTTCTTTAAACATCTTCTCCTCCTAAACCACTGGGCCAATCTTGATGAAACTTGGCAGGGATGTTCCTTGGGTGAAGCTCTACCAAAGTTGTTCAAGAGATTGAATTCCACCCATAATTCTGGTTGCCATGGCAACCGAAAGGAAAAAAATAGCAAAATCTTTGAAAATCTTCTTCTCTGAAACTAGAAGGCGTAGAGCTTTGATATTTGGTATGTAGCATCTCCTAGTGGACCTCTACCAAGATTGTTCATATGATGTCCCGGGGGTCAAAACTGGCCCCGCCCCGGGGGTCACAAGTTTGGAACATAGGAACAAAGAAGGAAAACTTTAAAATTCTTCTTCTCTGAAACTAGAAGGTGCAGGGCTTTGATATTTGGTATGTAGAATCTCCTAGTGGACCTCTACCAAGATTGTTCATATGATGTCCCTGGGGTCAAAACAGGCCCCGCCCCGGGAGTCACAAGTTTGAAACATAGGAATAAACAAGGAAAACTTTAAAAATCTTCTTCTCTGAAACTAGAAGGTGCAGGGCTTTGATATTTGGTATGTAGCATCTCCTAGTGGACCTCTACCAAGATTGTTCATATGATGTCCCTGGGGTCAAAACTGGCCCCGCCCCGGGGATCACAAGTTTGAAACATAGGAATAAAGAGGGAAAACTTTAAAACTCTTCTGCTCTGAAACTAGAAGGTGCAGGGTTTTGATATTTGGTATGTAACATTTTCTAGTGGACCTCTACCAAGATTGTTCATATGATGTCCCTGGGGTCAAAACTGGCCCCGCCCCGGGGGTCACAATTCTGAAACATAGGAACAAAGAAGGAAAACTTTGAAAATCTTCTTCTTTGAAACTAGAAGGCGTAGAGCTTTGATATTTGGTGTGTAGCATCTCCTAGTGGACCTCTACCAAGATTGTTCATATGATATCCCTGGGGTCAAAACTGGCCCCACTCCGGGGGTCACAATTTTGAAACATAGGAACACAGAAGGAAAACTTTGAAATTCTTCTTCTCTGAAACTAGAATATGTAGAGCTTTGATATTTGGTATGTAGCATCTCCTAGTGGACCTCTACCAAGATTGTTCATATGATGTCCCTGGGGTCAAAACTGGCCCCGTCCCGGGGGTCACAATTTTGAAACATAGGAACACAGAAGGAAAACTTTGAAATTCTTCTTCTCTGAAACTAGAATATGTAGAGCTTTGATATTTGGTATGTAGCATGTCCTAGTGGACCTCTACCAAGATTGTTCATATGATGTCCCTGGGGTCAAAAATGGCCCCACCCCGGGGGTCACAATTTTGAAATATAGGAACAAAGAAGGAAAACTTTAAAATTCTTCTTCTCTGAAACTAGAAGGTGCAGGGCTTTGATATTTGGTATGTAGCATCTCCTAGTGGACCTCTACCAAGATTGTTCATATGATGTCCCTGGGGTCAAAACTGGCCCCACCCTGGGGGTCACAAGTTTAATACATAGAAATAAAGAAGGAAAAATTGAAAATTTTTCTTGTCTGAAACTAGATTATGTAGAGCTTTTATATTTGGTAAATAGGATCTCCTAGTGGACTTCTACAATGTCTGTTCATATGATGTCCCTGGGGTCAAAACTTGCCCTGCCCCATGGGTCACAAGTTCGAAACATAGGAACAAAGAAGGAAAATGTCAATACTATTCTTCTCTGAAACTAGAAGGCGTAGAGCTTTGATATTTGGTATGTAGCATCTTTTAGTGGACTTCTACAAAGTTTCTTCATACGATGCCCCTGGGGTCTAAACTTGCCCTGCCCAGGGTTCACAAGTTCGAAACATATGAACAAAGAAGGAAAACTTTAAAATTCTACTTCTCTGAAACTAGAAGGTATAGAGCTTTGATATTTTTTAAGTTTCATCTCCTAGTGTACCTCTAGCAAGTTTTTTTTTTTTCTTAGGATGCCCCTGGGGTCAAAATTGGCCCTGCCCAGGGGTCACAAGTTTGATTTTACAGCTTAGTACTCAGATGAGCGATATAGGACCATCATGGTCCTCTTGTTTTGTAAATGGTTTGGTATGTATTTTGATGACAGGATTAATGATTACAAAAATATACCATAATTCAGAGAAATGAGTTGAATTCAAACCTAGTAGCTTCTTTGCAATTTGCCTCAATATTGTGGTTTCTTTAAACTCTTTTCCATACAAATACAACCTTTTACACCCTTTTTGTACTCAGCTTTTTGCAACCATGAGGACAATAAGGCATGCTTATAACAAGTAATCACCTATCTCCTTCATTTTTCTCAATACGAGTTTTAAAGATATATTGCATTCCTTTAGATATTTTCTTTCTTTGTTATAGTTTTTGATGTCATTAACATTTTGCCTTTAGACTTGTTTATAAAGAATTTTGATATGAGATCAATATGCGATTGTTTTTCCCATTTTGAAAGCACGTGAAGGCTAAATTTGAAACTCTGTGTCAAGATCAAGTATTGACTGAATCAAAAGAATAGCATCATTGTCTTGTCAGGTTTCACTTCAAGTTGTTTAAGAGGATGGCATATATCAAGATAAGACTGCATAGATCAGACCAGACTGGACAGAGTTTGTAGTCTGATCTTATATCAGTGCTATCCCTCCTTGATGCCAAACTGTTACAAAATGATCTTTAGGTTGTGGAGAACTATACTTTAACCCTTTACTCCATAGATACTCATTTATACGCATTGCTTGTAGGAGCCTTTGGAAAACATTGTGGCAAAAGGTGAAATTGCTCATGACGAGCAATTTCACCATTTGCCACAATGCTTTCTATGCTATAAAAAGGAGTCACATACACATAAGAAACAGTGTCATCCTTGCTGTTATTCATGGTCAATTAGAGATACCATCAAAATGCCTTATGGAGTAAAGGGTTAACCCTTTCCCACATCACAGAATTTTAGACTTATCCAAATTGAAATCATTTGCAGACAAAAATGTTACAGTGGCTGAAATGACGCAATTTTTCGCTAATAGGTTAGAAAACTTTATGGGAAAGGGAAAAAAATGCTGGTTACCAGCATTTTCTCCTTTTCCCACAATGTTTTCAAAAGGCTTCTTCCTCAGGGTTGTTAAAAGTCGCCATTGTGTGGTAATGGGTTAAGCAGAGTAAGCGTTCATTGATAGTGAAAATATTAACTCTTTACCACACCATCCTGAGTTTTAGGGACCTGAGAAAGAAAGCTTTTGGAAACATTGTTAGTATTGGAGAAAATGCTGGTAGCTAGCATTTTCTCCAGTACTGATAATGTTTTCTACTTTTCCAAAGACTAATACAGTTTTTTGGTCACATTTAGTTTGTCCTCTGATTATTTTTATAATTCTAAACAGTATTTTATTGGTTAGTAAAGAGTTAAACTGAGTTCAAAATGTATTTGTTTTCATTTTTGTAGGATAAGTCAGTCTTTCAAATTGTTTTCTACCTTTCCAAAGACTTACAGTTTTTCAGTCACATTTAATGGTAATTTGTTGTCTGATTTATTTGTATAATTCTAAACAGTATTTTATTGGGTGGTTAAGAGTTAAACCGAGTTCAAAATGTATTTGTTTTCATTTTTGTAGGATAAGTCAGTCTTTCAAATTGGGTTGTTTTCCAACAAAATGTTCCTGGCTGCTGTGGGTGGCTCTCTCATTGGTCAGCTGCTGGTTGTGTATTTTCCTCCACTTCAAAAAGTGTTTCAAACAGAGGCACTATATTTCTTGGGTATGTTCCAGTTATGCTTAAAATTAAGATTGCAGCTGATGATCTGAAAGTCTTCCATTTTTAATTTGAATTAAAGTTTAGTATATGTGACCCATCACGCAAAAAGGGACCATCAGGGAATTCTGTCCATCAGTTAGATAAAAACAGATCAACGATAGTGCAGGTCACTTTAAAGGTGACCCTTCAGATATTGGGACGAAAATTTTACAAAAATACAAAAAAATCATCCTTATACTCCCAAAGCCTTATAATTTTCATTCATTAAACCCCAGTAGTCGAAAACCATCCGACAACTAGATAAATTAGAGATTTACTACAGCCCAGGTCGACACTGTAGGGAAACACGGTCTAATTTTACATGAGCAACTTGCTCATTTACATACCGGAAATATACAGATGAAGCCTCTAACATAGCATTTGAAGTTCTAGACATTATGGAAAATAATTACATGTTTGTTATGCTATGGAATTTAATAGTCATTAGTCACATGCAAGTCACTTAACATTCCCACAATGCTTTTTTTGATTTTGGCGGGAAATCTAAAAATAGCTTAAGAGGCTTCTTAACTACTGATGATTTGTATTGTTTTTTCATATAAATTTCATTGACATATATATTTTTTAATTTGGTGTGATGTGAAAATTCTAAATACCCACCTTTAAGTTGATAATTCAAAAATGATTCTATAACAAGGTACAGTGACCATTTTTCATACAGAAAATGACATTAAAGTGAAATGAGTCAACCTTGTGCAGTCCGTCCAGGGTTGACACTTTTGCTGTTCCCAGAAGGTCCCTTTCTGCATGAGGGGTCACATATAGATGTCTGAGCTGTGCCCTGGTAGAAAGGGGATTTAATTCTTTACCTCATAGATACTCATTTCTACGCATTGCTTGTAGGAGCCTTTGGTAGCCTAGAAAACATCGTGACGAGCAATTTCACCTTTTTCTCACAATGTTTTCTAGGCTATCAAAAGACTTCATATACCCACAAAAAACGTCTTCATCCTTTTTGTTATTTAGGGTCAATTAGAGATATCATAGAAATGCCCTATGGGGTAAAAGGTTAATGAAATTCTGTGATGCAGGAAACTGAGCAAGTTGTCAGATAATTTTGGACCCATAAAACCTTCTTTGTGTAAGATGCAACTGAATCGTGTATTAAAGTGGTCCTTTGACATGCAGGAAATTGACTACTTGTTGGCACAGCTTAACCCTTTCCCAAACAAGCCCTTGTTTTTACGTGTCTGCAGTACAAGTCTTTTGAAAACACTGTGGGAAAAGGAGAAATTGCTCATAACGAGCAATTTCTCCTTTTCCCACAGTGTTTTCTACCCATTTGGACAACTTTCGGCCATTTTTGTCGAATTTGAAATTGTCATCTGCAAACTCTCTGGGTTTGGAAGAGTCTAAAATTTGTCATTTGGGAAAGGGTTAACATGGGTCTATTGTTTTTGCAGATACTTTAGCCTGTTTTGACAGAGCTTGACTAAAATGTGTGAAGTTAAAGTAATTTGTTCTTTTTATCAGAGTATTTTCAAATGTGGTCCACTCCAAGACATGAAAAGATCATTTTCAAGAGATAATAGTACATGTATTTGTAACTTCTTTGGTTTGATTTATGAATTAAGTCTTTACCCTTTAGAATGAATGTGCAGTAAAATAATTTAAAATTGTGTATTTGACATGCTGTTAACCCTTTACCCCACAAAGACGACAACCCTTAGGAAAAAGCCTTTTGAAAACATTGAGGGAAAAAGAAAAAAATGCTGGTGACCAATATTTTCTGCTTTCCCCACAAACTTTTCTACCATAACAAAGAAAAATTGTATTATTTGAGGCACTATAAAATTTTTGTCTGCAAAGGCTTTCAATTTGGATAGGTCTAAAATTTTGCCATGTGTTAAAGGGTTAGTCAATACAAAGAAACTAGATATGAAAACAAAGTACCTACAGGGAAAAATGCCTGCAAGAGCAGGTGCCCTCTGTGTTTTTACAGGATGGAAAAGTGCTTCCAAAGAAGCCTATGTGTACAACAAATACTTAAATTCACCTCATTCATGGCTTTTGACCGTTGAATTAGGTCATCCAAGTTTTAGAGTTGTAGAAAAGTGGCTTGACTGAAGACATAATGCTTGTAACATGTCACATAATGCTCTTCAAACTTGCATAATAATAAAAAATAAAGGATTTCCAAATAGCCAATTTGCAAAGGGCCTGCAAGGCTTAGTGGTTAAGATCCAGAATTTATTACTAGAGGCCTTGTATTTGATCCTTACTTAACCCATTACCACACAATCCCTACTTTTGACGCCCCTGAGAAAGAAGCCTTTAGAAAACATTGTGGGAAAAGGAGAAAATGCTGATAACCAGCATTTTCTCCTTTTCCCACAATGTTTTCTACTCTTCACAAAACAAATTTCAAATTTTTAGTCACTTTTATTTTGCTATCTGCAAATGCTTTCGCTTTGGACAAACCTAAAATATTGTTGTTTGGTAATGAGTTAAGGCAATTGGATTTTTATGGGAATGTCCGTGAGCTTCTGAGTCCATGCCTAGGAAACTAGGATATCAATAAAGCAGTGAGCTGTTGTCCTCATATGAATGATTTTATGTTGAAAGCTGCAAGATACACAATTCAATCAAATATTTTGTCTCTGTGTTTCCCTGAAAACAACGGTGGTACTTACAATATAAGATATTTTCCATCCTTTCAGATTTTTGATATAAGACTCAAAGATTTTGTCATTGTGATAATTTTGTTTTATATACTTTCAGATTTTGTATTTTTGATAACACTTACCTCAATGGTGTGGATTGTCTCAGAAGTTAGAAAGTTTTTACAGAGAGTATTGGACAGAAGACGGAATGGTCAAGAAAAGCAGGACGATTATTTCCTAGTATAACTTGTGATAACTACCTGTAGATTTTATTCACAAATTGGAATTCATATTTATTATTGAAGGCATGCCAATTCATGCCGTGGTATTATGTTCATCAGTTTTCAATCACTTATGTGTCCATAAAATCTTGAGTGTGTTGTAGATAAATTGAAAGATTAGAGGATATATAGGATCTGTCATGAGTTGGTTTTTGAGATAAAGATTTATTAAACGAGTCTACAAAAAATGTTATCAAGCGAGCCTTTGGGGAGCTTAATAACATTTTTTTGTCAATGAGTTTAATAAATTTTTTCCTCAAAAGCCAACTAGTGTCAGATTCTTTTTATCACATTTCTGTAAACAAACCTTATTGTCCAAAATGTGTTAAAGAAGAGGCATACATGTATCATGTGTAGTGAAATTTACATGGAGCCTGTGCGCTTACTTTGACAGGTAGATTACAAACGAAAAATAGTTACGAAGAAACTTGCATAATTATATTGATTTTTGTTTGAGTCTAAAAGTAATATTGAATTAACAACTTTATAATGATAAGACTTTTGACCGCTAATTTCCTGTAGGAACCTAGGTCAGCAATGTTTTAGAAATGAAGTGTATGATTACAGAGTGTTGACCAAATATAGCACTATTTTCTTATCTCACACATGTGTGAGACAAGAAAATTAGTTATGAATGTAATACATGGAAGACAAGGGGAGTTATGTGATAAAAATGCATAAAGAAAATGTGCACATCTAGCCCAATGACTTATTTTGTAATGCTGTCTGAATCAGACATATAAATGAATGTCAGAAGGTATTTATTCTTAATGGTTGACAAAATTTTAGACTAGTACATATTGAAAATACAACAAATTAAATGTGCTTTAGATGATGAGATTTTTATCTGAAAGAATATAAATACATTGTGTGAAAAGAAGAAAATGCTGGTTACCAGCATGTTTTCCTTTTCCCACAATGTTTTCTACAGCCTCTTTCATCAATGTCATTAATAACAATGTTATGTGGTTAAGGGTTAAAACTCTCACAAACAATGAAATTGTAGAGTAATCCATGTGGAAAGCATTTCTAAACTTAAACATACTCTATACATGGATATATAATTTTCATGTGTGACAAAAATTTTGTGAATAACATTATGGGTATATTGCATATAGAAATGTTTGTGAACTCAAGGGATTCGTAATTTGTTGGTATACTTGTGGTAAAATATGGGAACAAAAGAGTTTGTGAATTTTCCAAATCGCAAGATTTTCCACTTATCAAAAGTATCCTCTTATACACTAGCTATGATAATGAGTGTTTGTCTTTGAGACGACAGAAGATATTTTGAGAATAACAGATGGTTTATAAAAGGTTTACAAATACCTTAGAAAGCAGTCTTGGTCCACCAATCTAAATTCTTCAAGGTTTAACCCATTACCACACAATCCCTACCTTTGATGCCCCTGAGAAAGAAGTCTTTAGAAAACATTGTGGGAAAAGGAGAAAATGCTGGTAAACAGCATTTTCTCCTTTTCCCACAGTGTTTTCTACCCTTCACAAAACAAATTTCAAATTTTCTGTTGCTTTTATTTTGTCGTCTGCAAATGCTTTCAATTCGGACCAGTCTAAAATATTGTCGTTTGGTAATGGGTTTAAGCTAACAGAATGTTTAAAACTACATGACAACTAGAACCCTATTTTCTACAGTATTAGCCTAAATATTGATTTGCACTTTCCAAATTCAGAAATCAACCCATAACTCAATATTGAGAGAGGTAGGCTTGATGATATCTCTTGTGAAGAATGTCTTTGTATTAACCCTTTACTCCATAGATACTCATTTCTACACATTGCTTGTAGGAGCCTTTGGAAAACATTGTGGCAAAAGGTGAAATTGCTCGTAACGAGCAATTTTACCTTTTGCCACAATGTTTTCTGTGCTATCAAAAGGTATCATTTACACATAAGAAATGGCTTCATCCTTGCTGTTACTTAGGGTCAATTAGAGATACCATAGAAATGCCATATGCAGTAAAGGGTTAATAGCATTATGAGAATGATATAAAATGAGTGCCACTTATTATCTACAAGATACACTTAAATGCTTCGGCTATATTTTAGCAAAAATTATTGCAGATGGTCATCTTTGGTGGTAATGCTGTTTGAATCAAAAAGAGCAATTATAAACCTTTCGAAAGATATGTATTTCACAAATAAATTAATCCTTTACCAAACGACAAAATCTTACACTGGTCCAAATTGAAAGTACTTGCAGACAACGAAATTAATGAAACTCAAAAATTGAAAGTTGTTTCCAGCAGGGTAGAAAACATTGTGGGAAGAGGAGAAAATGCTGGTTACCAGCATTTTCTCCTCTTCCCACAATGTTTTCAAAAGGCTTCTATCTCAGGGTCGTAAAAACCAGGGATTGTTTGGTAAAGGGTTAAGAAGCACCTCATAGCCCAATAAAATCTTTTTTTTGCTTTTAAGGTCTATATAGACAAGTTCTTAGTTTTTTCATCCTGTAATGGGCCACTAGCTTGTTACAAGTAACCACTAGCTTGATTTTGATACAGGTTTTATAAGATTGCTTTATTATACCCCCACAAAACGATTGTTTTCGGGGATATACTGGAATCAGCCTGTCTGTCTGTCTGTCTGTGAGTCCGTTCTTATGTCTGTCTGTGTACAAAATACTGTCTAAGTGCTGGCGGGGGTATTAAGTCAAATTCAGTGACAGTTCTAGGTTTTTTTATTTACTTCCACAACCTTGATTGTGAATGCATTTCACTAGCATTTAACTCTTTCCCAAACAAGCCCTGGTTTTTATGTGTCTGCAGTACAAATTTTTAGAAAACACTGTGGGAAAAGGAGAAATTGCTCGTAACGAGCAATTTCTCCTATTCCCACAGTGTTTTTTAGCCAATTGGAAAACTCTGCCATACACATCAAATTCAAAATTGTCATCTGCAAACACTTTGGGTTTGGGACAGTCTAAAATTTGTCATTTGGGAAAGGTTTAATAGTGGTATGCCAAAATGACAGTCATAGGTCCATCTATGGCCTTTATTGACAAACTGTTCTAAATACAGTGCTAATTGAAAAATCCAGCACCACCTATTGAATTAACCCTTTATCACATAATAACGATTTTTAACGACCCTGTGGAAGAAGCCTTTGGAAAACATTGTGGGAAAAGGAGAAAATGCTAGTAACCAGCATGTTCTCTTTTCCCCACAAAATTTTCTACTCTATCAAAAAATAAATGTGTCATTCAAGCCACTATGAAATTATCATTGGTAAATGCTTCCAATTTGAATAGGTCTGAAATTCTGATGTGTGGTAAAAGGTTAACAACAGCCATTTATATGTTGGAATTAATAGATATCAAAAAGATGTGGCTGCCTACAGGTTAGTACACTACATGTGCATGTGTTTTGTATTTGATCACACCTCGAACAAATGAATGAGTTATGCTTTGTAAAAAGGGTGTTTCATCCTTTACCCCATAGGGCATTTCTGTGTTATCTGTAATTGACCCTAAATAACAGCAAGGATGAAGCTGTTTCTTATGTGTGTATGACTCCTTTTGATAGCATAGAAAACATTGTGACAAAAGGTGAAATTGCTCGTCAAGAGCAATTTCACCGTTTGCCACAATGTTTTCCAAAGGCTCCTACAAGCAATGCATAGAAATGAGTATCTATGGAGTAAAGGGTTAATATATTTGCTAAAAGTATCAAGAAGTGTCAGCCTTTGCAGTCATGGGTTGAAACTTTTTGCTACTTTTTATTTCTATTTTTCTTGCACTTTCAAGGACCTCTCCTTCCAATGATTCAGTCAGTTTTAGACAAAATGGATTTGATGGGCAGAGCTTCAAGTAAGAGAGAGTGATGGTATTCTAAGGTCATTATTTCTCTTCAAATTCCTATGTTGTGGGTACTCATTAGAATCGTCTCTTCGAGACGATTCTAATGAGTACCCATACCATAGGGTTTAGTGGGGAATAATTAATATTTTCTATTTTGAAATCAAAATTACTCCCTCTATAGGGAGCTCTGTTATGGGTCTATAATTATGTGGTGACTTGATTGATGTAATGGATTGTAGAGACACATTAGACCCCATTTTGTCAAAGGATGGCTCAGGAAAGTTTCTTTTCTTTTATATTGACCTTTTATCTAATTGATAGTTCACCTTGTCAGTAGATGATTTATGAAAACTTCTTGACAAAAAGGTATAATAAGCAACTTCCCTCTTTTCAAATGTTTTTTCACTTAGATGTAATGTTCTATGATTCTTTCCTCAATCTTGTCAGTTTTCAATGAATTTGTTTTGCTTGTCTTTCAACCCTTTACCTGTGTCCGTGGTCGTGGGATATTTGCTACCACCAGTCGCCTTTTGTGGCTCACCTGAGCTCAAAGTGCTCATGATGAGCTCTTGTGATCATGCAGTATCCAGGTTCAGGTCATCAATATTTACCTTGTATGCGCTCTAGTAGCCTTACTTTCAGTAAGATACAAATTAAACTTGGTAGGAATATTTTTGTTGATGGTATCTGGATCAAGTTGGAAATCAGGTCATGTTTAGTTAAAAAGTAGGTCACCTACATTCATGTGAATTACATTGTTGAAATGAGGATCTAATTAGTGTTATCAAACCAGATAACTTTTCTCAGGTGAGTGGTCTGGGGCCAATGGCCCTCTTGCACAATCATTTCTATCCTTTGAAAGGCAAATCTCATCATTCAAGTCTTTAGCAACAACAAAAAAAATTAGCATTGTCAAAATTAAAACTCATGGAATTCAGAACATGAGATTTCCCTTTCATATGGTAGAAAACTGTATTGGAAAAGGCGGAAATGCTGGTAACCAGCATTTTCTCCTTTTCCAACACAGTTTACAAAAACGGTTCTCGTAAGGGTCATTTCAAGTTGGGATTGTTTTGTAAAGGGTTAAGCCACATTTGAATTACTCTCTAATAATGCTTTCAAGGTTGATGAGTTTTCAGAGAGTTTATGTCAGGTAATTTGATAGCTATTTGAGTTACAAATGCATGAAATGGTATAAAATTTTTGCTGTTCAAGTTAATGACTAAGATTTGTTGTGGTTTGAAAGCTGATTATGTCACAAGATTTTCTGAAAGTATAGATGAAAGACTAGGACTCCACTGTTTGTATGGTTTGTTCTTGATATTCAGTGCCCATAATATTAAAACTTGTATTTCACATGAGATTTTGGTTTACCAACTTAAGAATAATTACAAAAATTAAGAATGCGAAATTGAAAGCACTTGAAGAAGACAAAGTAGACGTAATTCAAAGATAGAAATTTGTTCATGCAAGGTAGAAAACATTGTGGGAAAAGGAGAAAATGCTGGTTAATAGCATTTACTTGTTTTCCCACAATGTTTTCAAAAGGTTTCTGTCTCGGGGTCGTAAAAACCAGGAGTTGTTTGGTGTAGGGTTCAGCAGAAGCAAGTTATTACAGGTCAATATGCAGCCAAATTGAGATGGAAAATAGTATTTTCATATTGTGATCATCCTTAACATGCAAATGTTGTGTGTCCTATGATCCACTTTATGGTCTGTATGTTTTGTTTCTGTTTCATTGAAGCATTTTGGTTTTACTTTCATTTCGCTAGCCATTTCATTTTAAATTATATAGAAGTCATCCTTTGTGGAAAGATGGGTTAACCCTTTACCACACAATCCCGACTTTTCACCACCCTATGAAAGAAGCCTTCTGAAAACATTGTGGGAAAAGGAGAAAATGCTGGTAACCAGCATTTTCCCCTTTTCCCACAATGTTTTTTACCTTGCTGGAAACAAATTTGGATTTGTTCGTAAATTATTTTGTCTTCTGAAAGTGCTTTCAATTTGGAACAGTGTAAAATTTTGTTGTTTGGTAAAGGGTTTAAAGGTAAAAACGATTCCTTTAAAGTATTCCTGGATAAAGAAGCAAGATGGATTTCAATTTTGATTATTATAATTTGATAATACTGGTTTCATTTAAATTTTATATATACTATGTATTTAGAATTATTAAGAAAAAAACTGTTACATGACATTTTACTTTACCATTCAATTTTGTGTTTTTACTATTCTGAAGGAGAAAGTATTTGAAAACAAAATGTATGAAAATAAAGAAAACTATTAGGCAGGTACATTTTTGCTTTTCCTACCATGTCTTCTACCCTTTTGCAGATAAATTCCATTTTGGAGCCACATTAACCCATTACTACACAATCCCTACTTTTGACGACCCTGAGATAGAAGCCTTTACAAAACATTCTGGGAAAAGGAGAAAATGCTGGTAACCATCATTTTCTCTTTTACTTCCCACTGTATTCTAACCTTCACAAAACAAATTTCAAATTTTCAGTCAATTTTATTTTGTTGTCTGCAAATGCTTTCGATTTGGACAGTCCTAATATTTTTGTCTTTTGGAAAAAAGATTTAAATTATTCTAAATAAGAACAAGTCTGCTTTAATTTTGTTTAATACAGTTGCCAAGCTAGGGGCATGGAAGTAAGATGCTAATGTTTGTTTGAGTGCCCTTAAGCAAGACGCTTCAGACAACAAATGAAATCTTACTCTACGAGATGTGCATTTATATAAGGAAGAAAATATGTTGGAGGAAGAAGAAGAATATCCTGGTTTCCAGCATTTTCTTCTTTTCCCACTATGTTTTCAGAAGCTTTCTGTTTCAAGTGTGTTTAAACACAGTATTGTAAGGTAAAGGGTCATTTGATTATGTAGAATAGAGATAAATTGACTTTTTGAGGTTTGTAAGTGGGAAAAACTTTAAGTTTATAATGACATATTGGAGTAAAATCTTTTATACATTTCTAGTTTATTCTTTATTTTTTCTTCTCCGACTTGTAGTCTGTTATTGTTTCCCTTCATGTGACAACACAACCTGTGGAAAAAAACTTTTAACTCTTTACTACACAATCCCAACTTTAAACGACCTTGAGAGAGCAGCCTTTTGAAAACAATGTGGGAAAAGGAGAAAATGCTGGTAACCAGCATTTTCTCCTTTTCCCCGAATGTTTTCTACCCTCTCCAAACCATGTTTCAATTTTTCACTCTCATTTATTATTTCGTCTGCAAAACAAAAGTATGAAAAATACAGCATTTGCCTATTTCTTTTCTGACTGAAAGTCCAGCCAGGTAGAGCAAATATTTTGAGCAGGCTCAAAGTTCTCGGGCACCTTTCCTGTCCTAACCCATCCTTTAAGTTTTTAAACAGATCATAAAAGCTTGCTTATACATCTATTCCGTCCAAAAAAAGTTAAAAGTCTATTTGACAAAAAATTTTCAGAACGTAGTAAGAACAAGTTTGGTGTGAAGGGGGTATAAGCTCTTAAAACAGCATTAAACTGAAATACAAACAAAATTAACTGAGTGAAATATTTATTTAATACAGTCTGCATGAAAGATCAAATTCAACTACATTATTTAAGACATAGCAGATCCAACACTGAAACATTCTGTATTATCTGACCCTAATCACCACTGTATGCAGAAATCGAGTTCTGTCTGCATCAGCATATTATCCATTCAACAGTCCTGTGTTTATACAACCATGACATCTATCTAAATCTCTGTCCATTGATAATTAGTTAAACTTTCAGCTCTCCTCTGCAAAAGTGATCGACTTGTCATCAAAATGAAATATTTCATCATCATAAATATTCTCTGGAAGAGGTCTGTCAAGATCATCTGGGTAACAGGTTGGCATTGCCATAGATTCCGGGTTTTGAGATCGCTTGTCAATATGCTTGGCTAATGAAGAGTCATACACTCTCACAAAACAGTGGAGAGGCCCCGGGACACCGAGGGATACATACATCACATTGTATTTTGTGTTGATCCTCCAGATCTGAAATAGACATTTTCATAACTAGAAAACACGATTACACCCCCATCAGCTCCTTGTCGCAGAAATAGGTCTTTGTGACTGAATGCAGAATGGTTTAGTACAAATTTAAAGTAAGAGTTGAAAAAAGAAAATTGCAGCAGAGTCATGAAAATCGCACATGCACAACTTCATATATATAGGAACGCTGTGTGTAAATTTGAGTGCTGTACGTGAAAAACTGTACGAGTATTGCTCTGGACAAATTTGTGTCAAGTAACAGATGGCCACGGTGATTCCAGTATACCTCCCTCCACTATGTTGTGGGGGTATAATAATGAAAAGTTTACTTTGATTGATGTTTTAACCCCAAAAGCACTGAAATCAATCATTACCAAAAACAAAACTTTGGACTGATTTGAATTCACAGCATTTGCAGCCATCAATTTAACCCTTTCCCGAACGACAAATTTTAGTCTCTTCCAAACTGAAAGAGTTTGCACACAACAATTTTAAATTTCACAACAATGGCAGAAAATTATCTGAACGGGCAGAAAACACTGTGGGAAAAGGAGAAATTGCTCGTTACGAGCAATTTCTCCCTTTCCCAGTGTTTTCAAAAGACTTGTACTGCAGAATTGTGAAAACAAGGGCTTGTTTGGGAAAGGCTTAAATGTTGCTCAAACAGTGGAATTTATTCATGATAGGGTAGAAAACATAGTGGGAAAAGGAGAAAATAGAGGTTACCAGTATTTGTTCAAACCTTTACTTGGATGAAAACACAATCTACAGACACTTACAAAGATTTTTACCATATGAATTTTTTATTAAAAGCATGAACAGTATGAACTAGAGCTGCCACTGAATGTGACTTTATACCCCCACCAGTGCTTTGATAGTATTTTGTACACACACGGATGGACGGACACATGAACAGACAGGCTGATTCCAGTATACCCCCGAAAACATTCATTTTGCGGGGGTATAACAAAGGTTGCTAAAACTTCAGTTTGTTTGGCAAAGGATATTTTCTCCTTTATCATAAAAAAATTTTAAGCCTCCCCCCCCTTCCCCCGCCCACAAAGGAACCACTTTATCCACTGGACTAGTCAGAACTGCCTAGAGTTATTCTTCTTAAGCCTTTGCCACACAATTCCGACTTTTCACAAACCCGAAGAAGAAGCTTTTTGAAAACATTGTGGAAAAAGGGGAAAAGTCTGGACACCATCATTTCTCTTTTCCCACAATGTTTTCTATCCATGAAAGCAATATTCAATCTTTCAGTTTAATTTATTTTGTCGTCTGCAACTGCTTTCAAGTTGGATTAGCCGTAAACTTTGCAATCTGGTAAAGGGTTAATTCTTTACCTTATAGCAAAATTTTTGACTGGTCAAAACTGAAAGCTGTTGCAGACAAATAATATGGTTCAAATGATGAAGTATGTCTCTGAAAGGATAGAAAATGTTGGAAAAGGAATAATGCTGGTAATCAGTATTTTCTCCCTGAGCCAGAATTGTTTTCGCAAGTTTCTTTGGTTTGCTAAAAAACTGATATATGTTTGGTATAGGGTTTAACCCAATCAATACAGATTAGATATACAGTCACTTGAACCACAATTCATTTTCCATCTGCCAATCTATCTAATAAGAAAGAATTAATCCTTTATCACACAATCCTGATTTTTAACGACCCTGAGAAAGAAAGCCTTTGAAAACATTGTGGGAAAAGGAGAAAATGCTGGGCACCAGCATTTTCTCCTTTTCACACAATGTGTCTGCAAATGCTTTCGATTTGGACTAGTACAAAGTTGTTGTTTGGTAAATAGTTAAACATTTTGTTTTTTTTGGTCAAGTAAAAAGCTAAATCAATACAAGGAAACTAAAAAGATACTTTACGGGAGCCATACTTTTGCATAAATAGTTTAAATACATCTACATGATGCACTGTAATCAGTGTGTCATCCAATAATTACAATTGTATGGATCAAAATCTACTTTGTGTAAAAACCAACTGAATAATGAGGTAGACTGGTACTTTTACAAGCAAAACTAGAGCAGTCACTGAATGTGACTTAACTCATTACCAAACAACTATATTATAGACTTATCCAAATTGAAAGGATTTGCAGACGACACAATAAAAGTGACTGAACATTTTAAATTTGTTTTGCGAAGGGTAGAAAACATTGTGGGAAAAGGAGAAAATGCTGGTTACCAGCATTTTCTCCTTTTCCCACAATGTTTTCTAGAGGCTTCTTTCTCAGGGGCGTCAAAAGTAGGGATTGTGTGGTAATGGGTTAATACCCCCGCCAGCACTTTGACAGAGAAAAGTGTCGAGTTCAAGGGGAGATAATTCCTAAACCAGGAAGAGTTGACAATTGTGTCTTGCAAATCTTCAATATATGATCAGGATATGTGCAAAGTTCCAATACAATTGAAGGAAAACTGTAGGAGAACTTCGCGACACAAAATTACTAGTATTTTGTACACAGAAGGACACACAGACAGACAGGCTGATTCCAGTATACCACCCGAAAACATTCGTTTTGCAGGGGTACGAAAATCACCAAAAGCAAAAAGTTTTGACCCAGCTAAGCCTGCATAGGATTCGCAGGCTGACCTGGGTCCGTATTCACCAACCATTCTTAAGAAGATTCTTTGTCTTATTCTCCAGAATTTTCTACATTTATAAGTAAGACAACTTCTGATTGGCTAAACCGAATGGTTTAGCCAATCAGAAGTTGCCTTACTTACAAATTTAGAAAACCTTGGAGAATAAGACTAAGAATATTCTCAAGAATGGTTGGTGAATACGGCCCCTGGGCCAATACTAACAGCAGATGTATTAAACTCTTTACCAAACAAAATTTAAGATATGTCTAAATTGAAAGCACCTGCAGACATCAAAATAAATGAAACTCAGAATTTTAACATTGTTTCTTGCTTGGTAGAAAACATTGTGGACAAAGGAGGATATGCTGGTTACCAGCATTTTCTCCTTTTTCCAAAATGTTTTCAAAAGACTTCTACCTCAGGGTCATTAAAACCAGGGATTGTTTGGTAAAGGGTTAACCCCTCTTTTCATAGAGATGGCTCGATTATTATCTTCCAAGTATGCTTGAATTGATATTTCCCTTTCCCAGACAAAAAATAAAAACATGAGTTATCAGCTACCAATACTCACTTTCATTCCTTTTGCCACTCTCCATCTATCCCCCATCAATCCAGGTAACTTGGTACCTTTCCACAGACCTGCTTTACGCTGAAAAAGAAATAATCATTGCTCTGTTAGAAAGGGGTCTAAGTAACACTCACTGACCTTTTGCGGACACCTTTTGCGGACAGAATGTGCAGTCAGATCTTTGATCTTCACTGGCCGAAAAGGAGATATACCCAAAACATAACTTTGTCACTATCGACATTTGGGTTATAAGTATCAAACTGAAAATTTAACTTTAGTTTTTTGCCAAGATAAGGGTTAACTCATTACCACACAATCCCGACTTTTAACAATCCCGAGAAAGAAGCCTTCTGAAAACACTGTGGGAAAAGGAGAAAATGCTGGTAACCAGCATTTTCTCCTTTTCCCACAGTGTTTTCTACCCTTCTCAAACCCAATTTTAATTTTTCAGTCACCTCTATTTTGTCATCTGCATATGCTTTCAATTTGGAAAAGTCTAAAATTTTCTTGTGTGGTAAAGAGTTAATGGACTGGCCAGGTTTGGAAGTGGTGCTCAAAACTTCAGTTGAACACTTTTTGCTGTCCATCCTGTTCTGTGATTAGACAGAGTGACAATATATCTTAACTCATTACCAGACGACAAAATTTTAGGTTTGTCCAAATTGAAAGCATTTGCAGATGGCAAAATAAAAGTGACTGAAAATTTGAAATTTGTTTTGTGAAGGGTAGAAAACATTGTGGGAAAAGGAGAAAATGCTGGTTACCAGCATTTTCTTCTTTTTCCACAATGTTTTCTAAAGGCTTCTTTTTCAGGGGCGTCAAAAGTAGGGATTGTGTGGTAATGGGTTAACTCATTACCAGACAACAAAATTTTAGGTTGGTCCAAATTGAAAGCATTTGCAGATGGCAAAAATAAAAGTGACTTAAAATTTGAAATTTGTTTTGTGAAAGGTAGAAAACATTGTGGGAAAAGGAGAAAATGCTGGTTACCAGCATTTTCTCCTTTTCCCACAATGTTTTCTAAAGCCTTCTTTCTCAGGAGCGTCAAAAGAAGGGATTGTGTGGTAATGGATTAAACAGGACAAACATACTCAGGGTTTTAAATCCCCATGTTTATACTTACAAAATGTAAGTCAGACTTGGAAAATGCTGTCAAAAATTTCAAGCACTCAAAAAAAAATGCAAGTGCAAATTATTTAAGGTCAAGTACCAAAATGTCCTTCATATTACATGTGATACCACATGAGGTAATTCATTTCAATCTGGATAAACATCGTTCATGTCGCAATGAGAATACCTTTCAACAGCTGTGTAACTCATTAACAAAATCATCAAGCAATGTAAATATTTTGGAAATTTAACTTGGTTTGAAAACAGATATTAAACTGGAACTGTCTGATCATTGTCTCTAGTTCACAGGTTAAGTAGTAGGATAGGAATGAACAGTTTGTACTGGCACTCCATTCTAGACCATTTGCAGGCTGGGCTTAACTCTTTACCACACAATCCCGACTTTTAACGACCCTGAGAAAGCAGCCTTTTGAAAACACTGTGGGAAAAGGAGAAAATGCTGGTAACCAGCATTTTCTCCTTTTCCCACAGTGTTTTTTGCCCTTCCCATACCAAATTTTAATTTTTCAGTCACTATTATTGTGTCGTCTGCAAATGCTTCAATTTGGACCAGTCCAAAATTTTCTCGTGTGGTAAAGAGTTAAGGAAAAAAAACACAAAAAGCCCAACTTTAGTTTTGCAAGTGGAAAAAAAAGGCCACTTGCTAAAATTTGACGGTAGATAATAAGAATTGAAATTCAATACTACAAATGGAACTTCTGTATATCAATCCTAATGAATAAATGAATAGTGTTTTAAGGCCTGTCGACAACTTACCGGGTAGGTAATATTGGGCGCACTTACTTAGTAAACAATAATGCGAGGTGAAAATAACATACATGTGCAACAACGTAAGACAAACATGATCAGTGAGGAATGGACAAAACACAAAATGATGCCCCTTTTGTCGCCTTTTACGACTGCAGTCGTTTATTCTTATACCTCTGATTAAACCACATGATTAAACCACATGGGGGTCCTACAGGCCAATTAATTCCCATTCAAACCCTACTTACATCGAGAAAGAAATATAGGATTTGGAACAAGAACTAACCAGCCTGCTGCAATCCTATGAATTACAAGGAAAACAGCTTCTAATTTTAGTCGCTTTCTATGACATGCCATAGGGAAAGGCCTAGGTCCTGTTCTATACAGTAAACCCCCCCCCCCCCCGCCCCCCGCGGGGACCCCACAATCCTAAACTGAATGCATTATGATGTGGTGCAGTTGAGTATCAATTCGCACTATGTTTGCAAGTCAGCTGTAATTATTTTTTCTACATGGATCCCAATACTTAATGACCTTCTGTAAGATTATGTAAACTGTTCTAAAAACTATTTTGGTCTGATTCCAGCATTTCCTCCCTATCCCAAGAATGCTTGTGAAAGCTCTCATCTGATGAAAACAGAGTTTTTGTTAAAAACTTACCGTAACCCTTTTCGAAACGACAAAATTTTAGACCAAATTGAAAGCACTTGCTGATAACAAAATAAAAGTAAATCAAAAAATGAAATTTGTTTCCAGCAGAATAGAAAACATTGTTGAGGAAGGAGAAAATGCTGGTTACCAGCATTTTCTCCTTTTCCCACAATGTTTTCAAAAGGCTTCTTTCTAAGGGTCGTAAAACCAGGGATTGTTCGGTAAAGGGTATAAGGATTGAACAACATTGTTAAATAACATCGATAATTGTTTTTCTAAAGTGACATTAAAACCCTTAGGTTGTTGAGCATGATTTGCTAACTTTTTGTGAACAGTGTAGATCAAGATAAGATGGCACAGAACATGCAGTCTGATCTTGAATCTACACCGATATGAAAATATCGTTCTGAAAAAAACAAAAAACCAATATTTGAAATAGCAACATTTGGGTTTTTATCAGAGGCGTGAAAGTTTCATGTTAGTTATTTTGCAGTATAATGTTTAACCCTTTACCCCATAAGGCATTTCTATGGTATCTCTAACTGACCCTAAATAACAGCAAGGATGAAGCTGTTTCTTATGTGTATATGACACCTTTAGATGGCATAGAAAACATTGTGACTAAAGGTGAAATTGCTCGTCACGAGCAATTTCACCTTTTGCCACAATGTTTTCCAAAGGCTCCTACAAGCAATGTGTAGAAACGAGTATCTATGGAGTAAAGGGTTAACATAATATCTATATACCCCTGATGACAATGTTCCTGGTCGTCTATGAGTTTTGGTTGAACCATGTGATGCTGGCATACCAGAAAATCCCCACCTCTTCATTACGCCTTGAAAACCATGGTCAATTCTGCAACAAAGTCAGACATATAGCACTAACACTAATTTACAACCACAGTGGTGAAACAAATAAATAACTTACAAATCCCAGACACAGTCAACAGAAACCATACCTTGACAAAATCTCTGCTGGCTTTCAGCCATTAGGGCAAGAAACTAGACCTGTCACTGAATGTGACTTAATACCCATGCCAGCGCTTTGACAGGAACAGGTAATTGCTAGTACTTTGTACACAGATAAACATACTGACACACGGATGGACACACAGACACACAGGCTGTCCAGTATACCCCCAAAACATTCATTTTGCAGGGGTATAAAAATCACTGAAGTAAATAGGCCAAAAGCTAAAAACCATCAGTAAAGAAGGAAGATAAAAGTAAAAAAAAAAAAATTCCATGGCATTTCCTTTAGACTAAGTAGCCACTTTACTTATATGAGATTTCGCAATAGAGTTTTGAATTCACATAAACAAAAAATATCTACCGTAATATGAGGATTTGTGTTCAAATCTGTACAATAGGAAATACATGTAGATGCAGTTACAGATTGCAAAATAACCATCCTGTTACTCAAACTCACAAATTCCACCTTTTTACTGAATGTAACCATACCATTCATACAATTGCACAGAGAAATATATCTAGTTTTATTTATTGGTATTTAATTAATGTTTTGATTTACAGTGTAAATACTACATAATTAACCTTTAAATTAAAAGATATATATATCACTGAAATTTATACGAAAAAACAATACAAATCATCAATAATTAAGAATCATAATATTACAAAAAAAATTTTTTTGGGGGGTGGTATTCCCTTAAAAGGCTACGTAGCCTCTTAACCCATTACCACACAATCCCTACTTTTGACGACCCTGGAAAAGAAGCCTTTTGTACATATTGAGGGAAAAGGAGAAAATGCTGGTAACCAGCATTTTCTCCTTTACCCACAATGTTTTCTACCCTTCCAAAGAAAAATCCAATTTTAGATTCCCATTTATTTTGGCGTCTGCAAATGCTTTCAATTTGGACTGTCCAACATTTTGCCGTTTGGTAAAAAGAGTTAAGCTATTTTTAGATTTCGCGCCAAAAATAAAAAAAAAGTATTTTGGGAATGTTAAGTGACTGGCACGTGACTAATGACGCTTCAATTCCATAACATAACAAACATGTAATTATTTTCCGTAATGTCTTTTTCCGACACTATGTTTGAAGCTTCGTACGTGTATTTCCAGTATATAAATGAGCGAGTTGTTTCCCGTCGATGTCGACCTGGGCTGTAGTGAATCTCTAATTTCTCTTGTTGTCGGATGGTTTTCGACTACTTGGGTTTTAACAAAGAATATTATAAGTCTTTGGGAGTATAAGGATGATTTTTTTGTACTTTTGTAAAATTTTCCTTCCAGGATCTGAAGAGTCACCTTTAAGTCTCTGAGGATTAAAATCTCTTTCATCTAAATGAGTAGAAATAAAAGCAGAAATTTAGAAGAGATAGTCTTTCACACAAGCTGGTTTGCAATGAGAGGAACTGATAAGGCACATACCAACTACTAAGTATTTTGAATTCCACATTAATTTTAACCTTTTAAAGAAAATTCAAAAGTTATAACAACCGTAAAAGAAGGCTTTTAAAACCTTTGTTGGAAAAGAATCAATCTTTGAACCATTTATTAACCCAATGTCTTAAATTGTGAAAGTATCTCCCTTACAGGTTTAACACTTCACAACGTGTAAATTCTAGACCTATTCAAATTGAAAGTATTTGTAGATGACAATTTCATCCTGGCTCAAATGACACATCTATTTTTTTTTCATAGAAAACTTTGTGGGGAAAAGGAGAAAATGCTGGTTACCAGCATTTTCTCCTTTTCCCACAATGTTTCCAAAGATCTCTTCCTCAGGGTCGTTAAAAGTCGTCATTGAGTGCTATAGGGCTAAGTGGAGAATACATGGTACTTACGTTCTAGCTGAACAGTCGACATAGTCTCCAACCTTAAAATGTGTGACATTCAAAGGAGTTCCTGAAATTGTAGGACAATGAATGTGTAGCCAGGCTGCGATATGCGAGATCAAATCTTTTTAGTTCCTTTGTTCTATTTAAAAATTACATTAATGTATATAGTTTGTGAACCAGTCAATTTGCAAACCAGTTTGTGCCATGTGACTAAACAGCGCTATATTCAGTTTATAGTGGGATGTCAGACAGAATACATCTCTCATTTTTTTATTATCTTGTTTTGGAATTCTTTGTTCCTTTGGTAATTTTTGGTGCAACTAGAAATTCTTTTGTCATATGCTAGAATTGAGAAATATTGTGGTTTACTATATGCTTTCTTCTGCATCTTAACCCATTACCACACAATCCCTACTTTTGACGCCTCTGAGAAAGAAGCCTTTAGAAAACATTGGTGGTATCCAGCATTTTCTCCTTTTCCCACAATGTTTTCTACCCTTAACAAAACAAATTTCAAATTTTCAGTCACTTTTATTTTGTTGTCTGCAAAGCTCTCAATTTGGACAGGCCTAAAATAGTATTGTTTGGTAATGAGTTAATTGGTTTTCACGAGTACGAGCCTCAAGCCTCAAGCCTTTATTTTCGCTAATATGCTTTATCTGGCAAATTTGGTTCACACGTTTTAACTTTTCAGATGCCGATGTTCTGATGCTATGATACTTTTCAATACCCTTCCATTCAGCTGAATAGTAGGCTATGTTCTGAAGTCTCATCCCAGATTTATAACACCAATCATGTAAATAGAACTAATTATCAAAAGTGAGCCAGTTATCGTCTTAGCGACTCTCTCAAACTCTCACAAGACTTTGAAGAAGTCGAACCTAAGAATCCCACTAAAATATTATATCTCTTCATAGAAGTTGAACCCAAGAATCCCAGTAAACTACTGTTAGAAGACCAACGGAGAGTTACAAGTGTAATACAGTGACTTTTTCTACACTGACTTTTAAACAAACTCTTCTAATTTAGATCAATCACTGTCCTTATCCCATGGTTCCTTCATTACATCCTTACCACTACAGAGGAAAGAAAATGCTATAAAAACTTGAAAGTGTGTAATTCACAGATATACTACCAATATTATATGGTTTAACTCCTTACCAAATGACAAAATTTTAGGCTGGTCCAAATTGAAATCACTTGCAGATAACAAAATAAATCTAACTCAAAAATTGAAATTTGTTTCCACCATGATAGAAAACATTGTGGAAAAAAGAGAAAATGCTGGTTAACCCATTACCACTCAATCCCTACTTTTGACGCCCCTGAGAAAGAAGCCTTTTGAAAACACTGTGGGAAAAGGAGAAAATGCTGGTAACCAGCATTTTCTCCTTTTTCCACAGTGTTTTCTACCCTTTCCAGAACAAATTTCTATTTTTCAGTCACCTTTATTTTGTCGTCTGCAAATGCTTTCAATTTGGACCAGTCCAAAATTTTCGCGTGTGGTAATGAGTTAACAGCATTTTCTCTTTTTCCCACAATGTTTTCAAAAGGCGTATTTCTCAGGTTCAAAAGGGTTAAGGGATAGGGAAACACAAGGAATCTGTCCTCAATTAAAACAAAAACAGTAATTAGAAGGCCTTCAATACATGGAATGCATTTTCTGTTTGTAGTAATCTGTTTAATCTTTTAGCCATCAAGAGCAACACTTTGCATGAAGATACAAAAATGAAGATACTAAAAGGCTTCTGTCTCAAGGTCTTTAACCCTTTACTCCATAGATACTCATTTCTACGCATTGCTTGTAGGAGCCTTTGGAAAACATTGTGGGAAAAGGTGAAATTGCTCGAAACGAGCAATTTCACCTTTTGTCACAATGTTTTCTATGCTTCTATGCTATCAAAAGGTGTCATATACACATAAGAACTGGCTTCAACCTTGCCGTTTTGAAAACATTATGGGAAAAGGGGAAAACGCTGATAACCAGCATTTTCTCTTTTTCTAACAATGTCTTTCCTAAATGAATTTCAATCTTTCAGTCAAATTCGTTTTGTTGTCTACACTTGCTTTTATTTTGGACTGGTCTAAAATTTTGTTGTGTGGTAGAGGGTTATAGAGAAAAAAATGTGTAAAAAGGGAGAAATGCTGGCTACCATTATTTTCTCCTTTGTCCAAAATGTTATCAAAAGCAGTCTTGCTAAAACTTCAGTTTGTTTGGTAACGGCTAAACTAAGTTGATAGAAAAAATAATATTACCTGGGGCAGGTGCTGCGTCAGGAGTCACTAAAAATCTGGTCAACCTTCGCTTTGGTGGCAGGCCTACTTTAGTGAAAATATTCACATAGTCTGGATGTAGCTATAAATAGATACACTAGTTTTTACATTTCACAATGTTTGAAATGATAGTATGTTTATGTAAACCAAGGAGAAAAAGATTTGAGGGCATTATGGGAAAAGGCGAAAATTCTGGTCATCAACATCTCTTTTTCAGATATTGTTTTCTACCTTTTTCATATCAATATTATCATCTGGGCCTTCTTAACTCTTTACCACACAATACCGACTTTTAACGACCCTGAGAAATAAGCCCACAGAAAACATTGTAGAAATGGGAACCCTTCCCATACGAAATTTCAATTTCTCAGTCATTACTCATTTTGTCATCTGCAACTGCTTTCAATTTGGACCAGTCTAAAATTTTGTTGTTTGGTAGAGGTTTAACTCTTTACCAAACAACAGATTTTTAGACTGGTCCAAATTGAAAGCATTTGCCAATGAAAGCATTTGCAGATGACAAAAGAAGAAGTGTTACTTTAAAATTTAAATTTGTTTTGGGAAGGGAAGAAAACATTGTAGGAAAAGGAGAAAACGCTGGTTACCAGCATTTTCTTCTTTTCCCACAATGTTTTCAAAGGCTTCTTTCATATGGGTGTTAAGAGTCAGGATTGTGTAGTGAAGGGTTACGAAAAATTGTACACTTTTTAATGTATTGATTCTTACAACAAAAAATAAACCCTTTACAAAACCATCCCCGGTTGTCACGTTCGTGAGAAAAAAGCCTTCTGAAAAAATAGTGGTAAAAGGAGAAAATGCTGGTAACCAGCATTTTCTCCTTTTCCCATAATTTTTTCTTCTCTTCCCGAAACAAATTTAAATTTTAAAGTAACACTTCTTCTTTTGTCTGCAAATACTTCCAATTTAGCTTAGTCTAATGTTGTTTGGTAAAGAGTTAAAAGGCTAAATATCTCCTTTAGGTTGCATCTTTAACAGCATCTAACCTTTCTCAATACAAGAAAAAGAGTTGAAACAAAATGGACTATAATTACTTGTCAGAATTTCGAAAAAATTCTAAACAGCCCCTTTAACTTTTAATGAAACAAGCAATTTCGTTGAAATGACATCCCCCGCCGAAAAAGACCTTTTTTGATACAAACGTATAAGAGGTATTGTGTTTTGCATGTACATGTGGCCATTTTGTTATTGGTCCATGATGAAATTATACATTAAGCTCCCTTGTTCCATGGCACAGGATTTCATTACATAAAAAAAATATAAAAGAGGTCCATTACAGGATTATACATTAAGTACCCTTTTTGCAGAACTTGGCATTTCATAAAATGAAAACAAACAAAGGAAATATACATAAAAACCCCTTTTCCATGACATGTCATATATAATGACATGTCATGGAAAGAGGAGGTTTTATGTATATTTCCTTTATTTGTTTTCATTTCAGGATTTCATATATGTGGTGGAAAAAAAAATGTATCAACAGACTATGTAATGGAAAAGAAAACATGCATGAAGTTTTATCAATTTTTGTCAAGGACTTTAGAAGATATCCCTCTCACAATATAAGCCGCCACACTGCTGCCATTTCAAGCAGGTAGCTAGAGACTAAAGTGTTGAAATTTGTAGCACCTGCCTGGGTAGCTGAATGGATAGATGGTATTACTTGTGATCTAAAAGGTTTACAAACAGACAGATGCATGGTAGACAGATGCATGGAGAGACGAATGCACAATTGACTCATTGGTCACTGGCTTTGATCAACCAATAAAAATATGAAGTTCTATCAAAATAATGTGCAAAAGTTGGAGATACACCGATAAAAAATTAAATTTGACATGAAGTCCCCTTTTTCCATGATACAGTTATAAATTGCAAAACCCTGACAAGATGTGCTAGGTTGCATGATCTATGAAAATCTCGTCCAAATCTGTTGAGATATGTCCAGTAATTAAAGAGATACAGATGAAAAATTAAATTATAACATGAAGCCCCCTTATTCCATGATGCTGCTACAAATCCCAAAACCTTGACAATATGCCGTAGGTCACATGATCATGAGAAAGTTCCACCCAAATCTGCCAAGAAATGTGGGAGGCATTGTTTTAGGTCACATGATAATGTAAAAATTCCATTCAAATCTGCCAAATGTGGGAGGAGTTGCCTTCACAAGAAATAGAATGAAATAAAACATGAAGCCCCCTTTTTTCATGACACAGCCACAAACTGCAAAACCTTGAGAATATGTGATAGGTCAGATGATAAGAAACATTCTGTGAAAATTCTATTCATTTCTGTCAAGAAATATGGGACAAGTTGCATTCACAAGATATAAAATGATATAAAACATGAAGCCCCCTTTTTTCATGACGCAGCTACAAATAGTAGAACCTTGAGAATATGGGATAGGTCAAATGATGAGAAACAATCTGTGAAAATTCATTTCAATTCTGTCGAGGAATATAGGACAAGTTGCATTCACAAGAAATAAAATGAAATAAAACATGAAGCCCCCTTTTTTCATGACGCAGCTACAAATTGCAAAATGTTGACAATATGCAATAGGTCACATGACAAAAAATATTCTGTCAAAATTGCATTCAATTCCTTCAAGAAATGTGGAAGGAGTTGCCTTCACAAGAAATGGAATGAAATATAACATGAAACCCCCTTTTTCCATGACACCTTATTACAAAAACAAGGGCAAATAACTGTGGTATTGAACGGTCAACGTTGGTGAAACTTCTTTTCCTGCATTTCCTAATGGAGGTTGACAGATGTGATAAGTTCAATGTAAAAACTTTGTATAGTTTTGAAGAGAAGACTCCAAACATCAAAAGTGTACTTAAGTGTTACTTAAGTGAAACTTAAAATCGCTCTCAGTCGGCCATTTTGCATCGAATCAAAAAAACAAAAAAAAAAGTCTCAGGAGAATGGGTCATTGAACATGTGTATAAAGTTTCATGAAATTCCGTCCAATGGTATTGGAGATATTTGCCGGGACGGACACACGGACGGTCTTACGAGACGGACCTTATAAGGTCGAATTGCTCTGTATTCAATACACCCAAACAACCCCATAAACTTAACCCCACAAACTAACCCTGACCCCATAAACCCTAAACCTACAAACCCTAACCCTTACCCTAACCCCATACCTACCAGATAGACAGAAGGAACCCCATAGAGACTAAATGTACAATTACCCCTAACCCCACAATGTCAGGCTCGTAAGGGCGGAGAGACGGACGGACGGACGGACGGAAGGACGGACGGACAACGCTAAAACTATATCCCTCTGCCTACGGCGGGGGATAATAATAAAATTCAGAACTCCAAAACTGAAAACAGTTGCAGATGATAAATGGTGCTCAGGCTAAATGATTCGTCTTGAGAAGGATAGAAAAGGAGAAAATGCTGGTTACCAGCATCCTGTAACTGGCATTTTCTCTTTTTCTTTACAATATTTTCAAAAAGCCTTCTAACTCAGGGATTGTTAAATCATGGGACTGCTTGATAAAAGTTTAAAAACTCTGATGTCATGTGAATTTTTACATGGGAAGAAAAAAAAAAGAAGAGAAAACCACTGGTTAGCTCTTTACCACATGAGAAAATGTTAGACTGGTTCAAATTGAAAGCATTTGCAGACGACAAAACAAAGGTGATTGAAAAATTGAAATTTGGTCTGGAAGGGGTAGAAAACGCTGTGGGAAAAGGAGAAAATGCTGGTTACCAGCATTTTCTCCTTTTTCCACGGTGTTTTCAAAAGGCTTCTTTCTCAGGGGTGTCAAAAGTAGTTATTGTGTGGTAATGGGTTTACTCTTTACCACATAGTCCCACCTTTTAACCAACCTAAGAAAGCAAGCTTTTGGAAACATTATAGGAAAAGGAGAAACTGCTTGTAAGCAGCGTTTTTTTCCCACAATGTTTTCTACCCTTCCAAAATCAAATTTCAATTTCTGAGTTACATTTATTTTAGTTGTCTCCAATTGCTTTCAATTTGGACTAGTCCAAAATTTCAGCATGTGGTAAAGTGTTCATGCAGTTGAAAGGTTTGACAAAAATCAAAATATCTGCCTGTACAATACAACAATTAGATGTTTTTGATACAATGAAAATGTCTGATTTCTCATCAATTACAAGATAACAATAAAAAAAGGCTTACATTCAAGGGATTAGAGCTGATTGCACCAACAACTGCTGCACCCCAATTATGTCTTGTAGGCAACCATTTAGGATTAAATCCTGGGTAAGTCTGATATTCCTCTGGAGGTATGTATTTAATCACATGGTTGTCTACAATCTAAAATTAATTACTATATATACCTTTCTCAAGACTGTATTTAACCCTTTACTCCATAGATACTCATTTCTATGCATTGCTTGCAGGAGCCTTTGGAAAACATTGTGGCAAAAGGTGAAATTGCTCATGACGAGCAATTTCACCTTTTGTCACAGTGTTTTCTATGCTATCAAAAGGTGTCATATACACATAAGAAATGGCTTCATCCTTGCTGCTATTTACGGTCAATTAGAGATACCATAGAAATGCCTTTTGGGGTAAAGGGTTAAACCCCCTGTTGCATAAGTATGGCTCAAGTTGGAGAAAAATCCTGGCTTACACTATTTTCTCCTTTTCCCACAATACTCTCAAAAGCCTTTTTCAACATAATAATCAAAATACTGAATAGTTCGGCTAAATGTTAAAATACACACACTAAAAATAATATAATTAAATAAGACTCAAACTTAACCCTTTACAAAACAATCCCTTATTTTCAAGACTCTATGAAAGAAGCCTTTTGAAAACATTGTGGGAAAAGGAGGAAATGCTGGTAACCACCATTTTCTCCCTTCCCCACAATGTTTTATACCCTTCCCAAAACAAATTTCAATTTTTGAGACATTTTAAGTTTGTCGTCTGCTAAGGCTTTCAATTTGGACTGGTCTAAAACTTTGTCGCCTGGTATAGAGTTAATACTAAGTCTTGCACTAACAAACCTGTAGTAAAACAGTCTTTATTCTAGTGCCATCTTTTTTCCACAAGGGCTGGGCACCAATTTTTACTGCTAAAACGCCACATCTTCTAGTTCTGAAACATGACAACAATTTTATACAGAGCTAGGGACAAGGAAACTGTGGAGATGAGGGGGGTCAAAGAGACTTAGAGCAATATAACCTGTGTCCTTCACTAAAGCACATGTTGAGGATACTAAAGCCTATCAAAAAAAGAAATCTGTGTTACCGATTTCCAGACCCTACCTAGAAAATGCTGCCAACCCAAAACCTTTTACGCTATAATTGAAAATAAAAACAATCTGTAGGGTGTTATCTAGGTAAACGGTCCATGTAAAACATTTCTGGAAAAAAAACACAGATTTTCTTTTGTTAGGCCTAACCAGAATAATCTGGCAGAAACAGTTCTGCCTTGCTTACTGTTTTGTCGATGCAAACTGATCTGGGTCGAAATATATTACTACTGGACAATTTACTGCATGTCAAAGGACCAATCTACCTACTGATTAAGTCGACTGTCAGGCAGAAAGGATTTTATAGATCCCTATTTATTATGTATAATGACTTGCTTGGTATCATGCATCATGGAAAAGCATTAACCCATTACCACACAATCCCTACTTTTGACGATCCTGAGAAAAAAAATCTTTAGAAAACATTGTGGGAAAAGGAGAAAATGCTAGTAACCAGCATTTTCTCCTTTTCCCACAATATTTTCTACCTTTCACAAAACAAGTATGGCTCAAGTCTAATGAGCATTTCCACAACACAGGTTTTAGAAAACCTGTTTTTGGGATTTGTGCAACTAAGCCTGACCTCTGGTTATACAAAATGAAAGTGTTTTAGTTGTAAGGTACCCCACTTTATGCAAAGGATTTTTATTCCTCAGTTGTGGTAGATGACTTTTGAAAACATTGAGGAAAAAAGAGAGATTATTGCATTTTCCTTTTCCTAAAATTTTTGTTTGCCTTTCAAAAACAAATCCTTTTATTTCTGCCACATTTGAATATGTCTGCAAATTCTCTGAAATAGGTAAAGTCTAAAATTTTGCAGTTTGACTGTTAATGTTGACATTCATGTAGGAAAATTTGTTAACATTAATCTATTAAAAAAATCAAGCGAAAAGTGAATGAAAGGAAAAAACCATGAGACAAAGAAGAAGACTTAAATGAATTTATATACTCAGTATTCCACTCATTCCTTGGCCAAGGTTCATTTCTAAGGGGGGAAGTTTGCATGTGTTGTTTAACCAGTTCATCCTCTAAAATCTCCTTACTCTCTTCTGTCAAGGGGTCGAATAAAACTGGATCTGGCTCTTGCTTAAGATGCCATGGTTCTGATTGTGGTTTTTGTCTCGGATAAGATTTCCTGTGGCGTCTCTGCTGGTATGACAGACAACTACAAGAGATATTTACAGCAAGGATAAAAACTTCAACTTGTTATACATCATAATATGTTTCTCACTTTTGCAAAAATCATCCTAAGAGTATGCAGTAGAAGGGAAGTTCGTGCATCTACATCAAAGCTGGGAAAGGGGAAGCCTAATCCTTACAGGAAGGGAGGGGTCTACTGACAGTTATGATAGATAATCAAACTGTCAACTGAGGTAGGTTGCCTCATCTATAGACACCACCTTCTTTTCCATTTTTTGTAAGTGATACAGATAGGATATGCATTATCAATGATTATTTTATATTATCGAAAATAGCAAACTTTGATTTCTTTTCTTGTCATTTTTTTTTTCACTCTGCTGAGCTACAAAGTATCAAAAATGTAATTAAATATTAAATGACAACCAATCTTTTACTCTGCTTCACTATAAAACATCTTCAACCCTCAAGGACAGTAACATGGACATGGTGAGAATACACAGCAATTCATGTGGTGCTTACTTTGATACACAAGCAATATGTTTCACTATTTACTAACCTTGAGCGAGCATTCAGCAGGAGAACATCCTTCATCAAACAATTAGCTCTGACAGCTTTTTGTAACCTTACAAATTGACTTCGGGCAGCCATGCCTCAACCGCTCATAGCGCGTACTATAATACAATTGAAGGTTTTGATATAACACTCAAAAATCATTGCATCTGTTTTGAGAAATCCATAAACCCATTCTCCTTGGGTTATCTTTGATACAAAGTTCGATGAAAAAAGATTTTTTTTTCGGGATTATGCTTGGATTACATTCAATTTTAAATGATACAAGCGATGAATTGTGTTCAAAGCAAGCGTTTGTACAATAGTAAATCTGCGTGCCAGAAATGCATGTTATTTTATCAAAACATCAAGAATGAAACGAAACAGCTACCAAGAACAAATTGCGCGACTAAAAGAAGAGCAAGATCATGCAATTAAAGAGACAGACGAGCAGATACAGAAATGGTGAGTCTATGACATAGGGTGAGGTTTTGTCACTTTGTTGAACTCTACACGCAGTTCTAAGTGTCATAGTAGCCGGATATGTTTAATATGGAAATAAAAATGCTTAAAAAAAATCTTTTTTTCCCCCCGGATAATATTATGTCAAATACAATGGAATGAAACAGACTTTTTTTTTAATTTCATACTTTTTCAAGTTTTAAACACTGCCACATATGCATAGAACTGTACAGTGGTAGTGTTTAGATTACCTTCAGTCTGAAGGTGTCTGCTCCGATGCTATTTTTGTGACTGGTCTTCGCTAACACCTTCAGTCCAGCCATTCATTGAACCCGTATGGAAAAAATATGATTTTACCCGCATCTTTTCAAACGCCTCAATTCGACAAAAATTCCAATGACAGCTAATAAAATGGGTATGGATCGTTAGATAAATGATTAATCTTTAAGAGCACACAAAATATGCTGCAAAATACTAATTAAATCAATGGGAATTTACCTTTTTCCCAACGTAAATAAATCCAGCATAACTTGTAAACAACTAACACGGCGACTTCCGTTAGTCAGGCATGCGCACTCAACGGAATTTGAAATTTGTACAGTCTGGTTCCCTAACCCTATACAGCCAAGTTCGATCAAGGTGCGTTTATTTACAGCAAAATTCGCAACTAAACCATCCTGTAGCGTGTCAGAGATACTGCGATTTCTGCCGAGACATGCGCATTGAAAAGATAACCATGTTTTGATTTCTGGTGAAGTAGGTCAACGATTATTTACGTTGAAAAGTACAGATTTGCACAAAGGTAAGAGTTGGATATTAACTAACATCAGTTTTTTTGTAAAGATTAATCATTTATCTAACAATCCATGCCCATTTTAGTAGTTATCATTTAAAATTCTGTAGCATAGAGCCGTTCGAAAAGATGCGGGTAAAATTGTATATTTTCCATAAGCCTTGAATGAATGGCTGGACTGAAGGTGTTAGCGAAGACCAGTCACAAAAATAGCATCGGAGCAGACACCTTCAGACTGAAGGTAGTGTTTAGATGTACTTTTCTAGAGGAATCAAATGCAGTTGGGTACATGGCTTGAATGGTAGAATCTGTGACCCCTCTCTAACAAAATGAGTTGCTCTAACCTCTGTTTCAAGGCATTTTTGGCCAGAATATTGGAAATGATATCAGACATTGGAGATCTGAGATCTATAGACTGTTTGTTCTATACATTCTGATCTTCATTTAAACCCTCAATTCTTTACCAAACAACAAATTGTAGACAGGTCCAAATTGAAAGTATTTGCAGACAACAAACCACATGACAAAATTTTGGACCCAATGATATTGAAATCTTTGCAGATAATAAAACAAAATGTAGGTTGCTCAAATGATGATTTCTGTCTTTAACTCTTTACCATACGACAATTTTAGACTGGTTCAAATTGAAAGCATTTGCAGACGACAAAATAAAGGTGACTCAAAAATTAAAATTTGTTCTGGGAAGGGTAGAAAACACTATGGGAAAAGGAGAAAATGCTGGTTACCAGCATTTTCTCCTTTTTCCACAGTGTTTTCAAAAGGCTTCTTTCTCAGGGATGTCAAAAGTAGGGATTGTGTGGTAATGGGTTAATAGGATCAAAGACATGGTAAAAGGAGAAAATGCTTATTACCAGCACTTTTGCCCTTTCCTACATTGTTTTCAAAAGTTTTCTGTCAATGTTGTTTGAAACTCAAGATTGTGTGGTGAAGGGCTAATTGTGAGATTTTTCTTTAGCTGAATCGAAAAGCATTGGTGAGAAAAACGTAAAGGCTGGTAACCAGCATTTTCTCCTATTCACAGAATGTTTTGAGAAACACTCTTCCTCAGGATTAATGCTCTTTGGATTGTATTGTAAAGGGTTTCTGTAATTTTAGCTGTGTTAAGTGCAGGGTTAGCATATATCTAAGAAAGAAATATTATAAAGATATACCATAAGCCAATAATTATTATGTTTTGCTCCTTTCAGGAACGGATTTAAGTCAGATTATGAAGCACTGAAACAAAGACTGACAACTCTACCTGATCAAGTTTCCCATGATGTTATGGTGAGTTGTTTTTCTGCTGAGTTAGACATTTCAGAAATTTTGAACTAGTATGTCATACTACATTTTTCCAAAGCCACTTGACTGCTGATGCAGAAAAACTCAGTCACAAAAGTGTTCAGCAATATAAAGTGTCCGTACAGTTACTTTAAAGCATTTCAAAGTTTAATCCTTTACCAAACAATCCCTGGTTTTTACGACCCTGAGACAGAAACCTTTTGAAAACATAGTGGGAAAAGGAGAAAATGCTGGTAACCAGCATTTTCTCATTTTCCCAAAATGTTTTCTACCCAGCTGAAAACAAATTAAAGTTTGAATTATGTTTATTTTGTCACCCGCAAGTGCTTTCAATTTGGACCAGTCTAAAATTTTCTCATTTGTTAAAAAGTCGAAGCCTTTAATGCTGTCCTTAAAGTCAAAGCCCTAGAATTTTAGTTTCTTTTAAGACTGTGTGGGTCAAGAATTCAAGATAAGACTGCAAGAAGATGAGGCCTTGTCTTGGATCGCCTTTGTTTTTAGACAATATTGTTTTACCCAACAATGAGCCTGTAGTTGGCCATTTTCAGCGCATTATTCATTTTGTCTACGCTAATGTTGAATGTGCATTAGCCTTTTATCACAAGATATTGTGTATTTCTAGCCCATAAGATAAGCCTTTCTGTTCAACTCTTTACTGAACAACAGATTTTTACACCAGTCCAAATTAAAGTATTTGGAGAATACAAAATAATTGTTACTGAGGAATTGAAAACTGTTTTGGGAAGGATAGAAAAGATTGTAGAAAAAGTAGAAAATGCTTTCATCTGAAGGGTCACAAGATTGTGGAAAAAGTAGAAAATGCTGTCATCTGAAGAGTCACATTTGATTTGTTGTGCGTGAAAGGTTTCATGTTTTACAGGCTTACAATTTTGCATTTTGGTAAAGAATTAAAATGTGGTCTGCAAGTTCTTTCAGTATGGTCAATGTAAAAAATCTTGTCATCGTGTAAAGTGTTCTGTACTTTCTATCTAGAAACCTAAATTCTCATTTAGGTACCGTTTGGCAAACTGGCATTTATTCCTGGAAAGCTTGTCCACACTAATGAGATACTTGTCTTACTTGGAGATAACTGGTTTGCAGAAAGATCTGCTAAGCAAGCTGTTGGCATTGTGAACAGGAGAATGAAAGGTTTGTATGGAAAAAACATACAGTTCTCATACAATTTCACCGTTTTCTGTAACTCTTTTAATTTAATTCTTTATCATACAATCCTGTATTTTAGCGACCCTGGGGAAAAATGGTTTGAAAAACATGGTTGGTGAAGGAAAAAATGTTGGTAACCAGCATTTTCTCCATTGTCCATAATGTTTTTTCACCTTTTCTAGGATAAATTACATTATTTAGCCACATTTAGTGTCATCTGCAAATGCTTTCAAATGGACAAGTCTAATATTTTGTCTTATAGTTAAGACTTAATTCAAATTCATTATCTCCTGAAATAGGTGTAAAGTCAATATCTTTTAAAATGTTTTTATATACCCTAATAGGACCTTTCACAACTATAGTAGCTTTTGTGGTTCAATATAGACCAGGTCATTGCATGTTACATCTGGTGTCAGTGGTGGGATGACGACAACTGTTGGATTGGAGTTGCCATACCCATGTGCCGGTATATTCCCCTGGTTTATTTGTATATTCATGTGTGTATATAGGTCTTAAGGTCTGGACTTCCTAAGGGGGGAAGTAAAGTCAAAGAGAGAAATTAGATATATAAGCAATTCAAATCTGCCTTAATGTTGAACTAGCCTTTACAGCGATACAGTTTGGTGTAGTTCTTTCTGTGCAAGTTCAGCAATGTGCATTAGGTGAATACCTGGATGGGTGACCAGGTCCTTGAATGTAAAACTTAGAAGAGTAGGAAACAACAGCATTTTCTTCTTTTCCCACAATGTTTTCAGAAGGCTTCTTCCTGTGGGTCGTAAAAACCAGGGATTCTTTTGTAAAGGGATAAATTACCTTGGATGATTTAGAGTTCCTAATATGTATTATAACATGAAATTACCATTTTCATTCATTATTGAAGAAGTAGACAAACAGCAGGAGGATCTGGACAGACAAAGAAAGCTCTTAGAGCCAAGGAGAGATTTTACAAGTGACCTACAGGGGATTGGAGGAGACGGAGCTGTGGACATCAGAGAAGATTATGACGAAGAGAAAGAGCAGATATGGAAAGGTTGTTTACCCTTTTTCACTCAGTCCTGTGTATGAACAACCCTGAGGAAAGAGGGATTTTGAAAACATCCTGGGAAAAGGAGAAAATGCTGGTAACCTGCATTCTCTCCATTTTACACTATGTTTTCTACCCTATCAAGACAAAAGTCATCATTTGAGCTACATTTTCATTGCAGTGCTTGCTTATTAGTTGCACCCAAAATTTAGTTGTTTGATATGATAATGGCTTAACTTTTTTTTTTCTTGACGAAAAAATTTCAGACTGGTTCAAGTTCAAAGAAATTGTAGACAAAAAATCAATTGTGGCTAAAATTATGAGATTTGTTATTTAAATGGTAGAAAACATTGTAGAGAAAACACTGGTTACCAAAATTTTCTTTTATCTCACAATTTTTTCAAAAGTGTTTTGCTGAAGGGTGATTAAAACATAAGATATTGTGGTAAAATGTTAAATATTTTGTAAATAATTATTAAATCATTAATTGAAAAGCATGTTCCTTTGAATTTGGACTGTAACCTAAAGTTCTATATATCCCCCAAAATTTAATTGTCTTCTTTTTTTTCAAATGACCACTCTATGAGAAAGTCCAGAGAAAAACCTACAATGAATGTTTAACTCCTAACAGCAAAATTTTGTACATATCAAATTGAAAGTATTTGCACACAACATTTATGTCAGACAAGTCATCACATAATTATAGATCCATGAAGTCTGTTTTTGCCTTACAACTGTCTGAATCATTAGGTAGAATGTTTCTTTGATCTGCAGGAAAATTACAAACAGCTAACAGTTTTAACCCTTTGTTAGCCTGCATAGACTGTGCAGTCCAATACAGGTCAACATTTTCAGCAGATGTGTTAACTCTTTACTCCATAGATAGTCATTTCTACGCATTGCTTGTAGGAGCCTTTGGAAAACATTGTGGCAAAAGGTGAAATTGCTCGTGATGAGCAATTTCACCTTTTGTCACAATGTTTTCTATGATTTCAAAAGGTCTCAAATACACATAAGAAATGGCTTCATCCTTCCTTTTATTTAGGGTCAGTTAGAGATACCATAGAAATACCTTATAGGGTAAAGGGTTTATCCTCTTCTCACAGAGCTTGATTCATATGTACAAGCAGTTTTTATATTTCAGCAATGGTTTTTCAGATGGCTATAGTTGCATGTTCTGTATATTTTTTTATTAGAAAGACACAAGCAGCTATTATATTTCTGCATTTGTTTTTCAAATGACTATAGTTCCATGTTCTGTATTTTTTTAACCAGAAAGAGACAAGCAGTTTTTATATTTCAGCATTTGTTTTCCAAATTATTACATTTACTAGTTCTATATTTTTTTTATCAGAAAGACACAAGCAGTATTTATATTTCAAAATATGTTTTTCAAATGATTTCAGTTACATGTTCTATATTTTTTTTATCAGAAAGACACAAGAAGTTTTTATATTTCAACATATGTTTTTCAAATGACTATAGTTACATGTTCTACATTTTTTTTTATCAGAAAGACATAAGGAGAGAGTGAAGAAGTATAGACAAAGAGCAAAGAAAGATATTTCAAAAGACAAAGGGTCTGAAGATGTGATGCCAGACTTTGATGACAAGTTATGGGCTAGACTGGATGAGTTGGAAAAGATAGAAAGTGAGGGAAGAGAATTGCAGAAAATAGGGTATGTAACTGTATTCAATTCAGTTGTGTCATAGTCAATTAATTGTTTTTTAATATTAACTCATTACCAAACGACAATATTTTAGCCTTGTCCAAATCGAAAGCATTTGCAGTCGACAAAATGAAAGTGACCGAAAATTTGAAATTTGTTTTGTGAAGGGTAGAAAACATTGTGGGAAAAGGAGAAAATGCTGGTAACCAGCATTTTCTCCTTTTTCCACAGTGTTTTCAAAAGGGCTTCTTTTCCAGGGGCATCAAAAGTAGGGATTTTGTGGTAATGGGATAAGCCAACCAAAAGACAAAATTTTACATTCATCTGTAATGATCATATGCATATGAGATAAATGTAACTAAGGCTAAAGAATTTGTAGAAAAACATTGTAGGAAAGAGGTTAATGCTACATGTCCTCTTCTTATCCACAATGAATTCAAAAGCTTTGTTTCTTAGGGTTGTTAGAACTCATTATTGTTTGTTGGACAAATAAATCTACCAGATGACAACATTTGAACATTGTTCAAGTTGATAGCATTTGCAGATGACAAATTAACTCTTTATCAGACGACAAAATTTTAGACCGGTCCAAATTGAAAACACTTGCAGACAACAAGATAGACATAACTCAAAAATTGAAATTTGTTTCTTGTATTTTCTCCTTTTCCCACAATGTTTTCAAAAGGCATCTATCTGAGGTTTGTAAAAACCAGGGATTGTTTGGTAAAGGGTTAAGTGTTACTCAAAACATGAAATTTGTCTTCCATACAGTAGAAAACATTATCGAAAAAGGGAAAATCTGTATACTGTACCATCATTTTCTTCTTTTCACCTGATTGTTTTCTAAAGCCTTCTTTCTCAAGGTCTTTAAAAGTCAGCATTGTGTAGTAAAGGGTTAACTCTTTACTAGGGATGGCAACGAGTATCGATTTTAATACTCGAGTACTCGGTTACTCGGAAGATTTTTACTACATTTTATACTAAAATTTCAGAGAAAGATCGGTATCTTTTTTTGTCCCAAAGAATTGGAAACAGTGAAAATCTATTCAACAAAAAATCTTGATCCGTTTGACACCCTTTATTTACAAGCATTTGTTTCACGTTCTACACACATAACGTCATAAGCATGCTTCCCAACCCACCACGATTTCAAAGGGAGTTTCCCGATTCAAGACCTAAAAATCAAATCACCTGACAGACTATTTAAACCCCAATTCAAAAAATTTCGGATATAAGTGTTCGCGAACGTGTGTTGTCTGATCATATGTGTTGGGACTGCTTATAAAATAATTATTTGTTATAGACCTTAATTAGTATTGGAACACGAAAAAAAAAAAATTTTACTATCCCAAAAATTAAAGCAAAGTACGGTGGGTATACAACGGCGCGTTGGCGATCACACGGTACGCACGATCCCTAAATAAGTTTCACAGTCAAACTGTGAAGATTAGGATAATTACTTTCTCCTCCCTAATTAGACCATATTATCAAGCCGGCCTCTGATTTACTGAAATTAAGAAAACTATAATGATTAGCAATTAACGTGAACGGCTTAACGTTATAAGTGACACAGTTGTTGTTTATTACAAACACGTGTCAAATTGTAGATTGTTCGGCTATCTTTCGGTCACTTTCGCACTTTTGCAACGTTTTGGTTACATTTAATCGGCTGCAGTGTTTGTTTTGCAAAGAAATTTTTGCTCGGGAAGCAAAATGGTACATTTTTGAAAAAAAATACCGAGTACTCGAATATCAAATTCCATAATCGATACTCGGACGTTCGATCGAGTACTCGGTTAACCGGTTACTCGTTGCCATCCCTACTCTTTACCAAACAACAAAATTTTAGATTGGTCCAAATTGAAATCACTTGCAGACGATGAAATAAACTTAACTCAAAAATTTAGATTAGTTTCCAGCAGGATAGAAAACATTGTGGTAAAAGGAGAAAATGCTGGTTACCAGCATTTTCTCCTTTTCCCACAGTGTTTTCAAAAGGCTTTCTTTCTCAGTGTCTTAAAAACCAGGGATTGTTTGGTAAAGGGTTAAGGTCTACTCAACTCATATATATCAGATATCAGCCTGTTGCCCCGCCATATCTGCCCTAGCGTGACACTGATATTACACTATTTTCAGTGGAAAGTATTACTATTATTAGTAACAGAATGTAATAATGTCTTATATACAATCAAGTGTAGTTAGAAACTCTTGAGAAAGACATGTTCATATATCTTGTGTTATATGAATTTGGTACATGTAATTACTTTTAGGGAAGAAGACAATCAACATTATTCTGACCAGTATCCATGGAAACACCAGAGAGATATAGAAAGAGGTACAGACTGGGACTTAAATGTTGCAAGTGGACCTCATGTTATTGAAGAAAATAAACCAATCATAGACAAAACGGATTCTGAAGAGCTTTCTGAGACCTCCGACACCGGGGAGGAACTAGACTCTGATGATGAAGAATCTTTCAGCGACGAAGGAGATGACGACAGTGGAGAAGCAGTAGAAATCGTATCCGGTGGAAAAGTGATCAATTTTACACACAGTGGAGATCAGGTAGAATGAGAAGTATTGGTATATGCGTGTATTTTATTTTGCCCCAATTATTGTTAGATCTTTTCTTTATGATAAATTTTTAGACTGGTCTGGATTGTAAAACAGTTCCAGATAACTTTTTATATTTGACTCACTTTACCAAACGACAAAATTTTGGACTCGCCCAAATTGAAAGCATTTGCAGACGACAAAATAAATATGAATCAAAAATTGAAAATTGATTTGGAAAGGGTAGAAAACATTGTGGCTAAAGGAAAAAATGCTGGTTACCAGCATTTTCTCCTTTTCCCACAATGTTTTAAAAGGCTTTCTGTCTCAAGGCCGTCAAAAGTAGGGATTGTGTGGTAATGGTTTTTTTTTTGTCTTTGAAATGCAATAAAACATGATTATCTAGAATTTTTTCAAAAACCATCTCCCACAAGGTGGAGGAAATACAAGAATGTATTGTAAAGGTTTAACCCCTTATCTAAATGCTAATATTTTGACTGCCTACATGCTGAAAGCATTTACAGATAACAAACTGAGTCTGACTCAAATGTTTGGATATGTGACCAATCACACAAAAAGGGACCATTTGGGAATTTTGTACATCAGTTTTATGAACACAGATCAATGATAGTGCTGGTCAGTTGAAGTTGATAATTCCAAAATGATAGTACATGTATAACAAAGTACAACAACCACTTTTCATACAGAAAATGCCATTAAAGCGAAAAAATGTCAACCCTGGTCAGCCTGCACAATTTGTGCAGTCTGACCAGGGCTTACACTTTTCGCAGTTCCCAGAAGGTCCCTTTTTGCATGATGGGTCACATATAAAGGGTAGAGATTAGAGAACATTGTTGGAAAAGGAAGAATAGCTGGCGCTAGCTACAAAAGCTTCCTTCCTCCAGATGTTTAGAACTTGGATGTGTGTGGGAAAGGATTAAACCAATTTCTTAATCTGTTATTGATATCTCCCGTGATGAGATCTTTTAGATTGTACAGTTTAATCTTGGATATTCTTACCAAATAACTGTACCAGATAATGGAAATGTAAACATGTCCTAATTACAAGCATTAGCAGCTGACAAGTTAACCCATTACCAAACCACAAAGTTTTAGACAGGTCCAAATTGAAAGCATTTGCAGACGACAAAACAAAAAAGTTGAAAATTTGAAATTTGTTTTGTGAAGGGTAGAAAACATTGTGGGAAAAGGAGAAAATGTTGGTTACCAGCATTTTCTCCTTTTCCCACAATGTTTTCTAAAGGTATCATTCTGAGGGGCATCAAAAGTAGGGATTGTGTGGTAATGGGTTAAATGTAGCTGAAATTTTGGAATCGTTTTCAAAAGGGTAGAATACCTAGTGGGAAAAGAAGAATATGCTGATTCTTTTGTATTTTTCTTTTTTCCTCATAATGTTTTCAAATACTTTTTTTTCCCTAGGGATCTTAACCCATTACCTGCCTACACAATGCCTACTTTTTACAACCCTGAAAAAGAAGCCTTTCGAAAACATTGTGGGAAAAGGAGAAAATGCTGGTAACCAGCATTTTCTCCTTTTCCTACAATGTTTTCTACCCTTTCACAAAACAAATTTCAATTTTTCAGTTACTTTTATTTTGTCGTCTGCAGATGCTTTCAATTTGGAGAAGCCTAAAATATTGTCGTTTGGTAATGAGTTATGACACAGGATAGTTTGGTAGTTTTGCCAGCCACCCTTTTATTGATTATAAATTACGATATTCTACTGAAGTTTTACAAGAATATTTTTCATTTTGGCTACAAGTTATTATGTGTTTGTATAGGCGAACAACACAGAGGAAACAAATACTGTGATACATCCAGGAATTCTCTACTCTAAATTCTATGCAAACAGACAACCTAAATCTATTCTGAAAAAGACAGCATCAGATCAGAAAAAGACAGTAAAGAAGAAAACACGCAGGAGAGTGGTCGAGTTTGACACAGGGTCTGATACAGATGAAAGGAACAAAACCATGGTAAATAATTCCATATCTCTGTGTAACCCTTTACCATAGAGTCTCAACTTTTCAAGACCCTGAATAAGAAGTCTTTTGAAAGCATTGAGGGAAGAGTAGAAGACGCTGGTAACCAGCATTTTCTCCTTTTTCCACAATGTTTTCTACCCTGCTGGAAACAAATTCAACTTTTGAGTTAAGTTTATTTTGTCATGTGCAAGTGCTTTCAATTTGGACAAGTCTAGAATTTTTGCTGTTTGGTATAGGGGTAATGAATTTTATGGATTAACCCAGTCACTTTTATTTTGTCTTCTGCAAATGCTTTTGATTTGGACAAGTCTAAAATAGTGTCGTTTGGTAATGAGTTAATGATAATATGGTGACTCTTTCAATATGATACATCACAGATAATGTATTAAAAATCTTCTTGCTAGAAGATTATTCATTTAATTTTATTTTTGGTGGAGAGTTGTTTGATATTTGATATTCAAGGCAATGGAACAGATTGCATTAGCTTTGGAGAATGAAAGAAAAGACTGAAAGAAAGATAAAAATTAGTGTAAAAATATTAAACAGCCTTCGCCTCACCCATTACTAAATAGATTGTTGGATTGTTTGCCATTCATTTTATTGGAAAACATTGATTAAATGATTTTTAATTCTTTACCACACAGCAAAGTTTCTTAATTGTCCAAATTGACAGTTGATATAATTGCAGGTGACAAAATCTGGCAAAAAAAATCAAAATTTGTTTTGGAAGGGGTAGAAAACATTGTGTGAAAAAGAGAAAATACTGGTTATCAGCATTTTCTCCTTTTTATACGCCCGTCGAAGATGGGACATATTATGGGATCACCCGTGGCGGGCGGGCGGGCGGCGTCGAGTTCTTTGTCCGGAGCATATCTCCAAAGCTATACTAGCTAGGGTTATGAAATTTCATGGGTAGATAGATCTCATCGAGGGGGAGTGCAGTGCACAGGAATCATAACTCTGGCTTGCTTAATTTTGAAGTTATTGCCCTTTGTTGTTTTTCATACTTGAATTTTGTCCGGAACATATCTCCTAAACTATACTAGCTAGGGTAATGAAATTTCATGGGTGAATAGATCTCATCAAGGGGGAGTGCAGTGCACAAGAACCATAACTCTTGCTTGCTTAATTTTGGAGTTATTGCCCTTTGTTGTTTTTCAAACTTGAATTTTGTCCGGAGCATATCTCCAAAATATACTAGCTAGGGTTATGAGATTTCATGGGTGGATAAATCTCACCGAAGGGGAGTGCAGTGCACAGGAATCATAACTCTTGCTCGCTTAATTTTTTAGTTATTGCCCTTTGTCGTTTTTCATACTTGAATTTTGTCCGGTGAATATATCCAAAACTATACTAGCTAGGGTCATGAAATTTCATGGGTAGATAGATCTCATCGAGGGGGAGTGCAGTGCACAGGAATCATAACTCTTGCTTGCTTAATTTTTGAGTTGGTGCCCTTTGTCGTTTTTCATATTTGAATTTTGTCCGGAGCATATCTCCAAAACTATACTACCTAGGGTTATGAAATTTCATGGGTGGATAGATCTCATCAAGGGGGAGTGCAGTGCTTAGGAATCATAACTCTTGCTCGCTTAATTTTTGAGTTAGTGCCCTTTGTCATTTTTCATACTTGAATTTTGTCCAGTGCATGCCCCAGCTTTACAATTTGGGGTAAGACGGGCGTATCTTGCGACAATTTGCAGCTCTTGTTCCAGCTCTTGTTCCACATTGTTTTCAATGGCTTTTTTCATGGAGGTGTTGAACATTTGGATTGTGTGATAAAGGGTTAATGTCATTTTCAGCAATATTCGAGTTACATCACAGTAGCCACTGCATTTATCCATGCTTTTCTGAAGTTTCCTTTACCCATACTTTGCACAATATTCTTCCCAAACTACTGGCTACTTTCTTCCATTACCATCATTGAAACAATCATCAGCAGTGAGAAAGGAATAAACACAATGGTAATGGCATGTTTATCCTCAGAAACCTGGCATTCTAAACAGCAACCCTATTTTACCAACTGTGCTTGGTTACTGGAAAAAAAGCAGTTACTTTTTACAAGCAGTAACATATTACTCCATCCCTCAGAATGTTTCCATTTATAGTGAAAGATGTACACTTCGTTTTCCTTTCAAGATTTTTACTTAGTCCACATTGATAGCATTTGCAGTTGATGACAAATGATACTAAAAAAGTAAAAAACTAAAATTTGTTTTGGGGTAGAAAACATTTCAAGAAAAGGAGAAAATAGTGGTTACCAGCATTTTCTGTGTTTCCCACAATGTTTTTTTTAACCCATTTCCACATTGAAAACATTGCAGATGACAGTTTCCAAAGTGGCTCAAATGATGCAGTTTTGCTTTTATAGGGTAGAAAAACTTTGTGGGAAAAGGAGGAAATGCTGCTTAACAGCATTTTCTCCTTTTCCCACATTGTTTTCAAAAGGCTTCTTCCTCGGGGGTGTTAAAAGTCGTCATTGTGTGGTAAAGGGAATTTTTTTAGTTTGTATTAAGTAGGGAATTTGTGGTAAAAAGTTAATTCTATGTTTTGTTTTACAGAAACCAGTCCAGCCTGCTCCAAGTGTGCCAGCATTTACCGGGACAGTGGTGGAGAAACAGTCAGCCAATAACAGTCCAGTTGTAACAGTAGGTGCTACTTCGAGTGGACAGTCTTTGATACAAACGGCTGTACAAAAAGATAGTACAGAACTTAGTGCAAAACATGTTGATCAGTCAACAACCAGTAAACCTGTGTCAAGATTTAAAGCAAGAAAGCAGAATAAAGAGGCATCATGAAAAAAATTGTATTTGTTATTCATATCCTAAAACCTCCAGGTTACTTAGCTTTGATGGTTTGTGGAAGTCGACTGCTGTAACCATTGCATCTGTTTATGCATTTCTTAACCCTTTCCCAAACAATCTCTGGTTTCTACGGGTCAGGAATAGAAGCCTTTTGAAAACATTGTGGGAAAAGGAGAAAATGCTGGTAACCAGCATTTTCTCCTTTTCCCACAATGTTTTCTAACCTACCATATAGAAAAATCATCTTTTTAGCAACTGTTAATTTGTCATTTGCAAAATGCTTTCAATTGGTCAGGTCCAAAATTTGCTGTTTGGGAAAGGGTTAAATATCTTTTACCAGACCAGTACATGTATTAAATGCACCACACTTCATCACGTCGGTGTACTTCCAAAACCTCGTAACTACAGCACATAACAAGCTGTAGTTACGAGGTTTTGGAAATACACCAACGGTCAAATCCATTGGCTGCTTTCCCAAGTAAACAGCAGATAAAAAAAGAGCCGAAAGGACAGACAAAAGAAAAAAGACGGTCAGGGACAGAGTCGAAGAGCTGTTGAGGGGCAAAGATTGAATCCTGTTGCAATGACTAACTGTCAATTTTGAAGAGAGTTCTGGCATTTAAACTTATAGTACCTTGATGACTAGCCCAGTATGATAAGTACTGAGCTATGAGTCACTGGTTACTATTAATTTACTACAGTTTGGTTGATACATCAAAAACCTTAACTCTTTCCCACACAATTAATAGTTTCAACATCCCTGAGAAGGAAAACAGTCGAAACATTGTGGGAAGTGGATAAAATGCTGGTGAGCAACAAAATCTCCTTTTCAAACTATGTTAGGTACCCTGATAAAAATGTCTGGGCCACATGGACCATGTTGTCTTCAACTTCCTCTTGTAAATCCTTACCATATGACAACTTTTTAGACCTTTCCAAATTGAAAGCATTCGAAGACAACAATTTCATTGTGGCTCAGATGATGCTATTTCTCCATGTTAGAGGAGATAAAATTGTGGGAATAGCAGAAAATGCTGGTTCCAGCATTTTCTCTTTTTCCTACAATGTTTTCTAAGGGCTTCTTCCTTGAAGTCGTTAAAAGTGGGCATTGTGTGGTAAAGGGTTAAGTGAGTAAAGACTAAAATTTTAAATTGTGTCAAAGGGTTGAAATGCAGATGCCAGACAAAGTTGCTGAAACTCATTACCACACAATACCGACCTTTGAAGAAAGAGCCTTTTGAAAACATGGTGGGAAAAGGAGAAAATGCTGGTAACCAGCATTTTTGCCTTTTCCCACAGTGTTGTCTACCCTTCCCAAAACAAATTTCATTTTTCGAGCAACTTTCTACAGTGTAGAAAAAGGCCAAACTAAACAGAACATGCAGTCTGATCTTGGATCTAGACTTTTAAATCTGCATATCTGCATCTGTAGTACCGATTGAGAATATCTATTTCATTCACTAAGCACTACAAGTAACAACTCAAACCTGAAATGACCATTTAGTAGGTTTTTGGGCCGAATGAAATTTATGGATCTCTTTAGTATCATCTTCGTGAGCCAAGGTCACGATCACTATGTGGATCTTACCTTGGCTGATTGAGCCCGATTTAGAGATTCCTGCGATGCGCCCTCTATTGGATGCTGGTTATTACCCCCCTTTACATCATATTTCTGAAAGCCAGTGAAATATCGTTTTACAAACAGCTTACAAATACACATGAAGCGATAAGCAGACATCCACGTGGGTTTCCATGTTTACCTTCTATTCGAAAGGTAGCAACATTATTCTATTTTTATCAAAGATGAAATGCTATGAGCGATTTCATTCATTGCAGTTAGAGCTGGCTGCATCCAATAAAAAAGCTTATAGGGGGAATGTAAAAATCAAGCTCGATCCGCCAAGGGTAGAGTAGCGTAGTAAATTGTCAGCCTTGGCTTGCAAAGATGCTTTAGTACGTGATGACTTGCTTTGTAAATGCAAAGCAGATGCATTAAACCCCTTTTGTCAGAGTATGACTCGCATTTATATTAACCCATTACCACACAATCCCTACTTTTGACGCCCCTCAGAAAGAAGCCTATAGAAAACAATATGGGAAAAGGAGAAAATGCTGGTAACCAGCATTTTCTCCTTTTCCCACAATGTTTTCTACCCTTCCCAGAACAAATTTCAAAGTTTCAGTTGCTTTTATTTTGTCCTCTGCAAATGCTTTTGATTTGGACAAGCCTAAAATATTGTCGTTTGGTAATGAGTTAATACAAGAGGCTAAGACAGAATAAAACAAAATGAAAAGGTGAGTTGGATTACTATATTGTCTTATTTTGTAGTAGCTCACTATTAAGTGTGTAATAAATATTAACTCATTTAACTCTTTACCACACAATCCGGACTTTTAATGACCCTGAGAAAGAAGCCTTTGGAAGACATTGTGGGAACAGGAGAAAATGCTGGTAATCACATTTTCTCCTTTTCGCACAAAGTTTTTCTACGGTTCCAAACACAAATTTTGATTTTTCTGTCACTTCAGTCACATTTATTTTCATACCCCCACCCCCCACAACATAGTGGATGGGGGTATACTGGAATCGCCATGGCTGTCTGTCCATAGACACAAATTTGTCCGGAGCATTACTCTACAGTTTTTTATGTACTGAACTTAGATTTACACACAGGGTTCCTATATATATGAAGTTGAGCATGTGTGATTTTCATGACCTTGCTGCGATTTGTTATGGAATTATCTTCCCTTGAACTTTTTTCAACTCTTACTTTTATATTAAACCTGTTTTTGTCACAAGGACCTGGTTGGGGGGAGGGGGGTCTTAAAATCACCTTTAGTAATAGCTCTAGTTTCGTCTGCAAATGCCTTCAATTTGGAACGGTGTATAATTTTGACGTTTGGCAACTCTTTACCAGACAACAAAATTAAAAACCGGTCCAAATTGAAAGCATTTGCAGACGACAAAATAAAAGTGACTGAAAATTTGAAAATTCTTTTGTGAAGGGTTGAAAACATTGTGGGAAAAGGAGAAAATGCTGGTCACCAGCATTTCTCTTTTTCCCACAATGTTTTCTAAACGCTTCTTTCTCAGGGACGTCAAAAGTAGGGATTGTGTGGTAATGGGTTAAAAGGCTGAATACGTGTAGTTGAGTTTTTTAGAAACACAACACAAAAATGATAACTGTTGTTTGATATAATTATGTTATTTTATTTATTATGAAGACAATCTATAATTACATACTGATAATAACTTAAAAAAAATGTAACATAGATAAAAAATTCACGCTTGTAAAAACAGCAAACACCACACCGAAAAAGCAAAGGCACAGTTCTTTTGCATAAACCATACTGAAACATGAGAACTGCTAGATAGTGTTTCTTTCCTACAGAGAAATGTAAAGACTGTGAACTGAAAAATACATCCGAGTTATCCCCCTAATCATTTTACTACACAGTCCTCAGTCTTAGAGATGCTAAGGAAAAGGCCTTTAGAGAAAATTATGGAAAAAGCGGACATTGCTGGTTACCAGCATTTTGTCCTTTCCCACAATATTCACTACCTTTCTACTGATGAATTTCTATTTTGGCAGAAGCTTTCTTAGTGGGCAAGTTTGATCCTTTACCAAGGGACAAAATTTTAGACTGGTCCAAAAATTGAAAGTATTAATTTTGCAGACGACAAAAAAAAGATGTGGCACAAAAATTGAAATATGTTTTGGGAAGGTTAGAAAACATTGTGGGAAAAGGAGAAAATGCTGGTTACCAGCATTTTCTCCTTTTCCCACAATGTTTTCAGAAGGCTTCTTTCTCAGGGTCGTTAAAAGTCGGGATTGTGTGGTAAAGGGTTAAAGAGGGCAAGTCTAAAATTTTGTCTTTCGTTAAAGTGTTAAATCTTGTGCTAAACCTGGATATAAATGCTTACCCAGTGTAGATAAAGATCAGACTGCATAAAAGGTCTGATCTCTGATCAACAGTGTCTGCAAGTGGAATATGGTCCCTGATCTTTGACCAACTCTATCAAACAATTTTGGACATATATTTTGATTATACTAATAACCAAACTGGCAGGTTTGGAACATAACCAGTAGCTAGTAGAGGCTACAGTGGGAAGAAATAAAGAAGATATTTTGATTCTGGAATGATCTTGGGAAAATGTGGGAAAACAAGCAACTGTTTGCTACAATAACTTGCTCTTTTTCAAAGGAATTCGCCAAAACATGCGAGTGCAAATATGTACTTAAATTCATTACAATGTTAACTATTTTGAGAAATTCTGTGATAATAATAAGTTGATTTAAAGAATGAAACAATACAAGCAATTCAAAGCTCTTAAAAAGCTTACTATACTTTTTCCCCCTCCAACCCCCATAATCATGCTGGGTAGCTAAAGCATGGCCTAGTTGTAATGTAACAAAGTTTCCCCCCAAATTTCACTCGGCTGTTCCATGCTAGTACATAATTACATAGACAGCCTGACTGGCTTTCTTCAAGCCTGACTGCTTTCTTCAATTTGCCATAAAAAGTCTTCCTTGCAAGTAAATTATGACAAATTATGAACGAAACAATTAATCAGGGCTTAATTTCAAATGCACAAGCAATCAATTAATCTTGGTGAAAGAATAATTGGATAAATAAATGCTAACTAATTTATAAACAGTTTTGAACAAAATATTGCAATACAATTCCTGGAGATAATTTTGCAAAGATAGCAATGTAATGTAACCAATTCAAATAAAAATACATATATTTTCATACCCTACTGCAAACAATTTGAAAAACATTATGGAAAGAGGAATAATTGCTTGTAATAAGCCACTGCTCATTTTTTCCAAATAACTGTTCCATCATTTTTCTGTGTGCATGTTGTAGTAACAATATATACCATGTACTAGTAATACATATATTTATAAGTAGTACATGTATGCTGAAAACTAGCATGTAGGTCTTTGGGTTACTAAAGTGCCTTTATACATTTTATAAACTATATATTGACCTATCAAAAAAATGAAAAAAGTGTCACATCTTTTTACAGATAAGGTTTCATATACAAGGGAGTTTCAGACTAAATCCAAAAATTATTAATCTTCACTCAAGTGGTTTTTCAACAATCTAGTTTATTTACCGTATCTTTCTTGACCCATAACCATACAGTCCCCAGTCTAAAAAACCTAGAATACCAAGCCTTTCGAAGAAATTGTGGGAAAAGGAGAAATTGCACATAATAGCTGCTTCTGCATTTTCTCCTTTTCCCACAATCTTTTCAAAAGCTTTCTTTCTCAGGGTCAACTTTCTGAAAGTTTTGATTGTGTAGTAAAAAGTTGAGACATGCATTTACACTGATTCTCTTAACTCTTTACCACACGACAAAATTTTAGACCGGTCCAAATTGAAAGCATTTGCAGACGACAAAATAAAGGTGACTGAAAAATTGAAATTTGTTCTGGGAAGGGTAGAAAACACTGTGGGAAAAGGAGAAAATGCTGGTTACCAGCGTTTTCTCCTTTTCCTACAGTGTTTTCAAAAGGCTTCTTTCTCAGGGGCGTCAAAAGTAGGGATTGTGTGGTAATGGGTTAAGTCTTAAGTTCTCAGTAAACTACAGATCAGCTTTCTGGTGTGAATAAATTATAATAACGAGATCGAAAGTGAAGACAACAGACCTCTCCTGTAGGTTTGTATTTTTTACATGAGCAAATTACTAATTATGTCATCGCTTTGGGCATATTTAACATGTTTCTATGAGCAAGTTGCAACTTTATCCATTCTTTGCATTGGGCATGTTTTATTTGTATCATTTTGATAGCATATTACCAACTCATCAATTGTTTTGGGTATGCTTTTTTCCATTTTCGTTTAATGAGCAAGCTATAGATGTACCATATCTAGATCTTGATATATACCTGGCACATCAAGCCTCCATTATTTGCAGCATATTACATTTCAAAAGTGGAAATAATATCAGAAAAATCTATAAACTTATCCTAAAGGCAGAGTTTCACCATAGTGAAGCATTGCTCCAAAACATAATTGGTACAGAAGATAAAATCATTTAGTTCAGAAAATAAGTTATAATACAAATAAAAACACACATTTTGAACATAGAGCATAAGTTGTAATTTCTCCTGTCTTTAAAAAGTGCATAGTTAAAATATATTATGATTTCTTCTGGTGCTTAAATACAATATAAATTTAACATTTAATACTTAAATAATTATGTACATTCCTATGTAAGTGCTTTCTCTAACCATGATGATAATTTTACTCGGTCATCCTTGACAAAATACTGCCATCATAAGAGCCATGCTCTATAAAAAGCGAGTTTAACCCATTACCATGCAATCCCTTCTTTTAACGACCCAGAGAAAAGAGCCTTGTAAAAACAATGTGGGAAAAGGAGAAAATGCTGGTAACCAGCATTTACTCCTTTTCTCACGATGCTTTTCACATTATCAAAGACAAACTCTATCCTTTGAACAATCTTTAAACTGTCCTCTGCAAATGCTTTGAATCAGTAAAGTTACCAGCATTTTCTCCTTTTTCCACGATGTTTTCAAAAGGCTTTTGTGCCAGGGGTGTCAAAGTAGGAATTGTGTGATAATAGATTAATCTATTACCACACAGCAGAATTTTAGATCTATCCAAATTGGAAGCCTTTGCAGATGAAAATTTCAAAGTGGCTTAAATGGTGCAATTTTGCTTTGATAGGGTAGAAAACTTTGTGGGAAAAGGAGAAAATGCTGGTTACCAGCATTTTCTCCTTTTCCCACAATGTTTTCTAAAAGCTTCTTCCTCAGGGGCATTAAAAGTCGTCATTGTGTGGTAAAGGGTTAAATGACGCAATTTGTCTAAACTAATGGAAAACATTTTGAAAAGGAAACACTGCTAGTAACAAATATTTTAGCCTTTTCCAAAAACATTTTCCAAACCCTTCTTTCTCTGGGGTATAAAAATCAACGTTATCTGGTAAAGGGTAAAGCACTTGCGAGACCATCAGTGTTTCAGCCAGCTTTAATAAAAAGGGGGCCTGTTGGCCCCCCAAAATCCTAAACAGGGGCCAATCTTCTTGAGCATGGGGGGGGGGGGGGGGGGGCGGGGCAGTGTATTCTTTCAATATTAGACTGAATACATATAACATTCTTTTTAAAATACCTTAGGAATTAAAGATCCTCTTTCCTTTCAAGTTTGTCTCTTTCTGTTGAGCTTTGCCAAAGTCAAACAACTTAAAATCATTGGGGTTTTTATGTCGTTGGGACCTTTCAGATTAATCAGATTTTCGGTCACCTGAAGTTTGTGATCCTATTACTTTTGCTATTTTTCCAGTATTTGATGGCCCTACCTCTTCACTTTCATTTGGGCCTGTGAAAAAGTCGGTTAATTCTTCTTTTCATTTTTCCGCCGGTTGTTTCGTAGTTCGTCATGTAAATGTTACTATAAACAGATTACCCGCTCTTTGTAGCTTTTTCTCAATTTACAAATGATTGCTGTAAAATGCGAGGAACCAGTACAAAAAAATTATGACTGGTTTTATGCATTCGATAGTTTATGTGGTACTGCATGGTTAAAAACACTAAGCCAGTCACGATTTCGTTCCATTAATTTTCGTACGCAATGCAGTTTCATCCCATACACTTTCGCACCTTGGCGCGGTCGTGTACAGGTAAATCGATTTTTGGGGGGCCTGATATGATTTTTTAGCGCCAGATCTGGCGTGCCATGTTTGGAAATGTGCGCGAATCGTTATTTATTTGCAGGAATCCCGCAAGGGCGCATCCTGGCTGAAACACTGGACCATCCTTCCTAAAATTGATCATAGAAGAAAAAAAAATGTACATGAAAAATGTTTGTGAAGATACATTTGTTGAAATATTGTGACATAAAAAAGAGAAGTTGCTCAACATTTTTCCAAAAAATCCCACTTTTGAACAACCCTGAGGAATAAGACTGGACCTTCAACAACCCTGAGAAATTAAGCTTTAGAAAATGTGAGAAAAGGTGCCATTGCTGGTAAACAGCATTTTCTCCTTTTCCCAGAATGTTTTCAACCCATCCAAAGGTAAATCTGATCAGTAAGGGGCCACATTCAATTTTTTGCCCACAAATCTGCATTTTTCTTGTTTGGTATAGAGATAGATAATTTCTCTATGTTTGCTATTGCCAAACATTGCAAAGGTACATACAGTTCCGAGATGATTTTTTGAAATACATATTGCAAGTTGACAAAATGAGATAAGATGCTGATAAATGCAGTGGTATCCATAATTTTATAAAACTTTGCCTGCATGTGACATATGGCTTGCAACACGCTAAAAAGGACATTGGGATATTTGCGTAAAGTGTCGTCTCCGATCAGCCTGTGCACTCCGCGCAGCCCGATCTGAGAGGGCACTTTATGACTACATTAGATTTTGTGCTACAATAAACTTGCACAAAACAGAAAATTTATCTTTATCTTTTTATATTTATCTTTACTTTGCACTTTATCTTATCCCTTTACCTTATATGTGGTTCATACAAAATACAGACAGAGAAAATTACGGATTTTTCGAGGTTTTTTTAAGGACTGAACCCTAAAATTTAAGGCTATCAAAAAGCTATAGTATTTCATTATTTCTTCTAGCATTAAGGTAACTACACGCGTCAGAGAAGTCAAGCAATCACTATCTCTGTAAGACTTACAATATTCATTATGCTGATCAGTAAATCACAGATCTTTGTATATTTAAAAGACGAAATTTAAGACCAGCCAGCACAATTAGTGTTGGCTGGTCTTAAATTTTGTGTTTCGGTCATACAAAGATCTTGAATCATTATATGTTTGTGGTTCTAAACTATGTACAGCTCACTCAGGTAACTATTTTAAAGGGTTTCTCAAGAGATTTCTTTAGTTTTTATGGGTTTTGTAAGGCTCTCAGTCATTTTCAAGGGTTTTATAAGGCAAGGATCACATTCAAGGGTTTTGCAAGACCTGTGCAAACCATGTTATAATTCCAAATTTTCAGACCCTGACAGAAAAGGCTTTTTAAACATTAGGGAAAAGAGAAAACACTAGTAGCCAGCATTTTCCCTTTTTTCCACGATGCTTTCTACCCTTTCAAAGGCAAATCTTGTTGTTTGAGCCACATTCACCTTTTTACCTTTAAATTCTATTTTAGACTGACAGTTATAAAATTTTGTTGTATCGGAATGAATTAACACATCAGAAATTCAATCCAACTTTGGCATTTTTTTGCAAATAGGATAAGCTTGGTGGGAACATGCAAATAATCTTACAATTAATTATCATGTTATGGAAGAAGCCTGGTGGGAACATGTTCAATTGCTCACTTCAAGTACATGTAACAGAGCTCCAGATTAGAGGGATTGCCGCTTTTGTAAAACCATTATTTCTCTTTCAAACCCTATCTTGTGTATGCTCATAAGAATTGTCAAGATGAGACAATTTTAATGAGTACCCATAAAATCGGTTTTAGTGGAGAATTATCAATATTTTCAATTTTTAAATAAAAATCACTCCTTCTGTCTGGAGCTCTGATGCAAATAATCTTATGACTATGTTATCATTATAATTATACAACTGTATCCCTTCCTCTCCCCTTATAAAGTGTCCTCTATATAAGTTAATCCCCTTTAGTCACTAATGTAAGTTGCTATTTTAGTGTTTATTCTAGAGCGGAATAGCAGGGCGCGCCGCCCTGCCCCTTTTTCACTCCGCCCTGCTGCCCTCGAATCTGTGAACACCTGCCCTGTTGCCCTTTTCAAATACATACAAAACTTGTCTGTGTATTGTTCTGGTTTCAGAACAAACCTCCGGGCTACATGGGCAAAAAACTCATCTTCATTGTCTTGGCTCTGTCTCGTCAAGCTTGCACAGTCACAAAAAGTCGCCATAAATTTCTTCCGACCTGACTATATTCATGAAATAAAGCCGATCTAAGACTAAGGGTGACACTAATTATCCTTTATCAACTTCGTCAGTTAAGACAGGACAGCAGGGTGTTATAATCCTTCTCTGTCATTAACTTGTTAAACCATCCCTTTATCCCTCGAAACCCTGACTTTTTTCCCCCACAGGTACTTTAATGTCTGCTAATATCTTTAAATGACGTCACACAATCAGTGAAATTTATCAATACTTGAATAGTTTTAAAATAAAGCTGAATTAACTCTTATTGCAGCTGGAGATTATCATTTCGTATATTTTTTGCATAAATTACAAGTATGGATGGTAAACCAAAGTTGCCAACTATCTTGAAAATACTCGATGTTTGCTATTCAAGCATCGGCAATTTTTTTTAAAGCAAAATCTGCATTGCAGTGTTCTATTTTTAGCAGTCTATTTATAGAATGGCTATGCAGTAGTACACTACCCCATCAGTAGGCCTGCCTACACATTTTGTAATTCTTTCTATGTAATAATTAAGTTTTTTTTTATTCTTTTTAATCAAAATTATTGTCATTTCTTAAAACAGCTGAGAAGAAGGGTTTTTTTTTTTTATAATTACTCTGGACGTTTTTTGTTATCTGACGAGAAGTTAGGTAGTGGACCTGTAATAGAAAACAGCTATTTCCACAATATTATTATCCTACAAAATTTGCTAAAATGAGTATTATTGTACTACTTTAACCGAGCCATTTTTTTCTTTTTTTCCTTCCTAGAATTATTATATATAAATCCAAAACCATTGTATTCTCATTACAAAGCAAATTAATAATTACCTCCCTTTTCTGAAAACTAACAAAAGTATCAACAATTGTTTTTAAGAGACATCAAAGGCATTTCTAGTTGGTCAAAAATATGCATAAGTATTTTATCTGTATAAATCCGTATTTATCAACTATCTAGAACTTTTATTCCATGCTACACCAGAAGTGTTAAGGGTCTACTGCATTAAAACTAAGTGTGACAGTGCATCATGGGATCATAAATTACATGGCAATCAAAACCTGTATAGTCAGATTGTGTTGCTTTGAGTCTATGAGTTGATAAGAATCTTTTCTTATTCTTTTCTTTAATATACAATTCATATCCAAAGTTATAGTTAGAACTTGTTTCGAAAAGAGTGAAGGACACTGATTTGCCTTTATCTGATATGAGAAGTTATTCAACAAGGCAATGGTCCTCCCTGCCCCTTTTTCCTGCCTCCCTGCCCCTTTTTCCTGCCTCCCTGCCCTTTTGCCTGGTCTAGAATAATCACTATGCTATTTGTAGCCTGCATTCCAACTGGACAGCATTAAAGAAAAAAAAACTTTCCATAAAAATTCTTCTGACTGCAAATATATTTCAGCTGTAAAAACTTAAAAACTTGACATGCCACCTTGAAACTCCATAAAACAATTGAATCTATCTGCGAAACAAGCAAGTGACTAACACTGCTCATCCCTCTACAAGACAACCCAGAGTATCAAACTTCATATCATGTTGAATATTCATCTTTAACACTTTACTAAGTAGACCTGTGTTTCAACAGCCCAGAGAGTTGATATTTAACTCGTTACCACACAATCCCTACTTTTGACGACCCTAAGAAAGATGCCTTTAGAAAACATTGTGGGAAAAGGAGAAAATGCTGGTAACCAGCATTTTCTCCTTTTCCCACAATGTTTTCTACTCTTCACAAAACAAATTTTAAATTTTCAGTCGCTTTTATTTTGTCGTCTGCAAATGCTTTCGATTTGGACACGCCTAAATTATTGTCCTGCGGTAATGAGTTAGCTCTTCAACAAATGACAACATTTTGGACTAATCAAAGTTGAAAGCTTTTGCAGATGACAAGATAAATGTTAATCAGAAATTGAAATTTGATTTGGGAAGGGTAGAAAACATAGTGGGAAAGGAGAAAATGCTGGTTACCAGCATTTTCTCCTTTCACCATATTGTTTTCAAAAGGCTTCTTTCTCAGGGTTGTCAAAAGTCGCGATTGTGTGGTAAAGAGTTAAAACATAATGGTAAAAAGAGAAAAATGCCTATAAGCAGCATTTCTTCTTTTCCCTAGTTTCCTACACTTTCTAATATCATGAATCCTCCAACTTATGTTTCTTTCAATTTATTGCCTGCAATTTCATTTACCCCTTTACCACACAGTGACGACTTTTGACAACCCTGGCATAGAAGCATTTTCTCCTTTTCCCACAATATTTTCTTACCTTCCCAAATCAAATTTCGATTTTTCAGTCACATTCATTTTGTCATCTGCAAATTCTTTCAATTTGGACAAGTCTATAAATTTGTCATTTGGTAAAGAGTTAATTAGGGCATGTCTAAAATTTTGTTGTCTGGTAAACAATACTCTTTTAACCTATTACCAAACGACAATATTTTAGACTGGTCCAAATTGAAAGCATTTGCAGACGACAAAATAAAAGTGACTGAAAATTTGAAAATTGTTTTGTGAAGGGTAGAAACATTGTGGGAAAAGGAGAAAATGCTGGTTACCAGCATTTTCTCCTTTTCCCACAATGTTTTCTAAAGGCTTCTTTCTCAGGGGCGTCAAAAGTAGGGATTGTGTGGTAATGGGTTAACCCTTTTTAAACGACAAACTTTTGGACTAGACCAAATTGAAGGAATCTGCAGACAACAATTCAATTCTTGCTGAAAAGACGATTTCTGTCTATGAGAGGGTAGAAAACATTGTGGGAAAAGGAGAAAATGCTGGTTACCAGCATTTTCTCCTTTTCCCACAATGTTTTCAAAAGGCTACTATTCCAGACCCGTAAAAACCAGGGATTGTTTGGGAATGGGTTAACAAACATTCCAGGGTTTTTATCATCTTTTCAAGGAAGCTTTTTGAAAACATTGCAGGAAACCAGCATGTTCTCCTTTCCAAAAAATGTTTTATACTTTAAGGAGGACAAATTCTGCCACTTGAGCCATTTTTTATTTCATTGTCTGCAGACGTTTTCAATTTGGACTACATTAACATTTTGTCATTTGGTAAACAGTTGAAGGGCTGCTGCAATTATGTTTTGGGAGGTGATGAGTTAATCAAAACCCAGCATATAGTTTCACATACGACACCCATTTCACCGAAATAAGTCTCTCAGTAATATTGCACCACAATTTGAAAGAGGTAACACCACATTGTGAAAAACACTATGTACAATAATTTGTAAGCTAGTAGAATAATTCTATTTACACACAAAATCTTTGAACTATAAAAATGTGGAATTCCTTTGCGAAACTTGTAACCAAAAAGTATCTTGATTCAAGTTGTTTTAACTCTGCCAAGGGAAAGTATCAATAGAAATAACAGGAATACAGCCCAATTGTGTTCAACAAATTTAGTTGAATCATGCATTTTGTCACAAACAGTTTAAATATATTTCACTGTCACATACTATTTTATACTGGAAAAATTTATCAAGCGAAATAAACATGAAACTAAACAAACTTGGACAAGGACAAGTACTATTATATATTGTCAAACAAAGGAACTTCCATCTCAAAAAGATTTTTTTGTGAATAGTTCTTAGACTGAATCAACTGTAGAAAGACCATGTCTATATAAGTGGAGACTCATTCTCTCTCTCTCTCTCTCTCTCATAAAAAATACCATTTTCATAACACAAAAAGGCAGTGGTGAATTGGCATTGTGGTCAAAAATGAGGAAATAATCAAATCAATCTGGCAGTGAATAATGAGTTTGCATAACTATTAACAAGTCGAAAGTTTTTTTCTTGACAATTTAGACAGATCAAAATCAGGCCCCAACAAATTGTAGACCTTATCTTTCAAGCAAGCAATTCAACAGTCTTTTGACAAACAAGACCAGCACAACAATTTAGATATTTCACTTTCATAACTGTAATGCCATTTTTTTTTTTCCAGCAGTCATTAGTTTAATCCTTTACCAAATGACAAAATTTTGGACCAGTCCAAATTGAAAGCACTTGCAGACGACAAAATAAAAGTGAATGAAAAATTCAAATTTGATTTGGAAAGGATAGAAAACATTGTGGGAAAAGGAGAAAATGCTGGTTACCAGCATTTTCTCCTTTTCTCACAATGTTTTCAAAGGCTTTCTTTCTCAGGGTCGTTAAAACTCGGGATAGTATGGTAAAGAGTTCACATATAACTTGTAAGTACATGTATGTTTAATAAATCTGTATAAGAAGAACTGATATTAAGTTCATTCATCATCAATAAGAAAATGGAATACAATATTATATTTATAATTTTCAACTGAACACATCGCATCTAAGACTTATGATAAAAGACAACAGTTGGCAGTGCAAGAAAAGAACAACTTGTGGTCTGAGCCACTGAACACATTTTGTGGTGGGAGTAAAAGTTGTATATTCGTTGTGAATTGAAATGAACACAGTGAGGTGTACAGCAATGAAAACATGACCGATTCATTGCCAATCTTAACTCTTTAACAAACAATCATTTATTTCAACCACCCAGACTAGACAGTGTTTGAAAAGAAGGGAATTCTCCTTTCCTCCTTTGCCCACATTGTTGTCAAAGACAAATCCTATCAATATGATTCAATATGGCATAGCCTAAATTTTTTTATGTCTGGTAAAGAGTTAAGAAAACATACAGTACAAACTACTTAAAAGCAGAAAAAATATATTCTCATGTCACATGAACACATTAGTGGCTATTTGGTTGTTTATAGACTATGATTGTAAATGCCAACTAAATATACGCATTGTAAAACACAGAAAGAGACTAAATATAGATCTTTCATTTCAACAGTGAACATTAGTTGACTTACAAACAGGCAAGTGATGATGCCAATTACTCAAGTTGCAAAAATTTATTATGCTTTCCTTTATACTTTATCAGAGCTCCAAAACAGAAAGAGTGATTTTGATTTCAAAATTAAAAATATTACTCATTCTCTACTAAACCCTATATTGTGGTTACCCATTAGAATCGTCTCATCCAGACAATTCTAATAAGTACCCGCAACATAGAATTTCGAAGTGAAATAATGGATTTTAGAAAACAATCACTCCTTTTACGAGGAGTTCTTTTCCTATCTTTTATGTTCATGTTTACAACCAACAGTAGAGGCCTGCATGACAATGGGTGAAAAGTATCAACACTTAGGTTTGTTATCTGTTGACTAATCAGCTACAACAGGAATCTGATTAACCCATTACCACACAATCCCTACGTTTGACGCCCCTAAGAAAGAAGCCTTTAGAAAACATTGTGGGAAAAGGAGAAAATGCTGGTTATCAGAATTTTCTCCTTTTCCCTCAATGTTTTCTACCCTTCACAAAACAAATTTCAAATTTTTAGTCACTTTTATTTTGTCGTCTGCAAATGCTTTCAATTTGGACAAGCTTAAAATATTGTCGTTTGGTAATAAAATAAGCATGGCAGAGAATCACATGATCTTTTAAGTAGTAATTATCGTTTTTTTGTGTTGAACTCTTTCGTATTCAACTGGTAAAATTCTCAGTTTAGTAAACTTTCATGACACACAAACTTTAGGCTCTCAAATCATCGTAATGTTTGTGCTGCAAGAAACAAGCACCTTACAGGTAGGCTGAGCTTAATATTCCTTTTCAGGCTTCACAAAAGTTGACCAGTCAATTATAGCTATTTCATTAAATGAAGGCTATTTTTATCTTAATGAAAACTAAATACATGCATAAAAAAAAAGCAAAACGGTTATCTTATATCCTGACTTGGTCCCTTAACATAAGATATTAATATAAATACAAAAATAAATTAGCACGTAGCTTAAGGCACAATGATAAGGCTGTATATGTAAAGGTACTACTTTTTATTGGTCCCTTCTAGATGAACCCCTAGAGTGCCAAGCACAAAGGTTATATTTACCTTTGCCAACAATTTATATCAAGATGTACTCTGGTGAGACTGCAAAGTATAAACAGTCTTGATTCTACACGAAACAGTCATCTTAGATCTACAGTCTTATTTTAACCCTTTACCACACAACAAAATTTTAGCCTTGTCCAAACTGAAAGCATTTGTAGAAGACCATTTCATTGTGGCTAAAATGGTGTAATTTTTCTATGATGGAGCAGAAAACATTGTTGGAAAAGAAGAAAATGCTGGTTACAAGCATTTTCTTCTTTTCCCCCAATGTATTCAGAAGCCTTCTTTTCCAGGAGTGACAAAAATCGGCATTGTGTTGGAAAGGGTTAAGAAATAATCTGGCTAAAATAGGCTCACAATTGCAAGATTTTTTTTTTTTCCGGAATAATGTCAATTTCATACTTTCTATTCCACACTCTAGGGATTAAAATCTGTCACATGTTTACATGAACTTTGAGCAATAATACACATTACCACCCTCTAGCTTACTTTGGTAACTGCTTCAGGACAGCAATTCCAATATATTTGGCAGTTAACCCATTAATACACAATCCCTACTTTTCACACCCCTGAGAAAAAAGCCTTTAGAAAACAATGTGGGAAAAGGAGAAAATGCTGGTAACCAGCATTTTCTCCTTTTCCCACAGTTTTATACCCTTCACAAAACAAATTTCAAATTTACAATTACCTTTATTTTGTCGTCTGCAAATGCTTTCAAAAATATTGTCGTTTGGTAACGAGTTAAGTATGATACAGTTTTTAAAAACTTTACATAAAAATTCCTATCACTGCCTTATATTTCTGGACTATGTGTTGCTTTTTCAACAGTTATGAAGGAGCAGTTATTCCAACTTCTTCAATTCATATCATCAAGTATGAAAAAGTCTAAGGGTAAAACTTTTTACTAGAAAAAGTACACCTGTATATATAACCTTGGTTATCGCTTTTTCCATTTAAGCTAGTACACTGCCTATAAAAGTTTCCTGCCTGAAGCTTGATAATGTCTGCAGTGCCACCACGTTAGCATGGGTGTCGAAAAATTATACTTGGAAAAGAATATCTTCTTGTGACAGAACTGCTGTCAAAGAACTTCACACATTTATCACTGCTCCTTATAAACACGAAAATAGGATTAGTAGGTCTCATGTATTTCCATTCTTTCCTCCTTGTATCACTTGTAGAACTCTTCCTCTGGCCCCATCACCTTTCTAGGTTCCGATTTAAATATCATCTATATTCTGCTCCACTAGACGATGGTGTTTCTGGGGTTTCTGGTATTTTCTGAGGTTTTTTGTCACTCTGAGGGGGAGTTAGCTGTGTGATCACCTGTGCCTGGAGATCTGGTGGGCTGCCATGGTTGGCATATTTTAGTTCCTCTTTTCTACTTTGTACCTTTTCCTGTAAGCGAAGGGCAAAGTCATAAAAAGTCATAAACAAATTTGGTCTGTGGACAGTCATAAAATTTGTCTAGAGACCATTCATATCAAGTTCCCATGACATCAAGCTTCAACACTAACTAACAGGGCATGTGTCCTTAAAACGCTCTCAACCCTTTATCAACAGATGACAAAATCCTAATTCAAAACCCATCCAAATTGACAACATTGGCTGATGACAAATGAAAGTGAGCCATGTACTGTGAAAAGGGGACTTAATGCATTACTAGACGACAAAATTCTAGACTTGTCCAAATTGAAAGCATTTGCAGAAGACAAAATAAAAGTGACTGGAAATTTGCAATTTGTTTTGCGAAGGGAAGAAAACATTGTGGAAAAAGGAGAAAATGCTGGTTACCAGCATTTTCTCCTTTTCCCACAGTGTTTTCAAAAGGCTTCTTTCTCAGGGGCGTCAAAAGTAGGGATTGTTTAGTAATGGGTTAATCAAAATTTTTCTTTAATATAATGATTAATTTACGAAAAACAGTTTCCTACACAATAAAATTTTTAATCTATAAACAACATCACCAGTAAGCATTCTCACCAAAAGAGACAGGTCTACAACGTGGGTTTGTATTGAGTGGGAGTCTTCCGATGCAATATTCTGAAAAAATTTCACAGGCATCTGTTCTAATTCACGGACTGTTACAGCAAAAGGAGCCATCCACTGAACACAGGGTAAAATATCCTTCCACTCGAAGCCTGTAAAAGAAAGTAGATGTAAGAGATCTTGATCCTTATGCTAACCCAAAGTAATCCCTATTGTTTAACTCCCTTACCATACAATGACGACTTTTAACGCCCTGGAAAAGAAGCCTTTTGAAAACATTGTGGGTAAAGGAGAAAATGCTGGTAACCAGCATTTTCTCCTTTGTCCACAATGTTTTCTACCTTATCAAGGAAAAACTGCACCATTTGAGCCACATTGAAATTGTTGTCTGCAAATGATTTCAATTTGGACAAGGGTTTACTTGTTTTCACCTGGTAAAGGGTTAAAAACAAAAATGAGCGTGCCATGCCCTTGCAATAGCGGGTTTAAAGTATCTCCTCGACACAGTATACCAAGCAAGTCACCATGAAATGACTCCATAAAATCCATTGTCTCAGAACCAACAGAGGTAGAATGGCTCTTTGACATGCAAAAAATCGACAAATAGCAAAAAAAGTTTCCACCCAGGTAAGCGTGCATGTACTGCACAAGATGATCTAGGTAAACATTTTTAGCCGATGGATTTACCCTTTACCAAACAACAAAACTTAAGACTGGTAAAAATCGAAAGCACTTGCACACAACAAAATAAACGTAACTAAAAAATTGAAACTTGTTTCAAGCAGGGTAGAAAACATTATGGGTTATGGGCATTTTCTCATTTTCCCACAATGTTTTCATAAGGTTTCTATCTCAGGGTCGTAAAAACCAGGGATTGTTTGGTAGAGGGTTAAACCCCCTTTTCAAAAAGCATAGATTAAACATTCTTGAGTGATCATGTGGTGTTTATGTCACTATTATGTCAGTGGGAAAAATCAGCTAATCGTCGGCAATCATCGATGTAAACAAACATAATGCGGCATGGTAGGAACTGCCTAGAACTTTTACAAACTGCACCTTTACACAACATGCAGGTCATAACAATTGCCCTATTTTTACATGGAAAAAATAAAATTTACTTTTATTTCATAAATAGTTTTTTTATTCAGTTGGACTTTACTTCGACTTTAATTATGTCAATGTGGTAACATAACACCTTGAAAATCCATACCAAACAAATGCCACACACAGATATCTGCTGAATCCAAAATGGTGAACTCTAGCAAAATTTGAGTAGTATATACCAACATAGCCGACAATGGAAAATGTATATCCAAGAAAAAGCAGTATGTTCTTTGCCATTCTGTCTGTATCTATATCGTCAACAAGTAACAACCAAAGTTCTGATAAGACCTTTCAAAAGATAACTACACACACAAGGGTCTCCTTTTCTTAATGAAATTTACAAAATATCAAAGCTTCTAACTGCAGGGGTATAAAATACAATTTATGTATAGTAGAAAAAGATTTTATTTACAAACCTGAGACTGAGAGAGCCAGTTCTTTAGATGACATGTGATATAGGGCCGATGCAGCTAAAACACTGTACTGGAACTGTAGACATTCTACATCCAGAATACACAAATCTAGTAACTGTAAGTGAAAGTAAAATACACTAGTATGCAAATCAGCTCCTGTCTCTAATTAACTCTTTACCAAACGGCAGAATTATAGACCGGTTCAAAATTGAAAGCATTTTCAGATGACAAAATAAATGTGACTAAGAAACTTGTGACTTGAAATTTGTATTGGGAAGGGAAGAAAACATTGTGGGAAAAGGAGAAAATGCTGGTTACCAGCATTTTCTCCTTTTCCAGCAATGTTTTCTACCCTTCACAAAAGCAAATTCAAATTTTCTGTCACTTTTCTATCGTCTGCAACTGCTTTTGATTTTACAAGTCTAAAACAATGAGGTAAGTCTGAGAAAGCAAAAGTGGACATGAAAAAAAGCTATGATTAAAAAAACATCAATTGTTAAACGGGAACTTTATATTGAACAATTACCCAGACAACATTTTGAAATAACATCTAGACATAAAACAGCGGTGCGTCTGCTAAAATTGACATAACAGGAACATGAGTAAGTTGGCAAACTTTTGTTATTTTAGTTTCCTGGAATAATTTTGATATCAAAAGAAAAGTTTGGTTTGGCTAAATAATTATTATGCAAGGTTCACACATCTTTAATAATGATCACATAGCAGCAAAGAGGTAATCAGGTTAGCAGATAAACAGCCATTGTTTGGCCTTCAGTATTGGCCGAGTCATGAGGGATATTGGATGATTTTTTTCCCCCAGAGACACCATTTCAATTCTTTGTATTTATTTTGTGGGGCAGGGTGTATTCCTTTCGCTATTCCGAACACTCCGAACATGTTCTAGGTCAATGTAGTATTTCGGAACACTGTGCCGTGTTCTGCAGAACATGTTCTGACTTATAATCCAATCGAGGTGTAGCGCACCTGCTGAATGGTAGCTACGTGATACGTGATGGCTGAAAGATGGACAATTTGTCATGGCAAAATTTGCAATTGTTCTTTTTTACGACATGAATACCATAAATAGGGGCATTGTAGACTCATCTCTACTCTCTCTCTGCAACTAATCATTTCCTTAACTAACACAGCTATGACAGTAGCTCTTGCAACAGCCATCATTTGAATGTACTTTCATTTCGATATGGTTTAGAATAATGTTCCAAGCATGCTCCATTCAGAACATACTTTTGGAACAGTGTACTGTGTTCTGAAATATACCTTTCGCACATTCCAGAACAGCATTCCAGAACACAGAACATTGTGCCAGAACAGGCCAAAGGAATACGCCCGCAGTGAGGAATTCTGATTGGGTCAAGAAATTCTGATTTGGTCAAGAAATATCAGTAAAATGTACCCATAGAGTGATGCAACTGCTGCAGAGACATAACTGTATTACCTCTGAAATCCAAATAAACACATATAAAGCTAATACCAACTTACCCTTGCTATTTGTACAAACACATGTGAAGAATACTGAGGGAAGACAAAAGACTGTTCTGGGCCCTGAATATTGTCTATGTTTGACACTTGGAGATAAATATTTAACCAGCCATTTGTAGTCATGGGTGAAAGGTTCCAGTTTATTGCCTGAAATAAAAAGATATAACAAGATCATTAATCCACTCTGCAAATCTCTCTCTTTTTTTTAAATCTGTAGAACAATTCTATTGCAAAGACACTTAGTGATTTGATGTAATTCCAGAGAAATGCATTTTTTGTGACACCTTTAGTTGTCATACACATATAAATGTTTTTTGTTTTTTTTCATAAAAAAAAAGAGTGCAGCAGAAACACAGAATGTTTGTATGAGCAATCACCGCTTCTTCTACAGTATTATAAAATGCATTGCATATCTAAAAAACTAAGCCTCCATGAGAACTGGTATTTTCATTTAACCCTCTACCACACAACCCTGAGTTTTAACAACAGTATGACTGAAGGCTTTGGAAATCATTATTGGAACAGGATAATATGCTGGAAATTAGCTTCCTCTCCTTTTCTCACAAAATTTTATACCCTGTCTAGAATGATCAATGAAATAAGCAAAAATAAATTTTTTCTTTGCATGGAAGAGTTAAAGCGTATTCTCAAATTTAACCCTTAACCACACAATCATCACTTTTGATGAGCCTGAGAAAGAAGCCTTTTGAAAACAGTGTGGGAAAAGGAGAAAATGCTGATAACCAGCATTTTCCCCTTTTCCCACAATGTTTTCTACCCGTCCAAAATCAAATTTCGATTCTTTTGTCACATTTATTCTATCCTCTGCAAATGCTTTCAATTTGGTTGGTTGGTCGGTTGTATTGGGGTTTGACGCCACTTTGACAGTTCAGGTCATATCATGACAGTCGGTGACGCACATGTGTTTCCTGGCTTTCTCAGACCTGTACCAACACAACTTTCTTTCCAAAGCCACCAACTACCTTTCTCACATGCTTCAGCAGAGGTGAGAGGCGAAAATACGCCGGAAAGAAGGTTTGCCTCAACCACGTATCAAACTCACAACCACCAGGTCATGAGTCCGACACACTCACCACTATTAAGCAACCTTGGCGGGAGCTTTCAATTTGGACTAGTCTATAAATTGTCATTTAGTAAAGAGTTTTGTCATATTTTCAGTGCACATAGAAACAATAATTCAATAGGCCTACCTTTAGTATAATTAATTCCTGATCTAAAATTTCATCTTCTGTACAAGCTCCGTCAGTTACATACGCAAACTCCGCCAGTTTAGGTGGATAGATTTCCTCCAGTTTGGCAGCAATAAATAAAGCGGTGATTCCGATTAACTGAAGCGTTGATTTCTGAATGTTGCTTTGTTTTGATAAAAATCTATCGATAAAGTCTGTACTCAAATAGAAAGTTTCTCTGTGTAACCGGTACACCTCACATACCTGCAAATACAAAGGCATTGTATTAATACTCTTAAAGTCTATGCACAATTCAGACCAAAGTAGGTTTAAAATGTTTCATCTGATTTTAACTCTACCACACGACAAAATTTTAGACTGGTTCAAATTGAAAGCATTTGCAGACGACAAAATAAATGTGACTGAAGAATAAAAATTGGACTTGGAAAGGGTAGAAAACATTGTGGGAAAAGGAGAAAATGCTGGTTACCAGCATTTTCTCCTTTTTCCCTCAATGTTTTCTTAAGGCTTCTTTCTCAGGGACTTCAAAAGTAGGGATTGTGTGGTAATGGGTTAAAGTGACAATAAATGTCAAATGTAAACAAAGCACGTGCTAAAATGCATTTGAATTTATACCATACCATCTAAAAGTATGGAAATTATTACGAAGATGACAGTCTCTCATTGTATGGTTGGTCCAAATGTTAGTCGCTGACAAAGAAATTAATTTTAAAACTAGATTAAAATCTGCCAGGTAGCTGGTGTTGTTCACTTTTTGCCTGATTTTACGATTCTTATTTCTGCCAGCAACTAACAAAATTAATGGCCTGACATCACAATAACACTGTCATCTCCACAATTCTTTCCATACTAATAAATGGTTGATTAAAATGTATTATGATACCTTTGATATGTTGGCTTTTACTGGGCCTTTAATTTATTACCAGTGTCTGGTATGTTGCTCCAGTGAGTAACATATTACAAAACATTCCATCATTATGCACAAAGGTAGGACTTGTCCTTTTAAATGCATTTGGGAAAAAGCCTTAAATGCTATACTTACTTTGTTTTGCAATTTAAACTAGTACAAAATCGCAGAATTAATATCTTGAGTCGCATTTAACCCATTACTACACAATCCCTCCTTTTGACACCCCTAAGCGCCCCCGAGGAAGAAGCCTTTAGAAAACATGGTGGGAAAAGGAGAAAATGCTGGTAACCAGCATTTTCTCCTTTTCCCACAATTTTTTCTACCCTTCACAAAACAAATTTCAAATTTTCAGTCACTTTCATTTTGTCGTCTGCAAATGCTTTCAATTTGGACAAGTCTAAAACTACCCTTCACAAAACAAATTTCAAATGTTCAGTCACATCTATTTTGTCGTCTGCAAATGCCTTCAATTTGGACAAGTCTAAAATTTTGCTGTGTGGTAATGAGTTAACTTGTCTGTAATTTGCATTAGTTTGAACATGGCTTAGATTTCGTCGTTTGGTAAAGAGTTTGACACCACTAAGTGACTTTCTGAGAAAAGGTATATCGATCTAAAAAGCCATTGTAGTGATGCAAATAATCGTAATCTTTTGCATCAGACCAAATCAAGGTAGCTAATCATCAAATTTACCACGTAATCCAGTGTTTTTATCAATTTATGAACCTGTGGTAGGTTTTATGGAAACATGCATGTATTTGGAAAAGGAGAAAATGCCTGTTACCAACATCAGTAACCTGAACATTGAAAATGTTGGTAACCTGCACCCCCCCCAACCCCCATGCGCAAAAAACCCCCCAAAAAAACAAGAGCAGGAAAAAAATTCAACCCTTTCTATGAAAAATTCCAATACTTGAGGCAAACTTTGTTGCCTACAAATGCCTTTAACTCATTACCAAACGACAATATTTTGGACTGGTCCAAATTGAAAGCATTTGCAGACGACAAAATAAAAGTGATTGAAAATTTGAAGTTTGTTTTGTGAAGGGTAGAAAACATTGTGGTTACCAGCATTTTCTCCTTTTCCCACAATGTTTTCTAATGGCTTCTTTCTCAGGGGCGTCAAAAGTAGGGATTGTGTGGTAATGGGTTAACTCTTTACCCGAAGACAAAATTTTGGACTGGTCTAAATTGTAATCATTTGCAGATAACAAAATAAATGTGGTTGAAAAATTGAAATTGTTGTTGGAAGGGTAGAAAACATTGTGGGAAAAGGAGAAAATGCTAGTTACGAGCATTTTCTCCTTTCCTCACAATGTTTTCACAGGCTTCTTGCATAGAATCCATAAAAGTTGGGATTTGTGGTAAGGGTTTAACTCTACCAAACGACAAATTTATAGACGGGTCCAAATTGAAAGCATTTGCAGACGACAAAATTAACGTGAATCAAAAGTTAAAATTCCATTTGGAAAAGATAGAAAACATTGTGGGAAAAGGACAAAATGCTGGTTGCCAGCATTTTCTCCTTTTCCCACAATGTTTTCAAAAGCTTTCTTTTTCAGGGTCGTTAAAAGTTGGGACCGTGTGGTAAAGGATTAACTCTTAAGAAGTACATGTAGTAAAATATTTTGTGGTTTTTAAAGAGATTTATCATACCTCAATTAACCAGTCTAACAAAATGGCTCTCATTCTCGCATGTAAAGAGGGGTGTTTATTAAACATATTCTTGTCTCGTAGGTAACTTCTTTCCTTGCACAACATTGTGTTCCATACTTCTGACGAGTCCGCCCAGTCGAGCTGAGGCAATGGAGATATTCTGTTTTCTATTGGTGTAGTAAAATAGTTCTGAAATCGAAACTGTGATCCAAGAGTTTGACTTGGTTTTGAAGAAGTTTGACAAGGTGATGATTCGGGGCTTGGCACTATACTGCTGGTTGTGATAGAAGTGTTCTCTGATATGGGTACCCACTGATTCTAAAAGAAAGAAAAAATATTATGCAGTTTAAAAGTCTCTACCAAATAAAATTTTGAAAATCTTGAAATAAACTGAAAGCATTTACAGGTGGCAATTAAATGCAGCCCAAAGGGAGATGTTGTCTGAGAAAAGTATTGAAGACATTGTGGAAAAAAGAGAAAATGCTGGGCCATTGCTGGCTACCAGAATTTTCTCCTTTTCCCACAATATTTTCAAAAGCTTTCTTCCTTAGAACTTTTAAAACTAAAAATTATGTGGCAATGGGCTTAAACGGGCCCCCAAATACATGTACAAATGTTCTTGTAAGTACTCCTCCCTTTACAAGTAAGATTTGTATTTCTTACTGTTGTATGGACATTAAATCCACACAATCCCAAGTTTTAATGACCCTAAGAACTAAGCCTTTTGAAAACATTGTAGGAAAAGGACAAAATGCTGGCAACCAGCATTTTCACCTTTTCCCACAATGTTTTCAAAGGTTCCTATCCAAGCATCGTTTAAAGTCGGCTTTGTGTGGAAATGCGTTAAGAAATTTTTTTGTTCGTCACAATATTTATGTGAGGAATCTAAAAAAAAACAACTATAAGGCTTATACAAAGGGAAAAAAGTCTATTTATAATTTTTTGACATAAATTTTGCAGCAGATTTTGAAAATCCAGAACTGCAACCTGTGAAAATGTTGTCTTTAGAAGTAACCAACCATAAGAATATACCTTTGCATATATACCCAACAGTTGGACATCTTATTATATCACCCAAGTGTCAATATTGAATGGTATCTGACATGATAATTATATACCAGCTTATATGATTAGTAATATAGCAGACACCTCAGGAAAATGATACAACACTGCAGGTAGTTAGTCATGCAACACTGCAGGTAGCCAGTTCACCCTCCAACCCTTTACCACACAGCAGAATTTCAGACCTATTCAACCTGAAAGCATTTGCAGACGAAAAGCTCATAGTGGTTCAAATGATGCAATTTTTCTTTGATAGAGTAGAAACCTGTGGGAAATGGAGAAAATGCAGGTTACCAGCATTTTCTCTTTTTCCCACAAATACCATATTCCCTTTAAATACTATATCATATGACTGAGTAATGCCTGAAATTTCTTCTATATATTCTGTCAATATAGATGGCCCTAAAAGACAAAGTTCTTTAACATTACAAAATTAGCCCTAACTTTCAAGTCCCTGCGCCAAAATGGAAGCAAACAACTTCGAAAAGGTTGGTTATCATCTTTTGCTCCTTTTTCCACAATATATACAAAGTAATCAAAACAGGTGATATTTCGGCGAAAAGTTGCACAATCAAAGGGTCAAATGTCAACATATGTGCACTGCACGTGTCAAAACTTTCACAGCTTTGGTATAAGGTAAAATGCCAAGTTAGCTTGTGTTATATTGATTACCAATACTGAGACTCTATCTCATTTTAAAAATACCAGCCAGGAAAACGGTAATTGTACCAAAAACCTAGATTTATTTCTTTTTTGAATACATGTATACCAAATTGCCAATAAAATGTCATTTCACCTGATCATAACATGCTTACATATAAGTCAATGATTCAAATGTTAAAGAAATTGTTTGTTTATATATTGTTTTATACCAATCTCAACATAATTATTCATATTGTATTAGCCAGTACACCTATTCACCCTTTCATGGTGTTTCCTTTTAAAAGCACTTCACACATTATTCATCCCAAGCACCTGGCTACTTTCCCACATAACCATGTTTTAACCCTTTCCCAAACAATTCAATGCTGGTGACCAGCATTTTCTCCTTTTCCCACAATGTTTTCTACCCTATCATACACAGAAACAATCTTTTCAGCAAGAGTTGAATTGTCATCTGCAAGTGCTTTCAATTTGGTCAAGTCCAAAAGTTTGTCATCTGGTAAAGGGTTAAAGGTGGGTATTTAGATTTTTTACATCACACCAAATCAAAAAATATATGTCACTGAAATTTATATGAGAAAATAATACAAATCATCAATAATTAAGAATCATGAAATTACAAAATAAAAAAAAATTGATGGTATTCCCTTAAAAGGCTACGTAGCCTCTTAAGCTATTTTTAGATTTCCCGCAAAAAATCATAAAAGCATTGTGGGAATGTAAAGTGACTGGAAAGTGGCTAATGACCCTTAAATTCCATAAGATAACAAACATGTAATTGTTTTTCATATAATATCTTCTTCAGACGCAATGTATGAAGCTTCTTCTGTATATTTTCAGTATGTAAATGAGCAAATTGCTCATGTAAAAATAGAACGTGTTTCCCCTCGGTGTCGACCTGGCCTGTAGTAAATCTCTAATTTCTCTTGTTGTCGGATGGTCTTCGACTACTAGGGTTTAATGAATTAAAAGTATAAGGCTTTGGGAGTATAGGGATGATTTTTTTGTATTTTTGTAAATTTTTTGTCCCAAACTCTGAAGGGCCACCTTTAAACCATGATCAGCAATGAGAAAGGGATCCTATTGCAGTTACTTTAATCAGAGACCCTGGGAAGTAATTTGCTTTGCTGAAGATTAGGACCAGTGGCCTCAAAGATTCAAGACCTGTATGCTACAGGGCTCTGGCTGCTAGTACACAGGTAAGACAACACAAGCAAACAGTCTGACGTAAGACAACACAAGCAAGCAGTCTGATGTAACATGTTGTTACCTGTTGTAATTTGTTTATCCTTTTTTTTTGGTGGCAAAAAATTAAAAGCCATGAAAAAAGTAGTAGGAACTAATTCTACCCTTTACCTCACAATCCCAAGTTTAACTCTTTACAACACAATCCCAGCTTTCACTGAGAATGAGCCTATAAAAAAAAATAGCGGGAAAAGGAGAAAATGCTGGCAACGAGCATTTTCTCCTCTTTCCACAATATTTTCTACACTATTAAAGTCTAAAATCAACATATTAAGAAGATTTAATTTGTTGTCTGCAGTTGCTTTGATTTTGGTCCAGTCCAAAAAATTGTCATTAATTTTGGTAAAGAATTAACTCTCATACTGAAAGCTTTTGAAAATATTGCGGGAAGAGGAGAAACGCTGGTTTCTGGCATTATTTAATTTTCCAAGTTGTTATCTCACCTAACAAATCCAGGTTCTTTTATACACTATGGACTATGTTTTAACCAATTACTACAGAGATGAAATAGACATTCAATTCTGCTATGGATTACATGTTTTTCAAATTACACTTACACTTTACCAAAGGAGCGGTGTTTATACACCTCTTAGGTAAAGGCCTATAAAAAAGGAAAAAATATTTGTTAGGAGGGGCCAACATTTTTATCTTTGGCCACAAAGTGTTCCCTATCAAAGATATATTACAACAAATGGGAATTGTCTTTTTATAAATTGTATGGCAACCATTGTAAGAGAAGGTCTAGAATTACTTATTTCAGGAAATTCCTTTTTGTTTTTGGGAAAATCCTTCATAAGCTTTCTGTTGCAGGAAAAGAAAATGTAAGAGACCACATAAAGGTATAAAAACTAGAAAGGGAGGGAATCTAGTAGACTGTTTCCTATCAAGGATTAGCCTGTGGCAGGCCTATATTATGATTAAGTTTATACTGGAGTGTTAAAGAACAATGGTATCTTTAAGGTCACACAGAAGCTTCTTACTAACACTGTATTATTGCGCAATAGTTTGTCAAAACATCATCAAGGCTTTGCACAAGCTGTTTCCAATAGATTGCTTCTGTTATCAACCAATCATGAAAACAGAGATAAAAACAGCTGATCTTTTACAATTTCCCCTTCCAGGCAACTTTCACACTAATAAGGTAACAGTAGTTGCTTTCTCAACAATCTATATAAAAATCTCTTCCTATAGTATCATAATCATGGATTGATTGTTGTAAAAACGACAAAATTTAAAGACCTTTTGTTGTTTAACCCTTTACTTTATAGATACTCATTCTACGCATTGCTTGTAGGAGTATTTGGAAAACATTGTGGTAAAAGGTGAAATTGCTCGTGAGCAATTTCACCTTTTGCCACAATGTTTTCTATGCTATCAAAAGGTGTCATATACACATAAGAAACAGCTTCATCCTTTGCTGTTATTTAAGGTCAATTAGAGATACCATAGAAATGCCTTATGGGTAGAGGGTTAAATGACTTGTTTTGTGCCAATATGTATGGTGTAGGACACTTATTTGATCTCAAGGTGTTCAAATAAAGGTTCCGACTTTCATCTGCACAGTAAAAGGCAGGCATGGTAGGTCAGTGGTTAGGCCATCTGGCTTGCAAACTTTTTCACTGCAATTTCTGGTCCCACAGCTTTTAATGGATGAAAGAAAAGTTGAAGGTCGTAGGAGGAGAGTTGTTTCGGTTTCTTATTAACATGAAAGTTGGCAACCAATGCGTAACTGAAATATGAACCGCCCCTAGTGTGATTCTAACCCATGACAGACAAATATTGTTGTGTTTCAAGGATTAAAAGACCAATGCCATAACCACTGAGCTAAAGAAACATCAATCTAACCCAGTTGTTAGTTATTGTATTTAACTCATTACCAAACGACAATATTTTAGACCGGTCCAAATTGAAAGCATTTGCAGACGACAAAATAAAGGTGACAGAAAATTTGAAATTTGTTTTGCGAAGGGTAGAAAACATTGTGGAAAAAGGAGAAAATGCTGGTTACCAGCATTTTCTCCTTTTCCCCCAATGTTTTCTAAAGGCTTCTTTCTCACGGGCGTCAAAAGTAGGGATTGTGTGGGACAAAGCCATGCATGAAGTTGGTTGGTTGTTTTGGGATTTAAAGCCACTTGAACAGCTAAGGTCGTATCATGGCGGTCCGTGAAGCACATGTGTTTCCTGGCTTTCTCACACCTGTACTAACACAACTTTCCTTCCAAAGCCACCGACTACTTTTCTAAATGCTTCAGCAGAGGTGAGAGGCGAGAATATGCCCGAAAGAATGCTCGCCTCAACCTGGTATCAAACTCACAACCACCAGGTCATGAGTCTGACACGCTCACCACTGAGCCACTCATGAAGCCCATGCATGAAGGAGTGGTCTCCCATAACAAGTGCTGTTGCAAGAAAGCTAGGAAATATGTGCACAGGTGCATTGACCTCCTTGATATGACCTGAGCTGTGAAAACGATGTTAAAATACCCCAGAAGGTATATTTGTTGGTTGTATTGGGGTTTGACACCATTTTAACAGCTAAGGTTATATCATGGCGGTTGGTGACGCACATGTGTTTCCTGGCTTTCTCATACCAGTACCAACACAACTTTCTTTCCAAAAGGTATAAAAATCAAGCTGTTGCCCTAACTCTACATGCAACTATAAATCTTTAGACTCATTCTGAAAGGAATTGCAGATGATAAGTGTGGCCAAAATAATGGAATTTTTCATGTAATTTGAAAAAAAGAAATGGGGAAACATAGAAGATACTGGAAACCGGAATTCTCTGCTATTCAAACTTTTTCTCCATGTGCTGTCACCTCTGGGTAGATAAGCCAAAGAATTATTTGGTAAAGGGTTAACTCTTTACTAGACAAAAACAATTGAAAAAGACAGGTGCTTTGTAGCTAAACTCTACAAAACAAAATTTTAGTTTGACTGGTCCAAATTGAAAGCAATTGCAGCTGGCATATTAAATGTAATGAATGAATAGCGGTTTAAGGCCTGTGCAAAATAAATGTAAATCAAAAATTGAAATTTGTTTCCAGCAGGGTAGAAAACATTGTTGGAAAAGGAGAAAATGCTGGTTACCTGTCCCACAATGTATTTTCTCCTGTCCCACAATGTTTTCAAAATGCTTCTATCTCAGGGTTGTAAAAACTTGGGATTGTTTGGTAAAGGGTTAAATTACGGCACAAGTCTTTGAAAGACCAATAAAATGTGAAAAGGAAAGAATGCAAGTTATCAACATTTTCTCTTTTTCTCATAGTGTTTTCAAAGATCCTTGTCTAAAAGTTTGATAAAACTTGGTATAGGGTTATGGTGTATATACATGTATACACGTATATCCAAATCTGTTATCAGAAGAAAGTTTTACACGTCAGGGTTCTTTGATGTTTTACACCATGTTAAAGCGTCTAACATTAATTTCCAGTTTTATGGATATAATCAATAATATAGGGAGAAAACTGACAGCATTACATATCAACAAAAATAAAATTGAAATTAAACAATAGCTTCAAAGTTAAAATTATGATCCTAGTTTCAGCCAGGAGTTGCCTGAGGAAGGGTAACTGTCAACTGCACATTGTGCTGGGATAAAAATATTTATGACAAAATCTGTAAATGAGAGAAGCTTTCTCCCTCTGGCAAAGAAAATAGTAACAACTTTGTGCATTGAGATAAATTAAAAATTGTACAAGTCTCAACTCTGCCACACATCAAAATTTTAGACTCATCCGTACTGAAAAGCATTTACAAACTAAGTTGAGGATTCCATGTGTCCATTTCAACAATTTATATAACACATGTGATGGAATATGTCTTGAACTCTTCACCAAACAACAAGATTTTGGAATGGAACAAGTTCAAAGCATTAGCAGTTGACAAATATTGCTGAAATGATGGTTTATCTGACCAGTAGGACTGAAAACATTGAGGGAGAAGGAGAAAATGCTGGTAATCAGCATTTTCTCCTTTTCTCACAATGTTTTCTACCCTTCCTAAATCAAATTTCAATTTGTCAGTCACATTTATTTTGTCATCTGCAAATGCTTTCAGTTTTGGGCCACTGTATATATTATTTGTCATTTGGTAAAAGAGTTGAACAAACCCTATGATTGAAACAGTCTCAGAACATTCTGGGAAAAGGTAACCAGAATTTTCTCCCATATTCCAAACTTTTTCTACATTGCTTACTTAATTCAAAGATATTCCCAGTGATTCAGCTAGCATATAGAAACTTTTGCCATTTGGTAAAGACTGAAGATGCCTGAAGCTCCACTAACACTTTACAACGCAATCCCTACTTATGACGCCCGTTGGAAAGAAGCCTTTTGAAAACATTGTGGGAAAAGGAGAAAATGCTGGTAGCCAGCATTTCCTCCTTTTCCCACAATGTTTTCTACCCATCACTAAACAATTGGACCGTTTGAGGCACAATGAAACTATCGCCTGCAAAATAAATGCTTTCAATTTGGACAGGGATAAAGTTTTGTTGTGTGGTAAAGGGTTAATGAACTGTGAAAATCAAAAGTGCACTGGCAGGCATGCTTACCCACTTTCATAACAACCTTAACCCTTTACCACACAATCCGGACCTTAACACCCCTGTGAAAGAAGCTTTTTGAAAACATTGTGGGAAAAGAAGAAAATGCTGGTTACCAGGATTTTCTCCTTTTCCCACAATGTTTTCTTCCCTTCCTTAAATGAATTTCAATTCTTTAGTCACATTTCATGTTGTAATCTGCAAATGCTTTCAATTTGGACCAGTCTAAAGTTTTGATTTGAGAATTTAGTAAGTTTTTTGTACAGTAGAAAAAGGAGAAAATGCTGGTAACCAGCTTTTACATGCATTGCTTAGCGTCATATCACAGATTTTTACCCCAGAAAAATGTATTCACCTGAGCTATAGTTTGTGGGTTGTATGCAAAGGCTTACAATATTGAAGTGTAAACTCTGTCGGGTAAGGGGTTCAACTCTGGTCCACAGTGAAAAGGCTGGTTAGCTCTCAACAAAAATACGAATAAATAATGTAAAATGTCACTCGAAATGAATTAAAGTCCTGGCAAAAATTATTCCTGCAGCTGATTTAAATGGAATAATGACTAGATGCAACACCTGAATTTTTTAATTAATTTTTCTTCACAAGGGACTCCAGTGCCGGTAATTGGGTCACGGCCCCCGGTATGGTTACCTTTCAAGAGCGAAATACAATGTAATATAAGGCAATAAATACCTCAATCCTGTAATTTTGTCTTCTTTTTTGCGAATCCATGGCACCTTCTGGATCCTAAAATTAGAAAACGATGATTTGAATTGTTTATCCTAGACAGAATAATCGCTTCCGATTTCGGCATACCCCACCCACTATTTTCTACATACAGCGAACAAAGGAAAGAGAAATGGCCGAATGACCGACATTTTTAAAGTAAAATAAGTTACCTCTGCCGCTTTTCTTTTCCTGTTAGGTCTGATGCATTCTGAAGGCTGATCTAAGCTCTTTGATCTCATTGATTTTCGGGAGCTGCAAAATATATGACAATAGATTATTTTTTAGTTTGAAACCAGCTGGTATCGAGAGCGGAAACAAAATGGCGGGACAAGGAATCGGAAGAAAAATAACCGTGATGAACATACCCTTTTCTCATCATCTTTCAACCGCATCCACCACTTTATCGTGTCTGCAAATAAATAAATAATCCCGCTAGAAGATGCAATAGAAATATATGCAGTTTTTTTATATCACTTTTCAATTTTCCTATTCTGTATTACCAACGTGTAGAAACCTCCATTCATCAAATGTGACAAAATATGCTCGCATATTTATAGAAAAATAACAAAAAATAATCATCATATTGCCTGAAAAATGCTTTTTATCTTACAAAAAGCCTCTTTTCTAACATTTCATGTACAAAATTTCCATTGTAAATTTGATTTTATTAAAATTTATCCAAATTTTATTTGCCCATACTTTCAATGGGAAGTATTCTTTGTTGCACAAGTCCACCCCTGGCCAAACCGAAAATTGCCGAACCGAGATTAAATTTCACGATTATGTTACAAATTCCTCTAAATAATAATTCATGTTCCTCACATTTTAATTAACACTTTTAACAGCTATCCATGATTGTTAACGGTATTTATTCACACGTATCTCTCCTCTACCCCTTACTTGGCGCAACTGACTGATTATACTGTCAATGTCTTTGTGGGTCTCTCAGCTGTGAAAGGGGCCGCGCACTGGGTCCCGCCAACATTATAATCGGCGCCACGAACAATCCAAAATTGTCTCAAAGGCAAATTTAATTTTGAAATTATTTGTTCAAGTACTAAACGAAGGTTTAAACTCAATAACTATGGGTAGTTAATATTAATAAACTATTTCGAAGAAGAATGTCACTTGGGCTATTTGAAGGAATTTGACGTAAGGACGCGCCAATATTTAGATTTGATATTAATTCAAAAATAAATTAATTAAAATATATTTTAGGCTCCAATCTTATGTTATTTTGATTGCTTTATTTCCCAGTTTGGCTTTTTCAAAAATTCGACTGCAATTTTATGAGATATTTGGCTTCTTTCATTGTAGGTAATAGAATATTTTCCTAGTAGAAAAGACGCTGCACACTACCTTAAGAATAGATGTTTTTCTAATGCATCAGGACTTAGAAAGTTCAATACACTGATTATCATAAGATAGATTGGCCATTTTCTAGTTAAAGTTGTAGAATTGTTGTGATAGAAAATATGACATATCTATTTTTACTTATTTTTTTATTGACAGTCTCACTATGAAGGGTTCAACTTCTTATCTAATTATTATTGACGCATGCGCTTTTCGTACACCGCACGAACTGTACTCATCCTTGATTGGTTAGTTTTCTGAACAGCCGCGCCTCTAACGAAAATGTAAACAAACCATATCGTACATGTACACACATTCCCGGAAGGTTGCAAGAATGGGCTTTAAAAAGTATCATGCCTCACAGAAATGCATTGAGATGCATTAGGCCCCCTTTCGCTAAAGCACGGCTCATATTTATTCAAAAGTCGTCTGCTGCAAATTTATGTTATTGGATAATAAATTGTTTCAATTACGATATTAATAGAAAGGTGGGCGTTATGTGGTTGGGAAGAGTACAAAATGAATAGCTGGCGTTCGGCGGTACCGCCAAAATTGTAAAATGTTTTTGGATAGACTAGATCTACCTCATAACTTACCTCGTGAGCCGAAGTTGTATCAGTATGCATGTATCTTCTGTAAAAGCTTTATAAAATGCCGATTGTATGCTGATTGAAAATCATTATACTCATAGTCTTAGACCTATACAGAGCTCCAAATAAGAGGGAGTAGGCCTAATGGTATTCTAAATCCACTATTTCTCGTCCAAACCCTATGTTGTGGGTACTCATTAGAATCATCGATTCTAATGAGTGCCTACATCATACGGTTTAGTCGAAAAAAAAAAAAAATAATATTTTCCATTTTGAAACCAAAATCACTCCCTCTTTTTGGAGCTCTGTAAATACCGTCACTCCGGCGAAGGTCTTTTCAGCAAAAATATTTAAATTGTCTTTCAATTCGATATCGAAACCCAAATACTGCTATCTCAAAGTTGTTTTACGGTGGGGGGGGGGGGTGTGATATCTCCTAATCGGACAGTGTAGATCCAAGATCAGACTGCACGTTCTGTGCAGTTTGATCTTGATCTACATTGTCCGGAAAATGTCAGCGGGTCGCGCTTAACCACCTAGGGGGTTAAGTCTGCATCAGTTAATTAAACAACAAAATTCTAAATCTGTCCACGGTGAAACCAAGGCAAGCGACAGGTTAAATGTAGTACAAAAGACGATTTCTATCTTTGAAAGGATTGAAAATATTGTGGTAAAAAGGAGAAACTGCTGGCTACCACATTTTCTTCCTTTCCGCACGGGCTTAAATTCTCCCTTTGGATCATTACAAAACGGGTTTATTCGGTTAAGGGTTAAAAACCTGATGAAACAGGCATTTGAAAACATTGTGGAGAAAAGGAAGTAATGCTGATAACCAGCAAAAATTGCTAATTATCCCAAATGTTTTCTGTCTTTCAATAACAGTTATTTTAGCCAGAATTTAAAGTGTCGGCTGCAAAAGCTTTCAATTTGGACGAAGATCGAAACTTTTTCGAGCGGCTTAGAGTCATGACATATAACGTCGGTTTACTTCATAAACCTCGTAACTTTGCGAGGTTTTTTAAGTAAAACGACGATAATATAGCTTATGGATCCCCGCCTAGTACTTACCAACGAATATAACGACATTTGAGAAAGAAGCTATTTAGAGTTCTGTCTTCGCTATTAATAGTGTTTTCAGAGCGCCAGTCATATACTCTCATCACATCAGGCATATTTCTTTCAGACATGTGCATTATTCTATCATTACTTATATGAAAAATAATTTGTAAAGGGTAGATTCGCCCACCTGATTTCGAGCTAATCATAACTTTTAACGAGAAAAGTAAACCGTTTATAAATACCTGTGATGGAGGGAAAATATGCCATACTCATTACCAAACGACAAATATTTAGGTTTGTCGAAATCGAAAGCATTTGCAGACGACAAAATGAAAGTGACTGGAAATTTTAGATTTGTTTTGTGATGGGTAGAAAACATTGTGGGAAAAAGGAGATAATGCTGGTTACCAGCATTTTCTCCTCTTCCTACAATTTTGTTAAAGGCTTCTTTCTCAAGGTCGCCAAAAGTAGGGATTGTGGTAATGGGTTAAAAATATACCTATTTCTCGGAAGTGTATGATAGTAGTTTGCTTTGGAAAAGATAGAAAACAAGGAGGAAAAACGGTAAAAAAAATGTGAAAAGCTGATTTCCTTGGGATGTTAAGCCTTTGGCTGCTAAGCGCGACTCGCTGACCTTTTGCATACAGTGTAGATCAAGATCAGACTACACAAAATGTGCAGTCTGATCTTTGATCTACACTGTCCGACAAGGAGATATTGGATCTATTCCCCCAAAACATAATTTTGAAACAGCAATATTTGGGTTATCAATAACAATATCGAATTGCAAATTTACTTTCAGGTATCTCTTTAACACAGGAGAAAATTTTAGACTGGTCCAAATTGAAAGCATTTGCAGACGAACAAAATAAAGGTGACTCAAAAATTGAAATTTGTTCTGGAAAGGGTAGAAAACACTGTGGGAAACGGAGAAAATGCTGGTTACCAGCATTTTCTCCTTTTCCCACAGTGTTTTCAAAAGGCTTCTTTCTCAGGGGCGTCAAAAGAAGGGATTGTGTGGTAATGGGATAAATACAGCAGGATAATGATTAAAAACCGGGGACCGTTTGCTTGTATCTGTACGGATTTACCACAGTACTAAAATCAGAGCTCCAGATAGAGGGAGTCATGTTGATTTCAAAATTAAAAAAAAAAATCAGTTATTCTCCACTAAACCCTATGTTATGAGTACTCATTAGAATCGTCTCATCGAGACGATTCTAATGAGTACCCACAACATAGGGTTTGGAAGAGAAATAACGGATTTAGAATACTATCACTTCCTCTTATCTGGAGGTCTGATACTTCGTCTTGAAAACAGGGCCTGTATTCACTAACTATTCTACAGAACGTTCTTGGTCTCAGTTCCCAGAATTTCTAAATTTGAAAGTAACGCAACTTCTGATTGGCTAAACTATTAGGTTTAGCCAATCAGAAGTTGTGTTACTGTCAAATTTGGAGAATTTTGAAGAATAAGACTAAGAATATTCTCAAGAATGGTTGGTGAATACGCCGGGCCCTGGGGTTCGCTGGATTGAGCCCCCAGCTGCGCCATTTTTTTCCCAGGCTCGATAATTGTCACTGCAAAAGGCTTCATTCCTCTCTCGCCGTTGATCGTTGTTCCGTCGGTGGCTATGTTGAAAAGCAGCCAGTGGCTTGAGAAGAGAAGTTTCCATTGAGCACTTAAGCCTTTCCCAAACGATAAATTTTGGACCCTTCCGAACCGAAAGAGTTTGCAGATGACAATTTTAGATTTGGAGAAAAGGGCAGAAAGTTCTCAAAAAGGGCAGAAAACACTGTGGGAAAAGGAGAAATTGCTCGTTACGAGAAATTTCTCCATTTCCCACATTGTTTTCAAAAGACTTTTACTGCAGACCGTAAAAACCAGGACTTGTTTGGGAAAGCACCTGGATAGGTGAACTGATCACCGCAATTAACCCTTAACAAGACGACATAATTTTAGCCCTTTTCAAATTGAAAGCATTGGAACACGACAGTTTCAGTGTGGCATAAATGGTGCATCTGTCCATTGATACTAGGATAGAAAACATTGTGGGAAAAGGAGAAAATGCTGTACGCCATGTTTTGCAAGAGGCTTGTTTCTAAAGGTCGTTAAAAGTCGTCATTGTGTGGGTAGTTAGAACTGAATAATGCTGAAAACGGCGTTAACTCATTACCACACAATACCTACTTTCGACGAACCTGAGGAAGAAGCCTTTAGAAAACATTGTGGGAAAGGGAGAAAATGCTGGTAACCAGCATTTTCTCCTTTTCCAACAATGTTTTCTACCCTTCACAAAACAAATTTCAAATTTTCAGTCACTTTTATTTTGTCGTCTGCAAATGCTTCCAATTTGGACAAGTCTAAAATTATTTCGTTTGGTAAAGAGTTAATTTTGATAAAGAGTGCATGCAGGGTTTATTTGGCGGTTTATGCTGGTTGACAGAATTCTAGGGGGATTCCATTCAGAATCAAATTGTCTGAAAACAACAGTGTTTATAACGCAATGTGACAAAACTCGTCTCTAAACACCATAAAGACTCTATGTATTTAGACAGGATGATACTGTGGGGAAATTTGGAGTTATGGGTTTATTTTGTTTTTGTTGTCGGTGAAATATAATTATCACGCAATGTCTTTCGTGATAAATGTAACAAGAAAAAAAAAAGAAGAAGCCAATGTGGGTTTATTTTCTTTTAGTTCTCGGTAAAATTTAACCCTTAGGCTGCTAAGCGCACCTCAGTGACCTTGTGCGGACAGTGAAGATTAAGATCTGGCTGCACAGAATGTGCAGTCTGATTAAGAAATAATCTTCTTTCTATCGTGGTATATCGTTCAATAAACCACAGTTGTGAGTTATGAGGCACAATAAATAATCCACGAGGGCGATAGCCCGAGTGGGTTATTCATTGTGCCTCATAACTCACAACGTGGTTTATTGAACGATATACCACGATAGAAAGAAGATTATTTCGATTCTAACATGGTCAATTCTTAATGAAAGGAAAACACGCTCAAACTAAGAGTAAAAACGCGGATGAAGATTATGTTCTATTGAATAACTCACTCACTGAATGACGTCACTCGATATAGGATGACGTCACTCTACATGGATTGTCGCAGATTTTACCACGTTTTCCTTGCACTGTGTTTATAGAGCCAAAGTCGCGTGTCATGTTAGAATCTTGGATCTACACTGTCCAATAAGGAGATATTTTCTTCAAACAAGTAAGCTTGAAAAAGGAGTATTTGGTCTTTGTAATATCGGGTTGAAAAAGTCATCTGATGTCTTTAGCAGGATAAAGGTTAATTATCATGCAATGTCTTTCATGATAGATGAAACAAACAAAACAGAACCATTTTTTTTTATGATTTGAAATCCGTAAATCAGAAAATCGAATGTTCACGCGGAGTTTGGGAAACCTTGCGTTGATAATAAGTCAAGAAGGAGAAAATTATCAGAATGTTCCCCCAGTCTATTTCTTCATTTTTTTTAAAACTCTTTACCTGATATGCTAATTTGAGGCTCTTCCATTTCAGCAGCAAATAAAGATATGATGTCAAAAATATGGACAAATGAGGATACAAATATCTGACTGAGTGGAAAACATTGTGGGAAAAGGAGAAATTGCTCGTTACGAGCAATTTCTCCTTTTCCCACAATGTTTTCAAAAGCTTTCTGTTATTAAAATGAGTATCTATGGAGTAAAGGGTTAATCCTCTTATAGGTAAATCCTAATTAGGTGAGCCACATTTAACCTGTCCCCTGAAAATGATTTCGAAATGGACAATTCCAAACTTTGTCGGCTATTAAAGTTATTTTTTTTAAGCAGATTAAACTTTTTTCATGTTCACAAGAAATTTCCAACAGACAGAATGGATGAGCTAATAATTGAAATTACACCATGGTTATATTTTTAAGAAATTAACTCATTACCAAACGACAATATTTTAGGCTTGTCCAAATCAAAAGCATTTATAGACGACAAAATGAAAGTGACTAAAAATTTGAAAGTTGTCATGTGAAGGATAGAAAACATTGTGGAAAAAGGAGAAAATGCTGGTAACCAGCATTTTCTCCTTTTCCCACAATTTTTCCTATAGGCTTCTTTCTCAGGGTCGTCAAAAAATAAGGATTGTGTGGTAAGGGGATAAGTCATGAGAACTTGAGAACAGGGAGACATTCATATCAAAACCTATTCAAAATATTATTTAGGAGTCATTATGTTCTTTTCTTATTTTGGCACCAAAAAAGGAATGTCAAACAAATAATAAAAGAAGTTAACCCTTTACCAAACAATCCCTGGTTTTTATGACCCTGAGATAGAAGCCTTTTGAAAACATTGTGGGGAAAGAGGAGAAAATGCTGGTAACCAGCATTTTCTCCTTTTCCCACAATGTTTTCTACCCAGCTGGAAACAAATTTCAATTTTTGAGTTACGTTTATTTTGTGGTCTGCAATTGCTTTCAATTTGGACAGGTCTAGATTTTTGGTGTTTGCGAAAGGGTTAAAGAACCATTTGCCGTTATAAAAGTAAATGACCATGACTTAACCATTGTAATAAAAATATATTTTTAAATAAAAGAAAGGAATGAAAAATGTGACAAAAGGATCACATTATGAATGAAACTGGTTAAAATATTTTTATTCTTATTAAAGAGATTAGCAGCAAACATTATAATAGCATAGCTTACAACAACAACTAGATGTAGGCCTACATCTCAAACAATCAAACACAGTGTTCCAAACATCAACCCTTGACACTATCTCAGTTCTGTGATTCAACAAAACCAAAGAAGGTTTTTGAAATCATTGTGTGAAAGGGAGAAAGTAGATCTAATGGTTATGAATAAAAAAACATCACTGTCTTCTTTTCCCAGAATGATTTCAACCTTTTAAAAGACAGAAACCATATTTGAGCTACTTTTGATACTACATGTACTTTAGTATGGCATCTACAGATGCTTTAATTAAATAGTGTACTGAAAAGTTTAGTTGTTTAACTCTTTACCAAACGAGAAAATTTTAGACTGGTCCAAATTGAAAGCAGTTGCAGACGACAAATTAAATGTGAATCAAAAATTGAAATTTTATTTGGAAAAGGTAGAAAACATTGTGGGAAAAAAAGAAAATGCTGGTTACCAGCATTTTCTCCTTTTCCCACTATGTTTTCAGAGGCATTCTTTCTCTGGGTCGTTAAAAGTATGGATTGTGTGGTAAAGAGTTAACTCTTTACACACAATGATGCCTTTTAGTAACGACCCCGAGGAAGAAGGTTGAAAACATGGTGAGAAAAGGAGAAAATGCTGGAAACTAGTCTTAAATTTTGTCATTTCGAAAAGACTTCATAAGAACTAAACCAACCAATTCCATCATTTTACAGCTCTATCGAAGAAAGATTCTGAAAGCACCGCAGGGAAAGAGAACATACTCACACTTTTCTCTCACGTCATGAATTAAGATGCCATTGACAATTGCAAAATTGCAAAATAAGAGAAGTTTGCACAGAAATTGCAACCAGACCTTTGATCTACACAATCAAACTGAGATATTTTGGCCACAGAGGCAAAAGCATCATTGAAAAACAGGACTTTCACAGCCAGAAAATCTTGAAGAATAAGAAAAAGAATGTTTCTTAAGAATAGCTGGTGAATACGGACCCACGACTATTGGTATATATAATCAACACTTGAACAACTGACAATAGATCTATTATAGACTAGTCCCAACTTGAAGCATTTGTAGATGAAAACAAGAGGACCATGATGGTCCTATATCGCTCACCTGAGTACTAAGCAGCAAAGGTCTACAACAAAGACTATAATTACCAAATACTGAGGTTCAAGGGCTAATGATGATGAAAAAAGAGCGGCAAATTGTCGAAAGATATGCAATCCCACCACCAGTTGTATAGGAGGTATAATAGTTGCAAAGGGCTGGCAATGCAACAGACAATTTGACTTGAGACTTCAAAATTCCACTCTGGACAAGCAAACAATACTATTAAAATAAAGATCAAAGTGGAATTTCTCAAAATCCACGCTAGGTAGAGTTATTGTTCTTGAACCGAGTACTCAGTAATATCACAACATACATGCATACCAACTTTGAATTCGTTCCGACTTGAGATGACAAAGTTATATTCCAAACAAGCATTCAATGCAGACTCATGTGAGATTTTATTGAGAAAAACATTCTAACCAATTTTCAATTCAGCTTAGCAAGAAATGTGGTCTCAAGAGTGCTCACAAGAACACTTTTAAACATTTCCCTCTTTATCTCTATGTGAAATCTGAGACCAACAACATAGGGCTAACTTTCACACCAGGACCATAATTTGAAGTATTTTAGTAGAGGGCCACTAGATGATGCTACATGCCAAATATGAAAGCTCTAGCCCTTATGGTTTGGGAGAAGAAGATTTTCTAAGATTTCCTCCTTTATCGCGATGTGAAATCCGGGAACCTACAACATAGGGCCATAATTCGAGGTATGTTGATAGAAAGCCACTAGATGATGCTATATGCCAAATATGAAAGCTCTAGCCCTTATGGTTTGGGAGAAGAAGATTTTCTAAGATTTCCTTCTTTATCGCTATGTGAAATCCGGGAACCTACAACATAGGGCCATAATTTGAGGTATGTTGATAGAAAGCCACTAGATGATGCTATATGCCAAATATGAAAGCTCTGGCCATTACGGTTTGGTACAAGAACATTTTCTAAGATTTCCTTCTTTATCGCTATGTGAAATCCGAGACCCACAACATAGGGCAAATTCTTCACATCAGGGACATAATTTGACGAAAATTGGTAGAGGGCTACTAGATGATGCTACATGCCAAATATGAAAGCTCTGGCCTTTACCATTTGCACAAGAAGGTTTTTAAAGATTTCCTTCCTTGTCTTCATGTGAAATCCAAGACCAACAACATAGGTTTAATTTCACACCAGGGCCTTAATTTGAAGTTTTTTGGTAGAGGGTCACTAGATGATGCTGCATGCCAAATATGAAAGCTCTAGCCCTTATGGTTTGGGACAAGAACATTTTCTGAGATTTCCTTCTTTATTTCTTTGTGAAATCCGAGACCCCACAACATAGGACCAATTTCCACACTAAGGTGATAATTTGAAGTATTTCAGTAGAGGGCCACTAGATGATGCTACATGCAAATTATGAGAGCTCTAACCCTTACGGTTTGGGAGAAGGAGATTTTCTAATATTTCCTTCTTTATCTCTATGTGAAATCTGAGAACGCACAGCATAGGGCCAATTTCAAGACTAGAGCCACAATTTGAAGTATTTTGGTAGAGGGCCATTAGATGATGCTACATGCCAAATATGAAAGCTCTAGCCCTTACAGTTTTTGACGAGAAGATTTTTAAAGTTTTTTCACTCTGTTGCCATAGCAACCAGAGTTCTACATGGAATTCAAATCTTTGAAGTATTTTGAAAGTGCATCATCTAGGGATCATTTCTGTGAAGTTTGACTGAAATCTGATTGTTAGTTTAGGAGGAGAAGATTTTTTTGTAATTGTGAACAGACGGACAGACAGACGGACGAACGACGGACATTGATCGATCACAATAGCTCACCTTGAGCACTTTGTGCTCAGGTGAGCTAAAAATTAAGGGAGCAGGAGTTATGATTCCTGTGCACTGCACTCCCCCTTGATGAGATCTATCCACCCATGAAATTTCATAACCCTAGCTAGTATAGTTAAAGATTTCCTTCTTTATCTCTATGTGAAATCCGAGAACCCACAACATAGGGCTATTTTCAACACTAGGGCCATAATTTGAAGTATTTTGGTAGAGGGCCACTAGATGATGCTACATGCCAAATATGAAAGCTCTAGCCCTTAAGGTTTGGGACAAGAAGATTTTCTAAGATTTCCTTCTTTATCTCTATGTGAAATCCGAGAACCCACAACATAGGGCCAATTTCCATACTAGGGCCATTATTTGAAGTATTTTAATAGGGGGCCACTAGATGATACTACATGCCATATATGAGAGCTCTAGCCTTTATGGTTTGGGACAAGAAGATTTTTAAAGATTTCCTTCTTTATCTCTATGTGAAATCCAAGAACCCACAACATAGGGCCTTTTTCAACACTAGGGCCATAATTTGAAGTATTTTGGTAGAGGGCCACTAGATGATGCTGCATGCCAAATATGAAAGCTCTAGCCCTTAAGGTTTGGGACATAAAGTTTTTTACAGATTTCCTTCTTTATCTCTATGTGGAATCGGAGAACCCACAACATAGGGCCAATTTCCACACTAGGGCCATTATTTGAAGTATTTGGTAGAGGGCCACTAGATGATACTACATGCCATATATGAGAGCTCTAGCCCTTATGGTTTGGGACAAGAAGATTTTTAAAGATTTCCTTCTTTATCTCTATGTGAAATCCGAGAACCCACAACATAGGGCCATTTTCAAACTAGGGCCATAATTTGAAGTATTTTGGTAGAAGGTCACTAGATGATGCTACATGCCAAATATGAAAGCTCTAGCCCTTACAGTTTGGGACAAGAAGATTTTTAAAGATTTCCTTCTTTATCTCTATGTGAAATCCGAGAACCCACAACATAGGGCCAATTTCTACACTAGGGCCATTATTTGAAGTATTTTAATAGAGGGCCACTAGATGATACTACATGCCATATATGAGAGCTCTAGCCTTTATGGTTTGCGACAAGAAAATTTTTAAAGATTTCCTTCTTTATCTCCATGTGAAATCCAAGAACCCACGACATAGGGCCATTTTCAACACTAGGGCCATAATTTGAAGTATTTTGGTAGAGGGTCACTAGATGATGCTACATGCAAAATATGAGAGCTCTAGCCCTTACGGTTTGGGACAAGAAGATTTTTAAAGTTTTTTCTCTTGGTTGCCATGGCAACCAGAGTTCTCCATGGAATTCAAATCTTTGAAGTATTTTGAAAGTGCATCACCTAAGGATCATTTCTGTGAAGTTTCACTGAAATCTGTTGGGCGGTTTCAGAGGAGAAGAATTTTTAAGTAATTGTTCACGGACAGACGCCGGACAACGATCGATCACAATAGCTCACCCTGAGCACTATGTGCTCAGGTGAGCTAAAAAATCACAAAATAAAACACTCCCCCAAAAAATAAAATTTATTATACTGCAAAGAAATTTCTCATGATCTGATTGGATACAATGCCTTGGACATATTTACCAGGTACACTGGAAAAACCATCGTAAAAACAGTTTCCCTTTCGGAAGCCTTGTATACATGACTACACCATCAGCACAACTTCCAAAATGGCGGAGTCGATCAAGATTAACATCAAAATTATATGGCAAGCTGCACATTCAGCACTTAATATTACCAAGGTTTCAGTGATGTCAGTTCCCAGTCAAGTCTGTTTTCAACTAATAGGGGCAACCAAAAGGGAAATTCAACTTCGTCAGCATACTCAGTTTTTTTAAATAAAAAAAAAACAGGGAAAATTCGATTCACAAACGTTGGGATCGTAATTAAACTTTGCAGTATAATGAATTCTTCGTATGGTCAGGTGGCAGGGGACTTGGAAACTTGTTCACGGCTGTTCAGTCCAGGGCGACATGATTCACAAATCCAATCCCAACAGAACAGACACAAAAACATTTAGTCGAGCAGTAACTGCTCTCAATTTAGACAAGTCTAGAATTTTGTGGTAAGGTAACAAGTTAACCCACTACCACACAATCCCTACTTTTGACTTCCATGAGAAAGAAGCCTTTAGAAAACACTGTGAGAAAAGGAGAAAATGCTGGTAACCAGCATTTTCTTCTTTTCCCACAATGTTTTCTACCCTTCACAAAACAAATTTCAAATTTTCAGTCACTTTTATTTTGTCCTCTGCAAAAGCTTTCGATTTGGACGTCTAAAATTTTGTCGTTTGGTAATGAGTTAAGGGTTTAATGTTGGAAAATCTATGAATACACATGAACTTGCGGTGAAAGGAGGAGTTGCTCATTTTATGTACTAGTAATTTCTTTCCTCCTTTTACAATTACTTATATAACATACATTATGAGAAACATGTATACTTTGAGACAAAAAAAAGTCATATAAAAGAGGTCATAACTTGCTAATTTGAAAAGTAAACATTACATAAATCCAAAAAGCAAGATATTCAAGTCTTGTCCTTGTACAAGCACACTGTTGAAAAAATTAAGTATGAAAAAAATCTGCAATACAAGCAGACATGCATGAAAGTTATTGCAAAACAGCTCTTTTTACAGCTTTATCAAAGCATTTAGACTTAAATTAAACTACATGTATCATGTATGAAATGCATACAACAATAAACCATTCACTCAACATGCACTTTTGAAAAAGTACCATATGAAAACTATTACAAGACATACAAAAGAGTATGATTGTATTTGATGTACAAGTAAAGAAAGTTATGAAAAATATTATAGCAGAAGGACCAATTGCTTGATATAATTATATTTAGTGATTAATCATAACAAACATTTTCTGCAATACCTAAAGTTTTTTCTACCCTTTTCAAGCCAAATCCCAAAATATATTTGTTAATGGCCAATACTTTCACTAGTTGTCCTCACCAAATAACAAAATTTAGGCTTCAGCAAATTGGAAGCATTCGCAGAACAAATTGCATGTTATGCCATGTAGGGAAATTTTATCTTCAGAAGGGTTAAGAACATTGAGGGAAAAGGAAAAAATACTAGTTATCAAAATCCAAAAATATTTTCTATGACACTTCGAAGCGTTTTAAAACACCCATTCATTTGGTACAGGATTAATTAACCCTTTACCACACAATCCCAAGTTTTAGCAACCCTGAGAAAGAGGCCTATGGAAAACATTGTAGGAAAAGAAGAAAATGCTGGTGACCAGCATTTTCTTCTTTTCCTACAATGTTTTCTACCCTATCAAAGACAAATGCTGCCACCTGAGCCACAAATGAATTGTCGTCTGCAAGTGCTTTCAATTTGAACAAGTCTAAAATTTTGTCGTCTTGTAGAGTTAACCCTCTCCAAACTTTTAATGACCCTGTCTTTCTTACCCATAATGAAACTGCTATCTGCAAATACTTTCATTTAGGACAAGTCCAAGAATTTGTCATGTAAGAAAGAGTTAAATAAATCAGAAAAGGTAGTTTCATACTTCACATATTTGTGGTTAAAAGTTTGAATGCCCATAAGAATCAGATTACAATACATGTAATTACAGTAACCTTTATAGTGCGTAATAAACATCTTTATAGTGTAAAATAATCAACATGCATTTTGTAGATTAACTCTTTACCACACAAGAAAATTTTAGACTAGTCCAGATTGAAAGCGTTCGCAGACGACAAAATAAATGTGACTCAAAAATAAATTGAAATTATTTTGGGAATGTTAGAAAACATTGTGGGAAAGGAAAAAATGCTGGTTACCAGTATTTTCTCCATTTCCCATAATGTTCTCAAAAGGCCTCTTTCTCAGGAACATCAATAGTAGGGATTGTGTGGTAATGGGTTTAAAAAAAACAACCAAAATAAGGAAGTTTGCTGCATCTTCAAGGTAATTTTGGCCAGAATATTTTGACAAAATACCAAAGTGACCTATTCTTGTGATGTCTGATCTTGATCTACACTGTTTTCATAAAAGATCAAAGAAAAGTTTAACATCACAAGATTCCAGACTAAAAGACTCACGCATTTTGAAAGTAATTGTAGAATAATGAAATATAACATAAAATGGATTGAAAGCATTGAGGAAAAGGTAAACCAGAGGGCCATGATTACCCTGAGGTCACTCACCTGAGCCTTTTGACCAATCATGATCCATTTTAAATCTCTTTCAAGATATTATGATAAACATCCTAACAAGCTTCCATAGTTATTGGACTAAAACTTGGCCTCTAGCTTGCTACGCAAGTTTTTTTTAGATTCATCAAAGACGTTACCAAGTAAAGCATTTTGACTAAGTTTCATAGGTATTAAAGTTAAATTGTGGCCTCTAGATTGTACGCAAAGGTTTTCAAAGATTTCACAAAGTGACCTAGTTATTGACCTCACATAACCTATTTCCGTACTAATTCAAGGAAAAAATTCTGATCAACTTTTAAGAGTAGAGGACTTAAAATATGACCTGTAGAGCATATACAATTTTTTTCAAAGATTGGTCCCAGTGACCTATTTTTTTTACCTGATGTGACCCATTTAAAACTCCTTCATGATAACATCATGACAAGCATTCTGAAAACCTTCAATGAGTATCTGACTAAAAATGTGGCCTCTGGAGGGTGAAAAATGTTTTCTATAATTTGACCTACTGACCTAGTTTTTGACCCAACATAATCTATTTTTAAGCTCATCAGAAATCTTATCAAAACAAATATTCTGACTAAATTTAGAGAGTATTGAACTGAAAATGTGAACTATAGAGTATAATCAGGATTTTTCTAAGATTTGACCAAGTGACCTAGTTTTTGACCCAATGTGACCTATTTTCAAACTCATCTCGTATATCATCAAGACAAAAATTCTGTACAACTTTCGACAATACTGGACTGAACATGTGGCCTCTAGAGCATACATTTTCTAAGATTTGACCTAGTGACCTAGTTTTTTGACCCCAGATGTCCCATTTTAACAGTCGTGTGAGATAACATCAAAACAAAGATTATGACCAATTTTCAACGGTTATAATTAAGAATGAGACCTCCTGTAGAGTGTACACAAGGTTTTTCTAAGATTTGATCTAGTGACCTAGTTTTTGACCAGACATGACTCATTTTGGAATTCTACAGAGACATTATCAGGACAAACATTGGTACCAACTTTCAAGAGTATTGGACAGAAAATGTGGCCGTTAGAGCATACACAAGTTTTTTTTTTTTTTTAAAGATTTGACCGAGTGACTTAATTCTTGACCAGATACGATTTCAGTATCATGAGAGATATCATTAAGGCAAACATTCTGACCAAGATTCATGAGTATTGGATTGAAAATGTGGCCTCTAGAGCATACACAAGGTAAAAGTTGAGGACACACAACGCAAGAAGCATGATAGACGCCGAACACAGCACAATCACAAAAGCTCACTTTGAGCATTTTGTGCTCAGATGGAGCACTTTGTGCTCAGGCGAGCTAAAAATATTGAGTCACCAGTTTTCCTTAACCATAATCATTTTCTACAATCTTCTTTAACAAGGATGTAAACAGAAATAACCAAAGGATTGCTTGGTACATACACAATGACAGGTTCCAGGTCAGGAGTTAACCCATTACCAAACCACAAAATTTTAGATTTGTCCAAATTGAAAACATTTGCAGACCACAAATAAAACCGACTGAAAATTTGAAATTTGTTTTGCTAAGGATGGTAAACATTATGGGCAAAGGAGAAAATGCTGGTTTCCAGCATTTTTTCCTTTTCCCACAATGTTTTCTAAAGGCTTCTTACTCAGGGTTGTCAAAAGTAAAGATTGTGGGGTAATGGATTAATATCTAGCAGTCAATTCTTTTTACTCTCAACAACATAATTCCAACTTTAAGCAACTCCGCAACTCTGAAAATAGCAAGCCTTTAAAAATATTGTGGGTAAAGGAGCAAATGCTGGTGAACACAATGTTTTTCATCCTATAAAAGACAAGTTTAACAATTGTAACTTTCGAAAAATCATTTTTAGAGACACATTTATTTTGTTGTCAGAAAAAGGTTTTAATTTGGACAAGTCTACATTTTGATTATTAAATGAACAAAAAAAAAAATGCTTTCATACATTAAGATTATACACTCCAATTAAACAATAACAAAACATGAAGAGAAAATATCTTGGTCTAAAATATATACTCACAGAAAATGTATGATCACCTAAGCTGCTTTTCAAGCAATGATACAGACATCAACTAATGTGTTTTCTAACTTTCTGCTATTCTATTCTGTTCAACAGAAGATTGAGCAAATCTAAAGATGTTAAGTGAGACAATGATTTAATTCTTTACCAAACAACAAAATTTTAGACTGGTCCAAACTGAAAGCACTTGCAGACGACAAAATAAACGTAACTTAAAATATTGAAATTTGTTTCCAGCAGAGTGGAAAACTTTGTGGGAAAAGGAGAAAATGCTGGTTACCAGCATTTTCTCCTTTTCCCACAAAGTTTTCAGAAGGCTTCTATCTTAGGGTCGTAAAAACCAGGGATTGTTTAAAATTGTTAAGAGGAGGATGTTTAATTCAAAGTACTGAAAGTATTGAGAGTCACATTCTTTCATCAAGTGGCAAAAAACAATATATGCCATAGGTCTAGTTGGATATCTCAACAACAAAAATCATAATAATACTTTTTGAACCCCAATACACACCTATAATATGTATGATAACACTTTTCTTTGGATCCAATCAGAAGAAAGCAAAAATCTTTATTTTACTGAAACTAGTGGTACATGTACCAACCATTGTTCAACTTGTTACCACATTACAAAACTCTAGACTCGTCCAAATTGAAAACATTTGCAGACGACAAAACTAATGTGACTCAAATATTAAAGTTTGTTTTGAGAAAGGTAGAAAACGTCATGGGAAAAAAAGAAAATGCTCGTTACAGGCATTTTCTCTTTTTCCCAAAATGTTTTCAAAAGGTTTCCCTCTCAGGGTCATGAAAACCAGGGATTGTTGGGTTAACCCATTACCACACAATCCCTACTTTTGACGACTCTGAGAAAAAAAGCCTTAAGAAAACATTGTGGGAAAAGGAGGAAATGCAGGGAAAAGGAGAAAATGCTGGTAACCAACATTTTCTCCTTTTCCCCCTATATTTTCTACCCTTCACAAAACGAATTTCAAATTTTCAGTCACCTTTTTTTTGTCATCTGCAAATACTTTCGATTTGGACAGGCCTAAAATTTTGTCGTCTAGTAATGAGTTAAATGTTTCCTGTTTATGGTCTTACAAAGTAAAGATGCAGTGAAATTTTAGCCTACAAAATGACTGCAGACCAAGATAAGACTGCTGTTATTACAGGCTGATCTTAGTATACATCAAGGTAATATGAGTTACAGTTGTTAACCCTTTACCACACAACAAAATTTCAGACCTGTCTGAATTGAAAGCATTTTGCAGATGACAGTATCAGTGTGGCTCATATCAAATGATTTTTCTTTGATAGGGTAGAAAACATTGTGGGAAAAGGAGAAAATGCTGGTAACTAGCATTTTCTTTTCCCACAATGTTTTCAAAAGCTTTCTCTTTTAAGGGCGTTAAAAGTTGTCATTGTGTGGTAAAGGGTTAACAAGGTCCACAAGTGGTTGCAATCGTAACTTTTGACTGCTCGAAGATATAGCTTAACCCTTTACTGCACAATGCCGAATTCAAATGACTCTTGGAAAGATGCTTTTTGAAAACGTCATGGAAAAAGTATAAAATCCTGGTAACTAGAATTTTCTCTGCTTCTCACAATGTTTTCTACCCTTACAAAGAAAAAACTACACCATTTGAGCCACACTACAATTGTCGTATGTCAGATAAAAGTCTGAAAATACTTTCAAGTTTGACAAGGCTGAATTTAGTCACCTGGTAAAGGGTTAAGCTGAGATGATGACTCACTCCAAGATTCAATTCTTAACCCATTACCACACAATCCCTACTTTTGACGCCCCTGAGAAAGAAGCCTTCAGAAAACATTGTTGGAAAACCAGCATCTTCTCCTTTTCCCACAATGTTTTCTACCCTTCACAAAACAAATTTCATATTTTCAGTCACTTTTTTTTTTGTCCTCTGCAAATGCTTTCGATTTGGATAGAACTAAAATATTGTCGTTTGGTAACGAGTTAACCAAACGACAAAATTTTAGACTTGTCCTAATTGAAAGCACTTGCAGACAGCAAAATAAAGGTAATTCAAAAACTGATATTTGTTTCGAGTAGGGTAGAAAACACAGTGGGAAAAGGATAAAATGCTGGTTACCAGCATTTTCTCCTTTTTCCACAATGTTTTCAGAAGGCTTTAATCTCAGGGTCGGTAAAAGTCGGGATTGTGTGGTAAAGGGTTAATCAAACTAAAACCTGACAACATTTTACAATCTTTTTGTGTAAGGAAAATAGATAAGAAAATCTCTGAAGCATGCCTTGCTTACATGATTATTAAAAGTAACAAAAACCTGAAGCACCAGTAACTGAAAATCAAACAGGAAGCAAGAAACAAGAGTACTTGTATTCGGCCCAACAGTTTTTTCTGCCTGTTATCTTTTCAGGTTATTGCATGATCGAGAAAAAGGGACCAGACCAAATTGAAAGTATTTGCAGATGACAAAATAAATGTGACTGAAAAATGCAAATTTGCTTTTGTAAGGGTAGAAAACATTGCGGGAAAAGGAGAAAATGCTAGTTACCAGCATTTTCTTCTTTTCCCACAATGTTATCAGAAGGCTTTTCTCTCAGGGTCGTTAAAAGATGGGATTGTGTGGTAAAGGGGTAATGCATCTGCGAACAGTATCAACCCAAGTAAGCATTCAGTCTATGCTAGCTATGAAATTTTGCATTTAGTCAATTTTCAGCATGTCCTAGTAGCATTCTACCTCATAATTGAGTTGGTTGAAAGACATAATAACTTTATGGATCCATTATTATGTGATGTCTTGCTTAACCCTTTCCCAAACAAGCCCTGGTTTTTACGTGTCTGCAGTAAAAGTCTTTGAAAAACACTGTGGGAAAAGGAGAAATTGCTCGTAACGAGCATTTTCTCCTTTTCCCACAGTGTTTTCTACCCTTTTTGAAAACTTTCTGCAATTTTCTCCAAATCTAAAATTGTCGTCTGCAAACACTTTCGGTCTGGAAGGGTCCAAAATTTGTTGTATAGGAAAGGGTTAATAGAATAACATCACAGAGCTGCATTAAAACCCTTTTTTCCAGAGTATAGCTCAATTATAGTCATCTGCTTACTAGTAAGTATATCAAGGGAGAAATATTTGAACAAATGGAAATAATAAAAGAGAAAAAAAAGAAACCTTTAACTGCCTACATTTCTAAAATCTGAAAAAAAAAAACTGGAAATAGACATCATGAGTTACAAGCATGATAGGTTTTTTTTTTTCCAACAATGTTTTACAAATCATTCAAACACAGATATTTTTTCTTTTCTATCAAAAACAAATTTGAGCCAGGCTCCGAGAAAGGTAATAAGAATACCATCATTTGAAACAAAAATGTGAAAAGTTCAGTTAACTTGACATTCAAAAACTGTTGTTTGTTATTCCTTTACCAGACAACAAAAGTTTGAATGAAACTGAATGGCCATACCCTCTTTAAAAGTTCCCTTACAAAAATAACAAGATGAATATTGAAGCTTGACTTATACATTGGGGTTACAGTGATTCAAATCATTTAGATCCTTTGAAGCATTGGACAGAGTGTTTGTCATCTCTGTATTGATACCAGAGTCGTCATTTACACTGTTTAAAATAGAACCAGTCACAGATTTTTCTGTACCATCGTCATGAAAACCATTTGAAATCACATGACCCTGTGATGAAGCACATCCACTTTCTTCTGTGAGTGTTTGTGGTTCACAATAAACAGGTGACTGGACAAGTGAATCATACTCAGCCGATATTTGACTTGATTCCTTGGGACCCAAGTTCTCATAGGAATGTGCTGATACAGGTTCTTCATAATCTGTTAGAGATTCATTGTCTATGTCCTTTTCTCCACCATTGTTAGGCTTAATTAGGTCATCAAACTTTGAGTACTCGTTTACAGACTTTTCCTTATTTACATCATTTAATTTTTTCCCCTCTTTAGTGTCATCACAATCCTTTTTTGTGTCTTTAGATAGTTCATCAGCATTACCTGCATAGTTTTGAACACATGGACTTTGAACACTGCCTTGCTTTATTTTGTTTACTTGAGGAACACTACAACCTGCACCATCAACTGTATTATGACTTTGTTGTACTCTATTCCTCTCCACCAAGTCTTTACCCACAGGGGTAAATCTAGATAAAGATCCTCCTGAGTCTTCGTGCACACCCCCGACACCATTACCATCACCTAAGAATGCACTATAATCATTTGGAACACTTTTACTCTCTGTCTGATGCAGATCTTCTTCATAAGGTGCGCTGGGTATCACAGTGCCGTTACTTGTGCTGAATGTAACACCTCCTAAAGCTTTCAGCTCATCGTTGGGGTACAGAGGTAAATTTTGGTACCGGTTTCCTTTCTCATCCTCATTTTGTTTTTTCTCTCTAGAGCTGGGATCCATGATTTCTTCATACTCAGATTCCATAAGCTTATGGCCTTCTTCCACATATGCATTACATGCGTGCTGGTTCTCATCCGTTGGGTCTCTCTCTGTGACTAAATAAGGAAAAAAAATAATCGAAGTTGGGTTTGTCCTTTTTGAAATGACCCTGTATTTTTATAACACAATTAAAGAAGGAATTAAGAATAAAAATATCGTTGAAACAAGAGAAAAAAATCTTGTAGCCCAACATTTTCCCCTTTTTCCATGCTGTTTTCCACTCTTTGAAATTCAAATCACATTTTCCTAACTATATTTGTTAAGTGAATATGCCTCGCCTTCAATCTAAACAGGTCTAAAATTATGTCTGATTTGTTTGGTTAACTCATTGCCACACAATCCCTTCTTTTGATGACCATGAGAAAAAATCCTTTAAAAACATTGTGGGAAAAGGAGAAAATGCTGGTAACCAGCATTTTCCCCTTTTCCCACCATATTTTCTACCCTTCAAATTTTCAGTCACTTTTATTTTGTCGTCTGCAAATGCTTTCGATTTGGACGAACCTAAAATTTTATTGTTTGGTAATGAGTTAAAGAGCTGAGCCATTACCGCAAAAACATTGTTGAGAGAGAGAGAGCAAATTTGCTGTTTACCAGCATTTTCTCCACAATCCACAATGTTTAAAAAAGCTGCCCTTTTCAGGATCACAAAATCAGTGAGTTGCATTATAAATGCTCACCTACAATAAAAGTTTTAGGGTCAACTGAAGTGTGGTCACTTTCATGAAAATTTTCAAATTTACAAGGGAGGCAACCTGTGCATGTATGCAAAACAGTAATGTCAGAGTAATTTCATCCTCTGTCCAACAATAATACATGCAGAGAATGATAGTTCAGAACAGAACAGGGCTTGCTATCCATTTATCATGAGAGAAGTCTCAATTGGTTCAACTCTCTTGATTCTTTACCAAACGACAAAATTTTAGACTGGTCCAAATTGAAAGCATTTCAGACGAAAAAATAAAAGTCAATGAAAATTTGAAATTTCTTTTGGGAAGGGAAGAAAACATTGTGGAAAAAGGAGAAAATGCTGGTTACCAGCATTTTCTCCTTTTCCACACTGCTTTCATCAGGCTTCTTTCTCAGGTTCGTTAAAAGTCAGGATTGTGTGGGAAAGAGTTAAGTTTTTACCAAATAACAAAATGTTAGATTGGGCAAAATTAACAGCATTTGCAGATGTCTAATCTAATGTGACTCAAAATTTGAAATTCTTCATTGCACCATCCTGACTTTAAACGACCCTGAGAATGAAAGCTTTTGAAAACATTGCAAGAAAAGGAGAAAATGCTAGTAACCAGCATTTCCTCCTTTTAACACAATGTTTTCTATCCTTCCCAAACCAAATTTCAATTTTTCAACCACATTTATTTTTTCGTCTGCAAATGCTTTCCAGTTGGACCAGTCTATAATTTTGTGTTTTTTTTAAATGACTAAGAAATGAAGGTCTTGAGATCATCATGAACAAAGGAGAGAAAATATTAGAAACTAGCTGCATTTTCTCTCCTTTTTCTGTAATGTTTTCTACCCTATCAATGAGAATCTCAATCATTTGAGCCAGATTTAACTCTTTACCAAATGACAAAATTTTAGACTAATTCAAATAGAAAGCATTTGCAATTGACGAAATTAATATCAATCACAAATTGAAATTTGATTTGGAAATGGTAGAAAACATTGTGGGAAAAGGAGAAAATGCTGTTTACCAGCATTTTCTCCTTTTCCCACAATGTTTTCAAAAGCTTTCTTTCTTAGAGTCGTTAAAAGTCCGGTTTGTGTGGTAAAGCAAAATCCAAAGTTTCAACGACCCCAAGATAGAACCGTTTGAAAACATTGTGGGAAAGGACCAGCATTTCCTCCTTTCCCACTTTGTTTTCTACCCTACCAAAGACAGAAAACATGATTTGAAATAACTTTTGTTTGTTGTGTGTAAGTGCTTTCAATTAGACCGAGTCAAAACTTTTATCCATTGTTAAAGAGTTAACTTGTTATCTGCAAAAATCTATGCTTTCGACTTAGATAAATTTTAGAATTTGTTTTGTCGTAACAAGCTAATAAGCTGTTATTTCCTTTGATTTTTAACCCATTATCACACAATGCCTGCTTTTGACGACCCTCAGAAAGAAGCCTTTAGAAAACATTGTGGGAAAAGAAGAAACAAGCATTTCTCCTTTTCTCACATTTTCTTCCCTTCACAAAACAAATTTCAAATTTTAAGTCACTTTTACTTTGTTGTCTGCAAATGCTTTCGATTTGGACAAGCCAAAAATTTTGTTGTTTGGTTAGGAGTTAACCGTTTACTCCATAGATACTCATTTCTACGCATTGCTTGTAGGAGCCTTTGGAAAACATTGTGGCAAAAGGTGAAATTGCTCGTGACAAGCAATTTCATCTTTTGCCACAATGTTTTCTATGCTATCAAAAGGTGTCATATACACACAGGAAACAGCTTCATCCTTGCTGTTATTTAGGGTCAAATCGAGATGCCATAGAAATGCCTTATGGGGTAAAGGGTTAAATAGGGAAATGCCTCTCTGATTTTCCCTGTTAATTCTTTACCAAACAATCCAGAACTTTAGTGACAATGGGTAAAAAGGCCATTCAAAACATTGTGAGGAAAATGCTGGTCATTCGCATTTGCTCCTTTTTCCACAATGCTTTCATATTGTTCAGAGATAATTTCAATTTTATGAGACTTTTTTTCATTCATCATCAGTCTGCAAAACTTTCAGTTTGGACAGGTCTAAAATTTTGTTAGCCCTGTTCAGTTGGAACAGCCTAAGCCTAGGAAACACATTGACAAGTGCGTTAAGAACAAGAGAGACACAATTTTAAAATATCAAAATTATAATAAGAACATTACCATTAGCTGTAGTGTAGGCAGGACTGGCACAGCAAGAAACACATCTGTAAATAAATAAACATTGATATTCACTGTAGAATTGCAGCACTAGTTATTTTCGCATACCTTTCCTTTTTCGGCAAATATTTCCCCCTATTAACCACAAGCTGATGAAATAAATCATATATTATATTTCCTCTGATTATTTTGTCAACAAACGCCACTTTTATTCTTTTTTTTTCAGCAAAGTAGACAAAAAGTAGTTCTAGATTTTCGGCAGGAGAAAAATATTCACTGTGACAGGAAAATAATTCCCCAAAGCTTAACTCTTTACCGAACAATCCCTGGTTTTTACGACCCCGAGATAGAAGCCTTTTGAAAATATTGTGGGAAAAGGAGAAAATGCTGGTACCCAGCATTCTCTCCTTTAACCACAATGTTTTTCTACCCTTCCCAAACCAAATTTCACTTATTTAGTCTCATTCACTTTGTCATCTGCAAATGCTTTCAATTAGGATCAGTGTCCTTTACCACACAATGCCGCCTGGAAAAGAAGCCATAAGAAAACAGTGTAGGAAGAGGAGAAAATGCTGGAAACCAGCATTTTCTCCTTTTCCCACAATGTTTTCTACCATATCAAAGGAAACTTGCAGCATTTGAGCCACATTGGAATTGTCATCTGCAAAATAATGCTTTCAATTCTGACAAGGCTAAAAGGTTGTCCTGTGGTAAGGGGTTAAGATTCTTATTCCTTGAGGGTGATAAAGCACAGGATTGTTTGGTAAACTGTTAAACCATTTTCTCCAACAGTTTTGTACCAAAAGACTGTAGTGTGATTATTGTAAGTCTGAACCAAACTGAAAACACAAGAGCTGTCAGAGATGGGTTATGCTCCCAGGACAAGTGCTTGTCATAAAATGTATGAAATTAAAATTGAGAAACTGGGGAAGAGGTATCTGGGCAATGTTCCAACCAGTTCAGATTTGAAATTTCATGAACTTTTGAGAAACTGGGGAAGAGGTATCTATCTGGGCAATGTTCCAACCAGTTCAGATATGAAATTTCATGAACTTTTGAGCACTATAGTAATGTAGGAGATTTTAGAGCAAAAACAATTTTTTACATGAAGCCTCCTTTTTCCACGAACGCAGCCTGTAATATTGAGAAACCAGGAAAGCGGTACCGTATCAAAAAAATTTTTTTTACATGAAGCCCCCTTTTTCCGTGATGCAGCCTGAAAATGAGAAACTGGGGAAGAGGTATCTGGGCAATGTTCCAACATGTTCAGATTTGAAATTTCATGAACTTTTCAGCACTAATGTAGGAGATATTAGAGAAAAAACAATTTTTCACATGAAGCCCCCTTTTTCTGTGATGCAGCCTGCACCTGAGAAATTGGGAAAGAGGTATCTGGGCATAGTTCCAACGTGTTCAGATTTGAAATTTCATGAACTTTTGAGCACAAATGTAGGAGATATTAGAGAAAACCAATTTTTTACATGAAACCCCCTTTTTCTGCAACACAGCCTGTAAATGACAAATCGGGAAAGAGGTATCTGGGCAATGTTCCAACAAGTTCAGATTTGAAATTTCACAAAGTTTTGAGTGCTGATGTAGGAGATATTAGAGAAAAACATTTTTTTACACGAAGCCCCCTTTTCCCGTGACCCAGCCTAAAATTGAGAAACCGGGAAAAAGGTATTTTGCGCATTTTTCCAAGGAGTTCAGATATGAAGTTTCATAAAATTTGGTCCAGGGGTTGTTGAGTAATGGCTTTGGATACACAGACAAAAGGACGCACCGACTAACGGATGTAAGCAGTGTGGCGACTATATGATCCCCCAAAATGTTTCGGGGAGCATAAAAATTAAGCTGGTCCAAATTCAAAGTATTTGCAGGCAACAAAATAAATGTGACTCAAAGATTGAAATTAATTTTTGCAGGGGTAGAAGAAATATTGTGGGATAAAGAGAATATACTGATTACCAGCCTTTTCTCACAATGTTTAAAAAAGACTTTTTCTTTAGGATCATGATTGTGTGGTACACACCGGTAGTTGAATTGGTTTGGTATCTTAAACGTAGAGTATGATGGAAACAAAGAGATAATGTGGATGAGTATATAACAGACACCATACCAAGAGCTCACTGGCTTCCAGTCAATGAAGCCTAACTTTGGATTGCAGTCAATGAAGCGTAACTTCAATAAAAGCCTATGAAGAACAAACAGGTGAAGGCTGCAGTAGCTTAATCTTCTAGTGAAAGTCCTATCTTGAAAAACTATCTGATAGTTATCTGCCCTTGTCGTCACCCTTTTTGATAGTAAATAACTTGTTCGAGTTTATGCATGACTAAAAGGCTATGGCAAAATTTCAATGTTTCCTTTGAAAACAGCCAAGGCAAAAATTTATTTATTTAGCAATGGGATATATTTAGACAAAAACATAACTTACATTTGACCCCTACGTACAAGGCTAACAACAATAATGAGTATCAAGATGAGCAAAGCCACTGTCGCTGAACCAAAGGCAATTGCGAGAAACTTTTCGTCTGATACATTGAAATAGTTCCCACTCTCGGAGGCAGCTGCTTCTTCTGTAAATATTAGAAAACAGATGAATAAACAGAGGTTCAACATTAATGACCACTGTAAATATTTATGCTATCATTGGGATTGTTTGCTTGTAAACTAGGAATGTTTAGTCCATCCAGCATTAAACTGAATCTAATACATGTACCTACAATATAGTCATTTATTACTCAAATAAATTGACATGGAATTGACCTTAACCCTTTACTACATAGATACTCATTTCTACGCATTGCTTGTAGGAGCCTTTGGAAAACATTTGTGACAAAAGGTGAAATTGCTCGTGACGAGTAATTTCACCTTTTTCCACAATGTTTTCTATGCTATCAAATGGTGTCATATACACATAAGAAGCAGCTTCATCCTAACTGTTATTTAGGGTCAATTAGAGGTACCAAAGAATGCTTTATGGGGTAAAGGGTTAAAGGTGGCCCTTCAGATTTTGGGATGAAAATTTTACAAAAATGCAAAAAAAACATCCTTATAATCCCAAAGCCTTTTGAGTTCATAAAACCCCAGTAGTCGAAAACCATCTGACAACACAAGAAATTGGAGATTTACTACGGCCCAGGTTGACACCAACGGGAGACACATTCTATTTTTAGATGATCAATTCTCTCATTTACATATGGGAATACACAGACAAAGTTTCAAACATAGCATCTGTAGAAGACATTATGGAAAATAATAACTACATGTTTGTTATGTGATGGAATTTAAGCGTTATTAGTCACGTGCCAGTCACTTGACATTCCCACAATGCTTTATTGAATTTTGGAGCGAAATCTAAAAATACCTTAAGAGGCTACATAGCCTTTAAGGGAACCTCATAAAAAAATTTTTTTTTTGTAATTTCATGAGTCTTAATTATTGATGATTTGTATTATTTTTTCATGTAAATTTCAGTGACATATATATTTTTTAATTTGGTGAGATGTAAAACTTCTAAATACCCACCTTTAATGTAAAGAATAATCAAAGTGTGAATATTTATATCATCAGTATATTGGGTGATACGAAATTCTCAGAATGGTAAATGTCAGGTTTGACTCTTACAGCGCAACTGTCAAAATATAAAAGCTTTTGCAGATGAAATAGATCAAAATCAGACTGCACAGAAAGTGCATCATAAAAATATGTCAACCATCATGTATCACCAATACAACCCGACAAAATCATCTCTATTTCGGGTATTTCAAGTATGCCTTAAGATACGATGAATCAATTAGCCACATAAAGTGTAGAAAAACATTCACATAGTTCTGCAATCAGACAACAGCCGAACCTAAGTTTGGACAATAACTCAAGCATGTAATATGTAATATACACAAGTTATTCATTTCAAATAAATCTGTTCATGTAATACTTGATATGTAGTTCCTTACAATATCTAACATTACCTGTTACCTAGCAATCCTATGTTTTTAATAACTCTAGGGAAAAGGCATCTGAAACATTTTGGAAAAAGGAGAAATACCAGTATTTACTCCTTTCTCCACCATGGTTTCTACCTTTAAAATAGGAACATTCAATCTTGGAGTCATATTTATCCAATAATCTGGAAATGCTTTCAATATGGACTAAAATTTTGTTCTTCGGTAAAACTTTAGCAAGAGGGCCATGATGACCCTGAAATCGCTCACCTGAGTCTATTGACCAAACATGAACCATTTTCAATCTAGTTTCCCAGTGACCTAGTTTTTTTATCAGACATTACCCATTATCAAACACTTTTGAGATATCAATACGACAAACATTCTGACCAACTTTCATGAGTATTGGACTGAAAATGTGGCCTCTACAGCGTACAAAAGAATTTTCTATTATTTGACCAAGTGACCTAGTTTTGGACCCAACAATTACCCATTACCAAACTCTTTTGAGACATCACCAAATCAAACATTGACCAAATTTGATGAGTATCAGGAAGAAAATGTGGCCTCTAGAGTTTACACAAGGTTTTTCTAATATTTGACCAAGTGACCTAGTTTTTGACTCCACATGACCCATTTTCAAACTCATTCACGGTATCACCAAGACAAATATAATGAACAAGTTTCAGGAGCATCAGACTAAAAATGTGTCCTCCAGAACATACACAAGGTTTTTATAACATTTGACCTATTGACCTAGTTGACCCAACATGACCCACTTTCAAACTCATCCAAGATATTATCAAGGCAAACATTCTGACCAATTTTCAAACGTGTTTGACCTTGTGACCTACTTTTTGACCAGACATGACCCATTTTCAAAGTCATGTGAGATAATATTGAGGCAAACATTGTGGCAAACTTTCATGAGTATCTGACGGAAAGTGTGGCCTCTAGAGCATACACAAGGTTTTCCTAAGATTTGACCTAGTGACCTAGTTTTTGACCTGACATGACCCATTTTCAATCTCATCGGAGATTTCATCAAGGCAAACATTCTGACCACCTTTCATAACTATCAGACTGAAAATGTGGCCTCTTATAGTGTACGCAAGTTTTTTCTAAGATTTGACCTAGTGACCTAGTTTTTGAACCAACATGACCCAATTTCAAACTCGTCTGAGATTTCATTGAGGCAAACATTCTGACCAAATTTCATGAGTAATGGACGAAAATTGTGGCCTCTAGAGGGTACATAAGGTAAAAAGTTGACGACGGATACAGCACTATCACAATAGCTCACTCTGAGCATTTCGTGCTCAGGTGAGCTAAAAAGCAGACAGGAAGTTTCAATATACATACCTGAATTTGCGTTTTGTAACATGCATAGTCTATACAATCCTTTTTTTCTAAAAACATACCTGAAACAACCTTTTTAAAGCAAACTGGGAATAAGAGCAGTTGCTTTTAGCACATCAGGAAAAGCTCCCTTTCCCAGAGAAAAAGTTCTAAAAGCTGTTTAAGCCTTCATCAGGCAAAAAAGTTTTTGCCTTGTCCATATTCAAAGCATTTGCACACAGCAGAGTAAATGCAGCTCATATCATGATTTAGATGTTTGATAGGGTAAAAACATTGTGGGAAAAGGAGAAAATGCTACATGTAGCTACCAGCATTTTCTCCTTTTCCCACAACATTGTCAAAGGTCTTAATTTCCGGGTTGTTAAAACTTGGGATTGTGGTAAAGAGTTGAATGGAAAAGGCATACAATTTTGAGTTGTGCAGTAAAAGGTAACAGAATAAAACAAGTGGACATTAGAAAGAAATACCATTATGGCGCTATATTAACCATTTTTTCAACAATTTAGCCTATGTTTTTATAGCTATCAAAGATGGAAATGAGAATCTAGACTAATGAGCATTTTCTCCATTCCCTACACAGTTTTTCTTCAATTCAAAGATTAATCCTATTGTTTCAGCCACATTAAATTTGTCCTTTGAAAATGCAATCAAAATGGAACAGTCTAATTTTTTTATTATCTGGTAAAGATACAATGTGCAATTAGGGAATATCTGCACTGTTAGAAAAACAAACTCCAACATGGATACTTCAGCTTGTAATTTTCTAGCGGATGTGCCAATTCCCAGAGTGCCGTTATAAACCATTAGTTCCAATCTTTGGTTACCTGACAGGTCAGAAAGAATGATTCATGAGGGAGTACAGAATCATTAGCCATTTGATGCACCAGTAATGATACCAGTCTGCATTAATGCTTTCACTACCAAATAGATTATATTAAGTCAGTACATTACTTAACTCATTACCAAACAACAAAATTTTAGGATTGTCCAAATTGAAAGCATTTGCAGACAACAAAATAAACGTGACTGAAAAATTGAAATTTGTCTTGTGAAAGGTAGAAAACATTGTGGGAAAAGGAGAAAATGCTGGTTACCAGCATTTTCTCCTTTTCCCACAATGTTTTCTAAAGGCTTCTTTCTCAGGAGCATCAAAAGTAGGGATTGTTTGGTAATGGGTTAAATAACAACCCTGAGGAAAAATACCACAGGTTTCATTCTATAAATCTGATTTCATTCAATTTCAGGGAGTTGACCCTAAAAATATCACATGCAATCTAAAAACCTGTTTTCAGAGACCACTCACAGGAAGTCAGAAAAGTGTCTCTCAGAGCAGGTTGTCTTTCAGTGGCTATAAGTTTTGTTTATTCAAAGACGTTTGTCCCTTAAATAGAGTTAGTTGGTTAATACAGGCTGTCTCTGAGTACTTTAACAGAAATGGGCCTCTTTCCCAGGACTAATGTGAAGACTGTTGGAGAGAAAAAGTTGGTTGGTTGGTTGTGTTGGGGTTTAACGCCACTTTAACAGTTAAGGTCATATCATGGCGGTTGGTGACGCCATGTTTCCTAGCTTTCTCATACAAGTACTAACACTACTTTCTTTCCAAAGCCACTGACTACTTTTCTCACATGCTTCAGCAGAGGTGAAAAGCGAAAATACGCCGGAAAGAAAGTTTGCCGCAACCTGGTATTGAACTCACAACCACCAGGTCATGAGTCTGACATGCTCACCACTGAGCCACCCGGGTGGGCTGGAGAGAAAAAGATTCTTTGCCAAAATATTCACAACTATCTTGTCTGTGTGAACTCAAGATCAGTCTATTATGTTCTCTGCTGATCTTCACCTTTACTGTATGCAAAAGTAACTGTACTTGAAATCAGCAAGCTATGGCATAACCCTTTACTGTATAACTGATCCCAGGGAGGGAGGCTTTCAACCCATTACCACACAATCCCTACTTTTGATGCCCCTGAGAAAGAAGCCTTTGGAAAACATTGTGGGAAAAGGAGAAAATGCTAGTAACCAGCATTTTCTCCTTTTTCCCACAATGTTTTCTACCCTTCACAAAACAAATTTAAAATTTTCAGTCACTTTTATTTTTTTGTCTGCAAATGCTTTCAATTTGGACCAGTCTTAAATTTTCTTGTGTGGTAAGGAGTTAAAAACATTGTGGGAAAAGGAGATCATGCTGGTAACATTATGTTTTCTTTTTTTTTTTCCCAATATTTTCTGCCCTTTGCCACACCAGTTTCAATGACCCTGAAAAAGTAAGCTTTGGAATAGGAGAAAATGCTTGTAAAACCATTTTCTCCATTTCTAACAATGTTTTCTACCTGATCTAAGACGAAAATCACCATTAAACCTTTATCAAACTACAAAATATTAGACTGGTCCAAATTGGAAGCATTTGCAGACAACAAAATGAATGTATTTGACAAACTGAAATTTGGTATGGGAAGGGCAGACATTGTGGGAAAAGGAGAAAATGCTGGTTACCAGCATTTTCTCCTTTTCTTACAAGGTTTTCAAAAGGCTTCTTTCTCAGGATCATAAAAACCAGGGAATTTTTGGTAACGGGTTAAGCAACATTCAATTTGTCTGCACATGCATGCTTTTAATTTTGGCTAGTCTAGATACTTGTTTGTAGTAGAGCTACATGGCAAAATCTCATCATTTCAGGTATACCGGTATTTGTCTTCTGCAACTGTTTTGAACAAATCTCAAATTTTGCTGCTAGTACAGATTTGATGAGATGGACAGTAGACAGGAAATAGCATGATGAGATAACTTCCGGCTATTGAAAAAGGAGATCATTGTAAATCTGTATATCTATTATGAATGCATCAGTAAATTGGATTCTAGAAACTAATTCATCATAATAACTGGGATGTTGAGATATCAGTTTTTGACATAGAGTAATTATAACAGGATATTAATATCCTTTTTTTCTGCATTGACTCATTATCAGATTACTAGATCCAACCTTTCTAAATTTAGAAATATTTGCAGACAATAAATTAAACAAGTTAAGTGAGTTTTAACCCTTTACCACACAATCACGACTTTAAACACCTCAGTGAAAGAAGCCTTTTGAAAACAGTGTGGGAAAAGGAGGAAATGCTGGTAACCAGCATTTTCTCCTTTTCCCACCATGTTTTCGTCCCTTTCTTATACAAATTTCAATTCTAAAGTCACATTCATTTTGTCAACTGCAAATGCTTTCAATTTGGACCAAATCTAATAATTATTTTGTTGTTTGGTAAAGAGTTAAATGATATGATTTTGTCTTTGAAAGTGTGTTATAAAAATATCTTGTGCAATGATTGTGAGATAAAGTGTTATTGTGGGTAACAAGCATTAAATCTCCTTTTCTAACAATGTTTTCCAATTCTTTCTTCCTACCAGTTGGGAAAAGAGTTCGGTATCTCCTGAAACAAATTTGAAACAAGAGTCTGCGGTCCCTTACCTGAGCCTTTTGACCATAATATGTGACCCATTTATAATCATTCCAGGATATCGTGTTAAACTTCTGACAAATTTTCATTGGCACTGGACTTGAAATATAGCCTGTAGAGTGTCCATAAGGTTTATCTAAGATTTTACCTAGTAACCTAGTTTTTGGCCCATGTGGCCCATTTTCAAACTCTTCTTTAGAGTGAACACAAGGTTTTTCAAAGTTTGACCCAGTGATCTACTTTTTTACTCCATGTAAACCACTTTCAAACTCATAAAAACTATCATCAAGACACACATTCTGAACAATTTTCAAGAGTATTTGACTGGAAATGAGGCCTCTTGAGTGTACCCAAGGATTTCTACGATTTGACCTAGTCACCTAGTTTTTGACCAATCATAACCCATTTTCAAAATAATTTGAGATATCACCAAGACATACACTCTACCCAAGTTTCATTAGTATCAGCTGAAAAATGTTGCCTCTAGGCTGTACACTTTTGAAAGTATTTGCAAACAATGAATTAATTGTGACTCAAATGAAGAAAATTGTCTGTGATAAGGTAGAAAACATTGTAGGAAACAAGGAAAATATTGGTAAAGGGCGAAGTGACTCAGGACCCAAATAATGGTAAGTATTGATCAAATGCAAAGTGCACGATTATTAAATCACAGGTCTGCACAAAGCAGAGTTATGACAGTTATGCAAGAGCCCAATGATAATGATTATGTTAAGTCAGGATATTAAAACTGATCCCTCAGGAATACAACATGTAAACATTCCCTTGAATACATTTCAGCTATCTATTATTATGGTCCTGCGCATGTCATATTCTTCCAAGATTCAGCCTGTCTGCTAGGAAACATCACCCCAACCCCCTCCACCTCCAGTGTTGGGGGGGGGGAGGGTTGTAGTAATACACAATATAAAGTAGCAATGAAGAAAATGGCTTTTATGAATATGTTTGAGGAGAAACCAGGCCTATTTTATCTCCAGATTTCTCTAAACTGCTGATCATAGCTGTATGAATCGCACCAGGTAGTGTTTTATTTGTCATCGCTTATTTTAGTTTAAAATTCACAAACAGTTTCGTTGAAATGATATCCCCCACCGAAAAAGACCTTTTTTCATACAAAGAGGTATTGTGTTTTGCATGTACATTTGGCCTTTTTGTTACTGATCCATGATGAAATTATACATTAAGCTCCCTTGTTCCATAGCACAGGATTTCATTACATAAACAAGTCAATAACTCAAAAATCATATAAAGCAGAGTTATTATTCTTGTACTTTGCAGTCCTCCAAAATAAAATCTATCCACATATGAAGAAACATGTGATTAACTGAAATAATTTTTGAGTTATGTCCTGGACAAAAATTGAGCCTGAAAAATAATGAAGGGCAATAATTCAAAAATGATATTGCCAGAGTTATCGTTCTTGTACACTGCACTCCTCACAGTAAGATCCATCCAGCGATTAAGTTACATGTTCATATCTGAAATAGTTTTTCAATTAAGTTCTGGACAAAAGTTAAGCCTGAAAAATAAGAAGGGGTAATAACTCAAAAATTATGAAAGACAGAGTTATTACTCTTGCGCACTGCACTTCTCCTTATTGAAATCCAGACACATACAAATTTTCAAGTTGATATGTGAAACACTTTTCAAGTTATGTTCTGGACAAAAAAAATTAGCCTGAAAAATAACAAAGGGCAATAACTCCAAAAATTTGAAAGACAGAGTTGTCATTCATGTACACTGCACTCCTCCTTAATGAGATCTATCCACTTACGAAGTTTGAAGTTGGTATCTGAAATACTATTTAAGTTATCTTCTGGATAAAAATGGGCAACGGAAGGAGGGACTGACAGAGACTATTACCATATCCTTCCCCTACCAGGGGGATAATAAGTATGAAAAATAAACTAGCACTTGTCCCAGAACAGGATAAACTCATCAAAGGGTAATCAGTCAAAAAAAGCCTGTGAATCTAAATGGAAATGTGCGAACAAAAATCCAAGGTTAAAATTTACAAAGGGCAATAACTCCAAAAATACTGAAGATAGAGTTATGGTTCTTGTGCACTGCACTTCTCCTTAATTAGTTCTATATGTCTGTGAAGTTTCAAGTTCCTAGCTTTCATACTTTTGGAGATATACACCAGACAGAAATCCAAAGTAAAAATTAACAAAGGGCATTAACTCAAAAATTACTGAAGACAGAGTTTTGGTTTTGCACTTCTCTTAATGAATTCTATAAGTGTATACAGTTTGAAGTTCCTAGCCTTTGTACTTTTGGAGATATGCTCCGGACAAAATTCCAAAGTGAAAATTTACAAAGAGCAATAACTCAAAAATTACTGAAGACAGGGTCATGATTCTTTAGCACTGTGCTTCTCCTTAATTAATTCTGTATGCGTGTGATGTTTCAAGTTCCTAGCTTTTATACTTTTGGAGATGAATCCAAAGTTAAAATTTACAAAGGGCAATAACTCCAAAAATACTGAAGACAGAGTTAAAGTTGTTGTGCACTGCACTTCTCCTCAATGAGTTCTATTTATGTGTGAAGTTTCAAGTTCCTAGCTTTTATACTTTTAGAGATATGCTCCAGACAAAAATTCAAAGTAAAAATTTACAAAGGGCAATAACTCCAAAAATACTGAAGACAGAGTAATGGATCTTGTGCACTGCATGCCTCCTCAATGAGTTCTATAATTATGTGTGTGAAGTTTCAAGTTCCTAGCTTTCATACTTTTGGAGATATGCTCCAGACAAAAATTCAAGAAAAAAAATGTACAAAGGGTAACAACTCCAAAAATACTGAATATAGAGTAATGGTTCTTGTACACTGCAAGCCTCCTTAATGAGATCTATCCACTTGTGAAGTTTGAAGTTGATATCTCAAATACTTTTGGAGATATGCTCCGGACAAAAATGTGGGACAGAAGGACGGACGGAGACTATTACCATTTCCCCCGCCGCCTTTTCGGTGGGGGATAAAAAAGTAACAGTTGTTGCATAGAAAAGCAGTCTGGTCCTGTACCCAGAATGCCCAAATTAGTTAGATGTGTATTAATTTGTAGAACGCCATCTAGAGGGAGATAATATCCTTGGCCCTTCATATAACTCTATCTACATGTAATCTAACCCTATGAATGGCTTTCACAGCTTAGTTTGCATTTGCAGCCAACATAGATCAAGATAAGAAAACATCAAATGTGCAGTCTGATCTTGGATATATATTGGTATTGGCTGTGTTCAGACCAAAAGCAGCATTTTGAGCTGAGAAAGGCAACCTCGATGTATATGTTAATCCTTAACGGTTTACCAAACAATCCCTGGTTTTTAAGACCCAGAGGAGGAAGCCTTCTGAAATCATTGTGGGAAAAGGAGAAAATGCTGGTAACCAGCATTTTCTCCTTTTCCCACAATGTTTTCTACTCTTCTGAAGTCAAGTTTCAATTTCACAGTCAAGAGTCACATTTATTCTGTTGTCTGCAAATGCTTTCATTGTGGATAGGTCTGAAAATTTGTTGTTTCGTAAAGGGTTATCTGATGTATCTTCATGTCTCAAGGATGACAGCTCTTGAAAACATCATAGAAAAAGGAAAAAAAAAAGAGTAACCACACTATTTTTCATCTGTTCAAAGACAAATCCCTACTTCTGCTACATTTAATTTGTCCTCTGCATATGCTTTTCAATATACAATAAAGACAATTCTAAAATTTTGTGTTATGGCAAAGTTAAAGAGCACCCTTATGACCATTTCTTGCAAAGCCATTACTTGTACACTGTAGACACTTTAAAGGTAGCTATTTAGATTTTTCACATCACACCAAAATAAAAAATATATATATAGATCTATCACTGAAATTAAGATGAAAAACAATACAAATCATCAATAATTAAGAATCATAAAATAAAAAAAACAAACTTTTTGTGATGGTGTTCATTTAAAAGGCTACATAGCCTCCTAAGGTATCTTTAGATTTTGCCCAAAAATTCAAAAAAGCATTGTAGGAATGCCAAGTGACTGGCGCATGACTAATGACGCTTAAATTCCATAACATAACAAACATGTACACATAATTACTTTCCATAATGTCTTTCTCGGATGCTATGTTTGAAGCTTCGTCTGTGTATTTCGAGTATATAAATGAGTCGAGTTGCTCATGTAAAAATAGACCATGGTGTCAACCTGGGTCGCAGTAAATCTCTAATTTCTCTTGTTGTCGGATGGATTTCAACTACTGAGGTTTTATGAATGAAAATTAAAGGGCTTTGGGAGATATGAGGATGATTTGTATTTTTGTAAAATCTGATGGGCCACCTTTAACATTGATCCAACCTCAAAACCTGACAATGCATTTATAGCTTTTTTTTGTCCATGCTGATTTCATGTAACACAGAAATGCAATTTGTGCAGTGAATAAAACACTTGTGAAACATTTCAATAATCTCTCAATTAGATATCTGTGTAAATATTTGAGAGCTGTAATGTGGGCATGTTATCACAAAAATCTATAATGTAATTACAATGGGCTTTGTTTACTCAATGCTGTAATTCCTTGCCTGAAATCCTCAATATAATGAACCTGTTTGCCTTGAAGAGTCCCTGGGCATACATAAAATGGACTTTTTCTTGTAGTGCAGAACATTAAAATGCTGTAGTTTTCAGGTTGTTTTGATCACAATACATGTATCTTGGAAAATAACTATCCCGTGTACATCAAATATCATATGACACAGTTGGTCGACTTTGGCCTTTAAAACTCCTAATTTTATCCTTGGCATTAGAGACAATTTAATGAAACACTGAAGAATACTTTCCCTTCAGTTGCTACAGCTTCTATGGCATACACTCTTGATATTTTCTGTGCATCAATCTAGGACCTACCTCCTACTTAGGTCCATATGAACTTGGCATATAACTCCTACAGTACGGCTAACAAAGCAAATAACTAAGGCAATGCTGAAATAATTGAATAGGTCTAGTTTTTTCCCCTTTGGATTCAGAATGTGTTGTATTGTGACTCAAACAAAAATGAAGCATATTTAAGGGATTCACAACCAATTTTGTATACTGACCTTCATTTGGTTCACAATCCTTGTCCTCCACTTTTTGTACAGCTCTTGGTAACTCTACATAGTCTATCCTGAAAGGAGAAAGTATCAGTCAATCTTTATCTTCATTACTTTATCATGATTCAGTTACAATTCTGTGGATTTCTATTGGTAGTTTTACTTTAAATTCTTCACCACACAACCAAATGTTAGACTCCTCTATACTGAAAGCATGTGCAGACAACATATACCGATGTCCATTTAAAAACGGCTCATCGCAAAAATGTGATAGCTTTGTAAATACCTTGAATATATATGTCATTTTTTGCCTATCATAGAATTTTCACTTCTCTAATCTACTGAAACATGAAATTTTGTGCCAGTCAATAATGTTTTCTTCCACCAAGGCTCATGGCACCATTTTACCCTGGTGCCCAAAGCATTTTCCGCGTGGTTATGTCAGTCAGAATTACACATTGTATATACAGTAATTGATTTACAATTAACTCATTACCAAACGACAAATTTTTAGACTGGTCCAAATTGAAAGCATTTGCAGATGACAAAATAAAAGTGACTGAATTTTTGAAATTTGTTCTGTGAAGGATAGAAAACATTGTGGGAAAAGGTGAAAATGCTGGTTACCAGCATTTTCTCCTTTTCCCACAATGTTTTCTAAAGGCGCCTTTCTCAGGGGCGTCAAAAGTAGGGATTGTGTGGTAATGGGATAAGTACTCCAAGCACTATTTTGAAAACATCAATTTCCAAAAAGCCAAGACAAAATAATGAAGAAAGAGTACGCATTTTGAGCATGCTTCATTGAAGCAGTCTTTATCGAAGTCACACAAAATCAACAACAGTATGTCTTGTTAGACGGGTAAACAAACAGGGAGCCTTGTCTGACAGAACCTGAACCTGCTGCTTTGTGTGTTGTCTGTACCACAAGACAATTTCATTCGTAAATGTCACTTGCAATACCGTTTTGTCACAGCGAAATCCACAATGTTGATGGTTATAGGGAATCGTTGAAGATAATGTAAGTCGGAATACAGTAAGGCAACATCTTCAGGAAAGTGGAATACTGTGCAGGTAGCCATATCGTGGTGTCATGCTAGGAGACCGCCACCATAAGGAATGTCACCAGTGGGCTCAAAACAACATTGGAAGATGTTGGCATGATGTAGTCTTCAGTGCCGAATCCTGTTTTAACCTCTCCTGTACTGACAGACAAGTCTGTGTTCACCATCGGCGTAATGAACAGTACATCCAAAGTTGTGTTCTGGAGCACAACCGTTTTGGTGGTAGTGGTATATTGGTTTGGGCAGCAGTAAACCATACATTTAGAACTGACCTTGTGGTTACTTATAGCAATTTAAATGCCAGACAGCATGTAAATCAAGTTATTCATCCCGTGGTTGTTCCCATGTTTCACCAACACCTTTGCTTTACATTTCAACATGAAAATGTGTGCTCCCACACAGCAAGATTTACAGAAACTTTCTCATAGCCAATAATATTGCCGTGCAGCTATGGCCTGCTAACTCTTCTGATTGTAATCCAATCAAACACATGTGGAACATCCGTAAATGCCCATTACGTCAACATTACCCACAGCCGCAAAACATCCAACAACTGACAAATGCTCTTTGTAAAGATTGGGGTCACATTCCACACTACCTCCTATGTAATTTGTGTGGGTCCATCAAATGGGGACTGAAGGCTCTGATAGCAAGTCAAAGAGGACATACATGGCATTGATGAATTTAAAGAGGTGAGTTTGTTGAAACGGCTGTTAAGTTTGTGTAATACCGGTATTTAGCTAAAAGCTTCTGTCATGTGACATGTCTAGAAATAATGACCAAGTCCATTTCTTAAATAACAAAATCATGGATTTGATATCTTCTAATTCATGAAATATGACACAATAGAGGGAGATGAGGGGTTTCTCATGGACGTCAGTAAATCAAATGTTTCTCAAATGATGGGGATTATTGTTGAATCAGTGGAATACCGGTACATTGCGGGAAAAAAGGATATGCTGGTTTTTACTGGAATTTTATCCTTTTTCAAAAATGTTTTCAAAAGCCTTCTTCATGAGAATACTTAAAATTTGGAACTGTTTGGTAAATTTTGCTCAGACAACAAAATTTCATAATCTTTTGTACTGAAAGCTTTTGGAGACATACGTACATTTGAATCTTGTCCCGACCTTTCTCTTAGATTGGGTCAATTTACAGCATTAAATTTTGCAGACGATAGATCAATTTTAAATCAAAGGATTATCCTTAACCCTTCACTCCCTAGATACTCATTTTAACGCACTGCTTGTTGGAGACTTTGGAAAACATTGTGGCAAAAGGTGAAATTGCTCGTGATGAGCAATTTCACCTTTTGCCACAATGTTTTCTACACTTTCAAAAGGTGTCACATACACATAAGAAACAGCTTCATCCTTGCTGTTATTTAGGGTCAATTAGAGATACCATAGAAATGCCTTATGGGTTAAAGGGTTAAATAGGGTAGAAAACATGGTAGAAAAGGGAGAAAATACTGGCAATCAGTACTTTCTCCCTGTCCTATGACTTTGAAAGCTATTTTTCATCGAGGTTTGCAATACATAAAATTGTTTGTAAACAGATAAACCGACTGTTATTATTTGGAACATTTGGAAGTTGCACCATTCTATGACTATTGATGCCTGTAAGAGTAATTTCCATAATAATATGAGCTTCCTTTCAACAAACTGCCCATGTATTGATCAGGGCTCTCCATTCTAAAACCAGGGTATTAATTATACCAGACTTGTTTTTAATAACATTCAATACAGACCCTGATTCACCCAATATATCGTAAATGAAATGGGCATTTTCAGTATGTGGAAAATGGCCTATACATGTATATTTCAATTCCATGAATGCTTTTCCTTAACAGACACTTTAGATCTGAGATCAGGGTGTATCTTCTGTGTAGTAAAGTTTGGTCTACCCTGTCTGCAAAGGAACTGAGGTTGTACCAGGAGCTAAAAGGGTTAATACTCATTTGATCCTCTTACTTTGATCTCCGTTTCCTATCCAGAAAACCCTGACAATCAATTCCATGAGTATTTTGTGTGCGCTGGCATTTAGAGTCGAAGAGATATGACCGTACATTCAACAACTGCAACAGTAAAAACATATTAAGCATCTCTTTCTTAGATTTCATACCCAGGTCATTTCCATGTGATCGGTGCTGCCAGCAAGAGTCCAATCCATGTCTTTTTGATAAACAAGAGGGCCATGCTAGCCCTGTATCACCCCACTGGCTTTTTAAGTCTTTACCTCACAAATTGAAGTGTTAATGACCTTTAAAGAGAAGGCTTTTGAAAACAGTGTGTTGTCAGCCCGTATTTTCTTCTTATTCAACAATGTTTCCAACCCTATTAAAGACGGAGACAATCATTAAAGCTACATTCAATTTGTCTTCTGCAATGGCTTTTCACTTGGTCCAGTCAGAAAAAATCTTTCTTAAAAAATAAAATTAACATATCAAGCAATTAATTGGCATTGACAGATTCAGACAAACATAGGTCCCCCCCACCCCCATTCCAATAAAAGATGTCGTATCTTTTAAGTATAAAGATTGTGTCACTGAGTATAAGCTAGTTTAGTCATTGGCATGAAAGGTAAAGTTCTGGAAAGAAAACTGAATGACAAACATCTGAATAAATCACTCTCCCTAAAAACATATCATGTCCTTTCCCCAAAACTTGATTGTCAACATCTATCATGTTTTAATGCAGTTTGATAATCAAGAGAGGTAAATAGTAACAAATTTTATTACTTATAGCAGGAGTTATTTCCCCTGATTATGATTTAAATTGATCTCTCGTGATCCCAGTGGCACAGAGCCAATTTTGACCCCAGGGCTATAGTATTATGATAATTCATAGAGGTTTATTAGATAGTAAATGTTGTAGCTCTGAGCCTTATCGTTCAGACAAGAAGATTTTTAAAATTTTTTGCTTTTGTTGCCATGGCAACCCAAGTTTTTGAAGGTATCATATTTTTTCAATAAATTCCGAAGAGAACAATGGCAGAATCATTTCTGTGAAGTTTCAACAAATTTGGATGGTCATTTTCAGAGAAGAAAATGCTGGTTACCAATGTTTTCTAAAGGCCTCTTTCTCGTGGTCATTAAAACTCAGGATTGTGTGGTAAAGAGTTAAAGAGCATCTCAACTTGACCAAGTCTGACTTCACGAGGAAAACATAACACAGTAATACATGTAAACAGAACTGAGAAATTTCAATACTATATGCCATTCTTTGTTCAGATTTCAGTGCTCCTCCAAGACAGCTCATTAATCTTTCTCAAAATTCCTGCTGGTCTGAAAAATTCTTTTTTAAATTTTCTGAGAAAAAGACAAGTTGTCAATAGAAAAGAAATATGAGAACCTTTCTGAGGCCATACACCATTTCTCAGGGTACATCTAACAGAGTCATGCCAATAAATCTTCTTGTAAATTTCAGAATCTAAATATTTCCAATAAATTTTACACAGAAATGTTGCATTTTCCAAAAAGGGAAACCCTAATTGTTTTATTCTGTAGATTAGATTGATTGATTGAATGCTGTTTCATGCTGATTTAGTCATATCACTGTGATAATTTACTCATTCATGTACATTCTGGGTACTAAACTAAGGCGCTGAAGTGCCTTGCCTGTGGATACTCCGAAATAAAGAATACCCATCGCACTACAGGCAAAGTATCAGCCACATGTAAACGATGCCGGTATTACAATGCATTTAGATTTAAAGCATACTAAATAAAAGTATGAAAATTGAACTGCAAAGATGACAATCTGTAACTGTGTGGTTGATTCAAGTGTTAGTTAGTATAAACATATTTATTTTGCATACAACTTACATTAATCTCTCTCGATTCTGCTTCCGGGGAACTACACCCAGTACTCACGCTGAATGTGTGGGCCAATGAAAAATCTCAAAGTTGACACCCATTCCCGGGTATCGAACTCAGGACATAAGATTATGAGGCCAATGCTCTACCTCACGACCACGGACACCACCAAGTGTTAGATGCTGGCAAGGATGTGAATTTCAAATTAGGTTACAAGTTGCTAGGTTCCTGTATCTTTTGTTTACTTTTTATCTGATTTTCAAATTCATTTTTCTGGCAGCCACTAATAGGCCTACTTGGACTAACCACACTAAAAAATTCTTCTGCATGAGAATAATAATGTCCTTCCGCATGGTTGGTAAACACAGACCCAATGTTAAAGAAAAATATATTGGAAGAATCTTATAAAGTCTCCTTTTCTACTTTTTTTCCACATTGTTTTGTATAATACTAAGGACAATTCCTATTATTTTAGTCACACTTGAATGGCAGACTGTACAATACTTTCAATATTTCAAAATAAGATTCTGTTATACAGGCAATCCTCATCTTACTTTCCAGTAGGATCAAAAGGAGAAATTAAGACTACCAAACACTAGAATCATTGATCTGGTTGTACTGTAATACTACCAAACACTAGAATCATTGATCTGGTTGTACTGTAATACTACCAAACACTAGAATCATTGATCTGGTTGTACTGTAATACTACCAAACACTAGAATCATTGATCTGGTTGTACTGGAATACTACCAAACAATAGAATCATTGATCTGGTTGTACTGGAATACTACCAAACATTTGAATCATTGATCTGGGTGTACTAGAATACTTGATGAAGATGAACCATTAAAACTAAATCTGATATCACCTCTTTTATCAATAATTCTGAAGAAGAAGAAGAATCAAACACTAGAAAAATCCTGAGTAAAGTGGTGTTCAAGGACTACTTATCATTGTATTAACCCTTTACTCCATGCATATGCATTTCTACGCATTGCTTGTGGGAGCCTTTGGAAAACATTGTGGCAAAAGGCGAAACTGCTTGTGACGAGCAATTTCACCTTTTGCCACAATGTTTTCTACACTATCAAAAGGTGTCATATACACATAAGAAACGGCTTCATCTTTGCTGTTATTTAGGATCAATTAGAGATACCATAGAATTGCCTTACGGGGTAAAGGGTTAAATTTTGGGAAGTCTTGCTTCAGACCTGACTTGTCTCAGTCTCCCATCTGGATTGAGACAGAACCACAAGCTGACAGCAGATTCATCAACCTACAGGGTTATTGCCTTTCAATTGGATTATAGGATTTCATATGGTACAAAACCCTCTAAATAATTTGATACATTCCCTTAAAAAAGTAATGGATGGCTTCATAAAGACTGATTGGGTATTACAAAGACAGATTGAAACCACTAAGACTAACATAATAAACAAGTTAGTACACCAAAACAAATTTTTGTGCAAAGGCTGCAGACATGGTGGAAATGAGGTTCAATTTAAGTACTCGCTGAAAAATTACTTGTCCTTCCATTCCAATCTTCGCAATCCAAGGCTGACGATGCACTACGCTAGTCTACCCTTGGCGGATCCAGCTTGATTTTTACATTCCCCTGATACACTTTTTCATTGGATGCAGCCAGCTCTAACTGCAATGAATGAAATCGCTCGTAGCATTTCATCTTTGATAAAAATAGAATAAGGTTGCTACCTTTCGAATAGAAGGTAAACATGGAAACCCACGTGGATGTCTGCTTATCCCTTCATGTGTATTTGTAAGAGGTTTGTAAAATGATATTTCATTGGCTTTTAGAAATATGACGTAAAGGGGGTAATAACCAGCATAAAATAGAGGGCGCATCACAGGAATCTCGAAATCAGGCTCAATCAGCCAAGGTAAGATCCACGTAGTGATCGTAACCTTGGCTCACCAAGATGTACAGTTCCATGACTATCAAAACAGACTCTTTTTTTCCTTCTAAGTATGTCTCATTCTATTCTATTGGTTACTGGTATGACTAAAGACAAGAGCTCTGGTGTTGCATTGAATTTCTTGTTTATTAAAATTTCAAACCCACTGTAGAATTAAAGTTTTTTTCATAACATTGTCAAAACTTTCACTCTTTCTCATGGAGATGAAACTGGTCTAAATGATTTTGTCAGATATAAAAAATTTATTATTAACTCATTACCATACGACAATATTTTAGGCTTGTCCAAATCGAAAGCATTTGCAGACGACAAAATAAACTGACTGAAAATTTGAAATTTGATTTGTGAAGGGTAGAAAACATTGTGGGAAAAGTAGAAAGTGCTGGTTACTAGCATTTTCTCCTTTTCCCAGAGTGTTTTATAAAGGCTTCTCTCTCAGAGTTGTCAAAAGTACGAATTGTTTGGTAAAAAGAGACGAAAAACAACCAAGTCCATTTCAAAAGGGCCAAGGTTTAATCTCTGACCAAAAATTGCAGTGTTTTGACCAAAATCTGTCAAAACAGGCTTTTAAAAACATTGTGAGGAAATGAGAAAATACTGTGTAACACCATTTCCTCTTTTTCTATCAAATCAAATCTATCAGAACAGGCTTTTGAAAACATTGTAAAGAAATGAGAAAATACTGTGTAACAGCATTTCCTCTTTTTCCCACAAGGTTTCCCACCTGTATAAGGACAAATTCTATCCGTCTGAGCCACATTTAACCCTTTACGCCGTAAGGCATTTCTATGGTATCTCTAATTGACCCTGAATAACAGCAAGGATGAAGCCATTTTTTATGTGTATATGACACCTTTTGATAGCATAGAAAACATTGTGGCAAAAGGTGAAATTGCTCGTGACGAGCAATTTCACCTTTTGCCACAATGTTTTCCAAAGGCTCCTACAAGCAATGCGTAGCAATGAGTATCTATGGAGTAAAGGGTTAATTTGATTTGCAACTAGAATTTTCTCTCTTTCCCATGCTGTTTTCCACCCAAAACAAATCCAAAAACAAATTTAGTTGTTTGAGCCAAGGTCAAAGTGCTATCTGCAAATGTTTTGGATTTGGACAAATCTACACTTTGTGAATGTAAAGAAAGAGTTAGGTCGTATTCCTTGTACCTATTCTGGCACAATGTTCTGTGTTCTGGAATGCTGTTCTGGAATGTGCTAAAGGAATATTTCAGAACACAATACACTGTTCCGGAAGTATGTTCTGAATGAAGCATGTTTGGAACATTATTCCACACCATATCGAAATGAAAGTATATTGACATGATGGCTGTTGCAAGAGCTACTGTCTTAGCTGTTTAGTTGAGGATATGATTACCTGCACAGAGAGAGAGAGAGTAGAGACGAGTCTACTATGCGCTTATTTATGGCAATCATGTCGTAAAAAAGGACAATTGCAAATTTTGTCATGAAGAATTGTCTGTCTTTCAGCCATCTTGGATCACCTAGCAACTGTTCAGCAAGTGCGCCACACCTCGATTGGATTAGAGCAGTCAGAACATGCTCTCAGGAACACAGCACAGAGTTCCGAAATACTCCATTGACCTAGAACATGTTCGGAGTGTTCGGAGTAGCGAAAGGAATATGCACCTACTGTTTAACTCTGGTGAAGAAGACTTTTTGGAGACAATTTGTTACACAGAGAGAAATTGCTGGGTTAATTATTTTTGGTATTTATGGGAATTTGTCTTTTCTCTGCATCTGAGTTTACTTTGAACAATTATTTTTAAAACAGCGATTACGTAATCGCTGTTTTAATAATATTGGTTTTATACTGTTTGGATTTTTTCTATGCGTCAAAATAATTGGAACCCCTCGGCGACAAAAAAATCACTGTCCACCTCTGTTTTTCAAATCTAAATTTACAGGGTGTGTCTGTACTTTTGTTTATTGATATATTACCTGCCTCGGTACTTTGACACACTCTTTCTTCCCGATTCATCCATTACACGACAAATTATTTGTATAAAACAGGAGCAATAGCGAAAATCTTGACCTACATAATTTTCGAATCCTATGGAAACAACTTCTACAGTGAACTCCCTTTTGTAATTGCCCCGCTGTTTTAATAAACATCGAAGTACAGTAAATCAGATTCTCAACTGTCGAACCTTTTTTCTTAAAATATAACATCTGTATGTTATACTGAGCACAATAGATCGTATGTAATACATTTCGCAGGAAAATAAAATTTCAGACAAGATATTAAACTTGAACGTTCCAAAATGCAATTGTTTAAACCTTTAAATAATAATTATCTTCCACAAGCACAACTTGTAAGAATTGATCTTTTGATACCAAAGTGCTTTGATCATGTGGATAATTTATGCGTCACTTTTCTCCTACGGGGGTTACACATTGTATGGTAAGCAGTCTTATTACCTCCCTTTAATATGTATGTCAAAAACTTAACTTTTCTTTGCCAATGATTGAAGTATGCAATATTTTTTTGTATACCAAAGTGCTTTGATCATAGGGATAATTTAGTTGTCACTTTCCTCTTAACGGGGGTCACAAATTGTATGCTAAATAGTCTTATTACCTCCCTTTAATATGTATGTCAAAAACTTAACTTTTTCTTTGCCAAAAATTGAAGTATGCAATATTTTTTTGTAAAAATCAAATATTTCTAAAGAGTAATATGATTCTGGGCGAAAGAAAAAAACAACTTTTTTTTGTTAAAATCTATGCAAAATCAAATCTCGAATTATAAAAATATTTTATAAACAAAGTACGCCAACGTAAAGGGTGAATCTCACCAGAGAGTGGCAATACTGAAAACGGTTGCTACTGACCGAATAGGCAAATACTGTTTTTATGACACAAACGTATGATATACCATGATGTACAACAGAAACTCACGTCAATTTTCAAGTTACGTAAACCCAGTGTAATGCAAGTAGCATGCTTATAATCTTTATTTAATATACACCTATTTATAGCCAATACAAATACTATAAGCACGAGATGCGAAAGGTTTGATTTATATATATAGTATACAAATTGAAAAAAAAGTGCGTGTCGGTAACACATGAAGGAAACATGGGAAGACAGATACTGATTTAGTTAAAAAAAATAAATTGCATGTTAACAGTCGGTGTTCTAAACCTATCGACTGCTAAGCGCGCCTCAATACAATAGTGCAAACGATGTAAATTAGGGTCGGACCGCACAGTGTGCAATCCGATCACTAATCCACGAAGTATGAGAAATTAAATTTCAAACAAATGAAATATCTGCTTTTTTCTTCAGGAAGTTTTCACATTATAATTTTGCGGTTTGATGGTAAAGCATTTGCATTAATACATATTTATATACATGTATACTAAATTAATATAAGTAGATCCCAAATAATTACGAATATTACAAAGGATGTAAGCTGACAAGTGCAACAACATGCGGCAGGTAAAGTTTCATGAGAAACTGTGAGTGTAGATCAAGATCAGACTCCCAGTAATTGCATTCCGATCCTAAATTCACACGGTAAGCCGATAATTGCAACATCATACGGTTGCTAAAGTTTCTGGGGTGTAGTCCAAGATCAGAATTACAAGAACTGCAGTCCGATCCTAAATCAACACGGTAGACTACGTTCTTGCGATATATATATATATATATATATATATATATATATATATATATATATATATATATTTGACAAAAGAAGTAATTAACTAGTACTACGAGTAATACTGAACTTGCAAGCTAATAAGTGCAACCAAATTCGGTAGGTAAAGTTTCTCAGAACGGTGTAGATCAAGAGCAGATTTGTCAGAATTGCCGTCTGATTCTAGTTTTACAGTGAACTACGTACACCTATATACACTTACAAATGTTTTGATAAAATTAGTCAATAATTACGAATAATACCAGAGATGTAGGCTGTTACGTGTTAAATTTCTGAGGACGGCGTAGTTCAAGAATTGCAGTCTAATCCCAGATCTACACAGTCTGATTACCAATAATAATGGAGATGGAAGCTGTCAATTGTAGCTCGGTTAAATTTCTGAGGACGGTATATATCAAGTATGCTTCATCTTCTCATTGTATGCTGGACAGTCTTATTACCTCCCTTTAATATGTATTTAAAAAAACTTAACTTTTTCTTTGCCAATGATTGAAGTATGCAATATTTTGTTGCAAAAATCTAATATTTTGAAGAGTAATATGAATTTGTACGAAAGGAAAAAAAAACTTTTTTTTTTGTTAAAAATCTATGCAAAATCAAAATTTTAAATTATAAAAATATTTTATATCTAAGGTATTCTGTAAACAAATTCGTGTATTACCAAGAAACTTCAACACTGTTAACACCGAATATTACTCGAAAAGACAATTATTGCTCTTTTACAACAACGTCGAATGATATACGAATCTGTATAAAAGATGAAAACGCCTATAGATGTCGAGTTACATAAACCCAGTGAAATGCAAGTAGCATGCTTATGTGACTAATAGACGAGGAAAATCAACGATACTCAAAACTGACAATTATGGACAATGGTTCGTGCGAAGGATGGATTTTTGTACCATTTGAGACAAGGAAGAAGAATAATGAAACCTTGGTACAAATTTGATATTTTAGACCTTCTAGATCCAACTGAATTATCACCAGTCTACAGTCAAAACGTACCAGAGCTAAATTGTAACCAACCTTCATACTGTATCATACTATACAGTAAAATGTTTACTCAATGTTTATTAAGTGTGTTCATTCTTTGATCTTTTTAAAGAAAAAAAAAAACATTCATGTTCTAAATTGTAAGACAAATTAATGTAGTACTCAATCAGTTTTGAGTTTGTGTTTTTTAACCCATTACCACACAATCCCTACTTTTGAAGCCCCTGAGAAAGAAACCTTGGAAAACATTGTGGGAAAAGGAGAAACCAGCATTTTCACCTTTTCCCACAATGTTTTCTAATATTCAAAAAACAAATTTCAAATTTTCAGTCACTTTTATTTTGTTGTCTGCAAATGCTTTCAATTTGGGACGGTTCAAAATTTTGTCGTTTGGTAATGAATTGTAGCTTTCTGTGCCTTTTTTTCATAAATGACAGGAACTGTTGATAAAACATAGCATTATAATTTTATTTAAATATTTAAATGTATCATTAGCCAAGCCCTGATACCTCAGTCAGGGACATACAGGACTTAGGAACATGCGGTCAAAGGTGCAATCCCCTAGTCAGAGGATTAATGATAGTTATTGAAATAGAATTCATTCCTTCTTCACAGCTTTCTATTATTTTTTTTCAACGATGGATATGTGGGAAAGCAGCCAGTGGTTCAGAAATAATAGTGCTTGAAGTACTAGTGAAAGAAATATCAAGAAGGAATGGCTAGATGCACTGGCCGCAGTGATATAACTGAAAAAAAAAAACGTTGAAAACGGTGTTAAAAATCAGGCAGTCAATAATGTATCATTATGAATAATCATGTATAAACATGATTTTCCAGCTAAATTTTGCCTACATATATATATTTAAAGAATTAGGTCTTTACCACACAATGCTGAGTTTTAACGACCCTAAGAAAATAGTCTTTTTTAAGAAGATTTACCGGTAGTAGAAGGAGAAATAGCTGATAACATGCATTTATTCCGTTTTCCAAATTGTTTTCTATCCCTTTAACCCATCACCACACAATCCCCACTTTTGATGACCGTGAGAAAGAAGACTTTAGAAAACATTGTGGGAAAAGGAGAAAATGCTGGTGACTAGCATCTTCTCCTTTTCCCACAATGCTTTCGACCTTTCTCAAAACAAATTTAAAATTTCAGTCACTTTTCTTTGTCGTCTGCAAATACTTTCGATTTGGACAAGCCTAAAATATTGTTGTTTGGTAATGACTTAAATACAAATTCTATCACTTGAGCCCAACTTGAATTGTTGATCGGAAATGCCTTCAATTTAGGCAAGTGTACGCTTAAGTCATGCACTGCAAAAATTTAAGAGAAATAAATATTGTAATAAGCGAGCAATTTCAACTCTTAAAGTGAGTGTGACTTACTTTCAGAAGCGAACAAATTATCTAGAAAACACAATACTGCCAATTATATTTTTCTAAAATTTGGTACATGTATCAGTTTATCATGTAATAGTGGTTGAACTCATTACCAAACGACAAAAATTTAGACCGTCCAAATTGAAAGGATTTGCAGACGAAAAATTGAATTTTACTGTAATGACGTTTTTTTTGTTTTGGATGGGGAAGAAAACATTGTGGAAAAAGGAGCAGAATTTTCTCCTTTTCCCAGAATGTTCTCAAAATCCTTCTACAATGTCGTTAAAACTCGGGATCGTGTGGTAATGGGTTATGCTACCTTCCCACTATCACGATTTGCGCCACGATTGAAATCATGATGATCCTATCAGAACTTAAAGTTAATCGTGGCGTGGCAATCGTCCCATCACCACACAATTCCTACTTTTGATGACCCTAAGAACGAATCCTCTAGAAAATATCGTGGGATATCGATTTAACTTAAAAATATCTTACCAATCTTTGCTAAGGTGAATGAAATTAATAACAACTCTAATACAGTACATTATTTTATTTAAAAGTTCATATTACTTTTCACAAATATTTGATTTTTGCAACAAAATATCGCATACTTCCATTATCAGCAAACAGAATTTTAAGTTTTTGATATACGTCTTAAAGGGAGGTAACTTCAATATTCAATAACTGCATTTCGCATGAGGAAATTTGTGTACAGGTAGAAAACATTCTGGAAGTAGAGTTTAACCCAGACTGACATTGCAACACCAGTTAAACCTTGTTGTTGTACTGCCGTGTAATGGAAATTATGCCATAACAGACACGAGTAAGGGTACGAATACCTTTCTCAATTCTGTCTGCGTAACTATAGTTACTCGTCGACCTCACGGATTTGGTTGGTTATTTCCGTTTATTTATCGTCGCTACCGGTTGCCCATCCGAGCCCGGCAACGGAGGGAAGTTGAATTTTTATCTGAATTTTCATGAAAATTTAAAATCGATAATTTTCTTGAACAGAGAAATACCAGCACACAGGCTGGGTGGGAGGGTCTGTAAACCATTCAGGAGTTAGCAAACGATAAAATCAAGATCAAACTTCGCTTTCCCACCGTTGTCGGTAAGTCTTGTCTAATCATTCTTTTTATCGTCTGCTTAACTCCGTAAAAAAATAATTATTAAACAGAAAAAACAACACGTTTAATAACATTTCATATTTCGTCCAACGTTTCGGCATAACGCCTTCTTCAGGAATAACATTTATTAATGGACATGACGTCACGTCAAAAAAACATTAATTAATATGAAATAATTTGGCGGAAAAACGCTGTTTCGCGGAAAAGTGATTAAATAAAAGAATGTCAATAAAAGGGAAAAAAGATGTAGACTGGATGCCATATCAGCGAAATGTTTTCTGATCAAGGTGTGTCTCCCGTGAAAGGAACATATTAGACTAAATAGATTGTAGTCGACTCTGATCGGCTGTCTCATCAAAGGCAGAACCCTCGAACGAGATCTACGCTAAATATTACGTTTGAATCATGCTGAGTGTCATCGGATAATTAATACACTTAATTTCCTATATGAATTGTCAATCTCGAAGCGGAGTTGTTGTTCGTTACTCTCACCATACGTCTCTGCAATGGGCTAAATGACAAGAATCTTGTCAAACCGAGGAAAACATGTTTTCTTACTGTGTAACATTATAAAGTAGACAAAGGAAATATGATTCTGGATACAATATAGGTGCATTCAATTGATGAATTTACCTGTATACAATGGAACTATTTTTTTCAAGCTTGTTCACTGATCAGAATCTTGTGCCAATTTTAACAAAAATGACTGCGCCCATGAATGATGACAACAGTTTTGATACACTGATGGATTTAAGTTGTGTAAGATTAAAAAACAAGTTATCGTCGTTAAAACGTCATCAAATAATTAATTGCCAGCTTGCTGTTTTTTCAGTACTGTCAGTACTTTGATTTTCTTTTAAAAGCACTGATAGCACTATCATCATTGCTTAAAAGGAAAGTTAGATAACAATATAATGTATTCCAGATAGAACTAAAACAATTTCACATTTAAGTATCATCCTCCCCTATAATAAAGTAACAGTAAAATGTTTGCAGTAATAATGCTGTCAGAATTTTGGCATTAATTTTTAATTTCAACAGTTCCCATTAAATGTTCTTACTTGAAAATGATGTATGATTTAATATCTCGAGTAACTTTCTCCCAGCAAATCTTTTCTGTCTTATAAAACCCTTTCTATCGCAGGAAAAAATTCATACAAATTATATCATACCTCCATACCTCCATTTTGAGCTATACAAAATGCCTACTTTTGACAAAGAAAGAAGTCTTTAGAAAACATTGTGGGAAAAGGAGAAAATGCTGGTAACCAGCATTTTCTCCTTTTCCTACAATGTTTTCTACCCTTCACAACACAAATTTAAAATTTTCAGATAGTTTTGTCGTCCACAAATGCTTTCGATTTGGACAAACCTAAAATTTTGTTGTGTGGTAATAAGTTAATATGCAGTCTGCATTGGTTGACCTGAATTAAGAATTTTTACAAATTGGTCAATTCCTGCATGTCAAAGGACAGTCTACCTCATGATTTAGCTGGCTGTTAGACAAAATGGATTTTATAGATGCATGGTTATGTAATACTAGCCTAGCATTCAGGCCCTGCATTTAAGTAATTCTAATAAACAAGGTACACAACTACAGCAAAGTCACAGAAATATGTGTTCTTACTTGCCCTTCTTCTGAAATACAGGGCGTTAAATCAGACATTCAGAAGATTTAGAACACAGACTTTTCGTTTTTCAGTTTTACTTGATGATTTTGTTTTAATGAAAAAGCTCTATTTAACGGACTGGCACCAGTCTATGTGATGACTTGCTTTGTACAACACATCACAGAGATACATTAAGCCCCCTTTTGACAGAGCAATGTTCTTTTGTTTCTGAAAATGTGACCCATCATACAAAAAGGGACCATATGGGAATTCTGTACATCATTTAGATGGAAACAGATCAATGATGGCGCAGGTCAGTTTCAGTTGTTAATTCAAAAAGGATTGTATAACAAGGTACAAGGAACCACTTTTCATACAGAAAATGTTATTATAAAGCGAAACATGTCAATCCTGGTCAGCCTGTGCAATTTACGCAGGCTGACCAGGTTTGACATTTTCGCAGTTCCCAGATTCCCTTTCTGTGTGATGGATCATATTATCAATATAATTAATGTGCAACGAAACATAATAGACTTTTTACCTTATTGCAAATGGTAAAAGAAATCAAGTTTTATCCTTTTTCTTCTCCCTTTAAACTTGACATTTACATCTCTAAACAATGTAACTTTAAAGAATTTAAATTTACTTTTCTGTACCAAAAGCTCTAATTTCAATAAATTTTGTGCAATCTCACGAATTATTTGTGGAGATACCAGTTCTACGTTATCTTGATTTATTATGTTCATGAAATCAATCATCTATGGGCTAAGTGATACATTTTTTTCCCCAGTTATCTATTTGATATAAGTAGTATAGAAAAACCTCAACCCAGGAAAAAGATAACCATGAAATTTTCATCTGTTTCAAATAATAGGCTGATGATAAATCACTTGTGAAGAAAGTTTAAGTTGATATTTAACTCTTTACCACACAATCCCTACTTTTGATGACCCTGAAAAAGAAACCTCTGGAAAACATTATGGGAAAAGGAGAAAATGCTGGTTACCAGCATTTTCTCCTTTTCCCACAATGTTTTCTTACCCTTCACAAAACAAATTTCAAATTTTCAGTCACTTTTATTTTGTCGTCTGCAAATGCTTTTGATTTGGACCAACTTAAAATTTTGTCGTTTGGTAATGAGTAAACTCTTTACCACCGCACAACAACACTTTAGACTTGTCCAAAATCAAAGCAAAGGATTTGACTCAAACAATGACAATTGTCTTTGATAGAGTAGAAAACATTGTGGGAAAAGATAAAATGCTGGTAGCCAGCATTTTCTCCCTCTCCCTCAATGTTTCAAAAAAGTCTACTTGCCATAGGTCGCTAAAATGCAAGGTTATTTGGTAAAGATTTTATAATATTATAAACCAGTTTGTGGAATACAGTTCATATCTAAATGATAAATGAAATTTTTATTCCATTAACTTTTCCATGTTCCATTTTGTGAATAAATCTCACAGAGCTCTATATTTATAAGCAAAGTCTACCTAGAGACTTTATATAACTTAATCTTGTAACAGCAGAAGACATTTAGGGATTGGCCACTCTGAAGGACTTTGCAGACAACAAACTAAGTGAGGCTTTTGATGTTTTTTTTTTTTAGGTACTAGGAAGATCAATCCATAACAATGAATGGCATACTTTTTTAACTATTTACCAAATGACAAAATTTTTATTCTTCTAAGTTCAAAGCAGCTGCAGACAACAAGTACATGTGGTTTTAATTACATGATTATTCTTTCTCAGGGGACAAAATGTTGTGACAAATAGACAAGATGCTAGTTATCAGCATTTTCTTAGGAATTTCCCCTGCAACAGTTGCCATTTATACAATAAACATTGTAATAAAAGACAAAACTAATCACTGTGATTCCACAATACAACTACACTGTTTTTTTTTTTAAAAGTTTTGTGGCATAATGGTAAAAATCAAAATTATCTTGAGGCACCATGTTAACTTTGATAACATTAATAATCTCCCAGCACGCAACTAAGATACAGGCAGAGCATTTTTCTCGTTTTAAGTGAACACCTCAAACATCTTGCTGTTCAATAATAACCTGTAATGCCTCTATCTCATTCAAGCTCACATTAATTACATTGCACTTCATCCCTCCCTTTCCCCTAACACCCCCCCCCTTTTTCACTGCACCAAACAAACTCATGATATTTTGTAACTGTGACTAGCAAACATTTTCATGATTTTTTACTACCAAACCACCTCATGATTTTACAACCTAACCATCTCATGAGTTTTTACTACCAAACCACCTCATGATTTTATAACCAAACAACCTCATGATTTTACTACCAAACCACCTCATGATTTTACTGTCTAACCACCTCCTGATTTTACTACTTAACCACCTCGTGATTTTACTACCAAACACCTCTTGATTTTACTACCAAACCACCTCGTGACTTTACTACCAAACCACCTCGCGATTTTACTACCAAACCACCTCGTGATTTTACTACCTAACCACCTCTTGACTTTACTACAAAACCACCTCGTGACTTTACTACCAAACCATCTCGTGATTTTACTACCAAACTACCTCGTAATTTTACAACCAAACAACCTCATGACTTTACGACCAAACCACCTCATAATTTTACTACCAAACCGCTTCATGATTTTACAACCAAACCATCATGTGATTTTACTACCAAACAACCTCGTGATTTTACTACCAAACCACCTCGTGACTTTACTACTGAACCACCTAGTGGTTTTACTACTAAACCACCTAGTGATTTTACTACCAAACCACCTCGCGATTTTAATACCGAACTACCTCGCGATTTTACTACCAAACCACCTCGTGACTTTACTACTGAACCACCTAGTGGTTTTACTACTAAACCACCTAGTGATTTTACTACCAAACCACCTCGTGATTTTAATACCGAACTACCTCGTGATTTTACTACCTAACCACCTCTTGACTTTACTACCAAACCACCTTGTGACTTTACTACCAAAACACCTCGTGACTTTACAACCAAACCACCTCGTGATTTTAGAATCTAACCACCTTTTGACTTTACTACCAAACCACCTCGTGACTTAACTACCAAACTTCCTCATAATTTTACAACCAAACAACCTCTTGATTTTACTACCAAACAAACCCTTGATTTTACTACCAAACCACCTCATGATTTTACTACCAAACTACCTCATAATTTTACTACCAAACCACCTTGTGACTTAAATATCAAACTACCTCATGATTTTACTACCAAACAACCTCATAATTTTACTACCAAACCACCTCATAATTTTACAACCGAACTAACTCGTAATTTTACTAACGAACTACCTCATGATTTTACAACCAAACAACCTCGTGACTTAACTACGAAACCAACGCGTGATTTTACTACCGAACTACCTCGTGATTTTACAACCAAACCACCTCTTGACTTAACTACCAAACCATCTCGTGATTTTACTACCAAAGTACCTCCTAATTTTACTACCAAACCACCTCATGATTTAACTACCAAACTACCTCGTGATTTTACTACCAAACAACCTCGTAATTTTACTACCAAACTACCTCATGATTTTACAACCAAACAACCTCGTGACTTAACTACCAAACCACCTCGTGATTCCACTACCAAACTACTTCATAATTTTACAACCAAACCACCTCTTGACTTTACTACCAAACCACCTTGTGATTTTACTACCAAACTACCTCATAATTTTACAACAAAACCAACGCGTGATTTTACTACCGAACTACCTCGTGATTTTACAACCAAACCACCTCTTGACTTTACTACCAAACCATCTCGTGATTTTACTACCAAACCACCTCGTGATTTAACTACCAAACAACCTCGTGATTTTACTACCAAACTACCTCGTGATTTTACAACCAAACAACCTCGTGACTTAACTACCAAACAACCTCGTGATTTTACTACCAAACTACCTCGTGATTTTACAACCAAACAACCTCGTGACTTAACTACCAAACAACCTCGTGATTTTACTACCAAACTACCTCGTGATTTTACAACCAAACAACCTCGTGACTTAACTACCAAACAACCTCGTGATTTTACTACCAAACTACCTCGTGATTTTACAACCAAACAACCTCGTGATTTAACTACCAAACCACCTTGTGATTTTACTACCAAACTACTTCATAATTTTACAACCAAACCACCTCTTGACTTTACTACCAAACCACCTTGTGATTTTACTACCAAACTACCTCATAATTTTACAACCAAACAACCTCATGACTTTAAGACCAAACCACCTCATAATTTTACTACCAAACTGCCTCATGATTTTACAACCAAACTACAATGTGATTTTACTACCAAACCACCTCATGACTTTACTACCAAACCGCCCTATGATTTTACTACCAAACAACCTCATAATTTTACAACCAAAACAACCTCATGATTTTACTACCAAACAACCTCATGGTTTTACTACCAAACCACCTCGTGATTTTACTACCAAACAACGTCATGGTTTTACAACCAAACAACCTCATTATTTTAATATCAAACCACCTCATGACTTTACTACCAAACAACCTCATGATTTTACTGCCAAACCATTGCATGGTTTTACTATCTGCAGGAAGATAGTCTCTGAAAAGCATTGTTGGAAAAATAGAAAATGCTGATAAAAAACATTTTCTCCTTTTTCCAGAATGCTTTATCAGCTAATGAGAAAAAACTTGGGTCATGGTATAAATTAAGCAAGGGTACCACCTATATTATGCTGCAATGGCTTTTTCGGAAGAATTCTACCTGCAAAAAGGGATGCAACAGTGCCAGAATAGTTGTAGAATTATTTGCACCTCTGGAAGGGGTTCCCCTTTTGATTGTCTAACTGTAAGGTATTGAAAGCTTTTTCATTAATTAGGTTATATTAAGGTGGTCAGCGCACCTATCCATACTCTCCTTGGGTTTCAGTACTTCAAGTACTTTCTTTCAAAGCCACTAACTGCATTCCTACATAACATTATTGTTGACTCAATGATCAGCAGAGAGAGAGGAATGAATCCTGTCCATGTCACAATGACTTTCATCAATTTCCATTGCAGAGGGTTAACTCTTTATCGAACAACGAAATTTCAGACTGTTTCAAATTGAAAGCGTTTGCAGACGACAAAATGAATATGACTAAAGAATTGAGAAAACTATTTCCATGGCAGATAGGGAAACTCTTTACCAAACAACGAAATTTCAAACTGTTTCAAATTGAAAGTGTTTGCAGACGACAAAATGAATATGAATAAAGAATTGAAATTTGTCCAAGGAAGGAAAACAAAACATTTTGGGAAAAGAAGAAAATGCTGGTTAACAGCATTTTCTCCTTTTCCCAAAATGTTTTCAAAAGGCTTCTTTCACAGGGGTGTTAAAAGTCGAGATTGTATGTTAAAGGGTTAATATGGTACCTCTATGTTTTCTCTGACACAGTCAAGCTAAATATGGAAGATGTAGACACAAGATGAGACAGCCCCTGCGAAAAGTAGTTTTTGAGTTCATGAACAGTTCGCACTGTATATGCTTTCAGTTCATGAACACTTAAAAAAATTTTGAACTGTCAAGTTGTGACTCTCTAGTTTGTGAACCAGTAGTTCATGAACTCCATATTAATGAACTATTACTAAAAGTTCATGAAATAGACCCCGACATCAGTTCATGAATGGATTATCCTTGAACAATTTATGATGTCGCTGTCTTTAAAGAGTTCAAGCAAGAATTCAATATGTAAGGTGGTACCATTCTAAAGGAAAACAGTTATTTCCACTATAATATTATCCTAAAAAAGTTGCTATGATTGAAAATGAGTATTATTGTACTACTTTGACTGCTCCACACAGAAGGTGTGAATTTGATATCAAAATTGAAAGTATCAATAATTCTCCATTAAACTATGTTATAGGTACTCATCTAAGAATCATCTCACCAAGATGATTTTAATGACAACACAGGTATTGAAAGAGAAATATGAATGGATTTTGAAATAGATCAAGTTCTGAGCACAGGGATTTTAAAATAGATCAAGTTCTGAGCACAGGGATTTTGAAATAGATCAAGTTCTGAGCACAGGGATTTTAAAATAGATCAAGTTCTGAGCACAGGGATTTTGAAATTGATCAAGTTCTGAGCACAGGGATTTTTAGCTTTTTTTATGTTTTACATGTTTTATATATACATGTAAAACATAAAAAACTCTAAAAATCCCTGTGGTTCTGAGCAGTCTGACTTTGATCTTAATCATCTTCAAAAGCCGATGGTTTTGTCCATGGGATTAAAATGGGTTAATTTGTAAGGCTAAAAGCAACAAGCCAAACCCTCTGTGTATTTTATTCTATTATCCTTCCGTCCATAATGATTGAAGACTGGTGTAGTTTGGTTCTAATTTACCAAGTTTTCTGAAATAAATTCTGACAACCTATAGGCTAGTGGAATACCCTGGAGGCTAATTTTACTAATGCTATTACTCTTTGTTTTTTCTCAGGAAGATTGCCCATTAACTTTTTTCCCCTTCTTTGAATGAGTCTGCCTTTTCCCTGCCTTATCTGGAAAAGATCATTAGAGAACCAAACACATGAAACTATAGGAATGGAAATTAATTTTTGCCCATTTAAAAAAAAGGCATTCAAGATATTGTAATTTCATGATTTAGAACATGATGTATTCTCTAGGTATTTTTCGATCAATAGCTTTAGCTTTTACCGAGCAGTTTTGATCACATGAAAATGATAATTCTTTAACCCATTACCACACAATCCCTTCTTTTGACGACCCTGAGAAAGAAGCCTTTAGAAAACATTGTGGAAATAGGAGAAAATGCTGGTAATCAGCATTTTCTCCTTTTCCAACAGTGTTTTCTACCCTTCTCAAAACAAATCTTAGATTTTCATTCACTTTTATTTTGTCGTCTGCAAAAGCTTTCGATTTGGACAAACCTAAAATTTTGTCATTTGGTAATGAGTTAACACATGGTGGGACAATGTTTTCTGCTCTGTCGAGGACAAATCCCATCAACTGGGGCACATGTTATGTGAATGCTATGAATTTCTAAAAAATTTGGTTGGGGAAGGATTTAAGGAGCATCTTTCTGGTTTATAATCATAGATTAATTTTTTTTCAATCATGACTGTGAAGCCCTTTTTTTTCCAATAAACTTTTACCATAAAATCCCTAAACAACTCTGAGAAAGAAAGCCAAAGAAAAGATTGTGAGAAAAGGAGAAAAATGCTATTTTCTACCGTCAAAAACAAATTTAAAGTCTTTAGTCACTGTCGTTTTCTGCAGTTGCTTCCAATTAGGACTAGTCTAAAAATTTTGCAGTTTGTTTCAGAGTTATGCTTGATAGGAAAACCTGTTTTGTGTTACATTGAAATATAGAGTAGATGTCAGAGTTATTCACATTACATCACAATTTAAACTGCGTATTGTTTTTCAACTCTATTGATCTGTTTTCTCTGGCTGGTTTTTGCTAGATCTCATTAGAAACTGAATCTCTCCTCTTGTCTGGTGTATCCTAGTGACAGTTTTCTATCAATCCATCTATCTTGCAGGTAGAAACTATGTTCTCAGCCATTCACTGAAGAACCAAGAATGTATCTCTCACAAATATACATGTAACATTGCTTTTGTGGCCAAAAGTCTGATCTTTTTTTGATGACCACTGTCCGCTGTGTTCCAATATTCTGAAATCTAAATGCAGTTATTTTTGTATGTTTTCCTCAATTGACATTGTTTCCACAATGTTTATGTGGGAAAGTGGGAAAGCAGCCAGTGGCTTTGCAAGAATGTTGTGCAAAGAACAGGTAAAAGGAATAGATGTACTTGCTGCTGATCTAAAAGAGCAACAAACACTTTCAGTGAAAAAAGAAAAGATTTTGTAACTTTAAGTCTTTTTTCCTAAAAATATACAAAATATCAGACATTATCTGTCAAAGATCAAACCACATTTTCACTCCAAACAATCCCGACTTTTAACAACACTAAAAAGAAGCCTTTTGAAAACATTGTGGGAAAAGGAGAAAATGCTGATAACCAGCATTTTCTCCTTTTCCCACAATATTTTCTACCATTCCGAAAGCAAATTTCAATTTTTCAGTCACATTTATTTCATCGTCTGCAAATGCTTTCATTTTGGACCAGTCTACAATTTTGTTGTTTGGTTAAGAGTTTAAGGTTCTTTTGCAACACTGTCACAAATTTGCACAACCAACGGTAAACTGAAAGTGAATCTGAAATAACATCACAGGGAGTTCATAACATTTAAACCAACCTCAGTGAATGCAGTACAAAAATTTTTATGCATGTATCAAGAAAATTAATGTCAACCGTTCTTAATGAATATTTGACAATTAGTATGTGCTCTGCATCAATTTTTACTAGATATGTTGTGTGAAAATTATTTTACTATATACCTGTAAGTTCTCCAGGTTAAATATATGCATCACACTGGGATAAAATCGCACACAACAGAAAAACAATCTGTATCTGTACTCAGTGGAATACCGTTCTAAATATGGTATGATAACATCAAAATGATGTAACACAAAACATAATAAACATAATTATGTAAACATAATTATGTAATCATTTGCAAGTTCATGGCAAAAATTTTATGCCGTAATAATTATCCACCATTCATTATACCACAGGAATTCGATAGCTTCCTCGATGGATCACAACTGTCAAAAAAAAAAGTAAAACCTGACACATTTCTCCGGTTAAAAGGTGTCTACTGAGGTATCGGCGAATGTTGTATTGTCTATCGCTAGGCTAAAGGAAATTATGATCAATGTTTATTTCATGGGTGATTTTGGGTGGGAAAGGCTGTCTTGTGCTGGCGCTGGCAATCGAGATGTTGCATTCCTTCTGTTTATATTATATAGGGGAGATTTTTTTCATATCTTATCATTTATTTTGGTTATAGAATGTCAAATTCCTGTGATTATACATATAAAACAAAGTTACTGGCTACTTTACCATTATTTGTTTTATTTTGCTTACCATTTTCCAATGACATGACAGTAATTTTCAATACTTTGTTCGTTCAAAAGGTGTAGATATATAATTAAAGGAATATTATGCTATAGTGAGTCTTTTCTGGTGCTTGTATACTTACTTCTTGCAAGAAAATTAGGCTTCTCCCTCAACCTTTGACCTTGCATTATATAAAACTTTCTCAAGTTGTTCTAATTGAATACTAGCATATGAAAAATCACTACAGCATAATACTTGTATCAATTTTTAGTGCTGCACTGGATTTTATTAGCTCTCTGGTTTTTACGACTCTGAGATAAAAGCCTTTTGAAAACATTGTGGGAAAAGGAGAAAATGCTGGTAACCAGCATTTTCTCCTTTTCCCACAATGTTTTCTAACCTGCTAGAAACAAATTTTAATTTTTGAGTTTCATTTATTTTGTTGTCTGGAAGGGCTTTCAATTTGGACCAGTCTAAAACTTTGTAATTTGGTAAAGAGTTAAAGAGTGTGGCTGGGTGAATGCCACCATAGTGGTAATAGTCTATTGTTGTACTATGGAGGGACAAATTGTTAGTGCAGCTTTTGCCAAACGAACCTGCTGTGATTCAGTTATTTGTTGGCACATATTGAAACATTTTAGATGTGCACATATTGAAACATTTTAGGCATGCACAAGGATTTTCACCATACTGAATGAACAAAACATATTTTTAACATACTTCAACAAACTTCGAACAAATTTCTGTGTAAGCTTAAGCATTATGCCAAAATATCTCTGTATGCTGCAATACATGGAGTTGTTTTGTTTTAGTGTAAATTTATGCGATCTGATGCCTGTATACAACCAGAAGTTTTCCTCAGTATTAACTTTGTAATTAATATTCCCTCATAGAGCTACTATTCATACTTATGAATAGATGCATATTTAGATTCTACGCACCAACAATTTGTGGTGTCTGTAGTAGTGAGGTAGAGCCTCGGCCTCACAAAAATAAGGTCTGCAGTTTGATACCCTTGAAAGGGTGCCAACTTTGGGATTTTTCATTGGCCCACACATTCAGTGTGATTACTGGTGTAGTTCCCAGGAAGCAGAATCAAGAGAGATTAGAATAAGTTGTAAGAACTTGTTTCTCCATCCGTGTAAAAAAAATATGTTTAAACTAACCAATTTGCGGTTAACTTAATCTGCTATGCACACTGCCTTTTTAGTTTGTATTAGTAACTGTTGTTCTGGCAATTTGATAACATTTACTGACATTGCATTTAATTATGAAAAGAGAATGCATAGAAAATATAAATTTGAAGAAATTTGAGGTGAAAAGGTCAAACTCAATCCCCAAACACCTACTTTTAATTGCTTTTCATGAGCAGTTTCTCCTTTTCTACCATTTGTTTCCATAGCCGGGTATAAAGAATTAGAATTGTACTTGTACAAAGCTATATTGTAGGCTGAAAATTATTTAAAAAAAAAATTATTAAAAGCATTTGTGTGATTTAGTGATCTTTTAGCTGAATAATAAACACCTTTATCCAAATACACAAGGGACTCATAAAGTCACATTTTTCTAATGAATTTCGCAACTGCTTCTCCATTTCTATTATCGATTCAAACACAAAGCCGCCATGTTCTGACAGATGAATAATTCTGATATTATCAAACTATTCATCTCCAACAAGACAAAGCAATTGAATTGAGGAAGACTGCCTCGAAATCAATATAGTAATGTAACTAATGTTTGTCCTAAATAAAATAAAAAATATAAAATGGTAATTTAACTCATTACCAAAATTAATGACAAAACTTTTGGCTTGTTCAAATCGAAAGCATTTGCAGACAACAAAATAAAAGTGACTGAAAAATTGAAATTTGTTTTGTGAAGGGTAGAAAAGGGTAGAAAACATTGTTGGAAAAGGAGAAAATGCTGGTTACCAGCATTTTCTCTTTTTTCCACAATGTTTTCTATAGGCTTCTTTCTCAGGGTCGTCAAAAGTAGGGATTGTGTGGTAATGGGTTAAAAAGAAAATATGTTTTGTCTTATATATTGTATACTATGTGGGTAATTCATAAAGCTGCCACAGAATATTCACCATACAATACAAAAGCAATATATTAACTTATTACCAGACGACATTATTACTGACTTGTCCAATTCAAAAGCATTTGCAGACGACAAAATAAAAGTGACTGATATTTTAACATTTGTTTTGTGAAGGGTAGAAAACATTGTGGGAAAAGGACAAAATGCTGGTCACCATCATTTTCTCCTTTTCCTACCACTTTTTTTAAAAGGGTTATTCCTCAGAGCTGTTAAAAGTCGTAATTGTGTGGTACTGGGTAAAGAAATCATCACCAGTAAAAGACATAAAAGCCCCTATTAATCTTTGGTTCATTCTGAGAAGTACCTGGTAATAGTTTTTTAAGTTAAGACAAATCTGAGGTTTTACCCTTTACAACATAAATCCCATTTTAACAACCCAGAAGAAGAAAAAGTCTTTTTAAAACACTGTGGAAACAAGAGAAAATGCTGGTAAGCAGAATTTTCTCCTTTTCCCACAGTGTTTTATATCCATCCCATCAAAAAACAAATTCCATCATTTGTGAAGCAATGAATTAGTTATCTACATTTGATTTCAATTCGAACCAGTCTATAATTTTATTATTTGGTATTAGGACTTAACTCTTAAATAAATGACAAAATTTTGGACCAGTCCAAATTCAAAACATTTGCAGACAATAAAATAAACATTAATCAAAAATTGAAATTTGATTTGGGAAAGGTAGAAAAGATTATTGGAAAAGGGAAAATTGCTGGTTACCAGCATTTTCCCCTTTTCCTATAATGTTTTCAAAAGCTTCTTTCTAAGGGTCGTCAAAAGGCAGGATTGTGTGGTAAAGAGTAAAAAACAGTGTAGACTTTTCAGCAAACACCAAGTATTTAGCCGGTTCAAAGTTTCACTGAATTTCAGGACTTTGATTGATACAATTCGCCTGCATTTCTGTAAGATCTATATTGATTCCCACAGAACAAAGCCCTATAAAATGCACATTTGGGAGACAAATATTGTTGATTCATTATAGACTCAAACTATTCTACATCATTTATGTCTATCAAACATTGCCAGCTTGCCAGTCTCCAGGGATTTTGGTAGAGAATTAAAATTCCCAAATTTTGTGCCAAGTAATGCAAACAGGCACGTAAATTCTGACTATATACAAATACAAAGATTCCCCATGGAGACCACACTCTTAGTTCAGTTGACTCTTTACCACATGAGAAAATTTTAGACTTGTCCAAACTGAATGCATTAGCAAGACGACAAAGGAATGTGCTCAAATGATGGATTTTGTCTTTGATATGGTAATAAAACATTAATGGAAAAGAAAAAAATTCTGGTTACAAGCATTTTCTCCTTTTCCAACGATGTTTTTAAAAGCTTACTTATTCAGGATCATTAACCCTTTACCAAACAATCCCTGGTTTTTGCGACCCCAAGATAGAAGCCTTTTGAAAACATTGTGGGAAAAGGAGAAAATGCTGGTAACCAGCATTTTCTCCTTTTCCCACAATGTTTTCTACTCTGCTGGAAACAAATTTAAATTTTTGAGTTACCTTTATTTTGTCGTCTGCAAGTGCTTTGAATTTGGATCAGTCTACAACTTTGTTCTCTGGTACAGGGTTAAAAAGTGTTATTGTGTGGCAAAGTGTTTTAACTCTTTACCAAACGACAAAATCTTTTGACTTGTCCAAATGTGAAGCATTTAGAGAAAGCAGTCTGATCTTGACTACTCTGCCTCTGTCTGTAACACAGACTGTGTTTACCTCATTACCAAACGACTATATTATAGACTTCTCCAAATTGAAAGCATTTGCAGACAACAAAATAAAAGTGACTGGAAATTTGAAATTTGTTTTGTGACGGGTAGAAAACATTGTGGGAAAAGGAGAAAATGCTGGTTACCAGCATTTTCTCCTTTTCCCTCAATGTTTTCTACAGGGTTCTTTCTCAGGGGCATCAAAAGTAGGGATTGTGTGGTAATGGGTTAAGTCAGTTCCTGCACTTTATAGATAACATTCTGAAAGCTCTTAAAACTTTACAGACACACAATCTTTGAGTGTCCCTTGTGCCAGTCCCTTACAGAGGTCAGTTCACCAGTAGAAGCAGAAAGGATGACAAATGGTTGCCTTGGCCCCACAAGATTTTTCACAGACAAAACAAGAAGCATTTCTGATATTCACTGATCTAGTTCTTCTGGCTTACCTTTGGATGTTTGCAGCTTCAGTGAATCTGTAATAATGTATCTGAAACGGCACAAATTCAAACATGGCCCTTCAGATTTTGGGACAAAAAATTTATAAAAATACACAAAAAATCATCCTTACACTCCCAAAGCCTTTTAATTTTCATTCATAAAACACCAGTAGTCAAAAACCATCCAACAACAAGAGAAATTAGAGATTTACTATGGACCAAGTCGACACAGACGGGAAACAGTCTATTTTTACATGAGCAACTCGTTCATTTACACAACGGAAATACACAGACAAAGTTTCAAACATAGAGCCCGACAAAGACAGTATGGAAAATAATTACATGTTTGTTATGCTATGGAATTTAAATGCCATTAGTCACATGCCAGTCACTTGACATTCCCACAATGCTTTTTTTTTAGTTTTGGCGTCAAATCTAAAAATACTGTAACAGGTAACGTAGCCTTTTAAGGGAATACTATCAATTTTTTTTACAATTTTGTGATTTTTTATTATTGATGTTTTGTATTGCTTTTTCATATAAATTTCAGTGATATATGTATACATATTTCAATTTGGTGAGATGAGAAAAATCTAAATACCCACCTTTAAGACCAGACTGTACAGAAAATGCGGTCGCTAATTCAGAACAACATCAAGTAATATTCTTAAATTCTGTATGACAAAAAATGTATCCTTATTATGCAATCGATTTGTATGGTGTTTAACCCTACATGGAGCCATATTTAGGTGATATTACAGCAGTCAGAGCACCAGTCTGTGGTATTCAAGATTTCCATGAGTTTTACCAGTGCTTCAAATGATTAATAATTCATCACAGAATGACAAAGTTTTAGGTTCGTCCAAATCGAAAGCATTTGCCGACGACAAAATAAAAGTGACTGAAAATTTGAAATTTGTTATGTGAATGGTAGAAAACATTGTGGGAAAAGGAGAAAATGCTGGTTACCAGCATTTTCTCCTTTTCCCACAATGGTTTTCTAAAGGCTTCTTCTCAGGGTCGTCAAAAGTAGGGATCATGTGGTAATTCCAATGCCAATGGCGGCTTTCCAACATAACCATCTCTGAAACAATGACAGGCTAATTTGCAAAAGAAAGATTGATTTAGCTGTTGAAAAGGTTAGGTTTTACTTATTCTGTTGGTAAAGAGGTGTACTAACTTTGATAAATTGTTGGTGCGGAAGTTGAAATTAATAGATCGAATCTCTTGGAAGAGCTTACACACTAAAATCCCATCAATTTTCCCAAGGCTTCAAACTGAGATTCAACCAAAACAAAATCACATATTTCACTCAAACTTTTCTGAAGCTGTGCTGGAAACCATATTAACCAAACATATCTTGAAACTTTCTTTGACTGATAAAAATGAACCAGGACTTACTGCAAATCCTGTGTTTCAATTATTATCATGAAGAAAAAAAGCTCTTGAAAAACACTGTGAGAAAAGAAATTGCTACCAACTGGCATTTTCTTCTCTACTCACAATGTTTTCTACCTTATGTAAGACATATTATCCTAACACTGAGACAAATTCACTTTGTCTTTAATGCAAATCTCTTCAAAACAGACAAAGAGCCAAAGAAAAAAAAAAACACAATGTCATGAATGACAGGCATTTTTTATCCTACACCAACCAATCTCAAGTTTTAACAACTCAAAAGAAGAGGGCTTTTGAAAACATTGTTCAAAAAGGAGAAAATGAAAGTAACTAACATTTTCTCCATTTCCCACCATGTGTTCCGCTCGTTCCAAGGCAATCATCATCATTTGAGCCATCACTAACTTTTCATCTGCAATTTGCTTTTAATATGGACCAGTCTAGAATTTTGCTGTCTGTTAAAAAGTTAACCCATTCCCAAATGACAAAATTTTTGGCTTGTTCGAATTGAACGCATTTGCAGACGACAAAATAAAAGTGACTGAAAATTTGAAATTTGTTTTGTGAAGGGTAGAAAATATTATAAAATCCAGAATACATGCATTTTCATACAAAAGGAGAAAAGGAGAGAAAAAGGGAAAAGGAGATAATGCTGGTTACCAGCATTTTCTCCTTTTCCCACAATGTTTTCTAAAAGCTTTTATCTCAGGGTCATCAAAAGTAGGGATTGTGTGATAATGGGTTAATGGTCTAACACTTAATCACGCTAGCAAAATATAGACTTGTCCAAATTGAAAACATTAGGTGATGATACTTCAAATATCATTTATTTATGAGTGACTGGTGCAAAGGGTCATGCTACCTAGGTAGGATGAACTGTGCAAGCTAGCATAACTTTGAATTTATATCTGTTTTATTCTAAATTTTGTGGGACCAATTTTTATCTTATAAAGTAATTCAATTCTGTACCCAGGATAATGCCCAAATCAGACAGGTTTGTACTTGAAAAGTGCCACCTATCATAAGATGATGCCTCTTCTCTAGATCTTTCATATTCTTGCTTGAATTATCAAAATGCTACTCTATGATTATGTAACTGAAATTAAAAACTGAAAATATCTTCAGGAGGAAATGGAATTCAGGCAGAAATCTTAGAAAAGTTCAAGTTTCCGACAGAAAGAATTATCATGTCACCAAAATCCACTTTATCAGATTGATTAAAGCAGAAATCCAGACCAATCTAGGATTCTATAATCTTATGTCTTTCTTTCCTGCTAATTACATGGCTTCTTGCTACATCTTCAATCTTGAGAGTATAGAACAACATGGTTTCATAGGTATCTTTGGGTGCTTAAAGGTGACCAATCATAGGAGACTATGGAGCCTGGTAGGCATCATGCTCTACACATATTTTATTTTGAAATAACAAAATCCTAAATCGATCAAACAAAATGCTATTTCGAGAAAAGAAAATACTAAATCCTTAAGATGAAATGCTATTTCGAGAAAACGAAATACTAAATCATTAAAACAAATTGCTATTTTGATAAAACAAAATGCTATTTAGAGAAAACGAAATAGGTATGTTTGAAACACTTGATTGTCATTGTATACAGACTGCAGAGTCACAGGCTGTTTTCCCTGGGTTGTTTGTCCTATTAACTGCTTTCTCATCGGTCTGGGCTTGTTTGTTCAAAGTTATGTACCTGCCAACCAAAGATGTTAAGTGTATACTTCACTTATTCTTACTGGTATATATAGATATATGTTGACTGCACATAATACTTGATCATTTTACTTCACATAAGATATAAATCTGGGCAAAAATAGTATTCGCAATCAAAATGCAAAGAGATGAAATCAAAGTACAGAAAATATTTATGGATATGGAGATGAATTTTCAATTTATAGTGTGTTGTAGGATGATTAGCCGTAGAAAGAGCCCGTGTAATACTTGCTACCACGAAATAACTGCAATATTGCTGAAAACAGCTTTGAGCAAAAAAATCAAACAAACAAATCTGTTTTCTTTATCGTAGTGCTTCTTACAAATAGCATGTTACAATGACCCCATGGAAAATGTTATTTTGCCAACAAAAGGCAAAAATCATGAAAGTATGTCTTGAAGAAGAGAGGATAGTTTGACAAATGACCAAGAGAAAGTTTTAAAAAATACCTTTGTATGTAAAATAACATAAAATAACAACTCATTTTAGAAGGTACATAGCACTATACATTCACACGTTCAAACATGATCAATAAGGAAATGTGGAACAAACAAGCACAGGCTGATAAGCCCAAAGACAAACCATCCCAGGGACAAACGGGTTTTGGGACGAAAAAGCCTGGAGCCAATCATCTCACATGGCAATGGCGGACAATGATAATCAAGTGGTCCAAACATACCTTTTTTGTCTTCTCGAAATAGCATTTCTTTTTATCAAAATATTACTTCCTTTTAACAATTTAGTATTTCAATTTTAGTATTTTCTTAGCATTTTGTTTTAACAATTTAGTATTTCGTTTTCTCGAAATAGCATTTCGTTTTAATGATTTATAATTTAGTTATTCCGAAATAAAGAATGTGTAGAGCATGACAGGGCTCCGTAGAAGACTAAATAAAATGTACAATGTTTGGGATTTGACTGAAATCAGTCCAGTGGAAATAGTGGGGATGATACAAAATTTTATTGATATCAAAAACAGGGCAACACGACATGCATTGCACCACACCATAGACTCTCTTTAAAATAAAATATCAAAACTTTCCTTTCTCAAAGCATTTGCAGATGAAAAATTACTTGTGGCTCAAATAAATGGATTTGTCTTTGTAAGGGTAGTTAATACAAGGGATTCTTGGGTAAAGTTAATCAACCTGATGTTCCAAAAACAATCAGTACAATAACAGGTTAACCCTTATACTGCTAGGCATGACTTAACCCTTTACCTGAAATGCCAATTGGAGGCTCTTACAATTCAGAAATCATCATTTGAGCTACCTTTAATTTGTTGCCTACAAAATTCTTTTAATTTAGTCAAGTAAATAAATTTTGTCGTTTGGTAAAGAGTTAACCCTTTACCAAACAATCCCTTACGACACTGAGATATAAGTCTTTTAACCCATTACCAAACAACAATATTTTAGACTGGTTCAAATTGAAAGCATTTGCAGACGACAAAATAAAAGTGACTGAAAATTTGAAATTTGTTTTGTGAAGGGTAAATACATTGTGGGAAAAGGAGAAAATGCTGGATACCAGCATTTTCTCCTTTTCCCACAATGCTTTCTAAAGGCATCTTTCTCTTGGGCGTCAAAAGTAGGGATTGTGTGGTAATGGGTTAAAACATGGTAGGAAAAGGAGAAAATGCTGGTAAACAGCATTTTCTCCTTTTCCCATCATTTTTTCAACCCAGCTGGAAACAAATTTCATTTTTTGAAATACATTTATCTTGTCGTCTGCAAGTGCTTTCAATTTGGACCAGGCCCAAAGTTTGTTGTTTGGTAAAGAGTTAATTAGCAGGTTGAGAGTTCATGTATCCACCACAATACAGAGAGAACTAAGGCCGTTCAAGCTAAATCTGTGTGCTGACATGCTGATGAAAACACCAACAAGGAAGAACACATGAACTGCCCAGTGTTAATTACTCAGGCAATCATGACTGTCTGACAGGTAGGAACAGATTTTTTTTTTTTATGGCAACTCCACTTTTACCGTCTGAAAATTTCCCTAGATCTACATTTTTGGGGGTTTAGTCTTTGGGGTAATATGCGAATTGATTCTCTTGTCTTCGATGATGATCTAGATACAGTATAGCAATGAAAGAACCCAGTTGCCAGAGTAGGAGTAACTGAAATAATGTTCAAAACAGCAGTAAGCAACAATGAAAACCATTTCATTCTTTGTCTGTTTACAAAGATGTGTGTGTATTATTCATGAACAGAACTACAGATAAGAGGGAGTGATGGTATTCTAAATCTATTATTTCTCTTACAAACCCTATGTTGTGGGTACTCATTAGAATCGTCTCAATGAGACGATTCTAATGAGTGCCCATAACATAGGTTTTAGTGGATCATCATTAGTATTTTCAATTTTGAAATCAAAATCACTCCCTCTATGTGGAGCTCTGCATAAATATTACGATGGCGAATGTTGTTGCTTGGCTGTTCTTCCATATCCAACTTTCATTTGTTTTGTTCCCACACTTATAATTCTTGCAATGATTTGAAATGATACTCTTCTGTTTACTAGAAGACAAATTTCTTTCCACATTAAAGCTTCTGCAGAGAACAAAATAAATAAACATGGTGACAAATGATCTATATTGTCAGAGAGGATACAGAACATTATAGGGTGAAGAAAGAAAAGCTGATTATGTGAACATTTTTCTTCTCCCACAATGTTTTCAAAAGTCCTCAAAATGTCAATAAAATACTAAGTTGTTCAGACTCTCTAACTATACAAAAATCAAATTTCTCACTGGTCTTTTTTCCATGGATAACTGAAGTTAAAAAATGTTTATATCTGGCAAAGAGTCATCTTCGCAAGCCAAGGTTACGATCACTATGTGGATCTTACCTTGGCAGATCGAGGCCAATTTCGAGATTCCCACTATACTCCCCCTTTTGGATGCTAGTTATTATCCCCCTTTATATCATATTTCTGATAGCCAATGAAATATTGTTTTACCAACTACTTACGAATACAATAATTCAACATGAAGCAATAACAACAAACAAACTTCAACATTCCATCGTCAGGTACTGGAATATAGCCTAAAACCTCCGATAATTGATTGGTTACACTGAAACTTTCTGTAAATATTGTTTATCTATGTTTTTCAGTAATAATTCATTATAAAGATCCTGCACACATCGAGGGAGGTATCAGTGTTTACCTTCTATTTTTATTCGAAAGGATGTGACCTTGTTCTATTTTTATCAAAGATGAAATGCTACAAGCAATTTGATTCGTTCGGTTAGAGCTAACTGCATCCAATGAAATGCGTATCACGGGAATGCAGAAATCAAGCTCGATCTGCCAAGGGTAGAGTAGCGTAGTGGATCGTCACCCTTGGCTTGCACAGATGGCAAAGAGTTAATTTTTTATCTAATGACCAATTTCTAGAGCTGTCAACATTGAATGCATTTGCAGTCACCTCAAATCAAATCTGGCTGAAACAATGGTAACTGTTTGTATAAGAACAGAAAACCATGTAGGTAAAGGAGAAAATACAGGTTACCAGCACTTTCTCCTTTTCCCAAAATGTTTTTAATAGGCATTTTTTTTCACGAACATTCAACTCTGAATTGTTTGTTACATGGTTTAGTGTTAAATTGTGAAAAAGCTCTCTTTTTTTGCAGCCTTGTGACTTAACACATTAACAAACAACAAAATTTTAGCTAGGTTTGTCCAAATCTAAAGCATTTGCAGACAACAAAATAAAGGTGACTGAAAATTTGAAATGTGTTTTTTGAAGGGTAGAAAACATTTTGGGAAAAGGAGAAAATGCTGGTTACCAGCATTTTCTCCTTTTCCCACAATGTTTACTAAGGGCTTCTTCCTCAAGGTCATCAAAAGTAGGAGTTGTGTGGTAATGGGTTAAGTCGTCATATAGGCAGGACTTTTCCAGAAATGGCAAGGGGCCCAGCATCAGAATCAATATGGATAACAAGTACAAGACTTTGTTGAGGTAGATAAATATCTATCCATATAAGGAAAAAAGAAACCACACAATCAAAAGAAAACACGCAAAGTGAACCTTCCCCTGGTGAATTTACTTTTCATATGCAATTTTCCGAGAAACAGTTGTAAGGAATAGCTTCCGCCAAAAATCAATAAAGAAATTTGTCACCAGGGAATTTTGCCTTATATCAATGTCGGAGAATATCCCCTCTAGTTTACATCAATGGTGCTCAAAATATCCCGGAGTTCAGATCAATATTGTCAGTACTTATTCTAATAATTACTAACATGATCATTCCATGCAAATTATCCCCGTCCGGGATTATTCAGTAATTGCTTCCCCATTACAGGGATCAGGCACCGTTGATTTTTACGATTTCTTTCCCACTGAAGAATGGTCAGTTCAAGTCATGCTGAATTGATCTGAATATTTCTTAAGAAGCAATTGGTGCACTACCTCTTTTATCCCTGTACCACACAATTCCAGCTTTTCATGACCCAGAGAACAAATCATTTTGAAAACATTGTTTGAAATGGAGTGCAAACTGGTAACAAGAGCATTTCCCCTTTTCCAACCAATTTTTCTTTCCAGTTCACCAAAAATTTAATTTCAATTTCAGCCACAATAATTATTTTGTCATCTGCCGAATAATGCTTTCAATTTGGACACCTTAAATTTTGTCATTTGGCAAATACTTAATCTGATCCATTACTGTACAGGATAATTTTCAACCCTGTAAACCAAATATCATTACAAATCACATGATGACGGAAATTCACTTGAGGTTACACATAAGATGTAAAATAAGGTGAGATAGGCTATTCAAATCTTAACAAACCCCAAAAATGATTCATTATCGATTAATTAACTCATTACCAAACGACAATATTTTAGACTGGTCCAAATTGAAAGCATTTGCAGACGACAAAATAAAAGTGACTGAAAATTTGATTTTTTTTTTTGCTGAAGGGTAGAAAACATTGTGGGAAAAGGAGAAAATGCTGGTTACCAGCATTTTCTCCTTTTCCCATAATGTTTTCCAAAGGCTTCTTTCTCAGGGGCGTCAAAAGTAGGGATTGTGTGGTAATGGGTTAAAGAAAGGCAAAAAGTTGGAGAAATCATCAGAAAAGTAGAAAGATGAACGCTTGCAGAAATATTGACTTATGGAAAGAACATCTTAATAGCTCCAAATTAAAAGTGCACTCAAGAGTTAAAACGAACATTGCTGATCTTGTGAAAAAAGGTCTTAGTTTGACAACGCTGCAAAGTAAGTTGCGCTAAGTGCTTCCAAAGTTGAAAGGGAAAGGGTCAGATGATCAGTGATGGCCTTTCTTTGCCGGGCAAATTGCTGCCTTTTATTGAGACCCATTATTATTCCAGAGAAAGGAATTTATGTCCTATAATGTTTGTATAAGCAATTACCTCTCCCTACACTCACCCGTCATGGGCAAACAGCCCCTGAGAATATTCTATCTGTGGCAACATCTTGCTGTCCTGGAACAATCTTAACTCTTTACCATACGACAAATTTTTAGACTTGTCCAAATTGAAAGCATTTGCAGACTTCAAAATAAATATGGCTCAAAAATTGAAATTTGTTTCTAGAGGGGTAGAAAACATTGTGGGAAAAGGAGAAAATGCTGGTTACCAGCATTTTCTCCTTTTCCTACAATGTTTTCAAAAGGCTTCTTTCTGAGGGCAGTGTTGTGCCTAGGCCGCGGGATTGCGGGATTCCCGCAATTTTTTTAACAATGTCCCTTAAAATTTAAGCCATTGCGGGATGTCGGGCGTGCTCACGAAAATCCGACGAATTTTCCTTATCTGGAGTCCATTTCGGTATTTACATACATTGCGTTAATTACAATGGGCACCTGCACAACGTAGACTGTGACCGCGGAATTTACTGAGATAAAGTCGCTTAGGGAAATCCGATATTTAAACCAGTCTTACTGTTGTCAATAAAACAATATGGCGAAACGCCGGATGCGGTTGACCGACTTGTCGGGAAAGGTTAAAAATAGTAAAGTTGCAGACGAAATTGAATTACAGAAGACTGTGAAAACCCCGAATCGATCGCGGCTTCTTCGACCTTCGGAACAAGTAAGAAAAAGGACAGAACATTCCAGAAAAAATCTGCTCATAAAATTTCCGTGGTTACAAGAGTCGGATGGAAGTATGAAATGTGTCCCCTAGATTTTTCTAGTGTCCCCTTGAAATTAAGGTAGCGGGACAGCTGTGTCCCCCAAAAATTTTGGCCTAGGCACAACACTGTGAGGGTCGTAAAAAGCCGGGATTGTGTGGTAAAGAGTTAAGGCACCTCATCAACTGATAGCTTTACCTAGCCCAAGTTCCAGGCTGATCTTGTTTTTCTTATTATATTTGGACTTCACTTTGTCAAAAATGCCATTTTTGACATCAAAATATAAACAAGAGCTTCACAGAGTGGCGCATATATGCCCGAAGAGGCTTGATAGTAAAATGGGTTAAAATAGAGAACGCCTCAGGAGATCCAGCTCTAAAGAGTCATCTGCACAACTACACTTCATAGAAATTCATTCTGGTAAGTTTGATTTATTCCAATGAAAACTGTAGGAGGAGCTGTGCACACAAGAAATTCATAACCAACTGACAAAATTTGAAAGTCGTCCTTTTGGGTTCTTAAAACTTGTGACAGTCTGATAAAGGATTAAGAAAGCATTGCAGGAAAAAGTGGTAATTTTTTGTAAGAAGTAATTACCCGTACATCTTTTCCAATATTGCTTTCCTTACTATTGAAAATCATGAATTACCTATACTTCAAATGCTTTTTCTATGGTGTAATTTAAAATATTTTTTGTATACCAAAAAGCGACTGATACTGCAATATGTTAAAAGGAACTTTCTTCCTATGATGAGAGGGTATCTGCAAGCAACAGCCAGATGAAGTTCTACCTCTAATGGCTTGCAACAGGCGAAAAAGGTCAGTAGGACATTTGCGGAAAGTGTCGTCTCTGATCAGTCTGCGCAGTCTGCATAGGCTTATCGGAAATGACAGTGTCTGTTTTCATGCAATTTTCTGTTTTTCCCCAGTATTGGTATAGCACATACTCTAGTGTAATCATAAAGTGCCATCTTGAATTAGCCTGCGCAGTTCGCGCAGGCTGATCCGAGATAGCAGTTTACGCAAATTTCCAAATGCCCTTTTCGCGTGTTGCAGGCCACATACACTATCACATCATCCCCTGAAACAGCCAAATGATAATAATTTCCCTACTTGTATCCAGCAGTCTACATCTCTTCCCTTCTAATTTTCCTGCTCTTAAAGGGTACCTGTATCCAAAAGTCCCATGAAAATAATTTTCCTGCTCAAAGAGGTTACCTGTATCCAAAGCTGCAAGTTCTACATCATCATTACAACCCTCTTCCTTATCTCCCTGCTCATAAGAGATTATTGTGTTCAACAGCCGCTTAACCCTTTACCCCATAAGGCATTTCTATGGTATCTCTAATTGACCCTAAATAACAGCAAGGATGAAGCAGTTTCTTATGTGTAAATGACACCTTTTGAAAGCATAGAAAACATTGTGACAAAAGGTGAAATTGCTCGTCACAATGGTTTCCAAAGACTCCTACAAGCAATGCGTAGACATGCGTATCTATGGAGTAAAGGGTTAACAGTAAGTTCCCAGCTCACAGGATACCTGTATCCTACAGCCACAGGTTCTACGTCTACAACCCTTCCCTTTATACCTTATTTACATGACCTTGAAGAAAAGCCTTTGGAAAACATTGTAGTAAAAGGAGAAAATATTGATTTCTTTTGCTGAATAGAATACAGAAATACATAATCATACATACTTGTACTTGGTTCGACAGTCTTTCTGCGAGAGCCATGACCAAGCTTCATCCCAACCAGAACATCGTGCAGGTATACGTTTAATCAACTGGACCTTTCTTACCTCACCAGTGTCACTGAAAAGAGAGTAACATTTTTTATTTAATGTTTGCTTTCGGTTCCAACCCTAAAAGTATCAGCAAATAAAGTGGATGTTTTTCATAATTCAATAAACATTTCTCAGTCATTCTATGGAAAACGTACATCCCTTGTCCCGGTCGAAAAATTAATTAATTCTTTGTTTAAACAGGATATTTTTGCATTTGTTCACGAGTTAGTTTTATATTTCTCATATTAATAGATAACTAATTTACAATGAGAAAGATTAAACAGAAGACCTAGCGCTTACGAAATACTGAACACAAAGCACATGCACTAATTCTATAATGTCCCGATGCTAGACAAGTCGTATTCATTCAAACTTTAAATGCCGTTTTAAAGGAATATCAACAACGTATTGTTTATTGAAGGAAAATATTATCTTGCTCAAGTAAATGAAAGATAAAAGAAAGCCAAACATAAATGTTATCATTGATATTTTTTAGTTGTAATCCTTGTCCCAGCAAAAATTGACATTACCGTTACGATTACGTTTTTGCTGTTATTGGGGGTTGTCAACCCTGAAATTTGTCATGAAATGACGTCATACAAATGTTTCTTGGCGCCATTTTTCTGAATCGACAACACGAGGTGGTCATGTCTGATTCGCTTGCTGACAAAATTATCGGCAAGTTGTTCATATTCAAAAGTTCTTTTTCCCGTTAACATTACCGTTATGCGTTTTCAACAGCTGCTGATTATTTGCATTAAATTATTTTACAGCAGGGATATTTTCTGCATGTTTCTCTTTATAATAGCAAACAAAATGAATGTATCCCTCCCACATTAAAGCCATTGTTAAAGAAAATTCAGCGTGCTTAACATTACCGTTACAAACACTACCGTTATGCAATTTTATAACAGTCTTGTAACGGTATAGTCATTTTGCTCGCAACGGTAGTGTCAAATCTTATTAGAAAGTTATATTTCCTTTTATTTACTTATGACCAGAATAACAAACTCACTTACTTTACTGCACTGATACTTTGCTATTATGGTGTGCTTGTTTGTCACTGTAAGATATAAGCTTTGCACGAGCAAAGTATTTATTCTATTTCGTAATGGTATTGTCCAGCAAGGGTAACGGTAGTGTTTTTGTATGTTATTCATCGTATAGCAAGGATTTTCAAAAGATTACTATTCGAAGCATTAAAGTTTTATTTTAACAAAATCAAAATATTGATGAGATGACTATTAAAACTCAAAAATCAGGGTGAAAAGAAAGTAAATTTGATATTTATTAATCAAGGTTGTAACGGGAATGTATTTCATTTTTATAATGCTTCAATTACTTCAAATTTAAGTCATATAGATAGGTCATTATTTAAGCTTTTACATTCAATTTATGAATGACGTATTATGTAAATACGCGTACTACGTAAACAGCGGCTTTTGAAGAACATAAACATCAAACTGTGTATTGTAACGTAGCTTACCCTGGAATCGTTTTAGATATCGACGAAGAGGATGTGGAGGTTAGGGTGACTATTTGCTGAAATTAATGATCTTCTGTCTCACGCTATTCATTGTACATGTACTACATGTGTAATCCAAAACTAAATGTTCATGCTCTAAGATAGCAGCAACAACATTTTTCTACAAAGAAAGGTAAAACAATCAATTTGTCAACTTTAACCCATTACCACACGTCCCGATTTTTAAAGACCCAGAAAAAAATGGCCATTGAAGAGATTGGAAGAAAAACATGCTAGTATTACAGACTTTCTCTTCTTCCCCACGATGTTTTCTACCATTTATGATACAAATTCAAACATTCAAATATTTATAATTATAGTCGTTATTATTTAGGGTTTGCAATGGCATTTAGTTTTAACATATCCATACTTTTGTCATCTGGCTGCGGTATACAAGACTCAGTAAATCGGTAAGATCCCCTTGCAGGTAAAGCACAGAATCGGGGTAATCAGATATTTCGGTGTGCGGTAAAAATGTCGGAGGTAAAAATGCCATAGGAAAAAATGTCATAGGTAAAAATGTCAGAGTCAAAGTGGTAAATATACCATAGGTAAAAATGTCAGAGGCATTAAGTATATGATATGAAAAAAACATGTGACTCTGGCCTCTCACCAGATTCATTGAAGTAAAGCCATTCTTTGTAGATTTGATAATATACCAGTTGTCCTATACATTTATTTATTATTTATTTATTTACCTTCACTGTATCCATGCTATACTGTGAAATAATTTTCTGTTTCATTCAACAATGATAATATTACATGTTGCCGAACCTTTACCAAACAGCCCCTGGTTTTAACGACCCTGAGATAGGAGCCTATAAAAACATTGTGGGAAATGCATTGTCTTCTTTTCCCGCACTGTTTTTGCCCTGCTGGTAACAAATTTCAAATTTTGAGTTAATTGCAAACCTTGGTAAAAACATTTGTGAAAAAGTATCTTTGACAATATTATGTGATCTTAGTTGTTCTACCAGTCTATAATATTACACACTTTCTCAGATGATTCAGAGGCCAGAAGTAAGTGAACTCCGACAAGATTTCAAACTTGCTAAGCCTTGACCAACTGAGCTAACCGTATATATTTATACTATGATAATAACATCTGGCATTTTTACCTATGACATTATTACCTATGGCATATTTACCACTTTGACTCTTGACATTTTTACCAATGACATTTTTTCCTCTGGCATTTTTAACCTCTGACATTTTTACCTACATTCGATATTTCTGGCCAATGATAGAAGACAGTTTATGGTACAGAGAGAAGGACATCATCTGCTTAATTGATGAACCCCACAGTGTGAGCCCCCCCCCCGTTCCTACGGTATCTTGGGCAAGACACTTCAGAGCCCCAGTCTAGTACTGGTGAAACCCATGAAAGACATTAATGTGTGCTGTAGCCGTGATTTGACTGAAATAATGTTGAAAGCGGCGTAAAACACCATTCAATCAATCAATCTGTCCGAGATATTGAAGTTCCTTTAGGGAGCATTCTATGGTGCCTCTTATTTGGATAGTGATGTTGCTATTTTGTTGTTGATGTTTGTTTGTTTCAATTTCTAAGCAAAAGGATACACTTTTCAGAAACTTTCAAGGTGTAAGCGCAAGAATATATTGTTTGTGTACTATAAAATTCATTTGCACGTACAGTAGTCTTGCACTTACACTTCGATTTATCTTTCATTTGCTTAAATCATAATTGTTTTCGAAAGATGTTCTTAATTAAAGTACCATACCGTTACAATAAAACATTACCATTACGTTAAATCTCTACCGTTACATTGACTTGAAAAGGCATTTTTTGGTTTTATAAAGGCATTTCACTTACATTGAAGGTACGTATATCAGCAGCGTAAAAGAACAAACGGAAAATATCAATACACGTTCTTTCAAATTAAAGGCACGGTATTTAAAGAAAGTTTTGGCTCATACTCTCAGGTTTTTCACTTTTTCCAAAAGTTTGAATGCTCTTTGCAGAGAGATTGAATATTCTAGTGCGATACTTTTACATTTCTTATGAAAACAAGATCAATCGGAATGTATGCAAACGTTTTTCGTTTTAAACAAAGTAGTCTCAAAAGGTGAAAAATCAAGATTTTTATCCGTAACGGTATGTACGATTTTTATAAAGTGATAAGTCATTAGGATGAAATTTTACCAAAATCGACGGTAGTTAACTCAGAACTTGATTAATTTTGAAATTGTAACAAATCGGCCTGTTTAATAAAGTTATTTTGAACAAAATATCTTTATGTGTCTTTTCGATGAAAATCCGGACACCAGTGTACGTTTTCTATAGAATGACTGTTCTATGTTCTGTGCAGTCTGATCTTGATCTTCACTTTCTGTAAGAACACAAAGTGTCTTACTCAAAATCCAAAAGGTGAATAGATAAAATATAGTTTAGTTATAAGCATATTCCGAATTATAGCTTTTATAATAAAGGCTGATCAACCCTCTATCATACAATCAAGAGTTTTAAAGACCATGACAGAAATTGCTTATGAAAACATTGTGGCAAAAGGTAACCAGCATTTTCTCCTTTTCCAAGGATGTTTTCTAGCCTTTCCCACACAATTCTAAGTTTTTCTGCTATATTTATTTTGTCATCTGCAAATGCTTTCAATATGGACCACTCAGGACCAGCCTAAAATTCTGTCATATCCCAACAAAATCCCATCCTCGGATACCCCAGGGTCTCCCTATTTGCTACGCTACATCGACCCTGGAACAATTGACTAATAAAACTTTGAATCAGCCGCCAAAAATCGATACTAAACGTCATACCGTACAGTACACTAGCCCATCACAAAATGATGTTAGAACCAATGAAAAGCCAGCATTCGGCCAGCGGTAAAGCGAGCCGCCGAAAATCGATACGAAACGTCATAGCGTACAGTACACTCGCCCATCACAAAATGATGATGGAACCAATGAAAAGCCAGCATTCGGCCAGCGGTAAAGCGAAGGAAATTCAACTAATTGGTCGATGTAACGTAGCAAATAGGGAACCCGGGGTATCCGAGGATGACAAAATCCCAACTTGTAACATTCCTGAGAAAGAAATCTCTAGAAAACATTGTGGGAAAAGGAGAAAATGCTGGTAACCAGCATTTTCTCCTTTTCCCACAATATTTTCTACCCAATCGAAGTCAGACATCATTATATTACCAAGATTTAATTTGTCGTCTGCAGATGCTTTGAATTTGATCCAGTCCAAAAATTTGTAGTTCAGCAAAAAGTTAAATAGGAATGTATCACAAAGTATCGGTTCATTCAATTCCTGGCCTCATATTCACCAACCATTCTTAACAATATTCTCAGTTTTATCTCCAAGAATTTCTAAATTTGTAAGTAACACAACTTCTGATTGGCTAAACCGAATGGTTTAGCCAATCAGAAGTTGTGTTACTTACAAAATTTAGAAAATTCTGGAGAATAAGAAAAAGAATGTTCTACACAATGCTTGGTGAATGCGGGCCCTGATCTGCAATATCGGATAATGTATGTGCCCAACGAGTTTTCCTCAAGATCCTGTGGGTCATAAAATACTATTTTTGTTCTAAATATACACAAATGTTTGATTGTCTGGTGAAGATGCATCAAACCTAGAAAACAAGTTAACTCTTTACCAGACAGCAATAAAAATGACTAGTTTATTCATAATTAAATGAATTTGCAGACAGCAAATTGAATTTGGCTCAGATAATGGAATTTGTCTTTGAAAGGGTAGAATTTGTTGGTAGAAAGCGAGAGAATGCTGAATATTACCAGAATCTTCTTTCTCGATCGTATAGCAGGATCTGCAGTCTGTATTCACCAACCATCCATAAGAACATTCTTGGCCTTATTCTTCAAGACTTCCTGACTGTGAAAGTAACAGAACTTCTGATTGGCATTTGATTTAGCCAATCAGAAGGTCTGTCACTTTCATGTTGACAAAATTTTGAAGAACAAGACTCTAAAGAATTTGAAGAACAAGACTAAGAATGTTCTTAAAAATGGTTGGTGAATATGGATCCTGATAGCTCAGAAGTTCAGATATATGGCCTACAACCCAGGGGTTGGGGGTAGTGGTGGGCCGATGATCGACTATAGTCGAAAGTCAGTTGGTTTTGGCTTCCGATTCCGATAATCGATTGAGAAATCCCGGAATCGATTCTAGTCGGTTGATAAGCTGGCTTGGTGCCAAAACTTGAAATCTGGTTTTTAACGCTTGGTTTTGTGACTATTATTATTCACAATCTTGGATTTTAAACATAGTAGATAACAAACACGAAAACTGGCTGAAAAATGAGAAACGAATCTTTGTCCATGAATGTCTTGACAAAAGTTGACAACTCGGCAAGCTTCCCTGAGCCCGGGTTGTGACATTTGGAAATTTGAAATAACCTGTCTTTGGCGATGAAAGATATCTGCCTAAATACCATTCTGAGGCATGAAATTATCGTCTAAAACTTCATATAATCTAGCTTGCGTGCATCGGGCAGAAATATGGATTAAACACGATCAGTATAAAATGCGAAGGACACCTGGATGATAATGAAGCTGGCGAGTCTATTATGACAGAGTAACGAAGGTGTTACTCCCCTTATCTAGTGTAAAGTGACAGCATTTTAAGTTACTTGCTATTTAAACTGACTAAATGATGTCAAATCATGTAGTAATACTTCTCCAGAAACTAATTTTCAATAAAAAATAGATCGCCAAAAAAGCGCGAAAACCCATGACACTACAGTGAGCAGCGTGGCATCGTCCGATCAGAGAGACTTCAAACCATCTTCTTATCTTTAATAATGAATTTTAACAGTGAATTTACACAAGTTTCTGAATAAATCAATAAGTGGAAGTAAAAATTCTGTTCATGAGTGGAAAAAATGTTGTTTTATGAAATGAAAATATAGTTGGGGGGGGGGGGGGGGGGGGGGGGGGGGGGGGGGGGAGAAAGAGGGTCGTCTGCAAATGTTTGAACTATAAGGTATAAGTCTGATTCTTTTTTAACTCGGTTGGAAATTATAAGTAACAAAATGAATGATATTGATTAAAGTGCAGAATACAACATCTATATAAATTTAATACATGAAGACTGTCATGTTTACAATATTGTCACAGTATTTTAAGCAAAAAGTCATTCTCAGTGAAATGGAGTGACAGTCTAAACCGATTGTACTATTGATAGCTAGTTGGTTTGCTCTTCCGATTACAAAGCGATAATCGATTGAGATTTTAAACCGATTGCCCAACACTAGTTGGGGGTTCGATTCCCAGCTTGTCTAATGTCTTTCTTAGGACCAATATCCTCCCTGAGATAGGACTCAATGCTCTCTAACTGCTGATCGAATGTTGTTTCCATGATGTTTAACCCTTTACCACACAATCCCAACTTTTAACGACCCTGAGAAATAAGCCTTTTGAAAACATTGTGGGAAAAGGAGAAAATGCTGGTAGCCAGCATTTTCTTCTTTTCCCACAATGTTTTCTATCCTTCACAAAACAAATTTCAAATTTTCAGTCATCTGTCATCTGCAAATGCTTTCAATTTGAACCAGTCTAAAATATTGTTGTTTGGTAATGGGTTAAACCAATTTGACTTTGGCTAGAACTTGACCTTTGAACTAGAGGCATGATACCTACTTGCCACACATTGTCCTTACATAGTTAACAGTTTTTGCGAAGTCATACTGAAATTTACCCATTATATAAATTAATAATATTACAGGCTGGACACAAACCCTATTCCCACCTCAGAAAAACAATTGACCTTGTTATGACCTTGACCTCTGTCCTACTGACATGACCTAGTTAACTCTTTACCACACAATCCCTACTTTTAACGACTCTGAGAGACAAGGCTTTAGAAAACATAGTGGGAAAAGGAGAAAATGCTGGTAACCACAATGTTTTTTACCCTATCAAAGACAAAAATTATCATTTGAGCTACATTTATTTTGTTGTCTGCAAATGCTTTGAATTTGGACAGGTCTAACAGAGCTCCAGAGGGAGTGATGATATTCTAAATTCATTATTCCTCTCCCAAACCCTACGTTGTGGGTACTCATTTGAATCGTCTCAATGAGACAATTCTAATGAGCACCCACAACATAGGGTTTGATGGATAATTATTGATATTTTCAATTTTAAAATCAAAATCACTCCATCTTTCTGGAGCTCCCAGGGTCTAAAATTACCTTGTGTGGTAAAGAGTTAATGACACACTGCTTCTGTGCAGCTTCAAACTTATTGTGAAATTTGGTATCCTAAATAGTACCATAGAGCATAAAACAAAACAAATCCTTTCACACCCAATTTTTCCAAGTTTTTTCTGCCCATAGCTGTGAGAACCTCTAGTTGTCTGGTAAAAGTTTAATTTACAGCAATTTGTACAGACTAATCTTGATCTAATGCTGTCTGCAACACAGTCAAAATTAGTTTAACCACTGACATATGAAAAGTTAAATCTGTTTTCAAAAACATGAAAAATTCATTGGACTGATGAAAATTAGATCTCATTTCCCAAAGTCTGCAGTTGAACACAGTTATGATTACGGGAATTACTCGTATATAGTTGATTACCCCTTTACCCCATAAGGCATTTCTATGGTATCTCTAATTGACCCTAAATTACAGCAAGGATGAAGCTGTTTCTTATGTGTATATGACACCATTGGATAGCATAGAAAACATTGTGGCAAAAGGTGAAATTGCTCGTGACGAGCAATTTCACCTTTTGCCACAATGTTTTCCAAAGGCTCCTACAAGCCATGCGTTCAAATGAGTATCTATGGAGTAAAGGATTAATGCTGTACCAAATGATGTGGAAACTTAATTTGTTCCTACAGTCAGATGAAAGCTAACATTGTAAGAAAAGGAGAAAATGCTGGTAACCAGCATTTTCTCCTTTTCCAACAATTCTTTTACCATTCCAAAGATCAATCTAACATTTGAGCCACCTACAATAGAGACTTGGAAACAATTTTGTTGTCTCTGGATACTGAGTTATTGGATAGGCCTGTCAATGTTTATCAATAATAATATCTCTGAATAGAGAAGAATTGATTGAGTCAAATCCACACAGGAATACTCAGTTTTACCTTCATCTTGACGTTTTGATGCTGCTACTACTGACTGCTTCAAAAACAGTGTGGCAGACAGAGAAAAACTCTTTTTTTTTTGCCACAAATTCATGGTAAAAACAATCAGGTTTTTTTTTTTAACCAAGCTTTATAAAATGTCTAAGGAAGGGTTGAGGATAGATCTTATTTGAACATTTCAAAACAGTTATTTACGGTGCTTTTATTTTGCTTTGAAACTGAGGGCTATATTCTTTAATCTGCAAAACTGTGACACAGTACAAGAAAGGGGAATACTTGATCATACATACAGGACTTTTAGTGACCCTGTTGGAGAAGACTTTTGAAAACATTGTGGGAAAAGGAGAAAATGCTGGTCAAAAGCATTTTCTTCCTTTCACACACTGTAACAACCTGTCAAAGAACTTCCAGCTTTTTGAATTACATTTGAAAGTTGTGTTCAGAGAAATTTTTAATTTTGAAGAATCTAGGATTTGTCCTTTGGTAAGACAGTTCCCCTGCATAAATCCGAAATGGGCCCCCCACAGAGCTGTTAATGAAAATTTATTGGACATGATCCTGCTATTGCTAAAAAATTTTTCTAAAAGGTTAATATAATAACAATTACACAATGTGTTGAAAAGTTCTATCAACAAAAGTTATCAAGAAATAATATGCTCATTATGAAATCCAGGGCCATTGTTCTAATGTATTCTGATAAAACCACATTTTTTTCATGTGAACTCTTCACTACTACATAAGAGTCCAAAGTGCTTACAAGGCATTATCTCTTGCTAGATGGCATTCTACAAATACACAATCTAATTTGCACATCCTGGGTACAGAACCAGACTACTTTTCTACGTGAAAACCATTACTTTGAATTTCAAACTCAAATATACCATTTACTCAATAAAATGCCACCTGGTGTGATTTGTTCAGCTACCATAAGCAGTTTAGAGAAATCTAAGCTAAAACAGGCCTAATTTCTTCTCAAACTGTTAATAACAGCCATTTTCTCCATTGTTACTTTATAGCGTCTATTCCTACAATCCCCAAAAATGGGGGAAGTCATATGTCATATAAGACGAGTTGAAGCTTTGAAGAATATAACATGCGCAGACAATGGCCTCCAAGGTACAGATCTAGGAAATTATTGTGTGTTTTAGTTGTGTCAAACAGTATTTTCGTGGTATATGTCGAAGACAATACCACTATGAGTTCAAGATTGAATTCTGATAACCATGTTTCTTATTTTGTGCAAAGCCGAAGGAAATAAATCTAGTTAAACTCATTTTTTCTCAGGCAAATGAGTTTTTTGGTGGCACTCAGATATGTAATTTGAAATGGCATATTGAAATACATTGGGCAAAGCCATCGATCATTGAGATACTTACTTTTGATTGAAAATAGCTTCTCTTGCTCATAGCCTTTTATTGGCGCAATGATACAAATTTTCCTACTGACCCTGGGCTTTTTCGTTCCAAAGCAAATCCGTTCAAATGCTTGTTCGTCTTATGATTGCGCACTATTCCATTTGATTGCTCATGAATATTTATAGTTCGAAGTAATTGATTGTAATGTTGGAAATTTAATCTAAAAGGCTAAAGATTTTTCAAAATTAAAGTTTTAAGTTACATAGGTACTCTCCCTTCAACCAAAAATGCATTCATTTGCTTAGTGGGTTGACTTTTAAGCCAATATTTGAACAATGTGTCTCTTTTTCTTTCAAACTATTAATTCCACACAATCTGTTTCCTTGACAAATACCACTTCAGCGTTCTCAATGCTTTGATTTTCCCTTTTTTTTTCTTTTTCCCACAATTTTTGACACTTACACACATATATCCAAGTAGTTCTTGCAAGATTTTCACTATTTCAAACATCATTAAATTGCAAACATGCTTCCACAGTTTCTTCCTGTTCTGCGCTGTCTCATATTGATCTACATTATAACCAACTGACTCAAGCCAGTTTCTATGTTTAGTTTGCTAACTCTTTACCAAATGACAAAATTATAGACTGGTCCAAATTGAAAGCATTAGCAGATGACAAAATTAAAATGACTCAATAATTGAAATTTGTTTTAGGAAGGTAGCAAACTTTGTGGTAAAAGGAGAAAATGCTGGTTGCTGGTAACCAATGCTTTCAAAAGGCTTCTTTCCAAAGCAGGGTTCAAAACGTTTATGAATTTTTACTTGTCCTCTTGCCAATTTGCACTCGTCCTGTAGTAAGACAAAGGATAATGCACTTGCCCTCACCAAATTTTTACTGGTAAGGACGAGAGGATGAGTGAATTTTCTGGACCGTGCAAAGGTCGTCAAAAGCCGCCATTGTGTGGTAAAGGGTTAATCCTTTACCAAACAATCCATGGTTTTTTCATGACCTTAGAAAAGAAGGCTTTGAAAACATGGGAATAGGAGAAAATGCCTTTTCCTCACAGTGTTTTCTACCCTTTCAGAAAGCAAAAGCTAAATTCTATCAATTTTTGAAATTGATCCTCTGCAGGTGTTCTGAATTTGAAAGACTCTAAAATTTGTTGTTTGAAAAATGGTTAAACTTTTGTACGGTTCTTCACCCAGACCATCTTTGCAAGCCAAGGCTGATGATTCACTATGCAACTCTACCCTTGGCAGATCGAGCTTGATTTTTACATTCCCCCGATACGCTTTTTCATTGGATGCAGCCAGCCCTAACTGCAAGGAATGAAATTGCTTGAAGTATTTCATCTTTGATAAAAATAGAATAAGGTTGCTACCTTCCGAATAGAAGGTAAACATGGAAACCCACGTGGATGTCTGCTTATTGCTGCATGTGTATTCGTAAGCGGTTTGGAAATATGATGTAAAGGAGGCTAATAACCAGCATCCAATAGAGGGTGTATCGCAGGAATCTTGAAATCAGGCTCAATCAGCCAAGGTAAGATCCATGTAGTGATCGTAACCTTGGCTCGCGAAGATGCACTAAGACATGCACATCATTTTTTAATTCTCATGTATGCATGTTAACCTGTTACCACACAGCAAAATTATAGACCTATTGAAAATGAAAGCATTTGCAGAGGACAATTTCAAAGTGGCTTAAATGGTGCAATTTCGCTTTGATAGAAAAGACAACTTTGTGGGAAAAGGAGAAAATACTGGTTACCAGCATTTTCTCCTTTTCCAACAATGTTTTTTTTTTAATAAGGCCTCTTTCTCTGGGTCATTAAAAGTCGGCATCCTGTGGTAAAGAGTTAAGGGGGATGGGAACAGAAGATTATTTCCTGCTTCTGTCTCGACATCAAGATCATAATCATTAATTCTTTTCCAAATAAGCCTGAGTTTTCACAACTCTGAGAAAGAAGCCTTTTGAAAACATTGTGGGAAAAGGAAAAAGTGTTTGAAACCAGTAAAAGTTTATCCCCACAGAAGAAGTTACAATATTTTGAATCACGTTAATTTTGTCGTCTGCAAATTCTTTCAATTTGGCTCTAAAATTTTGTTGTTTCATAAAGAGTTATCTATAGTTTAATATACTTAGACTGCAATATTAACCCTTAGGGTGCCAATTTAGCCCCAAAGACATTTCCAATCTAGAAATAAGTACTAAATAATTGAAACATAACTCTGTACCAAATGACGAAATTTTACGGTCTGGTCCAATTTCAAAGAATTTGCTACCAACAAATTGAATGTGGCTTAACCCATAACCACACAATCCCTACTTTTGACAACCCTGAGAGAGAAGCCTTTAGAAAGCATTTTAGGAAAAGGATAAAATGCTGGTTACCAGCATTTTCTCCTCTACCCCCAATTTTTTCTTCTCTTTACAAGACAAATTTCAAATTTTCAGTCACTTTTATTTTGTTCTCTGCAAATGTTTTCAATTTGGACAAGCCTGAAATATTGTTGTTTGGTAATGAGTTGAGTAGTTGAAGTTGTCTTTGTAAGGCAAGAAAACAACGCAAGAGAAGAGTAGAAAATGCTGGTTACCAAAATTTTCTCCTTTTCTAAAAATGTTTTCAATAGTATTTTCCGTTAGGGTCTTTAAAAATAAGGACTGGGTGGTAATGGGTTAAAGACTGTTAATGTCAAGAATCATGAGTGTCTTCCCAAGTGGAAAGTATAGATGATTTTGTGCAGTCTGATCTTGACAGACACTAACCCATTTAACCCATTACCACACAATCCCTACTTTTGATGCCCCTGAGCAAAAAGCCTTTAGAAAACATTGTGGGAAAAGGAGAAAATGCTTGTAAGCAGCATTTTGTCCTTTTCCCACAATGTTTTCTACCCTTCACAAAACAAATTTCAAACTTTCAGTCACTTTTATTTTGTCGTCTGCAAATGCTTTTGGATTTGGACAAGCCTAAAATATTGTCGTTTGGTAATGAGTTAAGACGAGTAAAGCTGTGAAAGACACTTTGAGGGTTTCATTATGTTTTCAAGTCTAATGGAAAAAATGCCTATACTGTAATTTCAAGACATTATAATTACAAAAAAAGGAATAAACAACACATTGATAAGTGGAAAAAATAATAATTAAAAGATAAGCTTTTCATTGCTAAGAGGTCTTGAAGAAAGAATGAAAAAAGTTAGGGAACTATAAAATAATTCACCTTGAAAAAAGTTAGCTCTGCACTTCTCCCAGATTTTAGTTTCTTTAACCCTTTGCCAAACAACAAAATTTTAGACTGGTCCAAATTGAAAGCACTTGCAGACGACAAAATAAATGTTACTCGAGAATTGAAATTTGTTTCAAGCGGAGTAAAACATTGTTGGAAAAGGAGAAAATGCTGGTTACCAGCATTTTTTTCTTTTCCAAAAAAAGTGGGAAAAGGAGAAAATGCTGGTTACCAGCATTTTTTCCTTTTCCCACAATGTTTCAAAATTTTTATTTATCAGGGTCGTAAAAATCAGACATTGTTTGATATAGTGTTAATCCTCTACCAAACAATCCCTGGTTTTATGACTATCAGATAGAAAGCTTTAGAAAACATTTTTAGAAAAGTAGAAAATGCTTGTAACCAGCATTTTCTCCTTTACCTAAACTATTTTTTACCCTTCTGGAAACAAATTTCAATTCTTGAAAATTGAAAAGTGCTTCCAATTTGCACAAGGCTAAAATTTTGTTAGATAAAGGGTCAACTTTATCAAACGAAAAAATTTTAGACTGGTCCAAATCGAAAGCATTTCCAGACGACAAAATGAATGTGACTAAAAGTTTGATATTTGCTTTAGGAAGGGTAGAAAACGTTGTGTGAAAAGGAGAAAATGCTGGTTACCAGCATTTTCTCCTTTCCCCACAATGTTTTCAAAAAGCTTCTTTCACAGGGATGTTAAAAGGGGAATTGTGTGGTATAGGCTTAAAGAGAAAGGCTGTTAAATACATTGTGGGAAAACAATGAATTTGAAATAATAGTAATCAGCACTTTCTCCTCCTCCCACAATGTTTCCTACTCTTTAATTGGCAATTTTCACCACTTGAGTTACTTTTGTTACCTGCAAAAGCTATTGTTTTACATTGGGATGATTCCAAAATTTTGTGGTATATGAAAGAGTCAAGGTAGACTTACCTTATCTTATGGGTACATTTTCTTGCACTGGTTTGTGGCACAGACGCTAAAATTCCCCACAACGACTGCTGCAAGCTACATGACAACAACAACCAAACACTTCCTAGTTTTAGCTCCATTGTCTAATCTGTTTGGGAATCAGTGTATCATCAAAGTATCACAGAATCACAGTTTGTCCATTCATAAATCCTATCTGAAATGAATTTTCATCATTCACCCATTTGCATTTCTGTTATTAAGATCTTCAAAAAACTTAGTTTCTATTCACAGTTTAAAATATATAATGCATCAAGAAATCAAAGAATCTTTCAAAATAGAAATTACTCTCATGCAAACCTATATTTCTTCTCACAATTATGGTAATTCTTGAACAAAGTTACGTTGTAATTCACATTTAAGATTTTAAAAGAAAATTGTTTCTCTTATCACAATAAACATTCCTAAAACAAAATTATGAGAAGAAAAGATATCAATTGAAATAATTACAGTTGTAGTTAATGAGTTTACCCAGCACACAGCACCAAACCAAATGTTAAACTAATTTCTCTGTGAACTCCAAGCAACTCCAATGTTTTATAGATAATATTTGAAATATTGGATCCCCTCACTGACTATCACAGCAGTGCCTTTAAACACTTTTTATCTGCCCTTCAGAAATGATGGAGTAGGTTCCAATACACACTGTGCACCAATAGAAGTATTCTAATAAATGAAACCTGCCTTTCAAGAACTGAAATTATTTCTAAACACAGTCTTTGCTTTTTTTTCTTCTGTATTTTTAATAACCAGTCTGCAAAAACAGGCAGCAGGTTTCTTTAGCATCAAGTAATTCTTTGATATTTGACTAAAGGTTTCCACAGGTAATAATCAGTAGAGAGAGCTGAAGTTGGTACACCAATAAAATTTCAAATGTTTTCTCAGATTTTCTTGATGACTTTGCCAGAGGTCTGTTCTTCGTGGGTAATTCTCGGGTTGAAATTCAGCTGTAGATATTGACCTGCCAAGACTCTGTCTGTGTGAGACAATCTGTTCCAACCTCTGAAAAAAAAAAGATCTTTAGCCAATAACCCTTCACCAAACAATCATGTAATTTTATAAAACCCAAGGAAGATGCTTTGAAAACATTGTAGGATAAAGACAAAATGCTGGTCAGCTTTCTCCTGCTATGATTACTATCCATTTCAAAAGCAAACTTCATGACTTGAGCTGCCCACATCTTGTCATCTTTACAAGCCAAGGCAGACAATTCACTACGCTACTCTACCCTTGGCAGATCGAGCTTGATTTTTACGTTCAACTGCTACGCTTTTTCAATAAATGCAGCCAGCTCTAGCTGCAATGAATGAAATCGCTCATAGCGTTTCATGTTTGATAAAAATAGAACAAGGTCTCTACCTTTCGAATAGAAGGTAAAACATGGAAACCCACATGGACATCTGCTTATCGCTTCATTTGTATTTGTAAGCGGTATGTAAAACGATATTTCATTTGCTTTTAGAAGTATGATATAAAGGGGGGTAATAACCACTAACCAGCATCCAATAGAGGGCGCATGGCAGGAATCTTGAAATCGGGCTCAATCAGCCAAGGTAAGATCCACGTAGTGACCGTAAACTTGGCTCGGGAAGATGACATCTTGTAAACAAGAATATTATAATTATGTGAGCCAAAAAATTTGCAAATTAATGGTAACTGACATTTTGTGTTGTGAAAAGTTTGTGACTTTAAGACACTTCTTACTTGTAGTTATACTTGTTGTTAAATATGCGAACAGAAAAGTCTGTGATTTTTTTTTCAAATACGCGAAATTACAAAAATTTCCAAGTTGCAAAAATTTCCACTTATATAGTATGTCATCTGCATAAGATTTTTACATGGAAATGTCAAGCATTTAACCCAATACATGTACCAAACAATCCCTACTTTTGACGATCCTGAGAAAAAAGCCTTTAGAAAACATTGTGGGAAAAGGATAAAATGCTGGTAACCAGCATTTTCTCCTTTTCCCACAATGTTTTCTGCCCTTCCAAACACAAATTTCAAGTTTTCAATCACTTTTATTTTGCCATCTGCAAATGCTTTCGATTTGGACAAGCCTAAAACATTGTCCTTTGGTAATGAGTTAAAGGTCAATAGAACATGATATTAATTGGCAACAGTTTAAAGAAAACAGAACTTGGTTCACGTTCATAATAAATGAAGGATAGAAAATTTGAAATTTGGCTTTAAGATGTGATGAGAGTGAAAGTTCTCAGTCTCAAAGCGCTTGCATTTCTCAATCTTTCAAACTTTAAAGCTTGTTTCTCCCAACACAAGAAACTGTAAAAGCAATGTAAATTCCATTAAATGTGGTTTTTGAAACTGATATTGAATTCAATCAGAAAACTCACATTGAGCTTTTTCAAAGAAGCATTAAATGTTCAAAAGATACAAAAACTCTGACTGTCTCTACTCTCAGACGGTTTATATCTGCTAGATTAGTTAATTTTATTTATTAGCATGTAATCCAAAAATCATTTAACCCTTAGGCTGCTAAGCGCAACTCTCTGACCTTTTGCAGACAATGTAGATTAAGATCAGATTGCACAAAATGTGAAGTCTGATCTTTGATCTGCACTGTCTAGTAAGGGCATATTTTCTTCTGAAAGATACTTTTTTATTAACAAATTTTGTGTTTTTACTATCAGCTTACAATTTCAATTCACTCACTATGCAGAATAAGGGTTCATTAAATTTCTAAAGCTTTAGTTTTATAATGATGCTTAGGAGGTTTTTTGTTTAATCACTCAGAGGTTACAAGTGCGCTGTATTTGTAATCCACAGAATCCAAGTTCATTCCTTTCCAGCTCTGAAAATCATACACAAGTTTCCTTCAGCAACCTTAAGGCACAGCTTGGAACAAGATGTGCTGTTACTGTAATAGAGATACTGTGGTCTGGCCAGTATTTCATACAATTTTCAGCTCTTTACCACACAATCCAGACTTTCAACACTCCTGAGAAAAATGCATTTTGAAAACATTGTGGGAAAAGGAGAAAATGCTGGTAACCAGCATTTTCTTCTTTTCCCACAATATTTTCTACCCTGTCAAAGAAAAACTGTCAACTGCAAATGCTTTCAATTTGTACCAGTCTAAAATTTTGTCCTCTGGTAAATAGTTAACAGCATTTTTGGTATCAGGGCAGCCTGAAAGCACTACCTTGTGGACTCAATGTATTTTATAATTATTTATTATTATATAAAAAGGAAGTTATATAAAGAAGGCTTATAATTGCCTCTCTGATCTAACCAATTTCAGTTATCAAAAATATCAAAAATATCAAGGGGGTTTCAAATTTCTTATAGACTTAATGGAATCTGATTGTTTGATCAACCTACTCATGGCTACTATTCTTTTTCCTTTTCCCACAATGTTTTCTGCCCTCACTTAGACAAATCACCATTTGAACCACATTAGTTTCTGGAAAGGCTTTCAATATGGACAAGTCTAGAATTCTGTTGTTTGGTAAAAAGGCTAATAGACAACTCTGTAGGAAATTTTATACCCCTGCTTTATAATACAGGAAATTCTTTGTTTATGACACCAAGCTCTCAAATAATCATAGTTCACCAGATAGCTAAGATGTTTTGGTAATTAGGGCTATAGATAATGTTGCAGCCAGAATGGTTTATGATACAGAAGGAGAATTACTGTTTATATCTCTGTAATAATTGCTGTTTGCCCTTGATCCATTCCTTGAGGTTATAATGTAGATTCCAAAAATTTGGGAAATCCAAAACTTAATTCTTTACCTGATGGCAAAGTCTGAGATTGGTCCGTATTGACCTTTTCAGAAACATCAAAATTTTAGACTCGTCCAAACTGAAAGCATTTGCAGACCACAAATCGATAAGTGAGTGCAACACTAATCTAAGTGCCTGTACATTGTACAGGCACTTAGAATAGTGTTGCACTCATCCATCGAAATATAATGTTAATCAAAAGACAAAATTTGCCTTTGAAAGAACAGAAAAAATTGTGGAAAAAAGAGGGAATGCTGATTACCAGCATTTTCTCATATTCTCGAAATGGTTTCAGAATACCTTCTTTCCTAGATGAAGGATTAATTTATACAATTATTTTATTTGATAAATGCATGGGATCTGAGCCACAAGTTCTTCCAACTTAGATTCAGCCCTTCCCCTACAATGAAACAAACAGAGCAAATAGCAAGGATGATAATGAGGATGGGCTGCATCAAGAACTTGAGCAATTATTAGCTTAAGATAGCAATTGCTGATATTTTATCACATCTGACCACACACAGTGTTGCTAAAACGTTACACATTGCCTAAGTCAACTAAAAGAATTTTGAAAAGAAAAGGTGATGAAAGTTCTGAAAATCTGGAAGAATGCAAAGTAGAAAAAAAAAACATGTTGCCTTTCTTCCACACCAATCTTTGATTTCCGACAACATTGCATATTTCGTGGAGAATGGTGCGATGAACAGAAAGACTGTGAGCACCAAGGGCCCTGGCGAAAGGCTCTCTTGTGCAGATCAGTAAGTGATGTTGTTGATTTGAAAAAAAAAATATTATTGAGAAATGCTCTTTATGACAAGATAGCTGGGTAGAACAGGAGAAGATCAGAATGCTTGGTGCTGTGAGTGATCTACATGCAACAGATGCACACTATCATGTTGATTGTAAAGCAAAGTTTATGACAGCTAAATATGTCCGTCTAGCTTCTAAAGCACCAATTTCCTCAGCTAGTAAATTGATACAGAAGCTGACCTTGCCTTTGAGAACTAATGTGGTGGTATTCAGAACCAAAAGTCCAGTATGTGTTTGAAACTCTATAGAACTGAATTAGTATTATACTTCAGAAGGTTGGGAAATGCTTACTAGGCAAAAATTTCTTCACTTTTTGAAAGAGTGTTGTGGTGATGTCAGAAATAAGGCAAAGAGTTTGGAGCAATAGAGTAGGTATTAGACTTTGTCATGTGCTCCAAAGCTAGCATCATTACCACACACCACAGAATCCTTCGTTGAAAATAGTAGTCATGTTAAATCGGTGTTCCTTTGATCTCGGTATCGCACTGCAGAGTGGGTGACCTTTAGAACAGCTGTTACGTACTTGCTTCTTACAGATTAGCACACACGTGTCACATTAAATTGACTCTTTTTATCTTTTGTTTCATATTAATTTACCCCTTTGGTGATCATTAATGGTCAGGATTATGAATTTTAAAGGCTAACTCCATTCTTAGTCTCTACATGCTCTTTATTTAAATACGATTTTATAAAATGCATATTTTGTCTGTTTGTGATTTTCTTTTTAAAAAGCAATATCATGAAATATGTTTGAATTGTGTTAGAATTGATTCCATAGATTTCCTGCTATGTCATTTTCTTTTCAGTTATGAATTTGTCCAACTCTAAAGGATTTGTGAACGGGACATACAGCATTTGTTACTGAAATAATGCTTTTATTGTCCGGTATCACGTGATACTACTGGTGCGCCGCTTGTAAACGATAAAATGGAAATATTGCTTATCGTCTATTGATTGTAATGTTGGAAATTGAATGTAAAATGCTAGATATATTTTTTAAGGAACAAACTTTATTTTGTTCGATATATCAACAGGATTTTTCTCTCTATTTGTCATGCATCCTACTGTCAAGGGGCGTTACTCCTGCTTCTTCCTCATGATCAAAAGGAGACCACTTATTCAAAAATAAACCAAACTTTGTCATGAATACTCTTCCTTCAACCGAAAAGGTATTCATTTGCTTAGTGGGTTGACTTTTAAGCCAATACCTGAACAATATGTCTCTGTTTCTTTCAAACTATTAATTCCACTCAATGGGTTTCCTTGACAAATACCACTTCAGCATTTTCAACGCTTTGATTTTATCATGTATTGTATATAGGTATATTTACAATAATGTAACCATTTCGTCACAAAATCAAGCATGTTAATTTCCTTTCTCCGTTTCAAGCAATATAAACCCGAATTTTTTTGACGATTAAATTAAAATGATTCATCCATTTTAGAAGTATATCTATGTTATTTCCCCGGCTTCTCTAAATTGGCTGCCATTTTCTTTCGAAAAACTTATTTATGATGGTCGAAACCTACTTTGAGTAAAATACAATTCTTTCTAGAAATGTTGAGACGTTGAATTAGTTGAAAAGATTGTCTTTTATGCAATATTTTGCACATTTTTTAAGGTGATCTCCTAATAGACATTCTGTTTATGATGGCAGCCATCTTGAATATATTGATTTCCCCAAGGGTGGCGATGTGCCGCTAAGCAGATTCATAATCAGGCAGGAATCACCTACCAACATCACGTAAAACATTTTCTATATACCGTAAATCCAGGTTCGAGCCCTTGGCTGCAGGACTATAAATTTGGATAAGATGATGGGATTTGTCCGTGAAAGGCAAATGTTGTGAAAAAAGCGTTCATGCTAGTAACCATCATTTTCTTTTTTCCCTAGAATGTTTTGAAAAGCTTGCATCCTTTGGGTAATTTAAAAAGACAATTTTGTACTTTGGTAAAGGATTGTATAGAATTTAGTAGATTCTTTTCATGCTTTTTTAAAGTCTAACAGCTACAAACTCTCAGATCATTATGGCTCATTAAGCTGCTAAGATTATTTAGAAGTGGTTTATGATACAACGAGAATTAACATTTATTCTTGTCATAATTCTTGCAGTTTTGGGTTACAAAACTGATAATATGAAAAGGTTCATCAAACAATTAGGTTCAGCTAAGTGTACCAGAGGTTGGAATCCAACCTCTGGTATACTTATCTGAACCTAGAGAAATTTTCTCAAAATCTTTATTATTGAATTTCTTGGACCAAAGACGCAATCCCCTCTTTTGTAACTTTTCTTTTTCAGGGGTGGGGTGGGGAGTAAGAGGGAGGGGGGTGTATAAAATTATGAATTATTTAGTAATTTGGTAAGGAATGAACCCTTTCCCAAGCAATCCAGTCTTTTAAGGGGAAATCACGAATGCTTCTATAAAATGTTGTATAGGCCCTGAATCATCCTGCTTGTAGGCACTCTTTCAGCATTTCAGTAGATGTTAGCCGTTTACATGCAAAGTCAACGTTTCCAGTTCTAACCACGAGGAAGTCTCCACATTTAGAACCTTTTTTTTTTTTAATTAATTTATTTATTCTATATATTTATTATTTATCTTTTTTATTTACTTTTGTAGATCTATCTCTTTTTTACATTTGGGGGGTAGAAAACAATCATTTTCTCCTTTATCCACTAGGTATTCTTCCCTGTGATAGGCATATTCAGTATTAAAAGCCACATAGACTCTGATTCATTGTCTGTACAAAAATACTTTTCATTTTTTCACCAAATGCAAAATTTTGTCATTTGGGTAAGAGTTAAGCTTAAAACTTGATTGTGAAAAAAAAAAAAAAGCCATAAATATTCAAAAAACAAAGCAGTACACAATATTGATTCCAATTTATTCCAGAAAGGCTTTTGAATTTTCAATACATTTCTGGATAAAAGGCTTTTTGTGAAAACTCTATGAACTGTATCATTTTCTGTTAAACGACAATTATTTCTATGCCTTGCCCATATTGAAGGCATTTGCAGGCATAAAGAAAATGACAACATTTGAAATTAAAAAAGGGTGGAAACACTTCAAGATGAGATGAAATTGATGGTCAACAGCATTTCCTCCTTTTCCAACTTTGCTTTCAAGAGTCATTTTCCTGAGCATGGCAAAAACAATGGAATTATTTAATAAATGGTTATACTCTAAATGATAGCCTCTGCTATTCATGAATAATAGTAAATGCATCTGATAATGTATGAAATAGTGAAAAGAATAACCCTGAGTAATAAGTTATCGATCATCAATCAGGATGTGTTTTTAACTGTTTTAAATTTAAACAATCCTTGTGTTTTTCGTAGGCTTGAGGGATAAGGCTCTGCATTGGAAAAACAGAAAAGCTAGAATACTCTTCTTTCCCCCCCAATTCCCAATATCCGAGTCACCCCGATCTTTTCCTATGCAAAATTTATACAGCAGCAGTCATTTCAACATGCTGAAAAGTATATGCATAAAATTTTGCATGAAGAAAGTTAAAAATAATGGGATATAACAAAGATAAAATTAGTATCATTCTGAATTAGCACAAATTGTATTCCTGGCATTGTAGCAGTAAACAAGGGTTGTAACTCTTCTATTAAGTAACTCCCACCAGGAAAACTGATATAATTATCATAATGAAGTTATCAAATGAATCCTGTACTTTACAATCCAAAGTTTTAGACTGGTCCAAATTGGAAGCACTTGCTTCCAGAAGTAAAACTTGTTTCCAGCAGGGTAGAAAACATTACGGGAAAAGGAGATAATGCTGGTTACGAGCATTTTCTCCTTTTCCCACAATGTTTTCTATAGCTTTCTTTCTCAGGTAGTTAAAAGTCTGGATTTGTGTCATAAAGAGTTATTCAGGATTTCTGTCTATCAACCCATGGAACTCTACATGAAAGAAGTGGAAAGTCTCAGTATGTAATAACCACATCCTATTGTTACATTGTCATTTCACAAGCTTATTTTGGCAAGGAATATCAGATAGAGTAGATCTAAGATCAGACTGTATGTTCTGTGTAGTCTGATCACAATCTACAATTTTGGCACATACAACTTAAATCATCACATATTTACTGCTTTCAAAGTTTAACTCTTTACCAAACAACAAAATTTTAGAAATTGAAAGCATTTGTAGACGACAACTTAATCGTAATTCAAAAACTACAACTTGTATCCAGCAGGGCAGAAAACATTGTGAGAAAAGGAGAAAATGCTGGTTTCCAGCATTTTCTCCTTTTCCCACAACATTTTCAAAAGGCTTCTATCTCAGGGTTCTAAAAACCAAGGATTGTTTGGTAAAGGGTTAAACAATTAAACATCTTTTTGTCTTACAGGAACATGTAATACCTTGTAGCAAGTAATTTGTTGCTATACCACAATGTTTTCAGAGGTACTTATGTATGAAATCTTAATTCATGTTGACAATTCTTATAATCAATGTTTTATAATCTTCAAATATGACTATGAATCAGCGTTTTTGTCTAAATGGAGAGGAGGGACGCAATGAGTTAACCCTTCATCAAACAATCCCATGATTTAATGACCCTGTGGAAGAAGGCGTTTGAAAACATTGTGGGATGCGAAGAAAATGCTGGTAATAAGTTTTTTCTCTATTTTCCAGTTTTCCACCTAATCAGCATCTTCGCCAGCCAAGTTTACGATCACTACGTGGATCTTACCTTGGCGGATTGAGCTTGATTTTTACAACCCCCCGATACGCCTTTTCATTGGATGCAGCCAGCTCTAGCTGCATCGAATAAAATCGGTCGTAGCATTTCATCTTTGATAAATATAGAACACGGTCTCTACCTTTCCAATAATAGGTAAAACATGTAAGACACGTGCATGTCTGCTTATCGCTTCATGTGTATTCGTAAGCGGTTTGTAAAACGATATTTCATTTGCTTTTAGAAACATGATGTAAAGGGGAGTAATAACCAATATCCAATAGAGGGCGCATCACAGGAATCTCGAAATCGGGCTCAATCCGCCAAGGTAAGATCCACGTAGTGATCATAAACTTGGCTCGCGAAGATGCCTAATCAGGGGCAAAGCAAATCATTTAGCCCTTTACTCCATAGATACTCATTTCTATGCATTGCTTGTATGAGCCTTTGGAAAACATTGTGGCAAAAGGTGAAATTGCTGGTGACGAGGAATTTCACCTTTTGTCACAATGTTTTCTATGCTATCAAAAGGTGTCATATACACATAAGAAACGGCTTCATCCTCGCTGTTATTAAGTGTAAATTAGAAATACCATAGAAATGCCTGATGGGGTAAAGGGCTAAACCCTATATAAATGACAAATGAGCCATGCTCTGTGAGAGGGGGGCTCAATGCATCTGTGAAATTTTACTATCAACCCTGGTCAGCCTACACACTGCACAGTCTGCACTGGCTGACTTGGGTCAAAACTTTTGGCTATTGGTAAGTTTTCTGTATGCCCAAGGACCGGTCTACCTCTTGATTAAATTTGTTGTTAAAGAAAAGTGGCTGTTATGGATCCATGAATATAATTATGATGGATTGATCGGTATCCTATATATGTTTATGTAAATGCATTAACTCTTTACCAAACAACATAATTATAGACTGGTCCAAACTGAATGCATTTTCATGACAAAATAAGTGTGACTGAAAAAAACTGAAATTTGGTTTGGAAAGGGTGGAAAAATTGTGGGATAATGACAAAATGCTGGTTACCTGCATTTTCTCCTTTTTCCGCAATGTTTTTCCAAAGGCTTCTTTCTCATTAAAAGTCGGGATTGTGTGGTTAAGGGTTAAACTTCCTTTTCACAGAGTACAGCTCAAATGTTTTTAGCAAAGACAAGTCAAGCATATTTTCATCTGTTTAAGAGTAAATCTAAGCTCAGTATCTATAAGCGTCATCTAACTTGTCTAACATAAAATTTCAAAGTTAACATGAAAGATTTATCTTACATCTGAAAAGAGATTCTTAACAGTAATTGCATGTTTAAGTGCCTATTCTTATTAATAAATAACCTATTAACAAAAAAACTACTTTATACACTAATGCACAGCTTCTGTAAATATGCATTGTGCAGTGTGGTGATTGACTTGAATGATGTTTTATATCACTGCAACAGTTCATAATCGTCGCTTTTCTTCCAAAACGTCATAACTACAGCTTGTTACAAGCTGTAGTTATGAGGTTTTGGAAGTAAATGGACGATATAATCCATGTCATTGGTACAAAGAGTGAGGATTAAACCAACAACTTTCCACTGTGCATGAGGCAAGTATGATAGCATCTTCATGAGCCAAGGTTATGATCACTACGTGGAGCTTACGTTGGCGGATCAAACCGAATTTCGAGATTCCTGCAATATGCTCCGTATCGGATGCTGGTTATTATCCCCCTTTACATCATATTTCTTATAGCCAATAATATGAGGTTATTTAACATGCTTTGGTACAATACTGAATTCTGTTGGATGAGTACACTGCAGAACCAGTGTATATTTTGGACGAGGTGATAGCCGAGTCCAAAATTTAGACTGGTTCTGCAGTGTACGAATCTGATTGAATTCAGTATGACTTTAAAGGAAACAATAAGTAGGCATGTAGGGTCATTTCAATTGAAATAAAACCCTCCCCCCCGCCGCCCCCCCCCCCCCCCCCCCTTCCCCGAAAAAAAATCAAAACATATCAAAAGAGGGGTTCGAAGTTGTTGTTTTTTACAACGGACTTTGGTAGACTATACTCTTTCTGTCCAATATCGATATTCGGGACTCTAAGCCTCCTTTTGAAAAATGGAAAATCCGTATTGGAGTCTTGCCTCTTTCTGAAAAATCCGTATTGGACTCTACAGCATCTAATATAGGCTAAGATATTCTGTACTCACGTGGTAGTATTAAAGTCATTTCATTGGACATTAAATTGTAGGTGTGAAATAAAATGTCATATTTCAAACTGCTTACGAATACAATAATTCAACATGAAGCAATGACCACAAACATGCTTTGACAATCCATGGTCAGGTGCTGGGATATAGCCTAAAGCATCTGATAATTGATTGGTCACATTGAAACTTTATGGAAATATTGGTAACCAGCATTTTCTCCTTTTCTCAAATTGTTTTCCATCATTCAAAAGAGAAACTTCAATTTATTTTGTCGTCTGCAAATAGCTTTCAATTGGACGGACATGACTATGTTTGGTAATGAGATAAACCCCCTTTTTACCAAAGCCTCCCCACCCCCACCCCTGATTCTGGGAAGTGCATTTTTACAGACTGACAGCTTGGCCTATGTTAAATGGGTATAATAACAACAATAACATTAAAAAGCAGCTAGCCAGAAAGAGATGTGAGAAGGTTCCAAAATGTACAGAGATTCATTCTGTGATTTTCCCTCCAGCTATCTCAATAATTGATTTTTAGATGATTGACTTCATAGCTGGGATAATGTATGACCATACTGCAGACATGAAATATTCATGCCACACAACACCAACAGTAATTACGCATGCAGGACTTCTCTGAAGGTTCGCACTGTGTTTTATCACACAAGTGGCTTTTTCAACTTTTGCATTCTCTAGAGTAACATTAAGTCATTAGCTTTTTTTTCCCAAAAGATGACTCTTTTTTAAAGCTGCCTCTAAAGGAATAATATATACCAGATGAAGTAAAGAAAAGAATGCTGATTTTCTTTACTCACTCACACATTTCACCATAAATAAAGAGCAAAAGACTCGGATTCTTTTTTGCTGATAGCGAGACGCAAATGCTACCGATAGCGAGACGCAAGTGCTATGGATTTAATTGTTGATTCATTCTTACAATGTAACAACAGAAAGATGAATATAAATCTATTAAAACAAAAATCATATCATCCACATCATGGCCAAAACTGCAATGTCCAGCAAAAAACAGAGAAGTTACTCTGTAAAAGATGTATCCCAGAACAGTCAAGCGGATGACTCCGTGTCATAAGTGGGATTTCATACGAACTACCATAACAGAAACAATATTATTACATAGCTGAAAGAAGTAGACATGTGTTATAGGCGTACTCGCTAGAACTGACTCCTTCTCGATCTATCTACCCGTACTTTATTTGTGCTCTCATCTGATTGGTCAGTCCTTCATAAACGTATCATAACAACTTTGTTGCAGGTGCGTATCAATAAGACAAAGCTTTTTAACTATACTGCGTACTGCAGAATAGAAATATGATTCACTATTTACAACAGAGCGATATTTGAACTTCACCGACAATGAAAGCATTCATGGAGACCAGAATTAATGTAGCTCAAATAATGATTATTGGTTTTGATAAAGTAGAAACATTGTTGGAAAAGAAGATAACGCTAGTTACCAGCACTTTCTCCTTTTCCCACAGTGTTTTTTAAAAGCTGTCTTTTTCAGGGTTGTTGAAATGTGGGATGATCATGTTGTAATGTTCTATAAAATGTTTGGATATTGTTATAATTTTGTAGGTCAACAGATATATGTAAGGAGAGGTTTCAGCCTTTACTTAACTCATTACCAAATGACAATATTTTAGGCTTGTCCAAATTGAAAGCATTTGCAGAGGACAAAACAAAAATGTGACTGAAAATTGGAAATTTGTTTTGTGAAGGGTAGAACACATTGTGGGAAAAAGGAGAAAATGCTGGTTACCAGCATTTTCTCCTTTTCCCACAATGTTTTCTTAAGGCTTCTTTCTCAGGGTCATTCAAAGTAGGGATTGTGTGGTCATGGGCTAAACAATCCACAGTTTTAAAAACTCAGAAAAATTGCTTTTGTATTGTACATTAGATAATTTTCATTGAGTGCCGACAACATACTTATGTTTTGTGAATATGCAGAACGTATTCACTGGAAAGTTCTTGTTAAGGCACTTCTGAGAACATCACAAATCATTGGCTTCATCATAGATATGAAGCCAAGTGGAAGCCTTGAAAATCTTGCTTTTTCCAATAATTTTTGCAAGGAAACTCTTTAAACACAAAAGGTAGTCAATATAGTGGAATATAAGCATGAAAGCCTGGCTGCGACTTTTGTCATTAGCTTCAAATTTTCAACATTACTGGCTTGCCCATAAGGGTTATCCAAGGAATTAAGTTTTAAAGTTTGATATCTGGCCCAGTCCTTTTTCCTTCAGGGCTTCTTGATCAGTATTTTCAAAAGCTCGCTTTCTCAGTCATTAAAAATACTGGACTGTTTGGTAAAGGATTGAATAAATTTTCATTTCAGCTGAATAGAATGAAGGATAAAAGCTAACAGATAATCTGTTGAATATTGAATAGCTGACTCTTCTAGATCAGTCTTGTTTGATATTAATCCTTTACCAGACAACAGAGTTTTAGACTGGTCCAAATTGAAAACAATTTGCAAAAGACAAATGTTACACAAATTATGAAATCGGTTGTTCAATGATAAAAAAAAACATTGTGGGAAAAGGAGAAATTGCTGGTTACCAGCATTTTCTCCTTTTCCCACAATGTTTTCAAAGATCTGTCATTGTGATCATTAAAACTTGGGATTGTGTGGTAAAGGGTTAATCCTTGACCAGACAACAAAATTTTAGACCCATCTAAACTTAACTCTTTACCAAACTAGAAAATTTTAGACTGGTCTAAATGGAAGGCATTTCCAGACAAAAAAATTATGTTGCTCATTATGGAAATTTGTTTTAGGCAGGGTAGAAAACACTGTTGGAAAAGTAAAAAATTGCTGGTTACCAGCATTTTGTCCTGTTCTGATGGTTTCAAAAGGCTTTTTCCTAAGGGTCGTTTAAAGTCGGATTGTGTTGTAAAGAGTTAAAGCGTCTGCAAACAACAAAATTACCTGTAATGTGGCTCAAACTGTTGGGTTTTCACCTTGAAAGGATAGGATACCTTGTAGGAAAATTCCACACTACTATTTGGTAGTGGATTAACCCTCTTTATCAAACAACAAACTTTTAGATATGTCAAAATTGAAAGCATTTAAACAAAAGATATTACAATAATGTGACTCAAAAAGGGAAATTTACTCTTTGAAGTGGAGAAAACATTGTGGGAAAAGGAGAAAATCCTGGTGACAGCATTTTCTCCTTTTCCCTCAAAGTTTTCAATGGGTCAGGATAATCCTTTCGGCCTTTAAAACTCAGGATTGTGTGTGGTAAAGGGTGAATCATCTCCCTGTAGACTGGCTATGATTTTATTATAGAATTATTGAATTGGAAACTGCCAGTGATTGTACATTATCATAAATCAGGCGCTCTGTTACACTGCTACAGCTTAATACAATAACCATAGAAAACTGGGAATTCATTATCCAACACAATGAAAGGAAATTTATACAGTAAATCTTGATTATCAATTTTGAAAATGCAATGAATTGAACACAGGTTTATTAAATATATTTTTCCTTTTACCCATAAAGTTTTCAACCGTTTGATAGACATTCATATGGTATTTTTACCACATCTGACAACTGCAAATTCTTACAAAGTTGGAAAGTCGACAATTTCAGTGTTTGGTATCGAGTCCATCTGTTTCTCTGGACAGTTTAAAGATCAGACTGCACAGAATGCTTGATCTGCTTGTTCATGTAATTTGCTTAACCCTTTACCACACAATCCAGACTTTTAACACCCCTGTGAAAGAAGCCTTTTGAAAACATTGTGGGAAAAGGAGAAAGTGCTGGTAACCAGCATTTCCTCCTCTTCCCACAATGTTTTCTTCCCTTCCTAAAACAAATTTCAATTCTTAAGTCACATTTATTATTTCAATTTGGGCCAGTCTAACATTTTGTTGTTTGGTAAAGAGTTAACTCCTTTTTAAACATTTTTTCACTAACATTAGTGTTGTTACAGTACCTATGAACGATTTCCAGGTTCTTATATTAGTAAAGGACATCATGTACATGTACATAGTCTTTTCAAGTGACATCACTGGTTGCTTTCTCACATCAACATAGTCAAAACAATGACCAAGTGTAGCCCTGGACAAATGAATCCTTACACGACCCCTTAACTCATTACCAAACGGTAATATTTTAGGCTTGTCCAAATCGGAAACATTTGCAGACACCAAAATAAAAGTGTCTGAAAATTTCATATCTGTGTTGTTAAGAGTTGAAAACATTGTGGAAAAAGAAGAAAATGCTGGTTACCAGCGGGGGGGGGGGTCAAAAGTGGGGAATGTGTGGTAATGAGTTGAATCAATGGAAAGAAATTGGTCTATCTTGAGATTTGAACCAGCAACCCCTAGTTTCAGGCTCTGAGTGCCAAGCCTCAGTAGTTCGGTCAGTAGCATGCAAGTTTTGAGAACAAGAGTTGCTGGTTCAATCAGGTGGTAAAAGCCATCACCTTTAATCAATCACTTACCGTAACTCATTACCAAACAACAATATTTTAGGATTGTCCAAATCAAAAGCATTTGCAGGGGACAAAATAAAAGTGACTGAAAATTTGAAATTTGTTTTGTAAAGGGTGGAAAACATTGTGGGAAAATGAGAAAATGCTGGTTACCAGCATTTTCTCCTTTTCCCACAATGTTTTCTAAAGGATTCATTCTCAGGGTCGTCAAAAGTTGGAATTATGTGATAATGGGTTAAGCCTTTTCCAAACAATCCCTGGTTTTTACGACCCTGATAAAGAAGCCTTTTGAAAACATTGTGGGAAAAGGGGAAATGCTGGTAACCACTAACCAGCATTTCTCCTTTTTCCCACAATGTTTTCTACCCAGCTGGAAACAAATTTCAATCATTGAATTATTTATTTTATCGTCTGCAAGTGCTTTCAGTTTGTACCAGTCTAACACTTTGTCGTTTCATAAGGGGTTAAGCTTAATTACATCTATAATGTCTTTTTTGCAAACAAAAATTAATGATTTAAAGAGAAAGGAATCACCCAGAAATCTACCTTTAGGAACGAACAGACGCAAACCTAATTTCAAGATATCCATCTTGCCCCCTAGCTTATTGTCATGATTTGGACAACTTTTCAATAAACCCTTAACCACACAATGCCTGGTTTTTATGACCCTGAGATAGAAGCCTTTTGAAAACATTGTGGGAAAAAGAGAAAAAATGCTGGTAACCTGCATTTCATCTGTATCCTACAATGTTTTTGTATCCTACTGGAAACAAATTTAAATTTGTGATTTATGTTTATTTTGTCATCTGTAAGTGGACCAGACTAAAGTTTTGGCGTTTGGTAAAGATTTAACCCATTACCACACAGCAAAATTTAAGACCTATCCAAATTGAAAGCATTTGCAGACGACAATTTCAAAGTGGGTCAAATGGTGCAATTTTGCTTTGATAGGGTAGAAAACATTGTGGGAAAAGGAGAAAATGCTGGTTACCAGCATTTTCTCCTTTTCCCACAATGTTTTCAAAAGGCTTCTTCCCCAGGGGCGTCAAAAGGTGTCATTGAGTGGTAATGGGTTAACATGATGTCCAGATTTTTTTGCCTCTTCAGAACTTGAATGTATTTTCCTATGTGAGCTAGCTGCTTTTCTATTGGCGTAAAAACCTTAACCAGGTAACCAAACATCTGAACAACCCCGAGGAAGAGGGTTTTTGAAAACCTTGTGTCAAAAAGAGAAAAAAATGCAACGATAGCTATTATGTCTCTCAACTAAGCAGTTTTAATGGCCAACATGACCGATTTCCTAGGGATGGAAATTTTAAGGGTTCTAAATGGTCAGGGGACGGGGGTCTAAGTGTCTCACTCCAATTGCCTAGATATTATGACAAACGTTCTACCAAACGTTCGAGAGTATCGGACTAAAAATGGTGGATCTAGATTGCATATTTATGCTTTTAAAAGAATTTGTGTCTGTGACCTACCTTTAAGCCCAACACTGGCCAACTTTCAAACTTAACACATCAGCCATTGAAAGACAACGCAGGAAAGAGAAGTGTTATATTCGCTGGCTCCGGTTTCATGTATTGCATCATTTACAAGCCGGAAAATAACGTGTACTCTCTACAAAGGAGAAAGTCATAAATGTTCAAAAACGAATTTCCCTGGAATTCGCGGTACCAATCGAAAGATTTCTCGTATTCTTATCTGCCATTCTACAGCTAGAATTACAGATTATTCGTCCTTACTGTGGATCAAAAACAAACAGTTGGTAATCATAATAAATTATGCCAATGTGCCTTACACCCCGGTTACACAGAGCTATCGCTGATAAATCGGTGGTCTTTTTAACCGAAGTAGGGAGGAAACCGACGAAAACCTACTTGCCTCCGATGTCACATATTGGTCACCTATTCCCAACCTATCAAAAGCTACCGGGAAAAGATGAATTTCGTCGATGAAAAGTTACCGATTTAGATTTTTAAACATGCTTAAAATTCTCGATCGGTGAAAATATTACAAAATAACCGATTGACAACTTATCTACCACCGATATCACCTAGGCCATCGACAAGCCACCGAAGAGCCACCGATGAATTGATACTAATCACCGGTGAAAAAAAGCTAAGAATCAAAATATGGAATCCATGAGACACATTATTAATGCGCGACAGGCATTTTAATTCAGTTTCCACAAAAATTCACCGGCGCCATATCTGATTGATTCTGTAACAATTCTGTGACAAGTTTCGATTTGTCTTGGTATGTCGGTCAAAGGGAACTCTCAGAAATCCGTCGACCAAGGCAAAACTGTTATGTTTGTTTCCAACGAAGTCTTGAAAGTCCAAGAAGACTCCATTGTGAAGGAAAGATGTTGTGGCCGTATATATCTTTAATCACTGGTCAGATCCCGATTGGGCCTCTACCAGGGCAAGACGGAATATTTTTAAGACCGATTGAACCCCTGTTTATCGCCGTTTACACAAACAGGTTGAAATAAGGTCACCTATGACAACCGATAAAAAAGCGAAAAAATTAGAAATAATGACACCGATTTGAAATGGATGTAAGCCCGACAGTCTGTGTAACCGGGGTGTTAGATCGAAACCGTCTCTCGTTCAAAAATAATATAGCAAAATCGAAATCGCACGATCAGAAAAAATAATTCGTGAGTTCGAATCCCAGCTCAGCAAACTCTATTCGACATTTAGTGATTTAATCATTGCATACGGTATTTTATGTCTAAAATCTTCGAGAAAAATCGATACGTAATACAGGGGTTTTTAATAACATCCAAGAAAATAAAATGCATTTTCTATCAGTCGTAATCTTAGCTCTACATTCATGGGCAATATCTGAAATAAATATACAATAATTATAGTTGGACCAAATAACGACGAAATGGATTAAAGGTGGGTATTTAGAATTTTTACATCTCACCAAATTAAAAAATATATATATCGCTGAAATTCATATGAAAAAATAATACAAATCATCAATAATCAAGATTCATAAAATAATAAAAAAAAAAAATTTTTTGATGGTATTCCCTTAAAAGGCTACGTAGCCTCTTAAGCTTTTTTTAGATTTCGCGCCAAAAATCAATAAAGCATTGTGGGAATGTCAAGTGACTGGCACGTGATTCATAACGCTTAAATTCCCTATCATAATAAACATGTAATAATTATTTTCCATAATGTCTTCTTCGGACGCTATGTTTGAAGTTTCTTCTGTGTATATTCCTGTAAGTAAATCAGCGAATTGATCATCTAAAAATGAATGTGTCTCCCGTTGGTGTCAACCTGGGCCGTAGTAAATCTCTAATTTCTCGTGTTGTCGGACGGTTTTCGACTACTGGGGTTTTATGAATGAAAATTAAAAGGCTTTGGGAGTATAAGGGTGATTTTTTTGCACTTTTGTAAAATTTTCGTCCCAAAATCTGAAGGGCCACCTTTAAAGTCTGCGAGTAGAGATGTACCTACAAACATCAAACTCTAACAAATATTTGTCTTATAGTCTTGGTTAACTCATTACCAAACGACAAAATTTTACACTGGTCCAAATTGAAAGCAATTGCAGACGACAAAATAAAGGTAATGTTCAAAAAAATGATTTTTTTTCCAGAAGAGTGTAAAAAAGAAAAGGAGAAAATGCTGGTTAACAGCATTTTCTCCTTTTCCCATAATGTTTGCAAAAGGCTTTTTATGTCAGGGTCGTAAAAACCAGGGATTATTTGGCAAAGGGTTAAACTAGCACACGGCAAAGATCAAGATCAGACCGCACTTCCTTTGCAGTCTGATTTTGATTTCTGCCGTCTGCAAAAGACCATAATTTTGCCTCCTATTTATAATGCTTTCAATATTAAACATACCAGTCTATCCGTTTGCTCAAATTTATGTCTTTACCATATTTCTTAAAAAAGAGGTATTCTGAATCAATATAAACGACTCTATAAATTATATACGAAAACGCTCCCTCGCTGTATATCATCAAGAAATCTCATTTTTCATCTCAAGAAAATAACATGGTAGACCTGTTTAGGTAAAATTTCCCCCGAAACTATTCATAGATCTAGTTCTTTAAGTTTATATAGAATTACAAAAAAAAAAACCACACACAAACACACACAAACACATTCAACACTCGATTTGGCAATAATGTCAATGATGATGATGTTGTTGATGATGATGATACTACTACTAATAATAATAATCGAAATGCAGCATTTTGTAAAAATCCAAAAACATTGAGTGTCACGCCTCCCCGACCCCAATAAAGTTTAAGGGACTCGTCGGATTTTAAGAGCAATGTCATTCAAACTAAAATGGTTGGTGTGCAAGAGAGGTTTCTGCTGCCTTCAATTCACAACACGGAAAGAGAGAGGTAGAGGTGTCTTTACCCTTTACTCCATAGATACTCATTTCTACGCAATGCTTGTAGGAGCCTTTGGAAAACATTGTGGCAAAAGGTGAAATTGCTCGTGACGAGCAATTTCACCTTTAGTCACAATGTTTTCTATGCTATCAAAAGATGTCGTATACGCATAAGAAACGACTTCATCGTTGCTGTTATTTAGGGTCAATTAGAGATACCATAGAAATGCCTTATGGGGTAAAGAGTTAAGATAAGATATGCAAAAACAAAATTCTTAGCATTTTAACTCAAATCTAATTGGTGACGTCACATGTCTGTTTCTGTTCTATAAAAAATCTATCGATAGGTCATAAACCCATTACCACACAATCCCTACTGTTGACGCCCCTGAGAAAGAAGCCTTTAGAAAACATTGTGGGAAAAGGAGAAAATGCTGGTAACCAGCATTTTCTCCTTTTCCCACAATGTTTTCTACCCTTCACAAACAAATCTCAAATTTTCGGACACGTTTATTTTGTCGTCTGCAAATGCTTTCAATTTGGACAAGTCTAAAATATTGTCGTTTGGTAATGGATTAAATTATAGATGATCATAACCCTTGAATTACATACTACGACTGACTCGTAGAATCCCAAATATAACTTTGGTCGCTTGGAAAGACTGCAACGGACTGGACTCATAAGCATGTAGTAGGATCTAACCGGTGACACTCTGTGATATATTCTACCAACATCACCCTTGGAATTGCAATATCAATGCTTTTCCTATAGAACGAATTTTATAAACCCATTTCACTTATTTGGCACTCTATGTACGGGTTAGATGAATTCTATAATAGCTCCTGAAGATCTACATTTCACCGATGCAGGATATAGAGTTGGTGATAATGTGTCCTTTATTTCCGGCTGAAACCGTTAAACTTGCAACAATGGAGCAGACAAACGAGAGAAATAAACATACTACAGAACTCAGTTCTTTAACCCTTTCCCAAAACAATCCCTGGTTTTTTACGGGTCTGGAATTGTAGCCTTTTGAAAACATTGTGGAAAAAGGAGAAAATGCTGGTAACCAGAGAAACCAGCATTTTCTCCTTTTCCCACAATGTTTTCTACCCTATCATAGACAGAAATCATCTTTTCAGCAAGAGTTGAATTGTCGTCTGCAAATGCTTTCAATTTGGTCTAGGTCCAAAAGTTTGTCGTTTGGAAAAGGGTTAAGTAATGTACACTGCTTCTAAAGTTTTAGTAGGCAGTGCGGATTAATATCAGACGGTGCGTAAGGAGGTGTATTATCTTGGACCCATTGTGAGATCATTTATTGTAAGGAAAGTGAAAATTAGATTAATTGGGCATATTCCACATATTTGACATTAATATCAGTTTCATATATTTTTCAGTCTAAAGTTAAGTGTTGGACCTGTTTTTTCTCGCGTCATAGAGAACGCATACATGCAATTTTCTTACTGATGTAAGGTTCAATTAAGTCGCGAATTAACACGAGAAAACCTTAATGAAATGTTCGTTGTACTTATATAATACGCCCTTAAATTTTACGGAATTAGACAGACAGCAAGAAAATTGGCGCGATACCAGTGTTTGATTTCAGCAATCTGATAATTATCGTTGCCTGGAGAAAGTTAAAGCACATAACGACGTGAGTTTGAAATACATGTTCGAAATCAAAGTCTTTCAGATAATTCGAACACACCCGTTAACCCTTTACCCCATAAAGTACTTCTATAGTATCTCTAATGGACACTAAATAACTGCAAGGATGAAGCCATTTCTTATGCGTATATTACACCTTTTGATAGCATAGAAACATTGTGACAAAAGGGGAAATTGCTCGTCACGAGCAATTTCACTTTTTGCCACAATGTTTTCCAAAGGCTCCTACAAGCAATAAGTAGAAATGATCGAGTATCTATGGAGTAAAGGGTTAGATCGAAGCATGGAACATGCTTTCGGAAAACCAGTGAAGAGCAGGACTATGCGATAATCAAAACTGCTTCAGTTTGCACAATTTCGTAAGTTGAAAATAGCTGAGAAACACTCTGACAAAAAGGGGTTAATAAATTATCGTGATCCATGGTATTGCGACAACCATCCTACATTTATGGATCAATAATATCTGCTTTTTTAAATAACCGATATAATCACAAGATAGGTTGGTCCTTGAACACGCAGACAATTTACCAAATAGCGAAAAGTTTTGGCTCAGGTCAGCCTGCGCGGACTGCGCAGGCTGACCTGAATCGATACTTTTCGCAGATGCATTAAGCACCCTTCTCACAGAGCAGGACTCATAATATACCATGCAGACTGACATGTTTCATTTCCATGTCAAACGCCATTTCTACCTCATGATTTAGTCAGTCATCATACAACTTTAATTTTAAAAATCCATAGCTATGTGATAACCTGCTTGGTAGTATAATGCATCACAGAGCTGCATCAAGTCTTCCCTCCCCCCCCCCACCCCCAATGCCAAAGCATGGCTCTAATGGCTCTAGTATAATTATTTTTTTAATAGCTACTAATTAAAAGAAGTATAATATTTATGACTGTAATTACAACATTCTCCTATTTACTTTTACAGAGAGATAGGGAGAAAAAAGGAATCTAAATATATCGAGGAGCAAGTTATTATTTTCTGATAGCAGTTAATCCTTTCTAACTGCCAAATACACTTGACGGAGCTTATAACCTGATACTTTAATAAATATGATTTCTTGACACTTCCTCGAACCAATATCAAAGATTTACCTTACATGCTTTTCACATACTCCTTTCTGAAAATCTGAAATGTTACCGACATCAAATGGCGTAACCTATTGCATAACAGTAGCCTATCGGTTTTACCGTTATTTTGCAAAATGCATGCGCGTTGTACAAGTTTTGCCAAGTGTACATGGCGTAGTATAGCTAAAACTAAAAGCAAAGTAAGTTGAACCTAAGTGGCCGAAAGAAGTTTTTGATTTCATGTCAAACATTGATGGAAAGGAGAATGTTCTGAGAAATCACAGTATGTGATTGCCCAGTTTCTATGTTTAATAGTACTTTTTGTGCATCTGTGCCAAAGGTTGGATAAAATGGGTCGAAATTGAAAGAGAAATGGGTCGAAATTGAAAGGGAAATGGGTCGAAATTTGTCTGAACACAGTGTTTAAATCTGTTCAAACTGATCTCTGACTCGAAAGACTGTGTATGAAATATGGTTATGTAAAAAAAATGTACAAAGCTACAAAAGAGACTGGAAGCTAGGAGAGAAAAAATCAGAATCTGTAGAGAACCCGCATTTTTCCATACGATCCCGTGTTTAAATCTTTACCACACAAGAAAATTTAAACTGGTCCAAATTGCAAACATTTGCAGACGACAAAATAAAGGTGACTAAAAAATAGAAATTTGTTCTGGGAAGGGTAGAAAACACTTTGGGAAAAGGAGAAAATGCTGGTTACCAGCATTTTCTCCTTTTTCCATAGTGTTTTCAAAAGGCCTCTTTCTTAGGGGCGTCAAAAGTAGGGATTGTGTGGTGATGGGTTAAATGGCCCTGCATGACGAGGAGGATTTTAAAACATCGTGGGAAAAAAGAGCAAATACTGTCGAGCAATATTTTCACCTTTTCTAACAACGTTTTTCATCAATCGAAAAACATTTTACGCATAATCTGAGCTGTATTCGAATCCTCGCCGCATATACTTTCGGTTTGCACGAGACAGAAATTCAGCTATTTAATAGCCAGTAAATTGGATACATGACTTTGTCAAATAAAAAATAAAAACATACCGAAGTTTATACATCCGATGAGGCTGACCACAGAAGAAATCCGGCTGTCTTCAGCGCTATATTCGTAATCCAACAACCACAAAGGACTTCACTGCAACATTCCATACAAAAGTAAAACAGACTATATACCTGTGTCCAAGAAAACAGTTTTCAATCGCCTTTGGAGTTCAAACAGATAGACACGCTTTGGTCCTTGTTTCAGAAAATGTATGTTTTACATGTATTTATTTCTCGCCATGCTGGTTATCAGTGTACAGCATCCGTGAAGTTAGGCACGGAATACCAACGAGAAAATGAGAAGATACTGCTGTAATAGAAATAAGACGCGAGTTGAACGGAATTGTTGAAAAATCGATGGGATGGAATAAACAATATTTTTGCACGGAGCGGCGGTCTATTTCGTGTAACGCTTTATGAGGTACATGTCTTCGACATGGTGATATTTGGTCTGTTTCCCTCCGCAACAACCATGCTGCGGCCGGGATTATAAACAACTCTTTCAGGTATAGTTGTTGAACATCATCAATGAAGCACTGGTATTAATACATTATTAGTTGTACGGTCAGGTGGCAGGGGACTTGGAAACTTGTTCACGGCTGTGGTTAATCATGTCGCCCCGAGCCGAGGGCGAGGTGGCGACATGATTCACTACAGCCGTGAACAAGTTTCCAAGTTCCCTACCACCTGACCGTACAACGAATTTATTATACTGCCAAGTTTTACCCTTTCAAAGCGCGATAAGCGAAATTTTCCTGTCTTATAGTCTCACGAAGCGAGAATGCTGACAAAATAGAAATTCTCGTCTGAGTGCCCCAATTCAATGAAAACTGACGTCACCGGGAACTGATGTCACAAAAACGTGCAGTTTGGTGCATAAACGTGCAGTCTGGTGATCAATCGACGTCGCCATTTTGGATGTTGTGTTGCACGTGTAGTGATGTTTACGGGGCACACAAAAGGGTAACTGGCTTTACGTGGTTTTTGCCAGGGTACATGATATATATATATGTTCCCGACATGTTAACCAATCAGATCACGAGAATTCTTTTTGCAGTATAATAAAAAGACATATCCGAAAATTTATATACAGTGCTAGATCTATACTTACTTATTTTCTGCACTTTAGAGTAGTAAAATTATTTCAGGAGAATCTTTCTTTCATACTTCAGATCACTGCATTTGTTACGAATTCTTGTGTGAATTACGGATAATTTACGTTGACCAAGGAAAGTACTTGCCTTTCTGATGCTCCAGATAAGGGTTAACTCCAAAGCAGTTTTCACAAATGTAGACTTATCCTATTTCGAATCATTCGCGGAGAAAAGATTGACTGTAACTTAAATGTTGGAAAATGGACTAGAAATAGTAGAAAACATTGTTAAGAAAAGGAGAAAATGCTGGTTACCAGCATTTTCTCCTCTTCTTAACAATGTTTTATAAAATTCTTCTCCTTCAGACTCGTTAAAAGTCGGGATTGTATAGCAACGGACACAAAGACGGGAAGAGTAAAGTCTATGACAGTCACACATAGTTTTCATTGGCTCTAAGACTTCTTGTGTTGCGATCTGACTTGTCGTAAATTGGCCTGCATTATCAAGCAATTCAAACTGTCCCCGGAAAAGATATTTATGCGTTTGTCTCTGGAGGAGAAGGAAATAGGACGTTTTTATTGTATAGTGTTTGCTTATCTAAAATTACTTTTTCCCCTCGGAATTAGGTACTCACGCAAACAATATTGTCCAATTCTGATGAGTTCTCGCTTTAGACGAGAGTTTGTGAGATTTGCCGAAAATTATTTCGGATGCAGACGACTTTCACAGTTTTAAGATAGCTTCTATTATGTATTTTACAGTCTTTTCTTCCTCGCTTGTTCATTTTTATGTCCAAGTTTTATTGGTAATCGCAAGACAGTTTTACGATACTAGTAAACGCCCCAAGGCGTACTTTCATCTAAAACTGCACAATTGCATTGTATCAATAGATAGATGAATATCCTCAACTCTGTCATTTTTTTTAAACAATTTAAGTCAAATTTAAAAACAATGTGTAGCCTAAGTTCAGGTTGAATCACTTTGCTGTCGAAATTTCGTTCTTACTTTTTCTTACTTCGGGATTCCCGCAACACGCCCCCTATTGGATGCTGCTATTATCTCCCTTTACATCATATTTCTTATAGCCAATGAAATGTCGTTTAACAAACCACTTACGAATACAATAATTCAACATGAAGCAATAACCACAAACTTACTTCGACATTCCATGGTCAGGTGCTGGGATATAGCCTAAACATCTGATAATTGATTGGTCACATTGAAACTTTATGTAAATATTGTTCGTATCTGTTTTCTTCGGTAATAAATCATTACAGATCCTGCACACACCCATGGAGCAATTCATTCTTACCTTCTATTTTTATCGCGACCCTGTTCTATTTTTATCAAATATGAAATTCTACGAGCGATTTGATTTGATGCAGTTAGAGCTAGCTGCAACCAATGAAAATGCGTATCGGGTGATTGTCAAAATCAAGCTCAATCCGCCAAGGATAGAGTAGCGCAGTGGATCGTAACCCTTGGCTTGCGAAGATGGTCTCGTTTCGGTTAATTTTTTTTTTGCGGTTAATTTTTTTTTTCAGCTGTCGAAAGAGGCCGACTTTATATGGGCCATGCTATGGCAAAAAGGGGCTTAATGCATCTACGTGATGCATTATACCGAGCCAGTCATCACGTGATCATGGATCCAAAAAGTCCGGTTTATGTAACAACCGACAAATGCAAGAGGTAAAATGGTCTTTGGACAAGCAAAAAAAAAATGAAATAAAATAAAGGGGAACCAAGAGCAAAATGTTTCAGCGCAGGTCAGCCTGTGCAGACCAAACAGGCTGACCTGGGTCGATACTTTTTGCAGATGCTGCATGTGAGCCCCCTTTTCACAGTGCAAGGCTCATAAGTATTTGAAGCTGAAAGAAAGGAAAGAATTGTCTATCATTAAGCATAGAATGCCAGGAATGCACAAGGTTTTGTTGGTATAATTGGATTTAAAAATTAAATTCGGCATTTTTTGTCAACTTCTCAGTGTTGTTCCATACATGATAGTCACGAAGGGCCTTTAACATGATCATCAGGTTGATATGTGTGTTGGTATCGTAGATGGCTTGAAACCAATGGCTCCAGGGGTCAACTCCTAGTTCGTTCAATTTTTTTCTGAGAATTGACGATAATCATTGCAACAGAATTCATTCTTCTCTAGTGCTGAACAACTGTGTAAAAGAGCAGTCAGTTTCTTGGGAACAAAAATGTTTTGCAACGTGCAATTAAAGTAAATTCTTTAAAGTGACAATAAAGCCCAAAAGTAAACAAGGCGGTTGTTAAAATGCATTCAAATTAATATCATACTATTTAACCCTTTACCAAACTACAAAATTTTACACCGGTCAAAATTGAAAACGCTTGCAGACGACAAAATAACCGTAACTTAAAACTGAAATTTGTTTCTAGCAGGGTAGAAAACATCGTGGGAAAAGGAGAAAATGCTGGTTACCATAATGTTTTCAAAATACTTCTATTTCAGGGTCGTAAAAACCAGGGATTGTTTGGGAAAGGGTTAAAAGTAAGGTGACTATTGTGAACATCACAATCTTACCTGTCATAGTTTGGTCGGTCCAACTTTTAGTCGCTGAAGAGAAATTAATTTCAAAACTAGGTTAAAACCTGCCAGGTAGCGGTGTCTTTTGTTTATTTTTTGCCTGAATTATATTTTTTTTTCGGCTAGCGACTATAACCTGGCCCGACTCTGTTTTGCACAAGTCTTCTGTATCCCAAAATCTAGTGAAGTCGTAAAGTGTCGTCTGGGATTAGCCTGCGCAGACTGCGCAGGCTGATCCGAGACGACACTTTAAGCTAATGCCCCAATGACCCTTTCACGTGTTGCAGGCCAGTTATATAAGCCTTTCATTGCCGTTGAGTTAGCCTTTACAGGGCATCTTCGCAAGCCATGGCTGACGATTCACTACGCTACTCTACCCTTGGCGGATCGAGCTTGATTTTTACATTCCCCCGATACGCCTTTTCAGTGGATGCAGCCAGCTCTAACTGCAACGAATGAAATCGCTCGTAGCTTTTCATCTTTGATAAAAATAGAACAAGGTCGCTACCTTTCGAATAGAAGGTAAACATGGAAACCCACGTGGATGTCTGCTTATCGCTTCATGTGTATTCGTAAGCGGTTTGTAAAACGGTATTTCATTGGCTTTTAGAAATATGATGTAAAGGGGGTAATAACCAGCATCCAATAGAGGGCGCATCGCAGGAATCTCGAAATCGGGCTCAATCAGCCAAGGTAAGATCCACGTAGTGATCGTAACCTTGGCTCGCGAAGATGTTACAGTGATGCGGTTTGGTGTATTTTTCTCTGTGATAGTTGAGCAACGTGCGTTAGGTTAGTGCTTGAATGGGCGACCAGGCAGTTGCACTTCACAATAGGCCGCCGTGATATAACTTGAATAGTGTTTAAACAGCATTTAATATCAATCAACAATCAGTCAATCAATCAATATATGATGTGAGTCAAACATGGTTTTGGCATTTAGAGTAACCGACGTTGTCTGCGCATGTCATATTCTTCGAAGATTCGAAGTATTTGAGTATTTGTAGAATGCCATCTAGCGGGAGATAATGGAGTAACCGAGAGAAGGGATAGTGTCGCCCGATATTCAAATTACTCCTATGACAGCTGATCTGTTTTCACAACTTTTGATTCTGTAATCGAAACCAAGGCGCAGCGTTCCACCATATTGATTTTTTTGCGCTTTTCTAATGCAGACGACACTCAAAGCCATCTGCTCCATATAATTTTCAAAATTGATCGACAGGGAAGTCCCAAAATATGTTTTGTTCTCGCTTTTTTTGGCAGTTGGCAGACGGAATTAAATTCGTCTCTTCATTTTTTTTACCATAGCGACAAAATTTTAGACCTTTCCAATTTAAAATCATGGCAGACAACGATTCAAAATTTTTCCTTCGACCTTCGATGATAGCATTTGTCTGTAAGGGGTATAAAATATTATAAGAAACGAAAAAAACGCAGTTTACCAGCATTTTCCTTTTTTTTTTTCCATAAATTTTCAAATGCACTCTTTCTAAATATTTAAATTCGGTACGGTTTGGCAAGCGCCTAAAAGCTGTTATCTTTCAAGTTGGTATTTATGAACTACGTTTCACCTTGACCATACCAACACTATTTGCTCGAAAGCAACCAATATACACAACAAGAAAATATTGATGCATAACATCAATGGCGCCGCAAATCAGTTGTTTCTGAAATAAGTCATATTACTGCATTTCAAATTAAGCAAAGTAAATTTATGCACAACTAGGTGAGAAATTAACTAAGAAGTCCTAAACAGTTCTTGGACTGCAAACTGAAACTTAAAAAAAAAAGAACCAATAATGGTAAGGCATAATCATAGCCGTTCTTCGGCGAAATTTTAACAAATTTTCATTTGGAGCTATGTACAAAAGTAGTTGTCATTCGAGAAACAACTCAAGAAAATAGTATTAAAAATAGGTTCCAAATTACCAAATTGATATTAAAAACTGGATATAAATTGACCAAAGCGGTTACAAACTGATCGAATTGAGTACAAAATGACCAAAATATAAACAATAGGTGGATACGGAAAGACAGAAAATTGTACGAAATTGCCTATATAGGTACGAAATGACCTAGTTACGAAATTACTTGCAGTCGAGTGAAGTCGAGTCGAGTCGAGTAAACAATATGGCTGCCTCCATAGGTAGGTACTTTTAATAAGATATATACTATTCCCGTTAAAAGCTTTTTTTTCTAAAAATTCTTCAAAAAGCGTTTAAATGATCTTTGTAACGTCAAGTTTGTGACTTTTAGTTGCGATGCATGTATAGAAATTTCGAGCAATTTTCAGGTTCACAACTGCATAATTTTTTTTTTTAATCCTATATCGTCCTGAAAAAAAAAAAACAAGAAAAAAAAAACAAGAGGGCCAAGATGGCCCTGGTTCTCTCACCAGAGTTTTTGAGAGGACCATGGCCAATTTTTTCAAAATCTAAACAGCCATTTCAGAGAAGAAGAATTTTTAAGAATTTCTTCATGTCTGTATAGTGTAAATAGCCCACAGCCATCAGAGCCATGTTTCTTGATGGATCAAAATATTTCGAGCAATTTTTGAAAAGGGTCAACTAAGATATATCTCTGTGAAATTATTTCAGAACCTGATCTGCAGTTTCAGAGAAGAATTTTAAAAAAATTCCTTCATGGCCATATAGTGCAAGTAGCCCCCATTCACCAGAGCCATGTTTATTGACGAATCAAACTTTCATGAACACCTTTTGAAAAGGGTCACCCAAGGAACATTTCTGTGAAATAATTTCAAAGTCTGACCAGCGGTTTCGGAGAAGAAGAGTTTTTAAGAATTTCTTCATTTCCCTATAGTGCAAGTAGCCCCCATTCACCAGAGCCACATTTTTTGACGGATCAAAATTTCGTGAACAATTTTTGATAAGGGTCATCCAAGGAACATCTCTGTGACATTATTTCAAATTCTGACCAGCGGTTTCAGAGAAGAAGAATTTTAAAGAATTTCTTCATTTCTGTACAGTGCAAGTAGCCCCCATTCACCAGAGCCATGATTCTTGACGGATCAAAATTTCACGAACAATTTTTTAAAAGGGTCATCCAAGGAACATCTCTGAAATGATTTCAAATTCTGATCAGCGGTTTCAGAGAAGAAGAATTTTAAAGAATTTCTTCATTTCTGTATAGTGCAAGTAGCCCCCATTCACCAGAGCCATGATTCTTGACGGATCAAAATTTCGCGAACAAATTTTGAAAATGGTCACCCAAGGAACATCTCTGTGAAATTATTTCAAAATCTGACCAGCCGTTTCAGAGAAGAAGAATTTTTTAGAATTCCTTTATTTCTGTATAGTGCAAGAAGCCCCCATTCACCAGAGCCATGTTTCTTGACGGATCAAAATTTCACGAACAGTTTTTTGAAAAGAGTCACCCAAGGAACATCTCTGTGGAATTATTTTAAAATCTGACCAGCGGTTTCAGAGGAGAAGATTTTTAAAGAATTTCCTAGAAAATTCCATTTGGTTGTCATGGCAACCAGAGTTTTTGACGGAATCAAATTCTGTGAACAGTTTTTAAAGAGGACCTCCCAAGGAACATTCCAGCCAAGTTTGGTCCAAATTGGCCCAGCGGTTTAGGAGGAGTTGATGTTTAAAGAATTGTTGACGACGCACGACGGACGACGGACATCCAGTGATCCTAAAAGCTCCCCTTGAGCACGTTGTGCTCATTTGAGCTAAAAATAAACAGTGCTCTTTATTCATGTGTGTAAGTCAAAGTTTCCAAGCAATATGAAAGGGCACCGAAAAACAATTCTATTCAGAATCTTTGCTTTCCCTATTTAGCCTGTAACCCTGTAACCTTTTCCCGGCTCAATAGTCGAGCTCATTTCCCTATCTCGTTAACCCTTCTCTAAACCACAAATTTAAAACTCTTTTCGAATTTCGAAAGTATTAGCGGACGACAGATTGGTCCAAATGGACTGACGTTCCTTGATGAAGATGAAAACGTTGTGGGAAAAGAAGAAAATGCTGGTTACCAGCATTTTCTTCTTTTCCCATAATGTTTTCAAGCGAGGTTAATCCTGAGGGTTATAAAAACATGGTAGTGTTTGCCAAGGAATTTCAAGCTTACTGGATGAAATGAATGGTACAGACGGCGTCAGTTAGAAATGAAAGTTCAAAATATTACATTTTCAAGGTTGATTGTTTTTTTTTTAAATTCAACAACAAATCGAGCTTTGTAGATCAGATCAGAATATATACATCTTCTGTAAAGACTTATCTTTGTTTACACTGTCCGTACAGGAACCGGAAGTTGTATCAACCAGACCAAAGGTTTAAGTCTGCCCTCTATTGACGTACTCGTCAATCATTTTGTGACCTGATCTATCATTTAAATGTCTCCGAGTAAAGTTCAGCTCTCTTAAGTATTCCTTTCCGTTAGTTTTAAATGTAATTACGTCTCTGATGGAATCCTTCCGCTACTTTTTCCTGGAATGAATAATCGTCTGCTACGTGTAAAATTGCTATGAGTACCACATTATTTATTTTCTGCCTTTTTAAGAAGGATAGGCCCCGTAATTAAAAAAATACAGTTTTTTTTTCAAGTACATAAAAAGGTGTTTTATGCCAAATTCCTTATCCGATATGTAGATCCAAGATCAGACTGCGCGTTCGGTGCAATCTGATCTTGATCTACACTGTCTGCAAAAGGTGTGTGAGACATGCTTAGCAGCCTACGGATAGAGCTCCTTTCTAAAAATATATAAGCATGGCCCTTTCAAGGTGGCCCTTTTGATCTTAGGGCGATAATTTTATAAAAATACAAAAAAAAATCATCGTTATAATCCCAAAGCCTTTTAATTTTCATTCATTTAACTCTAGTAGCCTAAAACCATCCAACAACAAGAGAAATTAGAAATTTATTACGGCTCAGGTCGACATCGACGGGAAACACAGTCTATTATTACATGAGCAACTCGCTCATTTACAAACCGGAAATACACAGACAAAGCTTCAAACATAGCGTTCGAAGAAAACATTATGTAAAATAACTACCTGTTTGTTATGTTATGGAATTTCAGCACCATTAGTCACGTGCTACTTACTGGACATTCCCACAATATTTTTTTTTTATTTCTGGGGCGAAATCTAAAAATAGCTCAAGAGGCTTCGTAGCCCTTTTATGGAACACCATCATTTATTTTTTTGTTTTGAAATTTTATGATTCTTAATTATTGGTGATTTGTATTGTTTTTGTCATATAAATTTCAGTGATATACATATTTTTTTTTAATTTGATGAGATGTGAAAAATCTAAATACCCACCTTAATAGTAAAGGAAATAGATCTGTAACCAAGAAATCCAGAAACTATCATCCCCTTGCTCTGATCATGTGAGAGTGTCCTTCGGCAAAGCACTACAGGGCCAAGCCTAGTCACGTTAAACCTAGGAATGATAGACATGTCATAAATACCGATTGGTGTGCCTTAGACATCGTTCAAACAAACAAACAAACAAACCAACCAAACAAATTATTTCAGATCTCTAAGCTAATTGTATGGCAGTTGATCGAGTTTTAGCTGTCCTACCTCGTTGGGTAATGTTATAATATTTTCCTGGTCGATAGTTTCAATTTAGCACGGATGTGTCGTGTATTATCCACGGATCGTATAGTTAATCCTGGACAGATCTGTTCAATTCCAAAGTTATTACCGTGTATCCGATTAGCTTTTCCCGCCTTCTTTAACCCTTAGGCAAATGAGCGCGACTTACTGACCTTTTGCGGACAGTGTAGATCAAAGATCAGACTGCACGGAACGCGAAGTCTGATCTTTGATCTACACTGTTCGATGATAAGATGATTTTCTCTAAAACATTGAACTAACGTTATTCGGTTTTGTGCCATCGGCTAGAAAGTTTCGTTTCATTTATTGTTATTTTTTATTTCGTTTCATTAGTAGGATAAGGCCGAGGACAATGATAGCCATGGCAGACACAAGTTGCCTTTGCTGACGGCGTGGGTCAAGATCTGACTGCACAGAACGTGCAATTTAATGTAGAAAGAATCTTCTCTCTATCGTGGTATATCGTTCAATAAACCATAGTTGTGAGTTATGAGACACTATAAATAATCCACGAGGGAGATAGCCCGAGTGGTTTATTAATTGCGCCTCATAATTCACAACGTGGTTTATTGAACGATAAACCACGATAGAAAGAAGATTATTTCGATTCTAATATGACCCATTCTTTATGAAAAGAAAACAAGTTCATCCATAGTGTAAAAACGCGGATGAAGATTATGTTCCATTGAATAACTTACTAACTTACAGGGTGACCCAAAAAAATTGAGACCCATGAACATGTTAATAAAAACTTTAATTTTCAGGCTACAGAAACCAAACATCACACATGTTATCTCAACTTAACGCAAGGCCTGCACACCAAGTTTCATTAGTCAGGGCTTATCACTTTCTGTTTAATGACGTCTTTCCAAAATGTGCTCAAAATGAGCTCCTCGGCGCTGGCGGTACACACGAACGCGAAATTCTCAATGACTTGAACGCACTCCTCCTTTGGAATCTCACGAATCTTAGCAGTTATGGCCTCCTTCAACTCGTGAATGTTTTGGGACTTATTCCTATAGACATTGTCTTTAAGGTAGCCCCATAGGTAGAAATCCGGAGGGTTCAGGTCTCATTTTTTTTGGGTCACCCTGTACTTTATACAGAATGACGTCATTCTGCATGGTATGTCGCAGATTTTACCATGTCTTCCTTGCACTGTGTTTATAGACCCGAATTCGCCTGTCTTATTGGAATTTTGGATGTACACTGCTAGATTTAGAGGATATTTGTCTTTTTTTTCGGTGAAAGGTCGAACTTTATTTCGAGTGGACACCATCGGTAATATTTTCACGAGTGGGGCAGCCACGAGTGAAAATATTACCGATGGTGTTTACGAGATGAAATAACTTTCGATTTTCCACCGAAAAAAAGAAAAACAGATATTCTATCCATTTCATGCTTTTAACCCTTTCCTGGGAGGAGCTTTATCAAAATCCAGTACAGTTCTTTTCCGTTATTCCCTGTGGCGTACCCCTCACGCATAGCAACGCATTACAATATTACGTCAAGCGCCAGAAATGTAAGGCAAATGACGTCATATTTCCATCTGGTTGTGAGGCACGCGCAATTAATTAACCTAGGCAACAAGAACATGATAATCGGTATTTTCACAGGTGGTACCAGTGTAATATCGAAAAATATTTTCACTGTTATTTCTCGATATCCTACCGGAAACCATGAAATAAAGTTGATTATTTGATACATATATTACAAGTACGTGTCGTTGTTTGCACCGGGGTCTGTATTTCCATTCTCTCTAATGTCTCCAATACTGACGGCAAAATTAATTTAACGAATATCAGTTTACAAATATTCACATAATCTGATTCATATCGAGTTTCGTGCTAGAGAAGGTCATTGCAGCATCATTATTGCATAACTTATATTTGTATCTAATATTACCCTTTAATATTGCCAATGGTTTGATGGCCATCCAAAAAGGAGACAGGATGTACTAGTAGGGGACTCAAAGTGAAAACTGAATAAAGGGATCCTAAGCTGAGCTTGTAACGAGTTCACTCATTTAACCCTTTATCACACAATATTTTTCTCCTTTTCCCGCAATGTTTCCTACAAAAAAAAAGAAAATGCACCATTTGAGCCACACTGAAATTGTCGCCTGCAAATGCTCTCAATTTGGACTGTGCAATTTTATCGTCTGGTAAAGGGTTTAGGATAGGTGATCCAAATGGGATTCGTGTAACATCGTTTTTCATCGTCGAAAAACGTACGCATTCGGCTAAGACTTTGGTAATACGTAATCGATCGGCCGATAGGCCCTGGTTCCCCGCATTGATTACGAATAAACCGAGTCTTAGACGAATCCGTACGAATTTCTACGACGAAAGGCGATGTTACACGAATCCCATTGCGGTGCCCACTTGGGTGCCCTATCCCAACTCTTTACTACACGATTACGACTTTTAGCACCCCGGTATAAGAGGCCTTTTGAAATTATTGTTGGTAAAGGAGAAATTGGTGGTAACCAACATTTTCTCCTTTTCCCACACTGTTTCCTTCCCCATCCAAAACAAAAGTCATTATTTCAGTTACATTTAATTTGTCATCTGCAAATCTTTTCAATTTTGACCAGTCTAATTCTTTTGTTGTTTAGTAAAGATTTCAGCCTTACACATGACTCAGTTGTTTACTTTTTACACGCAATTCATGTTGTTACAAATCTGTTTATTTGCTCTTTTACATCAGTCTGAATCATTTCAATTTCGACTGAATTATTCATTTTTTTTTTCACAATTAACCTTTCAGCTTCTTTGTAAAACAAATGGAAATTTCAAGCCAATAGTCAAAAATATGAAAATCCAATTGACAATCCGACAATCCGATTGACAAAATTCTTCCTCCGGGAATCATCTCAACAGTGTAGGTCAAGATCGAACTATAGACACAATCTGTGAAATCTGAGGTTGCCCGACACGTTCTTCAAAAGAGCAGAAAGCCGAGATCAGTCATTATCAGGGTTAATGCTAAGATGAGTTTGGCTAGATTTTAGATTTGCATTCTCTTTTTTCCTTCTCATCTATCTGTCTGGGAATCTGAGAATCAATGTGTATTTCTACACATAATCGTTCTGTAACATATTGTATTGCTCTGTCTCTCCGTCACTGTCTCTCTGTCTCTCTGTCTCTGTCTCTCTGTCTCTGTCTATCTCTGTCTCTCTGTCTCTGTCTCTGTCTCTCTGTCTCTCTGTCTCTCTCTGTGATTAACCCACTACCACACTATCCCTACTTTTGACGACCATGAGAAAGAAGCCTTTAGAAAACATCGTGGGAAAAGGAGAAAATGCTGGTAACCAGCATTTTCTCCTTTTCCCCACAACGTTTTCTACCGTTCACAAAACAAATTTCAAATGTTCAGCCTCTTTTAGTTTGTCGTCTGCAAATGCTTTCGATTTGGACAAGCCTAAAATTTTGTCGTTTGGTAATGAGTTAATAAGCATCGAGGAAATAGGAGTTATTAATAGTAACCTAACAACGAATCCTTTTCTTTACAACATTTTCAAAAACTGTAAAGAAAAATATGATACTATAATTCAAGGAGAAACATTTAGACTGGCTGTAGACAACATGTTAAAAAACTGATCAGAAAGTTTGTCATTCAAAGTGAAAAAAACTGGATCTTATTTTAACCCTTATATAGGCTGTTAAGCGCGACTCGCAAACCTTTTGCGGCCAGTGTAGATCTAGATTAGACTGTAGATCAGACTGTACGTTCAGTGCAGTCTGATCTTGGATGCAACTGTCCGAAAAAAGGCAATATTCTCCCGAAAGAGTAACTATGAAATAGCAAACTTTGGGATCGTAGCCTTTGCTCGCGAAGATGATATTCAGCATAAACGTTAGGATCAGGTTAAATGAAGTAGACAATGCCCCCTATCTACAAGTATATACTACATCTTTCACTTACTGGCATTTTATGGGGGCCATACATGATGTGCCATACAGTATCACAATCATGACTGAAACCATCAGTAGTGGGATCATACTATCGGCTTGAACATTTTATTTCACTTATTTAGTAGGATGAGGGTTAACCCTTTACCAAACAATCCCTGGTTTTTACAATTAAGAGGAAGAAGCCTTCTGAAAACATTGTGGAAAAAGGAGAAAATGCTGGTAACCAGCATTTTCTCCTTTTACCACAATGTTTTCTACTCTTTCTTAAGTCAAGTTTCAAAGTTTGAGTCTTATTTATTTTGTCATTTGCAATTTTTTTCAATTTGGACATGTCTAAAATTTTTTCGTTTGATAAAGAATTCAAGAGCCGTTAGGTGACAGACGACAACAGATTTATCTCCTATCCTGCCATACTGATGTAGATAACTCTCATATAATGGATTTTGTAAAGTTTATTGGCATTTTTGGGGGTAGGGGGTGGGTGGTGGGTGTGTGGCATACAGTATCATATGACTGAAACCATCAGTAGCGAAGCAAAGAAAAAAGAACATGAAAATGGTCTACACTGTCCAGGGGCAACTCACTTACCATGCATTTTGGTTCTAACTCTTTACACTTTTCTTCATTTAAAGTAACACAATTTCTTATTTGCTTACCCAAGTGATTGAGCCAATTAGAAAATTGTGTTACTTTCTATGTCTAGAATTATGCTAAGCATACAGTGTAAAATAGTGGCCTTTGGTCCGTATTCACCCTCTATTCTTAAGAACGTTTTCCGTCTTATTCTCCAGAATTTTCTACGTTTGAAAGTGCCGCAACTGCTGATTAGCTGAAAAATTTTGTTAAGCCAATCAATTGAGAAAATCTTGTAGAATTAGACTAAATGGTTGGATACCAAGGTCCGTCTTCACTAACCATTCTTAAGGACGTTTTAGTCTTATTCTTCAAGATTTTCTGACTGTGAAAGTAACAGAACTTCTGATTGGCTAAACCAAATGGTTTAGCCAATCAGAAGTTCTGTTACTTTCACATTGATGAAATTCTGAAGAATGAGACTAAGAACGTTCTGATGAATGGTTGGTGAATACAGGACCTGATTACACTGTGACAGATGGGAAGTTCTGTCTAAATCATTCGGAAGGTTTATCTTAAAATCTGGAATTAAAATTTAATTGAGTGTTGCTTTGACTACGGAAATATCTTGCTTACCTAAAAACCCTCCGAACAGTTGATAGGTGCTTCATTGCTCTATCATGCCAGCATTTTACCAGCACCCAGAGTATTTTTTACCCAGATAGATCCCGTTTAAGCCAATAAAGGGTATTTTTAGAACCTGTAGAACACATGTCAAAATCAATTCCAGGTAAAAATGTAACCTCTGGCACGAGACTGATAAAGGCCGCCAAAACGCACGTCTATCCGCTCCTTATCTCTTTCCCAGTGTATCAAAACATCGTACAAGAGATACACGAATGCCCGGTTTGCTCGATTTTTTGTCGACGGATAACTACAACAGAATCCCTTGTTGAGTTTCAATCACTGTGTTTTGGAAGGTCTACCTAACAATCACTTGTCTCTTTTTGTCTAAATCTCTTTTATCGACCACGACGATCATATACGGAATTTGCCGTGAACAGTTGATGCGGAATGTCGTATTTAAATAACAGTAACGCAAACCCTAAACGTGCACCTCCGCATTAACGATAATAATGTAGGCTTATGTAATAAAATCGTAACTTTATAATTGATTGGAGTTCAAGTATAGAAATGACGATGTAGAACAATGAATGAACTCATGTCAAACAGATTATTTCCACCTCTGACCCCTGCAAAACCACAGCAAAGAAATAATTTCCCTCTGCAACGAGGTGTATATGATGTCGAAGAGATACTTTCCTAGTCGAACCCTTGTAAATTTTTGTAAAAGACAATATCTACCTTTCACAATTGCAGATTCGTGTCAATAAAAAAATTTTCATCCATCTTATCACTGCAGGTTCGATAAAACAGGAAACGGAAATAAACAGTCAATTAGATGAATGACTATTATCCAACTAAAGCCACATTCGGCATTACTCGGGTGATGGGAGCCATCAGATCCCTCAGCTGTATCTTGTAGCTTGATATATACCTACACGGCACATTTCATCGCCGGAAATACGCCGATTTACCATTCTGAAAATTGCAAGGCTTCTCATGAAAAAGAAAACTTGAGTCTCAATTTTCTATGGAAATCTTACCATATTTCAGTTGACAAACAGTTCGCACATTCAGTTTTTTTTTTATGCGTGGTTTATTAATTGCGATTGATCAGGAAGCCCTGTGAAGTAAAACCCAAAATATTTTTGACGTATTGAATATAATTATCCTACAAATGGTATTGGTAGAAATCTATCGTCGGTGTACTTCCAAAACCTCGTAACTACAGCTTGTTACAAGCTGTAGTTACGAGGTTTTGGAAGTACACCGATGCTATATTGTTTGCATATTCAGACTCCCCTACTATTTTCACACTAAATTATTATTTAAATTGTTGGAAATCCTCATATATCTTGTAATCCTTAGATCTGAGCTAAATAAAGTAATTTGAACTCAAAAATGTGAATTTAGTATTGGAAACATTTCGAAAGAAGGTGCAAGCAATTACTGAATCCTTGCAGTTATTTCAAGAGATACATATATTTACTGCAGAGGCGTAAAAAAATCGCCAGTGTTTAATAATTGGATAAAAGCATTAAGGAAGCTTTGTAAAGATCATCCCAAAATGTTTCTGATGTATTTAATATCTCCCATGATAACGCAGTGTGTTTTATTTCAAACCTAATGTTCATTTATCATCCTGTGTAGCCGTACAGTCGATAATCATACCTGGAAGCGGATATTGAGTGTATGGCTTATCAGTAGAACGAGCTTTTCAAGTTAATCCTTATAGCAATGAATACAAATTTAACTGTTTATGCAGATAGTGTGGATCAAGATTAGACTGCACAGAAGGTGGTGTCTGATATTGAATCCACACTGCCTGCTTTTCTCAGCTGATTGTACTAAAAATCGCATGTATTGTACGTATCTTCAATGCCAAGTGAAAATCTGCACGTTGTATACAAGCACACAAGGGTTACGCCTTAACCTACCGAACTAAACCCCCGTCCTGCTAAATCATTAAAATGAAATTTTTGATGGCAAAAACCCGAATGTTGCCATTTCAAAATTATGTTTTGGGGAATAATATCTTCTTACCGGAGAGTGTAGAACCAAGATCAGACTGCACATTCTGTGCAGTCTGATCTTGGATCTACACTGTCCGCAAAAGGTCAATGAATCGCACCTAGCAGACAAAGAGTTAAATTGTTGACCAAAATATATGTGCTAAATTAATCGAGGTTGAATGGTGTTTATTCGACTGTCTTGTTCATCAGATGGATTAGCAGGGAGTGTAAAACAAGATCAGACTGCATGTGTGTGTGTAGCCTGATCTTGCTTTACACTGTCGGTAGACTTAGCTATGATGGCGAACTACAGGATGAAACTTAACATATAAGTCATTTGAGGCAGGCTTTTCACATACTTCGAGTTTCAGCATACATTACATAAGGCAACGTTTTATTTTCTTTCAAAATGAATTACGGGTAGTTTCTTAAGGTAAGACCTGTGTAATGCACTTGCGGTGAAAATTCTAAATGGTTGATAAATGAGGATAAATAAGGATATATGCAGAAATAATATTTTCGCACATTTCTAACGGATCAGAAATTCCGTTTATGTCTGTCTTGAAATTATTTTTTGATACTTTGGTTAGTTTTCTGAAAAGGGAGGTAATTATTATCTCTTTTTGAATTGAGAATATGGTGGTTTTAGATTTATAAATAATAATTCAAAGAAGGAAAAAATGAATCAGTGAAAGTAGTTCAATAATACTCATAATTATAGCTAATTTTGCAGGATGATATTTTAGTGGAAACAGCTGTCTTTCATTACACTGGTCTTACCTTAACTTTCCTTACCATAGCCATCACAAGAAGCTTATTGTAGACACTTTAGATTAGGATCAGCCTGCACAAAAGGCACAAAAACCTCTGATCTACGCTATCTGCCGTTTTATTTTGAAAGATGACTGAACTGTCTCTTGACCAGCCCGCATAGCTCAGTTGGTAGAGCGTAAAACTCGTGATCATGAGGGTATGGGTTCGATCCCCACGGCTGGCCATCTAACATTACTAATAGTCTTTCGGATGAGACGTTATACCGAGGTCCCGTGTGACGGTGCTATACAACGAGCACGTAAAAAAGCCAGGAGAAACTTAGGATGGATTTTGTCCCGTATCTACACTATCCCCCGTACGTAACAATTCTAACAGACTTTAGGGGGTGTTGCCCATATGGGAAACCGGTGGCGACGCTAAATATACGCAAATTCATTCATTCATCATTCATTCATTTTGTCTCTCCAGCTTGCAGAGGCACTACTCGTTATTATAGCCGTTGAAAAAGTGTAATTCATTAACCCTTTACTTCACAGGTACTCATTTCTACGCATTGCTTGTAAGAGCCTTTGGAAAACATTGTGGCAAAAGGTGAAATTGCTCGTGACGAGCAATTTCACCTTTTTAGTCACAATGTTTTCTATGCTATCAAAAGGTGTCATATACACATAAGAAATTGCTTCATCCTTGCTGTTATTTAGGGTCAGTTAGAGATACCATAGAAATCCCTTATGGGGTAAAGGGTTAATGAGCAGTTTGCTGACAATATGGAGTTTACAGCATCTTTATGATGCATGATACCTACCTAGTCATCACATGATTGTGGATCCGTGAAATTCAGTTTTTCCAACATCAATCTGAATCATGAGGTAGAATAATCTTAATTTACAAATAGCAACTCATGTGAGCCTTCAGATGGATTAAACCCCCTTGTCACAGGGCATGACTTATCTTTTTAGATGTGAAAGAGACATGTATGAGTAAGTATATGGTAGTAACTGCCACAAAGTTTCGCATTCTTTTATGTTGTAGTCTACACATGGTGAGCTATCTATAATTTGAACATACTGATAACTATATTAAATGTGGTTGTTCCTTTTCTGAGACTATTTACAAAGGTGACAGGGCGTAAACATTTATACTTTAACAGAGGCAAGTTAAATTTTAAATAAGAAACTTCGGTATTCATTAATCAGTTTGTCTCGTGACTTGATGTATTTTTCTGAAAAAGAGAATTCATGAATAATGAAGAATTAATCAATTTCAAGGAAGAGACCGCCATTCCAAGGAGTTTGTGATAGTGTGGTTATCAATTCCATATTGCTATTTGTTACACAACAGTATTGTCTTTCTCTCTCACGTACAGGCCAGTGAACGAAGTTTCAACTTTTCGACAGCTCTACATAAAACTAAATTGTAAACTGCTTGGTGGCTTTTCTACGAAATAAAAACCAGCAAAAAGTAAAAAAGAAATGAATCCCGTCGCTATAATTGCCGTGAAGAACTTAGGTCTGGGTACGGTAAACTCGAAATACTTTTTATGGTGTTTGTCGAAGACAATACCACTAGGTGTTCAATACTGAATTTTGAAGACCATGTATTGTATTTTATGCAAAGCCGAAGGAAATAAACCCAATTAAGCTATTTTTTTCATTGGCAAATAGTTTTTTTCGGTAGCACTCAGATATGTTATTAGCAGTGGCATGTAAAAATACACTGGCGATCGTGGAAATACTTTTTTTTTTTTGAAAATAGCTTCACTCGTTCATAGCCTCCCTTGGCGCAATGATACATAATTTGTCTAGCGATCGCTTGGTTCTGGGCCTTTTCGTTCCAGAACCAGTTCGTCCTATGACTTTTCATTCCATGATTGCGAGCTACTCCATTTGATTGGACATGGAAATCTATAGGTCGAAATAAATAATTAATTGTAAAGTTGGGAATTGAATTTTAACGGCCAGAGACATTTCAGACTTAATTTGAATAATGTTTCTCAGTCTTTCAAATTACTAATGCCACACAACGGCTTCCTTGACAATTATCACTTCAGCGTTCTCAACGCTTTGATTTTCTAATATCCCGAGTAATAACTGGACTACTACGGACGAAATTTACCAAATAGGTCATTTTCAGTGCAAAGTATACAAACTGAACTGCCCTGGAAGGCTCCAAATACTAGATAATGCGACAAAATATCTGATTGCTCGTTTGAGGAGCCAGCACTCCTTTACTATTTGGAATTTAGGAACTTTCTTGAGCAATGGCTTCTTCGAAAAAACGAGATTTTGATGTATTCATTTTAACTATCGATGAGCTATGTCGTTTAATTACTATACACCTCCTGTTGATCAGAAGGCTGTGTAAGTATTCTAGTTGCTTTATTACACCAATGAAAGTGCCAAAGAAAATACAGGAACTATTCACTATTATTTTCAGCTTGGAATTTGGGAAATTTTAATTTGAATTTCTGCTGCGAAAATAAAAAATATCCTGGCAGTTTCGTTGATAAAAGAGTGCGTATTTTTCCCTCTAGATTAGCAGTAAATTGAAATCAAAGGTTTTGTCGGCTGTTTGTTGAATGACAGGAAGCGAAATTAACGTGGTTTCCCTTCATGCTAATTAACTAAGGGAAATCATGAAAACACCTAAAGTATTTCATATTGACTACATTTTTTTGCATCAAATTTCAAACCATATTTCAAATCAAACTGACCGACGCTATACTCTTCTGTATAATTGGGTTGAACTACTGTACGTATAGGAGCCCTATTTCATCAACGGCGCCAGTGCTTATATGTGTATAAGTGCATTATCAGTCATAAATGAGACAAAAAGTACCTTTAAAAACAGCATCATTCTTGTGCTCTATCGTATAAATTACAGTGCAGCTTCAAAAGACGGTTGATTAATCGCTATACTTTACGAAACTATACATTTAATCAGAGTTCCAGATAGAGGGAGTGATTTAGATTTCAAAATTGAAAATATAAATTATTCTCAATTAAAGCCTATGTTATGGGTACTCATTAGAATTGTCTCATTGAGACGATTCTAATGAGTACCCACAACATAGAGTTTGAAAGAGAAATAATGGATTTAGAGTACGATCACTCCCTCTTATCTGGAACTCTGTTTAATGTATTAAAACAGTGTCACGTGAACCACATGTTGCAACAACAAAAACACAAAACAAACTCAGTGGGGACTCTTGTTACTTTGGCAACAATATTTAAAAAGGAAAAAAAAATACCAAGAAAGTTCAGTTAAGTCAACCAGAGATTGGAGCACCTTTTACATTTTCTCAATTTTTTTTATTATTGAAATTGTTAGACCAGCAACACAAGCCTTCTTCATAAATTTCTTTTCTTTTTTGATGAAAGGGGTGATGTAGGTGGTGGGAGGAGTGTAAAATCATAGGTTATTTGTGACTTTGGTAGCCCTACGTTTACGCCATGTTCCTGGCAGCCGCATCTTCGCAAGCCAAGGCTGACGATTAACTACGCTACTCTACCCTTGGCGGATCAAGCTTGATTTTTACATTACCCCGATTCCCTTCTTCATTTGATGCAGCCAGCTCTAACTGCAACGAATGAAATCACTCGTAGCATTTCATTTTTGATAAAAATAGAACAAGGTTGCTACCTTTCGAACAGAAGGTAAACATGGAAACCCACGTGGATGTCTGCTTATCGCTTCATGTGTATTCGTAAGCGGTTTGTAAAACGGTATTTCATTTGCTTTAAAAATATAATGTAAAGGGGGGTGATAACCAGCATCCAATAGAGGGCGCATCGCAGGAATCTCGAAATCGGGCCCAATCAGTCAAGGTAAGATCCACGTAGTGATCGTAACCTTGGCCCGCGAAGATGGGTAGCCGCGGCAGCCCTGTTTATCCGAAAGGTAGTTTGCCATGAGCTTTTGTTCGTTTTTCATTTTTGACTAATCACAAATTTGTATTCATTCATTTGATATCAGTGTCAAAAAGTAGGTCAAAAGCCAGCGAATTCAGCTACTTCGAAAAAATGTCTGTAAGTTAATTTGTTAAATTCCTCTATTATTACATATGACGTCTGCCTTTCTGTTTGACGAACCATCTTATATAAACAGACGTAGGGGGCCGATATAACCGAATCAATTATACAAGGATGATTAATTTTCCTAAATTAACTAATGATGCTCATGGTTTTCTGGAAACAGCACGCCATGTCTTGGGAACTCAAATATTTGGGTTCAGTTAATGATAGCTTTCATATTGACTTTTTCCCTTCCTACCTTAGGCTGCTAACGGACACTTTTGCAGACAGTGTAGATCAAGATCAGACTGCACAAAACGTGCAGTCTGATCTGTGATCTACACTGTCCGATATGGTATTTTCTTTTCGGTGTAATCAACATTAAAATCGTAATATTTTTTTGTTTTCACTATTGAGTGGACATTTTAATTTAATTTATTTAGTAGCGCAAGGGTTTTAACTTTTTACCACACGAGAAAATTTTAGACTGGTCCAAATTGTAAGCATTTGCAGACGACAAAATAAAGGTTACTCAAAAATAGAAATTTGTTCTGGTAAGGGTAGAAAACACTGTGGGAAAAGGAGAAAATGCTGGTTACCAGCATTTTCTTCTTTTCCCACAGAGTTTTCAAAAGGCTTCTTTCTCAGGGGCGTCAAAAGTAGGGATTGTGTGGTAATGGGTTTTAAAACCTTCAACTCTGTCAGCGCCAACAATACGAACTGGACCTCTTTTGAAGGCTCTAAGTGTAATACACTTATGCAGAAAGACTTTTAAGCCAGCGAACGATAGTCTTTTGCCATCGAGAGTGACCCATATTCAAATGCATCTTCGCAAGCCAAGGGTGACGATCCACTACGCTACTCTACCCTTGGCGGATCGAGCTTGATTTCGACATTCCCTCGATACGCATTTTCATTGGATGCAGCTAGCTCTAATTGCACCGTATCAAATCGTACCATTTCATCTTTGATAAAAATAGAAAAAGGTCGCGACCTTTCAGATAAAAATAGGATTCGTCGTAACTCGGATTCGTCGTAAGGCGTTAAAAAAAAAAAAACTCGTGCTTCGCACTCGTTTTTTCAACGCCAAACAACGCATCCTCGTGAGATATTTTTCATATAAAAAATAACCAGTTGATTATCCTCTGTATGTTCCCTGGAAAACTTGTTACAAGTCCGATTAAAACCTACGTAGCCTATGTTCAGTAATGGGTTAAAAATTTCAATCCCACAATGTATTACCGATAATGAACATGAAAAATTCAGCCGGAGGATTTGTCTTGTGCGTAATCCTATTCAGCCATGGTTCCCAATCCGATTGAATATCGCAAAAATAATAATTGGAACCTAAGCCTCAATAACCCATCACTGTGCGGAAGAGTTCTTGAATCATCCAGAAACTTCATATACAAATGTACAGAGTCATTCAAAAATAGAAAATTATAGGAAAAAAAAATACCAGTTTTTATTGACGCAGAAAACATTGAGGGAAAAAAGAAACAATTGCTTGTACCAAGCAATTGTTTCTTTTTCCCTTCAATGTTTTCAAAAGCGATTGTATGCTGGACGTAAAGATTTGTATGTGAGAGGTAATGGGGGTTAATTTGGGTCTTATCGTGAATTTTCCATACAAAGTTTTCGATATCTGAATAATTCATTACATCTTGCTTTTGTGTTCCAGAATTAATTCTGTTCTTCGTGAAATAAAAAAAACAAGCTTATCCACCCCTAACCTGCTGAATAACTAAAATGAAACTTTCGCGCTTCCAGTAAAAAAATAAATATTGCAATTTCAGAGTTATTAATCGAGGAAAAGTATCTCCATATCGGACTGTGTAGATGAAGATCAGATTGCAGTTCTGTGCCGTCTGATCTTGATCTTCACAGGCAGCAAAAGCCTATATATATTGGGTCGCGTTTTGAAGCCAAAGGGTTTTATAATCAACATACAGAATAACTCATTACCACACAATCCCTGCTTTTGACGCCCCTGAGAAAGAAGCCTTTAGAAAACATTGTGGGAAAAGGAGAAAATGCTGGTAACCAGCATTTTCTCCTTTTCCCACGATGTTTTCTACCCTTCACAAAAAAAATTTCAAATTTTCAGTCACTTTAATTTTGTCGTCTGCATATGCTTTCAATTTGAACCAGTCTAAAGTATTGTCGTTTGGTAGAGAGATAGGCAGGAGAACAGCTTAATTTTTTTTAAATCACTGAACAATAAAAAAAATCCCCGCAGGGAAAATATTTAACTTTAGTGATTATAAACTAAACATTATCTTAATCTCATATTATTCGTACAGTATTTTATAGGCTGATTTTAATTGTTATGAGCAAAATGAAACGACGAACTTATCGATATCTAAAGAATATGTTTAAAGGGCAAATCAGCAAGTTTCTGATATGATTAATTTTCAAATCTACATCTATCAAATGGCAACCTGGTGATGTTGTAATTTGAAAAAAAAAATTAGTAAAAGTACTTTTTTTCAATTCATATTTTTGCTTATTTGTTTTTCTTGCATCGCTTACCTCCCTTACTTATTGTAGCTCACCTTGATCTGTGACGTCATAGGAGCGTTTGTTTCAATATGGACCTTGTTTAAGATAGTGAAATGAGCGATATTTAAGACGAAGAAATACACGATTCTAGGCCGGTAAGGCCGTACATGTACCACCAAATTTTCATTGAAACTTAATAAGTTTCTGATGATGAGGATAAAAGTAATATTTCGCCCACTAATGGCGAAAATGACGATGTTATCATTTAAAATTGAACACATACGGTTCATCGTTACAAACATAGTTTTTCTTGACAATGCGTATTGAAATATAACAACAATATAAAATATATCAACAACAAAAAGTGGTTGAAAAAAAAAAAAATCAAAATTAAACTAAAATGCGGAAATAGTGTTACTGTGGGAAATGTGTTTTAATTCCCAACATTATTTCCTTCACTTTTTCTTTTTATGTTAACTTTTTTGTAGAATATACCAATTCCATTAAGGATTCTAATGTTTGTAGAGTTAAAAAGTTCTACTAATTTAAACACGTTCGGTTTTTTGTGAAAATATATTTTAATGTAAATTTCTCTTAATTCTTCGTAAAACGGGCAAACCAGAAGAAAATGAAACAATGAATTAAAGCGGGGTACATTCGCTTTGTCGATGAGGTCACATAATATGACATTTTCATAACTTGCGAGTACGGTCCAATTCCAAAACCACTCTTCTATTTTACTCGTTTTCAAACGAGAATCATAGTAAGACTTTAGACTGACTAGTCTACATGTAAATCGAAAGCATTTTCAGACATTAAAATAAAAAATGATTCAAATAGTAAAATTTGTCTTTCGAAAGGTAGAAACATTGTTGGAAAAGGACAAAATGCTGAAAAACAGCATTTTCTTAGCTCCCACAATATTTTGAAAAACGAAAAACCTTTCGATAAAGGTCGTTAAACTCGGGAATGTGTGATAAAGGGTTGATTAAATGATCCAAAACAAGGTACATGAAAAAAAAAAATAGTTTTCCAGCGCCGGTCATTATTCATATATTTATCAATCTAGGACCTACACAACAAATGTATTTAAGAAATATTTTCATTCGGGGGATAAATTCAAACAATTAGCTATGTAGATATTTTATTTAACCCTTTACCACATAATCCAGACTTTTAACAACTCTGTGAAAAAAAAAAACATTTTGAAAACGTTGTGGGAAAAGGAGAAAATGCTGGTAACCAGCATTTTCTCCTTTTCCCAAAATATTTTCTTCCCTTCGTAAAAAAAAAAAAATAAATTTTTGAGTTACATTTCATATTGTCGTCTGCAAATGCTTTCAATTTGGACCAGTCTAAATATTTTGTCGTTTGGTTAAGAGTTAGGATCATAAAACCAATTACAAAACACATGAATGAATCTAATCACTTAGTTCCTGGGACTTTTTTCTATGATAATAGACATCTAACGCTAGAACTCCATTCAAGACAAAGCCAAGCCGTTTGCTATTGGCAGCCCTTTCTTTAATGTATAAATGGGTCATTTGTCAAAGCGGGAGAATTCAATTGTCGTCTGGTAGAAAATAATTCCGTACACACCATCAAGTCAATATTCATATCCTTAACTCTTTACTGGACGAAAAGCAGTTAATACTCGCCCAAATTTGAAGACAGTCGCAGACGACAAATCAAACGGGCTCAAAATATACGATTTGATTTTGAAAGTGTGGAAAACATCTTGGGAAAAGGAGAAAATGCTGGTTCCAGCATTTTCTCCTTTTCCCAAGATGTTTTCAAAAGACTCTCTTTCTTTCGGTCGCGAAAAAAGTTAGGATGGTCTGGTAAAGCGTAATACCGGAAATTGAAAACTGATGCTGGGTAAACAGGAAGCCTCGTTATGGCATGAAAATCAATAATACAGCAGAAACCTGCGAAACATTAACACTGTACGGGACATGTCCAGATTTATCCAATAATTATGTTCCAGGACTTTAAATTTCTGTACCAAACGACTTGTCCAAATTGATGGCATCCGCAGACGACAAATTATTCATCTAAACTGATGGAGTATATCTTTGAAAGGGTAAAGAATGAGAATATGCTAGCTACAAAAAACATTGACTCTTTGTACCTTAACGCTTTTAACCCTTGGGCTTGCTAAGCGCGACTCACTGACCTTTTGCGGACAGTGTAGATCAAGATCAGACTGCACAGAACGTGCAGTCTGATCTTGGATCTGCACTTTCCGATAAAGAGATTTTTGTTCCCCAAAACATACTTTTGAAATAGCAACACGTTGGGTTTTTACTATCTAATCGAACATTTCGTTTTAGTTTTTTAGCAGGATAAGGATAAAAAGCGTTTGACTCTTTACCAAACGACAAAAAAATGGACTGTTCCAAATTGAAAGGTTTTACAGACGACAAATTAAATGTAACTGAAATGATGATTTTCGTTTTGGATGGGGAAGAAAACATTGTGGGAAAAGGAGAAAATGCTGGTAACCAGGATTTTCTCTTTTTCCCACAATGTTTTCAAAAGACTTCTTCCTAAGTGTCGTAAAAAGTCGGCATTGTGTTGTATAGTGCTAATCTTGCGGCCGTAAACTCGGGATGTTTGGCGAAGAGTTAAAGAACATCTTCTCGATGAATTATCGTTAATTTATCGTCGTCGCCAGTTTTCCATATGGACGACGTCCCCTCCCCTGGAGGCTGTTCGTATTGTTACGGGGGATAGTGCAGATACAGGACGAAACCCATCATCAGTTTCGCCTGGTTCTTTAGCGTGCTCTGCGTAGAGCACCTTCACACGGGACCCCAGTTTAACTTCTCATCCATTATCTCCCGCTAGATGGTATTCTATAAATACTCATCCTGGGTACAGAACCGAACCACTTTCCTACGCGACATCCGTTACTTTGAATTTAAAACTGAAATAAAACGGTTTACTCAATGAAACCTACCTCATGCAATTCAGCCAGCTATGATCAACAGTTTAGAGAAATCTGGAGCTAAAGCAGGTCTCATTTCTCCTCAAACGTATTGATAAAAGCTATTTTCTACATTGCTACTTTATAGAGCGTAATATTACAGTCTGCCCGCTTCCGGGGCTAGTGATGCGTCATATAAGACAGGTCGAATCTTCGAAGAATATGACATGCGCAGATAACGACTTCTCATCCGATAGGCTATTAGTAATGTTAGATGGCTAGCCGTGTGGATCAAACCCACATCATCATGACCACGAGTCCTACGCTCTACCAAATGAGCTATACAGGCTGGTCTAATGACCAATTATATATATTATACCGTTTTATATACTGTTTTTATTAAATCGACATCCTAAAGCTTTTCAAATGCTGTCATTTATCAAGGATTTAATCCCATATGCCAGCATGCCAGACATATTAGTCAAGGAGACATTCCCCTCACCTTTGCAAAAAGAATAGAATACAGGGCGATTCTTTCCATTGTCGTCTACATTTAAAACCATTGTCACGGAGATGTAACAACAGTGAAGATAGTTATATTTTGCATCAGAACCATAGTAAATAGAAAATCGCTTTATCACATAACTCTCCTTGTTTTCAATGTAATACAGCCATTACTAATTTTCTTGTCTCAGACATGTGTGAGATAAGACAGTAGTGCTGTATTTGGTCAACATTCTGAAATTATACGCTTCATTTTAAAGCATTACTGACCAAGGTTCCATATGTAAATTAGTGGTCAAAATTCTTAATGGTGACAAAGTTGTTAATTTAATCACTTGTAGACTCAAAAGAAAACGATATTCAAATGATTCAAACGTATTTTGTCTGAATCCTCAAATGCTCGTTTTTTGTAATATTTTCCACGTCTGAATGCATGGCTGTAGAAATTATGTAAATAAATGTGTATGTCAACATTGATTGAAACCAGGGCCCGTATTCGCCAACCATTCTTGAGAATGCTCTTAGTCTTATTCTCCAAGGTTTTCTGAATGTGCAAGTAACACAACTTCTGATTGGCTAAACCGAATGGTTTAGCCAATCAGAAGTTGTGTTACTTACAGATGTAGGAAATTCTTGAGAATAAGACAGAGACTGTTCTTAAGAATGGTTGGTGAATACAGGCCCATGGTCCATTCTTGTGATTATTCTTAGTCTTATTCTCCAAGATTTTCTATATTTGTTAGTGGCACAACTTCTGATTGGCTAAACCGAAAAGTTGTGTTACTTTTGAATATAGAAAATTCTGGAGAATACGACAAAGGACGTTCGTAAGAATGGTTGGTGAATACGAGCCAAAATTTGCGGTAGGTTACCCTCTGTATTCGGAAGACAAGCGGACGCAAGAAATGGAGAACTGAAGATATCAAATGGCTAAGAATTCCAGCTTCGTCATTATTCTGTCTTGAATTAGGACAAATTGATGGTAGACACTGAGAAACTTCTTATTTCAATAAAGGTCATTTGGTCAAATATTTACTTAACAGGGCCTTAGGAGAATCTCTTTTAAGCTTTCACCACAAAATGAGGACTTTTAACACCCCTGAAGGAGAAAGCTTTTGAAAACATTGTGGGAAAAGGAGAAAATGCTGGTAACCAGCATTTTCTCCTTTTCCCACAATGTTTTCTACCCTGCTGGAAACAAATTTCATTTTTATCCCCCGCCGTAGGCGGAGGGATATAATTTTAGCGTTGTCCGTCCGTCCGTCCTTCCGTCTGTCCGTCCGTCCGTCCGTGTGTCCGTCCCGGCAAATATCTCCAATACCATTGGACGGAATTTCGTGAAACTTTATACACATGTACAATGACCCATTCTCCCGAGACACTTTTTTTGTTTTTTTTTATTCGATGCAAAATGGCCGACTGAGAGCGATTTTAAGTTTCACTTAAGTACACTTTTGATGTTTGGAGTCTTCTCTTCAAAACTATACAAAGTTTTTACATTGAACTTGTCACATCTGTCAACCTTAAGTTTCACTTAAGTAACACTTAAGTACACTTTTGATGTTTGGAGTCTTCTCTTCAAAACTATACAAAGTTTTTACATTGAACTTGTCACATCTGTCAACCTTAAGTTTCACTTAAGTAACACTTAAGTACACTTTTGATGTTTGGAGTCTTCTCTTCAAAACTATACAAAGTTTTTACATTGAACTTGTCACATCTGTCAACCTCCATTAGGAAATGTAGGAAAAGAAGTTTCACCTACGTTGACCGTGCAATACCACAGTTATTTGCCCTTGTTTTTGTAATAAGGTGTCATGGAAAAATGGGGTTTCATGTTATATTTCATTCCATTTCTTGTGAAGGCAACTCCTTCCACATTTCTTGAAGGAATTGAATGCAATTTTGACAGAATATTTTTTGTCATGTGACCTATTGCATATTGTCAACATTTTGCGATTTGTAGCTGCGTCATGAAAAAAGGGGGCTTCATGTTTTATTTCATTTCATTTCTTGTGAATGCAACTCGTCCTATATTTCTTGACAGAATTGAAATGAATTTTCACAGATTGCTTCTCATCATTTGACCTATCGCATATTCTCAAGGTTTTACTATTTGTAACTGCGTCATAAAAAAGGGGGCTTCATGTTTTATATCATTTTATATCTTGTGAATGCAACTCGTCCCATATTTCTTGACAGAAATGAATAGAATTTTCACAGAATGTTTCTTATCATCTGACCTATCACATATTCTCAACGTTTTGCAGTTTGTGGCTGCGTCATGAAAAAAGGGGGCTTCATGTTTTATTTCATTTTATTTCTTGTGAAGGCAACTCCTCCCACATTTGGCAGATTTGAATGGAATTTTTACATTATCGTGTGACCTAACACAATGCCTCCCACATTTCTTGGCAGATTTGGATGGAATTCTCTCATGATCATGTGACCTACGGCATATTGTCAAGGTTTTGGGATTTGTAGTAGCATCATGGAATAAGGGAGCTTCATGTTATAATTTAATTTTTCACCTGTATCTCTTTAATTACTGGACATATCTCAACAGATTTGGACGAGATTTTCACAGATCATGCAACCTAGCACATGTTGTCAGGGTTTTGCAATTTATCACTGTATCATGGAAAAAGGGGACTTCATGTCAAATTTAATTTTTTATCAGTGTATCTCCAACTTTTGCACATTATTTTCATAGAACTTAATATTTTTATTGGTTTATCAAAGCCAGTGACCAATGAGTCAATTGTGCATTTGTCTCTCCATGCATCTGTCTGTTCGTAAACCTTTTAGATCACAAGTAATACCATAATCCAGGCAGGTGCGACAAATTTCAACACTTTAGTCTCTAGCTACCTGCTTGAAATGGCAGCAGTGTGGCGGCTTATATTGTGAGAGGGATATCTTCTAAAGTCCTTGACAAAAATTGATGAAACTTCATGCATGTTTTCTTTTCCATTACATAGTCTGTTGATACATTTTTTTTTTCCACCACATATATGAAATCCTGAATGAAAACAAATAAAGGAAATATAAATAAAACCCCCTCTTTCCATGACATGTCATTATATATGACATGTCATGGAAAAGGGGTTTTTATGTATATTTCCTTTGTTTGTTTTCATTTTATGAAATGCCAAGTTCTGCAAAAAGGGTACTTAATGTATAATCCAATAATGGACCTCTTTTATATTTTTTTTATGTAATGAAATCTTGTGCCATGGAACAAGGGAGCTTAATGTATAATTTCATCATGGACCAATAACAAAAAGGCCACATGTACATGCAAAAAACAATACCTCTTATACGTTTGTATCAAAAAAGGTCTTTTTCGGCGGGGGATGTCATTTCAACGAAATTGCTTGTTTGAGTTAAACTTATTTTGTCGTCTGCAAGTGCTTTCAATTTGGACCAGTCTAAAATTTTGTCGTTTGGTAAAGAATTGAATGCGTAGTAAAACGCATGTCCGTGTTTTTTCAAGGATATTGTCATGAATTTTGTCGTCTGGAAAAGGGTCGAAGCGGGGCATATGCACCCCGGTAGCCTAACACTTAGACCGCTAGCGGGATGCATTGATGAAATAAACTCATTATCTCCCGCTAGATGGCATTCCATAAATACTCATCCAATTTGGGCATCCTGGGTACAGAACCGAACCACTTTCCTATGCGACAACCGTTACTTTGAATTTCAAACTAAAATAACCGTTTACTCAATAAAACGCTACCTCGTGCAATTCACTCAGCTATGATCAGCAGTTTAGAGAAATCTGGAGCTAAAGCAGGTCTCATTTCTCCTCAAACGTATTGATAAAAGCTATTTTCTACATTGCTACTTTATAGAGCGTAATATTACAGTCAGCCCGCTTTCGGGGCTAGTGATGCGTCATTCAGACAGTCGAATCTTCGAAGAATATGACATGCGCAGACAACGGAAATAAACTAGTTCCATGTGGGAGAAAAACAGGCAAAATACTACTATTACAATGTTTTTTGGTCAGACTTTGTAACAAAGTAGCGAACAGTGTAGGTCCAAGATCAGACTACACTTTCTTTGCAGCCTGATCTTGATCTTCATTGTACACAGAAGAAATCAGAGCCAGGTTCACAGCTATAACTAGTAGTATTAAATCTGTAGATGTTAAAGCAACAAGAAGCCAAAACTGAAAAATCTTTCAAAAAAAAAAAAACATGTTTCTCTTCTAAATTCCTGCTGTCAGGATGTCGAATGTTTGGCAAAAGCAAGAGACAAATACGTATCGAAAATTAATAGACAGTCTTCACTTAAACCAAGAAAACATCAAATAAACTTTCTTTTAAATCGGGAGCAAATTTATGGTCCAGACAAAATCCCAAGACGTGTATTTTTTTCTACAGACATTAGGCAGGTGCATATCTGTCATTCAATTACTTAACCAAGGATTTATTGAACTTTACTCGGGAAAAAAACACTCATGGTAACCATTTTCTATGGAGTCATTATTGTAGATTTTTTTTTTCTCTGTTAAAATGCCAGAGAGATCTGTGAATCAAATCAAAAGATTTTTAAAAGAAACATCTAATGCCCGGACCCTTCTTCGTCAGAAGTCTATTTTAGTTGCATTTCCAAGTACTGTAGATCAAAATCAAACTACAGATTCCGAGATTTTTTGACGCACTATGGCGAATTTAAAGGTGGCCCTTCAGATTTTGAGGCTAAAATTTTACAAAAAATACAAAAATATCATCCTTATACCCCAAAGTCTGACAATTTTCATTTATAAAACCCCAGTAGTCGAAAACCATCCGACAACAAGAGAAACTAGAGATTTACTACAGTCCAGGTCAACACCGACAGGAAACACGTTCTAGTTTTACATGAGAAACTCGTTCATTTACGTACCAGAAATACACAGACGAAGCTTCAAACACAGCGTCCGAAGAAGATAATATGAAATGATAATTACATGTTTGTTATGACACGGAATTTAAGAGTCATTAGTCACGTGCCAGTTACTTAGCATTCCCACTGCTTTTTTAAAATCTTTGGTGCGATATCTAAAAATAGCTTAAGAGGCTACGTAGCCTTTTAAGGGAATACCATAAAAAAAAAAAAAAAAAAAAAAAATTGTAGTTACATGATTCTTAATTATTAATGATTTGTATTGTTTTTCATATAAATTTCAGTAATATATATATATTTTAATTTGGTGTGATGTGAAAATTCTAAATACCCACCTTTAAACACCTAACGCTCTGTTATTATCGCTGACTGAATTTATTAACTCTTTACCGAACGACAAAATATCAGACCAGTCGAAATTGAAAGCATTTGCAGACGACAAATTAAAGGTAGCCCTCTTGATGAAATTTGCCCTTGATAGGTTCGGAAACATTGTAGAAAAAGGAGAAAATGCTGGTAACCAGCATTTTCTCCTTTCCCCTCAATGTTTTCTACCCTCTCAGAACAAATAACAATTTTTGAGTCACATTAAGTTTGTCATCTGCAAATGTTTTCAATTTGGACCAGTCTAGAATTTTGTCGTTTGGTAAAGAGTTCACCCTTTACCACACGACAAAATTTTATACCTGTCGAAATCAAAAGCATTTGTAGCTAACAGTTTTGACGTGCCTCATATGAATTGATTTTTCTTTGATAGGGTAGAAAACATTGTGAGAAAAGGAGAAAATTCTGGTGACCAGCATTTTCTCCTTTTCCTGCAATGTTTTCCAACGCCTTCTCTTTCAGGGGTAAAGTAGTCATTGTGTGGTAAAGGGTTAATTAAACCCTTTTTTTCACAAAGCATGACCGATATATATTATTTCTTCCAGGGTGCCAACTGCCAAAGAGGCGAACCCCTAGACCCCTAAACAATTGGAACGTATATATTTAACCAGTGTAAATTACTTAGAGTTTGCGATCACAAAAGATTTCTTTTTACCAGAATATGATCAGAATATGATGGGGACAGTGTAAATCCAAGATCAGACTGCATTTTTACTTCGGCTTGATCTTGGCTCTTAACTGTACGCAGGTGTTTTTTCAAAGTCGTTCTTTGTTTTTAAAGTGTTAAAAAGAAGACACCACAACGCCGATCCAACCTGAGCCAAATAGTTTCAATTCCTTGAATATTTTTGTACAAAAAAAAAAAAATCGGAAACGAAGACTGGAACAAGATATGGAATGAAAGAGCATTTGTAGGAATTCCTGATTGTTTTTCCCGGGATAAGCGATTAGTTACAAGCAAAACTACTCACTCTTATATTACAAATGTATTAGTATTGTTTAAAAGTCTAGGCTCCAAAACAATTGAAAAAAGAAAAAACCACTGTCCATTCCAACTTTGCACTACAAGCTTTGACATTATAAAAAAAAACATAGGAGTTATGCTCTAGGAAAAGGGGGCTTAATGCATCTGCGAAAACTATCGACCCAGGTCAGCCTGCGCAATCCGCGCAGGCTGACCTGGGCCGAAACTTTTCGCCATTGGTCAATTTTCTCCTCTATACCTAAGTAACCAGTCTATCTCATTGATGAGTTGTTCGTTAAAAGAAGCGGATGCTATGGATCCGTGGACATGCGATGGTTTACTTGGTACCATGGATCACGGAGATGCCTTAAGCCCCTTTTGTCGGAGCATGACTCATATGAATATGAGCTACGGATGCTGGGTAAATAATAAACCCTGCTTATTGGTCGCTGTACTCAACACTCTGTTCCCATAATGCAGTGTAATGCCTAACAAAAGAATTTTACATTAGATTATGAATAAGATTTTGAGTTCAACATAGATGTTTCGCTCCGCCTATTTCTTTAAATTTAACAAAACAGCCCTCATTCTTTTCACAAAAGAAGCATTTGTCATTGTCTCAAAGAAAAGAAGAAAAATTGTTATATTGCCTTGTATTTAGAGTCTGTAGCAATTTCATAAATTGGCATGCCACATCCGAATTCATGTTTACCCAGAATCAGTTTTCAATTTCCGGAATTGGAAATATGAATATCGATACGCTGGAATCGTTTCTCTATCAAGCGACAATTGAATTCTTCCGCTTTGACAAATGACCTACTTTTTCGCTGAAGTACGGCAAGTTACGAATCAATTCTTTAGAAAACGAGGTGGCACTGGAGGTTTCCTCGCATGATAGATGTCTGAAACTTTCATTTGACTCTTCACTCGGGCCAGAAAAGTTTGGATTCGTCAATATTGAAAGAATTTTTAGACGAGAAGGTAAAAGTGTATCGAAGTTTTATCTTGAAATATGTGGTTTAACTCTTTACCAAACGACAAAATTTTAAACTGGTCCAAAATGAAAGCGCTAGCAGATGACAAAAATAAACGTAACTCAAAACAGTTTGAAATTTTCTAGCAGGGTAGAAAACATTGGTAAGGAGAAAATGCTGGTTACCAGCATTTTCTCCTTTTTTCCCACAGTGTTTTCAAAAAGCTTCTCTCTCAGGGTCGTGAAAACTAGGGATTGTTTGAGAAAGGGTTTAAACGTGTTGTCCTTTTCGCACTATGTTTTTAACCCTTTACCACACAATGACGACTTTTAACGCCCCTGAAAGAGAAAGAGTTCGAAAACATTGTGGGAAAAGAAGAAAATGCTGGTCACCAGCATTTTCTCCTTTTCCCACAACATTTTCAAGATCTATCATATCAAAGGAAAATCATTTCATATGAATCTCATTGAAACTGTCATTAGCAAATGCTTTCAAAACCGACAGGTCTAAAATCTTGTCGAACAGTAAACGGTTAAAAGCCATCTATGATCTGGTCTACCCACATCTTCGCCAGCCAAGGTTACGATCACTACGTGGGTCTTACCTTGGCTGATTGAGCCCGATTTCGAGATTCCTGCTATGTGCCCTCTATTGGATGCTGGTTATTACCCCACTTTACATCATATTTCTAAAAGCCAATGAAATATCGTTTTACAAACCGCTTACAAATACACATGAAGCGATAAGCAGAAATCCACGTGGGTTTCCATGTTTACCTTTTATTCTAAATGTAGCGAACTTATTCTATTTTTATCAAAGATGAAATGCCACGAGCGATTTCATTCGTTGCAGGTAGAGCTGGCTGCATCCAATGAAAAAGCGTATCGGGGGAATGTAAAAATCAAGCTCGATCAGCCAAGGGTAGAGTAACGTAGTGAATCGTCAGCCTTGGCTTGCGAAGATGGTCTACCCAGGGATCGCATAACATCTGTGAAATTTTGGTAAAAGATAAGCTCTGTACTCAGTCGATTATATAATACAGATATTTATCAGCCTAATGAGTAGCCTTAAATTTTGCAATACAAGATTTCTCTTTGCAAGGATATATCTCACAATGAATGCCATTGGCGACACAAGCCATGTATGTCTCATGCAATTTGATCTGAATATAAACTGTCAGCGGTAAAATGCAGTCTAAATTTGATCTGAACTTTCAAAGCAGTCAGTGTTAAACTCATTTTTTGTAATAAGACCTGATCTTCTCATAAATAAAATCATTTATGTACTTATTTATCAATTGAGTGGTGTTTCGGCACAAGGGGGTGGGGGTAGGTTTAATTCATACCAAGCAGGTCATCATATAACTGTGTTCCCTTAATTTTAACCCTTTCCCAAACAATCCCTGGTTTTTACGGGTCTGGAATAGTAGCCTTTTGAAAACATTGTGGGAAAAGGAGAAAATGCTGGTAACCAGCATTTTCTCCTTCTCCCACAATGTTTTCTACCCTATCATAGACAAAAATCATCTTTTCAGCATGAGTTCAATAGTAGTCTGCAAATGCTTTCAATTTGGTCTAGTCCAAGAGTTTGTCGTTTGGGAAAGGTTTAAAACCCATTTTGTCTAATAATCCACCAAACCAATAGGTAGAATAGTTCTTGGATATGCGGAAAATTCACCTATAGCAAACAGTTTCGACCCATGACAGTATGTGCTGGTTGCACAGGCTGTGACGAGTCGATACTTTTTTTCCAGATTCATAAACCCCTCTTGTCTATGACCATAGTTCATTAACTTCTGATTTTTTTATGATATGACAACTACACTGAAACGAACTATTAAACAGCCACTTTTGTTTCTCCTATAAATTGGAGCAAATAAAAGAAATGTTAATAAAAATAAATTGTGACAGATATATCTGGACGTTAACCATGGTATTGTGATGAAGAGATTCTCGATTTTGCCAACAGAATGATTCTTCTTTTTTTTTTTAAAGAAAAAGGAAAACTAGTTGTTTGCGCATGCGTGATGTCTACCAGTGAAACCAGTTTAAAAAAAGAAGCTTAAAATACCGAACTTTTGTAAGCAGACAGAAAAAACATGAAAATTATTTTTTGTGAAAGAGTGTTATCCGAAAAAACAAGGATGAAGTTTTCAAAAACTTGATATTTCATTTTACCATGTTGTGTGAATGAACGACAAATAAGTTTCTTCCGCAATAAAATTGAATACGTTCTCTTAAGAATTTGGCTCAGGTATGTTTTCAGACCGGTCATTTATTCTGCAAAAGACGAAACCAAATAAGCTGTCCCTTTTATGGGTAGCGGACGCGGGAAAACATCAAAGGGAAATGACAGCTTAAAAGTGGCCGTTTATAAGTTCATTTCAGTGTAGTTATTTTATCATTCACATTGTTATTTGTCAACGGGTTATTGTTATCATTTATAATTAAAAAGCAAAACTTGCATGCAGCACATGAAAAAAAACTTATCTCCGAAAATGCAACACAACATAAAAAAAAAACCCTCTCAAATTCCCACGGAATTTTAAAATAGGGAAACTCATCGATTACATTAGGAACATGTCATTATTTGACAGTCCAATCAGCCATTAACCCTTAGTCTGATACAACTTTAATAGTTTTGACTCTTTACAATGCGATAAAGTTTTGGGCTTGTCCAAAACTGAAAGCACTTGCAGACGACGAATTTCAAGTGTTTCAAATGAGTTTGTATTAAAAAGGATAGAAAACATTGTGGGGAAAAGGAGAAAATGCTTGTTACCAGCATTTTCTCCTTTTTCCCACAATTTTTTCCAAAATCTTCGTTGTCAGGGAGTTAAAAATTGGGGATTATTTAAGAAAGGTTAAACGGGTGATGAAGATCGAGAGTGGACTACAAAAAATCATGCAGTCTGATCTTGAAATCATACTGTCCCATGTAAATCTCCTTTTCTGAAAAGTCGTTTTAGCAACCTTAATGAATGAAGACGGTTTTTGAAAATTGTCGGAAAAATTGAAAATGCCGGTAATCAACTTTAGTTTCTACCCTATCAAAGACAAACTTTTATGTTAGCCGATTTAGACATCTAGTTGATGTCTTTAAATGCGTACAATTTTCGACAAGTCTTAAGTTTTCTTGTGCCGTACGGAATTAAGGTGATTCTTTCCGTGAAAGGTACTATAATTGCAAAATCTGCGTTTTCTGTTACTACCTTCAAATTTCCATTTTCTTCTTCTAGTTTTATCAGTAAAAGGTTACCACTTGAAATAGCAAGCATTCCAACAAAAAAAGAGTTGGAAAATTTTAGGTTTCGTTAATATGGAATGATGCTACCGCAAGTCAATCTTAATTCCCTCACGGTATCTCTTATACTTTACAAATGAAATATTTTAGACAACGTGACAAGAACAATATTTTTGTCTTAAACACATTACAGAAACTCTCAAATACAGAAATTATAAAATCCATTTCGCTGTTTAATAATGAGTTTGAAACAAAAATCGAAACATTTAGTTTTACTCGAAACCTCTTTTTCAACCATTTCCGACTTCTAACATCCCTGAGAAAGAAAACGTTTGAAAAAATGTCAGTAATAAGAGAAAATGCTGGTAACCAGTACTTTGTTCTTTTCCCTAAAAGCTTTTTTTGCCCTTTTTAAAGTCATGACTAATCGTTTTGGCCAAATTTAGCCCTTATACTGCTGAATAACTAAAATCAATTTCGATAGTTCAAATCCAAATATTGCTATTTCAAAGACATGATTTGAGGAATAAGATCTCCTTATCGGACAGTGTAGATTCTAGATCTTGATCTAGACTGTCTGCAAAAGGTCAGTAAGTCGTGCTAGGCAGTCTAGGGGTTAATCTATGGTTTGCAACAGATTCTGGACACGTGCATAATTTTGTCATCTGGAAAAGAGTTTTGAAAAAAAAGCCAAATAATAGAGAAAAAAGTACAAATAATGTTCCTGGGTGCCTTTCACAGCTATTGTCAACATTGCAGCCTAACAGCTGTCTGATTTCGATTTTACTTTTTCCTCTGTTTATGCGGAGACATTCTGACAAAACAACAACAACAACAACAACAACAACGTTGAAAAGGCATTTTATTGTTTTTCCCCCAACTGAAAATTGCGATTTAGTTTCTTCCGGCTCTTTAGCACATGGTACCCTCATTTTTGGGCTCTTTAGCACATGGTACCGACATTTCTTCGGCTCTTTAGCACATGGTGCCAGCATTTTTCGGCTCTTTAGCACATGGTTCCAGCATTTTTCGGTTCTTTAGCACATGGTTTCAGCATTTTTCGGCTCTTTAGCACATGGTATCAGCATTTTTCGGCTCTTTACAACATGGTACCAGCATTTTTCGGCTCTTTAGCAAATGATACCAGCATTTTCTCGGCTTTTTAGCACATGGTACTACCTTTTTCTCCTTTTCCTGTCATGTTTTCAAAACCGTTTTCCTCCAGAGATTGTGCGATGTAGGTTCAAATGTGAATCTATTACTTAGAATTAAGCTATTATATTTTTCTTTGTTTTCTTTTTTCTTTTCTCGAATCAGGTAGTAAGGCATCTAAAAGAATTCTTTTTAATTATACCCCCATTCAACTATATGCTTAAACTTGAAGGCACTAGAATCAGCCTGACCGTCTATTAATACATTTATTGTTTATATCTCCGTCCGTGTAGGACATGAACGTACAGGAATGTTAGCATCACTAACTCGGGCTGCGGTCCGGATCGAACGTGTAGTTTAAGTCGATTTCATCTTTTTTTTTGCAGCTTCAGCTTCTTTGAGCGGAAGACATTTCTTGTACTGTTTAGATTGGCTTTGATCTGGCTCGCAAACCCATTTTCTCTTACGTTCGAGACACTATCACCCTGCCCCTCACTATGCTCGAGAAATGGAATCATAAGGAGTTACAACCAGGGGAAAAAACCTCGTTGAATTAACTCAACAAATATTTACGAACGTGCGTAAATTAGACTGTAAACAGAAGTTGAACACGAGAACATTCTGAGTTAATTAACCCCTGATAGCAATTAACCAATCAATGACTGAATATCGGTAATGAGAAGCTGAGGGGAAACAGCAAAAATCAAATCACAGAACAGAAAAGAACATAACATCGGTTTACTTCAAAAACCGCGTAACTACAGCTTGTAACAAGCTGTAGCTACGAGCTTTTCGAAGTAAACCGACGTTGATTTTTTTTCCCGACAGTTCATCGCCAAATAGCAAGAATTAGCTTCACATACGAGCCATGTACCATGAGAAAGAGTTGAATGCATCTGCGATAAGTATCGGCCCAGGTCAGTTTGCGTAGTCTGCGCAGGCTGACTTGAGCCGAAACTTTTCGCTATGGTCAAGTTTCTGTTTGTCAAGGGACCGGTGTACCTCATGATTTAGTCGGTTATTTAACCCTTTACTCCATTGGTACTCATTTCTACACATTGCTTGTACGAGCCTTTCGAAAACATTGTGTCAAAGGGTGAAATTACTCTTGACGAGCACTTTCACCTTTTGTCACAATGTTCTCTATGCTGTCAAAAGGTGCCATACACATTTAAGAAACTGCTTCATCTTTGCTGTTATTTAGGGTCAGGTACAGATACCATAGAAATACCTTATGGGGTAAAGGGATAAAAGAAATAGCTGTTATGGATCCCAAATTATGTGATGACTTTAGCTGGTATCACGTATCACGTATCACGGAGATGCACTGAGTTTTTTTTTTCCAAAGCAAGGCTGAATTACGTGTACATAACGACCGCCATAATATAAGGCAGTATTCAAACTTTTTCCAACGCAAACCCGAGTTTAAAAGACTTTGATTGAAAAAGGCTCTGAAAATATTGTTGGAAAAGGAAGAAAAATGCTAGTTTCCAGCATTCTATTCTTTTCCCTCTTTTTATTAATACATTTTCGTAGGACAAAAGGACATTTTAGGAACCATAATTAATTTTTTTGGGCCTGCAAATGCTTTAAATTTGGACGGGTCAAAATTTTTGCAGGTTGGTAAAGAATTAAATACAGATAACTGTCGGTCTCTCAAATATCACGAAGAATTGGCATTCTTATCTGTAATTTATTTGCGAAAGTGGTTATTTTTTTAAACAATAACGCAGACAAATAATCAAATGGTTCGAGAAACAAATTACAACGCAGGAAAGGAAATTTCGATGATTCAAAATGCCATAATTCCAATGTTACAGAACTGTCTTTACAACAACAAAAAAAAAACGAAAGAAATTTTGATTGGTCATACATCATATTATCTTCCGCATGACCCTACAGAAAGGTAATGAGCCATGCTCTGACAAAAGAGGGTTTAACGTATCTCCGTGTTGCATTGTATCTTGTATTGCCACCTTTGCTGTCGATACAGGCAATCATTCGACGTTACATAGACCTTACTAGAAAAATTACAAAAAACTTAAAAAGGAAAGAAACCAAAACTAACTTTAATGTTACCTTAGTCTATGAGTACTTTTGCAACTTTGATTTTAGTACCACCTTCATTTAAACTGCGAACTAAATTAAAATGGTTAGCGTGGCATTTTCTACAGATACACAGTCTGTTTTGTCATGGTTTTGTAAATAAAACGAAATAAAAAAAACCGAAATAGGAAATAGGCCTGGATTATCTTTATATGACGAATATAAGAAAAAATATTTGTTAAATCAATTTGCCATTTCTACAAATGACCCCTCAAAAAATTGAAATTTTTCAATAAGCAAATAAATCTAAGCAGGAGAGAAAAAAAGAAGAATTTCGTTAAAAAAGAGAAGGAAGACTGCTGGAGAAGATCATGCGACTTGAAAAAGTGACAAGAAGGCCAAATGACCGTCATGTAAAGCATAATTATGAGGTTTCTACGCGGAGGTTTTTATACTTGTTTGTTTAAATGTACCAAAATGTATTGAAATTAAAAGCCAATAAACTACGAATTTGAAAACATTGATGCTGACCTCTCCTGGCGTCTTTTTTAAAGAAGCCAACTTGTCTAGCATTATTTGATTCCTGATATGAAGATTGTGTGTAACATCAAATAATCTAGTCTAGTCGTCTTTTAACCCTTAAGCTGCTAAGCGCGACTAACTGACCTTTTGCAGACAGTGCAGATCAAGATCAGACTGCACAGAACGTGCCGTCTGATCTTGGATCTACACTGTCTGATATGAAGAAATTGTAACCCAAGATATGACTTTGAAATAGCAATATTTGGGTTTTTACTGTCGAGTTGAAAATGTCATTTTAGTTATTTTGCAGGATAAGGGTGAATCGGATAGATCGAAAAACAACTTGGCAGATCAACGATAGACAGTGGCAGAATATGGCGGTGTAATGCAGAGAAATGACCCCATTACATAATGACCCCCGGGTCATTTCTCGACGTAGAATAATGACCCGGGTCATTTTTCTACGTCGAAAAATGACCCATGGGTCATTCCTCTACGTCGAGAAATGACCCGGGGGTCATTTTGTAATGGGGGTCATTTTTCTGCATTACAGCGGCTCACTACAAACACTTAGTGCACGGAAGAGTTTGATTTCTCGATTTAAAAAAAAAAAAGCATTTGGATTCTTCCTGTGATTATATCTTCATCTGAACGATTAATGATACTCTTTCTCATTTTTTCTTGTCATTTTCAGAAATTTACGTCGTCATTAATCGGCGCCTTTGGCTGCAACAAAAGAGATTGGAAAGAACAACAAACGCGTTGCTATAGCAACGCCTTGAGGTATAATAACAGATACTATTTCCAATATCTCAGGGAAAAAAATTCTGGAAATGAATCTTTTTTTTTCTGTCAAACAATCAATTTTTATCTGCACTATAACTTGTTATCCTGTCTTTAAAGTAGAGGTAGCCAATAACCCATATCTTGTCCCACATATATCTGGGCCCGTATTCACCAACCATTCTTAAGAACGTTCTTTGTCTAATTCTCCAGAATTTTCTACATTTGTAAGCAACACAACTTCTGATTGGCTAAACCATTCGGTTTAGCCAATCAGAAGTTGTGTTACTTACAAACGTTGAAAATCTTGGAGAATAAGACTAAGAATATTCTCAAGAATGGTTGGTGAATACGTGCCCTGATGTTCTGAATGAAAAACGTCGACTAAAGTCAGCGTACATGTCTTGGGCTATATTCTTCTACATACAATTAAAATTTTACGGATCAATAACGGTTTTGAAAAAAAAAAAACACACACTCATTTGGGAAAAAAAACCTAGCCCAAAACAACGTTTGGTTTCTTTGATTATTACTATCAAGAACAACAATGTATACAGCTTGCATTTTTGAACAGGAATAAGGCAATAAGCAGATTGTATAATCGATTATTTTGTTCATTTGTCTATAAGGTAGTGGGCCCGTAATACGTCTAGTGCAGCATGGCATAAAATTTCTTGGCAGTTGATAAAGACAGATTTATACAGGTATAATACTTTTGCAGATTTTAACCGATTAGAAATTATTTTGATGTCTATCTTGAAATTATTCATTGATACTTTTGTTAGTTTCCAGAAAAGGGAGGTAATTATCATGTCACTTTGTAATGAGAATATAGTGGTTGTAGATTTAAAAATGATAATTCTAGGAAGGACAAAAAGGAAAATGTGGCTCGGTTAAAGTAGTACAATTACACTCATTTTAATCTTAGCATTTTGTAGGATAACATTGTAGTGGAAATAGCTGTTTTCTATTTCGGGTCCACTACATTAACTAAAACCTTATGCAACTTCCGTGTTCTGTTAATTCTAAGATGACTGAAATGCAAAGACGCTTACAATGTGTTAATTTCCTCTTATTTTACAAAAGAAGTTTCGATTTAAATATTATTTTCCCTTTAAAACAAGCTCGTTGTCGCAATCTTTCAAAGATAACTGCATGACAAAAATACAGAAACAATTCTCCACAGATACAAAACTAAAGATGCCTTCAAGTCAATCAATCTCTGACTTCCTATTATCATCAGCTTATATCGCACATTTGCCTTAAGCCGTCAGACAAGGAGATTGAACTTTTTTTTTCAATTAAATTGCAGAGAACTATGGCTGTCAGTCCATTGAACAGGTATAACATGATCTTCGTCAACAATTATCAAATATGAATATCCAAGATATATACACGTGGGACCTTTCACTAAGATGCGTAGACCTAGATGAATTTGGGGGGATTGTACAGTTCATGCATACGATCTCTGCTTTGCCAAAATGTATATCGTCGGTTCACATCCAAAACCTCATAACTACAGCTTGTTCCAAGCTGTAGTTACGAGGTTTTCGAAGTAAACCGAATATCCAAGATATATACACGTGGGGCCTTCCACTAAGCTGCCTAGACCTAGATGAATTTGGAGGGATTGTACAATTCATGCATACGATCTCTGCTTTGCCAAAATGTATATCGTCGGTTCACTTCCAAAACCTCGTAACTACAGCTTGTTCCAAGCTGTAGTTACGAGGTTTTCGAAGTAAACCGACGATTTGCTTGCGTAAAAGTATGCAAATATTTACTCTGATCATAAATATATGTAGTTTAGTGAAAGTTGTTTTCAGACTTCATGCCTGTACCTAGAGTACGTGCGTCAATTCCGTGTTAAAGGTACCAAAGGGTCCATTAAGAAATTAACCTTTTGTAACAAAGCCCGAGTTTAGATGTTTATGAAAAAATAAAGCTTGAAAGCATTGTCGGAAAAAGAGAAAATGCTGGTAACCAGCAAGACTGAGACAGTGGCAATGACGCATTTCATGACATCATTGGCGCAATGTTTTTATTTTTCAAACAACAGTATCCCTCCCCTCTTCCCCCCACCCGCCATCTTCGCGAGCCAAGGTTACGATCACTACGTGCATGGATCTTACCTTGGCAGATCAAGCCCGATTTCGAAATTTCCCTATTAGATGCTGGTTATTATCCCCCATTACATCATATTTTTGGTAGCCAATAAAATATCGTTTTACAACTCGCTTACAAATAGAGCAATTCAGCATGAAACAATAACCACAAACGTACTTTGACATTCCATCGTCAGGTGCTGGAATATAGCCTAAAACCTCCGATAATTGATCGGTCACACTGAAACTTTCTGTAAATATTGTTCGTCTATGTTTATTTGGTAATAAATTATTACAGATACTGTACACATCCACGGTGTTATCCATGTTTACCTTCTATTTTTATTCGAAAGGTCGCGATCTTGTTCTATTTTTGTCAAAAAATAAAATGTTACGAGCGATTTGATTCATACAGTTTGAGCTGGCTGCAACCAATGAAAATGTGTCAAAATCAAGCTCGATCCGCCAAAGATAGAGTAGCGTAGTGGATTGTCACCCTTGGCTTGCGAAGATGCCCTGCCGCGAATGTATGGGTTATTGGACTATTTGTCTGTTGCTAATCGCCTATTTAAATGAGACTATCAGATACACAAGGATTTCTGGCAAAGTATTTCATACTGCACTGGGGTTTCTTTAACTAGGGCTACGAGCAAAGTTCTTTTTTCGAAAGCTATTGGCTCCGCTCGCAGACGCTTGTAAATTAGCACTTAGATTTTAGATTCCATCTCGATCCGGACACGAAGGCCTTCTAAACTTCCACCTCACTTTAATGGCGTTTATTTCAAGCGAGCCCATTTCATTTTAAAACAAAGCTGTTTTAAACATTACTGTTTATACCGAGCACATCATGGGTTGCCATTAAAATGCTTCCTTAACCCTTTACTCTACAGATTCTCATTTCTACGCATTGCTAGTAGGAGCCTTTGGAAAACATTGTGGCAAAAGGTGAGATTGCTCAATGTTTTCTATGCTATCAAAAGGTATCATATACACATAAGAAACAGCTTCATCCTTGCTGTTATTTAGGGTCAACCAGAGTTACCATAGACATGCCTTATGGGATAAAGGGTTAAAAAGAAATTCTACCGTAAATACATAATGGACTACTTCGTGACTATTTGGTAGTAGATTTTAGCATTTCTGACGTCAGTTGGTATATATCTCACGAAAATGAACAATTTAAAAAATTTGTAGCAACTTGAAACTGCAGAAATTTGAAGAGGTTTCAATGTGCTGCGATGGGTTTAAGTCGAAAACGTGATGGCGCCAAATAGATTCTGTACAAAAATCTCTACCGGAAACAAAACACAACTTACAATTTCATGTCAACTACTTCTTCGAATTATGTTGACAGAGTCTAATCAGGAAATGAACATAAGGGAAAAACAAGTTTGCTCCGGGGATAGCCGTTTAAGATTGCCATTAATTTACCCATATCCTGTTTGGTTTATATCTGCCGTTAGAATCAAAGAACTGAAAGTCCTGATTTGTGCCGCATAATGTCTATTAAAAAAGATGTCTACAGATCGTTTTTTAGAGTATATATGCAAATGAAAAAAAAAATCGATTAACTTTTTATCAAAAATGAAAACTTTTTTGGGAAACAAGGTGGGAAAAGGAGCGAATGCTGGTAACCACCATTATCTTGTTTTCCGCAGTATTTTCTATGCTTCTCAATACCAGATTCATTATTTGAGCTACAATCAATTTGTTGTCTGCCAAAGATTTCATTTTTTTATTAATATATTTATTTTGTGAGTAAAAGCCATAGGTACCTGAGTCTTAATCTATTATACGGATGTAGCTATATGCTGTCGGAAACTAAATTTAACCACGACATCGTCTCTGATTCCTGGAATCTATCTAATCCTTTACTAAACAATCCCCAGCTTTTACGACCCTGTGGTAGAGGCCTTTTGAAAACATTGTAGCAAAAGGAGAAAATACCGGTAACCAGCATTTTTCTCCTTTTTCCACAATGTTTTCTACCCTACTTGAAACAAATTTCAATTTCGAGTTAAGTCTATTTTTTCATCTGCACATGTTTTGAATTTGGATCAGTCTATAAATTTTTGTCGTTTGGTAACGAGTTAATCTTTGTCATGCACAGTAAATGAGACATTCTCAGCCAGTATAAAATATGCAGATGACGAAATTTCAAAGGAGTATTGTCATAAGATCTGACAAATAAGTGGACGGAGATCTTAAATCAGCCTGAATGTTCTGTGTGCAAATGGCTATTTAACCCTTATTCTGTTAAATAACTAAAACGATTTTTTTTACTCCAAAAGACGAAACTATATACCTTTTGGAAATTGCACTACCAATCAGCAGTTTACGAAACGAAACGGCAAATCTTTGTTGGAAAGGATAATGGTAACTTTGACGAACGCGGTGAAAACAATTGTGTGAATAAAAAGCATCGCTTCGTATTAAACCTTTATCACACAATCCCGACTTTTAACACTCCCGTTGAAAGAAGCCTTTTGAAAACATTGTGGGAAAAGAAGAAAATGCTGGTAACCAGCATTTTCTATTTTTCCCCACAATATTTTCTGCCCTTTCCAAAACAAATTTCAATTCATTAGTCTCATTTATTTTGAGCAAATGCTTTCATTTTAGATCAGTCTAAAATCTTGTCGTCTGGTAAAGAGTTAAGAGATCTCAGAAAAATGGTTAAAATGATTAATAGAACCTAATTAACTTCCGGTGTTGCTTCCAACTGAGCCCGAATTGAAATTTGACACAAGATATCCTATAGTAGTATTATAAATGTATTATGATGATTAAATACAAGAAAGTGACAAAAGCATCGTTGCAATGTTTGTACACCTGAATAAAGATATAAAGTTTCTAATCAACGCTCCTTTTGTATCAAATGTCACAATCTCTGTTATATTTGTGTAACAAACAAGGAAGTTTGAATTAGATTTTCTTAACCCTGTAGACAGCTTAGTACTACTCACAGGGTATCTGCGGACTCTGTAGATTAAGATCAGCAGGGCCCGTATTCACCAACTGTTCTTAAGAACGTTTTTGTCTTATTCTCCAGAATTTTCTACTTTTGTAACCCCCCGTTCACACAGAGCTGCGACTTTAGGACGATCATCCCGATCAAGCCACGATCTGAAAAAGTATTGGATCGGGGCGGATCGGGGCCGATCGGCGTCTAAATCGAGCAATTTGGCAAATTATGGTCTTCATTACGACCGTACTACGATGCTCCCACGTCCAACGCGCTGCTGACACGCTTCTACTACGATACTACACAGACTGTTGCCGACCAGCGGCCGCGCTTACTGCGTTTATACTACGCTTCCGCTACGACATTCAAGATCATACTATACGACACTACGCAGACCTAAAAGACTGTACGACGATATCGCTACGGTGGTGCCGATCATATCACGCTTGTGGTACGCTTCTAGTACGATTTTGGCGATGATGTATGTATATCTTGGCTTTCAAACATTATTTTTCACTTCTTTCCAAACAATAGCGGGATCATCAGGCTGAGGAGTTTCTTTGGAAGGAAGAGCACCATCTTAAACGGTCGAAGGCTCGCCATGCTCTTTTCCGGCCCCAGGATTTTCTGCTGCAAGATTTTCAAGGTCTTGAGTCACAGAGCTTGCAACTGCAGATTTTTCACGGCCTTTACTACGGGGTTTACGTGGCATTTTCAATTTTTGCAACAGTTACTGTAACAAGATGTGCAAAGTTCGAACTGCAAATGATCGTGAAGAATAGTGCCGTCCTTTGTATGTAGTTGAAAGATGATGATTGGTCAAATATCAGCGCTATAAAAACAAACTGCTGACTGATAGGTCGTGGTATGATCGGCGTAAGGTCTTGGTAGGTCTCCGTAGGATCGTCAGGAACGTAGAGAGATCGTAGTGGGAACGTAGTAAGAACGTAATGGGAGCGTTGTAGGAGCGTACTCGATATGTTCCCGACTGTACTACGCTTTTACTGCGCTTTTACTACGATCATAAAGATCTCTCCCCGATGCTTCCACGTTGCTTGTACGATTACGGCGCTTCTACTACGCTCTTTTTACGACTTTACTCCGATTCTTGTTGGCCACGATCCCGCTACGCTTGTTTTGAGCATGTTCAAAATAAGCGTGGCGAGAGCGTAGAGCTTCCCGATCATGAAGACCCTACCGCGATCATACTGCGCTTATGAAGACTCCACTACGTTTCTCCTGCGATTTGTCACGATCGGCCACGTTTTCGGCCACGCTTTGATCGTAGTAGAAGCGGCGTCTATGTGTGAACGGGGGGTAAGTAACACGACTTCTGATTGGCTAAACCATTCGGTTTAGCCAATCAGAAGTTGTGTTACTTACAAATGTAGAAAACTTTGGAGAATAAGACTAAGAATATTCTCAAGAATGGTTGGTGAATACATGCCCAGGCTTCACAGAACGTCAGTCCGAGATGTTGAGATTTGCCTGGCAAAAAAGGACTGAAATTTCAATAGTCAGGGTTTTACTGGACGCAGGAAAAAGTCTGCTTAATTCATTTAGCAGTTAACCTTTTAGTTGCTGATCGCGACTCGCTGATCTTTTGCGGACAGTGTAGATCAATATCAGACTGCACAGAACGTGCAGTCTGATCTCGGATCTATACTGTCCGGTAAGGTTATATATCCCCCATGAAAAATACATTTGAAACAGAAACATTTGTTTTTTTTTTTAATCGACTTGAAAGTTTCATGTTAGTTACTTAACAGGATAAGGCTTAACCCATTACCACACAATCCCTACGTTTGATGCCCTTGAGAAAGAAACCTTTAGAAAACATTGTGGGAAAAGGAGAAAATGCTGGTAACTAGCATTTTCTCCTTTTCCCAGAATGTTTTCTACCCTACCCTTCACAAAACAAATTTCATATTTTCATATTCATATTTTCATATTCACTTTTATTATGTTGTCTGCAAATGCTTTCGATTTGGAAAAGTCTACCCTACCCTTCACAAAACAAAATTAATTTCATATTTTCATATTCATATTTTCATATTCACTTTTATTATGTTGTCTGCAAATGCTCTCGATTTGGAAAAGTCTAAAATTTTGCCGTTTGGTAATGAGTTAAGGAATTCAGTCTGGCTAACATAATGTTTGGGGTTTTTGTTTTCCACTGACAGAGTTTATTGCCGCTTGTCCGAGAATTATTTGAAGTTTATTAACGTTGATTTATTCTTTAACACTGCATCAATTCAACACATTACACTGCAAAAGAAATTTTTTTTTCGCCTAACAAGAGAGTCCTTTCCAAAGTAATGTTGTAAAAGAAGTATTGCCTTTCACGAGAAATTCTCCCATTTCAAAAAAGCTTTTGATGTCAAGCTGTTTAATGTATTGAATCTTAGTTCACGTTGATGATTCTTCCAGGTCATTTCAAAAGTCACTTGCAGTAGACTTCCTCAAAGGGAGGTAATGGGTTTATGGTTTCCGAAGAGAATTATTCAGAAAATTAAAATCAACATCTTTTTCCACTTCTGTGGCATTATCTCTGTATTTTTTGGACACTTAATGATTCTGAAAACTTTCATCTGTTATAGCTAATTAAATGTAATGTCATGACATAATGGCTTCAGGAAGTTACAGTGTTTCTTTTTTGTGAAACATTCAGCTCAAAAGGTTACCAAGTTTTCTCCAAGATTTCTGCTTAACCCTTTACCACACAATGGCGATTTTTGACGACCCTGAAGGAGAAGCCTTTTGCAAACATTTTCTCCTTTTCCCACATTGTTTCCTAACCTTCCCAAATAAAATTTCGATTTTATAGTCACATTTATTTTGTCGTCTGCAATTGCTTTCAATTTGGACCAGTCCATAAATTTGTCATTTGGTAAAAAGAGACCACTGAGTAGTCAAAAGTAAAAACTTAGGGATCCAAAATGCAAGCAAAAACAATTTATACCATTTAACTCATTACCAAAAGACAAAATTTTAGGATTGTCCAAATCGAAAGCATTTGCAGACGACAAAATAAAAGTGACTGAAAAATTGAAATTTGTCTTGAATTTGAAGGGTAGAAAACATTGTGGGAAAAGGAAAAAATGCTGGTTACCAGCATTTTCTCATTTTCCCACAATGTTTTCTAAAGGCTTCTTTCTCAGGGTCGTCAAAACTAGGGATTAAAGTATTGATACAACAATGAATCTGATAATGTATAGTAGTAGTATGATCTGTCAAACATCAATCGTTGACAGAAGGGTAAAGCTAGAATAAAAGTTGCCAAATTAATTTTTAAGATTAATTTTTCTGCCCGCGACTGAAACTTTGAAAAAAAATATACTTTATATGTTGTCAGACTCATAGTTTTATCCGTGCATCTAAATGGTATGAATTATATTGCCGATATTTTGCCCTCACGAATTGTTCACTTTTGGCCGCCCGTGGGCTTTAACTATTTACCACAAAATAACGGTCTTCAATGAACCTGTAGGAAAAGCCTTTTGAAAGCATAATGGGAAAAGCCCGGAGAAAATGCTGGTAACCAGCATTTTCTCCTTTTCCCACAATGCTTTGTATTCCATCAAAGACAAATTCCATCAGTTAAACAACTTTAACATTGTCGTCTAAAATTGCTTTCAATTTAGATTAGTCTAAAATTTTATCGTTTGGTAAAGCGTAAAACTAATCCACGTAATTAAAGATAGAAAACCAAAAAGGAAAAAAGGGGAGGAAAAAATGATATCTAGTCGGTGTACTTCCAAAACCTCGTAACTACAGCTTGTAACAAGCTGTAGTTACAAGGTTTTGGAAGTACACCGACGATAAGGTACCCATGGGATTTCGTAAAATAGTGATTTTTTTTTAAAGTGAGGTCTTTTCAATTAACTTTTAATCTTTTCCTATTAAGAATCCCTTTCCTTTCTTTAGGTTTTTTTTTCCTCAATTCTGGGGCTATAGAGTAAAAGTGCATAAAATCACTAAGCCTAGACTAATGAAAAACGGATAAAAATGTTATTAGTAAGCTTATATGATCCTGGCATTTAGAATGCTTTTGTTCAAACTTCAATAAAATTAATACTTTTGAGTATAAATAACTTTTTTGCCTCTTACAAAGAATAAAATGAAGATATAAATCATGTAGCCCTAATACAGCTCTGATTTCATACTTAGACTGCTAAGAAATACTGTGTTTTTGCTGACACTGTAAACTATAGAGCTGTCACTGAATGTGACTTAATACCCCCGCCGGCGCTTTGACAGAGAAAAGTGTCAAGTTCAAGGGGAGATAATTCCTCAACCAGGAAGACTTGACGCTTGAAAATTGCGTCTTGCAAATCTTCAATATATGATCAGTATATGTGCAAAGTTTCAATACAATTGAAGGAAAACTGTAGGAGGAGTTCAAGACACAAAAATGCTAGTATTTTGTACTCGGACGGACACACGGACACATGGACGGACGGACGTACGCACGGTCGGACGGACACACGGAAAGACAGGCTGATTTCAGTATATCCCCGAAAACATTCATTTTACGGGGGTATAATCAAGATTAGAGTGCACAGAACGTGCAATCTGATCTTGGATTTACACTCTGAGAGTCGGAATCAATAGTTGCATGGTTTTACCATTCCCCAAGTATTTGATATACATTAGATTTAAGGGTGGTGTTTACATCGCTATATGTGCTTTGCTTCAAGGGGACGATGTAGAACAGAATCACACTGTTTAAAGCGTGGGATTGTTTGATAAAGGGATAAATAGCAAAAAGAGTAGCACACATACATGTATACTGTACTTCGAAAAAAATTACATGATAAAGGAAATTCATAAACCATGAGAGCTCAGAGCGAACCTTAATGTGTTGGTAGAAAATGTAGATCAAGATGAGACTGCCTTTCGCGGAAAGTGTAAATTTAAGATCTGACCACACAGAACGTGCAGCCTGATCTTGAATCTTACCTGTCCATTATTTTGTGAAATTTGGTTGCAATCACAAACACTGACATTGCAGTGCTTTGGATTGAGAAAGTCCCTTTCATTTATTGAGCTTTTACAAAGTTTTATATCATAAACCTTTTCTTTTTTTGTCAGTATACAAATCTAAAAAAAGGGACGATTTTTTTGGGCTGATTTAACTATTCCATCCACAAGATTTGAGGTTATGCAAATTCAAGATCAGATCGTTCTTTCTCTGCAGTTTGATCTTCAACCACACAGGCACCAAAAAACCCTAAAAATCTACTCTCAATATTTGAAAGGTTAATTACATCTTTTCAAACTCCTCCATCAACGCAATGGCAGCTTATAATTGCCTATTATATTTAAGTATATAATATATTTAGCAGCTGTTATTTCTAATAAATGCTGAAATTCATTAACTTTCATCAGAACGAAAAAAAGCTTTGGCAATACACCTTTTTTTAATCATCATTTTTATATTTTAGATGTATTTTAAAACTTTACTGTGGAACTGTTGTTTATCTTCCTCTCAAGCAGTTAATTACGCACAATGATCTTTTAATCAGCGGTGCCAGTTAATTTTGGAGAATCCGAAAACGCGCCCGCGAGTATGTATATGTGTGTAGGTCAGCCGAAGTGAATCAACACTGGAATGGAACACTTCCGGTTCTGTCAAAAAAGTAGTCCTCTCAAAAATTTGCACCAGGCATAAAGCTGTACTGTTTTATCATTGGAGATAGAGGGCTAGAACAGATAAAAAATGTCTTTACTAACATTATTGTAAATTGAAAATCACGCTATCCCTTATCCTGCTAAATAACTAAAATAAACTTTTTAATTCTATTAAAAATCCAAATATTGCTATTTCAAAGTTATGTTTTGGGAAATAATATCTCTTTATCGAACAGTGTAGATCCAAGATCAGACTGCACGTCTTGTGCAGTCTGATCTTAATCTATACTGTCCGTAAAATGTCTGTGAATAATGTCTTTTTATCGGACGGTGTAGATCCAAGATCAGACTGCAATTTCTGATCTTAAGCTATACTGTCGGTAAAAGGGCAGTGAGCCTGGTATAGTAGCCTATAAAACAGCTAGTTTGGTTTAGTTTTTTCTGGGACTTAAATCGACCGTCTCATTTTTGTGGTATTTGTCGAAGACAATACCACTATGAGTTCAAGATTGAATTTTGATCACAGTGTATCTTATTTTGTGCAAAGCCGAAGGAAATAAACCCAGTTAAACTAACTTTTTCTCAGGCAAATGAGTTTTTCGGTGGCACTCAGATATGTAATTTGAAATGACATATTAAAATACATGGGGGGAAGCCATCGATCGTTGAGATACTTATTTTTGACTGAAAATAGCTTCTCTCGCTCATAGCCTTTTATTGGTGCAATGATACAAATTTGCCAACTGACCCTGGGCTTTTTCATTTGTTACGAGCCAGGCGTAACTAGAAAGTAGAAGCCAGCAACAAACGATAACAATTAACAGAATTTATTAACAATAAATTAAATAATCAGTGACAATATTACAATAGTACAAAACAATACCTTAGACATTAAATACAAAAGACAAATTATTCAAGTTTTAATTCCAGTCTGATCCTAATCCTAACTGAATGTAATCCAAGCACTAATTATATGACACAAACACAAAATAATCCCCACTTTAGTCTGGCAATCATGTATTAACTAGTGAACGCCGAGATGTAAAGAGCTTTTCCTTTTATAATAGCAGAGAAACTTCAAGAAAATTCATGTTAAAATTAGTTGCATAATTTCTAGTAATCCGATTGTAAAAAGGCCCGGAAACTTCCAGAACAATATTCCACAAAAGAGAATCCAGTTCTAAAAATAGCCACAGGGGAAAACCATTCAAAATAGATACACACATGTACAAAGCTAGGAATATCTGGGTATGTACATAACACATTCCATAACCAATTCGTTCCATGGCTTGTTCGTCCTATGATTGCGCGCTACTACATTTGATTGCTCATGAATATTTATAGATCGAAGTAACTGATTGTAATATTGGAAATTAAATGTAAAAGGCTAAAGATATTTCAAAATTATAGTTTTAAGGTACATGAGTACTCTCCCTTCAACCCATAAGGTATTCATTTGCTTAGTGGGTTGACTTTTAAGCCAATATTTGAACAACAATATGCCTCTTTTTCTTTCAAACTATTAATTCCACACAATGGGTTTCATTTACAAATACCACTTCAGCGTTCTCAACGCTTTGATTTTGTAGCGCCCTTCGTGTTAACCCATTACCACACAATCCCTACTTTTGACGCCCCATGAGAATGAAGCGTTTAGAAAACATTGTGGGAAAGGAGAAAATGCTGGTAACCAGCATTTTCTCCTTTTCCAACAATGTTTTCTACCCTTTACAAAACAAATTTTAAATTTTCAGTCACTTTTATTTTGTCGTCTGCAAATGCTTTCAATTTGGACCAGTCTAAAATATTGCCGTTTGGTAATGGGTTAGATCACTAATTTCTGTGGGCTTGAAACCGAGTAAGATTAAATAATCTGTACTATGTGAAAAGGGATTTTATTGCAAGTAAAGCATTGGATTGATTTGGTCGATCTGGGCCTGTATTCACCAACCATTCTTAAGACTATTTTTGTCTTATTCTGCAGAAATTTCTACATTTGAAATTAATACAACTTCTGATTGGCTAAACCAAATGGTTTAGCCAATCAGAAGCTGTGTTTCTCTCAAACCTGGAAAATCTTGGAGAACAAGACAAAGAATGTTCTTAAGAATGGTTGGTGAATACGGGCCCTGAAAAATTTTTCGCCGGTTTACTTCAAAAACCTCGCAACCATAGCTTGTTTCAAGCTGTAGTTACGAGGTTTTTGAAGTAAACCGATATGACTCTTAGTAAACTCTTAACATGACTCTTCATCAAACAAGCAGGCGAACAAAACATCTTAGGTCTTAACATAAGAAAAAGGGTGGCCAAGGAAAATTGTCAGAGTGTTGCCGTTTATTTGCACAATCTTTGACAAGAGCTGTTAGGGTTTTCGTTCTCAATGTAGTTCGTAAATTTCATTATTGAGAGAAAAAAATACGAACCGGGTCTGAATAATCCTTTACGAAACGTTCCTGCGATCCAGGGAATTAAACCTTCTTGAAAACACTGTGGGAAAAGGAGAAAATGCTAGTAACCAGCATTTTCACCTTTTTCCACGATGTTTTAGATCTATATCCTATCTAAAAAAAAAAATCAACAAAAATATCCATCCACAATTCGTCGTCGATAAAATGCTATCACTATAACCGATCAAACACTTGTTAACCCCTATTCTGCTAAATAATTAACATGAAAATTTTAATTCGATGATAAACACCAAAATATTGCCATTTCAAAGTCATATTTTGGTGGAATAATATCCCCCTTATCGGACAGTTTTGTGCAGTCTGATCTTGATCTACACTGTCCGCAAAAGGTCAGTGTGTCGCGCTTTGCAGCCAAAGAGTTAAAATGGTTGCGTGCTATGGCTCATATATGGTTGATATACCATTGCAGACGATCTGGAATATGCATAGACCAGACTATCCAACTTATTTCTGTTTTCATCGCAAAAGTTTTCTGTGACCAAGGCCTCTTACTTTGTATCTTGGTCAATCTGTGACAGCATTTAGGGATATTGGTTTATCCTTGAACCTCCATGATTAACATTTATGAGAAATTGTTTAGCATGGGAAATGATCAAGATTAGGCTTCCAAGAACATACATTCTGATTCTGGATCAAGACCATTAGACACATTCAGCCATATTCATTCTAGTCTTCTGCCAAGATGCTCTTGATTTGCGGTGGAATCATGTCGTCAGTCTGAAAAGAAAAAAAAATGAAGTTAGTGCTTTGCGGCGATAGCGTTCATCAACGAAAGAGTGCTTGACATTTTGTCCGGCAAAACAGCGAGTAAATTAAAAGTGTTGCAAAAGCAATCAAATAATTGGAAAACGGGCCGCCATGTTGAGCTACAAATTAAAGGCACTGCTCAATGGCCGCTGTTCATTATTTGACGAACATTATTTATAGCACCAGTTGTTTTCACCCCTCAAAATGTATGAGTCACTCGCTGTGAAAATGGGGTTCAATGCATTTGCAAAAAGTATTAATCCAGGCCAACCGGTGTAATGCAGAGAAATGATCCCCCCCTTACAAAGTGACCTATGAGTCATTTCACTACGTAGATGAATCACCCGGGTCATTATTCTACGTAGAGAAATGACCCCATATAGGATATTTGCTTTTTTCGGTGAAAGATCGAAATTTAATTCATCGAGTGGACATCATCGGTAATATTTTCACGAGTGGCGCAGCCACGAGTGAAAATATTACCTATGGTGTTCACGAGATAAAATAAATTTCGATCTTTCACCGAAAGATACAAATATTCTATCTATTTCATGCTTTTAACCCTTTCTGGGAGGAGCTTTGTCAAAATCCAGTACAATTCTTTTCCGTTATTCCCCGTGGCGTACTCCTCCCGCATAGCAACGCATTACACAATATTACGCCAAGAGCGAGAAATGTAAGGTAAATGACGTCATATTTCCATCTGGTTGTGGGGCACGCGCAATTAATTTTGGCAACAAGAACATGAAAATCGGTGTTTTAAGATTTAAGTGTATGATCGAAAAATATTTTCACTCAATCAGAAGTTGAGTTACTTTGAAATTTAGAAAAAAAACCTTCAGACTCATAATGTTATAAAGAGCGCTCCGGGTCCGTACTCACCAGTCATTCTTAAGTACATTCTTAGTCTTATTCTTCAAAATTTTATCAATGTGAAAGTAACAGAACTTCTGATTGGCTAAACCAAATGGTTTTGCCAATCAGAAGTTCTGTTACTTTCACAGTCAGAAAATCTTGAAGAACAAGGCCAAGAACGTTCATAAGAATGGTTGGTGAATACAGATCCAGGTGTAATCATGGCCAGAGAGCATTCTAACCATATTCTAGATCACCCGTCTACTCCAATAGTTTGAACTAATAATCTTACACCAAAGCACTCGAATGATCGAGGTTTTACTGTATTTCACGATTGGCAATGGGTTATCGACAATGACTAAATAGAGAACCCGAAATAGCATGTTTCTCACAAATCAACTATCTTTTTTTGCAACAAACAAGAAGAGATAGTAGTAAACAACAGATATTTCTAGTTTTAGCAGACAATATTGTTATGTGCCACATTTGAATAATTTTACAACAATTTACGTGCGAAATTTATCACATAAGCACCCTTAAATCATAGCTTGGTACACCCCTTCATCATTCTTGACGAACATTTCGATCGCGTAATAGGTTTCAGTGCCGACGTCTTTCATTATCATTTGAAGATGATTAAAATATACAGTGTATATAAAAACTGAACGCTTTTTATCTAAAGTCTTATTCGTTCAAAGAAAATGATTTCTAAAAGCATGTGTGGACAACTTGTGACAAAAAACATGATATGTATTATATCAATTTCAGAGGTGTTGCAAATAATAAAAGTAACGAACCAGGTGTACCTGCGCAGTCCGCCCAGGCTGACCTGGTTCGAAACTATTTGCTTTACGAAAATTTTCTGTGTATCCAAGGATCATATTTACCCGTTTGTTGGGAAAAAAAACCCCCAACAACAACAACAAAAAAACCCCTGGATTTTATGAATCCATAATTACATCATGACTTACTTGGAATAATACATCACAAACATTCGTTTAACCCTTCACCTCACAACAGTATGTTAGGATTGTCCAAATCGAAAGCATTTACAGGCGAGAAAATAAAAGTGACTCATAACTTAAAACTTGTTTAGTGGAGGGTAGAAAGCATTGTGAGAAAAGGAGAAAATGCTGGTTACCAGCATTTTCTCCTTTTCCCACAATGTTTTCTAAAGACTTCTTCCTCAGGGTTATCAAAAGTAGGGATTGTGTGGTAATGGGTTAACACCCTTCTCCCGAGTATGACTCTATTATTTCATCATGGAAATTTGCTGTATATTTATGGTCAAAGGATGTTTTTGAAATGATCTATCGCAAACCTGTTCCAGGAAGTTATGAGTTGCTTTAAAACGGAGATCATTTATTCGTATCAAAAGACTTTAAACATATCATTGTTCAGTGTGCTAGAGTGCTGCGATACAAAATAAATCTAAAAATGATAATGATGATACGAATATTCTTTGATTCGTTATGTTCCAGAGGTCATCTTAATCATCTCAGCACCTATTGCCTATTTTACATTGGTTTGAAACTGGTCGCTCGGTCAATAACGTACAGGGATGGTTGTGAGATATGATCAAAGCTCGATGAAACTCTTTTCTGTAATGAATGATAATCACTGCGAAAGGATGAATTTATATCCAGTTGATTGCAAAACATTGTGTAAATAACGTTTATGTAAAATAAAGGGGCTAGTGGCTAAATTGGTCATGTAGGAATGCAGAGAGTGACTTCAAAAGATTAATGTGGGAAGTACTACTAAAATAAACTTCTGAAACGTACAGACAGGTTTTATAGCTGCCGTTGTATGACTGAAATTATGTTGAAGAGGAGCTTACTAACTGACCATTGTAAGAAAATAGAACTATTGAGTGTTATCGACTACTGTTATGGGTTATGTATCACGACTGATGATAAAAAGTAAATATTAACCAAGTAAATACAACGGTGCCAACAGCTCTTTGATTGGTACAAATGGATCAAACATTAAATGTCACACCACTGCTTTTTTTCTTTTTACTACATCGAAAACAGAATAAATATCACCATCTTTGACAATTTGCTTTACTTTAATCTGCAAACAACTAAACAGCCTTGTTATTTATTTCATAGAGTTTATTTCATCAGATTGTGGTTAATATGGGGAAATATTTGCCAAAAAAAGGGAAAGGTATGCGAAAATAACGAGTGCGTAAATAATATAGCTATGGATCCATGAAGCAATAGCACTGATACAGCTATGGATTAATTAGGCAATAAGCACTGATATAGCTATGGATCCATAAAGCAATAAGCATTAATATAGCTATGGATCCATGAGACGATAAGCTCTAATATAGCTATTGTTCCATGAGGCAATAAGCACTGATATAGCTATGGATCCATAAAGCAATAAGCACTAATATAGCTATGGATCCATGAGGTAATAAGCACTAATAAAGCTATGGATCCATAAAATCTACATTGTTTAACGAACGACTGTATTATAAGTTAGCTGGTTATTTGACATGTAGAAAATTGACCAATATCAAAAAGTTTCTACCCATGCCAGCATGCACAAGCAGACACGAATCGATACTTTTTTGTGGATGCGTTAAACCCCCTTTTCACAGAGCTTTGCTCAAATGAAATAAAGGTAAAAATATCACCTGAAAAATTATGTACGAGGGTTGATCAATAAATTCGTGGACACCGCCCGCAGAGGCTTTGTTTTGTATTTAAAAACAAAGCGGAAATTGTAGAAAATATCTCTGATTTTGTATGAATATGGTGTATGACTTTCGCATGAATAAAACTGTAAGTTTACAAAAAAACAAGAATTTACTACACCCATATCATTCAGATCAGCCCAGATCAAGCGCAAAATAACGTCAAAAACGACGTCAACGTCACAACAGCGTTTCTCAAAGTAACAACCAATAGCGTCCACACAGAGTTTATGTTTCTGCACCCACGGTTGTTTTTGAAATCGGCACAACCGATTAAAATGAATGCAGTTAGTATCACCTTCATTAACGGGATTCGGAAAAACTCATTTCGACCGTTCAACAATTCAGTAGAACGCTAAATACAAGATCCCCTCGGGCCTCGTTGACCCAAGACGAAGAAAATGATTGAATTACATAGCCCGTCTTTATGAGAAACATTCCTTTAATTTGAAGATCAGTATGGTTGACATCTTTCGTAAACATATCTAAAAGAAACAAGTCAAGAAGACTTAACTATAACTTCATACATTGTTTGAACTCTTTACAAAACGACAAAATTTTAGAGTTTTATTGCATGCTTTCCGTAGGGATATCGAGAAATAGCAGTGAAAATATTTTTCGATATTTCTCTAGTGCGACCAGTGGAAATACCGATTTTTATATTTTAATTACCTAGGTAAAATGCACGTGGCTCACAACCAGATGGAAATATGACGTCATTTACTTTACATTTCTCACGCTTGAAGTAATATTGTTATGCGGAAAGCGTACGCCACGGGAATAACTGAAAAGAACTGTACTGGATTTTGACAAAACTCCTTACAGAAAGGGCTAAAAGCATGAAATGAATAGAATATTTTTTTTCTGTGAAAGATCGAAATTTATTTCATCTCGTAAACTCCTTCTTTAATATTACCGATGGTGTTCAATCGATGAAATAAATTTCGATCTTTCATATCCTATACTGAAAGTAAGTGCACACCACAAATGAAATTTGACGTAACAAAGAGATTTGTCTTTGAAAGGGTGGAAAACATTGTTGGAAAAGAAGAAAATGCTGGTTACCGGCATTTTCTTCTTTTCTAACAATGTTTTCAGAAACTTTGTCCATCATAGTTGTCAGAAAACGTTTCTTTTTTCTTCAAGATTTTATATTATTATGTGCCATTCTAAACATTCTTTTCAGTTTTTATCAAAAACCAGTTGCCTTACAGGAATATTGGCAATAATATAGATATTACAGAATATTGGTATTCATAAAAAAGGTTTAAATGACAGCAGCAAGGAGAATCGCATCTATTAACTGTTATGGAAATACAGTTATCTACAAACTATTATCTACAAACAAATTTAACCTTTTACCCATATTTACTTTTTTTCTTCCCCTCCCTTTTTTGTTTACTCCAGGGGCGCAAAAAATGTTTGTGTATGATGAATACAGGAGTTAAAGACTACATACACAGTACGATTCGAAGGGAAGAATTTCCTGGAATTATTACCAGGATTATGCGCTTCAGGGAATAATTTGTATTAGGTTTCAGGATAAAATCCGAATTAATCCGACTTGGGATCTAGTTATCATTCTTTATGACAATCAAAAGCATCGTAAAAACCACAACGAATACGATTACCTCTAATAGGCAGAATTCGGTGTAGGTAAGACATGGCTCCAATATTTCGTGTCCATTAAAGCTACTGAATTCTTGAGCATAAATCATATATGTAAGTCTAGCGTATTTTATACCAATAGCCCTTGAGAATTCGAGACATATAGGGTCTGACATGAATTGGTTTTTGAAATAATAAAAAATATTAAACGAGTCTACAAAAAATGCTATAAAGCGAGCCCTGGACGAGTTTATTATTTTTTTACCTAAAACACCAACAAGTGTCAGATTCTTTTTATCACATTACTGTATAACAAGAATTATAGTCCAAAATATGTTAAATTAGAGGCATATATGTATTAAGTGTAGTGAAATTTACATGAAGCCAGTGTGCTGACTTTGACAGGTACATTATGAACGAAAAATAGTTCCGAAGAAACTTGCATATATTGATTTTGTTTTGAGTCTACACAAGTGATTTGAAATTCACAACTTTATTACGATAAAGAATTTTGACCACTAATTTCCATTAGGAACCTTGGCCAGTAAAGTCTTAGAATGAAGCGTATAATTACAGAGTTTTGACCAAATAGAGCACTATTTTCTTATCTCACACGTGTGTGACACAAACAAATTCGTAATGGCTGTATTACATTGAAAACTAGGAGGGTTATGTGATAAAAAATCATGCTTGAAGGATTCTGAAGATGAATAATAATAATAATAATGATAATAATGATGATGATGATGATGATATAATAATAATCACATTAAAGAGCAAGGAAAATACTGTGACAAATTTTATAATTGCTTGTTGAAAAATCTCTCCATTTTTTTTCACATATTTAAGTTTATAATTTCAGAGGATCCAAAAAGAACTTCCATTAAAAACAAGGCTTAAATCGTGTTTAAAGTTGCTGTTATTGCTGCATAGAGACACCTCCCTAAATTACAACACACAACAGGACCAAATACTTCCCTAAAAGACGTTCCTATTTAACTCATTACCACACAATCCCTACTTTTGACGCCCCTGAGAAAGAAGTCTTTTGAAAACATTGTGGGAAAAGGAGAAAATGCTGGTAATCAGCATTTTCTCCTTTTCCCACAATGTTTTCTATCCTTCACAAAACAAATATCAAATTTTCGGTAACTTTTATCTTGTTGTCTGCAAGTGCTTTCGATTTGGACAAACTTAAAATTTTGTCGTCTGGTAATGAGTTAAGACAAGCGCCATTCAAAAGGATCGCTCCCAGATTTTGTATAACTACATACCTCACAATCTCGACCCTGAGAAAGAAGCCCTTTGAAAACATTGCTGGAAAAGAAGAAAATGCTGGTAACCAGCATTTTCTCCTTTTCCAACAATGTTTTCTATACTTTCTAAGAAACTTTTCAGTTTTTAAGTCACTTTTTTTTGTCTGCATTTTTATTTTCATTTTTGACGGGACTAAAATTGTATGTGTCGATATACGGTTAATAACTCTTTCCGGCGTATTTTCGCCTCTCACCTCTGCTGAAGCATGTGAGAAAAGTAGTCGGTGGCTTTGGAAAGAAAGTTGTGTTAGTACTGGTGTGAGAAAGCCAGGAAACACATGTGCGTCACCAACCGCCATGATATGACCTTAGCTGTTAAAGTGGCGTTAAACCCCAGTACAACCAACCAACGGTTAATAACAAATTCTATCCCTTAATCACTAATAGATCGGACAGTATCCGAAGCATCAGTTTATCTGTAAATGAGGAACTCGTCGGAAAAGGGAATTTAATCGTAATGTTCTGACCCCTTACCACGAAATCTCCACTTTAGAAATACACATAATAAATCATGTATACTATTGGGATTTATTTATAAATGTTGATTAACACACGTGTCTTTCAACATTAGTCATCAGTCAATGTAATCAAACAAGAATTCAATGCTTATGCAATTTGATATGGTGTCTGCACTGTAAGCCATGTCTAAATATAACACATAATTAAAAAAAAAACAGTTTTCAGTGCATTCAAGCACAGGCCTAGACAGAAGATCATCATGGTACATACGGTAAAGGGAAAAAATAAATGAACCTATCACAATTTGAGCAACAACAGTTACTTCCCTTGGTGGAAGAAAAGCGTGTCGAAGTATGACTGGAAAAAAGAGTGGCTCTTGGATGAACCTTCTCACCCTTCAGTTTAGGGATGCAAAGTATCCGATCACGGATTGTGCCTTGAGAAAAGTATGACTCGAAAATTAAACTTCAAACAATGTGGGTAGTGTCACTCCAGAACAAAAATCTCGGGTATAAAGTTCCTCTTAACCGAAAGTATGGCTCTACAGTGAGTCTTAGTCCAATTTGGATAATCTAAAGCCAGCATTCGTGGGAAATTGCTGTTTAATAGTTATGGGATTACGGTGTGCTTTCACGACAATGTTAGGGAAATGTCACTTCACTGCGAGGTTTCCGAGAATAATTGAGGCAGACTTTGTGTGGTTACAGAGAGTTTTTGAGTCACTAAGGTAGTCTCATTCCAGAGTGTGATTTCCAGGAATGATTTGCAGCTGGGGTCAAAAAATGGCACTAGGGTAAGATTTCAATTCTTTATGGATAGTCTCACTAAACAGCAAGTATTGTGGGGCTGAAGTATGGTTGTGGGGAGGGGGAGAGAGTGTGGTTTCATAGTGGGGCTTCTAAGCCATTCGGATTGGCTACCTCTAGAGCTAGGACTCTTCTAGATGGAAAAAAATGGATACTGAATGTGGTTTTACGCTGTTGAGTATTTCGATGTCCAACTGGCCAAGAAATCCAAGGAAGTGGTATCTTTTCTGGACTTAATGAATACCAACAACTTACAGCTGCACACTTTCAAGGGGTTAATTTTGGAAAACATCAATGAGCCTTCAAAGATTTATATGTGTAGTATTGGTAAATGAAATCCAAGAATTCATTAACATGTAAAAAAATATTGCAACATTGTTCGGTTTTAAATAACGTTAAACAAAATAAGCCGAATTAAAACCTTGGTCTCCGGGATGAACTGGTATTTCTATTTGTTAAGGGAAACAACTACTGAAGTTCACTCGTTCGGCAACAGAGTTGTTTCCCTTGATACAAAACAAAAAATAAAACATTTGAAATCTTTGTTCAAGCAAACATAAGCGTCGAAAATTAACCCTTTACCAAATGACGAAATTTTAGACTGGTGCAAATTGAAAGCACTTGTAGACGACAACTTGAATGTAACTCAAAAATAAGAAATTTGTTTCCCACAGAGTTGAAAACGTTGTGGGAGAAGGAGAAAATGCTGGTTACCAGCATTTTCTCCTTTTCCTACAAGTCATTCAATCGCAATACTGTCTATGTTCTTTTCAGCTATGAAATCGACCAGAAAAAAAAGCTTGTTTTTTATCAACTTTGTATAAACTCTCAGCCTCTGTATCTAGAAACGCACTATGCATTCAGAATTATTTGAAGTGCACGTGTATTCAAAATAAATGGTAATACTATCAAAACGCGATAATTGTGGCCTTTGTTTACAAACACCGGATCAGCTCAAAACATTCAAATAGGGAATACCAGGGACAAAGCAGTTACTCAATGGTAACTTCTATCCCAAACGTGCAAATATCGCTGTGGTGCAGTGGTCATAGCGACTCTGCTACCATCCATGTGGACTGAGTTCGAGTCACAGATTTTTTTTTAAATCAAGCAATTGTTTTTTAAGCTAAGTTAATATTTACATTATTTTTTTATGATATAGTGAATATTTATACATGTAATTAGTAGTCTAATTCATATTTAATTGGCATCAAAAGCGATTGCTCATTCATCCTTGTGTAATTTGGGGAAAAAAACAAACAAAAAAAACCCCGAACCATGACATTTCTTGTAAAGGAAGTGATCCCAGAAATAGCTTATTGTTTTAGACGTCTAAGATGACTAAATCTACAAATTTCTGGCTACTAGTTTTTTTCCTGTTTCATGGCTCTACACGTGAGAGACATGTCTACTCATTTTTCCCCACAGTTTGAAACTTGTGCATCTCGTAAGCTTGTCTGGACAAGGATTTAATTTGAAGCACCAATGGGACAGAACGGCTTGAGAACTAAAATAATCTGATCGGAAAAGTTACTGCAGTCGAACGGTCTTTGAAAAATAAATATTTTAAAAGCCGAAGTTGCAGTTCAAGAAGCCTGTGAGTAGTGAATAATTGCGGTCAGCGACGAATAAACAACAACTAATGAACGTTAAGAGGCTTAGGGTACAGATACGGTCAGTGAAAATAAAGCGAGTACCGATAACGCCAGTGCACGGAATGGGAGTTGCGGTCTTATCATTTTATTGTTGTGTCAGTCATATGGATATATACATTAAAGCATGAACAATAAAAGGAATTAGAATGAAATGTAATTATAACAAAACAATATCAATAACAAAAAGATATACATGTCTAAAAAGAAAGAAGGTGAAAAGAAAAAGAAACGCAAAAGACAATTAGACAAGGAAAAGAAAAGAAAGGAGAAAACCGAAATGTATATAACTTTTTTCCTAAAATGGTGGTCCGTACGGCTCGAGCAGGTTTGAGAGGCAGGGATATCAATCAACGGTGAATTATTTTTTTATGGTATCATATTTGTAATTGTATTTAAGAGTCTCTTTCATATTAGATTGACATCACACGAGATTGCACCAGGATCCTTGTGAAATTTGCGGAAAATGAGCAGAGACTTTTCTTTCAGAGGAACTGATGCTAGGATAGCTTAGTGTTTTAGACTTCTAAGATGACTAAAGTAAAAAATTTTCGGCTACTAATTTTCTTCCTGTTTCCCGGCTTTGGCGGGAGAGACATGTCTACTCACTTGTCCCTACACTTTGGAACTTAAGCATCTCGGAAGTCCGACTGTACAAGATTTGATATGAAGCACCCTTGGAACGGAATGGATTGAGAACTAAAGCAATCTAAGTGGAAAGTTGCTGCAGACGTGCGGTCTTAGTAGAACGAGTTTTTCTTTAAAAGCACATAATAAATTATTGCTGTTCAAGAAGTCTGAACAGTGAAGAATTGCGGTCAGCGACGAGGAAGCAACAGAATGTTATAAGGCTTAGGGTACACATAGGGCTATATTGCACTTGGACACAGTACGGATATCCCCCAGCTCTGTTCAGAGCTGAGCACTTATCATTGTATGTTGTATCATTCATATAGAAATGTGTTTTAAAACAAGAAGTATAAAATGAATAAGAAAGAATACCAATAACCAAAAGATGTCTACGAAACAAGAAGAAGAAAGGAAAAAAAAATGCAAAAAAAACCCGAAACAAAACAATCAAGACAATGAAAACAAAAGATAAGAGAAAACCGAAACAAAAAAAAATGATACTCCTCCTAAAAAGGTAGGTCTACCGGTTCGAACCAGGATATCCGGTTTGACAGGAAGAAATTTTATCCATTACACCACTGTTCGCATAGCAGAATCGTTAGCTTGTAAAACTTTTTAGCCTTTTTAATGTGGGTTACATATCAAGGAAAAGCAAAAATCGTGGTACTTGTTTACAAAAATTCTGAGCATTCTTTGTTCGTATTTTCTTTCCTTTTTCCTTTCTTTTTATTTTTCAAGATGTATATCTTTTTGCCAGAGATTTTCTTTTGTAATTATAACATATTATTCTTATTCATTTTATTCCTCTTTTATACATTTCTATACAACATATATTAATAATAAATGCGCAACTCTCATACCGTACTTTCGCAGTATCGGTACTCGCTTCAATTTCATTGGCGGTATCGGTACTCCCTTTATTTTCACTGCTCGTACCGTTACCTTAAGCCTCTTAGCATTCAGCATCTGTTGCATCCTGGTCGCTGACCGCAATTATTCACAGCTCATAGGCTTCTTAAGGTGCAATGTCTGCTTTAAATAGATATTTTTTCTACGAAGCCCGCAAGTCTGCAGTGACTTTTCCACTCAGATTGTTTCAGTTCTCAACCCGTTCTGTTCCACTAGTGCTTCGAATTAAATCCTTGCCAGGTCTAGCTTCTGAGATGCGTAAATTCCCTACTATAGGGAAAAATAAGTAGACTTGTCTCTCCCGTCAATGCCATGAAATAGGAAGAAAACTATTCGCTAGAATTTTTTCCCAAATTACATACTGATCGATGTGCAATCTCGTGTGGTGTCAATTAAATATGAATGACACTACTAATTACAAGTACAAATATTCAATATGATATCAGAGAAAAATAATGTAACCATTGAATTACCTTAAAAATGCTTCATTAAAAACAAATCCCTGTGATTCGAACTCGATCTGACAGCACCACAGCGCTATTTATACATCTGCGTTGAAATAGAGCAATAAGTAAATGCTTCGTTATAGGTAAAAATGCTCTGAATTATTGTAAACAAGGGACACGGTTATCGCATTTCATTAATACCAGGTAGTCTTTCATTGACCAAACTTTTATTTTATTTTAAAATTCAATGCAACGTCATTATAAACAGATTGGTATTCTGGATACAGAACAGGACTACTTTTCAAAACAAAAACCGTTACTTTGATTTCAAAATGAAATAAACGTTTATTGAATAACTGGTGAGACTCATTCAGCTATGATCCGCTAACACTCATGCACCGGCCATTTATTAAACCAGTCCCTACAGGCTTAGGTAATAGCTGGTAGAAGCCCTACTTTTCTAAAGTATTCGGGGAAGGCTGGTGCGTGTAGTAGGCAGGTCGAATCTCCGAAGAATATGATATGCGCAGACAATGAAAGTAACGGTTGCCGTTTTGAATTTGAAAAGTAGTCCGTTTCTATACCCAGAATACCCGTGTAAGATAGACTTGTATTTGAAAAATGCCACCCAGGGAAGATATTGTATCCATACACCATTTTCTTATCACAACCCAAAATTGATGTACTTGTGAATAGCATAGCCGAGGCAGTTGAAAATTTTTAACTGATTCTGCACAATATCTAAGAAACATTTATGTCTTTAGAGACCTCATCGCCTGTGCTAACAATATGTTAAATCTGTTTTACCTATACCTACTTTAAAAACTGTGTACATCCAATGGTATTTTCGGGTTATTATTAACATTTTTAACCATTGACGGTTTACTAAATTAAGCAATTCTACATGAACAGTGAAAAGACATAATAAAGTTTTTTTTTTTTGATATTGAGAGATTGTTGTCAAAAAACTACTCTGTTGAATTCTGTAAGTTACTGTGTTATTCGGTTTTCATCTAGCGCTACTGGGTATCTGCGATAATTTCTACCAATGATACGACTTAGCTTTAATTCCGAATTCCAGTACAGTCTGATAATTCCAGTACCAGCTATTTGACTCTCCGAGACGGGACATTTCAACTAATAGGATGGTTAGTCCCTGAATTTAGAACTTGTTTTGGGAAAAAAATGCTGGTGACTATAACCCTCGAACTTTATTTTCCTTCTTATTAAATTGTTTGATTTAACATTCTAAATAATCTTGATGTTTCCAACATGATAATAACAATCGACCAGCTTTAAAGCTCTGCCGATACTACCATTTATGTTCTGAAATATAGAACTACGGTTGTTGTTTCTAGAATCATTGGTGAAACAGACCTTTCTCAGTTGAATGTCAGAAACACATTGACCTAAAATGCTTGTGACAAAATTAGTTTACCCTTGGCGTGAGTATCATCTTTAAAGTTGGCGTTGCAGTCGCATAGATCAAGCTTAGACTGCACAAAAAGTGTAGTTTGATCTTAATTTATACTCGTTACTTTTCTTAGACAATCTGGTCGAAAATAACCTTGGAAACGCAATTTTTGCGCATATTTTGTACCATGAAAATATTCATGTTGTTAGTAAATCACTTTAAGAGTCACCATCGTGTGAAAACCACATCAGTCCAGCTTGACTGTAAGCGATGACATGTGACTAAGCTCAATATAAGAGCATCATTAGCACTCAAGCTGTTAAACAAATCAAGTTCAAATAATTTACTGCGTATAATGCTCTTTATTACCTGTTTGGCGAGTTTGTTATCGTTCGAAACAGATTACTGGTAATAGACTACACTTGTAACTCCGTGTGACAAATAATACTTCTTTGAAAACCTGGCTGATTAACATCCAATCGGTTAGATTGGAACCTCTTTGAAAACCTGGCGAAGAAAAGTTTTCCAATTTCCTTTGAAGGATATTCTGAGGGCATATTCGCAAGGTTTTTCGAGCAATCCCGGAAGTAGACGGCTACTGACGCCATTTGCAATTGATCAATATCCATTGAAAGGACGCTTGAAACCCGGAGTTTGATCAAAGTCTCGGAAGTGCTTACTCCTGTTGGATTGGACTTTATTGGGTAAATGAAATTTGTTCGGGCTCGTGGAAGGTCTATGATTGTGTGATAGGCAAAGTCATTTCGTACATAAAACAGGCTTAAACTTTGATCTATGAAATAAAAGTGAAATTCAATTATATATTGCACAAAGGTTCATTTAAACTCACTTATTACCAATGTTTTATAAACTGGTATTGCACCATCGAATTATTTCCAGAATTGGACAAGAAGAAAAACATATTTTGATCAAACAAATTCGGGTGAAAAAAAAAAGTTTCTCACGCCGCCACAGCTCTTTGGCCCAACCATTTGTCAGTACGAACAGACAAAATTATCTTTCATACTTTTGATATTCATTACGAAAGTTATTGGTTATGAACCTAATCATAAAAAAAGAGAAGGGTTTCAAGGCACCACAGTGTGGCACCCGTGTATAAATTAGAAATATGAATATGAACGAATATAAAACTGTAAAGAATGTAACTGAAAAGTAAAATTTTAAAGTCTCAGTAGCGTCCAATTGAATAAACAACCTGTTTATAAAATAAAAGTAAATTTCTTTTTTACTATGTAAAAGTATGGCGATTATTATGACTTTCACGATATATAAAGGTTCAGTTCGCAAAAGTTCCAGTCAGTGGCAGTAAAAAGAATTTTGAAACTGGTACAGATCCTACCATGCTGCATTATCTGTTTGTTTACATCGATGATCGCCGACGATTAGCCGACTTTTCGTCGTAAATCTCTGCAGTGACGTGTTAGTGACGTAAACACCACGTGATCTTTCAAAGCGTCGAAACAAACCCTTCATTCACTTGATCGTTTTGTCCCGATTCTAGGCTTAAAAAAAGCAAGTTTATCGACATCGTAGACAGAAACAACGACACAGGCTGATCATCGGTTATTCATTTATCAGTAATATAGGAAGAGTTTACTACATAATAAGAAAACAGGTGAGCAATCTTACTCTCCGATGACATTATGTTGGAATTGTAAACAATAGTCCTGTCTACTATGTTATAGCACTAATGAGATGCAATGAACATTATCAAGACTTTAGTGACGTTCTCGAAGACCTAGTTTAAGTACTCGTTCGATAACGACGGTTGTCTCGATCAGTGACGTCCCTGAAATCGACGGGCTTCTCCATGTATTTTCGCATATATCATGGCAACCAATGCAGTAATTTGAGATGGGTAACCAGAATTGTCATACTTTACTGACTTTTTGCTGTGTGTTCTTGATGGAGCATGTTATGTAAGAAAGGCCTGAAACTGATGCCCTACCAATTCAAGGAACAATTAATTCATCAAAGCTTTGTTAAGCATACACATGTTCGATGCATGTAAGAACAAATTGGTTAACTGTTTATTTATATAGTCTTTTACGCCAGTTTAAACAATATATCAGTTATGTCGCAGCGGTAAGTACTAGTGTATGTATGTACGCCTTTTGGTGTTCCTATTAACCAGTATTTTGCGTAATGAATTGGTAAAGTAAAACCTTAGGTCAAAGCTCAGTAATGAAGGAAATAGACAAACATCAAAGTCTATCCTCACGTATTGCTTTAACCGTTCAGAAATTGCGTGACTTTGAAATTTAGAGAAGAATCTTAAGAATTAGTGTTTTCAGGGTCAGTTCTTGGAAAAAAATCTATCCGTATTCACCAATCATTCTCAAGAACATTCTTACTTTTGTTTTCCAAGATTTTCTAAATTTGAAAGTATCATAGCTTCTGTTTGGCTAAATAAGTTGGTTTAGCAAATGATAAGTTGTGTTGCCTTCAAATATCGAAAGTTCTGAAGAATAAGACAAAAACATACTTGAGAATGGTTGGTCAATACGGGCCCAGATGTCAAGATACCAGGCACCTGCGTTAAAACTGTGTGGACTGCAAAAATGTTTTTTATCTATGGATAAAAGGAGAAAGGTCACATGACTATTGACAATCTTACTGGGAAGAATCTCGATACAAAAGTATCGTTATCGATGGCCAGGGAAAATGTATGTAATTGTTGTAAAGACGATGTTTATTGGGGGCCAGTAATGGCCTAAACACTTGTAATAATTGTTCGCACCATTTTAGATGAACGAAAGATTAATTTTTATGTATACACGTGTTATTACTCTAAAGTGGGTTTCCTCTACAACAGGAAATGGCATCGATTTGGATGGAAATGGAAGATGACTTGAAATGATACCGTCTGATACCGAAATGCATTGCGTGTTTGAAAATATCTCTTGTCACATGACCCTCCCGAGAACACGCTAGACTTTGACGAGCTTGACTTTTAGATATACGTATAGTATCGTTTTAGAAATTGATTGCTTTAACACGGTTTCAACAGTATTGCAGAAATATCACAACAAAAGCGTGCTAATTCTTCCCCTTCGCAGGTTTCACCATCTTTAAACTTTGGCGCAGTAGACACATCGCCCCTCACTGTCAAACCTGAACTTCCCTTTCAGAGATAGATAGATTCCTTGCGTTCTTTTGGGTCTCAAAATCGTTTTTTGTTTAATCAAGGCCAACTCATTCAAGGTACACATAGGGCTGAGAGCTCGTCTTTATTTTTAATGCTAAAAAGGGTTACAAGAGGTTTTTTCACAAGTATCTAAGTTATCAGAGCTTTCCGTTTCTCTGTACTAATAACAGTTAACAAACTAATCATTTTCAAGAACGACAATAACGTTAGCATTTATTTCTTTTTGTTGTTGGTGTGACGACGTTAAACATGTACAACAAATTATCACAGACTGAATATCACGGCGCGGAATCACGTGACACAACAACAACAACAATGACCGTTATTTGAAAAAATCCCATACAAATTTTTTACCCTGGATAATTTGTTTGCTCGTCAATAACTTTTTTATCAGATGTTGTTTAAAAAATCTAACACATCAAGCAAATCCCCGGAGTCCTTCCGCCTTCTCTGCTTCCAACCAAATTCCAATCGGTCACGTATTAACGGAATTATTGAAGATTTTCTTACCTGAAGTTGGGGAATTTTTTCAAATAACGGTCATTGTTGTTGTTGTTGTGTCACGTGATTCCCCGCCGTGGAATATACTTATTTAAAAACTAAATGAATGGGTGTGAAAAAGTTGTTGTTTCCACCAGTTTTAGTTCAATTTCCGATCTACTTTTCTTGGTTCTTATTCCCTTTATGATGTAAATTCTCAAGTTCTTTACAATGAAGGTATACCAAGATCAGATTGCATCTTTATGCTTTCTAAATCATATTTTTTCTACTCTTTACGATGAACCATTCAATTATCAAATTATTACTAAAGAAAAGATAGTAAAAAAGAGAGGAAAAAGCTAATAAATACCGGTTCTAAACAAGTTTTGGTTACCCTTATTATTCTTATCCATCAGACCTGCCCAGTCCGACCTCTAACTCCCCTTGAGTTGGTACTTAGTAGTAATGCAAAGAAAATTGGAACTCGTGTTTAGCATTTAACGTTTCTTTGCTAAGTAAGAACACAAACTTCAGTCCGCAAGTTTGTGTTCTCTTATCTCAGCAGTTTTCCATACTGGAGTAACTAATATAGCTTTATGGTTGTTCCCGTTTTAGTTAGTCTTTGGAAATTTAACTTATGATAAATCCGATTGCGTTGTTGTAAAGTAAAATAGTTAAGAGTTTCTTAAAATAAATTTTAATAAAAAAAAACAAAAAACTTTGAACTTTGTCGGTTAAAACATATCCTTTTTTTTTTGTAAGAGTCCCTGAATGGACTAAATGAATAATAATAATAATAATAATTTTAAAGAAAAAAAAAAAGTCACGTATATATTAACAGCTACTTGTTTCCGCTTCAGATCGTATTTTGTCATTCATTCTTAATTTTTTCTTTTAAAATATAATTTCTTGTTGCACATAAAACTCTTTTCAGTTTTGGTTATTTTATTACAAAGGAGTAACGTTACGTTTCATGTTTTCAGATTTCATTTGTATTGTTACAGCAAATAAAACTCAGATTACTTTGAACCCTTTGGCTATTAAACACGACTCACTGACCTTTTGCGGACAGTGTAGATCAAGATCAGACTGCACGGAACGTGCAGTCTGATCTTTGATCTACACTGTCCGATAAGCAGATATTTTTCTCAAAAGCATATCTTTAAAATAACATTATTCTTGCTTTTTCAGTATCAGCTTGAAAGGTTTGGGTAACTTATTTTGTAGGATAAGGATCAACTAGTGCAATTTTTTCCGCCTAATGTACATAGAGCGTCTAAACAATCCCTGTATTGTCTACTAACAACAGTTGTTTTTCATGGACTAAGGGCTGTCAAAGTCGCCTTACAGTCCGAGAACCCGGTTTTTCTCTTCGCCTATTTTCTGCCATTGAACAGGCCGTTGGTGTATATGATACCATCCATTAAGGTTGTCTCTTCTCACCGGAAGTGAGAAATCGAACTGGTTCTAAAGTTTTCTACCCTCACATTTATGTAAATGTTCATTCCAATTAATTTAACGACCGAATTCCACTTAGCCAGATCTTATCGCGCTAAAACATTAATTACAAGCTTCGGGACATGTCCGGTTAATTCTAAACGTCTTCAGCTTCACCAGGATTCAAATCGAACAAGATAATCTTTCTATTGAAGCTTTTCATTTAGAATCCATTCGTATAAAAGTAGACTTGTTCTCATGTCACCGGGATCTGATATCGCATTGATTTCAAATGACTGTATTCATTAGTTACTTAAACGTAGAACTATTCCTTATTCAAGCACATTCATTGGCTGTCACCCAACGATTGGCCTGTTTCTGCTATTATCCCTAATTAGTCGACAGTGAGCACACTCCTGTTTTGTTACCCTCTAAATGAAGTAATTTTCTTAAATAAATGTTAATGTAACCAAATACAGGGCCGTCTAAAGAATTCCCCAACAAAAGATTAAATGTGTTTTTCGTGTTCCTCAAGAATGGAGGCCGCGGATGCATTAGACTTTTCCCCACAAATGGCTATCAATGTAATTACTAAATATCCACTAATTTGGATTCGTCGGTACACTTTCGACATCTAATATGACGAGTCTTTGACAGAGAATATATTGTTGTAAATTAGATTAGACTGCCGTAAAAGAGGGACCCTTCAAACGTTATTGTGATTGATCGTAGACGGTGGCCCCAAGGCTGAACACTGCAATCTCCCATTCTGTCAACAAGGTTCCAGAAAAGAATACAAAGCGATTAGTAAAATTGACGGTTCTCGAGTATGTCACAGGAAAATGCAACTGGTGAACTCTTTCATCCAAATTCTGTTTAATTTATATGGATTACTTTGGCGTGATAAAGGTTTCTTAGGGTTTTATGAAGACTTTGTATGAGTCGTGCTCTGTCAATAGGGAGTTTCCTGCATCTGCAAAAAGTATCGACTCAGAAAAGCCTCAGTCGATACTTTTAGCTATTAGACAATTTACTATTTACTTATGGTACATTTCAAGCGATCGGTCTATCTCATGATTTAACTCTTTACCACACGACAAAATTTTAGGTTTGTCCAAGTTGAAAGCACTTGCAGACGACAAAATAAAAGTGACTAAAAATTTGCACTTTGTTTTGTAAAGGGTAGAAAACATTATGGGAAAAGGAGAAAATGCTGGTTACCAGCATTTTCTCCTTTTCTCACAATGTTTTCCAAAGGCTTCTTTCTCAGGGTCGTCAAAAGTAGGGGTTGTGTGTTAATGGGCTGTTAGACAAAACATGTCTTATGGACCCATTATTATGTAGTTTTAACATACTCATTTTACATCGTTTGAGAAACAACTTCTGATAACTTATACTAATCTCTCTCGATTCTGCTTCCTGGGAATTACACCAGTACTCGCGCCGAATGTGTCACGGTGGGCTGATGAAAAATTTTACAGTTGACACCCGCTCCCGGGAATCGAACTCTGGACCTTTTGGTTACGAGGCCGACGCTCTACCTCACGATCACGGACACCACAACCATTATTATATATCAACTTACATCATGGGGCATGGGGATGCGTTTAACCCCCCCCCCCCCCCTTTTGCCAGAGTGCCACCAATATATGAGCATAAAACATACATTTTTTTATTAAGGGGAGCATAGATTAGATCAAGATCACACAGCCGGTTTTGGAGGAGCAATTTCAATGAATTCTGAAGCATACTCGCATAAGAAAAATATCTTGGTTCAGAGCTGCCTTATTTCAGGATCCGTATTAACCGACCAGTTTTTAAAGAACATTCTTTGTCTCATTATCCAGAGTTTTCTAAATTTAAAAGTTACACAACTTCTGATTGGCTAAACCGAATGGTTTAGCCAATCAGAAGTTGTGTCACTTTCAGATATAGATTTTTTGGGGAGGAATAAGACTAAGAAAGGTTGATGAATACGGACCGAGGCTTTCTTGTACATTTACGTTTGCCAAAGTGTGTTTGTCATGATGCTCTTGGATGGTGGCAACACCATTATCCTTTGGCCAATTTAAGACGTGCCTGCATTGAAAGCATTCGCGGACTGCTTGTTAAGTGTAGCATAAATTCTGGTATTTGACATTGTAGAGGCTGAAAACATTGTGTAAACGGGAGAAATGAGTGTTACCAACATTTGCATTTCGTTTTGTTCGGCCTATTATTGTGGAACCTGAAAAGAATAAGGCAACATTAGCCAAGGTTTAACATTGGATATTCATTGAAGTGAACAAACAAGCAACAAATATAAAAAAGGACAAGCTCTTATCTTGCTAAATAATCTAAACCAAACTTTCAAGGCGATAGTGCATACCCAAACAATACTAACTTCAAGCTTACTTTTTGGGGGAAAAATATCATCTGAACGAACAGTGTAGATTCAAGATCAGACTGCATATGCTGTGCAGAATGATCTGAATCTACAATGTCTTCAACAGGTCAATGAGTTGCTCTCAGCGCCTTAAGGGTTTAAATTGATTACATGTCACTTTCAGAGTAATTACATGGTTGTCCTACATTGGTCATTACATTAACTACAAACAATTTTCTATAATTTCCCGATACCTGTAAAAAAGGTAGCAAGATATAATGGGACTTCAAAGTAATCACGGACAAATCACTGTCAACTGGCCGCCATACCGGCTTTCAACATGTAGGGCATTTACTTAACTCTTTACCAAAACAACAAAATTTTACAATGGTCCAAATTGAAAGCACCTGCAGACAACAAAATAAACGTAATTAAAAAATTGAAATTTGTTTCTGGCAGGGAAGAAAACATTGTTGGAAACAGAGAAAATGCTGGTTACCAGCATTTTCGCCTTTTCCCACAATGTTTTCAAAAGGCTTCTATCTCGGTGTCTTCAAAAACTAGGGATTGTTTGGTAAACGGTAAGCTCTTTCTCTGTCAAATGGATTCGTCATTTGTCTTGGCCTAAATATATTTTTTCATTGCTGTTGTAGCCAATCTTGATAAAAAATGGTATCTGATAGCTGATCCATTTGAAGGTAAAGAGGTAAGACTAATCTTCTTTTTTTTTTTCCATGAGAATTTTTAGAATCTGTGTTTGGCTTTCAAGGCGTTAAAAGTATAGCGTTTTCATAAATATTTCAGGCATGTATAAGTTTTAGTTCCTTTACTCATGTACTTTCTAGGTGTCATCAGCGCTAGGCTTAACGTGCTATAATGTGACAAAGGACACTGTCACGTGACTTAAGCCTATAGCGTCAAGAATCAAACCAGGAAAAAGGCATTTGAGAACATTAAGGGAAAAGAAAAAAATCCTGTAAATCAACACACAGGTACAACTTGGTGAAAATTTTCAGATCTTTACTGTAAAAGCAATTCTTGAACACCCTATGCACAGAAAACGTTTTCAAAACAATCATGACAAAAGCCAAATTTGGTTATGCCACCACAAATACCACTTCCACCACTGCCATCAACAACAAAACGATTGATCAGGTAGTAATAATTGAATAAAAAAAGTCATGGAGATATTTTACATTAACCTCGATTTCATTGGATTGATTTCTAAATGTTCCATGTGGCTCGCGGAACAAAATGCCTCACTTGGACCGGAAATAGACAAGTTGCATCAAAAGACCAAAATCGAATGAAATTAATAATTACAAATTAAAAGCCTGTCCCTGACTGAGTGCTTCCAAGCAATCAACCTCTTTTTGTTTCATTTTGTATTTTAAGCCAATATAGCGGCTAATTCAAATTTCGATGGCGAATTCCAAAATTTACAAAGTCTACTTGGTATTATTGAGAAAGAAAAAAATAATCTTGGTCAAGAAATAATGATAAACAACAATTGTTTCTTACATTCCTGTTATAAAGCTTTAGGGAACATCAAAGAAAAAGAGTCAAGTAAAGGATTTTCTCCCTCAATGTTCTCTGCTCGATCGAACAAATTTGGCATTCTAGATGAAGTTAAACTAGTTCAGTCTAAATGAGCCATGCACTATGAAAAAAGGTTGGGGTTGGAGGGGGGGGGGGCTAATGCACTTGCCACAGTCCGCGCAGGCTGACATGGTCCAAAATTGTTTGCTTTTAATCGATTTTCTGGATGACAAAGGATTCATCACACCACGTGATTGGATCGGTTGTTAACCCATTACCACACAATCCCTACTTCCGACGACCCCGAGAAAGAAGCATTTAGAAAACATTTTGGAAAAGGAGTAAATTTTGGTAACCACAATGTTTTCTACTCTTCACAAAAAACAAATTTTAAGTCACTTTCATTTTGTCGTCTGCAAACGTTTTCGATTTGGACGAACTAAATTCTTGTCGTTTGGTAAGGAATTAAACAAAATGGACTTTAGAGAGTCCATAATGATGTGATTGCATGCCTGGTATAATGCATCATTAAGCCCCTTCTGTCCGAGCATAGTTCAAATTTAATTAGCCTGACCCTGGCCAACGAGCAGCTTTTGTACACATAATCCTGTCTTTGAGATAAAAGTTCATTTAACTTAGTAGACCCTTATTAGAAAACAGCTATTCCCACAATAACATTATCCTACAAAATTTGCTATGATTAAATAAAAAAAAGTGTTATTGCACTGCTTTAACCAAGCCACTTTTCCCTTTTTGTCTTTTCTAGAGTTATCATTTATAAATCTATAACCACTATATTTTCATTACAAAAACAGACGATTACCTCCCTTTTCTGGAAACTTACAAAAGTATCTACAAATGATTTCAAGATAGGCATAGAGAAATTTCTGGTCGGTTAAAAACGTGCAAAAGTATTTTGCCTGTATAAATCCGTTTTCATCAACTATCAAGAAAACTTTATGCAATGCAGCACTAGAGGTATTAGGGGTCTACTACCTTAAAACGACTAGAAAAATGCCATTTTTGAACCTTTGTCGAGCTTTTTATTTTACTTTTTTTTTGGAAGAGTTCAGTTAACCTATTACCACACAATCCCTACTTTTAACACCTCTGTGAAAGAAGCCTTTTGAAAACATTGTGGGAAAAGGAGAAAATGCTGGTAACCAGCATTTTCTCCTTTTCCCACAATGTTTTCTTCCCTTCCCAAAACAAATTTCAGTTCTTTAGTCACATTTATTTTGTCGCCTGCAAATGCTTTCAATTCGGACCAGTCTAAAATTTTGTCGTTTTGTAAAATGTTAAACAATTTCCAAAAAGCCACCAAATCGTCATCACATACCTGTCTTGTATTACAAGAATTTCAAAGCACTAATCTGTTCAATGATATGATAAATTGTATAGCTTTTATTTTGACAATAGTTTAAGCCGAAGTCCGACGAAGATTATCACGAGATTCATCTACTTAGTGCCAAACAATCACGGCCCTGAGAAGAATGGCATTGAAAATATTCTCAGAAAAAAAAAAACGACAGAGCTGGTAGATGTATTCATCGTTTACTTATGTTCTCAAAATGTTCTCTACAACTTATGCAAATATCATAACTTGATTAGCATTAGAGAGTCAGCAAATTCTTTTGATGTGTTTGAGTGTAAAATGTTGCAAGTGGTAAAGAGTTTAGAAACAAAATATAATATGTCATAGCTTCGCATTACCTTCGGTGTTGGATTTTACATGGAAACAATTGGTCAGCCATTTTCCTTTTCTTTTAAGAACAGAAAAGAACAGAAACTTTACTTATATCATCGGCTTGAACAAATAAAGTTCATCGTCAAACACATAAATTGTAAATACATGCATGAGTACGGACAAAAGAAACTAATTATAAAAAAAAAAATAAACAAAAATGAAATGAAAGAGTGGAGCGGATATAATGAATAATAAAAGTGAAACATGTACAAAGCAGATTAAAGAATAAAAAGTATTAAGGAAGACAGATATCAAGCGTAGACTTGCAGTCTTATACAGTAGCAATTTTATGTATGTAGACTACATAGATTTTTAAACAAAAGAAAGCAGTTCAATAAATGGTTTGGGGATCGTTTGGGCATAACGCTCTTCAAGTATGCCATATGTAACACTCTAAAAGTCAATAATATTGGATGCAGATATTACATATATTTATGGTATGGAACGTGACTAATAACCAACTAGTATAATCACTGAAAATACTTAATTCAGTTTTCCTTTTCTCACTTTCCTAAATATAGAAACTTCAACATTCTCGGTTTATTATAATAATACTTTTTGAAATACAAATGCCTTAATTCATTAAAAACTGGACAAGTTAACAAAAATGATACTCATCCTCGTCTTCATTTAGAGTGCACAGTGAAGATATTCTTTCACTTCCAGCAATTTTTTTATGTCGACCTGTTTCGATAAAAATGGTTATGCGCGGACAGACGTAAATTGGCAACAGCGTTTCTATATGTTGTTATTTTCATTTTCATTTTACAAAGATAACTTGAAACACTAAAATTTTCTTTGAGATGTACGTAAACAATCAGTGAAGACCTATTATTAATATCTTTAGAATATGGCCTATGAATAAGGAATACAGCACTCTGATTAAAGACGTCACAGATAGTTTCAGAACGCCACGCAGTGCTTGTGCCTAAAGACGTGAATCGAGGAAAAATATTGTTATGGCTATAGGGTATTACATAGAAAACGGGGATTGTTATATGACAAATATCTGATGCCATTTATCATAAAGATAAAGAGAGAAAGAAAAAGGCCTTCGTACCTGAAATGGCAAATCATTTTATGATACAGCGATTGTCTTTTGCTTCGATTTCTCATCTCACATTAATAGTGCATTTCAATGAGAATTACACGTGTTTACACAACAAACAAAAATAAAATAACGTACCCTAACATTTAATTAAAAACAATAGCGGAGCTTCAGGAATCGATGACAGGAAATATTACCTGTCAGAAGTTCGATCAGACACAATTTAAAAGCGCGTTCGTCGTACTGTGAACTGTTTACATATTCCTGAAAAAGGCAGCAGTCTTGAGGTCGTATTACATGTTCTGGATTAGCGCGTGTGTCCAATTTCAAATTAACAGACGCTCAAGCTGTGTTGACACAAAACAATACCTGAGAAAAAGAACTGAGATATAGAATTGGGTAAATATGACATATGACATTTAAAGGAAGTTAAAAAATGTCTACATTACTTTCCAGCTGAACTGACAGACTCAAACGGCGATTCCAATCCTGTGATCGGTAACTAGACTCGCTAACAATAACATATTTCATTGCATAATTAGACAATTCTATTATAGATCATGCTGAAAATTGAAGTTCTTTTAAAGTAGTTAAATTCTTTTTAAAAGTCAGATTCTTAGAAAACAACAGCAACAGCTGAAATAATTATTGACGAGATGGTACCCTCACTAGAATAGAACTTGCTAGAGTCACATATTTTACGCCGCAAATGGAGCAATATTGTTTGGGTAAGGTACCATTACTTTTTTAATATGCAGTAGACAACATTTACCTATTTCGTTTAGGGAGAATATATATTTTCATGTTTCACCGGTGAACAACTTGAATTCTATATGCACAAACACGTCTGATGTTAACTCTATGAAATTGTATGTTGATATTAGATCTACATCAAAACAGTCTATTACCCTCTTTATAACATTGCAAAAAGGCCTATTTTTTTATTGGGTCATATGTCAATGATATGAAAAACCGACAATGAAGTCAAACTACTCACAGTCGAAGAAATTTCTCTTTGACAAATTTAGATCGGTATGCAGACAGGAGACAGGCATTGCTCCTGTCTGGGCGCATCATTCCCGGAAACCCTTTGAAGTGGTTCATAGATGAGTTGTAAAGACAATTTTGTCCCGTTTTAAACCCTTTTATCAAACGATCACGTGTTTTATGCACGTTCCTGAAGTAAAAGGGATTTTGAAAACACCCTGAGAAAAGGAAACGCCGCTGCATTTTCTCCATTTCCCTGCAATGCTTTGTACCATTTCAAAGGTAATTTAAGCCCCAATAGCAGGATTTGAATTATCGTAAAAGCGGATGGTTTCAAAACGAACGAATTTAGTATATCATTTTCCATTTAACCCTTTATGACACGCCAAAATTTTAGACTGGTCCAGATTGAAACAATTTCAATGTGACTCAATGATGTGATTTTTATTTGATAGGGTAGAAAACATTGTAGGAAAAGGGAAAAGGAGAAAATGCTGGTTACCAATATTTTCACCTTTTCCAACAATATTTTCAAAAAACTTCGTCTTCAGGTTCATTAAAAGTCGGCATTGTATGGTAAAGGGTTAAGGGTTAGATTCAAATCACAATTACATGTCGTCACCGACCTTGTGGCGTTTTGCCTTTGTCTCACCCTTTTGTCTTTTTTTCCAAATCAAATGCAGAACATATTTTACGATGTTGTTCAAGCTTTATTGAAGAAAAAAAGTGTAAATAATTTTCATAGACATTATTCTTAGAAACAAGTTAGCAAATTTTCCCCTTAAAGGTGGGTATTTAGAATTTTCACATCACACCAAATTAAAAAACATATATCATTGAAATTTATGTGAAAAAAAAAACAATACAAATCATCAATAATTAAGAACCATAAAATTACAAAAGAAATTTTTTTTTTATGGTATTCCCTTAAAAGGCTACGTAGCCTCTTAAGCTTTTTTTTAGATTTCGCGCCAAAAATCAACAAAGGATTGTGGGAATGTTAAGTGACTGGCACGTGACTAATAACACTTAAATTCCATTACATAACAAACATGTAATAATTATTTTCCATAATGTCTTCTTCGGACGGATGTTTGAAACTTTGTGTGTGTTTTCCTGTATTTAAATGAGAGAATTGATAATCTAAAAATAGAACGTGTCTCCCGTTGGTGTCAACCTGGTTGGTAATAAATCTCTAATTTCTCATGTTATCGTATGGTTTTCGACTACTGGGGTTTTATGAATGCAAATTAAAAGGCTTTGGGATTATAAGGATGATTTTTTTGCATTTTTGTAAAATTTTCGTCCCAAAATCTGAAGGGCCACCTTTAACGAGCAAATTTACGGCGGCTATGAATTTCAAGGCTGCCGAGAAACTTCCTAAGAGATGCAGTTATTTTTTTAACTAAATTTTCAGCTTACTATCTGCAGAAGACTCTAAGCAAGGATACTCCAATAATACAGTTTTGTCAATTCGTTAATTTGATAGTTAAACATGTCCATTTACCGATTGTTTTTTAGACGGATCTTAGGTAAAAGACATTTTTAAATGTTCGCCTCAAAACGGTTTTGTAGAAAATAAACGCACCATGTATGAAACGATGCTTTTTATAAATCGTGCACAATGTAGGTAAAGCAAGTGCATGTCTTCCACACGTGTACGGACATTTCTAAATACAGAACTTTGCCATTTCCAATCTAAGGTGCTAAATACGTACCGGCATATGAAAAGTGGATTACTAAGATTTGCTAACAAAATGTCCCCTATAAAGTTAAAATAAGCTGTACAAAAGAAAGAAAACTGTGATATTCTGAAATTTAAACTCGGAAATGATAGTAATCGAGTCAGGTTGTAATAATAAGTTAATTGGCTCACGATAAAATTCTGACAGTTTCTTTATCATCGTGAAAGCCTATGCTTCTTAGACTTAGATTTCAATATGATGCCGTAACATAAAAAAGTGCTTGAATTATCATAATCAATCATGTAGAATTACACTGCAAGTGTTTGAAACCACGGCCAGAAACACCGATGTTATTCAGTCTGCCATATAGTATCTAAGAAATCCTTATAAGAATAGTCTGGTTTTACAATAGAATACACGCCTCAATAAGTCAAATACTAATGAAAGCAAATTGACGGAAGAATATGCGCTTATGAGACCTCTCGGCTGCATCATATTGACGGCATCTATGGGACAAAGTTACGCTACTTTATTTAAAAAGTATCAGGTGTAGAAATTTAACATTTTTTTCCATGCTGAAAAGTCTAGCACATCATTTTTATCCCATCAATCATTTACATATACAAATATCACAAAATGTGTTGTTCAAGCTCAAGGTTCTGCGTTTAAAAAGTCATAGTGTTAGTAGTTGTAAATTAGCAAAGTACGATTCGTTATTGAACTTACAAGTACATTGTACATTTATATTGTATAGCAAAGTACGATTCGTTATTGAACTTTAAAGTACATTTATATTGTATTTCATTAGTGTTATCAGTTGGAAAACTGTTGACATGAGGTTCCTGCAGGCATATCTTCGATAATTACATATCAAAACTTTTTGTTAAGCAAATATTTTTTTCACGACTTACACAGAATAAGAGAGCATTAATTTATGAAGTAAGATTGGGATGGGCCTGTCCTAATAATCATTACGTAAAAGAATACACACTTTACTTATTGCGTTATGTTAATAGGATATACGTGTGAGCAGTTTTCATTTCTATTTTCACTCTATAGATTATTCTAGAAACATAAAAAAAAAATCATTGGTTTCTCCATCATGGTTATTTTCAGAAACAGGTTGTTAGTTTATTGATTGAAACTTTATTGATTGATAGTAACCAGATTGTTTACCAATCCACGTTGTCATCCAGAAAAGACTAATCTTGAAGTTTCAAGTTTCCAAGCTGATATAGATAGGAGTGACTTAGTTGATGGATTTGTTTTGAAGTTAGAATTGTGGCTTTGATCTGCAAGTTGGAGGAATCTATTTATTGAACACAAGTTGCTCATATCTATTTGCAAGTTAAAACTATTATTAATCTAGGTTTTAGGAACCAGGAACCAGGAATTTCATACTTTTGTAGCCTTAACATACTTCTTAATTTTAAAGGACTTATTCTGTCTCTTTATCTAAAATAAAAAATGGTCAAAATGTCAAACCTAACCCTTATTGTACTCTTGTCTTTATTCATTAATAAATATTGTTAATTGTTAAAGGTTTGTTGCCGGTTTTCTTTCTCGTTACGCTTGTCTCGTAATGTTATTTTTTAACCTTTTACCCCGTAAGGCATTTCTAAGGTAACTCAAATTGACCCTAAATAACAGCAAGGATGAAGCCGTTTCTTATGTGTATATGACACCCTTTGATAGTATAGAAAAAACATTGTGGCAAAAGGTGAAATTGCTCGTCACGAGCAATTTCACCTTTTGCCACATTTTTTTCAAAAGGCACCTACAAACAATGCGTAGAAATGAGTATCTATGGAGTAAAGGGTTAATACACAGATCTACAAAATGAATACATAAAACGATATTATTTTACTTTGCTAAAAATTCAAAGATTCACAAGCCTTATGTCAAAAATCATTATCAGTAATTTGTCTGAATTTTCTATATTTTGCTTCTCTTCGTAGAATTTAATATAATACCTGTGCATATATGTTTACGTAATGCTATGTTTTTCGGCAAATCCATGTTTTTCTTACACATGTTTTCTTCTTGTTATAAACAATGTATTAATGTTTCAGGCAATGAACATTTTGTATTGTATTGTATTGTATCATATTGTAATAGAAATTGGGGGCTTGTCCGGGATTGATCATCTAGTCATTTTGGATATAATTTGAAATTATTTTTAACTTGTGACAGTAGATAAGTTTATTAGATGATAAAAACCTAATAAAAAAAAATAAAATTTAATTTTTATTCAGCTGAACCAGCCAAAAACAGGCATATCTTTTGATCTTGAAAATTTTATTGCTAAGCCTTCTCATGAGCTGTTAAATTTGGCAAAAACATCTGATTTATTAGATCTTGCTTCTCATTATAAACCGAATGCCATTAAATGTACTATGTCAAAGCATGAAATTGAGAATTCTATCGTTCACGTTTTAGTTGATGAAGAAATACTTGACTCGTCTGCTCTGTCTCTTGTTTTCGTGTTTCAGGCAGACATAAGAACTAACACTGAGATAGAGAAATTAAAATTACAGGTGCAAAAAAAAGAAAGGGTGAAAGAAAAGAATTGAAATTAAATTTAGAACAAGAAGAGAGGATGAAAGAAAAAGAATTGGAATTAGAGATGAAGGAAAAAGAATTCAAATTGGAGTTAGAAAAATGCACGCTGAATTAGAAGAAAGAGAGAAGAAAAGGCAGTTTCAGTTGAGAATTAAGGAATTAGATATAGAATATATATAAAGAAAAACCATCTTTGAATACGATTAATGATTTTGACATAACAGAACTAAGTAATGAACAGCTCTCTTATTATGAAAATGTTAAAGTCTCAGAAGCGTTTAACTGAATAAACAACCTGTTTATAAAATAAAAGTAAAATTCATTTTTAGCATGTAAAAATATGACATTTATCAAGACTTTCACGATATATAAAAGTGCAGTTCGCAAAAGTTCCAGTCAGTGGCAGCAAAAGAATTTAGAGACTAGAACAGATCTTACCACGCCGCATTATCTGTTTGTTTACATCGATGATCGCAATCTCCGCTGTGACGTGTTAGTGACGTAAACACCACGTGATCATGCAAAGCGTCGAAACAAATCCTTCATGAACTTGATCGTTTTGTCCCTATTCTAGCTTTGAAAAATGTAAGTTTATCGGCATTGTAAACAAAAATCGTCGACACCGGCTGATCATCGGTTATTCATTTATCATTAATGCAGGAAGAGTTCACTACATCTAAATAAGAAAATAGGTTCAGAATGAGCAATCTTGCTCTCCATTGGCAAAATATTGAAAGTGTAAACAGTAGTCCTGTGTACTATTACAGACAAAAAATTTGGAATTGCAGAAAAGGAAATGGTCAAACCCATGTTGAGTTTACTAGAACTAAAGAACATGAAAAACTTAGACAACTATTGTTGGTTGAAGAATTTAAAAGGTGCACCAATTAATTCAGATATAAAAACTTTCTTAGATTAGAAAGACGATGAAACTTTAGAAGAAGCTTCTTGTCAAGTAGACAACTTTGCCGTGACGCATAAGATCTTTTTCATAATAAATCAAACCCTCGAAAACCTTTTTATTCATCCAGAGGTCCTTAACTAAATTTTGATCAACATAATGACAATTCCAATCAGATTAGTCCAAAACCCAAGTCTCTTTATGAAGCAAAAGGTCAAAATCCCTTATCTCGACTCACTTGTAGTTATTGCAAAGAATCGGATCATATTTTTTTCTGAATGTCCTGTACTAAAAAGCAAACGGAAAGAAAGAGAAAGTTTTATGCCTACAGACTTCACTTCATTAAAGTCTACACCTAAGTCATGGTTTTAAGACCAAATCTTTTTTCAGACCAAAGTACACGAGACTGATACTGTTATGGAGATTTATGAGTCATTCTTATCAGATGGTTTTGTGTCGTAAGAAGGCGATTTTGTCCAGTCTACCCCTATTAGAATTTTACGTGATACTGGAGTTTCTCAGTCTTTTATTTAGCAGATGCCTTTTTTCTGAGAAGGCTTCTTCGGGGGGCAAATGCCCATATTCAGGGTGCAGAATGTGATTTGTTAATGTTCCACCTCATAACACTTATTTGTCTTCAAGCTTAAAGGTGACCCTTAAGATTTTGGGACGAAATTTTTACAAGAATACAAAAAAATCATCCTTATGCTCCAGAAGCCTTATGATTTTCATTCATAAAACCGCAGTAGTCGAAAACCATACGACAACATGAGAAATTAGGAATTTTCTACAGCCCAGTTCAACACCGACGGGAAACACGGTCTATTTTTACATAGGCAACTCGCTCATTTACACATCGGAAATATACAGACGAAGCTTCAAACATTGCGGCCGAAGAAGACATTATGGAAAATAATTACATGTTTGTTATGTTATGGAATTTCAGAGGCATTAGTCACGAACCAGTCACTTCACATTCCCACAATGCTTTTTTTATCTTTGGTGGGAAATCTGAAAATAGCTTAGGAGGCTACGTAGCCTTTTAAGGGACTACCATCAAAACATTTTTTGCCGTAATTTTATGATTCTTAATTATTGATCATTTGTATTGTTTGTTCATATAAATTTCAGTGATATATACATGTATATGTTTTAATTTGGTGGGATGTGAAAATTCTAGATATCCACCTTTAATTAATGGTCCAGTGACTGTAAGTATTCGAAAAAAAAGCTACCTAGGCAATGAGTTGGCCGGATATATGGTAAGTGTTAATCCCTTGTAACTGACACACCTTGCATGGATTAACCTCCCGATCCAACTGAGGAAGAAATTCAGACCTTTACCCGTCATGCGCAGTTACTAGAACAATGGCGAAGAACGTCATTTTGACTGAAAATCAGTCTGATATTGACTTATCTGGTTCTTTTTCGGGTATTTATTAAAAAAGGAAACTAAAAGAACTTTTACACAAAATCCGCCTTAAAGCCAGACAAATTCCAAACATAATTCATCAGAATTGAATTACATATCTTCACCTTTAGTTAATGAAGTCCATGATAAAAGGTCAAGGTCAAAACTTAATGAGGAGCAATTCAATGATTCAGAAATAACAACTTTATTTAAAAAGGTTGTTAGTGAAACTGGTCTTTCGCAGGAACCTGTCTATTTTTTGTATAAAAAACCAGATTATTATAATATAATATCTGAGGAAGTGGCGCTCTCAAGAAGTCTCTACTGATGATGATAAGTGGGTGATGAGTCAGTCATCAAGATGTCATTCCTAAAGAATGAAAGATTTGTTTTGAACGCATTGACTTTTCTCGTGGTGTTTATGTCACTATGTCATTATCATTTACGACGAAAAATCTACTAATCGTCGGCGATCATCGATGTAAACAAACAGATAATGCGAAATGGTAGGGTCTGTGCTAGTTTCAAAATTCTTTTTACTTCCATTGACGGGAACTTTTACGCACTTTATCTTTAGGTATCAATAGAATCATAATAATCGCCATATTTTTACATAGTAAAACTGAAATTTATTTTTCTTTTATATATTTAGAATTTATTGTAACTTTGAATTATGTGATAACTCCTGACAGGCGAAAGCAAGAGCAATGGTATTATCTTAATATTTTAACAAAAATATGTTGATAGGAATAATTCAAATGTTTTACCAATAAATGTAATTTCCCCCGTCCCTCAAAATCGAAATCACATTAACCACGAAGACATACACTGTGAAGAAATGGACAAATAGTCCAACCCTTTTTGTTCAAAACTTCAGAATTCTGACATTTTAGGAAATTTAGAAAAAAAAAAACTTTCACATTTAGATAACAATGAAAAAAATGAACTAAAAAAAATCTGAATAAGAGCACCTGTTCCCTGATATATGTGTACATTGAAAATTCAAAAACAGTGAAATAACATCCATATTGAATGAATCCAAAGAGATTGGAGCATCTCAGAGAGGAAATCAAGTATTAATTGGACAATGACTGTATTGAACCAAGTCAAAGTGAATGGAGTTCTCTTTGTATTCTTGTACCAAAGCCAGATGGAACATTTCGTATGTGCGAGGATGAACATCTAAAGACTATCACATAATTTTTGACAGACTGAAAAAAGCCAGGTTAATTGTTAATCTTGTAAAAAGTGAATTTTGTCATGCTAGTTTAACTTTTTTTGGTCATGTTGTTGGAAACGGACAGGTAAAACCCATAGAAACTAAAGTGAAAGCTATTTTCCTGTACCTACTTGCAAAAAGCAACATTTGAGATTTTTTTGGTATGGCTGATTACTACAGGAAATTCTGTGGTAATTTTCAGTAATTGCTGAGCCAACGTAAAAAAACAAACTTATAAGCAATGATGGTTATCAAAAAAAGCTTTCGATAAAGTAAAAGCCATACCTAAAAGTGAACCAGTTCTTTGAGCTCCTAATTCTGGCACAGGCGATGTTTTACTTCAAGAAGATTGTAATGGCATAGATTGTTCTATTAGTTATTTTTCTAAAAAGGTTAACAAACATCAGACAGACTACTCAATAGAAGAAAAAGAGTGTTTATCTCTCATTCTTGCTATTCATTATTTCGAAATATGTTTGTCGTCTTTTCCTGCACCAATCATTGTATATAGTGATCATAATCCTCAGATTTTTATCCATAAAAAAACAGCGTTTACTCTAGTTAAGTCTGCTTTTTGAAGAATGAAAGGTGGGTGTGATATTATCCCTGATGCTTTGACTAGAGTTTAACTTGTAAATAATTAGAATATTTCTGTATGTATAATGTATTTTCATATACAGTGAAATGTAATAGTATGTTTTATATTCTCACAAAACATTGTTTTAATTCCTAAAACTTTTTTTCCTTAGGAGGATAAGTGTTATGTAAATAGGATATGCATGTAATCTGTTTACATTTTTACTTTCATTCTATATACAGAATATTCTAGAAACATAAAAAAATAATGTTTTCTCCATTGTTGTTATTTTTAGAAAAATGATTGTTATTTAACAAGTTGTTTACCAATCCATGATGTCGTCTTTTCTTTTTGTAGAAAAGACTTATCCAGAATTTTCTAGGCATATATAAAGTAAAAAGCTACAGCTATATTTTAACGAGTGGCGAGGCCATTAGTGAAAATATAGCCTTTGCCTTTCATGCGTGATATAATAGTGGACAAATCACGTAAATATGTTTAAATTTGTGTAAAGTTTCATCATCAATGCAACAAGAATTGCATATCTTTCTCTTAATATGTGTTATAGCTCACTGTGGCAAAGTTGATAACCTGACAAAAAATATTTTGAAAAAGTTTCGGATGGATACTTAAGCAATGCTTTAAAGACTTAAGGCTACAGTATGCATTGAAAATACTGTAGGCGTTGAGGAAATAAGGAAATACAATCATATTGTCGCTGTTTTGGTTAAAAAAACAACAACACTTTTGTTAGTCACGGAGATAGTTTGCTTGCCTCGAGTAAATAATTACGATATTACAAGAATGTGTTTTATCATTCTTATTATTACGATAATGATTTGTAAGAATTAAGAACTAAATAACGCGGTACGTCAAAAAGCGTATCAGAAATAACCAGCTTCATGCCATTACGTCACATAAATACAATTTAATATAATTATTCAAAAATCGCCGCCACCTCTACTTGAGGTGACAACCTCTACATGGGAAAGCGTCTGTAAACGAGGGCATGATTTTCTGCACAGTGGAAAGAAACTGTCGAGATGGAGTGAGAAAAATCTAAAATCATTCGAGAGTAGGAAAAGCGATACATGTACATATAAATACGTGTATTCTCTGGTAAGAAGTACAATTTTTTGCAGATAACCACTTTGCTCGGTGTATTTGATATTCATTTACTTAAAAATAAAGACTTTGCTAATGATCTGAAAAAAAAAAAAATGTAAATCATGTTCATTATCCTTTTACATCGGGCAAAAAATAGGAATCTGCAAAAAAAATGATATCGTCAATTTGACAGTGGTATCATCTGGTGATAATATTAACCTGAACGTCTTTATCAATTAAGTGAAAAATCCCAGTAAAACATGGGTAGGTATACCCTGAATAGTTTAATCACGCTTTGATTGGTTAGGGATAGTATATAAACACATGCATACTTGATCCCTTTGTGTTCATTCATATTTCTAAATGAATGTATGATGAATAGGACGTATCTTATTAAAAGGTCAAAGTAGAAAAGAACATGTCACAACTCATATGTTCGTCATTTCGAAATTTTCGTAAAATTCTTCTATTGTAAAGTATGAAAAACTCGTGTCCACCAGGAAAAAAATGATATTGTGTTCTATGACAGTGTTGAATAATCATTCTACGTCACTCTTTGGTAGAAGTTAAATTTATGGCTGCATAGACAAGTAAGAAATTTCAAAGATTTTTTTAATAAAAGGAAATATATCTTCTGCTCATGCAATCATCAATAATGCCGACAACGCCAGACATACCGTGGGATAAGCACTTGTTACAGTAGAAAGCAATATTTTTGTAGTGAACTTTTTCATCTAATTGTGAAAAGGAAGTCAGTACTTCAAAGAAACATATTCTATCTTCATCAACAATTAACTAGAATTTTAAATTACTTCTCATTCGACCTGATGTGTATGTTTTTTTTCCATTTGGTAACGGCGCTCCCTAGCTTTTCTTTATAAATTGCCGACGGATAAAAACATTCGTCTCCACGAAATGGCGAAAGGTCATAAATCGCGCGCGCTCTCGTTCGTAATCGTCTGCACCACAAACGCTACGGGCAGACAACGAGTAGCCAGGCGCTGTCATTGAACCCACGTTATGTTAGTAATTATACGAAATGGGACGTTGTATCGTTTTTGATTTAGAAAACTTTCAATCATATTTACGTTTGAACACCTCCTTAGAGAATCAAACGATTTGCGTTTCATTGTTTTTATATTTTAAGTTATTTATATATATGACTAATAAAAGTAAAGGACAATGGGCTTAATGATATCACATACAACCCTTCACACAGCCTTGTACAATGATCACTTTTTACCCCAGACAGTTGACAGCTAAGGTAAAATAAGCTATGTCTTGTAACAAACAGTTGCTCCGTTTCATCGCAATATTTTTTCATACCGTTGAAAAGTGTTTTTTTTTTCCGTCATAAAAATGTTTATTGTATAGCCCAGAAGATAGACTGTGGAGCATTGGTCTAAGCCTTCCTTTGCGAAAAGTCCTGATTGTAGGTTCACTAAAATTGTAACAATTACTACGATGGAAGACTACTAAAAACAGAAGTTAAATATCAAGTTTTAGAAGATATGTAAAATACCGTGAGAAAATGGAACCATTCAACTATTGTATTTGGGTTCAAAGCCGTTTTAAAAGCTTAAGTCAAATCACGGCGGTCAGCATACCTATAGACGTGTTTCATGGTTATACGCTTCTCCACAATTTTTTTTCTGATGCTACCTATTGCTACAACCGTAAAAAATGTCGTTATTTATGTGGTAAAGTGAACAAGATAATCCGGTCGACTCTACTTTATTTGTCCCTCTTAACCCTTTACCAAACAACAAATTTTAGACTCTTCTAAACTGAAAGAGAGTGCAGACGATAATTTTACTTTTGACATAAATGACGGACATTTCTCCAATAGAGTGGAAAACGCTGTGTGAAAAGGAGAAATTGCTCGTAATGAGCAATTTCTCCTTTTCCCACAGTGTTTTCTAAAGACTTTTACTGCAGACACGTAAAAAACAAGGGTTTGTTTGGTAAAGGGTTAAGCTATAGCAAGACTATAGCACAAGCTATGAGCAAAATAATTATATTTTGTCCTCATCCTTATCCTTATTATTACAGCTACAACAACATTAATAATAATAATAATTAAAAAATAATAATAATAATAATTTTTCCCTTTTCTTCTTCTTCTTTTCCATCTTCTTCTTCTCCTTCTTCTTCTTTTTCTTCCAAGACAATACTCTATTACCAGCAGCTTCAGATAGGATAGAACTATGATTCACAATAACATATCGAAGGCCATTACTATAGAGCCACCGTGGACTACCTGTATAATAAAAGAAAAGCGACTAAATGTGCAATCATCAGATATACTATTGGAGTGCAAAAGTACTGGGAATCATTTTTATTTACTTCGAAAATACTAAATTTAACAGAAAAATTGAACTTTTGAACTTTTCCTTTATCTATTGTGATGCAATGTCGGGCTATATTGTGCATTAACTGTCTCCGTTTTATCTAGTTTATTTTTTTGCAGTATGGGGGTGCAATTATTGAAATACGAGATAAAGTTAATTACATAATACAATTATTGATTTTCGAATGATTGATGAAAATATTTCAAAACCGGAAGCCATTAGTCAGGAACCGGAAGTTTCGTTTGCATGACAAAAAAGCGCGGGAACATTTTCCTGCATACACATCAATCATTTTCAAGTAATTGTATCAGCAAAATATTACCATGCGTTTAGCGATATAAGTCCTCCATGGAAGCCCTTGTTCTCGAAAGTATATTTAGATTAGTTTTCCTTTAAAACAATATTTTAACGGTTGAGAAAAAAAATATAGAAACTTCTACACTCTTGAATCCATCTGATCCCTTATTTTTGACGATTCCTTGAAAGCATAATTTCGTGTTAAGTCTTTGTGCACCAAAATACATCCACATGAACTTCTTGGTATCTTTAGACTCGTAAATACAACCCAAAGAAGATAGACTTAAAAAAAAAAAAAACTTAAGGTTTGCCTAAAAAGCAGACAGCAATCTCACTACTGCTGCTATGTGGACTTTCAATCTCGCCACGCTTCTACTGCATCTTTGTGATGGCGTTTAGTAACTTTGCCTAAACGGCTTGGCTTAAGTGCAAAAGAAAAGTTCGACCTGGCTGGCCCACAGCTCATTCCCAACTTTCAGTATTTGCTACTAACATTGCCCTCTGTTTGGCTTTGCTAGGACGAAAACTGTGTGATAGAGGTATTTCTGTCAAAATGTTTGATGTTTCCAACGAGAAGATACTGTCGTTTGAGTCTTTTTAATCCCTGTCAAAATTTTGAGTATTGGCTTGCGAATGTACGGCGTATAATGATGTAATTTGTTAGGATCTGCTTCGTTGCAACCATCCGTCATAGGTGCACTCGTATGATCAATTTTTATCAATACTTAGCAAGGTAACAGAAGACTCTATCAAATAAAAAAAAAGTTACATTCTGTTCTCCTGCTGTCGACATTTTGCTGCGATTTTGTAGTCTCTCAACATTTTTGGAGGCATTCATATTTCAAATTATAAGGATGAATCATAGTTTAAAAGTCGCCAGCCTGAATTCCGGTGACTCAGTCAGAGGCCTACAGGATTACAGTGGGTCAGGGATTCGATTCCCGGCGCGGCCAATTTCTTCACAAGAATTGGTGATAGTCGCTGCGACAGGATTCATTCCTTTCTAACCGTTCACCATTGTCTCGATAGTGGTTATGTGGGAAAGCAGCCGGTCGCTCGGAAAGAATATTGTGCGGAGTAACGGTTATAAGGAACTATGAGAAAGCATGGAAAGGTGCAATGGCTGCGGCGATGTAACTGAAATAATTTTGAAAACGGAATTCAACACTATACAATGAACTCCCACTTTTCAAACTTGTTTCAAAGGAGTGTGAGTCTAAATGTTTGTTGAGCTCGAAAAGTGAGATTTGTTTGCGTGGTAAGGGTTTGAAATTTTAGATAACGGACGGTTCACAATCGTATCAGCTTCCATCGATCATAATTGTTACAGAATTACGACATTTAAGTCCTAATTGATATTAAATACCTATCGTGAACCCTAATGCATCAATTATTGTGCGTCTAAAGTACCCAGATTGCATTACGGATAGATAAGCGCTTTGATTTTTTTTCACCCTGCAACCCTCAACCCCATTTGGCCTTATTATGTTTCTCTATAATGATCAAATGAATATTCCGCATTGTTTACAATTTTTTTAACTCTATATTCATCTCCGTGTCTTTGACATCAAGTAGTCTTGTGCACCTATCCATGTGTTCCAGATGGTTAGCTAGCAGTATATTATTTTCCCCCGTGAAAATGTGAAGTAGAATGGCGTGGAAAAGGTGTATCATTAATTAGAATTGCTTGGAAGACACCAATCCTCACCTATACACACGTCCAAGAGATTGTCTCCATCATGCCACGTGACAATGAATCAAGCGATATATTGAATTGGTTGCATATCTGCAGTATACCACTACGCTATAGATCTAATCATAAGTAAGGGGACTGACATTATTATATAATTTTAGGATATTCTTTTTGACATCACGTTAACTTGATTGAGAACTCGTATATAGTCGGTTTACCTCGAAAACCTCGTAACTACAGCTTGTTATAAGCTGTAATTACTACAGCTTGTTATAAGCTGTACTTACGAAGTTTTTTAAGTAAATCGACGATATTTTCAACAATATAAACCTTATTTGTTGCTTCTCCGACAACTATAGGTAAGTACGTAAGTGAAAACAGTTTTACATAGCTCAACTCAACTATTTTTCCTCACGGAAAATGTTCACTTTATATACTTCTATGACAGAACAGTTTACTTTCGCACAGAAACTTAGTGCTGGTATGAACTTCATGGTTTAGCAGAATCTTTGAATAGGAGTTATCGAGATCGATTATGCTTTACCATAGAAACACAAGTGAAAAGAAGTACCCATAGAGAAAAATTTACTGAAACGACACTGCGTTTCCATAAGTAGATTGCTGCAACACTGCAAGACGAACAACGTCGGTTTACTTCAAAAACGCTGTAACTACAGCTTGTTTCAAGCTGTAGTTACGAGGTTTTTGAAGTAAAACGACGACAAGTCGTCTAGAAATAGAATGTTCCAAACTACAAGTATGTGTGACAATGATTTCGATCAGTCAACCGAAAGTGTAAAGATTGCACTCAAAACCTTACACCTGTTTGGCATTGTTCGATCTACGTGGATGCCTTCACCAGAGACAACACTTTTAGACTTGTTCTTATTAAAATATTTTGCAGACGACAAAGTAATGCGCCCCATACAATGGAATTTATGTCAGAAAAGGTAAAATATTTTGTGAGAAAAGGAAACAATGCTATATACTAGCACTATCATCTTATCCTTTCTCCACATTTTTCACTATAAACTTCAGTAAACTCGTACATGACGGTACTGTCGGGTAATAAAGGGCTATATAGCTGTGTGATCTTAAAAACAGTGGGGGAATAAGGGAAACTATAAATCGTTAGACCTGGTAATAATTGACGGCGTCCAACACTCAATTACAAGTCGTTATACCAAAAATAAAGTGTCGTCTGCATTCAAACAATTGGCGGGAACCGCGTGAATGGCAAGCCAACCGGAAGTGATCAACAGGCGTGGTAATGTGTTTTCCATGTTGTTTATTCATTAGAAGAACTTTTGTATTAGAGTGTTGAACAAATTGGAAAACGTAATATAACTTGTTAAGTGAACCATCATTTTTATTTTACTGTATCATTACGTCACATTAACCATTTATGCGGGTTAAGTTAATGAAATGAACATTCTCTGTCATTCTAACAGGAACCGGATGTTCAAAGTTTAATTTAAAATCACGATTACCCTACAAAATATCAGAAAAGGTAGACTTAAGACTAGATTGCGTATCATGTGCATTCTGATCTTGGTCTAAATTGTTCGAAAAAAGTATGTAAAATTCCCATTGGTGCTATAAGGGTTGACAATTTCTCCTCCAAATCAATAAATCATTGTTCGTATAAACGGTATACGTAACCCTGTGGACTAATGGACTCCCCAGTATAAATCGCTTGATTTACTTGGCTGAAAATGGCAACACAAGGCATACCCAGTAGTAATTAACCCTTGAGCTACACTGGGCCACTCAATGGCCTTTTGCGCGCAGTGTAGATCAAGATCAGACTGCAAAGAACGTACAGTTTGAGCTTGGATCTACAATGTCTGATAAGGACATTACTTTTCCCCCAAAATGACTTTGAAATAGCAATATTTAGTTTTTACAGTTTAGCTATATAGCAGGTTAAGCCTTATCCTGCTATACAACTAAATTGAAGTTTGCCATTAAAATGTACAAAGCCGGATATTGCTCTTTAAAAAGTGTTTTGGGGAGTAATTTCTCCTTGTCGAACATTGCAGATCCAAGATCAGAATGCACGTTCTGTGCAGTCTGATATTGATCAACACTGTCCGCAAAAGGTCAATTAGTCGCGCTAAGCAGCCAAGGAGTCAAGTTTTGTAAACCCTTAGCTGGTCAGAAAATCTGATTTTAGATCTACACTGTTCGATACGGGTGAGTTTTCTCCTATGAACAAGCACTTTGTGATTGCAATATTTCAGCACATTAGAGGCTAAAAATATTCAATCTAGTCATTTAGCAGGTTCTACACTACAGGCTGAAAATCCTTATTCAAGTCATTTAGCAGGTTCTACACTACAGGCTGAAAATCCTTATTTTAGTCATTTAGCAGGTTCTACACTACAGGCTGGAAATCCTTATTCTAGTCATTTAGCAGGTTATATACTACAGGTTGAAAATACTTATTCTAGTCATTTAGCAGATTATATACTTCAGGCTGGAAATCCGTACTCTAGTCATTTAGCAGGTTATATACTACAGTCATGAAATACTTATTCTAGTCATTTAGCAGGTTATATACAATAGATAGGAAATCCTTATTCTAGTCATTTAGCAGGTTATAAACTAGAGGCATGAAATACTTATTCTAGCCATTTAGCAGGTTATAATAGTATATAATACACAGGAAATCCTTATCTAGTCATTTAGCAGGTTATTAATTAGAGGCATGAAATACTTATTCTAGTCATTTAGCAGGTTATGAACTACAGGCTGGAAATATTTGTGCTAGTCATTTAGCACGTTATGAACTAGAGGCTAGAAATATTTGTTCTAGTCATTTAGCAGGTTATAACCTACAGGCTGGAAATCCTTATTCTAGTCATTTAGCAGGTTATATACTACAGACATAAAATCCTTATTCTAGTAATTTAGCAGATTATATACTACGGGCTGGAAATTCTTATTCTCGCCATTTAGCAGATTACATACTACAGACTGGAAATACTTATTCTAGTCATGTAGCAGGTTATAAACTAGAGGCATGAAATACTTATTCTAGTCATTAGCAGGTTATTTATTACAGGCATAACATACTTATTCTAGTCATTTAGCAGGTTATACTAGTATATACTACAGGCATGAAATCCTTATTCTAGTCATTTAGCAGGTTATATACTACAAGCTGAAAATTCTTATTCTAGAGCTTAGCAGATTATAAAATACAGGCTGAATATCCTTATTCTAGTCATTTAGCAGGTTCTACACTACAGGCTGAAAATCCTTATTCAAGTCATTTAGCAGGTTCTACACTACAGGCTGAAAATCCTTATTCTAGTCATTTAGCAGGTTCTACACTACAGGCTGGAAATCATTATTCTAGTCATTTAGCAGGTTATATACTACAAGCTGAATATCCTTATTCTAGTCATTTAGCAGGTTAAATAATACTACAGGCTGGAAATACTTATTCTAGTCATTTAGCAGGTTATATACTACAGGCTGGAAATACTTATTCTAGTTTTTTTAGCAGGTTAAGCGCTAAGTTGCTTTTTTAAAACAATAATGATCGATAATAAAATGCACGAAAGTCCGTGTTTAGGCTTACAGAAATTCGACACTTTGATTCAGAGAAAGGGTGAAATTTTGATTGTTAAATAACGTGATAGTCTTTTAGAGAATAAATACGACGCACTCTTGTCGTGGTATAGACTTGTCCAATTCGGCATACCTCGGGTAATGGTCCCTTATACCGAAAAGGTTAGATGTAGGTACGGAATCGGCCGAGTTGTGACGAGTACGACCATTCGTCACAACTCAGCCGATTCCGTACTTACATCTAATGATATGATGGCTCCCATCACCCGAGATATGCCGAATGGAGTAAGACCTGACCTTACCGTTGACGATTCAGGCGCTAGCTGACTCAGGGATCCTGGTTTAGTACGCTATATTGACTGGATATATGAAAATCTGTTGAAAATGGTTAAAAAAAATATGGAAAGTAAAACTCTTACTCAGTACTAGTTGAAATATTCCAAGCCACAGCACGTCCTTGAAGACTCGAAAAGCTTCAAGAAATTCTTTTCGAATCGCCCATAAATAAGCTCATAAATAAGCTTCAATGCAATCACTGTAAACAACAGAGAGATGATGCTTTGAGAGCGAAAGATAGTATCATGGCAGAGAGAAAGGCCCTATAGAGCATCAACAACTTTTTATTGACGCGATGAAATAGCATGATAGACCCTTTTTACTCTGTATGCTGCCAAAATACAGAAACTGTATTTCACTTTCAACCACGTGTCCTGCTAAATAAATGAAATGAAAAATTCAGGCGGATATCGAAATCCAAAATTTTGCCATTTCAAAGGTATTCCTTTGGGGGAAGTATGTCCTTATCGGATGGTGTAGATCAAAGATCAGACTGCACGTTCTGTGCAGTCTGATCTTGATCTTCACTGTCCGGAAAGGGTCAGTGAGTCAGGCTTAGAGCTCTAAGGGTTAACCCATAACTAAACAATCCCTGGTTCTTTACGACCCTGAGATCGAAGGCTTTTGAAAACATTGTGGGAAAAGGATAAAATGCTCCTTATTCCACAATGTTTTCTACCCTCCTGGAAACAAATTCCAATTTTTTGGAGTGTTTATTTTGTTGACTGCAAGTGCTTTTAAATTGGACCAGTCTAAGATTTTGTTGTTTGGTAAAGGGTTAACCGGTCGACTCAATCATTGACTTGTACAAATTAAAAGCATTGGCAGGTGACAAATGTGTATCAAATTCTTGATCAACTTCTTGAATTCGTTTTTTGAGAGATTCGAAACGTTGTTGGAAAAGGAGAAAATGTTGGTTTACCAGCGTTATTTTTTTCTCTTTTTCCCACATTGTTTTAAAAAAGCATTTTTCTGCAGCGTCGTTTAAACTCGGGACCTCATGGCAAAAGGTTATGGCAAGAACAAACTAGAGTTGTCACTGAATGTGACTTGATACCCTCGCCAGCTCTTTAACAGAGACAGGCAGTTATTTGTACACAGACGGACACACGGACGGACAAACAGACGGGCACACACGGACAGACAGGCTGTCAAAAATGAACAAATATTCACGAAACAGGCTTACGCGTTACAGGAAAAGGCAATTATTTGTACACAGAGGGACACACGGACGGACAAACAGACGGACACACACAGACAGGCTGATTCCAGTATACCCCCGAAAAAAACATTCGTTTTGAGGGGGTATAAAGAGTAATTAGTTGCCATGTTGCCATTTTTCCTGTTGAATTAGTCAGAATATTCTACCAAACAGCGGACTGTTCGACAGCGTGGTAGCAAGCTTATATGGCATTTTCTGTGCAGCCGGGTTATGATTTCCTTTGCCAATTTAACTAACCATTTACCCCCATGAGGCATTTCTATGGTATCTCTAATTGACCCTAAATAACAGTAAGGATGAATCCGTTTCTTATGTGTATATGACACCTTTTGATAGCATAGAAAACATTGTGACAAAAGGTGAAATTGCTCGTGACGAGCAATTTCACCTTTTGCCATAATGTTTTCCAAAGACTCCTATAAACACTCGTATATGACACCTTTTGATAGCATAGAAAACATTGTGACAAAAGGTGAAATTGCTCGTGACGAGCAATTTCACCTTTTGCCATAATGTTTTCCAAAGACTCCTATAAACACTCGTATATGACACCTTTTGATAGCATAGAAAACATTGTGACAAAAGGTGAAATTGCTCGTGACGAGCAATTTCACCTTTTGCCATAATGTTTTCCAAAAGACTCCTATAAGCAATGCGTAGAAATGAGTATCTATGGAGTAAAGGGTTAACCAGCGTATGGTGGTTTAACAGTCTGAGGAAGAGAAGCAACAGCAATAGAACAACAACAACAATTACCGCAACAACTACTACTACTACACCCTCTGATCTAGGAGAACACGGCATGCTGCATTTTCTAGTAACCTTCGCCTTATGAAAAGATAAAGAGGATACTTTTACTAGCAGAAATATATGTAAAAAGAGAAATAAGAATATAATTAGACTCAAATCACTAAAATTCACTACATCAGATTTTCTTAACTCCTTAAACGAAAGCGGGGCATAAACTTTGCCGAAAACAAACGAGCTATGCCCTGTTAGAAAAGAAGGGCGTAATGAGTCTACGAAAAGTACTTATTCAGGTCAGCCTGCGCAGTCCGTGCAGTCTAATCTGGGCCGAAACTTTTCGATATTGGTCAGTTTTCTGTATGTCAAAAGATCAATTTACCTCATTGTTCATTCGATTGATGGATCCAGGTTTCATATGATAGCTAGCTTGGTATCATAAATCAAGGCATTATCTCCCGCTAGATGGCATTCTATAAATACTTATCTATCTAATTTGGGCATCCAGGGTACAGAACCGAACCACTTTCCTATGCGACAACTGTTACTTTGAATTTCAAACTGAAATAAACGTTTACTCAATAAAACGCTACCACGTGTAATTCACTCAGCTATGATCAGCAGTTTAGAGAAATCTGGAGCTAAAGCAGGTCTTATTTCTCCTCAAACGTATTGATAAAAGCTATTTTCTACATTGCTATTTTAGGAGCGTAATATTAAAGTCTGCCCGCTTTCGGGGCTAGTGACGCGTCATATAAGACAGTCGAATAACGTGAATCACGGACATGCATTAAGCACCCTTTTACCAGAGCATGGCTTCCATGATTTAGATAATTTTTCTTTCTTTTCAAACTGGGACGCATGGCTTTATATTTTAGTCGTATACCATTGAAATTGAACGTGAAAAGCCAGTGCTTGTCTGATTTTACAAAAACTAAAAGAAAGTATTCTTGCTATCTCTTGTAAGATTAGGTGAATTTCGATATAGAAACCCAACCCATGCAGTCATCCCATCAATACCACTTTGTCTTGCGGAATAATACCGCAAACTGTTTATTATGGTCGCTTAACCCATTACCACACAGTCCCTACTTTTGACGACCCTTAAGAAAGAAGCCTTTAGAAAACATTATAGGAAAAGGAGAAAATGCTGGTTACCAGCATTTTCTCCTTTTCCTACAATGTTTCCTACCCTTCACAGAACAAATTTCAAATTTTCAGTCACTTTTATTTTATCGTCTGCTAATGCTTTCAATTTGGACTGGCCCAAAATTTTGTCGTTTGGTAATGAGTTAAACATATTCAGACGTGTATACCTCTTGTAATGACGTGTGAATACACTTACTGTCCCTAAGCATCGGGCAAACACTGCCAATAACTAACAAATTATATAAGACCTCTGCATACCGAACGTGCTATCAGATCGACCGACTCCCACGAAGTAAAATATCTGTCGAGTGGTCTTTGCATCACGGGCTACTGACTTCTAAATTGGCCGCGGAAAGGAACTATATGTCCGAGTGTATTCGCTTCACTTGCCAGTAACACTCGTTTACGCAGGCATTTTAGACCCAAAGGCGCCAATATCATCATGCCATACTTCTTTCCAATCCTAAGGGTCTGGTTAAAAGAGTCGAATGCTTTTAACTCATTAGGAAATAACAGACTTAATAACCCCCCCTTCTCACTGGTCAGGCTTTTTGGACAATTTGGGAAAAGGAGTTTTTGTTTTTAAACTGCAGTTGCTCTTTTTTTCCAACCATTGTTTCCGAACGACTGTATAATAAGATTATTTTAATTTCAGTTAACTGTTCCTGTACCAGAATATGGCTGGTTTAAAAATAAGCTATGTGCTAATTCATTACCAAACGACAAAATTTTAGGCTTATCCAGATCGAAAGCATTTGCAGACGACAAAATAAAAGAGATTGAAAATTTGAAATTTGTTTTGTAAAGGATAGAAAACATTGTGGAAAAAGGAGAAAATGCTGGTTACCAGCATTTTCTCCTTTTCCCACAATGTTTTCTAAAGTCTTCTTTCTCAGGGGCGTCAAAAGTAGGGATTGTGTGGTAATGGGTTAAACAGCAGTTGCTCTTTTTTTCCAACCATCGTTTCCGAACGACTGTATAATAAGATTATTTTAATTTCAGTTAACTGTTCCTGTACCAGAATATGGCTGGTATACAAATAAGCTATGTATTAACAATTCTCACAGCATTGAATATTTATACTCGGCACCTTAGAGAAAGATATTCTGTCTGATAGGCCTGACAAAAAAGGGGGCAGTATGTACCAAAGATCAGACTGCACTTTCTGTGCAGTCTGATCTTTGCTACATACCGTCCTCAACAGCCCATATTTTCGCTTTGGTGCAGGAGAGGTAAAGACTACAGACTGAATGGCTCTATTTAAATATGAGGTACTCTCAGCACTCCAGTGAATCTATTCCAGTCTTAAAACTGGTCCAGAATGAAAGATTTGCAAGACGATAGGTTAGAACAGATAGACCTGCCTATGGACTAAACGCCTTGGTTTCCTTTAATTCAGTACTCCCACACGGAGGAGAAGTTTATCTGTGAAGAGCCTTTAACAAATTAGGAAACTTCATTCGGAGGCAATGGCTCTGACGAGAAAATGTAATGTTAAGTCTTCTGTTTCTGAAAATGTCGGCTGAAAAACAACTAAAAAAGGGTAGGCTTGTCATTATTTGTAATCATGCGTTCTTATGTCTTTGAAAATTCGAAAAAAAAAAAATGAGAATGTCATGCAATGCCTTGGTCTTTCAACACTTTGTAACAAGTAAACGATGTTCATTTGTGGCGTGGGATTACCATAGCCGAAATAATACGTACAGACCTAAATTAAACCTATTATTGTGATTTAATTGGCAAATAAGAGAGAGTAGTGCTGTCCCAAAAGCGTGAATTAGTGTCTTGAAATGTTATATTCACTGGAGTAAAGAATTTGAAAAGAAACAGCACAAAAAATCATAAAAATAAAGACGGGCTCCGATTATGTAGACCAGCTCTGAGTATGTAAGTCGACACAGATTGATGAGGGCTTCATTTAAAAAAAAAAAAGTTTTTTGAAAAAGAAAAAAAATGCTTAGGAAGTAGGCTTTGTTTTTTACGTTAATACCTTTTTGTCCACAATGTAGTACATTTTTTAGATGGAACATGACTGAATTCATGAAAATATAAAGGACTGGCATGGTCACGATTGAAAACATTAATCTGTTAAAATTTTTAAATTACTTTTCTGTAGCTTTTGATTGACAAAATGGTCTATACAAATAAATAGGTATTGTCATGCTTTCGTCGTAAGTGCAGCCCACATGTAAGCAGAAATAATAAACAATATTTAGCATCTTCGGAAGGCTAGTTGACAAGCTATATCAAAAGGCCCCAGAAACTCCAGAAAAGAAACTCTGCTCATTAAGTCATCAGAAATCCGTCTTTTGGTCAAAACTTTTTATGCGCTTTTTTATTTGTTACACTGATGTCCAGCATTTTCCCTGCTTGCATTTTGTGTTCGGCTACTTCAAATGAACTCTTCGTCAGTTAGGACGCGCCTTTTTCGTCGTTTGCAGATGCTTTTTTTTTTTAAGAAAAGTATTTTGAGTCTGGCATATGTTTTATCAGAATTAAAAAAACAACAACAAAACACAGTAAATACGTCTCAACTTTAATTTTCTTAAAATTAGACCCATAGATCATTATTACATTAAATAATCCGAAAGAAGAAAAAGTTATATCATAAAAAGAAAACGGAATGACATCAGAAACAAAAATGAACAAACATTCACAAAACAGGTTTACGTGTAAATCTGTGCAAAACGTAATTCCCAAGTACTCTGGGTCCTTCGGATGACGGTACTTTGCTAACATTATGGGAAAAGGAGAAAATGGAGAATTAATTCTCCTGTTTTCAAGAATGTTTCAACAATGTTTTCTGTCCTTTCACTGACAAATCAATCAGGTGAGTCACATTTAGTTTGTCGTCTGCTAATGCTTTCGATGTAAAACAAGTCTAAATACATGTATTTGACGTCTAGTATAGTTCAACAACTGAAAGACATTTTCATTCAAAAAAGACATTGATACATGCATTTATTTTCAGGGATGTTTTAGCTTAAAACTCTAGCAAAAATAGGGCATTCATCAATTTCTCCTTTTACCTCAATGTCTTCAAAAACACTCCAAGAGTCGATAAAGATCGATATACATGTACTTTAGTAAATGTTTGAAGCATCGAAATATTTTTATGGCAACAGTTAACCGTTCCGGAGCCAAAATCAGAGTCCTATACGGGTCTATGCCATCCGTTTGAATAGGCAAGCCTATAAAATAAAATTTTACCCATCACGCAAAAAGGGACCATCTGGGAATTCTGTACATCAATTAGATGAAAACAGATCAACGATAGTGCAGGTCAGTTTAAGTTGATAATTCAAAAATGATTGTATAACAAGGTACAAGAACCACTTTTCATACAGAAAATGTCATTAAAGTGAAAAGGGTCAATCCTGGTCAGCCTGTGCAATTTGCGCAGTCTGACCAGGGTTGACACTTTTCGCAGTTCCCAGAAGGTCCTTTTTGCGTAATGGGTCACAAATCTCTCTGAGACTCATAGGATTGCATTTCAGCCGTCAAAGAAGATCGAGTTAATATTTGGCGCTTTAAAAACAGTTAAAAGAATAGCTATTCCTAAGTATTGCAGCGCTACAAATGACAATTCTAGTAGGCGTGATGTTTGCAATGATTTTTAAGCATTAAACATTATTACTAATCATATTCATACAATTAATCATAGCACTAATAAAACATTTGTGTCGTATTGTACATCATTAAATCAATGCAGTATTGAAATATTTGGAGTTTATTTGTGTCATTATTTTTAACCCTTTGACTGCTAAACGATGCTTTAGGTACTGTGTGCGGACAGTGTAGGTCAAGGTCAGATTGTATGGAACATGCAGCGTGGTCTTAGATCTACTCTGACTGATACCAATAATTTGCAAACCACCGTTGAAATTGGATTTTTTCCTCTTTTTGATTGAAATGTAAATATACGTTAGCAGTGAAGGGCTTAATTATGGCATGTAGCACAGGCCTTTGAATTTCCATTCATTCATCCTAGAATAATAAAATTTTCCTTGGTCGATCTTTGTACACTTATGAAAGCATATTGGTGCATCGCCTGTATGTATTATGGAATAGTGAAATTTTCAACACCGTTATTATTTATAGCACAGTGGCAACTGCTTCTTTGCTGTATAAAATGAAGATAAGGTGTGCGACACATTGTCTTATTATATAGAATAAAGAGGGCATCACCAATGTGCTATTTATAGTAACGGTGTCCGATAAAAAAATCTTCTTTATCCCTTGATAGAACAATGAAAAATTCTTTATCCCGTAAAAGAACAATGGAATTTCAGAGGCCTGAGCATGTAGGCATAATGGGTATGGTCAAATAATTTTTTATAACGCCAGTTTAATGAAAATAGGCATTTTTACCCTTTAACGAAACATGTTGGTATCAGGAGTCTTTCAGTAAGAACTTCTCATTTTAAAACATAACATCGGACAGTGTAGATCTAAGATCAGACATCAAAGAATCAGCAGTCTGATCTTTGATCTACACTTTCCTCAAAAGCACTCATCGATGCATTTAGCATCCGAAGAATTAGATAGATAAGTTACGAATGAATTAGATGAGTCTAAATCTGACTAGCCAAACACTCTATAGCTAGACTAGTACAAAGTAAGATCAAACAAAACATACACAGAATAGAGACATGATCCTCCCAGCCAAAAGTGACAAATAACAGATAAAAGAAATAACAAAGAGAGCACGAACTCAAAACTCCTGGATCAAGGGAAGCACTACTGATCTTTACGAGCTCACCAAACCTAGGACAAGGTCTGTTTCTAAAGTTTTAACCATTATAAAAAAAATCCCCTTTTAGTTTGTATATCCCCGTATTCACAGTCCTCGACATAAAAGATGGGTAAGGCTAGGGATCTACATTGGGGGCGTAACAAAGTGTCGAAGGTAATACGGTTTGTATTTCAGGTTGAATACCTTTGCGATACTAACCAAAAGCCTCGCTGACAATTTAGAAGACCACAAAATTTCTATGTAGTGTGCACATAAATAACGGAAAATAAATTCTGTACAGCCTGATACATCAGTTTGTGTTGATCAATTAAGAGTTATTAGAGAATCAAATGTTACAGATCTTATGTAATATCATTGAATACTTCAGCTGAATTTGGGTATACCAATGGGATTTTAATGCCTTTGAAAGATAAGAAATCCAGAGGAAATATACGTGTGCGACCAAAATCTTTTTAAAAAAATATAAGTTGACTATCTGGAAAAAATGCATGAACCATGAGCTGTGAAAACGGGGCTTGATGCATCTGCAAAAGAAAGTATCGACCCAGACCAGCATGCGCAGCCCGACCTGGATTCGTATTCACCAACCAATCTTTGTCTTATTCTCCATAATTTTCTATATTTGAAAGTAACAAAACTTCTGATTGGCTAAACATTCGGTTTAGCCAATCAGAAGTTGTGTTGCATACGATAAAGAATATCTTGGAGATTAAGGCTATAAGAATATTCTCAAGAATGGTTAGTGAATACAGGTCCTAAGCCTAGACTTTTTGCAATTGATGCTGATGAATGTTCTATATGACCAAGGATCAGGGTCCGTATTTACCAACCATTCTTAAGAGCCGTTCTTTGTCTTATTCTTCAAGATTTTCTGACAGTGAAAGTAACAGAACTTCTGATTGGCTAAACCATATGGTTTAGCCAATCAAAAGTTCCGTTACTTTCACACTGACAAAATTTCGAAGAATAAGACTAAGAATGTTCTTGAGAATGATTGGTGAATACGGACCCAGTATACCTATTCTTCAGCCGGTTGCCAGACGAAATGGACCATCTATCTATAATTATGTGATGACTGGCATGGTATCATGTTTCACGGAGATACATTAACCCTTTCCCAAACAATCCCTGGTTTTTACGGGTCAGGAATAGAAGCCTTTTGAAAACATCGTGGGAAAAGGAGAAAATGCTGGTAACCAGCATTTTCTCCTTTTCCCACAATGTTTTCTATCCTATCATATAGAAAAATCATCTTTTTAGCAACTGTTAATTTGTCATCTGCAAAATGCTTTCAATTTGGTCTGGTCCAAAATTTGCCGTTTGGGAAAGGGTTAAGGTCCCTTTTACCAGTACATTGCCAATATTTATAGTTTCTTTAATCTTGGAGGCTTGACTAAACAAGGAGGCGATATTTAGCAAAGATCAGATAGCACTTTTCAGTGTAGTTTAACCTTGACCTATGCTCTCTGCAAAAGCCCTCGTTTTCGCCTATGGCACTGACTTGGTTAACTCTTTACCAAACAGTAAAAATTTAGACTGATCTAAATTGAAAGTGCTTACAGACGACAAAATGAACATAACTGAAAAATTTAAATTTGTTTTCAGCAGGTTAGAAAACATTGTGGGAATAGGAGGGAAAAGGAGAAAAAGCTGGTTAACAGCATTTTCTCCTTTTCCCACAATGTTTTCAAAAGGCTTTTATAACAGGGTCGTAAAAACCAAGGATTCTTTGGTAAAGGGTTAAAGGAAATAATAGACTAAAGGCGCCATAATTCACATTTTAAAACTCATATCAATTTGCCTTCAGTGAGGTATGACAAATTCCAATTAACCAAAAGCAATGTAAACAAAAATACATAACAATAAAGTTAAAATGAATAAAAAAGTTGAAGACATTAACGAGCTATTATTTGTCAGTGTTTCTGACATTCTATAAATAGACGTACCGAGAGAGGTCGTTCTCGTCACAGATTTGACAAATAAGTACAAATAAAAGACCACATAAACGTCCGAATAGCGCCCAGATTAAAAACTGTAGACCCAAGTTTTTTTTACTTACTCTGGCGTTATGCAAATGTATAATAGTCAACTTTATGGTATAACAAATATTTCTATTTTTCAACCATTTGACCTATACATACATTACATATGCATTTTTGTTCTTGAAGAGACTCCGAGCTGAAATATAGTAATAACGCACCTACGTGTCGACCAGTTATTGGGTTCAAGCTCGGGTATTATTTATGTCTAAAAAGGGTAAAACTAAATTACCTTTCGTAACATTGGAATAGTATCGCCATATTGTATTATACATTTATATGTTTTTCATACACCTCATGGGTCTATGACCTTCTGGTTTCATCAATAAATATATATTTAATGTTACACTGAAACCTTTATTTGCAACGTTCTTTCGTGTTAAAATTGCAAACATCAAACTTGATTAACTCAAAAAAGTACTATTCAAGACAGAGCTGAATAGCATTTAAAAAACTTGACTTTTACTCACGGCAGTACATAAATGTATTATTTTAGCTTTCAGTTTTAAAATTAAAAAAATGAGCATGATATAGTAATTATCATAGTGAGTCAAATAAGATTAATGGTACAATACATGGTCAAGTCTAAAGTGTTGTCGTCTGCTCTTGAAAGATTTAAAGTTTGTTTGAACAGTAATGGCTGAATCTGTCATGACAATTGTTGAATATTTTGTAACAAATCTGACAAGGAAAGCGTCTATGACAGGTTTTCCCGCCGTAAGATGTATAACGACCGTAATATTTACTCCGACTTTCAATCAAACGATTTACAAAAAATGTCATCTACGTCTACAAGTTTTTATTAATTAACATATGATATTTTTTGTCTTCAATGTAAACGATATCTCATTGGTTGTTACAAAAATCGCTTACTTATGAATCAACAGTGTTGATAAATCCTTGGTATACTCAGGGAAAATGTCATTCATTTTTATAGATAGCCTAATTCAAGATCCAGGCTACTTTGTTTGTCAGTTTCAGAAGTGTAAAATGTCTTGTCCAGTGCTGCTTCAAGCATTTCGTGGAAAATAAAATGTACCTCTCTTTAAACATTTTTGTTTCTGCGCGTTTAGGGCGATTATCTAGTCATCACTTAACATTTGAAACGTTTTTTTTTTTATCCCGCGTAAAGCCTTGAAGTCAGAATAGCTGCCAAAAATAAACAACAGGTTTGTCAAAATGCATCTTAATTAAACAGTATTTTTTTAAAGCATGTAAACTACAGTGAGTTGACACTCTGTTATTGAACGGTCGCTCCATGTGTTAGTCACTGGCAGAAAAATGATTTTAAAAAAAGTAAATAGTAAACAAAAAATGGACCGACTTGGTAACTTCACACCTAGTTTTGAAAATTATTTTCCTGACATTGACTAACACATGGAATGATCGTACAATAACAGACTATAATCTTCATAATAATTTCCATATTTTCAAATAGTATGATTTAATTTAATTGCATTTAAGCACCTCTTCGTTAGAATTTGGCCGCTATCGAGCCGTTAAATTGACCCAAAAGGGAGTTTACATATTTCATGACATATCTAAATATAGAAGCAAAAAAAAACCAAATATGACGACATGGTTCTATAACCAGAATTGGGAGTCACCATGTTACATTGTTCAGTGTTTGACAGTTATAGTTGTGGGTGGAAGTGTCAACCTTAACACTTTCAGTACAAAATTAGTGAAATACGTTTATCAAATTACATTAAAAAAGAAGAAATGAGAGTAAAATTTCATACCTTTCTGACAAGATTTTATCCGGTATTATCAAACAGTGCAGATTAAAAATCAGAGTACACGACCGGTGGAGTCTGATCTTGGATCTATACCGTCCCCAAGAACAGGTTAAATTGTCCTTTAAGCTTTAAAAACTAAAATTAAAACTGCCAATAAATATTACTACTATTGAAGACTCGAAAATCCTAATGTCAAGGCCATTTCTGTCTGACTTTCTAACAAAATAATAGACAGTGTAACTCAAGGTCTGATTGCACGTTCATCACATTCTGCATCATCTGATTCTGATCTACACTTGTTTACAAAATCAATTTAAAAAACGTTAAAGCGTATTAAAGGTTACACTTTAAACTGACAGATATGATGTACACTAAATGGATGTTTCCGATGGATGATTCATTTTGGAATTTCAAAAAAAAGAAATAGAAAAATGAAATTTTAACCCATTTTATGCGTATCGTTATTTCTGATGACTTTTCTCTTGAGCCTAGACGAAGACCAGACTACATATTTCTCTAATTTTATCTCGGTCTTTTCTCTTCGACATCTCACTTTCGATGCCCTTGTTCATCCATATACATGTATACTTATTGATATTCATTAAGTTTTGTAATGCAATGACACTTTTTTGTATCTTTGAATTTAGGTGTATACATTTATATTTACTCATTTGCAAAGCTTTCTTAATTACTTACCAAACGATTCGGTATCTTATAGCCTAGCAAAAGAAGATGTTTGGAAATATCATAGGGAAAAGAATCTGGTGTTTTAAAAAATATACAGGGCATGGACAGTGCCGACAGTAAAAGGTTTTCTATGTGCAGTAAAATCACAAACGAACAGCATTTCAGGTACTTAAATGAAGGGAGTCAGAGTCGCTGTTACAGTTGATGAACTACTTTTTATCACAATAATGCATTTTATTGATGGTGATACGCGGAGAACTTTACCTTTATTTTGTCGTCTGCAAGTGTTTTCAATTTGGACCTGTCTAAGATTTTGTCGTTTGTTAAAGAGATTTTACATTATGAGCCGTGCTTTGGCAAAAGTTTGTTGATTGCATCTCTGTGATTCATTATACCCAGCAAATAATCACAGAATTATGGATCCATGGACGGACTGCATAGGCTGACTTGATTCGATACCTTCGCAGATGCATTTAGACCTTTTTTTTACTGAGCCTATCGTCGTTTAACTTCAAAAGCCTCGTAACTACAACTTGTTTTATGCTGTAGTTACGAGGTCTTTGAAGTAAACCAACGATATACATTCACTCAAGAGCACCAAGCTCAAGAGTTGCATTTGTGGACAGAGTAAATCGTCGATTTTCTTCAAAAACCTCGTAATTACAGCTTGTTTTCTGCTGTAGTTACGGGGTTTTTGAAGTAAACCGACGATATACCTTTGCTAAAGAGCACCAAGCTCAAGAGTTGCATTTGTGGACGGAGTAAATGGTCGATTTTCCTCAAAAACCTCGTAACTTTAGCATAAAACAAGCTGAAGTTACGAGGTTTTAGAAGTAAACCGACAATACACATTTCCCTTTTTTCAAGAGTTCCAAGCTCAAGAGTTGCATTTGTGGACATAGTAAATCGTCGATTTTCCTGAAAAACCTCGTAACTTCAGCATAAAACAAACTGAAGTTACGAGGTTTTTCGAATTAAATCGACGATATATTTGGTAAAGGATTTAATTGCAACACTTTGCTTTTTCTGAATTACAAAAAATATATCCATATTATTTTGCACACTTATTTTTAAGAGGACTTTTTTATAACATGTGAGTACTTCTCTGTGACAACGAGGTTAAATGTCTTTTCAAAAGTTATCCACTCAGGCCAGCCTGCACAGTCAAAGGATGTATGTAAAAAGACCATTTACCTCCTTGTTCAGTGTGTTGTCAGACAAAATTGATAATATGACTTTATAGCTCTATCATTATATGATTACTTCCTGGGTATTATCAATCGTGGAGATTCCCAAAACCTCTCATTTCCAAGAACACCGCTAATTTTACCCATTTTAGCTTCATAGAATCGCATGCAAGCAAAAACTATTAAAAAGTATGCCAGAGACAGAGAAATACAGTGGTACACACATAGAAACATAACATGTATCAACAATAATCTTATGCTATTTACATTATAAATACTCATAGAAAATCCATGAAAAGTGACATCAAGTTTATCCTCACAGACAAATAACCAAGCTTCCAATGGAGGATCGCGGTCCGTATTCACCAACACTTCTTAAGAATGTTCTTATTCTTTACGATTTACAGACTGTAAAAGAAACAGAAGTTCTGATTGACTAAACCAATCACCCCTTGAAAACGGCGTTAAACACCATACGATCAATCAATTAATCTTTAAAAACGTTTTTGGTCTTATTCTTCAAGATTTCCTGGCTGTGAAAGTAATAAAACTTTTGATTGGCCAAACCATTTGGTTTAGCCAATCAGAAGTTCTGTTACTTTCACACTTTCACAAAATTCTGGGGAATAAGACTAAGAATATTCGTAAGAGTGGTTGTTAATTACCTACCACGTTCTACATGAAGCACATCTATAATAATTAAAACCATGCTCAGATAAAAGGGGGGGGGGGCTGCATGCATCAGGACCTATGTTAGCCTTGCGCTCACGGATAGCGTAAGCGGCCATTGCTATTTGTAAATTCTATGTAAGTCCCAGGACCATTGTTATTCACGGGTAGGTCGGTTGATAGACACAGTGGATTTTGTAGACCCACACTTTGTGTGATGATCTGCTTGATTAATGCGTCATGGAGACGACCTTAATCTTTTGGCTGCTAAGCACGACTCGCCGACCTTTTGCGGACAGTGTAGATCAAGATCAGACTGCACAGAACGTGCACTCTGATCTTGGATCTACACTGTCCGATTAAGAAATATTATTCCCAAAACATAACTGTGAAACAGCAATATTCGGGTTTTTAATATCTAATTGAAAATTTCGTTTTTAGTTATTTAGTAGGATAAGGGTTAACCCCTTTTGCCTGAGCATCGCAATCATTGTTATTATTATTATTTATAGAATAATTAGACCACGATATATAGCAGAAGACTTCTACACCCTGACTTTCAGACATGTAAGTTCTTTTGTTTATTCCATTCCTTATGCACATAGACTGTTTGTCTCACTCAGCTGTCACTTACACAAGCAGTGTTGTCCTGTTTTGTCTATCCAGCTTTCAGACACATAATGGGCTATCTTATATATTACACTTCTCATCACAAACAGTTATTTCAAGTCATCTTTTAGACACAAAAGGCATTCAAAATCTGCATTCACATAGGTCTCACATATCGTCATGCACCTTATTGATCTGCTCACTAGATAAAAACTTGTCAACATATTATAATGTTACACTGTTCAATTACGATGTCAAATACAATTGGTTCAATATTATTCAGACCGTTGTACTTATTTGAATTGTGTCCTACAGCTCATAATCATCGATAAGTTTTTAAAAAACAAACTATTCGGGATTGCATGCAATTAGCTGGTAGTAAGATTTAATTACCACACTACATGATATTGCCATAGTTTCAGATTCACGTCACTTGCAGTGTTAAAGCTGTCCTCCATAGAACGGTAATTTAGGAGTGAAAATGTCAAAGCTTCTCCTGTTATCATCTGAAATAGTGTCAGGCGAGAGCACTTTCTCAATCAAATATGTCTTAAAAATACCATTTATTTCATTTCAATATGAATGGAGTCCATGAATTAAACGAAGTTTCAATACATGGATCTAGTCATCTGAAAGGGTTCACAATAAAATCTCGTTTCACAGAGGCTTGTCTCGTGCTTAAACAGAATAAACGTATAATTATGTTTCTATGCGCCAACCTAACTTCGTAAATCTGACATAGAATCCAAATTTCTAGGTTTAGTAAGGTCTCTAACAGGAGTGTAAAGTGATGAGAGACTTGGGTATGGCCTTGAGAGTGAGGGCGAAGACAGACCGTTTAGGCTGTTCAAACTTTGGTTTACCATACTCGATGGCGACTCCCGCGGTCTTTGTGTGCCCAGGGTGCTATATGTTCCTGACATTGGGGAGAAAAGAGAAGATCCAACGTTGAAAGTAGAGTCAAACCACGGTCGCATGGAATTACCCGTAGAAGAGTAACTGGGTGATCCCATAGACATTGAATTTGGGCTTGGTTTTAATTGGGTGAGATTTGCATTTTGATCTTTGTGTTCCATTCCTTGTGGCATAAGTCCAGGTGTGCCGCCAGCGGTGGAAGTGGCTACATGTGCAAGAGACCAGATTCTTGGTCGCATGGGATCGTTGTGGTCGGATGCCGCTGAACCGTTTGTTGACATGGAACCGTTGATGTCTGACAGTCCTGAGTCACTACTGTTGGAGCAGGGTGAGCCAAGACGTTTGAGGTCACTGCCGAGGTTTATGTCGGGTACTAATGTAGCCTGGGGCTTCAGAGGTGGAGGTGTCAATGAGAGACCAGTGTCCAACTTGTCCAAACATAGTCTATCTTCGGGTGGGCTAGTGAAAGGTCCTTTTACTGTTTTTAAGTCCTTCAAGGGGCTGTTGAAAGTTGGCTCGTTATGTACTGAAATGATATTGAAAAACAAAGGATGATAAAACTATCGAAAATAGAGAATCAATAATTGTTTACTTATCATTAGTTTAGGTAACTTTATCAGCTGAGATTACAAATGGCCTGAAACACGCGAAAAGAGGCGTTCGGACATTTGTGTAAAGTGTCGTGTTGGATTAGCCTGCGCACCCTGCGCAGGCTAATCCGAAACGACACTTTCCGTTGTTATGTTATTTTTTGTTTTGCGCAAGTCTGCTGTTGCGCCAAAAGTAATGTAGTCGTAAATTATTGTTTCAGATTGACCAATGCAAACTGCGCAGGCTGATCCGAAATGATACTTTACGCAAATGTCCTAATGTCCCTTTTTCGCGTCTAGCTAGCCATATGATGAAAGCTCGGTGTGGGTCATACTAGTATGCATTCTTACAAACAAAGAAACAAATAATTGCATAGCTCAAATACAAACCGCATCTGGCGGGATTCGCACCCTTGACGGGACAAATAACCTCGTTCTTCGAGGATTAAAAGACCAATACCATAACCACTGGGCCAAAGAGAATTCTTTCTGACGCAGTTGTCGGGTATTGTATTTAAATCGGGACAAAGCCATGCAAGGATTGGTCTCCCGTAACAGTATTTTTGTCAAGGAGGAGCAAGTTCTGGTTAGGATTTAGTTCTGCACAATGAGCCGAGGTTGAAATGATGTATATAAAACATATTAGACTTTTTAGTTCATAATAAAGATGTAGCCGAACTATTCCAGATAAAACATGGCTTTGAAAAAAGTGTCAAGGACCGTGTTCAAGAACGATTTTCAACACTGTTTCAATTATGAATTCTCAGACAAATCATCTTTCTGGACTCGATAGAACATCTCGAATCATCAAATGATTGGTTTAGATATTTATTAAGTGCAATCTGATCTAGGCAGCGCGCTCTCTGATGTTATTTGAGATATTCCGTCCGATCCAGCTTTGCTTTTATCCTAGAATGTTTTCAAAAGTCGATTGAAGAGGGTTCGTCAAAGAAAATTCCAGTCATGAATGTGGATGCCACCGGTTTGAGAAAAGGTGCAATTCCATTTTTACTACTCATTGCTTAGTTTCCCCTTATGTTTTGAAAGTTGTCTGTACAGATGGAATGTTATGTATCTTGCATTCGTATTGGAATCAGTATATAATCTCTGAGGTGAAGATTTCATTGTACAACAGACAATAAAACTTGGGTACCGTTTCGATATTTGGCAAATCGCGGAGTATTTTGTTAACAACCTTGTAGTCCGCGATTAGACAACATCAAAACGTGACCTGCTACCTAACGTAAAAACATGTAATCGGTTTGGCAGCATCTTCTAACAGAAATGCGGATTTTTCTGTGAGAATTTTCGGTAAATTTTCGAATACACATTTGGCATCATCCTTTCAATTCTTTTCTGAAGCATTTAACCTCTTACCACACAATCCCCTTTTCCCGGCCCTAAGCAAAGTGGTTTTGGAAACATTTTTAGAATAGGAGAACATTCTTGTAACTAGCGCATTATGTCTTTCAAGTCTAGTTCATGTTTAATTTAAACATATTTTATTCGACAGAATTACAATATACATGTACATGAACAATACAATTACATTAGATTGACAAAGAATAATCCTGCAGAAATGGATTGGAACGAAAGCAAAGCTTATATAGTTCCTCTCCAATTTCCGGTCATTGCATGTATTAGTTCATGTTTCAGTCCATAGATATTCACAATGGATTCATAGTTATAAATTATGATAACTTAATTTGCATAATGCACTTCGGAAATGCATCAAATCGCCTTTTGCCAGAGCATGGATGCTTATATGGTAGGCAACACGCGAAAACGGGCATTCGGGCATTTGCGTAAAGTGTCGTCTCGGATCAGCCTGCGCAGTCCGCGCAGGCTAATCCGAGACGGCACTTTCCGATCGTGTGTGATTTTCTGTTTCACGCAAGTCTGCTGTATAACAAAATCTAATGTTGACGTAAAGTGCTGTCTCGGATTAGCCTGCGCGGATTGCGCAGGCTGATCCGAGACGACACTTTACGCATATGTCCGAATGCCCTTTGCAAGCCACATAATACTAAACAAGAACGAATGTGACAAGCAATTATTTGTTTTCCCATATGTGTTTCAACGTTCGTTTCCTGTGGGAGAGAAAAGGGTTAAAGTCGATTATTTTTATATGCTTCGATGATAAATTTTCAAGCGTTTTTTCATTATCATTTCTATGATAAAAAGTAAGATTTTCTGCAACGTGTTGTGCAGTGGTCTTTTACCACAATACCACCTGCAAGTAACCTTTTCTGCATTACAGTCTTTAAAAATATTGCGGGACAAGGAGCAGTTTGCTCTTTAGGATCAATTTCTCCTTTTCCTATAATGTTTTCTAAAAAAAAATCCCACTTATTCAACCTTGATATAATTTCACTTTCTCTCTTACCTACATGGGCGTTTTCAAAATAAATCTGCTGCAGATTTGTTTGGCGAGGTATAGCGTTAAAGGTTAAGATTAGAAGTGTGAGAATTTTCTCAGACTACCTGTAGTTCGGATGACGTCTAATTTTATCCAGTGTGTAAATCTTGTAGCAAGTTGGAAAGCGTCTACCTGCGTGCTTGATTCAATGGTGTTAAAGTCACTTTTTATAGATTTTCAGCATTATCAGGACGGTGGTCCACTAATTCAAGTTTTTCCTCGATTTTATCAATCCTTGACTGAGGTCCTTTTATGGTGGATTTTTATGGTGGGGTTGACGCTAGAACAGCTAGGTTACTAAAAAATTGTGACAAAATTTTAATATGTTATTATTATTATTGTTGAGATTAATCAAAGATGCCATTTGTATTCCAAAAAACAACCTAAGCCTACATGTTCAAAGTACTTTCTATTTATGTCTGTTTACTTGGTTTAATTTTTTTTTTTTCTGTATAACTATTGTTCAGTAGACAAATATATGTGTGGCACTGTCAAGTTAAGCTTAAATTATATTAAACATATATTTTGAATTTGCTGAAAGCGCTGCACACATATATTGTATAATGTAGGTCCTTTTACCGACTGTCATACTCTCTAGATCTCGTGTTATTTCATGTTTATAAATTATTCTTCTTGTGACTATGTACAAATGTACTTGTCCTGTAATAAACTTTTGTTCTGTTCTGTTCTGTTACAAGTCTAACTGCTGAATCATCCAGGCACATTTAACCCTTTACCAAACAATCCCTGGCTTTAACGACCTTGAGAAAGAAGCCGTTGGAAAACATTGTGGGAAAAGGAGAAAATGCTGGTAACCAGCATTTTCTCCTTTTCCAATAATGTTTTCTATCCTGCTGGAAACAAATTTTAATTTTTGAGATACATTTATTTTGTCATCTGCAATTGCTTTCAATTTGGACCAGTCTAAAATTTTGTCGTTTGGTAAAGAGTTAACTCTTAAACTATAGGTAGAGTTACGAGTATTTGTTCAGGCTTTGGCCGAAATCGAAGAAAATATGGCATACAACACGGGAATGGGGACATTCGGACATTTGCGTGAAGTGTCGTCTCAGATTTGTTTGCGAAGTCCACGCAGGCTCATCCGAGACGGCACTTTCCGTTTTTATGCAATTTTCTGTTTTGCGCAAGTTTACTGCAGCATAAAATCTAATGTAGTGGCAAATGACCGAAAGTCCCTTTTCACGTATTGCTAGCCGTATATCACGATGGCATAACGAACTTTTTTAACGAATTATAAGACTGGTTAAATCAGAATTTCCTCACAAAAATATGGTAGAATATTGATTCAGTACCACTCTGCAAATTGTGTTAAAGGTCTTGGTCTGAACTACAAGAAAATAAATGATTATTCGGGCATCGTAAAAGACAGAAAAAGTTTTCTATGTACATGATCATATTTTGTAATTTATGCATCTTTATAATGCTAATTTAAAAAGAAAATTTGCGCTTAAAAACAGTTGATATGTCAAATTATTATAATTATCTGCAGGGCCTCTTGACACTGCACATATTATTTCTGTATTCATTTAATTTACATATTATTTTGCTTTAGTACTTATGCCTACATTTATGACAAATAAAAGTATTGCTTTGTAATTTCATTTCAGTTAACTTTTCGGCGAACAGTTAAGCAATTGAACGGTCATGACGAAGAACGCTTTTGGACATTTTGTAGAGAAATTGTTCGTAATTAGCAGTTTCTCTCTTCCGCCCCACCCCCTCCCGCCTTTCCAAAGAATGTTTTCTTCGCTATTTAGAACAAATCGTATAATTTCAGCCTCAAGTTAGATACCCTCTGCGAATGTTGTCAATACAGGCAGTTAAGAAATCTTCCTAGTCTTGTTCAGAATTAGCTTATGCTTTTGATTGATTTAAGTTTGAGAAAACCATTTCCTACAGCGAAAACTGAAAAAAGTAAATACTTTGCTAGTATTTTCAATTATTAGCTTCTTTGCTAAAACAACTGAAATACCTACATGGTTTTATATATAAATAGCCAAATTATACTTGTCAGTCCGACAGAGAGTGAGAGAATTCTTTACGATACAAATGCTTTTTTGCCATGATAAAGCACTTCACACCAATTTATAAACTCACTTTCAAAAAGCCCTTAAACTTTACCTTTCTGTTCGGAATCATTTTGACGCTGCTGGAGCTTAGAACTCAATGATAACTTTGTCGTGATTGCTGGATATATAGATACATGTAGGTACAAGAGATTTTTTCGTTCATTGCAATGTTTCCATTACCAATTCTTATACCATACAATCAAAACCTAAATCATCCATATTGCAGTTTTAACATCTGAAAGCATTGCTCGTAATTCAGACAAGACCCATAAGCGGACATGAGGTAATGGATTTAAAAAGTCAACGACACCGCAAACATGTCAGTCAGTTATTTGGACGTCCCAGCGTACAGCACACAAACATTACACTTCTTTAAGTTTTGAAACGTGTCATAAGATATGACTTTAATCCTGTCAAAAAAAAAAATCTGAAAACGGCCCGAGTTCGCCAACCACATTTAAATATTGCAATTTTCTAAATTCCCAGCCCAGCAGTCTCATTGGCTGATGCGGATTCACATGGCAAGTATGGGAACATTAAGTTGTAATTTAATTAGAATGGAATGTCTCGAAATCTATTTCTGAAACTAGTTTGACAGAAATCGATTTGATTATCGGTACAGTCTGATCTTATTCATATACAGTTTAAAATTAAATGCACACTGACAGTCACATATTGTATTTGTTACAATTACGTCGACCGAGAAAAAACTCTAAAAATAACAAACATATATGATAACATTTTAGCTTGAGAAGAAATCTTTTTTTCGCAAGCAATTTCTCCTCTTGCCATTTGGTCTACAGAAAGTTTTCGGTTGCTAGGCACAAAATATCGTCTCCTGCAGGTAATGAGTTGTAGCTTAAGGGATAATTCAGGTTTTAACCCTTTCCCAAACAATTCCTGGTTTTTACGGGTCATGAATAGAAGCCTTTAGAAACCATTGTGGGAAAAGAAGAAAATGCTGGTAACCAGCATTTTCTCCTTTTCCCACAATATTTCCTATCCTATCATATAGAAAAATCATCTTTTTAGCAACTGTTAACTGTCAACTGCAGAATGCTTTCAGTTTGGTATGGTTCCAAATTTGCTGTTTGGGAAAGGGTTTAGAAAGAATATATATTTCCACGACTCATCCACTTCTTTATGAAAACAGACCAAATCCCAAGACTGACACGAGGCGGACCCAAACCCTTATCTATACATTCCGCGACCGGCTTTTGCCTTATTCTGAATTCTCTTACACAAAAACTCGGGGTTCACTCCATGGTTTCTGCTGCATAAATAATTATTAGGTGATTATAGCTGTTTCTATAACGGCACATTGTTAGATAATATTTCATACACACTGCCACCTTTTTCAAGTAAAGTATTGCATCAAATAAATGCCAAAATATCTACGAGTTCAATTCCTAGGTAATTCTTTTGGCTTAGAAAAAGTCAAGATTTTGTATACTTTTGAAATCATTGAGTCTGATCCTGATCTTGTTATGTTTACTGATTTGGAATGAAACAGTCTTCAAAATTTTAGAACTTAAAAGCAATAGCAGAGGGCAAATTAAATGTGACTCTAGTCGTAAATTTTGTCCTCAAAACGCTTGAAAACATTAGAAAGCAGAAAATGCTGGTTATCAGCACTTTTCCCCTTTTTCAACAATGTTTTCAAATGCCTATTTTTTTAAAGTGGCTAAAAGACGTGGAAGTTTACTAACAGGCTTAAAAAAACAAATATGTAGATGTTAATGTAAAACTATTTGTTCTGAAATATAAATAGTCATTAGATTATTTGATTAGAAGACGTTGAGTTTAGAAGAGAAATTTTTCATTACGAGTAACTTCTTGGTGTTTTCCCTACAATTTTTCAAAAGTCGCTCGCAGTTGGCAAAGTGTTAAATACCGATCAAGCACTTGGGAATAATCTTCAGTATTAGAAAAACAAATACAAACATATTAACTTGACAGGAGTTATCGCGGCAAATTTGATTATCGCTCTACAAAATAATTTATTTCAGCTATGCCAAATTTTGGCGTAATTCTATGTTGCGCTCGTGTGAATTGTTCCGTCAACTCCTTCGGGTTTTAGAAATGTAAATTCCTACGCGGTCCCAGAATTTGCCGGTGTCAATAAAAGGTTGTAATGGGGTCTTGCCACGTCAACGCTTCGGGTCTTATCTAGTCATTGTATCATGATACAGGGCTGTTTTGCATCAACGTTATGTTAAAAGAAGTCACGGCGATGTTTGTATTATTTGAATGACTGATGTAGAACGCAATTGTAGATTTAAAACGGTGGTCATTGCTTCCACTGATGCTTTCGTGATACTTATATTATCATGTAAAGTTTACGATCAATGCTGCCACGTTTTTCATGTAAGTGGCTTCTCGGTTCAACAACTATAGCATTGTTAACCCATTACCACACAATCCCTACTTTTGACGCCCCTGATAAAAAGCCTGTAGAAAACATTGTTGGAAAAGGAGAAAATGTTGGTAACCAGCATTTTCTCGTTTTCCCATAATGTTTTCTACCCTCCACAAAACAAATTTCAAATATTCAGTCACTTTCATTTTGTCATCTGCAAATGCTTTCGATTTGGACAAGACAAGCAAAAAAATTTCGTCCTTTGGTAATGAGTTAAAACAAGCAAAAAGAACAAAACAGTAGAAAAAACAAGTTACCAAAATCAACATGTGCATTAAAAGTGATATCCTTTCAGATTCGTTAGAAATATTGATTTTGAATCGATACCAGTAACAGTGAAGCTCTCGGCTCATTGTGAGTTGCTCAAATTGTTCCAACTGACAGTACTTGCTAGTAGTTCTTGCGCAACACTTTTTTTCTCTCTTATTAAGCTTTCATGTTAGTACAGGTAAAGATATCGGCTCATCTTAACCCTTTACTCCATATGGCATTTTTAAGGTATCTCTAATTGACCCTAAATAACAGCAAGGATGAAGCCATTTCCTATGTGTATATGACACCTTTTGATAACATAGAAAACATTGTGGCAAAAGGTGAAATTGCTCGTGCCACAATGTTTTCTAAAGGCTCCTACAAGCAATGCGTAGAAATGAGTATCTATGGAGTAAAGGGTTAAAGTCGAGTCATACTCTGGTGAAGAGAGGTTGAATCTTAATCTAAACTTTGGTCAGCTATATGCTGAAGATGAGGTGTATAAATAGAAAGAGTTGTCTAAATACGGCACTATGTATATTTCGCTTTTCTTGAAAATTGCTTAAGATAAGAAAACTCACACAGGCTGTATTACACTAAAGACAGACAAAGTAAATTATGTGACAAAAAAATATCTGTTGATATATCTTTTCAAAGTGAAAAAGCAGTGTGAAAAAGCAAAGTGAAAAAGCAAAGTGAAAAAGCAGTGTGTGCTACATTCAACAAAATTTATTGCCGTCATGACAGAAATATGAAAAAAAAATTTTTAGCGCAATCATCTTAGTCAAGTAATTTCTTACTTTATAGTTATAGCATCCAACTTTATTATCCCGCAACGTAAAAAGCCGAATGGTTCATTGAATTGTCTGTTTTGTTCCACATCAAATGTTTTGACTTTTTGCCAAAAACAGTTACAGGTCAGAGTCCATCTTTAACTTTAAGCCTTTCTATGCCATTAATACAAAACATCACAAGGCAGTCATTCAAGCTAAACACTCCATTTTAACCCGTATGACCACCAGTTTCGAAAACATTGGAAAAGGAGAAAATGCTGGTGACCAGCATTTTCTCCTTTTCCAATGATGTTTTCTATATTTTCGAGGATAAACGTTAGCATTTCAGTACTATATGATGTGTCGTCTGGGCTTGCTATTAATACAAACCAGTCTAAACTTGTGTCGTCTGATAAAGAGTCAAAGTTTTTATGTTTTTTGTTGTCAAGAGAATTGGTAACAAAAACATGAAAGCCTTCATCCGGAAGTATTTAGCGTGAATGATTCCAACAAATGGTAAGACTTGGAGACCGTAAACGTTTCTAAATCGCCGAGGCGTGAATTCCAACTGCGAAAAAATCGAAAAATTACAATATGCGATTTCATTACTGCGCCAGGCACGTGACCAAGCAACACTATTATGGCGCGGATTTTATTTGGACACGTGATCAGTAGCATGTTGGAAACAATATCGTTAATATAAAATGCTAAGGAAAAGATGATCCCCGACAATTGGGGTTGAGCAGCCAAAACGCCCTGATGTCTAGTAAAAATTGGTTTCCTTAATAGGGGAAAATTGAACGAGCAACGACAATGTTAAATATTCTCCTGTCAAAGAAATCTACAAGCGTTGTTATGACACCGTCTCGAAGGCGCGTGCGCGTCATAGTGCCGTCACGTGACGTTATTGTAATACAACCTGTTCAGATATTTCTGGATTAATTGTATTGTAAATCATATTAATTTATAGGTCCTGTGATTTATTGATTGATTCCTGAATAATTATTCTTTCTTTTTTCAAAGTTTGGTCATACTAACTTGCACAAAGTAACCAATAATTGTTTGCAAGTCCGAGTGGTTCATTGTACTTGGACAGAAACCCATACTTCACCTGCACAAGGGAGGTAGGTGGAATACCGCCCTTAAAAAATCTACTCAGTCTATTTTAGTCATTTATGTTCAAGCTGTATAGTATCCACCTGCAATGTTGCCTCAGAGACATTAAGGATGAATTCCTTTTTACATTGATTCGCCCTTTCTACGACGATTTAATATCAAGATATAATTATTCCTATACGTATTAAATAATACCCGATACCCGAATTTGCATAAATTAAAAGTAAGATTTAGCGAACGTTGATACAGTAAAACCTATTCTATTAACATGCTTTTAAACCTACAAAGAGTACTATTCAGTCGAAGATTTGATTCCAGGATGGAGAAATTACTTTTCAGCGTCATTCACTTGTGTCACTATGTTTTTTACTGTGTTATTATTGTTTACATTATTTTCTTCCATGAAACATTACTTTCATTTTCAGAACACGTACGTACATGTATGTAGTTATTTGTGACTTTGAGCCTTTGTGCCTATAGTCAAAATACAACAGTATTAAATTAAGTGTATGTGATAAACTAACAAGGGCCTTCATAAAGCAAATAAGTGACCATGAGAATCACAGTGTCTGAACAGCCATTTTTATATATATCTCGAAACGAATAATAATGATTATAAAAAAAAATATATATATATATAGTTTTGATTCTTAAGTTTCTTATTCGTTTTTAGATTTTCAAAAAAACGGAATATGGACCACCCTCCTCATTTCTTAGGTACTGAAGCGACAGTGCATCCAATGGTAGATATATATAAGAAGGAGCATACCCACCAAGTCCGTGCAGGAGCCATGGAACTCTTTTTACCAGAAAATAATTGTAACATATATTAACCCTTTACCCCATAAGGCATTTGTATGGCATCTCTAATTGACCCTAAATAACAGCCAAGATAAAGCCGTTTCTTACGGGTAAATGATACCTTCTGATAGCATAGAAAACACTGTGACAAAAGGTGAAATTGCTCGTCACGAGCAATTTCACCTTTTGCCACAATGTTTTCTAAAGGCTCCTACAAGCAATGTGTAGAAATGAGTATCTATGGAAAAAAGGGTTAAAAGAGTTTGCAAACGACGTACTAATTTCGACTTAAATGATTGGATTTTTCTATAACAGGCCAAAAAAATGTAATGACTGTCAGCATTTTCGTCTTTCTCTCCTATTTCTTAAATACCTTTATTTCCGTGACATTGAAAAAAACATCGTTTAGGAAACCATTTAGGAAAGGGTTTAGTAGGAAGGGTACAAATAATGAACATTTAATGGAATCTCAACGGGCGCACTTGATTTGTAATATGAACCTGTAATTATCTGGGTGGGAAATCGACCCTTCTAAACTGTCAATATTGGCTAAATACTCGACGGGAAACATTATGATAGCCTAATAGTTCTACTGCAAAGACGATCAGGGGACGTATTCACCAACCATTCTTGAGGATATTCTTAGTCTTATTCTCCAATGTTTTCTGAATTTGTAACTTACACAACCTCTGATTTGCTAAACCATTCATTTAAGCCAATCAGAAGTTGTGTTACTTACAAATGTGGAAAATTCTGGAGAATAAGACAAAGAACGTTCTTAAGAATGGTTGGTGAATACGGGCCCTGATTTTGTATGCACGGTTTTCAAACTATTGTATGAATTTTACGTAAAATCAGACTGGGTGCGCGTGGCGCACTTCCTTTCTGTATAGCGAGAGGGATAGAACACCAAAAACGGCATGGCATGGTCTCCAGCTCAACGGTATAGGATCAAAGTTCATATACCTTTTGAGCCAGATTTAATATGCATGCAAACACTTTGAACTAGGACAAGTCCGAAGTTTTGTTGTTTAGTAAACGGCTGTGAGACTTCTTAACCCATTACCAAACGACAATATCTTAACCTGGTCCAAATTGAAAGCATTTGCAGACGACGAAATAAAAGTGACTGCAAATTTGAAATTTGTTTTGTAAAAAGTAGAAAACATTGTGGGAAAAGGAGAAAATGCTGGTTACCAGCATTTTCTCCTTTTCCCACAATGTTTTCTAAAGGCTTCTTTCTCAGGGGCGTCAAAAGTAGGGATTGTGTGGTAATGGGTTAAAGTCTGACAACGCCCATAGTAAAGGTAAACGGACGACAGCGTTTCCTTGAAACCAATGGAAAAAATTGTGGACCTCACAAAGTTGATTTTTCTTAACTAAATTTTAAAAGGGGAATTTGATTTCCTAATTACTGGAAATCATTATTCTGCTTCCAATTTTCATTTTTAAAAAGTGAAAACTCTACATTCAGGCAAAATATGACAAATCCAGTTGAATGGCTGACCATGCCCATTTCTTTACCGGTGGTAAAATTGAAAGTTTGAAAATTCTAAGTTCCAGTAAAATGTGACGACCCAATCACTGGCCATGCCAATTTCCTTTATTCACTATAGTGATAAGGCTTGTCAAACATTTTTTTTGCGCGTTTTCTTTTTTAACTCATTACCAAACGACAGAATTTTAGGCTTGTCCAAATTGAAAGCATTTGAAGACGACACAATAAAAGTGATTGAAAATTTGAAATTTGTTTTATGAAGTGTAGAAAACATTGTGGGAAAAGGAGAAAATGCTGGTTATCAGCACTTTCTCCTTTTCCCACATTGTTTTCTAAAGGCTTCTTTCTCAGGGGCGTCAAAAGTAGGGATTGTGTGGCAATGGGTTAAAGTCTGACAACGCCCATAGTAAAGGTTAATGGACGATAGCACTTCTATGAAACCATGGATAAAATTGTGGACCACACCAAGTTGAATTTTTTAAAGTAAATTTAGAAAGGGGAATTTGATTTCCAAATTACTGGAAATCATTATTCTGCTTCCAATTTTCATTTTTAAAGAGTGAAAACTCTACATTCAGGCAAAATGTGACAAATAGAGTTAGTTTAAACATATTTATTTTACACTGATTGAGAAACAAGTTCTTACAACTTATACTAAACTCTTTCGATTTTGCTATTAGAGTTGAATGGCTGACCTGGCCCATTTCTTTACCGGTGATAAAATTGAAAGTTTGAACATCCTAAATTCCAGTAAAATGTGATGACCCAATCACTGGCCGTGCCAATTTCGTTTATTCACTAGTGCTAAGGCTAGTCAAACATTTTTTTGCGCGTTTTTTTTTTTTTAATTTGTAGGCTCTACTTCTTGAACAACTGAAGTCTTTTTCAAGAGCGTTGTTCGGTCATATACTTCCGCTTATAACAGATTACAATATACAAGATAAAAAACAAGTCAAAACCGACTGTGTACGTGAATTGCAAAAAATGGTAAAAGTCATGATTTCGTTCATAAGTCACCGCAATTAACCCTTTATATCCAAAAGTGCGACAAGGCGTACTTTCATTGAGCGCAGGAAATTTGAGCGAAATTAAAATTTTTTGTAGTGGACATTTGAGCGACAGCTTTGGTGGTCATTTGAGCGACGGATTTTAACGTCCACCTGTATTTCCAGGTGGACATTTGAGCGAACGATGGTAAAGTATGTCGCTCCAGATTTACTCGTACCCTTGGATTTAAGTATCAGGCTGGAACTGGAATGTAAATGTTTTAAATTTTAACAGTTTTATGAGATTTTAACATTAAAAAGTTTTTTTAAAAAATTGTGCTGTTTTACAAAAAAAAGAAAAATTATCCTGCTCAAAATCCTCCTTCCACCTCCCCCTGTGGTGAGCAGGGGGGCAACAGACTTTGTGTGGCTGACGGAATAAATTTGTCCAAGGATCTCTTCAAGAAATAGCTCAAATGGGGTAAAATTCTGTCGCTCAAATGTCCACCCCGAATTTTCAATGTCGCTCAAATGGGTTAAAAATTTGTCGCTCAAATGTCCACTATTTTGTCGCTCAAACGTACTATTTTTTTTCGCTCTTTTGTCCTGCGGGTTCGTTCGAATGTCCAACGCCGCTTTCATTCACAGTGTACACCAAGGTAAAAATTAACTAAATGTGCAGTCTGATAAATATTTTTTTTCCAACGTCGTCCTTTCACTTTACGATATTACAGAAGTGCACATGAAATTGCTGTGGTTGAATACATCACTATCTGGTATACGTGCATTTCATTTATCCAGTATCACAAGGGTTAATTAAGAGATATAATTTACAAGAGTACACATATAAACAGACAGGTGACAAGATCATATTGTTTTATGTGGAAGGATCTAACCACGCGCTCAAATCCACTTATTGCCGAGTCACCGCAACATCCATCTCGACAATAAATTCTTGGTGGCTTGTTGCTTTTTTTTTGTAGTTTTTCATTTTATGATAAATTTAGGGATTTTCAAGAGAACGATTCATGTTTACTGGGGGATGGGGGCTATTTAGGCTTTTACTTTAACTCTTTACACTGGCGCGGAGGGGGGGGGGTCGGACGAACCCCCTCTAAATTTCCAGATTTTTTTTTTTGATGGACTTTCAACTCATTGGCGAAGGATTTGTGCCTTGGGTCCGTGTCTGCATATCTGAGATTGACTGAGTTGAACCCCCCCTGAAGAAATCCTGGATCCGCCCCTGCTTTATCACACAACGTCGAATTTTGACGCTCCTGGAAAAGAAGCCTTTTGAAAACATCGTGGGAAAAGAAGAAAATGCTGGTAACCAGCATTTTCTTTTTTCCCACAATGTTTTCTACTCTATCAAAGAAAAATTACACCATTTGAGCCACACTGAAATTGTCGTCTGCAAATGCTTTGAATTTGGACAAGGCTAAAATTTTGTTGTTAACCTTTACCAAATAAAAATAAAATGCAAAAGAAAAATCAAATGTGCTTCCAATGGTTGGAGCAGTCTTTGAACGGGAGCCTTTTCTCCTTTTTCCAAGAAGTTTTCATAAGTCCTCTGCCTATAGGCAAGAAAGACACAGAACTGTTTTGGTTTTGTCACATTATGCTGACAATGGCGAAGCAGTGCAAGTGAACAGGTGAACCTTCGCCTGATGGCAAAAAGACTTTAATAAAGTTCATACTACCGTCAAAAGAATTCGACAAAATATGGGTACTTGAGAGCGCTACTAGTATTATAGTAGTCCTGCATAAAATACAGTGACAGAAATTGGTGCTCAATCAGTTATGCAATGAAACAGAGAGAGAGAGAGACAGACAGAGACAGAGACAGAGACAGAGAAAACATATAAGACAGAGAAGACAGGACAGGGAGAGTGTGATAAGCAACTCAACGATCTTAATCCTTATCCGGCTCAATTACTGAATTTGAAGCTTTCAAGCCAACTGTAGAAATCCAAGTTTAACAATCTTATCGGGCAACGTAGATCCAAGACCAGACTGACCGTTCTGTGCAGACTAATCTTGATCTACACTTCCCGCAACAGGTCAATGAGTCGGGCCTAGCAGTCAGAGGTCAAAGGAAGAAAACGTTTTTGCCCAAACGATCCACTTTCAGAAAATCTCTTCCTTACAATTGCATGAACACTAAATGAGTTGAACCTCCTTGTCCTTTTCTGGCGGACATTTGAAGAAATTTTTCTGCCCTTTTTAATTACCCGATTGCATGATAATTTAATTATATTTTGAAGTCGGAAAATCGAAGTTCTGTCTAAAAAATAACAAAGCCGACCAATAACGCACGTTGAACTACCTTTAAGCAACAAGTAATATTTTCAATGCCGTGGTTAACTCTATGTTTAATTAAACAAGACGCTAATTGCTGGTATGTGATATGATTGTCCTTTCATCTTTTTCATTTACAAATCTTAGAAGATTTATTAAGTCAGCTTTCATTTTTTCCTCTTTTTGCACGATTTAACTTTTATGTTTATGCGTAGATATCAAATAAGAAATTATTTCGTTAAAGCATTGAATCCTTAATATTATGAAATGTTAAGTTTAATGAGTTGAAATGCTACAATAAAGGAGTCAGTATCTGCTCAATACTTCAAATATTAGAAATACTATAAAGATAATTAATGCCTTAATGTTCAAATAGCCGACTTTTGAACATTACTAAATATCGATGTCTGAGAGTTAAAATTATCTGTTGAACGTTAAACCTATCAATAGTTGAACGTTCAGTGTAACGATGTTTAAACGTGAGAAAGATCGATGCCAATAAGTCCAAATCTTCATTTTTTTTAATATTCCAGTATTCAAATTATTGATATTTGATCCATCAAACAAAAAGGGACCATCTGGGAATTCTGTACATGGACATCAATTAGATGAAAATAGATCAACGAGAGTGCAGCTCAGTTTAAGTTGATAATTCAAAAATGATTGTATAACAAAGTACAATGGCCACTTTTCATACAGAAGATGTCATAAAAGCGAAAAGTGTCAACCCTGGTCAGCCTGCGCAATTCGCGCAGTCTGAACAGGGTTGACACTTTTCGCAGTTCCCAGAAGATCCCTTTTTGCGAGATGGGTCACATATATGAATGTGCTAATGTTCGAAGTATAGGTGTTTTAATGTACTATCAACTAAGCGATGATTTAACTTTCTGTAATCAAAGTGCTAAAACTTGATTGACCTAACGTTCAAAAAATTGATTTGTAGTTAAATATTTACCTTTGTCGCAATTCTTCTCTGTATGATCGTTGTTGAGTTTACCGTTCTCACAATCTTTACTTTTACCGTCATCACTATCGTCGTCATCATCACATTTATCATCATCATCATCGCCACACCTGTTTCTAGGCGACCACGTCATCTTATTTTCCTTCTTTAACCGTCTTCTAGCATTGGCGAACCACGTGGACACTTGTGTCAAGGTCATTTTTGTGATGATGGCAAGCATGATCTTTTCACCTTTGGTTGGGTAGGGATTTTTGCGGTGTTCATATAACCAAGCTTTTAACGTGTTTGTGGTTTCCCGCGTCGCGTTCTTCCGTCTAGCCGCGCCGTTAAGGTCCATGGCGCCATACCTGGAAATGCGAAGAAAAAAGGCATTTAAGGACAATAGTATCATTCATTCAGGGGCGGGGGTTATAGGTTCGAAACCAGTGAAAACCAGGGCATTCATTTAAAACAATTAATACTTTTGGGCAATAATACCTATTGGAACTAACCGGGACTGTCTTTCACGGCGTAAACTTATGCAACTATTTATTTAAATCGTACAGTTATAATATATATGCACTTTCGAAAAACCTTTTTTAAACTGTTGTCTGCACATGTCATATTCTTCGAAGTCTCGACTTGTCTGCTATGACGCATCATTACCCCCAATTTTGGGGGAATTGTGGTAATACGCGCAAATAAAGTAGCAATAGAGAAAATGGCTTTTATCAATACGTTTGAGGAGAAATCAGGCCTGTTTTAATTCCAGATTTCTCTAAACTACATGTATATTAATTTAGCTTATCATAGCTAAGGTCAGTCAATCTCGGTTAGCGGTCAATGGATTAAATCTAGGGAAAAAAAAACGTTGTAGAGGACTTTAACACCATTCTTGTAAATGTGGGTGACGCGAAAACATACATGAAGTATGAGATAATACGGGGATTCCTGGCAAAAGAATTGCCAAAAGGAGAAACTGCTCTTTATGATGTCTATACGGACAGAGAGTCAATAAGAAGATCAAATGAGCCGTGCCTTGAGAAAAACGGGGTTTTAAGGGGGTAACCAGCATCTTCTCCTTTCCCCACAATCTTTTCTACCCTTCTCAAAACAAATTTCAAATTTTCAGTCGCTTTTATTTTGTCGTCTGCAAATGCTTCCAATTTGGACAAACCTACAATTTTGTCGTTTGGTAATGAGTTAGCGAAATATTTGTTGTCTACGTTAAGAAATTCTGAAAATAGTGTTTTCTTGCAGGAATGAAAAAAAAAAACCCCTCAACTTTTCGGATAAACAATGAGAAATACAGACGGCGCCGTCTGAGGCATCGTGAATGATAATCTAACAATGCATTTATTATACAGAGATGTCGGAGTTGTGCAGACAGCAAAAAACGCCACCTTAACAGTCAACACTTTCTATCACGATCATTGTTATACTGCTAATAAACACGTTATTAGGAACACGACTTTTTTTTCTGTGTCTCTTGACGCATGCAATTTTCAAAAAAATGGAGGCGAAAGGAAAAAATTGCGCGATACGAGAAGAATTAATTGTTCATTACGGAAAATTTCTTTGTTTTCCTCAATTTTTTCACCATTATTCTCGTATTTTGGTTGGTTCTTATGTACCAATTTTTCACATGATGGTTCTGTATCGGTATGCAGGAAACGTGTTTCAGGATGTATGTCAAAGATTCTAGGACAATTGCCCCCCCCCCCCCCCCCGGACAATTGTCCCCTGGACTATTGCCCCCCGGACTATTGCCCTCTGAGGACAATTCCCCCCGGACCATTACCCCCCAGGACAAGAAATTGTCCTCGGGAGGCGATAGTCCGGGGGGAGGTAATTGTCCTCGGGGGGCAAGAGTCCGGAGGGAATTGTCCTCGGGGGGCAATGGTTTGGGGGAATTGTCCTCAGGGGGCAATTGTCCGGGGGGGGGGCAATTGTCCGGGAGGCAATTGTCCTGATACGATGTCAAATGGCATTATTTACCCTTTCCCAAACGACAAAATGTTGGACTAGACCAAATTCAAAGAGTCTGCATACGAGAAATTGCATGTTCCAAAAATGATGATTTCTGTCTTTGATACTTTGATAGGGTAGAAAACATGGTGGGAAAAGGAGGAAATGCTGGTTACCAGCATTTTCTCCTTTTCCCACAATGTTTTCAAAAGCCCTCATCTCCAGGGTCGTGAAAACAAGGGATTGTTTGAGGAAGGGTAAATTCTGGTGCTGGGAATTAGATTAAATGAAAATGTCCAGCTAGAGACCCAAAAGTTGCAGAATCAAAGTTTTACGAGCAGTTAAAGAAAACCTCCTCTTTCGAATAGTGTATATCCCAGATCAGACTGCACGTTCTATTCAGTCTGATTTGACTTATATAGATCTAAAGTTCAATTAACAGTAACGGGCTCCACACATTATCTCCCGCTAGATGGCATTCTACAAATACACATCTATGTAATTTGGGCATCCTGGGTACAGAAGCGGACTACTTTTCTATACGACAACCGTTCCTTTGAATTTCAAACGCTACTTGGTGCGATTCATTCATCTAGGATCAGCAGTATAGAGAAATCTGGGGCTAAATCAGGCCTAATTTCTCCTCAAACGTATTGATAAAAACCACTTTCTCCATTGTTACTTAATAGCGCTTATTACTACAACCCCCCCCCCCTCTCCCAAATATTGGAAGGAGTGATGCGTCATAGTAGACGGGTGGAATCTTCGAAGAATATGACATGCGCAGACAACGGGGATCAACATGGTAGTTACTGTAAACAATACTTACGTGTTTGTATATGGGTACCCGGCCATGGATGGGTCATAGGGGTAACAGGCTGTGGGTTGGGTCAACCCACGCCATGTCTCAGCGGCAGTGCTGTCTTTAAGTGTGTCATAGTGGGCGGGGTTCTGAAATAAATGAAATTTACCGTAAATAGATATAGATATACCCTTTACCAGACGATAAAATTTTAGACTTGACCAAATTGAAAGCATTTGCAGACGGCAATTTCAATGTGGCTCAAATGGTGAAAATTTTTTGTTTGATAGGGTAGAAAACATTGTGGGAAAAGGAGAAAATGCTGGTTACCAGCATTTTCTTCTTTTCCCACAATGTTTTCAAAAGCCTTCTTTTCCAGAAGCGTCAAAACTCGGCATTGTGTGGTAAAAGGATTAAACCGTATCTCGATAGATAGTAATTAATCTTTATCATAATAATTAAAAACGGCTAATTATCCTCTAAGAAATACAAAATATGATAGGAAAACGATCATAGTTTGTCACCGTCTCTCTGTCTTTTCAGTTCTTTGTTTCAGGGAACATGAGAGCTGATAAGAAATATTTTGCCAAAAATAAAAGACACCAAGCACCTTGCGTCACTCACAGTTTGACAGATGTCTGGCTGTACATGTATTTTGAAGATGAGGGACAATTATCTTATCGAAAATCCGCCATTAAATCTTTTTATAACTTTTCTTTATTTCGCATAAAGGTGGTACAGCTAACTCTATACAGACTACAAAATTTTAGACTGGTCCAACTTGACTCTTTACCACAGTTTTACAGGTATCTGGCTATATTTTGAAGATGAGGGACTATTGTCTTATCGAAAATTCGCCATTAAATCTTTTTTATAACTTTTCTTTTATTTCACATAAAGGTGGTACAGCTAACTCTATAGAGTTGACAAAATTTTAGACTGGTCAAACTTGACTCTTTACTAGTTTACTCTTTACCAAAAAAATATACTCGTATTTTAGGTGGTTCCAATTTGAAACCACTTTTAGACGACACATATACTCGTGTATGGCATAAATGATTTGAATTATATATTTTAGAAAACATTGAGGGAAAAAGGAGAAAATGCTGGTTACCAGCATTTTCTCCTTTTTACCACAATGTTTTCTAAAGACCTTCATTAAAACTCGGAACTGTGTGGTAAAGCGTTAATTCCTTTAACAAAACGACAAGATTTAAGTTCAGCCAAATTGAAATAACCCGAGGACGACAAATTAAACGTGCCGGCTCAAAAGATTGGGTCTGTCTTTGAAAAGGTTAGAAAACATTGAGGGAAAAGGAGAAAATGCTGGTTATCAAAATACGACTCAAATTACGGGGTTTGTTTTTGAAAGGATAAAAAAAGAAACACTGACAGAAGTCGAGAAATGCTGGTCAGCAGCAATTTTATCAGTAATGTTTTCAAAAAAAATTTTTTTTTCTTTCAGGGTTGTTTGCCGAGCAGTTCGTATCTCAGTTGATCGTGTATAGGACTTGAGAACTGGCGGTCGTGAGTTCGATCCTCGGCTTAGCCAATTTCTTTCCGAGGATTGATGATAGGATTCATTCACCTCTCATCGCTGATCCTTGTTTCGACGATGGTTATGTGGGAAAGCAGCCAGTGGCTTGGAAAGAAAACTGTGCAGAGTAATGGTAATAGAAACTCCAGGAAAGCATGGATAGGTGCATTGGCTGTCGCGATATAACTGAAATAATGTTGAAAACGGCGTTAAACACCAATCAATCAATCAATCAATCAACAGATCAACCAATCAATCTATCAATCATTTTTTTAGAGTTGAAAACTCGGGATTATTTGTCAAAGTGTAAAATGCATAACCTCCGTAAAAATCAGACCTAGATATTTCAACAACTTTAAATCTTATAACCCTACGAAATATTTGACAGTGTAGATTTAAAATTAAATTGCACGTTTTTTGCAGTCTGATCTTAGATCTTCATCGCTCGCTTAACCCTTTCCCAAACAAGCCCTTGTTTTTACGTGTCTGCAGTACAAGTCTTTTAAAAAACACTGTGGGAAATGGAGAAATTGCTTGTAACGAGCAATTTCTCCTTTTCCCACATTGTTTTCTACTCATTTGGAGAACTTTCTGCCTTTTTCATCAAATTTGAATTTATTTTCTGCAAATTCTTTGAGTTTGTGAGAGTCTAAAATTTGTCGTTTGGGAAAGGGTTAACTCATTACCAAACGACACAATTTAAGGTTTGTCCAAATCGAAAGCATTTGCAGACGACAAAAGGAGAAAATGCTAGTTACCAGCATTTTCTCCTTTTCCCACAATGTTTGCTGAAGGCACAAAAGTCGGATTGGGTGGTAATAGGTTAAATGTGATCACTGAAAAAAAAACACCTTCGTCACTGAAACGGTAAACAAAGACCGATCAAACATTTTTCATTGTATCGAACGGTCCTAACAACACCCCCCCCCCCCTACACACACACACACACACACATTCTCTCCAAATTTATCTGATAACTACAACACAATAGAGATAGGAGCCATTGTAACAATTGTTTCGAACCGATAACCTATCTGGTATGGTGACATGATAACCTGATACAAACATGATAGTGTCTTTGTTTTAAGTTGGAGCAGAATAACTGGCTTTAAGTGGTACTTGATTTTTTTTCATCTGCGGTGTCCGAAGTCTGTTTTAAAACACATCGCAATTGAATGGTTGTGCAAGTGTGTGTGTGTATGTGTGAGGGTTGGGGGTGGGGATGGGGGTGTTATTGGGGGTATGTTCATAATTTTATAGGGTCTAGAAGCATTATTTCTCCTCGAAAACCTTTGTAGCTGATAGTCATATGATTGAAGCCTTTTGAAAACATTGAGGGAAAAGAGAAAATGCTGGTAACCGGCATTTTCTCCTTTTTCCTCAATGTTTTCTACCCTGCTTGAAACAAATTTCAATTTTTGAGTCGTCTGCTAGTGTTTTCTATTTGGACCAGTCTAAAATTTTGTTGTTTGGCAAAGAGATAAGTGTCGTCACGGATCAGCCTGCGCAGTCGGAGACGGGACTTTATGACTTTATGGCTTTATGGCTGCACCAGATTTTGTTCTTCGGTACACTTGCGCAAAACAGAAAATGACAAAAAAAAACCCCGGAAAGTGTCGTTTCGGATTAGCCTGCGCGGACTGCGCAGGTTGATCCGAAACGACACTTTACGCAAATGTCCGAATGTCCCTTTTCGCATGTTGCAGGCCATATAGGACCGTATCAGGACAATTGCCCCCGGACAATTCAATTGCCCCCCCCTCCCTCCCCCGGACAATTGCCCCCCCTCCCCCCGGTCCAATTCCTGTCCTCGGGGGCAATAGTCCGGGGGTGAGAAAGAAATTGCCCCGGGGGGAAGGACAATAGTCGGGGGGGGGGGGGAATTGTCCTAGGGGAGCAATGGTCCGGGGACGGGCAGAAATCGTCCTCAGGGGGCAATTGTCCGGGGGGCAATTGCCCTAAATCAAATAGGACACTCTAGGTCTTTGGAAGGTTAATGTCTCTTGTTTCCTGTGTTTTCAACTGTACGAGTATAATCCGTCATTTATTGCACAACACAATTGAGAATTTAAACAAGAAGGGGCAATTTTTTTATGAATATCAAGTTCTGCACTAGAGCCTTATTGATTGGTATGCCCTTGAATTGATCTGAAAATGAAATAAATTTGAATACCCACACCATAGTTTTTGGTCTAAAACGTTGCCTGTTATAGTTATTGTAAACTCCTCAATGATGCTATAACTATTTTATTACTGGTCTGTAGGCACGCTTGGTAGAAGCCCACTTGATAAAGATACATGCCAAATTGGTAGCCCTAGGCCCTATGGCTATATAGGTACCAGAAGGATTTTAAAGTTTTCCCTATAAAATCCCATATAAAACTTGTGATGACCGGGGCCGGGCCAATTTTGATCTCGGGGCTTTTATTTGAAGGAACTTGGTAGAGATCCACTAATAAAAGCTACTCGCAAAATTTGGTAGCCCTAGGCCTTATCCTTTCAGACAAGAAGAATTTCAAAGATTTTAGATATTTTTCAGCTTTGTTGCCATGGCACCCAGACTTTTAGAAAGAATCATTCTTTTTCAAGGAATTCTAAAGAGGACTATGACAGAATAATTTCTGAAAAGTTTCATTAAAATTGGATGGGTAGTTTCAGGGAAGAAGATGTTTGAAATAAAAGTTAATGCACGCACAGACAGCTAGCCTGGCATTCAGGCTCTGCTTATAAGTCATTCTAATAAACAAGGAACACAACTACAGCAAACTCACAGAAATATGTGTTGTTACTTGCCCTTCTTCTGGAATACAGGTTAAATCAGACATTCAGAACATTGAGAACACTGAGTATTTGTTTTGCAGTTTTACTTGATGATTTTGTTTTAATGAAAGTGCCCCTATTTAACGAATTGAAACCGGTCTAGCTTTTGGCCAGTGGAGCTAAAAGATCGTTGTACGCAAAAAAACCCCACTTAATCTTCCCAACAGTAAGCTAAACGTTGAACAGACACTAGTACCTATACTTTGATGTATATATGTCTTAGAGATCGTTAGCGATCTATCATTTTAAAGACCTCACGGACAGCCGGCAATATGCATGTTCCTAACCCTTCGAGCGCCGAACAAATGCAACTGACATTTTTCGATCAGTACATAAGGTAAACCACGATAACCATTTTTCCAGATCATTTCATGGACAGGTTATTAAACAAGGCATCAGAAAGTTTATTTACAATGTAAAATTGCACATTCCGTGCAGTCTGATCTTAATCTATATTGTCCGTCAGAGTACATGATTTTGTCCTGGGCGCGGAAAGGTACGATGAGATTTACAAATTTTCAGTTAAGCCCTGCCACGATGATATCATTGGTGACGAGAGATGTTAAGCATGTACATGGCTCCCTGTCGATGCCGAGATGCTAAATTACGCAGAACTCTTCGATATGTTCAGAAATAAATTTAGAGGATATTTGGGGTTTTTCAGTGAAAGATCGAAATTTATTTTATCAAGTGGACACCATCGGTAATATTTTCACGAGTGGCACACCGATGGTGTTCACTGAAAAAAAAAACACACACACACAAATATCCTCTGTTTATTTCATGCTTTTAACCCTTTCTGGGAGGAGCTTTACAGTTCTTTCCCGTTATTCCCCGTGGCGTACCCTTTCCGCATAGCACGCATTACAATATTACGTCAAGCGCGAGAAATGTAAGGTAAATGACGTCATTTTTCCAATCTGGTTGTGAGGCACGCGCAATTTACCTAGGCAACAAGAACATGGAAATCGTTATTTTCACTGGTGGTACAAGTGTAAGATCGAAAAATATTTCTACTGCTATATCTCTCGATATCCTACCGGAAAGCATGAAATAATATGGTTTATACTTTTATAGTGAAACAAAAGTTCAATATCGAACCTGATTTACGCAGAAACCGAATTACCGTATTTCACTCAGGGAATTAAATATGAGAGCAATCCTCCAGGAAAAGAGGGCTTAATTTATTTCCCATGATGCATTAGTCGTCAAGCAAGCGGTCATGTGATTAAGAATCCATAACAGTTATTTTGTCTGACGCCGACTGGTTCATAAAGTATGTACATGAATAGATATGCAGAAAATAAATTGCAAATAGCAAAACGTTTGTCAGCATGCGCGGACATCTGCAGGCTGATTTGAGTCGATACCTTTTACAAATGCATTAAGCCCCCTTTTTCATGTGCAAACCCCTATTCAAGTCAATTATAGGGTACAGAGAATGGCTCTCTAAATATTGAATATGATACGAATATTGAGAAATATTTGAAGAATTAAAAAATTACCGTTTAACGATACAGAAAAAACGGTGCAAAAACAGCGAACACTTATCAAAATCAAGTGCTCCTTTAACCCGTTACTAAACGACAAAATTTCAGTTGGTCAAAATTGAAAAGAATTGCAGACGACAAAATAAAAGTGACTGAAAATTTGAAATTTGTTTTGTGAAGGGCAGAACACATTGTGTGGGAAAAGGAGAAAATGCTGGTTACCAGCATTTTCTCCTTTTCCCACAATGTTTTCTAAAGACTTCTTTCTCGGGGGCGTCAAAAGTAGGGATTGTGTGGAAATGGGTTAATCTGTGGATTTGTAGTGGCATGACACCTTGTATTTGAAAGGTATATAGTGTAAGTCAAAATATCCAACAACATGCAATCCGATCATGACCTACCTTATCCAAGAAAAAAAAAAAGAACTCATGTAAGTTATGATAGGCACTCTAAGAATTAATTTAGCTAATTTGTGCCCACTTTATTCCCGTGGATACGTTTCCCTGGGAGTTTTATTATTTCGACAAAACCAGTGAAATACCCGCTGTGAGTGGAGAATTTGTGAAAACGCAGCGCACGCTAATTACAGAGTTTCTAGCTATCGCTGGAGCTATCTTTGGGAGACAGTCTGACGGACTCGACTCGATTTTTATCTCATTTCTAGAAAATAGTGCTTTATCGTATACACTACACACAGTCTTTGCTAGCCCCTTTAACTACCATGGTTGTGATTTTACATGGCTATTTGTATGCTTTTTATTGGTTTTACAGAACAAGTGCAGGTTTTCTTCTTACACATATCATTTTATTAATTTGTTCAAATTTTCGTGAACGCATTACTGATATTTTTTGAAAGATAATATACTTATGAAAAAGGAATAGAATCAACATATTGCCTGACTTTTTCCCTTCGGTGAAAGGAGATATATATAAAAAAAAGTTTTTTTACAGGCAGTAGAACAAGGTAGAATGTTGTAAGTTAACCCTTTCCCAAACAATTCCTGGTTTTTTACGGGTCAGGAATAGAAGCCTTTTGAAAACATTGTGGGAAAAGGAGAAAATGCTGGTAACCAGCATTTTCTCCTTTTCCCACAATGTTTTCTACCCTATCATAATAGAAAAAAAAAATCATCTTTTTAGCAACTGTTAATTTGTCATCTGCAAAATGCTTTCAATTTGGTCTGGTCCAAAAATTTGCCGTTTGGGAAAGGGTTAAATCAAGACTCCAGTGTCAGAATATTAAACATCGAAAAGTGAAGATCCAGACTGTGCTTTCCGCGCAATCCGATCTTATTCTATACTCTCTGCAAAGGTAAATAAAGGTTAACGTTACATGTAGAGAGCAAGCCAGACGTTGGCTAGATAGGGTGGCAAAAGAAGGAAGTGTCTATCATACGGCAGTGAGTGAACAATATGGACCCCCAAGGGAGAAAACAGTTATCCTGTTTGAGATTGTTAAAACCCGGGCCCTGATACCGGCTATCCCGGTGCGCCCCGTTATATCCCAGACACCGGGATGACAGATTGGGGGTTAATAGGGGAAAAACTAAAAGGGAGTTTGATGATTATTGCTCATTTTGATAACAGCAATGAGAGATAATGATCGCATTCCCAAATTTTTTGTTTGAAGTGCTGAAATGAGTTCAAGAGAACTTTTAAACTGAAGACAAGCAAGACTTGATAATTTTTTAATATCAGTCGGACAATGAAATGTGTTCGATTTGTCCGGAAATTTGGACTATCGGTGGGAAAAAAAAAACTTTTGAGACTGTTAAAACCCGGGCCCTGATACCGGTTATCCCGGTGTGCCCCGGAAATTTGGACAATCGGGGGGAAAAAAACAAAACTTTTGCAACTGTGATAAGGACGCGTGCGAAATTTGTTCGAATTATCGGGATACTTGGATTATCGGAGGAAGGAAAACCTTTTGAAAATGTAATTAGGACACATCAACATTTTTGGTACGAATCTAACGTTCCTGTAGCTTTTCTCCGTGTTTTCAATTAGCTTCTAATACGTGTGTCTATTAAAAATTGCTTAACTCTTTACCAAATGACACAATTTTATAGACTGGTCCAAATTGAAAGCACTTGCATATGACAAAATAAACGTAACTCAAAAATTGAAATTTGTCTCCAGCAGGGTAGAAAACATTTTGAGAAAAGGAGAAAATGCTGGTTACCAGCATTTACTCCTTTTTCCACAATGTTTTAAAAGGACATCTATCTGAGGGTCGTAAAACACCAGGGATTGTTTGGTAAAGAGTTAACACTTAAGTCAGTTATTACACATATACAGACTTTTTTACGCAAATTCTTGTACTTTTTATATGACATACTAAATACCAGTTTAACTCTATCAGCACCAAATGTAATAAATTTTAAACTTCAGCCCTTTTGACCGCTGAGAAAACAATTCAATATCTCGCTGACCTGAATGGGATATCAACAAATGAAAAACTGCGGTTAGGACTTTTATATAATCTTTGAATATGTCCTCTTCGTTTGTATGGCATTTCAAATTGTAAATTCAAACACTAAAATTATGATATTTGTTACTGAAAGTTTTCAGAAAAATAAAACGAAGAGAAAATTGGCATCGTGTTCTGCGGCAAGTGTCATGACATGTATGTTTAACTCGATGAAGCAAATTGAGTATCGTCAAAAACAAATAGTGGACTGGTAGCCTCATTTGTGTAATTATGCCTTTTTCCATATAAATACCATTCTCTCAGCATAAAATTCACATCCTTCAAGGCGTTACAGATGTAAACAAAATATTCAGAGAAGATATTATTAGTTGTTCGGTCAAGTGGCAGGGGACTAAGAAACTTGTTCACGGCCATGGTGAATCATGTCGACCCGAGCAGATGGCGAGCTGGCACAGCCGTGATCAAGTTTCCTACTGCAAAGTTTTACCCTTGTAAAGCGCTTTAAGCGAAATTTCCCAGTTTTATAATCTCACAAATCGAGTATGCTGACAAAATTAAAATTCTCTTCGGAGTGCCCCAATTCAATCAAAACTGACGTCACTGGAAACTGACGTCACTAAAACGTGCAGTTTGGTGCATTTATGACTTGCAGTCTGGTGATCGATCGACGCCGCCATTTTGGACGTTGTATTGCAAGTGTATAGTGACGTTTACGGGGCACTCCAAAGGGAAACTGGCTTTACGTGTTTTTTGCCAGGGAACATGATATATTATGTTCCCAGCATGTTAACCAATCAGTTCACGAGAAATTTCTTTGCAATAATATAATAATTGGTGCTACCTATGAACGGGAAAAGCACAAACCCATCAGCTAGTCAATTTAGATCGAAAATCATTTCTTGTCAATAAAAAAACAATATTTGGGGGAGGGGGGGTCCAATCTGAAGTAGACTAGAAAATTTGAACAACAGTTGGCTGCTGGAAATATCATCCCCTACAAAAATGTTTATAGAGTGCAGCACGAAATAGCAAAGCCACGAAATTGAACAAGAATAGATGTACTAGATCTATTTAAAACAAAATCAGACAGGCCTACATAAATTCAAATCATTTATTGTTTATTCTGGTACAAAAAGTGACAAGATTCTTAACTGACTGAAGGTTTTCACCTTTATCCACGGGTAAATAGAAAAGCAACCAGAGCTAACAACCTTGTATGCCTTGATTTGGTCCTTCTATATGATTTCATAATGTTTCTTGTAAGGTCATGGGTTGTATGTTTCCTGCGATGAAACCAATGGTACACAGGCACAAACCAAACAAAGCATCGTCATTAATACATTCTCATTTCGTTCCAAACATTAATTTAGCGGATTTAAAGCTACAATCTTACATGCACAGATAAAAAAAAAACTCATAAAATTCGATAGACCATCGAATGGTTAATAATTTTGCCAGGTGAGAAAACATAGATAAACTTTGTGACCGATATATGTGGTGTAAAGAATAAATACATTGATCTATATCGGATATTTTCGATTTTAAACCCGCGAAATATCACAATAATTATTTGTTTCATGGCTTCCAGAAATTGGAAATGCATTTTCTATCGATCGTAATCTATGTAACCTTGCATCCGTAAGAGGCACCATTTGGCATCAAGATATAAGAATGATTACAGTTTGATAAAATAAATATGAAATGGGTTAACCCTTAGGCTGCTAAGCGGGACTCACTGACCTTTTGCAGACAGTGTAGATCAAGATCAGAATGCACAGAACGTGCAGTCTGATCTTCGATCTACACTGTCCGATACTGAGATATTAATCCATAAAATTTAATTCTGAAATAGAACTATTTGGGTTGGTAATATCGCTCTGAAAATTTAATTTTGGTAATTTGGCTAGAAAAGGGTTAAGCCTTTCCCAAACAAGCCCTGTTTTTTACGTGTCTGCAGTACAAGTCTTTTGAAAACACTGTGGGAAAAGGAGAAATTGCTCGTTACGAGCAATTTCTCCTTTTTCCCACAGTTTTTTCTGCCCATTTGGAGAACTTTCTGCCATTTTTATCAAATTTGAAATTGTCGTCTGCAAACTCTTTGAGTTTGGAAGAGTCTAAAATTTGTCGTTTGGGAAAGGGTTAAAGACTGACTAAAAAACAGGTACAGATCTAACATTTAATAATAAACATTGTAAAAGAAAAGTTTAGAGAATAATAAAACAAAGAGAAAAGTCACTGGCATTGTGTTCTTGTAAGACATGCCATGGATTGTATGTTTCCCGCGATAAAGCAAATTGAGTATCAGCAAAAAACAAATTGGCCAACTACGTATAATGTAACGTTCTACCGCTTAAATAGCAGACTTTGACATTGAAATTATACACAGGTTCGGGAGCTGCTGATAAGCCCGACATCGGCTTTATCATCACGCACTCACGTCATAATTAAACCCTTCTCCAGGGAGGCATTGTAGACATTCTGTCTTGACAGCGTAACATGTTATGCTGAACTCAATCAGTGCTGAAGAAAACTGCTTCAGTCTGGCAATTTCCGACAATTAAAAATATCGCAATAAACCGAGATGTTGCTCGTAACGAGCAATATCTCCTTTTATTGAAATTGTTTTGCCTTGTATCCGTGTACTCAACCACAAATCATGTCCATTGTCCATATCTTACACGATTTTTTTTTGTCAGAGTCGGTTTCTGCAAAGTATTATCTAGGATGTAGTGAAGTCTTTCCACAGAATTGCTTTCTTGACTGTGTCAGTGTGTCATTGTGTTGTTGATCCTTGACAGATCACATGAAATGGATTTATTAAATCAGTAGAGACTAGAACTGTCGCAGACCTGTCTCAAATGTTTACCTTGTCGCTGGATCAAGGAAAACAAAACCAAGGGCCTTAACTGGTAAAATTCCACCAATCGTAATAGAAAATGCAAGTGTGCAAGTTCCGATGGTAAGATGGCTTTCATTAAAAGTTCCCCTGCACTGGTTGCTTTAAATTTATGTATTTTACGTCCATTGTAAAACACATTCTAATGACTTATATTAATTAGCCTTATTAGACCTGTATCATTTACGTGGAGTTCCGATATCCGATGTGGACTTCGGTTTAAACGGGGGAAAATCTCAAAATTAGTATTCATTTACCTGAGCAGGAATACGCATGTGAAAAGAAAGGACTTCGAGGGTTACAGACGATCCTTATTTCTTCTTTTCTACAACATTACCTTAGTTTAGTTCATAAGTTCTGTTCTTTCACCTGTATGAAAGGGATGCAAAATCTACGAAAGTTAAGTCCTATTTTATCTCCATTCCGCGATTTCACGGACAAACTTCAGCGTCCAATTTGCTCAATATATAAAACGTTATTTTTCCTCCTTAAAGAAGGTTCGTTATTTGAAAAGAATTTCAAGTAGCATAACGGGTTTAAGTGATATACTAATATCCTATCTGTTTGTTTGATCGTTTTTTTTTTCACGGCGGTCAGTGCACCTACGCAAGTGTTTCCTGTCAATCTTATACGAGTACTGACAAAACTTTCTTTCTGACCTTCTGGCTACTTTTTTCCAATGCATTAGAGGTGGGAGAGAAAAATTGCCGCCAGAAAGTTTGCCTCGAGCGGGTATCAAACACGCAACCAATTCAGATACACTAAGCACTGAGTTACCAGGCCTTTTTTTTTTATTTTTAAATCTTGAGTTGGCAGACTATTTCAGAATCAACTCAAAAATAAACAGACTTCACTTAATTTAAGACGCAGTTAACTGACAAATTCACTTATTTTGTGAGTTGAGTCTGAAACGTTGAAAACAAGAACAAATCAACAGAGTAGTGCTGGGTTTGGCAAACTATGCTCATGCTTCGTTACCATAGATAAACCTAACACATTAACTTGCTTTCTTACGATGGCTGTTTACGCCGCTTTCAACATTACTATAGTTATGTAACGGCCACACTTCACTTATTCATATACATCATTAGTTTTTACCAGCACTAGGCTAGGGCTCCGAAGTTTCTTGTCAAAGGACATTCCCCGAACAACCCAGTGCTTCCAGTGAAGCTCAAATTCGGGCCGTCCAGAAGACAGCTGAAACACTAAACCCTGCCCTGAGAATATCTTGATTAAACCATGATATTTGAAAACGTCAAATAGGGGCGTAACCAAGCCTGATAAGGCAGTTATGAGATATTTTCTTACATTTATCTTTCACTGAGTGCGAGGGGATAAATTTTCGCATTGTCCGTCAGACTGTCCGTCCGTCCGGACAGATATCTTTTAAAATCCTTGACAAAAAATTATGAAACTTCATACATATGTTCCTTAATGATATTCCGCCGATAGTCCGCCGACATACTTTTTGTTTTGTTTTATTTGACGCTGTGCCATGAAAAAGGGGGGTTTAATGTATATTTCCAATATGGAGCCAATATCTCTTTAATTACTTGATAAGATTCTATGAAACTTCATTCACATTGTTTATCATAAGCCATCCATGTGTTCTTTGTTACAGTTTGCGGTTAAAGTTTTTTTTTAAAAATCGCCTGACGTAGGCAGATGAATAAAGTTTCAGAGCTCTCCGTCCGTCTATCCGTGTTTGGCCGTGTCTCCATCCGGGGCAATATCTACGATCGCACGGAATTTTGCAAAAATTTATACATGTATACAATAACCTGTTCCGCCGATACTTTTTTTTTTTTAATTTGATGCATAATAACCGACTAGGAGCGATTTTGAGTGACGTGGTCGCGTACATTTTTGAAAAGGTCTTTTTCAGCAGGGGATATCGTTTCAACGAAATCAGCATTATTATTGTTTTTATTTAATGAAATACCATATCATGGAAAAAAAGGGGTTAAGTGTATAATTTCATAATGGACCAATAACAGAAAGGCAACGTATACATGCAAAACACAATACCTCTTATATGGTTCTATCAAAAAAGTCCTTTTCTGTTGGGAATAACATTTCAACGAAATATATCCATCCCAGGGAATAAAGTGAGTTTAAAATCGTATGCAATAAGCAATAGTTTTTGGTGTACAAACAATTTCAAAAGTATGCATTTGCACACTTATTTAGTTCATGTATTTTTCCTTTGACCAAAACTTCAAACTATACGTGCTGATAGATATAACCAAATGCGGATTAAATCGGGGGAAATGAGCACAAACCTACTCGTCAAATAATCATTTATGTTTCAAACATATACGGGGGTGTCCCAAAATAATTATCTGTTACCCATTTAAACAATTATTGTTTCAATTGGGATGGAACGCACCATATATACCTAAAAGCTATATCAAAACAATGTCTACACAATAAAGCTTTGTAAAAAAAAAACCGTGTGTACACGTATAATACATATTTATGATGTGTTGGAGAATGGCAGGACTGTGCTGATTACTCTTGAAAATCATTTCAAATTGATGCTATAGAAATCATAATACAAAGTCAGTATCTCAGATTGATAGCTGTTGTTTAATCGGTGAGAGATTTAAAGAATGCGCTATGTCAGACCGCAGCAAAGGCATATGTTGATGTACAGTAAACGAAAGAACGAACCCGAGATAGAATGGATAATTATTGCAACCGATTATCCCGATCGGTCTACTTCTGCAGAGGGAATGAACCTAAGCGAGTAGATCGGCCAGGTCCAGTATGTGGGGAGGGGGGAGACGGGGCAAAATGCTGACGAAATCTTTGGTGGTACTCGAATCCACAGCCTTTGATACTAGGATCGGCGGCTTACCAAATGGGTTATTGGACCAACCGATACTCTAACGCATTAGAAATGTATTTATCCCTTGTTAGACGTCAGACGCATTGTCTTACGAACGAAGTCCGTAACAAAGAAACAAATGAATAAATGCATGGCAGAAATATGGATCGGAGCGGGATTCGAACTCCGAACTCCCGGACGCAAAGCCAATAACCTAACCACTGAGCCAAAGAGATATCTCTCTGACGCAGTAGCCAGGTATTGTATTTAAATCGGGAGTATATGCCATGCAGGAAGGAGTGGTCTCCCGTAACACACCCCCTCTTAAAGTCATCATTTATTGATGACTCAAAGCCTTATTAGGCAGGAAGTCCGATTTTGGACAACAAATGGGATTAATGGCTCAATGGCCAATCCCGGACGAGCCCCCATCTTACGAACGAAGTCCGTAACAAAGAAACAAATGAATAAATGCATGGCAGAAATATGGATCGGAGCGGGATTCGAACTCCGAACTCCCGGACGCAAAGCCAATAACCTAACCACTGAGCCAAAGAGATATCTCTCTGACGCAGTAGCCAGGTATTGTATTTAAATCGGGAGTATATGCCATGCAGGAAGGAGTGGTCTCCCGTAACAATTGAAAGACTTTTTCTAAGTTACTGCAATTTCCTTCTTTATTACTTACCTGCCACAGTGGCTTTCTGACCACTTTTGACAGAAAATTGTGGAAAAAGGAAAAATAAATTATGACGAGCAAGGTCTCATTTGTTACGATGTTTTCAAGTATATTGATATATCAAACCTTAAAGGTGCAGTTTAGGTCAAATTATCAAAGCAGGTGTCAGAATACAATTAAATTTAAATCGAACCATTTAAAGGTATAAAAAGTATTGTGGAGATGACAGTTTGTTCTCACGTGGTCAAACCATATGTTAGTCGCTGGCAACAAAAATAAAATAAAATCAGGCAAAATGTAAACAAATGACACAGCTACCTGGCAGGTTTTAACCTAGTTTTGTTATCAATTTCTCTGCCAGCGACTAACTCCTTGACCGACAGTACAATGACAGATTGTCATCCTCACAACAATAACAACAATACCACGATCCTGAGGAACAATGCTGTGGGAAAAGAAGAAAATACTGAAAAACAGTAGTTTCTTCTTGGCGCACGTGCGCTTACTTGTCTTACTCTTTCAAGGACAGATCCTGCACAAATTTAACAGCACTTAGCAGGTTGCCTGAAGATGCTTTAAACACAAACTAAGATGTCTTTTTTGTCTGGTGAAGAGTCAAAACTTTAATCTATACTTAACGATTTGAAATGACCTGAATGGCTGTCTTTGAATTAAGGGGATATAGATTGCTCAGTCTGAACTTCTCGGGTAAACGAAAATTAACTTTGAGATGGCCCCTTTTTGCCCGAAGTCCACGTCCGATATCGGAGTCCACGTAAATGATAAAGGTCTATTAATTACTTCCTGGATAACCTAAACCAGTATTCGAACCCAGATCCATCTGAGAGGCCGACGTTCTATCACAACACCATGTCGCCGTTTTGGTTGAAAACTGTAAATGGAAACGAGTTCACATAATTGCATCTACGGTCGGATAGATAAATAAATCATATTCTGGAATTTGCGAGGCTTGTTTGGTCATGCCACCTCAAGATATAACAGACATTGTAGATCCGAGATCGGCATACTCTCTTTTTCTTGTTCTCTATATTTTTTCACAGACAAATTTCATCATTTATGCCACATTTAGTCCGTACTCCAGAAACTGCTGACGACATAGACCAGTTTAAATAGAGTTTATTTCATCAGCTTGTGGTTAATATGGGGAAATATTTGCCGAAAAAGGGAAAGGTATGCGAAAATAACGAGTGCAGTAAGGAACGAGTTATTTTCGCGGACCTTTCCCTTTTGAGGAAAAAATATTTCCCCATATTAACTACAAGCTGATGGAATAATTATTTATTATATTTCCTGTGATTATTTTGTCAACGAATGCTACTTTTAAACTAGTGATCTCAAGTTAATTAACCAGATTTTCGGCAGGAGGAAAATATTCACTGTGACGGGGAAATAATTCCCCTTAAATGACGTCATTTCTTTACCCATAATATTTTTAAAAATAGACACATGAATATAAAATTATGTCGAAGCAAATCATTGCTGTAAAGACCTGATACCGAAAGATCACATAAGCAAAAGAGTGGAAAATGTGAAGTACAGACGTGGCTTTTTTTTTTGAGAGAGAGAAAGAGACAGTTTCAAAAACCTGCCGCCTCGGATACACATAAATCGATATCTATGAGAAAATGAGCGTTTTTAGTTTTTGCAAGTGCTTATAACAAATTGCGGGTGATGCCAGCGATTGTGAGTGATGAAGGCATCAATAAACTGCCAGAAAATTGCCATAAAAATGATAAAGATCTTTACACTTTCTTTTGTTCTTCAGCTTTACTTGCATTTTAGAAACTTTGTGGCTGCCCGATTTTTCGTCTTCGTGTTTTAGATTCCTTTTAGCTCAGTACAGATCTTGATCTTGAAAAGGTTCTGAAAATGTTGTGGGAAAAGGGGGAAATGCTGCCCACCAACACTTGCCCCCTTTTCCACACACAGCTTTGTACCTCATTAAAAGTAATTTTATATTTTGAGTAGTACCTTAATTGTTGCAGTTTAACTGAAAATTATAACACTGAAAGTACAAGGAGCCGGGTCTCAAAGATATATAGAATATATAAACTAACCAGCAGGCTATACCAGTAAATCAGCGAACTTTGCTTTTAATTTCTTTATTTGGTATTCAATTTTCGTAATGTTTTGCCTGTAATTCAAATCATTCAATTTCAATAAATTTGGTGCATAAGAGTAAAATTAGAAATATAACGCTTGAGTTATGAGTCACAAATAGATCCAGAGTATAAGCGCACTCAACGCAGCCAAGAAAATGCATCGAGAACCGTTATTTGCGTGTAAATGAAGTAATCTTTTTCAGATTACATAAAAATTTAGCTTGAAAATTATCTTTTGCTAAAATTTGCATTATTATGGCGGTATCACAGAAGGTTTGTATGAATTTCCATATTCACTTCTAGTAAAAGGCGATGTTTTTGATCCATTTTAAATAAAAAATTAAATGTATTTATAATATAAGCCAGAGGGAGTGATTTTGATTTCAAAGTTGAAAATATAAATCATTCTTGACTAAACCCATGTTGTGGGTACTCATTAGAATCGTCTCATCGAGACGATTCTAATGAGTACCCACAACATGGGATTTAGTTGAGAAATAATGGATTTACAAAACCATCACTCCGTCTTATCTGGAGCTCTGTAAGCTCCCCTTTTTCAGGCCCGTCTACTTGCATTTAGACTGCTATGAGTGCATAAAATTGAATCTTTTAAAGTGGAAAATTCAACCTGACGCGTTAAATCTTGAATAATTTCATGATCTTTTTATCTTATGATTATAATTTATACCTTTGCACTTGAAAGTTTTGATTTTGATTTTAGTTCTACAACTCGAATGTAACTTTCCCCTGCAGACATGATTAATTAAAACCCAAATGCATTTTTAAAATAAAAAACGGAAAAACACAATGGAAAGAAAAGCGTCGATAATTATTTCTTATAAGAAGTAATTGCAGCTTCTTCCTTACTGTGGTTTCAAAAACATATCTTCTGCAAGGACGTTTTTGTTTTGTTTATGTGTGATGTTATGATAAAAGGCTGAAGTGTTCATCAATAGGTATATTTGTACGGGGAAGTCAATAAAAAGGACAAAAAAAGCGAGAATGCAGCCAACCCGACTCTTGGAAGCAGTATGATAAGACTACAACAAAGGGCCATTTACAAGCAGCCTTCGTGTTTTTAGCAACAAGATTGATATCTCTACATATGTTTTACAAAGTTTTATTTATGTATTGTTTCACTCCCTCTTATTGCCATCAGCGACGGTTAAATAGCTGTCTTCGGATGATGTGGATAAAGATCACACTGCACAGAACGCAAAGTCTGATCTTTATCTACATCACCCGCATACATATTCTAAAACTATGACCAAAATCATGCACAGCTGTAGCGGAATCCCTACACACGGTAAAACTTTTAATGGAATAAGTCAGCGAAACCGGGGACTTCACGTACCAAGTTATAAATGATACGACATTAGCAATTTAGTAAAAATAATTTAAAGATCCAGGATTTGCAATCAAATTTCTGCTAGATTCTGTTTGTTCAAAACATTGCGTGAAATACAGAGCTCGTGTACGCAAGATTGGTTGCACATTTTATGCTATTTTGATGTTCACAGCAAAAACCGCGGCTATAAGATTTCCTTGGCACCCTGAAAGGGTAAGAGCTCATCTAACAAGATCGACGCGAAAGATTTGCTTTGAAAACGAAGGAAGAATGTATATATTGATACATGAAATATGTTTGTTGATATCTTAGAAGTTCTAAATTCTAGGTGTATCATGAGCATTATGTGATGAATCGAAGGTGTTGCTTATTTGGACGATTCTCATTATGGTACAGATATGAAAATAAAAAAGTGTTGGGTATTTGTTCAAAATAGAATGAGATTAGAATGAAAATCTTCACATTGTTGTTGTTGTTTTTTTACCATCTCACTTAAATGCTTGAATCAGTCTACTATAATTATTGTCCCGTTGCGTATTTTTATCATACATATCGTCGATTTATTTCAAAAACCTCGTTTCAAGCTATAGTTACGAGGTCTTTGAAGTAAACCGACGATATTTCAGATGTAATTTTTTCATGGCATGTTGTTTGCAAATATTCCTGTCCTGTAATATTCACAGTAAAACTAGTCGTAAATTGGTTCGCATTTTTGAAGTTGTGCGTGGAAAACCACCAACAACAATAAAACAATTTTCAGGCTTACTGTTTTCATGTATATGTATGATATAATAAAACGTTCAGAGCAAATTGTACATAAAAATTTGTCCAATATACCTTTATTTTACCTAATGTTGTCATGGAAACGGGACCTGTAATTGATTTCCACAGATTTGTTAATAAATGAGCAAAGAATTCACCATAAAAACCTGTAGCAATAGTTTTTATGATCGCTAATCTTTTGTCAATTGTAATTATACATGTGCTATCTTACTATGAACCTTTTTAATGTAGATTGTCATAAGCAGAGTTGTATATGCAAGGTGCCGAATAAAAGCACTTAAACTCCATTGAAGTTTAACTATCACAACGTATACAGTGCTTGAAAAATTGAGAGGGGCGTATGCAAAGGTAAAAAGAAGTCATTTATCTCATAATTCATAATGTTGAATTGTAATGACAAAAAAAAAAAACTTTATGGTGAAGCAATTTCCTGTAAGAATGAGAGAATAACTGTTTATGGTAACTCTTCCAGCCATATAAATGCCTGATAAACACTATAGGACAACTATCAGTGCAGATACAAGAAGTGCAATGTCTCTTCTGAACCATCCGTATGCTATCAAAAAGTAAATAATTTAGTATTAATGAGCCGATGTTTGAAAACGAACCTCCACTTGCAGCCGCCAATATACTACATGGACCTGTCAAAGACTATCACTTGTGTATTCTTAGATGATCGTAATTAGCGGCGATCATTGCAGATTTTATCACATCATTGCCAACGGCAACTTCTTTGACCCTGTCATCATACATTTACTGATGAACACAGATGTTACTGTCCATAGATCTTCTGCATCTTTCTGGGATCACTGACTTCATGTACAATTTATTGAGGTATATCGATAAATATCGACAAATATCAAGGCAGGTTGTACACTGTATATGTGTGTGTGGTCACTGCCAAAGTTTCCATCATACCTATAGCCAAAAGCGGCAATGCGTATAGATGTGTATTCCTAAAATGTCCAAAGTTGAAAATTTGTTATCATTCGGTAGACTTCTGACATTACAGATCTATTCAAGTAGATAAAAAATGTCAGCAAATTTTAAGGTGTGTATGTTTGGAATGTAAAGGTTTCCATCTTGAAGTGGTGAAAGGAATAAATATTCAACTGAATTTTCATCTGAATAAGGAAAAATTGACGTTTTTGACGACTCGCAGAGTTTAAGGCGACACATGCGATAATGCCTGAAGTATACAGATAATCATTGATGAATTTCATATTTAGATATGTCTACGTGTTTTGCTAAGGTTTTATGTCGGCAATAGTCGGATAGACGAGTTTAACAGTATCTAAATCTGACTAATTCAAAACTGACGTTAAAAAGAGATAGTCCGAGGAATCCCAGACCTGTGCTTATAATTAAGCCATTATCTGCCAAAAAGTAGATTAACACATCTGCAAAAAGTATCGACCGAGGTTAGCCTGCGCAGTTCGAGCAGACTAACATGTGATGAAACCTTTTCACAGTTTGTAACGTTTAAGTTTCTAATGTCGAAGAACTGATACTACCACGTGACTCGGTCGGTTACTCGACTAAATAAATTTTATAATTTTGTGCTGACTTGCCTAGTATAATGCATTTATGGTGGCACATTTCTGCCGCAAGATACGAGATGGCTATTGCGATAGTTTAACTCATTACCAAAGGACAATATTTTAGGCTTGTCCAAATCGAAAGCATTTGCAGACAACAACATAAAAGTGAAAATTTGAAATTTGTTTTGTGAAGGGTGGAAAACATTGTGGGAAAAAGGAGAAAATGCTGGTTACCAGCATTTTCTTCTTTTCCCACAATGTTTTTTATAAGCTTCTTTCTCAGGGTCGTGAAAAGTAGGGATTGTGTGGTAATGGCTTAAGAGAAGTATCCAGTTAAAACAAAAAAAAATCACGTTAAAAATATCGCGATAAATCTAACGGTTATCATGATTTTTATTGATTTCGTGCCCACAACTGACTCTCATGGTACCTATAATAAGATACGGTTTCGGAACGAACATCTTCGTCTACAAACTTATGAATTCTCCTTTTCCGTAAATGGTTTTAAAGCTGTTAGTAGGAGGCATTTCGAGTCGTCTTAGTGATTTTACAGACTTCATTTCATTTGCAGTCTTGTCAAAATTTTGCAAATTAAGCTTCAATTGTTAATGATTCGAAATTTTACTTACTACAAACTTATGAAGTCAAAAACTACCGACTGCATCCAAATGATGAATTTTCTTTTTATAGATATAAAAAAAATAAACCAAGATAAAACTAACGTTATCACGATTATTTTATCTCGAATGTCAGCTTCGTGCACGACTTAGAAATTTTGCGTTAAAATACTAGGTTTACCGTGATATTTTTTTTGTCAGGAAACTTTTCACTATCTCGATAAGATTTCCAGGATACTTAATTTATCGCAATAGTTTTCTAAAATTATCATGATTGCTACCTCGTATCTCGTGGCACAAATGTGCCACCATACGCGTTAGTACCCATCTTGCCAGGGTATGGCGCATGCGCGGATCCAGATATCTTTCTCGGGGGGGGGGGGGTCCCACCGAAAACGCAGACCTGTCTGTCTTATTAGATCTATATGATACCTTGATTTCTGGATTTCAGTGGATGTACGAGTAAGCCGTTTACAAGCAAAGTCAAAGTTTCCAGTTCTAAACATGAGGAGGTCTACACATTTAGAACCCTTTTTTTTTTAAATTTATGACTTTATTTTACATAAATTATGTGCAATATCAAACCAGTCCCATTCACGAATCCGATAACCACTTTTTGCCAAAATTCCAGGGGGGGTCCGGACCCCCGGTTCCCCCCCCCCCCTGGATCCGCCCTTGGTATGGCGTACTATCACAGTTTTTATTCTGCCAGAGGAATTTTTAGAGTTAGGAATTTATGTAGGATAAATATCAATCTAACGATAGTAAACCTTATTGGAACATTATCTGTACGGTTTTTTTTATTTCAAGGAGGTTTTAATTTTTCAAATACTAAACAATATAAGGCTAGATTTAAGATTAGTCAATACGTGCTAAGTAATCGAATTGGGTCCGTATTCACCAAACATTCTGAAGAATATTCTTGGTCTTATTTTAGATTTAGAAAGTAACAAAACTTCTGATTGGCTAAACCATTTGGTTTAGCCAATCAGAAGTTTCGTTACTTTCAAAGTAGAGAATTAGACCAAGAATCTTTTTAAAAATGGATGGCGAATACGCATCCAGATCAGTTTTGATTTTCTAGGATTAGAACGGATTTCAGAATTATTTCCCGTCATTGGCCACGACTTAAAATCCAAATATAAACCATGTCATACATCATTTGAATAGGGGATGTAATTACGAAAATGTCGGATCTCGGGGACGGCAAGGCAGCTGGCAATGAGCTATTGTTAATAGAAAAACGCATTTGTAAGATAATCTAGTAGAGCAATGTAATTACAGTTTGTAGTTTTCACCGCAAGGCTTATAGTCAACTAAATTCTGTAATTGTTTAAGACTTTCTGCAAAATTTATCGAATTTTCTGTCGTGGTTCTTGTAGAATTTGTGTTTGTGTGATCAAAACTACCTAGATGTCAAATATAGCTTAATAGCTTAACTTGGTTTTGTTTGCAGAGTCGGTTTAGACTGACTTTATGGAACGTGCAATTTTAATTGAAATCTTAACCATGCAGTAAATAATCTGATATTCAAACATGTAAATGTGACCCATCACACAAAAAGGACCATCTGGGAATTCTGTACATCAATCAGATGAAAACACATCAACGATAGTGCAGGTCATTTTAAGCTGATAATTAAAAAATGGTTCTATATTAATATACAATGGCCACTTTTCATACAGAAAATACCATTATAAGCGAAAAGCGTCAACCCTGGTCAGCCTGCGCAGCCTAACCAGGTTTAACACTTTTTGCAGTTCCAAGAAGGTCCCTTTTTGCGTGATGGGTCACATATAGGAAGAGCCTCAACACTGCAATATAACGGTTTATTTCATGATTTCCGGTAGGATATCGAGAAATAGCAGTGAAAATATTTTTCGATCTTACACTGGTACCACCAGTGAAAATACCGATTTTCACGTTCTTGTTGCCTAGGTAAATTGCGCGTGCCTCACAACCATATAAGAAATATGACGTCATAAACCTTACATTTCTCGCGATTGACGTAATATTGTTATGCGTTGCTATGCAGGAGGGGTACGCCACGGGGAATAACGGAAAAGAACTGTACTGGATTTTGATAAAGCTCCTCCAAGAGAGGGTTAAAAGCATGGAATAAAGAGAATATTTGTTTTTTTCGGTGAAAGATCGAAATTTATTTCATCTCGTGAACACCATCGGTAATACTTTCACTCGTGGTTGCGCCACTCGTATAAAATATTACCGATGGTGTCCACTCGATGAAATCAATTTCGATCTTTCACCGAAAAAAACAAATATCCTCACTATCTTTTTTTAATGATAAGGGATGTCGATTCCCTTCAACGGCGCACTGGGAAAGAGGAATTAACTCTTTACCACGCCGTCCCGACTTTTAACGACCCTGAGAAAGAAGCCTTTTGAAAACATTGTTGGAAAAGGAGAAAATGCTGGTAACCAGCATTTTCTCCTTTTCCCACAATGTTTTCTCCCTTTCCTAAGACAAATTTCAATTTTTGAGCCATACTTAGGTTAATATTGTCGTCTGCAAATGCCTCCAATTTGGACAGGTCTACAATTTTGTCCTTTGGTAATGAGTTAACGCATCCATGTCATGTATTATACCAAGCACAATTCACCACATAACGAGGTTTCATAAAATCTATTTTGTCAATCAATCGATCGACATCATCCAGATGTAGACTGGTCCTTTGGCTTTTAGATACTTTACCCACAACAAAATATCAACGGCACAGCCAGATATTGGAGGATACTTTTTACAGAGGCATAAAATCTCCTTCTACAGAGCATTTCCTTTTGAATGAGCTTTCTTAACCCCTTCCCAAACGACAAACTTTTTGGACCGGACCAAATTGAAAGCATTTGCAGACGACATTTCAACTCTTGCTGAAAAGATGATTTCTGTCTATGATAAGGGTAGAAAACAATGTGGGAAAAGGAGAAAATGCTGGTTACCAGCATTTTCTCCTTTTCCCGCAATGTTTTCAAAAGGCTACTATTCCAGACCCGTAAAAACCAGGGATTGTTTGGGAAAGGGTTAAACCTTTCAGTGGAAAAAGAGGCTTTTACAGACGGCATAGGTAGAGATCAGACTGCACAGAAAGTGCAGTTTGATCCTGGATTAATATCATCTTATTGTTTAGTAAAAGCTGTATGATATTCTATTTATTTTATGCTTTTAACCCTTTCTGGGAGGACCTTTATCAAAATCAGTTCTTTTCCTTTATTCCCCGTGGCGTACCCCTCCCGCATAGCAACTTTACGTCAAGCGCGAGAAACGTAAGGTATATGACGTCATATTTACCATCTGGTTGTTAGGCACGCGCAATTTACCTAGGCGACAAGAACGTGAAAATCGGTATTTTCAGTGGTGGTTCCAGTGTAAGATCGAAAAATATTTTCACTGCTGTTTCTCGATATCCTACCGGAAAGCATGAAATAAAAGATTTTTTTCTCCTGTGAATTATATTTTCAGCCGTCAAAAATGGACGGGTTTACATGTATACATTCGTGCTGAAAAAGTAAATATCGAAATATTGTTTGTGTACTTTGTTCAACAGGAAAAAACAAACAAACATAACTGCAGCGATATCAAAACTTGTAGATTTAATTGTAAATGGTCTAATCATTTCAGACAAATATACATGTTACAATTAAGACGTGACATTTTAATTGCATTTCCCGATTTAACAAAATGTTCCGATAAAAAATGCATTGCAACCACACACACCTGGTATGCTTGTATGCATTTTGCCAGAAATACTATCTAAAGGAGATCAAGATGAAAATAAGATTTGGTTTATCTTTGAGGTACTGTATTATCGTTGCATTTCAAATGATCAGATTGCAAAAATGCATTTCGGTTATCTGTCGTTTGCATAAACATTTCAGCACTTGTTCTCAGTAGAGGTATTCAGAGAACCAATGGCCAGCTATAATACCCCTGAAAATCGCTTAACCCATTACCACACAATCCCTGCTTTTGACGCCCCTGAGAAAGAAGCCATTTGAAAACACTGTAGGAAAAGGAGAAAATGCTGGTAACCAGCATTTTCTCCTTTTCCCACAATGTTTTCTACCCTTACCAGAACAAATTTCTATTTTTGAGTCACCTTTATTTTGTCGTCTGCAAATGCTTTCAATTTGGACCTGTCTAAAATTCTCTCGTGTGGTAAAGAGTTAATTTGAACGTAAGCTGGAACTGTAATACCGAAACCTCATCAAAATTTTGGATGTACTTTTGGAAAGATAGAACCTTTTAGCTGAACTTGGATACTATAAGAGCATCCCTACAATAACTGATATTGTTTGTAATTACAAGTTACAATAGTTTAGAACCGTGATATTTTCCAAAGGACATCTCCTTTGCAACTAAATTTATCTCATTGTTTTTAATTTTTCAGTCAGACACGGACTAGCAAAATGAAAGCCATTAATACAAGCTCTTCCCTTGGTGCTTTAAGGTCTTGCAATGAATATTCTTGGTGGTCTTCTAAGCGAGTGGTCGAAGAAGTTTGACAAGTTTGAATAAGAATATTGCGACTTAAACATATGATTCTTGAATACCGCAGTTATTGTACGGGTAGGTGACGTCCTTCTTATAGCTTCGATACATGAGTCCTCCTGTATGAAAAGAGGGGCTAAGCACATTTGAAGAGAATGAACCAGATCAGCCTGCGCGGACCTTGGCCAAAACGTTTTGCAACCGGGCAATTTCTGATAGTCAAACAAATAGTGTATCTCAGAGTTGTTATATAAAGTAGATTTTATGGTTCCTATAATCATGTGTATTTGTTTGGTAAAATGCAAAACGGAGATGCGTTGAACCTTTACCAGACGACAAAATTTTAGCCCTATCATAATTGAAATCATTTGCAGGCGACAATTTCAATGTGGCTCAAACGGTGCAATCGTTTAGTGATAGGATAGAAAACATTGTGGGAAAAGGAGAAAATGCTGGTTACCAGCATTTTCTCCTTTTCTCACAATATTTTCAAAAGTCTTCTTTCCAAAGGTCGTCAAAAGTCGTCATTGTGTGGTGAAGGGTTAAACTCATTTTGCCAAAGCGCTGTTCGTATGGTTTGAAGAAAAAGAGAAAACGAATTGGAGTTGATTCTTATCAGGGTAAATATCCGAGGTTTTGCACGTCCAGGCAGTACGTCTGCAATGCGATAACTGTCGGACAGTATAGAGAGTTTTAATTCGTCACGTTAAGCGTTATGCAAATTTGCAAAGATGTAACATCAAACAATCCTGAAGAGCAAGCAAACAGTTCTACAACAATAATCCCTCTTTGACAACATTTTTGTGCTTGTGCAAACTGATTGCGCCAAGTAAAGGTAACGCTGAATTGGGTTTTGGAGTAACTAGTGGCTCTGTATGTAGTGACAGTCGCTAGTATGTCGCGACTGTGTTCTGTCCTACGTCATTGTAAATTATTTATAAAGATGGTGTCACATGGTCAAGGTGCCGTATTAATGCGTGAGTTTGCATTTTTTTTATAAGTCACTGGAGTGAAAAGATTACTCATAAGTAAAGACTCGTTATTAGGTCTTCATTAAACTCCCTGTATTAGAGTATACCAAGAAAGTTCCAGTTCATTTTCATATATAGAGCTTGTACAGATTCGGGCCATATTCCACTAACGTGTCGGAGAGTTTATTATAGATTGGTCAATAAGTTTTTTTGATAGACAGAGATAGGTAAAATTTTCAACCTTTAAAATGATACATTTTCTTCGCAATCCCAATAGTGGACATGCTCTGTGCAGATCTGCCATAACTTTTCCGGTAATACAATGATGTTCCTTTCCAACTGTAACCATTGATTAATCCTTCTCCTGCTGAATAAATCAAATTAAACTTTTCAGGCCAATAGTAAAAACCCAAAGGATGCTATTTCAAGTATATCTTTTAAAGAAAAATATCTCTTTATCGGACAGTGTAGATCCAAGATCAGACTGCACGTTCTGTGCAGTCTGATCTTAATCTACGCTGTCCGCAAACGGTCAGCAAGTCGCGATCGGCAGCTTAAGGGTTAATAGCATATTATGGTGTATGATGTAGACTTTCATACATTTTATGAAATATTTTAACTTAAAAAAAAACCCTCGAATTTGGCGTAGCTGGGATTCACTTATAAACCAAATTCACCTTTCACCTAAAATCGAACTTTAGGGGTAAAAAAAGTTGCAGTACAAGCCAAGACCTGAACATTGCATACTGCAGAGCAGACCACTTAGACCAGAACAGTTATTTGGGGGGGAAAAAAGCTCACAAAAAACACAGTAAACGGATTTGTGTCAAAACCCTATATCAGTGCTTCTCCATTTATTTGATAGTTGGTAATGCGTTTTAAGAGATATTTAAGATAAAGAATTAGGCGGTTCGAGAGTGAGCGAGTGCTCTTCAAGTAAAAACAAATATATTTCCCCACTTAGATTTATCAGGGACGTGCAAGACGACTGTGGACCTTTCCACCGATTATAATTGTGCATACCTTGTCCCAGACCGTAACCTATTGCCCATAATCTATTTATAGCATTTGCTGTCTTTAGTACAAAAAAAAGGGGAAAACATGGAATACAAAAATGGCTGAAGACGAAATAATCAAGATGAAGGCGTTCAATCCTGTGGTTTCAGTTAATGCCCGGCTTCATTTCTATCCGTATGCTGTGCTACAAGAGTTGGCAAAGATTAGATATAATGAATATGTTAAGCTGTAATGCATTTTGAAGTATATCCCTCTTCGTTTTTCTTTTTCACGTAAGGATTTAAGTATATTTGTTAATTGGTTTTCAAAATCTTAACTTGAAAAGAAAATAGACAAATAGACAGAAGATTCTGCATTTCTTCAACAACAACTTTGCAATTAAACTTGTCAGAATATTTGAATGCCATGCAAAAAGGTAGTACTATTTGTTTAGATATTTTCGGATGTTGTTAAAACCATCTGAAAAATTTAACGAGGCCACAGACCCTCCAGTAAGAGGACGGTCGCTTTTTAAAGCATTTCGGTAAAAGGATGATGCCTCACATCGTATGGAATAAGTTACAGTAAATATTTCGTATGCCGTTTTATAATTGTTCAAAGATTTAAAGCGACTGAAACCATCCTGAATAAATATGATCTTAAAGATTACTGAAAATTAAAGATAATGGTGAATTTGCATTGTCGGGCAGAACTATCTGACTGGCAATATGTGTCAAAAGTGGATCTTTATCAATTTACCATGTGCTGGCAAAAGGGGGCTTACTGAAGCCTCAATTATACATGATATCAAGCAAACATTATGGATTTATAAAATCCATTTTTTTCTTAAAATCAACTGAATCGTGAGATATACTTGTCCTTGGATATATAGAAAATTTAGAAGTTGCAACAAGTTTCGATCTGTGTCAGACTTGTGTACTAAAATGTATCTATGTTTCAAATATCGGCTACAACGAACGCTCGTGCACTCAGAATGCGTATGTGCATCAATATCAGGTATATGTATCTAGGTTTCAAAAGCAGGCTGTTAAAAAGAAAAACGTTTGTAGTCTAGATTGCAACTTTCGCTCTTACAAATACACGTACATTGTATTGAAGTAAATGATTACTACATATATCTTTTTTTTTTCCAATATTCATCAATGTTTTCGTGCAATCTAGATTTCAAGCCTACCATTGGATTTTTTATAATTATTACATTAAAAGCTCTGTGGATTAGAGCGATTAAAACTGGTACACGTTGGCAAAATTTACTGTTGCTAGAGAACAATAAAACTAGACTTAAATAAACATAAAAAATCAAATGGGAGATTAAGGTATTTATTTTGATAATAAGTCATATTGATCCATATCAAGAGAAGACAGAAGAAGATTAAATACGCGAATCAAAGGTTAAAAGCTACATCCAACAGATTAGAGTGGCGTGTAAGGCGGCGAAAGAGTGGTGGCGGGTGGCTCTCTGAGTGGGCCAACAAATCATATATGCGTGGAGATTCCGAAATGGGACCTTTTCTGCTAATAACCCTTACAGTGACATGCGCAAAATTCAGCTGCTTTTTCAGACTCGAAAGATAAAAAATGACTGCACAGAACGTGCTGTCTATTCTTAGTCTTCTCTGTCCATGCGATAGCTCTAATAGATATTCGAAACAAGAAGTTGGCAAGAAATTGTAACTATTGGGTATTTTCAGTTATTGTCCGAGAAGTTCTGTTTATGAAAGTGGTGCCCAAGATATCTAATGAACAAATTATATCACTTTTACAAGTAAATGACATAATCCCCTATAGTGTTCCTTGTAATGTTTTTGTGCTAACCTGTATTTTGTGGGCCTAGGGAACATCCACTTGGCGATAGAGTACAAAGTAACAAAGTTATGTTTGACTGTGTTGAGATACGAGCAGACACGAGTTTAGAAAGTTGAGTTTATCCTTTACCGTCGACGACAAGAGCAGAAATTAAAAGCGAAAATTTAAAGGAGAGCAGAAAACTTATTTAAAAGCATATTTGAACAACAGAAAGATGTGCTGTCTTATTGAAAAGCATTATTTTATTAGCGCTCTCTCATAAAACATGATTAATCTACGTAATGATGAGGATGGTGAGGATGATGATGATGATGATGATAATGATAACTTTTGCCCGTAAAAACAGAGTAAAATATCCAATAATGAATGTTTTTGCAATGGTTTCCTTTCACTGTATAATTAAGTGATTAAGTTTACTTAGAAGCTAGTTAAACTTTTGACTAAATGGTTCCATAATTTTTCGACTCATGCCAAATGCATAACTTTTCGACCCATGCCAAATACATGTATTAAGTTTGTCCAACACGTCGCTGGTGGGATGAAAAGTGCTTTGAAAAGCATTCTTCCATTATCCAATCATGTTTGCCACTCTTTCAATGACATATCGCAATTTTATACTGCAAAGAGATTTCTCGCAATCTGTTTGGATAATATACTCCGTGCAAATATTCCTGTATACAGTGGCAAAACTCTCGTAAAAGCAGATTTTCCTTTCGGAAGCACCGTATACCACAACATAAAAAATGGCGGCGTCGATTGATTCGATCCCGGTCAAGACAAAAATCCTGAGTAGAGCCTGCACCATATTATTACTTGTTTTCCTTGACGGTTGTCATTAAATCGGAAATTATGTACTAGTATTTTCTTTTTATAAATGAATAAAAATATGAGTACTATCGTTTGTTGTCATTTTAAAGCAAATACACAGGTTTAAAACGAGCCACCCCTTCCTCTTGTAAGTAAGTTGTGAAGTGTCAAAACTCATACATAGTAATGTTAAAAAGATAACCTAACGGTCATTTGAGGCAACTAATTTTTGCTTACTTTAGCCAAAAATCAATAAAAAAACAGTTACATGCCCTAATGGTTTTTAAATTATGCTCGAATAAGAAAACGTCGAATGTTTATCGCAATGACATCATCCAGTAACGCCAGTTTTCATTGAATTGGGGCACTCAGAAGGGAAATTCTATTTCGTGAGCATAATTAATTCATGACACCATAAAGCATGGAAATTTAGCAGAATACACGTTGTAATGGTAAAACTTTGAAGTATGATAACTTCATTGTACGTTCAGGTGGCATCGGACTTATTTTCGGCTGTGGCGATATTAGTCTGTCAATGTTTTCAAACTTTTGAGGACAATAACTACATTCCAAACTATATATTTATTTAATATAAATACGTAAAGTGTTTTTGTATGACTTTTGGATGTATACAAAAGAACAATAATGTCGTTAAAGTAAATTACGAAGAACGTACTTACCAGCGGTGAGTAGAATGCAGAGGTATCTGTATTCAAAGGCATGTAACCTTGGGTAGCATAATGAGGTGACGTGTACATGTTGTCACCAAGGGAAGGTACTCTATTGTAAGCGCTTAGTAATCCAGACCCGTATTGGCAAGAACAAACACTTTGTCCTGTGTGGGGATCAGTGATTATAGGTCGGCCATTTTCGCAACAAGATGAAGGAGGAAGTGACGTAGACAATGACGTAATTGGACCGGAAGGTGGTGGTGGCGGCGGTACAATTGGAACAGGAGTTGATGTCATAAGAAGCTGAAAATAAATTAAAAAAAAAAGTATTATTGCAATACTTTAACCGGGCCACTTTTTCCTTTTTTCTTTTTTTTTTTCAGAATTATCATTTAGAATCTAAAGGCACTATAAACTCATTAGAAAGGAAAATGACAATTACCTCCCTTTTCTGGAAACTTACAAAAGTATCAACAAATAATTTCAAGATAAACATAAAAGGAATTTCTTGTCGCTTAACAATGTACAAAAGTATTACATCTGTATAAATTAATATTTGTCAACCATCAAGAAATTTTATTCTGTAATGAACTAGAAATATTACGGGATTACTACCTTAAGGTAAGACCTGTGTAATGGAAAACAGCTATTTTCATTAAAATATCATCCTGCAAAATTAGCTATAATTAAAAAAGAGTATTATTGAACTACTTTCACCGATTCAGTTTTTCCATTTCTTCCGTCTTTGAATTATCATTTATAAATGTAAAACCACTATATTCTCAATCCAAAAGAGATAATAATTACCTCCCTTTTCAGAAAACTGAAAAAAGTATCAAAAACTAAGTTCAAGATAGACATAAACGGAATTTCTGATCCCTTATAAATGTGCGAAAATATTGTTTCTGCGTAAATCAATATTTATCCTTATTTAGAATTTTCACTGGAAGTGCATTGCACAGGTCTTACCTTAAACTCACTTTTCCAAAAGAGCAGCTCAAGATGATAAGTATGCGGTTGCAATGAAAACCTATTAGATCTTTAGCTAACGGCCGATGCTAAACTAAGATTTTACTTTCACAGACAGTTACAGAGTATATTTTCAACTGAATTGCCCATTTTACCAGCACCTTATAAAAAAAAACTTAAAAGGCTGAGATTCATCCCGCATTTATGGATTCGATATTGTGAAATGAAGAAAAAAAGATATTTGGTGCGAACAATCCATGCTAAAACAGAGATACCGAAATCCGAGAAACTCCCCTAAAATAGTTAAAACAATGATTTCAGTTCAATTCAATTCAACTCAATTCAATATTTTTATGAAACAAAATTGTTACATTATGAGCCATTCTTTGTGAAAAGGGGCCTTAACGCATTTGCAAACAGCATCGGCTCATGTCAACCTTCGCAGTCCGCACAGGTTGAGATGAGTCGATTCTTTTTGCTTTTGGTAACTTTTCTGCATGTCAAAAGACCACTCTACCTCTAGGTCCTATCCATGAAATTGATTTCATGGTCAATATATATGGGACGGTTTGCTTAGTATAGCGTATCGCAGCATGGCATTGAATCTGCTTTTGCCAGAGGATTGCTCACGTTTATCTTTTGAAAAAAAACACACCATTTTTTTTCACTCATTACCAAACGAAAATATTTTAGGCATGTCCATATTGAAAGCATTTGCAAACGAGAAAATAGAAGTGAATGAAAATTTGAAATTTGTTTTGGGAAAGGTAGAAAACATTGTGGGAAAAGGAGAAAATGCTGGTTACCAGCATTTTCTCCTTTTCCCCACAATGTTTTCTAAAGGCTTCTTTCTCAGGGTCGTCAAAAGTAGGGATTGTGTGGTAATGGGTAAAAGCAATGAATCTTTATGAAATGGTTCCAGTGATTTCTGCCTTTGAAAAGAAAAATAAACAATAAAAAAAATACAAAACATTGAAATATTTGCTGTAAATTTACAATAAGAATACAGCCCCCCCCCCCCCTTAAAATGCGCCCCCCTCCCCCTTATAATGCGATTTCGATATTGTTATGATATAAAAACCATATCCGCTGCGGCAAACCCACAAATTGACACGTTAAGTAGGCTAATCAATAACGTGTCAAATGTGCCGTAAAGTCCATCGCGCACTTTTTCTTCTTTCGTCCGTCTATTACTTATGAGTTTCTAGGGTGCATCGCAGAGTGCTTCCTTCTACTTGAATCGACTTTTACGGACTGTGCAGATCAAGATTAGACTGTTTAAAAGGAGCAGTCTGACCTTTGGTCCTTACTGTCCGGTATTTTTCAGTACAAACTATATAGCGAGATCAGCCTAGAACATTCAATAAAAAAAATCATTGGAATACGTGTACTTGTATTGTCATTAATTATTTGTTTAACTCTTTGCCGAACAACAAAACTTTCAGGCACTTCCAAAGTGAAAGCATTTGAAGATAACACGATGATTTAGGGAGATTTGTCTCTTAAAGGGAAGAAAACTTTGGGAGGGAAAAAGGAGAAAATGCTGGTTACCAGCATTTTCTCCTTTTTCCCCCACAAAGTTTTTTTTTACCTTTTCGAATGCAGATCATATCATATGAGCCATTTCATGTCGTTTGCAAATGTTTTCAATTCGGAGAAGTCTAAAATTCTGTCGTCTGTTGAAGGTCAGGTCTAAGTTAACCTTTCTTATTCATTTTCTTAACATGCTTATGCATGGCATAAGACGTATGCTGCATATTTGTTTCGGCTGGTAATGAGTTAAAATGAAAATCTATATAGGATTATGGGAAGAAAGGGAAAGCTCGCGTATGACACAGATGCGTTTTGTCGACTTAGTTTGTTGCCGTCAAAAAAAGGATAATTTTACACGCCCGATTGCAGACGAAAGGTTTGATTTTTCGTCTGTGCACAGCCTTCGGGTCGGATTATCCGCTTAATTTTTTTGGCACAGCTGTTTTTCCATTTCATTGACGGAGAATCGTTTTATTATAACTGTTGTTCATTTCGTAAAAATTGCTCCTAATTACAGAACAGAACAGAACGGTTCTATTCTATTCTATCATATTCTGTTTTGGGTTTCCATGTTGATCGGTTAGTAAAGAAAATGTTCACGGTGACCACGCAGAGTGACGGTTCTGTTCTGTCCAATGTTCAATGTTTTCATTGAATCGATTGTGTTTTTTTTTTTCTAGTCTGTTCTGGGTTTCCATTTCTTTTGAAAAAAAAATGTTGAGGTACAGGTACAATAACAGTTACTCTGCAAAAATAAGACTTTTCTAGCTTTATTAAAACAGTAGTAAGTATTTTTTTGTGCATTGATATATTATTAATCGGCAAATGCAAAAGACGGTTTCTGCTCTGCATGTGTCGGGGGAGGGAAGGGATTGATTGGACAATAATAGATCAGTGCCCGTATTCACCGACCATTCTTGAGATTATTCTTAGTCTTATTCTCCAAGATTTTCTAAATTTTTAAGTAACACAACTTCTGATTGGCTAAACCGAATGGTTTAGCCAATCGGAAGTTTTGTTACTTTTAAATATAGAAAAATCCCGGAGAATAAGACAAAGACCGTTCTTAAGAACGGTTGGTGAATGCCAGCCCAGGCTGTAACTGATCGTGTACCCTCGTACAGTATCCCGTCAGAATATTGGAATAATTGTGTCCATTTGTAAAATGAATATTTGATCCATTCGATGGAAAACAAAAAGGTGTTTCATCATCTCTATAGTATATAATTGGTAACGTTATATAATACCAAGCTATTCATATTATAATTATGGGTGTACACAATTCACTTTGTCTTACAACAGTGCTCCAGATAAGAGCGAGAGAGAGAGATGGTATTCTAAATCCATTATTTCTCTTTGAAACCTTATGCTGCGGGTACTCATTAGAATCGTCTCGATGAGACATTCTAGTAAGTATTATACGTTGTGGGTACTCATTAGAATCATCTCGTCTCGATGAGACGATTTTAATGAGTACCCACAACATAGGGTTTTAGTGGAGAATGATTTATATTTTCAATTTTGAAATCAAAACTACACCCCCTAGAGAGATGGTATTCTGAAACCATTATTTCTTTTTGAAACCCTATGTTGTGGGTACTCATTAGAATCGTCTCGTCTCGATGAGACGATTCTAATGAGTACCCACAACATAGGGTTTTAGTGGAGAATTATTAATATTTTCAATTTTGAAATCAAAACTACACTCCCTCTATTTGGAGCTCTGTTACAATTGACCGAAGCATAAGGGACACTTGTACTTTGACATGCAAACGATGGATGGTTTCATATTTCTGCTTTTTCGGGGTCATTAAAACACTTCACTGTTTGATAAGGGTTTAAGTTAGGGGTTAACTATAAAATTCCACTCTGTTTAGGAACATGACGGGTCGATAGAGTTGCCTTTGTTTTTGACTGTATGATCAATATGGAGGCAAGTCTAATGATTTAAGTCTAATAATATCTTGCTGCAACGAAAACGTACACGACACTATACAGTGATTAAATATCTAAATTGTCCGCGCTCATTCTCCACTTTTCAAGATTTCTATCTTATTTTTCTATCTTATTTTCTTACCTGAGTCTAATTGTGACATTTGATTATTTATATTAATCTGTCTATTTAAATGCCCTATTTGATATCGAATACATACTTGTATGTTATGAAATGCATGTATATGCATAAGTATGAATAAAAATCTTGAATCTCTTGAAATCTTAATGAAAAGCAAAACGTGTCGGTCTCGCACACTGCGCAGGTCGACCTGAAGCGATATTGTTTTGCAGATACATAAACCCCAAGATTCATAGAGCTTAGTCTTGTTACCTTTTGTTATTACGGACTTTGAAATCAGGTCTCTCGAAAAGTAGAATTCCCCCCCCCCCCCACACGAAATTGTCCATTTGACGCTCTTATACGTGGATGTACATGCATTTCAAATTAATATGTAAGTAAAATATAAATATACTGTGTTCGCCTTTCTCCATTCACCTAAGCATAAATAAGCTCACAAAATTTACATTTTCACTCAAGGAATCAATTTTTTTGTGTAAAGATCAAATATAAAATATGAATCAAACTTGTAACTGAAAAAAGTCACTATATACAACTTGCATCAAAAGTTTCGATCCGAGGATTTTTTCAAACCTACTTCGCCAACCTGGGTAGTATGGCCACTTTCTCATTTTTCCATTCATTTGGTTGAATATCAAGGCTGGTCGATAAAGACCGGTGAATATTCTACACTCCAGTTCAGACGGACTAGCTTATTTGTTCTAAAGGGTATATAAAACCCATTTAGGCGTATGTAATGCTAAAAAACGTTGAAAATTTGCTTTTTATTGTATCTAATGAACTATTTTCTTTCGAACTGTGAAAATCACACTTTTTTGTTGCATTTATGCGTCTTATTCGATAGAAAAATACTATCGATGCAGGGTAGGTTGTTATGCACAATATCTGATAGAGTAGAATAGAACCCGGGTGGAACAAAACGTCACGAGTGCTTATTCCTTCCGCTTTAGTACATGAACGGTGAAGCGAGAATGAATGGAGAAATGAGAATAGGCCATATATATAAATTATGTATATATAACATTATTACACATATTTTTTTTCTTCATTTTCTTAAATTTGACGGCCTGATATTTATCAACAATTTTATGAGAAATGTGTCTAGTTTGTCTAATTTTGATCAAGTAATCATTCATTCTGATATTGCAAAAAAAAAAAACCCAACAAACATTAACTCTTTACCAAACGACAAAATTTCAGACTGGTCCAAATTGAAAGCATTTGCAGGCAACAAAATAAAACTGACTCAAAGTTGAAAACTGTTTTGGGAATGGTAGAAAATATTGTGGGAAAAAGAGAAAATGCTGGTTACCAGCATTTTCTCCTTTTCCCACAATGTTTTCAAAATGCTTCTTTTTTTCAGGGTCGTAAAAACCAGGGATTGTTTAGGAAAGGGTTAACAATATACGCTATAAAACAGATGTAAGTCTCTCGGTATAGAAAGTAGTAAGACCATTCATGTAGAAGGATATCCATCCGCACTGCAAAATAGTTCATGGTAGAGGAAAAAAAATCGACGGGTTTATACATATTAAAAAATAGATATAGGATGTGAGATTGATGGCCTTGATATTTTATAGATTAAGACAAGAACGCTGCTTTTGACAGATTTATATGAGGAGAACACGTAGTTCTAGAAATAAATTTAGACGAAAATGTTACCAGGGCGATAATACCATAGAAGTTTAAAATATTTATATAGGATTTGAAGAAGGCATTTAATAGGCTTTGATGACATATTTATCAGTTCATCTGCTCTTATTTCGTTCCAATGTTTAAATATAAAGTAAATAAAAATATACACGTTTTTATCAATATCGTCATTGCACTCTTTCAATTTATTGCATTGATATATATATAACATTCATTGATATGAGTGATTTTTGCTTCAAAAGAAAGCATTTTCCTATGGGTTAGATGCCAAGTTTTACGTTTCAAATGGTATAAGAAAAGTTATGAAATCTGAAATCTACGGACAAACACGCGTTTCCTTAGTATAATTTTCTGTTGACATATATGATTCTTTGTCCATAATGAGTAACATATTTTTCTTGTAACAAATGCTGTATCAACTGTTTTAAACGATAAGAAATGATTTCGCATTGCGGATGGAAGTAGATTTTTCGATCCGTGCATACATGCTAAAATACTCCAATGCTCTTATAAAACAAGGAATAAGGCAAGGGGACCCTAGAACTAGAACGTAATTGATGCTATAGCAAGCATCATTTTATCTGTCCTTTAAAAAGGTCAGAGAGAAAAGTGAAAACTATAGCCTTAAATAATCCATGATACATGCTTTAGAGCAGTAATGAACGTAGATTATCCCATTACCATACAATCCCTACTTTTGACGACCCTGTGAAAAAAGCCTCTAGAAAACATTGTGGGAAAAGGAGAAAATGCTGGTAACCAGCATTTTCTCCTTTTCCCACAATGTTTTCTACTCTTCACAAAACAAATTTCAAATTTTCACACACTCTTATTTTTGTCGTTTGTAAATGCTTTTGATTTGGATAAGCCTAAAATGTTGTAGTTTGGTACTGAGTTATAGTACTGTAGTAGATATGCACTCTATATATAGGTCTTAATGTATCGACTTTTTTTTATCTATTTTAAAATATACTTACACTTTGATCATTTGGGTCCAAATAATCGGTTTGAAAGTTATTTTCCATTGTAATCATTGTATGAATAATAAATAATGCTGAATAATAATGATAATCACAAAAAAAGAAAAAAACCTAAAATTTTATTCGCTAATTAATTAACACAAGTCCAACAAGGCTCTTTCCCACTTTAAACATTTTGTTTTTTTCATATGGTCGTATTCACTAACCACTATAGTCAAGGACTGTCCCTAACGGTCGAACTTGTCTTGTAAAAATGACGACACACGTTTACCGATGTAGACAAAAGTATGAAACAATCCACGACTCGGGTCATAATTCATTCGCTAAAGTCTCCGAACAAATTAAATCATGATGGCCTGTCATGCAAAAATAGAGAAAATTATGATTCAAAGCGCTCGTCTTTGACATGCGCCGGACAGGAAGTGCCCGAGGCCGTTTTCGACAAAACTTCGGAATTCACCGGTCCCGAAAACTTACATTGTCATTTGGTCTTTGTACCGTTTGGCGACGAGAGTGAAGGTATTTTTCTACTTGTTTTCCAAATTTACAAGTATTTGAATCGCTTCTGCAAATTCTAAACATTTTTTTACACTGTAACTATGTGAGAGAGGGAGAAAAGTCTGCATCACGTGGATCCATTTAATCCAGCATTGCGAGCTTTACCACTAAGTCAAGAGTTTTTTATCATTATGATAATGTTTTTTTTAATATGTCCTGATGAAGGCTTCAATGCCGAAACGTTGACCAAAGTATGTTAAAGAATATATACATAACGACAGCGTTATTGTTGGTATTCTATATTGTCTTATCATTCTGATATCATACATGCTTATTACTAAACATAATGTCAATATAATGCAGTTGTGAATGACTGTTTTTAAAGTTTCATTAAAGTTCCTTAACAATACAGAGCACTAAATGTATAGCAGTCATCATCAAGATATAGTGTCAGACCTTCTACAACAGGGATAAAAACGAAGTCGCTTCCCATCGCGGATGCGCATTTTGTAAATTTTAAACTGTGTAAAAGTTGGTTTATGACTGTAGAAAATTATTTTTTCGTTGATTAACCCTTTACCAAACAATCCCCATTTTTTTACGACTCAGAGGAAGAAGCCTTTTGAAAACATTGCGGGAAAAGGAGAAGTGCTGGTAACCAGCATTTTCTTTTTTTCCCACAATGTTTTCTTCTCTTCTAAAGTCATGAAAACAGATATACAGACTCAAACAAACAAATTACAGGGTCCATGAACCTATGTCCAAACAGCCTTGCTCAAAAATTTAAAACCATATATATAACATGCATGGTTTTGAAGAACTCTGGTAAAGTCACAAATCAACAAAGGATAAAATGACAGTTCTAAACACTTTTTCTTTTTCCCACAATGTCTTCTTTCTTTTGAAAGACAAAGTTACCAGCCATTTAAGCCACATTCAATCTATTGTCTGTAAAAACGGACGAGCCTACTTTTTTCATTTTTTGTGGAAACTTTTACATCAGTTGAAAACTGAAACCAGCGAGTTCACTTATCAAGTGTTATACCCGCTGTGCAATCGCACACCAAAGTATTTCCCAGATCAGAAAAAAATTACAGACTACAACATTGTGGTTAAATCGTTTATTATAATGAGCAATTTCTGAATTGCCAAGCTATTTTCTATGTGTATGTTTCACATTATCGTCAAATTTGACCCTTTTCGATACTTTTTCAACTTCTTCACATGTATGCACTTTGATCCGATCCAAGTACTAAGGTTTTGGTCATAGACCACCCCTTTAGCGCCAGAAGAAGTGAAATTATTTTTTTCAGTTTTATTCGAAAAAAAAACCCCTGTTATTTGTTTTTAAATGGTTTTCAGCCAAAATATCTCACAAAAATTCGGACAGTGTAGATTCAAGATCAGACTGCACGTTACGTGCAGTCTGATCTTGATCTACACTGTCCGCACACACTATTCAAAATATCTCTGCGGCGCCACAAGGGTCAGGCTAAACACTCACAATTTATGAGTGAAAATCTTTTTTTCAGTATCATAATCAAGGTTCTATGGCATTTATGTTTGATTGACAGACCCTCTTGGGGGCAAACTTACATTTTATTGGCATCAAAAAACACGTGCGATGGATCAAGTCTAAGATATTCCAGAATATCTGAGATATGTGTGTGTTACTTTCGTCCAGAGTTTTACTTTTATTTTAAATATATGATAATGACATATTCTATTGTGCTTGTATTTATTCCGATATGCTGTTTGGCAATGTTTCTTTTATATGATACCAGTTAAGGACTACTACATTCTTACTGCCTTATTTTTTTCTAAAAAAAGAATATTGTGTCAAAAGAAGTATAGAGCCTCTTCACAGTCTTCTAGTTCAAATTTCTTTCACCAGGTTTAACCCTTTCCCAAACGGCATATTTTGGACTCTTCCTAACTGAAAGAGTTTGCAGACGACAATTTTTGATTCTGAGAAAATGGCAGAAATGTCTCAAAAAGGGTAGAAAACACTGTGGGAAAAGGAGAAATTGCTCATTACGAGCAATTTCTCCTTTTCCCACAGTGTTTTTTAAAGACTTTTACTGTAGACACGTAAAAACCAGGGCTTGTTCGGGAAAGGGTTAAACAAGATTTTATCTATTTCGTTGCAATAATAATAATGATAATGATAATAATAATAATAATAATAATAATAGTAATAAAAAGAGCAAAAGTCAATTCAGATACTCGTATCTGCCTCTCTGCTGTCCATGTCTCTCTGTCTTTCTCGTTTTTTTTCTATCATAAAATGAAGATTATCTAACTGAAGTAGATTTTTTTCTCATCATGTCATTTTTCTATTCTTTTCAAAAGAACCTAGCAAATATGGGATATTGTATTGTATTTAATAATGCAATATTTCTTTTTTGTTTTCATTTCTTTAAAATTTGATTTGCATACACGAAGCTTACTTACAATGAGTTTAATAATTATAACGTTATGAAACTGACAATCGATATTGACAAAAAAAAAAAGAGATAACTTATTCTACTAAAGTAACAATCACTCCTGCGTTCTTAAAACATTACCAAATGACAATATTTTAGGCTTGTCCAAATCGAAAGCATTTGCGGAACACAAAATAAAAGTGACTGAAAATTTGAAATTTGTTTTGTGAAGTGTAGAAAACATTGTGGGAAAAGGAGAAAATGCTGGTTCCCAGCATTTTCTCCTTTTCCCACAATGTTTTCTAAAGGCTCATTTCTCAGGGTAGTCAAAAGTAGGGATTGTGTAGTAATGGGTTAAACTGTATTCATGCACTAAGAGAAGGGGTAGGGCCTATATTGGGCTAATAAAAGTAAGGGTGCGTTGTATTGTTTTCCCGTGTTTATATAATTAATTCATAAGTGCGCGATAAGATTGAAGAGTCGATTAATTGTACGGTGTATCTCTCTGATAATTTGACAAATACGGACTAATGATAACGAGCATTCTTCTGTTTGTTGCTGATATGATCGCTTTTCACACAGAAAACAGAACACAGAATGGAATAGAACAGAATTTTTATGAAGACGTGTTCATAAATACATCGTCCGTTACAAAAAGTATAGTGCGCTGTCAACTGAAGAAAAACTGTAGAAGATATTGGGTCCGAAGATATTGCCTATCGCCTATTGAGACACGATGCAACTAGTATATTTCAAAACGCCAGCCCGGGTGGCTCAATGGTGAGCGTGTCGGACTCGTGACCTGGCGGTTGTGAGTTCGATACCCGGTAGAGGCGAACTTTCTTTCCGGCGTATTTCGCTTCTCACCTCTGCTGAGGCATATGAGAAAAGTAGTCGGTGGCTTTGGAAAGAAAGTAGTGTTAGTACTGGTATGAGAAAGCCAGGAAACACATGTGCGTCACCGACCGCCATGATATGACCTTAGCTGCTAAAGTGGCGTTAAACCCCAATACAACCAACCAACAACCATATTTCAGAACGCCCATACAAAGTTTACTATAGTATCCTCTTTTAACTGTTTACCAAACGACAAAAATGCAAGCTGGTCCGAATTGAAAGTATTTGCAGACGACAATCAAATGCTTTTCAATTGATGGTGTTTGTATTTGACAAGATAGAAAACATTGTGGGAAAAGGAGAAAATGCTGGTTACCAGCATTTTCTTCTTTTCCTACAGTGTTTTCGAAAGGCCTCCATCTCATGGTCGTTTAAACTCGGAACTGTGTGTTCAATAGTAAACTCGATATTAAATGATCTACGGTAAAGGTGGTCATTCAAGATATTGATTGAATAATTACAAGAACTTTAAGAAAAACCTAACTTTAATGTTACCTTAGTCTTTGAGTACTTTTGCAACTTTGATTTTAGTACCACCTTCATTTAAACTGCAAAAACCTAACTTACACTTTCTGTTAGCAAAAATCTGATTTGCCTGGCATTTTCTACAGACTCTGAACTAAAGTAGGATACCAAATCTGTTGGTCTTCAGTAAAACATGCAACGAGAAATAAAAGAAGATTAAATGCACACTTATTTGTGGAACTGAGTAATGTAATCGGACAATCACCCGGTCGCCATTATCGTGCAAAAAACCCACATTAATCAGACAATGAATTTCCACTGACTTGGCTCCTTTTGTCACAATACTTCATGACTATATTAAACCTAACATCATATTGCTTTTGTATTTCAGAATCCGCAAGCTGAAATTTTATTTCAGTACGCTTAAATTAAGAAAGACGTTGCCCCACTCCGTGAACTCGGGCTTTCCATGCCTAATCGGACAATCATCTTTCCGATCTTATCATGCAAAAAACATATGTGGGGAAACTTGAAACCCCGCATTGACTCCCCGATACATGTGGCATGGGATTTCAATGCTGACAGCCCCTCAACCGCCTGACACTCTCAGAAAATAGACCACTCACTGTTTCAGCTTTTTACTGCCATTGGCGATTTAATGTGCTTTTTCGGACATCGTAGGTTAAGATCAGACTACAGAGAACGTTCAGTCCGATCTTAGATCTACGCCGTTCGTAATCTGAAGCTAAAAACATAGCAAATGTTAAAATTAGATGCAGCGGAAGAATACTTTAAGACCTGGAATAGTGACGGACTTCTTTTTTAAGCAGCGAAAGAGTTGATTTTCTATTTTAAAATTCCTTATCCTGCTAAATAATGAAAATGAAATTTTCAACATGTTCAATAGTAGGGAACCGACAATAGATATTTCAAAGTATTGTTTATGGGATCAGTACATGTATGTTCTAAACGGACAGTGTAGATCAAAGATCAGACTGCACGTTCTGTGCAGTCTGATCTTGATCTGCGCTGTCCGCTAGAGGTCAGCGAGTCGCGCTTTTCAGCCTATGGGTTAAAACTAGAACATAAAGTGTCAGCTTTAATTCTACTATTGCCATTCATTTTTCTCTGTCAGCGACTGGGACTTTGACAGGTCGTGCTGTAATACATTATTCGTCAGATTCATGATGATATCCATACTTTCAACTCATTACCAAACGACAATATTTTAGGTTTATCCAAATCGAAAGCATTTGCAGACGACAAATAAAAAGTGACTGAAAATTTGAAATTTGTTTTGTGAAGGGAAGAAAAACATTGTGGGAAAAGCAGAAAATGCTGCTTACCAGCAGTTCTTTTCTCGTAATGGCTTTATAAGTCTTTCTCTCAGGGTTCGTTAAAATGAGATTCCTTTCGATAGAATATTAAAATTGCGGCAATTTTATTCTTTGGGTTTTTATAGCTTATTTGCCTCAATAACGAGTTACCATCACTCGAAGGGGTTTTGGATTTTAGATACAAAATAAACTGTTTGTAAATCTAATGAAGTTGTTTAGTTAAACGATTAAAACCCTTCATCACACAATGCCAACTTTTGACGACCCTGAGAAAGAAACCTTTTGAAAACATTGTGGGAAAAGGAGAAAATGCTGGTAACCAGCATTTTCTCCTTTTTCCACAACGTTTTCTACGTTTCTCAATACAAATTTCAAATTTTCAGTCACTTTTGTTTGGACTTCTGCAAATGCTTTTGATTTGGACTAGTCCAAATTTTGTCGTTTGGTTAAGAGTTAAACACCCTGGCTCAGTTTGCGGTCTAAGTTTAAATAGTTTTGCAAATAAAACTAGACGCGTGGGCATCAATAATATTGATACATAATTTTGGACCATAATTATGTGATTTTAAATTTTACGTGATGGTTAACTTTTTGAAAAGAAAAAAAAAAGATAACAAAATGCTAAATTGGAATCATGTTGGCTGGTGGCCTTAAAGAATTCATCACAAATTTGACCAAAAACTGGGAGTTGGCTGAAGGATTGAAGGGTGGGATGCCATACATTTTACTGAAAATCGCTGTACAAAAAGGAGTAAATACTAAGCCGTGTAACGTAGCCGTGTATTGTATGGACGAAGATGAAATTGTTCCGTTTGCATTCACTTCAACCATTTCGAAAAAGGACAAAATTTACACAATTCCAAAGTGGTTGCATTCTGCACCCTGCAAAATATATAGCGTTTCAACCGATCTAAGTTCTTTGATTTGATTCTTTACAAAACGACAAAATTTTAAAATTGTCCAAATCGAAAGCATTTGCAGGCAACAAAAGTGACTGAAAATTTGAAATTTGTTAAACTTGTCCAAATCGAAAGCATTTGTAGGCAACAAAAGTGATTGAAAATTTGAAATTTATTTTGCGAAGGGAAGAAAACATTGTGGGAAAAGCAGAAAATGCTGCTTACCAGCAGTTCTTTTCTCGTAATGGCTTTATAAGGCTTTCTCTCAGGGTTCGTTAAAATGAGATTTCTTTCGATAGAATATTAAAATTGCGGCAATTTTATTCTTTGGGTTTTTATAGCTTATTTGCCTCAATAACGAGTTACCATCACTCGAAGGGGTTTTGGATTTTAGATACAAAATAAACTGTTTGTAAATCTAATGAAGTTGTTTAGTTAAACGATTAAAACCCTTCATCACACAATGCCAACTTTTGACGACCCTGAGAAAGAAACCTTTTGAAAACATTGTGGGAAAAGGAGAAAATGCTGGTAACCAGCATTTTCTCCTTTTCCCACAATGCTTTCTACCCTTTTAAATACAAATTTCAAATTTTCAGTCACTTTTGTTTGGACTTCTGCAAATGCTTTTGATTTGGACTAGTCCAAATTTTGTCGTTTGGTTAAGAGTTAAACACCCTGGCTCAGTTTGCGGTCTAAGTTTAAATAGTTTTGCAAATAAAACAAGACGCGTGGGCATCAATAATATTGATACATAATTTTGGACCATAATTATGTGATTTTAAATTTTACGTGATGGTTAACTTTTTGAAAAGAAAAAAAAAAGATAACAAAATGCTAAATTGGAATCATGTTGACTGGTGGCCTTAAAGAATTCATCACAAATTTGACCAAAAACTGGGAGTTGGCTGAAGGATTGAAGGGTGGGATGCCATACATTTTACTGAAAATCGCTGTACAAAAAGGAGTAAATACTAAGCCGTGTAACGTAGCCGTGTATTGTATGGACGAGGATGAAATTGTTCCGTTTGCACTCACTTCAACCATTTCCCAAAAGGACAAAATTTACACAATTCCAAAGTGGTTGCATTCTGCACCCTGCAAAATATATAGCGTTTCAACCGATCTAAGTTCTTTGATTCGATTCTTTAAAAAACGACAAAATTTTAAAATTGTCCAAATCGAAAGCATTTGCAGGTAACAAAAGTGACTGAAAATTTGAAATTTATTTTGGGGAGGGAAGAAAACATTGTGGGAAAAGGAGAAAATGCTGGTTACCAGCATTTCTCCGTTTCCCACAGTGTTTTCAAAAGGCTCCTATCTCAGGGTCGTAAAAACCAGACATTGTTTAGGAAAGAGTTAAAGCAACAATAGCTGCAAAAAAGTAAACAAACCAGGCGTTAAAATGCATTTACATTCAAATCATATGATATAGAAATATGGAAATTATTGTGAAGGTGACAGAGACTGTTACTTCTGAAGGGCGCAATTCTTAGTTGTGGACAGAGATATTAATTTCAAATCTGGGTTAAAAGTTGCCAGGCCACTTTATTTTTTTTATTTGCTTTAGCGTGGACCGACTGCACAACAACAGATTGTCATCTTAACAAAATTCACCAAACTTTTTAATCATAGGATTTGAATATAAGTATTTTTTCGGGCCATATTTGGCCTTTAACGAAAAATCATTTTCGGAAAATGAGAAACTGTTGGTCATCAGGGCCCGTATTCACCAACCATTCGTGAGAATATTCTTAGTATTATTTCCCAAGGTTTTCTGAATTTGTAAGTAACACAACTTCTGATTGGCTAAACCATTCGGTTTAGTCCGAAACAAAACTCATTATTTTAGTTTCATTTAATTTGTCATCTTTGTCAAATCCTTTCAATTTAGTTTAAACATATTTATTTTACATCGATTGAGAAACAAGTTCTTACAACTTATACTAATCAATTTTAGGAAATCTTAGAGAATAAGAGAAAGAACGTTCTTAACGTTCTTCTCACAAAATGCTTTTTAAATGGACTTTTTATTAAATCAGGGTCGTTAAAGCATTGGATAGGTAAATTGGCCCACTAACGTTAGTATACAAACTGTTTAAATGTTTTTCAGGAAAAAGTGTACTTGTAACAAAAATACTCCACTTTTTTATCACAATATTATTGAATATTTAGACAGTGTTTATTACAGCTCTATTTGCATAAAATATCAGACATGTAACGGGATCTCGGGGCGAATAACTCATTTTTTTGTATTTACCCTTTACCACACGATCCAGAGATTTAACACCCTTTATAAGAAGCCTATCGAAAACATTGTAGGAAAAGGAGAGAATGCTGTTTTTTTCTTCCCCGTCCGAAACAAAACTCATTATTTTAGTTTCATTTAATTTGTCATCTTTGTCAAATCCTTTCAATTTAGTTTAAACATATTTATTTTACATCGATTGAGAAACAAGTTCTGACAACTTATACTAATCTCTCTCGATTCTGCTTCCAGGGAACTACACCAGTACTTGCGCCGAATGTGTGGGCCAATGAAAAATCCCAAAGTTGAAACCCGCTCAGGACCTTAAGATTTCAATTTGGACCAGTCTATTATTTTTGTCGTTTGGTAAAGATTTTACGACCCTCAGAAAGAAGGATTGCGAAAACCTTTTGAGAAAAACATAAAAATGCTGGTAATCGTTATTTTCTTTTTTCCCCACAATGTTTTCTATCCTATCAAAGACAGAAACTAACATCTGAGCTACTTTCCAATTGTCGTCTGCAAATGCTTTCATTTTGAACAAGTATAGAATCTTATCACTTAGTAAAAAGTTGAAAAAATATTTTTCAATCAATTGACGTGTTGTCGTGATTCTTCTATGGATTCATAAATGAAAAAAAAAGTACCATCAACGTGTTAAAAAAATGGACCATTGCTAAAAAATTAAGGAATAAAGAAAAAGGTAAAACGCGTAACAGTAAAATTATTTTAACGCTGAAAAACCAAAAAAACCTTAATCGCATAACAGTTTATTTCAACACGCTTGAACGCGCCCTGCGACTGATAGAAAGAGAAAAAACATTTCAGAGCATACAGTTTGAATTTTTAGAAATCGTGGATGATTTTCAAGAAGGCTGGTCTTCATCTATAATGTCTGCAAAAGTACACAAAGGATCATTGGATATTTCTAAGGGTTTAGCGTTAAAATAGGAGAAAAAAGTTACAAAAATAGAATAAAATGGATCGGAAGGAAACAAATAATTCAACTACATGTATGATCTCGAACGCTCTCGAAGACTGTTAGTACATGTGCAATGTACAGAATATTGAAACTCAAAATGATTTTTATCAAATATGCTTGAGTAAACAAGCAGACGGCATGAACCTAGGATCAGACTGCATGCCACACGTTTTGTGCTCTATGATCTGTGATATGGCCTGCAACAACACTTGAAAAGAGGTGTTCGGACGTTTGCATTAAGTGTCGTCTAGGATCAGCCTGCGCATCAGCGGGTCAATAGGCCAATCCCGAAACGACACTTTCCGTTTTTATGTAATTTTCTGTTTTTTTTTTTTTAAATCTACGGTAGAAAAAAATCTAATGTAGTCGTAAAGTGCCGTCTCGGATTAGCCTGCGCGGAGTGCGCAGGCTGATCCGAGACGACACTTTACGCAAATGTCCGAGCGCCCTTTTTTCGTGTGTTGCATGCCATATAATCCGCCCACTATAGCCCATGTTTTGCCCATAGGCCAAACAGTCTGTTTTAGACAAAAATATCTATTTATTAAGTTTAGAAAAAATTAATAAGTTAAAAAAAATTCCAGACAGAACAAACCTAGTATCAATATAGAGCTGTCAATCGATCACGTGTTTTGACACAGTATCATGTCTGTTAGATGTCGATAACTATGTGGGTTGACATTCTATTGACAGCCGTCGATTGTTCGTAATTAGTGCTTTAAACTCTCTTTGTAATGAAGTGATCATCTAGGTTTAAGTTTGATCAAAATTTAGGACGTGTCATGAAACAACACAAACAAGGAAATCAAAATAAAAATTACCGGACATATTTTAAGCCTCCTGAAGGAAGGGTCTGTCTGGGTCCGTATTCACCGACCATTCTTAAGAACGTTCTTATAGTATTATTCTTCAAGATTTTTTGACTGTGAAAGTAACAGAACTTCTGATTGGCTAAACCAAATGGTTTAGCCAATCAGTAGTTCTGTTGCTTTCACATTGACGAAATTCTGAAGAATAAGACTAAGAATGTTCTTAAAAATGGCTAGTGAATACGGACCCAGCTCTACATTGATGCCATAACGATTTTTTTTTTTTGTTTTAAATCGGAGAATAAACTTGGAAATTTGATTATTTGGGATCGTGAGAGCTACATAAACGTCTTGACTAGGTCTTATTCACTCGTAGATCTTGTCAATCATTTTACACCCGCCCTGGTGGCTCAGTGGTGAGCGTGTCGGACTCATGACCTCGTGGTTTGAGTTCGATACCCGGTTGAACTTTCTTACTGGCGTATTTTCGCCTCCCACCTCTGCTGAAGCATGTGAGAAAAGTAGTCGGTGGCTTTGGAAAGGAAGAAGTGTAAGTACCGGTGTGAGAAAGCCAGGAAACACATGTGCGTCACCGACCGCCGTGATATGACCTTAGCTGTTAAAGTGGCGTTAAACCCCAATACAACCAACCAAGCATTTTACAGGATAGATATTAGAAACGACATAATTTTTAAAGTCCCATTCTCTTGTGTATAAAATCTGTGGCATTTTAGGTAAGCACAAATGTTGAAACTTAGATTAGATTGTACAGAACAAACAGTCTGATCTTAGATCTACATGGTCCATGACTTTCAGCAGAGTCTATAGGTTCCATCTTAATTCTGCGATTTTACCCTTTACCGATTTAACACAATTCCGACTTTTAGTTAGTTTAAACATATTTAAAATACATCGAATGAGAAACAAGTTCTCAAAACTTATACTAATCTCTCTCGATTTTACTTCCTTGGAACTACACCAGCACTCGCGCCGAATGTGTGGTCCAATGAAAAATCCCAAAGTTGACACCCGACTTTTAACGACCCTGTTAAAGAAGCCACTCTGAAAACATTGCGGGAAAAGGAGAAAATGCTGGTAACCAGCATTTTCTCCTTTTCCCACAATGTTTTCTTCCCTTCCTAAAACAGTTTCAGATTTTTAGTCACGTTTATGTGTCGTCTTCTGCACATACTCTCAGTGCTGACCAGTCTGAAATTTTGTCGTTTGGTGAAGAGTTGAAGTGCTATGCTCTATAAGGCATTACCTAAATAGAAACGCCATAGATCAAGCTGGAAGACCCACATTTATGATCATGGCCACTTGACAGATAGCGGATTTCAGATGTTCCCCAGCGGATGTTTTATTACGATAAATTAAATAGCCCATGAAATTCATGACACGCCCATTTAAATATTAAGGGGGTGAATGTTTATTGTGTGCCAGTTTATAGAATGGCTCTCCGATATCTAAATAAAACTCCCCGGTGGCTTGTTTTCTGCCATGATGAGCTCTTTACTTCGTATGTGCTGCTCTTTTGAATCTATTTGTTTAATTTTCACTGAGTTTGCTTCTATTTTTAGCGTTTAAAGTTCTATGCCAAACGACAGTTTTCGATTCCGCTAATAATGATAGAATTTACAAACGACAAATTGAATCTGTCTCAAAAGAAAATTTATATCTTTGAACTGGAGGAAAACTTTGTGGGAAATGGGGAAAATGCCGGATAAAATCGTCGATTTACCTAGAAATCCTCATAACTACAGCATGTAACAAGCTGTAGTTACCAGGTTTTCGAAGTAAACCGACGAAATGTTGGTTACCAGCGTTTTATTTTGTGGGAAATGGAGAAAATGCTGGATAGAATCGTCGGTTTACTTCGAAAACCTCGTAACTACAGCATGTAGGAAGCTGTAGTTACGAGGTTTTCGAAGTAAACCGACGAAATGTTGGTTTCCAGCATTTTATTTTGTGGGAAATGGAGAAAATTTTGGATAGAATCGTCGGTTTACTTCGAAAACCTCGTAACTACAGCGTGTAACAAGCTGTAATTACGAGGTTTTCGAAGTAAACCGACGAAATGTTGGTTACCAGCGTTTTATCCTCCCCCCCCCCCCCCACCACATTCATTCTGTTACATTAGTTACATTGGTTACAATTATTGACAAACTGAAGAATTGTGTAAATCATGTAATTTTAAGATAGATACATATTTATTCAGACATGTACACATGTACATAGTCATAATACATAAACAAACATTATTATGCAAATGAGTCAAAAATCTACCTCAAAAAAGATGCACATCGACAATTTTCTTATAACATTAACAAATTTCTATAATTTAACACTGTATACAGAAGTATTTAAGAATGAACTTACGAGTTATTTATCATATGAAGATAATACATTCTTTCTACAAATGCCTGTTTTGCGTACAATGCAAGGTTAAATAGTTCACTTTTGTTATTCGAACAAAAAAGTTTTAACAGTTTTAAGGTACTTGGATTTTTATAGAAATACTCTTTTATATATCTTTTTCGCAATGAATGATAAAATGGACACTTCAAGATGAAATGGAATTCGTCCTCTATGTCGCCAGAGTTACATATAAGACAAATCCGTTCGTTTCTAAGAACTCTGTTTGGACCAAACCTACCAGTTTTAAGATCAGACTGCTAACTAGGTACGTACAGGCTTATCTCTGATCTGCTAACTAAAAAGTTCAGAATTTTAACGAAATAAAGCAGGGAGCCCTTTAAAAACATTGTGGGAAAAGGATAAAATGCTTGTAACCCTATCAGAGAATCAAGGAAAAAGTTTCAAAAGAAGACTAAAACTTTATTACAAGTTGAGGCAGAATTTCATCAGTAACCTTCTACTTCGCACAGTTTGCTATCGTTTAGTAAAAGAACTTAGCTTGCGTGCAACTGTTTTCACAGACGCCTTGAACATCTTAAATTCTTTGTAATTATTTTTTTGTAATTATTTGGTACCAACAAATAATTTCTATCGTCCAAGTCAAAAATAGGACAATCTTGAGAACTATTTCGAGTCACAGAAGTGATTGATTGCCAAAAAAATTATTGTGGGAAGCAAAGATATGTACTTGAAGAAGAAAACAGATAAATATTTCTAGAGTCATTCAGTATTTATAGAAAACACTGAGTGTCCAGCGAATAAGATGTGCAACTTAACTTTTCATTTCAAACCATACTGCATTCAAGTAAATACTTCTAAAATAACAAATGATTTCGTAACCTTGTGTGCTATCATAGTCAATCTTTTATCTCTTATTGTTTTATACATATCAAAGTTCAGGATAACTTTTTTATCGATGGATGAAGCACATCCGTCGAAAATAAATATTATACAAACATCAACATTACAGCATCTCGAAACGAAAAAGTGTTTCTGTCCTTTAACCTTTTACCACGCAATCCCTACTTTTGGCGACCCTGAGAAAAAAGATGCCTTTAGGAAGAAAAACTTTTCCCACAATATTTTCTACCCTTTACAAAACATCTTTCAAACTTCAAATTTTCAGTCACTTTTATTTTCTCATCTGCAAATGCTTTCGATTTGGACCAGTCAAAAATATTGTCGTTTGGTAATGAGTAAACTTGTTCAAATTTTCAACAGAAGTGAGAGAGTAAAAAATTTATATTACTACTACTTTCTTTCAAAAACCACCGAAAAAATTTGAAGAAGGTGTCATTGTTGGTAACAAACAATCATTGATTTTACTGCAGTGTTTTTTTTTTTAAATGCTGTCTACTTCTAGTGTAGGGGCACTAATAAAACTTACTTATATATACACAGGTTAACGACAATATTACTATTACGTACGTTAACAAGCTCTTCCTGCTGTCACGTTCTGAGAGGTTCTTCGCGAGTAATTGAGTGCGCATTCCAACGGGAACAAAAAATAGAACCTTATAATTCGGTCTTGTTACAACTGAAGTCCCAGGAAACATGCGTTAATAAACCTCATAGTTAATTCATAAAAAATGGTAATCTTCTGTCAGTAGGAAAATATTTTTACTGCAGTTGAAATGCCATTTAGCTCAGAAAATGTCATACATTATCTCACAAATTATCGGATAGTTTAGATGGATGATTACACTGCAAGTTTGGTGCAGTCTAATCTTGATCTATTTTTGTCGAAAAGGCAACTTTAGGCTTTCCTATTTTAAGCCTCCTAAAGAAGAAGAAGAAGGAGGAGGAGGAGGAGGAGGAGGACGAGGAGGACGAGGATTTTTATACACAGGCAAATATGTGATCGCTTTCTTAAATTTGTATTGGCTTTGTAATGACGATGCAAGTCATTGGAAATAAAAATCTGTTCTGTTCTAACCCAATCAAAATCATAAAAATTTGTTCTGTTCTGTTCTGTTCTAACCCAATCAAAATCAGGGCCCTTATTCACCAACCATTCTTTAGAACATTTTTTGTCTTATTCTCCAGAACCATTCGGTTTAGCCAATCAGAAGTTGTACTACTTACAAATTTAGAAAACCTTGGAGAATAAGACTAAGAATATTCTCAAGAATGGTTGGTGAACACGGACCCTGCAGCTGTGGGAGATGGCTGTAGATTTGACGAAATTAACCATATTTTGATATACGTAGAATTACTCACTGTGTGTTTCTTCTTTTTATAATCGACCAACAACTTTTTTTGTTATTTTTTAACTTAAAATTGATACTAATCCTTCATTCGTAAGCCTTCTTCTGTTTTACAGACCTTCTTGATAGTTTAAGTTTGATTGATGATATAGGGTACCGTTCCCGTTCTGTTAAAACTTCCTGCAATGACTCCATTATTGTAGTTTAGTTTTTACACAAGTTTTGATTGATATTTTTTCTTTATGATTCATTATCTTCCGACACATGTATAGCAGGCGAACTTTTACTTAGACGGGAAAATAGATTTCTTCAAAACTGATAACATTTCCATTTGACGAATCAAATTCAAATGCATCCCATATCATATAACCCTTTACCAAACAATCCCTGGTTTTTATTACCCAGAGTTAGAAGCCTTCTGAAAACATTGTGGGAAAAGGAGAAAATGCTGGTTACCAGCATTTTCTCCTTTTCCCACAATGTTTTCTACTCTTCTTAAATCAAGTTTCAAATTTTTAGTCACATTTGTTTCGTCGTCTGCAATGTTTTCGATCTGGCCAAGTCTAGAATTTTGTTGTTTGGTAAAGAGATAATTTGTCTTTGAAAGGGTAAGCTACATTATGAGAAATGATGAAAATGTCAATCAACATTTTCTACCTTTTCAAACATGTTTTTTTTTTAACAGCTTAATCTTCGGAGTCGTTAAGAAAATCGAGATTGTTTGGTACAAGGTTAAACAAAAGTAGTAGATCTAGCATATCGACAACCAGTATGAGTTTTTTGGTAAATACATAAATTCTATTTTACGTAAAACTTGTTTGTTACCAGCCTTTTAACACAATATTTTAACTTTTTACCAAACCACAAAATTTTAGACTTGTCCAAATTGAAAGCATTTGCAGTCGAAAAACTAAACGTGACTCAAATATTAAAACTTGGCTTCAGGAGAGTAGAAAAAATTGTGGGAAAAAGGAGAAAGTGCTGGTTACCTTATAGAACTGTATGATTGCAAAAACCAATTTTATTCTCTTCTCATTGCAAAGGTTGTCAAAAGTTGCTCCATCCATGTCATTTTACAGTTTTTAAGCTATCTTTGATTGTTTAAAATATTTCATAGTCTGGTTTTACCATCTTTATGTTTGCTCATAGAATTACTGTTGATTACATTTTCAGTTATTTTCATAGGTGGAGACGGTCAATGTGCAGGCTGATCTAGATTCAACGTAGCCCAACTTATTTTAAATAATGATTGTTGAATTTATTTAAAGAGAAAAAAATAGGCATTGCCTTATAACGATCTTTCATTTACTGAATGGGGATACCCACTTCATTGCACTCTGAAATCTCTACCGCAAAGCAGAATTTTGAATGTGATTCAAGTGATTGGAATTATTTTCGTAAGGTTAGCAAACACTCTAAGAAAAGGAGGAAATGCTGATACCAGAGTTTTCTTCTTTGCAAAAATGTTCACAAAGGCCTTCTTACTCAGCGTCGTTCAAACTGGGGACTGGACGGTAAAGAGTTAAAATTATCTGTTTTAAATCTGCTGAATCAATTAAATAAAAAGTTTCCAGCTAGCAGAAGAAATTTTGCAACTTTTCAAATTTCGTTTCTCCCAAAGAATGTTAACCCTTTGTTGCTAAGCGCGACTCGTTGACCTTTTGCGGACAGTGTAGATTAAGATCAGATTGTGCTGTCTGGTCTTTGATCTACACTGTCCGATAACGAGATATCATTTCCTACAACATATTTTTGATACAACAATATTTGTGGAATTAATATCGAACTGAAAATTTAAATTTAATTATTCAACAAGATAAGGGTTAAGTTATTGAAAAAAGGTGATTGAAAAATCAGATTGCAATATTTGTGAATAGACTAAAGAAGAGGACGGTATAGATAGTAGACTGTATTACTTGTTTTTAAGATTTAACAGTCTTAGTCGAAGCGTAATTTGCTTCCTTGTTTTGAAAGCAGTTGGATTATATCAAGTTTTTTTCCACCCTGTTTAGACAGTCAGTCCATTTCGATATTTGATTTGTGTTACCTACGAAAGATTTTATCAGCTTTATTTTGCGGGCAAGGCATTTACATTCGAAAGAAGATAAAGTCATTTTTCCTCAAACAAAGTTTTTTTTTTTCTTTAAGAAACATAAGATTACAGAAATACATGGTATTAAGTCACACAACATTATCTCACCGTAAAGATTTGGAATATCAGCCATGGTTTAGTTTCAATTTTGGAGAAGTTATGGATTGATTATTTTTCTATTGGAAATTACAGTAAATGATACACCAACATATGTTTAGCAATATATTTTGACAATCTGTTAAGGACATCAAAATAATACATACCGACGATGACAAAGGAGGCGTGGTCCCTGGGTTATATCCCAATGAAGGCAAGGACATTTGGCGACACAATCACATGTATTAAGTTCGAGACTCTCCGTCCACACAAGTACACAGGCTGTCTGTCTTTTGTTTAAATTATTTTCAAGAAATGAACACAATTCCAAAACCTCGCGGAACTTTTATGATATAAGTAAGAATTATGTGTCCTATAAACTTGTTTAAGTTTTCAGATGTTCTCACTATAAAGCTATTATCTTCTTGTTTATTTTTCCGTTAAGTTTATAGAAATGTTAAAACGTCCTGACAGCTACACGAGATCGCTGACGACAAAGGTTGTAACAACAGCGAACGACATAAATCAACCTGGTCGGTTTTATTACATTGAAGAGCTCCTAAAGACGTGTATTATATCCATGAATAAACTTCAGAGATTTAGAAAGAGAGTTACTACCACAGCGGTTTTGAGATGAGAAGCCGAAGTTGCTTTCAACGATGTAAACAATCGAAATATCACTATACATGTGTAGAGAGTATTTAATCGGGCGGCGATTTATCTTATCAAAGTTGCATAGTTATGTGGGGACGAACTTGGAAATCACCACTGTTGATTTTTACACGCAGATTCACGCGGTTCGCCATGTTACAAGATTTCATACAAGCAATCTACAAGCGCCCACTTGATTGGCTCACATGTATCACAAGTATTTTCCCATTGGTCGATATCAAGTGCTCTCTACCAGGTACGCGTTGAAGAACAGCTGAAGATAGTTCGCCCCGCCTTTTGGGTGTATATTGGGAAATCACCCAGGGCTAGCGTTAAAATATCAGAATATCGGGAGAAACTATTCTCTATGCGAAACTTGTGGTAGCTGTCGAATCTTCAGAGATTACAAAAAAAGACTAACAATTCATAAAAAAGGAGAAGATTGCCTTTTCTCCCTCATTGATGTATGAAAAGCGGGCTTTATTTAATTACATTAAATGCTTTTTAGTTACATTAAGTATGCGAAGTCAATGCTGTGAGATGTCTGTTTCGAATAATAAAAAGAGGCTTAGCTCAGAAAAACAACATTAGGAGAGCTAAAAGACGCGGAAACAGAGCTAAGTGGATGAGACAATGACAAAGGGACAGATAATTCAGCACTTGTGTAAATGATATTGGTTCTTGTCAGTGGACAAAATTCTAATCCCCAGCGATACTCGAGGGGCCTGAAGTTTGATCAAGGCACCAGTACCCTATTGCCCGGAAAAGCATATCCTTTAACCCTTAACCTGCTAAATAAGTGAAATGAAACATTGAAATCGATAGTAAAACTTGGTTATTTCAAAGGTTTTTAAAGAAAATATATCTCCATATTGGACAAAGTAAATTCAAGATCAGACTGCACTTTCTGTGTAGTCTGATCTAAATCTACACTGTCCGACATAGGTCTTTGAGTCACGCAAAACAGCCTAAGCGTTAACGAAATGTATATGTAGCCATGCTGTGTAGAAGTGAAATCTAGAACCATATTTTGAAAGTGTCCGTTTTGTATTTTATGGTTAATTTAAAGCCTGTTTATCCTAAAACATTTCTATAAAAACATATCTAAGTCGTTTAGGGTCGATTAATGTCTAAATACTTTAGATTTCTAATAAAACAGTGTTGAGGGTTAATATAGTCGCATTGTTTCAGAGCTTAATCTGACCAACTGTCAATCTTTTAGCTAAATTTAATTACCAAACTTAGATGGCAATCTGTGTTCGGTCGCTCGCTCCGCGAATGTGCCGCAGTTTTACAAGGAAATGAATTGATAAGAGCGGCCATGATGATCGGGGTAAAAACACTACAGACTTGATAAACGGACAAAACTTTTTTCCACCTATTTAATCTCAGAAACTTGCCATACGCTTTATTCCGCACTCTGTCGCGTCACTCGTATCTTAGAGTCTGATGTTATATACAAGATTTTACATGACCCAAGAAAGTCCTTAAGGACATACGGTCATTTGGTTACTTGTATAAAAAACTTCAATCACTGTTAAAGATGGGAACAAAACAATACGCATTGAATTCAAATAATACCATTTAACCCATTACCACACAATGACGACTTTTGACACCCCTGAAGAAGAAACCTTTTGAAAACATTGTGGGAAAAGGAGAAAATGCTGGTAAACCAGCATTTTCTCCTTTTCCCACAATGTTTTCTACCCTATGAAAGCAAAATTGCATCATCTGAGCCACTTTGAAATTGTCGTCTGCAGGTGCTCTCAATTTGGTCAGGTCTAAATTTTTGCCGTGTGTTAAGGGTTAACAGTAGGAGAGTTATAGTGAAAATGAAAATCTATTATTGCACACTTGGTCCAAGTGTTAGTCACTGGCGTAAAATGAGTCCTAAAACCTGATAAATAAAAAGTAAATAAAAGATAAAGTGAATTGGTAACCTTTTGCCTGATTTAAAAATCTATTTTTATGCCAATGAATAACACGTGGGCTGACGGTGCAATAACAGACCGCCATTTTCAAAATAATTTACATTGTTTTAAACTATATCTTGGAAAAGTAAATTCTCTGGAACATTCCCAGGGGGTTTACTTTTGCCTGTTATTAGACCTTTAATGGAAGTTTGGCTGTTGAGATATAAAAGTTAGAATAAATAGAAAAAAAATCTTTAAGGAAATTTGCATACTGTCATCTGTTCTCTGTACTAATACAATGAAAGGGAAATTTCTCCTATTGAAATACGATCAAATATTAAATTATATACTTATGGCTAGATTGTTACAGTAAATTGGACAGGTAGAATAATAATAATATGATCTGTATTTACAAACCATTCTTCACAACATTCCCAATCTTATTCTCCAGAATTTTCTAAATCTGACAATAACACAAGTTCTGATTGGCTAAACCATTATGGTTTAGCCTATCAGAAATTGTATTATTTTCAAATTTAGAAAATCTTTTACCAAGAAATTTCTCAAGAATGGTTGGCGTATATGGACCAAACCGAGATTGCAAGTTTTATGCAGTTTATTATTGCCATACAGTATTTTTTTCCGTGTAACAACACATAGCTGCTTCTGATCTAAGAAAAACACGGACTAGAAAGGGAAAACTATTCGTTAGCAAAATAGTTTTAAATTCTAAATCAGATGTTCACATTTAATAGTATTATGTTTATTTCAGTCCATGCTAAAGCAAATACTTATTTTGATCTATCTAACAGGGTTTAAAATGTTTATTTAAAGAATTACACCTGTTTTGGAAACTCTGAGCAGTGGACCGCATTATGGTACACATACTTACTAAAATAAGGAGTCATACATGAGACATTTCCAGGAAATACATCTCCAAAACTTATCGACCCCTGTGGACGACAAAGGTTATTATTATACTGCAAAGAAATTTCTCATGATCTGATTGGTTAACATGCCGGGAACATAATATCATGTTCCCTGGCAAAAACCACGTAAAACCAGTTTCCCTTATGAGTGCCCCGTAAACATCACTACACGCGCAATACATCATCCAAAATGACAGTGTCGATCGATCACCAGATTGCACATTTATTCACCAAACTGCACGTTTTAGTGACGTCACTTTCCAGTGACGTCAGTTTTCATTGAATTGGGGCACACAGAAGGGAATTTCTATTTCGTCAGCATTACTCAATTCGTGAAATTATATTACAGGAAAAATTTCGCTTAACGCGCTTTGAAAGGGTAAAACTTTGCAGTATAATTAATTCGTTGTACGGTCAGGTGGCAGGGGACTTGGAAACTTGTTCACGGCTGTGGTGAATCATGTCGCCACCTCGCCTTCGGCTCGGGGCGACATGATTAACCACAGCCGTGAACAAGTTTCCAAGTCCCCTGCCACCTGACCGTACCACTAATAATATTGACCGAACTTTTTGCTGTTTGTAAATTTTCTGCATGCCCAAGGACAACGGTTTCTGATGATGCAATCGGTTGTTTGGCAAAATGGACTTCATGGAAACACTATTAGTTGTACGGTCAGATGGCAGGGGACTTGGAAACTTGTTCACGGCTGTGGTTAATCATGTCGCCCCTAGCCGAAGGCGAGGTGGCGACATGATTCACCACAGCCGTGAACAAGTTTCCAAGTCCCCTGCCACCTGACCGTACAACGAATTTATTATACTGCAAAGTTTTACCCTTCATAGCGTGTTTAGCGAAATTTTTCTGTTTTATAATTTCATGAATCGAGTATGCTGACGAAACAGAAATTCCCTTCTGTGTGCCCCGATTCAATGAAAACTGACGTCACTGGAAACTGACGTCACTAAAACGTGCAGTTTGGTGCATAAATGTGCAGTCTGGTGATCGATCGACGCCGTCAGTTTGGATGTTGTGTTGCCCGTGTATAGTGATGTTTACGGGGCACTCAAAAGGGAAACTGGTTTTAAGTGGTTTTTCCCAGGGAACGTAATATATGTTCCCTGCATGTTAACCAATCAGATCACGAGAAATTTCTTTGCAGTATAATAAGATTATATGTTTACGTTCTTTGGTGTTTTTCTACTAACTGGTATAAAATGGTCAGACTCATTTCAGGCATAAAAGAGTAAAGAATTTACGAGAAATAATATCGTTTATAAATCGTGTTATACATGCCAATTTATGATGAAATATTTCCATAACTAGTAATAATATTTACATAGGATGCGGGGTAAATTTTATCTTGTAGGCTGCAACTTCCAGGCAATTTCTGAACATTGTTCAAAATCCTCACTCCCTCACAAAAAAAAAACTCATAGCACACTCTATGGACTACCCATCTGCGTTGTACATTAGAAAATGTCTGTAAAAATGCAACAGTATTTTCACAAGTATTTAGATATTAACCCTAAGGCTCAGTGGCCTTTTGCGGATAGCGTAGATTAAGATCTACGGAACTTGAAGTCTTATCTTTCAACTACACTGTCTGATAAGGACATATTTTACCCACCCCCCTATAAAAATGAAATGATAACATTTGGGTTTTTACTTTCAGCTTGAAATTTTTATTTCCTTTATATAGTAGGTTAAGGGTTAAACATAAGTTCATGTCGATTACTGTAAACCAAAGGGTATGCTGTAGATCTGTTTCTAGGGTAAAGCTGGGTTCAACTGTTCCAATCCATCCTATTCATTTATACTGAATGATTTTAGAGACGCATCACTGACATGAAAAACCTAAAAATGTTCACTTTTTTTAGATTCGATCTTAACACTATATAAGAACAAAGTTCAACTGTCTTTTGTAATATTTTGTTAGCATATACACCAAAATCGTTTTTTTCATTGACCTCTTTAGAGCCAGTTACCTAGTATTGTGATCTGCTCAATATTTACAATGAGAGTGAAAATATTTGAAGAATAAACTGATGCAATTTTAAAGTCAGTCACTATAGTTTATTCAAAATGAAAGTCTTCAAATCTTTTATGAAAGTTTAGGCGTAAGTTTGTCTGATGCATTTGTTATGTAGATATGATATTATGACTTGTTTTCAGAATATTCTAGAAACATGAGGAACATTCATTGGTTTTTTCCACTGTGTGTTCTTTTAGAAACAGGGTGTTAGTAAACAAGCTGTTTACCAATCAATGCTGTCATCTTTCTAGAAAAGACTAGGTAATCTAGAACTTTCCAAGCTGATATAAATGGGAATGACTTACTTGGTGATTTTTGACTTGAACTTATACTTGTGGCTTGGAGGATACAGAATTTGCGAAAAGTGTTGGATTTAAACTGGAATAATATAGATCTAAAAGTTGGAATTGTTCTTTTGTTATTAAGTTGCTCATATCTATTTGCAAGTTAAAACTATTGTTAATTTAGGATTTGGGAACCAGGAATTCATATTTTTTGTAGTCTAACCATGATTCTTAATTTTGAGGGACTTACTCTATTTCTTGTTCTAAGAAAAAAATTATCAAAATTTCATTCGAACTTAACTCTTATCTACTCTTTTGTCTTTGTTCATTAATAAGTATAGTTAATTTTTAAAGACTTGTAGCTGGTTTTCTTTCTCATTACCTTTGACTCGTTACAGAAATTGGGGACTCGTCCAGGATTGATCATCTGGTACTTTTGGATATACTTTAAAATCATTTTGAACTTGTTATTACAGTATTAAACTTTATAAGATAGTAAAGATGGTGAAAAATAAATAATCTTTATTCTGCTGAACCAGCAAAAAGCAATCATATCTTTTGATATTGAAAAAGCCATCACAGGAGTTGCTAAACTTGGCAAAAGTCTGATGTGTTGGATCTTGCCTCGCATTATAAACTGATTGCCAGTAAATGTACTATGTTGAAGCATGAAATTAAGAATCCTATTGTTCAGGTTTTAGATGATGAAAAAATACTTGACTCGCCTACCCTGTCTCTTATTCTTGTTTCTCAGACACACATCAAAAGTAATATTGAGTTAGAAGAATTAAAACTACAAATGGAAAAAGAAGAGAGATTGAATAAAACTAGAGCAAGAAGAAGGGATGAAAGAAAAATAATTAAGATTAAAAGTAGAGCAAGTAGAAAGAATGAAAGAGAAAGAATCAGAGAGTACCGGTATGCTGAATTAAAAGTAAGACAAAAGGAAAAACAGGTTCATTTGTGAATGAAAGAATTAAAAAAAGAAAATAAAGAAAAACCATCTTTGCAAATGATTATATTTTTTTTAACATAACAAACCACCTAAGACTTGTTGGGAGTTTATAGATACTCGCGATATTTTTTCTCAACTAAGTCTAATTATGATTATGTAAAGGAATTGGTTCTAAAGGCTTTTGTATTGGTACCTGAAGGATATAGACAAACATTTAGGAATTGCAAGAAAGAAACGGTCAAATTCATGTTGAATTTGCTAGAACTAAAGAACTGGTATTTGATAGATGGTGCCATTTAAAGAAAATAGGTTCAGATCATGGAAAACTTAGACAACTTCTGTTAGTTGAAGAATTTAAAAGGTGCATTAATTCAGATGTAACAAAAACTTTCTTGGACGAGAGAGAAGCTGAAACTTTAGAAGAAGCTCTTACTTAGCAGACGACTTTTCCTTGACGCATAAGGTCTCTTATATGAATAAATCAAACCCTCGAAAACCTTTTTATTCATTTACTGGACCTAAACCAAATTTTAATCAATTACATGACAATTCCAATCAGAATAGTCCCAAACCAAAGTCTCCTTATGAAGCAAAAGGTCTTAATCCCTTATCTCGACCCAGTTGCAAAGAATCAGGGTCATGTTATTTCTGTAATTAAAAAGAAAACGGGAAAAGTAAGAAAGCTTTAAGCCTACGACCTTTACCTCTTTGAAGCCTACACCTCAGTCATGTTTTAAAGACCAAACCCTTGTCCAGGCCAAAGTACCCGAGACTGAAACTGTTATGGAGATTTATAAGCCATTCTTATCAGATGGTTTTGTGTCACAAAGGGTTAAAGCATTAGAGCTGATCCTGAAAATAAAAAGAAGAATCTTGTATAACATTCTACTTCAAGGTTTTTTTTTCCTTCAGGAGAGAGGCAGTTGAAAACATTACGAAGAAAGAAGAGATACCGATTGATATTATTAGACAGAAGACTGATTATTTACCGTAAGCGTCTATAAAGATTTTGTATGTTTTTATTCATCAAATTTATAATATTGTGCTGCCATTTCTCGATTTTAGTTTTACGAAAACATTAATTTATTCAACAGTATACATGCACATACATGTATAGATCTATTTCCTTTCCTTTTCTTAGAAAAAAAAAAAAATCGGCTGCTTCTTGTAGTATACTTCGTAAAATTTTCAAAAATACATGGGCCATTTATTATAATTAAATGGAAAAAAAAAAACAAAAAAAAAAAAACATGTCATTAGAAAAAAACTCTCTTGCATATTGTATTTTTTTGTAGAAAAAAAAATCTCGTGAAGTAAACCCTTCATTTTCATTACAATCAATACCTGGTAGAGTTCTTTATAATTCGAACAGTTATGTAGAATTTTGTCTGTATTCAATATGGAAGGAAAATTATAAAAAAAAAAAAAGTTTTATGTTGTTAAAACGACTATTTCCTGTTTTTATAGTCGACCGAGCATGATAACGGGGATAAATAGGAAACGATAACTAACGTTGGGAAAAAAGGGACCGTGTACATCATCGAATTTGCCACTGCGTTAAACAACCTCAATCGCTTATGACAACTGTAAAATATCGCTTATGACAAATAAAAAAAGCGAAATTAATAGAAATTGAAATGGAATACGAAAACATTTTGCTGCAATTGTTATAGTCTATTAACCTCTCGCTATTAATTAAGCGTTCGGCGGATCTAGATGTAATTCAAAATGGGAAGCGTGGAGCAGACGACATAGCAAACGTGTGATTGAATGTCGGTCTCTGCAGTTTTTATTTCACTGCCTTTTCAGCGGTATAGTATCTGATTAACTATGAAATATCGGATCCTTCATTAATCATAAACTCATTTCTACTCAGCGAAAATTCATTAGGCATAAAACTAGGAGAATTTAGAAAATTATCATGTAGGGGAAAAAATAGCTCAAAAGAAAACTAGAACAAACTAACTTTTGTAATTAACCCCTCTTTTTTGTGCTTTTCCCCCAGACTGACAACAAATTATATAATGCAACAAAATGTTTTAAGACTTAAAAATGAAATGCTGTTTTCGGTTAGCAAATTTATGAAGTACAGTATACGTGGTAACAAAGGCGAAAGCTATGTTGTGTACATCAGACAGGGCAGATCCAAGATCAGATTGTGGCAATGATGTTCTAATCTTCACTGTCAACATTTTAACACCCATTACCAAACGACAATATTTTAGGCTGGTCCAAACTGAAAGCATTTGCAGACGACAAAATAAAAGTGACTGAAAATTTGAAATTTGTTTAGTGAAGGGTAGAAAACATTATGTGAAAAGGAGAAAATGCTGGTTACCGGCATTTTCTCCTTTCCCCACAATGTTTTCTGAAGGTATCTTTCTCAGAGGCGTCAAAAGTAGGGATTGTGTGGTAATGGGTTAATTAATCTATAGATTTTTGCCGTCATTGTTTTTTATGGTATCTCTGTACCTTGTTTTTTTTTGTATCTATGTATCTTATCAAATATTTCTATTTTTCTGTCTGTCTTTCTTTCTTTTTTCACGCGACCCGTCCGCTGGATTAGTTCAAATTACACGCGTGTGCTGAGGCGGTCACTAGTTGGGACAATACATGTATATACTTTGATCCATAGAATTCTGACAGAACTTAACACTTTCCCAAACAATCCCTGGTTTTTACGGGTCTGGAATAGTAGCCTTTAGAAAACATTGTGGGAAAAGGAGAAAATGCTGGTAACCAGCATTTTCTCCTTTTCCCACAATGTTTTCTACCCTATCATAGACAGAAATCATCTTTTCAGCAAGAGTTGAATCTTCGTCTGCAAATGGTTTGAATTTGGTCTAGTCAGGCTACAAATTTGTCGTTTGGGAAAGGGTTAACCCATTACCACACAATCCCTACTTTTGACGCCCCTAAAACAGAAGCCTTTTGAAAACACTAGGGGAAAAGGAGAAAATGCTGGTAACCAGCATTTTCTCCTTTTCCCACAGTGTTTTCTACCCTTCCCAGAACAAAGTTCTATAATATGGTCGCCTATATTTTGTAGTCTGCAAATGCTTTCAATTTGGACCAGTCTAAAATTTTGTCGTGTGGTAAAGAGTTAAACAACTTTTCAAGCCTCTAGTAACGGGTAAAATATTGGGATTTCATTCTCTCTTTTTTTTTTCGCATAAAACAGTAATGTTATATAGATTCAAAGTCAGAATGCATTTACCATACAATCTGATCTTGATGTACTCTGTCTACGAAAGCGGAGACGGACTTATTAGCCCAAGGATCAACAAACGCTTTGGATCGAATTCAACACACTTTAATTTTGTCTAAAACAGGAGATTTTGTACATGAAATGAAGAGTTAACTCTTTACCAAGCGACAACATTTTTGACAAGACAAATTTAAAAGCACTTGCAGACTATGGAAATAAATCTGGCATAAATGATGGGTTTTGATTCAGATAGTCTACAAAACAAATGTGGGAAAAGGAGAAACTGCCGATTACCAGCATTTACTCCCTTTCTCAATATTTTGCAAAAGACATCTTTCTCAGGATTGCGTGGTAAAGGGTTGAAAAATATGAAATTTATCATTTCTGTCACTTTTAAGACCTCGAGAGTTCTATTTCAGATTAAAGCGAGTTCGACCCTTTTTTTGGCTTCGGCTCGTAAGTCTATCTCTATCTAACAACATTTTTGACTGAAACAAATTGAAGGCATTTTGCAAACAAGAAATTATATGTGGCTCAAATAAACAAACCGGTCTTCGATAGGATACAAAACATTGAGGGAAAAGGAGAAAAATGCTTGTTCCAGCATTTTCTCACATTGCAATAATGTTTGCAAAGGGCATTTTCCTCTCTGAAAATACGGTATTGTGCGATTAACTCTTCAACAAACAATCCCTGGTTTTTACTACCCTGAGATAAAAGCCTTTTGAAAACATTGTGGAAAAAGGAGAAAATGCTGGTAACCAGCATTTTCTCCTATTCCCACAATGTTTTTTTCCCTGCTGGAAACAAATTTCAATCGTTGAGTTACGTTCATTTTGTCGTCTACAAGTTCTTTAAATTTGGACCAGTCTAATGTTTTGTTGTTTGGTAAAGAGTTAGGGTTTAACACATGACAAAATATTACACTCAGTCACATTACTAATTTACAGAACACGAGAAAAACGTCCCTTAACCCTTTCCCAAACGACAAATTTTGGACTCTTCCAAACCAAAAGAGTTTGCAGACGACAATTTTAGATTTGGAGAAAATGGCAGAAAGTTCTCAAAAAGGGTAGAAAACACCGTGGGAAAAGGAGAAATTGCTCGTTACGAGCAATTTCTCCTTTTCCCACGGTGTTTTCAAAAGACCTTTACTGCAGACACGTAAAAAATCAGGGCTTGTTTGGGAAAGGGTTAAATAATGTGCTTTGTCTGTAAAATTATCTAGATCAGTTTTACAAAAAGGAGAAATGTCAATTTCCAGCATTTCTCCTTTCTTTTTCGTTTCCCACAATATTTTCAGAAGTTTCCTCCATAAGTTTGAAAAAACACGGCGTTATTTTTTTTAAAGGGTCGCACTATTTACATTGTCAAAGCGTAGAGGGGTGATTCTAGTGTGAAAATATAAATTTTAGAACAATAAAGAAACACACACGAAAAAAAAAAGCACAAAACTTTAGTAATCAATTTGGAAATTATATTGGATGGTGTCACATACGATATAATATAGGGACATTAAATTAGATCCCTTCATTTCTCTATCTGTCTACAGAGCAACTATGGAAAAAAGACTGGGGTGCCATTGATCGCTTGTGCAATACATCCTCTTTAATCGCTGAAGTTAGTCAAGTTTGAAACCAACTGCGTTATTTACAAATAGTAAACACAGATAAAAAGTTTAATACACAAAGCTTTTTTTTTAACGTGAAAAAAGTTTAGCAGACAGAAAAATAAAATGCTCGCCAATTTCTTCAGTTGATACTGTGGTTTCTTCTAACTAGCATTTTCTCACTTTCAAAATTGATGTTCATACGATTAACATCGGTTGTATGAGGCAAAGAGGCTAAGAGTTTTACGGGTATTTTCCAAATGACGTAATTAATAAGGATCACATGATCAGATCACATGGCGAATCGTCATGTTACAGTGCAGACACCTGCCTCTTGACATTGTTGAGCCACGGATAAGTCCTTTTTTTCTCTCATTCTGTCGAACTTTGCGATAACCCTTCACTGTGCAGATAAATTGTTTAACCCTTTACCGCACTTTTCCCACTTTTAACGACCCATAAAAAGAAGCCTCATAAAAACATTGTGAGAATGGAGAAAATGCTGGAAACCAGCATTTTCTCCATTTCCCACAATATTTTATACTCTATCAAAGACCATTTCATCCTTTGAGCTTTGTTTGAATTATCCTCTGCAAACGCTTTACAGTTGGACAAGCGTATTATCAGCAGTGAATTCACACATTGTAATGAGCAATCGATGGTATATCCTCGGTTTACTTCAAAAACCTCATAACTTCAGCTTGAAACAAGCTGTAGTCACGTCATTTTGGAAGTAAACCGATGATATATATCATAAGCCTTTTGTCTCGATCGCTGTCAGCTAAACAGATTTGTGTTTCGAGTTCTAGTATTCCAGTGCAGCACACTGGATAGATCCAAGAATAGACAACGCGTTTTGTGCAGTCAAATCTATAACAGGTCAAGAATTTTGAGCGATTCCAACTTTTCGAAAAGCAAACACATTTTAAAAAGCTAAATAACTGGCATTATTAGTCTTCCAGTTTTTTTTTTTATCGATACTTGTTTTTCGTTATTTGTAAGAGTTCAAGGTTCGACAGATGATTTAGGCGTGAAGCACGACTACCATCCGGCATTCGGTACCTCATGAGGCCCGTCATCATGCTCTCAGTGTCTTAGGCCAAAACATTATTCCAGCCCTAAAACTGGTTGATATACCGGATATCATTAAGATAGGGAAAAAGAAAAACAATTTGAAATTAAATTTAAATTCCATGGTTTAGTTACACAAGATATCTGTGGTATGTGGTATAGTACCCCATGTCTTGTTTGCAGTATACTAAGGTATTACATCAATGGGTTCAAATCGAGCCAATCGCCCGTTTTATTAGCCTTGTCAAATTGACAGCGTACGCTTTCCTTCCTATATCCCTACAATGACACCGACCCTTACAACGCCTATATATCATAACTCCAACTACTTGTGTGGACTGCGTACATCAAGATAAAACAACAGCTACCTATACTGTCTGAAAATCATCTGGAAGTTCTCTCACAAAGATAGTCTTGAAATCATTGTAATTCGTTGTCATATATTTCTAGGGCTCCAGATAGAGGGAGTGATTTTGATTTCAAAATTGAAAATATTACTTATCTCCACTATATCCTATTTTATGGGCACTTATCAGAATCGACGAGTACTCAAAACATACGGTTTGGAAGAGAAATGTTTTATTTGGAATACCATCACTACCCCCTTATATGGAGCTCCAAATTCCATTTTCTAACGACCTTGGGACAGGAGGCTTTTGGGGGAAAAATGGGAAAAATGGCAAAACGTCAGCGTTTTCTCCCTTTCCCACAGATTTTCTACCTTTCCCAAAACGAACTATGATATTTGAATCACATTTATTTTGTTGTCTGTAGATGCTTCTAGTTTGGACAAGACTGAAAGTACCCAGATCTTGCCATCTTTTAATATTCAATACCTTTTTACTGTATACAATTATTAAAGCATTGTAGACTTCAACTATCCCCATCCATATAGCAATTCAAAGAGTGTATCATGCTATAGTAGTTGTTTCTTGTCTGATCTCTTTTAAAGGGGTTTGCTGGTATTACTGCCCACTCGAGACCGCATGTTTCATGAATTTCAATGTCCAGTGCATAACAACAGTTTTCAACATGTTTTCGAACGTTAGAAAGTGTAATAATATTTTGTAATGAATGTACCACTAATAATGAACGGAATCTACACAGTAACAAGCTATCACAGAACTTTTCAGAATATTTGTATTGATGATAGGATAGAAACTGAATCATGTCAGGTTAAAAAATAGAGTGAAACAAGCTGTAGTTACGAGGTTTTTAAAGCAAACCGACGATTTTCTGTTCCATCAAATATCTCCCTCTGAAATAGAGGTCCAAAATAAGGCAGTGTTGTAATGGGTGGAAGGACAAGAAAAAAAACGCGCCTTCTTTGACTGAAGTTTGATGATTTAATTTCGATTTCTGTCAAACAATCAATTTGGGAGAATTGATGGTCTATTTCATGGTAGTTAATTTCACTGCATGGTGTCCGCAGCGCGCGTCGTGGTCAGTAAAAGTGACCACAAGGGTTTGAGTGGCAACCTTTATCATGTCATTAGATCCCCATATGTTGAATTGTATGGACACTTATGGTCATAATTAGCTGTGTGGACAGTGAATAACCTGAGTGAAGGACCTCTTGACCTCGCTGACCAAATACTGACCAAGTATTGGCTTAGAGTTCGATTGAATATTAGGCTAACGTAAGGCATAGCAATATTAACTGATGGTAGAACGCCTTTGGTGCTTTGCCGATAGTGTTACTTTACCTTTGGGGTGCAAAAGACAATCATTAACTCTTTACTAGGCGACAATTTTTTTTACTCTTGTCCAGAAGCAACCCTCTGTAGACGATAGATCAGAAAAGACTTGTCATGGAAAATTTGAAGGAATAAATGTGGTAAAAGTAGAAAATGCTAGTGTCTCTGATCTCTCCTTTTTATCAAACTGTTGTCACGCGCATTATTGTATTAATTCTTTACGACAAAATTTTAGACTGGTTCAAAATGAAAGCACTTGCAGACAACAAAATACATGTGATTAGAGAATTGAAATTTGCTTTAGGAAGGGAAGAAATTTGCTTTAGGAAGGGAAGAAAACATCGTGGGAAAAGAAGAAAATGTTGGTTACCACAATGTTTTCAAAAAGGCTTCTTTCACAGGGGAGTTAAAAGTCGGGATTGTGTTGTAAAGTTTAACTCACAATAATTGTTCATATTTGATGATGATTTAGAAGTCTGTTGAAATGTTTTGCGTTAAGTAACGATAACATAACATAAAGTTTATTTAGCATGAAATATGTACACAGTGTCTTTAGAGCCAACTAGGTACAACTAAGAAACAAAGTGAAATAAGTTTTAACAACGATATGTTTGTCAGATGCAATATGAAAAAGATACAAAGCGTTTATATTAATTAATGCAGTTAAAGTTACATCCATCTTTCCAACACTTCCTGAAGGTATTATGAAATATACAAAGGGCCCGTAGCCACATAATTGAATAATATGTATTGCATTGAAAGTCGATGGTGACTGGCACTTTGTCATCGTGCAACGAGAAAACATAACTATAATGACTGGTGGAAATGTTGGAATTTTTAGATTCTTCTCAACTTTGTCGAATTTTACAAATCAAAGATTAATGATACTGCATGCACATTGTACATTGGGACAATAAACTTACTTTTCACGGTGCATGTCTAATTCTTATTTAACAAATGGTAGTCTTACAAAGGTCAATAACTCACACGAGGAACTAGTGTTGCTTTGATACTCCTTTGTGACGGCTCCCCAATCTGTACCTAAGCCAGTACTTCGAATTTGACGGTATGCAAATTATCTACATTCAAATATTCACTTCACATCAAGTTCTTTCGTACACAAAAAATTGATAATTTACCGTGATCTTCAGTTCAGGCGTATTCAGAAACAATCGGAATTTGAAACAAATTTTGTAAACTGTTTCATAGTTTCGAAATTGGCACCACCGTGGTGGTGAAAACGGTGTGTTCGTAATAAGGAAATCCTGAGAACGATTCCCATTTGCGATTTTAATATGGTGTAGTGTCTTTGTGCAATGCATTGCAGAATCGAAGCCTCACTATGGCATAAGATATTGTTGAGAGCAATATAAAGCATAAGCATACAATACACATAAAATAGCGATAGCGTGGGTACCCATTTTGCTTCACGAGTTCAGTTTTGACACTCCATTATACATCATCAATGACGTAACAGTCGATTTAAAACGATACGTATAAATGTCAAAGAGCTGTCATCTGGCACCAGTGTTGTCAACATAGATATAATATGTCTCTCTCTCGTCCATCTTTATCATCGCACATGTACTAAGTGGTCATCATTAGCTCCTCCTCATATATTAATAATCAATTAGTGGACAATGATTTCTAATTGTAACTGTCATGAGGCACTTCGAAGGTGTAGATTTAGCCCCCGGCCGTTTTGCTCCGATTTTGTGTCTCTGCACTGTCGGCCAAATGTTTCTTCACTGTCAAGAACTGTCTGTCAGGGTCATCTCTCTCTCTCTCTCTGTCTCTCTGTCTGTCTGTCTGTCTCTCTCTCCCAATTGCCACTGCTTTTCTTAGCAAAGTTTACGAATCACGAAAAGCCTGCATGCCTAATGCGGTCGGCATTCTTCGATATCCTATCACCTGTTGACATTTTATAGTACCTATTTGAAGGCAAGTATTTTCGCCAATGATAGTATCAAGTATGCTAAAATTAAATTGTAAAAATTAGTATTTTTCTTGGTTTCATTACCATTCAGATAAAGATTAAAGCATCCACAAATTCCAATAACCGCAAAAATCCTATACAATTTTTTCAACCCTTTACCAAATAGTCCCGACTTCTAACAACACTGAGAAAGAAGCCTTTTGAAAACTTTGTGGTAAAGGAGAAAATGCTGATAACCAGCATTTTCTCCTTTAACCACAATATTTTCTATCATTCCCAAACCCAGTTTAAATTTTTCAGTCACATTTATTATGTCATCTGCAAATGCTTTCGATTTATAATTTTGTCGCTTGGTAAAGAGTTAATTGTCTTGTCGCAAATACAAAAGAAATAGAAAAACCAAAAAATAAACGTCCCCTTTGTTTTGCATAGTAATTGTAGTTAAAAAAATATATTACCATGCTTTGCTTTAAAGAATATTATAAAGTTAGGATGAAAATCACCTTTTCTGAATTTACACAAGAATTACCACAGATTACAAAATCATATTCGATTTCGACAACAATATTTTTTCAGGTCCAGGGGTGCCTATGTAGGCGGTCTTACTATGAAGCTAATAATGGGCTTCCCTATCTCCCAGTGTTTACCCATTTGATAATGTCAAAGATAAAAACGCCAACCCACTTCCACGCGCAGTCTTGGCCAGGAGACTCGCCGATATCTGTCTGCACACAACAAAACATTGGACTAGTCAATAATGAAAGTATATGCTGACAAAATTTTAGTATTGCCTAAATGAATGGCGTTGTTTTCTTTTTTCTTTTAAATAACCTTGGAGACATTGAGGAGGAAATGAGAAAATGCTGGTTTTCAGCATTTTCTCCTTTTCCCCCACAATTCTAAAGCTTTTTTTACCAAGTTCTTAAAAACACGGACCCTTTAGAAATGTAGTAAAAGGCGCATGTACTTTTTTAATAACTTAGAGTTTTCAAGTTCCTCTTGTCGACGGCGTATGAAGAAAATATGTTAGGAAAGAGAAGTTCTTGCCTGTAAGAATATACCATTCTTAACAATGACAATGAGTTGCATCTACAAAATAATGAAAAATGGGTCATATAGGATCTTGTAATGTTAGCTGGCATCTGAGACAGAAATTTCATGAAAAGGCATAAACTGGCGCTGCTTATGATGTCAGACTCACACAGTCCGTATTTCATATTTGTATAAGGTTAGAAAATCGTTATGGGTATGTATAAGTCAGGAAGGCCATGTGATGAAAATGAAATTATGCAAGTTCCAAATCCTTCTTGTTGAGAATCACAGATATAAATTTTGCAACTTTTCTTATGGTAACTATATTTTTACATTTCATCAGGTTAAAAAAAGATGTCAAATCTGTTCGTCCATAAATAATATTAAACCGTATAAGCATACGATATGGATGTTTAAAACCCATAACCACACAATCCCTACTTTTGACGACCCTGAGAGAGAAGCCTTCAGAAAACATTGTTGGAAAAGGAGAAAATGCTGGTAGCCAGCATTTTCTCCTTTTCCAGCAATATTTTCTGCCCTTCACAAAACAAATTTCAAATTTTCTGTCACTTTCATTTTGTCGTCTGCAAATGTTTTCGATTTGGACAAACTTAAAATTTTGTGGTTTGGTAATGAGTTAACAAAAATGTAAGTAGTTTTGCAGCTTAAAAAAATACTAAAAAAGACAAAGTAACGTAACAAGTTATTGTTATATCAAACCCGTTGTGATACTGTAAAAGTCCTTTATTTTTCAATCTTATGCAATATGTAACCTTTCAAAATACTCATCTAATTGTAGAGAAATGAAATAAATAATACAGGTTACAAAATGTATGTGCCGTACTCATTCTATATAAAAGTTCCATTGAAGTAAGCGCGCAGAAATGTTTGAAGCAGAACAGACAAGCATTGTTAACTTTTATCCCCTTAAAGAATTTTCAAGCCAGTAATTAAAACCCAAATCTTGCTATTTCAAAGGTATCTTTTTTAGGGGCATGGGGGAGGGGGGATATGTCCTTATCGGACAGTGTAGATCCAAGATCAGACTGCACATTCTGTGCAGTCTGATCTTGATCTACACTGTCCGAAGAACGTAAGTGAGTGGCGCTTAAAATCTTAGGGGTTAAGACCTATAATTCTAACTTTCAAAGTTTTAATTCTTCTTTAGTTTTTCTTCCTCTGAATGAAATGCCCTCATTCATTAGGCTCAAAAACAAATTTCTTTCCGAACACAAACAGACTTTTTGAAAGAGACGAGTCATTGAGCCACTTCATTATCTCACCCTTTTTATCCCTTAACGTGCCTTCCAGTTCTCTTGTTGTCTTTGAATTCAGCGTAGATCAAGATAAGACTGCACAAAGATTGTGGCCCAATCTTAAATTCATATTCCGCTTTGTAGAGAGATTCAGAATGAATGGGGGGTCTTGATTTTGAATTTTGTAGGGTTTCATAATTATGTACACCGGACAAAGCCTTTGGGGTTTATTTTGAGCTTAAAGTGTATTTTCCAAACGGTATGAGTGTTATTGCATTGCAATCTCGAGGCATTTTTACAAAAAAAAAAATGAATGCATCGTTGGGGGATGTAGATCCAAAGTCAAAGTAAATGTATATGCTACCCATAGTATGATCTTGATCTTTACTGTTCACACCAACAGGTAAACTCGGTAATGGCGCCCAAAGGGATCCCCTAAAAAGACCGCAAAACTGAAATATTGAACCAATTTCAGTTTTTATCAGAATCATTTAAGAGGCCAATATTGCCGTTAATTAGATAAGGAGACGACAACGATTTAATGAAGAACGGTCTTTTCCCGTTCCGGAATCTCTCCTCCCTTAATTTGCATATGCGTGACGAGGGGTCCCCAGGCGAGGCGCCATTTCAAGTTTATCTTGAGTTAGTTGAACAGATTTCCATCTTCTGATTAACCCTTATAACGCGGATGATTGAAAAATTGGACCACATCTTTATGAAAGAAAACTACAAAAAATCTTAATCACTATTTCCAAGCAATTTTACAGGGAATATATCACAAAAATCGGGCAGTGTGGATTCAAATTCTGTGTGGTCTGGTCTTGAATCTGCATAGTGCTTGGAAACACTAACACACACACACAAATGCGCAGAGCTTAGATCAAGGGTTATATAACGAGCTTTCAACGAGGAAAAAAAAAAGAAAATGATTTTGAATTCCCTTTTCCGCTTTTAGTTCTTTGTATTTTTTTTCCATTCACTGATAATTCATTGCCTGTACATATCAAAAGCTCAAGCACAATAAATTCATTCAGATAATTAGATGCGGAAGTATTTAACTTTATTTTATATCTGTCTTACAAGTATACTTCTAGACTTTTATAGTTTTTCTAAATACATTTTCCCCACAAGACAAAACTTGTCTGTCTTATTTCCCGATTACATGGATGTCGAGACTCCTCCTCTATAGACCTATACAAAACAATGCCTGATGTAGAAGGCACTGGTAAATATTGTGAGAAACGGAGAAAAATGTTGGTTACTAGCACTTTCTTTTTTAACCACAATCTACCATATAAGAAGGTGCTGTAGAATGGTTGTTGGGGAATACCGAATCAGGGCCCGTATTCTCAATACTTCTAAATTGAATTCTTAATCTTATATTCTAGATCCAGAGAGCAAATGGCTGGTCAAACCATGGTTTAGGCAATCAAATATTGCTTTACTTAAAGATTTATTGAAATCATTTCCGAGTTACACAACGAATGAACATTAAAAAAATGGTCGGTGAATACGGACCGAGTCATCGTCTTTGTTTTCACTATCTGTAAGACTGTGTTGAACGTTCGTGCTGCAACAGACTGATATATATTGTTGAAATTATCATCATTCAATAAATCGATTAATCAATCAATCAATCATTCAATTAAGTGACCGACGGACCAACCGAATCGAACGACCGACTGATCGACAGACGACCGACCACCCGATCGATCGATCAATCAATCAATCAATCAATCATCCTGCATCAACAACATTTTTTTACAACCAACAAGCCCTGTATAAATCGTGTGCAGAGCACTTGTTTGTTTTAACCCATTACCACACAATTCCTACTTTTGACGCCCCTGAGAAAGAAGTCTTTAGAAAACATTGTGGGGAAAAGGAGAAAAATGCTGGTAACCAGCATTTTCTCCTTTTCCCACAATATTTTCTACCCTTAACAAAACAAATTTCAAATTTTCAGTCACTTTTATTTTGTCGTCTGCAATTCCTTTCAATTTGGACAAACCCAAAATTGTGTCGTTTGGTAATGAGTTAATTCATCCTTCCGATGCATGATATACAGCAAGCAAATCATCAATGAATTGTTATTGGTCCATAAAACCCGTTTTGTCTTTCAAAACGATTTAAACAGGGGTAGAATGATCTTAAGACATGCAAAACTTAAAAAAAAAAAACTGCAAAAATTTTCAACAGATGCAACACAACCCCTCTTTTCTCTCAGAGCAAGATTCCTTCATACACTTAAAAACAAGGTCTACAGATTTTTTTCTATTCCCCTTGGCGCTGTGGATTTCTTCACCCGATATTCAGACCAAAGTTAACCCTAATGCTTGTAAGCGCGACTCGCTGACCTTTTTTGGATAGTGCAGATCAAGATCAGGCTGCACAGAACGTGCAGTCTGGTTTTGAATCTACCTTGCTCGATAAAGAGATATTATACCCAAAAACGTAACTTTGAAATATAGCGATATTTTGGTTTTTAAAATGGAATTGAAAATTCCATTTAACTCATTTAACCAGACGACGATATTTTAGGCGTGTCTAAATCGAAAGCATTTGCAGACGGCAAAATAAAAGTGACTGAGAATTTGAAATTTGTTTTGTGAAGGGTAGAAAACATTGTGGGAAAAGGAGAAAATGCTGGTTACCAGCATTTTCTCCTTTTCCCACAATGTTTTCTAAAGGCTTCTTTCTCAGGGGCGTCAAAAGTAGGGATTATGTGGTAATGGCTTAACTGAAATAGTGTGATAAGGATTAATGAGCAATACAGACATGGTGAAATCCAACTTCACATAAACTCATATTTGATACCGTCCCCTACTAAATGAATTTACGGTCGTTTTTCTGTATATTTATTCTATTTCGACAAATCCATGTAAACACGTATTTGAAAGTTCTCCAACTCAAATGAATTTACAATCTCGTCCATGTATATTGATGCCGTTCCGACATGCCTTTATTGAAATGTTAATATCCGCATCTCGTGTTTCAAATTCCATGGGCCATTGTTAAGTAAAATTTATTTCATGTTTAAAGTGATAAACTCTCGTTGTTTTTGACAATTGTTTTATAGTTCAGAGTCATTGTTTATTCAACTCGTACATGTACGTATTTTCCACAAACTAAGCCCTGCTGTTTCCGTCTTCGTTTACTTTGTAACATTTATATATAATATACAGTCAGACATAAGTTAAGCATCACCAGAACAAATTTAGTCACGTTTTTTTTTAAATGGATAACCTTTTATTTGGTATATTTTCAAGCTATGCACGGACCCACTAGACAACTAACAGGCTGATTTATGAGCCAAATGAAAGGATGGCTACGAGAAAATTTTCCGAAACCGTGAAATAGCAAATTGTTGGTATGAGTAATGCTGGTCGAAGCACATGGGCTATTGCTGGTCAGTTTTGGTGATGCTTAACTTATGTCTGACTGTATATTAACTCTTAGATAGTTACGTGCGGCTCACTTACCTTTTTGCGAAAAGTGTAGGTCACAGATCAGACTGCACAGAACGTGCAGTCTGATCTATGATTTACACTTTCCGATTCGGTCGTATTTTTTCCCCAAGCATTACCTTTGAAATAGCAATATTTGGGTTAACTCATTACCAAACGAAAATATTTCAGGCTTGTCCAAATCGAAAGCATTTGCAGACGACAACATAAAAGTGACAAAAAATTTGAAATTTTGTGAAATGTAGAGAACAATGTAGGAAAAGGAGAAAATGCTGGTTACCAGCATTTTCTCCTTTTCCCACAATGTTTTCAAAAGGTTCCTATCGAAGGGTCGTTCAAAGTCGGTTTTGTGTGGAAATGGGTTAAAGCAATAATTTAGAAGATGATAAATTGTGTTTAACAAACCTAGACGAAGATCGAAGTGTTCTATGAAAAAGTGAAAAGCTTTGAGGAAAAAGGAGAAGATTATTTTCTGGATCAAAATACGATTTTCTTCGTTTTGCTGACATAAAAACGACCTATTTTAGTTCTTGGTTTATCCATTCTGCAGACATCGACAAGTGTAGCAGGATCAATTGTGTTAGGTGCTCACCGTTTTTCGAGTAAAAGGTGAGCGTGATAGTTACACGACGCGTGAAAATGGAAACTGTTGCGAGCGTCGTTAAAGTTCTAAGCCAACCAACGACCCTCTGATATGTTGAACAAAAAATAACTAATGCTCAAAAGAGCCTTTTTAGCTTTCCAAAGTACATTAATTCCAAAATAAACAAGTGGCTTCCATAGTTCTGAGCTTAAGACATATTTCATTCATAATTATCCGAGTTCCTAACCCTTTCTCCTGTCCAACTTGATACATTTGTTTAACTCTTTACCACACGACAAAATTTTAGACTGGTCCAAATTGAAAGCATTTGCAGACGACAAAATAAAGGTGATTGAAAAATAGAAATTTGTTCTGGGAAGGGTAGAAAACACTGTGGGAAAAGGAGAAAATGCTGGTTACCAGCATTTTCTCCTTTTCCCATAGTGTTTTCAAAAGGCTTCTTTTTCAGGGGTGTCAAAAGTAGGGATTGTGTGGTAATGGGTTAATCTTTTGACAAGATGACAGAAATTTTGGACTCTGGAACTGAAAGTGTTTGTGGATCTAAAATGAGATCCTGCTCAACTCTGCTTTCTATTTTTCCAATAGTGTTTTGAGCATTTTTTGCGCCGTGTTTTGAGCTGCGTTCAAATTTACAGTTTTTCTCAGGATCGATGAAAGTATGGATTTTTGAATTCGAAGTTTAACATTTTACAATTCGTCCTGAGATATTTTCTAAAAGGCTAAAAAGAAAGTATTTTGTCAAAACTACAGTATCTCAATTATTTTTTACCCCATTATTTGGGGGCAGACGTGACGAAAGTTCACTGTTTACCAAGGGTTAAATTGCATCCGACCATCTTTCTTTTGGATTATCAATATTCATGGAAGCCAAAGATCAACAGCAGACCCTATTTACGAAAGCATGGCATGGAGCATAATTAATTATTACCTGCCTGGACCCAGGCTAGTAGAATGGATAATCCAATGACTAAAACAGGTCGTTTCACATAAGCAAAACGAATAAAAAAAGTATTTGAATCAAGCGAAATAATCATAATTATGCGCAGCAAGAATACAAAATTACGCTTTTAAATGATCGGACTGAAAGTCAAAATGAATCACCTGTTACCTAACAACGCTCGAGCTATATCTAGCTGACGTATCGTCTAGCTAAAACATCTTTTCCGATGCAGATGCTTTCAATTTAGTTTAGTCCAAAATTATGTCACTTGGTAAAGGCTTGCAGAAAATAAGGGACTGTAACTTTTTCTCTTTTACCAGGCTATCCCATAGCATGATGAGTCTACAGCAGATAACAATAGAAAACACTGATGTCAAAAGAAGAAATTATCCGTAGTGATTGATTCGTTTTCCTTTTCGCACATTGATTTCCGACCCATCAAAGAACTGTGATACATGAATTCCAGGCTGTGAATTAGCGTCTGCTATGCGTCAAATCTAGACGAGTGTAAAATTAGTTGTTTGGTAATGGGTTAAATGCTACCATCAGAATTACATTTACATGTATATACTATGCATTAATTTATATTATGAACAACAAACTTGATTCTTATAAACATTGTTGAATTCTTGAAAAATAAAATTTTAGATAATTTACTTCATATAACGTCTTTTACTTTGACAAACCCTACATTTGCTCATTAGTTAGTACCCCATCCACAAATTTAAATTGTATTTTCTAAAAAAAATAAGGCAGGGACCTATTCCTTTTTAGCCCGATTCTTTTAGTTTAGTACCTGAATATTATTTATAAACAGAAAATAAGAAAAATATGAGTGTTGGAACATTTGAAAAATAAATTTAAAAGATACGCATTTTTTTTAATTTCGTCCCCCCCCCCCCCCCATATCTGTGTGTTTAGCCCAAAGTTATTTTTTTTAATATTGATACTCCGTATACTCTCAATCATATTTTTTTTAAAATCAAATTTGATGTTTCACCACCAATACAATGACAAAAAAATATTTATGTTTGTTGCCATTTAAAAATATATACATAGACTTAGTTTTCACCCGTGAAATTTCATTCCGAACTGCCGCAATGCAGGGTTTAATACAAGAAATAATAGAATTTTCCCAAAGTAGGTTTCCCCCCTTTTTTAAATCTGAAGATCAGACCCTATTCAATAGAAAAACGGAAAATTCCCCCTTTTTTTTAAAAAAAAGTAAATACTTACATTAAAAAATGGTTTCGAATTATGAACGGTGGGGTTTTTTTGCAGGTCAGATCCTAGTCAATAGAAAATAGGAAATTCACTTTTTTGACCAAAAGCAAAAAAGGCAGTCTAGAAAAAACGATCTGAAAAAAAGAGCAATAAACATTAAGACTGTAATTAATGACCTGAGATCAGTTGTAATACTTGTACTAAGTGAGTTTCTTCACAAATGCAATGCTTCAACACTTTGTACAGAAATAGTCTCAATCTTCATGCATGTACACCTGGCTTTTGCATCAAGAAAAGTTTTTCCGAAACAACTCATATTCGAATTCCTGGGCCAGTTACCATCATAAATAAATTAATCATTTATCAATCGCGCAGACATGTATTAAATTCAGTATAAATTTTAGTATCTATGGTACAAAAACATTAAATAATTGCCATGTCCAAGAAGCGTTTCTACTCGTGAAACACGAATAAAACATCAGCAAAACGTGTTGTATTACAATGTCGGATTAATTCCAAGAAGATAGAGTGAGGGGATTAGGCGAGGGATCCGGGAGAAAATCTGTCGCCAAAGAAAGGGCTTAGCACTTTTTTGCATAAATATGCCGTGCCCCTGCACAATCTCTTCACTCGTGCAGCTACGGTATCTTAACTAGTTATCTTCCATTGATTCTGGCACCAAATCGAGAAGCAAACTATTTTTAATAACATTGTATCAAAAACAAATTGCTCGTCACGAGCAATTTCTGTGTTTGACACTATGTTTTTATAATTATTCATGAATGAAACCTTAACTCATACAGAAAGACGTATGACACATTGTTTTCTATACACATTTTTTTTTCTAGGCCTTCTGCTGTAAATGTGTTACAGAAGGTAATGAGTATGCATGTATTTACATAATAATCTCTGGAATACATTCAAATCGGAGACATCTAATTATCATAAAAAAGCTTCTTCAAAAAAAAAAACTTAGAATGCACGAAACAAAGTGTGTGTATGTATGGGTGTTGAGCTCGTCAATCATATGGTATTTTTGAGTATTTATATTTGTTCCAGTACAACAAAGTGAATGTCTGCTGATTTGTATATGTAGGGTATTTGACCTGTATTAAAACTCATATTTTAAGACATTTTGTGTTGAATTTTATTTTCTAAGAAAGTATTAAGAGTAATATTTTCAAAAAGTGTTAATTTGTTATTTAAGAGAGAGCCAACTGGTGTATCTACAGCCAATTGAAAGAATTACATGATGTGTAAGCTGGCAGTATTCGATGTTGTATTTATGGCAGGCAATACTGAACATGTTGAATGTTACAGTTTTTGAGTTGTATTTTTCAGAAAACTTTGAATGTAGCACTACAAGACAGTGGTGATCGTTGTATATGTTGACACTTTTGAAGGTTCTATTTTCAGATAGTGTTGAATGAAGTGTTCCAAAACATTGTGAAATGTGTTACTATCTAACGCTGTTGAACTTGGTATTATTAGCAAGTGCTGAATATTGTATTTTCAGAGATGATTGTTGTTTTTTCACTCAGAGCCGAATCCTGCATTTCAAGAAAGTGTTGAATCTTGTATTTTCAGACAGTGATTATTGTTGCACTCTAAGACAATGACGACTGTTGTATTTTCAGAAAGTGATTATTGTTCTACTTTAAGAAGATGATGACTTTTGTATTTCCAGACACTACACTCAGCACTGAATCTTGTATCTTCTGACAGTGTTGAATCTTGTATTTTCAGATAGTATTGACTATTGAATGTTGTATTTTCAGGCAATAATGAATGTTTAATTTTCAGGCAGTGCTGTATGTTGTATTTGCAAACATTGTAAAAAACGTTATTTTTAAGACGGTATTGTATGTATCTTCAGACAGTGTAGCATGTTAAATAACCAATACAATATAATACAATGCAATATTTCATATACGTATTTAGGCCTCTGACCCATATACAGATACACAACATACGAATCATGTACAGAGTGATTTTAGATATGTAACAAAATTTACAATCAAAGTTAAAGTTAACAATTTTGTGAAGATTAAGTTCTATGAAAATTAGAGGTCATATGTTAAACTTAAAATGCGAAAAAAAAAAAACTTTTGTAAACATTGGTTGGAAAACCTTATCTCATTGATAGATAGATTGATAAGTTAGACAGTTACCATATATATAATATTAATGCCATATTTCACGCTAATGTGATTTAAGCTTTTGAAAACATTTTGCAAAGAGATAGTTGTTCATTCATTTGAAAACATTTGATGGAAGACATAATCACATCGATAGATTAATACATTTAACCAAGACAGTTTCTAAATATAATATTAATGCCACAATTTAAGCTTTTTTAAAACATCGTGCCAAAAATAACTATTCATTCAAATTATAATAACAGGACAATTAGACAGTTGAAATCTGCCTTTTCAAACACGGTGAATATCGTATTATCATATCATGTTGAATACTTTCTATTTTACATAGTGACAATCGTTGCATGCTGAGAAAAGGGCATTTAAATTAATGTATTTTCAGACAATGTCGTATGTCAAGATTAAGGAGGCGATAAAACAATGTTGTATTTTTTTGGCAGAGTTGAATGTTCTTTTATAATTTTGAAAAAGTATTTTAATGTAAAAATTCTTAATTCCAGACGGTATTAAATATTGTTTTCATGTGCCGAATAGTTTTTTTAACGTATTGTGCAATGTTGAATTTCCAGGCGGCGGTGAAAGCAGTATTTTTAGACAGTGTTGAAAGGTATCATGTAAGACAGTGATGAATATCATTGTCAATGGCATTGTTGGTCCTGTATCTTAGACAGTGATGAATAAATATTCCATTATTGTATGGTGTTAAGAGTATTTTTACCATACAATGTTAACAATTATACCATCAAGACCGTGTTGAATGTTCTACTTTGAGGTAGTGGTGTTTTTTTTTTCATTCTTAAATCTTGAATTTTCAGAAGTTATGTAGGTAGTGTTTGGAATTTCCTAAAGTACTGAATGGTGTTGATCCAGACGAGTCGTAAATAATAGTTTTTTCTAGATAATATTAAGTTTTGAATTTTAAACCATCGACGACTGCGTTATTTCAGACATTGTTACGGTGTGAATATTCAGTCAGCGTTGAATGTTGTATGTTTAGATAAAGTTCAGGGTCTTGTTTCAGGTACTATTTATGATAAAATTCAAAGACAATTTTGAATGACATAATTTCAGATAGTTTTGAAAGTCGCATTTTCAGGCAGAGTAAAGCATATGATTTGCCATGTCTTTTGATTACAATGCTGTATTTTCAGACAGTGATGAATGTAGTATTTTCGGAGCGTGATGAATGTTGTAATTTCAGATAATATATGTAATGTCATTACAGTGAATCTTGTATTTTTAGAAAGTGTAGAATGAGGTTTTTGTGACAATGTAGAATGTTGTGTTTTTACATATTTTCAGATAGTGTAGCAAGTTATAGTTTAAGAGATTTATTTATTAATCAACTGTTTAGCAGTCTGTGTTTGGCGTTGTGAAATGTTGTAATCTCGGACGACGTAGTACATGTATACTATATTTCATACCTTCCGGGTAGGATATCGAGAAATAGCAGTGAAAATAATTTTGGATCTTACACTGGTACAACCAGTGAAAATACCGATTTTATATGTTCTTGTTGCCTAGATAAGTTGCGCGTGCCTAACAACCAGATGGGAAATATGACGTCATATACCTTACATTTCTTGCGCTTGACGTAATAGTGTAATGCGTTGCTATGCGGGAGGGGTACGCCACGGGGAATAACGGAAATGAACTGTACTGGATTTTGATAAAGCTCCTCCCAGAAAGGGTTAAAAGCATGAAATAAATAGAATATCTGCTTTTTTTTTGTGAAAGATCGAAATTTATTTCATCTCGTGAACACCATAGGTAATATTTTCACTGTAGGCTGCGCCGCTCGTGAAAATATCGATGGTGTTCACTCGATGAAATAAATTTCGATCTTTCACCGAAAAAAAAACAAATATCCTCTACATATTTTCAGACGAATTTGGATATGGTATCTTCATATAGTGTTTAATATTGTACAGTATCTATAGCAAGGATAGCAAGTGGTGTTTTCAGATAATCTTTATGCTGTATTTTCAGACAGTGTAGAATACCGTATTTTTAGATGGCGGGAATGTTTATTTTCTGACATTTTTTTTTCAGCAGCGTGGAATGTGGTGTTTTTAGACAATCTTTTATATTGTATTTTCAGAGAGTGCAGAATGTCGTATTTTCTGTTGGGTGAAAATATTTATTTTTCAGAAAACGATTTTCAGAAAGTGTGGAATGTAGTAAGTTTAGAATGTTGGTTGCCCTTTTTTCAGACATTTATAAATGTAGTAATTGCGAACAATAGTGTTTTTTTTTTTTTCAGTGATGAATATCTTTCTGTAGCCATAGTATTTTGTCTGAAAGCTACCATTTTGTCCTTTTTCTACCCTTCAAAAATCAAAACATCTATTTTATCGTCTGTAGATGCTTTCAAATCGTGCAAGTCTAGAATTTTGTCGTTTGGTAAAGAATGACGGTGTAATACTTAGCTATATGGCAGCACGCGGAAGGGCATTCGGACATTTGCGTAAAGTGTCGTTTCGGATCAGCCTGCGCAGTCCGCGCAGGCTAATCCGAGACGGCACTTTCCGATCGTGTGTGTTTTTCTGTTTCACACAAGCCTACTGTAGGACTAAATCTAATTTTGACATAACGTGCTGTCTCGTATTAGCATGATCCGAGGCGACGCTTGACGCAAAATGTCCGAACACCCCTATAGATCTGAAATAGAATTAGAAAATTGCTTGAAACAATACATTTCTTCCTTTGCAACAAGTGTTTCGAAAGGCTTAACTTGGCTTTTTTTTTTTATTAAAGTTCATGAGTGAACTGCCCTTGGTGTGTTTTTGAAATTCAGAAGCATAACATTTCTTTTGCATGGCGCTAACCTGCTTTGGAACAACAATCACAGGGACAAAGCGAAACCTAATTATTGAGCGGCCCTAATAAAAGCAACAGCTATAGGGCCTAAGCTTGCAAATTGTGATAAATTTACATTGTAACCCAAGTAGATAACTGTGCCCCTTTTTGCAACTGTAACCATGTTTAATGATGAAAATTTACATTGTAATATAAGAAGATAAACATGCCTTTTTTACGATTGGAATCCTGAATGGTGCACGTGTACACATTATGTCAAATAATGGAAAGGTCTTTGTTTCATGAAATAAAATTTGATTCATCAGAATTTTGTACATTAGGAATCACTAAAATAACGTTTCTGTAATAAGGCACGTTTCAATATCATAACATTTTAGAAGGTCTCAAAACTTAAAAGTGCAGAATTAAAAGTTTGTTTCAAAGCTCGTATAATATGAAACCGACTTTTCACTTTTTTCAAAATTCATGAATATTTAGCTAAAACTATTAGTCTCGATTACCTCACACTGAGCTTTCATGGCTGATTGAGAGAGAAGTCAGGAATTTAAACATACACTGATTCGATGTTTTCATTCTCCATTTTGAACGAATACTTTTTTTTTCACTCCCTCCCTTATCCCGTAGGTGAGAATAGGAGATTCAGTGGACGACAGAGACCAGTCTCAGACTGCAGTCTTACCTTGGATTTTCAGAATCTAAAATTTCAAGCTGCATAAAAATGCACTTAAAGCAACGATTTCTTGTGTGTGCGGAAAGATGAGGAAAAAAAGATACGAGAAATTTCAGTTTTGTTTATTCAGCTTTAACAGTATTTTTAACATTCGAATTTGAATCTGATCATAATTTTATTCAAAATATCAGCACTGTACAAAGAGAATTTAGGCTAATTTTATCAGTAAAAGAAAAGTATGGCCGAGCTATAATCTTTGCATTTGAATTGACTATGAATTTGAAGAAAATAACAAATGAATGAACAGGCAAGCTACAGTCTACTCCAGGACACCTCTTTTTCAACAAGAGCACATACGATGTCGCACCACATTGGTGAATGCATCTGGGTCGATGTAGTCTAAAGGCATACTGTAAGACAAAGGTATTTTGCTCATCTGCTGCACTAATTGGTTGACCGGTTACTCCTGTAACATAAATATCTTTTTTATTACAAAGGACTTCATTTTCAGCTGTTGATAATATTTTCGTTAACATGTTTGCGAAAAGTATCGACCCAGGTCAGCCTGCTCGGTCTGCGCAGGCTGACCTAAGCCGAAACTTTTCACTAGTGGTCAACTTTCTTTATCAATTAACCAGTGACCAGTGTACATGCTCCTTATGATATAGTTGGCTGATAGACATAACATATAGAGGATATTTGGGGTTTTTTTTCGGTGAAAGATCGAAATTTATTTCATCGAGTGGACACCATCGGTAATATTTTCACGAGTGGCGCAGCCACGAGTGAAAATATTGCCGATGATGTTCACGAGATGAAATAAATTTCGATCTTTCACCGAAAAAACAAATATTCTATTCATTTTATGCTTTTAACCCTTTCTTGGAGGAGCTTTATCAAAATTCAGTGCAGTTCTTTTCCCTTATTTCCCCGTGGCGTACCTCTCCCGCATAGCAACGTTACGTCGAGCGCGAGAAATGTAAGGTATATGACGTCATATTTCCCATCTGGTTGTTAGGCACGGGCAATTTACATAGGCAACAAGAACTTGAAAATCGGTATTTTCACTGGTGGTACCAGTGTGAGATCGAAAAATATTTCACTGCTATTTCTCAATATCCTACCGGAAAGCATGAAATAAATACAGATCCCTTATTATGTGATGTCTTGCTTGGAACGAATGCGTTACGTAGATGCATTAAGCCCCCTTTTACCAGAGCATGGCTTATTTCTTTGTTGCTTTATACCAATATACCAAGCTAGTTATAATATTATTATGGACCCATAAAGTCTATTTTGTCTTTCAACATCCTGAATCTGGAGATAAAATGGTCCTTTCACATACAGATAAAAGAAACCCTACGCGAAAAGTTTCGACCCAGGATAGCCTGCGAGACTTTTCGTAGATGCACCAAGCACCTTTTTTTTAATAGCATGGCAGTAAAAATGACGAATGAAACAGTAAAAATGACAAGCAGTTTGGGTTTGCTTCGAGGGTTTTTTTTTTTTTGGGGGGGGGGGGGGGGTATCGTTCGCTTTGAACCCGCTTAGATAGTGGAAAATATATTCCTATCTCCATTATCAGGAACCGAAGCAATTGCTCGGCATCAGTCAAAATGTCTAGTTTTCACAATGTTTCTCCTCTAGTCACCCTAAAAACTTCACGACTTGCTCCTTTGAAGTTCTTTGTACAAGTGCTGGGGATAATAAAAAGCGAGAGAAAAGATAAAAATCTGCATGTGAAACGCTGGGAATGATATGGCTAGAATTACAGGCAGTAATTACAAAGCTGTTTACAATGTCATTAACACGTCAAGTGCTTAACAGTGGCTCTCAACGATTTGCGGTCGATGTAGATCAAGATCAGACTACACAGAAGTGCAGCATAATCTTTGATCTACACTCCGTGGATTTTGTGGGCTTTTTTCTTTTTTAGATATGGGGGAAAAACTCAAGAAATGTATTTTTTTTTTTATAGTAAATGGTCCTTTATATGTTTGAGTTATATATTTCAATCACTCTACCCCTCAAAGGGATAATTCTTCATATATTCGGATAATACTTTACTCCAGTTTAATCCTAAACGGTAGACTCTATAGATTGAACAGTGCATTTTTAGCTGAGTCTTTTTTTCACAAAAACATAATAGTTTTTGTTTTTAATGTGTTACTTGTATACCACTTTAAAAAAAAAAAGATAAAACTGAAAAAGGGAGAAAATCTGTGTAATACACCTTTTCTCTTTTCTCAGCAGTATTAGCACCTATCCAAACACAAATTTTACCAATTGTGCCTCATTTTGATCATAACATTGTAGTCTGCAAATCCTTTCAATTAGAACAAGAATAAACTTTTTTATCTCTGGCAACAGGGTGACGTGGTGTTTTTGAAAACTTTGTGGAAACAGGTTAGAATGAGACAATCTTGTAAATAACTACAGCTCGAAAGATTGCTATGACAAAAATCGATTGCTCGCTTTTCAGTAGCGGTTGCAAAATCGATTTCACAAAGGCAAGAACAAGTTGATGTATTGCCGGACTAAACTATAAACATTCTACTATCGCCGCTGACATCTTAGGCTTTTAAACTTAATTACCGGCCCTTAAGTGGGCTTATGTGATAAGCAAATATTTTCTTCCGGACGTGGAGAAATTTATCCTCATCCCGTGCGGGAACTGTTGATCATTTGGCACGTGCTCTCGCGTGATCTGCGTCATTAGAGGCACTTAATTTTTTTTAAACTCCTCCATTCCCCACCCACTTTCTGATAAATGGCAATATGACGTTGTCATGTAAACCTTTAGCACAAAGCCCGTGTTTTAACCATCTCGATAAATGGCGTTTGAAAACATTGAGGGAAAGATTAAAAGTGCTGGTGTCCAGCATTCAGTGTCCTTTTTCCTAAATGTTTTCTATATATAGCTTCAAATATAATACCATCATTTAACTAACTCTTTACCACACATCCCGGCATTATAACGACCCTTAGAAAGAAGCATTCCGAAAACATTGTAGGAAAAGGAGAAAATGCTACCCTTCTGAAAACATTTTTTGATTCTTTAACCATATTTATTTTGTCGTCTGCAAGTGCTTTCAATTTGGACTGGTCCACAATTTTGTCGTTTGGTAAAGAGTTACGTCGCATTGAATTTGTCATCTGCATATGACTTCAGTTTGGAACTTCTCTGAAGTTATTGTTGTCTGGTAGTGAGTAAAGAGTAAAAATTCATTTGGAAATTCAATACTCCACCAAACGACAATTTTTTTTAGATTTATGCCATCGAAAGCATTCGCAGACGACAAATAAACTCTTTACCAAACGACAAAATTTTAGATTGGTCTAAATTGAAAGCACTTGCAGACGACAAAATAAACGTAACTCAGAAAATGAAATTGAAGCAGGGTAGAAACATTGTGGGAAAAGGAGAAAATGCTGATTACCAGCATTTTCTCCTTTTCCCACATTGTTTTCAAAAAGCTTCTATCTCAGGTTCGTAAAAACACAGGGATTGTTCGCAAGCAGCATTTTCTCCTTTTCCCTCAAATGTTTTCTAACCTTTCAGAAACAAATCCCATCATTCAAGCAACATATAATCTGCAAATGCTCTTAATTTGGACGAATCTATAATATTGTCGTGTGGTAAAGAGTTAAAAAAAAAACCCAGTGCATTTACCCTTGCGTTCCTTGAGGTTCTCTAGAAGGACATGACACAGTATTCTTTCTAGGCTTCAGCCGCGTGTTGCTTTCGCACACAAAACATCGCAGAAACATGCTTAGCTCCGAGAGAGAGGAATGAATTTTGTCGCAATGAACACTACCATTCGTGGTAAAGAAGCTTACCGAGCTTTGATGCGAACTGACGACCCCGAATTAAGAAAGTGATTTAGTGTACCCGGCTCAGTAAAATTTGGACCAGTCTCAAATCTTGTTGTGTAGTAAAGAGGTTAAAAAAGTCATATCATTGTGACCAGTGCACTTACCCTTGCGTTCCTTGAGCTTCTCTAAAAGGCATGACAGCATTTTTCTGAGGCTTCTGCCGCGTGTTGCTCCCCCCACAAAAAAGCATCGTAGAAGCATGTTTAGTTGTGGCAGAGGAATGAATGCTGTCGCAATGAGCATCACCAATCGTGGAAAGAACCTGACCGAGCTTTGATGCGAACTAACTACCCCGTATTACGAACCTGATTCAGTGTACCTGGCTCAGTAGACAAATGTCTAAAGGAAACATAAAAAACAATTGAGCCATGCTTTCTGAAAAGCATCAGCAAAAAGTGTCGACTCATGTCAGCCTACGTAGTCTGCGATTTAGACAGTTTTCACACAAAATGGGTTCTCTGGGTCGATGATTATGACAATGTGATGACTTGGTTGGTATAATAGATCCCGGAGATGCTACAAACCCCCTTTTGCGGAGACTGATCTTGGTCGATACTTTTCGAAGATGCATCAAGCCACCTTTTCACAGAGTGTGTAATCGTAAAGTGCCGTCTCGGATTAGCCTGCCCGGACTGCGCAGCCTAATCCGAGACGACACTTTACGCAATTATCCGAATGTCCCCTTTTTCGCGTGGTGCAAACCCATATAGAATAATAATGTAGAGTTAATCTCCGGTTGCAAAAACAGTCAAGCAAAAAAAAAGTGGAAACGGCAATGGATTCCACATATGTCAAAATCTAATTTAATAACCATCCAAATTCCGTTTAATCTGAATTCCGTGTGCTTGCTTATCAGCCCATGATCGGCTTGTTACTAGATGTCAATAATTTGACTGACGTTTCAAGCATGTGGGTTTTGCCACAAGATTTACTATCCCACTTTCTATCTTTTTTTCCCTCTTAATGCAACCTTTACCCTGCTGAATAGACATAGAGGATATTTGGGGTTTATTTTCGGTGAACAATTTATTTAATAGAGTGGACATCATCGGTAATATTTTCACGGGTGGCGCAGCCACGAGTGAAAATATCACCGATGGTGTTCACGAGATGAAATAAATTTCGATTTTTCACCGACCCCCCCCCCCACCCAATTTTCCATTTATTTCATTTTTAACCCTTTCATGGAGGAGTTTTATCAAAATCCAGTACAGTTCTTTTCCGTTATTCCCCCTGGCGTACCCCTCCCGCATAGCAACGCATTACAATATTACATCAAGCGCGAGAAATGTAAGGTAAATGACGTCATATTTCCATCTGGTTGTGAGGCACGCGCAATTAACTTAGGCAACAAGAACATGAAAATCGGTATTTTCACTGGTGGTACCAGTGTAAGATCCAATAATAATTTAACAGCTATTTCTCGATATCTTACTGGAAAGCATGAAATAAGAACTGCATATTTCTTGGTACAGACACCAACCTCGGCACTTATATATGTTGTATGTAAGAATGTATAACTCTTTACCACAAATTTCGACTTTAACGACCCCGAGAAAGAAGCCGATAGAAAATATTTTGGGAAAAGGAGAAAATGCTGGTAACCAGCATTTTCTCCTTTTCCCACAGTATTTTCTACTCTAACAAAGTCAGAACTTATCATTTTAACAAGATTTAATTTGTTGTCTGCAGACGCTTTGAATTTGGTCCAGTCCAAAAATGTTTCGTTTCGTAAAGCCTTGAAATAGTTAAATGTGAAACCAGGGCCCGTATTCACCAACCATTCTTAAGAACGTTCTTTATCTTATTCTCCAGAATTTTCTACATTTGTACGCAACACAACTTCTGATTGGCTAAACCATTCGGTTTAGCCAATCAGAAGTTGTGTTACTTACAAACGTAGAAAATCTTGAAGAATAAGACTGAGAATATTCTCAAGAATGGTTGGTGAATACGGGCCCCGGACTTTGTAGATTTAAGAGCAGTCTTCAAGGTTTGGGCAGTTTGTTCTGTACTTGAGATGTAATGTCCACAATAATTTATAAATGTAATTTTCAAAATAAGTCACGTGATGGTGTGAGAAATGACCCTACAAAATGGATCATTTCTCTACGTAGAGAGATGACACCAGAGGGTCATTTCTCTACGTAGAATAGTGACCCGGGTCATTCCTTTTACTGTCACACTGACAAAATTTTGAAGAATAAGACTAAGAATGTTCTTAAGACAGGTCAGACTGAGCGAACCGCTCAGTTCTCACTTAGAATAAGACAAAGCATTCGATTTATTATGGTTGATGAGATGATGCAATTAAACAAAAGAAACAGAATCTAAAATTTCAAGCTGCATAAAAATGCACTTAAAACAACGATTTCTTGTGTATGCTGAAAGAGGAGAAAAAAAGATATGAGAAATTTTAGTTTTGTTTATTGAGCTTTAACAGTATTTTTAACATTCAAATTTGAATCTGATTATAATTTTGTTCAAAATATCAACACTTTACAAAGAGGTTTCAAACCATTTTTTGTCAGTAAAAGAAAAGTATGGCCGAGCTATAAACTTTGCATTTGAATTAATCATGAATTTGAAGAAAATAACAAATAAATGAACTGGCAAGCAACAGTCTACTCCGGGGCCCCTCCTTTTTAACAAGAGCACATACGGTGTCGCACCACGTTTGGGAAATGCATGCCGGTCGATGTAGCCTACAGGCATCCTGTAAGACAAAGGTATTTTGCTAATCTACTACACACATTTATTAGTAAGGATTGAAGGACAGGCTTAAGAGATGTCTCTCTGAGAAGTATTTCATGGATGCATTCAGAAAAAAATGTATTTGTGCGGTTTCTTTCAGAACAAGCTAATATTCTTAGTCACATATTTTAGTGCAGTCTACAACATTAGGGCCGCTTTTTCATTGGTTTTGCCCAATTTACCATGGCTGTGTTTAAAGAAAGGCAAAAAAAAAAGTTCATTGCTTATGACGTAATGTCTTCTACAATTTCATAGTGGCTACATAGGCTTCTTTTTACTAAAAATAAATGTTATTAGTGAAAGTCACAAGTAAATCAGCGTATAAAGAATTCGGCGGTTTTATTGCAAACGAAAGAAAAGAAAAACAGAATCCCTTCATTCCTTATTGAAGCGATACGATGCGTTTCATTTGTTCATAATTTGGTATTATCAGACCCTATCATAACAAACAGTGCGTGTTAATTGGTGGAGTCTGACCCTAAGATAATATTTTCATGGCCTCAACTTGTAATGATACCATCCCATAGCGTCTGTAACTTTTTCTAAGCAGTCAACCTAGTCTGAAAAGATGTATGTAAGCATTCTTTTTTAGCAAAAATACAATACCATTGAAAAATTGCTGTAAAAGTGTATTAGTGGCCTTTGAAAAAAACTGAGTTGATTATTAACTAGTGAAAGATAGAGGTCAAACCTACATAAAGATAGTTAACCCTTAACCCCATATGGCATTTATCGTGTCTCTAATTGACCCTAAATAACAGCAAGGATGAAGCCGTTTCTTATGTGTATATGACACCTTTTGATAGCATAGAAAACATTGTGACAAAAGGTGAAATTGCTCGTCACGAGCAATTTCACCTTTTGCCACAATGTTTTCCAAAGGCTCCTACAAGCAATGCCTAGAAATGAGTATCTATGGAGTAAAGGGTTAATCATATTTTCTTGGTCTCCGTGGATTCTTATTTTTAGCTGTCGAAAAAGATCAGACATTTATATTCGGCTCTGAAAGAATTCAACTTGATAGATCTAGTTGAGAAGATTTTTTTATGACATGGGCACTGCAAGTCACAGTGTTAAAAGGGTCAAACTGGAGATTCTGCTGTGAACTATTATTCGTCAGTTCTGACTTCGCTCATTGAAATACATACATACAAGTGCTGAAAGTGAATAAAAACCCTTAACGTACAGTCAAATAGCTAAATAAATATATCCTGGATATGATAAAAGCAAAATTTTCAAAATCTTTCACCGCAACAACATCTTACACCATCCTACAGCGTACTTCAAAGATAAGACTTGGCGTCCTGTGCAGACTGATCTTGATCTTCAATGTCCGCCCAAGCACCATGAGTTGCGATAAGCAGTGCAAGGGTTAATGGCCGTGATAATCCAACCTAGATAAACCCTGATACCGGATTTCCACAAGTCTGGTCACTCCTCCGTGCTTTCGCTGTGTGTGGTCCGCTATCTCGCCCCAAATTACTTTCGTACCTATTTTTTGTGTGTCTGTGGTTGGGGAGGGATGGCGAGAAACAGAAAGGAGGGAGAGACGGACAGGTAGACTGACAAGTAACTAAGAGACAGAGAATGAAGGCTGCCAGTCATTTATAAAAGCACTGTTTTGTAGAGAAAAAGTGGGGGTGGCTCTATGCATCTGCATGCAGTATCGACCTATGTTATTAGTAAAATTTGTTAATGTCAAAGGACTAGTCTATCTCACGATTCAATCGGTTTTTTTTTTCACCGTAACAAGTTTCCAAGTCCCCTGCCACCTGACCGTACAACGAATTTATTACACTGCAAAGATTTACCATTCCAACGTTTGTTATGCGAATTTTATCTGTTTCTTTGTTTTGAAACGCTGACGTAGTAGAATTTTGAGTGCCCCAATTCAACGAAAATTGACGTCTCTAGGAACTGAAGTCACTGAAACCTTGATAATACATGCAAAACGTGCAGTTTGGCGCATGATGTTAATCTTGATCGATGTCGCCATTCTGGATGATATAGGTGATATTTCAACGGTTGTTTTTTTTTTTTTTCGGTGAAAGATCGAAAGTTATTTCATCGAGTGAATACCGTCGGTAATATTTTCACGAATGGCGCAGCCACGAAAGAAAATATTACCGATGGTGTTCACGAAATGAAATAAATTTCGATCTTTCACCGAAAAAAACAAATATTCTATTTACCGTATTTCATGCTTTTATCCCTTTCTGGGAGAAACTTTATCAAAATCCAGAACAGTTTTTTTTCCGTTATTCCCCGTGGTGCACCCCTCCCGCATAGCAACGTATTACAATATTACGTCAAGCGCGAGAAATGCAAGGTAAATGACGTCATATTTCCCATCTGGTTGTTAGGCACGCGCAATTTACCTAGGCAACAAGAACGTGAAAATCGGTATTTTCGCTGGTTGAACCAGTGTAAGATCGAAAAATATTTTCACTGCTATTTCTCAATATCCTACCGGAAAGCATGAAATAAAAGAAAATTCACAATAGGTATATTTCACAGGGAACAAGAGAGGCTCTATGATCAGATCTAAACTTGATATTTGCTGTCTGTAAAAATAAAACATTGAGTCTTCACAACATACTGAGAGCCAGTGCAATCATTATAAAATAAAATTCTTTAAACTCCGAGAAAGTTGCTCCGAAAACAAATGCTCTGTGAAAAGCTGGTTTAACCCTTTACAGCATAAGGCATTTCTATGGTATCTCTAATTGACCGTAAATAAAAGCAAGGATGAAGCCGTTTCTTATGTGTATATGACACCTTTTAATAGCATAAACACATTGTGACAAAAGGTGAAATTGCTCGTCACGAGCAATTTCACCTTTTACCACAATGTTTCCCAAAGGCTCCCATAAACAATGCGTTGAAATGAGTATCTATGGAGTAAAGGGTTAATACTTCTGAGAGAGAGAGATTGAGAGAGAGAGAAAGAGAGAGAGACAGGTATCGACCAATGCCAGTAAGTGCAGTCTGCGCAGGTTGGCACGAGTCAAAACTTTTTGCTATGAGTAAATTTTCTGCTTGTCAAAGGACATTTCTACTTTATGATTAAGTCGAATTCAATACAAAATGGATTGATATTATGGAACAACATGCTTTCTATGATGAATTCCGAAGCAGATCTAGTTATATCCATTTTTCACGGATGGCAGTGCTCAAATGTGTGTCTCAGCAACCCTTTACCACACAATCCCAACACTTAACGCCTCTGTAAAAGAAGCCTTTTGAAAACATTGTGGGAAAAGGAGAAAATGCTGGTAACCAGCATTTTCTCCTTTTCCCACAAAGTTTTCTTCCCTTCCTAAGACAAATTTCAATTCTTTAGTCACATTTATTTTGTCGCCTGGAAATGCTTTCAATTTGGACCGATCTAAAATTTTGTTGATTGGCAAAGAGTGAAACTGTGCATTTTGTGCTGTCTTATCTTGATGTGCACTAGCCGAAATGATAACTCTAGCTTTGAAAGGCGCTTCATGGCAAAAAAAATTTTCATTTTTATACCACGATTCACCAGAATCATAGAGCTAAAGCTGGCTTGTTGCACAACAACGGAGCGTAATTTCGGTCTTTCCTTCCTCATTACCTCGGACTTTTGTGGTTTAAAAAGAACTGTTGTAATTGAAAATAACTGAAAGACTAAACATAAAAGTACGTGTATGTGCCCATATTTCATGTTATTTTTGTGTTTATAATTATTGTTAATTAATTATACCTCAATTGATGACCTATCTAACTGAACAACGATCCATGGTCGCGGCACAGGTGAATGTCCCATTAAGGTTAAAAATTTACTGTGTGTAGGTGATATTTGCGACGGAGGTTAGATGACTGCGTGGCTCATTGATAATAAATAGAGGATATTGTTATTTATTTTCGGTGAGAGATCGAAATTTATTTCATCGAGTGAACACCATCGGTAATATTTTTAAGAGTGGCGCAGCCACGTGAGAAAATATTACTGATGATGTTAACTCGATGAAATAAATTTCGATCTTTCATCGGAAAAAGGAACTATTTTATATATTTCGTGCTTTTAACCCTTTCTGGAAGGATCTTTATCAAAATCCAGTACAGTTCTTTTTAGTTATTCCCAGTGGCGTACCCTTCCCGCATAGCAACTCATTACAATATTACGTCAAGCGATAGAAATGTAAGGTAAATGAAATATTTCCATCTGGTTGTGAGTCACTCGCATTTTACCTAGGTAACTAGAATATAAAAATCGGTATTTCAGTGGTCGTACTCGTGGAATATCGAAAAGTATTTTCACTGCTATTTCTATATCCTATCGGAAAACATGAAATAAGTCTCATTTATTTGTAGTCTGCGAGTGTTTTCAATTTAGACATTTTAGTTTTGATTTGGTTGATATAACATTTCTAAAACCAAGCCTGAATTTGAACTTTCGACCTCTCTGACAAACCTCGGCCTTGCCAAATGGTCTTCTTGAGGTGCCAGAAACTTACTCAGTAGTTTGTATCACTGACCTTTACCGTGTAGAATTATTTATACCTTATGTTGTAAATGACAGACACGTTTGTAATTTACGTCCATGAAGTATTCTGTTCTGTCTGATTGGAAGCGATTTAAAAACGAGTCATTTTCTCCCTTACCAAATGACTCGTTAGAAAGTCCATTAAGACAGTCAATCATAATGGATATTCAACCAATTATCAAGCAGCCCTTTGCTCATATGACCCGGAAGAAGAGGGTATTCTGTAACTTCGAGGAAAAAATAGAAAATATGACGCGACCTTTACTTATTTATTTTCCAATGTAGAATCGTCTCACTATGCTTTCTTCTCCTTCAAAGTCAAATCCTGGCATTTGGATTGTATCAAGTATGGTTTTCTGCAAATGGTTGCAATAATCATAGATCGGACTTCAATGTTTGTCACTGGATAAAGAGTAAAAACGCATAATCACGTAGCCATAATAGTTTTTATTTGTTAATACAATTGTCTTGACGGTATAAATAATTGATGGCCTGTTATGACCAGTGTTGTGTGTGGATTTTTTTTTAAACTTCAAAAAAGCAAATTTTGACCTTTAAAATTGCTGTATATGATCTTTCTTATGAAGCAGATTTTTATTCGAAAATCGAAAGGAATAAAAAAGAATATTGGGGATGACGATGTATTTTTGTACTTGAAAAAAAAGAGCTTAAGAACAGAAGCCCAAGAGTATCAGCATTTCGTCTGTTTTACTTCAAAAACCTCGTAACTACAGCTTGTTTCAAGCTGTAGTTACGAGGTTTTTGAAGTAAACCGACGATTTATTTATTGTTCAATAAAACTTTCTCTGGTAATCACCAACTATTTTGAAAAGAATGAAATTATTAGTTGTCGTAAATCAGACGGGCAATGATGTATAGAGTAATCCTGTTAATGTTTCCACACTTAGGAAAGTTTTAAGTGCTTTCGTGGACACCGAAATTTGTTAATGTCAACGCACTAGATCAACAAAGATCAAGACCAGATTGCATAGATTGTGCGACCGATCTTGAATCTCCAATATCCGATGACAGCATGCTATGCCTTGATTAAAACAGCCTGCGTATCATTGGTGGCTTTTTCACTGGAAGAAATTCGATCTTCTTTTTCATTCATTCGATATTACTAACTCGTATATGGAAATGAGACCATGTCTAGGGCTCCGTACCCTTGTCATTTCACAAACAGTGTAGATTAATATCAAACTGTGCGTACGTGCAATGTGGTCTCGGTCTGATTTATAATATAGGCCTATTCTGGCACAACTATAACAGCATGATCCAGCAAAATTCATGTGCGGTTTTGGTTGACTAGAAATGTCCGGTGTCTGTTACTCATTGGTCGAAATGTCAAGATTCGTGAAACAGACAGAAACCAAGTTGTTTATTTTTCCGTTACCCAACATGACTAATCTATGACATCAGATCTTAGTCTTTTTTTCCTGGTCGTTTGTTGACATTTCCCGGTATTTAATTGATTGTGTTCGAAGTTGAGACAACCGTAGAAGTAACAAATAAGAAAAGACAAAAGGCAGATCATTTTGGCGAATGAACTTTATCAAATCACGAAGCCTTGATTGATAATATGGCATCTTACGGAAGACTAACTCACGAAGATGGATAATATGGCATTTTATTGTCTACCTTTTTTTTTTTCAAAATCTGACACTGAAATAATAAATTTACTCATGTTTGTTTGCAAGATACTGGACTTTATTTCTTGCTTTCCGGTAGGATATCGAGAAATAGCAGTGAAGATATTTTTCGATGTTACACTGGTACCACCAGTGAAAATACCGATTTTCATGTTCTTGTTGCGTAGAGTAATTGCGCGTGCCTCACAACCACATGGAAATATGACGTCATTTACCTTACATTTCTCGCGCTTGACGTAATACTGTAATGCATTGCTATGCGGGAGGGGTACGCCACGGGGAATAACGGAAAAGAACTGTACTGGATTTTGATAAAGCTCCTCCCAGAAAGGATTGAAAGCATAAGTTAAATAGAAAATTTGGTTTTGTTTGGGTGAAAGATCGAAATTTATTTCATCTCGTGAACACCATCGGTAATATTTTAATATCAAATATTAATATTAAAATATTACCGATGGTGTCCAGTCGATGAAATAAATTTCGATCTTTCACCGAAAAAAACAAATAATCCTCTACATAAAACATTAATTTTAACAGATTAGAAATATGACATAAAGACACCCATAAAACAGCAAATTACAGATCTTTTTACGATTTTTGAATACCTGTATGTGCATTTATGACGTTCTTATTTGTTATATAGCATGTCAAGTATTTATTTGCAGTTTGGTTACATTTTCCGGGTTCGTGATGTTTCGTACCAGTAGATGACACAATACTCTTTCCAACTTTTGCTTTCCCGAATTTACGGTCCATATTCATCCTTTCTAAAGAACATTCAAAGTCTTATTCTCTAGGATTTTCTAGATTCGACGGTTACACAATCTCTAATTGGCTAAACAAAATTGTTTAGCCAATCAGAAATTGTGTAACTTTCTAATTTTAGAGTTGAATTCAGAATATACATGTAAATGATAATTGTTTGTCAATATGTAGCCTGATTCCAGAAGTAAAAGTTTACTATACGGCTCAAAGTGGTTCTGCGGAAACAAACGAAATGGTTCGATTGCATAATCAGCATAAATCCGCATAATTTCACATTTAGTAAGAGTAAACAATATTAATGTGTATGGATAGAGGCTATTAAAATATCTTTCACCATTTCATTCAATTAGACTGTATATGAGTGCAGACTGATCTTGGATGGCATTTTCTGGTAAACGCATGTATGTTCGAATTTGAAATTTGAAAAAAAAAAAGATATTTTGTCTGACCACAAAACACTTCCTCCCTGTTTGTTGACTGGTTAACATGTTTATTTACTGTACGGTAAATAAATTGTGGTTTTGTAAAACCATTCTCGTATTTGAGCCCTACTATGGCAAAAGGGGGCTTAATGCACCTCCGTGATACATGATACCAGGCAAGTCATCACACGATTATGGATCCAAAAAATCCACTTATTTTAGCAACCGATTCGATCATTAGGTAGACTGGTCCCTCGACATACAGAAAATTGACTGACAGCGAAAAGTTTCGATTCAGGTCAGCCTGCGCGGACTGCGCAGGCTGGCCTGAGTCGATGCTTTTCGCAGATGAATTAAGCCCCTTTTTTCACAGAGCACAGCTCATTTACATGAGGAAGGAATGGTAATTATTCCAATTCAGCAGTTTCAGTAAGACCTGTGTAACGCACTTCCGGTGAAAATTCTAATTGGTTGATAAATAAGGATAAATAAGGATTTATGCAGAAATAATATTTTTGCATATTTCTAACTGATCAGAAATTCCGTTTATGTCTATCTTAAAATTATTTTTTGATACTTTTGTTAGTTTTCTGAAACGGGAGGTAATTATTATCTCTTTTTCAATTGAGAATATAGTGGTTTTAGATTTATAAATGATAATTCAAAGAAAGAAAAAATGAATCGGTGAAAGTAGTTCAATAATACTCATTTTTAATTGTAGCTAATTTTGCAGGATGATATTTTAGTGGAAACAGCTGTTTTCCATTACACAGGTCTTACCTTAAACAGTATAAAATTTGAGTGATGTTGTATAAATAGAGGTTTTACCGCATTTAAAAGAAAAACTATAGACCAAAGTCAGCCAGCATGGACTGCACATGCTTACATGGGTCCATTATTTCTCTATCTGTAATTTTTTCTGCGTCTCCAAAGGCAATTTTACCTTAATCATTAATTGCTCATTTTCCTACACTGTACACTGAAACTCACCTGCTTAATTCACAACAATGCAGTCATGTGAAAGTGATTTCATTCATTACGGCGTTTGACATTGTCTATATGAAATCAAGTAAAAAAAAAAACAGGATGTTGTTTTCACCCCTAACATTTTCGATACGGTATCTATTCACTCCATTTGTCATCGCGCTATTTTATTGATCGCGTGCGTTTTGGTTTGTTTTGTATATTGCTATATTTTTTTGGTTTTCTTAACTTTTAACCAAACGACGACCTTTTCGACTTGTCCAAATTCAAAGCTATTCCTGATGACAAAATTAATGTGACTCAAGAATAGAATTTTGTTTTGAGGAAGGGTAGAACACATTTTGAGAAAAGGAAAAAGTGCTGATAACCACCATTTTCTCCTTTTACCAAATTATTTTCGTAAGTCATTTTCTTCAAGCAAGCCCGTTTAACCTCGTGATTGAGTGTTGTAGGGTTGTAAAATCCTCTCGTGGCAAAATAATAGAAGTTTTTTCTTCGAAATCTATAACTACAATGTTACCGGAAATGATGATTTTGGGCACAGATTAAAGTTGGTTTGCGGACCATGTAGATCCAAGATCAGACTGCGCGTTCTGATCCTAATCTACACCGTCCCCAAAGGGTACCTTTGTCACCTCATACAGTACAGCGAAAAGGATTTATTTCAACGGTATTGTTTCTCTTGTCATTAATCATTGATTTATGTAAATAGTTACTCATCTTCTTTTGTGAAATCCAACTCTTTCAACATCATTGCCTGTTGCAGTCCGCACAGACAATCCTGTGTCGAACATTTTTGCTTTAAGCATTTACTACATAGATATTCATTTCTACGCATTGCTTGTAAGAGCCTTTGGAAAACATTGTGGCAAAAGGTGAAATTGCTCGTGACGAGCAATTTCACCTTTTGTCACAATGTTTTCTATGCTATCAAAAGGTGTCATATACACATAAGAAACTGTTTCATCCGTGCTGTTATTAAGGGTCAATTAGAGATACCATAGAAATGCCTTATGGGGTAAAGGGTTAAGTTAATTATCTGCGTGCAAAAAGACCACATTACCACATGATTCAGTCTGTTTCAGTCAAATTGGATTTTGTGGATCCATGATTATGCAATGGCTTCATTAAACCGCCTTTTGTCAGACCATTGCGCCTTTGCAGCCTGCTCAATAAACACTGGACCAAAGTCAGTAATGCCAGTCCTTTGATTACTAAACGTGAGGTCACGTGAGCTGAAAAGATGGCGGCGACATTGACAAGGCTCTCCTTTTTCGAGGCAAGCGTCATCAATTAAAAATAAATTACAAAATTAAAATCACATTTTTTGTCAAAATAACCTCTTTATTTACACAATAAAATCCAAATCTGTTTGAAGCGAGATTATTCTTATTCCAGCCCAATGGACAATTTCAAAACCCTGACATCTTGACTCGAATGGAGCAATGAAATCCAATTTGCAACGGCAGCTGAAGCATGTCATGCTATTCGGCCCTTCACTCCATGGATCTGTTTGGGTTTATACAAGGACACACACTGAATCATTTATTATTATTATTATTATTTTGTTGTTTAACCCTTTACCTGACATTCCCTGGTTTTTACGACCGCGAGAGAGAAGCCTTTTGAAAACATTGTAGGGAAAAGGAGAAAATACTAACCAGCACTTTCTCCTTTTCCAAATGTTTTTCTATCCAGCCGGAAACAAACTTCAATGTTTGAGTTACGTTTATTTTGTCGTGTGCAAGAGCTTTCAAATTTGGACTGGTCTAAAGTTTTGTCGCTTGGTAAAGACTTAAATCATATCTATGGTATATTGGATACTGCTTCTATAGTTAAGAAATTAGACAGCATAATCCACACAGTCAATAGTTTTGTCCTAATCATATAATAATGTTCTAAGACTTATTTCTGTGATTCATAAAAAAATAATATACCAATTGCGCGGACCTTGAAGCAAATACAATGAAAGCTGTAATAAAGAAATCATTTTACTTTTACTAAAAAGTTCTTATTCAACCGAACGGCACTTTAATAACGATATAAACTTGTGACATGTTTTGAATTTCTTTTCGATTGTTTTTTTTCCCGACATTTTTGTAGATTTTTTTTTTTACTCAACTTAATTTTTCTCCAGAGATTCTTCCTCTAAAACTTAAGTATAAAAGTTCTTCAGGGATTAAAACGTTCTTTTTGTCAGGTTTGATTCTTTTTTCAAACGATAAGGATAACGATAGTAAGAATATTACGGTGTTACTTTTTCATAAGCATAAAAGATTATTAGACTTCTATATTTGTTCATCAATTGATTTCTATCACTTCAGCATAATTGTAGCCATGTGTGTGAAAGAAATTAAGACCGAGCAAATATTTGAAAATAAGGGTAAAATAATCTGTAATCTCTTATTGATAATAATAATCAGGATACCCATATAATCCGGCACGGTGTAACCGAAAAAAATGACAATTGCTTGTCATTAGAATTCGCGACTGGTCATTTCTGGTCTCTCTCAATTATTCAAGATCAAAAACAAGAGCTGCTTTGCTCTTGACCAAGGGTCAGCTGGCTTTATGTCCAATCAAACCACAAAAAATACAGGAAGTCTGTGAAGTATTCATCAGAACAGGATTACATGGGATTCGTTTTTAATAAAGGGAACGTTTGGAATATAAAACAGTTATGAGAAACGAATGATCCTTGTCATTCCATTGACGGACTTGAGAGCTTTTTTTTTGACTTGGAAGGTAATATTTGTATCCCATAATATGAATAGAAAAGTGTCGTGAATTTTAGCGGGAAACTTTGTTCGTATGCTTTTGTAATTATTTTTATTTAGTATATTGCTATGTGTTGTCTAGGAAAGACTTTACTTGTTCTACAAAGAGCTTAACTATGACATGATCCAATCCATAAATGGTTTATTTGGATGATACTGGTATATGTATATACGGTCCTATTACAGCTAAAAAATTATTGTCATACTCTGTGAAAAGGGGGTTTAATCAGCTCATGGTGACCAGGACCAAGAATTTTCCCGACTGGCTAATTTTGTGCTTTTCCAAGAACCCGCCTACCCCGTGAATCATAATCAAAACGGTTGTTAAAAAGTGACTATTATCGTCGGTGTACTTCTAACAAGCTGTAGTTACGAGGTTTTGGAAGTAAACCGACGTTATGTGTCCATAATTATAAAACTGTTTGCTTGATATCACGTAGCACAGAGATAGATCTGCATTTATCTCCCTTTTGCGAGAATAAGGCTGATTTAATATATAATAAAGTAGAAAAAGGAAGATTAGACCGAGCGGACTTGCATGTTGATCTCTATCAACTCTCTTAACATGTGCCCTCAATCGCCATTAGGTTTAGCCAATCAGAAGTTGTGATACTTTCGAATTTACGAAATAGGCTAAGAATGGTCTTAAATACGGTTGTTGGATGCAGACCCATATCGTCGGTTTACTTCAAAAACCGCGTAACTACAGCTTGTTTCAATGTGTAGTTACGAGGTTTTTGAATTTGAAGTAAACTGACGATATGTCACAAAATACTGTACAATGTAACCCAAAGTGGAAATGTTCATATTGGTGGATCACAGAAATATATAAGGGAAATTTGTTTTTTTTCGGTGAAAGATCGAAACTTATTCATCGAGTGGACAACATCGGTAATATTTTCACGAGTGGCGCAGCGCCACTCGTGAAAATATTACCGATGGTGTCCACTCGATGAATAAATTTCGATCTTTCACCGAAAAAAAAAACCAAATATTCTATTTATTTCATGCTTTAACCCTTTCTGGGGGGAGTTTTGTCAAAATCCAGTACAGTTCTTTCCATTATTCTCTGTGGCGTACCCCTCCCGCATAGTAATGCATTACAATATTACGTCATGCGCGAGAAATCTAAGGTAAATGACGTCATATTTCCCATCTGGTTGTCAGGCACGCGCAATTTACCTAGGCGACAAGAACGTGAAAATCGGTATTTTCACTGGTGATACCAGTGTAAGATCGAAAAATATTTTCACTGCTATTTCTCGATATCCTACCGGAAAGCATGAAAATTAATAATGATCTTATTTTCACATGAACACCATTTGAAAGGTTCGGTATTTGTTATTCACCGGTACGACACCATGACCTCCCCTTTTCTGGTAGAATCGTTTGATCACTGTGACCATATTGACTCTTCGTTGAAGGTTGGACAAATCACGTGACAATAAATACGGGAAAATCCTATCAGAGGACACTGAAGTCACGACACACAATCACCATTTTATTTTAAAAACTTGAGTTTTTACTCAACTGAATTCGTGAAGAATATTAGAATTTCATAAAGGAGTAAGAAAATTTCAAATCAAATTATTGATTTCATGATTATGAATAAAACGAGCAGGAAAATAAATAGATAACAGAGCTTTTAATGTTGAGAATATTTAGGAGTTTTTGAACTTGTAGAACTTGTGGCCAGACCCTTTTGCCTTATTTGGATGAATACTGTCTTTGTTATATTGAAAACTATGTATACAATTGGCAATAAAATATGTTTAAACTAAACTAGGAGTTTTTACAAAATACCGATATATTTTAGCGGTTCTTTGGTTAAAAAAAAAAAGAAAGGGGGGGGCGTTATTTCATCTTGCCTTATAAGCACCATTTTTTTCTTTTGTTTTCCAGCTGGTTCATGGGTCGAACTGACATGGGTCACTTTTTGCTGATGTATTAAATCTCCTTTTAACTAGGCATGGGTCAGATGCTATAACTAATTAAACCCTGAAATTAACCCTTTACAAAACAATCCCTGGTTTTTACAACTCTGAGATAGAACCCTTTTGAAAACATTGTGGGAAAAGGAGAAAATGCTGGTAACCAGCATTTTCTCCTTTTCCCACAATGTTTTCTACCCAGATGGAAACGAATTTCAAATTTTGAGTTACATTAAGTTTGTCGTCTGCATGCGCTTTCAATATGGACCGGTCCGAAATTTTGTCGTTTGGTAAAGAGTTAAGTGAACGATAAAGGGCATCAAACACAAGGCGGTTTCAGTATGTCTTCACTCATCTTCGCAAGCCAAGGATACTAAGGTAGTACATAACGAACAAAGTGGAGTTAGTATCCTTGGCTTGCGAAGATGGTCTTCACTCTGATCCTACTGAATAACTAACACGAAACCTTTGAGCCGTTAATAAAAAAATGAAATTTGCTATGTATGTGGTGTTGTTGGGAGAACGGTACCTCCTTATAGGACAATGAAGATCCAAGATCAGACTGCAAATTCTGTACTGTCTGATCTTGAACTACACTGTCTGCAACAGGTCAGTGAGTCGCGCTTAGCAGCCTAAGGGTTAATATTAGAATTACATACAACGGTATTATTCCAAAGAACAAAGAAATACATGCTGAAAGTCATATCTTTCAGTGTATAAATAGTTATGAACAAATTATTAAAGGTGGGTAGGCCTATTTAGATTTTTCACATCAAACCAAAATAAAATATACATATATATTACTATAATTTTTATGAAAAAACAATACAAATCATCAATAATTAAGAATCATAAAATTACAAAATATAAAAATTGATGGGATTCCCTTAAAAGGCTACGTACCTTCTTAAGTTATTTTCAAATTTTCCGCCAAAAATAAAAAAATGCATTGTGAGAATGTTAAGTGACTGGCAAGTGACTAATGAAGCTTAAATTCCATAACATAATAAACATGTATTTATTTTTCAAAATGTGTTCTTCGGACGCTAAGTTTGAAGCTTCGTCTGTATATTTCCGGTATGTAAATGAAAGAGTTGCTCATGTAAAAATAGAACGTGTTTCCCGTCGGTGTCGACATGGGCTGTAGTAAATCTCTAATTTCTCTTGTTCTCGGATGGTGTTCGACTACTGGGGTTTTATGAACGAAAATTATAAGGCTTTGGGAGTATAAGGATGATTTTTTTGTAAATGTTTCGTCCCAAAATCTGAAGGGCCACCTTTAAAGTATACTGAAAATGATTCTTACAATGGATGCTTTAATTTCATGCCGAAAAAAAATCTATCCTTTTTTGACAGAATATGTAGTAGAGTGCGGCTAGATTAGAAATTTGTTCGAAAACAGTTTTACTGCACTCGTTATTCATTTGCCAAACAGTTCTTAGATTAATCGAGCATTAGAATCATGCAGACCTTTTAGTATATCGTCGAGAAATCGAAAGTGCTAATCCGTTCTTTCTCTTCCAAACCATATGTTGTGGGTACTCATTAGAATCGTCTCGTTGAGACGATTTTAATGAGTACCCATAACATAGTTGGAAAATAACCATTTTCTTTTTTTCAATTTTGAAATCAAAATCACTCCCTCTACCTGGAGCTCTGTCACCGTTATCTTCTTCTTTTCCTACGATGTGTTCTCTTCTGTAAAGGAAAGGAATAATGTAAGTTGAGTTTAAACATATTTTATTCATCAGTATATAACAATTAGCAAATATTACTCATATTACACATGTACTGAAGAAATGGATCAGAACGAAAGCTACAGCTTATAAAGTTCTTCTCTAATTTCCAGACAACGGTTATGGTACAAGTATTTCATAGTCAATGCGATAAAAATAATTTCAGAGTACAAAGAAGTTGAAAGAAAACAATATTAAAAAGAATAAAGAAAAACATCAGAAGTAAATTGAAACAGAAACAGAATAATAAATAATAATTGACAAATAATGGTATTGCAACACTTTATTTGTCGTCTGCGCATGCTTTCAAGTTTGTAGCGCCTACTATTTTGTCGTTTGATTAAAAAGTGAAGAAAAAGGACAACTATGGGTTCTGCAATGGTTTAGGCTTACAGACATTCATCTTTCCTCGTTAAGTCTGTAAAGACAAAACATAAAGCCTGAGAACCAAATTCTCATTATTTTCACACAAATTAACTTTATTTTCACTCGTTTCAATTACCGTCTTCATTTCTTTACCATTATCTGTCAATGCGAAATCGGTCTTGAAATCTCTCTCCGCGATTTAAAGTCCTAATCGTGTTTACTTGACATCCATTATGGCTGCCACAATATTATTCGGCTTAAAATGCTGGAGTTGACTGATCTGTCTTGCAACTTTAATCAATCAAAATCCGTCAGATGGCGCGGAGAAAGTTTTGTTCGATTATTGCCCCGGATATTGAGTTACCAATGTCTTTACAAGTCTTTCGGACCTTTGACACCTGTGTCGTTTCCGTGTTGACAACTTAAACACGGGGGTTACATATTGGTTTACACGGATACCTTGTTCAAACATGGCCGCCCTTATAGGTTTACATACGTAAGAAACGAATGAAGCCGTGATTGGCGGTTAATAATCACGGGTTTTATTAACTGTGCGAGTTAATATCAGCAATGTCAATTCGTATTCCCAAAGGAAACGATGGCGTTGATTGAAAGTGAAGGGCTTTATATGACTTTTTATTTCCCAATGATTCAATAAAATTCTAATCTTGGAATCTTGATAAAACAAGCGTGCCATGCAAGAATGCGCCGACAGATTCACCGATACAAAAACAAGTCTTTCAATTCAATTTCTTGAACATTTCGAAATGCCTAAATAATGCTCTCGTCAGCTTACCTTAATTCAATGTTTGTTTGACTTTTTTCCGTATCATATTTGATAAAATTGCTCATTTTTTTCTTAGTATATATTAAAAGTTTGTACTGTTTTATAGACACTACCTAGCTTAAACTGGTAAACAATACCAAAGAATTTGATTTTATTATTGTAAATATATCTTCGGGCTCTAAAGCTTGTATTCAGAGGCTCAGGTTATGAGTATTTTCAAATATAACAAAAAATAAGGAACACAAACTTTATTTTTGTAAGAGAAGATGAAAAAGCACAAACCATGGGGCATCACATTTGCTTGGTTCGGTCCAATAAACAAAATAAATCAAGCAAACAGTGAAACTCGATTATGATACCTCTCGATGAGTGCTGATCGATTACGAAGGCTGTGTGCAGCGAAATTGCTTTTTTAAGGGCAATAGACTCCTCTTTGATTTTTCCGGGTGGGGAAACGAACACTAAGGGCACGCGATACAATGGCAAAAGAATTGGTGAACTTGATTACAAAGCTCGCCGGAGTATTGTAACAATGCGCTCAGTCTAATTCTAGTCTGGATTTTATTAACAAATCGCGTGTGAGTGGAAAGAATTAAACAAACGTTGTGAGTGGATGTTATTGAAGACTCGGGAGGACAAATTAGCTATGTAGCTGTTCCTGGAAACAATGTTAGGACCGAGATTACCTTGTTACAGGTGCCATGTAACATGATGTTGTTTGAAAGTCAATACAAACCTATATTGTACCGTGCATTGATTTTTTAACCCATTACCAGACAATCCCTACTTTTAACGACCCTGTGAAAGCAACCTTTAGAAAACATTGTAGGAAAAGGAGAAAATGCTGGTAACCAGCATTTTCTCCTTTTCCCACAATGCTTTCTACCCTTCACAAAAACAAATTTCAAAATTTCAGTCACTTTTATTTTGTCGTCTGCAAATGCTTTCGATTTGGTCGAGCCAAAAATTCTGTCGTTTGGTAATGAGTTAAACTGGATATAACCTTCACCTTTAAACTAATGAATAAATTGATTGAAAATACCCAGCTAGAAATACAACACCGATAGTTGCGATTTTAAAGTTTTCGTTGTGGGGTAAAAAAAAATCTTAATCTGACTTGGTAGATCTTAGATCAGAGAGCATGATCTGTGCATTCTGATCAAGATCTAGATTGTGTGCAAAAGCGCTCCGAGTGTGCTCAGCAAACCTAGGGTTAACAATTTCGAACTCTAAAGCCACTATGTTCCATGCCCTGCTTATTGGGAACTTGTTACCTGCCATGCCTTCTTCAGCCTCATTCAGCCCATGTATAACCAAGTGGATACTTAACATTGGCCTGTGATCTTTTGAGTGTAGCTGGAACCAGGACTGCAATAGAAAATATTAAATAAAAAAGGCATCTTTCTTCAAATCTAATTGAAATCAGCTGTAAGGCCATGCATAGTTCAACACTAAAATGCATTGCTGTTGGAAAATGATCATAAAGTGCTATGTATCGTTGCTTTTTCACTGTCTGAGAGCTAGTACCTTTGATTTGTCTTTTATATATATATATTCTCGAGACAAAATGGCCGACTGGGAGCGATTTTGAATTACGTGACCTTGTAAATGTTTTAAAAGTTTTTTTTTTTGGCAGGGGATATCATTTCAATGAAATTGCTTGTTTTCTCAAAAATCCATTCAATGTTATCTTGAAACATTGCTATTTTGCATAAGTCTTGCAAGCAGTGAAAGAAATAGATGTACAATTCAGCTATTATATACAGGCAATCAAATCCTAAAATTTTATCGCTACTTTTTTTTCCTTGCCATATACCAAAGATTGCGGTGTTCGTTACTCTCAGGACTTAAAACAGAAAAATTGAAATACTTAGGAAAGCTCACTCTCTTATCTTGCTTGTCCTTCTCAATTATTTCCCCTTGTTTGTGTCTTTCACACATACGAACACGTCGATACAGGTGAAGCTCCAGTATCAGCAATGACACATTATCCTCACCCTTGCTCAAAAAGACAATAATTTTAGAGTTTTACCAAATTGAAACCATCTGCAGACGGCAAATTCAACGCATACCAAATAATGGTATTTAATCAGAGGAAGATAGAAAACATTATGGGAAAAGGAGAAAATGCTGGTTACCAGCATTTTCTCCTTTGCCCATGATGTTTTCACAGTCCCTCTGTCTAAGAGTGATCGAAGATCGTGTGGTAAAGGGTCAATCGTAGGTCTACCTTAACAAGGCTGCCGGTGGTATGAACCACAACCAACAATAATCCTAAATCCGTTTGACAATGCTCTACATTCCAGGCGACCTTTGATCCCACCTACAGTAATGAACAACAATATATTTACAGGCTGTTGTCACTCCATGTGAAAACCTATTACAAAACGCACAATATACGCCCCTGTAATCGTTTACGCGTTGTCGTTCCTGTTAAAACCCATTACAAAACGCACAACATACGCACCTGTAACCGTTTCCGCATTTTTAAGAATAATGTTTTAAAAAGGATTTATTAGTTTACTAACAATAAATTATTGTCCAGCAATGTTTCCAGATTCATTGAAAACAATCGTTTTCTGTCTTTCTTGTATTCCTCCCCTTCGTCACGTGTACGAACATGTAGCGGTAAATCTGGAAAGGTGCTGCACTTTAAATGCGCTTGTTACATTTCATTTGCAATGTACCTATTGCCGATACAAACGATTACTTTGTTTAAATTGGTATTTTTGTCCAAGTAAAAAGCTTTTTAGTACGTTGAATGCCCTTACGCAATTCAGTAAACAACACATCTGGAATAGATCCTATCAGAACACGTATTGGATAAGCCTTACAGTGTTATTTGGGGCTTAAATGTACCATAACGCACAAAAACACACTGACTTCATGAAAAATTACGCACTTTGGTCATTTTGTCTTTATTCATGGATTTTATCTAGAGGTGTATTTCAATAGATTATGTTGATTGCACTCGTGCATTTTTGCCAAGGACCACTTCATGGGCACTGACCAGTACATTGATACTGGGCCTGTATTCACCAGCCATTCTTAAGAACGTTCTTGGTCTTATTCTCCAGACTTTTCGACATTTGTAAGTAACACAACTTCTGATTGGCTAAACCATTCGGTTTAGCCAATCAGAAGTTGTGTTACTTATAAATGTGGAAATCGTTGGAGAATAAGACTAAGAATATTCTCAAGAATAGATGGTGACAAGTCTAGGATATAAAGGTCTTGCTGTGAAATAACTTTATCCATATTAGCTCAAACAACCCTTATGTAAAGGCCAAGTGGCGATTTTTTAAACTGGACACATTATTATAGTAAACAAACGATGAAACGCCTTGGTGACTTATCACCTTCTTTTAGGATTCATTTATTTTTTCTGCCTTATGACCATACAATAGCAGATTGTGATCCTCACAAATTTTCAATACTTTTCAATGGTGTGATGTTAATTTAAGTGTATTTGAACACCCAGATTTTCGCCACTACTGGGCCATTTATTGTGATCAGATGCTTTCTAAAATTTGTTAATTTTTTTTTTTTTTATTTTTACCAGACACAAAATGTTGTAAATGTATTGGTTCTAGTTAGAAACCATACCAGGAGGGGGAAAAAATGAATTTACAGAAAAAAATCTAGCTCGCCGATGGCAGCGCTTAGGACGGGTGTTGTTTCACTGTAGCAAAGAAATAATTCCAATGCCATAGGCTGCCAATTTGTTTTAGACGGTACTGAGTTAACATAAGAACAAATTGAACAGACTAGGTATTTTTGAAAAACGAATGTAATGCTGAAAAGAGAATACATAACATATATACTTACGAAAATGCCTAAGAAAAAAGGAGATGATTCAAAGGTAGAGTAAATGTTTTATCATAGATGAAAAATGCAGACTTTCTACTTTCTCTTGCTGTACCCTCATGCATTCTTATAGAATTTCACAGCTCCTAACAATACCACATGTTCACTACTGATCTGATGTTTGATTGGGTCCAATCTTGTTTACATCAAACGATTTGATACCCTAATTAATGTCTACATATGTCTAACGGGATTTCCTATGAAACTCTGCATACCTTGAAAGCTTCATGCGTTGTGTCAGCCATGAGCGTATGATCGCGGTCAATTGATGTACAATAGAGATATCGGAGTATATCCGAATTAAGAAAACATGACACCGCAGTCAACTAGACGCTCATTAATTAGTAAAGCATCAGTACATAGGGGTAAAAAAAACCAAGCGTTCGGCCATGGAGAAAGAAATCAGCAAAAAACGCTGCCTATTATTCTGCCTCAACAATGATAAGAATTCCTTGACAAGATATATTGGATCTGATCTGTGTTTTACACACTGAATTATCTTATCCCTTTCCTAGTAGACAATTTTATTTAACATCGACGTCCACGCAAGAAGCATATGCATATGAGAAGGTCCCCGAAAGACGACATTAATATTTGAAAGCAGAGAAGATGCATACTGTTCGCATTTCTCCATTTCCAGCGACATTTACCGCGGGTGTTTTCCCCAGGATTGCAAAATAACGAAAGTGTATGGGAAAAGGTTTAACTCTTTACCACACAATCCCTACTTTTAACGCCCCTGAGAAAGAAGTCTTTTGAAAACATTGTGGGGAAAAGGAGAAAATGCTGGTAACCAGCATTTTCTCCTTTTCCCACAATGTTTTCCACCCTTCCCAAACCAAATTTCAATTTTTGAGTAACACTAATCTTGTCGTCTGCAAATGCTTTCCGTTTGGACCAGTCTAAAATTTTGTCGTTTGGTAAAGAGTTAAATCAGTGCTGCCACAAAGCTTATGCATCTCAGTAATTCGATTAATCAATCTGGGTGATGTAAATAAATTCGCCATTAAGTGCAATTTGGTTTTGTTTCGTGAGCAGGCGTGTGTTCTAGATGTACTGCAACGACTTTTTTCCCCAGTTCAAATTCCTCGATAAAGTCAACTCTTTACCACACGACAAAATTTTAGACTGGTTCAAATCGAAAGCATTTGCAGACGACAAAATAAAGGTGACTGAAAAATCTAACTTTGTTCTGGGAAGGGTAGAAAACACTGAAAGAAAAGGAGAAAATGCTGGTTACCAGCATTTTCTCCTTTTCCTACAGTGTTTTCAAAAGGCTTCTTTCTTAGGGGCGTCAAAAGTAGGGATTGTGTGGTAACGGGGGAGTACTCCTCGGTGTAAGATGACTATTGTAGGCCTTCTTTTACATCATTAAGGTAAGACCTGTGTAATGAAAAACAGCTATTTCCACTAAAATATTATCCTGCAAAATTAGCTATAGTTAAAAATGAGTATTATTGAACTACTTTCACCGATTCATTTTTTCCATTTTTTCTTTCTTTGAATTATCATTTATAAATCTAAAACCACTATATTCTCAATTCAAAAAGAGATAGTAATTACCCCCCTTTTCAGAAAACTAACAAAAGTATCAAAAAATAATTTCAAGATAGACATAAACGGAATTTCTGATCCGTTAGAAATGTGCAAAAACATTATTTCTGCATAAATCTTTATTGATTTTATTTATCAACCAATTAGAATTTTCACCGGAAGTGCATTACACGGGTCTTACCTTAATATTATCATTTTTCATGTAAATGAATATATAAAGAAATTGTAGAAATAGGATGTCTTTCTTGAATGAGAGGGAGACGAAAATGTACGGAAAGAATGTTCCGATACCTTCCAAGGAATTAAACTTATACCACCAAAGTAAGAAATCGCCATGCTTTAATTCGAATAAAAAAATGCCAGCAGCATAAACAGTATTCAACCACTTTCTAGATGTTGGATTACAGAATGAAATTGACTAGCCGAAAATTGATTTGCGCAGAACATACAGTCTGAATTTAACACTCTCCGATATTTCTGACGTACTCTTGCTGTAACAGTCTTTGAAAGCCAAAAAGTTGCAATATTTTTGTATTTAACTGACAAAAAATGTTTATAGATTCATTTAGCATTCATACTTTTACAGAAAAATATCTATGGGCTAGAGAAATAACTAGTTTCATCATTATAGCATGAAGGTATATAAAAACCACGATGAAAAAAGATGCCGTCATTACTGCAAAAAGAAATAGGCAAGAAACAGCAATAAAAGTAATGTGTTCTTTACAAGTCTGGTAAAAACCTCACACATAGCGACCCGTTGTCAGTAAATCAACGATCCGGGTTTAGATTCATTACCCGTCCCTCCATTAAGATTTATCTTCTTGTAAAATTTATATCGAAAACACAAAAAGCGTGGACCCATTTTTATGGCGGAAGCAGAAAAAAGTGTGTTCCATCAATCAACGCACGACAATATCACTGCGATCTCTGCGAGGCTGGCTTTGTTGAAAGTAGTTCTGTTTTATGTTTTACATGATGGGGGAAACATAATATTTGATACGGTGTTGATAGACGGTTTCAACTCCTACAATTATTATTATCTTGTAAAGGTGATAAAACACCTCCTTCTGGGAATGAGACTACAACATGAGAATAACGGCATAATTTGAGGCGGGTCACGTGATGATGTGCGCATTCATATCACGATAATTTTTTTTTCATCCGCTGCGTAAATGAGATCCCACTTCCGGAATTATGTAGCAATTTATTTCATTTACATTCGCTTCAATGGACTGTCGTGAAAGCGGAATGTAATTAAATTGATTACTATTTATAAGTTTTTCAATATTATTTATCGTTTTACATTGACAAGAGATGTTTTTCTTTCATTTTTATTCGAGTCATGGTTTCGGTCAAGCTTTCGCATTAGTGCTTATTACTACAGACAGACATACGGCTCGTTATAGACATTACCTCATTACCAAACGATAATATTTTAGGCCTGTCCAAATCGAAAGCATTTGCAGACGACAATTTAAAGTGATTGAAAATGCGAGATTTGTTTTATGAAGGGTAGAAAACATTGTGTGAAAAGAAGAAAATGCTGGTTATCAACATTTTCTTCTTTTTTCCACAATGTTTTCTGAAGGTTTCTTTCTCCGAGTCGTCAAAAGCAGTAGTTGTATGGGAGTGGGTTAAACGTGCACACGTATTGTGGTTTCACCCTTATAGCTAATGACACAAGGTAATTTTTTTACCAGAAAAAAATTGACTCGCCCAAAATTCAAAGCTGTTGCAGACGACAAGTTTGCAAAAACATTAACCCTTCTTTTCTCAAATCATGGCCCAATTACATTAACCTAGTCAGTGTTTAATCCTTCATTAAATGTTCCCGTTTTGTTACGATTCTGAGGGCAAAACCGTTGTTAAAAAATCGTAAAAAATAGGGAGATGCGCTGTAGTCTGTGAAAAGGGAAATTAAATCTTTAAAACACAATCACGACTTTTAACACCCCTGTATAAGAAGCCTTTTGAAAACATTGTTGGAAAAGGAGAAAATGCTGGTAACCAGCATTTTCTCCTTTTCCCGCAATGTTTTCTTCCTTATCAAAAACAAAAAAGAAAAACATAATTTCACTTACATTTAATTTGTCGTCTGCAAATCCATTCAATTTGGACCAGTCTATTTTTCTTTTATCATTTGGTAAAGAGCTTATGTGCAAATAGTATCCACCTAGGTCAACCTGTACACTCCGCTGCTTGTTTGCTTTTTGTAAGTTTTCTGTGTAAAACGACCATTCTTCCTAGAAATTCAAAGGAATGGTAGGGGAAAAAAAAACAACATTTTATGGATCTCAAAAAATGTGGTGGCTTGTTCGGTAAATTGCAACATATAGAGGCATCAAACAAGAGCATTCCTCACATAGATGCTAATAACCACAATCTGAGCTCCAGATAGAGGGAGGGATTTTGATTTCAAAATTGAAAATATTAAATTATTCCCCACTAAACCCTATGTTGTGGGTACTCATTAGAATCGTCTCATCGAGACGATTCTAATGAGTACCCACAACATAAGGTTTGGAATAGAAATAAAGGAATTGGAATAACCATCACCCTCCCCCCCCTTATCTGGAACTCTAATTGGTCCAGTTTCTCCTGTCTGCTGACAATGTCTTTCTTCAAATAACATCACCTGGGCCTCATTTGTCGTCTGCAAATACTTTGAACTCTTTACCGAACGACAAAATTTTAGACTGCTCCAAATTGAAAGCATTAGCAGACGATAGAATTGAAGTGACTCAAAAATTGGAATTTGTTTTGGGAAGGAGTAGAAAACATTGTGGGAAAAGGAAAAAATGCTGGTTACCAGCATTTTCTCCTTTTCCAACAATGTTTTCAAAAGGCTTCTTTCACAAAGTCGTGAAACCAGGGATTGTTTGGTAAAGAATGAAATAAGGAATAGTCTAATATTGGTGTTGTGGTAGAGTGAAAAATTCACAATTATTTACTTGGATTTTACGCTTCTCTAGGTTTAGACCAGTGCTATGGAAAGGCCCAAACGATTATCTTCTCTTTTCATCGGTTTCCGTCTTTTATCAAGAATGCTATGAAAACCAGACTTCTCCAGTGATAATTTAGACACCAACAGAAATCTGTGAACGGTAGTTAACGTTGTCATAGAAATAGTTATTATCCTTAAATTGTAAAAGCATACTGGTTGGTAGACAGACTGACAGAAACACAGACACATAGACACACAGACCAAGAGAGACAGAGAGAGAGGGGGGGAGGGAGAGAGTGAGGGAGATTGTTAATTCATGAAATTAATTGTTATTACCACTGAGCGTATATGCTTATGTGTCAAAATAAAACTTCTGTTCTGCTCTGTTATTCATGAAAAGTTTCTCCTTTTTTCCCGCCATTGATTTCTACAAAATCGAATCCAATAATTTTTACTGGGATTCGTTCGTCGTCTGCAGATACTCTCAATTTGGCAAGTCTGTAATATGTTGTTCTAGTAAGCTAACCTTTCACCACATTTAACATGTTTCGACTTGTCCAATTTGAAAACATTTGCAGACGACAAATTAAATGTGATTAAAATGAACGATTTTCGTCATCTGATTGGGTAGATAACATAATGGGAACAGGAGAAAATACTGGTTACCAGCATTTTGTCCTTTTATTACAATTCGAAACCTTTATTTTGTATTTGTCGTTAAAACTCTGAATTGTTTGGTAAGGGTCAACCCTTTCCCAAACGGCAGATTTTGGACCAGACCAAATTGAAAGCATTTTGCAGATGACAAATTAATAGTTGCTGAAAAGATGATTTTTCTATATGATAGGGTAGAAAACATTGTGGGAAAAGGAGAAAATGCTGGTTACCAGCATTTTCTCCTTTTCCCACTATGTTTTCAAAAGGCTTCTATTCCTGACCCGTAAAATCCAGGGATTGTTTGGGAAAGGGTTAAGTTGGTCAATATATGGAAAATGGGCGTGCACTCGTAAGCTGACGTCATAATTTCTGCCTAGATTCTGTTTAGTTACCTTTCACCGGTCATTCGCCCAGAACATATTCCTGTAAATATATTTTTAGTCCCATGACCTATTACCTTTTGAAACAACTGTGCAGCAGACGACTTTTGAGAGAAATAGTGCTGCAAGATGTGTTAGCTATTCAAATCTGTGAGAAAATAGCGTTTTAACCCTTTACCAGGCGACAAAATTTAATCTTTATCTAAATTGAAAGCATTTGCAGACGACAATTTCCTTGTTTCTCACACAGTTCAATCATTTTTTGGTGGAATAGAAAACATTTTGGGAATGGTAGAAAATGCTGACCTTGGTTGATACTTTTTGCAGATGCATTAAGCTCACTTTTCACAGACATTGGCTTACATACAAATATATATATCAACTCATGTCAGCCAGCCCACCGACATGAGCCAAATTCCAATTTCACAATTTGAAAATTTAATGCAAGTCCTAGGACCATTCTACCTCAAGATCAAGTTAGTTTGTAGACAAAAAAATCGATGTAATGAACCCATATTGTGATGAGTTGCTTGGTAAAATGCGAGAGGGAAATGCATTAACCCTTTACTCCATAGATACTCATTTCTACACATTGCTTGTAGGATCCTTTGGAAAACATTGTGGCAAAAGGTGAAATTGCTCGTGACGAGCAATTTCACTTTTTGTCACAATGTTTTCTATGCTATCAAAAGGTGTCATATACATATAAGAAACGGTTTCAACCTTGCTGTTATTTAGGGTCATTTAGAGATACTGTAGAAATGCCTTGTGGGGTAAAGGGTTAATTTTCATTTTGTCAGAGCGCTGGTAATTTACTTAACTTCAAAAGGGGACTAATTGAAAGCATGAAGAAAAAGTGTTGAGCAGCGATAACTTGTTTGTATGTCCGAGACAGAAACGGGGCAGTTTCGCCGGATTATTTTTGGCTTTATAGCTTGTTAACATCCCTTTTTATGGCCCAGCTGTTTTTGAAGTTAACTGAAGACGAGCGAATGCAGAAAACTTTTATCGTTGATTTTTATGAAGGATAAAGAAACTTTCGACATCTTCCACTGAATGTCAAAATTTGACGTTTGTTGGTGAAACAGACATGAAGCATGCGCAGTGAATCGGCTCCTTAGAGCTCTAGATAGAGGGGACTGATTTTGATTTCAAAAAAAAAAAATAATTATCCGTTAAACCCTATGTTATGGGTGCTCATTAGAACCGTCTCGAAGAGACGATTCTAATGAGCACCCACAACATAGGGTTTTGAAGAGAAATAATGGATTTATATTGCAATCACTCCCTCTTATCTGAAGCTCTGTTCCTGCTAATGAGGGCCATTTTGTAATAAAGACACCGGTATCTACGTGCACCGAGACGGAAATTTAAACAACGACTCTATTTAACCCTTTCCCAAACAATCCCTGGTTTTTACTGGTCTGGTATAGTAGCCTTTAGAAAACATTGTTGGAAAAGGAGAAAATGCTGGTAACCAGCATTTTCTCCTTTTCCCACAATGTTTTCAACCCTATCATAGACAGAAATCATCTTTTCAGCAAGAGTTGAATTGTCGTCTGCAAATGCTTTCAGTTTGGTCTAGTCCAAAAGTTTGTCGTTTGGGAAAGTGTAAAAACATGCACTACTTACCACAGTGCCATACTTTGTTGCCCCGGGAAGCAAGAAAGCTTCTGAAAATATCGAAGGAAAAAAGGCAATAGATCCTTACAAGCTTATAGTGCATTTGCCTGTGATAGCTCTTAGAATGTTCTTTCTTTTAGTTTCACCAATAGCAATATTATGGTTATATGACTGAGCCTTGCCCTGGCAAAAGGGTCTACAACAACTGTGTGATGCATTATGCAAAGCAAGCCATAACATATTTACGGATCCATAGGGTATGCAGTCACTTCGTACCATAACCATTTCGCACCATTCCGTTTTTTACCATTTCGTACCATAGATTTACCACTTCGTACCATAAATTTCGTACCAAAGCGTTACCACTTCGTACCATGATAATACTGTCTCATACCACGACCAAAAGCATCAATAAATGTGACAGAGAGATACATTTAATATATTTACTTGGTATAAACAAATGCTTTGGTATATAATCAAATTTAGGAATTGTCATATATCAGCTAAATTGTTAAATTATGGTACGAAGTGAAAGGTACGAAATGGTTATGGTACGAAACGTCTGTAATTCATCCATACCATCTATTGGGTTTAACAACCAAGTGAATCTGGAGATAGAATGAGCCTTTGACATGCAGAAATTTTACAAAAAGCAAGAACATGGTTTCGACTAATGTCAGCATATGCCGAACTGCGCAGACTGACATAGATTGGTACATTTCGCAAACTACAATAAACCACCTTTTTCACACATCATGGCTCTATAACTGGCACAAATTTTCCTACATTATTTCATGCTTTCCGGTAGGATTTCGAGCAATAGCGGTGAAAATATTTTTCGATATTACACGGGTACGACCAGTGAAAATACCGATTTTCATGTTCTTGTTGCCTAGGTAAATTGCGCATGCCTCACAACCAGATGGAAATATGTCGTCAGTTACCTTACATTTCTCGCGCTTGACGTAATATTGTAATGCGTTGCTATGCGGGAGGGGTACGCCACAGGGAATAACGGGAAAAGTGTACTGGATTTTGATAAAGCTCCTCCTGGAGAGGGTTAAAAGCAAGAAATAAATAGAATATTTGTTAGTTTTTTTTCTGTGAAAGATCGAAATTTATTTCATCTCGTGAAAACCATCGGTAATATTTTCACTCGTGGCTGCGCCAATCGTGAAAATATTACCGATGGTGTTCACTCGATGAAATAAATTTCGATCTTTCACATAAAAAAACAAATATCCTCAATCCTTTTGTAAAAGTCTTTGACACGTACGTTAAACAAATTTATAACTGTTGAAAACGTCTTTAGTACCCAAAACAAAAGCTGTATAAAGTGCACCATACGTATACAGTGTATACCATCAGAGCTCTCATTAAGAGAGAGTGATGGCATTCTGAATCCATTATTTATCTATCAAACCCTATGCTGTGGGTACTCATTAGAATTGTCTCGATATTAGGATTCTAATGATTACCCATAATATGGAGTTTAGAGGAGAATTATCAATATTTTCAGTTTTGAAATCAAAATCACTCCCTCTATCTGAAGCTCTGTAACATGTTGTCACAATACAATTCCATGTCCAGCGAATTGTAATAATGGTATTATACATCTGTTATCACAATGGCGACCATAAAAAAAAAGGAATCCTGTCTGTAGTGGATTTGGTGGCATCTGTAACGGGAAATCCATGCAGTTTACCAAACGGTATATTTTTTGTAAGTCTTTTGCCTGCTTGGTTATTTTTTTCCCCACAGTGTTTTCGAACGTTATCTGTCTTAACTCATTACCAAACGACAATATTTGTAGGCTTGTCCAAATCAAAAGCATTCAGTGCAGACGACAAAATAGAAGTGATTGAAAATTTGAAATTTGTTTTGTGTTGGGTAGAAAACATTGTGGGAAAAGGAGAAAATGCTGGTTACCTGCATTTTCCCCTTTTCCCACAAGGTTTTTTTTCTAAAGTCTTCTTTCTCAGGGTCCTCAAAAGTAGGGGTTGAGTGGTAATGGGTTAAACAAGTGTTTGAGAAAAATTGAGAATGCTGACGAAGTAGAATTTCCATTCTGAGTGCCCCAATTCAATAGAAACTGACGTCACTTGGAACAGACGTCACTGAAACCTTGGCAATACGTGCTAAAACGTGCAACTTGGAGCCTAATCTTGATGTGAATCTTGGTCGACGCTTTCATTTTTGAAGTGTTGATAGTGTAGTCATGTATACGGTACTCCCGAAAAGGAAACTATATACTTTTACGTTGGTTTTTGCCAATGTACCTGATATATATAATATGTTCGGGGCGTATTGTCCAATCAGATCACAAGAAATTTCTTTGCAGTATAATAATTTTGCTACATTTTTGACCCTCTGTTGTGCTTTTATAAGCAAATCCAAGGCTTTGATATTTGCCTCTATCAAATATGTCCAGAGTCGTACACATGAAGCTGAAACAACAGGCAACTCGACCGATTGTGTGCTTTGCTATTTCACCTCAGACACAGCTACCCTTCAAAATGCACCGCTACAAAAAGGACTTTCCTGGTGGTACAATATGCTTTTTTAATTAAATGGGCACAGACAAAAAATATTTTTCTATGTAAATAATCTACTTGAGCCCAGTTTAAATAAATATTGTTGAATCAACACTAGAAACACATTTTAGAACTATCTCTCTATTTTCTCTTATTCACAATTTTTACCCTCTGCTACCCCTTCATTTTAAAACCAGAGTTTGCTACTTGTTTCTATGAAGTGTTATGGTCAATGGCCCAAGAAAACATGTAAATGTGGCATCTCAACTGATGGTATTTTTGATATGCTACCTGTCACACATTAATTCTTTGAAAACCAGAGCGAAAAAAAGGTTTCTTTTGGTTGAAAATGACGTTCAATGTTGCCACAGTCAACGGTTTCTCATAAAATAATAAACTTGCAATACTTTTCCACATATATCATCTACGCCTAAGACGCCTTTTAAAAGTGTCCAGAATCAAAGGACTTTTACATGAGGTGAAAAGGATGGACTTCAAAATTGTTATCGTAGTATGAGACAAAGCCGCTGCAGTACCGGTGGTGAGGTGTTGTTTGAGTGCTCGAAAAAAGATTCGCTATGGAGGAAATCTTTAATCGGCTTTCGGGTGATAGGATTTGGGTAGAAAACAGCTGTAGAACACCGTAAAACCCGCATTATAAACGGTATGATAAGCATATTGAACAAAATGTAAATACAAGCAGTAAAGTTTGCATGACAGGCAGTGACGGTGACCTAGACACACGTATCACAATGTGTTGCCATTATGCACGGTGCACATATAGTTTTTTCTCAACATCTTGGACACATGTAGGCTTTAATCCTCGGCAGACCTTACCAGTTACATGGCGTTTCTCAACAACTTGGACGAATCTAGTCTGATTTATCTGTTTAGGATTTAATAATTAGTAAAATTGGTTTTGCAACAATATCTTGAACGATAATCCCGTAAACAGCATTATTGTATTTCCCAGCAAGAGGATGAAATTTCAAAGTTAAACAAAAGTGGCGATATACTTTCTAGAAACTTCTCTTGTCTACCATTTACCGGTACGTCTTCTTAATAAGAAGTCTTAAATTTATACTGCTTTTTCTATCTGAAATATGAATGGAAATGCAGCTTTAGGGTCCGTATTCACCAACCATTCTTATGAGCGTTCTTTGTCTTAATCTTCAAGATTTGCTGACAGTGAAAGGAACAGGACTTCTGATTGGCTAAAGCAAATGGTTTAGCCATTCAGAAGTTCTGTTACTTTCACACACACACACGAAATTCTGAAGAATAAGACTAAGAATGTTCTTCAGAAAGGTTGCTGAATACGGGCCCAGGTTAGATATAGATGAACAGAAAAATAAATTTTACAGAAATACGCCCTAGCAACATCGATCGTTCTTAAAATACTAAGAGCTTTTGGCTATCCTTGTTAAATTGAGATATATCATTTAGATGACAGTTACTTAGAACTTCCCTCTTTAATTTTACCTCCTTTAAATACAAAATTCTTTTGTCACATAAATAAAAAAAAAGAATTAGAAATTTACTTTGTAAAAGTTGTTGTATTTCTTTTCCTCGGATTAAACTCTTATGTTCCTTACTAGTTAAAAGAAGTTACTAGCGTTTGATTAAATCCTAGTTTTTTTTTTCCATACCACCGAGCTTTGATCCACTGGAAAGAGTCAGACATTAAATTCAATTTTATGTTAATTACGTCTTCTTTTTTACCTCTCAGATTTATAAGCCTTGTTAACATCTGTTTCCATGTTTTATTTCTAGTATCTCTCTTTTCCCCTTGAGTCACTTTCGATTCTAAAATTTGTTATTTACCGCTCTTCAAATCCTTGATTAAAAAGTCATTGTAGTAAAAACTTCTTAACAGAGGCACTTAGGTATTACTCGTGCTTTTTCAGACTCTAGATGTTTAAGAAATAATATGTAAAATAAACTAAAAAGACCTTGTGAACATTAAACATTAAGTAGGAAGCGCTTTCGGTAGAGTAGAACGCAGGTATAACAAGATGCACCCGAGTCAAGAACTCGAAGATACCAGTATTAGCAAACCTATAAAAAGCGCATAACTTGAAGTGGTTCAGAAGGATCCTGGCGGATCCATAATTAGTTATAAGTTGTACTTCCGTGGCTTAACTCTTTAACAAACGACAATATTTTAGGCTTGCCCAAATCGAAAGCATTTGCAGAAGACAAAATAAAAGTCACTGAAAATTTGAAATTTGTTATGTGAAGAGTAGAAAACATTGTGGGAAAAGGAGAAAATGCTGGTTACCAGCATTTTCTCCTTTTCCCACAGTGTTTTCTAAAGGCTTCTTTCTCAGGGGCGTCAAAAGGAGGGATTGGGTGGTAATGGGTTAACTCTTTACTAGAGAACAAAATTTTAGATTTTTCTCTTCTTATATGACCTACAACACGTGAAAAGGGGCATTCGGACATTTGCGTAAAGTGTCGTCTCCGATCAGGCTGCACAGTCCGCACAGGCTGATCCGGACCGAAACTTTCCGTTTCTATGATATTTTCTATTTTACGAAAAGTTTACTGTGGAATAAAATATAATATAGCCGTACAGTGCCATCTTGGATTAGCATGTGCGGACTGCGCGGGCTGATCCGAGAGGTCACTTTACGGCAAATGTCCGAATGCCCCTTTTCGCGTTTTGCAGGCCAAATTATTATCTTTTGCAGACGTCATTTAAAATGTGGTTCAAATAAATGATGTTAATGGTGAAAGGGTGAAAATCAGTATGAAAAAAGGATGAAATTCTGGTTTCTGGTTTTTTTTTTTCGTTTTCTTTCCACGGACTTCGAATTTTCTCTTTTCTTTCCTCTCGGGTTGGTAAAAATAGAGGTTTGATTTGTACGGGATTAAACGTTTACCCAACATTCCTGGCTTTTAATCCTTTACCACACAATCCCGACTTTTAATACCCCTGTGAAAGAAGCCTTTCAGTGAAAACATTGAGGGAAAAGCATTTTCTCCTTTTCCCACAATGTTTTCTTCCCTTCCTAAAACCATAAACTTTCATTTTGGACCAGACTAAAATTTTGTCGTTTGGTAAAGAGCTAAAGGTCATGAAAAAGACAGCTCTGAGGGAAAAGGCCAAAAATGGTGATAATTAATATTTTCTCCTTTTCTCACGGTGTTTCACCTCTCAAAAGAAATAGAAAGCGTGTTCTGAGCCACATTTAATACAGGTATGTCCAGTCCGATTGTTTTTTAATTTTGACTAGTCTAAAATATTGTTGTTTGTAAAGAGTTTAAAGTAATGGGTTTTCTCTTCAGACCACTTTCTCTACAACGAGGTAAATGATGTATTGCTTGAACTCCGGTATTTCCTTGTTACCCTTTCTGGGTAAGTTCAGTACTTCCTCAACATAATTCCAGCAGACGAAGTTTGAAAATGTGGATAGGTCTACATAATTAGTAAGCATTAATGCCCTTTCCAACATTAACTTGAGTTACATCACGGCGACCACAGCACCTATCTAAGCCTTTCCTATATAGTTCCTCTATCCAGTGCTGGCAACCAGCATTTTCTCATTTTTTCCCACAATGTTTTAATACCCGAGGGTATTAAATGCCAATTTTTGAGTGACGTTCAATTTGTCGTCTGCAAGTTCTTTCAATATGGGTCAGTCTAAAATTGTGTCGTTTGGTTTAGAGTCGAATTGTCATTCATTGATTTGGGTCTTATTTCGAGACTAAGAATGTCTATTAGGACATTTCTTGCGACTCTTAACCCTTTCCCAAACGGCAAATTTTGGACCAGACCAAACTGAAAGCATTTTGCAGATGACAAATTAACAGTTGCTAAAAATATGGTTTTTCTATATGATAGGGTAGAAAACATTGTGGGAAAAGGAGAAAATGCTGGTTACCAGCATTTTCTCCTTTTCCCACAATGTTTTCAAAAGGCTTCTATTCCTGACCCGTAAAAACCAGGGATTGTTTGCGAAAGGGCTAAGATGACAAATTAACAGTTGCTAAAAATATGGTTTTTCTATATGATAGAGTAGAAAACATTGTGGGAAAAGGAGAAAATGCTGGTTACCAGCATTTTCTCCTTTTCCCACAATGTTTTCAAAAGGCTTCTATTCCTGACCCGTAAAAACCAGGGATTGTTTGCGAAAGAGTTAAGAACTTTGAAGACAGATGTATCTGATTCGCAAAAACTGTATATGAATATGAGTCGAGAAAACGTGAAAAAAAAATGAGTAACTGTCGATACAGGAGATGTCTAAAGGAGATTTATTATTATTATTATTATCATTATTATTATTGTTATTGTTATAATTGCCATGACAAATCACATTGTCCAGTTTCTACCTTTGAAATGTGGTGACATTTAAGCATAACCACTCAAATAGGCATATATTTCGCAACCGAGTCAGAAAGTCAATCAACGGTCTGTTAAAGATAAGAACCAAGAGTCTCCGAAAATTGGTTGCTATCTTGTCACCACTGCGTCAGAATCTTCGCCTGGTGGCCGTCCGAAATTCACGTGCTATTAAGATTTGCATTAAGATAATATTTTATCGAAATTCAAATTTTATCTTTGTTGATTGGCAGTAGACAGACGGAAAGTGGTTTTGGTGCTTTGAAACGTAAATAAAGATTTCGCTAAAACCCATTACCTTGCAAACGCGACTTTTAATGCTCCCTGCAGTGAACATGTTTGCAAATAATCATTTTAGAAAAAAGAGCAATTACTTGTAAGAAGCTCTATGTAACATATAGGCTAGACCTGTTTTTACCACAATATTTTCAATCCCTTTAATACTATACCCTTCCCTCATCTGTTTGCCCTTCTTGTGATTTGCCCTCTCCCCCTTTTTACGTTTTCCTTGCATCTAGGAAAAAAAAACTTTTACAGTGTAAAGAGGTAAGGAATTTATACTCCTTCAAGTCTCCGCCCCGCCCCCCTCCGAGACAGACAGACAGACGGACAGAGCATATTCTTATTCTTAACCCTTTCCCAAACGACAAATCTTGGACTCTTCCAAACCAAAAGAGTTTACAGACGACAATTTAAGATTTGGACAAAATGGCAGAAAGTTCTCAAAAATGGTGGAAAACACCGTGGGAAAAGGAGAAATTGCTCGTTACGAGCAATTTCTCCTTTTCCCACATTGTTTTCAAAAGACTTTTACTGCAGACACGTAAAAACCAGGGCTTGTTTGGGAAAGGGTTTGAACAAAACATTGCATTTACTAAAGAAGAATGCTTATTTCAGGGTTACCTGTATTTCGATTTTCAATTCTAACCTGTGCTCAAAAGCACGGTCTTTCCTACGTTGGCGAAGCTTTCCATAGATTTCGAACCTACGACTTCTCCATTAAATTCACTCTCTAAGACGCTTATTACCACCTTTTGACTTTTGCCTCCTCACTTTAACAGATGACAAAAACAAGATTTACTAACCACAAATTTATAGTGGTTAAAATTATGCGTTTTGTCTTTAAAAGTGTAGAGAAATTTTGGGACCGTTTCCTCCTTTCCATCAATGTTTACGAAAGTTTTTCTTCTGAGAGTTGTTAAAACTGCGTATTGTGTAGTAAATGATCAACTCTTTAACCCTTTCTCAAAGGACAAAATTTTAGACTGGTCCAAATTGAAAGCATTTGCAGACGACAAAATTAATGTTAATAAAAAAGCAATATTTGTTTCCAGCAGGGAAGAAACCATTGTGAGAAAGGAGAAAATGCTGGTTACCAGCATTTTCTCATTTTCCCACAATGGTTTCAAAAGACTTCTCTCTCAGGGCCTTAAAAACCAGGGATTGTTTGGTAAAGTTTAAAAGGCAAACATTTCACCGAAAGGACTGAATAAAAAAAAAACAACAGGAAAAAAGGTATACTAAACAAACAGATGGAAAATCTCGAAGATAAGACTGCAACTTCTTTGCAGTCTGATCTTTATTTATGCCACCCGCAAAACTCTTGTGCATATCGTCCGCCTATCTCTGTAAAAAAAAAAGTTGATTTGGAAAACGTTGTTAGTGAAAAAGAGAAGTTTGTCTTATATCTCATTTATCACAATTTCTCTTTTTCCTGAGGCAAACCACCACCTGAACTTCTGTAGCTTCTTGGTGTGCAAGTTTGTATGTAACAGAACTGCAATTTATAGATAATCAATGTCAATCTAAAAAACCAGTTGAGAGACAGTATTAAGAATATATCTATTTTTAGCAGTATGTTAAAAATTATCTTCAAAATTGTTCATCATGGTAGTAGTTTGTCCAAGAACAAAGAATGGAACTTTGGAAAACTACTTTGGAAAATGCGTTATTCTTAAACAGGGCTAATAGCCATTTTCATTAGCTTCCAATCAACAGAATGTTTTAAATCTCAAAATTCACTTCACGACCACTTGTCTTAAATAACAAGTGAAAATTATGAAGGTTTAGCTCTCTCTCTCTCTTTGTCTTTCTAGATCTGTTATTCCATCCTCTCCCGTCTGCCTGTCCGATTAAATATCAAGCCTGGGTCAATTGGAGACAACCCCAGCAGATTTAGGAAAATATTTTTTGTTCCCTCCCTTTACAAAGGTAAAAATGATTAGGCCCTTACAAATTTTAAAAAGAAGGCACAATTTTGTGAAGTGAAATAAGAGTTTTGCGTCTGTATTGTAATGTGTCTTCATCATCCTCTCCCATTTATTGGAGCTATGTTCATTAGTCGTTTAATTTATTTATGGAATCAATATCTAGGCCGAATATTCTCTACGGTAAATGTTTTTTCATGACCACCGCCTAAAACTAAGGAAGAATTTAATTGGTCTATTCCATAAGAGAAGACTTATCTCATTGGTTAATTACAAAGCGGTGGAAATTTTGAAGCGAGAAGTTAGAAAGTCCGACCCAAAATTAAAAGAAAAAGCTATGTCACAGCAAAACATAGATCCATTCACTGTAAATACAAACACAAAGGACAGCAAAAATGAAAGTGTAACAGCTAAAGAATCAAGATCAGTCGGAAAAAGGTATAAAGCTAAACTTTAGCCTAAAGCGGGTTAACTCGGTCCATTGTTAACTCGACCCTTGTCGCATTTATTAGTCTATGCCTTTGAGTAAAAAGTAGATTACTATTGACATAAGTTAGGATGGACTCGACATATTTCCCATCATCACATAGAAACTAATTAGTTAGTATCGGATCTGAAATTGAGTACGGTAGACTGGCCATTTTTCGACGGACTAAACTTTTCTTTCTCAAATCATTTGAACTGACAGAAATCTAGAAAACAACATGAGTATGATTACTCAGATGATTTAGCCTGTCTGTGACAGTGAAGAAAATTGAGGGGAAAAGGAGAAAATGTTGGTTTCCAGGTTTTTCTCCCAGACAATGTTTTCACTTCAGAACGCTTCCTCAGGGTTGTTAAAAGTCAGTTGACCACATGTTATTCTCAATAATGAGATCTAGTGATCTATTTCATATTTGGACATTTACTGTACACCATACTGTCTCAGGTCCATCGTAAGTTTTCTGGTAGCAAATATAAAGCGTTATACTGACTTTCTGTTTCGTCGGTTTTTCTGTATTGCAGCGAATTGCAATTAACTTTAAGTAATAAACATGACCAAAAGTAAATTGTTAAACCATTCATTACATAAAGAGCTTGTAGAAGTGGTTTATAACATGTTTATCTCCGAAGAATCACCGACGAAATTTATAGTGCATGGCGGCCACTTTGTATGTTTTCGGGAATGTAAACAACTCTAGTAACTGATAAATACACATTTTTTTCTCATGTTCAGCGTTTAAATTGAAAGTATTTGTATTTCAAACAAAGGAATATTGAATACACAAGCAACAAGTATGTTTAAATCCTAGTTTTGTGCTCTATTTGCAAAATTATAAGATTTCAAACTTCACTTCTGCACAAAATCTGTGTGGGACTTTCAAGTGATTTCGTCTGGATTGTCTCTGTGCCAAGAGGCGACCAGTCAAAAAGTAACATTGCCTTGGACAGTTATCTGTACTAACACATTTCTACTGAAATCAAAACATCACACTATAATTAATTGGCAGTTTTCCCGGGCTTCCTACTGGGCAGTTATTCTTGGAATTCCACAATTAACATAGGTAACATTAATTATATTATGGGAAAAAAAATGGTCGTAAATGAGAACTCATCGTTGATAGAGCAGTCTGAGGAATCACCGAAATACCCCATTTTTTCGCTATTAAGTTTAGATTACTGTTAAAAGTCCTTGATATTTGACAAAAAATTTTAGCCTTGACAGAATTGAAAACATTTGCACATGACAATTTCAGTGTCACCAGTACAAGTGGTGCAATTTCTCTATGATAAGGTAGAAAATATTGCGGAAAAAGGAGAAAATGCTGGTTACCAGCATTTTCTCCTTTTCCCAGAATATTTTCAAAAGTATTTTTTCCCAGGGTTATTATTTTTTTTTTTTTTTTTTTTTCTGTCATAATGCTTTAAACTTACCATCAATAAACAAAAGTTTACTCAAATATCACGAAAGACAAATATTTCATACTGTTATCAGTTATCTAAACTCGATAGAAAAAAATTGGGGTGTTTTGGTGGTATTTCGGTGATTCGTTGTACCCAATTCAAAGAGATTATATAAAGTTCATTTTTGATACTTTTATAATAGAGAAATTAATTCTTTTTAACAGTAAATTACAACTGGACAAGCTGCATGTATTGTCCATGTGCTAGAATGTTGAAAATAACAACAAAACAAGTGACTTTGGAATGTTAAGTTGATAGATCAATATATATGGATATTTTGAATGAACAAATAACAAATCAAGACATAAAATGTTGTTTAATACTCATATTTTTAGTGGAGAGGATAACACTGAGTAGAAGTCAAAAGAGCGGATATCCATGATTTTTATTGGTTTCAAAATGCTTTCTAAGTGGTATTTATCAAGTTATGAGTTTTAGGTTTTGAATCGAAGTTTTCCAATATCCTATTTTGTCTTTAGTCTATTTGATGTTCCTGGAGGCCCTGCTTTTTCCATACTTCTGGCTCAAATTCCTTTACCAAAGGATCCTGAGATATAATAACCCTGGGTAAGAGGATATCCTCAGTTTACGTCCAAAACCTCATAACTACAGCTTGTAACAAGCTAAAGTTAACCAAGTTTTCAAAGTAAACCAATGATTTCTTCCTTTTCTCACCATCTTCTCTTCCCTTTGAGTTTCATAGGCAAATTTCGGTTTGAATCATGTTCAATTTATTTGCTGCGAACCTTTCAATTTACAAGTCTAAAATTGTGCCATCTTGTAAAGATTTAATAGTATTTTGGTAATATTCCACCCTTGTTCTTTTTTTTTCTGTTGCAGGCTTCAGCAAGAACTGAGAACACTCCTGGTAGGTTACTGTGAGGGGAAAAAAATCAATATTCTGATTCTGAAATTATTTGGTTGTATGATGCAGTAATTGAAATTTATTACATAAACCTTTTACCCTGCAATTCAAAGTTTTAACAACCCTCTTGAAGATAGCTTCCAAATGTTGTGGAGAAAATTATGGTAACCACAATTTTCTCTTTTTCCGACGATGTTTTCTACCCTTCCAGAAACAAGTTCAAGTCACATTTTATTTTGTTGTCCTCAAGTGCTTTGAATTTGGCCAAGTATAAAACTTCCATGTTTGGTAAGGGTTAAATTTGTGTATTTGCTTGAAGTCAGAGCATGTGAGCAAGTATGCCATCAGTACACAATACAGCAGCACATCTGAAAGACCTGTATCTGCAGTTTTTATAGGAGCGTTGCGGGCAGAAAGGCAGCAAAGCAGGATAATTTTCCAAATGAAAATGATCTCTCAATACAAGCATAACAAGAAAGTATCTGGTTTTACTTATTTCCCCATCAACTCTCTTCCGGATGACATAACTCAAGACCAATTTAACTCTTTACCACCCAATCCCGAATTTTGACGACCCTGAGAAAGAGGCCGTTAGAAAACAGTGTGGGAAAAGGAGAAAATGCTGTAACCAGCATTTTCTCCTTTTCTCACAATGTTTTCTACCCTTCACAAAACAAATTTCAAATCTTCATTCACTTTTATTTTATCGTCAGCAAATGCTTTCGATTTGGACTAGCCTAAAATATTGTCATTTTGATCATGAGTTAAACAATGAGCATAAAAAATTACAGTACTACAGATCACAAATTAGACATGGATCGGATGATCAAATCTGTCTTTGAAATGTTGGAAAACATTGTGGGTAAGACAAAAATTGCTTCTTGGCAGCATTTACTACAGTTTTCACAGTGTTTTCAAAAGAATGAATGCTGGTAATCAGTATTTTGTCCTTTTTCCAGTGTTTTTTACCCCTTGAAGTACAAATACCATGGTTTGTTTCATGTGTACACTTTCAAAATCACTGCAAATGCTGTCGTTTATAATCCAGTTTGATACACATTTTGCCTTTTCTCGGAAAATTTCAGCTCCGTTCCCAATTTAAAAAAAGTACTTTTCCCCCCAATTCCACGATTGTACCGCCCGGGTGGCTCAGTGGTGAGCGTGTCAGACTCATGACCTGGTGATTGTGAGTTCGATACCCGGTTGAGGCAAACTTTCTTTACGGCATATTTTCGCCTCTCACCTCTGCTAAAGCATGTTAGAAAAGTAGTCGGTGGCTTTGGAAAGAAAGTAGTGTAAGTACCAGTGTGAGAAAGACAGGAAACACATCTGCGTCACTGACCGCCATGATATGAACTTAGCTGTTAAAGTGGCGTTAAACCCCAATACAACCAAATTCACAATTGTATTTCCTTATTTGATGCTACATACAGAAAATTGCGACAAACATATTAGGAATCGGCCAGAATTTTCCAAGTTGCTCAAATTTGTATGTTTTATCATGTTTTTAGTTCAATGGCCCTTTTAAATTCAACCACTGTGGGCATTGGATGTAATTCAAGCTGAAAATCGGCAACCATCCTTTTTCAGCTTGAAGAAAAGAAGTATCAGTGTATCAGTCAACTGTCCTCTTTAAACTCATCTGACCATCAAAATTTCCAAATGACCACTACCAATATTCAGTTGACCACTATTGACCAGTAATGACCTCTTTTGGATTATTGACTGGGGTGGATTTAACCAGTAAAAACCGTCGGTTAAAATCGCCATAGGTTTTGACTGCCCAACCTTGAATGTTTTTGTTGTGATTAAAGCTGATGAATGATAAATATTCTATTTTTAGATGTCAGGTGATCCTGGAATATCAGCTTTTCCTGATGGAGACAATCTATTTAAATGGAAAGGCACAGTAGTTGGAGCTAAGGGAACGGTCAGTCACCAGAATGTTATTTACTCTATACAATTTGCACAGTAAAATGCAACTAGGTATAAACCATGTGTATAATATACTGCTAGTAACATAGCCATTGAATTTAACACATTTCCACACACAATGGCTACTTTTAACACCTCTGAAAGAGAAAGCTTGTGAAAACATTGTGTGAAAAGGAGATGTTCGTAGCCAGCATTTTCTCCTTTTCCCACAATGTTTTCCACCCTACTGGAAACAAATTTCAGTTTTTTAGTTATGTTTATCTTAGTCTGCAAGTGCTTTCACTTTGGACCAGGCTAAAATTTTGTTGTTTGGTAAAGGGTTAATGACCCTGTACTAGAGGCCCTTTTTCAACACTCAGAATGCCTTTCACAACTTAAGTTCAGATACTTGCCCTCGCAGCAAGTGTAGATCAAAATCAGACTAGACAAAAAAGTTCAATCTGATCTTTAATCTACATTGACTTTTGTGCACATTGCTAAGCCTTGTTGGACAAGAGCAGTTTTGATATAATGCAGTCAGTTGGATTGTACTTTTAGACAGACTGTCTATTTGGGTTTATTCAGCACTCTAAGGGTTAACAATCACCAGTCCTTCATAATTCAACTCTCAGTCAAACATGTACTGTAGCTGGGCTTGGCATTTAGAATAGATCAATGGTAAGTTACAGGAAATGCATCTTCGCAAGCCAAGGCTGACGATTCACTAAACTACTCTAGCCTTAGCGGATCGAGTTTGATTTTTACATTCACCTGATACACTTTTTAATTGGATGCAGCCAGCTCTAGCTGCAGCGAATGAAATCACTCGTAGCATTTCATATTTGATAAAATAGAACAAGGTCTCTACCTTTCGAGTAGAAGGTAAACATGGAAACCCACGTGGATGTCTGTTTATCGCTTCATGTGTATTCGTAAGCGGTTTGTAAAACAATATTTCATTTGCTTTTAGAAATATGATGTAAAGGGGGGTAATAACCAGCATCCAATAGAGGGTGCATTGCAGGAATCTCGAAATTGGGCTCAGTCACCCAAAGTAAGATCCACGTAGTGATCGTAAACTTGGCTCGCACAGATGCAGGAAATGGTATCAGCCCTCATTTCTTTCTAGAGATAATGCTGGTCATGGATGACATTTTACTGAAGATTACTTCTGACTGAGGTCACGTGGTGCTCACTCTGGAAATCTACCTATATTACTGGAAATCATATTGACTAAAAGCTCTTTTCTTGTGATTAATTTTGATAACATTCCTTTTGTCAGTTAGGTTTTCAAGATGATATTACCTCATGAAATAGTCACTGTTATTCATGGTTCAATGATGAATTGTCTGGTATTTTCAACACTTTTAGCTCGACCGTTTTCAAAGAAAATATTGAGGTATGTGTCATAGTGTTGTCTGCATTGTACTAGGGTTAAGTATGTTTCTTATATGTATTTTATTACAGGTATATGAGGACCTCAGTTACAAATTATCATTAGAGTTCCCCAGTGGTTATCCATACAAAGCTCCTACTGTGAGGTTTGAGACCCCTTGTTATCACCCAAACGTTGACAGAGCAGGAAATATCTGTCTAGACATTCTAAAAGAGAAATGGTCGGCCCTGTATGATGTCAGAACGATTTTACTGTCACTGCAAAGTCTTCTTGGAGGTTAGTAGTAAATTACCTCTTTTATCAGATGATAAAATCTGGACTTCTATGATTTGAAAGTCCTTTCTGATAGCTATTAACTCTTTACCAAGTGACAGAATTTTAGACTGGTCCATATTGAAAGCACTTGCAGACAACAAAATAAATGTAACTGAAAAATTGAATTTTGTTTCCAGCAGGGTAGAAAACGTTGTGGTAAAAGGAGAAAATGCTGGTTACCAGCATTTTCTCCCTTTTCCACAATGTGTTCAAAAAGCTTCTATCTCAGGGTCGAAAAAACCAGGGATTGTTTGGTAAAGGATTAATAATGAATGTAGCTAAAATATTTTTCTTTGAAAGGAAAGGAAACATTGTGGAGGATTTTTGTCTGGTAAATACTAAAGAGGTAATTCTTTACAACACAATCCTGTGTTTTAATGAGCCTAAAGTAAAAGCCATTGGAAATACTTGAGGGAAAAAGAAAAAAACTCTGAGTACCAGTGTGTTTTCTTCTTTGCGCAATCGTCAATGTTTTCTAAAAGCTTTATCAGGGTTGTTAAAACACAGGATTGTGTGGTAAAGATTTTTTTTATTTACCATACAACATTTTGGACTCGTCCATATTGCATATAAATTATGTAACATGTAATTGCTTTATTTCTGTGAATAAAACAAATTTATGTATTTTTTAACCATGCTCAAACCTTTGTAAAAATAGGGTTTAACTCTTTACCAAACAACAAAATTTTAGAATGGTCCAAGCTGAAAGTATTCGCAGACGACAAAGTGAATGTGACTAAAAGAATTTAAGTTTGTTTTAGGAAGAGAAGAAAACATTGTGGGAAAAGGAGAAAATGCTGGTTACCAGCATTTTCTCCTTTTCCCACAGTGTTTTCAAAAGGCTTCTTTCTCACGTGTGTTAAAAGTCGAGATTGTGTGGTAAAGGGTTCAAACATTTGTAAAAAGTACTGTATATGTAGATATATATGCAAATCCAAAAAAATTGCGAATTACCTATTTTGTCCATTTTGTGTATGGAAAATAAGAATTCAAAACACTGGTTATCTGTTCTTATACTTGTGGTAAGATATGTGGACAGATAAGTTGATAGATTTTCAAAATCCACAGACTTTAAAAAATTTCCATGTCGCAAAAATTATACAACTCAATCCAGTCAGCACAGGCATGCTAGGGTAAAATTTTTTTGCTATCTATGTGTTAATCCTTTACCAAACTAAGACGACCGAGAGGTAGAAACCTTTTGAAAACATGGTTGGAAAAGGAGCAAATGCTGGTAACCTGCATATTCTCCTTTTCCACAATGTTTTCAAATTTTGATTCTTCAGTCACATTTAATTTGTGGTCTGCCAATGCTTTCAGTTTGGACCAGGTCTATAAATTTGTCGTTTGGAAAAGAGTTAATGAACTCAAAGAGGAATGCTTGAAAATCCATTTTTTTTTTTAGCCTTAAATTTCCCTTGTTTGAGCGAGATTGAGTTTTTCATCTGTATATACTTTTCAAGTCAAACTTTTTTTCTTGTGAAGAATTAATTCATTATCAAACAACAATATTTTAGGTTTGTCCAAATCTAACACATTTGCAGACAACAAAATAAAAGTGGCGTAAAATTTGAAATTTGTTTTGTGAAGAGTAGAAAACATTGTTTTCTAAAGACTTCTTTCTCAGGGTTGTCAAAGGAAGGGATTGTGTGGTAATTGGTAAACCCTTTTACAAAACAATCTGGAGTTTTTTATGATCTTTAGAAGAAGACCTTAGAAAACATTGTGGAAAAAGGAGTAAAATGCTGGTAACGGTATTTTCTCCTTTTCCAACAACTGTATTTTTTCTACTGTTTGGTAAATGAATTCCAAGTTAACGGAGTCCCCTGCAAATGTTTTCAATTTGAATGAGTCTAATGATTCTCTATTTCATGCATTTGTAAAGACCTTTTAAAAGAAGACCTTAAAAAACATTGTGGAAAAAGGAGAACAATGCTGGTAACGGTATTTTCTCCTTTTCTAACTGCTGCATGTTTTCTACTGTTTGATGAATAAATTTCAAGTTTTGAACCATATTTATGGAGTCCCCTGCAAACGTTTTCAATTTGAATCAGTCTAATGTATTATGATGATTTTATGGATTTGTAAAGAATCAAGTATTGAGAGCCTTTTTTATGTTTTGTCATAAAGGTTTGATACATCATAATAATGTCTCATATTTATTTCAGAGCCTAACAATGAAAGTCCCCTAAATGGACAGGCAGCTGAGTTGTGGAATAATCAAGTGGAATACAAGAAAGTTCTGCTAGAGAAATACAAAGCTTCTCAGAGCTAAACTGTTTTACTGAAAATATAATGTATTGTTGCAAGTGGATTGACCCAAAGTAAATCTCCTTTTTGAGAAAATGATATGTGTAAGTAAATTAACCCATTACCACACAATCCCTACTTTTGACACCCCTATGAAAGAAGCCTTTTGAAAACACTATGGGAAAAGGAGAAAATGCTGGTAACCAGCATTTTCTCCTTTTCCCACAGTGTTTTCTACCCTTCCCAGAACAAATTTCAATTTTTCAGTCACCTTTATTTTGTCGTCTGCAAATGCTTTCAATTTGGATCAGTCTAAAATTTTCTCATGTGGTAAAGAGTTAAATGTGTATATGAGAATTGTTTAACCCTTTACCACACAATGACTAAATGCCCCTGAGGAAGAAGCCTTTTGAAAACGTTGTGGGAAAAGAAGAATCTACCCTATCAAAGCAAAGTTGCACCATTTGAGCCACTTTGAAATTGCCGTAGATCTGCAAATGCTTTCAATTTGGATAGATCTAAAATTGAGTGGCTTTTTCCACAATGTTTTCTTACCTGTCGAAGGAAAATCATTTCATATGCGCCACATTGAAACTGTCATCAGCAAATGCTTTCAATTCGGACAGGTCTAAAATCTTGTCATGTGGTAAAGGGTTAAGAACTTAAGACAAGTCCATATGAAAGCGTTTGCAAAAAAAAAAAAATGTTGAATGTTGTTCAAGTGATTGGATATGTCTTCATTACCAATGTTTTCTCCTTTTCTGATGTTTTCAAAGGCTACCCAGCCTTTTCTGATGTTTTCAAAGGCTACCGGGTGCAGTTGTTAAAAGACAGGATAGTGCTGTGAAGGGTTAAGTAAATAATATTCTTTTTAAGCCTTAACCGCACTGACTTTTAACGACCCAGGGAAAGAAGCCGTTTGAAAACATCATGGGAAAAGGAGAAAATGCTGCTGACCAGCATTTTCTCTCTTTTCCCCTCAATGTTTTCTACCCTATCAAGAACAAATATCATTATTCTACCCTATCAAGAACAAATATCATTATTTGAGCTATCTTTTAACCCTTTACCAGATATGCTAATTTTGGGCTCTTCCGATTCAGCAGCAAATAATGTCAAAAATCGGGACAAATGGAGATATAATTATCTGATTGAGTAGAAAACATTGTGGGAATAGGAGAAATTGCTCGTTACGAGCAATTTCTCCTTTTGCTACATTGTTTTCAAAAGCTGTCTCTTGTTGACACATCAAAATGAGTATCTATGGAATAAAGGGTTTTTTGTTCATCTGCAAATGCTTTGATTTTGAACATATCCAAAATTTAATTGTGTGGTATAAAGAGCTTAAAAGCTTAATGAAACGTTTTTAAGTTCTAACAACCCCAAAAAAGAAAACTTTGAAACAATGATTGATTTGTCTTATGGTAAAGGGTTAAAGCAGTCTTAACCCTGAAGTTGACTGGGGTTGCTTTTGTTGACACAGACAGTCTAGATCAAGATCAAGAATGCGCAAAATGTGCAGTCTAATCTTAGATCTACACTGCCAAATTTCATCCTGTGAAATCAACTTTAAAACTGCAACATTTGAGGAATTGCAATTGAGTGGAAATTGTCATTTCATTTATTAAACTCTTTAGCTGTTCAGTGTGACTCGCTGACCATTTGCGGATGGTGTGGATCAAGATCAGACTGCACAGAACGTGCAGTCTTATATGGATCTTCACTGTCTGAGAAGGAGATGGTATTTCCCAAAACATAGTTTTGAAAACAGCAGTATTTAGGTTTTTAATACTGAAAAGAAAATTTCCTTTTAGTTATTTAGCAGGACAAGGATTAACTCTTTACCAAACAACAAAATTTTAGGCTTGTCCAAATCAAAAGCATTTGCAGATGACAAAGTAAAAGTGACTAAAAATTGGAAATTTGTTTTGTGAAGGGTAGAAATCATTGTGGGAAAAGGAGAAAATGCTGGTTACCAGCATTTTCTCCTTTTCCCACAGTGTTTTCTAAAGGCTTCTTTTTCAGGGACGTCAAAAGTAGGGATTGTATGGTAATAGGTTAAGCAACCGAAGGGTTAAATTTAAGATTGAGCCATGCTCTGATAAAAGGGGGCTTAATGAATCTCCTTGATCTACCATACCAAGCAAATCATCGCTGGAATTACCAGTCCATAAAACCCATTGTGTCTATCAGCCAAATTAACAAAAAAGTAGAATGGCCCTTAGATATGCAGAAAATCGGCTAATAGCAAAATCTTTAGACCATTGTCAGCTCGTGCACTGAGCAGGCCAACTTGGGTCGATGCTTTTTGAAGATGCATTTAGCCCCCTTTTCACATAATATGGCTCATGTTTTAACTTTATGTTCACAACTGACTTAGTTCTATTCATGCACTTAGTGACAGAAGAGCCAATGGGATTTGTAATTCAGCCTTATCTGATACAAGTGTATTTTGTACATATATTTGTTTTTTATCCCCGGCTGAAGGCGGAGGGATATAGTTTTAGTGTTGTCCATCCGTCCGTCCAGGTGAATATCTCCAATACCATTGGACGGAATTTCGTGAAACTTTATACATGTGTACAAGAACCTATTCTCTCTCTCTTTTTTATGCAAAATGGCCGACTGAGAGTGATTTTACGTTATGCGGTCAAATATATTTTTGATGTTTTGAGTCTTATCTTGAAAACTAAAAGGTCTTTTTTGGTGGGAGATACCATTTCAACAAAATTGCTGGGTTTTTTTTTTTTTGCATGTATGTCTTTCTCTTTGCTCATGTAATTATGTATCATAGACCATCTTATAATTGTGTTTGCATAATAAACGAGTTCAAATAAAATTGTCTTTCATATACATGTCTAATTGTCTCATGTTTTTCAATGGCGGCAATACAAGCTCAAAGAAGAGTACCCCATGCAGGTGCCATCGCGTGGCTGCAGTTGACTTGGAAAACTACATTAGGTCTTGTTAACCACAGTAACAAAATCCAAACACAGAATCCATCAAGACGACTCTTTATCGTTATGAGGCATCAAGGTTCCTGTAGCTATATTGATGCGTTGGGTGGATTCTGGGAAGTGAAAAAATAAATATCTTCCTCCCTCATCAGTCTCTTGAACCACTGATTCACAAGCTCTGAACCTTTGTCCGCACGTATCTTTTTCGGTTTAACATCTTGAATCATAGTTTTCATACCCTTCAACACAGACTTTGCCGTACTTTTCTACTTAAAATGTCGATGGCAAATAGGAGATATCGTTTGTGAGTATTATCGTCGCTTAAATTTATCATGGATAGCATTTCAGTGTCCCATTATTCATTAATATAGGGTTAATTCACGTTTCTGAGGTTGTTAACAATCGCATCGCAGAGGTCCGAAAAATGCTTTAACTCCCGAGTGCGAAGCACAAGGGTGTTTAAGTATTTTAGGGCCTCTGCGAAAAAAACGTAAATTAACGCTATTATTGCATAATGTTAAGGTATTTTAACAATAATTCGCAAAGATAGCAAAACTATTTCCATAGAAAGGCAAGTAAGCGAACTTCAGTGTACTATACGTAAATGGGTAAAAACCGAAGTCGGAGAAGAGGTTTTTGTTACGAGCAGTGAAAGACCGTTAGTCCTGTATGCCAGTTTTGATTCTCTCGGTGTTAATACACTTCTATAGATTTTTAATACAAACTGGACTTACGTGGAATAAACTTGCACACGTTTGGACGATTACAACTCGGATGAATGAGTGGATATGAATTTCTGTAACTGAAAGATGATAGTGGGTTCGATCTACATCAAGCGAGGCGGACCAATCACGTTAAAAGATGGGTGGGATGTAGCTGGTTTAGAGTACATTTCACGGGTGAAGTTTTTTCAGATCTCGATTAAACCGATCCTGTGCAAAACATTTTTTTGGTGTACTGATATCATCAAAGACATGGCATGAAAAGGATCTAATATGGTACAAATTCCTACAGTTTGATGGTCGGAATCTAGGGAAAATCTGACAAGGATAAAGGCTGTTTACAAGGTAGGCCCGAATCGAGGATATTGATAGTACAAATCCAGGCGTTAACGGCGCGTGAATTTACTGATTAATACACGTTTACTCCCGTTAACGCCTGATTTTTACCCGTTAATATATGCTGATAACGGCCCGAAAAGGCACATTTTACGCAATATGATGTTACTCTCACCATAGCCGTTGTGAAACGATAACGAATGTGTTTCTGTATAGCATAAGCATCTTGATTGCTCAACCATTGTGATATGTACTTTTTTACTTGAAACTGTAAACAGCTTTTTAGGTCCTCCACAGAAAGCTGGATGTTTCGGGTCAAAATAATTCTTTTTTTATAAAATTTCTTCCTTATTCAAAATAACAGACTCTCCTCATCAATCTACCATCAGCTTATGATCTTTTATTAATGAAAACTGCCAAATAAAACACCTCGGTTCTAAAATTTTTATGACATGGTTTTCAGATTGTTAAGATTTAACTCTTGAGCAGTCAAATTGCTAAGACTGTGTAAGAATTATTAAGGCAGCGTTAAGATTGTTACGACCTAAAGGTGATAAAATTGTTAAGACTATTACGATCCCAATCAAATTTGTTACGACAGTACCCCCACTAAGATTGTTAAGATTGTTACGACCGCACCCACACTTTTATCCTATTTAACATGTCCAAAACTTAAGTTTTTTGTGCTTACCTTTGAAAATCTTATTGGCGCGGCCATGTTTTTACCTGAGCAAGTGCGATCCCTTGGCAAGAGCAGTAAATTTGATCTGGAGCAAGAACGTAAGGTCTCTCCAGAGTGGTGTTAGTCTCGGGCACAAAAATGAAATTTAAAACCAATCAAAAAGTAAACAAAAGATAGAGCAACTGGTAAGTTTTGTTCAGCTTTAATATTCTTTTTTGCGGCCATCGAAGAGCACTTGGACCGAACGCAAAATAACAATATGTCTTCTTTATAATAATTTACATACTTTTGCATGGTATTATTTAAATTTGAATGCATTATTTACTTTTGACCGCTACCGGGCGTTAATAAATAGAATTTATTTCATCAGCTTCTGGTTAATATGGGGAAATATTTGCCGAAAAAGGCAAAGGTATGCGAAAATAACGAGGGCCGTAAGGCGCGAGTTATTTTTCGCGGACCTCTCCCTTTTGAGGAGTTATTTCGCGGACCTTTCAGACAAATATTTCCCCATATTAACAACAAGCTGATGAAATAAATAATATATTATAGTTCCTCTGATTATTTTGTCAACGAATGCCACTTTTAAAACTAGTGATCTCAAGATTTGTTCCAGATTTTCGACAGAAGGAAAATATTCACTGTGACAGGGAAGTAATATCCATCAGCTTGAAGTACGACATTTCTTTACCCATACAAATTTTCTAAAAACAAACACACGAGATATAATATAATCCCTTAACAGAAAATAATATGAAAAAAATTACTTGACTCTTTACCAAACAACAAAATTTTAGACTGGCCCAAATTTAAAGCGTTTGTAGAAAAAATGTAACTCAAAAACTGAAATTGATTTTAGGAAGGGTAGAAGACATCGTGGAAAAAGGAGAAAATACAGGTTACCAGCCGCATGATTTTCTCCTTTTCCCACAATGTTTTAAAAAAGGCTTCTTTAACAGGATTGTTAAAAGTCGGGATCGTGTGGTAAAGAATTAATTAAAGCATTTCTGTTCAACTCTTTACTGAGCAACAGAATTTTACACCAGTCCAAATTAACCCTTTCCCAAACAATTCCTGGTTTTTGATGGGTCTGGAATAGAAGCCTTTTGAAAACATTGTGGGAAAAGGAGAAAATGTTGGTAACCAGCATTTTCTACTTTTCCCACAATGTTTTCTACCCTATCATATAGAAAAATCATCTTTTTAGCAACTGTTAATTTTGTCATCTGCAAAATGCTTTGAATTTGGTTTTTGTAATGCGCATGATATGTATGTATTATTACCGTCAGGTAGTCAAGTCAAATTGTTATCCTGCATTACGCCACAATGAGGAGTTATATTTCATATTTACCCATTTACAAGACGACGCGGAAGTATTCGCATTCTGTAACTTTAATAAGGCTGAAAGCTAAAGATTTATTTTTAGAAGGGTGAACAACGCCAACAAGACATTTCTATGGTATCTCTAATTGACCCTAAATAACAGCAAAGATAAAGCCGTTTCTTATGTGTATATGACAAATTTTGATAGCATAGAAAACATTGTGGCAAAAGCTGAAATTGCTCGTGACGAGCAATTTCACCTTTTGCCACAATGTTTTCCAAAGGCTCCAACAGGCAATGTGTAGAAATGAGTATCTATGGAGTAAGAGGTTAAAAAACCTCCTAACTATAGCTGTAACAAGATGTAGTTAGGAGGTTTTTTTAACCCTTTACCAAACGACAAAGTTTAAGACAGGACCAAATTGAAAGCACTGGCAGACGACAAAATAAATGTACCTCAAAAATTGTAATTTGTTTTCAGCAGGGTAGAAAACATTGTGGAAAAAGGAGAAAATTCTGGTTACCAGCATTTTCTCCTTTTCCCACAATGTTTTCAAAATTTTTCTATCTCAGGGTCGTAAAAGCCAGGGGTTGTTTGATAAAGAGTTAAGTAAATGGACGATATTCTACTTTTAAAAAAAATCCTTTTCTGTAGTATGAGTCAATGAAACACCAGATTGTTTGGTAAGAAGTTCATATATAGGAAAGTTTTATTGGTTTACACAATGGCAGAATCAAGCTCATCAGAGAAACACGAAGAATTAATCAAACAAAACCTAAAAAAGAACCGCATGTACATTTCACAGAGTCTTAGCTGGAAAGATCTAGTGATCCATTACTATGAGTTCACAAAAGGTAAGTTGTATACTTTATTATTTTTTTTACTTCCAAACTTTTGCTTGCTTTCTAAGAAACGATACTCTTCACGCTTGTCCATACTGACGAAAAACCTCAAATCGGCTCAAATCATGGGCTATATGTTAATACTAGAACTCCCTGAAGGGCCTGAATATGCTCTACTGGCAGAGATTTTGCTTTTAAATCAAGCATACATTAGGAATTCATTATGCAAAAAGGCAAAAAATGACATTTTCAGCTCAAATGGCTACTTTTCATTTACTGTTTGTTGATTTTTTTCAAACTCCACAGGGTTAAAAAGCTATTGATGGGATAAACAAAAAAATCACAAAAGTCTGACCACAAATAAACACTTTATCATGTAAACGGCAAGCAATGAAATCATTCAATTTGAAATGCTACTTTTCCCTTACTGTTTGTCGGATTTTTTCAAAATCGATAGGGTTAAAGCTATTGATGAGATAAACAAACTGTGAACAGAAATCTTTCCAAAAGTGAAGACTTTATCACGTAAACAAGAAATGAAAGTTTTTTACTTGAAATGGCCACTTTTCCCATACTGTCTGTTGGATTTTTTTTTCAAAATCAATAGGGTTGAAGCTATTGACAGGATAAACAAAATCTGCAAGTTTCACGGGAATCTGACCAAAAATACAGACTTTATCGCATAAACAAGAAATGGAAATTTCAAACTTGAAATGGCTGCTTTTCCCATGCTGTTTGTCGGATTTTTTTTTTTTTTTTCACATAGAGATAAAGACGGAAATCTTAGAAAATCTTCTTCTCCCAAACCATAAGGGCTAGAGCTTTCATATTTGGCATGTGGCATCATCTAGTGGCCCTCTACCAAAATACTTCAAATTATGGCCCTGGTGTGAAAATTAAACCTATGTTGTTGGTCTTGGATTTCACATAGACACAAGGAAGGAAATCTTTAAAAACCTTCTTGTCCAAATGGTAATGGCCAGAGCTTTCATATTTGGCATGTAGCATCATCTAGTGGCCCTCTACCAAAATACTTCAAATTATGTCCCTGATGTAAAGAAATGACCCTATGCTGTGGGTCTCGGATTTCACATAGCGATAAAGAAGGAAATCTTTAAAAATCTTTTTGTCCCAAACGGTAACGGCCAGAGCTTTCATATTTGGCATGTAGCATCATCTAGTGGCCCTCTACCAACATACCTCAAATTATGACCCTAGTGTTGAAAATGGCCCTATGTTGTGGGTTCTCGGATTTCAATTAGTGATAAAGAAGGAAATCTTAGAAAATCTTCTTCTCCAAAACCATAAGGGCTAGAGCTTTCATATTTGGCATGTAGCATCATCTAGTGGCCCTCTACCAAAATACTTCAAATTATGGCCCTGGTGTGAAAATTAAACCTATGTTGTTGGTCTTGGATTTCACATAGACACAAGGAAGGAAATCTTTAAAAACCTTCTTGTCCAAATGGTAATGGCCAGAGCTTTCATATTTGGCATGTAGCATCATCTAGTGGCCCTCTACCAAAATACTTCAAATTATGTCCCTGATGTAAAGAAATGGCCCTATGCTGTGGGTCTCGGATTTCACATAGCGATAAAGAAGGAAATCTTTAAAAATCTCTTTGTCCCAAACGGTAATGGCCAGAGCTTTCATATTTGGCATGTAGCATCATCTAGTGGCCCTCTACCAACATACCTCAAATTATGACCCTAGTGTTGAAAATGGCCCTATGTTGTGGGTTCTCGGATTTCAATTAGTGATAAAGAAGGAAATCTTAGAAAATCTTCTTCTCCCAAACCATAAGGGCTAGAGCTTTCATATTTGGCATGTAGCATCATCTAGTGGCCCTCTACCAAAATACTTCAAATTATGGTCCTGCGTGAAAGTTAGCCCTATGTTGTTGGTCTTGGATTTCACATAGAGATAAAGAGGGAAATCTTTACAAGTCTTCTTGTGAGCACTCTTGAAACTACATTTCATCCTAAGCTGAAGTGAAAATTGGTTAGAATGTCTGTCTCAATAAAATCTCACATGAGTCTGCATTTAATGTTTGTTCGGAATATAACTTTTCATCTCAAGTCAGAACGCCTTCAAAATTGGTATGCATGTTTGTTGTGATATTTCGGAGTACTGTGTTCAAGAACAATAACTCTACCTAGCATGGAATTTGAGTAATTCCACTTCGATCTTTATTTTAATAGTATTGTTTGCTTGTCCAGCGTGGAATTTTGAAGTCTCAAGTCAACTTGTTTGTTGCATTGCCTGCCCTTTGCAACTATTATACCTCCTTTACAACTGGCGGTGGGATTGCATATCTTGCGACAATTTGCCACTCTTGTTTCATCATCATTAGCTCTTGAACCTCTTTATTTGGTAATTATAATCTTTGTTGTAGACCTTTGCTGCTTAGTACTCAGGTGAGCGATATAGGACCATCATGGTCCTCTTGTTTTCAAAATCAATAGGGCTAAAGCTATTGATGAGATAAACAAACTGTGTAAGTTTCACGGAAATCTGACCAAAAATGAAGACTTTTCGCGTAAACAAGAAATAAAAGTTTTCAACTTGAAATGGCTACTTTTCCCATACTGTTTGTTGATTTTTTTTTTCAAAATCAATATGGTTGAAGCTTTTGATAAGATAAGATAGGATAAACAAAATCTGCAAGTTTCATGGAAATCTGACCAAAACTACAGACTTTATCGACAAAACAAGATGTGGAAATTTTAAACTTGAAATGGCTACTTTTCCAGTACTGTTTTTCGTTTTTTTTTTTTTTCAAAATAGCATTAAAGCTATTGATGAAATAAACAAACTGTGCAAGTTTCACGAAAATATAACCAAAAATAAAGACTTTTTAGCGTAAACTAGAAAAATACTAACGGAAACCACGCCATGACATAAGCCCTTCTGGCTTTCAGCCAGTAGAGCTAAAAAACTATTGTAACCATGTTGAAACGGGAAAATGCAAGATATGGTCATTTCTCCATTTTGCACACTTTCAGTTTCAAAGTATCGTTCTGCCCGGTCGTAAAAAAAGAGAACAATTAAAACAACCGCAGTTAGGACTCAATGAAATACGATTTCAATACAATACTAAATACAATATCAACTTTAAATCCTTTAATTCTTTAATACACAGCAAATTTATAGACTTGTCCAAATTTGAAGTAATTGCAGACAACATATTAAATATGGCTTAATTGATAGAATTAATTCCTGAAAGAGTAGAAATATTTCGAGAAAAAATGAAGATTCTGGCTATCTGCATTTTTTTCCTCTTCCCACAATGTTTTCAAAAGCCTTTTTGGGTCGTTCAAATCGAAATTGTTTGGTAAAGGGTTCAACAATTGTCTTGCCTTGCATTTAATTCAAGTGTAACACTGACGTTGTAAAATGATCTATCTACCGACATATATCCCTTCAAGTCGCATATTTTCACAATAGTAACATTTGTTACAAATTTGTCTGTATGCTTCAAGAGCTCCTTAACCCTTTACCCCATAAGGCACTCCTATGGTATCTCTAATTGACCCTAAATAACAGCAAGGATGAAGCCGTTTCTTATGTGTATATGACACTTTTTGATGGTGTTGAAAATATTGTGGCAAAAGGTGAAATTACTCGTCACGAGCAATTTCACCTATTCCACAATATTTTCCAAAGGGTTAAGGTAGTGGACCCGTAATAGAAAAACAGCTATTTCCATTATAATATTATCTTACAAAATTTGCTATCATGAATAAAAATGAGCATTATTGTACTACTTTAACCGAGTCACTATTTCCTTTTTGTCCTTCTTAGAATTATCATTTATGAATATAAAACCACCATAGTCTCATTACAAAGGGAGATAATAATTACCTGCCTCTTCTGGAAACTAACAAAGGTATTAACTAGCATTCTCCCTAAGAATCATGCAGATGGTGATAAGTGACTAGTCACAGAATTCATTGGTTTTACCCTCATTCCATCAGACTTGTTGAAAACCTTTCCCAAAACAAAGCATTCCCATTTTCTGACAGTGGTTACCATGGAAACGAGAAATCAAAATTTCATGGAAATTGGTCGAAAGTTATCAGTCAAAAAATTGAAAAATGACACTTTCTAGGGTGGTTTTTGACAAATCATTTTTATTTAGATTATCTAAACTACTTCTTATATTACAAAAAGGACATGAGTAGTACTCAAAATTACATTGAAAAATGGAAAATGTCACTTGCATTGTGTTGCATAGCAACAGAAGTTTAGCCGTAGAAACCAGTTTTTCAAACTTCCAATTTTGAACATTTTCAAACCAAATTATCTTCTAACAGCAAAGGTGCATTTGAAAAATGCATATAGGGCCTAAATGAGCAACATTTGATTTTTCATGGCCAACAATAAAAAATCTCAAAATGTTTATAATTTTTGTTACCATGGCAACAAAAGTATTGACCCGTCTGTGATTTTGCAAAAAAGTGACAATTTCAAAGCAAATTATGTCCCTTCTGCAAAGAGAAATATTAACAGTGTATTTACATATTAAATGATCCACATCTGTTCAACCAATAAAGAAAAAAAAAAAGTTCTGCAACAATCCAAATATTAGTTACCATGGCAACCAAACTATCCAACAGTTTGCGATTTTAACAAAAATCAGCACATTCAAAGTAAACTACCGCCCATTTAGATAATCTATACTACTACTTATGTTAAAAGGAGGACATGAGTAGTACTCGAAATTACATAGAAAAATAAAAATTGTCACTTGCATTGTCTTGCATAGCAGCATAAGTTTAGCCATAGAAACCAGTTTTTCAAACTTCCAATTTTGAACATTTTCAAACCAAATTATCTTCTAACAGCAAAGGTGCATATGAAAAATACATATATGTAGTACTCAAACGAGCAATATCTGATTTTTCAAAGCCAAGAATAAAAAAACTCAAAATATCTATAACTTTTGTTACCATGGCAACAAAAGTATTGACCCGTCAGTGATTTTACAAAAAAGTGGCAATTTCAACGCAAATTAATTCCCTTCTGTAGAGAGAAACATTTACAGTGTATTTATGTATTAAATGATCTATATCTGTTCAACCAATAAAGACAAAATTAAGTTCTGCAACAATCCAAATATAAGTTACCATGGCAACCAAACTAACCAACAGTTCGCGATTTTAGCAAAAATCAGCACATTCAAAGTAAACTACTGCCCTTTAAGATTATCTACACTACTACTTATGTCAAAAGGACGGCATGAGTAGTACTCGAAATTACATAGGAAAATACTGAAAAATATAAAATGTCACTTGCATTGTGTTGCATAGCAACAAAAGTTTAGCCAAAGAAACCAATTTTTCAAACTTCCAATTTTGAAGATTTTCGAGCAAAATTATCTTCTAACAGCAAAGGTGCATATGAAAAATACATATAGTGCCTAAACGAGCAACATCTCATTTTTCACAGCCAACAATGAAAAAACTCAAAATGCTAATAATTGTTGTAACCATGGCAACAAAACTATTGACCCGTCAGTGTTTCTTAAAAAAAAAGTGGCAATTTTAGAGCAAATTATCTCCCTTCTGCTAGGAAAAATATTTACAGTGTATTTACGTATTGAATGGATCCACATTTGTTCAACCAGTACAGAAAAATCTAAGTTCTGCAAAAATCCAAATATTAGTTTCCATGGCAACCAAACTATCCAACATTTTGCGATTTTAACAAAAAGCAGCACATTCAAAGTAAACTACCGCCCATTAACAAAGGATTACATTGATAAGTAATACTTACTTAAATTACCCAAATCTGTTTGTCAATATTAAAATGTAAAGGAAAAAAATAATGGCCCAGTCATGTTACCGTGGCAACCAAATCAATGAACCATAACAAATAACAGCTTGTTCAAAGCAAATTAACCCCCTTCCAGCTAAGAAGCATCTGAATAAATTAAACCTACTTTAAATGACTAATATGTGTTATGCACATACAAAAGATAACAATTATTCAACACCTCAGAAAAAAAAATGTTACCATGGCAACAGAATAGTAAACTCATCCCCATAAAAGTATGGAAAATAACAAAATATCAAAGGGCAATTATTCTTGAATATGCAATCAAGAGTTATGGCTCTTATGCACCACACTTCTCGTTGATGAGATCTATCCATCTGTGAAGTTTCATGTTTATCCCTCAAATAGTTTTTGTGTTATGCTCTAGACAAAATTTAAGTGAGAAAATAAAGGGTAATAACCCTTAAAATATGCAATCAAGAGTTATGGTTCTTATGCACTACACTTCTCTTTTATGAGATCTATCCATCTGTGTAGTTTCATTTTTATATCTCAAATAGTTTTTGAGTTGTGCTCCATACAAGAAATTGGGATGCGAAGAGGGATAGACAGAATGGAGGAAGAATGGATAGACAGACAGAAAGACAGACAGACGGATGGCTACTATTACCATATACATAGCCGCCTTTTTGGCAGGAGATAATTAGCATGTATGCTACTTTATGAATGAAAACTAACATGCCAGGAACTACTAGTATGTATAGAGGGGTATGAACATTCTTAATTGTTGGTCATTCTATTTGATAGATAATTGTATTTTCTCAATTTTATAGATATGTTGCCACTTTGGCTGCGATGGTAACCTGGAGTATGATATAATATGCTCATTGTTATTTTTTTCATGGACAACACATTAGATTAATAGCGATTTTTAAAACCAAGTTTACTTATTCTTGTCTCTACAATTATGCCTTGAAAATAAGCAAAAATTGCAGTTTTATGCCAGTGTCGAGATTAAGGTTGCCATAGAAACCAGAGTTTTTAAGGAATAAAATTCTTTCTAAAAAATTCTGAAGAGGATCATGGCAGAATCATTTCTGTGAAATTTCATCAAATTTGGATGGGTAGTTTCAGAGAAGAAGATGTTTGAAATAAAATTTAACGTATGCACACATGTATCATGCATGTGTACGCACACACGCACACACGCACACATGGACAGACACACAGACGCAAGACGGATACCTGGCCATGACATAAGCCCGCTGGCCTTCTGCCAGTGGAGCTAATGAAAGTGACATGCCATGAACCATATATAGAGGGGTATGAAGATTCTAAATTGTTGTTCATTATATTCGACAGATAATGGTATTTTCTCAATTTTACCGATACATTGCCACTTTGGCTGCCATGGTTACCTAGAGTATGATATGATATGCTCATTGTTATTTTTTCATCGACAAAATGTTAGATCAATAGCTATTTCTAAAACCAAAGTTATTCAATTTACTTACTCTAGTCTCTACAACTTTGCCATGAAAATAACCAAAAATTGCAATTTTATGCCAGTGTCGAGATTCAGGTTGCCATGGAAACCAAATTTAGACACAAAACCAAAATATCTTGTTTGCAGCTTTTCAAAATTGTATTAATTCTTCATACATGTATGTCATATTAACTGATTTTCAAATATTTGTCTTTAGTGGTCATTTTTTTTTGCATAAAATACAGCATTTTCCAAATTTTACAAATCTGTTGTCACTTTGGTTGCACTGGTAACCTGACCTAAAAACATTTTGACCTTTTTTATTTTTTTATTTGTGACCCAATACATTAGTCTTTATGCCCAATATTGAAACCTGAAATCCTAGCTTTGCTGTCAGGAGATAATTGAGATAGAAATTTGTCAATTTAAGCCACCAGCAGAAGGGCAAAATACAGCCTTTGTTCGTTGCCATAGAAACACATTCTGCAAGCTTATTTTTGCTATTGCATTCTTGATATTGTAAGCCAATACATGGGTGATTATGTTATAATAACACAACTGACTGGACTTTCAATGACAAATATGTTGTATTAACTTCAAAGTGCTTCATTTTTCAAGTTTTAAAAAGCAAAAAATATGCCTCTGGGGGCAAAAACTTTCTGTGGCCGTTGCCATGGTAACAGCATGACAATAAAAGTTTCCCTTTGGCTTTTGAACTTTTGTGAGTAAAGGAATCAATTGCACTAACTTTTTTTGGTATTCTGAAAAAGTCACTTATCACCATTTCTACAGGGCCTGCATGATTCTTAGGGAGAATGCTAGTTAACAAATAATTTCAAGATAGACGTCAAATGAATTTCTGGTCGATTTGAAATGTGCAAAAGTATAACATCTGTACAAATCTGTATTTTTCAACTATCAAGAAATTTCATGCCATGCTGCAATGTAAATTTTACGGTTCTTCTACCATAAAATCACGTCTTTAAAACTATACGCTTCCTTGTTTGTTTGATGTACATGTATATGCATTTTTTTCAAATGAACACCGTCCATAAATCAAAGGACTGAAAGTCCTGAAAAGCGGATTTGTCGAAGAGTTTTAAGCTATGATTTGATGTAATGAAAATTAATCTTTTATATAACATGTACTACATGTATGATATGTAAGCAACTAGAAGAGTAAGAAAGGGCAGTTTAAGTTGTTCTAGTCCATCAAGTGTGTTGTGCAGCAACTGTTATTTTGCTACTTATTAGAGTATTAATATGATCCAACAATTTGATGTTTTTTTCTGCTAGTATTATATTTAGGACTGTAATCACGCATAGGACTGGGAAAAAATAAAGATCTATAAGTAAAAGTTATTTGACAAATATACAGAGCACTGATGTTGTTGATTTGTTGATGAACTGTACAAAAATAGGATGATAATGTATAATGATATTTCTGTTAAACCACAATGTTAAAGATGGCCTTTCAGATTTTAGGACGAAAAATTTACAAAAATACAAAAAAAAAAAATCCTTATACTTCTAAAGCCGTTTAATGTTCTTTCATAAAAAACCTAGTAGTCCAAAACCACCAGACAACAAGAGATATTAGAGATTTACTTTGGCCCAGGTCGACACGAACGGGAAACACGTTCTATTTTTACATGAGCAACTTGTTCATTTACGAAGAAGACATTATGAAAAATAAATACATGTTTGTTATGTCATAGGATTTAAGCGTCATTAGCTACATGCCAGTCACCTGACATTCCCACAGTACTTTTTTAATTGCTGGCACGAAATCTAAAAATACCTTAAGAGGCTACGTAGCCTTTTAAGGGAACACCATCAAAACATTTTTTTTGTAAGCTTATCACGAGCAGTTTTTCTTCAACTATGAAAAATATACATTCATGTCCACAAATCTATACATGTCAATATGGATTTATGCTGGGTCTTTTTTTTTAAATACTTCGCAACGGCATTGGTGTTCTGCAAGAGACAATAGTCACATGTAATTTGTACATTTTATGTTATTGATTTGTAGCCAGAATACATTTTTTTCCTTACACAAGATGAAGTTCATGCATTGCGAATGAAAGCAAAAACGGATGAAAGGGAAGTAGTACAACAAGCTTTAGACATGATCACTGAAAAAACACACATAGAGAACCGCTTTTCAGCTTTGGTGGAAGCCCTGAAAGAGGCAGGTACGAAATAATAATTATCGATGATTTGCTTTACATGACTGTCTCGTTTGTGACTAGAACGTTGCAGTGTGTTCAGAAATAAATATGGTTAAGAAATGATATACATCTAATTTTTATACAATCATGTCTTACAAAATTTCTAAAAAAGAAAAAGTCAATGTTTAAGATTCCAGTGCCTTTGTCACCTTTATGGGTGATTGTCTGTCTAGATATTCGTTACCATTACTGTTGATTCAGTTACATTTGGTACCTCGAACACAAATGTCTAGCATGTACTGACGCTAGTTATCAAAATACACGGAGCCACACCTATCATGTTTTCTGTTGTGTGGAAATTGAAAGACACGGTCATTATGTATTTTAATGAATTGTCGAGGAAAATTGGTATTTCTTCGCAGAATGTATTGTGCTATAGGATCTCTATACTTTCTGTAGGATATTCTAAACTAGCGATCATCTTGAAAGGTGAAGGAGTTGTAACCCATGATCATCACAGAAACGTTCTGCAATATTGTGCGAAAGTTATAAGCGAGATGCTGAATCCTGATGACATTCTGCATTCTTTGGCTGCTAAAGATGTGCTTAGTCCCAGAGATGTTGATTATATTAAAAACAAGGGTAAAACGGATGGACGTGCGAATGCCGTGTTTGAGTTGATATTCTTCCTCCCGAGCCGAACTAAAGAATGGTTTAGTACATTTATACAAATACTTAAAGAAAACCGGTACGAAAGTTTAGCGGAAACGATTGAAAAGAGAGGTTAGTAAGCAGAATCTTGAATACATTTTGTCAGTGATTTTGTGAAAATTAGTGCTGTAATCGCCATAATTCGGGTCCTTTTTATAGAAGAAAATGCCCCTCATTCATTTTTGGACTATTCCAATTCATTACTCAGAGAAAACATTCACTTCACCCTACATGAATTTTACATTTTCATTGAGAAGCTATTTCTAAGAAATAGTGATTTAACACAAAAACCGCCATCGTCCTAAATAAAGGAGCATTTCATAAAACTAAATTTAACTTTTTGTTTCTTACAGCTGCTGGCTGCAGTCAGAATGAAACGCAATTTCCATCAGTTCGGTCTATGAAACGCCAGAATTTACGTGAGTACTGTTAAAGAGATTCAAGCAAGAGTACACACGTTCTACGTTTATCAATGGGAAACGAGAGAACACTAGTCCATCAACATTGCCGCCAAGAATTATAGCAAAGATATCTGTGTAGCGCTATAAAATACTCGACTATTTATTTTGCCAGATCCAATGGAGTTGCGTGTGTTAATGGGTGCATAAAGGGTGATACCGAAGGTTTAACCCGATGCAAACATCTTTTCACACGCAACAAAACCTGATCCGGCCACAAAGAAATGCTGACTGCTGTAATGTTTTTTTTTTAACTTTTTTTTGTTTCAATATATACCTTCCCCAAATAACACACAAAATAAATCAAATGATCTGAAAACATTTAGGCATTTAGAGAACACACAATTTTGGGATGTGACGTAAAGAGTCAAACGATGCATAGAAGAAGTTAATAAATACAATGATGTGTCACACTTAGTACGCGCGTGATACGGAAAGAAATTGCACTGAGTACATGCCTGAAACCGAAAAAGTATTTTAGTACCTATTTGGTTTCGGGTCGGTATTCACCAGTCATTCCCAAATTTAGTTCTGCTACTCAAAAGTTGTGCTACTTTCAAATTTGAAAAGCTTTGAAAAGTAAGGCAAAAACGTTGTTAACAATGGTTGGTGAATAGGGACCCTGGAAATGCTTGCCAAAAATATTTTGGTTTTATAAGAAGCGTTAATAATATTGCTACTTTTTGGTAGATCTTTTTGTTGAAAAGTCCAATTTCAGCGCGATACGTTCTTCAACATAATGGCAGCGACTGTAGGGAGAGCTTTGTTGGATCATATTTGTAACAAATCATATATGTAACACCTGTTACATATATGATCACATATGTAACATGTGTTACATATATGACTCGGAAATCAAGCATAAATGTAACATATTTTGTAACGAATATGATCGATGCCGGTTTTTGATGTGACATGAAATCACATATGTCACAGGTCAATTTTGATTTAAAAACAGTACAAAAGAATGCATATTTACATCTGAAACACATTTGTAGCAGGTTTTTATTCACCAGATGGGCCAATATCTTGATACTGATTTGTTGTGTCACTTTGTCCATCGTCGTCATCGGCGGTGACGTCGACGTCACTCTTTCGCGTCCGCTCCATTAATAAAACTGGAACTTACTTTTTAATCGAGCTTTCCGCACACGAGGAGCGTTTGGTTCCAACTGTGAATCATATGTGAAGCTTATGAAGAACTGACTTGAAAAGAACCGACATCAAACAAGCCGAAAATGACCCTTTTCATTGTCTCTTTCGATGACGTCACCATCTTCGCGTGGGAAAAATGTATACAGTGGAGGTGCTAGTTTAGCAAAAGTGCTAGTCCCGTAAATGCTTACTTTCAGTCACAATTGAGAGTTTCCATACGCCCGGCGCGCGTTTGGGTTATACGCTACAGTGTGACTGCTGTTTAAGACTGTTACACCCTGAACAACATGTGGCGCATAGTGAACGGAATCACACCACAGTTACGGAATATATATGGCACCAAGACCCGGGATTTCCTGTCATCAAATGATGTTGAACGCCGACTGAGATAAGAAATCTGTCTTGTTATCTTTTATTCAAGAATTGATCGACAGTCAGTACGAGGCGCAGATTGTTGGAAGTTAAACTGTATGATGTGTGTTTTGCCTTGAGTTCCAATCTGCAGATCAATTTTCTTGCTGTTTGGATGTTGCTGGACACACTCACGTGCGCGCTCGAGATGCACTGGTACCTTGGGCAAAAAATCATTATTCCACACGTCCTCTCTCTCTCTCTCTCTCTCTGAGGTTGATTCAAGTTGGAGTGAGTCTCGAGAGCGATTAGCTTAATGTGCTAACTATTGTTTTGCAATCGAGAATAAAATCAATAGTGTAAAGAATATAATGATGTTGCTATTGCTGTTAATTGTTTGAATACAAATAGACAACTAAACCTGTTACATATATGCTTCTCATGTCAACCCCCATTTCGGACAAACACATTTGTAACACACTTTATCTGTTACGAATGTGATCATGTACGTAACAAATGTGTTACATATATGATTTGTTACAAATATGATCCAACAGAGCTTGGTCCATATCCACCAACCATTCATAGGAGCATTCTTTTTCTTATTCTCTAGAGTTTTCAAGACTATCTAAATGGTTTCAACCGGTATCGCTTTCGTTCATCAGAGCAACACTTTAATGAAACAACTAACGTCTTCTCAATAGTTATACCTTAAAATGGTACGATATAAATTTAACCCGCTTTGTTTACTTTTTGGCTTTATATTTAGATTAATTAAATGAAAAGTGTGAAATAAAACTGAAATTGCATTAAATTCTCTTAAGAGAGATGTCAAAAGTTGAAGCTATCTCCTTATCGGACAGTGTTGATCCAAAATCAGACAGCACGTTCTGCGTCGTCTGGTCTTGACCCAAACTGTTCGCAAAGGGTCTTTGAGTCTCGATTAGCAGCCTAAGGGTCAATAAATCACTCCTTTTTTCAATGTATCTTTTAAAGCGGTTGCAGATTCGGCCCCGAGAAAAGATGAACACCCATACGATACCATTACAAGAAAGGAAATTGGAAGCGTGTTGCAAGATCTAGATGAGCACCTAACACACGAAGACGGTAAAAACTGCATTGTTGATCAATTGGTTGTAACCCTTTGACTGCTGGGGTCATCGTTGCTTGTTTTTTAGCAGAGATGAAACTGTTTTCAGAACAGTGCGTTCAAAATGCACAGGTCTTGTGTATTAAATCTGAGCTTTCTGAACTATGAAATATCCCGAACAAAAATATAAAGATTCTTTTTTAAGTCACCAAACCAGACTTCATTTCACGAGTTTTTTTCTTTCTTTTTTAAAGAAAATCTTAACAAAAGGGGCATGAAAAGAACCTTTAAACCTAAAGTATGGATTTAAAGAAAAAAGAGTGAGCCATGCTCTGTGAGTAAGGGGCTTAACGTAACACGAGTTAAATGCATCTTGAACCCGGTACAATTACAGTTGCCTTGATAGCTTAGTTGGCGGAGCCGATGAGTCATGGATTATGAATGTCGTTGGTTTGAATACCTGTCGAGATAAATTTCCTTTTTTCCCAGCAAAGAGTAAACAGTCAGGTCATCAGTGCCAAAATCTAGTTTTGTGCTTCTCAAAGAGTCTCAGCCGAAAAAATGGCAATGAAATGTTGTTGTTACGCTTTAAATGCACAAAACTCTATTTAAGAGTCAATGTTTCAATTACATTAGTCGAAAAACATTAAAAAATGAGCATAACGACCTTTTTTCACATTAATGCATGTATACATAGAAAAAGAAATGGTTAACAGCAGTATTTCATTTCTCAGATTATTTCAAAAAGCCGTATTCCCCAGGGGTGTTGATTCCGACCGGGCCGCTCAATGGCTAGCATACCTGACTCGTAACTTGGTGGTTGTCGGTTCGATGCTCCGCTGAGACAAACTATCTTTCCGGTGATTTACTCTTCTCAACTCTGATGCATGTGAGAAAAGTTGTCAGATGCTTGGAAAGACCGCTGTGTCAGTACCGGTATGAACAAGCTAGGAACAACATGGGTATGTGCACAGACCGTCGTGCAATGACCTAAGCTCTTAAAAGGGCGTTGAACCACTAATACAGAGTAATTATTAGGGAAAGGTTTGAAACAGTCTTCACCGCTACAGCCAGTCAAGACTGAGGTGTTCCTGCACAAGTTACTGTCTTATATTGCTGACAGATGACATATGCATACTGACAAAAGCTGTTTTCTTGTTAGAAATTAAATCGGAAATGGTTGCAATAAACTAAAGAAGGTTTACTATCGCCGCGATATTACCGTTTTCAATGACTTCTTCTTCTGGCTCACTGATGAAATCGATCTTCTTGTCGAAGCTATTTAGAAAACAGCGTCTTTCATTTTTATACGCCCGTCGAAGACGGGACGTATTATGGGATCACCCGTGGCGGGCGGGCGGGCGGGCGTCCGGCCCTCCGGGCGTCCGGGCGGGCGGGCGGCGTCCAGTTCTTTGTCCGGAGCATATCTCTAAAACTATTCTAGCTACGGTTATGAAAATTCATGGGTGGATAGATCCCATCAAGGGGGAGTGCAGTGTGCAGGAATCATAACTCTTGCTCGCTTAATTTTTGAGTTATTGCCCTTTGTTGTTTTTCGTACTTGAATTTTGTCCGGAGCATATCTCCAAGACTATACTAGCTAGGGTTATGAAATTTCATGGGTGGATAGATCTCATCGACGAGGAGTGTAGTGCAGAGGAATCATAACTCTTGCTTGCTTAATTTTTGAGTTATTGCCCTTTGTTGCTTTTCATACTTAAATTTTGTCCGTAGCATATCTCCAAAACTTTACTACCTAGGGTTATGAAATTTCATGGGTGGATAAATCTCATCGACGGGGAGTGCAGTGCATAGGAACCATAACTCTTGCTTTTTTAATTTTTGAGTTATTGCCCTTTGTTGTTTTTCATACTTGAATTTTGTCCGTAGCATATCTCCAAAAGTTTACTAGCTAGGGTTATTAAATTTCATGGGTGGATAGATCTCACTGAGGGGGAATGCAGTGCACAGGAATCATAACTCTTGCTTGCTTAATTTCTGAGTTATTGCCCTTTGTTGTTTTTCATACTTGAATTTTGTCCGGTGAATATCTCCAAAACTATACTAGCTAGGGTTATGAAATTTCATGCGTGGATAGATCTCATCGAGGGGGAGTGCAGTGCACAGGAATCATTACTCTTGCTCGCTTAATTTTTGAGTTAGTGCCCTTTGTTGTTTTTCATACTTGAATTTTGTCCGGAGCATATCTCCAAAACTATACTAGCTAGGGTTATTAAATTTCATGGGTGGATAGATCTCACCGAGGGGGAGTGCAGTGCACAGGAAGCATAACTCTTGCTTGCTTAATTTTTGAGTTATTGCCCTTTGTTGTTTTTCATACTTGAATTTTGTCTGGTGCATGCCCCAGCTTTACAACTTGGGGTAAGACGGGCGTATCTTGCGACAATTTGCCGCTCTTGTTATATAATGAAAATGCTGCCGAAAACAGCGCTCTACTGATTGAAATATATAGTTGAAATACGGCGTCTTTATAACTGCTTTTCTGTTTAAAATGGCATCTTTCTTACTGATGTTCTGTTGAAAATGGGCTCTTTATAACCGAAGTTTTGTAGAAAACGGCGTATTTACAAGTGAACTTCTGTTGTAAACGGCATCTTTAAAATTAAAGTCCCACTGAAAATGATGTCTCGATTATATATGTATTGATGAAAACGTCTTAATGATTTAAGTACTGTAGAAAACGGCGGCTGTTGAATAACAGTATAGTTGAAAACATATCTTATGGGCTTCCTTTTATTTAAGTAATGTTGGAAACGACATATTTGTTAACTTTGTTATATATTTAATCATTCTAAGGAAATTTGGAAATCTCTAATGAAAAAATGGCATTATGATATGGCCATAATGGTCATTTGCACGTGAAACAGGTTTTAGCGATCTATCTACGCCTTCATGATAGTCTCTCTAGAATACTGTCAGTTATTGCTGAGTCTCAATTCATTCCAGATGCTTCATCTGAGGAATATAAAAAAGATGAAGAAACGCCCATCAGCTGCACCGAGCTATGCGAAAATAAACATGAATACTATTGCAGGAACCACAAGGATGTATTCTGCCGCCAGTGTCATACTAACCATGACAGTGCGTGTGACGTATACTGTTTAAAGGATAGCACTGGATCCTCCTGTAGACCTGATTTCGCTAAACCATCTTTAGAAAAAATATATGACTTACGCAGAAAGCTACAAGAGTGCATAAAAGAACAAGAAACCCACACCAACGAGCTCCAAAACCAAGTACAAGCATGTCGTGAAGCTATTTCCAAAATAAAACATGATATCCAGCAGAAAGTTGAAGAGTTGAGCAAACAGCAAGAACAAGAAGTTCAATATCAAACAAAACTGTCATGTTTGCAGGCACAGATAAAACTTTGCAAGAAAGAGTTGGACGATGTAACGGGTGTATCACAACAGAACGAACGCGCATCTCATCATTCATCACTAGTTGACAGAGAAGTTGCGACTATTGAGTCACAAATCGTCCTTCGAAATGGCTGGAAAACTATAGAAATGTTAAAAAACAAAACAAACAATACACAAAAAGGCATGGAAACGTTTGTTTTAAATGCACTTTTTACAAAGTCGTAAATAATTTGTCATCAGTGCTTGGTGTAACACATATTATTTAGACCGTAGGGAAAAGTAATTGTGTTGTTGATTTCATACCTTTTACATATCATCTTCGTCATAAAACCTTTTGGCGGGCTGAAAAAAAAACTTTAACTATGGTAAATAGGGCAAGATTCCGACACAATCAGCATAGATACGGATATAAACTCTATGAAAACCTTGGCACCTCTACAACATAAATTTTAGCTTTAAATCTATAGATTCTAATCTATGATTTCCAGCTCTTTATAGGCCTATAAACTGTATATCGATGATCATGTTAAAAGTTGAGCATGCTGGCCTAGTATTGGTCAAAACAAAGTGTTTGAGGACAATGTAGATGCAAAAGTTACACTGCTGCACGCTACCTACGTCAATATCATTGTCAGTACCATGCAAATTGTGTAGTGGTATGGGATGAGGTACGCTTTGTTGAGAAATACAAATGTATAAATGCATCCTCGGATACCCCGGGGTCTCCCTATTTGCTACGCTACATCGACCCCTGGGAAAATTGACCAATAAAACTTTGAATCAGCCGCCGAAAATCGATACGAAACGTCATAGCGTACATCGACTCGCCCATCACAAAATGATGATGGAACCAATGAAAAGCCAGCATTCGGCCAGCGGTAAAGCGAGGGAAATTCAATTGTCCCAGGGGTCGATGTAGCGTAGCAAATAGGGAGACCCCGGGGTATCCGAGGATGGTATAAATGTCGACTGTTGTAAAATTGAGGGTAGCTTTCTGTCTCAGTTAGAATTGTGACTAAAAAGTATGTGTGGAAATAAAATTGTTTTATTCAAGTTTTGTCAGAATTAGTACTTAACACTCGAATGAGGCATCAACCATTAAAATTTTATTTTGGAGACACGGGCCTGTACTCACCAACTACTCTTTATTCCATTCAAGTTTCAATTCTAGATTAAGAATATCAAGCCAAATCATTTTATATAGCCTAGCAGGGTCTGCATCCGCCAGGCCACTCTTAAAAACGTTCGTAGGCTTATTTTCAAAGATTTTTCAAATTTTCCGTTCTAGGGCTTAGGCACGTTTTCACCATGCGTTCTAAATTTTAGAACGTTATTAATATTTAGAATATTCTTACATATTTGTAGTCTACCTAATACCATGCTAAAGAACCGTTGTACGTAAATCAAGACAATTGCCCGCCCTTCGCCGTAATAATCGTGTCTACAGAAGCAACTGAATACCTTGTATTTGTTCGGTGCGAAGGTTGGTGGCCCGGCAGGTGGTATCTCTAACTATCCTTTGCTGGAATTTCACTACGTAGAGGAATGACCCGGGTCATTATTCTTCTTAGAGAAATGATCCCACAGTTATTTCTCTACTTAGAATAATGATCCGGGTCATTTCTCTACGTAGAGAAATGACCCATGGGTCATTTCTCTACGTAGTGAAATGACTCATGGGTCATTTTGTAGGGGAGGGTAATTTCTCTGCATTTCACCGGATTTTGCCGTAGATTGCCAATATAGAAATAAATACTGATTAAAATTCTTCTAGACATACAGGTCTGTTGCTGGCGAGTTCCCGTATGTGTTGAGGGCACGGAATTCCATTGACTTCTGTTTGAGCCAGTTCTCCTGATTACCACCCGTATATTAAAAAAAAGATGAAGACGAAATCATTTTCGCTATATTACACAAATCTGGAGGTAGATGGTGAAACTATATCATTTACCTTCGTACACTGCGTATATGTATAATTCAGCGGTATTTTGCGAAACAGAGGAAAGTTTGATTTTTTACCCGTGACACAACTTGTGAACCGAGAACATAACCAGGCGGACCGAACGTCATCTTATAGTCAGCAGATGAGAAAACTTCGCTGCACTTTTGATATCATTCACAAATCTAAGCTATCTCGAAATGAAGGTTCTAAATACAAAGGTAGCAACCATATGAAAGCCGTAATTTGTTTTACTGCATCACTTTTTGTCAAAATAGTCCTATGATAGAAGAGCAGGCGGCTTAGCGACAGACAAACAGCCAAATAGACCGATAAACACAAACAGAATGATAGTGCCTAAAATGAAGTACAAGTTTGAATGCATGAACCCCGAGAGCAGGAGACACAGACTGCGAAGTAATGCTCATAATATATGTGTCTAAAAAGGTTGGTTATACCCATCACCTGCCAATGAAGTTCAAACGCTAAAAATGGTTTTTTTTTTAAAGGAATTTGACTCTTTTTTTCCCATGGTTTCCAGAAAGTAACCTTTGGGGGAGGGGGGTGGGGGGAAGGCGCAGACGATTCACTGTGATTTATTCAATTACAAGACTTTAATTGTTTTAAAAGCCTTTCAATTTTTCTTAATTCAACTTTCGCAGTGTGCTAGATAACATTATCATGATTTCAACCGTAATTAGTCTAAAACAGTGCACCAAAGGGACACCTAGGTCCGTATTCACTGTCAATTCTTACAAACATTTCAGTCTTACTCTCAAGAATTGTCTTTTTCAGAGATTAAAATAACTTATGGGTTCGTATTCACCAAACTCTTTTAAATTATAGACATTTTTTTTTTTTCTCAAGTCTATATTTTCCAAGAAAATCAAACATGCTTAACTCTTTACCACACAATCCCTACTTTTGACACCCCTTAGAAATAAGCCTTAAGAAAACATTGAGGGAAAAGAAGAAAATGCTGGTAACCAGCATTTTCTCCTTTTCCCGCACTGTTTTCTACCCTTCACAAAACAAATTTCAAATTTTCAGTCACTTTTATTTTGTCGTCTGCATATGCTTTCGATTTGGACAAGCCTAAAATATTGTCGTTTGGTAATAAGTTAAGTATTCACCAATGTAAAACGATCTAAATTTAGAATACTTTGTACTCCGTGTAAGAGGTGCGCACCGACTCTGGTTCCAGGAACGCATGCGATTCTCCACAGATCGTTTTTTTTTTTGAAAAGCATTAGGGTCATAGTCTATCGTTGGTTTCTAATTACAGAGTTTCTGTCGTCTATCGTCCTTTTCTCAATACTGTTATGAATTGGTTTAACCCTTTCCCAAACGACAAACTTTTGGACAAGACCAATTTCAAAGCATTTGCAGACGACAATTCAACTCTTGCTGAAAAGATGATTTCTGTCTATGATAGGGTAGAAAACATTGTGGTAAAAGGAGAAAATGCTGGTTACCAGCATTTTCTCTTTTTCCCACTATGTTTTCAAAAGGCTACTATTCCAGACCCGTAAAAACCATGGATTGTTTGGGAAAGGGTTAATGTGGTAACTGGGAGTATAAATGACCAAGACACCGATTTGTGATTTAAACGTAATACAGCTATTTGGTTGGTTGGTTGTATTGGGGTTTAATGCCACTTTAACAGCTAAGGCGGTCGGTGATGCACATGTGTTTCCTGGCTTTCTCACACCGGTACTTACGCAACTTTCTTTCCAAAGCCACCCACTACTTTTCTCACATGCTTCAGCGGAGGTGAGAGGCGAAAATACGCCGGAAAGAAAGTCCACCTCAACCGGGTATCGAACTCACAACCACCAGATCATGAGTCCAAAACGCTCACCTCTGAGCCACCCGGGCGGGCACAGCTATTTGGTGTATTCTGAATTTAATTCCAAGAATTTAAAGCGACAATATTCAGCGGGTATAATTATCATTCTAACATGACACGCGACTTTGGCTCTATAAACACAGTGCAAGGAAAACGTGGTGAAATCTGCAACAATCCATGTAGAGTGACGTCATTCAATGAGTGGGTTTTTCAATGGAACATAATCTTCATCCGCATTTTTACTCTCAGTTTGAGCTTGTTTTCCTTTCGTTAAGAATTGGCCATGTTAGAATCGAAATAATCTTCTTTCTATCGTGGTATATCGTTCAATAAACCACGCTGTGAGTTATGAGGCGCAATGAATAACCCACTCGGGCTATCGCCCTCGTGGATTATTTATTGTGCCTCATAACTCACAACTGTGGTTTATTGAACGATATACCACGATAGAAAGAAGATTATTTCTTAAATAAACAGCTAACAGTAGAGGGGACTAGAGTTAAACAATATATGTTCATGTACTTCCAGTAAGTAGACCTAGATCTAGTTTCCCTCTTGATCACAGAGTTTGGTATCAAAAATTAGACAGATTTAGATCTATAATACATAACGAACCTGTAATGCAGAGAAATGACCCTCCCCTACAAAATGACCCGGGTCATTTTTCTACGAAGAGAAATGACCCAAAGAAGTCATTTCACTACGTAGAGGATTAGAGGAATGACCCGAGTCGTTATTCTACGTAAAGAAAATACCCATGGGTCATTTTATAGGGGAGGGTCATTTCTATGCATTACACCGACTTTTGTTCCATAAATGACTACTAAAGAAATAAATATTGAAAAATTCTTCAAGACATATCATTATTTACAGTTCTCCTGTAGAAGGCGCTAGCTTGCGAGTTCTGGGATGTGTTGAGGGCACGAAATACCATTTACTCCTTTTTGAACTAGTTCCCCCGATTACTGTCCGTGTAATGGTAAAAGAAGTGAAAGTATTTCATTTTTTACGGCTGGAGCAAAAAAATGAAAAATACGAAGACAGATCAATCACTTTTCATTAAAACGAAATACACTAATGCCACTATAGTACAGATATTATCATGAGGCTCGCGCCATATCTGCATACAAGGAAACACACTCAAGGAGACGCCTATATATCAAGGTCAAGGGCATTGGCAGCTGCTACAAAGTCGGGATTATCCAAAGGTTTACAATTGTAGAACTCCACCTGCAGAATGAATTAAAGTTTCATGAGCTATTGACCAGCACAGAAAAAATTAAACATGTCCTCAGTGAAATTACCTGAACTGCGACATTATAATAGTGATTCATGTGATGTAATTCTTGTTTAAAGTTTTACAAAAAAAAAACGTACAAAAAAGAGAATAGGCTGCATACCAGAATGTTCATAGGTGTCTGACATGTCTGGTATCATACAGCCCTTTTTTGAGTTATTATTATAATTATTTATACTATTGTATCTATATAGAGGGTTGTATGATACCAGACATGTCAGGCACCCGTGAGAATGTTTTCCTATTTCAAATTCGCGAAATCGCAAAAATTTCCACGTCGCAAAAAATTCCACTTATGCAGTATTCTATGAGATACACTTTCCGATGCCTTGGAGATGTTTTGACTCTTCCATGTTCCTTGAAGACAAATACATGGAGGATATTTGGGTTTTTTTTTTTTCGGTGAAAGATCGTAATTTATTTCATCGGTAATATTTTCACGAATGACGCAGCCACGGGTGAAAATATTACCGATGGTGTAAACGACATGAAATAAATTTCGTTCTTTCACCAAAAAAAAAACAAATGTTCTATTTATTTCATGCTTTTTAGCCTTCCTGGGGGGAGCTTTATCAAAATCCAGTACAGTTCTTTTCCGTTATTCACCGCGGCGTACCCCTCCCGCATAGCAACGCATTACAATATTACGTCAAACGCGAGAAATGTAAGGTAAATGACGTCACATTTCCATCTGGTTGTGAGGTACGCGCAATTTTTCCAGGTAACAAGAACATGAAGATCGGTATTTTCACTGCTGGTACCAGTGTACGATCGAAAAATATTTCCACTGCTATTTCTCGATATCCTACCGGAAAGCATGAAATAAAATACAGCTGTCCGATATCTTACTAAAATTCTAACTTTAAAAGGGGCTAGAAATCTCAATATCTGGGTCTATTTTACCTACAGAAAATTGTACATTTTAATTAAGACATATTCTGTTTAAAAAAGAAAAGAAAAAAATGGTTGAATGCACCTGCGAAAAAGTATCGACCTAGGTCAGCTTGCACGAGCTGCACAGGCTGAATTTCAAAGGACCACTCTATCTAATTATTCAGTCGCATGTTAGACAAAATGATTAAACCCATTGCTAAACAATCCCTGGATTTCACGACCCTGAGATAGAAGCCTTTTGAAAACATTGTTGGAAAAGGAGAAAATGCTGGTAACCAGCATTTTCTCATTTTCCCACAATGTTTTCTACTCTTTCCAATCTAAGTTTCAATTTTTCAGTCGCGTTTATTTTTGTCGTCTGCAAATGCTTTCCATTTGGGATAGTCCAATTTTTTGGTAAAAAGTTAATCGGTTTAAACGTACCAGACTGATAGTGCCTTCGAAAGGTCCTCCAAAGTCACACTGACCCAAAAGAAAGCCGGTCTGCGTCGTAAGAATAGCATCCACGTCTGTTCGAAGATATTAGTAACAAAAAAAAAAATAAGCCATGCTATCTGAAAAGGGGGCTTAATGCATCCGCGAAAAAGTATCGACTCAGGTCAGCCTGCGCAGTCCGCGTGGGCTGACCAGGGCCGAAACTTTTCGCTACTGGTCAATTTTCTGTTTGTCAAAGGATCGGTCTACCTCCAGACTGAGTCGATTGTTTGAAGAAGTGGACACTATGGAATCATACTTATGTGATGGCTTTCCTGGCACCATGTATCACGAAGATGCGTGAAGCACCCTTGGGCCAGAGCACGGTTTATTTATATAGACAATTCTAGGAAAAACAAAAGGTTTTTACCTTTTCTCTTAAAGGTGGCCCTTCAGAATTTGGGACGAAAATTTTACAAAAATACAAAAAAAAAAATCATCCTTATACTCCCAAAGCCTTATAATTTTCATTCATTAAACCTCAGTAGTCGAAAACCATCCGACAACTAGATAAATTAGAGGTTTACTACAGCCCAGGTCGACACGGAAGGGAAACACGGTCTATTTTTACATCAGCAACTCGCTCATTTACCTACCGGAAATATACAGACGAATCTTCAAACATAGCATCCGAAGTTCTAGACATTATGGAAAATAATTACATGTTTATTATGTTATAGAATTTAAAAGTTAGTCACGTGCAAGTCACTTAACATTCCCACAATGCTTTTTTTTTATTTTGGCGGGAAATCTAAAAATAGCTTAAAAGGCTATGTAGCCTTTTTAGGGAATACCACCAAAAAATGTTTTTGTAATTTTTTTATTCTTACAGATGATTTGTATTTTTCGTTTTTATGTAAATTTCAGAGACATATATAATGTTTCATTTGGTGTGATGTGAAAATTCTAAATACGCACCTTTAAAACTCATTACCAAACGACAACATTTTAGGTTTGTCCAAAGCGAAAGGATCTGCATTTACCCAAATCGAAAGCATTTGCAGACGACAAAAAAAAAAGTGACTGAAAATTTGAAAGTTGTTGTAAGAAGCCCTTGGAAAACATTGAGGGAAAAGGAGAAAATGCTGGTTACTCTCCTTTTCCCACAATTTTTTCTATAGGCTTCTTTCTCAGGGTCGTCAAAAGTGGGGATTGTGTGGTAATGGGTTGATTGATATATCACAGTGATACACTGTCCCAAACAGTTTCAGTTTATTTATTTGTTTGTACATTAAGGCCACCGGCCCATCATACAAAAAACTTATATACACCACTTGACAGAGTTACCAATTAAATATGTATGTAAAGATTCGTGGGAACACATGTGTACAAATGCACATACAATACCAAATAGCAATGAATCTAAAAAAATATAGGTAGTACCTTATTAAATATTACACACCTTAGCGCTACACCGTTTCATATCGTCGGTTTGCTTCAAAACCCAACAACCGCAGCTTACTAAGCGTGATTACGAGGTTTTGTAAGGAAAACGAGGTTATGTGAAGATTCGAAACACAGTTTGTATTAATCGAAAAATTTAATTTAACAAATAAATTGGATTTTTGAAAAAAAAAAAAAAAAAAGAGTACCATAGTCATTATATTGGATCCATAGAGGCCAGTTTGTCTTGGAACCGACTTTTATACTGATCCTCTCATATACTACTCAAACTTTGATAGGGATCACGTACATATTTCTGTATGGGTTTATATGTTACAACAGTTTTGCATAAATTCTTTACCATATTGTAAAAATCTAGATTTGTCCAATTTGAAAGCATTTGCTGACTAAACACCATATGCAACGTGCACTATGCTGTCTGTCATAGGGTAGAAAACATCGTTGGAAAAGGAGAAAATGCTGGTATCCAGCATTTTCTCCTTTTCTAACAATGTTTTCCAAAGGATTCTTTTCAGTGTCTTTAACAGTCGGCATTGTGAGGTAAAGGCTTAAATATCCATTTCCACTAGTGATTCGATCAATCAGTATGGTAATGTAACATCTTGTAAAACCATACATGATACATGCCACATATATATATTTAGGATGAATCTTTTAGGGTTATCCCTAGCAAATTTTGAGTAGTATACATGCAGCAAGATCTAACTGAAAAATAGAAAGTTTCGATTCAAGTCAGCCTGGCCGAACTAGGCAGGCTGATAATAGTCGACACTCTTAAGACATTTATTTTAAGCTTAAGGTAGTGGACCCGTAATACTTCTAGTGCAGCATGGCATGAATTTTCTTGACAACTGATCATTTTTAACCGTTTAGAAATTCCTTTGATGTCTATCTTCAAATTATTTGTTGATACTTTCTTTTGTTAATGCCCAGAAAAGGAGGTAATTATCATATCTCTTTGTAAGAAAAATAGAGTGGTTTTTGATTTATAAATGATGATTCTAGAAAAGACAAAAAGGGAAAAGTGGCTAGGTTAAAGCAGTGCAATAACACTCTTTTTTAATCATAGCAATTTTTGTAGAATAACATTATTGTGGAAACAGCTGTTTTCTATTAGGGGTCTACTACGTTAAAAACTGATCCCCTTACATGCAGCAAGATCTAATTGAAAAGCAAAAAGTTTCGATTCAAGTCAGCCTGGCAGGCTGATATTAGTCGACAGTCTTAAGACTAGACATCATGGAGAATCATATTTAGGCTGGGGGGGGGGATGATTTACCCGTCACAATGAATATTTTCCTCCTGTCGAAAATCTGGAACTTCTTTTTTTGAAAATATCGGTTATCCGGTTAATTGACTCGAGATCACTAGTTTTAAAAGTGGGATTCGTTGACAAAGTAGTTCAGAGGACATATAATATATAATTTATTTCATCATCTTGTGGTTAATATGGGAAAATATTTACCTCAAAGGGAAATGTATTGGAAAATAACTCGTGTCTTACGACACTCGTTATTTTCGCATACCTTTCCCTTTTTCGGCAAATATTTCCACATATTAACCACAAGGTGATGAAATAAACTCTTAATCTTACCCTCTACAACCAACTTTCGGGATAATACTGTAGTGCCGTTATCGAAAATTCCAAGAGCAGCTTCACCGATGGCCCGTTCTCCACAAAATATCAGCCATAAATCGACTGTTCTATTTACCTAAACCGTGTAAAACAAGATTTAATACATTTTTCATTAGACAACTTGAACAATCACATCAGCTCATCTTAACCTTTTACCAAATGACAAATTTTAGCCTGATCCAAATTGAAAGCATTTGAAGGCAATTAAGATATTACTCAAGACAGAACATCTGTTTTTCAAAGGGTAATAGATATTGTGGGAAAAAGAAAAAAAATGCTGGTTATCACCATATTCTCCCTTTTCTACACTGTTTTCAAAAGCAGTCTTCCTCGAATTCATTAAAAATCAAGATTATTTGGGAAAGGGTTTAAGCATTCTGTGCAAAGACGAGCGCTCTAGTTACCTACGTAAATTTTTCGTGCCTCAGAATTAGATGGAAATATGACGTTAATTACCTTACATTTCTCGCACTTGACATACTGTTGTAATGCATTGCAATGCAAGGAGGGCTGGAGTAAAACGGGTTAATTGCATGAAATAAGTAGAATGTTTGTTTTTTTGCTGTGAAAGACCGAAATATATTTCATCTCGTGAACGTCATCGGTGTTATTTTCACGACTGGCGCATTACTGATGATGTTCACTCGATGAAATAAATGGAGGATAATTCTTTTTCGGTGAAAGACCGAAATTTATTTTATTGAGTGGACACCATCGGTAATATTTTCACGAGTGGCGCAGCCACTCGTGAAAATATAACCGATGGTGTTCATAAGATGAAATAAATTCTGATCTTTCACAGAAAAAAATAAATATTCTATTTATTTCATGCTTTTAACCCTTTCTGGGAGGAGCTTCATTAAAATCCAGTACAGTTCTTTTCCGTTATTCCCAGTAGCGTACCCCTCCCGCATAGCAACGCATTACAATATTACGTCAAGCGCAAGAAATGTAAGGTAAATGACGTCATATTTCCTTCTGGTTGTGAGGCACGCGCAATTAACCTAGGCAACAAGAACATTTAAATCGGCATTTTCACTGGTGGTACCAGTGTAAGATCGAAAAGTATTTTCACTGCTATTTCTCGATATCCTACCGGAAAGCATGAAATAAATAGAATATTCACGAGATGGAATATATTTCGATCTTTCACCGAAAAAAACAAAAATTCTATTTATTTCATGCTTTTAACCTTTGTGGGAGAAGCTTATCAATATCCAGTACAGTTCTTTTCTGTTATTCCCCGTGGTGTACCCCTCCCGCATAGCAACGCATTACAATATTACGTCAAGGGCGAGAAATGTAATGTACATGTATATGGCGTCTTATTTCCCATCTGGTTGTTAGGCACGCGCAATTTACCTAGGCAACAAGAACGTGAAAATCGGTATTTTCACTGGTTGTACCAGTGTAAGATCGAAAAATATTTTCACTGCTGTTTCTCGATATCCTACCGGAAAGCATGAAATAAATTTGCGATCTTTCACTATAAAAAACAAATATCCTCTATTTAATCATAGACAAAATAAGGTCGGCATATGCATAAACAAAACAAAGTCCAAGGAAGGGAAAGATAAATCGTCGATACCAGAAGGGAAACATCCTATAAATATTTCAAACCACAGTCTCCAGATTAGAGTACCTTCTGTTCAAGCCCGATCAATTGTTTCCTTTAATACATGTATCTTGGGACGTTACTTTGTCAAAATGCATTATCTACAACTAGATGGCATTCTGTAAATACTCATCTATCTAATTTGGGCATCTTGGGTACAGAACCGAACCACTTTCCTACGCGACAACCGTTACTTTGAATTTCAAACTAAAATAAACCACTGTATGGAAACTCTGTACGGGAAATTTCTTCGGTGAATTCAAGATGGCGGACACGTGTTATTGACAAAGTAAGTGTCGTTTAATTTTGGTCCAAACTTGTTTCAAATTACATCCCCTACAACGAGTAAGGTACCAATCTAAAGAGCTTTGATTGAAAAATCAAGCGATAGTAGCTGATGAGAAAACGGGAGTGCCTCTTGTCCGTAATCCCTCGGTGAACATGATGTTTTGATGAAGTTGAAAAACTAAGCGAGAGACCGGGAGAAAACTGGCTTTATTTCATCGAATAGAAAGCTAATGATAAAAGAAGGTGCCTCTATCGGTGGGGAAATGTCATATTCTTACAACTGTACCAAAATACGTTGCTTATATTTACTGATTTAGATGTTATAAAGTTTTGAAATTTTGCACGGTGTACTCTTCGGTGCAAACCGAAACTAAACTACTGTATGATTGGGTGATCGGAATTTCTGTACGCTTCGGTAACAAATATGAAGTCAAAAATCTGTACGCTTCGGTGAAAATGATTTAAGGAGAAAAATGCTAGAACAGTCTTTTTGTATTTCCCGCACAGCGAGAATTCCTTATACAAGTACATGAAACCAATTTGTGTCATTTACTCTATATTTTGTTTGTCATGTTAAAACCGAATAATGCCTCAAAAATGAGTCACGCCAGGGTTTCCTGGCTTTGTAAGGATTTGATTGAGAATTCTTTGTTATTCCCATTTTCTAAAGGAAAAGTACGAGTCATTTTAAAATAATGTTTAAAATTAGTGTGAATTTGAAGAAAAAACTTATCCCCAGATAAAACTACAATGTATCAACGTATTCAGATGACCTCGATCAAGACTTTTTATTCGGATATACTAAACACCGGAGTGTAAAAAAATAAAGATATGTTATTAACAGAATGTAAGAAAAAAAAATTAAGTTCCATGTGTATAATTCTATGGTAGAATACTGAAAGTAGAAGAAAACAATATCACTAAAGTAGTTCCTCATCCGTGTAACTGAAACATAAAAAGTGTGAGTTTATAAAAGCTTTAAAATGAAAGCTACGGAATAAGGACAATATGTCCCTTGGAAATGCTTACAAAAGGATGATATAAAGGGGTCGTAACTCAGAAAACGATGTAATGAAGACAGAGTTGCCTGAGTGTGTTGTATAGTCATCCGGAGCTTCTAGTCAAAGGATTTGATACTTTGAAAATTAAGATCGAAATTAGTGGGGGTTTTTCCCCTAAATGAAAAAAGAGCTATGGTTCTTCTAGACTGAATTTCTCATTTATATCGATGTGTGAAAACTGTCAGTTTCAATTAATGAAAAAACGCGTAATTTATGCTAAAGTAAAAACTCTTAAATGTGAATTTAACAACAAGCATGCGATTATCTTTTTTAAAAGGTCTCTTAAGGTATAAAGAATAACAAACGATCACTTAGGCGATATCAATGTAAATTAAAAATGAGCTATATATCTACAAGGCAGTGCACAAACGAGTTTTGTACTGCATTTTTCACTGCTGGTTCTTAGTGTTTGAAAAGTCAAGCCAAAGCTCAGAGATGTGTCATTGTTTGATTCGGGTTTATATGGCTTTCCAACTGGTTCTGGTCCGATCAACACAAAGTATGCTCAGAAAGTGCTTCACGTGTTCACAAGCACTGGGCTTGAGCTCTAAAAATGTGTCGCCAAAAGACATACAAACATAGCCATTGAATGTCCTTTGTGGAATTCTAACCAACACCATCCAAAAAAAGTTACTAAAACTCTACATTACCTACTGCGCCACGGAGGACCCCTGATCAATAAGTGATGATAGAGGAGGTACGGTTCTATATTTCGCTTTTCACATGATGCATCTATGAAATTTATACCATGGATGGCTTCTACATTTTTGGTGTCAGACCAAGACAAAAACCTTAAGTTTATCATTTTTATGTTAAAGGCCAATATATCTATACATATATACAAGATGCTTCCGTTCATGTTGCTCAGTACTTCTCAAAAACGAGCCATTTTAGTGTACGAAGTTGCGGATTTATACATCACGTTTCTTTGAGTTCAACATAAAAACATCAAGTAAATAACACATGTAGGTTGTTCGTACATTTCCTTTTTTCCTCCCTTAATCGTTTTCACCGAAGCGTACAGATTTTTGAATTCATATTTTCGTTTTCACCGAAGCGTACAGAAATTCCGATCACCCAACCATACAGTACTTTAGTTTCGGTTTGCACCGAAGAGTACACCATGCAAAATTTCAAAACTTTGTAACAGCTAAATCAGTAAATATAAGCAACGTATTTTGGTACAGTTGTAAGAATATGACGTTTCTCCACTGATCGAGGTACATTTTTTTATCATTAGCTTTCTATTCGATGAAATAAAGCCAGTTTTCTCCCGGTCTCCCGCTTAGTTTTTCAACTTCATCAAAACATCATGTTCACCGAGGGATTACGGACAAGAGGCACTCCCGTTTTCTCATCAGCTACTATCGCTTGATTTTTCAATCAAAGCTCTTTAGATTGGTACCTTACTCGTTGTAGGGGATGCAATCTGAAACAAGCTTGGACCAAAATTAAACGACACTTACTTTGTCAATAACACGTGTCCGCCATCTTGAATTCACCGAAGAAATTTCCCGTACAGAGTTTCCATACAGTGATAAACGTTTACTCAATAAAACGTTACCTCGTGCGATTCACTCAGCTATGATCAGCATTTTAGAGAAATCTGGGGCTAAAACTGATCTGATTTTTCCTCAAACGTATTGATAAAAACCATTTCCTCTATTGCTACTTTATAGCACGTATTACTAGAGTCTGCCCAATATCGGCGATAGTGATGCGTCACATAAGACAGGTCGAATCTTCGAAGATTATGACATACGCAGAGGAAGTGTCAACATGAGGTAATAATTACGGAAGCGATAAACCGTTTTTGGCACAGATCTGTACGGATCATGAATGAGACCGGGATAAGAAGTGATTAAAAGATCATTAACGCCTGGTCATAGGCTAGTTGAAGTTCAAAACACTCTTTACAAATGTAAAGACAGCGTATCTGGAAGAAGGACGAGTTTCCTCTATATGCTCTTTATGCGTGCATATTAATAGTCAGACCATTGGAAGGACTACTGTTATGCATGTTGTATGAGCACAAGGAAGGGACCGGCCGAATGTCAGATTCCATTTGTTTAGCGTGTGCATAAGAATCATTTCTTTTGTCCCCTACCCAGTCCCCTGTTAGGTCATATAAAAAATGTTATCGCTAGATTTTTAACTTCTATTTTCCATGTATTACATTGAATCGACAAATGTTAAAACATTGTCTCATGGTATATGTGAACCAAGTTTTCTTTTGAAAAAATAAAGCTGTAGATAAATAACCAAAAGGACTTAATTATTAACTTTGCATGGGTTATACAGATTTGCCAAGCCCGGTAGCGGAATTGATAACTTCAGGGCTTAAAATGAGAGTCACTGGTTCGAATCTTCGACTCGACTTTTTTCTTTCAATGAAATTGTGATAATCATTGTGACAAGATTCATTCATTTCTCATAGCTGATCATTTTTTGTGTAGAATACAACCAGTGGTTTTGAATGATTATTATGAAAATAAATGGTAAAAGAAATTGGAACTGGCTGTCGCGGTATAACTCAAATAATGTCAAGAAAGATGTTAAACATCAACCAAAGATATAACATATCGGTACTCCGATTTTCACACGTACAAGGCTCAGTGATGAAATACACGATTCGAAAGCTGTAGGTCTCGGGCTTGCTCGTCACCCAAAGCGCTGAATTTTCTTTGGAGTGTACTTCGTTAAGACACTTCAGACACCTAGCCTTGTAATGGTAAAATCTAAACGCAGAAACATACATGTTCGTGTGAGCTGTTGCCGCACTATGACTGCAATGATGTTGAAGGCGGCAAAAACGCCATTCAATGTAAAAGTTAACATTAATATAGGGTCTACAACGGATATAAAAATAGTGTTCTGTATGTTCATACTACGGCCCCATTAACCAATGATGGACAGAACACTTCAAGTTGATAGTTAATCAGAATCGTACTGCAACCTAACTTGTCAATTACCCAGCAGGCATTGTATAAGTCCTTAAAAGTGGCAGAGAATGAAAAAACGAAATAAAACAGAATTTGTATTTACAAAGCATTCTGATTCCCCAAAATTTTCAAAATTTAAAAGTGACAACTTCTGATTGGATGAACAAAATGGTTAAGCCGATTAGGTATTGTGTTACCTTTACAATTAGAAAATCTTAGAGTATAAGACAAAGAACGTTCTTATGAATGGTTTGAGAATATAGATCCAGATCCTAGATATACTGCTGTCTGTCTGTCTCTATCAACAATATTAACAAACATAATTATGCAGATCCTCTATACGTTACCATTAGGACAGGATTGAAAACGGATACAAAACCAGCAGTCCTTGTGTTCATACTTCGATCTCGGTAATCAATGGAGGCTAGTATAATTGGAATGAAATCGTCAAGTAGAAAGTTAACCAGTATCGTATCTTCATCTGTTAGACAGTTACCCAGAAGGCATTGTAATTGCCCTTAAATGACAGAAAAATAAAATTGAGAGAAAGTGAAAGAATATCTTATATGTTATGTCCTTTTATGTCTGTCTATAGATCCGTCCGTCCGCCTGCCTTTATGTACCAATCGACCAATGTACAGCTGCCTGCCTTGCGCCTCCATGCCCTGCCCTGCTTTTCATCAACCCATCCACCCTACTTGCAGATGTTTAATTGTTGCCAACTTTTCCTTTGATGTATGTCAAGCTATACAGAGTAAAGGCTGAATAACGGTTTGAATCGGTCAGTTTCGTTTGTGAAATAACATAGAACGCAACCCCTTAATCCTTTACCATACCACTTAACCCATTACCAAACGACAATATTTTAGACTGGTCCAAATTGAAAGCATTTGCAGACGACAAAATAAAATTGACTGAAAATTTGAAATTTGTTTTGTGAAGGGAAGAAAACATTGTGGGAAAATGAGAAAATGCTGGTTACCAGCATTTTCTCCTTTTCCCACAATGTTTTCTAAAGGCTTCTTTCTCAGGGGCTTCAAAAGTAGGGATTGTGTTGTAATGGGTTAAAGGTAATTCTAGCCTGATTGAAATTCATAGCATTGCAGACAACAAGTCAAATGTGACTAAATGGTTGGATCTGCTTTTGAGAGTAAAAAAAAATGATTAGAAAATGATAAAACTATAGGCCACTGAATAATGGTATAATGAACCTAAATACCGGTTTAGATGGGTTTACAATGATCTTCGAAATTTCTAAACAAGGCTTGCGATAAACCAACAGCCCAGATCTTTCAATTTGTAGCTCCGATATTTTCAGGATATTCATGCGCTGACATCATATAATTTATTTATCCATAGCGAATTAGATCTATAATTTAACCCTTTTCTCCATAGATACTCATTTTGATAAATCAACAACAGACAGTTTTTGAAAAGATTGTGGGAAAAGGAGAAATTGCTCGTAATCAGATATTTGTATCCTCAATTGTCCATATTTTTGACATCATATCATTTATTTGCTGCTGAAATGGAAGAGCCTCAAAGTGACATATAAGGTAAAGGGTTAAATACTTTTTCGAACATATCCTAAACAATTTCCATTGATATATTGGTTAAATTATTAGATTAACATTTCGTCTATTTTATTCAATCTTTTCATCTTATCCAGTAACACAATTTCATCTTCCATTTCACAACTTTTCAAATGCTTATTTACCATTTAGTTGTCAAAAAATTTGGCTCTTCTTTTGATAGTAAATTCACATAAGTAGTAATTAGTTACATAGTAACGTTATATCATCATGAATTGCGTGACGTCAGCACGATTTGTCTTAGAACTGCGCTATTACTAAATTACAATTTTTAGCTTTCAAGAGCCGTTGGGAACTTCCGAAAGTCAAGATACATAAGAAAAAAGAAAAAAAAATGTGAACCCATCTTCATCGGTGACTGCGTTTATTTTTTCGTTTTCGGTCAAATATTATTTCTGAAATGGGACAAGAAGACAAATTTTCGATTAAGTTGTACAAATTGTCTTGTTATTTATAAATTAGAAAAAAATATCGGTTATCCGGTTAATTGACTCGAGATCACTAGTTTTAAAAGTGGCATTCGTTACCAAAATAATCAGAGGAAATATGATATATAATTTATTTCATCAGCTTGTGGTTAATATAGGGAAATATTTGCCTCAAAAGGGAAAGGTCCGCGAAAATCACTAGCCCCTTACGGCACTCGTTATTTCCGCGTACCTTTTCCTTTATTAACCACAAGCTGATGAAATAAACTTTAAATCTTACTCTCTACATCCAGTAGAGGCTGAGGCTATAATAAGCTATTTATAGTGACGGTCTTAATGAAAGGTTGGTGTGGGAAACTTTCCTCACGTCGTGTAATCAAGTTTTCGAAAGCGGAACGTTAATAATCTTTAGTACTTAAGAAGATCTGTTTAGAAAACAACCTAAATAATGGAAAACAAAAGGCTGATCAGAGGGCGATTTTATGGATATGACCGGAAATGAATGTTTTGTCATCAATGAATAGTTCATAACTGGCGTCGAAGATAATATAAGAAATGCAGAAATAAGAGATTATGAAGTGAATCGGCCACCTGCATTAAATTGAGCGGCCCTTAGTCAATAAGGTGGCCCCCGCCACTGGCCTCTTACCTTATTGGGTGCGTAGGACTTAGGTTATCATCCTAAAAGTGGACAGAAACAAGTGCACCATAAAAACCAAAAAGATCTTCTAGGAAAGCAACACTAAAAATAAATTCCAGGAATATTAGAACAATGCTAACCGGGTTATCCACCAACATCCACACAGTCTCTGATTTCCGCAAAACTGCATTCATTACCAATGATCTACTACACCTTCAAGTAGACATTGCAGGTCTACACAAGACCCGTCTTGCTTTATCAGAATGCATCAAAGAGAGCAACTTTACCTTCTTCTGGTTAGGTAAGAAAGAAGACGAACCGCGTGAATATGGTGTGGGGTTTGCTGTGAGCAACTCTCTCCTGAATAAAGTACAACTTGACCATTCTGCAAGGTTTATCTCTCTGCTTGTCAATACAAACTTGCTTTGTTTCTGTGCTGACAGCTTCTGATGATACCAAAGGTGCTTTCTACAGTGAGCTGAAATCAATTGTCCAGGGATATAACAGACGAGAAAACCTTTATATCCTCGGTAACTCATATGCTCGAGCTGAAAACGACAATGAGGCATGGCCAAACTGTCTTGGACAGTTTGGTGTAGGAAAGTGCAATGACTATAGACAACGGTTACGTGAACTATCCTCAATCCATGGACTCTACTTGACAAATACCTTCTTCTACAGGAAAGAACTTCAACGAGTGTCATGGATGCATCCTAGGTCAAAATCCTTGCACAAACTAGCTCTCTAACTTACCAGGCGAAGGCTCCTACCCATTTTCAAGATCACTAGAACCTATCACAGTACTGATTGCGACACTGACCACTCCCTCGTCAGTTTCAAGATAACAGTACAACCAAAGATATTCTTCAGCACTAAGCAACCAGGTTTACCGCAAATCACACCAGTAATACCCGGCATGCTACCGAACTCGCAGATTTTTTCACAGCTTGTTCCGATCAGCTCAGCTGTGCAGACAATCGCCCGTCAACAGTCGTGTGGGATAACGTAAAGACAGCTATACACTCTACTGCACTGTCTGCCTACGAGAAGGAAAAAGGTGGGCCAACCAACGACTTGTTCGAAGAGCTCGGAGATTCTCCAGCGTCTCACAGAAGCTAAGAGAGCAGCACTTCAAGAGTGCAAGAACAATCCATGCAAAATTACTCAAACATCTCTTCAGTTAGCCAGAAAATAATTTAAATCTCTTGTCAAAGAATCTTTTAACTGCTTCTGGACAAACCTCTGCAACTCCATCAGGTGGCTGACAGGAAACAGTAAGGTCATGTATAACGGCATAGGGAAAGCAATTGCTCCAGGCTCAACCAAAACTGCTTTCTCAAGTCAGGTAAGATCATATCTGACAAAGCCACAAAATTTGATTACCAGGTCGAACACTATGCTGAACTCTACTCGACAGAGAAAACAGTAAGCCAAGCTACCCTAGATGCCATAGGACCCTTACCTATTATGCTGAAGTTAAGAAGTCTCTAACACATTAGACAAACTCAAACCAGGGAAGGCTCCAGGCTAGGACTGTATCCCAGCTGAAGCCATTAAGAGTGGTAAATCTATTCTTCTTTAACTCCTGCACAAGCTACAACCGAAGTGTTGGGAGGTAGGCGAAGTTTCCCAAGACGTGGGGAATGCTAACACCATAACCACCTACAAGAACAAAGGCGATCGCAGTGACTGCAACAAATACAGCGGCATATCGCCACTCCGCATAGTTGGTAAACTTTTCGCTCGAGTCATCTTGCCGAGACTTTCAACAAGTGGCAGAGAAAATCTTCCCGGAATCATAGTGCAGCCGTTGTCTGCGCATGTCATATTCTTTGAAGATTCGACCTGTCTGATATGATGCATCACCCATTTCCCGATACTTGGGAAAAGTAGTGCTTATACCGAAGCTAAATCCAAGCCTTTAAGGACTGTTTTAATAAATTGCCGGTGCATAGGTTACCTGCTAGCTGATCATAACTGAATAAATCGCACCAGGTATCGTTTTACAGTGTAAACGTTTATTTTATTTTGAAATTCAAAATAACGGTTGTCCTTTTGAATAATTAGTCCACTTATATACCCAGAATGCCCATATTATGTATATTTGTAGAATGCCATCTAGCGGGAGATAATGATAGTGCGGATTCCGCTCAAATATATCCACTGTCGACATAGTATTCTGATTGCGTCAGCTACAAGAAAAGCGCCGGGATAAAATCATTCTCTATATGTGGCTTTGTTGATCTTACAAAGGTATTTGAATAAGCGGAGATGGCCTTTTCAAGATGCTTCCTCTCATTTACTGTCCACTTCGACTATTTAGCCTGGTTTAATCATTTCATGACGGCATGATAAAAGCGGCGTCAATCAGGACTGCATCCTGGCCACCACTTTCTTTGGCATTTTCTGTGCCTTTTTTCCAAAGCACGCCTTCAGCACTTCAGAAGAAGGCGTTTATCTCCTCACAATATCAGACGGCCGTCGATTCCAAATCTCCCGACTACACACCGAGACAAAGATCAGAAAAATCACATTCAGAGACTTACTCTTCGCTGCTGCTGCTGCTGCTGCTGCTGCTATTGCATCCCACGCCCAAGAAGGACTTCAAAGACAAATGGAGAAATTCTTTATTTTCAGTCTGACGATCAGCCAAAAGAAAACGCAAGTAACGGGCCGAAGAACACCTCTACCACCTGAATTTACCACCAACGGTGAAACCCTTGAAGTTGACCACCAATTTAACAGTACCTAGGGTCAACAACAACCGACATTGGCTAAGCTTACACCACAACAAACATTTGACTCAAAACACAAAAGTCATGGCTTACGAGGTATGTGTCATCAGCTCCCTCCTCTATCGTAGCGAATCCTGGGCCACCTCATTAGGGATGGAAACTGAACACATTCCATGCTTGCGTAGAATCCTTTGTATTAACTGGCAAGAACAGCGACGTGCTAAACAGAGCCGGTTTACCTTCGATGTTCACCCTCCTACGCCAAAGACGCATTCGATAGTTGGAACACGTACACAGAATGAATGATAGTCGCATTCCCAAGGCCCTTCTGTATGGTGAACTGCCAAAAAAATAGGTCGTCCAGACCTTCGTTTTCTAGCCTAAAACGTGACATTAAGGTATGTGACATTGACAAAATAACATGGAAAGTCAGGCAACAAATAGAGAGACTTGGAAAAGTGTAGACTCCAAGGGCCGCACCGCAAGCGAAAAGAACATACATCTACAACGTTTAACCCAGCGACTTCAACGGAAAGCCAGGCAATAGACAGAGCAAACCAAACACACAAACGCATCAGTCTTCACGTGAACTGGTTACAACCTACAATGCAGACCAAGAAGCGGCCTGTACATCCAAAGCAGCTGGCACTCATCCACCGCTTCAACAAACGCAAAACCGTGGTCCACAGACTGAAAGATGCCTCTACAAATACTGTGTTTATGAAACTTTAGTAGAGCCCTCTATTCAGTTCTATACAGACGACGCACATACGTTCTACTTAGGGAGACTTTGTGTTCGATAGTCGAACATGAAAAATTTTAGACTTCTGGAGCTTTAATGCATATCTTGAAATAATGAGTATTCTCTTCTTTCAAACGATGTTTTCAAACACCTTCACACGGGCTTTTAAACACAGAATTCTTTGTTTAGAGCTTGAAATAACGTTGCTGTGAAATGACAGTAATGCTCTATGCATCACCTCAAAAAGCAAGACGCACATCTCTTTTCAAGCAATCAAGGGTTTAAATGCCCCTAAGGAAAAAAAGAGAAAAGTATTGCGGGGAAATTGTTTAAAAAATAGTGTTGTAGGCAGATGTTTGGATTTTGGAAGGACTAAAAATTTGTCGTTTTTAGAAAGTTGTTAAATCGCAATTGACTTAAAAAACAATCTCACCTGCAGGGCTATCGAACGGTGTAAACCTTATGTGAAACACAGCAGTATTTCCTGAAAGAAGAAAAAAAAATAATCAAATTTTAAAATTTTACTCCACCTGTAACGGGAAACTTTGAGGGTTTTTTTACAATTTCAAAGAATTTCAACCGCCTCTAACGGGAAACTTTGAGTTTATTTTTTTACAATTTCAACGAATTTCATAAATGATTAATTCACTGAATTCAGTATGGTGATAAATGTATTCAGTATACAAGGATATTCAGTAGAAAAAACATTTGTGGGGTACGTAGCCTCTAATTTTAATTTAAGATTCGACCAAGAATTTTGCAAAAGGTTGTTGAATGTCACATGTTCAATAACATGTGCCAATTGTGTTGGGTGGTATTCATGTTAATACGATGACGCCATGTCTATTGTCATAAGAACAGACGGGCGCTACGAATTGCAGAGAGACCAACCCGTTATTTGAATGCTAAGTTTGCACATTTTTAGTGCACATAACTTCCAGTTTGCAGAAAAAAAGTATATTTTGTAGTATTAGCTCGGTGTTTAACAGATTTAGAGAGAAATTAAAAAAAAAAAAACAGCAAGCATATTTGAAAGTCCCTTTTAACTTTAGGTAACGAATAAGATAGCTAAAGGGGGTTAAACCCTTCACTTTATACCAAAATGTTGGCTCTTCCTAACTCAAAGTAACTGCAGAAGCCACTTTTGTAACTAATACAAATGAGCTGGAGTTTTCTGACAGGGTAGAAAACAATGTTTTGGAAATGGAAAAAAATCCTTTTCTCATACCCTTTATTTCAAACAGCCTAATCTCGTGGTCGTAAAAATTTTAAATTAAGTTGTAAAGGAACAAAGCATCTTCGTGCGGCATTATACAGAGCAAGTCATCATATACATGTAATTATGGGTCAATAATTGCTATTTTATCTCAAAATCGACTGGATCTAGAGGTAGACAGGCTATTCAGAAAATTTACATATTTACATATAGCACTTATGGATCAATACTGTTTGCAGATGTACTGAAACCTCTGTACATGGAGCATGCTTCAAATATATTAGCAATTCTTCATCAGTCTTTGTGTAGAACCTTTGAATAAACTTTTTTAGCTCACCTGAGCACGAAGTGCTCATGGTGAGCTTTTGTGATCGCCCAATGTCCGTCGTCCGTCGTCCGTCGTCCACAATTTCTTTAAACATCTTCTTCTCCTAAACCACTGGGCCAATCTTGATGAAACTTAGTAGGGATGTTCCTTGGGTGAAGCTCTACCAAAGTTGTTCAAGAGATTGAATTCCACCCATAATTCTGGTTGCCATGGCAACCAAAAGGAAAAAAATAGCAAAATCTTTGAAAATCTTCTTCTCTGAAACTAGAAGGTCTAGAGCTTTGATATTTGGTATGTAGCATCTCCTAGTGGACCTCTACCAAGGTTGTTCATATGATGCCCCTGGGGTCAAAACTAGCCCTGCCCCGGGGGTCACAAGTTTGAAACATAGGAACAAAGAAGGAAAACTTTAAAATTCCTCTTCTCTGCAACTGGAATGGGCAGGGCTTTGATATTTGGTATGTAGCATCTCCTAGTGGACCTCTACCAAGATTGTTCATATGATGCCCCTGGGGTCAAAACTGGCCCCGCCCCGGGGGTCACAAGTTTGAAACATAGGAACAAAGAAGGAAAACTTTAGAATTTTTCTTCTCTGAAACTAGTGGGTGCAGAGCTTTGATATTTGGTATGTAGCATCTCCTAGTTGACCTCTACCAAGGTTGTTCATATGATGTCCCTGGGGTCAAAACTGGCCCCGCCCCGGGGGTCACAAGTTTGAAACATAGGAACAAAGAAGGAAAACTTTAAAATTCTTCTTCTCTGAAACTAGTAGGGGCAGGGCTTTGATATTTGATATGTAGCATCTCCTAGTAGACCTCTACCAAGATTGTACATATGGTGTCCCTGGGGTCAAAACTGGCCCCGCCCCAGGGGTTACAAGTTTGAAACATAGGAACAAAGAAGGAAAACTTTAAAAATTTTCTTCTCTGAAACGTGACGGTGCAGAGCTTTGATATTTGGTATGTAGCATCTCCTAGTGGACTTCTACCAATAGTGTTGATATGATGTCCCTGGGGTCAAAACTGGCCCCGCCCCGGGGGTCACAAGTTTGAAACATAGGAACAAAGAAGGAAAACTTTGAATTTTTTCTTCTCTGAAACTAGAAGGCCTAGAGCTTTGATATTTGGTTTGTAGCATCTCCTAGTAGACCTCTACCAAGATTTTACATATGATGTCCCTTGGGTCAAAACTGGCCCCGCCCCTGGGGTCACAATTTTAAAACATAGAAATAAAGAAGGAGAACTTTCAAATTCTTCTTCTCTGAAACTAGAAGGCGTAGAGCTTTGATATTTGGTATATAGTATCTCCTTGTAAACCTCTACCAAGATTGTACATTTGTTGCCCCTGGGGTTAAAACTGGTCCCGTCCCGGGGGTCACAAGTTTGAAACATAGAAATAAAGAAGGAAAACTTTAAAATTCTTCTTCTCTGAAACTAGAAGATGTAGAGCTTTTATATTTGGTAAGTAGGATGTCCTTGTGGACTTCTACAATGTTTGTTCATATGATGTCCCTGGGGTCATACTGGCCCTTCCCCGTGGGTCACAAGTTCGAAATATAGGAACAAAGAAGGAAAACTTCAGTATTCTTCTTCTCTGAAACTAGATGGCATAGAGCTTTGATATTTGGTATGCAGCATCTCTTAGTGGACTTCTACAAAGTTTCTTCATACGATGCCCCATGGGTCAAAACTTGCCCTGCCCCATGGGTCACAAGTTCGAAACATAGGAACAAAAAAGAAAAACTTTAAAATTGTACTTCTCTGAAACTAGAATGTGTAGAGCTTTGATATTTTGTAAGTAGCATCTCCTAGTGGACCTCTAGCAAGTTTCTTTTCTTAGAATGCCCCTGGGGTCAAAACTGGCCCTGCCCAGGGGTCACAAGTTTGATTTTACAGCTTAGTACTCAGGTGAGCGATATAGGACCATCATGGTCCTCTTGTTTCCTATTCTTTGGGAGCTTAACTCAAAATGATATTGACCGACTTATCGGATTCCCATTCATTTTCAGGGTCTTTATTCACAAACTATTCTTATGAACGTTCTTAGTCGCATTCTCCTGAATTTTCCAAATTTTAAAGTAAAACAACCTCTGATTGGCTAAACCAATTTCTGATAGATCTACTATATGTGATGCATTACCTAATACAACAAGTTTTTACCAAACGACAAAAAAAATTTGACTAGATCCACATAAAAAGCACGTGGAGACGATAAATTACTTACGGTTGGAGTTCTGGAAAAAATGGAAAACAAAGCGGGAAAAGGGTGAAAATGTTTTATATCAGGGGTCTTTCAGATCTGGAAATGTGTGGTTTAAGGCAGGTTTAAACGCTAGGATTCTGATGATCTGTTCAAATATTTTAGATCTATGTCTAAACCGGTTACAGACTCGTTATCTCGTAAAACAAACGGATAATTTCAGTTCGGAAATAAAACTAAATAATTGCAATTATCTGTCCATGATGTCTCGGCACAGCGGGCAACCTAGATGAAAGAACAGACCGCATGTTTTGAGTGGTCTGATCTCGGTCTACAGTGACCAAAAAGGCAACTATAGTTGTGCTCTTTACCGTCAATTACGGTTAAACTTAAAGAGGCCGTCAAAAGTTTTGAAAGTTTATAATCATATCAAACTTAAAAAAAAAAAACGTTTTAATCACTGAAACCAGCAAGGCAATCTACCTTTTTTGTTGTCGTATTCATTTGTTTCTTATTTAACTCTTAAATTGGGCAATAAACGCTATTTTTCTTTCCTTTTTTATCACTATCATCTTTATCAAACATTATATTTACAACTCATTTTTTGAATTTTCACAGTACAGTTTAAAGCTCAAGCTTCTTTACATTAAATACCTACAAGCAAACAGTTAGCTTTTACTGGATTAAATCTTACAAAGGAATCACTTCTCCCTGACATTTGTCAAAGTTACAAAACCATCATTCGTGCAGTCTGATACTGGCCCATGGTCATCAACATATTGCCACAGCTTCAGCCATACCCGTTTAAGTAAGTAGAAGATTCTGAATGTTGTCAGCGTGCCTAGTAAGTTATTTTGGACAATGTAGGTCAAGATCAGACCGTACACAGCATACAAGATGATTTGGATATACAATCTCCGATTGCTTGGGTTTTTCTACCCTGGCAAGGAGTTGTTTTCACAATAGTTGGGTAATCACTATTGGTTGAAATTTTTCTTAACATACAGATTATTCCTAGTGTCAAACTTTTGCCACACTACAAAATGATACGTATAGGCTTATTATCCCCCGCCCAAAGGCGGCGGGGGATATGGTAATAGTCTCCGTCCGTCATTCCGTCATTCCGTCACTCCGTCATTCCGTCATTCCGTCCTTCCGCTTTTTGTCCGGAGCATATCTCCAAAAGTATTTGAGATATCAACTTGAAACTTCACAAGTGGATAGATCTCATTAAGGAGGCGTGCAGTGTACAAGAACCATTACTCTATCTTCAGTATTTTTGGAGTTATTGCCCTTTGTAAATTTTTACTTTGAATTTTTGTCCGGAGCATATATCCAAAAGTATGAAAGGTAGGAACTCGAAACTTCACACACATATAGAACTCATTGAGGAGGCGTGCAGTGCGAAAGATCCATAACTCTGTCTTCAGTAATTTGGAGTTATTACCCTTTGTAAATTTTAACTATGGATTTTTGTCCGGAGCATATCTCCAAAAGTATGAAAGCTAGGAACTTGAAACTTCACAAGTGGATAGATCTCATTAAGGAGGTGTGTACAATAACCATTACTCTTTCTTCAGTAGTTTTGGAGTTATTGCCCTTTGTAAATTTTTACTTTGAATTTTTGTCCGGAGCATATCTCCAAAAGTATGAAAGGTAGGAACTTGAAACTTCACACACATATAGAACTCATTGAGGAGGCGTGCAGTGCGAAAGATCCATAACTCTGTCTTCAGCAATTTTGGAGTAATTGCCCTTTGTAAATTTTAACTTTGGATTTTTGTCCGGAGCATATCTCCAAAAGTATTTGAGATATTAACTTCAAACTTCACAAGTGGATAGATCTCATTAAGGAGGCGTGCAGTGTACAAGAACCATTACTCTATCTTCAGTATTTTTGGAGTTATTGCCCTTTGTACATTTTCTTCTGGAATTTTTGTATGGGGCATATCTCCAAAAGTATGAAAGGTAGGAACTTGAAACTTCACACACATATAGAAGTCATTGAGGAGGCGTGCAGTGCAAAAGATTCATTACTCTGTCCTCAGTATTTTTGGCGTTATTGCCCTTTGTACATTTTTACTTTGATATTTTGTTCGGAGCATATCTCCAAAAGTATAAATGCTAGGAACTTGAAACTTCACACACATATACAACTTATTGAGGAGGCATGCAGTGCAAAAGATCCATTACTCTTTCTTCAGTATTTTTGGAGTTATTGCCCTTTGCACATTTTTATTTTGAATTTTTGTCCGGCTTATATCTCCAAAAGTATAAAAACTAGAAACTTGAAACTTCACACATATACAAAACTCACTGAGAAGAAGGACAGTAAATAAAACTATAACTCTGTCTTCAGTTATTTTGGAGTTATTGCCCTTTGTAAATTTTAACTTTGGATTTTTGTCCGGAGCATATCTCCAAAAGTATAAAAGCTAGGAACTTGAAACATCACACGCATATAGAACTAATTAAGGAGAAGTGCAGTGGTAAAGAATCATAACTCTATCTTCAGTAATTGTTGAGTTATTGCTCTTTGTAAATTTGCACTTTGGAATTTTGTCCGGAGCATATCTCCAAAAGTACTAAGGCTAGGAACTTCAAACTTTATACACTTATAGAATTCATAGAGTTATTGACCTTTGTAAATTTTTACTTTGGATTTTTGTTCGCACATTTTCATTTAGATTCACAGGCTTTTTTCGACTGATTACCCTTTGATGAATTTCTTTCATCATGGACCAATAACAAAAAGGCCCCATGTACATGCAAAACACAATACCTCTTATACGTTTGTATTAAAAAAAGGTCTTTTTCGGCGGGGGATATCATTTCAACGAAATTGCTTGTTCAAATGGAAATGCCGGGTAAAGGCTACCGCATATTTGACAAGCCATACTGTAAAGCAAATTGTTATGTAAATGGGACATACAGTGACCTGTTTTCAAAATATTCTATAAAGATAATGAACATAATAAACTGGTTTTTCCATTGTGGTTATTTTTTTGAAACAGGTTGTTAGTAAACAAGCTGTTAGCCATTCCGTGCTGTCATCTTTCTAGAAAAGACTAGAATCTAATCTAGAACTTTCCAAGCTGATTTAACCCTTAAGCTGCCGGTCGCGACTTGCTGACCGTTTGCGGACAGCGTAGATCAAGATCAGACTGCACAGAACGTGCAGTCTGATCTTGGATCTACACTGTCCGATAAAGAGATAAAAGATATACTTGAAATAGCATCGTTTGGGTTTTTAATATTGGCCTGAAAAGTTTAATTTGATTTATTCAGCAGGAGAAGGGTTAAATAAGAATGACTTACTTGGTGATTGTTTACTTGAACTTGGACTTGTGGCTTGGAGGATACAGAATTAGTGAAAAGTGTTGGATTTAAACTGGAAAAGGAAAAAGTGGGTGGGTCAGAGTAGTACAATACTCACTTTTAATCATAGCAAATTTTTTAGGCTTATATCATTGTGGAAAGAGATTTTTTTTTTTTATTAAGGGTCAACTATCTCAATATGAATTACCTAAATGAATACCGGCTAGACCTGCGATGTTGATAAAGGCACCATCGGTAAAGAATGCTCCATCTGGGGTCAACTCTGCTCCGTTGTTAATTGCCCACACTTCATGACCTAGCCCTGTCACTGGATCAAACCTTCCACCAGAAAAATCAATGTCAACAAATTCTAGGCACTGGTCTGTGAATAATTGTGTTCCATTAATAAAAAAAAAATCAACTCTTCACAAAACGGCGAAGTTCAGACTCGTCGAAATTAAAATCAAACCTTCCACCAGAAAAATCGATGTCAACAAATTCTAGGCACTGGTCTGTGAATAATTGTGTTCCATTAATAAAAAACAAATCAACTCTTCACCAAAAAGGCGAAGTTCAGATTCGTCGAAATTAAAATCATTTTCGGAAGACAAAAAAATGTGAGAGTCAACATTTAAACCTGTTTTTGGTAGGTAGAAAATAATGTTGTAAAAAAGGAGAAAATGCTTGTATCCTTTTTTCTTCAACAGTGTTTTCGGATTGATGTTCTTTCGGGTCGTTACAACTCGGGATTGTGTGGTGAGATATTAAAGTACTATCTCATCACATTAAAAACTACAGCAACAAATTGGTAGATACTTAAATCACAAATTGCAGTACTATTTTGCTGAAAGTACTGATTTGGAAGCCTATTCAAAAGAAAATTTAACCCATTACCACACAATCCCTACTTTTGACGACCCTGAGAAAGAAGCCTTTAGAAAACATTGTGGGAAAAGGAGAAAATGCTGGTAACCAGCATTTTCTCCTTTTCCCACAATGATTTCTGCCCTTCACAAAACAAATTTCAAATTTTCAGTCACTTTTATTTTGTCGTCTGCTTGCAAATGCTTTGGATTTGGAAAAGCCTAAAACATTATCATTTGGTAATTAGTTAAGCAATCTTGTTTTCATATGTACAAGTCTGTGTGAAAGACACGTGGAGAAGGGAATCACTATAAACGACTTGTATGAGTACACTTTGAAAGTATGTGCAGTTCTTAATGCAGCAGGCGTTACTAAAAGCGTCGTTGTAGCTTTCACCGCTGAAAAATTTGACTATAAACAGTGAATGCAGAATTTGCAGCACATAAGAACTTTAAATTTGACCTCAAAGTGAATTCGGCATAACTAAAAATTACTAAGTATGGGGGAAAAAGGTCAGAGATATGAGAAATTTGACTCACTGTCAATTGTATTGCCAACTTCTACGCAAGAGCACATAGACTGATCCCAGTACATTAGGGCAGGGCACGTGAATATAGCCATGTGCTCAACACCCATAAACTGCGTGATCGAATCTGGTACCTCCATGAAAAAGCATTCTGAAATCAAAAGAAAAAAATGCCTGCTTCAGTTAGTATGGTTAGTGTTGTCGGTAATAAAGTTATGTCTGTTTACCACCCTTTCTCTACTTTTGTTCATTCGTCCGTCCGTCTGTCATTCTCTCTAATTATCTACCCGCACGTTTGGGCCTCCGACAGCTTGACAGTGTGAAAGACATCCCGTCCATCCAATCCTGCACTGTTAGCACCTATGTTTAGGTTTATTTGACTATTATTTCCATTTTCAAAATACCTTCAACTAATAATCTCTACAAAAAAATCACAGCAGACGAGTTAAAGCCTTTACCACACAATTGAGGCGGTTTTGAAATATGGTGGGAAACATGGAGGCTTTTGGAGGCTTCAGGAGGTTTTAAAAAAAAGTATAGCAAGTTTTTTTTAACCATTTAATACTTTCATCATCTTCGGGAGCCAAGTTTATGATCACCACGTGGATCTTACCTTGGCGGATCGAGCTTGATTTTTATGATACGCTTTTTCATTGGATGCAGCCAGCTCTAGCTGAAACGAATGAAATCGCTCGTAGCACTTCATCTTTGATTAAAATAGAACAAGGTCTCTACCTGTCGAACAGAAGGTAAAAAATGGAAACCCACGTGGATGTCTGCTTATCGCTTCATGTGTATTCGTAAGCGGTTTGTAAAACGATATTTCATTTGCTTTTAGAAATATGATGTAAAAGGGGATAATAACCAGCATCCAATAGAGGGCGCATCGCAGGAATCTCGAAATCGGGCTCAATCAGCCAAGGTAAGATCCACGTAGTAATCGTAAACTTGGCTTGCGAAGATGTACTTTCATATAAATTAATGAAATGAGCATTGTTTTATGCTATTAAGTTGTCCCAAGCGATAAACATCACACATAAACTGTGTGTGTAAACTGGCAACTGGGCAAATCGGACAAAATCCAGATTAGCGAAAACCACGTGCGGCATGCGTACAGCAAATTCGATATTCTTTGGCGAGTTGCAAAACAATTGATAGCGCAGCTTTATAAGCGTCGTCAAATAACCTGACAACAATTATTCAAAATTAACCATGGGAAGGCGGCCAGCGATGACGTTAGAACAACGTCAGAAAGCAATTGGTATGCTTCAAGCTGGCATGTCACTACGAGGCGTCGCTCGTCATTTCAATCGGCACAAGTCGACGATAGGTCGCCTGCAGAATAGGTTTCAAGTCACTGGGACCGTCACTGATCGACCAGATCTGAAAGACCTCGTAAAACGACCCTGCAGGAGGACCGGTATATCACGACAACTTCAAGGCGTAACAGATTTCTGTCAAGCTGGAAATTAACACACCTGCTCCGGAATGCCACAGGAATTAGAGTGTTTGACAGAACCGTCAGGAACAGACTCTGTGATGCTCGACTTGTGGCATTCCGACCTTAAGTTGGTATTCCACTAACATTAAAACATCGACAGGCAAGGCGCCAGTGGGTTCACAACCATCGTCAATGGACTCGCAGGCAATGGAATGACGTCCTGTTTACAGATGAATCATACTCAAATAACGTGTCTTTTACCGATGGCAGGGTTCGTATTTGGCGAAGAAGAGGCGAAAGGCTCGATCCATATAACGTCATCCAGAGAGACCGTTACGGCGGGGGCAGCATCATGGTTTCATGGTTTGGGCTGGAATTTACCATGATGGTAAAAAGACCTTGTTACAGTTGCTGGCAACCTTACATCACAAAGGTATTGCAATAAAATTATCGAGCCTGTTGTTGTGCCTTTCATGCAACACCATAACGTAGGGATTTTTCAGCATGATAATGCCCGCCCTCATACTTCACGGCATATGCAGAATGTTTTACGCCTCAACAACGTGCGCGTGCTACCTTGGCCTGCAAGATCCCTCAACCTGTCACGAACATCTTCGGGACCAGTTAGGTCGGCAGATAGGAGAAAACCATGACGTCCACAACGTGCGTGACCTTGAACGTGCCCTTCAATGCGATTTGGGCAGAATTCCTCTTCGTGTTATCAGGAGGCTTGTTTGCAGCATGAGACGGCGTTGTATGGCCGTCCTAGCTGCTAATGGTGGGCGTACGGGATACTGATTTTCACTCAAATTTTCACACCTGACCCTATGCCATTTAACACTAGACAGTAAATTTACCCCGTAGAGTTATGGAATGAATTTTACAGGTATGAACAGCAATTTGAATCGCTACTTCATTTTCGGTTTTTGTGTGTACTTTTTCTCTGAGGATCAATCTTTTCCAAACTTGCTAAACTTTTTTCAAATAGTATATGTTTTATGGGAAACAGTTGATTTTTTGAAGGCTGAAGTAGGCTTTTTAAAAACATAGTGGAGTCTTTTGAAGGCTACAAGAGGTTTTTTGAAAACATAGTGGGAAACATAAATTTTTTTTGAAACTTGAGGAGGCTTCTGAAAACATGATGGGAATAGGAGAAAATGCTGGTGACCAGAGTTTTCTCTTTCTCGCATCCTGCTTTCTTCGGTTCATTTGTATCACTTTCAAATTTGTCGTCTGCAATGTGCTTTATTCTTGGATGAGTTTTGATATTGTCGTTTGGTAAATACTCAAATCATCCTTATGGCTATTTTCTGCATGATAAAAAGATCCGTCCATATTAAAAAAACATTTACTAGTGACAACTTTAAGGTGTATAGGTGTATAGAAAGGTGGACTTTGACTCTTAAAGAGTAGATAAGGTTGTGCTCTGTGAAAAGTGGACTAGATGCATCCGCAGTCCGAGCAGGCTAATATGGGTCCAATCTTTTTGCTATATTAGATATATAGGACTTTACATGTGTTGGTTGTTGAGATAAAAAATTACTAAACGAGTATACAAAAATGTTATTAAGCGAGCCTTTGGCGAGCTTAATAACATTTTTTGTGGACGAGTTTAATAATTCTTTACCTCAAAAACCAACGTGTATCAGATTCTTTTTATCACATTACTGTATAACAAGAATTATAGTCCAAAATGTGTTAAACCAGAGGCATACATGTATCACGTGTAGTGAAATTTACATGAAGCCCGTGTGCTTACTTTGACAGGTACATTACGAACGAAAATAGTTCCGAAGCAACTTGCATAATATTGATTTTTGTTTGAGTCAAACTGATTAAATTAACAACTTTATCACGATAAGAATTTTGACTGCTAATTTCCTTCAGAAACCTAGATCACGGTGAGGAAACTACATAGACGGAGCCATTGGCTCTGTTAAGGAAATCTTGTGTGGGTTTTTCCGGTCACGTGCGGCGCCGTCAATATCAGCTGTTTCGGTGGACACGAAAACGTAAGTTTTCCATTTATTGTCAAAATTTGATTTTATACTGAACACTAGCGAGAAAAGGGGAATTGTATGAGGGGCCCATGACTTTCAACTTACTTCCTTGTCCGTAGGGAGTTCCAAGTCGGTGCGGTTTTGTCTGAAATACTTTTGCCGTGAGCCACGGCGAGGTAAACAAAGGTCATTTTCTATAACGACCACAGGCTTTCTATTGCTCTTTCTGCATAAATATTACTTATCTAAATGTTTACACCGTCCGAATGTATGAAGTGATTATCTAATCCTTCCCCACTCACGAAAAACAAAATTTGAATCAAAATAAAAAAAATTGAGAAAAAATAAACAATGGCTCCGTCCATATCGGCCGGCTCTGTCTATATCGGCTGGCTCCGCTGATGAGGGTTAGTTTTAGAAGCGACGTATATGCACAATTGAAACAAAACTCATACACACACACACCCACCCACACACACACACACACACACACACACAATTCGCTTTATTTTCTTTCGCACGGGAACGCGGACGACCGAGGTGACTACAATAGCTCTTCACACTTCGTGCAGTCAAGCTAAAAGTAAGTACTCAAGTCTGGAGTGTCAACTTCAGACATACCTGCAAAACTTTTACAAAGGTTATTCTCAAATATTGGTTTTATTCAGTTTTGCGTCCCCCAAGCTGTTAAACTGGTATTGAGACGAATGGATCGGTAAGTGGGAGGAAACGGGAGTACCCCGGGAGTATCCCGGGAAAAACACCCGACACACCCGCAAGCAGAACTTGGCTTGTCCACGTTGTCCGAGAGTGCCCTGTACCCACAGGGTGATATGGTCGAATGATCAAGAGCACTGAAGTCAACCACTTTAACCACTCAACCACGTGACCGCCCTTTTTGAAATGATAGATGGTTCGAGAAAAGCATCACCATTCCAAAAACAACTTTCAAAAAATCTAACTTTTGACTGGTAAACCTAGCGAAAAAAACCTATCGCTTCTAAAACTCGCCCTCATACAGCGGAGCCAGCCGATATAGACAGATCCGGCCGATATGGACAGAGCCATTGTTTATTTTTTCTCATTTTTTTTTATTTTGATTCAAATTTTGTTTTTCGTGAGTGGGGAAGGATTAGATAATCAATTCATACATTCGGACGGTGTAAACATTTAGATAAGTAATTTTTATGCAGAAAGAGCAATAGAAAGCCTGTGGTCATTATAGAAAATGACCTTTGTTTACCTCACCGTGGCTCACGGCAAAAGTGTTTCAGACAAAACCGCGCCGACTTGGAACTCGCAACGGACAAGGAAGTAAGTTGGAAGTCATAGGTCCCTCATACAATTCCACTTTTCTCGCTAGTGTTCAGTATAAAATCAAATTTTGACAATAAATGGGAGACTTACGTTTTCGTGTCCACCGAAACAGCCGATATTGACGGCGCCGCACGTGACCAGAAAAACCCACACAAGATTTTATTTAACAGAGCCAATGGCTCCGTCTATGTAGTTTCCTCACCGTGTAGATCAGCATTGTTTTAGAAATGAAGCGTATAATTTCAAAGTGTTGACCAAATACAGCACCATTTTCTTATCTTACACGTATTTGAGACCAGAAAATTCGTAATGGCTGTATTACATTAAAAGCAAAGAGAGTTATGTGATAAATAAATTTTCGGTATGTTGAAGGAATATTTTACCTCTAGACCCAGCCGTTTGTTATTCTAAATGCATGTACTAAGTCCATAATTCTGTAATGGCTAGCTCTATATACCACTGAAACTTTGATAGGGATCACTTACATATTTTTGTATGGATTTATACGTTACAACAGTTTTTCATAACTCTTTATTTACTGTAAAATTCTAGATTTGTCCAAGTTGAAAGCATTTGCGGACCAAAAACTATAAGCATTGTGCACTATGCTGTCTGTCATAGGATAGAAAACATCGTTGGTAAAGGAGAAAATGCTGGTATCCAGCATTTTCTCCTTTTCCAACAATGTATTCCAAAGGCTTCTTTCAAAGTGTCTTTAACAGTCGGCATTGTGAGGTAAAGGTTTAAAGATCCATTTCCACTGGTCATTCTATTTATCAGTGTGGCAATGTAACACATTTTAAAACCATACATGATACATGCCACATATATATTTAGGGTGAATCATTTATAGTGATCCCTAGCAAATTTTGAGTAGTATATAATGTATCGTAGAGATTCATTAAGTACACCCTTTCCAGAGCCAGGCTCATTTACTTTCAAAGCTTTTTCTCTCAGATTCATTAAAATTCACGATTGTTTGATTGATTGTTTGGTTTCAGTAAAGACACTGATCGTGACCTAGAGCCACTTGAAGGACCTGAAATCGCTTTACAAACGGAGATTTTGGCTTTTTTGCTAAGAAATAGTAATTCTCAACTTTAAATGGCTACTTTTCCTATTCTGATTTTTTTCCCCAAAAAAAGGACAGGGTTCAAACGGTTAAAGATAAAAGGAAGTGTGAAAGTTACCGGAAAATCCGAGCACAAATGCGGACTTTGTCGCGTACACAAGAAATCGAAATTTTCGACTTCAAATGGCTTTTTTCCCATACTGATTGTCGGATTTTTACTACAATCGATAGGATTTAAGCTGCTGATAAGATAAACAAAGAGTGCAAGTTTCACAAATATCCTATCACAAATGCAGACTGAATCGTGTAAACGAGAAATGGACATCTTAAACTTCAAATGGCCTCTTTTCGCATGCCAATGGTAGATTATTTTCAGAATGAATAGACTTCGAGCTATTAATGAGATTTAAAAAAAACTGTGCAAGTTTCACAAAAATCCGACAGCAAATGTAGACTTTATCGCGCACTCAAGTTAAATGGTAGGCAGACAGACGGACGACGGAAATCACATGATGAAATAAGCTCATCCACTAGAGCTAATTGTTGATATCTGAATACAATTCGGATTTTTGACCGAAGAAGAAAAACTAATCGTAATAAGCATTTTATCCGTTGGGAGCGACGTTTTCATGAGTGATCAACCAAAAGACACAAAAAGTCGTCTGCTGGAGTTATTTGATCACAGGAGATTATTTGTCGCGAGAAAGGAAGTGCTTACATGACGTATATCTACCTGACTTTGGTGCTTCGGTCTCGTCACAATTACAGTTGGTATCAAGATTCTTCAGAGTCAATTTTGAGCAGGATTCCGAATTCCTACACGCAGCATCAGTACACATACTTGTCTGGTTGTCGTAGCAAGTGCCAGGGGGACAACATGTCGGATTTGGGACGACGGTGCCAAGGAACTGAAACCAATCTGAAGACTAAATTTCCAATTTCCAATCAATTAACTCATGTAAAGGCCAGTCAAATAACCTGATTTAAACCAAATAAAAACCATCCACACGTAAACCAATCAAATAACTACATTGAGACCAATAACATGCAACCTGATTTAAACCAAATAAAAACCATATACACGTAAACCAATCAAATGCGAAGCGGTTTCATACAGTGTGATTAGGATTTTTTTTTCATACCGCCATGAAAAAAATAAAATTCTCTTCATTCTTTAAATAAATTGTCTCTTTCCCAAATTATCCCGAGTTAGAATGACTTTCAGGAGGAAATATTAATGTTTTGAAACCATAATGCAAACGGACATTGTTTTCGACCTATGTAGACAATTTCCATTCTTTGAGACAAATTTGATCTGTTGTCGTCAAATACTGTGGTTTAGGAGTCCAAACGATTGTCATTCGGTAAATAATGATTAACAGTTGGTGTAGCAACAAGAACATTTACTCGTCTCGTACGCTGTCAAATCAAATGAATATGACATTTTTATATTTTTGGAAACATTTTGTAAAAAAAAAAGGGAAAATCGGGTGGTGGTTTTGATGCAATCGGTAACTCCATCTACTTTTATGAGATCGGATATGACGTCATCATGTTTATACCTGAGAAAGCTATGTAGCATATAGAGGAAATAACATTTATTTACTTTCATTCGTATTATTTGTTGGTTTGAAAGGTACTATCTAAATACTATCTTGCTAAATTCATTGATAAAACATTTAAGAATCTTTGTCTTTCAGAAAAAATCACCATTTATCACGTGACATTAATAACACCACTATTACAGTCGTGAATTCTCATTTTTTCGCGAAGCTATATATGTTTACAAGTGATATTAAGTTGCACACTCTGTTTAAGTACCTTCTGTCAATTTCTACAGAAGTAAACATTCTCGAGAAAATATTTTATCTGTAACAATATTTTTTCATCATAATTTATCAGTTATCTTCCATACATCTTCACAAAATTTATATGCCCCGATAGATATAGGGTCTGTGACCTATAGGAATACTTCTACATGACTTTTTTCACATTAATATATTACAGAGATAAGTTTGTTATTAAAAAAAAAGGTTAAATGTACTTTCCTTTGTCAAAAGTGAAATCTCACTCTTCCCTTGTCTATTGAAATTCTTAGATTAAATCTATGCCACGATTGTCCCTTTGAAACCATGAAAGTTCCAGTTACATTACGGTCAAAGACATGCGAGAAAAGAGCATATTTACCAGCACCGAGACACGGTGGCTCAGTCGGTAGGACTTGAGAACAGAGGTTCGTGGGTTCCATCCCCGGCTCGGCCAATTTCTTTCTGAGGATTGATGATAGTCATTGCGACAAGATTCACTGATATTGTTATGGCAATTACTACGTGAGAAAGCAGGCAGTGGAGAACTGTGCGAAGTACTGGTAAAAGAGACTCCAATGAAGCATGGATAGATTCATTGGCCGTCGCAATATAACTGAAATAGTGTTGAAAACGGCTTTAAATACCAAAAAAAAAAACAATCAATCGATCAATGTTTACCAGCGAAAACTTTTTATATATACAGAAGCATTGAGAGGGAGGGTTTATAATCGATAATATACATGTATTTTGAGAAACATCTGTTCACTGTGGTGTTAACGGGACAGCATGTTTCTTGGTATAGGTAAAACCAAAAGGGTCTTTCGGTGTAAGAAAATGAAGTAAAGCTTAAATTTTGCAGCCGGTGAACTCCATTAATGTAATATACATACAAGTAAACAATATTTCAGAAATTTATAATATTCGTCCTGTGTCGCCATATTTAACTTGACGAGTGTATATAATTAGTAAAAGTTTGCTCGGCTCCAAGAATATTGCTATATGTCTCAGTTTTTTTCCTAGTTTAACATGTATATTGTGCTTTATTTATTATTGTATAAAAAGGTTTTACTTGTGTTAATCACACTTATGATTTTATTTTCAATTTTAATCCTTTACTCCATGGATACTCATTTCTACGCATTACTTGTGGGAGCCTTTGGAAAACATTGTGGCAAAAAGTGAAATTGCTCGTGACGAGCAATTTCACCTTTTGCCACAATGTTTTCTACACTATCAAAAGATGTCATATACATATCAGAAACTGCTTCATCCTTGCTGTTATTTAGGGTCAATTAGAGATAACGCAGAAATGCCTTATGGGGTAAAGGGTTAACTGGATTGTAACTTAAATGGTTGTTTTCCAAAATGAGGGACACTGCGAAAAAAAGCTAGCAATGAATTTGATATGGGCCTTATCACGAGAATTTGGCCAAGTGCTATTCCAGACAGTTTGGCATCGTCTTTGCATGCCACCAATTAGGTTTTAGATAACTACTTAGTCTAATTTGTGGAATGGAATTCCATTCCTAGATAAGGAATGCACCTAGTTGCTGGGTGCTTTGTGGCTGGACCTGATGGTCTGAAATGCATATATGTAACTCATTTCACATGTGTTCAATTGGATTTAAGTCTGGTTTCGGGATGGCTAATCAATTCGTTTGATACCCTTCGCGGGTACTCTTGGAAAATTTTGGCCGTATGAGGGCAAGCATTATCGTCCATAAAATGAACCCATTTCCAAACAGCACTAGCATATACCTGTGTGTCGAGAATTTCATTTAGATACCACACGGCAGTCAATATGTTTCGATCGGGCCCAACCCTAACCCTAACCCTAAACCCTAACCCTACGTTCATTCCAGCTTATCCCTCCCCTTACTATGATAGAAGCTACCCAATACCGATCACGTTCATCAATTATTGCTGCCTATCTCCTTGCCTTCTCCACAATTGAACACGTATATATCTGTGTGGTTCAAGCAGTATCGGACGCCAGTCCATTCTACTCTAAACAAAACGGTCCGACAACCAGGCAAACCGATGCTGACACTGATTTAGATATGGGGATATGAATACATGGTCCTCTCAATCGGAGGCCGCTTTCGTGCAATCGTATGCATATGGTTTTGGTCAAAACTCTGACCCTAGAAACATTTTGATGGTCAGATCGCAGTTATGTCGCAGTCGCAACGCGGTTTGTCCGAGCCTGGATGATCAAATATCGATCATCAACTGCGATTGTAGCCCTACCCCTGCCATTGCCATGTCACCTGATAGATGTACTATACTGGCTATGATGATAACAGCATGGTGCACACCAAGGACTTCACCAGCCTCACACTGAAGAGCGGCTGGACCAAACATTCAAACTGACCGCCACATAGTTGCACCTGATAAATGTCTTCTAACATTTGCATTTGTCATATTTACATAAAGAGCATTCAGTCTTTCAAAAAAGATAAGAATACAGATGTACAAAGGTTTGGTACATGTATACAGTGTCTCAAAACACTATGAAAATTGAGGGTATTTTGTAAAAGACTTGCACGGGGAATTTGTCTGTCATACATTGCAATGTGTATACTGGAGACCTTGTCGATACACCACTAAATGATTTCGAGTTTTAATATAATATAGGATACAGACTCTGCTATGGTGCTTGGAAATCTTGGTTCTTAGCAGTCTTTGAATAGTATAATGTCTGCGCTGAGGTATAGCAATGTACAGCAAGAAAAAATTGTAATAAGAACAGAAATGGTTGTCACGATCATTATTTTTTAATGACACTGTTTTCAAAAGCGGTCTTGAAGACATAAGCGGTCGATAGCATGTGGAAATATGGTTTCTAACCTGATTTTTGTTACAGAAATTATTTCGATGTATCATGTAGACTCCCGCATTCAATTACCAAATTTTATCCTTGGAAAGTTTTACGTCTAGCTATAGTAAAATGATACGTAACTTACGTCTTCACAAATGTTGAAACCTGCACATTGTAGCGCATTTGGACTGGCGTCGAATGGGTCAGATCTAGGGACTTTTTCACCATTGACAGCATTATTACAGGGGTCTATAATATAAATAAAAAACGATTTAAACATTCCTCGATTATAAAAACAGTGTCTGCGTACATCAAGCATTCTAACTCGCATTCTTGGTCTTACTCTCAAGAGTTTCCCAATTTCAAAATTAGGCAACTTCTTAATAGTTTAACCGTTTGGTGTAACCTGTCGGAAACTGCGTTACTTTCAAAATCTAGAAGAGACGACTAAAAATGCAATGTAGAATGGTTGGTGAAAACACATCCAGATTTCTCATCAATAATGCAAGAATGAATCCTTAACTGCTAGTTCCATAAATAGACTGGAAATTTACCCCCCGCTCAGCAAACAGGGCACAAAATGAAAATGAAAGGCAGTAAAGAACACAAGGAGATCCCCCATTTGGAACTTCACACGAGATTCTTCTTCTTTACAATGTAACAAAAATTTGACTTCTTCAAATTGAATACATTTCCAAGTAGACGGTATTTCAAATTAGACTCATCTTTTACATTTATCTTTGGTTACCAGCAATTTTTCTTCTTCCTAGCATCTTTCCAAAAGCTTTCTTTTGCAGGGTTCAATCCATTACAATCCATTATTTTTCTAGACTTGTCTTGATTGTAAGTTTTTGCCGTTAAAAAGTACACTGGCCTCAAACAATGTAAGTTATTGAAAGGGCTGAAAACATTCAGGAAAAAGGAGAAATGCTGTTTCCTATCATTTTCTCCTTTTCCCACAATGTATACAAAAGTATCTAAGTAAAGTTCGATAAAAGTCGAGATTGTGTGGAAATGGTTAAGACACGACAATGTTCTGTTCATGTATGAGGGCGACAGTTGTTGGTTACTCACTTGTATTTATATTTTCAAAGCATTCAGAAGACTTGCTGTTGTAAGGAACACAGGTCAGCATGTTCAAGGAAAAACTAGTCCCACATGGACAACATCGTTTGTAGGCAACGTATTCACTGGCCATCGATGAGAGCTTTAAGGAAGAAAGATTGTTCTTCTGAAAACATTGTCTGGGAAGGGAGACAATGCTGGTAACCGTCTTTTCTATCAATCGGGGCCCGTACTCACCAACCATTCTTTAGAATATTCTTAGTCTTATTCTCCAAGGCTTTCTAAATTTGTAAGTAACACAACTTCTGGTTGGCTAAACCTTTCGGTTTAGCCAATCAGAAGTTGTGTTACTTACAAATGTAGAAAATTCTGGGAGATAAGACAAAGAACATTCTTAAGAATGGTTGGTGACGGGTCCCGGGCATTACTTTGTCAAGAATGACAGTAATAATAATATAAGCGATGAACAGTTAGTTGCCAGAGATTTTATAGCAAATCGCGGTTAGGAGAGTGAAACACGGGGTAATTATAAACTCATTACCGCCTTGATGCTAGTCTCGGTTCCTATCCGATCATTTTTAACTTATCTATATACTACTCAAAGTTTGTTAAGCACCAAAATTTCCTGGCAACACAGTAGAGTCTTTATTCTATATTTGCGATGTTCAATTTGAAAAGTATTCAGTGGTGTATCGACAAGGTCTCCAATATACACATTTGTCTTTTTATGACAGGCAAATTTCTCTTGCAAGTCTAGCAAATGTAGATACCCCCAATGTTCTTAGTGTTTTGAGATACTGTATTCATGTACCAAACTTGTATACACTCTTTATTCTTCATTTTCTTTTGAAAGGCTGAATGCTTTTGACTAATTCGGTAGATGCGAATGGTAGAAGACATTTATCAGATGCAGACATGAGGCGGGCAATTGGAATGTTAGAACTAGGTGCTATTCATCGTGCGGTTAGTGAAGCACTTGGTGTGCACCACACTGTTATAATGAGAGCCTGGGCAAGCTACCTGCCAGTATGGTACATGCCAGTATCAGGCGACATGGTAGTGGCAGAAGAAAGACTATCTGTAACCGATGATCGATATTTCGTCATCCAAGCTTTGAGAAACGCGTTGGGATTGCATCTCATCTGCTTTCTGACCTTCAAAATACTTCTGGAGTCAGAGTTTCTACTGAAATTGTAGGCACACGGTTGCGCGAAAATGGCCTTTGATTGAGAGTACTATCTATTTTTGTCCCCCTATCTCAAAACCACCGTCAGCATCGGTTTGCTTGGGCGATGGACTGTTGTGTCTGGAAAAGAATGGACTGGCGACCCATCCCAATGAGTCAGATGAGTCCCTATACTGCTTGAACTACACGGATATGCGTGTAGAAGAAAAGTTCAAGTGTGGAGGAGGCCAGGGGAAGGCTTCATGCAGCAAACATTACTGAGCATAATGGATGTGGGCCGGCTCTATCAAGGTATGGGCGGGATAAGCTGGGATGGACGAACTAACCTGGTTGTGCTCGATCGAAGCACATTAGCCGTCCAGCTGCACATATCGAAATGAAGTTCTCGACACACAGGTAATCTTATATGCTGGTGCTGTTGGGGATGGGTCATTTTCACGAAGGCTTAACCACGTCTTTACACGGCCCATATTGCCCAGCAGTACGTGCAAAGAAAGGGAACCCATCATATGGATTCGCCATCCCGTTTTCCTGGTCTTGAATTCATTTGAGCACATCTGGTATGAATTTAATATCCGCATTTCAGACACAAAGCATTCAGCAATATGGTGCATTCCTTGGTCCATTCTATTCCACGAATGGTGTTCCAAAACCTAATTGGGGGCATGCAAAGCCGATGCAAAACTGTCATTGAAAGCAGCACGTGACATACCCGTAATTAGGCCCGTACCAAATGATCGCTAGCCTTATTCGCAATTTTTGTTTTTCACTCGTTTTGGAAAAACAACCTTTTTTGGTAACGATCCAGTTAAAATGAAAATAAAGTAAAAAAATCAGAACAAGAGTAAAATCATTATATAGAAATAAAAGATAAAGCACAAGGAACATATTCAGCAAAAAAAAATACTAAAAATTAAACTACGATTCAAGATGCTAACAGCAACATCCTTGATGCTTAGCAGATTTTTAGATGTATATTTGGACTGCTTTGTGGAAAATCTCATTTTTGACAAAATAAAATCCGTGTACATATAACAATAGAAAAAAATTCGGTCTGGATCCCAGGGAACTTAGGCACAGGCTTTGATAAGGAGGGCGTCGAGCTTTTCTTCCCCTCATAGAAAACCTATCTGAAAATAATTTAGACATTTATACCCATAATCAAAATTCAACAAAGTTTCTTTGATGTATTTTAAACAAGGATGCGATTCTTTCCATTGAAACAGTTACAAAACGAAAACGGTCATTAATGTTCTTGTAGACCTATATGAAATTGATGTAAATGGGCATGAATCAACATGAATAATCACCGATGGCGGCTCTTTGTCGCAAATGGGTCATACTTATACTTCCTTGAATGAAAAAGTGACAATTCTTTCCTGTAGAACAGAAAGACTGATTAAATCACTGACAGAAAAGTATATTCGATTTTATTCCCTGTCCTTTTACCGGACCTTTAGAAAAGTATTAACTCTCAACATCGCAACCTACTTTACCAAAAAAGCCATTGGAATGAGGTCATTTAACCCAGAGAGCGCTTTTCATACCTCTAACTGCCGTAGCAGCGACAGTGGTTTAAATCAGTCTACAAAAAAACTTGGATTCTGATCTTTGACTCACACTTCCCGCTTCACTGAAACACCTTTGACCAAAGCACCCATGAAATTTGGGTCGAATGTCTAGATGAAGATGTCAGCTGGATTTATTCGAAGCCCAAAGGGCCAAGTGACTGGAATAAGCTAATAAGCAACGTTTTCCTCGCTGTTTGCTTTTTTACATTAAGTTAAGTAAAAGAAAAATATTGATAAATTAAACTTACCTTAACTGATCCAGCGAAGAGGCAGGTATAAAAACACGTACAATCCTCAGGAAATATGTTGAACCCCGTTAAACTGGAAACAACACACCCGTCACACACATCGTCAAACACTCTTACACCTATGACATAATACATAGAGGATATTTGTATTTTTCTGTGAAAGATCGAAATTTAGTTCATCGAGTGAACATCATCGGTAATATTTTCACGAGTGGCTGCGCCACTCGTGAAAGTATTACCGATGTTGCTCACTCGATGAAATAAATTTCGATCTTTCACAGAAAAATACAATGCGTCACACGTGAAGATAATACCGATGATGTTCACTCGATGTAATAAATTTCTATCTTTCACCGAAAAGTACAAATATACAAGTCAGCTTACTGTGAAGCTTGACCCGAGTCGACATTTTTTGAAGATACATGAAACGACCATTTTCAATGAGCATAACTTGTATTTTTGTGGAAAACGCAACAATATGGTGAAAAAAACTGGCGCAATGCTTTCAAAGTAATGTTTTGGGGCTTGTTTCTGGTTGCAGATAAGTACGCATTGTGAAAGAAAGAGCGATGCCTTAACCGGTGAACCCTGCTATTTCATGCTTAGTAAACGAGCTCAATGATGATGATGATGATGATGATGATGATGACGAAGATGATGACGATGAAGGTCATGGTGAAGATGATTATGACGATATTCACCTTGTGTTTCTTGTGCTTGCACTAACATATCTGAAAAAGAAATTACTTGCACATACAGAATAGAAGAGAATAGTTGTATTATTGCCATAGTAGGCCCTTTAAGGGCATACATAACACATATCAATATGCTAAATACTACATACATACTTATGTTAAGTTACAAAATGAATGAGCAATCCCATAGCATTACCAACAAAGTAACATGGACACCCAGCCAAGACGCAGATCAGCCTACGTTTCGGTGCAGCCTGATCTGGCTCCTCGTGTGGGTTTACAGGACAGTGCGAGTCTTCACTATGTACATCCAATAAAATTAAGATTGTAAAACTGCTATTTGCCGGTGTAATGCAGAGAAATGACCCCATTACAAAATGACCCACGGGTCAGTTCTCGACGTAGAGGAATGACCCATTGGTCATTTTGTAATGGGGATCATTTCTCTGCATTACACCGGATCAAATATTCAATTATATCACAGGTAAATACATCTAATTCACTTTTTTAAAAAAGAATTATGACAATATATGGAAGTGACTAAATCACGGCGGGGAATCACGTGACACAACAACAACAACAATGGCGGACATTTAAAGAAATTCCCCCGTTTCGGGTAAGAAAATCTTCAGTAATTCCGTTAATACCTGACCGATTTGAATTTGGTTTAAAGCAGAGAAAAAACGCCAACGGTTTGTGTTTTGAGGTAGATCTTTTGACAACACCTGATAAACAAGTTATTGACGAGCAAACAAATTTTTACCCTGGATAACGTTCACGTCGAAAAGAAGTAAAAACACACAAAGAGGCCACATTCCTTTTTTAAGTGCTTATTGTGTTCCCATATGCATAAAATATGGAGAGCAGGGACAAAAAGTTTTGTCACTATCAATACTTTTTTATTTGTATACGATTTTTAGGTAAACAACGTTATTTTCTAATATGATATACATGTAGTTCACGTTAGGAAATGATAACATTCGCGTCAAAAGTAGAATATAGAATATACATAAATCATGTCATGTTGTCTTGAATATCATGTTAATGCTTACTTAAAATTATGAAATTGTCTTGATTTTAGCCATATTTAAAATGTGTAACGTGTCTTATGTAGCTGTTTAAAGCATGTACCAAATGTGTTCTTATTTAGCACTGATTACGTGCTGGGGTCCTACTAAAATACGCCATGGAGAATTTGTACGCCATGGATACGCCATGGGAGTTTTTGCACGCCACAGCTGTTCCATAGCAGTGAAACAATATCTTAACTAGTAAAATATATTGATATATGCATTTTGCATCGCATATTAATGTTTCATCGATAGAAAAATCGTACTTTGCAAGATATTTGCCTTTGATATCGTGATAAATAACAAAGGGAGATAACTCTTATGACATAAGTATGAGATGAAACTGCTCGCTAGAGCAATAGGACATCAATTGAAAAGGACAAAAATTTATTATGATGGTGTAAATATCGGTAATTTGTCTATGTTAACACAGCTAAACCGGCATACACACTTTAAAATTTTAACAGAGTCTCTCTCTCTCTCTCTCTCTCTCTCTCTCTCTAGCTGTAGGGCTGTATCTTAAAAATTGTGTAAAAATTACCTGCCATGTGATGTGTAAAAAATTACCTACCATGTGAAAGCCGGGGCTCTAGAAGGAGCATGACGATGCTAACAGTGTACACTATTGGAGACATTTCAACCTCGCCTGAACTCTGACAAATGTCTTACTGTAACCCTTGACTCTGCCAAAATCAGGGCACGTATTCACTAAAAATTCTTAGGAATATTCTTGGGATCTAAAATTGGATTTTTGAAAGTAACAGAACTTCTGATTGGCTAAACCATTTGGTTTAGCCAGTTAGAAGTTCTGTTACTTTCACAGTTAGAAAATCTTGAAGAATATATGACACGAATGTTCTTAAGAATGGTTGGTAAATGGGGACCCAGGAAACGGAAGTAAGAAGCAATACCTGATGACGTCAGTATGATTAACTCTTACCCTATTGAGTAAGTGAAACAAAACTTTTAAGCTGATACTAAAACTCCGATTTTGCTATTTCAGAGATAACTTTTGGGGAAAAAATATGTCCTTATCGGACAGTGCAGATGAAGCTTAGACTGCACGTTCTGTGCAGTCTAAGCTTGATCTACACTGTCCGCAAAAAGTCAATTAATTGCGCTTAGTAGCCTAAGGTTCAAGATCGATAATGCACTTTGAAATACATGTGCTCGTATGTGTGCCATTTGACACGTTCTACAGGGATGGTTTAATAACTCGCTAGTTATGTAATGCAAAGTAGTTTTTGATATAAATTACTAGTTTACACGCAACGTAATTGATTGGCAGATGGAAGTTGAACTTAAAGGTGGGTATTTAGAATTTTCACATCACAGCAAATTAAAGAATATATATATCGTTGAAATTTATATGAAAAAAAAAACAAACAATACAAATCATCAATAATTAAGAATCTTAAAATTACAAAAAAAAATGTTTTTGGTGGTATTCCCTTCAAAGGCTACGTAGCCTCTTAAGCTATTTTTTAGATTTCGCATCAAAAGTCAATAAAGCATTCTGGGTGTGTTAAGTGACTGGTACGTGATTAATAACGATTAAATTCCATTACATAACAAACATGTAATAATTATTTTCCATAATGTCTTCTTCGGACCCTATGTTTGAAACTTTGTCTGTGTTTTCCTGTATTCAAATGAGAGAATTGATAATCTAAAAATAGAACGTGTATCCCGTTGGTGTCAACTTGGTCCGTAATAAATCTGTAATTTCTCGTGTTTTCGGATGTTTTTCGACTACTTGGGTTTTATGAACGCAAATTGAAAGGCTATGGGAGTATACGAATGATTTCTTTTGCATTTTTGTAAAATATTCATCCCAAAATCTGAAGGGCAACCTTTAAGATGACAAGGACGAAGAATGTCAAAGCCTGGGGCCTGTCTGTGCAAGATTTACGAGAAAAATTATTCTATTTTTAACCATGCTCCAGCAAAAGGGAATTTAACGTGTCTACGTCATCCATTATACCATGCAAGTTATCATTTATCTCTTTACCAAACGACAAAATTTCAGACTGGTCCAAATTGAAAGCATTTGCAGATGACAAAATAAACGTAAATCAAAAATTGAAATTTGTTCCCAGCAGAAAACATTGAAGGATGCTAGTTACCAGGGCCCGTTTTCACCAACTATTCTTTAGAAGGTGCTTTGTCTTATTCACCAGAATTTTCTACATTTGTGAGTAAGACAACTTCTGATTGGCTAAACCATTCGGTTTAGCCAATCAGAAGTCGTTTTACTTACAAATGTAGAAAGCCTTGGAGGATAAGACTAAGAATATTCTCAAGAATGGTTGGTGAATACGGGCCAAGAATCTTATCCTTGTCTCACATTTTTTTCAAAAGGCTTCTATCTCAGGGTCGTGAAAACTAGGGATTGTTTGGTACAGAGTTACCCATGAATCTATAAAACACATTTTGCCTAACAACTGAATGGATCATGAGCTAGAATGGCCCTTGAAATGTAGGACGAGTACAAACGGCAAAAAGTATAAGCCCGTGTCAGCCTGCGCGGACTGGTCCGGGTGACACGGGTTGGTACTTTTTTGTAGATGCATTAACCCTTTACCCCACGAGGCATTTCTATGGTATCTCTAATTGACCCTAAATAACAGCAAGGATGAAGCCGTTTCTTATGTGTACATGACACCTATTGATAGTGTAGAAAACATTTAGGCAAAAGGTGAAATTGCTCGTGATGAGCAATTTCACCTTTTGCCACAATGTTTTCCAAAGGTACCTACAAGCAATGTGTAGAAATAAGTATCTATGGAGTACAGGGTTAACCCTTTCCCAAACAATCCCTGGTTTTTACGGGTCTGGAATAGTGGCCTTTTGAAAACATTGTGGGAAAAGGAGAAAATGCTGGTAACCAGCATTTTCTCCTTTTTTCCGCAATGTGTTCTATCCTGTCATAGACAGAAATCATCTTTTCAGCAAGAGTTGAACTCTTGTCTGCAAATGCTTTCAATTTGGTCTAGTCCAAAAGTTTGTCGTTTTGGAAAGGGTTAAACCCCTTTTCACACAACATAGATCATAATGGGCTTCTTGTACATCTTTATCCTTTAACTCTTTCCAGTAATGCAAAACTTTTTAAAGTTTGTTCTAATTGAAAGCATTTAAAGGCGATATGTTCATTTTTGCTGTATTGATAAGATCACCGCCAGAAAAAGAAGAGAACAATTGTGGAACCAAAATTTTCTTTTTTTTCATGATGTTTTTTTTTTTCTAAAACTTTCTTACTCAAGGGCGTTTAAACTTGGAATCGTATTGCGAAAGGTTAAAACGCAATAAGAATTTTAAACTAATTCAAACTGAAACCATTAAACCTTTACCCAATAAGGCAATTCTATGGTATCTCTAATTGACCCTAAATACCAGCAAGGATGAAACTGTTTCTTATGTGTATATGTCAACCTTTTGATAGCATAGAAACATTGTGGCAAAAGGTGAAATTGCTCGTCACGAGCAATTTCACCTTTTGCCACAATGTTTTCCAAAGGCTCCTAAAAGCAATGCATAGAAATGACTATCTATGGAGTAAAGGGTTAATAGATGACAAAATAAGTTAAAGCTCGAATGACTGAAAACGTGTTTGAAAGCGAAGGAAAACAACTTGATGATACGATAAATCGCGGTTTAGTAATTTCTTCCTACAACTATTTCTAACAGCAGACCGCTTTCGAAATTTTTGTTGCATCAGGAAAAATTGCCATATGCTGTTCTATTGGCTAAATGTGTGAGTAATTAAGAAAGTAGTTAAAAGTCAAACAAATTTTATATAACTATAATCCTGTCTTAAATACAGAAACATCAAAAGAACCGTACGGACAGATATTGGTATGACAGATATTGTGATAGGTCAAAATCATGACCACCCTCAGTCTGAAATAAAAACTGAAGCTGTGAAGGTTGGTGCTGAGCCTATTGAAAACATTCTGGGAAAATGAGAAAATGATGTAAACTAGCATTGTCTCCTTTTCCCGCAATGTTTTCTGTCCTGCTGGAAACATATTTCAATTTTTGAGTTACATTTATCGTGCAGTTTGGTAAAGAGTTAAATAAATGGTAGATGCTAGAAATAACGTTTATGATATTTATGTCCTTGCTTTTCTGTTGATGTTTCATGATATGTTTTCCTATTAAACTTGAATAAAACCAATAAGGTATTGCTGCAATACTGTTTACGAAAGATGCCATCTGCGCAAGCCAAGACTGACGATTCACTACGCTACCCTACCCTTGGTGGATCGAGCTTGAATTTTACATTCCCCCATACGCTTTTTCATTGGATGCAGCCAGCTCTAACTGCATCGAATGGAATCGCTCGTAGCATTTCATCGTTAATAAAAATAGAATAAGGTCGCTACCTTTCGAATAGAAGGTAAACATGGAAACCCACGTGGATGTCTGCTTATCGCTTCATGTGTATTCGTAAGCGGTTTGTAAAATGATATATCATTGGCTTTTAGAAATATGATGTAAAGGGGGGTAATAACCAGCATCCAATAAGAGGGCACGTCGCAGGAATCTCGAAATCGGGTTCAATCAGCCAAGGTATGATCCACGTAGTGATCGTAACCTTGGCTCGCGGAGATTGAAAGATGCCAACTTCTATTCTAGTTTTATAAAACATTTTACTGCAAGGACTTGGGACTTTGAAAGATTGCACTCTATCAAATTGTCGGACCCATTATAATATCTTTGTTTAACCCTTAAACTGCTACATGCGACTCATTGGCCTCTTGCTGACAGTGTAGAGTAAGATCGAGCTGCACAGACTGTGCAGTCTGATCTTCGATCTCCACTGTCCGATGTGGAATTTTTTTGAGACAGCAAAATTTGGGATTTTTACTCTCGGTCTGAAAGTTTTAACTCACTTGTTTAGCAGGAGTAAGGTTAACGGAATAAACTAAATTTATCCACATTTCGTCGGTTTACTTAAAAAAACTCGTACCTACAGCTTGTTTCGAGGTGAAGTTACGAGGTTTTTTTTAAGTAAACCGACGATTTGTCAGTAGGAAAAACGGTTGCGGGTATTATTTTCACTCTTTGGTATTGCTGCCACCTTGTCTGACTGACCTTTCTGTGAATGCGAGTTTGGCACGCCAACCTTAGTAAAGTAACACGGCGTTCTGGTTGCTACGCCCGACAAACATGTCAGAAACAATAAGAAAATTGTTTCAAATACATAGCAAAGGAGAGTTTAAATCAAATTTATTCGAACTGAAATTTGGTTCAATATAAGCAGGACGGTTTTTTTTTTGCAACTTCCTTATCAAATCAGACTAGATTGGCAAAGAAGAAAAAATACTTTAATCAAAGATATCATTCGGCATATGTCCGGTGATGGGAGCCATCTTATCCCTCGGCTGTAAGTGGTGGATTGATATGTAGCAGATCGATACATTCATCGCCCGGAAATACGTCGTTCTGATTGTAAGGCTCCTCTAACAAAAGAAAACCTGCATTTTAATTTTCTATCAAAATCTATATTTCACTTGACAAATAGTTCGTAGATTCATTTTTAAACATGGATTATCATATTCCGATTGAAATTTTCACGGACAAATTGACAAATGTGAATAACTTCATTGAATCTGTTTATGTCGTTGATAAACGACTGTCTTTAGCGCGCTATATATAGAATCACGTGATTTTTTGTTCAAATGGAAACGACCGTAATACGGAAGAGGTTAGATGTTGGTACGGAATCGACCGAGTTGTGACGACTGCCAATAGTACACTTGAAAGACATCGAATAATATAGAACGGACGAAAATGTTCGAAATTCAATGTTCGATCACACATTTAACATAGAAATAGATTGTGACTAGCGCTAACATCCACAATATGGCGGTGGTGTTTTCAGTAGCATAGGATGACGTTTCATAACATTAATTTGTTATCCCTTTACCCCATATGGCATTTCTATGGTGTCTCTAATTGACCCTCAATAACAGCAAGGATGAAGCTGTTTCTTATGTGTATATGACACCTTTTGATAGCATAGAAAACATTGTGACAAAAGGTGAATTGCCCGTCACGAGCAATTTCACCTTTTGTCACAATGTTTTCCAAAGGCTCCTACAAGCAATGCGTAGAAATGAGTATCTATGGAGTTTAGGGTTAAGCAAGACCACCAGTGGCTGTCAATAAAGGAAAACCCCTATTGCTCGTTTTGCACAGAGATAACGACTGTCTACGAGTAATTGTTTGGAGTTTGAAAGATGATCGTTCACATAGATTTCAATATAGATAGTTTAACGTACACTTGGCAAAATCGCTATTTCTTGCCCGAAAGATTTTAAAGAAAAGAACTTTTTACGTTGTTTGATGAAATGGCTAGTTTGATGGAATGGCTAGTTCTTTTTTTTATAGATTTATCGGCGATATTTTACGTAGACCTTCGGTTTAGCCATTGGATAAATATAACTTTCGTTTCAGGGTAGGCTATATATGTAGGATTACCTTACCACATGATTCTTATCTGCATCACACATCCATTTTGAAATAATTATTTTCTTTTCCAGCCTATTTCATTGAGAGCGCAAAAATATCATGTTGTCTCTCAATACATGTACATGTAGTAAAGTCTGTGTCACTTTGTTGCTTACATGACGCGTAAAAATGCATTTTGGTTGGCTGGCATGACCTGTCCATCTAAATTACCAGAAGGGTTAATTAAAGTGTGTGCGCTTCACTAAAAGTTTTTCACACAAGAATTTATTTTAAGCAAAAAAGTCAATCAGAAGGGTATTAGATAATTTTTAAAACATTTTCAACAGCTTTATATGCAGAATAGAATCACAGGCCTATTACAGAGATAAAACGACATTTAGCCGTATTGTATTTAGAGTGTACTGTACTCTCTGAAAGTACTTCAGTGTTGACCCACCATATAATAAGGTAAGCTTAATCGGAATATTTGTGCAAAACCTAAATGATAAAGAAATACAAATCCAACAGACGCATTTTTAAGTTTCTGTTTTAGGTCATACGAAAACAAGGGATCAATTTCTAGCATGCTGAGACCAACTAAAACCTTATAAAAAAGTTGAATCGAGTGAGCTTACGAAACGTACTTTTTCATTTCTTCGTGTTTGATAAACTTTGTTTTATATGTGCTCGTAACTGTAAGGGTGGATGCATTTTAATCTTGCAGTAATGGTCGATAAAAGTTGTTAACAACTGGAACAGGATGTTTTACATACGTAATATGAAACATAATAAATCTTATGGCTACATATAAGTGTACTAAATCAAGACTTTTCACAGCGAAAAATGAATAAATGCTTACACTGTGACCAATTGAGACCATTTCATGGATAAAAAGGCATAAATAGAAATATTAGGATGTACAATTGTGACGAGTTAAAATACATGTTTTGTGGTCAATATTGAAATCTTTGCCAAGTTGTCAGTCAATCAGATTATCTCTTTTGTTTTAGAGCAGTTGAAACGATCCACAAGATAGTACTCAAACAATACGATTTTTTAACTATTATGTCGTCTTTACGGTGGCACAAAAGTGACATGGAAGATATATTTTATACTACGTGCGCACGCAGTAGTTAATACGTGCCCACGTAATAACTAATACGTGCGCACGTAATACTATTGCGTGCGCACGTATTAGCTAATACGTGCGCACGTATTAACTAATACGTGCGCACGCAGTAGCTAGTACGTGCGCACGCAGTAGCTAATACGTGCGCACGTAATAACTAATACGTGCGCACGTAATACTATTGCGTGCGCACGTATTAGCTAATACGTGCGCACGTATTAACTAATACGTGCGCACGTAATAACTATTACGTGCCCACGTATTAATCGACCAATCAGACCTCTACCCCTATGACGTCACTCTGGTAAACAAATATCAGTCGCGCTGCATTTTCACAATGCCTCGAGTAAATTATTGTGTTCCTTTGTGTACTGCCGAATCTAAAGGTAACCTACCTTTTTATCGGCTTCCCAAGAAAGGAACGCGTGAAAGACAGACTTGGATAAGGCTGATTCGGAACGAAAACTTGCGAACAGAGTCTCAATGGACCAGCGTGTGCAGTCTCTACTTTGTTAATGGACGCAAGACATATGATGACTCTTGTCCTACAATCTTTCCATGGTCGCAAGATTAGGAGAAAGTAATTTACACGTATAACAACAGATCTGACACTGCAAGACCGAAATTCAGATCACTCAAAATGGTTCAGCCTCAGTCTTACAGGAAAAGACAGAAAACTGGTGAAGACGGAAGTACAGCAAGAGAAAAGAGGATGAGAAAAAGACTTTTTGATACACAGGTATACCATATTCTTTTAAATCAATAGATGCAAATGGATGCATATTTTGGACAATAACCAACCAATCATTTTTTTTTTTTACCAAACGAGCCCGACTTTAAAACGACCATGTGAAAGAAACATTTTGAAAAGATTATAGTAACCAACAATTTTTCCTTAACCCACAATGTTTTCATACCTGTCAGTGACAAATATGTCATCGGCAAAGTCGGATGTGTCAGATATTGTCTGTTGTTTGGTCAAGGGTTAAAATCACAACCCGTAACTTACTAAGATTAAAGTTCAATCAAACAAACTAACAGCAAATCAGCTTAGTTCTTTACCAAACAACAAAGTTTTTAAATGGACCACATTCGAAGCATTTGCAGACAAGACATCATACCAAATGATGATTTCTGTTGCCTATAGAAAACAGTGTGAGAAAAGGAGAAAATGCTGTTTAACAGCATTTCTCCTTTTCCCATCTGGTTTTCAAAATGCTTCTTCCATATGGTTGTTAAAAGCTGGTATTGGCTTAACTCTTTACCACACAATCCTACCTTTTAACGACCCAACGAAGGCATGGGCGGCTCCAGAGGGGGGAACTGGGGGTCCGGACACTCCTGGAATTTTGGCAAAAATGTGGTTGCCGGATTCGTGAAATGGTACTGGTTTAATATTGCACAGCATTTATGTAAAATACAGCCATAACTTTAAAAAAGAAAGGTTCTAAATGTGGACACTTCCTCATGGTTAGAACTGGAAACGTTGACTTTTCTTGTAAACGGCTTACATCCACTGAAATCCGGAAACCAAAGTATCATATAATAAGACGAGTGTGTTTTCGGTGGGACCCCCCCCCCCCCCCCCCCTGAGAAAGATATCTGGATCCGTGCTTGGAAGGGGTGTTGTCGAAAGATTTTGAATGCTGGTTACCGGCATATTCTCCTTTTCCCAAAAGGTTTTCCACCTTTCCCAAAACAATTTTGATTTTTTAGTCACCTTTAATTTGTCATCTGCAAGTGCTTTGAATTTGGACTAGTTTAAAGAGGGTAGTCCACTGGCCTAACATTGAAAGGATTCAGTCTGTCTCTTGCTATTTCACAATATTTGGTCTAACATATTACCCTTGATCTTGATGGTGTAGTTTACTTGATTGAAGGATTGTTTAACTGGTATCACATATTCATGTATTTCCTGGGTTTCTGTAGTAGAAGGCTGGTGCCCTGAAGTGTCTTGCCCAGGACACTCCAATAAAAAACATAGTGTATCCAGTGACGCTTTAACTCGGAGCCTCCACTATCTTTTGGTCCACATGAAGGTGTAATTTTTTCTTTCCATACTGTATTGTCTATTTCAGGCAAATATCAGTACCTTAAATGTGGAGAGAACATCATATACAGTAAGCTTGGATGAATCTACAATCGCAGATGAAAATCATTTGTTGTTAGAGACAGTCGGACAGCCAAATGCTCAGGTTATAATATTGTCTTTTTCTTAACTCTTTACCAGGCAAGAAATTTTTATGAAAGAGTCTGTAGATAACAGTTAAAATGTTACACAAAATATGCATCTTGTAGGGTTGAAAACTTTGTGGTCACTGGTACATGTATTTTTGTCTTTTCCCAAAGTTAACTTTAAATTGTCAATGTTTTAAGATTTAGAATAAATTTTGTAACATTTATAACCCATGATGTTATTTTGCATTGTGGTTGAGAAAAACTGGCAAGACTGTAGCATAGCATTTCAGAGCCCTAGCATCGAACAAAGTTTTAGTTTTGGTTGCAGATTACAAATGTTATCAAAAGTATGAAGTTTGTTTCTCCTACTGGAGAAAGAAGTATGGAAAAAGGAGGAAATACAGAACACAAGCATTTTCTCCCTTTTTCCCTTTTTCACTCCTCAGTTTTTGATAGGTTCATAATAGACCTGCATTCTTTGATTTGGCAAGATGAACAAATACCTAAAAAAACAGCTAGTTAACCCTTTACCCCATAAGGCATTTCTGTGGTATTTCTAATTGACCCTAAATAACAACAAGGATGAAGCCGTTTCTTATGTGTATATGTTACCTTTTGACAGCATAGAAAACATTGTGACAAAAGGTGAAATTGCTTGTCAGGAGCAATTTCACCTTTTGCCACAATGTTTTCCATAGGCTCCTGCAAGCAATGAGTAGAAATGAGTATCTATGGAGTAAAGGGTTAAGGAACAAAATCAAGTCAAAAAGACTTGTGCCTTTATGACTATCATATTCCAAATCATATTTTTGTATTTCAGGAAAAAGCCTGCAAAAACCAAAAGGGTAGTACGGTAATAGTAAAAGACGAACTTCAACAGCTGCTCCAAAGTATTCTAAACAAATTATCCTCCCAAGATTCTGACCCTGATCAAAACAGTATAAGGGAATTACAAGCCCTGCTGATTGTTGTGACCAAATTGCTTATGAATGTGAAAGAGCAGTTGGACTGTGTGGTTGAGTTGAGACATTATGACAGATTTTTCCTAAAAAGGTTTGAGGGAAGTGATTTGGACATTAGGTTTTTGGACAGGATTTTACTCCTACCAGGCTTTGATGACATTCTATCATAATATACTGGAGCAGGAGGCAAAATGTTTACAGTACTGGGGCGCAAATAACTCAACCACTAAAGATGGAGACAGTTTGAAATGTGGCAGAAAGAGAACACTTATTCCAATGGATGAAATGTTCATGACCCTAGTGAAACTAAGGCAAGGCTCTGCCAACTTGGATCTGGCAGAGAGGTTTGGTATTAGTGAAATCCATGTGTCACGCATATTTATTACATGGGTGAACTTTATGCACAGTGTCTTGTGCAGTTTAGACATTCGGATGTCAAGGGGAAAAATAAGGCGTAACAGTCCAAATATATTCAAGGAAATTTACCAGGATGTACGGATTATAATTGACTGTACAGAAATATCACTGGAAAGACCATCTGACTTTGAGGTACAGGCAGCAACTTACTCCACGTACAAGAGTTGCAACACGTTGAAAGGCCTCATTGGTATAAGTCCAAATGGAATTCCGACATTCGTTTCAGATCTTTTCGAAGGGAGTATTTCTGACAATCAGATAATTTTTGATAGTGGATTGGTTGAAAAACTTCAGGAGGGAGATGCCATCATATGGCAGACCATGGATTTACTGGACGGGAGTCTCTTGCAAAACATAAAATTAGACTTGTAATCCACATTTCTTGAGCGATAAAGACCAAATGCAAATACAGAATCTTGTTGAATCTGTTTCTATTGCTCGTGTCAGAACTCATGTTGAAAGGCTCACGGGGCGCTTGAAGCAGTGGGTCATTTTGTCTTCTAAAGTGCCTATCACTTTTTGGAAGCACATTAATCACATCTTCCAGTTGTGTGTAATGTTGGTTTTATTTTGGCCCCCATTAGTAGATAAGGACTCTGAGTAAATTGATGAGTGAGTGCAGAACCATTCTAAGTGCCTATACATGTACATTGTATAGGCACTTAGAATGGTATTGAACTCATCCAACAAAATGGTCATGATACATGTACTTTTCAACAGAATTATGAATGCAGAGCAGTCATTATTTAACAAAGTGAACTTGTCATCTGCAGATACAATTTTGACAAAGGTCTGAAATTTTGTCATCTGGTAAAGATTTGAACCTTTATCCTGCAATGCCAACTGTCAACTCCTCTTGGAAATAATGCATTTGAAAACTTTAAAGTTTTAATTAACCCTTTCCCAAACAAGCTCTGGTTTTTACTTGTCTGCCATACAAATCTTTTGAAAATACTGTGGGAAAGGAGAAATTGCTTGTAATGAGTGAAACTTAAAATTATCGTCTGCAAGCCCTTTCAATTGAGAAGAGTCTAAAATTTGTCGTTTGGGACAGGGTTAATAATTAATCTTTCTGTGCAAATGTGTTCCATTTTTACCCACCTATTACTTGTCAGTAAAACAAATGTTAGCTATTAAAGGTTTCTCTGGAAAAGGGAAAAGCATCCACCTTCATAAATCTGACTGCAGGCTAACCAGAGTCTAAATTTTCACTTACCGGTACATTTTATTTCCATTTTCATCAGGACAAATGTTTTGAAGAAGTAACAATTACTAAATTTCAAAATTTTTTATTAAAATGGCACATTTTATAAACATGGTAAGTGTTGTGAATTTCAATCTATTACCACACAGTCCTGAATTAAGCATTCCACTATAAGAAACTTTTGAAAACATTGTGGAAAGATAGAAAAAATGCTGGTAACCAGCATTTTCTCCCTTTCCAAGTTTCCTTTCTTTAGATGAGAGACAAATTTCATATTTCATTGACATTTTATTTGTGATCTGCTAATGCTTTCAAAGTGAGTAAGTCTACAATTCTGTCATCTAGTAAAATAAATTATGTGTCAACTTTCCTTAGTCTTTTTTACATAATACATGTATTTTATGTTTATCAGTGAAAGTCTGAAATGGAAGAAAAAATGCATAATTGTAGACATTGTGGACATCTTAAATTAACACATTACCAAACAACCTTGAGTTTTAATTATCATAAGAAAGAAAGCTCTTGAAAACTTTGTGAGAAAAGGAGGAAATGCTGGTTACCAGTAGTTTCTATTTTCTCACAAGTGCTCTGGGTTTTACCAAACGACAAATTTTTAGATTTGTCCAAATTCAAAGCATTGGCAGACGACAATATAAACATGATTCAAAAACTGAAACTTGACTTTAGATGTGTAGAAAAAATTTTGGGAAAAGGAGAAAATGCTGGTTACCAGCATTTTCTCCTTTTCCTGCGATGTTTTCAGAGGGCTGCTTCCTCTGTGTTGTAAAAACCAGGGATTGTTTGGTAGAGGGTTAAATGCAAATTCTTTGTTCTAACACATAGCATACAATCCCATCTTTTAACACTCCTTAGAAAAAAGGCTTTTCGAAAAAATTGTAGGAAAAGGAAATAGTAATGGAAACATTTTCTCCTTTTCCCACAATGTTTTCTACCACTCAAGACCTATTTTCATCCTTTTTTTATAAAACCCCTGAGCTACCAAAGTAGGTACAATGTTCATTGTGTGGAAGTCCAACAACTTTTCTTTCACTTTTTCCAAAAAACTTGGATCAAAGTTCACACGAAGTATCACACCATCTTCGTTTCGTCACTCCCATTTGCATTTGAATTTAATAGTAATGATAATGGCTTTCTTTCATAATGATTGTTTCTCCAACTGCTTTAAGTGAAAACTGGCTAGAAACCTTTTTCTTTCAATGGCTTCTTTAGGAGAAATATCTCTACAAGAATAAATACACTTAATTTCAACCAATCCATGTGGATCTTTCTCTGAAGGATCTGTAATCAGGCCATCAGGACTACATGTAGCAGCAAGCTGCCCAAATTCCAAATCAACAAACAAACCACACCAACAGACTGTTATATTTACACCTTGTGCTGCTTTCTGCTGCTTGTATTTAAGGACAACAACTTCATTATCTATCCCATATTTGACAGCTGGAATGGATGTCAATTTTGGTTTTCTTATCTGAATAATATCTTTAACTAGGGTTCCAATATCTCCCTTTCCGACAAACTTTTTGGCCTTGCTTGCTGTAATCCTGCCTTTCTTGTGCCTGAACCACAATGGGTTTTTTACTTGTCCATGAGTTTGCTTTTCGATTTCTTTCTGTCATGCCTCTGTGACCTATAAAGGCAATAAATTAGCTGTTTTCATTTATCAACTGCTTTCAAGTTAACTCTTTATCACACAATCCCGACTTTTAATGACCCTGAGAAAGAAACCTTTTAGAAAACCCTATGGGAAAAGGAGAAAATGCTGGTAACCAGCATTTCATCCTTTTCACACACTGTTTTTGACCCTGTTGGAAAAAAAATCAACCTTTTTCTTTCTTTACTAAACCTAATGTAAAATATTGCAGATGAAAAATGTTGCTTGCTTAAAGATTTGATCTCTTTAACCCTTTACCAAACAATCCCTGGTTTTCAGGACTCCAGAGGCAGAAGTTGTTTGAAAACATTGTGGGAAAAGAAGAAAATGCTGGTAACCAGCATTTTCTCCTTTTCCCACAATGTTTTCTACCCTTCACAAATTAAATTTCATTTTTTTTGTCACATTAATTTTGTTGTCTGCAAAAGCTTTCAATTTGGACAAGTCTAAAACTTTGTCGTTCTGTAAGGAGTTAACAGAACTTTATGTTAACTTTCTTACTGAGGTCATTTAATCCATTACCACACTATCCCTACTTTCGACGATCCTGAGAAAGAAGCCTTTAGAAAACATTGTGGGAAAAGGAGAAAATGCTGGTTACCAGCATTTTCTCCTTTTCCCACAATGTTTTCTACCCTTCACAACACAAATTTCAAATTTTCAGTCATTTTTATTTTGTTGTCTGCAATAATTGCTATCGATTTGGACCAGCCTAAAATATTGTCCTTTTGTGATGAGTTAAACTGAGGTTGTTGATAAAAAATTATAAGATAAAGTCTTATATGTAAATACCTTAAGTTTTTGACAAACTATTTCCTCTGGAAGCTGATGAGTATTAATCCTCTCTTCTTCACTTTCACTAGCAGTATCAGTGCTTGAGTTAAGAATCTGAAGAAAATAAATTAAATAGTTTTTCATGTATGTTGGGTTATTTTTTATCCTTTTTATCCTTTGCTTTTCATTCTAACCTTCACAATGCTAAAATCAAGTAAACTTGCTTTTACCATCAGTGCAGATCAAGATCAGACTACACAGAGCATGCAGACTAATCTTTGATCTATATTGTCCAATACCTTACTACAGGTTATGGTTGAAACAACCTTGCACAATGTTTGAAAAAAGTTCATCATGTTTACCCAGCATTGTAAATGTTGACAAAAGTCAACGTAAATGTTAAAGAATACATTTGTCAACCACCTGAAAGATTGGCACAGTGCTGTCCCTGTGATTATTTTCAACAACGAAAAAGACACTGCATGTAAATGTTACTTATTTCAAAGAAGCTCCAAGAATGGTTTTCGTCAATGTTGAAATTTTAGTGCTTACCATCAGCAAGTCTGTTTCATGAGGTAATTGCTTCAAGTCTTCTTTTAAGGCACTGGTATCTAAGATGGCCTTTTTCATTCGTACACTGTACCCATCATAGTTTTCAAGAGGTCTTTTTCGTCGTACAGAGCGTCCAAATACATGTTTTTGGACAACACGAACACCTGAAATGGGAGAATCAGATTTTTTGTAAAAATGTTGAAAGAACACAGTTTGATTAGCATGGATCTTTTGCTCACCAAACATTTTGGTTTCCATTCTTAGTCCAAGTTTATTTCAAAATGCATAACAGGGTTGGTGAGGCTCAGTGGTTAAAGCTTGTAATCTCAGACCTGTGAGGTATTGTGGTCACACTGATTGTGGTTCAAAGTTTCAAGTCCCAACAACAGACCTTCTGGTCACATGAGAAATATAAAATGAAAAAAAAATTGTCGAAAGCGGCAGCAAACATTATAAATACACTTCGAAAGCGATGCAAAGCATCACACAAATGTCACAAATTTTCAGAACAAATGGGGAAAGCTTCTGATGTTTGTTGTAGTACTGTACACATTGTATAATGAAAATGCACAAGACCTCTATTTTAACTCTACCACACAATCCCGAGTTTAAACAACCCAAACAAAGAAGCACTTTGAAAACATTGTGGGAAAAGGAGAAAATGCTGATAACCAGCATTTTCTCCATTTCCCGCATTGTTTTCTACCCTATCAAAGACATTTTATAGATTTCTTATCACAACTGGACAATGTAAAAAAAAATACCTGTTTTTATGGGTTTGGTTAGCTTCTTTGCTTTTCTTGAAGGCTGGTGCCATTTCTGTTCCTTGGAAGTGCAGCTTTCTGGTGCATCATTTAAAGATTCTTGAAAGTCCAATAGGCCAAAAAGTACAATGGCTATATGATTGCACTTTCCTCCAAGTCCTGCTGCACATTTGCACTTTCCTTTCATAACTTCACCAGTGCTGTTTTTTAAAACTAAATCTGTTTGAAATGTCTTGCTCTTGTATGATGACAACACCATTCCACTGACATGTGTGTAGTCTTCCAGTTTATTAAATTTTACATCACTTACATGACCAGATTTAAAAAAGTTAAAACCTTTCCTCAGTGGTTTCTGGGCAACAGGCAAATCTGTGATTGTAACAGAGTCTTCATTGTCAGAGTCTGCAGCATGAACTATCATTAATTTTCTTTTAACTAGATAGTCAACTATGCAAGCATAGTTGAAACCTCTTGGAATAGAACCCATATTTGTTGTCCAGTTTCTCAGTAATGGAAGTGGAAAATTAATATCTTTACGGATTCCGCAGTCTGCCTCAGTTAACACATTCTGACTACATTCTGATCCATCCAGGTCAACAACAAACTTTGAAAGTCCATTCTCTTGAAGATCTTTCACCCTGAAATATCAAACAATGCACAATATTTTAAAAGTTATTCTGTACATCAAGTGTAGAATGTTACTAGTCCTAGCTTCTATGTGATAGGCTTTTCAAGTTATAAGTATGCTAGCCTATAGTTAGATATATTTATAAATAAATAAATCATTAATAAATGCCGTTTACAGGTGTTAAATTTATTAATAACAGCTGAATGGGAATCTAGTGCATATTGCTTAAGTTTGCATATGCTGAAGTCATCTTTTTCCACATTGGTTTAGACCAAATACAGAAAATATTCTTGTGGAAAATAACTAGAGGCGCTTGAGCACCTGTATCGCTCCACAGGCCTGATTTTTCTGTAACGGTGAAGAGAAGTTTTTAACAATTACCATTCATTACTGCATTTTAAGAAAAAAGGCTATGAAAAACATTGTGAGAAAAGAAGAAAATAAAAGTAACCTGCATTTTCTTAGTTTTACACAATAATTTCTACCCTTTTTGATACAAGTTTTACTAATTTGAAGATTTATGTTGTCTGCAACATCTTTCAATTATGGCCAGTTATAAAGATTTTGTCGTCTCGTTATAGTTAACTCATTACCAAACGACAACATTTTAGGGTTGCCCAAATGGAAAGCATTTGTAGATGAAAAAATAAAAGTGACTGAAAATTTGAAAGTTGTTCTGTGAAGGGTAGATAACATTGTGGGAAAAGGTTACCAGCATTTTCTCCTTTTCCCACAATCTTTTCTAAAGTCTTCTTTGTCAGGGATCAGTTTGATTGGATAACAAAATGCCTTATCACAACAGTAAAGCCCTGTCCCTCTTTGTACTAGGTCACCAGTAGGTCAACAAACCTTTACCAGAACTAATCAAAGTGCAGAGGTTCTCTTGTTTTATATGAAAAGGATTATAGATTATGTAAAGCAACCATCTTTAACTCTTTACCAAACGACAAAATTTGGGATGTGACCAAACTGAAAGCATTTGCAGACAACAAATTAAACATTGATGAAATGATTATTTCTCTCTTTGATGGAGTAGAAAACACTGAGGGAAAAGGAGAAAATGCTGATTACCAGCATTTTCTCCTTTTCCAAGAGTGTTTTCCAAAGACTTCTTCTTTAGGGTCGTTAAAAGTCAGGATTGTATGGTAAAGACTTACCACCATAGGAACTAACCTGCAATACAACAATGAAATCAAAACGAACAGTTTGAGAGAAGAAATTTTTCATAGATTTTACTTTATACCATAAAAGGAAAATGAGTCTCCCATAAAAGCCATGTTTTTTGATGGATCTTTTTTTTTAAGGAATTCTGTAGACCTCTATCTAAGGAACATTCCTGCAAAATAGTGATGCTGTCCAATTAGTGGTTTGGGAGGAGAAGATTTTTAAAGGTTTTTTACTTTGGTTGCCATGGAAACCAGAATTATTCATGGAACACAGTTATTTGAAGAAATTTGAAAGAGGACCACCTAAGGAACATTCCTGTGAAATTTGGTAAAAAATCCAGTCAATAGTTTCTGAGGAGAAGTTTTTTAAAGAAAAAGTTTACGGACGCACGCACGGACGAACGAACGGACGGACGAACGGACGGACGCATGACGGACACAATGCCATGACAATAGCTCGCTGGCCTTCGGCAAGTGGAGCTAAAAACCGCCAGCACATAGAAGGAAATGGATCTTAGGGGAACCCCGAATCGTAGGCCAAAACATCAAAGTTACGGACCCGTAACCATTGGAATTCCCTTTCAAAAGAATATCCACAACTTAGGCTTTGGATGCATGATAAACAGTTTAGTGTATAATCAGTCTATATGGGCGATGTCTGAAAAACATAAGGACGGCGATTCAAACTCGCTCAGAGTCACAGCTCGTCGCGCAAGTGGGCAAGATATTTCTCTTAATTTACCTGTTAATAAATCTCTTTTTTGAACAACTTGTGTTCGCCGCAAAGCCTCAACAATTCAGCCTTCTTGCGAGATCCTTTGCATCGTTGTCCTCAACAACTGGATCAGGTAGTACGGCGCCTTTTATATCTTCTTCTCATAGTTTCACTATTCTGTCCACCATATTCACGAATCAATAAATGTCTACTTCCATCTTGAAACAATGGCTTCCGTTCATGATTCTGATTGGTGGATTATTACGTGCGCACGTAATAACTAATACGTGCGCACGTAATACTATTGCGTGCGCACGTATTAACTAATACGTGGGCACGTAATAACTAATACGTGCGCACGCAATAGTATTACGTGCGCACGCAGTAGCTAATACGTGCGCACGTATTAACTAATACGTGCGCACGTAATACTATTGCGTGCGCACGTATTAACTATTACGTGGGCACGTAATAACTATTACGTGCGCACGTAGTATAAAATATATCTTCCATGTCACTTTTATGCCACCGTACGTCTTCGACTAAAAACAGAAACTTCTTCCGGGTAGCCTCTGATTGAATAGATTTTAACAAAATTGTGTCAAAATCGTTGAAAAGAATGGTTTCGTACACGAGTCAAAAACTTATTTATAACTTGTAACTAAATCCTACATTTTCTTACGCAATAACAATTACACGCATATTGGTTGCATTTTCAAAAAAACTTCCGCTTTAAGTCGAAGGATATTTCTTTCAAATGATGGCCCATTCAATGCCATCAGATGATTATGAACGTTTGATCCAAAGAAATGTAGAAAGCAACCGTGGATACATATCCCAAAATCTCAACTGGAAGGACCTAGTAATTTATTACAATTTATTTACAAGAGGTAAGTTATTCCTTAATCGATTTTTTGTTGGTTTACCTTTCACCGTGTCAACGCAATTTCTGCAGGTTACGTTGGTTGGTTGTATTGGTGTTTAACGCCACTTTAACAGGTATAATGGCGGTCGGTGACGCACATGTGTTTCCTGGCTTTCTAACACCATTACTAACACTGCAGGTTACGAAATTGCTTTGTGGATAGCATCATTCAAGCGTATGCAGCAAAACAATTTGATTTAACCTTTAGCAAGTATCAAATTTCGGGTTTTGTGGTATTTGTCGAAGACACAATGGTATACACAAAATCATTATCTCCCGCTAGATGGCATTCTGCGAATACACATCTATTTAATTTGGACATGCTGGGTACAGAAGCGGAGTATTTTTTCAAAACAATAACCGTTACTTTGAATTTCGAAATAACATAAACGTTTACTCAATAAAACGCTACTTGGTGCGATTCATTCAACTATGATCGGCTAGCATGTAACCTATGCACCGGCCATTTATTAAAGCAGCCTCTTCATGCTTGGGTTATAGGCTAATAGCTTCGGCCTAAGCTCTATTTGTCCCAGGTATTAGGGGGATGGGTGATGCGTCATGTAAGAGAGGTAAAATCTTCGAAGAATATGACATGCGCAGACAACGACACAGAATTTGTCTACTGATTGCTTGGTCCTGGGTCTTTTCGTTCCAAAACCAGTTCGTACCTTGGCTTGTTCGTCCCGTGATTGCGCTGTACTCCATTTGATTGTGCATGAATATTTATACATCGAAATAATTCGTTGTAATTTTGAAAATTAAATCTTTACGGTCAAAAATATCTTAAAATCACAGGTTTTGGGTTAGAATTTAAGTTTATCCGATATATCTTTACGTGGTTTCTCTCTTTAGCCATCATGCATTCTTCTGTCAACGGACGTTATCCCTGATTCCTCCTAATGATCAAAAGAGTATTTTCTCGTTTGACCACATTGTTTTCTATTCGAGTGAGAACAAATCCCATCATCTAAGCTATTGTCATTTTGTCGATTTCAAATCTCTTGCATTAGGACTGATCTAAGGAAATACCGTTTAAATTAACTCTTTACCACACGAGAAAATTTTGGAGTGGTGCAAATTGAAAGCAGTTGCAGATGACAAAATAAAGGTGACTAAAAAATAGGAATTTGCTCTTGGAAGGGTAGAAAACACTGTGGGAAAAGGAGAAAATGCTGGTTACCAGCATTTTCTCCTTTTCCCATAGTGTTTTCAAAAGGCTTCTTTCTCAGGGGCGTCAAAAGTAGGGATTGTGTGGTAATGGGTTAAGGAGAAATCCATGGCAAAATATATGTACTAAAATGTACGTTCGTAGTCCCATCCTTTCTGTTTCATGCACTCTCATCTAATATTGGTTTGTAACCAGTCTTTTTATTTTTCTTTTCTAACACAAGATGAAGTTCACGTGTTGAAAATGAGGGCTAAAACGGACGAAGAAGATGCTGTACAGAAAGCTTTAGATATAATCATTGTCAAAACTCATGAAAGGAAGCGGTTTTCAGCTTTGGTAGAAGCCCTGAGAGAGGCAGGTACGAAAACGTAAAACAATAGAATTTCAGTTCATTTGGGTGTAAGAAAATTCATATTATTTATCACTGAATTGAATTGTCTTGGTAAAAAGAGAAGCATTTTCAATACTTGTACACATTTGCTCTGCTGACGGGAAGCAGTGGTGTCAGCTCCAGCTTCTGAATATACATTACTTTGGAACATTCTTACGATTTCTGGGTTCCGTTCCTATCATATTTCCTAATGTTACTTTGTCAAAAAACACGGACACAACAAGGAAACTGATAATCAGTTCATTGGTATAGATATGTACATGTCGTGAATAGAACCACGTTAAGGAGTGGATAAAGATAAAAGTTTTTTTCACGCTGGACCCAGGCTTGTTCAAAGTGTAAAAGCGTTTCATTTTGGCGGATTGGTGTGGTTTAAAAACCTTTGGTGAAGCTGCTGATACTTGTGTCTGTTGTCTGAGCTAGAGCTATCCAAGACTATCTCGTGTTTTTTATGGTTTAGGTGTAGCGACATTGGCCGTGAAAGAGTGGCGATCAGTCATATGGCTGGTATCTGTATATATATGATTAATCTAGTACTAAGTATTTTACACTTTACTAGACCACAGAAGTGTAGACTAGTCCGAACTGAAAGCACTTGCAGACATCAAAATAAATGTGTCTCCAAAAACAATGGATTTTTTCGTTTAAATGGTAGAAAACAAAGAAGTAAAGGAAGAAAATGCTGTTTTACAGCCACTTCCTCCTTTTCCTACAATATGTTCAAAGCCTTACTTGTTAAGGCAGTTTAATCACAGAGTTGTGCAGTAAAGGGTAATAATAGCACAAGAGCTATTCTAAGCCGCACACGTTCTCTTTAACCGTTAGGCTTTAAAAGTGCGACTCAAGGTCCTTTTGCGGACAGTGTAGGTCAAGATCTGATTGCTCACAGTCTGATTTTGGGTCCACACTATCCGATGAGAAGATATTTTTCCCTGAAATAATTTCGAAATAGCAGCATTTTTTTTTTACATGAAAGTTGTACGAGTTCAACATATTAACTTATTAACGGTGAAAAGCTACTACTTAATCTGTCTGGATATTGACACTAACGTCAAAATTTAACATGTATAAAGTGTTCAGAGATACGAGAAAAAAAATAAGTAAAACCTAAACTACTTCCATCTTTTTTTCAGAATATCCAAAAATAGCTGATGTGTTGGAAGGCAAAGGCGTAATTACCCATGGGCTTCACAGAAAAATTCTGAGGGACTGCACCAAAGTGATACGTCAGATGCTAAACCCAGAGGATATTCTCCACTGTTTGGTTGCAAGGGACATACTTAGTGGTAACGATGCTGAATTTATCAAAAACAAGGGTAAAATGGAAAGTAGAGCGAACGCCGTGTTTGAGTTATTGCAACTTCTTCCAAACCGAAATGTAGAATGGTTTAGCACGTTTATGCAAGTCCTAAAAGAAAACTCGTATGAAGATTTAGTCAGTAATATTGACAAAAAGGGTAAGTAATAAAAGATATGAATCGTGTTGTCTGAAATGGGGACTGAATGTATCTGCATACACTATCGATCTTGATCAGCCTTTGCAGTCTACGTAGGCTGATCTCGGTCAAAACCTTGTGTTATTTGTATTGGTTGATTATTGTATGGTATTTCCAGCATTGTTTCAGTTATATCCCTGCGACAAGTGCATCTTTCCGTCGTCGGTCAAACGGTGTATTTCCAGCAATGGTCTCTTGTACGTCACGCGTCTTCAATCGTGAATGATTTCTTTAAAAAAAATAATACTTACTGTGCCAGTAAGCCTATTTCTGTCAAATATCATTTCTGCATCATAATTTATAACCTTTCTGCAATCCAAGCATATTTGGTACAAATGAACTTCAGTCTATGCCTGACATGTCCACCAAGTTTCAGCCATGAATTTCTAACAGTCTTTGTTTTATTTCCATTCCATGATATGTTCGAAATTTGAATATCTGTGCTGCAAGCGTCATGCAAAATGGACAAACACACGTCCCTCAGTATTGGTTGCTCTGAGTGAACTCAAAGAATGACATCTTTTCGAGGACAATTCCACCAGAAGATTGTCTGCAGAGGCCTGGTTCTTTCCATCAAGAACACTATCAATATCAATATCAAATCATGAGACCATCCGTCCCTACTGGTTTCAAGACGAGACTTAACTGTCAACCACGATCAATACTGAACGCTACCTAATGGTTGTTAAAAAGTTTTGGTCAGACGAAGAGACGTTGTTATGGATGAAGAGTAGTTTCAACAGGATGTAGCAACTCCCTGACTTCAAATGACTTGTTGGATTAGCTGCTGGGACACTTTAGTGATCATCTGATCAGTAGGAGGTGTGATCCTGAATGGGTTTCACATTCAAAAGACCTTGACCCCAAGATTTATTCCTGTGGGGTTATCTCAAATTTAACTTCTATCAGAACAACCCCTAGGCTATTCCTGAAGAGGGCCATCACGGCCATAATAAGGACAATACTGAGGGAGGAGTGTGTGTCAGAGTTATTGACGATTTTGCATGTCGTATCCAAGTGTGCTTGCTTCGGAGATGTACACATTTGGAGTATGCCATGGATTGGAGATAAAACAAAGACTGTTGGACATTTAGAGCTAAAACTTGGTGGAAATAATATTATAAGATTGCAGAAAGAATAGTGAATTTTATTAACTATTTTATCGGTGACATTGTTTTTGTGTCACCTTGTAAGTGACCTTGTAACAATTTCGAACGTTATAAACCATCTAGTGGTACGATTCACTTTACAATTTTTCATATTGTTAGAAATAAAATGCATTAACCTTTGGAGTCACATGATTTAAATGAGACTAGAATGGTAGAAAGTTTCACTGTACTTATATGTGTAAGCAATAGAGAGTTTGTACGTAATATCACAAAATGGACCTCTACCACCAGTGTTTATATGTTTCACTTTGGTTGAAAATAGCATCGCCCAGGTACAGCCAAAGAAGGAAAATCTGAAAAATATCTTGCCTGAAACCACAAGACATATAGCCGTGATAATATGTATGCAGTATCGCCTGATAATTATCTACTTCGATTGTTTGGTTAAAATGGCCAAAGAGGGTAACTTGACACTTCAGGTGAGTGATATCTTTGCCAATTTATATTTTGAATTTTTTAATTTATACGGTTTCTCTCTCTCTCTCTCTCTCTCTCTCTCTCTCTCTCTCTCTCTCTACAAATATTTGATACATTTTGTATTTCAAAAACAATCACCTTATTCTTCCCCTTTTTATACAGTTCGTCAGGTCAGTCAATCCACTGACAGCGGAGAACTCTATCCATCTGTCCGGTCCCCTAAAGGTTAGATATTTTCTTTCAAGTATTGTAACAATGAATGTTAGTATAGAATTGCACTGATGTTTGCCATGGCATAAATGGATTTATGACTCACATTGGTAAATGTTAAACTCGTACATTCTGATAGAAATTCGTTTGACCTTATTTCTTTACGGAACCACACAGTGGCGTGGAAAATATGATGTGCATAGTTCTTATTTTAGAAACACCCAAAAATGAACTGGTTGTATTGAAAATAGAGTTAAACACATGGCAAACAAATTATATATTGTAGAACTGAAGCGGTGCAGGTAAATTAGAAATAACCAGCTTAGCCTTTCCTCAGTGGGATAGGATAGGTTGTCGTACTTAAAAGAAAAACGGCTTGTCCCAACCATGATCTACATAAAGCATCCTTGATCAATCAAATAGCAAAAATTGCCTTGAAACATTTCATGCTACATGTTCTAAATCGTGATGTAACTATAAAGCCTCTTCCAGAGAAAGGTAACCACTACTAGGAATACTTGCTTGAAGTTGATTCGTAACAACAGTTTTTATCTAGGACGAATAATTTCCAAAAACCTTTTTTCATCCCAATATGAACTGCACTAAGGCATAACAAAACTTTGAACTATAATTTTATAGCTATGTTTCCTAAAAGTTAAGATGGTTACAGTTTCAGTTTCTGACCCGAACGAAGGTCCCGGATGTGATACATTTACCAAAGAGCAGATCAAAAAGGTCCTGAAAGAACTGGACAGTTTACTAAAAAAGGAGCAAGGTACTTTAAATGTTTTTGTGCCCGGAACTACAAGATATCCAGAATCGAGTTGGATTATAGTGTACTTGTCAAAGCTGTTCAAATGAAGACCCCTTCATGTTGTTACACATAATTTTTATTATGCAAGTATTAAAGATCAATTTTTATCACATAATTCCCCTTCCTTGTTTTGCACGCGAATGAGGTGTATTTGGTCAACGGGCTGTAACTATACGCCCCATTTCCAAACCTACTACTAGAAAGATTCCTGTGTGAAATGGACCGTCAAAACTGTTGATCGTATAATGTTACTACGAACAATATGGACTATGCTGGGCTTAAAAAATTCTATGAAAATGATGCAGTATATGCTTGTAAACTATTCTATTCTTTTTCGTAAAATATCATGTCGAGGGTGAAATAATTTTCAAGAATCATATGCTTTCATACAGTAAACATGTTTACTTATTATAGCCAAAAGTTTTCATCCTCGAGAGAATACTTTAAATTATATTGGAATTTTTCCCCTCACTGTCCTGTTTATTACTAGTGACTATCCCGTCTATTAGAGTCTATAAAAACCTAAATGAACGCTAATTTAACGCAATTTACTTGAATTTATGGGGAAATCTAACAGAATATATATTAAAAACCAAAAACCATTTACAGCTATGAAGAGTGAACAAGGATCATATTGCTGACTTTTAAAAGCCTTCTGTCTAATAAAAACCTATACAAACGCTAATTAAACGCAATTTACCTGAATTTATGAGGAAATCTAACAGTTAGCAACCAAAAACCACTTTGACATACAGCTATGAAGAGTGAACAAGGATCATATTTGTTGACTTAAATGCTTTGTCCCGTCTATTACACTTACAGTGTTTACGTTATGGACATTGGTAAAAATCTTAAATCGGTAACTTTTCAAAACATTATCATGAACTGTGAAAATTTGACCAAGTTTCGTTGTTTGTTCAAATACGATCATCACTGGATCCAATGACATCATTTTTCGGCATTTCTTTATCAATAACAGCTTCACCTTTTTAAAAGGGTCTCGTTGACTGCATATTGCATATTGTTCTTTTGTAGTTTATATTTTAGCCATGCTCTGTGAAAAGGGGTTTGATGTATTTTAAAAAAGTATTTGCACAGGCTGTAGAAACAATTTTTTTTACTGCAAACTTTCCAGTGGTGAAAACATGATATTTTAGCGGTAAAAAGAAAAGCTGCACATTTTAGTATATACAGAAGTAGAAAAACCCTTTATTTGCAAGTTTCTGTAGAACTATTTTTGTCCATAATGTGCACATCTGTCAAAGAAACAAATAGGCTTTATGTAGATTTCGCCACACTTTCATATTTATGCCTTTACTTTGAACTACAATTCTTGGGATACAGTTCTGTGATAAAAAGAACCTGATACTCGTTGGCTATTGGGGTAAAATTTCATTAAACTCGTCAACAAAAATTCTTAATAAGCTCGCCAAGGGTGCTTAATGACATTTCTGTAGACTCGTTTAATAAACTTTTCTCTCGTGCCATTTCATGCCAAAGTCTTTACATCCAATATGACAATGCATAGACCTATGATAGTTGATTCGTACGTCTAGGTCCAACCCTTTGGACTGCTCTGAAAGTTGTTCCACCGGAAGACCTGCATACGAGCGTATAAATTTACTAAATAATTTGAATCCACGGGCGCAATTGGATGACCTTGAATCTATGTAGATACCGACGCCAACTCTAAAAAATCAAAGCACAAGGTACTCAGGCCCAGCTAATGTTCTTTTTTATGTGCCCCCTAGAAAATTACGTCTGCAAACATGCTGCTAAAACTGGATGTGTTGTAGCAAGCTAAACAGTGCTTCTCCCAATTCCTAAGCAGATTTCAATAAGAGACACAACGATATCAGAGAAGTTTCTTAGCCTGCCTTGTCCCTTATCTTACTTATCTGCTGTTTATTTTGATTGAATTTCAGAAATAACCCATGAGGAACACAGTGGTGATCAGAAACCCTTCGAGCTCCTTACCTGTGTCTCGTCATGCAAAGGTAGACAGGAAAATTATTGCGTTGATCACAAGGTTGTATTTTGTGGTCAATGTAACAATGACCATGGTGATTTATGCGAGGTAAACTGTCTGAGCGATATTGCTTGTACACCTGGTACAATGGAGTCTACTACAGAGGAATTAAACGAGGTAAGCTTGCAGCTAATGGAGTGCATGAAGACACATGAAACTCGAACTCTTGAGCTGCGACAGCAAGCTGATGAATGTCTTACAACCATTTCGAAAATAAAGAACGAGATCGTAGCAAAACTTGAAAATTTGCAAAAGCAGCGAGAGCAAGAGGTTCTGTTTCGAACAAAGTTGTCAAGGTCACTGGCACGATACGATATAAAGCTTTGTGAGGAACACCTAAATGACGTAAGCCGTGTATCGCAACAATGTAAATCTGCAGGTTCGACAACTCCAGGCGGACCTGTTGCCACTGTGGAGGCACTATATATGATTAATAAAGTTAAGAAAACAATTGAAAGATTGAATATTAGTACTCAAAAAGGCAAGGTACCAGTAATCTGTGATAAATTACAAAATTATGTCGAAACCGAATCTCAAACATTTTGCGAGGTTAGACTAAACAATGTCAAGAAATAAGAAAAAAATGTTTCGAGGTTAGGTGTAAAATTCATTTTAAACCTTTGTCACGAAAGCTCGTGTTTAACGACTGTGAAGCAGAAGCTGCTAGAAAACACAGTAGGAAAAGGAGAGACTGTTGATAACCATCATTATCCCGTCTGTCAACAATGTTTTCTACACCATAAAAAAAGGTGAAATCATCACTTGATCGATGTACACATTTGTCATCTACAAATCCTTTTGATTTGGTTAAGTCTATAATTGTGTGCGTTATAAAGAATAAAATGAATTTAACCCATGATATTGTGAATATTGTTTGTATGTATGTGTTTTGGGTTAAGCCAGTCTGTGACTAGATCAGATTTTATGTGGTTATACTTTCGAAAATCGAAAGTTAAATGTTCTAATGACAATATGTGTGTCAAAGATGTGGATTTTAAAAAAAATGAAATATTACTGACATTTCCATTATCTCCCGCTAGACGGCATTCTACAAATACACATCTATCTAATTTGAGAATTCTTGGTACAGAGGCGAACTAATTTTTCAAAACAACAACTGTTCCTTTGAATTTCAAAATGAAATAAACGTTTACTCAATAAAAGGCTACTTGATGCCATTCTTTCAGCTATAACCGGCTAGCATGTAGCATATGCATCGACCATTTATTTAAATACCTTCTACATGCTCGGGTAATAGGCTAGTAGCTTCGGTATAAGCCGTACTTTTCCCCGGTATTACGGGGATGGATTACGTGTCATAGCAGACAGGCCGAATCTTCGAAGAATATGACATGCGCAGACAACCATGACATTTCAAAATGAAAGAAGATGGTTTCGACTTATAGAACAAACCTGTGGTCCAGTCGAACAATTGCTTTTTCATTCTACAAAGCCTTACCGTAAGCTGTTACTTAACCCTTGTCCTGCCAAATAGAAAAATATAGACTCTGACATGAGTTGGTTTTTGATATCAAAAAAGATATTAAACGAGTCTACAAATCAAAGCGCTGAAGGCACTGTTGTGGCGGTTGTCCGGTTGATCTTGAGTTTTTGATCAGACAGACAAGCTGACTCCTTTTATACCACCCAATCATAATGTGGGGGATATAAGTTTTGAGCTTCAACAGGAAGTTATGGCCTGGACTGGACAAAAATTCCATCTGAATATCAACAAATGGCAATAACACAAAAAACATGAATGGCAGTTTTGGTTCTTATGCACTGCACTTCTCCATAATGTGTTCTGCCACTGTATGAAGTTTCAAGTTGATAGCTTTTATAGTTTGAAACCCGGGTGAAAAATTCGAGGTGAAACGATAGACAGACTGATGGACAAGGTGACCCCAGCATTACCCCCTAAAACTTTGCTTGCTGTGGGTATTACAAAACAGGTAAAACAGTTTTGCTTATCACCTGGTACATGTATTTATTTAAATGTAAACTATACAGTAACAAATGTCAGAAATATTACCCCCATGACTATAATTTTTTTTCAAGTTCAACTTCACCGAGCACAAAACTTCAAATAATGATAATAGTAAAAAAAAAAACAGAAAATTAGACATTATTCTTTCCAGTTAATCCATAACACATTCACTGGACCTAAGCTCAGTCAGTCTGTTTAACCAGATGTGTCAACACTAACAAAAAACAACTGCATATTCCAAGCAAAATTGCATTTTTGTCCATATTTTCATTTAGGCCTAATAATCTTGGATATTTCTTCGAGGTAATCATGCATATTCCTACCAAAATTGCATTTTTGTCAATGTGTTCACCTGAATAATCCTGAACATATTTTTAAGGTAATCAGTAACGCATTTATTGAATCTAAACTTCATCATTCTGCTTAACTCTTTACTAAACGACAAAATTTTAAACCAGTCTGTGTTGAAATACTTTGCAGACAACAAAATAAATGTGACTTAAATATTCAACTTTTTTTTGGAAAGGGTAGCATTTTACCAGCATTTTCTCCTTTTCCAGCAATGTTTTCAAAAGGCTTCTTTGTTAACATCTTTAAATGTCGGGATTGTGTGGTAAAGAGTTAAAAATGTATCGACACAAATAAAAAACAACTGTATATTACAAGCAAATTTGATTTTTTGTCAATGTTTCCATCTTAAACTTGAGACAGATGATTGTCAAATTCTTCACAAGAACATAGTTCTTCACGATATGCATATTAAGTCATCAGCAAAAATTTTACTGATGTACATCCAAGTAAACATTGTGTCGTTGAGTTTGGAAAACAAATTGTTTCATTAGCCTGATAACATGTATCATGAAATATACATGGAGGTGCTTACTGAACAATACTACTGTAAGTGTAAACAATCCCTGGTTTTTACAACCTTGAAATAGAAGTCTTTTGAAAGCATTTTGAGAATGGAGAATAAGCCGGTAACCAACATTTTCTCATTTCCCCACAATGTTTTCTACCCTGCTGGAAACGAATTTCAATTATTTAGCAACATTTACTTTGTTGTCTGCAAGTGCTTTGAATTTGGACCATCTAAACTTTTGTTGTTTGGTAAAGGATTAATTATTCGCCTACAATAGTCGTGCAATAACCTGTTGGCATGTAAAAGAGCTACTAAACAAAATATCCAGCTTTAAGACTGAACAACTTTAAAACAGTATGTCCCTGATCTATCAACCAAATGGCATTAACTAACTACTCAATGATCATCATGCTGTTAGTAAATTAAATAATCTGTATATACACATAAGGAATACAATAGTAAATACCCATTGATTTAAAGTACTCAAGACCAACTCTGAGCCTTGTAATTACACAAATCTGTCAAAACAAACTACAGGTCTCAGTAGTTTTTTTTTTGTTCTCCGATCTATGCTTTTTACTATCAGGTGACATATGTCAACGTGAACAACAAAAAGTAACAGCATATTCCATGCTAAACTGCATTTCTGTCCATGTTTTCACCTGAATAATTTTATCACCTACAATTTTACACATTTTGGCAAGAACGCACCTCTTTGATTAAAACTTATAACAAGACAAAAATTAGACACTATTGCTTTCTGGTAATCAATGACCCATTTACTGAATCTAAGCTCAGTCATTCTGTTTAAAAGATATGTCAACAGTAACAAAAAGCAACTACATATTTCAAGCAAAATTGCATTTTTGTAAATGTTTCCACCTTGATAATCCTGATATATTTTTCCATGTAATCAATAATGCATCTACTGAATCTAGGCCCAGTCTTTCTGTTTTAACAGATATGTCTGACACTAACAAAAAGCAACTGCATACTTTTAGCAAAATTGCATTTTTGTCAATGTTTTCAGTAAATAATCTTGAGAGATTTTTTTCGAGGTGGTCAATAATGCATGTACTGAGTCTATGCTCATTGAAACATTCTGTTTGAAAAAAATGTAAACACTAACAAAAAACACTGCATATTACAAGTAATTTTTTTTTGTCATTGTCTTCACCTAGAAATCTTGAGACATATGATTTGGAAAATCTTCACAATAATATAGTTCTTCATGTTACCCTTGTTTAGTTATCAGCAAAAATTTAATCCTATGTACATTTAAGGAAACATTGTATTGTTGAGTTTGGAAAACCAGTTGCTTCATTTAGCCTCAGTACATGTATCATGAAATATACATAGAGATATTTGTCTCTGACGTTTCCACAAAAATATATAAAAACTGTTACCTAAAATCAATCTTCATTTCTTAAGTTCAAAACACACCACTTAGTATCTCCGTAAACTATTTATTGATAAGTTAATCTTAATTAGTGCTTAGAGATTTATATTTACAATTTAACTCTTTACCACACGAGAAAATTTAAGACTGGTCCAAATTGAAAGCATTTGCAGACGACAAAATAAAGGTGACTGAAAAAATGAAATTTGTTCTTGGAAGGGTAGAAAACACTGTGGAAAAAGGAGAAAATGCTGGTTACCAGCATTTTCTCCTTTTCCCGCAGTGTTTTCAACAGGGTTCTTTCTCAGGGGCGTCAAAAGTAGGGATTGTGTGGTAATGGGTTAAACCAGTCAAGTGAAACCACAGGATTTTGTCCATTTCACTGTGGTACACAAGCATTTCGGTCAAGAAAAGATGCATACTGAAATCACTCAGAAGAAACACAAAGTAAAATGTTTTTAAGACTGTTTAACTCATTACCACACGACAAAATTTTAGGTTTGTCCAAATTGAAACCATTTGCACACAACGAAATAAATGTGACTGAAAATTTGAAATTTGTTTTGTTACCAGCATTTTCTCCTTATCCCACAATGTTTTCAAAAAGATTTCTTTTCCAGGGTTGTCAAAAGTAGGGATTGTGTAGTAATGGGTTAACATACAAATCTTTGTGCACAATATCAGTAATGCTGCAGAAAGCTTTTAACAAGACAAGCATGCAAAGCTGATTTCCCAGCATACATGGTAGGCAAAAGTAAATACTGGCAGATAACTCTCAACTGAGACAAACTTTTTTGCATAACAATGACAGGCTGAAAGTTCCTAGTCATATTAAGACACGGAGAAATCTAAAATTAACAAAGACCAGAAACTGGCCTTTAGATTAATAACAATATGTAAGATTAAATAATTATTTTTTTCATACACGGTCAAGGAGATCAAAATATCAAGAGTCTCATCAAAGCTGTTGTTCAACCATTTGAGAATTTTCAAATGACTTTGCATAAATGTTCATTATGGTAAATATAGCAAGCAACCCTGGGGAATACTACTGTAGCATAACCGATTACCATACAATAAGTATTTGTCAGCTGCAAATGCTCTAAATTTGGGAAAGTCATAGGTTTGTAATTGTTAAATGAGTCAAAGAATTCTTAATTATTGGGCACAAACATTCATGAACACTTTTTGCACAGCAAAGCCTCCAATGAATCACACTGGAGTATGATTTGAATACTCTGGTAACCATAGATTAACCCATTACCACACAATCCCTACTTTTAACGACCCTGAAGAAAGAGGCCTTAGAAAACATTGTGGGAAAAGGAGAAAATGCTGCTAACCAGCATTTTCTCCTTTTCCCACAATGTTTTCTACCCCTCTCAAAACAAATTTCATATTTTCAGTCACTTTTATTTTGTCGTCTGCAAATACTTTTGATTTTGACAAGTCTAAAATATTATCGTTTGGTAACGAGTTAAATGACTGAAAACAGTTCATGTCCACTTGAAAATATTTAACCCATTACCACACAATCCTTACTTTTGACACCCCTGAAAGAAGCCTTTTGAAAACATTGTGGGAAAAGGAAGTAACCAGCATTTTCTCCTTTTCCCACAGTGTTTTCTGCCCTTCGCAAAACAGATTTGAAATTTTCAGTCACTTTTATTTTGTCATCTGCAAATGCTTTCGATTTGGACAAAGTTAAAATTTTGTCGTTTGGTAATGAGTTAATATGAAAGCATTGTGAAAAAAAAAGCATTTGCTCAGACAACCAAATCATGTTTCCTGTCATGTTTCCGGCTTTAGTTACAAAAATGAAAAATATGAAAAATAACAATGCTTACTGCAGTCTAAGTATTGTTTCAAATGGATAACTTCTTATTCATAATATGACAACATTTGAAAAAATATTTAGAAGAAAGACAATATCATCTATAAATACTAATAAAACACTATTGTACAAAAAGCATTCTATACATCTTTTTAGTCTGATTTTGGTATGGTCTTTCTGGTCTGATCCTCTTTCTATACCATTTCACCTGTTTCCAAACAGCAGCTTGAATCTGTTTGGTATCCACAATGTCATGTTGATCATAGCCAATACCTGTGAATATGTACATATATTATTGAGCCATGCTCTATAAAAAAAAAAGGAGCTGCAACTGCAAAAAGAATAGACCCAGGTCAGCCTGTGTAGTCTGCCCAGGCTGACATGGGCCCACAATGTTTGCCGTTTGAATATCTTCTGTATTTCCAAGGACCAGTCTACTTCATGATTCAGTTGAATGTTAGACAAAATGGAGTTTATAGATCCATAATTATTTGATGCCTTGCTTGGTATAATAGATCAAAGAAATGCATTAAATCTCTTTTTCATACAGCATGGCCCGTATTTTGACAAATATTTATCTTTTTGTGTTTATGCCATGTGGTGAAACAGTGCCAGATTACTAAATGAGCGTATGTGATATTAATGATTTTCACAATTTGAAATGAAATGCTCATTATTATCTACTTCATTTAACCTGACCCAGGTAACAATCATTTACATAAATCAATATTCTATTTTTATCCTCAGCATTGCTCGGCATAATTATTATGTCCAGAATGGTCAAGGAAATATTTCACACAGTTTACGCAAATCAAACCTTTACCTACTAGATATGTTGATCTAAAACTTTCAGTGCAGGACACTTTCTCATTTTTCACACCATATTTTAATACCATGAAAAGTAAAATCATCAGCCTATGAGTATGGCATTTCAAGTTATGTCCTGCATATATTTCCAGTTCAGAAGAACCTATAATTTCAAGTTGTTAATGAATGAATATTTTTCCTGTGCAGAAGGCAAAACCTATTTTCGACTTGCACAAACAAAAAGTTACAATAAGTCATGCTATTAGTCACTTTGTAAATAGGTGTTTATAACCAAGAGTAGTCACAATTTTAAGCAAAGTTTAACTGATATAAGATATCTGAATTGTCATCTGCAAATGCTTTCAATTTGAAAAAGACAATTTCGAATTGTGTGGTAAAGGGTTAAAAAATACAGCATGCATCTAATTTACATAATTCAAGGGTTTAGAAAAATTAATCTAATAATTCCTTATAGCCAAAAAATCAAGACAGCTGATCATTTTGAATTTCAATTTCATTTTGCCTCCCTATCTCAGAGCATTAATTATTATTTTCATGAAAAAAAGGTTTAAAAATATAAAACCTTCAGTATTTTGCCATGTATGCCTGCTTAGCTGCTATCTGGGTTGATTTCCTTAGAAAGTAATTCAATTGCACCTCCCAAATTGCTCTTCCATATTCTTTATAGTTGTATCACTAGTGGCTTCAAAAAGCAGCTAGGAAGTTGTCCAACCAGGTTATCTGTAAAAAAAATGTTTTATAGAAATTCAGTTCATTGCATTACAATGTATTAGAATTATCTACCATACAGTGAAAAAATTCAAATTTCAGTCTTTGGTCATAAAGACAATGAAAATAACAAAATATATATGATCCACCAGTCTTCCCAGAAATTCTGTAATTGTTCTATGTTACTTGTAAACACTTGTGAAAATGTAGTCGGGTACAGGTATTTGGTGATATATCGTGCGGCCGTATCGACATGTGGTTCGGTAGCTCAGTTGGTTAGAGTGCAGGAACGGTATTCCTGAGGCCCTGGGTTCGAATCCCGGTCGAGCCACGATATTTTTCACCATCTGTTACAAAAATATTCCACCAAAATTGCAAATTTTCCATAGAATGGGTTTTGTTGCCATTTTCAAATGTAGCTTGCAGACCTTTGAATTGGTATGTTGTTTCACAGTCACAAACAAGAAGTAGATGGAATTCTGAGGAGAATTTACAAGGGCCCGATTTAGTTTTTAGAATTTTGTTTTTATTGAATTTATCCAATCAAACTGATCCTGCAACTTCAATAAAACAATTGCCACAGTACATATTTTCTATATTTTGATGTTTCCCCACCCAAAATGGTTTGTAACAGGACCCTCTTTAACCCATTACCACACAATCCCTACTTTTGACGCCCCTGAGAAAGAAGCCTTTTGAAAACACTGTAGGAAAGGTGAAAATGCTGGTAACCAGCATTTTCTCCTTTTCCCAGTGTTTTCATCCTTCCCAAAACAAATTTCAATTTTTCAGTCACCTTTATTTTGTTGTCTGCAAATGCTTTCAATTTGAACCAGAGTAAGATTTTGCCCTTTGGTAATGAGTTAACTATAACCAGAAGACAAAATTTTTATAACTGGTCATAATCGAAAGATGTTGCAGACAACATAATAAATCTACAAATTAGTAAAACTTGTATCAAAAAGGGTAGAAATTATTGTGTAAAACAAAGAAAATGCAGGATACTATTATTTTCTTCTTTTCCCACAATGTTTTTCATAGCTTTTTTTCTTTAGTGACTGTGACCTTAAATGCAGGAATGAATGGTAATTGTTCAAAACTTCTCTTCACCATAACAGAAAAATCGGGCCTGAGTTAATTAGGTAAAATTTGGTAAAGAGTAGAGAAATATATTTTATTGCAGAAAAAGTGAGTCAGACACATGTACATGGATTGGTACTTTCTACCAAACGACAAAATGTAAGGTTTGTCCAAATCTAAAGTATTTGCACATGACAAAATAAATGTGACTGAAAATTTCAAATTTGTTTTGTGAAGGGCAGAAAACATTGTGAGAAAATGCTGGTAACCAGCATTTTCTCCTCTTTCCATAATGGTTTCTAAAGGCTGCTTTCTCAGTGGCGTCAAAAGTAGGGATTGTGTGGTAATGGGTTAAGCAAATAACTCAGGTATAACAAACTTTACAAAGATAAAAAGAAAATATGATAGATCTTAATTACCTGAACTCAGTTCCATCCCTCTTGACGTGGTGGGTCATATGGGTCACATTATTTATCATAACAAAATTCACATTTCACATACAAGTATCCACCGTGTCCTTTCTATATTTCTCCAAACAACGCTGTCGTAAGAGAAGGAAACAGGCCAGAGAAGGCAAAATTGACACGCCCTCATTGTTTTCGAAAGAACATCGAATTTAACCTACGTCGGCCAACCTTCAAACTATAACCTGTCGAGGCAACTTCAACATGATCACAAGCCTCAGGCAAACGATCCACAAGCATAGTTATGCCAGTCAAAACTGATCTCGGGGTAAGACTGGGCAGCCTTTCTTTCTGTTTTGCGTGAATCGGCCTTAATTGTAGAGTCGCGAAATTGCATGACAATCTTCTGCACCGGAAGTCTCAATCTCCGAGCAGAGTTGTCGTTCGTTACTCTCACTGTGCGAGAGAGTGCGGAAGTCTTAGAAAAAAATCGGTTTTTTTTTTATTTTAGATCTATCGGTTACATTAGTCGACAAAACACCTATAAAATATTTATATTTTTCATAAAGTATCATTGTATATTAAAACGAAATAATGCTAAAGATGATTTAATCATGCCTTGTCCGACGTGAATGCCCGACCATTCTCTGCAGCTTACCGAGGCAATTCGATTGTTACAAGTACGTAGTATACCGACATTAGCCGATGTTTCAGAATGCAATAACAGTTGGCCAACCTTACCTGTCTCTTAGAATGCATTTTTAAGCATAAAATCAATCACTATCAACACTTCTTTAATCAGTAAAATTAGTTTAAGCCGTCTTCTTTAGAAGCAATAGCTTATTTGGTGGACTACTTTTTATGGAGTTAACTGAAATTTTATGGCGGTTATTAGGTATGTTCTTAACCGAATCATAGGCAATGAGTTTGGTTTTTAGACTTATTTATTTTTCGAATTTTGTTTCGAATTTTGGAATTTTTTTTCGAATTTTGGAATTTTCGTTGACTCTGTGGCGACAACCGCCACAAAAATAATATTAAACGATCCTTTGGCAAGCTTAATTACATTTTTTTGTGGACGAGTTTAATATTTTTTACCCCAAGAACCAAGGAGAGTCAGATTCTTTTTATCACATTACTGTATAATCATAGTCCAAAATATGTTAAATCAGAGGCATACATGTATTATGATTGTGTAGTGCATTTTACATGAAGCCTTTGTGCTTATTTTGACATGTAGATCACGAACGAAAAATAGTTCCGAAGAAACTTGCATATATTGATTTTGTTTTGAGTCTACAAGTGATTTGAAATTAACAACTTTATCACGATTAAGACTATTGACCGCTAATTTCCATTAGGAACCTTGGCCAGTAATGTCCTAGAAGGAAGCGTATAATTACAGGCTGTTGACCAAATAGAGCACTATTTTCTTATCTCACACGTGTGTGACACAAGAAAATTCGTAATGGCTGTATTACATTGAAAACAAGGAGAGTTATGTGATAAATGAAAATTTAAAACCCCAAAATTTCCTATTTCAAGGACATATTTGGGGGTAAGATGTCTCCTTATAACATTGTAGATCAAAGATCTCCCGATTTGTGCAGTCTGGCTTCCACGCATTTAACTCTTTACCAAACGACAAAATTTTAAGTTTGTCCAAATTGAAAGCATTTGCAGACGTCAAAATAAAAGTGACTGAAAATTTGAAATTTGTTTTGTGAAGGGTAGAAAACATTGGGGGAAAAGGTGAAAATGCTGGTTACCAGCATTTTCACCTTTTCCCACAATGTTTTCAAAAGGCTTCTTTCTCAGGGTCGTCAAAAGTAGGGATTGTGTGGTAATGGGTTAATTACTCTTAGGCTCCAAAGCGCGACTCACTGACCTTTGTGCAGACAGGGTAGATTAAGATCAGACAGCACAAATTATGCAAAGAAATTTCTTGTGATCTAATTGGTTAACATGCTGGGAATATATATCATGTTCCTTGGCAAAAAACACGTAAAGCCAGTTTCTCTTTTGAGTGCTCCGTAAACATCACTACACGTGCAACACAACATCCAAAATGGCGGTGTCGATCGATCACCAGACTGCATGTTTGTGCACCAAACTGCACGTATTAGTGACGTCAGTTTCAAGTGACGTCAGTTTTCATTGAATTGGGGCACTCAGAAGGGAATTTCTATTTCGTCAGCACACTCAATTCGTGAGATTATGATACAGGAAAATTTCACTTAACGTGCTTTGAAAACTTTACAGTATAATAAATTCGTTGTACGATCAGGTGTCAGGGGGACTTGGGAACTTGTTCACGGCTGTGTCAAATCATGTCGCCACCTCGCCTTCGGCTCGGAGCGACATAATTCATCACAGTCGTGAACAAATTTCCAAGTCCCCTGTCACCTGACGGTACAACTAATAACGTGCAGTCCAATCTTGGATCAACAATGTCCGATCAGGAGATACTATTCAGCAAGGCATATCTTCTTTAACTCATTACCAGACGACAATATTTTAGGTTTGTCCAAATCGAAAGCTTTTGCAGACGACCAAATTAAAGTGACTAAAAAAATTGAAATTTGTTTTGTGAAGGCTAGAAAACATTGTAGGGAAAAGGAGAAAATGCTGGTTACCAGCCCTTTCTCCTTTTCCCACAATGTTTAATAAAGGCTTCTTTCTCAGGGACGTCAAAAGTAGGGATTGTGTGGTAATGGGTTAAATAGCAATATTTTGGGGTTTTTTTTCCTGTCGAATTGAAAATTTAAGTTATTTAGCAGGATAAGGGTGAACATGCTTTGTAATTCTAATTCTAAATTATGAGAGTAACACGATTTCTAATTATTTAACCAATAAACGTAACGTAATCCATTCCCCTAGACATTATCAGGACTACTCTTTTTTAGGTGTGTAATTTTTTCATCCAATAACATATGTAGAGTTTATTTCATCAGTTTGTGGTTAATATGGAGAAATACTTGCCGAAAATGGTAAGGTATGCGAAAATAACGAGTGCCGTAAGACACGAGTTACCATATTTTTGCGGACCTTTCCCTTTTTCGGCAAATGATGAAATGAATTATATATTTCCTCTGATTATTTTGTCAACGAATGTCACTTTTAGAACCAGTGACAGTAAAAAGTAGTTCCAGATTTTCGGCAGGAGGAAAATATTCACTGTGACGGGGAAATATCCCCGCAACCCACCCCCCTCCCCACCTTAAATTACATTTCTTAAAACAGACAGTTGAAATATAATATATTTTTGTGAAACCAAAAGAAGAAGGAAAATGATAAATGTGATCTGTTGTGACAAACAGATTACGGTATCTAGGAGATTTCCATTTTGAACAGCCAGTCACATGATCTATAAAATGATACCGCCCTTTAACCTTTTACCACATGACAAAATTTTAGACCTGTCCAAATTCAAAACATTTGCAGAGAACAATTTCAGTGTGGCTCATTAATACGATTTATTGTTTGAAAGGGTAGAAAACACGGTGGGAAAAGGAGAAAATGCTGGTGACCAGCATTTTCTCCTTTTCCCACGATGTTTTCAAAAGGCTTTTTCTTCAGGGTCGTTAACAGTCGACATTGTGTAGCAAAGGGTTAAATCGATTAGCAAGGACTTCAACAGCCATGTTGATGTTATTCACAAATGTCAATCTGTCACTGGAAACTTCCATCGTAATATACAAACCATCTGAAAAATTAAATAAACAAACTGTTTGTCCATAAAGATCTGTGCGGAGAGATTCCGATGGAAAATTCTGAGTCGAGTTTCGTTATTTAAGAAGAGCCATACAATTTTAAGAAAGGTAATACAGCGCACACGTGTTCCCTTGAAGATATGTATCGTGTAGGTGCATATCAAGCTACGTGATACTGCAGACAGACTTGATCTAAGGATCAGCCGAGGATTGCCGAATGAACTTGTGGTATGTTGAGTTTTTCACCAAGACTTGTCAAGGTAGATTGACGACGGGCCTTTGAAACTTCATTGATCTATCATAGAATATTAAAATATTTTTCTAAGTTTATCATCGAGAATCGATTAGATAGCACATAGGTTTATTATTTGTTGATCAGGGAATACTGACATTTTCATGTAACATCGTTACTATGATAGCAGCCGAGCCCCGGTGGCTCAGTCGGTAGCGTGAAGGACTTGAGAACACGGGGTCCAGGGTTCGATCCCTGGCTATGACCCCTGGCTCGGCCAATTTCTTTCCGAGGATTGATGATAGTCATTGCGACAGGATTCATTCCTCTCTCGCCGCTGACCATTGTTTAAATGATGATCATGTGGGAAAGCACCCAGTGGCTTGGAAAGAAAATTGTGCGAAGTACTGCTAAAAGAAACTCTAGGAACGTGGTATGAATAGGTGCATTGGCCGCTGCGATATAACTGGAATAATGTTGAAAACGGCGTTAAACACCATATAATCAAAAAATCAATCAACTATAATAGCACACTGGCGTATGCTTCCATAATTATTATAAGTAAAAAACGAGGTGTGCAACGAAATCAAAGATTTTTTACCCAAATCCCTTTTCATAGATATTATTTAACCGAATGTCGAAAAATAAACCTACAATGTAGGTACCGGTGCAGATGGGTTCACAAATGATTTTTCTTGTGTACCCTCACCTTTTAAACGACTCTTGAAATAATCAAACCAGGCACTCTAGTCGGTGTTCGATGATGATGCAGCCTAATCTTGCTCTTCATTGTCATCTCCATACAGTTATCTAAAAGTTATAGTGGTTCTTCAAACATGATGGAAATCCAAAATAAAGGATAACACTTTAATATTGATATGTTACACTATAAAATGAGCCGTGCACTGACAAAAGGGGGTTTGTTGCATTTCCTTACTGAATTATACTAGGCAAATCATCAGATAATTATGGACCCATTACCCCATAGATACTCATTTTTACACATTGCTTGTAGGAGCTTTTGGAAAACATTGTGGCAAAAGGTGAAATTGCTCGTCACGAGCAATTTCACCTCTTTTCACAGTGTTTTCTATGCTATCAAAAGGTGTCATTCACACATAAGAAACGGCTTCATCCTTGCTGTCATTTAGGGTCCATTAGAGATGCCATAGAAATGCCTTATGGGGTAAAGGGTTAAACAAATTTTGCGTCACAACCTACGGAAAAATAAGGTAAAGTGGTCTTTTGACAAGCAGAAAATTGACCTATAGCAAGAATTTTTCGACCAAGGTCAGCCCGCGTTGACTGCTAAAGCCAACATTGATCGTTACTTTTTGCAGCAGATGCGTTAAAACCCTTTTTCACAGAGCATGGCCCAAATACATGGAAATTACAGCGCTGCTAAGACACCGGTTTAAAGTTTGCTTTTAATGAGAAATGGTGAAATGACTAAAAAATATCTATATCACGTGTGCCACAGTAAGAATTAAAACTGGAACAAAAGTTTCCTTTTAACGAGAAATGGTAAAATGACTAAAAAATAGCTATATCACGTGTGCCACAGTAAGAATCGAAACTGGAACAAAAGTTTTCTTTTGACGAGAAATGGTAAAATGACTGATAAATATCTATATCACGTGTGCCACAGTAAGAATCGAAACTAGAACAAACGTTTCCTTTTGAGGAGAAATTGTAAAATGACTGAAAAATATCTATATCACGTGTGCCACAGTAAGAATCGAAACTAGAACAAAACAAGAGCCTGTACAGCGAAGATGTACAATCAAAGTATTATGACTGGGCTTACACCAAACAACTATTCTTAATAATGTTCCTAGTCCTATCTTCAAAAGAAATATGTATTTCCAAGTAAGATTTTTTGATAGACAATTTTCGATTGGCGAGGCCATAGTTTATAGCAGGTGAGAAACTGTGTTACATTCTAAAAATAAAGGAATTAAACCAAGAACGCTATCTACAATGCTAGGTGAATATTTACAATATTTACGTACATGTATGTACTATGGGCTGAAAAATTTTGTGTGACTTATTTAGCAGTGAACTCTTCACCAAACGACAATATTTTAGGCTTGTCCAAATTGAAAGCATTTGCAGACGACAAAATAAAAGTCACCGAAAATTGGATATTTGCCTTTGAAGGGTAGAAAACTTTGTGGGAAAAGGAGAAAATGCTGTTTATCAGCATTTTCTCCTTTTCCCACAATGTTTTTAGAAAGCTTCTTTCTCAGGATCCATAAAATTCGGGATCTGTAATAAAGGGTTAAAAGCGATATGAATTTCCAAGTAAGACACTTTTTGATAGACAATTTTCGATTGGTGAGAAATTGTGTTAAATTTAAAAAAAAAGAATTAAACCAAGAACGCTATCTACAATGCTTGGTGAATATTTGCAATATTTACGTATCTACTATCGCCTAGAATTTTTTTTTTAATTCTTTACCACACAATCCCGACTTCTAACGACCCTGAGAAAGAAAGCTTTTGAAAACATTTCCCACAATGTTTCCTTTCCTTCACAAAACAAATTTCAAATTTCCAGTCACTTTTATTTTGTCGTCTACAAAATTAATGCTTTCGCTTTGGACAAGCCTAGAATAGTTTCGGTTAATAAAGAGTTAACTTATTTAACAGGTAAGGCTCAAATGCGAGTCACTCAGCGTTTAATCGAAAGGATAGATCTTATTTCTTCCAGTTTATCTTCAATTTTCTCCAGTCTACCTTCAAACATTTTCTCTCTGTCTGTACCTCTAGATTGTGTGCTCTCCATTCTCTCAATTGTATTGCCTATTCTGTTAACAGTTTCGGATACTTCAATCACGCCAACGTTAAAGTCATCGATGTGAGCTCGATCAGCCTTTGCCAGTCTGAGTTGTCTAATTGAAGTTTTCAAATGGTCTTCGTACTTTCTCCGCAGGCTTTTGTCCTGTATGGAATACTTCTTGATAATCCAAAGTTGTATAACAGCTTTAATGACGTTAGATGCGGCTGTTTTCCGCCGTTTCTCGATTTGGATTCGAGACACCATGTTGAATACATAGCGTTCCGACCTGGACTGTTCCAGTTTTCTCGCCAACACAGCTACAAGTAAAGCTGTGGTTCCAACGCCCATAACCCCTGTACAAATAGAAATGTATCGGCCACAGTAACTCTGTGGTATTTTGTCACCATATCCAACGGTAAGAAATGTCGTCGCAATCAGCCACATAACCTCCATGTAAGAGTTACTTCCCTTGTCATTTTGATAGTAAATCTCGCAGGTGCGCATCGCCCAGCTGTTCACGAGAAATGTGGTCACCATCACAGCGAGTATCAAGCGACTTGGTGAATTCGTCATGGCTGCTTTGAAAACAAATAAAGTGTTAATCTTAATTTTACTCAAAGCTCCAATACTAGAAGTAGAAGAGTCAGTCAAAAGATGGCTATGAACCACAGCAAACTTAGCAATTAGATACAATCTCGCCATCATGAGAATGGACAATACCGCGTCAATACTGACTTTCCTTGACCTACCATCGGGTGAAGTAACTTTGATACTGATATCTCCTGGAAATGGATGTATAGAACATACAATCAGTTCTGCAATCAGGCACATTAATGTGGTGTCTGTGATAACAGAGTGCCAGTCTTTAACACCAGCGTCAAGAGCTTTGATCTTGATGTTGATATAATAGTTGACACAAATCCCAATAAGAAGTAGCACAGTCGATGCACTGATACAAACTTTAAACACAATGGACAGGGCATCAGATTTTTCAACGTAATCCAGTATGTACAATTCTGTTTCAATCATCATAAGAGCGATACCTGTGAGGGCAAGACCACAAACAATGTCAACCACTAACCGTCGATTCTGCATAAGCGACCGCCTTTTTTCAAGCCTCCTCCCGAGGCGACCCGTATTCCTTTGTTCGGCTAGTGCCTCCGTCCCTCCATACGATTTCATGTTGACTGTGTGTAGGGGTTCTTCTTCAAATAAGGGTGCTGACAGGCTCTCTAAACTCCCTGCCCTCTGGAGGCTGGTGAAAAAAAAGATACTTGTATAAGGTAAGAAAACTTAAACCCTGAAAAAAAAATCAGCTGCTAGGAAAAAAATACTTGAAACAAGTCTTTCACTCGGCAAGATCAACTGTCTGTTTTCCCATAGTTTATTTAACGTCATCTTAAATAGCATTTCCTATTTTTCAAAAAGTTTATCTCTGCTCCATTTATGGCCATTTTTCGGTACTTATATATATATATATATTTAACTTGTTTTTATGTCAACCCTGGAAAAGGTGAGGAAAAATAGAGTCTGTATGCCTAATTCTAAGCAAGTAAATCTTAGACTTTTAACACAAAGCTTCAACTTTTAACATAAATCCAACAGAAAAAGCCCATTTACACTGTCAGTTTCTCTGCCGAGATTTTCCTAAAATAAAAAAAAAATCATGTCATTTGATTTCCTGACGGAAAAAAATAATGGAAAAATGGACAAGACGTGTCTAAATACTTGCACTATCATTTCAGGCTTTGCCTTTGGCGATCACTAAAACAGCCCTATCAAGGGGTTATATTATCTAACTGGTTACCTCTAAATATTACTTTTATATTTAACCCATTACCACACAATCCTTACTTTTGACGACCCAGAAAAAGAAGCCTTTAAAAAACATTGTGGGGAAAAGAGAATTTTCCATTTTCTCCGTTTCCCATAATGTTTTCTATACCTTTTACAAAACAATTTTCAAATTTTCATTCACTTTTATTTTGTTGTCTGCAAATGCTTTCGATTTGGACAAGCCTAAAATTTTGTCGTTTGGTAATGTGTTAAACCCCATTAACTGAGCCAAAATTAAGTACTTCGTCGTCTGCTGAAATTTTTAGATGGAACATTATTAAATTTTTTCATGTTGTGATGACTCCTAATAATATAAAATCGCAAAACTGTTACCTAGATCATAATTTATTTCCATCTTATCCATAGATTATTCTTAGGGACCTAACATCTACCGCATACACAAGTCGACAAAAATCGATGTCATCAGAGGCTGAATTAGCCCTCTTTGTGCACATCAATAGTTGAGTAATTTGGTAACAGCTTGGAGGTGTCAAACCTAACACACTATACAATATAACAAAAATTGGGTTTCGTATCTACCTTAAACATTCATAGAATAAATATGCCTGCAACACGCGGAAAAAGGCAGTCGGATATTTGCGTAAAATTTTGTCTCTGATCAACCTGCGAGGTCCGCACAGGCTTATCCGAAACGACACTTTCCGTTTTTTATGTAATTTTCTGCTTTGCACAAGTCTACTGAATCATAAAATCTATAATGTAGTCGTAAAGTGTCTGCTCGGATTAGTCAGGGCGGACTGTAAAGGCTGATCCGAGACGACACTTTACGCAAATGTCCAATTGTCCCATTTCGCGCTTTGCAGGCCAGATGACAAATCAGGTGGGGCTAGCTGGCAGTTTTTATCCTAGACAAGATTTCATTGAGGGAGAAGAGACAATTACTGTTTTTTTTTTTTCTTTCGAATTTCAGGCATCCTTCCAAATCTTTAAGCCTTGTTTTTTATGGTCATTAGACAAGTAAAAACAAGTATCCAGTACAAGGTTAAATAAGCAAAATGAGCTTTAAAAAAAAATGCCCATATATAGCAACTTAACGTGTGTTTGAAGAGTAGCAGTCAGACTTTACAGACTAGGGTGATCCCAACTCACACTGCAACTTGATCCTGTTATGGTATAACGCTAGACAGTCCTGAATGCTTTTAGGTTTTTCTAATAAGAGAGTATTCCTACTTGGAAACTTCTTTGCTTGTTTGTTTGTATCGGAGTTCAACGCGATTTTAAAAGCTTAGATCATATCATTGCGGTGACGCGGTCAGTGACACACCCATTTCCTGGTATCTCACTCCAGAAATAATACTTTCTTTCCGAAGCCAGTGACAACTTTTCTCACACGCATGAGATGTGCGAGGCGAAAGATCACCGGAAGGAAAGTTCGCCTCAACCGGATATCGGACCCGCGACCTCCAGGGTTCGAGTCAGATACGCTAACCACTGAGCCTGAGCCATCCGGCCGGGCCGGGCCTGGAAACCTCTGGCATAGTGGTTATTACCGTGATAAAAAATGATGGACAGATTTGCTTTTTCTAGTGGAAGATTTTGGCGCCTATGACCACTTTAGGACACATTATTATACTGCAAAGAAATTTCTCGTGATCTGATTGAATAATATGCCCCGAACGTATATACCATGTACAATGGCAAAACCAACATCAAAGCAGTTTCCCTTTCGGGAGCCCCGTATACATGACTACAATATCAACACAACATCCAAAATGGCGGCGTCGATCACGATTAACATCGAGATGCAATCTCCAAGCAAAGTTGTCGTTCGTTACTCTCACCATACATCTCTGCACTGGGCTAAATGACAAGAATCTTGTCAACCCGAGGAAAACGTGTTTTGTTACTGTTTAACTGTTTCATGTGTAACATTATAAAATAGACAAACAAAATATGATTCTGGATGGATTATCGGTGCATTCAAACTGATGAATTTACCTGTAAAGAATGGAACTATCTTTTTCGAGCTTCTTTACTTATCAGAATCTTACTCCAATTGTAACAAAAATGGTTGCTCCCGTGAATGATGACAACTGATTTGACACACCGATGGATCTAAGTTTGTAAGATTAAAAAACAACTTTATCGTCCTTTAAAAGATATGTAAACTTTTCAGAAAATCCCTCTTTTTCACATTTCCTACCAATAAGTCTGACAGGCCCCATGGTGTTTGAACAGCACACGAAAGAATCGATATTGGTCTTTCTTTCACCGGAGTTTGTGTCGCCATTTTGAGTTATGGACATGTGACGAAAATATCACGTAATGACGGACTACTTTCTGAGCCCACTACAGAGGTGAATGTGAATGATCCGGAGGCAAGAGAGTGATCAAGATCATGCGCCAAGAAGGACGTTTTAGCACGTAATACCAAAATATCACGTAATGACGGACTACTTTCTGAGCCCACTACAGAGGTGAATGTGAATGATCCGGAGTGCAAGAGAGTGATCAAGATCATGCGCCAAGAAGGACGTTTTAGCACGTAATACCAAGGTTTCAGTGACGTCAGTTCCCAGTGACGTCAGTTTTCATAGAATTGGGGTACTCAGGAGGTACTCAATTTTTTAAACAAAAACAGGTAAAATTCACTTATCAAACGCCAAACGTTGGAATGGTAAATTTTTGCAATAGAAAAAAAAAAAATTCGTTGCACGGTCAGGTGGCAGGGGACAGTATAATCATGCTTACGGGGCTCCCGAAAGGGAAACTGCTTTTACGTTGGTTTTGCCAGTATACATGATATATATGTCCGGGGCATATTATTCAATCAGATCACGAGAAATTTCTTTGCAGTATAACAACACGTTCTGCCCAGTCTGATTTTGATCTACGCTGTCCGCAAAAGGTCAGTGAGTCGCGCTTAGTAGCTTCAGGTTTAATGTACACGAAGTTAACGACACTGTTGGTGTTGTTCTACGTCATAGTTACATTTTCTATCCGATTTGGTATGTACAAACAAGAGTTTAACCCTTTGGTTCCTAAGTGCGACTCACTAATCTGTTGCGGACAGTGTAGATCAAGATCAGACTGTACAGAATGTGCAGTCTGATCTTGGATCAACACTGCCCGACAAGGAGATACTCTCTATCAAAAACTATCAAAAACTAAATTTGAAAGAGACCAAATTCATGCTGTTTCTATAGGCTTGAACATTCCACTAAAGTTAATCAGCAGGATAAGGGTTAAAACATGATCCTTGGAGAGTAAAACCCATAGAACCAAAGCTATATCAGAAACCGCGAAATATTCTTGAAAGAGTGATTCAATAATACTTACGGAAAAAAAACACGCTTTGCAGTAGTTCAAGGACGGAATCTTCGCAAAAATACACCTTTCCAGTTTGCTTTTACAGATTTCTTTGATTTTTTTTCCTAAAATCTTATGCCCTTTATTCTCTTTAAGAAACTGGCAAAAAGAGAAGGAGACAGAGGAAAAATAATGTGGGCACGGGCTTTAATGATGTTCGATTTCAATCTATGGAGCAGCCATGCCTTTGGACAGTGCTAAAAATATATCCTGCAGGGCCCGTTTTCACCTACCATTCTTGAAAATATTCTTAGTCTTATTCTCCAAGGTTTTCTGTATTCGTAAGTAACACAACTTCTAATTGGCTAAACCGAATGGTTTAGCCAATTAGAAGTTGTGTTACTTACAAATGTAGGAAATACTGGAGAATAAGACAAAGAATGTTTTATAGGAATGGTTGTTAAATACGGACCCTGGATTAGTTAAAATCAGCAATAATCCGAGTGTGTCAAATAGTTTAAAAGAAAACTTTGATCTGACGAGAACTGGGAAAAAAACAGCTCTGCAGTGGTATTTAGCGTTCAAATGAGCGAGCAGTGCTGTCGCCCTACTGTTTTCAGTTAAATCCCCTGTATTTATCAACGTGACAATGCACACGGTTATATTTTAGGGCATTATGAAGTTTATGATTGGAGAGGTCATCAGACCTCTCCGACAGTGGCAGACTGCCACAGAATTTGTTTGCTGTCTAAATCCATTTTTCTTGCAAAATTGCACTGATACACAGTCTATTTCGTCATGGTTTTGTAAATAAAGCGAAGTTAAAAAAAAAAAACGAAACAGGAAATGGGCGTGGTTCATTTTTCGTTAAATCGATTTGCTATGTCTGCAAATGACCTTTCAAATAATTGTAATTTTTCATTAAGCAAATAAATCTAAGCAACGGGAAAAAGAAAAATTTCGTTAAAAAGGAGAAAGAGGACTGCTGGACAAGATCATACGACTTGAAAAAGTGACAAGAAGGCCAAATGACCGTCATGTAAAGCATAATTATGAGGTTTCTACGCGGAGGTTTTTATACTTGTTTGTTTACATGTACCAAAATGTATTGAAATTAAAAGCCAATAAACTATTTGAAAACCTTGATGCTGACCTCTTCTGGCTTCTTTTTTTTTTTAAAAAGCCAACTTGTTCAACAATGTTTTTGCGGTAGAGCATGAAGTGACTCATAAAGAGCGCTTTGTAAAGTAATAGTTGAAGGAATTCCAGGAAGGAAAAGAGGACCGTTGTGATTTGACAGAGTAATGTAAAACGGCATCAAACTCCAAATAAACAAACTTAATTACGAACAATTCTCTTGCAAAGGGGATTTTAACCTTTTACCAAACAATCCCTGGCTCTTACGGCCTTGAGATAGAAGCCTTTTGAAAACATTAGGGAAAATAGAGATAAAATTTTAGTTCGTCGTCTGCAGATGCTTTCAAATTGGACCAGTCTAAATCTTGTTGTTTAGTAAAGCGTTAATGTATCTCTCTGATGCATCATTCCAAACAAGTCGTCATATAATTATGCAACCACGAAAGCCAGTTAGTCTATCAATCAATTTGATCTCTAGGTAGAACAGTCCTATGAACAGCAAAACATTAACAAATAACAAAATGTTTCGACCCATAGTGGCCAGTGCAGACTGCACACGTTGACATGGGTCGATACTTTGTCAATATGTATTAAACCACCTATTTCATCACATAACCTCCCTTGTTTTCAGTGTAATATACCCATTTTACGAAATTTCTTTTATTATATACCTATCAGTGAAATCCTGGGATTTCCCAGTGTAATAAATTTTGATATCATCACTAGTGACGATATCAACTTTCACTTTCACTTCCTGTCGTAATTTAGGAACTACTTTTTTTTCGACTACATTTTTTTTTTCGACTTTCAAACGAAAAATTAAAAATAATAATGATAATAAGGTATATAATAAATAGAATAATCAACTGGTTATTTTAGATATGAAAAGTATCTCACACGGATGCGTCGTAAGGCGTTAAAAAACTCGTGCTTCGCACTCGTTTTTTAAACGCCTAACAATGCATCCTCGTGAGATATTTTTCATATCAAAAATAACCAGTTGATTATCCTCTATTTATTTCATGCTTTCCGGTAGGATATCGAGAAATAGCGGTGAAAATACTTTTCGATCATACACTGGTATCACCAGTGAAAATACCGATTTTCACGTTCCTGTCGCCTAGGTAAATTGCGTGTGCCTGCCATCCAGATGGGAAATATGACGTCATTTACCTTAGATTTCTCGCACATGACGTAATATTGTAATGCGTTGCTATGCGGGAGGGGTACGCCACAGGGAATAACGGAAAATAACTGTACTGAATTTTGATAAAACTCTTCCCAAAAAGGGTTAAAAGCATAAAATAAATAGAATATTTGGGGTTTTTTGGAGGTGAAAGATCGAAATTTATTTCATCGAGTGAACACCATCGGTAATATTTTCACGAGTGGCGCATTCACCGAAAAAAAAAAAACAAATATCCTCGATATCTTATACACGTAAACTTGAAATAACATTTGTAATTTTAAAAATTACGTCATTTTTGTACGTATTTCATACAAGTGTATGTGTCTTATGGAAAATACCGCAGGTGCATTTATGAATGTTTTTGCATCATCTAATCTATATTTGTGAAATATTGTTATGTGATAAAAAGAATCTGATATTCGTGGACTTTTCCGATAAACTTTTATTGAAATCGCCAAGGAAAATGTTATTAAGCTCACCAAAGGCTCGCTTAATAACATTTCCCTAGACTCGTCTAATAAAATCTTACCTCAAAAGCCCACTTATGTCAGATCCTATATATAGATCATGGCTTTCATATTTGTTGTGGAATTATCACAGTTTTACTGTATTTAAACAAATTAAACTTACTTGAACCGTCTTAACTTGTCCGTGAGTTTGTAAAGACCTCCGTAATAACTCATTACTACTTGGTTTGCTTTCGTTAACTACCCCGTAAAATCAAAGAAGACACCACATAGACTGGACAACAAGACTTGATATGGCTTCAGAAAAGAGTTATATCTTTTAAAACCAATTTATTTGGGATACGACTGTATTAACTTCTGTTTATCCATACTTCCACTGTTCTTCACCCAAAGATCCTTCATTGAGAAACACTCAGAATTTTCAGAGAGCAAACTAAACTTGAACTCTTTTGCAACCAAGAAATCAATGTCTACTATTGCCATGAGCATACAAGTATATGCCCAGTGATTTTGATCATACATTCAGTAAAGCACTAGGTAGATTAGATCCAAGTTCAGGTAGCAATTTCTGTGCAGTATGATCTTGGTACCTGCCGCTCGCGATAGTTGCCATTGGCAGCTAAAAAAGTATCAGTAGTCCGCATCACAAAGATAAGATATCTAAGAGCAAAAGGCGACCTCTTCCGAGTGAAGCAGCTGATCACATGGTGAAGTGAAAAAGTCGTCTATGCCTACATATATCATATCCATTGTCTGTCAAATTGAGAGGTAATTGTTGTTTTTTTGTCACGCTTATTGATCAACATGGTTCGTCTTTAGTGCGACAACGTAAAAGCTTATTGGTCCTCGCTTTATGACATTGCAACAGCTTGCTCTTCCAACGACAGCCGTCAATCGGCAAACCTCGGGTAATCCGTTGATCGAATTACGAAATCAACCGAGTTGTGACGAGTGCAACAGTCCTGTTGAACCCTTTACCAAAAAATCCCTGGTTTTTACGACTCTGAAATAGAAACCTTTTGAAAACATTGTGGGAAAAGGAGAAAATGCATTTCCTCCTTTTCCCACAACGTTTTCTACCCTTATGGAAACAAATTTCAATTTTTGAGTGGGGTTTTTTTTTGGTCATCTTCAAATGCTTTCAATTTGAACCCGTCTAAAATTTTGTCGTTTGGTAAAGAGTTAAATATAGGACGCTCCCACATTTAAAGCAGACTTTTTTTCGACTCTCAATGGATTTCATTTGAAAAACATGGTTGTCAAAGGAGAAATTGCTCGTAAGAAGCATTTTTTTTTCTTTGCCAACTATGATGTCTAACGTGTTCATGCATTAAATCTATATTATTTATAAATACGCCTTCACTCGAAGTTATAAAATCTACATTAATATCGACAGCGGTGTCTCTCCGCTCCCCACCTTGCATTCTGTATTTACGTTAAGACTTTTAACCCATAACCACACAATCCCTACTTTCGACGACTCTGAGAAAGAAGCCTTTAGAAAACATTGTGGAAAAAGGAGAAAATGCTGGTAACCAGCATTTTCTCCTTTTCCCACAATGTTTTCTTCCCTTCACAAAACAAATTTCAAATTTTATGTCACTTTAATTTTGTCGTCTGCAAATGCTTTGAATATGGACCAGTCTAAAATATTGTCGTTTGGTAATGGGTTAACTATATATAGTTTGTCATTAGAAGACGACATTTTCTTCGAGCGACTTGAAGTCAGTTTGGTTTCGAAGTTACCATCCTGTTTCTGTGCATAGGAGTACACTTAATTTTACCTATCGATAGAATTCTAGACTTATCCAAGCTTACAGTATTTGTAAACAACTAATCGAAGATATGTCAAATGACGGTATATGCAGTTGAAAGGCTACAAAATATTGTAAAAAACTTTACAAATGCTGGTTATCACTTTAAATGTTTTCAGAAACCTGTCTTTCCTCAGTGGCGTGAAAAATAGAATTGTTTGATAAAGAGCAAAAAACTCAGATCGTGCTGAATCAAAGTCAGATTGCACACCATGCACATGCACTGTCTAATATCGGTCTGCATTTTTCTCTAATAACCTGAATTTCTCAAACCCTTTACTCCATAGATACTCATTTCTACGCATTGCTTCTAGGAGCCTTTGGAAAACATTGTGGCAAAAGGTGAAATTGCCCGTCACGAACAATTTCACCCTTTGCCACAATGTTTTCTACACTATCAAAAGGTGTCATATACACATAAGAAATGGCTTCATCCTTGCTGTTATTTAGGGTCAATTAGAGATACCATAGAAATGCCTTATGGGGTAAAGGGTTAACCAAGAGGCAACAAAGCCCGACTTAGGACCTGTTGCGAACAATGTAGATACAGATCAGTCTGAATTAAACTTTCCGATAATGAGGTATTATCCTTCTTAACTCTTTACCCCATAAGGCATTTCTATCGTTTCTCTAACTGACCCTAAATAACAGCAAGGATGAAGCCGTTTCTTATGTGTACCGGTATATGACACCTTTTGATAGCATAGAAAACGTTGTGACAAAAGGTGAAATTGCTCGTGACGAGCAATTTCACCTTTTGCCACAATGTTTTCCAAAGGCTCCTACACGTAATGCGTAGAAATGAGTATCTATGGAGTAAAGGGTTAAGATGTCTTTGAAATAGCAAAATTAGCGTTTTTACAGTTTGTTTGAAAGTTACATTTCACTTCTTAGCAGGGTATGGGCTAAAAGGGTCAACAGATTCGTCTTTAGAACACAGAGATCGAAGATACAGTTATTATTTTCTTTCCTGGACAACAATGGTCACGGGGGTAATACCAAAATCGTTACCTGAGCTGTCGACCGAGCCGGTACTGCGTAAAGCTGCAGCTGACCCAGAAATCCGCTTTTCGACCGAGCAGTACGAATATCGACAGAGAAACCATTTCTTTCAATGAGCTATAAGTGTGTAATTTTAGCGTATGTTTCTACATTTTTTGGGGGGCTTCAAACAATTTTTGAAATAGTTTGCTATTGTTTTAAGTGTTTTGAAAGTTTGGCTAATATCCTGTTTTAACGCTGAGCGGAATTAATCGTGAAAATATATTAAGTAAGTATTTCCGGGGAAACGCGTGATTCTTATTCAGTGTCATAGCAAATCGAGGGCGATACAATGTAGATACATCATAAATATACATGATTACCTTTTATTTGTGTGTGTGCATGCGCTTATATGCATCTATGGTACCTTTTATGTTTTCGCTGATACTGCTGTCGATGATCTGAAAGTTTGCCGGGTACAGTTGTCGACGTTACTGGATACGGCTGTCGATGATTGAGTGAGAATGTAACAGACAGATTTACTGGGAAATAACCAATTAAACAATAAGATTTCTGTTACATTCTTCGTCAGTCATTTTGTTCTTAGAAATGGTGTTACAGCTTGTTGATTCAGATGTCAGTCTAGACGAGTGTGTCGCTAGGGTTAAACCCTAACTCTATACCCTTGCAAATAGGATATTATGCCATGTCTCTGTTACCATAGCAACCAAAATGCTCAGTTGTCTGTTCACTGATAACTCTCAAAGAGATTTATCAGTGTACAGAAAACTAAGCAGTCTAGTTGCTATGGTAACAAACTGTGACTTGATATCATATTTGCAAGGGTATATACCATCATATACCATGCTTCTGACATTAAAATTCTGCATACCGCTATGATTTTGTGATAGGCAAACACGTGCATTTTCTCAAACAAATATTTTTTTCTCAAATCATTTAATTTGGTGTTGTATGTGTCAAATCAGTCAAAATTTTAAATTTAAAATGGTTTTGGAACATGACGAATGGTCTTGGAATGAGAAACATTTTGACGCAAATTTCATGTAATCCGTCCAAATTTACAAGGAAATTATAGAGGTCTAAAATTCTGTTGTGTGAGTCCAATACGAGACTGTGAGCTGATCATCAAATCTTTATCTTAATAAACCTATGCAATTTAATGCTGTGTGACATGGTGTCAGAAGAAGCATTTTCTCGGAATATAGACAGTGATACTTTTCTTATTTCTGATCCAAACATAGATTTTAAGGGCTCTTTAGAACCGTCTCGGTGAGGCGGTTCTAATTAGCACCCATAAACTATGTTTTAAACAAAAATAAGAAAAATAGCCCATACCCCTGCAAACCGCACTTTTCACTACATAAAGTGGGGTTCACAGGGGTTTGAACCGCACGGGCTTGTTAACGTAATGAATAGTCATTCTGAACCAAATAAGCTCAAAATTGACAGCATCTAGAAAACAATAGGACCATGATGGTCCTATAGCGCTCAACTGAGTACTAAGCCGTAAAGGTCTACGATGAAGATAAATACCAAATATCAAAGTTAAAGGCCAAATAATTCTGACAGGGTATGTAACTGTGCAAAATGCATTTTCTCCTTTTCCAAAAATCCTTCCACAACCCTTCTTCTTCAGGGTCATTGAAAGTCAGGATTGTATGATAAGGGATTGAATTAACTTTGGAGGCCATTTCAAAATGGTGGTCTGGTGAATGCAAAATATATCAAGCGTTTTATTGCTTTCGTACCTTTTATAATGCATTAGAATAATGATATTTTATGAAAACTGATTTTTTGTTAAAGAACCTGTATTTTATAGTGTTTTTCAGCGTCACAACTCTCTATAAGTAAACAGACAAATAAATCGTTCTCTTTGAAAAATTGACAATGTTTGTAAATGTTAATACTTACATGTACGCGTCTCCAAAGGCGTCAAATTCACGTTGTCCCTCTGTCGACATCGGTACTGCTTGATCGAAAACCGTATTTCTCGGTCGTCAGCAGCTTTACGCATTACCGGCTCGGTTGACAGCACAGGTAGCGATTTGGGTATTACCCCCGTGATGGTTGCTGACACTAGTCCGACTCGTCTAACAGTTGGTTTCGTAGTTCGGTGTGGTCTGTTTATATCGATGGGTTTTTGACAGCTGCTGCTACATTTGCAAAAACTTATTTGAACATCTTGGATTGTATTCAGTCGCATTATCATATCGAGAAAGTGGTAAAATTCGAATACTTAACCCTTTAACAAACGATCTCTGATTTTCACGACCCTGAGAAAGAAGTTTTCTGAAAACATTGTGGGAAAAGGAGAAAATGCCGGTGAACAGACAACCTCCATCATTGCACCCACCTGTAAAATGATCTAAATTTTTGCTGTGTGGTAAAGACTTGAAAAATAATATTTACATGAAAACAGCCACTGCCTTTTGTTTTATATGTAGAAAATGCTCGTCCTTGACTGGGAGAGGTTCTTCCTTTACATTATGTCAAAAGTCCTTGCCTTCATTTCATCTCGCATCAGGCCATCTTTGAAAACACTTTGGTAAAAGAAGAAAATGCTCTATAAGATCTTTACCAAAAGAAAGATTTTTGACTTCTCGAAATTGAAAGGATTTGAGGGAGGTGGAGAGAAAATAGTGGATACCTGTATTTTCTCTTTTCAGACAATGGTTCCTTTTTCTTTTGAGGGGCGGGGATGGAATTGTATAGTTAAGGGTAAAAAAGTGATTTCTTGCTACAGAAGTATACAAAGCAATAAATCTTATAATGAATGGAATTATAATTCTTTAAAAGAATGTTTTTCAAAGAGAATAAACAAGGATATTTTCGAAGGCGTCTTCTTTGAATTTATTTTGAACAAAGGCAGAAGTGGAACATCTTCTACACTACGAATATCAAAACCAGTAAGTCAAGTGTGTCTTTAAGGGGAAAGCATGGGCGCTTGAAGGGGATATTTGGGAAAATGCAAAGCTCTAAAACAATAATTTCATTTGCAACATTTACATTCTTGTTCATACCGGTATTCTTATCCAAAATACTAGTCATGCTCCCTAAAAAGGGGAATTTTTTGCTTGTCATCTCATCTTAGTCTACGTAGTCCTCACACGCTGTCACGGTTCGAAACTTTTTGATATTGTTCATTTTTCTTCAAGGAAAGGTATCAGTTAACCCTTTACCCCATAAGGCATGTCTATGGTATCTCTAACTGGCCCTAAATAACAGCAAGGATGAAACCGTTTCTTATGTGTATATGACACCTTTTGATAGAGAAGAAAACATTGTGGCAAAAGGTGAAATTGCTCGTGACGAGCAATTTCACCTTTTGCCACAATGGTTTCCAAAGCCTCCTACAAGCAATGTGTAGAAATGAGTATCTATGGAGTAAAGGGTTAAAGTATTTTTGAAACAGTTACAGTTGCCTCTTTTTGACTTTGAATGTTCATATATTTTGACATTATATAATCCTTTCCTAAACAATCCCTGGTTTTTACGATGCTGGGAAAGAAGGCTTTTGAAAACACTGTAGGAAACGGAGAAAATGCTGATAACTAGCCTTTTCTCCTTTTCCCACAATGTTTTCTACTCTTTCATAAACGAAAATCAACAATTACATTACATTTTATTCGTAATCTGCAAACCTTTTCAATTTCGTCGAGTCCAAAATTTTGTCGTTTGGGAAAGGGTTAATCACTTGTACACAATCAGAATGGTGTATTTGTGCTTCACATAGAATATCTTGCAAAGCAATGTTAGTTTTGGTTTTGAACTCTTCATTTTGAATCAATGAAAATCATTTTAACGTGTTTTTCAATTATTACTACTCTAGTACTGCTATGGACTTGGATTACATAAAATGCACTTGGCACTTGGAAAGGAAGGTATGTGTAGTTCTTATTTGAATTTTCTCAACATGAGATTGCAGCATGTGGATGCATCCAGTCACTTCTTCGTGGCGTTTGCATGCGCATGTTTTTTTTTTTTTGAAATATAAAGTGATCTGGGCATATATGCAATTTCCACTTGCCCCTAGCCATCAGTGCTTTCAAGACTTTGATTTTAGAACGAGCCAGAACAGTCTGTTTTAAAGGTGGATATTTTGATTTTTCACATCTCACCAAATTGAAATTATATATATCATAAAAATTTATATGGAAAAAAAAAAACAATACAAATCATCAATAATTAAGATTGATAAAATTACACCAAAAAAAATTGATTGTATTCCCTTATAAGGCTACGTAGCCTCTTAAGGGTATTTTTAGATTTCGTGCCAAAAATCAAAAAGAGCATTGTCGGAATGTCAAGTGACTGCCACGTGACTGGTGACACTTAAATTCCGTAACTTAACAAACATGTCATTATTTACCATAATATCTTCTTCCAACGCCATGTTTGAAGCTTCGTCTGTGTATTTCCTGTATGTAAATGAGCGATTTGCTCATGTAAAAATAGACCGCGTTTCCCGTCGGTACCTGGGCTGTAGTAAATCTCTAATTTCTCTTTTTGTCAGATGGTTTTCGACTACTGGGGTTTTATGAATGAAAAGTAAAAGGTTTTGGGAGTATAAGGGTGACTTTTTTGTATTTTTGTAAAATAGTCGTCCAAAAATCTGAAGGGCCACCTTTAAATATAAAGGTTAGGGAAACAAACCCAAGCTGTAAATACTTAATCGGATAATTAAATGAAGATATTATGTTATCAGTATCAGCAATGCATTCGTTAGATTATCTGACCTCGACTTGACGTTTTGGATTCCAAACAGATCTATGGGGCGTTCAATGAACAGGGAGAAGGCGGGCAAAAACATGTCAAACTTCATAAAAACCTGCAGAAATATAGTAAATAGAGAACATGGTGATAAACAACCGTTTTGATATTCCTGCAACGTTTTGTCTATGTTCAAAGACAAACCGAGCCATATTAGGTAGGTTTTATTTGGTGTTTGTGAATGATTTTATCATTTAAAGTGGACAAGTCTTAAAATTTGTCACCTGATTAAGTTACGCGAAAAGCCGTTTATTGAAATATGTACTGAATTTGTTACCATTAACTCTCAGGCTGCTTATTGCGTCTCACGGACCTTTTGTGGACATTGTAGATCTAACATCAGACTGCGCAGAACGTGCAACTTTGGCAAAAACAAAGAAAACAACTTTGACTATGCATAGAGCTCTGAGGGTTACTATCTGTTTTCGAATTAAATACCGGACACGTTGATAATACTAATTAGCCTATTAGGCGAATTATACCTTCGTCAGACCGCAATAGATTACAGCTAAATCGTCGTTTTACTTCGAAAACCTCGTAACTACAGCTTGTTACAAGCTGTAGTTACGAGGTTTTTGAAGTAGACCGACGATATGCTCTATAAAAAGGGGATTTAATGAACATGAAAGGCTTATCTACTCTACTCAGCAAGTGCAGTCTGCACTGGCTGACCTGGGCTGAAATCCTTTGCTCATGGTCATTTTCTGCATGCTTAAGGACCAATCTACTACACGATGAGGTCGGTTGAATCTTGATTTAATGCATTCATTATAATGTAATAACTTGCTCTGTACAATGCATCCTCGAGAAGTATTTAACCCCCTTTTGTCGGAACATTACTAATTTGTGTAGGTATAAATAAAGGTCACTGTATAACCCTCTACCCCATAAGGCATTTCTATGGTATCTCTAATTGACCCTAAATAACAGCAAGGATGAAGCCATTTCTTATGTGTATATGACAACCTTTTGATAGCATAGAAAACATTGTGACAAAAGGTGAAATTGCTCGTGACGAGCAATTTCACCTTTTGGCACAATGTTTTCCAAAGGCTCCTAACGTGACAAGCAATGCGTAGAAATGAGTATCTATGGAGTAAAGGAAAAACAGTATGGAATCACATTATTTCTGCTTAACATTTTCTCTGCAGACCAACGAAATTCGACATTTTTAGGTCGAAAGGGCGATTCTACTGCAACGAAGATGATATTGGTCTATAGCTGAGCATAGCACGGCGGATAGTGTAGGTCTAAGATCAAGCTGCTACTTTTGTATAGTTTGATTTTGATCTATGCCCTTCGTGAAAGTCGTAATTAGCATTGAGAGATGAGCACAAATATACAAGTAGTATAGAAATTGTATAGAATTTTGTTTAACTGCATGTCTAGATATTTCTTAAGTCTTTACCAAACAACAAAAGTTTAGACTGGTCCAAATCGAAAGCATTTACAGACGACATAATAAAAGTGACTGAAAATTTGAAATTTGTTTTGTGAAGAGTAAAAAACATTGTGAGAAAAGGAGAAAATGCTGGTGACCAGCATTTTCTCCTTTTCCCATAATGTTTTCTAAAGGCTTCTTTCTCAGGGTAGTCAAAAGTAGGAATTGTGTCGTAATGGGTTATAAAAGGGAAAGACAAACAGGGACAGTGTTAAGTCACGTGAACAAATAAGTTGAACATTTGGTTTCAGTCCAACTACAGCAGAATTATTAGAACTTCATTGTACTCCTTGGGTAAAGAAAATTAAGGACTAATAAAACAACATTAAATCAGTTATTAAAGTGAAAACAACACAACAAAATAGTTTACTGGAACATGGAGCTGATTTACGTTTTCATCACTCTAACACTCGTTACGTTGAGTGTCTACTGCGATGTGTTTGAGGATGACACCTTTATTTGTAAGAAGGTCTCAAAACGCAATAGCTACGGCGAATTTTGCTTTAAAGAAAGAGACAGATTGAGAGCTTTGGAAGAACAGGTATCTCTCCTTAAGCAGAGACAACTGGAACAGTTGGAGACCCTAGGTATCCCACCCGTTCTGAAATTACAGCAGTCGGCTATACCACGTGGTAAAGTATTTCCTTTTTGATCTTATCGTCTTGAGTCTGCAAAGTATTTAGTGTGACATGAGGTGCTATGTTGTCAGTTTACTTCGAAAACCTCGTAACTACAGCTTGTAACAAGCTGTAGTTACGAGGTTTTCGAAGTAAACCGACGACATGGTTTTAAAGAGACGCTATCCAACAGGATGCGTGATATTCTATAAAAAAAAGCCTTAGATTGTATGGGTCTGTATTGTGTGTTTTTACTGAATGTATTTGTTTCCCAGGTTAATGTTGTTAACTCTTCAGCGCCTTTACTTGTTTGGATTTTAGACTATGACAGTGTTTTCTTTCTTTGTGTGTGCCTTTGTTGAAAAGGTGGCGTTAACTGCATTTCATACTATTCTGTCAAAACAGTTGGCCAACGAAGAGCGTTAAAGTGAATATTATAAAGACCCTGTTGTGGCCGGTGTTGTGATTCAAGCAAATACCAGTACCAAAAATGAAACAATAGTTTGCAATCTTTTAATGACTGACTGATCAAGTGTCGAATTTTAGACAGTAAAAATGTGGTCCGAATTTCATCTGTTCTATTCATGAAACCATTTAACCTTTCCAAATAATCTCGGGTTTCTGAGATACCAGGAAGGAAGGCATTTGAAAACATTGAATTAAAGGGAGAAAAAATGCTGGTAATCATCAGTTTCTCCTTTTCCCACTGGTATGTAACTAGGATAAACAGTGACCTGTTTTCAGAATATTCTAGAAACATGAGGAACATTAATTTTATTGGTTTTGTCATTGTGGTTATTTTAGAAATAGGCTGTTAGTATACAAACTGTTTACCAATCCAAGATGTCATCTTTCTAGAAAAGACTAATCTATAATTTTCCAAGCTGACATAAATAGGACTGACTTACTTGATGATTTTGGACTTGAACATAAGTCTTTCGGTTTGAAGGATACAGAATTAATGAAAAGTGTTGGATTTAACTTGAATTTTAGATCTGTAAGTTGGAATTATCTTTTATCTAAACAGGTAGCTTATATCTACTTGCAAGTTAAACTATACTTAATTTAGGTTTTAGGAACCAGAAATTTCATTCTTTTTGTAATCTAAACATCATTCGAAATTTTGAGGGATTAATTTTATTTCTTGTTCTAAGATTAGAATTGACAAAATTTCATTCAAGCTAAACTCCTATTGTACTCTTTTGTCTTTGTTCATTAATAAATACTGTTCGTTGTTAAAGGCTTGTTGCTGGTTTTCTTTCTCGCTATGTTTGGTTCGCAACAGAAATTGGGGGCTCGTCCGGGATTGATCATCTAGTCATTTGGATAGACTTTGAAATTATTTTGAACTTGTTACAGTATTACGATTTATTAGATAATAGACCATAATGAAAAAAAAAAACAGAATTTGAATTTTATTCTACTGAACCAGCACAAAAGCAATCATGTCTTTTGATCTTGAAAAATTTGTTGCTGAGCCGTAACAGTTGTTAAATTTGGCAAAAAGTCTGGTTTGTTAGATCTTCTTTTTCCTCGTAAACTGCCTGCCATTACGTAAACTGCCTGCCATTAAAGGTACTATGTTAAAGCAAGTTATTAAAAGTTCCATTGTTCAGTTTTTAGTTGATGAAGAAATACTTTACTCATCTGCTCTGTTTCTTATTTTTGTGTCTAAGACAGACATTAAAAGTAATATTCAGTAAGAAAAATTAAAGCTACAAATGAAAGAAAAAGAATTGAAATTAAAATCAGAGCAAGAAGAAAAAAAATGAAATTAAAATAAGAGCAAGAAAGAATTTAAAAAAAAAAAAGAATTAGACCGAGAAGAAAGGATGAAATTAAAATAATAAGAAAAAAATGCATTCTAAATTAGACGAAAGAGAGAAGGAAAGGCAGTTTCAGGTGCAAATGAAAGAATTAGAATTAGAAAATAAAGAAAGACCATCTTTACATATGATTAATGATTTTGACATTTCAAAACATCTTAGACTTGTTCCACCATTTCAAGAACAAGAAGTTGATAAATACTTTTCAAATTCTTAAAGATTTGCTGAAAATTTGAAATGGCCTAAAGAATACTGGACCTTACTCTTGCAAAGCGTTGTAACTGGAAAGGCTCGCGATACTTTTTCGCAACTAAGTAATGAGCTCTCTAATTATGATAATGTTGCAGAATTTATTCTAAAGGCTTATGAATTAATACCTGAAGCAAATAGACAAAAATTTATAAATTACAGAAAAGAAAATGGTCGAACTCATGTTGAATTTGCTAGAACTAAAGAACAGTTATTATTATTTGATAGGTTCAGATCATGGAAAACTTAGACAACTACTGTTAGTTGAAGGATTTAAAAGGTGCATTAATTTAGATGTAAACAGTTTCTTAGAAGAGAAAGAAGTTTAACACTTAGAAGAAGCTGCTTGCTTAGCAGACAACTTTGCTTTGACACATAGGGTCTCTTTCATGAATAAATCAAACACTCGAAAAGAATTTTATTCATTGGCTGGTCCTACACCAATTTAAATCAATTCAATGACAATTCCAATCAGAATAGTCCCAAACCCAAGTCTCATTATGAAACCAAGAGTCAAAATCCTTTATCTCGGCCCACTTGTAGCTATTGCCATATTATTTCTGAATGTCCTGTTTTAAAAAGAAAACGGGAAAAAACAAGCAAGTTCCAGGCCTGCATGCTTTACTTCATTGAAGTCTTCACCTCAATCATGTTTTAAAGACTAAACCTCTGCCAAGGCCAAAGTACCTGAGACTGATACTGTTATGGAGATTTATCGGATGGATTTGTATCACTAGAAAGTGATTTTGCCCAGTCTGCCCTATTAAAGTTTACGTGATACTGGAGCTTCTCAATCTCTTATTTTAGCAGATGTCCTGCCTTTTTCCGAGAAGATTTCTTCTGGGACAAGTGCCCTTAATCAGGGTGTAGAATGTGGATTTGTTAACATTCCGCTCCATAACATTTTTTTTGTCTTCAGACTTAATTAAAGGCCAAGTGACTATTGGTATTTGAAAAATTTTACCTTTCAAAGGTGTTCATTTGTTATTAGGCAATGATCTAGCAGGAGATAAGGTAATTGTTAATCCACTTGTAACTGACACACCTTGCATGGATCAATCACCCGATCCTATTGAGGAAGAAATTCCTGACTTTTATCCTTTATGTGCAGTAACTAGAGCAATGGCAAAGAAAGTCATTTTGGCTGAAAATCAGTCTGATATTGACTTATCTGATTCTTTGTTGGGTCATCTATTTGAAAATGAAAATAATAGATCTGTTTGACAAAACCCGCGTGCAAGTCAGACAAATTGTAAACATAATTCATCAGAATTGGATTACACATCTTCACCTTTAGTTAATGAAGGCCATGATACAAGATCAAAACTAAGTGACGACCAACACAATGGTCCAGAAATAGCACCTTTACTTCAAAAGCTATCAGTGAAACTGATATTTCACAGGAACCTGTCAGTTTTTAGATAGAAAATAAATATCTGTTAGAAGGTGGCACCCTCCTGAAGTCTCTGTTGATGATGAGTGGGCTGTCAGTCATCAGGTTGTCATTCCTAAGTAGATTAGAAATATTAAGCTTAGCTCATGAAACACCTATGTCAGGTCATTAAGGCATCGATCCCAAATCTTATAGACCAGAAATATTAAGCTTAGCTTATGTACTAGCTATGTCAGGTCGTTAAGGTTTCAATAAAACCTATCGCAAAATTCTTTATCATTTAGAAAAAACTCAATGTAAAATGAGAGAAAAATATTTTAGCTCTTCCACCGGTTCCTGGTACATCCCTACAAGCAAGATATTTTGGTGCATATACTATAGAGAAAAAAGTCAGTGTGATATATAATAACAACTCCTGACAGGCGAAAGCAAAAGCAGTCATGTCATATTAATATGTTAAAAGAATATGTTGATAGGGATAATTCAAATATTTTACCAATAAATGTAGTTTCATCAGCCCTCCAAAATCAAAATCACATTAACCATGAAGACATAAATTGTGAAGAAATGCGATTTGACAAGTCTGTCCCTATTTGTCTAAAACTTCAGAATTCTGACATTTTTAGAAATTTTGATAAAAAGTTTTCACATTTAGACAATAATCAAAAAGATGAATTGAAAAAGTCAATTTCTGAATCTGAGCACTTGTTCCCCGATATTCCAACGCGGACAGATACAATATACCATGATGTGGACATTGAAAATTCAAAAGCAGTGAAACAACATTCATATCGAATGAATACCAGGAAATAGGAGCATATTACAGAGGAAATCTAGTATCTGTTGTCTATTGCACAATGACTTTATTGAACCTATTCCAAGTGAACGGAGTTCTCCCTGTATTCTTGTACCAAAGCCAAATGGAACTTTCCGTGTGTTCACTGACAATGGAAAAGTTTATTCTGTGACCAAGACTGGTTCGTTTCCAATGTCAAGAGTAGGTGACTGTATTGACAATATTGGTCATGCTAAATATGTTACTAAATTTGATCTTATAAAAGTATTTTGGCAAATTCCTCTAAAAGAGCTAAAGAGATCTCTGCATTTGTAACTCCTGATGGCCTTTATCAGTACAAAGTTATGTCTTATGGGATGAAAAACTTGCCAGCAACATTTCAACGTCTTATCAACACGATAATATCCGGATTGGACGACTGTAGAGCCTACATCGATGATGTCATCATTCACAGCGATAATTGGTATGAACATCTAAAGACTATCTTCATCATTTCGACAAATATATTACATGTAGTCGTCTTCTTCTGCACCGATCATTGTATACAGTGGTCATAATCCTCTGATTTTTATCAATAAAATGAAAAAACAACAATCAACGTTTACTCCCGTGGAATCTGTTAATACAAGAATATAACAATGATACGTAAAAGGTAGGAATAATATTATCCCTGATCTTTTGTATAGAGTCTAGGTTGTAAGTAGTTAACATGTGTCTTTATGTATAATGTAATTTCATGTACAGTTAAGTGTAATGATATGTTTTGTATTCTACCAAAAGAAAGTTTTATCTCTTAAAACGTTCTTTTTCTTTTAGGGGGAGAAGTGTAATGTAACTAGGATAAACACTGACCTCCTTTTTCGGAATATTCTAGAAACATGAGGAACATTCATTGTTTTCTTTTTTTTCCATTGTGGTTATTTTCAAAAACATGTTTTAAGTGAACAGACTGTTTATTAATCCATGATGTCATTTTTCTAGAAAATACTTATCTAGAATTTTCCACTCTGATATAAATAGGAGTGATTTACTTGGTGATTTTGGACTTGAACATAAGACTTTCGGCTTGGAGGATACAGAATAAGTGAAAAGCTTTGGATTTAACTTGGGTTTTAGATCTGTAAGTTGGAATTACCTTTAATTTAAACAGGTTGCTCATATCTACTTTCAAGTTAAACTATTGTTAATTTAGGTTTTAGGAACCAGAAATTTCATTCTTTCTGTAATTTAAACATGAATCTTAATTTTGAGAGACTTATATCAAATTTTTGTTCTAAGATTAGAATTGACAAAATTTCATTCTAAACTTAACTTCTATTGTACTCTTTTGTTTTTGTTCATAAATGAATATTGTTTAATGTTAAAGGCTTGTTGTTGGTTTTCTTTTTCGTTACGTTTGGTTCCTTACACCCACATTGTCTTTTATGCTATTATATGGCGTAAACTTATCTGTACGGGTTTTAAACTTGTCGCCTCCAGATGATTCGAAATTGAAAGAGTCTTTTATTCTCGTTGTTTTGGAAATAGTTAACTTGTTTTTTGCACTGTCAGGGTAAAATTTGATACTTTAAATAAAGTTCACTGTTTCCTCTGTTTTCGACAATAACATCTTTCTGTAAAACGTAATTTCTTAAAAACATGGAAAACTCATGGACCAATCACACAACTAAGAAACATGCCTCTGTATTTTTACCATAACTAGTCTTACTAAAATGAAAGATGCATAGCTGACATACAAACCGCATACAAACTCAGTTTCTTTATTGAGGTTCAAAAGAGCAACACCTTAACCAGTGCGCTAAAGACAATTCTTCGTAACGCAGATGTCAGGTATTGGTTTTCTACGGGAAGAAACTATGCAATACGGAAGGAATGATCCCCCGTTATACTAGCCAGAGGTCCTCTGTTACTCTAACTTTTTATCACACAATCCCGACTTTTGAAATCCCTGGGAAAGAAGCCTTTCGAAAAATTGAACCATTTAAGCCGCACTAAAATTGTCGTCGGCAAATGCTTTCAATATGGACAAGGCTAAAATTATTGTCGTCAGGTGAAGGGTTAAGGAGAAAGATTTTTAATCCCAAGGCTTTGATTTTGATCCCATTGGCGACTCTAGCTGTCCTTGGATAGAGAACCTCAGCTTTATTAGAACACGAGAACGAGTGAGATATTTTCAATTTTTTTTTGTATTACATTTCAGATTGCAGTGCCCTGTTTGAGACCGGGGAAACAACAGACGGTATATACCAGATATCTCCAGACGGGCGATGCGCGTTTGATGTTTACTGTGACATGCAAAACGAAGGGTGGACTGTCATCCAGCGACGGAAGCATGGTAGCACCGATTTTCAACGTGACTGGCTTGGCTATGTAAACGGCTTTGGCGACTTGCAGGGCGATTTCTGGCTCGGTTTAGAAAAAATCCATCGACTTACAACCGGTGGGAGTCAGATATATTTTACACTTGGCCACTACAACTCTTCACTCAAGAACGACTGGGCTTACTACGAAAGCTTTGCTGTCAGTGATACTCTGACGGGCTATAGAATGGACGTGGATCATTTGGGCTACAAAGGTTCTATCAAAGAATTACTGAGCTACCATGATGGACAGAAGTTTTCTACCATGGACCGAGATAATGACCTATTTTCACACAGCTGCAGCACACAGTATGGTGGAAATGGCGGTTGGTGGTATCAGTCCTGCTACAGATTGGGGATACTCAATGGATTTTATGGCGTTAAAGGCACAGGTGGCATTTCTATATGGCAAGACGGTCCTCGTTATATTAAGGATACTGAAATCAAAGTGAAACCGCGCCTTGGACAGTGTTGAGTAACGCCATCTATTTGTTTTGTCGTAATGTTGATGGCAATAACAAAATTGTGAGCTAATCACATTTTTATATGTAACACTTGTATGTATACAAAAATTCTTTACACATAACTTAACGTAGTAGACCCCTAATAGAAAACAGCTATTCCCACAATAATATTATCCTACAAAATTTGCTATGATTAAAAAAGAGTGTTATTGTACTGCTTTAACCAAGCCACTTTTCTCTTTTTGTCTTTTCTAGAATTATCATTTATAAATCTAAAACCAATATATTTTCATTACAAACAGAGATAGTAATTACCCCCTTTTTCTGGAAACAACAAAAGTATTTATAAATGATTTTAAGATAGGCATAAAGAAATTTCTGGTCGGTTAAAAATGTGCAAAAGTATTATACCTGTATAAATCCGTATTTATCAACTATCAAGAAAACTTTATGCAATGGAGCACTAGAGGTATTAGGGGATTACTACCTTAAGAATGTTACTTTTGTCATGTTACCCGACAATCTGGCTGTAATGATGCATGTATAAAGATATCATGTGTAAAGGTATTGCATCAAGCTTTTTCGACCAGCTCAGTATTTAACATGATTTTAATTTTCTTCAAAGTTCGTCAGCCCAAAAACAAATACATGACTTTGAATACCCTCTCACTGCCATCGATTCTTATGTGGTTAAATGCATTCATAACAATATACATTACATTGCAAATTAACGACTGCTATGGCATAGGAGACTGAAAATCGATAGTCTGGTCAATAAAGCATTATATTATATTTCATGTCTCTATTTTTAGAAATGTTATGGATAAAGAAAAGTGGTAATTTAAGCTGGGGGAATTATTTCCCCGTCACAGTGAATATTTTCCTCCTGCCGAAAATCTGGAACTACTTTTTTTTTGTTCTAGTGTTAAAAGTGTTAAAAGTGGCATTCGTTGACAAAATAATCAGAGGAAATATAATATATAATTTATTTCATCAGATTGTGATTAATATGGGGAAATATTTGCTAAAAAAGGGAAAGGTATGTGAAAATAATGAGTGCCGTACATTTGCCGAAAAAGGGAAAGGTGTGCGAAAATAACGAGTGCCTTACGGCACTCGTTATTTTCACATACCTTTCCCTTTTTCGGCAAGTGTTTCCCCCATATTAACCACAAGCTGATGAAATAAACTTTAGTTTTTCACAAATGCATACCGTGGATGTAAGGGGATGATGACCATGGAGCTTTATTTGGCCATATTAACCCTCTACCAAACAATCCCTGGTTTTTACGACCCTAAAATAGAAGTCTTTTGAAAACATTGTGGGAAAAGGAGAAAATGCTGGTTTCCAGAATTTTCTCCTTTTCTCACAATGTTTTCCACCTTTGCAAGAGCAAATTTCAACGTTTGAGTCACATTAATTTTGTCGTCTGCAAATGCTTTCAGTTTGGACCTGTCTAAAATTTTGCCGTTTGGTAAAGAGTTAATGTTGGTAAAGAAATATTGACAGCTAAAACAACCTTCAAAGCTTATCTGTAGACGTATAGAAACACGTGTCACTGATTTTATACGGGTAATCTATGCAGTAAAGAAAGAGTGATCTCCCGTAACGATACTGCTATGAACTTCCAGTGATGACTTCTTCCAAAAGCTTGTCACGGTTTACATTGTACCGCAATTCCGTTTGTGTTCGAGTCAAATGTCTGTACACATTTACAATCACTCTTTAAAAGTCCATTTACTTCAGCCGGGAAACCCTGGGATCCAATGGACTGGCAGACACCATTAGCATCACGGCATTCTGAAAAATAATAATGAAATATACATATCGTCAGTTTACTTCAAAAACCACGTAACTACAGCTTGTTTCAAGCTGTAGTTACGATGTTTTTGAAGTAAACCGACGATATGTGTGCCATGCTCTCGTAAAAGGTACTTCCGGTACAACGCAGCTTTAGTGATATATTGTTCCAAACAAGTCATTAGATAATAATGCATCCATAGAATATATTTTGTCAATCAACCCCAACACAACCATGAGGTACTCTTGTCGTTTGACACGCTGAAAATTTACCTATTGCAAAAGGTTTCGACCCTAGTCAGCCGGCGAAGTTGTTAGATTAATATGTATATCATATAGAGTTGTAACTTTTATAACTGATAATGTAATGGAATACTTTTAAATAGGCTTAAGTACTTTTTGAAAGCCCATAAGAACCACACACGCAGGGTAAAGACCTCTTTAGGACCACTAAAGTACTAACGAGAAGCAATTGGAAACAAGTGACATATACATCTCATTCAATTTTGCTCAGAAATAGGCTCAATACTCACGTTGTTCCACCATTTTTGACAGAAATCCTACCGGTTCTCGCCTACATTCGTAGTTCAAGCACATGTCAGAGGTCTTATCTGTCCATGTGGTGTTGACCTTATGACATTTGTTGTCAATGGACCGACAAGCTAAAAATACAACAAAATAGCGGATTATAAATAAATATAAATTATACATAAGAGGTGTCCAACCTGTCGATGCTATGGCTTCAATCCATCTGCTATGAGCACTTTTTCAAAATTTGTTTCATAGATTTATTGGTAAAATTCAAGATCAAACATATGGATTTTAACTACTTTTCTTGTAATTTGTAATCTTCTTGGACAACACAGAGGGAGCAGCTCGCCGATAAATCTACATGTTCTCATTTGATTTAAACTCGCTAAGAATCTTCGTATACGCTTTCTGCTTTCCGACACAGGCGTCGTGAATGTCCAGCGGCGAGAGTGGAATGAATACTGTAATTATCACCAATCCTTTAACCCATTACCTGATACACCATTTTGAGACCGTTCCAAATCTGCAGACGACAACTGAAATGTGGCTACTAGTGGGTTTTAAGATACAAATTGCATAGAAAATATTGTGAGAAAAGGTGAAATTGCTCATTTTGAGCAATTTCACCTTTTCTCACAATGTTTTCCTAAAGCTTTTTTCTTCATTGTGTTAAAACGAGTATATATGGAGGAAAGCGTTAGATAAGTTTGGCTAAACTGAGATTTATATTCACGAACCTTAGATTACAGCTACCCTAAGGTTACTGACTGAGCTAGTGGGCTCGACACTTATATAAGAGTATGACTTAACCTTTGAGAGGAGGAACTGGATATAAAACTATAATCAAAGCGTTGAGAATGCTGAAGTGGTATTTGTCAAGGAAACCCATTGTGTGGAATTAATAGTTTGAAAGAAAAAGAGACATATCGTTCAAATATTGGCTTAAAAGTCAACCCACTAAGCAAATGAATACCTTTTCGGTTGAAGGGAGAGTGGCAATGTACCTTAAAACTATAATTTTGAAGTATCTTTAGCCCTTTACATTTAATTTCCAACATTACAATCAATTACTTCGATCTATAAATATTCATGAGCAATCACATGGAGAAGCGCGCAATCATAGGACGAACAAGTCATGGAACGAATTGGTTTGAATGAAAAAGCAGGCAAATTTGTAATATTGCGCCAATAAAAGGCAATGAGCGATAGAAGCTATTTTCAATAAAAAATAAGTATCTCAACGATCGATGGCCTCGCCCAATGTATTTTAATATGCCATTTCAAATTACATATCTGAGTGCTACCGAAAAACTCATTTGCCACAGAAAAAATGAGTTTAACTGGGTTTATTTCCTTCGGCTTTGCACAAAATAAGATACATGGTTATCAAAATTCAATCTTGAACTCATAGTGGTATTTTCTTCGACAAATACCACAAAAATGGTTCCATTGATAATAGTGATGTGTACTGTCTCTGTTGAGATACAGAAACACCGATAGCATATTCGAGTCTTTCACACAGATATAGATCTACTAAGCTTATATCACACGTCATGTTATATGAAAACTTTCTAATAATCATCCAGTCATATAAATTAAGCGTGTTTACAGAAAACAGTAAACAAACAGTAAAAATGAGAGTGTCACAGTGTTAAAAAAAAATCTCATTTCTTCCATTGAACCATTTTTGTTTATATAAGGAATGAAGAGAATTTTAATTTTTTCATGCCTCCATGAAAAAAATAAAATTTTTGTTCGTTCCTTATAATTTAATATTACAGACAACATACGAGCTTCGTACACCCTCAGAAATAACTCAAACTACATTCATTTTCTTAAGTATTAAATCTAATGTTGGAGTTTCTTAAGCCTCTTCCATTCATATTTCTATGGCGCAAAAATACAATAGGGAAGCAGTTTTCAGATCCCCATTACGGTAAATTAACCAATAGAACAAAAGTAAATGAGCAAAGCAGCGTGTAGGACCCGCAAAAGTAACTTTCAGCAAAAGTAGTTCCGGTGTAATGCAGAGAAATGACCCCCATTACAAAATGACCCACGGTCATTTCTCGACGTAGAGGAATGACCCATGGATCATTTCTCTACGTCGAGAAATGACCTATGGGTCATTTCTCGACGTAGAATAATGACTCGGGTCATTTTTCTACGAAGAGAAATGACCCACGGGTCATTCCTTTACGTCGAGAAATGACCCGTGGGTCATTTTGTAATGGGGGTCATTTCTCTGCATTACACCGGCACAAGGTGATTTTTTTTTTTTTCATGGAGCAATGAAAAATTTTTCAGCCAATCAGAATTCGCCAATGTTCATGAAAACATCAGATATTAAATGATTTGTAAATAACTTGGTTTGACAGACAAAGGCAAGCAGTCGATCGATCATACTCACCTCCAGAAGACAAGGTAAAGTAAGCATCTTTCAGTTCCTCGTTGAATAAACACTCATATTCCATACAGGAGTTCGACACTTTCTTATACCCAACGGGTCGACATAGCCCTTCGTCATCACAACCTGGTTAGACAACATACTTTCACTGAACCCTTTCCCAAACAATCCCTACTTTTTATGACCCACAGCAAGAAGCCTTTTGAAAACATTGTGGGAAAAGGAGAAAATGCTGGTCACCAGCATTTTCTCCTTTTCCCACAATGTTTTCTACTCTTCTAAAGTCGAGTTTCAATTTTTCAACCATGTTTAAATTGTTGTCTGCAAATGCTTTTAATTTGGAAGGGTCTAAAATTTTGCCGTTTGGTAAAGAAGTTCAACACCTTACCAAACAACAGAATTTACACTTGTCCAAATTGAATGACTTTGCAGACGACAATTAAATGTAGCACAAAATGTTTATTTTAGACACTGATAGAAGAAAACGTTGCAGTAAAAGGAAAAAATCTGTTCCTGCAGTGTTTTTTTTAAAGACTTCTTCCACAGGGCCACTTAAACTTGAAATTGTTTAATTAAGGATTAACGTTAAGCACATAGAGGAGTCTCTGTTGGACCGAACTACGGGGTTGACCGAACTATAGTTCGGTTCAACAAGTCTCGCACTTAGATTTACCCTTTACCAAACAATCCCTGGTTTTTACGACCCTGAGATGGAAGCATTGTGAAAACATTGTAGGAAAAGAAGAAAATGCTAGTAATCAGCATTTTGTCCTTTTTCCACAATGCTCCAAATAGAAATTTTAGTTTTTTTGAGTCACATTTATCTTGTCTACAAATGCTTTCAATTTAGACAGGTCTTAAATTTTGTCATTTGGTAAAGAGTAAACGCATCTAACTTTTTTTTCTGATTGAAATATAAAGTAGTTTTTCAACATATAATATAAAAAAATCGTGAAATGTAAAATTTGGCGTTTAATGGCCAGCAACACGCGAAAAGGACATTTGGACATTGCGAAAAGTGTTTTGTTACCGGATCAGCCTGTGCTGTAATAATAATTCATTCCATATACCTAGACATAATTTTGTGACACTTTCATAGACTAAGGATATTTTTCATATTACCTGCGCTAATTGGAGCAACACTTCTGGTTATCATTTTGTTTGTTCTCGCCACAACACATTTTCTTGTCCTACAACCGTCCGGCCAAGTCGAGTTGACTTTCATACAAGAACCATTGAACGAACAGCCTGCAATATTAACACAACATCAGAGAGTCATTTCGACCGCTTTCAAAAAATTAAATGTAATTCGAAAAAGATAGGATGGAATTTTGTGAAGGTTGTGAAAGAGATGAAGGTTAATCCGTGATAACTAGTTGGAGAGGTCATCAGACCTCTCCAACAGTAGTGAGTTTAAAAGGCAGACTGTCACAGAATTTGCTGTCTAAATCCATTTTTCTTGCGAAATTGTACAGATACACAGTCTGTTTCGTAATGGTTTTGTAAATAAAGCGAAATCAAAAAACCGAAACAAGAAATAGGTGTGGTTTATTTTTGTATGACGAATATCAGAAAAATATTTGTTAAATCAATTTGCCATGTCTGCAAGTGACCCCTGAAATAATTGTAATTTTTCATTAAGCAAATAAATATAAGCAGCAGAAAAAAAAGAAGAATTTCGTTAAAAAAGAGAAAGAAGACTGCTGGACAAGATCATGCGACCTGATAAAGCGACAAGAAGGCCAAATGACCGTCATGTAAAGCATAATTATGAGGTTTCTACGCGGCGGCTTTTTTACTTGTTTGTTTACATGTACCAAAATGTATTGAAATTAAAAACCAATAAACTATTTGAAAACATTTATATCTTGGCTTCTTTTTTTAAAGAAGTCAACTTGTCATAAATACAAGAAACATAATTATACCGTAGTCCACAACAGAAATCTGCATCATAGCCCCTTTACTTCCGGTTTTCTTTTTACATTGGTATGTTACACACTTCCGTTTATTTTGCCAGGTAGAATTCTCTGGCCGACATTTTCCCTTCCATCTACACCCTGTCGTAAAGAAAAACGAAAGTGATCCGAGCTCTGTGAAACGTCAGTGCACTGAATCTACAGAAAGTATCGACCTATGTCAGCCTGCTCAGCTCGAGCTGGCTAACCAGGTTCGAAACTTTTTGCTTATGGTAAATTCTAAATTTTGATACTCATGGTAGAGGCCCACCCGATAAAGCCACAGACAAAATTTGGTAATCCTAGGCCTTATGACTCAGTATAGGGAGATTTCTAAAGTTTTCTATCTATATAAGCCAATAGAAAAATTGTGAAAAATTAGGCTGGCCAATATTTCTTACCGTAGGGCTATAAGTTGGGCACTTTTGGTAGGAGCCCACTAGATAAAGCCACATGCAAAATTTGGTAACCAAGGCCGTGTGGCTAGGTACAGGAAGATTTCTAAAATGTTCTCTATATAAGCTTATGTAAAACTTGTGACCGCCGGGGCGGGGTCAAATTTGACCCCAGGGCTATAATTTGAAAAACTTGATAGAGGGCTACTAGATAAAGCTACATTCCAAATTTGGTAGCCCTAGGCCCTACAGTTTCAGACAAGAAGGTTTTCAAAGATTTCCAATATTTTTAAGTTTTGTTGCCATGGCAACCAGACTTTTTGAAGGAAATAAATATTTTTCAGAGAATTCTGAAGAGGACCATGGCAGGATCATTGCTGTGAGGTTTCATCAAAATTGGCTTGGTAGTTTCAGAGAATAAGACGTTTAAAAAATAATAACGCACGAACGGACGCATACACGAACGACGGACAACTGGCCATGACATAAGCCCGCTGGCCTTCGGTCAGTGGAGCTAAAAACTGAAATGATACTTTTAATCCGAATGTTAGAACCCAATTATTTCTATTTTATATTCATTGTTTGAAAAATATCTCCTTGTTGGATAGTGAAGATCTAAGCCCAGATTACACGTTCTGTGAAATCTGATCTTGATCCACCCTGTACGCAAAAGGAATATGAGCCACTCTAAGCAGCCTAAGGATTCAACTATATTATGCCATACTGCTAACATCTTTTTCGAATACTTACCCACAGAAACAGGGTCCAATCCAAGCCTGTCTCCCCACTTTTTACACTCGTAGGTCACGCAGCGCTCTGTTATGTTCTTACCCAAAGTCACACATTTTCCCCTAAAATCTTTACATCCTACAATAGAATCAAAGCATTGACAGCGCTGCAGTGTCTTAGTACATAAATATTATGATTCGGGGTATAAAATAGAATTGATAGCTGAAGGTAGATACGATAATTGCCATTTTTCACGTTTCAATCTCTTTGCATACACAAATTTGTCTTTCTAAAACCCTGAAAAGAGGGCTTTTGAAACAGCTGGGGGGGGGCGGGGGCGGGGGACGAGAAATGATTTTTAAGTCTTTACCAAACAATCCCTGGTTTTTACGACCCTGAGATAGAAGCCTTTTGAAAACATTGTTGGAAAAGGAGAAAATGCTGGTAACCTGCATTTTCTCCTTTTTCCACAATGTTTACTATCCTACTAGAAAAAAAAATCAGTTTTTGAGATACGTTTATTTTGTCGTCTGCAAGTGTTTTCAATTTGGACCAGTCTGAAATTTGTCGTTTGTTAAAGGGTTAAGCAGCACAATGTTTCTACCGTTTCAAAGGTAAATCCAAAAATTTTATGGTCGAGTGCCATATTTTGTTGTCTGGGAAACAGTTTAGCTGCACCACTATAACTTCATAGCTCTATGCGGCAGCCAGCAAAATTACGCTTCGATATCGAAATGTTTTTTAACTTCAAAAAAAAAATAAATAAATTCAGTTCCATCTGTTGCTGCACGATTTACTTTGTTGTTAACATGGTAGCAATATCTTAAACGGCTCTCAAAACCTCCCATGAGCCGATTAAGATAGTCAATAACCGAAGACAAAAAACAGAGAAAACACGAAAAAAAAATCAACAATTAAGAAGTAAGATTTAAAGACACAAGACTCTTCCTTTTATCCTGGTTCATTTTAGTGAGTAAACAAGCATAGCAGCATATCAGCCCACCAATGCACACACACATACACACACACACACACACACACACACACACCCGCACACACACCCCACACATACCTGCACACTTTTGCACCACATAAAAAATTAAGCTTTGTTGTCGCAAATCAATCAGTATTTTGGCACATCAATTACATATTAGTTAACTTGAAATTTTGGAATGGGGAAATTGTAAAATTGGAAAATATTTTAAAATCTATTACACAAGGAAACAATGATATTTGTAAATATGTACTACTAACAAAATATTTACTAACAATGATATGTAAGGTATGTTGGGGGATGGCCACGACCCTCACATACCGATAGACGTGGCAATTAAAGCTTAAAAAAAACAAAAAAAAAAAAACGGCTCTCGAAATATCACTTTGTACTATAGTTCCAGAAAAAAAATAAAATCACTGAAACACCTGTATAAAAATCATTGATAAAACTATATATCAGTCCCTACCTTCTCGCAAGTTGCTCTCACCCCAACCCCTAAATATCCCAACCACACTGCTTGAATGTCTTCTGCATGAAAAGGTTGAGAAGACGTTATTTTAAGTATAGAATTAACTTTGAAAAAAAAGCATAACCAATTTTGAAAAAGCATTATCACACCTAGATTTACTGTTTCCACACTCCAGTTGACCTCCTCTGTGTCTCTCTGTACCCGACATTTGTAATCTATACATCTCTCAGTCCAGATCTCACTTTCATTGTAACACTTTCCTTTCCATTCGCAGGCTGAAAATAGTCGATTACATCGGTATATCTTAGCTCTTTACAAGGAAAAAAATAATTGTCTAAATTGAAAGATTTGCTGATGTCTAATTTGAAATTGCCAATTGATGGACTTAGTCCGTTAACTGCAAGAAAACGCTCATGGAAAGATAGATAATGCCGTTTACGAATAATGTCATCTATTCCCACCATGTTTTCAGGCCACTGAGGGTTTGTGTTACTTGTGTATTTCTTTTTTTCATTAAAATCAATACAGAGCCTAATCAACTGATCTATGATCACCTTAGCATACAAACTTTACTAATTGTACGCTAAAAAGCTGATATTACTCTAACGCTTTGTTTAGAAAATTTTCAGGCGATAGAATTGTCCAATCAAATTTTGTATGAGACTGACACGGTGATTGTGGATTTGTTATTTCATTGCTCATCTATTTTCATACAATAACATAAGTACCATACTATTATGTGTTGAAGCATCTGGCGCCGCGGAAAAGTTTAATATATTATGATGTTGACTTTACTGGCTGGCGCCGCGGAAAAGTTTAATATATTATGATCTTGACTTTACTGATAATATGAGAGAACGAACTGTTTCGATATGTGATAGACTAGTGATGCACCTTTCAAAACTACAGTTGTCTATATGACCATTGTAGATCGAGATCGATAAAATGTGTGGTCTTATCTTTCATCTACCTGTCAAATTTGTTAAAACGCCAGAGATAAAAGTATTAATGAAACTGGTTGGGTCTCATTTCTATATGAAGATGTCTGTTTGGTTTATCTGGGGTCAATAACAGGGTCACTGAAAGAAAAGTTCTATGGCCTTTCTTCCACTCATTATTTATATAAGTGAAAAAATTATTTTCTGTACAGGCGTATATATCCCATAAATAATACAAAACTGTTCAGTAAAGACCCCAACCCTCCACTAATCTGATACGTTAGATGTGAATAATGCATGCAAACTTATTCTCATTTGGACATTATAACTCTCTACCAAATTACGAATTTAAAATTACATGCATTTTTTATTGCAATCATTTGCAAAAGAGTGCCTCTTTTAAAAATAACAGGGCTTGTCTTTGAAACGGAACAAACAATGTGGAAAAAGGTAGGGGATGTAAGTTACGAAACAGGTACCCTACCATGGATAACTAATTTCTGCGGATACTACAAATCACCAAACATGCAATTTATCAGTTACATCACCATAGCATTTCTACACAAACTACCATTATCTACACGATACAGAACTCACACACTGTTGTAGCGTTTATAACGGCAGAAAATCCTGTTTCTCCACTGACCCACTGACACTGGTAGCTATGGCAGCCATCTTGCCAGCTTTCGTTTGCTTCCTTACAAATATTTTTCCACGTGCAGCCTTCAGGAGGAGTCACAAAACTTATTACAAAGTCAAAACTTTGTGGTTTTCAAATTCGAATTAAAATGCAAGTTTGGAATTAACTTGAAAGAAGTTAAGAAAAATGCAAGGAAAAAAAATACTTTATTGAACCTCATAAAGGAAGGATCAAGCAAAGATACAAACAGATAAAGTTATTGTTTATGACAAAGCATGTAAATCCTTATGACTCAAAATGTCAGTCGTTTACTATGTAGACATAAGGGGACAGCATCGTTCATAAAATTACTGGAAAAAAATATGTATAAGTCTGTTTTAAAACATTATCAAAAAGGACATTTCCTCTGTTTTCAACAGTTTCTCACTTGTTTCATACCATTTTGTGGTATTTATAAAATAGAAAATAGAGAGTGATGGGTTGAAGTGTCATGGTTGGAAAGATTGGTTCCAGTTATCGTTCGAGAAAAGAATACAAGCATTGCTTACCTCCCTTGACGACGTCCATGTATACCATTGATTTATTGCTGCTGATCTTACACACTGCCTCGTAACACTGTCCAGCAATTGTTTCACCGACTTTGTAACATTTCCCAGTACTATCTCTGCATCCTGAACAAAACGTGATTTCATTTAAATTAATTGTGTGTGTTTATCTACACGTTTATGATCTATAAGCAATTTCCAAGTAAACTTTCGCTTCAAGTTCACCTTGGTCAGCAGGCACAAATGCAGTCTAATAGTTCCTTCATAAAACAAGTCAGTTTAATCTTATGTAGTGACCATGACAGAAGTTCAAAGATACAAGAGGTGAATTAATCTCTGTGTTAACAACCATGGTGAAAGATCACTTGTTCCAATAGAGGATATTGGAATAAAGAAAAAATGCCCAAAGCATTGTCCAGGAATAAATATACTCACCATAATCTACAGGTTCTATATTCCATTGTTCATATCTATTGTCTGTGTAAATATTCTCACATTTGTAAGTCATACATCCATGTTGCCATGTTGAATTGACGGGCTGACAGGTTCCAGACCATGGACAATCTGATACGTGAAAAAAAACATAATTATTTTGTTTTTAAAACTGAAATAGTGATGAAAATAGTTTCCGGTGTCATGAGTTTAGTTGTTTTTCTCGATCTTTGTCTGCTGTAACATCTGATACATGGTTATTTGTTTAATCTTGATCCATTTAAAATCAATTTGTGGATCCTAAAATAAATGGTTGTTTCCTTATTCTTATTTTACTTAACATACAAAGGCTTATAAAACACTACTTGTATGTAAATACACAAATTACCGTTTTATGGACATGTGGATTTACTGAATATATCAGAACAATTACAGTTTGAAAAATGGAAATCTGTCTCGAAAAAGCCTTGTCTCCGACCCTAAACAGAGCTTAAATCGTAAACCAATTCGGCTGGTATCTCAATGATCTGTCTCTTGCTTTGATCAGATGGTAGCAATTTGATTGCTGATGTACACTCTAACCTGATTGGATAGTTTTGAACGCGAGGTTCTGTGTCTGTTTGTCCTTCACACACTGTGTCGTGGCACAGTCCCTGTAGAGTTCAGTTCCCTCTCTAAAGCACATCTCTCCGTCTCGACAACCTGAAGTGGATTTATATGATTTATATTTATAATTATCTTCTCTTACGAGAAGCGGTAGCAGCGAATACATGTCTGTAGAAACCAAACGTTTAAAATGACATTTTCAGCAGCTTTAACATTAGATTTAAAACCAAAAATGACAAACAACGTGTCACTTCAACAGAAACACCTAAAACTCAAGTGTTTTCTATATCCAACGAAACTTTAATTTCTGATCTTAATCTACAATAGACTGTGGTATCCCACAATTTTAACACCAAGTCTTACCTGCATTTACATCTTTGAATCTCAAAAGTTTTATTAATGAATTAGGTGCGAACCTTCTCGATTGCAACCAAGGGCATATCATTCTGAACACATACATGTCTTATTGTATGTTTTTATAAGAAAATAATTGTTATACTTTTTCTGGCTATAAAGGTGATAACAACATACTGTTCGAGTCTTTTTCACTTTGTTATAAGGTACGACATATTTATCCTGTGCTGATTGGGTTATCATGTTTTCACAAAATGATGGCATTTATGAGATAAAGAACAGGAAAGTGAATCGACATTTCATGGTCATCTACTCTCGAAAAAATTCGTACATGGTTGACATTCTTCATAAATGTTTGTACTGGTTGTCGGCAGACAATCACCTACGAGATAAGCTGTAAGACCTCTAGGAATAGGGAGCAAAGTCAAACTCCCAAACATTGTCTGGCTTAGATAATGCCAGAAATACCTGAACATACTAGGGACATTAATTAGACTTTGTTTAGGATTTCTCTATAATTATGAACTTAAACGGTTAGGAAAACTTTGGATGTTTCTGTGCATGGCTTGAACGAATTTGAAAGCGTCGACGTAGCAAGAATGCTCCGCGTAAGCATACCACATAGATTTATACTGTGTACAGAGATATGATAAAGGCATATTTTGCTGATATTTTATGCTTCCATTCAGTATAAGATTCAAACATTGGTTGGTGGTCACTTTTTCTCCATCAAGCTCGGCCAACGATTTAGTAGGATTAACCTTGTGAGTACAATACCTTTAAACATGTGTTCCACCTCAAACCGTGTTCCTTTGTTGTCTGTCACTCGCCTACACATCTTTTTAGTACAGGAGTCCCCTTCAATTACTGACCAAATACTATTTTCTGCTTTACAACCACCGCCTGCATTACAACCTAATAGAAATTAAATGCAATATAAATTATGTAGATCTTTTTATGTAGAAAGATAAACCTCTTTGAACCTTTGCAAGACCATAACATTTTAGACTTTTCCGAATTGAAATCCCTCGCAGACGTAAAAATGAATGCAGCTCAACTTACAGAATTTGTTTTAGAAAGGATAAAAAACACTGTACTTTCAAAAGCATTCTTTCTCAAGGAATAACTACTCTCTTATAGCATGAATAACAGGGGGAACAACCTACTTCATAGCATACGTCATCAGAGACATTTTAAATCCGCCATTTTCGTTTTAATAGGTAAGTTTTTCAGCTTGTACATTATTGTTATTGAAGATGTGTCCAAACAAACCAGTGAGTATGGTACCTTACAACTTTCTTTGTTGGTATACATTAATATTTTGTTCATTAGTTTCGTTGATTTTTCAATTACCTCCACACAATTTTCGAAGTCAGTGACACATGTGCGATTTAAAAATAAATGTCGTATACAATGCCGTTAAGAATAATTGTGTTGAAGTGTTTAGAGATACAACATTGTTTCATGGTATTTTGATTTCACGAATAGAACAAATATATTTACCATCACCAGATGAAGTATATAATTTTAGATACATATATCTTTTTAAAGTAATTAATCTGCACTTTGCGCACAAAATAGCGGCTATTCCGACACCTCTGCTATGACGTCGGTTCTCACCCTTGAATAAGGAGATCGATTAAGAACATGAATAGTGTAAACCAGCCGGTTAAACTGATATGAGTTGAAGTGAACAGCTTTCTTTTAAAGCCCAATCTTTGACAATGAAAGATTTTTATTCTCGATGGATTATAACGCCGGAAAGAGATATTTACGTACCTGAGCTTGTTTGTACCTGCTCGTTTGTCATAAAAGCTTTATTGTTGATTTTTTACATAATTTAATTTGAGCAATGTTTCATGATTGTAGGGAGATTGTTTCATGTACAAGACATGTTTAAGTCTGTCCGTCAGATATCATTTATTTCTAATGTAATTACTTATCATAACAAACATTTTTCCCCGCAAGCAACGGGCTTCTCTGAGATTTTACCTTTAAAGTTTTTTATTCATTTCATGGATCGATTAATCAATTGCACTAAAAGGTACACTCTCTCAGCAGTTTTATATTCACAGGAGACAAAAGCTGGGTTTTTCATACCCTTCTTTGGTTCTATAGGCATTTTCCTTTGGATTCTGCAGCGACTTAACAAGACACTTCAAACAAGAGTAAAAGCCGCAGATCAGGACCCAACCAGGAACCTTTGAATTACAAAACTGCAATTTAACTCATAAGCCATAGAGGACATCATTGTCCTGCGAATCAAAAAAGCACACCTACCTTCCTGTATCGTTTCCACGGAAAGGGTACCATTTTTAGAGACACACTTTTTCTTAATACAGTTTATCGTCTTCTGAGTATTTACGGGAATGAATTTACCATTACCATCAGGACAGCCTGAAATCAAATGGGAATGAATTTACTATTACCATCAGGACAGCCTGAAATCAAATATCATATTTTATCCATAATTCAATAACAGATGATAAAATGGATATATGAAAGTATTGATCGTACAGGGAGATTTTTAAGTATGCAACAAATTTGATTCACTACCGTAATAAAAAGAGACTAAAATCTTGTTAAATGATGATAATAATTAATTTGATATGTGGTACCGCGGTTTCTCTCAATTTATCACATACCTCCCCATGTCTTCAATGTAATACAACCATAACGAATTTTCTTGTCTCACATACGTGTGAGATAAGAAAATAGTGCTGTATTTGGTCAACACTCTGTAATCATACGCATCATTTCTAAAACATTGCTGACCTAGATTCCTTTAGTAAATTAGCGGTCAAAAGTCTTATCATGATAAAGTTGTTAATTTAATATTACTTTTAGACTCGAACAAAAATCAATATATGCAAGTTTCGTAACTATTTTCGTTCGTAATGTACCTGTCAAAGTAAGCGCACGGGCTTCATGTAAATTTCACTACACATGATACATGTATGCCTCTTGTTTGACACATTTTGGACAATAATTCTTGTTGTACAGTAATGTGATAAAAAGAATCTGGCACTTGTTGCTTTTTGAGGTAAAAAATTATTAGACTCGTCGACAAAAAAAATGTTATTAAGCTCGCCAAAGGCTCGCTTAATAACATTTTTGTAGACTCGTTTAATAAATTTTCATCTCAAAAACCAACTCATGTCAGATCTCATATATATAACATTTTGTAAGAACAACATTCTTCTCTTTGTCTATCATTCGCTACATAATCATGCAACAAAATATACCTCTGTGACTATAAACAATAATATTTCGGATTGATTTTAGTAAAAATATGCAAAGAGTTCACAAGATTAATCTGCATACCACACTGTTGGGGCCTATAAATACAGACGGACAGTGTGACATCCCCATCGTTGAGCTGTAACATTGGAAGACTGCCATTCATGTAGTTTTGTGAGAACAGAGCCCCGTCGATAGTGTACCTCTCTTCAGAAACCTGCATCCCTGCAAAAATGGAACAAGTGCGAATTTACTTTTATGTTTTTGCAGTGGTTTAAATAGAATCTATTTCATCAGCTTGTGGTTGATATGGGGAAATATTTGCCGAAAAAAGGGAAAGGTATGCGAAAATAATGAGTACCGTAAGGCACAAGTTATTTTCGCGGACCTGTCCCTTTTGAGGCAAATATTTTCCAATATTAACCACAAGCTGATTAAATAAATTATATATTATATTTCATCTGATTATTTTGTCAACGAACGCCAATTTTAAAATTAGTGATCTCAAGTCAATAAACCAGATTTTCGGTAGGAGGGAATTATTCACTGTGAGGGGGAAATAATTCCCCCCCCCCCAGCTTAAATGACGTCATTTCTTTACCCATAAAATTTCTAAAAATAGACACATGAAATATGACATAGAAATTTAACTGTGAATGGTAACCTGTTGAAATCATCGCTGAGTTTTATATTTTTTTTTTCTTCTCGGAACTACAGGTAGTTTGAGGTTCATAGAGACGCTCTGAATTTTGAAATATCTTAAAAATTGCTTTAACTATTGTACTCAAAATTTCCATAGTTAGTTAGATTTCGTTTACCAACTCTGGGTGAAATTTTCAGAATTTTTGAAAGAACCGAAAGTAATTATTTGGAATAAGACTGAGAAATTCTTAAGAATGGTAGATGAATATGGCTTTGGTCTTTCTAGTGTGCCTTAATAATTACTTTAGTGTATAAAGGCAATTTAACGACCATATTGGCTGATTTTCTTTATGAGCAGAGTAATTGTGAGTGCTCAGTCCGACACTTGGGATAATAAAAAAAAAGTTTTGGTAACCAGCATTTTGTCTTTTGTCCTTTCAAAAACATACCACCACCATCTCCCTAGCAAAATTCAAAGATGTGTCTGTGAAGGCTTTCAGTTTTGATGGAGTTCCAAGTATATAAAATCTCGACTTGTAAAAAAATTAAATCGGTACCTTTAACGCTCTGACATCCGGCAGCATCTCCTCCCATAAGTAAAGCAAAACTATTTTCTTTCGGGAGGATAATATCCTGCAAACTGTCCCCATCGTTACGGCAGCAGAAGTGGAAACCGGTGTCGGTGTTAAATACACCATCGGGAACTGACCCTCCTAAGTCAGACTGGTAACTCTTTGAATCGTTGTCATCTATCAGTAGAAACCCGTCCAGGAAACCTGAAATAAGTCATGCACTGAGACAAAAGGGGGTTAAATGCATCTGCTAAAGTATCGACCCATGTCAGCCTGACAGGGGTCGATACTTTTTACTGTCGGTCAAAGTACAATTCTATCTCATTTCGTTTGCGTTGTCTGGGCATGTCATATTCTTCGAAGATTCGACCTGTCTTATATGACGCATCACTAGCCCCGAAAGTGGGCAGACTGTAATATTACGTTCTATAAAGTAGCAATGTAAAAAATAGCTTTTATCAATATGTTTGAGGAGAAATGAGACTTGCTTTAGCTCCAGATTTCTCTAAACTGCTGATCATAGCTGAGTGAATTGCACGAGGTAGCGTTTTATTGAGTAAACGTTTATTTTAGTTTAATATTCAAAGTAACGGTTGTCGCGTAGGAAAATGGTTCGGTTATGTACCCAGGATGCCCAAATTAGATAGATGAGTATTTATAGAATGCCATCTAGCGGGAGATAATGCATGTCGTTTGATAGACAAAATTGATTTTGTGTATGGACCATCAATGTGTGCTGACATCCTTATTGCATCATAACATTCACCGTTTTACTAGAGTATGGCTCAAATATATTATTTGACCCATCACGCACAAAGGTACCATCTGGGAATTCTGTACATCAATTAGATGAAAACAGATCAACGATAGTGTAGGTCAGTTTAAGTTGATAATTTAAAAATGATTCTATAACAAGGTAAAATGACCACTTTTTGTACAGAAAATGTCATTATTTCAGCGAAAAGTGTCAACCCTGGTCAGCCTGCGCAATTGGCGCAGGCTGACCAGGATTGACACTTTTCGCAATTCCCAGAAGGTCCCTTTTTGCTTGATGGGTCACAATTGTATTATCATATTACATGTATATTATTCACCATTAGAACTATATCAATAGAAATGGTAAACACCTTAGCTCTACAAGGTTCGGATTGCTAGACTATATAAATGCGGATAGACCTAGGAAGCTTACATCTATGAACGAAATAACATCACTTTTACGAATATAAGCTGATATTTATGATTATCCTTTCCCCAATTATTAAGATAACAGAGGCAGTACCAGACTGGAAACATTAATTGCTGCGCCACAAGTGAAAATATTACTGATGTTATTTAGTCCATGAGATATATTTCGATCTTTCACCGAAGAGAACAAGTATCCTCTATCTAATCGGGCTATCGTATTTACTCTCTGTTTATAACGCTGAATATCTTAAGGATTAATCGCACGATATCTCATCATTTTCTCATCATTTCGCGATGTTTCATCTTTTTAAAGCTAAATCAACCATTGTCAAAAGACAGTCACTGGCCAATCCATCTTACCTAACTCATTACCAAACGACAATATTTTAGTCTTGTCCAAATCGAAAGCATTTGCAGACGACAAAATGAAAGATACTGAAAATTCGAAATTTGTTCGGCGAAGGGTAGAAAACATTGTGGGAAAAGGAAAAAAATGCTGGTTACCATCATTTTCTCCTTTTCCCACAATGTTTTCTAAAGGCTTCTTTCTCAGAGTCGTCAAAAGTAGGGATTGTGTGGTAATGGGTTAACTCGAAGAAGAGTACAATGTGTGCTGAATTTATACCTCTTGGACAACGTCCTTCACTTCGAAATATACAATAATTTCCTGGTTCCCAGTATGTGTTGTATCTTTTTTTCCCTGCACGCCGGTTCCTGTCGGATTTGTGAGAACAGAATTCATACGCAAAGAAATCAGGCGTAAACTGTCCAGCCAGACTTGGTTCTTTTGGAAAGTAGTTCTGACCGTTACCATAGTGTTTTCTGTATCCATCCGCCCAGTTTTTCTGTGTATCGACTGGACAATCGGTTATGGTTTTGAATAGTGCGTAATTCCCGTCTGGCCAATACATAATGTCTAAAATGAACAAGACAACCTTCTGTTTGGAAACAAAATAGAATGAAATGTTTAGGATTAGAAACATGCTATGTATGGGCACATTTGTCTTGGAACACATTTGTCTCATGTGGTGTGACCGATGTGCTACAAATGTGCTCAGAGACAAATGTTCTCCTACATTCTTGTGTGAAACAGATTTTCCTAGGTCTTTTTTATTGTAATAATCAGGGATTTATTCAATCTTTTATTAACCATCCATGATAGTGCTGTTTTACCTTTTAGTTAAGTTTAAACATATTTTATTGCCATACATATATACATGTCAACAAAAGCAATACATAAACACAATTTCTAGTACATGGAATGACAAATGTACATTTGCAAAGGGGTCTGGCCACAAGCTCTCACAACTTAGATTCGGCCATTCCCCATTCCCTTTTCCTTAAAACTTCAAGGGAATTTTTAATTATCTATAAATATTTGTCCTAAAATTTTCTTGGACAAAATAGTAGTCCTATATATATATATATCTTCTTTAATATTCCTGATTTTACTTGGTGAGAAAAAAATGCTTTTAAGGCTAGATTATACATTAAACAAAAAAATAAATCTATAATTTGAAAGAAATGGTGGTAACATTTTGTGGAAGAATGAAAAAATAGGGGAAAAAAGCAATCGCTTCAAAAAAAGAAAGTACTCCGTTTTCTCCTTATTTTTAAGAAAGCTTCTTCCGAGGCTATTTCTAGACATTCACCCAAAAAGTGCAAATCACATATTGGGACATTTTGAGAAGCGTGGTTCTTTTATTGACATGTTACAAAATCTTTTGTGAAAAGGTAGCAGATGGTCGCTCGTCGCACACGGTGCTATAAATCTATATTATGTTACAGAAAGCCTGAAGTCTCGAACGCAGAGTGCTTTATGTATAACCAGTAGACCACTGAGACGAGTTAACAACCAACCTTTTTGTCTTGTTCTTTGCTTTGTAACACCATTTCGTCTGACACATTTATAGACTGTACATCCGTCATGCCAGTAACTGTTTTCCGGCTTGCATCCACCATTAACAACACACCCTGAAGCAATGATAGACAATTAGCCTCGCGATGCATGGTATCCCTATTAACTGAAACCATGCACCTTCAATTATTCTTCACAGGACGACAAAATTTTGGACTCGTCCATGATGAAAGTATTTGTAGACCAGAGTCTGAGCGTGAATTAACCTATTACAGCACAATCCCTACTTTTGACGACCCTGAGAAAGAAGCCTTTAGAAAACATTGTGGGAAAAGGAGAAAATGCTGGTAACCAGCATTTTCTCCTTTTCCCACAATGTTTTCTACCCTTCACAAAACATATTTCAAATTTTCAGTCACTTTTATTTCGTCGTCTGCAAACGCTTTTGATTTGGACAAGCCTAAGATATTGTCGTTTGGTAATGATTTAAATTGTGACCCATCACGCAAAAAGAGACCATCTGTGAATTCTGTACATCAATAAGATGAAAACAGATAAATGATAGTGCAGGTCAATTTAAGTTGATAATTCAAAAATGATTGTATAACAAGGTACAATGACTACTTTTTATATAGAAAATATCATAAAAGCGAAAAGTGTCAACCCTGGTCAGACTGCGCAATTCGCGTAGTCTGACCAGGGCTGACACTTTTCGCAAATCCCAGGTCCTTTTTTGCCTGATAGGTCACAATTATGAAACTAAGCTCAACTGTATACATAATATGCCAGCATGTTCTTCCTTTTCCGAAACATTTTCAAAAGCTTTCTATCTCAGGATCACGAAAGCACCGAGGTGTTTGATACATGGTTTATTAAGCCCTTACCACAAAAACTCGAGTCTGAACAACAATGACGCAGGAGACTTTTGGGTTATATTAAACTGGTTGTCTGCAAATGCTTTCAATTTGGTAGAGGTCCACTAGGAGATGCTAGATGTTAATATCAAAGCTCAACGCCTTCCAGATTCAGAGAAGAAGAATTTTAAAGTTTTCCTTCTTTGTTTCTATGTTCAAACTTTTGACCCCCGGGGTGGGGCCATTTTTTACCCCAGGGGCATTATTTGAACAAACTTGGTAGAGGACTACTAGGAGATACTACATACCAAATATTAAAGCTCTGGGCTTTCTGGTTTCAGACAAGAAGATTTTTAAAGATGTTGGTCTGAAACAAAATTTGGTCGTTTTGTACATACTTAGCCAATCTTTTGATTAAGGTATTCCGTAAATTTTTATCTGAACATATCATTAGTTGGTAAAAGAAAATCTGTATAACTTTTTACCAGGCATTCTCTCACCTGTTGAAATTGGACTCATTTTTAACATTCCGCCCACAAACTGACACTGCGAGACATCACAACCTTGTATGGATGTTTCTCCGAAACCTTTACAAGATCCATTTTGTGTCTTACAGCCTGAAATTGATATAAAAAATCTGTACGCTTTCGATAATTTACTTAAGCTTTTCCCACGGTGAAAGTTCAACCTGCTGACTCGAAGACTGATCCTTGTATACTGGCCTGACTAAAGAAGCAGGCAGCCCAGGTCATTGATTGGGCTACACATTCTGTGCAGCCTGGTCTTGATCTTTACCGTCCGATAGAGCCCGTTCTGATACCTGTGGCACTTAACGGGTTTTCTTTCATTGGAATGGAGATACTTTTGGATTATTGTAGCAACAGGTCTGATAGTATAGGACTGTAATAATGGTAAAGGTATTATATAAAAGAAAAGTTATTTGGATAAGCTTCATTTAGTACTCAGTGCCTTGACATATGGAAAAATCCTAACCCTGAACTTCAAGGTACTACACCTATGCCTTCCCTTTTTTTGCTATGGATCAAGTAATTAAATGAGATTGTATGTAGCTTTCATCAGTATTCAAGTCATATCAAGGTAATGGATCACTTTTTTAAGTCTTTCCTAAAAGATAGTGCTAAAGGTTTCGCAGGTACAGGGCTAGAGCTCTAGGTTTCACAAGCGCGTATAGGCTACTTGGCTCCATGAATCATTCGTGCAAGGGTGGATTTGAAGGATTCATGACTCTTTGGTTCAGGCAACAAGTGTACAAAGCTCTAAATGTATTGAGTGTAATGCTGTATCTGTAATTAATGCATGATCAAAGCTTAAAATTTGCAATTGTAAGGTTGGAAATAAAAGTTTGGCACTGCTTCGGAGCTCTCAAATTTGTCAGTGAAAGGATAGAGTTCTAGTTTTCGTCAATATAAGGACGCAGCTCTAGTTTTTGTCAGTGTAAGGTTTGAGCTATAAGTTTGTCAGTGCAAGAATGACAATCTAGTTTTGTCAGTTTAGGATGGTTAAAACTGTAGCTTTCGTCAGTGCAAGGTGGAGCTGTGGGTTTCGTCGGTGCAAAGTTGGAGGTCTAATTTTTTTAAGTGTAAGGGTAATGCTTTAGGTTCCAACAGTGTAAGCCTTGGGCTCTTAATTAAATTGTCAGTGCAAGGATGAAGCTGTAAGTTCGTCAGCGCAAGGCTAGAGCTCTAAGTTTTGTCAGTGCAAAGATGAAAATTTAGTATTCGTCAGTGTAAGTCTAAAGCTCTATGTTTCATAAATGCAAGAACGAAGCTCTAGCTTTCGTCAGTGCAAGGCTAGAGCTCTTAGCGTTGCAAGTCTACTTTCAGGGGAAATTGGGAGCTTTAAGTTTCGTCAGCGCAAGGATAATGCTCCAGTAATTGTCGGTTTAAGATCAGATCTCAAAGTTTCATAAGTGCAAGAATGCAAGCCCTAGGTATCATTATTACAAGGCTAAAACTCTAAGTTTTGTAAGTACGAGTGTACATCTGCAGGGCGCCCAAACCTGAACCTGGACTGCAGGATATGATATAGAGGATAATCAACTGATTATTTTTTATATGAAAAATATCTCACGAGGATGCGTTGTTAGGCGTTGAAAAAATGAGTCCGCAGTACGAATTTTTTAACCCCTTACGACGCATCCAAGTGAGATATTTTTCATATCAAAAATAACCAGTTGATTATTCTATTTATTATATACTTTATTAACATTATCATTTTTTAATTTTTCGTTTTAAAGTCGAAAAAAATATAGTTGAAAACAAAAGTAGTTCCTAAATTACGGCAGGAAGTGAAAGTGAAACTTGATATCGTCACTAGTGATGATATCAAAATTTATTACGCTGGGAAATTCCATGATTTCACTGCTAGGTATATAATAAATCTTTTTTAACCAAAGCCGCATAAAAAGACTTTTTTTTTTTAATTCTATGAATTGTGTGTTGCTAATATAAAAGTAGTTTAAGTTACATGTAATTCAACCCTACCGACTTCTAACGGTGTATAGAAAGCCTTCTGTTGAACTTGAAGGCACGTATAAGTTACACAGTCGTCTGTCCAGGTAGAATTCATATCTTGACATCCGTCTTTAAACAGACAGCCTGTAATAGAAAACAGTCTTCATTAACTCTTTACCACACGACAAAATTTTAGACTGGTTCAAATTGAAAGCATTTGCAGACGACAAAATAAAGGTGGCTAAAAAGTAGAAATTTGTTCTGGAAAGGGTAGAAAACACTGTGGGAAAAGGAGAAAATGCTGGTTACCAGCATTTTCTTCTTTTCCCATAGTGTTTTCAAAAGGCTTCTTTCTCAGGGGCGTCAAAAGTAGGGATTGTATGGTAATGGGTTAATGTAGTCGCATATATAACACCATTTCCACTCAGTTTTATGTCGTAACGAGTTTAAGAAAAGAACCCTTTGTAAACATTAAGAGAAAAGAAAAAATGTTGGCATTGGTAACCAGCATTTTCTTCTATTCCCACAACGTGTTTTTATCTCTACAGCGCATCTTTGATGCGTGTGAGCCAAGTTGTCAGTGATTTAGAAAAGACTTTTGGGTGCCCCCCTCAAGACTAGACATTCACCAGCTATGGAAGACTAATTGAAGACCTTTGATAATGGACATTTGGTCATGCTACCAAATATGAAACTGTAGGCTATTGGCCATGAGGATATGTCAAAATTTCAATTCTTCCACACTTTTTTGATTACCAAAATGAAGTCTATACTGTACATAATGGAAAGTGTGTTGTGATCAGTTAACTCTTTACCAAACGACAAAATTGTAGACTGGTCCAAAGTGAAAGCATTTGCTGACGACAAAATAAATGTGACTGAAAAAAATTAAAATTTGGTATTGGAGGGTAAAAAACATTGTGGTAAAAGAGAAAAATGCTGGTTCCCAGCATTTTCTCCTTTTCATTTTCTGGTTCCCACCTTTTTCTCCTTTTCGTACAATGTTTTATAGGGGCTTCTTTCTCAGGGTTGTCAAAAGTAGGGATTTTGTTGTAATTGGTTAAGCTTACAAATGGCAATATATACGTCATTTAAAAAAAAAAATGTTTCGTTCTCGAAATGTTCAGAAAAAAAAAAAACCTTAAAAAGCAAAAATGTATCCCGCGAGCCGGATTCGAACCAGCGACCTAAGGATGCCTTCACTGATCTACTACAGTCCTCCGCTCTACCAACTGAGCTATCACGGGCTGACAAACATGGTTGCTTTCTTAATAGAGACATTAATGGTCGCTTATCTTTTTGTCCTTGTTTCCCCCATGATTACATATTTTTTTGTCAAATTTATCACCATATTTACACATGATTTCAATCATATCCGCTCCACTGGTATTTAAATTCACATCCTTTTCCTCCGACGGAAAGGAATTGATCGTTTTCGGTGAATAAAACAAATAATTATATAGGAGATGCACTACCGTTTTTGCTAGAATGTCTTACAAAAGTGCAGATCAAAGATCAGACTGCACATTCTGTGCAGTCTGATCTTGATCTGCTCTGCCCGTTATATATCACTATGTCACCAATAGAATATCACAAAGTGTTAGATCTATATCGAAATTTCATTTCCTACTAATAAATTCTGTTTACAAACAATGAGCACTAAATAAATATATCCTTTCCTTTTTACGACAGATGATTTTAAAGTTCTGCTATAATTTGAAATTTCATTTGGTCACTGAATAAAACAAGCTTGCAGACCGTGTCAATCCTAATTCAGACGATCTCTGTCGTCTGATCTGAATCTTTAGACTCGTCTAAGGTTACCCAGGTCCGCTTTTAGTGGAGACAGAGTTACATTTGATTTGATATACAGTTTGAATTATATGGCCCGTATACCACACTGATCAACGTGAGCCGCGGACACCATGTGTTCTCGGTACACCAGATCAAATTTTTACATGGAAGAACCGGAGGTGGTGTAAGTATTTTCATTTTTATGGACCTGATTTACCTAGAAAGAAATGTTGATTTATAGCAATGTCAAGACAAATGATTGATCTGTTTACATACATACTACGGAATAATAATACCATCATCTAAGCGAGCTGTGGCTTTATGAGCAACTGGGGTCTTATTGTTTTGCAGTTTATTGCCAAATTTTGGACAAAATTCCAAACCATTGTTCATTTTACAAGTTTGTATGATAAGATAAATGTTTTCCCTAAAAGAACACAAAATTTCACTTAAAAATGTCCATCCAAAGCGAAGATATGTGTTTTTGAATGGACCTGGGTAGAGGAAAATATGCTGACAAGACACCAATTTTATTTTCAATGTATGCACATGGACACCAGATCAGAAAAAGCTTGGGGTAACTGGACACCAACCTTTAAATCATCAATATTTCTGCCTGAAACTCGATGCATGGGCTGTGTACGAAGACTATTTTTGTAAACATTACGTCACTACAGTCCATTACCTGATAAAGAGCATGTTCAACCCAATTTCATTACTTCTAGCACTTGCTTTTTTGAAATATTTGCAATATTACGGCAATTTACGAAGTAGACTTACGATGCTTGATCACAATTGACCGGTCATTGCCTCCAATGTTGGTGCAAGACATGTTCCTTGTTTACAGCGTTTCAGTTTAATGAATGGCGTAATTAACCCATTACCACGCAATCAGGTGCTTTAATGTCCCTGGAAAGATGGCTTAGAAAAACATTGTCCATAAAGAAAACCCCTATTAACTAATACAGTGTGTACATTATTTACCACATCTGGCCTGATTCTTAGTTTAAATAATTTTTAAATCCGCTTGGCCAACTGTTAGAATGGCGTTGTACCCTTCGTACATTTATATGCGTGCGTTTGTTCGTCTACGCGTTTATTTCTAAAATTTTTATTTAATAGACTTCTCCTCAGAATTACACCACCAAGTGGAAATCAACAAAAATCAACGTGGATGATTCCATAAGTTTCTTTCGAGATACTTCGATCCTTTAAAAAACATGGCTTATGTGGAAGGAGCTTATTTTCCGTGTACGGCGCGTTGTGAAATTGTAAAATTTGTCCTCTCTAAAGAACTCAATCACGAGATTGGCATTGGGTAGTTTTCTATCACACTCCTTCAATACATTTTGATCTGTTGAAAAACATGGCTTTTGTTGGTGGGGCTTATTTTCTCTTAGTGTCATAAAGCGAAAGTACTTGCACCTCTTTAAATTCATTGATAATAAATGTATACATGTACATGTATTTTGTAACACAGATGATCTCTGATAATGTTTCATTTCATCAAATATGCTGGGTGATCATGATATATGATATATTTATCTTTATTGTAACAAACTTACATAGTTCTTGGAAATACAGCATTATAGTGCTCAGATATAGTTACAGTTTAACCTATATTAATCAATTACCAAAGGGACGGTCGAAAGAGCTTGCCAAAGGCAGGTGCTTGCTTGATATAGAGGAATGTCTACAGGTGCATTGCTATTTGTCGGGAACTAAATATATACTTGTTTATTCAGGTTGCTTGCTTAATACAGGTGGCCAACATGCCAGGTTTCACTGTATTTCGTATTGCTGAAATTTATTGGAGAGGCCATCAGACCCTCCAACAGTGGTGATTTTAAAATTCAGACTGCCAGAAAGTTTGCTAATTCTATATCTTCGAGCGTAATTGTTCTGATACACAGTCTGTTTCGTCATAGTTTTGTAAATAAAGCGAAATAAAAAAAAAAACGAAACAGGAAATAGACGTTGTTTATTTTTATATATGACGAATTTCAGAAAAGATTTCATTTAGTAATTTGCCATGGCTGCATTTAACCTCTCTAATAATTTCTTAGCACACTACGTACCTTTGAGCGATATAAATTTAACCTGATTCTGTTCCCTCTTTTTATCCGTGCAGAAGTCTTTAGTTGGTTCTAGAACATCGAAAGGTAGTATCAAACTCAAAGTGAAAATTGTACAAGTGAAAAAAATGTCAGTAATCAAGTTGCTGAGAAATTTCAAAAATAAACTTACCTCTTTATCAGTACTCGAATGTTTACAAATATGTCCATTATGTATTAAGCATTATCTTGAAGATAATTAATTTTCATAATCCTATTCGACATGTAGCGTGTTCTACAAAAAAGTTTTTAATACCATCAAGAATGAAAGAAGTGAACATTTTCGGTGTATGTACAATCTAACTCAAAGCCGGCGATCTAACGTATACATACGTTGGCCTGTGTGACCAATTCTTGCACTCAAAGTAATGAACACGAATTACAAATTCGTTGATTAGTTAATAGGGACAATGTTTTTCTAAGCCATCTTTCCCAAGGACATTATAGCTCGTGATTGCCTGGTAATGGGTTAATACGACATTCATAAAACTGAAACGCTGTAAACAAGGAACATGTCTTGCACCAACATTGGAGGCAATGACCGGACAATTGTGATCAAGCATCGTAAGTCTACTTCGTAAATTGCCGTAATATTGCAAATATTTCAAAAAAGCAAGTGCTAGAAGTAATGAAATTGGGTTGAACACGCTCTTTATCAGGTAATGGACCGTAGAGACATAATGTTTACAAAAATAGTCTTCGTACACAGCCCATGCATCGAGTTTCAGGCAGAAATATTGATGATTTAAAGGTTGGTGTCCAGTTACCCCAAGCTTTTTCTGATCTGGTGTCCATGTGCATACATTGAAAATAAAATTGGTGTCTTGTTAGCATACTTTCCTCTACCCAGGTCCATTCAAAAACACACATCTTCGCTTTGAATGGACATTTCTAGGTGAAATTTTGTGTTCCTATAGGAAATACATTTATCTTATCATACAAACTTGTAAAATGAACAATGGTTTGGAATTTTGTCCAAAATTTGGCAATAAACTGCAAAACAATAAGACCCCAGTTGCTCATAAAGCAACAGCTCGCTTAGATGATGATATTATTAGAGATTTGCGGCCAAGAACGAAGGTGGGGGACGGACGTCGAGGTTTGAAGTTTCAGAAGGGGTTGTCTCAAATGTATTGAAACGTAATCAGATAAGTCAGTTTCGCGAAATTCACGTGGAGTTACTGCATTTTTATTGAGGCTACCTTAAACACTGTTTTACTTTGCGCATTTTTTTTAAATTGAAAAAGACCCACTTTAGGCAATTGGAAGTTCATAGGGGGCCCCTTTATTTTGATTTAACTTGAAAAATTCTCATCAATTTTCATGAAACGTTTCAAACTCTTTTAAAATGACCTAACCTACTCTCAGAACGATAGTTACAATTTTTCTTCGGCAAGAAAGACTATAAAACCAATTTCATTTGTGTTAAATTTTCGTTCTGGAGTTAAAGGTGGCCCTTCAGATTTTGGGACGAAAATTTTACAAAAATGCAAAAAAAATCATCCTTATACTCCAATAGCCTTTTAATTTGCGTTCATAAAAACCCAGTAGTCGAAAACCATCCGATGACACGAGAAATTAGAGATTTATTACGGACAAGGATGACACCAACGGGAGACACGTTCTATTTTTAGATTATCAATTCTCTCATTTAAATACAGGAAAACATTGACAAAGTTTCAAACATCCGTCCGAAGAAGACTTAATGGAAAATAATTATTACATGTTTGTAATGTAACGGAATTTAAGTGTTATTAGTCACGTGCCAGTCATTTGACATTCCCACAATGTTTTATTGATTTTTGGCGCGAAATCTAAAAATAGCTTAAGAGGCTACGTAGCTTTTTAAAGGAATACCATCAAACATTTTTTTTTTTTTTGTAATTTTATGATTCTTTATTATTGATGATTTGTATTGTTTTTTCATGTAAATTTCAATGATATATATATTCTTTGATTTGGTGTGATGTGAAAATTCTAAATACCCACCTTTAAACTATCTCTAAGGGTTTCGCAACGTGACCAGAACAGCAAATGTAACTGATCAGTTGCATGATTTGAGTGTCTCACTTTAGTTCAATATGAGGCCCCAATTCTTTTTTGAGGCCCAACAAATAATATATAGTTCTATGTATACCTTACATTAAATGTAAATTTGATCACTTTTTGGCCTTAATTTTATTTTCGACATGACTTCATCTTTCATATCACTTCTGTTGAATTATGTGTACGAAACCACCTGACGCTTAGACTCGACTTCCATGATTTGTTCTGAATTGTTTTTGCAACGAATTTTGTTCGCCTAACCGCAGCTTGAATGCATTTTTTTCACTGTCATAGGGCGGTAATCTTAAAGATACTGTGTCCCTTTGATAGAAAAAAATAGTTTACAACAATACTTTGGATCTTTTCAGTTTTGTATGCTATATTACTCTTAATCGATGAACCTTTTTTTTTTAATACAGAATGTATAAATGTCTTTGATTTGTTTGTAATCTTCAATTATGGAGGAAATAAAGAATTAATTAATCCAGTGAGACTGATACCACATGATGTGAGCCAACTTTTGACTGGGTTTCCTGGTTTGACAAGGAAAAGAAAACGTGTAAATAAGTGCGTGCAAGTCTTTGAACCCTTAAAATAAAGCAACTCAAAAAAGGTGAAAAAATGAGCTACAGTCCTAAAAAATGATGTTTTTAATGTAAAAACAGTAGACGAGCACTAATACTGTACTTGCGTGAGAATTGTTTTCACAAACAGGTAAACCTTTTACCATGAATAGCGTCTACCCCTTTTAACATCACCCTACCTTTACATGTAAGATGTACTTAGCAGGTAATTGAAAACTGCGATGGAAATTAAATACTTGCGTGCATTCTCATGTAGTTGTTTTAATTCAGTAAGCGCACGTGTCTCTGGATGTAGGCGAGTGAAAATGCAAGTACTGGGCGAACGTCATGCCTGTAACTCGTTCGGGTTTACCGTTCGTGAAAAGACAGCAGGGACCGTATTCACCAACCATTCCTTAAGAATGTTCTTTGTCGCGATCTTCAAACTTTTTTTTATTGTGAATGTAACAGAACCTCTGATTGGCTAAACCAAATGGTTTAGCAAATCAGAAGTTCTGTTACTTTCACATTGACAAAATTCTGAAGAATAAGACTAAGAATATTCCTAATAATGATTGATGAATAAGGGCCCAGGTCTTCTTCTGTAGACCAACAGTTGCAGAGCCTCCATCTAGATCGGAATCGGCCATAAAACAACGAAGGAGTGCTGTAACTTGGGATAAAATATTGCTAATGTATCTTTCGATGGTGATGTTTATTGTCAGTCACAGCTCGTCAAAGAATCAAACCTTAATCTAAGTTACTTAGAAATAACCAACTAAGAATCGTGCAACAATTTCATCACAAAACATTCTAAAATTGATATAAATTCCCGGAATAAGTTAAAACTCCGCTGGTGAAAAATGCAGTGAAAATGAGTAATTAATCGATAAGTTATTTGAGTTATCAGACAGACAACATTTTATTTTACTTGGCCTTGCATATAAAATACTTGACAGCTTTGAGACAACCCCTCATTGTACACCGAACCTCGACGTCCGTTCTCCGTCTTTGTTCTTGGCCGCAAATCTCTATTATTCCGTAGTATGTATGTAAACAGATCAATCATTTGTCTTGACATTGCTGTAAATCAACATTTCTATCTAGGTAAACCAGGTCCATAAAAATGAAAATACTTACACCACCACCGGTTCTTCCATGTAAAAATTTGATCTGGTGTACCGAGAACACATGGTGTCCGCGGCTCACGTTGATCGGTGTGATACGCAAAAAGGGGCATTTTGACATTTGCGTAAAGTGTCGTCTTGGATTAGCCTGGGCGGTCCGCGCAGTCTAATCCGAGACGGCACTTTACGACTACATTAGATTTTGTGCTACAGTAGATTTGCGCAAAACAGAAAATTACATAAAAAGGGAAAGTGTCGTTTCGGATTAGCCTGCGCCGACTGTGCAGGTTGATCCGTGACGACTGCTTGTAACGCAAATGTCCGAATGCCCCTTTATGCGTGTTGCAGCCCATTATTAGAGTGTTTAAATTATGTTCAAATGAACAAGGACATTACACGTGATCTGTCATTTATAAATGATAAATGGGACGTAAAATCTTCGAGTACAAAAATTGTTAAATTTATGAATTGTTAAAAAGTCCCGTTTATTGCGTTTTCCGTGATGTTTTTGTCAAAATTTTAGACCAACGATCTATATACATTTTTTTTATCCCAAAGTGTTTTTTTTTCTACAGTATCAGGCAACGGTCACGTGTCCCATTTTCAAACTAGTCGTCTCCAGTTGTTTTGAATTGAAAGAAGGTTCTATAATTTGTTGTTTGGGATAGGGAAAGACGAGCGAGCGGCCGGAGAAAGCTTTGGCGAACAGACGGGCGGGAGGAAAGGCTGACGGATAAAGTATCAAATTTCAAATGAAACAATTTGAAATTGAACACAAAATATGATCTGCAACATGTAAAGAGGGCCATTCGGACAACTGCGTAAAGTGTCGTCTCGGATCAGCCTGCGCAGTCCACGCAGGCTGATCCGAGACGACACTTTACGAGTAAATTTAGATTTTGTGCCACAATATACTTGCGCAAATCAGAAAATTACACTAAAACAGAAATTGTCGTATCGGATTACTCTGCTCGGACTGTACAATCTGATTCGGATCGACACATTCTGCAAATGTCCGAGTGCGCCTATTCACGTGTTGCAGGCCATATACAGAGTAACAGAAACAAGATGGCTTGAGGAACACCGAAAAATAGGTCTGCAGGCCGTTGTCTGCGCATGTCATATTCTCCGAAGATTCGACTTGTCTTATCACTCTCTTGCACTCCGGATCATTCACATTCACCTCTGTAGTGGGCTCAGAAAGAAGTCCGTCCTTACGTCATATTTTCGTCACATGACCATAACTAAAAATGGCCGGTGAAAACGCCGGTGAAAGACAGACCATTATCGATTGTTTCGTGTGCTGTTCAAACAGCATGGGACCAATCAGACTTAGTGGTAGGAAATGTAAAAAAAAGGGATTTTCTGAAAAGCCTAAATATCTTTAAAGGACGATAACTTGATTTTAAATTCCTACAAACTTAGATCCATCGGTGTTGTCATCATTCATGGGCGCAGCCATTTTTGTTAAATTTGGCGTAAGATTCTGATAAGTGAAGAAGCTTGAAAAAAATAGTTCCATTCTATACAGGTAAATTCATCCGTTTGAATGCACCTATGTAGCACACAGAATCATATTTCTTTTGTCTATTCCATAATGTTACACATGAAACAGTTAAACAGTAACAAAACATGTTTCCCTCGGTTTGACAAGATTCTCGTCATTTAGCACATTGCAGAGATGTATGGTGAGAGTAACGAACGGCAACTCTGCTCGGAGATTGCTGTCTTATATGACCCATCACTAGCCCCGAAAGCGGGCAGACTGTAATATTACGCTCTATAAAGTAGCAATGTAGAAAATAGCTTTTATCAACACGTTTGAGGAGAAACGAGACCTGCTTTAGCTCCAGATTTCTCTAAACTGCTGATCATAGCTGAGTGAATTGCACGAGGTAGCGTTTTATTGAGTAAACGTTTATTTTAGTTTGAAATTCAAAGTACCGGTTGTCGCGTAGGAGAGTGGTTCGGTTCTGTACGCAGAATGCCCAAATTAGATAAATGAGTGTTTATAGAATGCCATCTAGCGGGAGATAATAGTCTGCAGGCGACCGAAGAATAAACAGAGCCATATCGTTTTACTTAATACAAATTACTACTTTTTTTCTATTCGAATGTATTAACCCCCTTTGGCTTTGCTAAGCGCGACTAAAGGAGCTTCTGCAGACAGTGTAGGTCAAGATCAGGCTTCACAGAATGTGTAGTCTGATCTTGGATCTACACTGTCCGATAAGGACATAGTATTGAAATAGCAATATTTGGACCTTCACTGTCAAATTAAAAATTTCGTTTTAGTTATATAAAGGTTTAATATTAGGAAGTAGTTGAAAGGCCATTATAATCAACTTAACCCATTACCACACAATCCCTACTTTTGACGACCCTGAAAAAGAAACCTTTAGAAAACATTGTGGGAAAAGGAGAAAATGCTGGTAACCAGCATTTTCTCCTTTTCCCGCAATGTTTTCTACTCTTCACAAAACAAATTTAAAATTTTGAGTCACTTTTATTTTATTGTCTGAAAATGCTTTCGATTTAGACAAGTCTAAAATATTGCTAGCATGAATTAGCCGGAAAGAAGAAACAATTTATAGTTACCAGTGTAAATGGAGACAATGTTACCACTGGGTGTGCACTCATACACCGTGCACTGATCCCCACTCTCTGTCCAGCGTTCCCCTTCACCGTAATATCTCCCATTATCTTGACAGGTACATCGTGGAAAACAGGGACCTGGAAATGTAAACAAGAACATATTGATGCATAAGATCAATGGCGCCGCAAATCAGTCGTTTCTTTAAAAAAAAAGGCACATTACAGCAATTTCAAACTAACCAAAGTAAACTCGGTAAGAAGTGAACTGAAAAGTCCTAAACAATCCTTAGAATGCAACTTAAAACTTAAAAAAAAAAGAACCAATAATGGTAAGACACAAAGAGTAGGTGGGTACAAAATGACCAAAATTGTACGAAATGGCCTAGGTACGACATGCCCTAGTTACGTTATTACTTGAAGCCGAGTAAACAATATGGCTGCCTCTATAGGTACTTTTCAAAACCGAATAATAAAAATATGGTGCCGCCGCTTATGCGGCGCCAAAATGAACTCAGTGATAAGGGGGCTTAATGCATCTGCGAAAAATGTCGACTCGAGTCAACCTGCGCAATTCGCGCTGACTGACCTGGACCAAAACTTTTCGTTATTGATTAATGTTCTGTATGTTTAAAGACCAATCTACCTCATGATTAACACTTTCCCAGACGACAAGGACTAGACCAAATTGAAAGCATTTGCAGACGACAATTCAACTCTTGCTGAAAAGATGATTTCTGTCTACGATATGGTAGAAAACATTGTGGGAAAAAGGAGAAAATGCTGGTTACCAGCATTTTCTCCTTTTCCCACATTTTTTTCAAAAGGCTACAATTCAAGACGCGTAAAAACCAGGGATTGTTTGGGAAAGGGTTAAGTCGGTTGTTTAAAAGAAAGGCTCAATCATTATATGATGGCATTATATGTATAAAGCATCGTTTTCTTCTTTTCCCACAATGTATTCAAAAACATGAAAAACAGATGTCCTCTTTTGATCTATACTTCATCTGTCACCTGTTATCAATTCAGACTGGTCTACACTTTTGCCATCCGCTTAACCCTTTCCCAAACGATAAATTTTGGACCCTTCCATAGCGAAAGAGTTTTGAGACGACAATTTTAGATTTGGAGAAAATGGCAGAAAGTTCTCAAAAAGGATATAGAAAACACTGTGGGAAAAGGAGAAATTGCTCGTTACGAGCAATTTCTCCTTTTCCCACAGTGTTTTCAAAAGACTTTTACTGAGACACGTTAAAACCAGGGCTTGTTTGGGAATGGGTTAAGAGCTAAAGAGCAACATGGAATTTAATCGAAGTGTGTTCTATACTAAGAGACAATTTTGGTATCGTCCACATCGAAAGAAAGGCAGAAACCCATTTTAGCGACCACCTCTATTAAGCGGGTAAGCTGTATGAACTCATTTACCAAACGACAAAATTTAAGACTTGTCCAAATTGAAAGCATTTGCAGACGACAAAATAAAAGTGCATGACTGAAAATTTCAAATTTGTTTTGTGTAGGGTATAGAAAATATTGTGGGAAAAGGAGAAAATGCTGGTTACCAGCATTTTCTCCTTTTCCCATTATGTTTTCTAAAGGCTTCTTTCTCAGGGTCGCCAAAGGTGGGGATTGTGTGGTAATGGGTTAAAAGAGCAGAGCCCGTATTCACCAACCATTTTTAAAAACAGTCTTATTCTTCAGAACTTTGACAATGTGAAAGTAACAGAATTTCTGATTGGCTAAACCATTCCGTCTAACCAATCAGAAGTTCTGTTACTTTCACAGTCAGAAAATCGTGAAGAGTAAGACAAAGAATGTTCTTAGAAATACGGACCCAGATATCGAGTTCCCAGAGAGTTCCCATATGTTGATATGTACATGTATCTGTGCATGCACTATGAAGGGCATGCACTTTTCGAGTGCCCCATAGGGGCTAATTTAATAGATTGGAATGTACATGATTTATAGCGACAGGAGTTCCTATCTGCTAAAAAATACACAAGCAGTCTGATCCCAAACTTAGACATGAAGATGTCATCTAGTGCGCGGAAGGCTACACCGCGACTCTTTTTTTTTTTCTTTTCAAGATATCGTTTTACAAGATAAACGAACATTTAAACCTACGAGTATTTAAATATCTCATTAAACTAGAAATAAACAATACAACGCAAAACTAATCGCTCGATGTCAGAGGTGAAAAGAAAAGTCGTTTGGAAGATTCATTTCAAAAGGGTATGTAACGTATACTGAAAAACATATTTAATAACCAAAACCTGTGACGAAGAAAAAAGATTGCAATATCTTACGAGCAATTTACAACTGCTGCTTTACGGTTTTCTTTCCTAAAATATTCCCTTTTAGGACAATAATTCCAATCAAGTAATTCAGCTGAATCAGTCGCATGAAAATAGCTTTTTTGTGTGTCGCCAAATATGTAACTTGATCTTACTGTTTTATTCAATGCCAGTGTAACGGGTCTTAACTTTCTATTCTGCTATTACAGTTTTATATTTGGATTACATTGACATAAAAAACGTTATTGTGTTAATACTTAAAGTTTTCCTTTAATGAATATATCATACAAAGCGCGCTTTCGTAAGCTAAAACTCAGACGGAAAAACTTAACCAAAGGTAGTCTACCTCCAATTCGTGCCCTCAAAACTAGCATCATGCCGATGGTGCCTAAAAGTTCGATGCACTTAAAAACGGGCACCACTCCGTTACCATATATCGGGGCCAGTGTTGCTCCAGTGGTTCAAGCGGATTCGAACATGAAAGATTGTGACGAATGTAAATTTAAAGATGTAACAAAAGACGCTACTGGATTTTGTGTTCATTGTAAAATGTTTTTATGTGCTCAATGTAATTTTAACCATCAAACAAACGACTGGACCAAACAGCATATAATTCTACACGGTAACGAGATACCAAAAGATCGAAATCAAGAGATAGCCGGTGATTTCTGTGATCTTCACCCTTCAAACACCCTGGACTTTTACTGTCCAGTGCACGAGGAAGTGTTCTGTCCACTTTGTAAAGAGAGTAAACATAGCCGCTGTATAAATGTGACTGTGGTGGAAGAAGCAGCCAAGGGTGCAAAATTAAATCGAGACTTACCGAGGACAGTTCAAGATGTACGGAGACTTATATTACAATATGAAAAGCTGAAAACACAAAAGATACGACAAATCGACGGTTTGAACGATGACTTGATGGAATGTTTGAGCTCTGTGGTGAGCCTCAAGGTTCAGGTGAACACCATCCTGGATAATCTTGAACAACGCATCCGGGCTGTGATTGAGAAGAGAGTTTCTAAAGAGATAAAAGAGCGTGAAGAAACAAGAAACAGCTGTGAAGAAAGAATTAAGAAACTGAAATCCGAGTCCAACAATCTTGATAGAAATAAGATGGCAGACGACTCCAAGTGCTTTGTCTCTGTTCTTAGAGCAAAAGGTGTGTACTCCGACTGTACTGCAGCACTAAGTGAGCTAATGAAAGATAAAAGAGATGTCAAATTTCATTTTGAAGCCAACTACAAACTTATGTATTTTCTGAAAGAATTAGATTCTCTAGGTCAGTTGAAATCAACACTAGCTCGACCCAAAAGCTCGACGTTCAGAACGCCATCTGTATCAATGGCGGCTCCTACACCATCTACAGATGTTCCGTCAAATATGATGTCGGAACTGAAAAACGGAAAAGATTTTGTTCTATGTGGAGAGTACAATATTTCTTCTGCAGACGACACGAAGAGTTCATGTTCTGTGACTGGGTCGACATTTCTTCCTGATGGTAGACTGCTTCTTTGTGACAGCAAAAACTACAGTGTAAAGCTACTAGATCACAGTCTTCAGCTTAAGTCGGTCTACATAATGTCACACGCACCCTATGACGTTACACCTTTGACGAGTCGAGAAGCTGTTGTGACGTGTCCAGAGAAAAAAGAACTCCATTTTCTTGTTATGGACCCTGAACTGAGAATAAGCAGAATCGTTTCAACCGATATCGGTTGTCATGGTATCCGTTTTCATAAAGATGGTCTCTTAGCGACAAGTTATAATCACGGGGAGTTCGGCGTGGTACGACTGTTAGATATGAATGGCGGGGTTAAACACATATTTGACCGGGACACAGAAGGTAACCCGTATTTCCAGGGCCCAACTCGAGTAGCCATCAATCAAAAACGGGACAGGTTCTACGTATCCGACAAAAACACAAATACCGTGGTTGGACTGACGATGGGTGGCAAAGTCGTGTTTCGGTAAGTCCGTATACATTCACTTTACTTATAGTAGATCCTTAACTTATTACCATTCGAATATATGTCTTGGATTCAGTTTATGTTGGGTACTTCTAGGCTTCCTCTGCTGGAGGTCATGCAGATTTCCTGACTGTTTTCGGTAAATCACGATAGCTGATAATCAAAAGTATCATGATGAAAATTAGGGGATAATCAACTAGTTATTTTTGATATGAAAAATATCTCACGAGGATGCGTTGTTAGGCGTTGAAAAAACGAGTGCGCAGCACGAGTCTTTTTTTTTTTTTTAATGCCTTACGACGCATCATCGTGTATTTTTCATATCAAAAATAACCATTTGATTATTCTATTTATTATATACCTTATTAACATGATTATTTTTAATTTTTCGTTTAAAAAAAGTAGTTCCTAAATTACAGCAGGAAGTGAAAGTAAAAGTTGACATTGTCACTAGTGATGATAACAAAATTTATTACACTGGGAAATTCCAGGGTTTCACTGCTAGGTATATGATAATTGTAATTAAACAAAATGTATGCAACATAAGTCTGGTGATGCTTTGATTCTGAGCATTTCTGACTGCAAAATCCAGTGCCAAATTATTAGTATCCCAAATAACTAATATCCAACATGCCTGTACTAAAAAGAAATGCACTAAAAATAATCTAATAAAATAAAAGTCTAAATTCTGTTTGCGAACATTGGAAGAAATAATGACCTGCAGTACTTTCAATGCTTTGATTTATTACTCCAGGTACCGCTCAAAGGAGCTCGAAGGACCCGGAAACATATGTGTTGATAAGGAGGGCGCTATATACGTTTGTGGGCGGGACTCTAATAACATTCACGTGATCAAGACGGACGGACGTAAACTAAGACTGATTTTACTGGAGGAGGATATTCACATTTCGTCAATCTCGTACAGAGCCGCTGACGGAATGTTTGTTGTGTGTGCAGCAAAATCTGATCGAGTGCGAACATATAAATTAATGTAAGAATTATACAGTCGTTGTTTTGGAAACTTAACTGGTTGGTGATTTTGTGGTATTTTAACCCTTCGGCTGCTAAGCGCGAGTCACTGACCTCTTGCGGACAGCGTAGATCAAGATCAGACTGCACAGAACGTGCAGTCTGATCTTTGATCTGCACTGTCCGATAGCGAGATAATATTTCCCGAAACATTTCTTTGAAATTACAATAATTGGGTTTTTACCATCGAATTGAACATTTAATTTTAGTTATTTGGCAGGATAAGAGTTAAATGTTGTCTTGAACAACTTTCTAGCATCCAGCAAAATTTTAAACTTGTCCACATTCACAGTATGAGCAGACAACAAATATACTATACCTGAATTCAAATCTCGGGCATTGTTCATGAAAGCTTAGAAAATATCATGGGGAAAGGAGATACATATAGTTACTGCTTGCTGAAAAATAAATCCCCTATAGTGGGTTGCAACTGGGAAGGAATCCGGGAAAGTAAGTTTGTAATAAAACCTGCGCCCTAGCTTCTACGACAGGAAACACCTTTAATATAGGACAACGCAAAGACTCAGAGCTCCAGATAAGAGGGAGTGATGGAATTCTAAATCTGTTATTTCTCTTCCAAACCCTATGTTGTGGGTACTCATTAGAATCGTCTCGCTGAGACGATTCTAATGAGTACCCACAACATAGGGTTTAGTGGACAATGATTAATATTTTCAATTTCGAAATCAAAGTCACTCCCTCTACCTAGAGCTCTGAAGGCTATTGCGAGGATATTTCCAGGTAGTATAGAAACAGTATTAATGCAGCTGCAGGGCCATTTTGCGCGAATAAATAACAAAATACCAAACAATTCAGCTTTAGGTTCATAGCACACGTTCTGTACAGTGGGTCCGTATTCACTAACCATTTTTAAGAACGTCTCAGAATGTTCTTTTATATTTGAAAGTAACACAACTTCTGATTGGCTAAACCGTTCGGTTTTAGCCATTTAGAAATTGTGCATCTTCGCGAGCCAAGGTTACGATCACTACGTGGATCTTACCGTGGCGGATCGAGCCCGATTTCGATATTCCCGCGATGCACCGCCCTATTGGATGCTGGTTATGAATAATATACAAATACAAATATTCAACATGAAGCGATAAGCACAAACGTGCTTCGACATTCCATCGTCAGGTGCTGGAATATAGCCCAAAACCTCCGATAATTGATTGGTCACACTGAAACTTTCTGTACATATTGTCAGTCTATGTTTTATCGGTTATAAATCATTACAGATCCTGCACTCATCTACGGAGGTATCTTAAGTTTACCTTCTATATTTATTCGAAAGGTCGCGACCTTGTTCTATTTTTATCGAAAATGAAATGCTACGAGCGATTTGATTCGTGCATTTAGAGCTAACTGCAACCAACGAAAACGCTTATCGCGGGAATGTCGAAATCATCCTCGATCTGCCAAGGGTAGAGTAGCGTAGTGTTTCGTCACCCTTGGCTTGCGAAGATGGAAGTTGTGTTACTTGCAAATTTAGAAAATCTTGGAGAATGATACTAAGAATGTTTTCAAGAATGGTTGGTGATTACGAAATACAGTCTTAAGCTTCACTATCACATTATAGTAAATATAGTTATAACCATGATGTTAGGGGTCGAGACATTGTACACAGTTGAATCTAGAACAGATAAACAGATGAAGCTATCTCAAGAACTGTCACTTTTGATGGCTTAGTTCTCCCGCCAAGCGCTATTACTCATTACCAAACGACAAAATGTTTGCCTTGTCCAAATCGAAAGCATTTGCAGACGACAAAATGAAACGGACTGAATATCTTAAATTTGTTTTGTGAAGGGTAGAAAACATTGTGGGAAAAGGAGAAAATGCTGGTTACCAGCATTTTCTTCTTTTCCCACGATGTTTTCTAAAGGCTTCTTTCTCAGGGTCGTCAAAAGTAGGGATTGTGTGGTAATGGATTAATAGAGAAGGCTGTACAAACCTTGTGGACGTGCAAGTACATTACTAGATCAATTAGAGACGATCGTATGATGTTTGAGGGCCAGACATTTGACAATGGCGTCTTGAACACCTAGATATTCTTGTTAATTGTTGTTAAAAGATTCAAAATAAAGACGGAAAAATTGTTCAATTCCGTATTTCAACAAGCGAACAAACAGACTTGCAGAGGGATAGACCGGTACAGAGAAAGACGGGCTGGTTCCTCTATAACCCCGGAAATATTCGCGTTGCGGGGGTGGTATAATTAAATGTGCGTGAACAACACATTAACATAACTTATACGCCATTTATAAATTTAATGTAAGGTAGTTTAATTGAATTTATGGCGCAATTCATTTATAGAATCATTATATCGGTTATTGGGATATAACTGTCAATCTCAGTTAATCTCGTGTGAGACGCAAAATTTGATGTATGTGTGAAGTGATCTTTCTTCCTGTTGCGACATTTTACTTTTCAAACTTATTGCAATTTATTTTAATGCCGCCATCAGGTCGAAAACTTGATTCCACTAGTCTCGTCCTTTTTTTCCACCACTATTATCTTTGACCCTTGGACTGCTCAGAGCGACTTAAATCATTACCAAACGACAATATTTTTGCCTTGTCCACATCGAAAGCATTTGTAGACGACAAAATAACAGTGACTATAAATTGAAAATTGTTTTGTGAAGGGTAGAAAACATTGTGGGAAAAGGAGAAAATGCTGGTTAACAGCATTTTCTACTTTTCCCACAATGTTTTCTATATGCTTCTTTCTCAGGGTCGTCAAAAGTAGGGATTGAATGGTAATGGATTAAGGGCATTTTGCTGAAAATGTAGATGAAGATCAGATTGCCCATAATGTACTGTCTTATCTTGGATCTACACTTTCTGGTAAGGAGGTACTAGTATTTTCCCCAAATAATACCTGTTTGATACTTTCTTGTAAGGTGGTATTTTACCCAAATAATACATGTTTGTTGCAATAAAGTTTAGCCAATCAGAAGCTGCGTTATACTACTTTCAAACATAGAAAATTCTTTAGAATAAGACAAAGAGAGTTCTTAAGAATGGTTGGTTAATACAGACCAACATCACAGATCAAACTCTTGCTTCAAATGAATATGAAGAGCAAGTGTGTTCCAGTTAAAACTTACTCATTCCCAGACAAAAGAAAATAGATTTTTCTACATATGTAGCATCTCTAGACGACAAATTAAATGTTGCCCAAAAGTTAGAATTTGTCTTTGGAAAAGTAGAAGGTTTTCTCTGAAAAGGATGAAATGCTAGGTTACTAAACTGATTTCTCACAATATTTTCAAAGGTTTCAAAAACACAAGATTGTGTAGCGCGTAAGTAACATGATTGTGTGGTAAATGGGCTGGTTTAATTCATACTTGAGAATTATTACTAAGATTTGGCAGTAGTCTCTAGGTATAGGATAGACAACAACAGGGTTGTCTTATTCACATGGATAGTGCTACGAGCTTTGTCTGTCCGATTTTAACCACGTGGTACATTAAAGCCGTTGTATGTGTGCTATTTACGGACCAAATACTGAGCGCTGATTGGCTGACTGATCAGAGCCGTGGTACAATTTATGAATATAGGCCTTTATCAGATTAATTTAACACATTCAACGTGGTATTAAAATTTGAGTCAACGGTGCTTCATTTTTTAACAATCTATTAAATCCAGCTTACTTTCTTATTAAAAAATTCATCGTACGGTGTATGCAGTCCTCTATTTTAACATTATTCATTTAAAAAAAAAAACAGAACAAACATTATATTCCGAAACATTGCAAAATGGCGACACTCATTTTACATTAAACAAGAGATTTAATGTATCGCTCAATAACATTCATTACAAGAGCTCCCATATTCTTAAACATAATGGAAAATTCTGCTTTCAACAATAGGCGAAACAATTTAAACAGGACTACTTCAGAACTGTTTTCATCAGTTCTCTTCATATCAAACTACAAATGAATTTAATATTCTTTTCCCAGTGCTTCTTTCTACCTAGAACACCGCTCATACGTTAACCCTTTACCAGACGACAAAATGTTAGCCTTGTCCAAATTGAAAGCATTTGCAGAAAATAATTTCATTGTGGTTCAAATGGTGTAATGTTTCTTTGATAAAGAAGAAAACATTGTGGGAAAAGGAGAAAATGCTGGCCACCAGCATTTTCTTCTTTTCTCACAATGTTTTCAGAAGTCTTCTTTTCCAGGAGTCGGCATTGTGTGGGAAAAGGTTAATGTTTAATGCTAAAAGAATAAATGTGTCTTGGTGGTAGGTGTAAGAAGAACTAAACGCCGATATTTGTATTTTGCCATGACACTGTTACGGTAATCCGCTCTATAAAGAAAACATTGCCTTAAGTCTTTACCAAACAACAAGATTTTAGGTTCGTTCAAATCGAAAGCATTTGCGGACTACAAAATGAAAGTGACTGAAGATTTCAAATTTGTTTTGCAAAGGGTAGAAAACATTGTGGGAAAAGGAGAAAATGGTGGTTACCAGCATTTTCTCCTTTTCCCACAATGTTTTCTAAAGGCTTCTTCCTCAGGGTAACAAGACGTTTCGCCCCCAAGACGTTTCCCCCCTGGTCGTTTCCCCCCTGGTCGTTTCGCCTCTATTTTTCACCCCTAGTCGTTTCGCCCCCAAATAATAAAAAGAGAGAGAATGACCACCGTTATGGAAAAATGGTTCAAAGATTCTAGAATAATAGTGTATATTAAGAATTATTGCGATATTTCTAATTATAATTTTCCAAAAAGAAGAAGAAATAAATATTGATATGTGTTTACCGATTTAAGTGTCCTTTTTAGTCTTTTAACACCATAAACTGAAGAATTAAGGTTTTTCATCGATACCTTTGATCACCTTGTTTATTGAGTTGAGTTATTAATCACACATGTTTTTCACGCAATAAATGCAACTAATGCTCTGGTGTGAAAACGCATGCTTTATGCAAAATTTAACTTCTTTAATTATATCATTATCACTTTACCAGGTAAGTATTTTAACTTGGTAGGTTGCTTCTTTAACAGTGTCAATGAGCAATGGTTGAAAAAGGTAAAGTGTTCATAATTGATTTATCTTTTGTTTCGCGAAAATCATTTATACATCGACGAAAGGGTTCATCTTCATTTATCTTTGAAATTGATTGAAGTTGTTTAAAGGGTACTAGAACGAAATTATGCCAGTTTTGTGCATTTCATGTCAGGAAGAATTAAATTATAGCACCGAAATTCTATTTCTTATGACAGGTGTTAGGGATGGCACCATTGCTTTTGTGGGACTGGAAATTTTTTCTTGTTGTGTTATAAACATGTAGTTTGATAGCATGTTTTTGCCATTGTACTCTCTCTGCTTCTAGCGTTGCATGTTTAGGGACCGAAAAAAGTATTCTTAAAAGTAAAATTTGAGAAGCAACGCTGCAATTTTCGATATTTCGGCAATTGCCGTTTTGAAGAACTGGAAACACTATAATTTCCCCAAGAACAATCATTAAAGCAGTCTTTATTTTCTTAAGCAGAAAATCTTTGAATCGAGGAAACCGAAAGCAATTTGAAAATGTTCAGTAGGTTTCTTACTAAGAATTCAGAACTGTATCTCTTTTGTCATGATGCTGATCAAAGTTGATACACCACATAACGCCTACCTGATCTCGGTCTTTACCTCTCTTCCACAGGTCTTCTAGGTTATCTTTTAAAAGATTAATGACATCCCATTTTGTTTCCTGCTTGAAAGAGTCCACCTTGTTGCTGGTCAAAAGGTTATCATGTGCCGTCATAATCCTATTAGGCCAGATTATCAACTCGTTAATTACGTATTACGCAATCTTTGTCATTGTGACTTTGCTACTGTGAAGTCTCGTAATTGATTACGTAATCCTTTGTCACATTTTGCATTACAGTTTCAGTATTATGAGGATACATATTTTTTTTCTTTTACAAAACTTTGATGTCTGCACAATTTTTTATCAAAAAACACAGATCTATGCGTTTATATATCTTTATGTACAAATACAAATGCAGATTTTGCGTCCTTCCGTCTGTCTGTCCGTCCGAAACCATTTCTCCACACCCCCTGGACCAAAATGGATGAAACCTCATATATGAACTCTTTAGGATATTGGACCGACGTGTTTTTCTTGGTTTTCCAATTTGACGCAATGTCATGGAAAAAAGGGGGTTCTTGTAAAATTACAATTTTTACTAATACTAGTGTCTCCTGCAGCTGTCAAAATTTCATGAAACTTCACATTTATATTGTTAATTAAAAGTTTCACCATGTGCCTTGTTCTTCTGTTTTTGTTTGTTTGTTTGTTTTTAATCTATGTAAAACCATACTACGGGAAAAGGGTGCTTAATGTCTTATAAGTTATTGCCGTAGGTAAATTAAACATTGACAAAGCAGTTTGGCTGACTGAACTAAACACAAGTAGCCTTTTTCACCCCACCCTCCTCTCCTCTGACCAACCATTTACCGACAGCCTTCACCTTCCTAAACAGAACCTGTTCGGAGAGAATAATATGTGTATGACGGCTCTTTATTACTCTTCGTTATACCAAAAGGGAAGGTGTTTTAGTAAAATAAAATAACCGTTAGTAGCCCGGTACTTGAAAGAGAGCAATTTAAAACAATTCGGAAAAAAGTAAATAATGGTATTTCCCCCTCTTTTCATTTAATTAGACTAGTCAGACACTTACATCATAATTTGAGCAATTCTTGATACTTTCTGGTTTTGCCTATTAACCGAAAAATTGGCCGTTGAAAAGCTAGAGTGATAAGTTTCTTTCATTAATAGAATCTTTTTAATGTAATAATTTTTAACCTTTTACCTCACGAAATCATACGAATTTGATTTTTGATAAGGTTCTCATTGTCTAAAGTATGAAAGAAACAAGACAATGCAAAACTTTACTATGTTTCTTACCATTGTCCTGCTATTAAAATTTATGAAATTTTTAAGTTGCAATTCTGCCTTTTCTTGTATTGGGTGCGAAACGACTAGGGGGGAAACAACCAGGCGGGCGAAACGACCAAGGGGGGCGAAACGACCAGGGGGGAAACGACCAGGGGGGAAAACGTCTTAGGGGCGAAACGACTAGGGGAGGAAATGGTTTTGGGGCGAAACGTTCCGGAACCTTTCTCAGGGTCGTCAAAAGTAGGGATTGTGTAGTAATGGGTTAACCGACCATGTTACGGACGAGGGTTCTATAAAAACCATACAGACGTTAATTACACGTAATAAATGTGTCGTTAGTGTGATAAGGTCACAGAAAAATAATAGTTTGTAGTTATGTAAATATAACCTATAGTGATTTATGCAATGAAGAAGTAAATACAAAACAGAGATCCCTCTTTCCAGCTTAAATTATCTTTTTTCTTTTTCCTCGTCTTCTTTACATTTGATAATTCTTTTGGATCTTTTATGACTTTTCCCTGATTAGAAATTTAGTTTTGTGAATTAATAAACTGATAAGTATTTCTTACGCATGTTCTCGCTTACATGTGTTGTATCTTTCAGCAACAGTTTTTGCTGACCATCAGAAACGGTGATGATCAAGTATTTCACTAGACCTGGGCCCCGTTTCACCAAGTTACGAACAAAATTTGCACAAGTTTACGTAACTATAGTATAGTTGTATTAATCGGCTACGAGATACCTGAAAACTATCATGATATAAACTGTTGCGATAAATCAATTTTATCTAGATAAAATGAAAAAATTAAATGTCCAAGAAACTTTAATTTATTGCAATAAAATTATCATGATGGTTTTCATGTATGTCGTAGCAGATTAATGCCATTATACTATAGTAACGTGAACTTACGCATTTTTTTCTTTTTCGTAACTACCTTGGTAAAACGGGGCCCTGCTCATTTTTGAGCTTTTAAACCTTTGTCTATACCTTTTACAAAAGATTTGGCAATTTTTAAATGCAAGCAGGAAGATACTGATATTTTCTGCTGTAGGGTACTTTGTCACGTGTCATGTCCTTCTCTCCCTCGCCTCACTCTTTTGTCTCTCCCGCACTGGATTGCTCAAAAGCTTAAAACGGTTAACCCTTATTCTGCTATACAACTAAACTGAAGTTTTCAGATCGATAATAAAAACCGTATTATTGCTATTTCAAAGTTATGTTTTAGTGAATATCTCCCTATCGGACAGTGTAGATCCAAGATCAGACTGCACGTTCTGTGCAGTCTGATCTTGATCTACACTTTCCGCAAAAGGTCAGCGAGTTGCGCTAAGCAGCCTAAAAGTAAATAATGTTCCGGGATGGGATGTGTTGTAGGCATTTCACGACTAGATCTTACATGCAAAATAAAATGAAGTCAGTACAGTGAAAATAATAAACACCTATAAATAGCAGGGACCCAAACAGCCTTTCCACTTACAAATACTGTGGCTCCCCTGCTTGTCTCCGACATCTGATACCATGCTCATGTTAGAAACAATATAAGTACCTGCTTGTTTTCTTCTTCTTTTGTGAGCTGACTCATTATGTTATGAAACATTAAATTTCGCCTGGTGTAAAAAAAAAAGAATTTTATGATATCTTACCTGGTTGACTAACTGCATGTCGGACAGAGTAAAACAGTGATTATGCAACTCATTGTGGACGGTCTCTTCTTGATCAACACTTTAGCATGGTATGACTCTGCTAAGCTTTGAGTTTTTCAAATTGGAACAACAAAAGTGTAAACAAAGTACGCATTTGTTTTTCAATATGTTTTAAGAAAGGAATAGCCAAAGGAATAGCCCTCGAGGCCAAAACTAGCCCGATCGAAGCAAGATTCCTTCAGTGTATGAAAATGTATTCATTTAACCACGCAGGCAATCAGACAGGTAAGCTAACATCAGCCAAATCAACGCTGCCCAAGAGAATAAAAAAATCTAAGATTCGTTCATCGTATATGAATTAAGAGTCAATTGGTGTAACTGGACATGAAGTCTACAAACTACTTGTTACACTAAATGACTCTTAATTCATGTACGATGAACGGATATAAGTTACAAAGTATATACCAGCGCCAAGAAACGATGGTCAAACCGGATATAAGTTACAGAGTACCAGTACCAAGAAACGATGGTCAAACCGGATATAAGTTACAGAGTACCAGTACCGAGAAACGATGGTCAAACCGGATATAAGTTTCAGAGTACCAGTACCGAGAAACGATGGTCAAACCGGATATAAGTTTCAGAGTACCAGTACCGAGAAACGATGGTCAAACCGGATATAAGTTACAGAGTACCAGTACCAAGAAACGATGGTCAAACCGAATATAAGTTACAAAGTACCAGTACCAAGAAACGATGGTCAAACCGGATATAAGTTACAGAGTACCAGTACCAAGAAACGATGGTCAAACCGAATATAAGTTACAAAGTACCAGTACCAAGAAACGATGGTCAAACCGGATATAAGTTTCAGAGTAACAGTACCAAGAAACGATGGTCAAACCGAATATAAGTTACAAAGTACCAGTACCAAGAAACGATGGTCAAACCGGAAATAAGTCACAAAGTACCAGTACCAAGAAAAAATGGTCAAACCGGATATAAGTTACAAAGTGGTTTACAAAGAAACGTTTGGTCAAACCGGATATAAGCTATCTGTAGTTACCTGTTGGATTTCCATTAAAAGTTACGTTAGTCGGTAGTGGTGGAGCGGCAGACGATTCGGTCAACATGAGTAACACAACAATTACCGTTCCGAGCAGCATTTTTCATGAAGTATTTCCAAATTCTTTGACCTTTGAATCTGTTTTCCTGTCCTGTTTATAATTAGTATCGTTCACATGAAATTTTCCTGGCACGAGGTTTGAATGTGTCTTAACTCTGTGTGTACGACGCCCACCTGTTACATAACATTTTCAAACACTTTCTTGCTTCAGCTTTAAATACTTTGGGACATCTCTGAGGCATCAATGTAAATCCAGCAAAAGTATTTTTATTAGTTTCCTGTATTGTAAAGTGCGGCGAATTCTTGACAGTATGGTTTATTGAAATAGATATGCGCCCGAAGTACGCTATTGACGAGTTAAATGACAGAAACCTTTATCCTGATGGGCTTACTTAACCCTTTACCAAACGACAAAACTTTAGGCTGGTCCAAATTCAAAGCACTTGCAGACGACAAAATAAACGTTAAATCAAAAGTTGAAAATTGTTTCCAGCAGGGTATAAAACATTGCGGGAAAAGGAGAAAATGCTGGTTACCAGCATTTTCTCCTTTTCCCACAATGTTTTTCAAAGGCTTCTATCTCCGGGCCGTAAAAACCAGGGATTGTTTGGTAAAGGCTTAACTATTTGACAGAAGGCAAAAGTGTGCACCTTTTCAAGTTGAAAGCATTAAAAGACAACAAAGGAAATGTGACTAAAATTACCAAACTTGTCTATGTATAGACAGAAAACAAAATTAAAAAATGAGGACATGCTTGCTGGTATCATGTTCTCGTTATGCCACGATATTTTCAAAAGCCATCTTACAGAGGATAGCAGAACACTCGATTGTTTGGTACAGGGACAATTATGCAACGAGCTATTTTCAAGAATCCGATATAATCGTATTAATTGGTGTCGTTAGGTTCATGACAATTTTAAGCCGTGTGTCGGGGTGGGTAGACCAAGATCAGACTATACGAACGTGCCGTCTGCTCTTAACTTACTCTTGCAAATGCCATCCGAGGAGGTCCCAATCCACAGTATGTGGGTTAGATATAGGTTCATTGGCGATAAATGACAATTAATATTCGCCATAAAATAACGGCGATCAATCATTCGCAACAGGAAAGAGAGGGCCGCGCTGTTTCTCTGAACAGATTACTCATTCACACTTGTGTGGAAATAAAAAAAAAAGAACAAGCCATGTTCTATGAAAAGGGGGCTTAATTCATCTGCGAAAAGTATCGACTCAGGTCAGCCTGCGCAGACCGCGCAGGCTGACCCGAGTCGATACTTTTCGCTTTAGGTCAGTTTTTGTATACACAGGAGACCAGTTTACCGCATTTCTCAGTCGGTCATCATACAAAAGATTTCGACTTTATTAGTTGTACTGTCAGGTGGCAGGGGACTTGGAAACTTGTTCACGGCTGTAGTGAATCATGTCGCCCCGAGCCGAAGGCATGATTCGACACAGCCGTGAACAAGTTTCCAAGTCCCCTGCCACCTGACCGTACAACGAATTTATTATACTGCAATGTTTTACCCTTTCAAAGCGCGTTAAGCGAAATTTTCCTGTATGATAATCTCACGAATCGAGTATGCTGACGAAACAGAAATTCCCGTCTGAGTACCCCAATTCAATGAAAACTGACGTCACTTGAAAATGGCGTCACTAAAACGTGCAGTTTGATGCATAAATGTGCAGTCTGGTGAGCGACCGACGCCGCTATTTTGGATGTTGTGTTGCACGAGTAGTGATGCTTACGGGGCACTCAAAAGGGAAACTGGCTTTACGTGGTTTTTGTCAGGGAACAGGATATAATATGTTCCAGGCATGTTAACCAAACAGATCACGAGAAATTTCCTTGCAGTATAATAATATGGGTTTATCACTATGTAACTACTCAAATGGTATCATGAATCACGGAGATGACTTAAATCCCCTTTTCCCAGGGCACGGCGCAGATATAACTCTTGACCTCCGCCAGACAACTTTAGTCGCCTTCATCCACTTGACCTCTCCTGAAATCAATGGGCTAAATGAAAAAATGTTCATTCCCAGCAGTAACTTTTATTTCCCTATTTTTTTTTCTATGCCTTCAATTTAAATTTCAAAAAAACTTATTCAATAACTTGGTCCGTATTTAGAAAAATATCATCTGCATACGTCTTTAATTCAGAGAAGCCCAATTTTATCGTATGCCCACAAAACGATCTCATAACTCATAACATATTCGCTACTTACAGAACCGCTGAGCCACACAGCTCTGCAGCTATCATGCATGACCTAAAACCCAAAGATCGGCAATGGATGTTAGCCATTGTAGCCAGGTTCAATCCTCTCTCACCGCTGTATACTGTTTCGACTGCGTTCATGTGTGCAGGCTGTCAGTAACATGCAAAAACATGTTGTAACTGTCGCGATATAACTGAAAATTTTGCTAAGGCGTTGGATACCAAACACATGAGTAACGCTTTCTGCAAATGTTCTTTTGGTTGATTGTTTGTATGGTGGTTAACGCGTTGTCTGCGCATGTCATATTCTTCCAAGATTCGACTGTATTATATGACGCATCACTAGCCCCAAAAGCTGACTGTAATATTACGCTCCATAAAGTGGTAATGTAGAAAATAGCTTTTATCAATACGTTTGAGGGGAAATGAGACCTGCTTTAGCTCCAAATTTTTCTAGACTGCTGATCATAGCTTAGTGAATTGCACGAGGTAGCGTTTTATTGAGTAAACGTTTATTTTAGTTTGAAATTCAAAGTAACGGTTGTCGCGTAGGAAAGTGGTTCGGTTCTGTACCCAGGATGCCCAAATTAGATAGATGAGTATTTATAGAATGCCATCTAGCGGGAGATAATGGTGTTTAACGCCGTTTTCAACATTATTTCAGTTATATCAGCCAGTGCACGTATCCATGCTTGCCTGGAGGTTCTTTTACAAGTGCTCCACACAATATTCTTTCCAAGCCACTGGCTGCTTTCCTTCATAACTACTATCGAAATAATGGTCAGTGGTGAGAGCGAAATGAATCCTGTCGCAATGACTATTATCAATTTTTGGAGAGAAATTGGCCAAGCCGTGGATTGAATCAGCGACCCCCGGATCTCAATTCGTGTACGCTACCATAATAATTGGTGTGCAACACGTGAAAAGGGGCATTCGGACATCTGCGTAAAATGTCGTCTCGGATCAGCTTGCGCAGTCCGCGCAGGCTAATCCGAGACGGCACTTGACGACTACATTAGATTTTGTGATACAGTAGACATGCGCAAAACAGAAAATTGCATTAAAACGGAAGGTGTCGTCACGGATCAGCCTGCGCGGACTGCGCAGGCTGATCCGAGACGACACTTTACGCAGATGTCCGAATGTCCCTTTTCACGTGTTGCCCTACGAGCTACCGTGTCTCGGCTCTGTGTTAAATTGGTTTTAACCCTTTCCCAAACGACCAACTTTTGGACTAGACCAAATTGAAAACACTTGCAGGCGACAATTCAACTCTTGCTCAAAAGATGATTTCTGTCTACGATATGGTAGAAAACATTGTGGGAAAAGGAGAAAATGCTGGTTACACTACCAGGATTTTCTCCTTTTCCCACAATGTTTTCAAAAGGCAACTATTCTAGACCAGTAAAAACCAGGGATTGTTTGGGAAAGGGTTAATGTATCTGCAAAAGGTATCGATCAAAGTCCGCCTCCGCAGGCTGGCCTGTGTCGAAACTGTCTTCTTTTAGGTAAATTTTCTTTATTTCCAAAAGACCATTCTACCTAATGATTCCGCCGGTTGTAACATAAAATGGACGTTATAGAACAATTATCATGTAAAGACTTGCTTGGTGTCAGGGAGCACGGAGACTTATTAACCCTTTACCTGATATGCCAATTTGAGGCTCTTCCATTTCAGCAGCAAATAAAGATATGATGTCAAAAATATGGACAAATGATGATACAAATATCTGAATGTGTGGAAAACATTGTGGGAAAAGGAGAAATTGCTCGTTACGAGCAATTTCTCCTTTTTCCATAATGTTTTCAAAAGGTGTCTGTTGTTGATACGTCAAAATGAGTATATATGGAGTAAAGGGTTAACACGCCTTTAACCAGGGTCCATACTCACCAACCATTCTTAAGAATATTCTTAGTCTTATTCTTCAGAATTTTGTCAGTGTGAAAGTAACAGATCTTCTGATTGGCTGAACCAAATGGTTTAGCCAATCAGGAGTTCTGTTACTTTCACACCCAGACAATCTTGAAGATTTAGACAAAGAATGCTCCTAAGAATGGTAGGTGAATATGGACCCAGAGCGTCGCCAAAACATATGGAACAATTGAAAGGTGGCGTTTGATGGTAACTAGCACTCCATGTTATTCATAGACAACCTCATCCACTTGATTCATAGTGCCAATACATAGGATTTACATAAAAGTATCTTTAAGGAAAAAGAAGACACAAAATAAGAGGTTATCACACTTTTCATTGTGTATAAACAACCACTATCATTAATAAACAAAATACAGTATATCAAAGTAAAAATACAAAAATTCCTAACCCAGATTCTCATACTGCTTGTTTACGTTATAAACATGCGCTACCACGTACGCGTTTCAATTTTTTTACAACTAGGCTATTTTCAACAGTACCACAAACTACTGGACCCCTAACCAAACAATCCCTGCTTTTTATGACCCAGAGGAAGACACCCCCTGAAAACACTGTGGGAAAAGAAGATTTGCATGTAACCAGCATTTTCTCCTTTTCCCACAATGTTTTCTACTCTCCTAAATTTAAGTTCAATCTTTGAGTCACGTTTATTTTGTCGTCTGCATGTGCTTGCAATCTAGAGAAGTCTAAAATTATTAATAATTCATTAATTTAGAATGTAGCACAACTTTTGACCGGCTAAATCAAATGGTGTAAAAAATCAGAAGTTGTGTTACTTTCAAGTTAGGCCAAGATTCTGGAGAAAAAGACTGAAAATGCTCTTAAAGCCCCTTTAAGTAACCTGTACAGGTGTTAAAAGGCATTTCATTTTAAACCATACCAACTATAAAGTATGAAAATCATTTTGAAGGTGGCAATCTGTTACTGTACAGTCTGCGTCCAAGTATTTGTCCCTTGTAGAAAAATTAAATTCTAAAACATGGTCAGAAACTGCCTGTTAGCTCTATGTTTTGTTCACCCTTCTTCCCAGTTCTAAAATAAATTTTTCTGCCAGCAAGTTGAACCGATCATACAATGAAAGATTGTCAACTTCACCAATTTTAACCCATTACCACACAATCCCTACTTTTGACGCCCCTGGAAAAGAAGCCTTTTGAAAATATTGTGGGAAAAGGAGACAATGCTGGTAACAGCATTTTCTCCTTTTTCCATAATGTTTTCTACCCTTCACAAAACAAATTTTAAAATTTTAGTCACTTTTATTTTGTTGTCTGCAAATGCTTTTGATTTGGACCAGTCTAAAATAATGTCGTTTGGTATGATTAAAAACCAAATTCATTTCAAAACTAACGTTGTTTACTTTAGGCCGCCACTGGGCGTTAAAAATGGTTGAATACTGACCCTCACCTTACTTTGGTTTTACATGAATGTCACAAAATCCCACAGAATCAAGGGAGATTAGTATAAGTTGTAGGACCTAGTTTCTCAATCCATGTAAAATAAATACATCTAACCCATTCTGAAACGACAAGTTTTAGACTCTTCCAAACTGGTATCATCTGCAGACGACAAATTCTGAATTATTAGAAATTAGCTTTAGGTCTCTGATAGGTTAGAAAACATTGTTGGAAATGAAGAAAATGCTGGTTGCCAGCTTTTTCTCTTTTTCTCACAATGTTTGAGATGCCTACTTTCCTAGGATCATGAAAATCAGGGTTTGTTTGGTAAAGGATTGAAAAAAAATCCCATACAGCTCACATCAAATCATCAAAAACGGAAGTCAACATGACAAAATATCTTATTATGTATTGATATCAACATGGAATTGAGTAAATTTTGTAAGATTTGAGAAAAAGGGTTAGGTGAACTAAAAAAAAAAAATCTGCATTCCTTCTTGCAATGAACTACATAACTAACTGCTTCGTATTAGAATTCAAACTGGAAGGGAAAGTATTGTATCTTAAACTGGTGAAAGAACAAAACATTACATGTGAAGGATCTTTAGTTTATTACTCCACAAGTTACTTTTAGAGCCATAAAGAGGACACAAAGAATAGAGATCAAATGATAGAGCTTGCCTTAACTCATTACCAAACGACAAAATTTTAGATTTGTCCAAATTGAAGGCATCTGCAGACAACAAAATAAAAGTGACTGAAAATTTGAAATTTGTTTTGTGCAGGTAAAAAAAATTGTGGGAAAAGGAGAAAATGCTGGTCACCAGCATTTTCTCCTTGTCCCACATTGTTTTCTAAAGGCTTCTTTCTCAGGGTTGTCAAAAGTAGGGATACTGTGGTTATGGGTTAAAACAGGTGGAGAAAATTTTTGGAAAAGGAGTAAATAATGGTTGCAAGCATATGCTCCTTTTCCCCAAAAATGGTTCAAAAGCCACCAAAACTGAAAATTATGTGTTTTAGCCATAACAAAAGACTACGGCTTGTAACATGCAAAAAAGGGACACTCTGACATTTGCGTAAAGTGTCGCCTCTGATCAGCCTGCGCAGTCCACACAGGCTGATCTGAGACAGCACTTTACAACTACATCAGATTTCATGCCACAGTAAACTTGAGGAAACAAAAAATTACGTCAAAACAGAAAGTGTCGTTTCGGATTAGCCTATGCTGACTGCACAGGCTAATTTGAGACAACACTCTTCTCACATGGTCGAATGTGCCTTTTTGCATGTTGCAGGCTACATCTATCTACTTATACAAGCCTAACTCAGTCTGCATTATACAAAATTTGGTGTTTGTTCGACTAAGTAGCTGTGTTCAGAGAAAGCTACAAAGTTAGATACACCCAGTACATTCTAACAAAACAAATTGATGGATACTGTTTATAAGACATCCTCTCAAAATAGAGATCACTATTATAATACAGAAAATCATTATTCAGTAAATTTTGATACATATATGAATAACTGTTTTTTCTTCTGTAATCAACATTTCAAAAATTGTCTTCGGAAAAAGTGTATGATGACAATGCTTCAATAAAAAGGCAAGCAATAGAAACAATAAAAGATAAAGCAAAGTCTACTATTTAAAAATGTTTATTTTTGTCAACTATTTGCATCTTTTTGAAACAAAAAGAGAAAGTGGCTAAGACAGAGCAATTTTTCTTTTTGTCAACATGTTTTTCGATAGGCACTAATATCATAATATCCATTTCTAGGAGCTGTATGTTACACATTATATTAAGAGACAGACAAAATGCACAGAGAAAGGTGCACTGGCTGTAGTTATTTGTCTGAAATAATAATTAAAAGGGTGAAATTAAATGCTTAAAGAAACCGATTGGTTGATCACATTACATGTATTTGACAGCAGAGTTTGATCAACTTCTTTTCTACACAAAATAGTTGATAAATCTTGGGGATAAAATGTCAACTATAGTTAGTTTTAAACTGATAAACTTTAGTTAGCTCATTACCTAACAATCCCGAGTTTTGACGCCTTTGAAGAAAAGCCTTTCGAAAGAAGTGTGGGAAAAGGAGAAAATGCTGGTAACTAGCATTTTCTCCTTTTCCCACAATGTTTTCTCCCCTTCCCAAAACAAATTTCATTTTTTGAGCAATATCTATTTTGTCATCTGCAAAAGTTTTGACTTTGGACAAGCCTTAAATTTTGTCTTTTGGTAAAGAGATAACAAACTTTGTAGCATCAGAACTAAGCTAATTCTACACTGTTTTAAAATCAACTACATATTTCCTACACAATCTGATAAAAAGACTCAGTAAACTTAAACTCATTGAACACAGAAACAAATTTGCAGCAAAAAATTCGGGGGGAAAAACCTTGTAAAACAGGAATAACAGCACCAGTCAGATCAAACAAGCATTTAAGCATTGTGGTAAAACGAATTATCCCTCTTGAGCAGTTTGTCATTTCACCAGTATTTCAAAAACTGTTCAAAGGTCCTCTGTAAGAACCAAAAAAGTTGTCTGCAAAAAGAAATGAGTTAAGATACTGATAAAAAGGGATCATTTAATCAGAGATTCCGATGCCATGAGGACCATTCGAAGACCTCTGGCCGCTTTGTCTGTCGAGTGAGCATTGATATACAGGCGTAACTTTTGATTAAGGGCATAAAGAACTCCCTTTAAATGTTCCTTGGCTATTGAGTCACTGGGGTCAAGGGTCATCAGAGCTTCTTCAAGATACCTGAAAAAAAAACAATTATGAGGTTTCTTAAGTTGTTTGTTTTGTGTTTGACATTTTACTAAACAACAAAATTTTAGACCTAGCTATTGTGAAAGTCTTTGTATACAATAAATTAAAAGAGGTCCCACCAAAAGAATTTGTCTTTCATTGGGTAGAAATCATGGTGGGAAAAGGAGAAAATGCTGCCAATCAGCATTTTCTCCTTCTCCAACGATTTTTTTCAAAGCCTTCTTCCTCAGGGTTGTCTAAACATGGTATTGTTTGTTAGCCCATTACCACACAGTCCCTACTTTTGACACCCCTGAGAAAGAAGCCTTTAGAAAACATTGTCAGAAAAGGAGAAAATGGTGGTAACCAGCACTTTCTCCTTTTCCAACAATGTTTTCAAAAGGTATCTATCTCAGGGTTGTTGGGATAGGGTCAAGCATAAATTCTAAATATGTTTACTGAGAAGATTATTTAACCTTAGAGGGCATATCATTAGGGTTAATGAATGAGGATTCTGGCTGACCATGTAGTTCATCAAATATCTAATCACAACAGCTGCTACACTTCAGCAACAAACATTTCAGTTAAAGCTTTTAGAATTAGCAAACAGGAAATTGTGTTTAACCAGAGGGAGTGATTTTGATTTCAAAAGTAGAATTATTCATTATTCTCCACTAAACCCTATGTTATGAGTACTCATTAGAATCATCTCAACGAGACAGTTCTAATGAGTACCCACAACTTAGGGTTTCGAAGAAAAGTAACAAATTTGGAGAATCCCATCACTGTCCGTGGCTCTGCATATCTGCAACATCAGGATTTGCCTGCCGAAGTAAGCAGTAGTTGTGTTATCCTCTGGCACAAAGAGGTTTAATGCATTTCTGTTATATGTGATACAAACCATGTCATCACATAATTATGGATTCATAAAATCATCTGTCTAGTAACCAGGTGAATCTTAAGGTAGAATGGTTACAAGCAATTTCGTTGAAATAATATTCTCCTCTGAAAAAAAAAGTGCAACTAAAAAACACTCCCAGTTGGCCATTTTGCATCGAATCGAAAAAAGACAAAATAACTGTCTCTGTAGAATGGGTTACTGTACACATGTATAGAGTTTCATGAAATTCCATCCAATGGTATTGGAGATATTCATCAGGACTGACACACTGATGGACAGACGGACAACACTAAAACTATAGCTCCATCTTTGGCCGGGAAGAACAAGTTTTGATACAGGTAAGCCTGTATGCACTGTGCAGGCTGACCTTGGTCAATACATTTTGCAAATGTATTAAACTCTCTTTTGCCATAGCCTTCTCAAAATTCCATTTTATGTGAGAGATTTTTCTATCATAGATTAAAATTAAAACTGTCACATGGCAAGACAGATACTCCCCACCAGCATCTTTTCAAAAACCTGCACCTCTGACCCCAGTGCAGGGGTCATGAAGGATGTTTATATAGAGTTTCAAGGTCCTAGGTCAAATGGCTTTGGAGTTAGAGCATGTAAACAAAAACAAGACTGATAGATTAACAGACAGACAGACAAACAGAAATGGTGAAACCACTATATCGCCTTTACTTTGTAAGTGAAGGCAAATGATCAAGTAAGATATGTATAAAGCAAAAAGTGCTACACAAATAATGTAGCTTAAAATTGTGATGGAATTTTATATGGGTATCTATGGACATAATTTACCTATGTTTAAGTTCTGTATTGCTTTCCAAATCTGCAGAGAGTTGTTGAATCAGTGATAGCAAGACAGGTTGTTCAAGAGGACATGGAGTCTGGTTGAACACTTGGGATGGGTTGACCGCTTCACACAGCATCATCACAAGGTCTAGGTTAGCAGCAGATAATGCCTAAAACAGATCATGTACATGTTTATACCCTTTACCATACAACAAAATACCCTTTACCATACAACAACAAGAGCGGCAAATTGTCGCAAGATATGCCAGTCTTACACCAAGTTGTAAAGCTGGGACATAATAATCATAATGGGGAGGTAGAGAAAAATAATAGTGCAGAAATTTTTGCCGTTGATTGAAGCAAATGGCAGTTTTGATTTCACATCTTTCAAAAAAAAAAATAAAATCTACAAATAAGAGGATGAAATTTCATATTAACAACACCTATACTCTTGGAGATACGGTGTGGTCAAAATTTATGTGTAAATATAACTAGATATATCATGTAATGAAATTTCCTAGCCATAGCTAGCATATATAGCAATGGAGAATCCTCAAAAACAAAATTTAAGTCTCAAAAACAGTACAGGGGAACAACAGAAAAGTTTAGCATGCAGGAACAATTCCTTAGAGTTCTATTTCATAAGATGTACTCTCCCACAATAACTCAAATATTAAGCAAGCAAGAGTTGCAATTTATAAGCACTGCACTCCCCCTTGATGGAATGTATCCATGCATGAAATTTCATCCATAGCTAGTACAGTTTTTAAGATATGCACCAGACAAAATTCAAGTATGAAAAATAACAAAGGCAATAACTCAAAAATTAAGCAAGCAAGAGTTATGGTTCATGTGCACTGCACTCCCCCTTGATGAGATCTATCCACCCATGAAATCTCAAAATCCTAGCTAGTATAGTTTTGAAGATATGCTCCAGAAAAAATTCAAGTATGAAAAACAACAAAGGGCAATAACTCAAAAATTAAGCAAGCAAGAGTTATGATTCCTGTGCACTGCACTCCCCCTTGATGAGATCTATCAAACCATGAAATTTCATAACTGTATCTAGTATAGTTTTGGAGATATGCTCCGGACAATGAACTTGAAGCCGCCCTCCCGCCACGGGTCATCCCATAATACGTCCCATCTTCACGGGCGTATAAAAATTCCTTATGGATCCAGATTGAAAGAGTCTATAGACTATATATTAATTGTGACTATAGAACATGTAATTCCTCCTATAAAGGGTAGAAAACATTGTAGGAAATGGAGAAAATGCTGGTTACCAGCATTTTCTCCTTTTCCCACATTGTTTTCAAAAGCCTTCTCTGTCAAAGTCATTTAAACTTGGGACTATGGGTTAAATAATTAACTACAGCAGCACTGAAGCATGATGTAATGCTCATACAAAGAAAGACGATCAAGATCAACCTGCACATAGATCTTTACCATGCAAGATATTTTTGATTGAAACAACTTCGAAATTGCAATATCTGCATTAATAGAATTTATTACCAATTACTGAACTACATGTATGTGAATTTACTTATTTAGCACAAAAAGGGTTTAATGATAATCCAATTTTAACATCAGCTTTGATCACGCAACAAGATGATCTCAGATTTGCTGGCAAACTTGTCAATTTGCAAAATATGTGAACAGCTAAAATTTCTTAGCAATTTGATATGATCAAAAGGAACACTTGATATACAGCTACCAAATTTCTTAAGAACTTTGATTTTATTGTTGGTTGGAGAAGGAATGTTCTGCACTGAAATTACTGTATCATGTTAAGATGCATAACTCCTTGATTTATTAAATATCAATATCCTGCACCCATAACTGAACATTCTTATGTTAAGTTGACTTCAAAGAAGAAATTTTCTGAAAACATTGTGGAAAAAGAAGACAATTTTAGAAAACAGCATTTTATTCTTTTCTCACCAAGTTTCCTACTCTTTTCAAAGCAAAATATCAGTATTTGAAGAATGATCAATATGTCACCACAAAATGCTTTTATCAAAGAACCTATGTAAGTTGTGAAATAAAAAATCAGAAATACATGTATGTATTCTAAGTTTTCTGCAGCAAATTTTTATCCAGAGGTCATCAAATACTATGGAACAACACTTACTTGTTGAAATGCTGCATTTATCTGGCCCTGCCTTAGGAGATTCATGATGTGAGTTCTTTCTACCTGTGGGTCTGGGGTTCGAGTTCCTGGAATCGGTGTAACAGCACTAGATCGCATGACACTCATCACATTATCACTTATGGCTTGTCCATGTTCTCTCATTGCCGTGGAAACTTCATCACGAATTGCATCCCGTACAGAATTAACTATGCCATCTTGTATTCTGTGCAACAATGACATATATATATATATATGAGGATTGTATAACAAGGTACAACTGACCACTTTTTTGTACAGAAAATGTTACCAAGTCTTTAACAAAATTTTTAGCTTGTCCAAATTGAAAGCATTTGCAGATGACAAAACAAGTGAATGTAAATTTGAAATTTGTTTTGTGAAGGGTAGGTAACATTGTGGGGAAAGGAGAAAATGCTGGTTACCAACATTTTCTCCTTTTCCCATGTTTTCTAACGGCTTCTTTCTCTGGGTCGTCAAAACTTAGGGCTTGTGTGGTAATGGGTTAAAGTGTCAACCACGGCCATTCTGCACAATTTGCGCAGTCTTACTAGGGTTGACACTTTTCACAGTTGCAAGAAGGTCCCTTTTTGTGTAATGGGTCACATATTTCAATGAATATTATATACACAAATTTGACGTATTGGTATTAAAAATTAATTCCAACAGTATTTTGCTAACATGTAGATCATTAAATTTGTAGAACACTTTGAAAAGTCTAATGCTACGGAGTGCGGATATACAACTAATAAAAGTAGGGGCTTCATGCCAGATTTGAAGCTACTAATGCAGTTATCATTTAACCCATTACCACATAATCCTTCCTTTTGACGACCCTGAGAAACAAGGTTTTAGAAAACATCGTTGGGAGAGGAGGAGAAAATGCTGGTAACCAGCATTTTCTCCTTTTTCCACAATGTTTTCTACTCTTCACAAAACAAATTTCAAATTTTCAGTCACTCTGATTTTGTCGTCTGCAAACCCTTTCAATTTGGACAAGCCTAAAATATTGTCGTTTGGTAATGAGTTAATAACCAACATCTGCCATTTGTTCGACATGTATGTAGATAAATGCCATAATTCCTCCCTTAGACAGTTAAAACTTGATTTAACATTTTGTTATGTTTCTTGTATGTTGATTATCAACCTTCAAAATCACTATGTGGACAGCGTAGATCAAAATTAGATTGCATGTCGTATTTGGTGTGATCTTTACCTTTACAGCCTGCTTTCTTTAGATATTGTGGCAAAATACATCCTTAAATGTTTACCACACACTCCCGACTTTAAACAACCTTGAAAAAGAAGCCTTTTGAAATTATTGTAGGAAAAGGAGAAAATGCTGGTAACCAGCATTTTCTCCTCTTCCCACAATGTTTTCTACCCTTCACAAAATAAATTTCAAATTTTCAGTCACTTTTATTTTTTCGTCTGCATATGCTCTCAATTTGGACAAGCCTACAATTTTCTCGTGTGGTAAAGGGTTAAAGTACATTAGCTGGGACACATGCCAGACAGAACAAAAAAAAATGATTTTTTAACAGTATGGAACACATTTTGGGTAAATGAGAAACTGTTAGCTACATTCAATTCCTACTTTTCCCCCAACATTTTCAGAAAGTAAGGAAAGGTAAGTGTAAGTCATGGTAGTGCAACAAAAGAAACAAAAATCACAAAAAATCTGAGAAGAATTACCTGGCCATTGATTTCTGTAATTCTGTATTGAGTTGTGACTGGACGGTAGCTAAAACATGGGATTTCATCTGTTCCGCTGACTGTTCAAAGGTGTCTGTCAACTTTCGTAAATCACTCATTAACGGATCTCTTGCTTCAAGATGTCTTTGACGTATAGATTCTAAATGGGACTCAAGTTGTCTAGTATCTGCAATGATGACACATACTAGATTTATCTACTTTGTCTAAACATTTTACTCATCTCTACCTGAAATTAATTTGAAGCAGATAACATTTAAAACATAGATAAGAAAATATATCAGCTTTTACAAGACAACGCAGAAGCAGGCTGTGTGACAAGGCTATGACAATCAATGTACCTTTCTTTAAAAACAGCTAATGTACAGTTACCTGTATGGTAGAGTATGATCATGAGGCTTTGTCACACAGCATCATGTTTTAAACGACGCTGACAAAGACAGCCTATGAAAACATTGTGGGAAAAGGAGAAAATGCTGGTTACCAGCATTTTCTCCTTTTGCCAAAATGTTTTTACACATTCAAGGGAAAATGTAATTATTTTTGTCACATTCAATTTCTTACCACAAACGTTCCTAATTTGGACCAGTCTAAAATTTTGTGGTCTGGGAAAGAATTACTGTAGGAGAACTGTGATCATGTCTTGATTTAGAGAAAATAAATATTGATCGTTACAGACAACAACTTTTAAGCAAAGTGCAACTTACATTCTTTGGTTCCTCTGTTTAAAGATTCTGATATTTGCTGATACATATTCTGTGTAGTTCTTTCAAAGGATGGAATTACAACGTTTTGGAATGCCTCTCTGTAGGCCGCCTGTATTGGTTGTTGTATTGCATTTCCAGCTGCCATGCCCAGTGTCTCTACCGTTTGCTAAAAGTTACAAAAGTCAAGCCAGTTAAGTCCATTTCTTTCCCAGTAATTTAACTTAGTATCTTGTTCATTCATACTTTTGAAATAGACACTTTCTTATCATACTGTAGCCTGCATCGGCTCCAAACAATTCTAGAACAAAGATCTGATGTTTCTATCTCTCAATTCACCCCATAGTGACCTTGCACAGTGACCCCGATCTTTAACCTAACTGACCTTTACTTGATTTTACAACATTGAGGACATATATAAAACTCTCTATAAGTAAGCATTCTTTAACCCTTTACCACACAATCCCGATTTTTAACACCCCTGAGGAAGAAACCTTTTGAAAACATTGTGGGAAAAGGAGAAAATGCTGGATACCAGTATTTTCTCCTTTTCCCACAATGTTTTCTATCCTGTCAAAGGCAGATTTCATCATTTGAGGATTGTTTGTATTGTCTTCTACAATGTTTTGAATTTGGGCAAGACTAAGATTTTGTTGTATGGTAAAGAGTTAACCCATTACCACACAATCCCTACTTTTGACGCCTCTGAGAAAGAAGCCTTTAGAAAATATTGTGGGAAAAGGAGAAAATGCTGGTAACCAGCATTTTCTCCTTTTCCCACAATGTTTTCTACCCTTCACAAAACAAATTTCAAATTTTCAGTCACTTTTATTTTGTCGTCTGCAAATGCTTTGGATTTGGACACGCCTATAATATTGTTGTTTGGTAATGAGTCAAAGACAAAAGCGTTTCAAATAACCATGCCTTGACACTTGCTCTAGCTGACAGAAAAATGGATAAGGAGACAGACATAAAATTAAGCACTGCCAGTGACCAGAATTTTCTCCAAAAACGCTTTCTAGTGTTTTCTAGCTTTTGAAAGCCAAACCTCATCATATAAGCTGCATTTAGTTCACTGCAACTGCCTTCAAATTAGAATTCTAAAATTCTGTTAACCCATTACCACAAAATCCCTACGTTTGACGCCCCTGAGAAAGAAGCCTTTTGAAAACACTATGGGAAAAGGAGAAAATGCTGGTAACCAGCATTTTCTCCTTTTTCTTACAGTGTTTTCTACCCTTCCCGGAACAAATTTCTATTTTTTGTCACCTTTATTTTGTCGTCTGCAAATGCTTTCAATTTGGACCAGTCTAAAATTTTGCCATTTGGTAAAGAGTTAATTAGTAGAGAGAGACAAAAAATATGCCTACCCTTGACCTGACCATCTTTCCAATGTTGTCTTTCAATAAAGAATCTGTTGCTGTAAGTTTCTGTGCCATTTCTTGGTGTATCTGTTCTTTCACTGGCTCTAAAACTTTAACCAAACCTACAAGTATAGAAATAAACATGAGCCAAGCTCTGTGATTAAAGGTTTCACTCTATACCACACAATCCCTACTTTTGACGACCCTGAGAAAGAAGCCTTTAGAAAACATTGTGGGAAAAGGAGAAAATGCTGGTAACCAGCAATTTCTCCTTTTCCCACAATGTTTTCTACCCTTCACAAAACAAATTTCAAATTTTCAATCACCTTTATTGTGTTGTCTGCAAATGCTTTCAATTTGGACAAGTCTAAAATTTTGTAGTTTGGGAAAGAGTTAACTCTATACCAAACTACCAAAATGTAGACTTGTCCAAATTGTAAGTATTTACAGATGACAAAATAACTGACTCAAAAATGGAAATTCCCTTTGGGAAAGGTAGAAAACATTGTGGGAAAAGGAGGAAATGCTGGTTACCAGCATTTCCTCCTTTTACCACAATGTTTTCAGAAGGCCTTTTTCTCAAGGTTGTTAAAAGTCCGTATTGTGTTGTACTGAGTTAATGCATCTGCAAACAAGAGGGCCAAGATGGTCCTGAATTGCACACCTGAATTTTCTATTTGTTTTGTTTGTTGGAATAGTGTTTTACACCGCTTTAAACATTATTTCAGTCATATCACTGCAACAGCTCAAATATTCATGTTTCCCTGGGTTTCACCAGTATTAGGCTAGGCTCTGAAGTGTTTTGCCCAAGGACAGTGAATTTTTGAGAGGACCATAGCCAATTTTTTTTTAAACTTTGGAAATGAAATCATTATTCTGCCAAGCCATTTTGAAAAGGTCACCAGTAAAAGTCAATTAAAAATCTGTCACCACCTGATGAATCAGAATTCAGCAAATAAATTTTTGGATAGATCACCAACGGACAATTTCTTGAAGAAGAGCACATGCTCCATAGTGACTAAAACCACAAGAGGACCAAAATGGCCCTAGAGTGCTCACCTGAATTTTTTAGAGGATCATAGCAAATTTCTTTTGAGGTATTGAAACTTTGGAGACAAAAATCATTATTTTGCCATTTTGAAAAGGTCACCTGTAAAAGTCATTTCACCCCTAAACCATCACCACAGCAATTACTTTGATGAATCAGAATTCTGCAAATAAATTTTTGGATAGAGCACCCAAGGACAATTTCTTGAAGACGAGCACATGCTCAACAGTGACTAAAAACATAAGTCAAACAAGAGCCCCACATGCAGGTGCCACTAATTGGCTGTTGTTTTTTGCTTTCAATTTTTGAAAAGAGTCACCAACAGGAACATTTCTGTGAAATTATTTCAAAATCTGAACAGCGGTTTCAGAAAAGAATTCTCAGGAATGTCTTCATGGCCATATATTGCATGTAGCCCCCATTCACCACATGTTTCTTGATGGATCAAAATTTCACGAACAGTCTTTGAAAAAGGTCATCCAAGGAACACTTCTGTGAATTTTTTTTTTAAAAGTCTTACCAGCGGTTGCAGAGAAGAAGAATTCTCCAAAATTTCTTCATTACTGTAGTATAAGTAGCCCCCAAAGCCATGTTTCTTGATGGATCAAAATTTCGCACGCAATTTTTGAAAGGGGTCAACCAAGGAACATCTCGGTAAAATTATTTCAAAATCTGACCAGCCGTTCCAGAGAAGATGAATTTTTAGGAATTTCTTCATTTCTATATAGTGTATAGTACAAGAAGCCCCCATTCACCAGAGCCATGTTTCTTGACGGATCAAAATTTCACAGTTTTTGAAAGTGTCATCCAAAGAACATATCTCTGAAACATCTGACGAGCGGTTTCAGAGAAGAAGAAATTATAAGAATTTCTTAATTTCTGTATAGTGCAAGTAGTCCCCATTCACCATGTTTCTTCACAGATCAAAATTTCACCTAAAATATTGTTGTGTGGTAATGAGCAGTTGCATTAGACACCCAATTCATAAAGCACAATGCAAATCTTTTAAGCCTGTCTTTGTACAAATGACTTTTGAAATACTTCCTGTATTTTCGTGTAATTATTGTATGCAATATTTGATCAGTTCACCTAAATTATGTGTGATGTGGGAAGAATACTTACTTGGCACTACATTATGTTTGATCAGTTTATCTAGGTTATGTGTGACGAGGGACGTTAAGTTCTGACTGACAGTATTGTACAATTTGTCCTGTTTTTGTTGTTCTCTGGACTCGGACTGCCGTAACATATCTTGATGTCGCTGATGTATGTAGGTTAAGTTCAATAAAGTAGTACTGATAACCTTTTGTTAGCTCAACTGTTTTTGGAGAATAAATCAATGTATTCTTTAAGTCTTGTCATAGTCTGTACCATTATGCAATAAAATTTGAAATTTTCTCAAATGTGACCCATCACACAAAAAGGGACTATCTGGGAATTCTGTACATCAATCCTATGAAAACATGTCAACAATAGTGCAGGCCTAGTCAGTTTAAGATGATAATTCAAAATGGTTGTATAACAAGATACAATGACCACTTTTCATACAGAAAATATCATGAAAGTCAAAAGTGTCGACCCTGGTCAGCCTGCGCAAGTCACACAGTCTCACCAGAGTTGACACTTTTTGCAGTTCCCAGAAGGTCCCTTTTTGTATGACGGGTCACAGATATCTGCTTTAGTAGGAGATATTTACTTCAAAGTGCAATTACTTGTCACATATCAACAGAGGAACCTATATCAAAAGACATGTAAGCCTCAAAATCTTTTGACACAGTTATGCCCTTTCTTTAACCTGAATTGTACTAAAAAGGTGAGCTTTTGCACTTTCAAGTGGTGCTCTTGTTAATAACCTAGATAAATTAACTTGTGAGTATATCAGCGATGAATATCTAGAATATTTTCAGCAGACAGATGGGACATATTGTCATGTAATAAGTGGGTTTGTTACAATTTTAAGCAAACTGTCTGACAGAAAAGAGAAGCTCCAAGATCTGACTGCTCATTACATAAAGTAAGATCTTGATCTGCACTGTCCATAAAACCAACTGTTGTTGTGACAGACATCCCAGCACTTTACTTCTGATTGTTCAAAAAGGATATTTTCTCTCTGTGCATGCTGTGCAAATAACCTCTCTACCCTTGATGTAACAATGTTTTCCAACTTTCCCAGATGTTCCTCAATACTGGGCTGTGAATCCTGTGACACATTTCGAAACTGTTCCTGCTCTAGATGTCTTCTTTGAAGCTGTCAAAGATTTAAGATTGGAGGTTAGAAATAGGACACAAAAAAAACCTTTGCTTAACTGTTTCATTATCATTATCATCCTATGTTTTACTATTCTGAACCAAAATGCCTTAGTGCTTTATTGATTATTTTTTCAGTCTTCATCATCCTATGTCTTACTTCTCTGAATAGAAATGCTTTAGTGCTTTAGTGATTCACTTTTTAACTCTTTACCAAACGACAAAACTTTAGACTGGTCCAGATTGAAAACACTTGCAGACAACAAAATTACATGTAACTCAAAATTTGAAATTTGCTTCCAGCAGGGCAGAAAACATTGTGGGGAAAGGAGAAAATGATGGTTACCAGCATTTTTTCTCCTGGTTACCAGCATTTTCTCCTTTTCCTATGATGTTTTCAAAATGCTTCAACCTCAGGGACCTAAAAATCAGGGATTGTTTGGTAAAGAATTAAGCCTTTAACATTCTATGCTATGATCAAGTATAAAATTGAAAATAATGTGGAAATGGGAGAAAAGGCAGGTGACTGCATGTTTTCCTTCTCCAACAATTTTTCTTCCTTTTCATAAACAAGTCCCACCATCTGAGGTATAGTCAGTTTGTTGTATGCAAATGCTTCATATTTGCCACCATATAGAAATGGATTGCAATGTAAAGATATACTAAAGCAGTATCATTGTATCAGTGATTCAAGGCATGAAGTCTGCGGTAAATGAGTTAATCTACATGAGCTTTACCTCTTGGGAAGAATTCAATTTGAAGAAGTCTCTGCTTTTGTGGTCTGATAGACAGTTAAATATTACAATCTTCAGACAGCTTTTATCGTCTTGAAGCAGGCATATTTAAAAAAAAAAGTGAACAAAGGGAGACACTTTAATTTCTCCTTTTGCAACAATATTTTTACAAGTCCTCATGTAATACACATCAATTTAAAGAAACATTCCCTATCTTCGTAAGAATATTCTTAATTATTAAAGTCTGCTGTGAATGTGTTTCAACTCACAAAACCCTTTAGTGCACAATGCCAGCTTTTAATGCCCCTGGGAAAGAAGTCTTTGGAAAACATTGTGGGAAAAGGAGAAAATGCTGGTAACCACTATTTTCTCCTTTTCCCACAATGTTTTCTATCCTTTGATATACAACTGTCTTGTTTTGAGTAACATTGAAAATGTTGTCTGCAAATGCTTTCATTTTGGACAAGGCTAGCATTTTGCTATGTGGTAAAGAGTTAACCCATTACCACACAATCCCTACTTTTGACGCCCCTGAGAAAGAAGCCTTTAGAAAACATTGTGGGAAAAGGAGAAAATACTGGTAAACCAGCATTCTCTCCTTTTCCCACAATGTTTTCTACCTTCACAAAACAAATTTCAAATTTTCAGTCACTTTTAGTATGTCGTCTGCAAATGCTTTCAATTTGGACCAGTCTAAAATATTGTCATTTGGTAATGGGTTAAACAAATTTTACCTCTAGGTAATTTTCCTGCTGATCAGAAATTTCTCTGTGTAGTTGATTTAGTTGTTGTTGTTGTAGTTCCATTGCCCGGGCTATACTGCCTATACTGTCATGTAACTGAAACATTATATACTAATCATAATATAGCTTGTAACACGCGAAAAAGGGTATTTGGATATTTGTTTAAAGTGTCGTCTTGGATTAGCCTGCGCAGTCTGCGCAGGCTAATCCAAGACGGCACTTTACATCTACATAAGATTTTATTTTTCAGTAGACTTGCGCCAAACAGAAGGTTATATAACAATGGAAAGTATTGTTTCGAATTAGCCTGATCCGACACGACACTCTGTGCACATGTCCGAAAATCCCTTTTCGCGTGTTGCAAGCCATATATGAGTGGTGCTCCTGAAGGAGGTTTCATGCATTCCCAAGATGCATTGCATCAATTAAGTTATCACATAGGTTTGGATCCATAAAACCCATTTTATCCCACAACCAACTATATCATGAAGACAAGCAGAAAATTTATTAATACAAAAAGTTTGAAACCCTCAAATTGCTCCCATTCACATGGGTGTATAATCTTACACATGCATGAAATCCTCTTTTCACAGAGCTTGATTCATACACATGTACAGTGCATATGGAATACTATGCTCCTAAACGCCCTCTGCACTTGCTCCAAGCTGTGCGTGGAAATTTAAAATCTGATGAGAGCGGGTGAAATGTCAAGTTTTATCAAAAACACCACACAACTAAGTTTTAGACTTGTCAAAGCTGGAAGGTAGAACCATATATAAGCACTAGGAAAATTACTTTTGAAGAAATTATGCCAGAAATCTAGAATCTAGTATTAGGGGCCTGCTCTCCAATAAACAAATACTTTGGAAAGAAAAAAATCTGTGTAATTCAGCATATAACTGTTACTGTTTACCAGCATTTTCTCCTTTCCTAACATTGTTTTCAAAAGCCTTTTTTTCAGGGTTGTTAAAACTCAGGACTATGTGGTAAAGGTTCACATAATCAGAGGGGTGAAACATATCATACCTTTTGCAGCTCCTTTTGGTCAAATACTTCTCTAACAGTCTCTTTATGTATTTCCCTAACCTCCACTGGTCTTGGCTCTCTGCAAAATATGTTCATTTTTGATAAACACTTTAAAGGTGGCCCTTCAGATTTGGGACGGAAATTTTACAAAAATGCAAAAAAATCATCTTTATACTCCCATAGCCTTTTAATTTGCCTTCATAAAACCCCAGTAGTCAAAAACCATCCGATAACACAAGAAATTAGAGATTTATTACAGACCAGGTTGACATCAAAGGGAGACACATTCTATTTTTAGGTTATCAATTCTCTCATTTAAATACAGGAAAACACAGACAAAGTTTCAAACATCCGTCCGAAGAAGACATTATGGAAAATAATTATTACATACATGTTTGATATGTAATGGAATTTAATGGAATTTAAGCATTATTAATCGCGTGCCAGTCATTTGACATTCCCACAATGCTTTATTGATTTTTGGCGCAAAATCTAAAAATAGCTTAAGAGGCTACGTAGCCTTTTAAGGGAATACCATCAAAAAAGATTTTTGTTGTAATTTTATGATTCTTCATTACTGATGATTTGTATTGTTTTTTTCATATAAATTTCAATGATATATATTTTTCTTAGTTTGGTGTGATGTGAAAATTCTAAATACCCACCTTTAAAATCTTAATGTTAAAAAACTGTTCTTACTTTATATGGATCATATTCTAGTTAACTTTTCACGTACAACAAAATTTTAGACTTGTCCAAATCTGAAATATTAGCATAGACCAAATTAAGTATTACTCACACGGTGGGATTGGTCTTTGAGAGCCTAGAAAACACTATGTGAAATGAGGAATAAGCTGATTATACACACATTTTCGAAAGCCTTTTTCCTTAAGGTTAATAAACTTAAATTTGGACTGGAAAGGATTGATATGTTTTAATTTTATGCCTTATTTCTAATGCTGTACCTAGATTCATATAAGGAAAGACAAAATTAATAATTGACTTATCATGACAATACCTAGTTAAAGATCTTCAAGCAGAAATAAGGTCAAAGTGTCAGCGATTTCAATATAATATACTTCAACCTCAAGTACATTTTAGTATTACACACTTTGGACAAGTTGATCTCATTACACAAGTAGGCATAACTGTAATATCATGAACTACAAGAAATTCAATTTTACATATTAAATTCTCCACCAGGGGATAGTTTATTTATCATCCAAAATGAAATCATTTGCAGTTCTAAGCAACTTAAGCTCAAATAAAGTTTATTTTCGAAAGGACAAATTGAACAAAGAAAAGGATAATATGCCAGTCAGCAGCATACTTTCAAAATCCTTCGTCTACATGGTCTTAACAACAAACCATCATTTGGAAAAGGGTTAAAACCCTCTACTATTTACATTTTTAATGTTATAATGTAAGTAATAATAAACAATAATTCCTAATCCTTGAGTTAACCCTTTCCCAAACAATCCCTGGTTTTTACGGGTCTGGAATAGTAGCCTTTCGAAAACATTGTGGGAAAAGGAGAAAATGCTGGTAACCAGCATTTTCTCCTTTTCCCACAATGTTTTCTACCCTATCATAGACAGAAATCATCTTTTCAGCATGACTTGAATTGTCGTCTGCAAATGCTTTCAATTTGGTCTAGTCCAAAAGTTTGTTGTTTGGGAAAGGATTAAAGAATTTTGAAGATTAGTTCTTTATGAAGGGTAGAAAGTATCTTTTATGGATGCTTTACGAATATTTCCAAGATAAATCCTTTATTTAGGCTATATTCAAATACATTATCTGCAAATGCTTTCAAAGTGGATAATGGTTGGGACTTGAATGCCTGGTACTGAGAGGTTAACTCATTACAACATGACAAAATTTTTGGCCTGTCCAAATCTAAAGCATTTGCAGACGACAAAAGTGAATGAAAATTTGAAATTTGTTTTGTGAAGTGTAGAAAACATTGTGGAAAAAGGACAAAATGCTGGTTACCAGCATTTTCTCCTTTTCCCACAATGTTTTCTAAAGGCTTCTTTCTCAGGGGCGTCAAAATTAGGGATTGTTTGGTAATGGGTTAAAAGTCCAATGCAGGAGGAACTTTGTGTAACAGATTGCAAAAATTATTACCTTGGGGAGGATGAGAATCCAGCACCTGCAACAGGTGCTACCCTTGGCTCTCTCTTTGGTTCAATGCTGCAATGTAAAAGAACAATATCAGAGTTCATAGATCTACCATAAATTTATTAGTATTCAATTTGAAATAGAGTTTAAGTCATATGGTAATACAATACACTTATTACTGCTCACTAGACTATCTACCAATGAAATGCATTGGTAAAAATGTTGGATGCAAAGAGATTAACATGCAATAAATGAGGATGGCTGTGGTGGATCTGTGTATTTTATCTTGATTGACAAAGTCAACAAAAACTTGCTCAGGTCTAAATAAAATTGTACATAATGTATATACTATTTGAATAATGATAAAAATAGCTGATATTTAAAAATTGACATTTCATATACATTAATTGAAGAAGCGTGTTTTAATGAGTCCAAATACAATGTACTCAATGCCTTGATGAAACAAGTTTTGACGGAGTCTTTCAGCTCAGTAGGCAATGTATTTGGCTTGTAATCCAGGGGCCCCAAGTTTGAATCTAGGATCTCAAGATCTTTACCAAGATCCAAAGATCTTTCACCAATATTTGCATTGCAACAAGTTTCATTCCTCTATGTTAAAGCGTAGTAAACATTTTGAGAATAAGAGAAAATACTGGTTACCAGCAATTTCTCCTTTCTCACTTTGTTTTAAAAGGGCTTTTTCCTCAGGCTCTTTAACAATTTACCAAGTGAAAAAATTTTTGATGGTCCAAATTGAAAGCACTTGTAGAAAATACTAAGTAAACCTAACTCAAAAACTGAAATTTGTTTCCAGCAGGGTAGAAAGCAATGCGGGCAAAGGAGAAATTGCAGGTTACCAGCATTTTCTCCCTTTTCCACAATTTTTTCAAAAGGCTTCTATCACAGGGTTGTAAAAACCAAGGATTGTTTGGTAAAGGGTTAAAACTCTGTACTACATAAATGATAAAAGGTACATTACAACCAAATACCTTTCTTCTGACATCTCATTCTCCTCTTCCTGCTCTTCTTCTATTTCCTCCAAGATTTCCTCCTCTTCCTCTTCTTCTTCCTTATCCTCCCTATCTGCTTCTCCTTCCTCATCTTCTCCTTCTATCTCCTCTTCTTCTACAACCACATCATCATCTTCCTCCTCATTATTTTCAACATCATTCTGATCCTCTTCTTGTGACCTGAAATATGGTAATACACTGTCTTTTCTGATTAGTAAACTACAGAGCAGAGCCCTGTTTTCACAGAATTTAATGGTAAACGGTCAATTCAGTATTACAAGTAAAATATTAACCCATTACCATACAATCCTGTGTTCTGACCACCCTGAGAGAGAAGACTTTTGAAAACATTGAGGGAAAAGGAGAAAATCCTGGTAATCAGCATTTTCTCCTTTTCCCACGATGATTTCTACTTTCTAAACAAAGTTAAGTTTCGATTTTTGAGTTACATTTATTTCGTCCTCTGCAAGTGCTTTCTATTTAGACAAGTCCACGATTTTCTCATTTGGTAAAGAGTTAATAATGCTTTATCTTTTTTTATTGGTTTTCTACAGGACAGTTTTATCTTTATACTATACTATTTAACTGCAAAAGGCTTTTCAGCACTTCAAAACTTTTCTTTTTAATTGGAGGTATTTATCATTTTCTGTGTTTATCACTTTCTGTGGCAATACTGGTTTTAGCCTATTTATTTACAGTTTATTCAAAATAATGCATCGATTAGCCATGACTTTAGAAAATAGCTTGTAATAGGCAATAAAGACAGGTCAATGCAGTAAACACTTTTTCTACTTGTTTCTTTTTTTCTAAGATTTTTCTTGAGTGGCTTTTTAAACAGCATTTAATATTTTTTCATTACTGATAAAACTAGAATAACTATAACTAAAGGTGATAAATACCCCCACCCCTATATTTCATGTCACAAGGGCAATAACACATTAATTCTTCATAGAATTTTCATGAAAGTTGCGTCTTGCACATCTACAACTCCTAATGAACACTTCTGCCAAGTTTAAAGTGAATCAAACAGAAATTGTAGGAGGAGTTGTCCGGACAAGCATTTTTAAGTCAACTCAGGGGCAATAACTCAGCAATTCTTGATGGAATTTTCACAAAATTTGCATCTTGCACATCTTCAACTCCAAATGGACACTTCTGCCAAGTATAAAGCAAATCGGACTGAAATTGTAGGAGGAGTTTTCCAAACAAGCATTTTCAATGTGAATCAGGGGCAATAACTCATTAATTCTTCATAGAATTTTCACGAAAGTTGCGTCTTGCACATCTACAACTCCTAATGAACACTTCTGCCAAGTTTAAAGTGAATCAGACAGAAACTGTAGGAGGAGTTGTCCTGACAAGCATTTTTAAGTCAAATCAAGGGCAATAACTCAGCAATTCTTGATGGAATTTTCACAAAATTTGCGTCTTACACATCTTCAACTCCAAATGGACACTTCTGCCAAGTATAAAGCAAATCGGACTGAAATTGTAGGAGGAGTTTTCCAAACAAGCATTTTCAATGTGAATCAGGGGCAATAACTCATTAATTCTTCATAGAATTTTCACAATAAATTGAGTCTTGCACGTATAAAACTCCTTATGAACACTTCTGCCAAGTTTAAAGTGAATCAGACAGAAACTGTAGGAGGAGTTGTCCTGACAAGCATTTTCAAGTCAAATCAGGGGCAATAACTCAGTAATTTTTTATGGAATTTCACAAAATTTGCGTCTTGCACATTAACAACTCCAAATGGACATTTCTGCCAAGTAGAGAGCAAATCAGACTGAAACTGTAGGAGGAGTTTTCCAAACAAGCATTTTCAATGTGAATTAGGGGCAATAACACATTAATTCTTCATAGAATTTTCACGAAAGTTGCGTCTTGCATATCTACAACTCCTAATGAACACTTCTGCCAAGTTTAAAGTGAAATCAGACAGAAACTGTAGAAGGAGTTGTCTGGACAAGCATTTTTAAGTCAAATCAGGGGCAATAACTCAGCAATTCTTGATGGAATTTTCACAAAATTTGTGTCTTGCACATCTACAGCTCCTAATGAACACTTCTGCCAAGTATCAAGCGAATTGGATTGAATCTGTAGAAGGAGTTGTCCAGACAAGATTTAGTGGACAGACCGATCGACCACCCAACCAACCGACAGGCTGTTTCCAGTATAGCCCCCACAAACTTTGTTTGTGGGGCTATAAAAAATGTATATCACCTTTTCATGGTGACTACATGTACATAATATTATAAATCTTAACATTTTTCATACTTTTGAAATGTCAAAAAATCAAGAGACTTTTAATTGATCAACTTACAACAATTGAACTCATTCATTGGTCAAACTAGTTAACAAATTATTGAGATTTTACCATAACAATATTTTTTTTTTCTTTTGTACACAGATTTATTTACGATTTGTACATACAGTACCTCATCATGACAATACAACAATGACATACAATAATAGTCACGATATATCATGGGTTGATTTGTAAATATTGTAAGGCATATTTGCAAAAGACAAGAACATGGGATGTTATATAACATACCGTGCTAATGACGTGCTTACAAAGTGTCATTACATGTTAAGACGATAAATAACATGTGTACATAGAAACAACATACCTAAGATCTCCTGACTGAGTTGTAATCAATTGAGAATCTACCTCAACATTGGGTGGTTTAGGCCAACCCCTCAGGCTAGACTCTGTACTGCCTCCTATCTGTGATCCTTCTCCCTATATAGACAAGTAATTGACAAATTAAACTTTGTTTTTCAGCTTACAACAGACCACTAATCAGTTTGAAAGAGCATTCACAGAAAACGAGTATAGGCTTGAATCTAGTATGTTTTTGCATGTATTCATGCACTAAAGAGCCACTAAAGGACCTTTAGCAGATAGTGTATCAAGATCTGAAGGCGAAAACACTTGTAAAAAGTGTTTTCTCTTTTCCCAACACTGTTTTCACCTTTTTTACCCTATACCAAACAACAACATTTTAGACTTGTCCAAATTGAAAGTACTTGCAGACGACAAAATAAACGTAACTCAAAAATTGACATCTGTTTCCAGCAGTGTAGAAAACATTGTGGGAAAAGAGAGAAAATGCTGGTTACCAGCATTTTCTCCTTTTCCCACAATGTTTTCAAAAGGCTTCTATCTTGGGGTTGTAAAAACCAGGGATTGGTTAATACAGATTTTATTACATGAGCAACACTGATTTTCTTGTCTGTAAAATCAATGCCATCAATTCATATGACAAGCCTATAAAGATTACGTAATCTGTTTACAGACTTATTTTGTCCAAAGTTTACCTCTCTTTCATCGAATGGTTGGGTGCCCTCAGGATGTCCATCAGAGTAATTGTCCCCCTCTTCTCCGTCTCCCATCACTTCTGCGACCTCTTCATCATTCTCATCATACGAACCCTGGGATTTCTGATGCGTTCTCCCTTCATTAGTTATCTCAAACAGCTCTGTACTTTCAGTGCTATCCAGTGATACTTGCTGAAAATCATACTTTGACCCTTTACCACACAATCCCTTGTTTTCATGACCTTTTAATCTTTCCCAAATAACATCTTTCAGACCCTTTCAAATTGAAAGCATCTGCAAACCCTTTATCACCTTCTTGCAATGTTTTCAACTACTAAAGTTCTCACTGTTGTGAAAACAGTGGATTGTTTGGTAAAATGTTAAACGATAAGGCTTTGGAAATCATTGTACATATTGTCATATGCAGCTATTTTTGATATGTTCAAGTCTTTATCACACAATCCTAAATTCGAAAGACCTTAATGAAGAAGGAAATACAAACTATCTTGAAGACAGATATATACAGCTTAAAACACATGTCATCACTTATCTCTATAATGCAGTTTTCAGCCATTTTCTACGAGGCTTTTAAAGACAAGAATCATCAAGTACAGAGTTGAAGCAAATGAAATACTTTCAAGGGCTTTAACCTAGGAATTGCTGGTTCAAATCCCAAGCTTGACCATCTTTTTTTTCTGATAGTTGATGATAGTCATTACAACAGGATTCCTTCCTGTCTCACTGCATATCATTGTTACAACAGTGTTTTTTTATCAAAGCTCATGGCTTGGGAAGAATATTGTGCTGTGTCCCTGGCCACTTTGATATCACTGAAGTAATATTGAAACTGCTGTCTACTACCCCACAAACAAACTATATCTGGAAAAAACAACAAACTGATTTTAAAAATAGAACAAATAATCCCCACTAATCCTAATACCTGAAGTTCTTTTCTACCAGGCTGTGGTTGCTTAAAGAAATCATCCACATCTTCTGTGGGTGGCGCTGAAACACCAGAATCCCCATTGATGACCTCTCTAGCACTGGAGGTGGCAGAGGCTAATTCTGACTCCTCATTGGATGTTATAGGAGGAAGTGGTACAGATGAGGGGGTTAACTCTGCCTTTGCAAGGGCTGGAGACTGTGGCTCCACCTTGGGTGTGGTTGGTGTTTGAGTGATGGTACTTCCTGAACTACTTCTTGGAGACAGAAAATCATCGTTCATGGCTGACACTTGGGTAAAACTACTGGTGCTAGACATGCTACCACGAACAGCATCCACAATACTGTCATCATTAAACTGCTTCCTGTAATTATGGATATGTGTAGGTCTACAGTATGCTAAACTATCACAGCATAGACTCTTAACAGTATGTAGAAAGCCAGTAGTAAAAAAAGAGTCTAACTCTCTACCACACTTCAAAATCTGAAAGCATTTGCAGGCAACATTTTACATGCAGCTTTACCCTTTCCCAAACAAGCCCTGGTTTTTACGTGTCTGCAGTAAAAGTCTTTTGAAAACACTGTGGGAAAAGAAGAAATTGATTGTAACGAGTAATTTCTCCATTTCCCACAGTGTTTTCTAACCTTTTTTGAGAACTTTCTGCCATTTTCGCAAAATCTAAAATTGTTGTCTGCAAACTCTTTCAGTTTGGAAGAGTTCAAAATTTGTCGTTTGAGAAAGGGTTAAATAGTGAAAATTGTCTTTGACAGGGTAGAAAATATTGTGGGAAAAGAAAAACTGCAGGGAGCAAAAGTTTTCTCCATTTCCCTCACTGTCCTCAAAAGGGTTTTTCTTTGGAATTGTTATAATTCAGGATAGTGTGGTAAAGAGCAGTATGGAAGTCTCATTAACCAGAGAATATAGTTGTCTATTGTTAAACCTGAAGTGGGAATAAAAACAGTAATTAATTCTTTACCAAACGACAAAGTCATAACATTATACTGGTCCAAAATGAATGCATTAGCAGAATAAATGTGACTGATAAATTGAAATCTGGTTTGGGAAAGGTAGAAAACATTTTGGTAAAAGGAGAAAATGCTGGTTACCAGCATTTTCTCCTTTTTCCAAAATGTTTTTAAAAGACTTCTTCCTAAGAGTTGTTAAAAATTGGCACTGTGTGGTAAAGACTTAAAAGAAATAACCTTGAAAACAGCATGAAACACCACCAATCAACAAATAATTCAGGGGATTACAACATTATTGAGTAACTACTGGCATTAGTAAATGCTAACATTTTGTCTCTTCCCAACACAATGTTTCCAAATGTCGTTTCCTTCAAAGTGCTTTAAACTTTGGACTGTTTGGTAAAGATTAAATGTGCTCATAGTATCCCCGAGGCAGACCATTGTTGGTGTGTCCTTTTAGCAAAACATTTTTATGCCTGCATTTTCTCCTGTTCCCACGAAATTTTCTGTCCAAATCAAACACAAATTCCATCATATGATTCACCCTAAATTTGTGATCTACAAATTCTCTTCATTTTGTTATTTAGTACAGGGTTAAGGAGAAACATGAACCCTTTACCACACAGCAAAATTTTAGACCTATCCAAATGTAGGCAATAATTTCAAAGTGTGAATGATGCAATTATTCTTTGATAGAGAGGAAAACTTTATAGGAAAAGGAGAAAATGCTGGTTACCAGCATTTTCTCCTTTTCCCACAAAGTTTTCAAACGGCTTCTTCCTGAGGGGTGTCAAAAGTTATCATTGGGTGGTAAAGTGTTTAACTAGACCACATTGCTCAAAATGAAAATATCCGAAGAATGGCTAATAAATTAAGAAAAGGATACAATGCAAGAACAGCTCCCTCAATATCAAAAGCAATTTTAATCCATTTATATAGCACCACATTTACCTTGGACTTGATGTAAAGGCACCTGGTGTAAGTAAAACAGGTTGACTTCGTGATGTGTCATCTCCAGTAAAAGAGTTGTCATTATCATGGTCCCCTCCATTATCCACACACATACTGACGTCAGAAAGGCCGTCAATCATACCTTAAACAAGAAATGAAAGGACTTAACTCCTAAATTGCCTAATGACAAAAAGGCAAGTTTCCAACCCACAGCAAAATCCAATATTGAAATTTCAGCTCTACTTGCTGAAAAATATAGTTGTAAGTTGTATAGTTGTAAGGTAAGAGGAAGGGATGGCATTCTAAATCTTTTATTTCTTTCGTTTGACACCGCTTTCAACAGTATTTCACTTATATCACGCCAACAGTTCACATATTCATGTTTCCTGAGTTTCATCAGTACTAGGCTAGGCTGTGAAATGTCTTGCCTAAGGACACTCCTGTGAAAAAATAAAAACAGTGGAGCCAGCGAGGCTTGAACCTGGGACCTTCAGGTCACGAGTCCTACACTTTACCACTGAGCCACACAGGACCCATTTTATTTGTCTTCAAAACTCTATTTTATGGGTACTCATTAGAATTGTCTCATTGAGACAATTCTAATGAGTACAAATAACATAGAGTTTACTGGAAAATTATTCATATTTTCAGTTTTGAAATCAAAATCACTCCCTCCATCTGGGGTTCTGGATTCTATTTGACAGTGCAAATCAGAGAACAGATATCACACTCTGAGGCATGACCAAAACTGAGTCAAAAGTTTCCATATAAACAGTGCAGCCTTTGTGATTTTAAGTCTTATTTACCTGTATCACTTTGAGAGATTGAACTCACTGAAGGAGGTGGAGGGTGGGGAACTGAAGATTCTGGTTTAAATCTGATTAGTAACTCTTGTAAAGCCCTGTAAAAGATAATCATATCCAAATATTTCTACGACACTTGAGCTATAATAAAGAAATTGACAGAAAACTCACATTTGGATGTATCAAAATTTGTAAAATAAGTCAAAAAAATTTCAACACTTACCAAAAAATAAAAAATTTTGACGTGTCAAAATTGAAGTTTTGCTTCAAAGATTGGATTCGCATGCCAAAGAAGAGGAAGAAACTTTATGCTGGTTACCAGCATTTCCTCGTTTTTCCTAAATGTTTTCCAAGTGGTTTTTCCTTTGGGTCATAAAAACACAGGATTGTGTGTCAAAGGGAATAATTTATATGAAAAATCCATTTACAGTCAAAGGGGGACTACCTGTTCATAGATCATTTGTCCTTATCCCACTTTAATCTTTTTCAGGAAAAAAACGTTGAAACCCCACAAGTTGAAATTAAACAAGCAATTTCGTTGAAATGATATCCCCTGCCGAAAAAGACCTTTTTTGATACAAACGTATAGGAGGTATTCTGTTTTGCATGTACATGTGGCCTTTTTGTTATTGGTCCATGAAGAAATTATACATTAAGCTCCCTTGTTCCATGGCACAGGATTTCATTAGATAAAACAAGAGCCGTCAGAGACGGGTTATGCTCCCCGAACAAGTGCTTGTCATAAAATATATGAAATTGACAAAAATTCACTTCGTTTATCCTAAAAGAACCTGTTCATGCCCCCCAAAATTTGAAGTGAAAAGGCAATTACTATCTTAGAGATAGCCAACACAAACTTGTAGAGGACAATAAGCCCCCTTTAAGCCCCCTTTTCCCATAAGACAATATTGGATCATTGAAATAAAAACAACGGGTGTGTGATTTTTGGCATTTTTAAATAATAATTCAAAATTCGAAATTTGATAAAATTTTGAGCAGTCATGTAGTAAATATTACATAAAACAATTTTTCACATGAAGCCCCCTTTTCCCGAGACGCAGCCTGAAATTGAGAAACAGGAAGAAAGGTACCTGGGCAACGTTCCAACAAGTTCAGATTTGAAATTTAACAAAGTTTTGAGCACCGATAAAGGAGATATTAGTGAAAAACAATTTTTTCCATGAAGTCGCCTTTTTCCGTGATGCAGCCTCAATTTGAGAAAGCAGGAAAGACATATTTGCGCATTAATAATTAATAGATTGAAAAAAAAAAAGGGCACATGTTGAAACTTGTAGAAAAAGATGGAACCATGAAATTTCATGAAATTTTGACAAAAACTGAACAAGATATAGGTAAAAATTGCAATTTTGCATTTGGGCCCCTTTTTCCTTGTCATTATACAAGAAACCCCCTTTTTCCATGACAGAGGGTCAAATTGAAAAACACATAGATAAAGAAACAAGAGCACATGGTGAAACTTTGAAAAAACAATATAACCATGAAGTTAAGTGAAATTTTGACCAAAACTGAATGAAATATCAGTAAAAATTGGAATTTTGCAAGAAACCCCCTTTTTCCATGACAGAACGTCAACTTAAAAAACGCCCAGATTAAAAATAGCAAGGGCACATGCTAAAACTTTCCATAAACAATATAACCATGAAGTTTCATGATATTCTGACAAAAACTGAATGAGATATTGGTAAAAATTGCAATTTTGCATTAAGCCCCTTTTTTCCATGGCACGGGGTCAAATTGAAAATCCGGGAAAGATATGTCGGCGCCTTACCCCAAGGAGTTCATATATGAAGTTTTATCCAATTTGGTCCAGGGGTTGTGGAGAAATCGAGTTTTGAAGAGAAGACTCCAAACATCAAAAGTGTACTTAAGTGTAACTTAAGTGAAACTTAAAATCGCTCTAAGTCGGCCATTTTGCATCGAATCAAAAAAACAAAAAAAGTGTCTCGGGAGATTGGGTCATTGTATATGTATATCAAGTTTCACGAAATTCCGTCCACTGGTATTGGAGATATTTGCCGGGACGGACACACGGACGGACGGACAGACGGACGGACGGACAACGCTAAAACTATATCCCTACGCCTACGGCGGGGGATAAAAAAAAAACTCACCATCAATGCTCCTAAAATTTCCTACCAAATTCCATTTAACCAAAGATTGTATAACAAAACTTACTTTGGATGGACTGTATAAAGTTTTATCTGTATCCCAAGACCGGCTGTACTCTCTGTTGGCCGCCTATCATCTTCATCTTTTTCTTCTCTGTCAATTTCACCTAAAAGCATTAGTTACAATATAGGCTGCTTTAGAAATAGCTCAAACCTGTGCTTGCTACACAGAGGTCACAACTGAAGGATGGGACTCTGATGGGATATGTATTGAAGAAAAAATATCAAACTACTGTAAAACAAAAAGTTTCACAAAGCAGTACTTATACACCTGAAGGGGCTTGTCAGTGAAATGGGTTAAAATCTAGAACGCCTTCAGATATCAAACTTTAAAAAGTTACATGCACAACTACACACCATAAAGATTCATTGTGGTAAGTTTGAACTTATTCTGATGAAAACTGTAGGAGTTGCCCGCACAAGAAATTGCTAACCATCAGACAGACAGAGACCAGGGCTTCGGGTGTATATAAAAGGGCAATTGCTAGTCACATGCAACACGTACTTCATGTTCTATAATTTTCACTAACAGGACCACAAAAACCTGTTTCAATTTGATTGTAGGTTAAGTTTGAAAGAAAACCCAGAATTCCAACATTGGAAATAATTCTATTTATGTCCCTCACAATATTGATTATAATCTATGTATACCAAGGACTAAGCACATTGGTTGAATTTACATCTTGCTGGCTAATCAGATTTTGACTAACGTCTTTGACCATTCAAATATTGGTATAAATGATGTCACACCTGTGGTTATTTCATCCAAATGAGAATCATCTCCCTTGGTCTTCTTAAATCTCTTCATTCCAGCATCTAGTATAGCAAAACTGAGACAAGGCTGTGCCAGTGTGAACTCTGAGACAGAACTGACATGGGCTGTGTTCTGAACACCATCTTGATGGATTTGCAGCACATAGAGAACCTAAAACAGAAAACATAATCACTGACTGGAGAGATGTTCAGCGTCCTAGTAACGCTCTCACTGTCTATGTTGACTTACCCTGATTAACCCTTTACCACACGAAGCCAACTTTGAACGACCCTTGGACAGAAGCCTTCTGAAAACATTGTGGAAAAAGGAGAAAATGCTGGTTACCAGCATTTTCTTCTTTTCCGACAATGTTTTCTACCCTTCCCAAAACAATTTTCAATTTTCAAGCCACATCTATTTTGTCGTCTGCAAATGCTTTCACTTTGGACAAGTCTATAATTTTGTCGTTTGGTAAAGAGTTAACGTCATACTGAACACATTAGGTAATCTGATCTTCGATCTACTTGTTTGTCTGCTACCTGATACTGAATTTTCCCCCCAATCATTTCTATTAATCCTTTACCACACAGACCCATGTTTCAATGACCCTTCGAATATTAGACCCTTGAAAACATCGAGGGGAAAAAAAAGGAAATGCCAGTAACCAGCATTTTTTTTCCTTTTCCACAATTTTTTGTAACTTTTAAAAGATTAAACAAGAGGGCCATGATGGCCCTGTATCGCTCCACTGGCTTTTTAACCCTTTACCACACAAATTGAAGTGTTCATGACCATGAAAAAGAAGGCCTTCAAAAACAATGAACGCTGTCAGGCAGTACAAGCAGGTTCATTCATTATCATGAAAGGTAAAATCCTTGGAAAAATAAGCTGAATGATAGAAACCTTACTCTGAATTTATTATTCACCTCATGTGAGCATAACTATTAGCATCAAAAAAATGAATAACACTTGAAAACAGAATATTTTCTATCAAAAGACTTTATGTCTAGCATCAATCATGTATCAATGCAGTTTGATAATCAAGGGAGGTAAATAGTACCAAACTTTATCTTTCATAAAAAGAGTTATTTCCCTTGATTAATGTATAAATTAAAGCGACTATATCTTAAGGCCCATGTTAAACTTGTGATCCCTGGATGGAGCCAATTTTGACCCCAGACCTACAATATGAAACTAGAATGTGTGGTTATAAACACGGAGATTTTTGAATCTTGCCCAATAAAAAGCCCTTGTAAAACAAGTTTGCTCTATAAAAGGCCCTGTAAAATATGTGACCCATGAGACAGGTTTATAAAGCCAATGTAAAACTTGTGACCCCTGGGATGGGGTCAAACTTGACCCCCAAAGTTAAAATTTTGGCCCTCTTGGTAGAAGCCCATTAGATAAAGCTACATGCAAAATTTGGTAGCCCTAGGCCTTATAGCTAGGTGCAACAAGATTTTGAAAGTTTTCCCTATTATAAGCCCATGTAAAATTTGTTACCCCCCGGGGGCGAGGCCAAATTTGACCCCTGGGCTATAAGTTGGAAACCCTTGGTAGAGGTCCACTAGATAAAGCTACATGCCAAATTTGGTAGCCCTAGGCCCTATGGCTCGGTGGAAGAAGAATTTTGAAGTTCTCCCTATATAAGCCCATGTAAAACTTGTTACCCCCGGGGCTGGGCCAATTTTGACCACAGGGCTATAATTTAGACACTCTTGGTAGAGGTCCACTAAATAAAATAACATCCCAAATTTGGTAGCCCTAGGCCCTATGCCTAGGTAGAAGAGGAGTTTTAAAATTCTCCCTAAATAAGCCCATGTAAAACTTGTGACCCCCGGGGCGGGGCCAATTTTGACCCCAGGGCTATAATTTGAAGAAACTTGGTAGAGGTCCACTAGATAAAGCTACATGCTAAATTTGGTAGCTCTAGGCCTTACGGTTTCAGACAAGAAGATTTTCAAAGATTTTCAAAATTTTTCAGTTTTGTTGCCATGGCAACCAGAGTTTTTGAAGGAATTAAATTCTTTCAAGAAATTCTGAAGAGGACCATGGCAGGATCATTTCTGTGAAGTTTCATCAAAATTGGATGGGTAGTTTCAGAGAAGAAGATGTTTAAAGAAAAAGTTAATGCACGGACGGACGGACGGACGGACGCACGGACGGACGGACTGACGGACGGACGGACGCACGACGGACAACGGGCCATGACATAAGCCCGCTGGCCTTCGGCCAATGGAGCTAAAAAACATCATTTGATTAAATGCAAGTATGTAGTCTGCAAGCCCTTTCAGTTTGGACTACTTAAATTTTGCCATCTGGAAATTAATTATAGACCTTGAGAACAGTAAAACATATAGGCAATTCTCTGACACAAGGAGGCGGAGTGCATCTCCGTGAGGCATGATATATAGGATCTGACATGAGCTGGCTTTTGAGTTAAGATTTTATTACACCTGTCTAGGGAAATGTTATTAAGCGAGCCTTTCGGCGAGCTTAATAACATTTTTCTTGATGACTTTAATAAAATTTTATCTCAAACGCCCATTTATGTCAGATTCTTTTTATCACATAACAATATTTCACAAAATATAGATCAGATGATGAAAAAACATTCCTAAATGCACCCGCACTAACTTGTATGAAATGCGTACAAAACGATGTCATTACATAAATGTGATATTAAATGTGTGTAAGATATAAAATTCGTAAAGTGTATATTACACTGAAAACAAGGGAGGTTATGTAATAAATAGTTATCTTATCATTAGGGACCTGTACTATCCACTCAGTCTAATGAATGACTGAACCTAGGGGAATGGTCCTTGAACATTCAGAAATATTGATAAATTGCAGAAAGTTTTGGCCTAAGTCAGCCTGCATGGACTGTGTAGGCTGACTTGGGTCGATACTTTTCACAGATGCAGTAAGACCCCTTTTCATAGAGCATGGTTCACATATAATTCAAATTTGCAGCAAAAGAAATGACATTAAAAGATGATAAGACCAACTACCATACAAGCTATTCATGGACATTAATGAATAAAGTGACAAAATGTGAGCAAAACAAGTTTTTGTGCAGGAAAGGAAAATGTGTTTTTTGGAATAATACAGCAAACACTTTTTGGAAGAGAGTGCTCCAAGGCTCCACAAAGATCGAGAAAGGAAAACCTTGGAGGGCATGCTGCTGGGGCTGCTGATCATCATGTACAGTGTGATCTCTATCTCTATAAAGTCTACAATTCCACACAGTCAGTTTCAACCTAGTCAAAGTTTTGTATTAGTAGATACAAGAAAAAGCTTACATTTCTATGAATATCTGAGAGTATAAAAAATCGAGCACTGAGATCTAAAGCTGCTTTCATACAAGGTTCCTGACTGAAGTTAGTTGGCATTCCAGGGGGACAAATAAACCTGAAACAATACAAACAACATCTTTTATCCTGCCCATTTGTCATCAGATATACTAGTAATTGCTTTTCAGAATCTATGCATTAGTATATAACCCAATTGAGCTCTAAGTTAGTGAATAAGCTTGGTTTATTATTCATTGAAATAGAGAAGGAAAATTTGTCTGGAAAAAAAAATGTTGCCAAAGGCAAAGTACTTGTTTTCTCAGGGTGATTGTAGGTGTGTTTTTACTTACATGACATTATGAATAATGGTCTATGTTTAACACTTTCAATTCTAATGGCCATTTCAGTCGCATTTGTGGATGGTATAAATTAAGATAACACTGTATAGAACATGCAGTCTGATCTTTGATCAACACCATCCACTACCCAGTGCTAGACTATGACCCACCTCAACTTCATAGCAAATAAAACCTTATTTTAGATCTGGAAAAAAAGTGGAATTTTTGGAGTTGGTAGTGAAAGAGTTCAGAAAGAGGAGATGCTGAAAAATTTAAAGTGAATGGTTTTCAGTATTAACCCTTTCCCAAACGACCAACTTTTGGACTAGACCAAATTGAAAGCATTTGCAGACGACAATTCAACTCTTGCTTAAAAGATGATTTCTGTCTATGATAGGGTAGAAAACATTGTGGGAAAAGGAGAAAATGCTGGTTACCAGAATTTTCTTCTTTTCCCACAATGTTTTCAAAAGGCTATTATTCTAGACCCGTAAAAACCAGGGATTATTTGGGAAAGGGTTAAAAATGCAAGGAAAACAACTCAATCTCTCTTATCTTAAAAAATCAAGCATTTACCATATACATAAAGTCTGAATGCAAACTCTGCTCTGAGAATATATCGAGGATTGACAATGGTCACTGTAACAGAATTCTCTAATTGGTGATCATTATTATGATTTATTTTATCGGGGAACACAGACAGTTGCTTGTAAAGATATGTCAGTAAATATCAAACAGAAACAACATGAACACATAAAAAGACGGTCTTTACTTAGATAAACTTTACCTAACAGTCTGCAGGCAATTCCATGATTCACAACTCCATATCTTTATTTCCTGGTTGTTATTAGCACCTGTGACAGCAAACTTCCAGAATTGAGCACTGTAGAAAATAGAGAAAGCAAACACCTCACCTATCAATATTGTATTTTTGTAGCAACCTAACGAAAGATCAGTTTTAAAACATTTTGGGAAAAGGAGAAAATGCTGCTAATAAGCATATTACTCTCTTTTCCTGCAGTGTTTTCAAAACTTTCAATGACAGCTTACATTATGTGAATCACATTAAATTTGTTATCTACCCCTGCTTTGGATTTAGAAATGTCCAAATTTTGTCTTTACGTAAAGGGTTAATCTAAACCTGTTGTTTAATGTAGGTAATATACCTAGCTAATAAAATATCAGCAAGAAAAAGCAAGGCCACCGAAATTATATTGCAATATAGTGAGAAACAAAACAGCATTCCAATTATTGATTAATTTCTGTCTTTCATTTCCGTAATTTAACAATTAATACTGACATAAATCCTGACCCTTAATAAGAAGCCCTTTGAAAATATTGTGGGAAAAGGAGAAAATGCTGCTTACGCTGGTAACCAGCATTTTCTTCTTTTCCAACAATGTTTTCTACCCAAACAAATTTGAAGCTTTGAGTCACATTACTTTTTTCGTCTGCAAATGCTTCCATGTTGGACCAGTCTAAAATTTTGTTGTTTAGTAAAGAGTTGAAAAACAGTATTTAGTGTTTGAAGGAACAACTTACTCTGGGCTCACATTTTTATGGTTGTCCAAGAAAAACAAGCAAGACATTGGTTTTCCTCCATGGGGTTTCCATTGATGTAGACATCTGCAAAACAGAGCAACATTTATTGAGAAATGATGAAAAAAAAAAAAAGTTTTTTGGTAACTATTTTGCAGTGTGAATGCAAATCATGATAACTTTTACGAAACAACAATATTTGAGACTCTTGAAAGTTCAATAAAGTTGAAAACAACAAATTAACATGGCTATAGAGAACGATTTTTGCAATTGCCTACTTCCTCAGGGATTGTTAAAATTTGGGATTGTTGGGTAAAGACTTAACTCTTTACCAAACGACAAAATTTTAAACTAGTCCAAATTCAAAGCTTTTGCAGAAGACAAAATAAATGCGACTCAGAAATCGAAATTGATGTGAAACAGTAAAAAACATTGTGGAAAAAGGAGAAAATGCTGGTTACTGCCATTTTCTCCTTTTCCCACAACGTTCTCAAAAGCTTTCTTTCTCAGGGTCATTAAAATTTTATTCTGGATTGTGTGGCAAGAGTTATATGCATGTAATAATTAATTATTCTTATGAACAAAGTCGGTATTATAGAAACAAAGAAACATATGCCTAGCAGAAATATGGAGATGGGGCAAGATTCGAATCTAGAATGCCCATTCCAAAGGCCAACACCATAACCACGGAACTAAAGCGAATTCTCTTCAGCTCGGTGATTATGGTGCTGAGGTTCTAATCCTACCCAACTGTTGTATTTCTGCTATGCATTTGCTCATTTGTTTCTATAATATGGATTTCATCTGTAAGAATAACTAATTTTCACATGCAAGCCTGCAAATTTTAACTAGTATGAGTGAATAGTTCGAAATACTCTGATTCATTTCTTAACATTTGAATGGTGTAACCTTAATATCTTAGTCATCATCCTATCAGTTATGGCAATCAATTAGACAGTTAAACCATTTAATTTTACATACTGTGAAAATGAAAAGAGTTTATTGATTTTAGTTAATGATTTGCTTAAATTCTAGTATTTGAATGATTCAAGTTACCCACTCTACATTTCTACAGGTTTAACTTTACAAACCTGATATGGTACTAAAAATAATAATCTGTAAGAAAGAGAAATAAAATGTCAAAACCATCAAGTTGCACTATTTCTTCTTCCTACCTTGGTGATGTTTCTTCGTTCATGTACACTTGAAAAAATTTCACTTCTCCATCAGAACTGGCTGTGGCAAGAGCTGTGCCGTCAGGAGAAAAGGCTGCATCCATAATAGGCTGTGGTATATAATTTTTATTTCTCTTTGGTACCAAAAATCTAATTAGTCAGTTCACAGTAATGTAAACCTTTAGATGGTACAATAAATGAATGATCGGTTTGTTAGAACTTGCATGTATATCTATAAATTCAAAACAAAACCTGTACAATACAGTAGGCAACTTTGTAAATATGAGTCATACATAGGGGGTTTAATACATCTCTGTGAGGCATGACACACAGCTAAACATCACATAATTATGCAGAGCTCCAGATAAGAGGGAGTGATGGCATTCTATGTGTTATTTCTCTTTCAAACCTTATCTTATGGGTACTCATTAGAATTGTCTCGAGGCGATTCTAATGAGAACATAACATAGGGTTTAGTGGAGAATAATTACTATCTTCAATTTTGATATCGAAATCACTCCCTCTTCCTGGAATTCTGATTATGGATCCATTAAATCTGCTTGGTATAGCAACCAACTTAATCATCAGCTACATCGATCACTTGATTTGCAAAAAAAAAAAAAAAAATCAAAAAGTTCTGATCCTGGGTTGATAAATTTGCTGATCTCTAAGCCCTTTTTCACTGAGTAGGGAATACAGATAAGCAGTAAATATTAAAGCTAAGAAAGAGTCATTACACAACAGTATCTCTGCCGGTTGTATTATTGAATCTGATATAGGTGAATACTAATTCCCTCTAACTTACTGACTCCCCCTCCCCCTTCACCAATGTTATCTTTTGAATCCTGAGTCCATTACAAAACAAAGTGACATACAGCATTTAAAGTTCACACACAAAAAAACTTATGAAAGCCATACAGTATTTCTCAATTCCACAATTTAATTTACTTTTCTCATTAGATATCATGACACACACACACAAAAGGTAAACTTATAAACTCTCTACCAACAAACCTTTGAATGACTTTCAATATTGATCAGTCCACTGAGGACATTTTCTGGAAGAAGAGGGCCACCTCCATAATCTCTAGTCACCATGTCCACACTCCAGATTTCAGCCTGAAAATACAACATGATTGACTCTAGAAATGCTTAAACTTTTACCACAAAATCCTGAGTTCTAACCCTTTACCAACCAATCCCAGGTTTTTACAAACCAGGGGAAGAAACCTTCTGAAAGCATCATGGAAAAAGGAGAAAATGCTGGTAACCAGCATTTGCTCCTTTTCTGACTATGTTTTTCTACTCCTCTGAAGTCGAGTTTTAATTTTTGAGTCAGGTCTATTTTATTGTCTGCAAATGCTTTCAATTTGAACAGTACTAAAATTTTGTCTTTTGGTAAAGAGCTAATGATACTGAGGAAGAGGCCTTTTAAAACAGGGTATGAAAGGAGAAAATACTAGTAAATTTTTCTCCTTTTCCCACAATTTTATATACCCTATCAAAACAAATTCCATCATATTAGCCACATCTACACTGTCATCTGCAATGCTTTCAATTTGAACAAGTCTACACTTTGAGTTAACCCTTTACCAAACAGCTGCATGTAACAAACAATCGCTGGTTTTTACGACCTCGAGATAGAAGCCTTTTGAAAACATGGTGGGAAAAGGAGAAATTGCTGGTAACCAGCATTTTCTCCTTTTTCCCACCATGTTTTCTACTCTTTACAAAACAAATTTCAAATTTTCAATCACTTTTATTATGTCTTCTGCAAATGCTTTCGATTTGGACAAACCTATAATATTGTTGTTTGGTAATGAGTTAATCGAATAGGATATTTACAGGCAGTTAAAAAAAAACCCATGTTCTCCATTTCCAGTTGCACACTTTTAACTTTTTACCAAATGACAAAATTTTAGACTGGTCCAAATTGAAAGCATTTGCAGATGATAAAATGAATGTGACTAAAGAATTAAAATTTGTTTCAGGAAAGGGAAGAAAACATTATGGGAAAAGGAGAAAATGCTGGTTACCAGCATTTTCTCCTTTTCCTACAATGTTTTCAAAAGGCTTTTTTCACAGGAATGCTAAAAGTCTGGATTGTGTGGTAAAGGGTTAACTGAAAAATATCTCTCCCAGTATTTGGCATCATACACCAGGATCACACAGCTATCTCCATACTGTTGATCTCTATTTAAAGTGTCCTTCAAACCAACTTGGACATGTTCAGCGCCCTACATGTAAACTCTTACACTTTTATGGGACCTGTCATTCAAACCATTCTATATACAGTCTGAGCTGAAATCTACAAAGACCATCCAATGCATACTGAACTTGATGAGTAGCCTACGAAATAATTTTCAATCCATTTTCTTGGTTTTTTCTTACATGGTATGGGACTCTCCAATGCTTCATCCAAAGACATATATTTCAAAGAAGCACTGCAAGCATGGATCGAACTGCAGCTTCTTCAGCAAACAAAACAAACTGTAACACTGACCAAATGAACCATACAGGATCCTAACTGAGGTAAAAATCGATAAATTAACTTGGTCATACTTTTTCATCATTAGTCAATACAAGAACTCTGCTGGCATTTTCCTGGGCACTAGAGTCTGTGGCACTACTGTCATCAGCATCATCAGGGATGTATGGGCACCAAATAACACGATGATATTCACTGCTTTTCACAGGTTTTGGGCGTTCCACATGGAGGATCTTTGATGATCTTCATATTGGTTAAGATTCAAATTTCATTACTCTTTATATTCTGATTAGACTGATACTTTAAATGACAAAAAACCGGTAGTTTCACTAATTTGACAAAATTTAAATCTACTTATTTACTGCAAATTCTAATAACAGCCATAATCATGTAACTTTATGCTGAAGAATTTCTTAATAAAGCCCTTTACCCAATTCCGCGCATTTATTTTTGGTCCTAGAACAAACTAGGTTGAGAGGTGAAAAGCAAAAAAACATAAAAAAAAAAAACCCTATTCATTTTGTCAGCAATAAACTGACGCTTTTAACACAAACTATGGCTCCACTTTCATCCCTTTTCAGCAAAGGGAAATTATGTTTGTATTATGTTTTTATGCTTGTATTATGTTTTATGCCATTTTCAACACATCATTTCATTTACAGTGCAGAAACCAGTGCCCTACTAACCCATTACCACACAATCCATACTTTTGACACCCCTAAGAAAGATGCCTTCAGAAAACATTTTGGGAAAAGAAGAAAATGCTGGTATCAGGTAACCAGCATTTTCTCCTTTACCCTTTTTGCAGAACTTGGCATTTCCTGAGATGTACAAACGAAAGGATACACAATTTTTTTACCATCACCCTCTCTGATTTCATAAACACAAAGAGTGCCTATTTCATCAATGACAGCTAGCAATGGATCATCCGTGAAAGCAAATGCTATATCTATCACACGACCCGTGAAATCTTTTAACAAGTCACGTTCTGCGGTCCTTCTGTTGGTGATTCGAACAACTCCAGCTGTTTTGCCTGAAAATTATAAGTTTATGTAATTTTAACCTTAATCCTTTCAAAAACAATCCAAATGTTTTATGACTCAAGCAAGGGGCTTTTGAAAACATAATAATAAATGAAGAAAATACCAGAAACCAGCATTTTCTTCTTTTACAAGGAAACTTTCTGTTCTGAAGATAAATTCCATTATTATTTGCAGCAATATGAATCATTACCTGTAAATACAATTATTATTCACAAGTCACAAAATTTTGTCTCCCAAACTATCTTCTGAAGAATGCCATACAATTGGAAATATACAATCCACAGAAAAGGTGTAACTGTACCTGGCAATGAAAGTTAATCCTTTGTCAACTGACCTGTAACAAAATGATACTTGATAATCATGGTTTTTGCTCATTTTGAGCAGCTACTTTATACCCTAACCCTTTACCAAACAATTGCTGGTTTTTACGACCCTGAGATAGAAGCCTTTTGAAAACATTGTGGGAAAAGGAGAAAATGCTGGTAACCAGCATTTTCTCCTTTTCCCACAGTTTTGTACCCTGCTGGAAGCAAATTTCAATTTTTGAGTAATGTTTATTTTGTCATCTGCAAGTGCTTTCAATTTGGACCATTGTAACATTTTGATGTTTGGTACAGAGTTAAATGAATGATCCTGAATTATACAACCCCAGCTAACCAGCAATTTCTCCTTTACCAACAATTTCTACCCTTTCCGTGACAAATCTCATCATTTGGGCAACATTTTAATTCGTCATACATGTATTTCATGCTTTTTGATATTTTTTTATAATCTATGGTAAATTTCAGTTTGATACCTCATGGATACAACCTGTGAAATTAACCTGTTTCATAGCAACCAGAGCACAGAACTAAATATTTCCTTGCACTGTGTTTCTAACTTTGCCCTTTCAAAAACATAATCCATTTCAAAGCGATTAAATCTGGTAATTAAAAAAAAAAACACCACTTTTTAAATATGTTTATAATTCCTATTAAATTGAGGTTTGTGACTTTTGTTTATTTGTTGTGTCACTTTGAATGTAAATAATTGGCTAACACTAAAGACAGTAACAAAGAAGTAACACAAAAGACAGTAACGAAGTAGAATATATTTGGCCACCTAAGGATCAAACAGAAACTAGCTGTTTTCAAAAATCCTAATAATCTTATTTTACCTAGTTAATGACATTTAACATTCTGATTATGTACAAGATAGAGAAAAAATATACAAAAAATTCTGATTCAAACACATTTGTTGCCACTGCTGCAGATGGCCTTTAGAAACAAATTGTAAACACTGTACTATCAAAGCTGTTTAACCATATTTTACAACAATTCTTTGAAAGCTGTCAACTACGATTTCTTTCGGGAGGTAATAAAACAGATTTGTAAAGTATTTATTGTGTTTCTCAACATTGTTTCAATTACATTGCTGTTGCCAGTACAGCTATCCCCTCTTTCCCAGAGTTTTACTAGTACTTTCCACAATAATTTTCTAACCTGACCATTACTGAGGCAATGATAAGCAGTGACAGAGGAACGAACCCTGTTGCAGTTACTGGCCCCAATCCTTGGAAAGAAATTTGCTAAGCAGTGATTTCAAAACAGCTATCACTGGTTTCAAGCCTTGCACATTACTAACAGAACTACCTAGCTGGGCTAACATAATACATAACAAGAGCGGCAAATTGTCGCAAGATACGCCCGTTTTACCCCAAGTTGGACAAAATTCAAGTATGAAAAACAACAAAGGGCACTAACTCAAAAATTAAGTAAGCAAGAGTTATGATATCTGTGCACTGCACTCCCCCTTGATGAGATCTATCCACCCATGAATTTTCATAACCCTAGCTTGTATAATTTTGGAGATATGCTCCGGACAAAGAACTGGACGCCGCCCGCCCACACGCCACGGGTGATCCCATAATACGTCCCGTCTTCGACGGGCGTATAAAAATGACAGCAAAGACCCACCTTTCAATGCGTATGCAACTACTTCATTGTTTCTGTGCACTGCCACAAGGTTGCCAATATAGCGTCTGTGTTCCCAGTCAAAGTTCACAACAGGTGTAATCTTTACCTAGAAATTAAGCAAATTACGAGACTTCATTAACTCTATCAAATGATAAAAATCTTGCATTGTCCATATTGAATGCATTTGTAGGTCATATCATAAATGTGACTCTTGAAATTTGGTTTGGGAACAGGAAATCATTGTAGGAACTGTAGAAACTGCTGGCTACCAGCCTTTTCTACTTTTTCACAATGTTTTCAAAGCTTTTTTTCTCAGAAAAACATTTGGGATGGGGAATGGTAAAGGGTAAAATCTATCCAAACCATGATTATGTTTTATGACCCTCTGGCAAAATGCTTTTAAAAATATTGTGCGAAAAGGATAAAACACTGGTAGCCAGCATTTTGTCCTTTTCCCACAATGTTTTCTACCCCATCAAAGACAAACCTCATCATTTGACCTGTTTATAATTTGTAAATTCTTTGAAAATGTTCAAGTCTTAAAATTTTACTATCTTGCAAAGATTTAACCTTTTGCAAGAGTAAAGATCTGGATCTTAGATTTATTAAAAGGTGCGATTTTGGCCAGCTATTAAAAGTATAATGAAATATATTTTAATATACATCTATTGTAAATTAAGGTCTTTTGACTTCTATTAACCTTTTCCCAAACAATCCCTGGTTTTTATGGGTCTGGAACAGTAGCCTTTTGAAAACATTGTGGGAAAAGGAGAAAATGCTGGTAACCAGCATTTTCTTCTTTTCCCACAATGTTTTCTACCCTATCATAGACAGAAATTATCTTTTCAGCAAGAGTTGAATTGTCGTCTGCAAATGCTTTCAATTTGGTTTAGTCCATAAGTTTGTCGTTTGGGAAAGGGTTAATCACTTTCAATAACTGTGTCCTTGAAACCTCAACCAGTTTCCACACCGTCTTGTATGTTCAAGTTTCATCTACACAATGTAAATAACATTATGTCACATGCGTTTTCCATGACATCACTTCCTTATGTAATGTGGTTTTGGTTTTCAAAATTATAAGAATGGATAGGAAATGTTTTCTTTCAGTAACAACATATTATGACGTTGGCAGATCCCAACGACCCCACTCATCACTGTATATGATACTGTAATCTTTGATGTGAAGGACCAACCAGAAATAAAAGTCACAATACCCATGGATGCATGCATAATGAACATGATGCCCTTGGCAAATGCAAAAATTGTGTCAGAATGACCGCAAAAGAATATACCTTATTTGATCCAGTGGAGCCTGTTAAGGACTGAGACTTTGACTGTTTACTGGAGACAATATCCACTTCCTGGCCATATACACTGAAACTGTTGGCTGTATCATTGCCTTGTAGTGTACTAAGAAAATAAAGAATGTAATATAATGCCTGTACAGATGAATCTCCATTCTTACAACTCAATGGTTATGTGTTTATCAAATATCAACAATTGGACTTGTTAAAATCTAAAACCTTTGCAGACGGCAAATTAATTTAATTGTGGCTCAAATAGTGGAAATTATCAATAAGGGTTTTGAAAAAATGTGGGAAAAGGATAAAATGGTGGTAACCAGCATTTTCTCCTTTTCCCAAAATGTTTAAAAAAAAGGTCCTTGAAAACTCAGGTTTGTGTGATAAAGAGTTAAGCTGTTGAATTGATAGTAAAATAATTAGGGCCTGTGCTCACCAAGCATTCTTGATTATATTCTTGGACAGTCTAAATCTGCTGAATTTTCAAAAATTTGTTACACAATTTCTGGTGGGCTAAACCAGTTTGCCATTGAAATCTTACAAAGCTATAGATCTTAGGGAGCCCAATGTCATCAGAACACTGACAGTGTAAATGCATGGTATCTCAAACAGCCACAGCTCTAAGACCGCCATAATCACAAATTTCAATGTTTTGGCTGGGCATGAAATAAATTTATCATTCAAAATATTTACATAAGCTGTCTTTGGCTTGCTCCATCATACATAGTTTTCATCAGTTCCGTCAGAGTGGGATCTGTCCCGTCTCCAGAATTCTGTACCATTCCGGACAAAGTCTGTAACTGATCTTGGCTGCAATACAAACATAAATTTCCCACAAGAATCTGGTGTGAATGAATCAACGTGACCAAATTTCATTGTGCCACCAAAATGACAATATAGAAAATAATGGCATAAAGCATTTCTGTTGCAAAAAAACATTTTAGCTCAAAAAACTTTACCGGATGACAAAGCTTCAACCCTGACCAACTTGATGTTTGCGTAATTATGATAAATGTAATGCAGCTCATAGGATGATTTCTGTCACTGAAATGGTATAAAACATTGTAGGAAAAGGAGAAAATGCTGGTTATCAGCATTTTCTCCTTTTCCTACAATGTTTTCAAAAGCATTCTTCTTTACGGTTGTCAAAACATAGAATTGTTTGGTAAATGGTTTAAAAAGTATGTAAATAGGTACCATGTTTTTAACTAGTCACTATGTCACTTCCAGCCACATTTGCATCATTACTTATGTCTTTTAGCAGGAATATCTAATTCTCCCACTGATAATTCAGTGAAGAAATAAATCAAACACTGGGTTACATCTCTGAATGATATTGTAGATATTGTTTTCTGAATTCACTTATCCCAGCACTCTGCACAATGTTCTTTCCAAGCCATTGGCTGCTTTCCCATATAATCATCGTCGAAACAATGACCAGTAGTGGTAGGAATGAATCCTGTCACAGTAAATATCATCAATCATTGGAAAGAAATTGGCAGAGCCAGGGGTCGTAGCCAGGGATCAACCCTGGACTTTGTGTTCTCGAGTCCTGCGTGCCACCAACCGAGCTATTGGGGCTGGGTAAACACTTGTCAGGATTCAAATTTCTTTTTTTTTCCCCACTGGCAAATTTTAGCGAGTGGCTCTTATTTCCAATCGCAAAATTGAAATTAGACTTGCATGTCTTTTTTTATGACTAGCATATCTACCATTGGTAAAGAATGAACAGTCAATACAAAGTGTTCATTTCTTTTCTATTACATATAATCTTTGGACATTAGACCACAACCAAACAAAAAAGATTGTTAACTGATATTAAAAGTATCATTTAACTTTTAATTCTAGTTGAATATCTGTTCTCAAACCAAGTTAAATTTCTTTAAAATTAACAATGGTGCATGATGTTATAAACGAATTACAAGTATATCATATTTAAACATCTGCATGTCTGATAACTGGTTTGATAACCACATCTGACTTGTTTCTCTTTGCTTCTTGTACATGATAGTTATCTTTTCTGGAAAGATTGATAGATATTTCTTTTTTATAATTAAAGACTGAATTTGCTTAACTTTTTTAAAAACGCAAAATCAATCAGGTCAATACTTTTTGCAGATGCATTAAGCCTCCTTTTCCAAGGGCTGTGAGTACAGACGAACACACTTGTCTCACAAAACTCTACAGACGAACGACATCTCAGGGGCTTCAATGGTGACACGTTAATTTATTCATAGCTGTCAAAGAGTATTCTCAGTGCAATATGATTGATGTTTCTCCGGTATGAAAAGAATAACCTTACTTGTATTCACATGTAAAATTTGTTACATTCTCATAATTGATTTTCAATAATTTGCACCCTCATTTTTTTCTAGTGCTTGAAATTTCAACTCGCATTTTCCAATTCTGACTCACATTTTGCGTCTAAGTCTTTTGGAATTTCAAACCCTGCATGAATAAAGTTTCATTTATTGGCATCATGTTTCTTAGGAGATATTATTCCCAATGAATAAGCAGATGGACAACGCAAAAACTTTATCCCCTTGCATCTGGCGAAGAATAACTACAGAATGACATACCTTTCTTGAACATTTACAGATCTGTCGATGCTGGCAATGGAAGAAACTGAAATCATAATAATCAACATGCATTACTAGGCATCTACAAATTTCGAGAAAAGAAAAATTAAGTAAGTATTTGTACATGTGATTGTCGAGTACATTTGGTCACAGGGGTAATGTCTATGAGCTTAGTCTGACGGAACAGTTTTAAGGTCTTTCGTCACAAAATATCAATCAATTAATATCAAAATACACTACATTCTTCCAAATGTATCTCCGAAACTGTCGGTTAACTGTCTCAAACACTTGTGTCAGGGAACGATCTTGATACCCCAATGCGGGTAAAGTCGGCCTCGGGCACCTTCAGATCAGCCCTCATTAAACACATCTGGAATAAATACCAGCTAAAAAAATGGGCATATATTGTTAGATAAATGATTAATATCACACAAACTTTGCGGCTAAATACCAGTTAAATCAATGGAAATTAACCTTTTTTCCCAATGTAAATAAATCCAGTGTAATTTGTAAACAACTAACAGGGCGACTTCCGTTAAACAGGCATGCACACTCAGCTGAAGTTAAATACTGTATGGTATCCAGTCGTTTCGACACTGGTCATTTCGACCCCATGTGAAATTTTTTTTGCAAAATCTTGTCGTTTCGACACGCAATTTTATCTGCGCTCATGAGATGAAAGTTATCTAAATGTTAACTCTGTCATTTTTCAGTATTTATTTTTTAAGTGTGTTATTGAAAAAAGTGTCTTCGTATTGTTTATATGCCAATTATAAATTTTTTTGCAATACTGTACAGTCCGGTTCTCTAACTGTAACAATCATTTCCGCACAAGTGTAAAGAAAGATATATGGTTGACATACATGAAACACACAGGTTCTTTTTCATTCATTTTCAATCTAATTTAAATAACGGAGTCTTAAACAATCAAGCTTTCCAAACCACAGTAACCTCTGCATCCAATCAAGGTACGAATGTTTGAGGGTACGAATCATTTTCAAGCTTTAATTCGCAGACTATGTCCCCCGAAATGTGTAAGTCATATAGAATAAACTGTATTTAGCAGTTAAGTGACTTGCAAAATAAACACATGGTAACCTTTACCATTTGACTTTTGGAGATCCATTAGCTCTTTCAAGAGCCGACTTGTATCGCCGGTTGACTCAAGCGACGATGTTGGTGATTTAGCGTCTGCCATAATTTTGACAGTTCTTGGAAAAATGTTATCTCAAAAGAAATTTCTTCTACACTTCTAGTTTGCCAATAAAAATTGTGTAGTAGCCCTTCACTTTCGTTAAGCTGAGCGTGAATCGTTACCGACCGACGGCGAAATCATTAAAACATGGCGGCAGTATGTCCCTCTGATGTTACCCACTAATATTAAGCCAAGAAATTGAGGTTATGAGTAGGAATTATGGACATTTCGTACCAGTCAATTCGTACCATAGGATTGGTCATTTCGTACCATGATATTACCATTTCGTACCATATGTGTGGTCATTTTTTTTAAATCATGATTTTACGAGAAAATATATTTGAATATAGAAAATAATAGTCGAATTTAGATGTAAAAAAGTTTATTTGATTAATAATCCTCGAAATATAAGATGAAATTATAAAAGGTATAAACGAAACATTATGGATGAATATATGGATGATAAATGCAATGATGATGTTTTTTGCATTCGACATTTCTATTTCTATTTTGTAACAAATATAATTAAAGGCAAACACCAAACAAATTATTTTCAAATTGTAATTACCAGTCTTGTAACAAACATTGACCAAACAATGTAATTATCTATCAACTGTGTCAAACATCGATTGCTTCCTTTAATTGATTAGCGAATATTTAAGTTATAAGTATGTAACAAATGCAACTATAAAACTTTTGGCAGTTATAAAAGCAACATTTTTAAATTCATCGAAGAATACATTTTAATAATCATTAGGTAAATAAACTATCAACTTGGTACGAATTCGTAAGTTATTGTACGAAATTGTAATATTATGGTACGAAATGGTCAATGCATGGTACGAAATGGTAATTCTTTGGTACGAAATAGTAATATGATGTATGGAAAGAAATGGTAATATGATGTATGGTACGAAATGTTATGGTACGAAATGACTGTATACCACGAGTAGACTGATCCTGTGATTTTTTTTGCATGCCAGTCTAAATATGCTACTCTCCCATATTGAAGTTACAAAGACATTTTGGCGGGAAAAGATGGGCCCAGCTCACTTTGCAGAAACATCGTGCGTTTATATGAGATATTTTGTCAAATATGTGAAGATCAACTACGTTAAGAAATCGCCCTTTCACAGCGAGCGTTACTCCATCTAGATCTATCTCGTGGTCGAACATTGCGGCTACGCAGTGTCCTAGTTAAACTGCTGGCGATATGCAGTTAGGTCAATGAACTTAAAATTAAGCTCAAATTTAGCCAGTGTGCTTCAGGTTGCATTTTGGCATTTCTCGCACAACTTTAACTGCTTCTTTATAGTATTTAAAATCACTTGTGTAAAATTATAACCTTTATTTACCCCATTTCCAAACAAGTACATGTATTGACGACCCTAGGATATAGGAAGCACAGGAATTTGACATTCTATAACCAAAATAAATGATAAAACATGAAAAAAAACTCTCCCCTATATAATATAAACACAAGGAACGCAACGTCTCGATTGCTGGCGCTAGCACCCGACAGCCTTTCCCAACCAAAATCACCTACGAAACAAACATTGATCATAATCTCATTTAGCCTAGCGATAGACAAGACAATAATGTACCTGCGACATCCCACGATACCTCTGTATTTTGGTTACAGAATGTCAAATTCCTGTGATAGGAAGAAATCGAAAAAACATTGTGGCAAAAACTTGACAACCAGCTCGGGGGCTAGTCAGTTGTTCAACAAGGTTTAGTGGTCCATTACCTTCAGTTTGAAGGTGTCTGCTGCGATGCTTTGTCTGTTACTGGTCTTCGCATTCACCTTCAGACCAATTTTCATTTTAAGTATCTGGAACAAATACGATTTTACCCGCATCATTTCGACAAAATTTCCAATGACAGGTAATAAAATGGGAGTGGGTCGTTCGATAAATGATTAATCTTTACAAAAAAACTGATGTTCGTTAATATCTAACTTGCCTTTGAGCAAATCTGTACTTTTCAATATGAATAACCATTGATCTACTTCACCAGAAATCAAAACATGTTGATATCATCAATGTGCATGTCTTGGTAAAAATCGCAGTATCTCTGGCACGCTACAGGACGGTTTAGTTGCAAATTTTGCTGTAAACAAACGCACCTTGAACAAACATGGTTGTGTAGGGCTAGAGAACCAGACTACAAAATTAAAATTTCATTGAGTGTGCATGCCTGTTTAACAGAAGTCACCATGTTAGTTGTTTGCAAATTACACTGGATTTATTTACATTCGGAAAAAAGGTTAATTTCCATTGATTTAATTAGTATTTGCAGCACAGTTTGTGTGATGTTAAAGACTGATAATTTATGGAATTATCCATGCCCATTTTGTTAGCTGTCATTGGAAATTTTGTCACTTAGAGCAGTTCGAAAAGATGTGGGTAAAATCATATTAATTCCAGATACTTTAAGTGAAGATTGGTCTGAAGGTGTATGCAAAGACCAGTAACAAAAATAGCATCAGAGCAGATACCTTCAAACTGAAGGTAGTGGTCATTGGGGACTGAAGGGGGAGTTGGATATTTCACTAGATGCCCAGGGGTTGTTGGTTTGGGTACCACATCAGGCACACTTTTCTCACCTGATTTTCTTAATTGGCAACAAGGTAAGTTGGTAAGCGGCACCAGGAGTCCACAGGGACTGAAGGAGGAGTTGGTTTCCCTCAAAAAGTCAAGAGGGGAGGAATGTTGTAGTTGCATTGGGTGGACTCGCAACCTGATGCCTGGGTAGCTCAGTTGTTAGAGCTGCAGTGCTAATGTTCCAGGGTTGTGGTTTCAAATCCAACATTGGGCACACTTTCTCTTGATTCACTGAACAGAGTGAAGACAATGTTCCCTCTTGAAAATATGATACTAGTCCCAGTTTAACTGTCACAACTGTCCAGGAATGTGATTTAACTTTTAGATGGGTTACATTCATGTATAGAGATAATTGCTAAAAGAAATAGGAAAATCGCAGCATGTTTATTGTGCACACATTTATTATCTTAATAATATTTTCACAAATTGATGATGAACCTAGAACTACAACATAGACAGAATGTGACTTTCACCTGATCTTTTTTTCTTATATTTGATATACAGGATCCGATTGTAAAAGGATTTAACTCTTGTCTTACTGATGCAAGTCATAAGAAATGACAAAGGAAAATGCAGAGACCTGTGAAAAGAAGTAGAGATGCAGAAGGATGGCGTAGATGTTCTGAGGGTTTCAATGACTTTTTTACTAATAATGTCGAGACAAACAAGGGTTCTGGTAGAAGAAAAAAATCAACAGACAATCAACAGCTCAAGGAGTCATTTGCTCCAGGGAACATCTTTGAAAAACTAGCACTGCCACTAGAGGACTCAAGTATGTTATATAATTATGATGCTGAGTGTCAGATAGAGGGATTGACTTTGATTTCAAAATGTAAAATATTTATGATTCTCCTTTAAACTGTACCTTGTGGGTCTCATCGAGAGGATTCTAATGAGTACCCACAACGTAGGGTTTCAAAGAGAAATGATGGGTTCAGAGTGCCATCACTCCCTCTAATCTTGAGCGCTCTTATCATATTTCAAGTCTGATAACACCGTACAGTTCAGCATGACACACACCACTAACTAGTAGAACCAAAATAACATCTGGTAAGTTAGAATGATAAGGAAAGCACCATTGGAAAAGGAGTCAATGCTTGTTATAAGCAATTGCTCCTTTTTTATGTGGTGCTTTTACAAGCTACTGTAAAGTCGACTTTGGTGTTGTATTTTCACACGGGTTTTGCATCAATAGTGCACAGTACTGTTTTACTGAAGTGTGTAATGTACAAAAGAATTGGAACAGGTGAAGCATATTATTTTCATTTGATAGAACCATTTCGTCTTCATAGTTAAGCATCGAATTAGTAAAAATAAGGGAGAGAAAATTTCCTTCCATTAGTAAAAAGCCAAACATGGCGATTATGTCCTTTGTCTTGAAGTTGGAAAGTTTTGAACAGGGTAAATCAAGGTCAGACTTAATTTGTTTTTTGTAATCTGATCTTAATTCACATTGTAAGCAAAAGCACAGTGTCTCACCCCCAGCAGCCCACCTAATGGTGACATAGCTGCGACTTGATATTTAAAAGGGTCTAGATAGAAGGAGTGATTTTGATTTCATAATTGAAAATATTAGTTATTCTCCACTAAACCCTATGTTATGGGTACTCATTAGAATCATCTCTATCAGCACAATTTTTATTAGTACCTATAACATAGTGTTTTGTAGAGAAATAGCGCATAAATTAGAATGCCATCACTCCCTCTTATCTGGAGCTGGATGTATAGTATGTAATGACTCTGAGTCCCTGGTTTTGCCCCTGTATGTAGTGCAGAGATTCACCAAAAATCCTTATTCAACCCTGACAAACGACCCTGAAAAAGGGAGCTTTGGAAAAAATTGTTCGTAAAGGAGAAGATGTTGGTAACCAGCATTTCTCCTTCCCACAATGTTTTCTACCATATTAAAGACAAACACAACCCCATCCCCCATTTGAGCCACCTTTAACTCTTTACCAAACAATAAAATTTTAGAATAGTCCAAATTGAAAGCATTTGCAGGCAACAAAATAAATATGAGTTAAAATTGAAACTTGTTATGAATAGGATAGAAAACATTGTGAGAAAAGGAGAAAATGCTTGTTACCAGCATTTTCTCTTTTCCCATAATGTTTTCAAAAGGATTCTTTCTAAGGGTGGTTAAAAGTCGGGTTTGTGTGGTAAATTGTCATCTGCAAATACTTTGAATTTAGAAAAGTCTAAAATTTTGTTGTTTGGTAAAGAGATAAACAAGCTCCAGGAAGAGAGATTTTTAATCTTAAGGTACCAATTAAATTTACGATTTCAATTGTGAAATTAGACCCAAAAAAGTGCAATTTTCAGCTTGGTTTTGACTAGATTGTCTTGGCAAAGCAGACAGTCTAGATCCAAGATCAGCTGCACATCTTGTAGTCTGAGCTTGATCAACTCTTGCCTTAAATGGAAAATCACTGAATGCATTTAGAGTTGGTTCAGGTATTTGTTTCTGGTACCACAACGTAAGATTTTAGACATGTCCACAATGAAACAAATCGACAAATTTGATTAGCCCTTTAGCACACAACAAGATTTTAGACCTGTCCAAATGAAAAGCATTCGTTGATGATAGTTTCTCTGTGGCTCATATGAAATGAGTTTTCTTTGATCGGTTAGAAAACAATGTGGGAAAAGGAGAAAATGCTGGTAACCAGCATTTTATCCTTTTCCCACAATGTTTTCAAAAGCCTTCTCTTTCTTGGATGTTAAAAGTCGTTATTATGTGGTAAAGGGTTAGGCAAAGGAGAATGGCTGTCTCATAAATGGTCGAAAACATTTTTGGAAAAGGGAAAATGCCTTATGCCCTTTTTCTTGGTGGCCTTTCAAGCGGTGGATTATATGGTGAAGGCTTAAGGCTTTTCAGTGCAATATTGTAACTACAGGTCAGAGTATTGCTTGGAGTTCTAGCGAAAATGAAGAAGAGCAGAAGATTGTTGAGCCCGTCAAAAAGCGGAAAAAGTTATCTCCCAAGCTAGCAACTCAGAGAACTAGATCTTCATCTGTAAGTTATAATGAAAACAAAATTTTGAATTGAAGTTAAATTGTCCTTGGCGAACATTACAGCTTCATTTAACCTGGAGGCCCCAGGTTGGAGTTGCACTGGATCCACTTGGTTTTCCGTGGGACTTCCCTTGGACAAGAACTTCACAGCCCTCTCCTAGCACCGATTAAAGAGGCAATAATACTCATTTTAAGCCAGTTTTAACTCATTTTGTTTTCATTTTATCAAAATATAGTCATTCTTATATATCTGTGCCAAATATTGCGCATGACGGTTGCAAGGTTGCTTAGATTACGCCTGATAGAAAATGCATTTCGCGGACTTGCGGCCTTCAATGTAAACAGACTGGTCGTTTCCGGATTTTGAATCGAAGATTTTCGATATCCGTTATACACTCGGGTAGATTCGTATGATGATCATGCATACTGTAACGTGACTATATTTGACCTTGGCCTTAATGTGGTAAAAAAAGGAAAATGGATGCTTCTCTGTTGCAGCCTCTATTTTTAGACGGAGATCGAGGCCTATATGTAAGTTACACCGTATCCGACTCTAGGCGGAAACCAACGATAAATTTTCGTGAGTCACCGCCATTGTTTACAGGTTCGATCGTCAGCCAGTTTTCTTCTGGTCAATTTTCGGTTTTTCACACAAATCCCCGTGTTTCTTTTTTCATTTACACGATGTATGTCAGTAATTTATCCTTGTGTACACAAAGGACAGATTTCTGTACCATTCTATTTTTCTTTTTGAAATTTAACAGCGTTTCTGCTCACCAGCTGTAGACAGGCATCTTTAAACCCAGGAAATACATGCATATATTAAGCTATCCCTATCATATGACTGAAATAGCATAAAACACCGTTCAGTCAATGCGCTAATTCCCACTTGACTAATTTTTAGGTTTGCCCAAGTTGGAAGTATTTATACAGAACAAATAAAAAATGGGCTTAAAAAAAAACAATCCCCAGCTTTCACAACCCTGAGGAAGAAGCCTTCTGAAAACATGCAACCTGGCAACCTGCATTTTCCGCTTTCCCACAGTATTTTTGAAAACAGTCTCATTGTCACTAAAGTTGAGATTTTTTGGTACATAGTTCCTCTAACATTTCTTAGGGGAGGTAGTTACACAAGCTGTAATAACAGATAAAGTGGTAAACAATGTCATTTATTACGATTATAGTTATGTTGTATTTACAGAGACTACAAAGACATGCTACAGAAGAGAGAGAGGTTGAAATTCTGTCCAATTCTGATACAGAGAAGGATGTTGGTGTACAGGAAACACAGGATACAGATGCTGCCATTACTCTATCAGGGAAGGTAATGAGCAAATTTTGTGCATTACACTGATAATAGAAAATCTTTTTCAAATCAGCTCTTCATCTTACCCTGTATGTACTGCCATGATTCCAAGTTTTAACAAATCCGATAGTAGAAGGTTCTTGAAAACATAGTGGGAAAAGGAGAAAATGCTGGTAAGCAGCATTTCTTAGTTTCCACGGTGTTTACAACCCTTTACAAGAAAAGTTTCATCATTTGAGACATACATGCATTTATATCCTGCAAATGCGGACAAGTCATTTTGTCATTAAAATTTTGTTAAGGCCTAAAAAGAAATATCTGTGTTTAGGGTTTTAGTCCATGGTACTGTAGGTAGGGATTTATCTATTTATTTATTTTTTTCCAAAAACATTTTGACCGGTAATTTTTTTTCACTTGTAGCGAAAAAAGTTTAAGGTCGGCAGCATTTTCTAGTTAAGAGTAGCAAAACCCAAAATGCAGATATTTTTGTTTTAGGCCTAATGTATAAAAAGGTAACATATAGCACGCATCATGCAAAATAGAAGTTTTGTAATAGTTTTAACACGTTTTGTCTGTTTACTTAAAAAACTTCATAACTACAGCTTGAAACAAGTTGTAGTCACAAGGTTTTGAAGTAAACGGATGATTTGCTCTTCATCAATTTTGAAATGAGCGCTTACAGCTGACATAAATCACACACATTGATTGCTTACAGTAAACTTTGACCATTACTCATGCTGAGATGCATCTTCGCAAGCTAAGGTTGACGATTCACTGCGCTAATCTACCCTTGGCAGATCAAGCTTGATTTCGACATTCCCACTATACCCATTTTCATTGGTTGCAGCTAGCTCTTAAATGCATGAATCAAATTGCTCGTAACGTTTCATTTTTGATAAAAATAGAACAAGATCGCAACCTTTCAAATAAAATTAGAAGGTAAACATTGATACCTCCGTGGATGTGTGAAAGATCTGTAATGATTTATTACCGAATAAACAAAGACTAACAATATTCACAGAAAGTTTCATGTGACCGATCATTTATCGAAGTACGTTTGTGGCTATTGCTGCATGTTGAATTATTGTATTCGTAATCGATTTGTAAAACAAAATTCATTGGCTATCAGAAATATGATGTAAAGGGAGATAATCAGCATCCAATAGGGGTGCGTATTGCAGGAATCTCGAAATCGGGCTCAATCTGCCAAGGTAAGATCTGCATAGTGATCGTAACCTTTGCTCACGAAGATGGCCGAGATGTGGTTGATTTCAAAGGTAGACCCTGTAGTACTGATAATAGGTTTTCTTTTGAACTGGATTTAGATGTGAAAGGCCTACACTAAACCAAAATACCACCAGTTTCCATGAAGTATAAAATAGTCTTCAGTATAATTAAAGATGCATTAATTCGCATTTTCAGGCAGTTTTTTACGCATTTCAGCCTTATTTTATGTGAGACTATTATCATGCTTGTATTTTGTTACAAATATTGCCCCTGATGGCTGCAAGATTGTATAGATTAACTCTTTAAAACACAATCGGAACTTTTTATGACCCTGAGAAAGAAGCCTTTAGAAAACATTGTGGGAAAAGGAGAAAATGCTGGTAACCAGCATTTTCTCCTTTTCCCACAAAGTTTTTTTACCCTTCCCAAATCAAATTTTAAAGGTGGGTATTTAGAGTTTTCACATGACACCAAATTAAAATATATATATATCATTGAAATTCATAGGAAAAAATAATACAAATCATCAATAATTACGAATCATGAAGTTACAAAAAAAATTTTTTTTGATGGTATTCCCTTAAAAGGCTACGTAGCCTCTTAAGCTATTTTTAGAATTCGCGCCAAAAATCAATAAAGCATTGTGGGAATGTTAAGTGACTGGCACGTGACTACTAACGCTTAAATTCCATTACAAAACAAACATGTAACAATTATTTTCCATTATGTCTTCTTCGGACGGATGTTTGAAACTTTGTCTCTGTTTTCCTTATTTCGATGAGAGAATTGGTAACCTAAAAATAGAACGTGTCTCCCGTTGGTGTCAACCTGGTCCATAATAAATCTCCAATTTCTCGTGTTATCGGATGGTTTTCGACTACTCGGGTTTTATGTACGTAAATTAAAAGGCTATGGGAGTATAAGGATGATTTTTTTGCATTTATGTAAAATTTTCGTTCCAAAATCTGAATGGCCACCTTTAACATTTTCAGTCACAATTATTTTATCGTCTGCAAGTGTTTTCAATTTAGACCAGTGTATTAGTTTGTTGTATGGTAAAGAGTTGTGACAAGTTCAAAGCACATTTCATGTTTTGGAGCCCTTCCAAGCAGTTTATGTTGTTGTTTCCAGTTTTAAATGAGGAAACATCCCATGTGTCATTCTATCCCTTATATCATATATGTGAACGTCGCTCAAAAAGGGACAACCTGGGAATTCCGCACACCAATTAGATTAAAACAGACTAAAAATTAGTGCAGGACAATTCAATTTGATGGTTCAAAAATTATTGTATAACAAGGTAGAATGACCATTTTTCATACAGAAAATATCATAAAAGTGAAAAGGTGTCAACCCTGGTCAGCCAGCGCAATTTGCACAGTCTGACCAGACTGAATTGCGAATTGCGCAGGCTGACCAGAGTTGACACTTTTCCCAGAAGGTCACATATATTTGTAAATACAGTGGAACCCCGTTACAACGAAGTGCGTTATAGCGCTGATTCCGTTATAACGCGGGTGTCCTTTGGCTCCCAAAATTTCGGGGGTTGACCATTTTCGAGTCTGATCCGAATCCACCGATCTTCGATGTAAAAAAAAAAAAAGACCTCTCGGTCAAATAAAAAATCGATACCGTCCACATAACGTGACAATTTTTCACACCTTTACCTTGTTTATTACATTTATCACCTATCGCTTTGCACAATTACTTCGACAAATACACGCACAGTAGGTAACAAAAGGACCTCGTCCCATAATTGTCTTTGCAAACAATCTTGAAACTTTACGTCAAGCATGAAATGTCCTGTTAGTGTTGTCCCCATGATTACAAAAATACAGCATTATTGAATACAAAACCTTGTTTTTCTTCTTCATTTATCGGCAACTAATCCGTTTAACTTAAACATCAAATGACGCATTTTTTTTTTTATCTCGGTCACAACAAAATTTTCAGAAAATAGTCGAATGACTCTCTTTCTACCGACTACACAACGTGCACGTGACACGACTGGGGTACTCTTGCAATTATCATTACGATACGCAGAAGGGTTGTATCAGAAAATATAAAGCAACAGAGATACTGGCTTATTGCGTGATTGCATAGTTTTGAATGGAGGTCAGCCTATAGCCAGGTGTAAATTTTTCGGGCGAAACGGTTTAAGTGTGTACGACAAACACTTGCACTTACAACCCTCTCGCTTTGCATTATTGGTGTGTTACGTCATACATGTACCACTAATGCAAACTTTACTGCAAACATTGTGTGGATAAACGACTGATGTGATTTTTTTACGGATAGTAGGTTAAATTCCCCTGTGAATTTCATCATGTACGAAAGAAATACAAAAGAAAGAAATCTTTCGCCATTGCCGATTAGGGTTCGTTGTGCAATGATTAAAAAAAACATGGCGGCAGCACCGTCTGCAATCCAACAAGATACCGTTTAACTTTGAATTAAATCTTGTTGTAATTTAGTAAAACAGCCGCTGAATAATTCTTAAAGAAACGGTCCAAAAGGTAAAATAAGGTCTTTTACGTAGTTGTAACGTTATTTGATGACCAGATTTGCTGACAGAAACTAACTGGTAATAGTTCAGGCGTTACGTACAAACGAATCTAAATTGTTCAATGTCCTATAAATAATGTTTAAACGTAAATAGGCATGTCTTAGTTTTAGTATTTGGAACATTGCTATTTCATTTTTGTCAGAATAAATTTGTGAAAAACTATAATTAATAAGCCATAGTTCTGTAGTCTGGCAATGGTTGGCGGATGGGCTGCGGGTAGTGTGTGTGTGTGTTGGGGGGTGGGGGGGTGGAAATCAGCGTTATAAACGTAACTCCGGATATAACGCTGTTGACGACCGTGGCTCCCACCGACAGCGTTATAACGGAGCTCCACTGTATCTGTTTACACAGCCAAGCTTTATACAGACTTTCAAGTCTTAACAGTCTTTTTCTCTCTTGTGGTAAGGAAGTATCTTTACATTTCTACCAAATAATCTAGTTTTAACAACCGTGAAAGAGAAAGCTTTTGAAAACATAGTGGGAAAAGGAAAGAATGCTAGGAACAGCATTCTCTCTTTTTCCAGCTTTATTTACCATCCAATCAGCAAATTTAAGCTCATTTGGAGAAATTTGTCAACAGATGTTTCGAAATGGGAAGAGTGTAGTTCGTAAACTGGAAAAAGGAAAATCCTCACATATATTAAATTCTTTACTTATCATGTTTATTTTGATATCTATTTATAGTCTGAAGCTGCCTCTATCAGAGGTTACGAGTCAGGTCCAGAGGTGACTGAAGTTTTTGACAAGGAGAAAACTCCACCTGTATCTCAGGTACCTAGGTTTCTTTCAAAGCTGACATGATTTAGTTAAAGCCCTTTTATCTCACATTGATTGTGAAAGGAATTTTACGGCCTGATTAACCCTTTACCACACAATGACAACTTTTGACAACCCTAAAGAAGAAGAACCATTTTGAAAACATTATGGGAAAAGGAAAAAATGCTGGTAACCAGCATTTTCTTCTTTTCCCACAATGTTTTCTACTTTTCCCAAAACAAATTTAAATTTTTTAGCCATGTTTATTTTATCGTCTGCAAATGCTTTCAACTTGGAAAAATCTACAATTTTGTCATTTGGTAAAGAGTTAAATCACTTTTTAAGCTAAGTAAAGTTTGCAATGTGATGTAGGCAGCTCCAAAAGTTGAGCCAGATGGTCATGAGGGTCCTGTCCCAGAGCTCCAGATAGAGGGAGTGGTTTTGCTTTCAAACTTGAAAATTATTATTATTCTCCACTAAACCGTATGTTGTGGGTACTCATTAGAATCGTCTCGATGAGACGATTCTAATGAGTACCCACAACATAGGGTTTAGAAGAGAAATAATGGATTTAGAATACCATCACTCCCTGTTATCTAGAGCTCTGCAACCCAGAACATCTGATTTGACTGGTCAGTGCTCTATTCCTACTCAGTTCTTTATTCATTGTTACGGTAAAAATACTACCAAGTATAATACCTTTTTCTGTCAAGATACAAGAACCTACTCTAGGTGCTCTTATAGTAGACATCAATACTTAATGTAACCCTCTCTCTGCCATTGGCAAACTCTGGACATTTGTTGACAGTAATGGTCATGATCAGAGAATTTGCAGCCTGGTCTCAGAAATGTGTCATGTTTTTTTTGCTGACTATTAAAACTGTTAACCCTTTACTCCATAGATACTCATTTCAACACATTGCTTGTAGGAGCCTTTGGTAAACATTCTGGCAAAAGGTGAAATTGCTCGTGACGAGCAATTTCAAGTTTTGTCACAATGTTTTCTATGCTATCAAAAGGTTTCATTTACACATAAGAAACAGCTCCATCCTTGCTGTTATTTAGGGTCAATTAGAGATGCCATAGAAATGCCTTATGGGGTAAAGGGTTAAGATAAATATCTTTCTAAGTTTCAGGAGTGTATTTGTTCAGAGTGAAAAGAAATAAGGTCTATTGCTTCCAGTTATTTTCGCCCTTTCACATTTACAGACAAATAGTAATTTTCAGTTAGCTAAAACAATCTTTAAAAACTGTAATACAGTTAACCCTTCACCAGACAGCAAAATTTCGGACTTGTCCAAATTTAAAGCATTTGCAGGCGACAATTTCAACCTCGCTCAAACAGTACAATCATTTTTTGATGGAGTAGAAAACGTTTTGGGAAAAGGAGAAAATGCTGGTTAACCAGCATTTTCTCCTTTTCCCAAAATGTTGTCAAAAGACTTTTTTCCCAGGGTCATTAAAAGTCTTCATTATGTGGTAAAGGCTTAAATGGAGCAGAATCATGACCCTTGCTCTGTGAAAAGTGGTTCTTCAGCAAAATGTATCAGCATACGTCAGTCTAGGTAACCTTACCAGAATAGAAATTGTTCAACTTCCTGTGTCTATGAATTGACAGAGTTTGCAAACATTATTGTTGCCGGAATTTTCTCCTTTCCCCACAAGGGTTTTATAGGTCTAGGCCATCTTCCCAAGGGATTTAAAATCTTGGGATTGTTTTGTAAAGAATTCAGGAAATAGAGTTGAAACTAGTGTGTCACATCACAGAAGTCAGTTTTGTATTTTATTCAAGGAACCAGACAGTCAGTCTTCAGCTCTCATCTCGACTCCAACGTCTATAGAAACCCAGTCAGGTGTTGGTGTGAAAGCCAGTGATTGGATAAAATCTCTACAGCTCAAAACACCCAGTAAAACGGAACAGGCAGCAGCAATGTCAGGGGAAGTGGAGGATTCAGCCAAAAAGAAGAAAAAACATTGCAGGTATAGTTTGGCACCTGTGCAGTGTTTGGTATTTTTCTTTAGTTCAGTTTTTACCGACAAAATGTGTTAGACACATCTGTGTGTAGAAATTATTTGCATATGACTGATTGAATGGTTCAGATTACTACAATAGACTAATCTTTGAAAGGTGGTATACTGTTTGGATGGAGTTTTTACTTTTCCAACAATATTTTTAAAAGTCATCAGGATCTTAAATGGAAGATAATCATGAAGGAAATGATTTTTAGAGGTTCTTTGGTTCTCTTTCTATATCAGCAGAAGCATAAAAAGTTGATATCTTTTCACATCTAAAACTACTTTTTTACATGAAGATTTTATTATGATAGCTTTACTAATCTAATGATCAATGAAAGGCAATGTTACACATACCCCACTAGTGGGCATTACAGTGCCCTATCCAAAAGGTAGTTTTTATCCACAAATTCGAAACAAAAAGACAGTGCAGGTGTTTTATTTTCTAAATTTTCTATCTAAGAATGTCGGTCTGGTATATGTAACACTTTAACAGGCAATCCTGAGTTTTACAAATTGATAGAAAATGCTTTTAAAGAATGGTGTGAAAATGAGAAAATGCTGATAATAAGTGTTTTCTCCTTTTCCCCCACAATGTTTTCCATTCTTTCAGAACAAAATTCCATCATTTGAGTCACTTTTCATTTGTCTTCTTTTAACCCTTTACCCCATGAGGCATTTCTATGGTATCTTTAATTGACCCTAAATAACAGCAAGGATGAAGCCGTTTCTTATGTGTATATGACATCTTTTGATAGCATAGAAAACATTGTGACAAAAGGTGAAATTGCTTGTCACAAGCAATTTCACCTTTTGCCACAATGTTTTCCAAAGGCTCCTACAAGCCATGCATAGAAATTAGTATCTATGGAGTAACGGGTTAAGAGCATTTGTTCCCAGACAAGTCTGAAATTCTGTTGTTTAGTAAAGAGTGAATGCTTTGAGAGTTAGATATACAAGTTTAATGACAGAAAGGTACAATTTTCAGAGGAGGGTTTGCTGAGCAGCTGACAAGGTTACAGAACAGAGACAAATCATCTGTGCGAGTATGGAAGCATCAGCTTTCAACTTTATCATCCTCTCAGGGTATTCTGATTTATCTCCATCATTATTATTTCAGGTCACAGTGAAATCAGGTTATTTCCGTGTTTCAACGCATTAGCACACAATCCCTACTTTTAACGACCCTGAGAAAGAAGCCTTTAGAAACATTGAGGGAAAAGGAGAAAATGCTGGTAACCAGCATTTTCTCCTTTTCCCACAATGTTTTCTATCCCTCACAAGACAAATTTCAGATTTTCAGTCACTTTTCTTTTGTTGTCTGCAAATGCTTTCAATTTGGACAAACCTAAAATTTTGTCGCTCGGTAATGAGTCAACTGTTCATTGCCCACCAAGGGTGACATTTTTTTGTCAAAATAATGCTGGTTATAAGCAATAACTCCCGTTCCCTAAGATTAAGAAAAACCTTACTTAACCATTTATCACAACAATTCCAAATTTTAAGGACCTTGACAAAGGAAGTCTTTGGAAACTTTGTGGTTACCATCATTTTCTCCATTTCCCGCAATGTTAATTATCCTTTCACAGAAAGCCTTGTCATTTCAACCTCATTTGATTTGTCATCTGCAAATGCTTCCAATTTTGAACAGGTCTAAAATTTTGTTGTATGGTAAAGAGTTAGCCAACTTTGTTACTTGTACTTTGTTATAATTGGTCTTGAGTAAAAATGTATATCTAGTATGTCAGCTCTTGATGCTTTGAGTGCTAGGCCCATATTCACCAACCATTCTCAAGAATATTTTTATTTGCCAGAAGTTTCTAAATTTAAAAGTAATACAACTTCTCATTGGCTAAATTATTTGGTAAAGCCCGTAAGAAGTTGTGTTATTTTCAAATTTAGCATTAATTTACGTCTCATTTCTAGACTAAAATGATTGTTAAGTTGATATTGTGCACTAAAGTTTAACCCTTTACCACACAATCCCAACTTTTAACGACCCTGAGAAAGAAAAGTTTAGGAAAAATTGTGCAAAAAGGAGAAAGTGCTGGTTATCAGCATTTTCTTATTTTTCCACAATGTTTTCTATCCTTCCCAAATTGAATTTTAATTTTTCCTTCACATTTATATTGTCAAATGCTCTCAATTTGGACTAGTTGAAAGATTTTTTGTTTGGTATAGAGTTAAACATGAATTTTGATTGACAGGTTCCAGATTTGTGTGTATGGAGGTGATTGGTTTTGAACATCTGTACTCACTTCAGTTAGTCAGGTGTAAGGTAGTTACCGTGGACAACGCCACACAGACAGGAACACAGACAGATAATGGGATAGAGGCCAACATTAGCGGAACCAGGCTTGTAGTGATACCAGCTAGTCAGGCAGAACAACTCAAACTTCAAGTTGGCATGATATTCAAGATTTACCCCCCATGGTATGCTATTACTTGAGCTATTTAACTCATTACCACACGACAAAATTTTAGGTTTGTCCAAATCGAAAGCATTTGCAGATGACAAAACAGATAAGACTGAAAATTTAGAATGTGTTTTGTGAAGGGTAGAAAACATTGTGGGAAAAAGAGAAAATGCTGGTTACCAGCATTTTCTCTTTTTCCCACAATTTTTTCTAAATTAAAACATGAATACAGAAAGAACAGTACTGCAAAAGGAGGGAATACTTGTTTTATGCAATACCCTCATTGCAGTACCAACAATGTTTTCAAATGTAGTATGATGCAAGATGGGAAAGGGCACAGGTGCCTGACATGTCTGGTATCATACCATCCCTCTATATAGATATAATAAAGACAAGGTTGGTATCATACCATCCCTCTATATAGATATAATAAAGACAAGGTTTGCAATGACAAGTTTCTCCAACCTGACACGGTCCTCAAATAATGATCGACTGAGAAGTCTAATGATTATATGTCTTTATTATAACTATAGAGAGGGATGGTATGATACCAAACATGTCGGGCACCTGTGGGAAAGGGTATCAGCAAGTAGTAATCCATAAATTTCAGGCAGCAGTTGGAACTAAACAGTGGACAACAGATAATGTTGTGTACAAAATACTGTCATGTTGTGGAACAAGGAGGCAGTCAGGATCCTCTGGTCCAGAAACCTGCAGAAGATCAAAAACAGGAAGGTAGTAAAGTGACGTTGACAGCCAGGTGGAACTGTCCTTGTGTTCAAGGTAAGCATTCAGTCTACTGAAGGATTTAGGAGGCCACATAGGCCAGTAGTGAAGGTATGGACTTTGTTTTATACTTTACACATTCAACATTTTAGACGAGAACAAATTCAAAGTAGTTACAGTGAATAAAGTAGTTACAGAGAACAAGTTTCTAAAATGGTGACATGTCACTCAGAGCAAAAAGAAAATTCTGTTTCCCACCATTTTCTTCTTTTGTTATACATGATGATTTTCAAAAGCCTTTATCAGGGACCATAAAATCAGGATTGCATGGTTGAAGGTTATTTAAGAAATAATCTTCTTTCTATCGTGGTATATCGTTCAATAAACCACAGTTGTGAGTTATGAGGCACAATAAATAATCCACGAGGGCGATAGCCCGAGTGGGTTATTCATTGCGCCTCATAACTCACAACGTGGTTTATTGAACGATATACCACGATAGAAAGAAGATTATTTCGATTCTAACTTGGCCAATTCTTAATGAAAGGAAAACAAGTTCAAACTGAGAGTGAAAACGCGGATGAAGATTATGTTCCATTGAATAACTCACTCATTGAATGATGTCACTTGCTATAGGATGACGTCACTCTACATGGATTGTCGCAGATTTTACCACGTTTTCATTGCACTGTGTTTATAGAGCCAAAGTCGCGTGTCATGTTAGAATGCTGGATTAATAGTATCCTTCATGTTGCAAGATCCATATTCTTACTGGATCTGGTCTTGGTGAAAATTGATTATGACATATTTTTTTTAATCTCCAACCATAGAACAATTTTATTATTCACAAAGAATGGGTTGCTTTAGTAATGCTTCTATTAACTAAATGGTAGTAAGTACCCCAAAGTAAACACATATATATAAGAATGTAACACATTTATATACCTAAAGTATCATAGTGTGTGATGACCCCTTTATACCTTACATCTACAATGAATATATCTATTTTTAGGTCTATGTACAAGTCAGAGTTTGTGTCCTGCATATCAGTTTCCATGTATACCAGGAAATTTGCAGGTAATAACTTATTGATGAAAGTTTTCATGACGACTAATGTTAGAATTAACCCATTACCACACAATGCCTACTTTTGACGCCCCAGAGAAAGAAGTCTTTTGAAAACACTGTAGGAAAAGGAGAAAATGCTGGTAACCAGCATTTTCTTCTTTTCCCACAGTGTTTTCTACCCTTCCCAGAACAAATTTCAATTTTTTAGTCACCTTTATTTTGTCGTCTGCAAATGCTTTCAATTTGAACCAGTCTAAAATTTTGCCTATGTGTGGTAAAGAGTTAACAAACTTCTAGGACTCTGCTGAATATAATAATAGTCATCTAGAACCATAAATTTTCATGCAGATTAGAAAGAGCACTTATTTAAAAGAAGATTTGAGAAATTTCTATTGCCTATATTATATATTGATCTGGTACTCTTTCGTGTTGTTAATTTATGGAAGAGAATAAAAGAGGCTTAACTGTTTACCAAACAACAAAATTGTAGACTGGTCCATATTGAAAGCATTTGTAGATGACAAAATAAATGTGACTGAAAAATTGAAATTTGGTTTGGGGAGAGTAGAAAACCCTTTTGGGAAAAGCAGAAAAATGCTGGTTAACAGCATTTTCTCCTTTTCCCACAATGATTTCAAAAGGCATCTATCTCAGAGTCTTTAAAAGTTGGGATTGTGTGGTAAAGAGTTAACCCATTACCACACAATCCCTACTTTTGATGCCCCTGAGAAAGAAGTCTTTTGAAAACACTGTAGGAAAAGGAGAAAATGCTGGTAACCAGCATTTTCTCCTTTTCCCACAGTGTTTTCTACCCTTCCCAGAACAAATTTAAATTTTTCAGTCACCTTTATTTTGTCATCTGTAAATGCTTTCAATTTGAATCAGTCTAAAATTTTGTTGTGTGGTAAAGAGTTAACAAACTTCTAGGACTCTGCTGAATATAATAGTAATCACCTAGACCATAAATTGTCATGCAGATTAGAAAGAGCACTTTTTAAAACAAGAATTGAGAACTATCTATTGCCTATGTTATATGTATATTGATCTGGTACTCGTTCGTGTTAATTTATGGAAGAGAATAAGAGAGGCTTAACTCTTTACCATACAACAAAATTGTAGACTGGTCCAGATTGAAAGCATTTGTAGATGACAAAATAAATGTGACTGAAAAATTGAAATTTGGTTTGGGAAGGGTAGAAAACATTGTGGGAAAAGGAGAAAATGCTGGTTAACAGCATTTTCTCCTTTTCCCACAATGTTTTCAAAAGTCTTCTTTCTCAGAGTCTTTAAAAGTCAGGATTGTGTAGTAAAGAGTTAAATTCATTCAATTTTCTGCTTGTCAAAAGACAAGTCTACCACATGCTTGACAAAATAAATTCTACCGATTGGTAATTATGTGAATACTTGCTAGATATGATGCATGACAAAAATAGTTTTAACCCTTTACTCCATAGATACTCATTTCTACACATTGCTTGTAGGGGCCTTTGGAAAACATTGTGGCAAAAGGTGAAATTGCTTGTCACAAGCAATTTCACCTTCTGTCACAATGTTTTCTATGCTATCAAAAGGTGTCATTTACACATAAGAAACCGTTTCATCCTTCCTGTTATTTAGGTTCAATTAGAGATGCCATAGAAATGCCTTATGGGGTAAAGGGTTAACCTGCCTTAGCAAGAGTGCTGTAAATAAAAAGTTAATACATTGCTTTACTTTTTTTTCTGTATATCTTTTTCTCCTAGGATTTTGAAGATGACAGTGATATTAAAGCTCAGGAAGTTTGCAATAGCTCAAATACTCTGTTGGCAGCAGGACCTGTGGCCTCAGTGTCATATAGTGCAACTGCTCTAAATCCTACAAATACACCATGTGCTCTTAATTCTGTGACGGCGAAGACACATTTACATACAGTCATGCTAAGGACTCCAGGCAGCAAGGATAAACTTCAGTGTTCAGTGAGCAGTGGCAGCGAAGTTTTTGACTCAATATTGGAGAGTATTGAATATAATAAATCCAGGGGAGATAACCACACTCCATGTCTCTGTTTTAAGGGGCATGTGCATAAAAAAGTCCCTGTTGAGGATGGTAAAGTTATCAGGTACAAATACATCACTTCATAAATTTTTAATGTAAACTCAGGAATTTAGATTTTTTCTTTTTAGTTTTTGGAACAGATAGAAAAAGGTAGTACTTTGACCATGTGTAGATGCAGGATTTTTGTAGTAAAGCAATAAACAAAGCTTACTTTCACAAAATAGGAATATTTCTCTTAACTCGTAACAATTTACATGCCAATGGAAAAATGTTTGAAATAGTTTCTTTTATAATTTGAAAAAAAAAAATTCCCTCCTCCAAAAAAAAGTAAAAAAGTAAATTGCTTCCTTTTCTCATAAACATTTAAAGGATTTTCTACTGCAAAGACAGAACATTCTATTTGTTCATTCACCTTCTACCACACAATAAAATCATAGTCCTGTCCATATTGAAAGAATTAAAAGACAGTAAGAGTTAGATGATTGGCTCATATGACAGGATTTGTGGGGGAAAAAAATGCTGATTACCTACGTTTTCTCCTTTTCGCACAATGGTATTAAAAGCTCTCTACTTAGAGTCATAAGAAGTTGGGATTGTATGATAAAGCTTAAACTGAAGCTGTTTCCAGTTTTATGAGTATTTTATATATACAGTCAGACATAAGTTAAGCATCACCAAAACTAACCAGCAATAGCCCATGTGCTTAGACCAGCATTACTCATGCCCACAATTTGCCTTTTCTGGGCTTTTGAGAGTTTTCTGGTAGCCATCCTTTCATTTGGCTCATAAATCAGCCAGTTACGTGTATAGTGGGTCCTTGCATACATGTAGCTTGAAAATATACCAATGAAAGGTTACCCATTAAAAAAGTATTGACTAAATTTGTTTTGGTGATGCTTAACTTATGTCTGACTGTATAATTGCTGTTGCAGTTATCACTTGTTGTATGTACTATTTGTTGCAGTTATCACTTGTTGTATGTACTATTTGTTGCAGTTATCACTTGTTGTATGTACTTTCTGTTGCAGTTATCACTTGTTTGTGGAGGATGTTGTTGGTACAGTGTGTGTGATAAAACTGTCAAGTGGTACTCTTCAGAGTTTCAAAATGGATGATGATTGTATTGAGGGCAAAACATTCCAGTTTACTGGTGTACAGGTTGAAGACAGAGTCACTAGAGAAAGGTATTGAACATTTGAAGAGTAGAGAAACAAGATTTTATCTCTACTAGAAAACAGAATATTAGACCATTCTATATAGGAAGCATTTGCAGAGGACTAATTAAAGGTAGCTTATCCTCTTACTGCACAGTTCCAAGTTTTAATGAACCTTAGGAGAAATACGTATGAAAACATGGTAGAAAAAGAGGAAAATGCTGATAATCAGCATTTTCGTCTTTTCCTACAATGTTTATCTATTCTATCGAAGACCGTATCACTGTTTGAGGTACCTTTTTTATGTTAGACTGCAAATGCTTTCTGTTTGGTTGACTTCAAAATTTTGTTGTTTGGTAAAGAGTGAAAGGATGGGAATTGTTTTGGAAAGAGAAGAAAATAATGAGAAGGAAAAACAGAAAATGCTGTTTACCAGCCCTTTCTATTATTCCCCACAATAGAGAAGCTTATTTCCTCAGGGTTGTTGAATCACAGAACTATGGTAAATGATAAACTTACTTGAATGTGAAGTTCTTAAACATGGTACCATGTTAGTTGTTTTCAACCTATACATTTCTTTTATCCAGCAAAGCTAACAGGTTAGGAGCTATCAGATATATTGGAAATAGCCTGGTCAATTGTCAATCCATCTGTCTGGCTGTACATTTGTGGATATAAATGTTTTGTAAGAAATATCCCAAATGTGAAAATCAGTAATCCACATTATAGAATTTATAGATAGAACCTACCAACTTGTATCATGCAATTTTTTTATGAAGTTACTTTCAGACCCTCCTTGGCATTTATGCTTGGAACATCCCTGCATTGTTTGACAGGCACTAAGAAATATGGAATAGAAAAAACAAAATTATTTATTTGTTCTCATAATGTTTTTGAAAATTGTAATTGTGTGAATATTTGTGTAAAGGGATGTTTCTTTGAGGTTGTTGTCAGATACACTTTGTGTTCTCTTATTATCACATAGTTATACTCCAGAGCTCCAAATACAAGAGAGTGATGGTATTCTAAATTCATTATTTCTCTTCCAAATCCTATGTTGTGGGTACTCATTAGAATCGTCTCAATGAGATTATTCTAATGAGTACTCACAATATAGGGTTTAGTGGAGAATGATTAATATTTTCAATTTCGAAATCAAAATCACTCCTTCTTTCTGAAGCTGTGATACTCTACTTATTTTTTACTCTACTGAGAAGAAACTCACTTTGATGGGACCATTTTATAACCAGATATGAAACTTTCATATTTTGGGCGACATCTGTTGATTTCTTCAGGTTACTGCATTGTCAAGTTACCTATAATTTAATGCCGTAAAGTCGGAAATTTTCTTTTTTTTGCTAGAGACCCACAGTTACTCTCAATGGTGGACAAGTTATGGTCTGGTACCAAAATGACCAGTCAGGATACAGAGGGAGAGACTTTGGTAAATATGTGGTTTATATACATTTTATATGCACTATCAACTACACGGCATAGCCCTATAAAGATCATTTGGATAAGCGAAAATCAATATAGGTGATTTAACTCTTTACCAAACGACAAAATTTTAGACTGGTCCAAACTGAAAGCATTTGCAGATGACAAAACAAAAGTGACAGGAAAATTGAAAATTGTTTTGGAAAGGGAAGAAAACCTTGTGGGAAAAGGAGAAAATGCTGGTAACCAGCATTTTCTCCTTTTCCCACAATGTTTTCAGAAGGCTTCTTTCTCAGGGTCGTCAAAAGTAGGGATTGTGTGGTAATGGGTTAAAGTCCATTATGGGTATGGACCTTTCACTTTAAAACATGTTTGTATGTAAGGTGTAGCTGAGTTGGTAGAGTGCAGGTCTTGAGAACACAGGGTCCAGGGCTTGATCCCTGACCATTGTTCCTATGACATTCATCTGGGAGAGCAGCCAGTGTTTTGGAAAGAAAATCGTGCGGAGTGCTGGTAAAAGAAACTCCAGGAATTAATGGATAGGTGCACTAGCCGCCACAACATCACTGAAATAACGTTGAAAATGGCGTTAAACACCATTGAATTGATCAATCATTGTATGTAAGGTGTTTAACTAAAATTTCAATCTGATGCATAATTGTGTTTCATGTTCGTTTTTGCTACTTATACTGATAAGGCAGATATGGTCCTTGTTCATATATGTTATGTTACTTTAGAAATAGTTTTGGTCTCTTAACTCTTTACCACACAATCCCGACTTTTAACAACCCTGAGAAAGAAGCCTTTTGAAAACATTGTGGGAAAAGGAGAAAATGCTGGTAACCAGCATTTTCTCCTTTTCCCACAATGTTTTCTACCCTTCCAAAACCATATTTCAATTTTTCAGTCACATTTATTTTGTCGTCTGCAAATGCTTTCAATTTGGACCTGTCTTAAATTTTCTTGTGTGGTGAAGAGTTAATTAATCATCATGCAAATCTATGACGAGTTAGTGACGACTTGTTTACCCTTAACCCATTACCACACAATCCCTACTTTTGATGCCCCTAAGAAAGAAGCCTTTAGAAAACATTGTGGGAAAAGGAGGAAATGCTGGTAACCAGCATTTTCTCCTTTTCCCACAATGTTTTCCGCCCTTCACAAAACAAATTTCAAATTTTCAGTCACTTTTATTTTGTCGTCTGCAAATGCTTTCGATTTGGACAAACCTTAACTCTTTCCCAAACAAGCCCTGGTTTTTATGTGTCTGCAGTAAAAGTCTTTTGAAAACACTGTGGGAAAAAGAGAAATTGCTCATAACGAGCAATGTCTCCTTTTCCCACAGTGTTTTCTACCCTTTTTGAGAACTTTCTGCCATTTTGTCAAAATCTAAAATTGTCATCTGCAAACTCTTTCGGTTTGGAAGAGTCTAAAATTTGTCGTTTGGGAAAGGGTTAAATATTGTCGTTTGGTAATGAGTTAACTTGCTAAATAAATGAATTTTTCTAGGCAATAATTAAATATTGTTATTTCAAAGTTTTTTGGTTTCTTTCTTAGGAAATATATCTCTTTATCAGACAGTGTAAATCAAAGATCAGACAAAATGTTCTGTGCAGTCTGATCTTGTTCTTTGCTGTCACAAGAAGTCGGCAAGTCACACTTAACAGCCTGAGGATTAAGAAGAAAAACTAATCTAGCAAGTTAATTATATTGTATATACCATGAGAAAAAATGTATTTACCGACAGGAAACTATGAAGACAGAAGAACCTGTAGGATTTTGTTACATTCTTGAAGAATCCCAGAATGCAACAGTGGATATGCTTCCATGTTTAGTTGATCTCTATCCAGAGAGAGAGCAGACTATTCAGTGCTTGTCAGACATTATCAAACCTGCTGATAAATGCTTCAGATGTGATTGCCTCATCAGAGTTGTTCATTTACAATACAGTGACAAGGTATGCTGTTTAACCTATCATCTCAAATACTCCAGTGTTTTAACTCCAGGAGGACATTGAGGCTTTTGAAAACATTGTGGGGAAAAGCTGGTGACCGTCTTTTTATTTTTTTCCCATGATCCTTTCTACCCAGTCACTGGCTTGCATCGATTTTTTTTTTTTTTTTTAGCTAGGTTGAATTTCTTGCCTGCAATTTTTTTTCAATTTGGTTAGGTGTAGATTTTTGTCGTGCAGTGAAGACTTAATTCTGAGAGCACCAAATACAACTCTGACAGTGTGGACAGGATGCATCAACATAAGACTGTAAATAAATTGCAGTCTAATCCGAGATAATTTGTATAATTTTTTGGCTGTTTGAATGACTGAATAATGTTCTATGCCTCTTTCAAATTTATTTCACACATTTTATGGCAAAAGACCATTTTCATATGTGAGTCCCAGGTTCAAGCTATGCCTTTACTACACAGTGACGACTTTCGGAGACCCTGAGGTAGAAGCCTTTTGAAAACATTGTGGGAAAAGAATATGCTGGCTTTTCTATAAGCCATCAAGTAGTATGTTAGAAACCAAATTATTTTTCTTTGCAGGACAAACAGCAGCTGAAACAAGTCTATGTGATAGATAACAGTAGAAGTATTCCAATATTGATAAAATATCAAGGCTCAAAGAAAGTGTTTGATTTTACAACAAAATCTTCCACTGATCTATGCAAACTTATCAAGGACCTGTATGTGTTCAAAGGTGAAACACTTTTTTTTCTTTCATCAGAAATATTTGTAAACGGCCTTTTTTTTTTTCATGTCTAAAGATGCACTGTTGTCCAGGCCATAGAATCATAGAGGCAGTATACCTTTGACAGTTTAAGCAAAGCTAATAAAGAACAGCAGCATGTTTCTATGTTTTCATTTGCATATCTAATCCAGTCTTCAATAAATTCAATTTAACTCTTTACAACAAAATCTTAGGCTGGTCCAAATTGAAAGCATTTGCAGGCGACAAAATAAATGTGACTGAAAACTTTTTGTTTGTGTTGTGTTTACCACTAATTCCAGGAACAGTTTTGCCATAATGTGACAGTCAGTGCACCTGCCTATGCTTTCCTTGAGTCTCTTTTACCAGAACTTGAATCAGAACCAGAACAAAGCAATTGACTACTGTTCCATTTAACCCTTTACCACATAATCCTGACTTCAACACCCCTGTGAAAGAAGCCCTTTGAAAACATGGTGGGAAAAGGAGAAAATGCTGGTAACCAGCAATTTCTCCTTTTCCCACCATGTTTTCTTTCCTTCCTTAAACAAATTTCAATTCTTTAATCACATTTGTTTTGACATCTGCAAATGCTTTCAATATGGACCAGTCTAAAATTTTTTTGTGTTGTAAAGAGTTAAACTTTGTTGAAAACCAGAAAGCTGGGAATCAAAGCAGTGACTCCTGGGTATCAAGCCCTGTACATTACAGACTAAGCTACTGGACTTATATTGTCTTTCTTCAGAAATAAACTTCTTGTGATGATATATCTTTTTCTATGAATAACAGAACTATGTTTTCGCTTTTCTAAAAACATATCTACCTGTCATTGCTCTGTAATTGATTAATCCATTACCACACAATCCTTACTTTCATCAACCCTGAAGGAGAGAGCTTTTGAAAACATTACGGGAAAAGGAGGAAATGCAGCATTTTCTTTTCATAAGTTTTCTACCCTATCAAAGACAAGTACCATGATTTTAACCACTTGTATTTTGTCTTCTTCAAATACTTCTAATATGGACGAGTCTTAGAATTTTGTCCTATGACAAAGAGATAACATGCTGCATTGTGTAAATTTTGTCCTCTGGCAAAGAGTTAACATGCAGGTAAACATTGTGTAAACAAATAGGAAAAAGGAAGAAGATTATGATTGTTCCATAGTATTATGAACAGTTACTACTTCTTGTATTGTAGGGGAGTTCATTATTGATTCCTATACAACAGTTGTGAGCAACACTGATGAAGAATTCTTAGAGAAATATAAAGAGGCCCTTACAAACCTGCATGATGTGAAGGCTGCACCAGAAACCGTCTCTAAACAAAGTCATATTGATCATATCATTTCTGTGTCAGGTATACATAACTTCGGATTTAATAAAGTGCTCTTAACCCATTACCACACAATCCCTACTTTTGACGCCCCTGAGAAAGAAGCCTTTAGAAAACATTGTAGGAGAAGGAGAAAATGCTGGTAACCAGCATTTTCTCCTTTTCCCACATTGTTTTCTACCCTTTACAAAACAAATTTCAAGTTTTCTGTCACTTTTATTTTGTCGTCTGCAAATGCTTTCAATTTGGACCAGTCTAAAATATTGTCGTTTAGTAATGGGTTAAGTCTTTACCTTTATGTCAAATTACAGACTTGTCAAAATTCAGAGCATTTGTAGATGACAAATTAGGACTGGTTGAAAAGATTGGATTTGTTCTGGAATGATAAAAAAGTTTTAGGAAAAGAACATTCGTGTGACCAGCATTTTGTCCATTTCAACACTGATTTCAAAAGCATTTCTTTACAAAAGTTGTTAAAATCTTTGAAATTCGTTAAACCCTTTACCACACAATGACAACTTTTAACGCCCCTGAGGAAGAGGCATTTGAAAACTTTGTGGGAAAAGGAGAAAATGCTGGTAACCAGCATTTTCTCCTTTTCCCACAAAGTTTTCTTCTCTATCAAAGAAAAATAGCATCATTTTAGCCACTATGAAATTTTCGCCTACAAATGCTTTCGAACTGGATACGTCTAAAATTCTGCTGTGTGGTTAAGGGTTAAAGACATTATCAGTGTTGCTTCTAGGACGCGGGATTGCGGGAATCCCGCGAAAATTACAGGATTAGCGCAAAAAAATCATTGGTGTGCGCCCCTCATGCCGCACGATTACATAGCTTCCCGCAATTTTCGCCGTCAGGTGCGCCAGGCTAAGAAAAGATCGGTGTGCCACCATACTATGAAGCTATCCGCCATTATTGTGTATCGAGGACAGCGGTTGGTTTGAAAGTTGATTTAGCTTCATTTTCAGCCAATCACCGTCTTCGTATTATGATTCGATAACCTTGACCTCATGCGTCATTGATCGTGTTCAAGATTGTTGAGTTCTATTGTACGAATTTTCAAAAAATAAAATGAAGCGGACATTATTTGATTTTAACTTCGGTAAGGCAACTGACTGTACATAGTGCCGAGGAACCACCGACGGTTTCTGAAGGAAATAATGGTAGTGTTGATGTGATTAATGAATCTGACAATAGAAAATTCGACACAAGGTCAAAATAATGATGGACCAAGCAAACAGAAAAAGACGAAACTGTTTCAAGATTCCTGGCTGACCGAATGGCCGTGGCTTGAAAATACGGAGAATGGTATGCAGTGCAGTCTGTGTTTAACCCTTTCCCAAACGACAAGTTTTTGGACTAGACCAAATTGAAAGCATTTGCAGACGACAATTCAACTGTAAATTCTATTCTTGTAAAATACTTGGCAATAAAATATGTTTAAACTAAACTAACTAAACAATTCAACTCTTGCTGAAAAGATGATTTCTGTCTATGATAGGGTAGAAAACATTGTGGGAAAAGGAGAAAATGCTGGTTACAAACATTTTCTCCTTTTCCCACAATGTTTTCAAAAGGCTACTCTTTCAGACCCGTAAAAACCAGGGATTGTTTGGGAAAGGGTTAAGACACAAAAAGAACAATGCAAATTTGAGGCCCCCTTTCATGAGTAAGGGGCCCCTTTTTTGGAAGTGAGGGGCCCCCAGGGCCCCATTTTGGAAAATCCTAGAAGCAACACTGCATTATTTTTGTCAACGATAAAGTCGAAGATGAGACTGCATAATCAGTACATTCTGACCATAATCAACTGTGGCCCTACGAATGCTTTTGAACTGGATACATCTAAAAGTATGCCGTGTGGTTAAGGGTTAAAGACAATTTTTTTGTAAACAATAACGACCAAGTTGAGACTGCATAATCTGTACATTCTGACCATAATCAGCCGTGGCCATTTTGTTTTAAACTCCTTCAGCACTAAATATCTAAACAAGAGTTTTTTTGATGGGTAAAAATACAATCAAATGAAACCTAGAAATATTTATAACGTGTGTGGTTGACTAAACAAGCAGATGGCATTGATCCAAGACTAGGACCCGTATTCGCCACCCATTCTTGAGAATATTCATAGTCTTATTTTCCAAAGGTTTTCTAAATTTGTAAATGGAAACCAGCATGTTCACCTTTACGCACAAAGTTTTCTGCCCTTTCAAAGAAAAGTTTGGTCATTTGAGCTAGTATGAAATTCTTGTCTGCAAATGCTTTCAATTTGGATAGGTCTAAAAATTTGCTGTGTGGTAAAGGGTTAAATTTGAAACGGTTTAGATATGGTATCAGACTGCAGGTTCTGTAACTAAAATATATCTTGAAAATGGTAAAGTTAAGTATATGAAAATGTTTCTCTCTTCAGGTGTTATATGTGAAGTGGACGAGGAATCAGCCTACAGCTGGGAGGCTTGTAAGGGGTGTGGTAGTGATCAGATACAAATAGACTCAAAGACAGGGTAAGTTCTTATTTCTGTTGGAAAAGTTATCTACAATTAACCCATTACCACAATTAATCCCTACTTTTGACAACCTTTAGATAGAAGTCTTTAGAAAACATTGTGGGAAAAGGAGAAAATGCTGGTAACCAGCATTTTCTCCTTTTCCCATAATGTTTTCTACCCTTCACAAATCAGATTTCAAATTTTCAGTCAATGTTATTTTGTCGTCTGCAAACGTTTTCAATTTGGACAAGCCTGAAATATTGTCGTTTGGTAATGGGTTAAGTCTTTACCATACAACTAAGTTAACCCTTTACCAAACAATCCTTGGTTTTTACAACCCTGAGATAGAAGCCTTTTGGAAACATTGTGGGAAAAGGAGAAAATGCTGGTAACCACAATGTTTTATCTCCCACTGAAAACAAATTTCAATTTTTGAGTTATGTTTGTCATCTGCAAATGCTTTCAATTTGGACCAGTCTAAAATTTTGTCATTTGGTAAAGAGTGAAAGATATCCAAATTTAAAGTTTTAGCAGAAGAGAACTGAAATTCAGTTCAAATTTGTCTTTGAAAGGACAAATACATCATAGGAAAAGGACAAAATGCTGATTTCCAGCATTTTTCTTATTCCTGCAATGTTTTCTAAAGAAAGTGTTTTTTCCTCAAAGTCATTGAAACTCAGGATTATAAGGTAAATAGGTTACTCTTTACCAGATGTCAAAATTTTAGATGTGTAAGAGTTATGCAGCGTTAATTTTTGTAGACAACATGCCGAATGTGACTTAGCCCTTTACCACACGACAAATTTCTTGATGGATCTGCAATGAAAGCATTTGTAGAAGAAAAACTAAACATGGTAAAATTGATGAAATTTGTTAATAAAAGGGCAGAAAACTTTCTTGGAAAAAGGAGAAAATGCTGGCAAACAGCATTTTCTCCTTTTCCTAAAATGTTTTCAAAAGCCTCCCTCCTCAGGGTCATTGAAAGTCGCCATTGTGTGGGAAAGGGTTAAGGATTGGTTAAAATGAAAGGGTTGTAAATATTGTAGGAAAAAGCTAGGTGAAAATGCTGTTTCCATTCCGTTTCTTGCCTTTTGAACTCACCTGAGCACAAGAAGTGCTCAGTGTGAGCTTTTGTGATCATGCTGTGTCTGGCGTGCATCGTCCTTCTTCAACTTCTACTTTGTGTACACTAAAGGCTACATGTCTGATACTCATGCCTTAAACAGGATGTTTGTCTTGGTAGTACCTCAAAGTCAAATCCAAGACCTTGTTTATTCTCTAGAGGCCACATTTTCTGTCCAATACTCATGAAACTTGGTCATGGTGTTTGTTTTGATATCTTAAATGACATCAGAAATGGTCAAAAACTACGTCAAATCTTAGAAAAAACCTTATGTACACTCTAGAGACCATAATTTATTTTAAGTTCAATACTCTTGAAAGTTTGTCAGAATGTTCGTCATTTTATCTGGAAAGAGGTTAGAAATGGGTTATGTATGGTCAAAAGACTAAGCCGAGTGACGTCAGGGCCATCATGGGTCTCTTGTTTTCTGAAGTTGAGAGTCATCACTGGAGTTTTAATCAAATCAGAATGAACAACTAATCTTATTTTTTCCTAAACTTTAAGGAGGTCAACATGCAATGACTGCAGAGAGACAATGGACAATGTTGATGTCAAAATGAAGATGGAAGTGATTGTTAAAGTCACAAATAGTGATCTGAACATGAAAATAGATGTAAGATTCATTTTTCTGACAAATTTTGTTATTTTTGAGGATCAAAATGTTATGATTAACCCTTTACCAAACAGTCCCTGGTTTTTATGACCCTGAAATAGAAGCCTTTTGAAAACATTGTGGGAAAAGGAGAAAATGCTGGTAACCAGCATTTCCTCCTTTTCCCATAATGTTTTCTACCCTGCTGGAAGCAAATTTCAATTTTTGAGTTACGTTTATTTTGTTGTCTGCAAGTGCTTTCAATTCGAATCGATCTAAAATTTTGTCGTTTGGGAAAGGGTTAAGTAATTCATTCCTTTACCTCTCAAATTGAATAGATTTGTAACACATTCATAGATGTTTTATGTGTTACATTTTCAAATATGCCTTATATATAAGCTTCACTCTGGCGAAAGAGGGTTTAACTCTTTACCAAACGACAAAATTTGAGAATGGTCCAAATTGAAAGCACTTGCAGACAACAAAAGAAATGCAACTCTAAAACTGAAATTGGTTTCTAGCTGGTTTACCAGGATTTTCTCCTATTCCCACAATGTTTTCAAAAAGCCTTTATCTCATGGTCGTAAAAACCAGGGATTGTTTGGAAAAGGGTTAACTCATTACCAAACGACAAAATTTTAGACTGGTTCAAATAGAAAGCATTTGCAGACGACAAAATAAAGGTGACTGAAAAATTGAAATTTGTTCTGGAAAAGGTAGAAAACACTGTTGGAAAAGGAGAAAATGCTGGTTACCAGCATTTTCTCCTTTTCTTACAGTGTTTTCAAAAGGCTCCTTTCTCAGGGGCGTCAAAAGTATGGATTGTGTGGTAATGGATTAATGCATCTTGGTGAGGCATGAACAGACAAGACCTCATACAAATATAGATATTTTAAATCCATTTTATATATCAACTAACTTAATCATGAGGTACACTGGTCCTTTGACATGTAGGAAAACTATCAATAGCAAAATGTTTTGATCCAGGTCAGCCTTTTCAGACACAAGCTGACTTAACTCTGTACCAAACGACAAAATTTTAGACTGGTCCAAATTGAAAGCATTTGCAGAGGACAAAAATAACTCAAAAATCAAAATTTGTTTCCAGTAGGGTAGAAAACATTGTGGGTAAAGAAGAAAATGCTGGTTACCAGCATTTTCTCCTTTACCCACAGTGTTTTCAAAAGGCTTCTACCTTAGGGTCGTAAAAACCAGGGATTGTTTTGGAAAGGGTTAAGTCTTTACTTTTTGCAGATGCATCAATCCTCTTTTCACTAAGAATGGATCATATACAGGTTATAACTCAATGAAATTTACACAATTTAACTCTGTATCACACAACAAAATTTCTCAGACTTGTCAACATTAAGGAAATTCACATAGAACATTTAACATTTTTTTAAATGATAATGATTGTTCCTGAATGGGTTAAAAACATTGCAGGCAAAGGAGAAAATGCTGGTTACCAGCATTTTCTCTTTTTCCCACAATGTTTTCAAAAGCCTTCTTTCTTAGGGTTGTTAGAAGTCAGGATTGTGGGGAAAAGGTTAAGTTTAAGAACACAGTTTTGGAACATAGACATTGCATGAGTGGAAAGCAGGCAATGATTCTATATTCCACTCATTCTTAAATCACATGGCTTTCAATCCCTTCATGAAATTTGGTTCCCCAGACATGCACATATGGATTTTTATAGTTGCAATTTCTTTTCCTTCTAATTTTCTTCTAATTTTAGTCCTCCACATGTACTTAGTTTGTATTACTCAAACAAATTGACCTGAAATTGACTGCTACACAAAGAATTATTAGAGAGATTATTAAGGCACCGTCGATATTGTATGGTACAAAAATTAATTCTTTTAACAGTAATGTTTGATTTGACCCTTTCATCACCACAGTCAAAATAAGAAGCTTTTGTATTTGACATGGATCAAGATCAGAACGCACAACAAATTTATTAGCCACATAAAGAGTTGAAAACATACACAACAATAGCCGAAGCTAAGTTTGGATAGTAATTCTAATGTATAATAAATATACTGTAATAGATGTCATCATTCCATGTCAATTTCTTTGAGTAATACTGCTTAACTGTTTACCACACAATCTCAACTTTTAACAACCCTGAGAAAGAGGCCTATAGAAAACATTGTGGGAAAGGGAAAAAAGGCTTGTAACTAGCATTTTCTTCCTTTCCCACAGTATTTTCAACCTTATCAAAGTCAGAAGTCATCATGTTACCATCATTGAATTTGTTGTCTACAGATGCTTTGAATTGGATCCAGTCCAAAAATTTCGTTGTTTGGTAAGGAATTAAATGAGTGTCTCAAAATAAGTATATGTGACTCATGACTAGGTGGCTACAGGTTAGACACTAGGTTAAGGCAACTTTCTTTCTGGCAATTTTTATACCCTCCCAAAATGATTGTTTTCAGGGGAATACTGGAATCAGCCTGTCTGTCCATTTGTCAGTGTGTCCGTCCATGTGTCTGTGTATAAAATACTGTCAAGGCACTGACAGGGGTGTAAAGTCACATTCAGTGACAGCTTTAGCCTCTAGTTCAACTTGTGTCAGCCTGTTAGGACTGCAGGTTGACCTGGATCGATACTTTCTGCAGATGAAATAAATCCCCTTAACTCTTTACCACACGAGAAAATTTTAGACTGGTCCAAATGGAAAGCATTTGCAGACAACAAAATGAGGGCGACTAAAAAATAGAAATTTGTTCTGGGAAGGGTAGAAAACACTGTGGGAAAAGGAGAAAATGCTGGTTACCAGCATTTTCTCCTTTTTCCATAGTGTTTTCTAAAGGCTTCTTTCTTATGGGCGTCAAAAGTAGGGATCGTGTGGTAATGGGTTAATTCATCATTATTATTATTTTCTCTTAGCTTCTCCAGTCTACAATTGAAAGTTTACTACCTAAAGACGAAGAGGATGAAGATGGTTATGAACTATCCAGTGTGTTGAACAAGAGTATCGGACCTTTGAACTGTCTTGTTGTTGAAAAAGGACAGAATTGGGCTTTCTTTTTAAAGGAAATAGAACTGTTGAGCTGATAGATTTGTTATGTTTGTATCGTTTAATCACATATTTTGTTCTGTTAAGTATTTACTACATATGCATATCATATTTTTGTCTTCCTTTCCTAACTTTTTACAAAATTACAAAAATTTAAGATTTTTCTGTTTAACCCTTTACCAGACGACAAGATTTTAGCCTTGTCCAAATTGAAAGTATTTGCAGACAACAATTTCAATGTGGCTCAAATGGTGCAATTATTTATTGATAGAGTAAAAAACATTATGGGAAAAGGAGAACATGCTGGTTACCAGCATTTTCTCCTTTTCCCACAATGTTTTCAAAAGGCTTCTTTCTAAGGGTCGTCAAAAGTCGTCATTGTGTGGGAACGGGTTAACTCTTTACCACACAATCCCTACTTTTGACGACCCTGAGAGAGACAGCTTTTGAAAACTTTGTGGGAAAAGGAGAAAATGCTGGTAACCAGCATTTTCTCCTTTTCCCACAATGTTTTCTACCCTTCTCAAACCAAATTTCAATTTTTCAGTCAAATTTATTTTGTCGTCTGCAAATGCTTTCAAGTTGGTACGGTCCAAAAATGTGTCGTTTGGTAGAGTTAAGGCATTTTAGAGGTACCAGTAAAAAAAGGGCTTAAATAAGAGGATTTTGAATTTTTAATTGGAGACAATGTTGTGGGAAAAAAAATAAAAAAAAGTTATAGAGAGAAAAGAACTATTGATAAGATTATCTTTTCTATCCTTTCTAAAGCAGATCCTGTCATCTTAGCTGCTTGTTTTTAGCTCCCTTTACCACAAAGTGCTCTAGGTGAGCTATTGTGATCGGTCATCATCCGTTGTCCATCCATCCGTTAACAATTTCTTTAAAAATCTTCTCCCCCAAAACCAGATGGGCAATCTTGATCAAACTTGGCAGGAATTTTCCTTGGATGATGCTCTACAAAAATTGTTAAAAGAATTTAATTCCATCAAAAACTCTGGTTGCCGTGGCAACAAAATGGCTGAAAATGAAAAAAAATCTTTAAAAATCTTCTCGTGAGAAACATTAAGGCCGAGAGCATTCATATTTTGTTTGAAGCATCATTGGGTGATCCCTTACCAAAATTGTAAAAATTATTACCCTGGGGTCATATTTGGGCTTTGCCCGGGCACAGATAGGAACAAAGAAGGAAATCTTTAAAAAAATCTTCTTCTGACAAACCATAATGGCTAGAGCATTCATATTTGGTATGTAGCTTTACCTCATGATCCTCTACCAAAATTGTGGTCATATTTGGGCTCTGCCCGGGCGCACCCTATTTTATATAGAAACAATTAAGGAAATCTTTTAAAATCTACTTGTGGTTAACAGTAGTTATACAGGATTAACTTGTTACCAGTTGACAAAATACTTAATATTGTTCTCCATATGAAAAGCAGTTGCAGAGACCAAATAAAATATGTCTGAAATGATGCAATAATCCTTCGGAAGGGTAGAAAACACTGGAGAAAGGAGAAAATGCTGCTTAATAGCATTTTCTCCTTTTGCCATGTGTTCAAATCCTGTTTGTGGAGCTTGGTAAAAGATGGAATTGTGTGCATAACATTTCACTCTTTACCACACAGTTCCTAGTTTTAACGACTTTGAAAAAGAAAACTTTTGAAAACATTTTCGGAAAAGGAGAAAATGCTGGTTACCAGCATTTTCTCCTTTTCCAACAATGTTTTCTATCCTATCAAAGACAAAAATAAGTATTTGATTTACTTAGAAGTTGTCGTCTGCAAATGCTTTCAATTTTGCCAAGTCTAAAAATTTTTTTTGTGTGGTAATGGATTAAAGGGGCATTCATGTGAACATTTTGCTTGGTTATGAGAAACTCTCTGCATCATACTTGAAAATATTGAAAAAGGATGGTCATCATGTGAAACATCTATTTCATGTGACATTTTCTTGGTCTCTATTTGAAAAGCTATGGAAACGTCCTAGGGTAAAAATCTCAAGCAAAAGCTGGTTTCCCCAAGTTTTTAGCTCTACTGGCTGAAAGCCAGCAGAGCTTATGTCATGGCGGGGTTTCCGTTGTCCGTCTGTCCGTAGGTTAGTCTTTTGAAAAAAAAATCTAACAAACAGTATGGGAAAAGTAGCCATTTCAAGTTGATTGCCAGTAGAGCATATTCAGGGCCTTCTAGTTTCCATTACCTTCAGATATTTTTGCTTAGTTGATTTTTCTCCTGTTTCAGTAATAGAATGTGTTCATCAGACTTCAATGTTAAAGATGATAAATTTTTCACCATGGCCTTTTGTTCTAAACTTTTCTACAGAAAAAATGAAGGAATTAAAATATTTTCAAATACAATTTGCTTCCTTTGTGTTTGTTTCAACACAAACTCATTCACCTCAAAATGGTCAGTGCACCTGTCTACGCCTCCTGAAATATCTTTATCTCTACCTGTCAGCAAAATGTTACTCTTCCAAATTCAAAATATTTAGAGATAACAATTTAAATATGGCTTAACCCTTTACCAACAACAAAGTTTAGACTGGTCCCAATTGAAAGCACTTGCAAACCACAAAATAAACATAACTCAAAAATTGAAATTTGTTTCCTGCAGGGTAGAAAACATAGTAGGAAAAGGAGAAAATGCTGGTTACCAGCATTTTCTCCTTTTTCAACAATGTTTTCAAAAGGCTGCTATCTCAGAGTCGTAACAACCAGGGGTTGTATGGTAAAGGGTTAAATGGTGTGATTTGTCTCTAAATGAAAAATGAGAAGAAAAGGTTGTGGGAAAAGGAGAAAATGTTAGTTAACAACATTTTCTCTTTTTTCCTACGAGGTGTTTGAACCCATATTTTGACATGGTTGTTAAAAAAGATGGGGGATTATGTAGTAAAGGGATAATTAATACTTCACTTCAATAATCAAGCATTCTTTCCAAGCCACTGGCTGCTTTCCTGGATAAACATCACGGGAACAAGTATGAATGCTGTTATGGTATCTCACACCAATTTTAACATTACTGTATTTCAGTTATATTCTACCGGCCAGTGCACCTATCCATACTTTCCTGGAGTTTTCTTTACCAGTACTCTGCACTTTATTTTTTCCAAACTACTGGCTGCTTTCCCTTTTAACCCTTTACTCCATAGATACTCATTTCTATGCTTTGCTTGTAGGAGCCTTTGGAAAACACTGGGGCAAAAGGTGAAATTGCTCATGACGAGCAATTTCACCTTTTGTCACAATGTTTTCTGTGCTATCGGAAGGTGTAATATACACATAAGAAACTGCTTTGTCCTTGCTGGTATTTAGTATCCATTAGAGATACCATAGAAATGCCTTATGGGGTAAAGGGTTAACCATCATCGCAATAATAATCAGCGGGGAGAGAGGAATTAAACCCGTCACAATGACTATCATCAATCCTTGGAAAGAAAGTTGCTGCCCCAGGGATCTAACCAGCAACTCCCTGTTCTTGAGTCCTAATGCTACAAACTGTGTTACCAGGACTCGGCTCATGGTAACATGAGTATGTGGTGCAGGTGGTATGGGTTCCATCTCAATGGCTTCAAGAGCTGTAACAAGTTGGGCTGCAATTTGATTCCCAAAGATTGCATATCTGTGTCTTTGTTACAGACTGAGCGAAACACAGCTGGGCTATTTTCCAAGTTTGAGGACAGTGGAGGAAAAAAGGGGCAATGACGGCTCTCATGCTTTGATTTAACCCTTTACCAAGTGAAAAAATCTTGACTTGTTCAACTTGAAGAAAGCATTTGCACATGACAATATAAAGTGGGCCTAAATAGTTTGTCTTTGATAGTATAGAAAACATTGTGGGAAAAGGAGAAAATGCTGGTCACCAGCATTTTCTCCTTTTCCCACAATGTTTTCAAAGGCCTTCCTTTAACGCTTTACCAAATAATCCCTGGTTTTTACGACCCTGAGATGGAAGCCTTTTGAAAACATTGTGGGAAAAGGAGAAAATGCTGGTAACCAGCATTTCCTCCTTTTCCCACAATGTTTTCTACCCAGCTGGAAACAAATTTCAGTGTTTGAGTTTTGTTTATTTTTTCATCTGCAAGTGCTTTTAATTTGGACCAGTCTGAAATTTTGTCATTTGGTAAAGGGTTAAAGGGTCGTTTAAAGTTGGCATTGTATGGTAAAGGATTTAAAAATGTTGGGTTTGGAGACAAAAATGATACAGATATTCATTTAAATATTTGTTTAATTGTGTTAAAGCCACAACACTATAAAAACTATTGCTTTTATTATAAAACAATGACAAACAGAATACTGAAGTAACACCAGTGTTTCTTTCTGCAGCAACAATTCTGTGGTTAAAAACTTCAATGTATTGAAGTGTTTGATATGCATGAAGTAATTTCACTTTGGTTTGAAACAACTGCAACATGGAAAACAACTCTTTACCAGCCTTTTCCAGAACCATTTGCAGGCAAAAAAAACCAAATTATTTTGGCTTCTTACCTCACGAAAAGCTAATGATCCATACAGACTTTTATTGCTACATCTAGTACAACTAGCCTACTTTAACTCTTTACCAAATGCCAACATTTTGGACAAGTCCAAAATGAAAGCATTTGCAGCCAACAAAATAAATGTGAATCAAAAATTGAAAGTCCATTTGGAAAGGATAGAAAATATTGTGGAAAAGGAGAAAATGCACGTTACCAGCATTTTCTCAGTTTCCCACAATGTTTTTAAGGGCTTTCTTTCTCAGGTCATTAAAAGTCGGGATAGTGTGGTAATGAGTTAAACAGTGACTAAAGATTTCTCCACAGAATTGTTGCTGCAATGAAACAGTAAAATACAGAGATCACAAAGATAAATGGACGGATTTGTTCATAACTTCAAAAACTGTAATACACGTAACCCAAACCACTAACCAATACATGTAAAGAAAAAAAAAAGCCTTAACAAAAGGTATTTTCTGACCTACCCCAAAACTGCTGAAGAAATGCACATAAACAGATGAAGGGCAAAAATGACCATTTTCTGACAATATAGCATACTACAGGTGAAAACCTTATACCTGTAACTTCTAATTACCCCTTTTCCAGCAAATCTTTTGACTGTACATAGGAGGGAAATTTTTTATTTGTATCTTGGTTTTTCCATCAGATAACTGATTAAGTATAATTTGGTATTTTCAATGACAAAAAATACCCAAAGGTTGCAATTTGAGCTTGTTTTGCTGTGGAATCTCTCTAAATTTTCAGCAGTGAGTCCAGGGACAGACCATATACAGTCCAATTTAGAACTAAAAAGTTTAGAAAATAGCAAATTGAAATTCTGACATCTATATAGTTTTACTACCTCACATTTCAAAATATTGGGCCTGTGTAAATCAAGATCAGACAGCACAAAACATGCAGCCTTTGATCATTCATGATGCAACATTTAGGCCATTTAACAGCAGAAAATTTCAATCATTTCGGTCTTTTGTCCCTAATGGAAGATGCCTATAATGTTATATTCAAGCCAAAGTTTTCCATGGAAGTTATTTGGTGCCAAAAGGATTAACACTTTGCACCAGCTAAATACACGATGCCATACATATACAGGAGGTAGAATAATTATCTGTCCTGTAAGTTTTCAGAAATGTTTTTGTAACAGTGTGTGGTATTCAAAGGCATAAAAAGACGTAATTCTGTGGTACATGTACTACCGGTAGATTAAATCAAACTGCAGGTTTAAATCTTTACCACACAATCCCAACTTTTAACAACCCTTACAAAAGAGGCCTTTTGAAAACATAGTGGGAAAAGGAGAAAATGCTGGCTCTTCCCACAATGTTTTTTACTCTTCTTTAATCAAATTTCAGTCTTCGATTCAAATTTATTTTGTTGTCTGCAAATGCCTTCAAATTGGACTAGTCCAAAATATTTATGTTTGGCAAAGAGTTTAGTCTTTATGCAATTGCAAAGTTTTTGACTGGACCAAATTCAAAGCATTTGCAGATGACAAATGTTGCTAAAATGATATCTATCTATGAGGGAAAGGGAGGAATGCTGGTTACTTTCAGAGGACATCTCTCTAAGGGTAATTAACCCTGTACTCCATAGATACTCATTTCTATGCATTGCTTGTGGGAGCCTTTGGAAAACATGGTGGCAAAAGGTGAAATTGCTCGTGACGAGCAGTTTCACCTTTTGCCACAATGTTTTCTACACTATCAAAAGGTGTCATAAACACATATAAGAAACGGCTTCATCTTTGCTGTTATGTAAGGTCAATTAGAGATACCATAGAAATGCCTTATGGGGTAAAGGGTTAAAAGTCAGGATCATGTGGTATAGGGTTAAATGCCTGGAGATAAAGGTCTTCAGTCTGAAAACTTGCTAAATGGAATTGAACATCTTTTCATCCAGACCAAACTTCAGAACAAGAGATGACTCGCTATATTCCTAAACTGACTGAATTAGTATGTACAAAATAACACTTCACTGGCCATAAAAACATAGGTCTAATGATTTGCTGATAGGCATCAAAGATGAGCATGATTCATTAGTGTAAAGGTAACTTTGTGATGCTATAGTGTTTGAATTTCAGAAGTGCATAAAAGTTAAAGATTATTAAATACCAAGATAATCACCGTAACGAATCCTATCTAACAAAACAAACAGTAACAAATAATTAGAACAAACAAACAATCAATGGCTAAATTTTCTATCACAAGGTCTTAGATAATCTGCTAAATGTTGGATTGTCAAGCTTGACTTCAGATTTGATTTTCCAGACAGTAGATCTAGGATTCACACTGCCCACAGCAAATATTTCTTTATATTTCAAGTGTCTACTTTTATAAATTTTATGGGTAAAGAAATATCGTAATTTAAGCTGGAGGGAATTATTTCCCCATCACAGTGAATATTTTCCTCATGCCAAAAATATGGAACTACTTTTTTATTTCCATGCAATGACTAGTTCTAACAGTGACAAAATAATCAGAGGAAATATAATATATAATTTATTTCACCAGCTTGTGGTTAACATGGGGAAATATGTGCCTCAAAAGGGAAAGGTCGACGAAAATAACTCGTGCCTTATGGCACTTGTTTATTTTCGCATACCTTTCCCCTTTTTCAGCAAATATTTCTCCATATTTACCACAGGCTGATGAAATAAACTCCATTTTTTTAATGAAATATTTTGTAAAGTGAACAAGGAGAAAATGCTTGTGAAAGACAATTACCATGTATTCCCTTTTCCCACAATTTTTTTCATATACCAAAACGAATATCATTTTGTATAATGATAGCTTAATTTCATATGTCAATAAAACAAACCTGCTGAAGACAACAATAGGGAAAAACAAACATGAATAAAAATTCAATACATAATTAAAGACAAAAAGATCACGGCAAAGAAGAAATTATTGTCACAAGAAATGTCTCATTTTGCCACAATGCATTAACTCTGTACCACACGATCCCGACTTTCAACTACCTTGAGAAAGAAAGCTTTTGAAAACAATGTAGGAAAAGGAGAAAATGCTGGTAACCAGCATTTTCTCCTTTTCCCACCTTGTTTTCTATCCTTCCAAAATCAAATTTCAATTTTTGAGTTGTCTTTATTTTGTTGTCTGCAATTGCTTTGAATCTGGACTAGTCCAAAATTTTGTCTACAGGTAAAGAGTTAAATAAGGTCTGTTGCATTATGTAAACATATGCCTCTAGATCATTTATCATCTTTTTCCACTTACAACATGACCACATGTTAACCCTTTAACTTCTTCACAGGTGAAACTGATATAGGGATAAAATGGTGGCATCCATCTTTGGTAGGACTGAAAAGATTGTGAGAAATGGAGAAAAATCCTGGTTACCAGTATTTTCTCCTTTCTAACAATGCTTTCAATAGTCTTTTCTAGACCGGTTACAACACAGGATCATTAGCAAAAGGTGAAATTAACAAGTTATCACTAGTTTTAGCTGTGTTTCAATAACAACTGACAAGAGTTTTATGTGATAAGATCAGCTACATCAAGCAAGATTGCATCTTTCTACATGTCTACTTCTCCTGGGCCCTGCCACATCTGTGATTGTCTGAAACAAACAAACAAACAAACAAACATAAACTATTACATAAACAAAATTACTTTCTCTTTCCATTTGTTCCATCAGCTTTCTTCACCAATACTCAGTCATATCCACTGACTAATGTCACTGAATCAAAGATCAGTTTTGAGCCTTTAACCCTTTAAAAACAAAATTTTAAATTGGTCAAAAATAAAAGCATTTGCAGAAAACAAAATAAATGTGGTTAAAAAGTTGAAATTTGATTTTGGAAGGGAAAAAAACATTGTATGAAAAGGAGAAAATGCTGGTTACCAGAAAATAACAAGCATTTTCTCTATTTCCTGTAACATTTTCAACAGTTTTCTTTCACAGGGTCATTAAAAGTCGGGATTGTGTGGTAAAGAGTTAACAACAAAATTTTAGATTGGTCCAAATTGAAAGCTTTGGCAGACGACAAATGTGACTAAAGAATTGAAATTTGTTTTAGGAAAGGGAAAAAACATCGTAGGAACAGGAAATGCTGGTTACCAGCATTTTTTCCATTTCCCACAATGTTTTCAAAAGGCTTCTATAGATCACACAGGTGTTACAGGTCAGGAATGCATGGTAAGGGGTCGACTCTTTAACAGACAAAAATATTAGTTTCCACCAAATTCAAAGCATGCTCAAAGAACAAATTTAAACTAGAACTGTCACTGAATGTGACTTTATACCCATGCCAGTGCTTTGACAGTATTTTGTACACAGACTGACACATGGACCGATGAAAGGAAACACAGACAGACAAACTGACAGACTGGCTGATTCCAGTATACCCCCCATGAAAACATACGCTTTGCGGGGGTATAACTAGAGCTGTCACTGAATGTGACTTAATAGCCCTGCCAGCGCTTTGACAAAAAAAAAGGAAATAGTTCAAGGGGAGGTAATTCCTCAACTGGGAAGAGTTGACACTTGAATATTGCGTCTTGCATATCTTCAATATATGTTCAGTATATGTCGAAAGTTTCAATACAATTGAAGGAAAACTGTAGGAGGAGTTTGCCACACAAAATCACAAGTATTCTGTACACAGATAAATGGACGGACACAGAGATGGACAGACACACGGACGGACACACAGACAGGCTGATTCCAGTATACCCCGAAAACATTCGTTTTGCGGGAGTATCATGATGGGATCTGTCTTAATAGGGGTAGAAATTAAACATTGCAGACCATAGGAGAAATGCTGTTAACCAGTATTTTCTTCTTTTCCAGTAAGTTTTCAAAAAGTTTCTTCCAAAGGCTTATAAGAAACAGAATTGTTTCATAAAAGGTTAATTTTAACCCCTTATCACTCACTACCAACTTTTGATGCTCCTGAAAAAGAAGCCCTTAAGAAAGCATTCTGGGAATAGGAGAAAATGCTGGTTATCAGCATTTTCTCCTATTCCCACAATGTTTTCTACCCTATCAAAGAAAAATTGCACCATTTGAGCAACACTGAAACTGTCCTCTGCAAGTGCTTTCAATCGGACAAGGCTAAAATTTTGTTGTCTGGTAAAGGGTTAAGCATAATGCCAGCAACCTGTGATATTCTCAATGTCAGACTGCATATAAAATTTTGAGCCAATTCCATCAATTAACAGTCTGTAACCTTTTCCCATACAACAAATAGATGACTCTTCCAAACTAGGAGTATATGCAGACAACAAATGTGAAATTGGTGCAAATAGGATGTTCTTCGATAGCTTAGGAAACATCAAGGGAAATGGACAGGATGCCAGTTACCTGTATTTTGTCCTTTTCCAACTTTGTTTTCGAAGACTATTTCCCTCTGGACCGCTATAAACACGCCACTATTTGGTGTAAAGGGTTGAGAGTATGTCAAGAGGGGATGCTAAAATTTCTATGTAAATAATTATTACTCATACAGATGGTATGGAATGTGTTCAGAAGGTAGAAAATAGGAAAATTGTGGCAAAAATTTTGCCCTTACCCAATAGAAGAGGTTTTCAATCCAGCACCATTTATCAGTTCTGAAGGATGTCTGGCTTTAAATGTCGTTTGAAAGTTGGTCAATGTATCTTGGAATTGCTGTTTTTCTTTTGCCTGTAAATCAGACAGAAAAATGCTGATATGTACTTCATAATCATGATGGAAAAATGGCTAAGTCCAGTTCTTTTCAAAGTTTACTTGGTGACCATCATTAGAAATTTGTTTTTCTTCTTTTAATGAACTTTTTACTAAACAACAAAATTTCATACCCACCAAAATTGAAAGTATACGTAAAGGATAAATAAAATGTATCTCAATAGACCAAATTTGTCTTAACCCTTTAACCCATAAGGCATTTCTATGGTATCTCTAATTGACTCCTAATAACAGCAAGGATGAAACCATTTCTTATGTGTATATGATAGCATAGAAAACATTGTGACAAAAGGTGAAATTGCTAGGTATTGTTAGGTAAAAGATTAAGCCTAGGTCAAGATCAAACTGGCCAATACATGTATATGTAGTCTGAACTTTCTGCCACATCAACTTGACCAATAAACTCAATTTTTGTCATGTGCAAAGGAATTTGCCACAATGTTTTCCTAACAAAGACATATTTTATCATCTTACCCACTTGCTATCAATTTGGACAAGTCTAAAGTTTTTTTGTCCAGTAAAGAGTAAATGCAAAGTTCATACCTTTCCAGTGTTGAGCTGCGTAATTTCTGTCAGAATTTGACGTCTGGATTCAACATGTGAAATGCCAAGTTCTGTCAAATCATCATCTGTTAGTGTGAGGAATGCTTCCATATCAACCTGTTCCAAGACCAGAGAAAAATTGTCACATAAAGAAAGTTTACTCATTACCAAACAACAAACTTTTAGGTTTGTCCAGACCGAAAGCATTTGCAGTCAACAAAATAAAAGTGACTGAAAATTTGAAATTTGTTTTGTGAAGAGTAGAAAACATTGTGTGAAAAAGAGAAAATGTTGGTTACCAGCATTTTCTCCTTTTCTCAAAATGTTTTCTAGAGGCTTCTTTCGCAGGGTCATCAAAAGAGGTGATTGTGCGGTAATGGATAAATACGCTACCTACAGTCTTGAATTTTAACAACTGTAGAAAAAATGGCTTCTCAAGACATTCTGAAAAAAGTACAAAATGCTGAGAACCAGTAATTTCTCTCTTCCTCAACAGTAACAATTTTTCACTCCACACCAAACAACAGAATTTTGGACTCTACGAAAGTCAAATTTTCAGACAACAAACTAGAAATCGCTCATGATTTCTATCTTTGTTTGATTGGATACAAAGCATTGTTCAACAAGGAAAAATTGCTGGGACTTGCCTATGATGTTTTCCACCCTTTCTAAGACAAATGCCATAACATTTGCCCTAGGATATATGGTTAGGAGCAAATGCTTTCTAACATGTTTACTCTAAAACACCTAATAAGTTTTTTACCAATCGAGTTTGGGCTGATTTTGACACAAGGACTTGAAAAAAAAAAATTTGGTAGGAGGCCTACTAGATGATAACACTCACAAAATATTACAGCTGTAGCTCAGGGTCAGGAATAAGAAAATTTTTAGTTTTACTATATAAGCCCATGTAAAACGTGTGACTACCAGGGCAGGGCCAATTTTGACTCCAGGGCTATAATTTATCCCTTTACCATGCAATACCAACTTGTAATGACCCCGGGAAAGAGGCCTTTTGAAAACATTTTGGGAAAAGGAGAAAACGCTGGTAACCAGCATTTTCTCCTTTTCCCAAAATGTTTTCTACTCCATCAAAAAATAATTGCACAGTTTGAGCCACACTGAAATTGTTGTCTGTAAATGCTTTCAATTTGGAAAAGGCTTAAATTTTGTTGTCTGGTTAAGGGTTAAAGAATCTTTGTAGACGTCCCTTAGCTCCTGCTAAATGCCAAAATTGGTAGCGTTAGGCCTTATGGTTTAGGACCAGATGATGTTTAAGGTTTTCAATATATAACCCCATGTAAAACTTGCGACTCTCTAGGGAGAGATCAATTTTGACCCAAGAGGTGTAATTTGAAGGCCTTATGGTTTAGGACCAGATGATGTTTAAGGTTTTCAATATATAACCCCATGTAAAACTTGTGACCCCTAGGGAGAGTTCAATTTTGACCCAAGAGGTGTAATTTGAAGAAATTTGGTCCACTAGCTACAGCCACACGCCAAATTTGGTAGCTTTTGGCCTTATGCTTGCAAACAAGAGGATGTTCGAAGATTTTCAATATTTTTTCAGTTTTGTTGCAATGGTGATCTGAGTTTTGAAAGAAACCAAGTTCTTTCAAAAAACTTCGAAGAAGATCACTGTAGGTGAAGTCCGGTCAAAATTGGACGGATAGTTTCAGATGCAAATTGTTTATAATTACATTTAATATAGGATGCATACATAGGCAAACATACATACAGACACAAAGCAGCCTGTGACATAAGCTTACTAGCCTTCGGCCAATGGAGCTAATAATCCTTGTAATACATGGAAAATAATTAGTTTGATAAATGAAAATCTTTGCAAAGGTTTTGGCAAATGTAGAATTGACTTCTTATACTGCAAGGTGCAAATAATTGAAAAGGTAATATCCAAGAATTCACCTCTTGCTCCTCAAATATAGGCTGGTATTTTTCTAATGACAGCTTTTTAAGGATTCCCGACAATTCATCTGTAAATAGAATGGCATAAATTACTTTAACCAATGGAACTTACTAAGTGTATTAAAAATGTAACACATCTAAAGAACAAAAACACAGAACTTAAACACAGAAATGTCAGAACAAAAGTTCTCAAGGAAAAAAATAGATTCCCTACTTTTCACAATATTCAGAAACTCCTTTACCACAGATGAACAATGTATACCAGATATCCCCCCTTCCATTAGCACCATTCTTTTTTGGTAACGATGATCCATACAGGTTATATCAAAACTCATTACTTCTTTCATAGAATCTATGTTATGAATATTCATTCATTATCAAAAAATCTTATAAATAATTTGCTTCCTCTGACATTTAAAAATTTGATTAAATGACCTTTTTCATTGAAGGTTTCTATTTATCATCCAACCATGTCATTTAACCCTTTACCAAACAATACCATGGTTTAACGAAGAAGAGGGCCTTTGAAAACATTGTGCAATATGGAGAAAATGCTAAAATCCAGGATTTTCTCATAATCTTTTCTACCATTTCAAAGGCAGAAAAAATCTTTGATCTTAACTGAACTTGCCCTCTGCAAATGGTTTGGATCAGTCTAATATTTTCTTCTTAGGTAAAGGTAGAGCATCATTTAATTTCATCTTCAACATATCCTTTCATTTCAAGTCTAAAAGGAAGAGGGTCAATATCAAAAATATATCTTGCCTCCTGGACCAGCATCATGCTCATTCACAGAATCTAGTATGTGCCCATTTTCATCTGTGAACTGAAAATTACAAATTGTTCATAATCATCATCCAATCAGAATTAACAACATATATCTTAAGTGACTAAAGAAAACATGTACTAGTCTTTGAATAGCATATTTCATAGGCATTATTGTTAGAATTCAGATCCCTCCACTTTGAGGACTAGACACTAGATCATAAGAAGACAATGAATAATCATAATTCCTGCAATGAACATCCAATCATAATGAAAATTACAGGTGTACCAGTTCATGTGCTTGGAAGGATTCAGCCAAATTGGTTGAACAGTTGAGGTGAAGAAAAGGACATAAAACTGCTTCTAAGGTTAGACAAATAACCTACTTAACTCTTCACCAAACAACATAATTTTAGACTAAGTCCAAATTGAAAGCATTTGCACACAACAAAATTACTGTGATTCAAAATTGAAATTTGGATTGGGAAGGGTAGAAAACATTGCGGGGAAAGGAGAAAATGCTGGTTACAAGCATTTTCCCTTTTTTCCAAAATGTTTTCAGAAGGCCTCTTCCTAAAGGTCATGAAAGCCTGGGACTGTTTGATAAATGGTTAAATATGTGCCTCCAACTTTATTGTCTGAGGTATAAGTTCCATGGGTAATTTTTCATTGCAGACTTTTCCAGATTGTCGAAAAATCATATATTATTTCACAATACATTAAACACATACATACACACATTTATAAGGTCAACAGCTGTCTCTTTTTTATTCTTGAAAAAGGTGTAGAAGCAACTTCAATATAACCCGTTACCTATCAATCTCATGTTTTAATGACCTCAAGATAGTAACTTTCTAAAACCACTGTGTGAATAGGAAAAAATGCTGGTATTAGTCCTATCATCTGAGACATATTTTGTCATCTGCAAATATCTTAAATATGTACAACTGTTGTTTAATAAAGAATTAAATTGATAGTATATTTCAGTTATCACATATTAAAATAATAAAAATTTCATCTATTAAAATAATAAAAATTTCACATATTAAAATAATAAAAATTTCACCATTATATTACAATGATGGAAATATTAACAGAGGATGGCTACTTACTTTTCCTGGCGTTGGAGAGGGTGAAGGGGTGAGTGTGGAGGTTGTGCTCTCTTTTGATGATGCACTTTTTCCCCTGGATGCACGTTTGGGTGTGACAGAAGAACTACCACTGGTTCCACTGGTACCACTGGTTCCACTAGTTGAGCTGTTGGGTGATGTGGTGTTGGACATGTTTCTGAATGGTGGTTTCCTGTAAGCAACAAACAAAGAAATGATTTCATGAAAACTCTGGCAAAAATACCAAGTGAAACCTTTTCATCTAAATGAAAGCTTAAAACAAAGACAAATCAGCATAGGTTTCATAAAGAACGGGAAGAAATATTACCCTTTTACTCTTCATCAGACAACAAAGTTCATTCTCATCTATACTGACAGCTTTTGAAAATGACCTATTGAATGTGCCTAGAATAATGTGATTTGTCTCTGAAAGGACAGAAAACGTTCCGGGAAAAGGAGAAAATTCTGGTTATCAGGCCTTATTCTTTAATGTTCTTGATATGTGATTGTGTGGTAAAGGGTTAAATCCTCCCTCATCTTAAAAGCTAGCCAAATGCCTTGATCTTTCAACATGCTGCCACTTCCAGAAAAGACTGAGTCAGTTCACCTTGAAGATTTCTAAGTTTCATTGGTATACATACTGATCATCTGTGCTTAAATTGGTAATTCACATTTGCGCACAATCCAGAAATGTGATTTTGAATTCCCACATGTCATCATTTGATGATAGGTAATGCAAAATCTTTCCTCTCTCACTGCTCTACCATGCTTTACTTTTTTTAATTTGGGAAAGCAGCCACTTACTGTAACAGGTCCTTGAATGAAGCACAAATTCAACTCTTAGCAGAACAAATAAACCTTTAGGTTTGCCAAATTTGAAGTATTTGCATTTGACAAATAAGATATGACTTACTTGTTGAGATTCCTTATCATAAAAGTAGAAATCATATTGTGAAATAGAGAAAAAGTTGGTTGCCAGCATTATTCCCTTTCCAACAGCATTTTAAAAAGCTCTTTTCAAAATGGTCATTAGAACTCACAATAGAGTGGTAAAGGTTTCATAAACACCAGTTGCACTAGGACCATGACTTTAATGAAATACTTTCTACAAAGTGTAAAATAGCAAACAACGTCCCAACATACCTTGGCATAAAAAGTCTAGAAGGTGTTGAAAACATGGGATTTCTATCTGGTACTAGAGGTGATGATGGTGAAGGCATAAATAGACCTGTACTGTGATAGTCACCTGTAATAAACACAAAAGACAGGCACATGTACAAGACAAAAATGGAACCCTATTGGAGAAGTCACCAAACATGCCACAAAAGTTCAGTACTCAACATAAATAGATACTCTTTACCACACAGTCCCAACTTTCAACAACCCTGAGAAAGAAAGCCTTTGAAAACATTGTGAGAAAAGGAGAAAATGCTGGTAAGTACCAATTTCTCCTTTTCCACCAATGTTTACTACCCTTTCGAAATCAAATTTCACTTTTTTATTCTCATTTATTATGTCATCTGTAAGTCCTTTCAATTTGGACAAGTCAAAAATATTGAGGTTTGGTAAAGAGTTAAATAGCAACATGTATAGAATAGAACTCAGCCAATCTTAGATCACTGCATGTGGGTGCTTACACTCTGCAGCACATGCTAATAGTAAAAATTGTTTGTCAAAAAAAGGGCCAAAACTGTGTCAAAATATTCTGATGCTACCTGCTTCTATTGAATAGGTTCCCCTTTTGATAGTCAACAACAAGTCAAGGTTTGAGGCTAATATTTTCAGTAATCACTGAGGTATCATAGCATGTCAAAGTTTTTGAAAATCGTAAGTTGGAAAAGGGGCTTAGATGTGCCAAAAATAGTTTGATGGTTATCTGCCCCAATTGTATGTGTTCTCCTTATGATAGTTTACAACTTGCCTGAGTTTGAAGTAAATATCTTCTGTGAGAAAAGAAAAACTATACAATGTAAAAGTTTTAGCTCCCCGATGACAATGACGACATCAATAGGGCTACCATAAGACTGAAAAAAATGGACTATATTAATTTTGGAAACTATGGTAAATGGAGAAATTGCTAATAACAAGCATATTCTCCTTCACCTTCAATGTTATTTTACCATAGCAGCTGGGGTATGGAACCAGTGACCTTTAAGTCCTTTATGCTACCGACAGTGCTACCAGGGCTCAGCACCTTCAAAAGGAAGGCCTTTGAAATATTGTTGCTAATGGACTAACTGCTGATAGACAAAATTTTCTTCCTTTCGAACAATGTTTTCAACCCTTTCGAAGATAATATGTCAATTGAATCGCATCTAATTTGTCTTCTGCAAATGCTTTAAACTTTGATATGACTAAGATTTGTTGTTAGGTAAAGAGATAACAAAAATTGTCATACCTGAGGAGTTTGGACTTGCGTTACTGCCATTCTGTGTAAACCGTGCAGAGTTGGTGGGAGAAATTTGACTAGTATAGCTACTGCTGTGGTTTTGCAGAAACTTCATTGGTCCTAGTAATGGCCGATCATGACTCTGTGAAAAAAAAGGTTCAAGCTCAATATACCATTATGTTCTTTACATACATGTATCTCTGCAGTTTTGTCAAAAAACAGTGGACCAGAACAAAACTGAAGCTTGATCTTAACTTTATTGCTGTTTACTTGCACACAAAAGTCTGGAAAACATTTCTTCTTTTTCAGTGAAATTTTGTTAGTCCAAAGCCGGTAATTCTATTGAAAATCAGTGGACTGGAATGAAACTTGAACTTGATCTGTAATTCATGGTTGGTTGGTTGTGTTGGAGTTTTAAAGCCACTTTAACAGCTAAGGTCATATCATGGCGGTCAGTGACACACATGTGTTTCCTGGCTTTCTCATACCAGTACTAACACTACTTTCTTTCCAAAGCCACCAACTACTTTTCTCACATGCTTCAGCAGAGGTGAGAGGCGAAAATAGGCCGGAAAGAAAGTTTGCCTCAACCGGGTATCAAACTCACAACCACCAGGTCATGAGTCCAACGCGCTTACCACTGAGCCACCCAGGCGGGCTGTATCTCATAGTGGTTGACTTACAAACCAAAAATCTGCTCAATGTCTGCCATGGATGGTTTGGAAAAAAGGGGGGACTGACAGATGGACAGACTGACAGAGTGCAAACCTTAAGTCCCCTTTAGCTTCGCTGATGGGTGATTATTAAGAAGGTAAAAAATCTAGTTTTCCACCAATACTCACCATAGTAGTGGGATTCTCAAGCCCTGTCATAGTGGTTTTTGACCTGCCACCCAATCCTTTCCAGTGTCGATCAGTGCTGTCAAGGGCAAATGTGGGCTGAGGCAAAAATGGGGGAATAACTGGCTTTAAGGTATCACTGGTCATATTGGAATGAGGAGGGTTGATATCCTGAAATTACATAATTTTCCTATATCAAATCTTTGTCAAAAGACAAATGTAGGACCAGTTCACAGCATTTTGCCATTGACATATTATTTGCATCCCAAATAATAATTTCTGTCTTTATGAGGAATAAAACACTACTAGAAAAGGACAAAATGATGGCTGTCAGCATTTTTTTCTTTTTCCAGAGTGTTTTTCAAAACCTCCTTTTTTAATATTGTTAAAACTCCAGAAATAAACTTTCATAAAAAAATCCTGAGTTTTAATGGCCCCGAGGAGGAAAGCTTCAGAAAGCAATGTGGGAATAAGGAAAAACTGGAGACAAGGATTTTCTCCCTTTCCAATACCATACAAGCTTTTTGTCAACACACCACCATAAATTACATAGAGCACAAAGGCAAATAATATTTTGTATTATCATTACATCAATTGAAATAACTATCTTCAAAATATTATCAAAGCTGTCAAATGCAAAGTACACGTAACTGAAAGTTGTATGTTTATGGGAATAGATTAACTACACTTGACATAAAATTAAGATCTGTCCAAATACAAAGCATTTGAAAGAAGACAAATTCCCTGTGGCTAAAACATAAGGATAGAGAACATTGTACACAAATGAGAAAATGCTGCTTACCAGCATTTTATCTTTTGCCCATAATGTCTTTAAAGGCACTCTTTGTCAGGGTTGTTAAAACCAGGAACTGAACAGTAAAGGCTGAAAAATTGCTTAACTTACAAGAGTATACAAAGCAGCACTTTTTTTAGTTTCTTGTTTCATGGTCTCATAGCTTGTCATTGATCTACTGACTGGTTCAATTTCAAAGTTACTTTTCTTTGGTGACTGAAAAAATATATAACAAAAGTTCAATCAACAACATGAATTCTTGTACTGACCTAATTCTCATTACAGCATGCCAAAAGTTTGCCATGTCCATATATGTGCATATGCACACAACAAAGTACATGTACATGTAAATGTTTCCAAATGATGGTAATTGTGTTGAAAATGGTAGAAAATGGTTGAAAATGGTTGAAAATGGAACAAGAGCTGAGCAAGGCCATGCTAATGCAAGAAGGGAATTGTCAGTGAAATGGATTAAATAGACTGAATCTGTTAAAAAGTCGATTTAACCAGCCATGTAAAAGGTAATAAATACATTTTATTTTTCAAAGATACACATGTATAAAGAAAAGGCTCAATTTTTTGCCACCCTAAAGCTTTCAAACCACTTTTAAGAAGGGGAAAAATTGCTCAAAAAAAATTGTGTAAAGACTACATACCTGCGAGATTTGTGGACTGCCCTGGGATTGTGTTACTGACAGATCTTGTACGCTATCTGAGTGACTATCTACAGTGAGTGGAGTAAGACGATTGTTACTGAAGGACTTCCCAATATTCAACTTTCTGAATCTGTTTGACAGTCTATTTAACCAGCCCTGTAACAGGTAATAGATACATTTTATCTTCCAGTGATACACATGTATGAAGAAAAGAGGCTCAATTTTTGACACCCTAGAGCTTTCAAACCTTTTTTAACCCTTTACCCTATAAGGCATTTCTATAATATCTCTGACCCTAAACAACAGCAAGGATGAATTCGTTTCTTATGTAAATATGACACCTTTTGATAGCATAGAAAACATTGTGGCAAAAGGTGAAATTGCTCATGACGAGCAATTTCACCTTTTGCCATAATGTTTCCAAAGGCTCCTACAAGCAATGCATAGAAATGAGTATCTATGGAGTAAAGGGTTAAGGAAAGGAAAAATTGCACGTAAAAGAAGGAACTTTTCTTTCTGCCTCCACTGCCTTTTATCAATAAAAACAGATACTGATCGTAAAACCATATTTACTTATTTACAAAAACTTTTAACTGTTTACCACACTCAAGAGTTTTAGCAACCCTGAAAGAAAGGATGTTTTTGTATGCGATGTAGGTATCCAGCATTTTCTCCTTTTCCACCCTATCAAATACAGGAATCTTCATTAGAGCAACATTTAATTCATTTTCTGCAGATGCTTTCAATTTGGTCCAATCAAAAATTTTGTCATTTGGTAGAGTTAACCCATTACCACACAATCCCTACTTTTGATGCCCCTGAGAAAGAAGCCTTTAGAAAACATTGTGGGAAAAGGAGAAAATGCTGGTCACCAGCATTTTCTCCTTTTACCACTATGTTTTCTAACCTTAACGAAAGAAATTTCAAATTTTTAGCCACTTTTATTTTGTAGTCTGCAAATGCTTTCAATGTGGACCTAAAATGTGTCTAAAATGTTGTCATTTGGTAATGAGTTAATATGACCAAGTCCAAAACTTGACATCTGGTACAGATTTTAAGTCTTTACCACACAACAAAATTTTAGGCGTGGTGTCCATGGCTGTGAGGTATAGTGTCAGCCTCATAACCATAAGGTCCTGCATTTGATATCCAGGAGCGGGTGTCAACTTTGGGATTTTTCATTGGCCCACACATTCGGTGCAAGTACTGGTGTAGTTCCCAGGAAGCAAAATCAAGACAGATTAGTATAAGTTGTTAGAACTTGTTTCTCAATCGATGTAAAATAAATATGTTTAAACTAAACTAAAATTTCAGGCATGTCAAAATTGATAGCGGATAACAAAGTAAATGTCACTCTAATGATTGGATTCTATGAAAGGGAAGAAAACATAGTGTGAAAAGGAGAAAACATTGGTGACCAGCACTTAATTCTTTTCCCACTGTTTTCAAAGGCCTTCTTCCTCAGCAGTCATTAGAACTGTGGATTGTTATGCTAAATGTTAACAGACTGAAAATGTCAATGCCTTTGTTTGCATCAAAGGACTGAAAATGGCCATGCCTTTTGTTTGGTTCAAAAGAATTCATATCTGTTCCACTTTACCCATTATCACACAATCCCTACTTTTGACTACCCCAAGAAGAAGCCTTTAGAAAACATTGTGGGAAAAGGAGAAAATACTGGTGACCAGCATCTTCTCCTTTTCCCACAATGTTTTCTACCCTTCATAACCCAAATTTCAAATTTTCAGTCACTTTTACCTTGTCGTCTGCAAATGCTTTCAATCTGGACAGGCCAAAAATTGTTTTCATTTGGTATTGATTTAACATGACCAAATTTATCAACAAGTCTAAATTCAAATCTAATTCTATAGTAGCTTGCAAGGTCCTGTTTCTTAGTTTTCTTCATACTGAGTTTGTAATTCAGAGGTTGTAAATTTGAATCCAAGCATGGCCAGACTCTTTCAATAGATGGATCACTCAGAATTTCCTCTCACACCATAGAAATTGATCCTGTGTGAAAGCAGCCAGTAGCTTAGACAAAGTGTTGGGAAAAAAAAATCTTATAAAAGAACTGTATGAATGCATAAATATGTGCACTGGCTGCCATGATTAGACAATCAAAATGTTGAAAATGACATATAACACGGAACAAGTCTAGCACTAATCATCTGATTGGTAGAGACAAAATATTATCAACAATCATACCTTTAGTCCACTCTTTGGTTGGTCATCCATTCTGAAAAGAAATTGCAATTGTTTTAAGAAACATTTCACCCTTTACCACACAATGACGACTTATAACAATCCTCAGGAAGAAACCTTTTGAAAACATTGTGGGAAAAGGAGAAAATGCTGGTAACCAGCATTTTCTCCTTTTCCCACAAAGTTTTCTACCCTATCAAAGCAAAATTTCACCATTTGAGCCAATATGAAATTGTCGTCTGCAAATGCTTTCAATTTGGATAGGTTTAAAATTTTGCTGTGTGGTAACAGGTTAATTCTTTACCACACAATTGACCTTTAAATGATCTGGAGGAAGAAGGGTATTGAAATGGTATCGAGAAAATGCTGCTCCTTTTCCCACAATATTTTCAAGTCTATGACAGACAAATCTGGTGTTTTGCATTTCTGTTGTCTGCAAATGCTTTTAATTCCGGAAAAGTCAATAATTTTTGCTGTGCAGTAATGAGTTCACATATAAATGAACATAATATAAGCTTCTTTTCCCTGGTCTACAAAGTTTTTAAAAGTTAATGAATAATGCACACAAAAATCTCAATAGCCTATTACAAATGCATCGGAAGGCAGCAAAAATCACAAATTCAAACAAAAACTGCACAGGCTACTGCAAGTACCATAAAGAAGAAATTCTATACAATGGGAAAATAAGTTTTTATTGAAAATCAGTATGTGGAAAGCTTTTGAAAACATTGTGAGAAACGGAGAAAATGCTGGTAACCAGCATTTTCTCCTTTTCCCGCAATTTTTTCTACTCTATGAAAGACAGACCTCTCATCATTCGAGCTATATCTAATATGTCATCTGCAAAAGCTTTCAATTTGCTTGATTACAGCTTTTCGTCCTTTTGCACAGGGTTAAGAGACATCAAAAATTGTACTTTTGTTTGGTAATCAGTTTACTCACATAGGCTCAGGTGGCAAGGGTAGTGTGGTTCCATTTTGTTTGGACCAATTATGCTTATTCTTTGGTTTTTCTGTGCTCATTTGCATTGTCTTGTTTGCTAATACTCTCAGCATTTCTGTATCAACATCATCTGTGGAAAGCAAAATACAGCAGGATCTCATCTATTGTAGCATTTTTACAAGATATTTAACTAACATAAAACTGTACGTTTTAATGATTTGAGCCATCTGAATGCTGCACTGTGAAACACCAATGTAGACTTCATGTGCCCTTAAACACAACCTGGACAGCTACATTTAGATAACTCTTTACCAAAGGACAAAAATTTGCATTTGATAGAATTTAAAACATTTGCAGACAGCAATTTAAATGTGGCTCTATGAAAGGAATTCGTGTTTGATGGGATAGAAAAAATAGTGGGAAATGGAGAAAATGCTGGTTACCAACAACTTCTTGTCTACAACACTGTAATTTCCAGTGCCTTCTTTTTCAAGATTGCTAAACCTTGGGTTTATGCAGTAATGTTATGTTGTTACAACACATGAAATCATAAAACTTTTTATAAGAATACATCTTGGCAACAATGATGTCATTTTTCCACATAACAGTGAAGTAGTACAAAATCCGGCATGTGCTGTGAAAGTAAGCAGAACCAGGACCCAAAAATCAACAATACCATGGGTTTTATACAATGCTGGAGGAGGCTTTATGTGGTAAAAAAAGTTACCATAGATTCATACTAACTTGTTGGTTCTTCTAGTAGTTGAAACAAATGCACTAACCTTCAACCCACAATCTTGAGTTTGAACATCCCCAAGAAAGAAGACTTATGAAAACATTGTATGAAAAGGAGAAAAAGGCTGGTATCCAATATTTTCTCCTTTTCCAACAAATGCTTTCTACCTTCTTAAAGACAAATACCCTCATTTTAGAAACATGTATTGGGATGATTGTCTGCAAATACTTTCACTTTGTACAAATCTCGATGATTAAGAATTAAATCAAGAATTAAATCAAGAATTTCTGGCGTATTTTTAAAGAAGTTGCTGTCATTTTGAAGCACTTTTTTGCTTGAAAAATCCTTTTGTTAAAGACACTGAGGATCACATATTGGCAATGACACCTCCATCAAATAATATCTTTCTACCTACCAATTAAAGATGCCATGTCAAAGGCTGTACAACCATTTTTGGCTTGTACTGTAACATCAGCTCCTACATTGATTAGAAACATTGCCACATTCTTCTTCCTGAAATGTGGAAAAGGAAATCATTCTAATAAACATATTTTGTCTCTTCTTCAATACTCTCCAACCCCAAGATGTAAAACAGATTTTGTTACTGCGGTAGACAACAGTCAATGATCAGTCAAAATAATACTGCAGATATGGAATACAAGAACATGATTCAGCATTTACCCATCACAATACAAATTTCTGTACATTTTTTCTAAATTCCATAACCCTTTACCACTCAATCCTGACTTTAAATGAACCAGAGAAAGACGCCTTTTGAAAACAATGTAACGAAAGGAGAAGATACTTGTACCAGCGTTATCTCCTTCCACAACATTTTCTTCTCTTTCAAAGACATCTTTCACAATTTTAGACACATTTATCTTCTCTGCATCTTGCCTTTGGACAAGTAATATTTCACCATACAGTAAAGGATTAGAATATATATTTATAAAAATATTTACCAAACGACAAAATTTTAGACTGGTCCAAATTGAAAGCATTCACAGACGTCAAAATAAAAGTGACTGAAAATTTGAAATTTGTATGAAAGAGGAGAGAAAACATTGTTGGTTACCAGCATTTTCTCCTTTTCCCTCAGTGTTTTCAAAAGGCTCCTTTCTAAGGGTCGTCAAAAGTCGGTATTAGGAAAGCAGTCAGTGGATTGGTGTACATGTTGTGCAGTGTGGTGGTAAAAGAAAATTCAGCATAAAATGGATAGAAGCCTTGACCAGCCCTACATTACTGAAATAATGTTGACAACCATATTAACCAACAAATAAAAAACAAGAGAATGGTTTTCAGTCTGAATCAGTTTGTTTGGCCTAAAGTAATTGGTTGAATATCTGTATAAAACACTCAATATATGATATATGTGTACATTTTTTATACTATATATCTGGTGTTTTTACAAAAGTGTTTCCTTAAATTTGACCCTAAAATTTTCAACCCTAAGAATGCAAACCAAAACTTCAGTAGCTTTAGAAGCAGGGCATAAGCACAGACACTTCCTGAAGCATTCAGATCCATTTCTGTATCCACAAAGTAGAACCCAGATAGGGCAACACAACCATGCCATATATGCAGTCTGATACAGACCATCAGATATATTGTCAGATACTAGTATTCAGGCCATAATAATATTTGTGTCATATTTTTCTAAATGGAAATGTCAGTTTTATTTTGCATTACTCTAAGGTTTTAACCCTATCCTAAAACAACAAAAATTAGACCTGTGCAAATTTAGATCATCCCCAGACAACAAATTCAAAAGTGTTGCAAATGAACTCAAGTTATTTGACAGGGTAAAAAACATTGTAGGAAAAGAAGAAAATGCTTGTTACCAGCATTTTCTTCTTTCCCCACAAAGTTTTTGAAAGGCATCTTCCTCAGACTTTCCAAAACAGGGGACTGTTTGGTAAAGGATTTGTACCATACAGACATTACTGTGAAAACTTTACCCATGATATGTTGCTTGCATAAGAGCTGTCCATCCACTGATATTGTCCTGTTTGTTGATATCACAGCCCCTCTCAACTAGCATCTGTGCAATATCAAGCCTACCGGTCATTGCAGCAAACATAAGGGGAGTGGCACCATCCCCGGGTGAACTTGTATCCCTCTGACTAACATCCACTTCTAGAATTTCTCTAATCCTTTGAAGGTCACCTGAAATACAAACAAATGAGCTCTGATAAATACATCTATACTGCTTCTAACTCATTACCAAACGACAATATTTTAGGCTTGTCCAAATCGAAAGCATTTGCAGACGACAAAAATGAATGAAAATTTGAAATTTGTTTTGTGAAGGGTAGAAAATATTGTGGGAAAAGAAGAAAATGCTGGTTACCAGCATTTTCTCCTTTTCCCATAATGTTTTCTAAAGGCATCTTTCTCAGGGTCGTCAAAAGTAGGGATTGTGTGGTAATGGATTAAGGCAGTTTCCAGCTAGTCTTTAACCCATAACCACACAATCCCTACTTTTGATGACCCTGAATTCCAACACAACAGCGTAAGAATACAAATTATCAAAAAACAGTCAAAACCTTTTGACATATAGCCTTTGCAGGCACATTTATTCTTTTACCCAAACGACAAAATTATAGACTGGTCCAAATTGACTGGTCGACAAATTAAAGGGGACTGAAAAAGTGTAATTTGCTTTGGGAAGGGTAGAAAACATTGTGGGAAAAGAAGAAAATGCTCATTATCAGCATTTTCTACTTTTCCTGCAATGTTTTCAAAATGCTTTTTTCCCACGGTCGTTAAAAGTCGGGATTGTGTGGTAAAGGGTTGTCTTCAGTTATATCTGATCCATGCATAATGAACTGTTATATTTTCTGTCATTATGGTTTAAATCTTTCAACTAAAAAAATGCTATAGGGTCATTTTTACAGATGTACAAATTCTTTTTTGTTACTTTATGCCCTACCTTACCTGTTTCAATTCATTGGTCCCAGTATTTTTCCTCTAGTTTGGTCACATGATTTTCAAAATATTCTTATCCCCACTTCAGTCTTCCAACTGTTCACTTGGTTAAGAATTCTTGGCAAGTAGTCAACCCTTTATTGACTTTACCTTGTATTGTTAGTTAGTGCCATAACCCTTTGTCAAATGACAATATTTTAGGTCTGTCCAAATTTTTAAAGGGTAGAAAACATTGTGGGAATAGGAGAAAATGCTGGTTACCAGCATTTTCTCCTTTTGCCACAATTTTTTCTAAAGGCTTCCTTCTCAGGGTCGCCAAAAGTAGGGATTGTGTGGTAATGGGTTAATCTTGCATCAAAGGTTTGGTACAAAAAAAGCTATATTTTGGCAACTTCATACTTTTATCTCTAAAAACTTTATCGCCAATGAAAAATTACCTCTTTTTGCAGCTTCAATTATGTCAGGCTTTTTATCCTCAGGTGCTGAAAAACAATTAAACAATTTATAAAACTGACATTTAATAAATGACCACTAACAAATGGAAATTTCATCGAAAGCCTGTGCTTGTCAAGGTAGATTATCAGAGATGGTGATAATCCAAGATCAGACTGCACATTCTGATCTTGACCTACAGTATCTTAACTCTTTACCAAACAATAAAATTTTAGACTGGTCCAAATTGAAAGCACTTGTAGACTACATAACTATTATGACTCATAATTTGAAATTTGTTCTGAGATGGTAGAAAACATTGTGGGAAAAGGAGAAAATGTTGGGTTTCCCCACAATGTTTTCAAATGGCTTCTTTTTCAAGATCTTGAAAACCAGGGATTGTTTGGTAAAGGGTTAACTCATTACCAAACGACAAAATTTAGGCTTGTCCAAATCCAAAGCATTTGCACACGACAAAATAAAAGTGACTGAAAATTTGAAATTTGTTTAGTAGGTAGAAAATGTGGAAACAGGAGAAAATGCTGGCAACCAGCATTTTCTCCTTTTCCCACAGTGTTTTCAAAAGGCTTCTTTCTTAAGGTCGTAAAAAGTACGGATTGTGTGGTAACGGGTTAAACAGGAACCAAAGGTTTATGGCATACTGTAGGTAAACTTACAAGTAACATATCTGTCTTCTGTCTGATGTCCTAATGGTTTCTATCCAAAACAAATCTATAAATTTCAATTTTTTTTCAAAATTGCTCTCATAAAACTTTCCAAGCCCTGCCTGGGTGGCTCAGTGGTGAGCATGTCAGACTCATCACCTGGTGGTGGTGAGTTTGATACCCGGTTGAGGCGAACATTCTTTCCGGCGTATTTTCGCCTCTCACCTCTGCTGAAGCATGTAAGAAAAGTAGTCAGTGGCTTTGGAAAGAAAGTTGTGTTAGTACTGGTGTGAGAAAGCCAGGAAACATAATTATGTGCAAGTTTCACGAAAATCTGACCAGTAGAGCCAAAAATGTATTTTAATAGTTTTTCTTTTCTTCTTTTCTTTCTCTTAACCCCCCCTCCCCCCACAAACACACACACACACACCTTAAGTCAAAGTGTATCCAACTGTGGTTTTATTTTGCGTACAGTCAGCTATGCCCCTGAAAATAATAAATATTTTACCCAGTACTGGCTTATTGGTAGTTTTTCTCTCAAGAAAACCCCTCACTTCCCTTTTCCCTCTGATGGTGGCAATAGCGAGAGCAGTCTGTTCTAACACATTCAATGAGTTAGGGTCAGCACCTCTTTCAATCAATATTTGAGCAGTAGTCATATGACCATTCAGTGATGCCAACATTAAGGGCGTAATCCCCGTTGTGGGTGTCCGATAATTAACATCACATCCTCTGTCCAATAGTAATCTCAAAACAGCATCATGGCCATGCTGGGCTGCGGCAAGAAGTGGGGTATATTCACACACACTCCCTGAAGCATTCAGATCTATTCCTGTATCTACTAGCAGGCGAACCACTTGCAAATGACCTCCCCTAGCTGCTAGGGTTAGGGCCGACACTCCAAGGCGGTTCTTAGTGTTGACATCCACATTATGTTGTAATAGCAGTGAAACAATGTTTGCATGTCCGTATCTTGCTGCTTGCATAATTGGAGTCCATCCAAACAGGTTAGGTTTGTCAACAGAAGCACCTTTCATCAAAAGTAGTCTTACAACCTGTGTGCAATACAAAAAAAAAAATTGAAAGGTCATCAGAGTTCAAGGAAAGGGAGGATATTACACTTAGACATGCATAAACCATTATTTGACCAATACATGTGTCATGTTTTCTACAAATGCTTTTGGTATGGACCAGTCTGGAATTTTGTCATCTGGTCAAGAGTTAACCCTTTACCAAACAACGGAATTTTAGACTGGTCCAAATTGAAAGCACCTGCAGACTACAAAATAAACATAACTCAAAAATTGCAATTTGTTTCCAGCAGGGTAGAAAACATTGTTGGAAAAGGAGAAAATGCTGGTTACCAGCATTTTCTCCTTTCCCCACAATGTTTTCAAAAGGCTTCTATCTCAGGGTTGTAAAAACCAGGGATTGTTTGGTAAAGGGTTAACTCTTTGCCACACTATTCTGACTTTTAAAGACACTGAGGAAGAAGGCTTTTTGAAACATTGTGGGAAAAGGAGAAAATGCTGGTACCAGCCTTTTCTCCTTTTCCCCAAAATTAATGCTTTCTGCCCTTATGTAAACAAATATCAATGGTTGAATCAGGTTTATTTTGTTGTCTGCAAATGCTTTCAATTTGGACAAGTGTTGTATTTTGTCATTTGGTTAAGAGTTAACTCTTCTGCAGATTTTCTGCCTTTCCCATGGGACAAAATTTTAATCCGATTCCTAGTTTAAAATGGCATTTTTTTTCTGAAATTACACATTTTTTTCCAAAAAAAATATAATATAACCATCATAAATTGTATAGATATCTGATATACTGGTTATTCAAAGACTTAAACATGGCCAAAAGCAGACAATGTGGGGATGAAATACAATTAAATTTACATCATACCAATGAAAAGTATGGAAATGTTTCGAAGATAGCAATATCTTATGATACTGTCAGTCCAAAATTTGGCACACACTGAAAAATGTGATTCAAAACTACATATGTATTTAAAAAATTGCCAAGACCTTCTATCTTCTGTTTACATTTTACCTGGTTTTTGAAATTCGTTTCTTTGCCAGGACTCTGTCTTTGACCAGTTATACAATAATACATTGTCCTCTTTACATTGATTTCCTTACTTGTAAAAGGTATTATCTAAATTCAGATGCATTTTAACACCTGTATTGTTTACTTTTGGCCACTACTGAGCCTTTAACCCATTACCACACAATCCCTACTTTTGACGCCCCTGAGAAAGAAGCCTTTAGAAAACACTGTGGGAAAAGGAGAAAATGCTTGTAACCAGCATTTTCTCCTTTTCCCACAGTGTTTTCTACCCTTTCCAGAACAAATTTCAATTTTTCAGTCAACTTTATTTTGTCGTCTGCAAATGCTTTCAATTTGAACCAGTCTAAAACTTTGTCGTGTGGTAATGGGTTAACTCACCAAACGACAAAATTTTAGGTTTGTCCAAATCAAAAGCATTTGCAGATGACAAAATAAAAGTGACTGAAAATTTGAAATTTGTTTTGTGAAGGGAAGAAAAAATTGTGGGAAAAGGAGAACATGCTTGTTACCAGGGTCTCAGGGTCGTTAAAAGTCGGAATTGTGCGGTAAAGAGTTAAGCCACTTCTGTAAATATGTGTAGTAAACATTGAAAAATAATTCTGATTCTCAATCACATCCCTTGATGTTGTAACCTTGGAGCTAAGCTGACAGTTGCACATTGTCAAATATAAACCCTGTGGTTGTCAGCTAAGTAAGGCCTAAAAAAAATACATATGTTTAGGATTTAGGTCTAAGATGCTGTAGGTACTGTAGGGTAGGTAGGGATTTTTTGTTGCCCAGAAACTTTTTACATGTAACATGTACAGAAATCACACTGACAGATTTTTTTTTTGCAGCTTAAAAAGTTTTGGGTAGGTAGCATTTTCTAGGTAAGGTCAAAAAACCATAAATAGAGATATTTTTTGATAGGCCTTCGCTTGCTTCAACTATGCTGTTGTCAGGTGAGTTTAGCTTGCTTCAACAAATCAAATTATAGATCTCCATGTTCATGTTTCTGTTACCATTTAGCAAAAATTTCACACTCAAATTGATTCCCATAAAAGCAAGTATTATGCAAAAAAGCTGGGACAAAGGAACAGTGATTCTTTACCCTTTACTCCATAGATACCCATTATGATGCATCAACAAAAGACAGCTTTTGAAAACATTGTGGGAAAAGGAGAAATTGCTCATAAAGAGCAATTTCTCCTTTTCCCACAATGTTTTCCACTCAATCAGATATTTGTATCCTCATTTGTCCATATTTCTGACATCATATCTTTATTTGCTGCTGAAATGGAAGAGCCTCAAATTGGCATATCAGATAAAGGGTTAAAAGAATCTTTATTCCTTTGATTTCATCAAGTGAATATCGATAAGCCAAATGACAATTTTTAAAATATTCTGACAAACATGAAATTTTGCAACAAATGCATAGCTCTTAAATTTAGAGAACACTATGGCAACATAATCCACCTGTGCAGCTACAAATACAAAGTTCCAAACCAAAACATGGCCATCAGCCTATCACACATCAATCTTGATGAATTAATTTTCCAAATTGGGCTGGTGGCCATTTCCAGAAATGCCTGAACCCTTTGAGATATAATTCTACCTGAGAAGAACTGCTTTTGAAAATACTGTAGGAAAAAGAGATAATGATGGTAATCAGTATTATCCACTTGTTACAAAATTGTTTTCTATCCTATTAAGGACAAATTTGGTCTCTCGGGCAACATTTCATTTGCTCTCTGCAATTTTTTCCCTAATTTGGACAAGTCTAGAATTTTGTTATCTGGTAAAGACTGAAAGAACCTCTACAACTGTAGATGCCTTTGCAGAAAGTAAAGATCATGATCAGTTTCAGTGAGGAGCGTTCTCAAAAGCAGTGAGGATTAAATTGCCTACAATGATAATGGAAAACATGAAAAATCAAAGCGGATATGCAGTCAGTTAGTGTGTACCCTAACTGAGCCCCTGTCCTACCTCTGCAACCTTTGACCTTTGTTAACTTTGTCAAAATCTTGCATTGTTTCAGTGTGTGCCAGACTGACAGAAAAGTTTTTACAACATTGTAGTAAATTTTATACATTCCAATGGTTATCAACCTAAATTGAGATATATATAAGCTGATATTTGTTTCGGTTTTTATGTCAACTTACTGTTTTTCTGTGTAATTTTGTAACACAATTTTTTTCGTCAAAAAACACTTCTTAAGTCGAGATAACTGTAAGCACATCTGAAACTCTTTGCCTGCAAATGTTTACATTTAACAAATACAAAACAAATTTCTCTAAGCCCAAGCAAATCTTTATAGAAATGTTTTGGTCCCACCATCCTTAATTGATATTTGCTTTCTCCATTTTAATTTAAGCCCAACTCATGAAAGATCAGAAGAATAAATAAACAATATTCCCATATTGCACTTCAAAAGGCTTAACAAGACTGTAGAGAAGAACATGCCAAATAACAGGGCTACTGAATATTTAATGTACCTCATACCACTCTGAAATACAGGTTACCATGAATTCTGTACCACTGGTAATTTCTGATTGTCATCATTATGTTCTGCAAAACTTCTATGAAACAAAATCGATACTATGATGTTTAAAAAAATATTTCTATTACTTCAGATATTTTTCTAAAAGTACTACATAACATGATGGGCCAAATCTGCCCAACCTCAGGGCCAAATCTTCTTAACTTAAGGGCTGAATCGTTTTGAAAATAGTTTGTCTGTCTAAAGCCAAATCTTTTTGGGTCCGAATCTTTCGACATCCCTTTGCTATACAATCTGGTAGATACATACTTTAGAATGGATCCTTTTCAGATTCAAGGTATTAAGTGGCACAGAATCAAGCAATCATCGTTAGTAACAACCGACCTGGTCATGTCCATTAGCAGCAGCCACCATGATAGGCGTCATCTCTTCATCGTCAGTTATGTCTACATTCAACCCCTCTTCGAGAAGTGCTTGGGCCGAGTGAACATCCCCTTGTTCACAGGCTGTTATCAGCTGTTGTATCGAATCCATAGAGGAATATCTGCACTGACAGTTAAGTCATATCCACTAGCGGTAAAGCTGAAGGCATATCAAGCTAAATTACAAACTCAAAATCGCCTAAACGAGGAGTTTCCATACTTATTTCATACATATCACAGACAGGAAATACCTCTTCCGCCATATTGTACACTCCATGACGTCACATTTCTGCAGACGATCCGAGCCATTCAAAAAGCAGATTAGATGATTTAGCCAACAAAATATCAGGGAAATGAAACAATTTCGTAAAATATGAAACATTGCAGGAATGAGAGATACTTTGCTTAAAGAAATTCCTGCATTTCCCATGCGATTTTTTAAACTCTTTATCAGGGATCTTATATATAGATCTATACATGTAGATTTTGTCTTACTCAAAAATCTGTTTCCAACAGGGTAGAAAACATTGTGGGAAAAGCAGAAAATGCTGGTTACCAGCATTTTCTCCTTTTCCGACAATGTTTCTAACGGCTTCTTTCTCAGGGTCATCAAAACTAGGGATTGTGAGGTAAAGGGTTAAGGGAATCTTTATATATCTAGATATAGGGCCGTATAGGAACAGGGTGGGGAGTGGGGGGGGGGGGGGGGGGCACCCTAATAATTTGATCACCAATAAAATGACTGTTTCAGTAGACTATTTCGCTGAATATTAGACAATCATTGTGCATGAAGTGGATGAAATAATAGAAAATTCCGAACAATTTAAAATAGATCTAGTTCTAAACAAACGCCGGCGAGCCATGGAAATTTTTCTTTTACTTTTGTTATCTGACAGACACTAAACAATTTCTGACGTCGCATTTCATTCCGTGTGATTTTCTGCTTTATTTTTTCTCCAAATCTCATAATTCACCACATTGTTGGACAAATTTCCTTCTTTTTCAGTCATTGGTATTAGACGTCTAGTAGGTGGGTTATTTCTTACTGCATAACCAAACGCAATATATGTAAAATCAGGACAAGCCCATTCTCAAATGATGTTGCCCCCCCTCCCCAAATCCAAAATTGCTTCCTACGGGCCTGTATATTTCTTAAAGTCTCGTCCCTATTACAGATATATAGAGGATATTTGTTTTTTTCGGTGTAAGATCGAAATTTATTTATCGAGTGGACACCATCGGTAATATTTTCACGAGTGGCGCAGATCGAAAAATATTTTCACTGCTATTTCTCGATATCCTACCGGAAAGCATGAAATAAAATTAATAGTGGGTATTTGTTTTTTTCGGTGTAAGATCGAAATTTATTTCATCGAGTGGACACCATCGGTAATATTTTCACGAGTGGCTGCGCCACTCGTGAAAATATTACCGATGGTGTTCACCGAAAAAAAACAAATATTCCATTCATTTTATGCTTTTAACCCTTTCTGGGAGGAGCTTTATCAAAATTCAGTACAGTTCTTTTCCTTTATTCCCCGTGGCGTACCCCTCCCGCACAGCAACGTTACGTCTTGAAAGCGCGAGAAATCTAAGGTAAATGACGTCATATTTCCCATCTGGTTGTTAGGCACGCGCAATTTACCTAGAAAACAAGAACGTGAAAATTGGTATTTTCACTGGTGGTACCAGTGTAAGATCGAAAAATATTTTCACTGCTATTTCTCGAAAGCATGAAATAAATAGAGGATATTTGTTTTTTTCGGTGAAAGATCGAAATTTATTTCATCGAGTGGACACCATCAGTAATATTTCCACGAGTGGCGCAGCCACGAGTGAAAATATTACCGATGGTGTTCACGAGATGAAATAAATTTCGATCTTTCACCGAAAAAAACGAATATTCTATTTATTTCATGCTTTTAACCCTTTCTGGGAGGAGCTTTATCAAAATTCAGTACAGTTCTTTTCCGTTATTCCCCGTGGCGTACCCCTCCCGCATAGCAACGTTACGTCAAGCACGAGAAATGTAAGGTATATGACGTCATATTTCCCATCTGGTTGTTAGGCACGCGCAATTTACCTAGGCAACAAGAACGTGAAAATCGGTATTTTCTCCAGTGTAAGATCGAAAAATATTTTCACAGCTATTTCTCGATATCCTACCGGAAAGCATGAAATAAAGAAGTGTATTTTGGGTAACAGCCTTCAAAGTAACTGATGCATGACAAATCAAATCGAATTGTCGAGGTTTTACATGGCGTGAAAGTTTACTATGTATCATTATCAGGGAATTTCGTTTTATGTCGCTTTTCTGTGTTTCATCTGTATGTTCACAGGTAGGCCTATGTTGTGTTAATGGTAGATTGTAGTGTAGGATTAAAGCAACACCATATTATATCTGTAATTCTAGGTCCGAATCCCGGACTATTGAACTACTGCCCAGCGCGAGCAGGCCTAGGCATTTTGGTTTCAAATAGCAATAAGGAAGTAGGATAGTCACCAGGGGAGATTGACTCAAGATTGTGTAAGATTCTAAAAGACCTTAATCGATTTTAATAAATATAAACATGGAACCTCAGGCTTAGAGATACATATGATCCATGCTCTATGAAAAGGGGACTTAATATGTATCTGCAAAAAAGTATTGACCCAGGTCTATGATTTATGCATAGGCTCAGATGTACATGTATTTCGACACAATGTTTCCAAAATATATAGATCTAGATCTATATATATTAAGATCCTTTCAGTTCCAACAGATGCTCATAAATTCTTTTTGTAAGTTGCACTGTGGTTGTTGCATAACAATAATGTTTTATTTCATGCTTTCCGGTAGGATAGGCCTATCGAGAAATAGCAGTGAAAATATTCTTCGATCTTACACTGGTACCACCAGTGAAAATACCGATTTTCACGTTCTTGTTGCCTAGGTAAATTGCGCGTGCCTAAAAACCAGATGGGAAATATGACGTCATGTATACCTTACATTTCTCGCGCTTGACGTAATATTGTAATGCATTGTTATGCGGGAGGGGTACGCCACAGGGAATAACGGAAAAGAACTGTAGATCTACTGGATTTTGATATAGCTCCTCTCAGAAAGGGTTAAAAGCATGAAATAAATAGAATATTTGTTTTTTTAGGTGAAAGATCGAAATTTATTTCATCACGTGAACACCATCTGTAATATTTTCACTCGTGGCTGTGCTACTCGTGAAAATATTACCGATGGTGTTCACTCGATGACATATAGATCTATTTCGATCTTTCACCGAAAAAAACAAATATCCTCTAGTCTATATATTCATCGGAAAACTATAGTATATAGATCTAGTCTAGATCTAAGCCGATAATTTAGAATTTCGCTTTTCAACAATGTGTAAAGCAATAAGGAAAAAGAGGTACTTACTGGCAAGGTTACTTTTCATAACTTTTCTTCAACACGGTTCAATATTTATAACCCAGTAACGTTACTTAGCCTTCACGTCCATTTTTAACAAAGATATTTCTTGTTTTTCTGCCCCTCTTTCAAGGAGTTATTTGCCAGTTAGGAGGCCCCGGAGTGTGTTATGAACAATTCCAAGTGAACAATACACAGAATTGGACGAATGGTAAGTAGGCCTATGTATTTAACTCTGTCGCCATAAAAACAAATTTAACCCTTTCCCAAACAATCCCTGGTTTTTACGGATCAGGAGTAGAAGCCTTTTGAAAGCATTGTGGGAAAAGGAGAAAATGCTGGTAATCAGCATTTTCTCCTTTTCCCACAATGTTTTCTACCCTGTCATATAGAAAAGTCATCATCAAAGTGTTCCCCACCTCCCCCCCCCCCCCTCTCTCTCTCTCTCTCTCTGGTTCAGCTGTAATGATTTAACTTAAGAAAGTGTTCCCCTCTCTCTGTCTCTCTGGTTCAGCCTATTGTCAAACAGACCGTATGTTTTATCTGTCCACAGTTACTAGTATGTGACGACTTCTTTGGTATAAAGCATTACGGAGATGCACTAAACCTTCTACCTGTGTCCATATTCACCAGCCATTCTTAGAATATTCCCAGTCTTATTCTCCAAGTTTGTCAGAAGTTGAAAGTAACACAACTTCTGATTGGCTAAACCGAATGGTTTAGCCAACCAGAAGTTGTGTTACTTTCAAAGTTAGAAAGTTATGGAAAATAAGATTATGAATATACTTAAGGCTGATTGGCGAATATGGATCAGCTGCGCCGTTCAGCGAACCTTTCCTTTAAAGTGATTTCATCATTGTTTACTATGTCATTCAAAAGGATAGATTCTTGTCCTTAAAAGTTTCTCAAGTTTGTCACATACTAATGGTATATTTTAACGTAGTAGACCTCTAATAGAAAACTGCTATTTCCACAATAATATTATCCTACAAAATTTGCTATGATTAAAAAAGATGTTATTGTACGGCTTTAACCAAGCCACTTTTCCCTTTTTGTCTTTTATTATCATTTATCAATCTTAACCACTATATTTTCATTACAAAGAGAGATAGTAATTGCCTCCCTTTTCTGGTAACTAACAAAAGTATAGATACAAATGATTTTAAGATAGTCATAATTTCTGGTCTGTTAAAAAAGTGCAAAAGTATTATAGGCCTACCTGTAAAAATCCGTATTTATCAACTACCATGAAAACTTTATGCAATGCAACGCTAGAGGTATTAGGGGTCTACTACACTTTCCCAAACAACCCCTGGTTTTTACGTGTCGGCAATAGAAGCCTTTTGAAAACATTGTGGGAAAAGGAGAAAATGCTGGTAACCAGCATTTTCTCCTTTTCCCACAATTTTTTCTACCCTATCATATAGAAAAATCATTCTTTGGCAACTATTAATTTGTCATCTGCAAAATGCTTTGAATGTGCCGTTTGGGAAAGGGTTAAGTTAGCCTGTTGATAAACCGCCTCCTTTACCTGTTTTACTTTCAGTTCTCTTTGTCTGCAACAATTCCACTTCTTCAACCTTTACGGACACAGTGTTCTTAGACACTGGTAGGGTGCCCCTTCAAGAAACTTCCGAATGCCTCTGTAGTATTACGTTTAAAGACGACAAGATGGATTATGGTATTGAATTAGAATTAACGATTAGAAACATACCTGACAATCATTTGACAGTCAGAGGATTTGGAACTACAGTCTCACCAAACAACCTTCAAAATGCCTCCACGATCAGACAAGAGAACTCCCTTAGGTTCTCCATGACCACTGGAAAACATGGCCTAAACGCATGTCTTCGCATAATGGGATGTATGCTCCTTTTATTATTATTATTATTATTATTTTAGGGTTCCATCACTAGAGTTATTGTTTTGTTCTTTCACCCAGAAATTAACCCTTATCCTAGTAAATACATTGTATGTGATGTGAAACTTTTAATCCTTTACCAAACGACTAAGTTTTAGACTGGTCCAAATTGAAAGCACTTGCGGACGACAAAATTAATTAAACTCAAAAACTGAAATTTGTTACCGGCATTTTCTCCTTTTCCCACAATGATTTTTTTTTCCATTCAAAGAAAAATCATTTCATATGGACCAAATTGAAACAGTTATCAGCAAATGCTTTCAATTCGGACAGGTGTAAAATCTTGTCATGTGGTAAAGGGTTAACCCATTATCACACAGTCCCTACCTTTGACGCCCCTGAGAAAGAACCCTTTTGAAAACACTATGGAAAAAGGAGAAAATGCTGGTAACCAGCATTTTCTCCTTTTCCCACAGTGTTTTTTATCCTTCCCATAACAAATTTCTATTTTTAGTCACCTTTATTTTGTCGTCTGCAAATGCTTTCAATTTGGACAAGTCTAAAATTTTCTCATGTGGTAAAGGGTTAAAAGGCTGTCAATACAATCCACTGAAACTCTAAAAAAGATGGTATCTTAGGGACTTAGCTAAAGAAAGTATAGATGTGCTTTCACTTTTTGTGTAGTATGACCTTTATCCTTGCCGTCTGTACATGCATCTTGTCGTCGATGACCCCTCAAGGGTATATGATTTTTCTATGGTGCCCTTTTTTACAATGATTGGTAACCAGCATTTTCTCCTTTTCCCGAATGTTTCCTACTCCCCTAAAGTCAAGTTACAATTTTTGAGTTACGTTTATTTTGTCGTCTTCAAATGCTTTCAATTTGGACCAGTCTAATTTTTTTTTTATTTGTAAAGAGTTAAGCAAGTAGATCTATTTTTGCTTTTTAATTGAGCGATATAGATCTACTACTGGCAGTAGTACTTGAATTATTGAATGCTCGAAACCGATAATTATCTTTATTGTGAAATAATATGATTTATTCGTTCTCACTCACAGTAGAACAAACAGATGAATTCCAAGCGGCGTGTTCCCAAAGTGGCAGTGGACACCATGGATTGGGTGATAAAGTAACAGAGGTACCAGAAGATAATTCGACAGATATACAAGAAGATAATCCGACAGATATAGATCTACAAGAAGATAATTCAACAAAGACACCTCAAGAAAATCTCGAAGAGGTAACTTCGGAAGCAAACCCTAAGACAGGTAATGGTCGACGGCTATTTCTGCCTACAAAAAAGTGAGACATACTTGTAAAAAGAGGATTTAACTCTATACCAGATGACAAAATTTTAGCCTTGTCCAAATTTAAAGCATTAGCAGACGACAATTTCAGTGAGGCTCAAATGGTGCAAATTTTCTTTGATAGGGTAGAAAACATTGTGGGAAAAGGAGAAAATGCTGGTTACCAGCATTTTCTTCTTTTCCCACAATGTTTTCAAAAGACTCCTTTCCTAGGAGCGTCAAAAATTCGGCATTATGTGGTAGAGTTAATCATGCGTCAACAAAAAGTATCAAGTCTTTCAAATTACAATAATCATTGTCGATGCTCGTAACCGTGCTCGTATCTCGACTGTTTAAAACAATTAACCAAGCTTGTAACGTGGTTCGAAACCGGAGTTACTACCCACAAACCACCGTCTTTCACTCTGCGACAACTGCAGCGGTTGACCATAATCAGTAATGTTGATCGTCTGCCACACTGCTTCTCGAATTTCAGTCATATGTGCATCCGGTAAGATTCGATCTTAATCTGCAATCCGCGCAAGCTGATCCAAAACGAAACTTTCCGTTTTTATGCATGTAATTTTCTGTTGTGCGCAAATCAACTATAGGACAAAATTTAATATGGTCGTAAAGTGCCGTCTCGGATTAGCCTGCGCAGTTCGCGCAGTCTAATCCGAGAAGACACTGTAAGACTACATTAGATTTTGTCATACAGTAGACTTGCACAATTCAGATGATTATAAAAGAATAGAAAGTGTCGTTTATGATTGGCGTGGGCGGACTGCGCAGGCTGATCCGAAACGACACTTAACGCAAATGTCCGAATGCCCCTTTTCGCGTATTGCAAGCCATATACTGTTCAGAAAAGGTTCCCAAGAGTTGAAAACGATCACAATTAATAATTTCATACATGTACAATCTTTTGGTCAGGCTCTACCTACTACTGCAACAATTTACAACCGGAAGTTCGGGTCGCATGCCGGTCACCAATTTAAACTCTGTTTCCAAAGGTCGACTAAAGGTGCTTTAGGGGATCTGTAGATCAAGATTAATATTAAGATTCACTAATCAAACTCAATGCACGACTTTTATTTCCTTTCTTTAGACAATATAACTCAAGATTTGATTGCACTTTAATGCAGTCTGATCTGAGATCAGTGCTGTTCGGTATTTTGTTTTAGAAAACTATCGCGATAAATCAGTTTCCTGGAATTTGATTTTATCTTTTCATTTTATCTGGATTAAATTTCCAGGAAACTTTGACTTATCGCGATAGTTTTCCAACTTAATCATGACAGTAATCTCGTATCTCGTGGCAGAAATACGACACCATACTATATTTACAGAAACTTTCGCAAATTTTGTTCGTAATTACGTTAGTAAAGCAGGGCCCAAAATGTATTAAATCTTCAAATACGTGGACAGATATGAGCTTGTACCAGAACTCCAGATAGAGGGAGTGATTTTGATTTCAAAATTGAAAGTATTAATCATTCTTCACTAAATCCTATGTTATGGGCACTCTTTAGAATCGTCTCACCGAGACGATTCTAATGAGTACTCACAACATAGGGTTTGGAAGAGAAATAATGGATTTAGAAGACTAGCACTCCCTCTTATCTGGAGCCCTGTGGTACACAGAAATTGATTCATGTTGATTAGGTGCTATCATCGGAGGCTCAGTTGGGGGAGCAGTTCTGGTTGTTCTGGTTGTAGTCGCTATTGTTATCCTATTAAAGAGGAGGTAAGGACTTTCTTTTTTCTTTTAATGATAGTAACTCTCTTTGCAAACCAAATGTCTACTTTATTTGCTTTTACTAGTGATGTTGATTGTGTTAGGTAATTTTGTCAGATGTTTAGTAACGAAAATAGGTCTTAAAATCAGAATATCTGGTTGAAGTCGGATTTAAATTGTTTACTTTCTATTGGAAAGATATCAACCATTTCATTTGTACAGCAGCTACAAAAGACTTTGAAATATATCATAATGTTTTAACCTTCACTAAATAAAGATATTATAATTATTATTATTATTATTATTATCATTATTATTATTATTATTATTATTATTATGGCAGATTAAGATATTAGCCCACTACCTTCGTAAGACGATAGTATGGTCTTTTAAGAATGAGCCGTGCTCTAGCAAAATGGGACTTAAGGTGGTAGACCCCTAATACCTCTAGGGCCGCTTGGCAGAAAGTTTTTAAATGATAATTCTAAGAAGGGAAAAAAGGGAAAAGTTGCTCGGTTAAAGTAGTAAAATAATACTCTTTTTTAATCATAGCAAATTTTGTGGGACAATATTATTGTGGAAATAGCTGTTTTCTATTACGGATCCACTACGTTAATGCGTCTATGCGATACATGGTACCAAACAAGTCCGACAAGCATAATTTTGGATCCATGAAATTCATTTTCTCGGACAAACGACTAAACCATGAGGTTTGCTGGTCCCTTGACATGCAAAACATTAATCTCAAGCAAAAGAGTTTGGCTGCAAGGTCAGCCATTCGGAACACCTCGGTCAATTCTACGAATCAAGCTGGATCGAAAGATTGGCCGAGGTGTTCCGAATGCAAGGTCAGCCTGTGGGGTCTGCTCAGGTTGACCTGGGTGGATAACCGTCGGAGATGCATTAAGCCCCCTTTTCACAGAGTATAGCTCAGATAGAGAAATCGTGAGGATATACCGTTGCTGAAGAATAAAGCTGTTAATAACCAGTAATTTCTGCTAAAGCCACGATGATGTTGCTCTAAATCTTAACCCTAAGCGCGACTATCTGACCTTTTGCGGACAGTGTAGATCAAGATCAGACTGCACAGAACGTGCAGTCTGATCTTGGATCTACACTGTCCGATAAAGAGATGTTATTCCCGATACCATAAGTTTGAAACACCACTATTTTAAGTTATTAATATATATACTGATAGTTTAATTTTAGTTATTTAGCAGAATAAGCGTTATTAGAAAATAATGTTGCTCACCAATAATTTCCAAATATGTTTTAAGAGTCGTCTGCGTGTTTCCGTTCAGGAATTGAAGATTTAAGTTAATTGCACGACTGATCTGGATTGCATGTATTATGTACTTTCATTTCAAGTAGGTAGCCTATCAGTAATGACATGGAAAGGAAAATGCATTAAAGATCCAATTTTAAGTTAACACGGATTTTTGAAAAATAAAAAGAATTTTAAAAAAAAATAAACTTTCCCGCAAAATTATGCCATTCAATTCAAAAGGATATGTATGCCTAATCATGCCATATCTTGCAAACGCCAATGAGATCAATAAAAAAAAATGCGCGTACATCAGCACCTTTGATCCCTCGCATGAATAATTTAAAAATACTGTTTCCATGTTTGAATAATTTTCACAGCATATAGATAAAATAGTATTTACATACAGTCGAATGTCCACAGAAAATGCATCTGTATAGGTGTTATATGTTTTTGTTTTCTGCTTTTGATGTGTAGAAAGAGAACAGCTACTCAAAAAGAAGAAGACTACTATATGTCTGAAAATCCAATGTACAATAAGCCAAATTTTACACCACAGAAGTTGCCAGATCATCCACGAATTACAAATGATTACCAAGTCGCACGTGATTACAATGTCACCCAGTCAAGTAACAAGATCAAAGATGGTACTGACTACTCTGCCGTAGACAAAGGCAAAGCCACCTCAAATGTTCCGCTAGGAACACAGCAAGAAAATGAATACAACCATTTGAACGAAATTCCAGTCGTAGCAGCCACCGGAAACGTGTACTCGTCGACCGGAAATAGAAATATTGAGTCGAATACAGGGGATTTTTACAACTGTGCTGCAAACAGTGTTCAGAAAAGAAGTGCACAATCGAAAATAACTGAAAATGTGTACTATAACAGGACTTAACCATGGAAGTGTTTTATGTGGACTTTGTTTTATTGTTTTGTTATGGTTAACTCTTTAGCAGACGACAAAATTGTAGATTCATCCAGTTCGCAACACAGACGACACTAACTGAATAAAATGATGGAGATTGTCTTTCAGACGGTTATAAACTGTAGGGAAGATAAAATGCTGTTAACTAACTTTTTAGACTAGCGAAGCTATAGTTATCTAGACTGAGCCAAACTGAAATCATCTTCGCGAGCCAAGGTTACGATCACAACGTGAATCTTACCTTTGCTGATTGAGCCCGATTTCGAGATTCCTACGATGCGCCCTCTATTGATCCTATTGGATGCTGATTATTACCCCCCTTTACATCATATTTCTAAAAGCCAATGAAATATCGTTTTACAAACCGCTTACGAATACACATGAAGCGATAAGCAGACATCCACGTGGGTTTCCATGTTTACCTTCTATTCGAAAGGTAGCGACCTTGTTCTATTTTTATCAAAGATGAAATGCTACTAGCAATTTCATTCGTTGCAGTTAGAGCTGGCTGCATCCAATGAAAAAGCGTATCGGGTGAATGTAAGAATGAAGCTCGATCCGCCAAGGGTAGGTAGCGTAGTGAATCGTCAGCCTTGGCTTGAGAAGATGAACTCAATGTAAAAAAAAAAAACATAGTTGCCAAATACTGCCTCACAGAAAAATAGTTCTTTCTATTAGTAATTTTAAATCTATTATATATGACGATTTTGCCAAAAACACAAAATCTCTACCATCACGATTTGAACATGCCGACTTAAAAAAGGTAATAGACTTAACGATATGGCATTGATAAGGTACAAGATGTTTCCTTATTATGTAAATTAAGTGACCTAAGCAAATCAGGCTCATACACCTACACATATATTCCTAAAACACAGTAACTTTATGAATGATTCTGAAAATAGATACACCAAGGTAACTTGTAGCAAATCCTAGCAACATGAACCTTCACTGACCAGGGAACCCTTGTCATATCTTCCGGCATTCATTATTCAGATCATTTTGTAGGTGAACCTGGTGCGTTAAACTGTTATTTTACGTCATGTATATTCACACTCTATCACGCAATCACAAAAATTAATTAAACTGGATAATATGCCCCGTGAAAACATAGCTGGAAAAGGAGAAAATGTTGACAACCAGCATTTCCTCCTTTTCCAAAATTGCTTTCTGCCTTTTAGCATCAGTTTTCATCGGTTGAGCCATATTTTACCTTTATAATCTAATACAGCTTTGAGTTTGGACGAGTGAATTTTTTTCGTTTTGTAAAGGTTTTAACAGTTTACTACACAATCATATCTTGTGCTGTTGATTAACTTTATAATCCATTAAGATTAACCCTTAATCTGCTTAAAAGAAACTTTCAAGCTGATAGCAAAAACTGGAATATTGCTATTTCAAAGTTATGTTTTGGAGAAAAAAATAAAATATACCCTTGTTGGACAGAGTGAATCCAAGATTAGACTGCAGTCTGTGCAGTCTGATCTTAATATACACTGTCTATCTGTTCGTTTGTCCGTCCGGACATATGTCTTATAAAATCCTTTTTTGAAAATTTATGAAACTTTGTATATGTGTTCCTTATTATATACCACTGATATAGTCATTTTTTTCATTTGATGCTGTGTCATGGACTTCCTTTTTGAACCAATATCTCTTTAACTAGATCTAAACGACAAAATTTTATGAACCTTCACAATTATATTGTTTATCAAAAGCCACAAACAAGCATTATTTGTTTTCATTTATTGAAATGCCATGTTATGAAAAAAGGGGTCTTAACATGTTTTTTATGCACCAATAACAAAAAGGTCGGAACCTCTGGTATGTTTGTATTTAAAAAGTTTTTTTAGGGGATATCATTTTAACGAAATAACTTGTTTTCAACTGAATGTAAACAAAATATTTGTAGTTTTTTTTTTTTCTATTTTGCCAAATTAGTCATAATGGGCGTTGGGTAAAATCGATTGATCCGAACTGGATTCGGACAGAACTTAAATACCGGAATGAGCCGGCGGATCTGCAATTGACTCAAACCTAAATTTTGCAAGTTTTCTTCAATCTTGTACGTATAAACCAACCAAGTTTCATCTTTACTATAGCCACTTTTTTCTTTCAAATTCGCTAGTCTGTCAGTACTTTCAGTACTTTGATTATTCTTTGGAACTATGTTTTGAGATGCTTTGACTTCACTATAATTAGGCATGTGATCACGTAGCAATCAACGACGTTGATGTAGATGTTCATAATATAACATAGAGTAAAAAAAGATAACTGGAACATTAATCGTCTGCGTGTGTCATAGTCATGGAAGATTCGACCTGTCTGCTCACTCGCACAACTCGGCCGATTCCGCACAGGTCTACATCTAACCTCGTCCGTACAAGGGTCGTTTCCATTTGAACTGCGAATCACGTGATCTTATTCAAGGCGCTCCAATGTCAGTCGTTTAGCAACGACATAACCTCAATGACGCTATTCACATCTGTCTATCTGTCTGTGAAAACTTCAATTGGAATTGATAAACCACGTTAAAAAAATGAATGTACGAACTATTTGTCAATTGAAATATAATTAAAAAGATTTTGAACAATAGAAAACTGCAGCTCACGTTTTCTCTTGTAAGAGGAGCCTAACAATTTTCGGAACGGTAAACCGGCGTATTTCCAGACCATGAATGTACTGATCTGCTGCATATCAATCCACCAGATACAGCCGTGGGATTTGATGGTTCCCATCACCAGAGGTATGCCGAATGCTGTCTGCTATGACGTCATCCCTGCCAGAAGTTGGTCATTACGTATGATTTAAACTGGCTGAGCAGGTAGCATTCATACAATACAAGCGCAGCATATTTGTTGAAATCATCATGGCCAACTGTTCGGTTTGTTCATGTGCAGTCAGAGCTGATTTAAAAAAGCAGACATCTACAAGGCCGGGACGTTCCGTCTTTGTCCGTCAGATTGTTAGTCTTGGGGTTCAGGATAGAGACAAAAAAAAAATGTTGTTGGTGAATACCTGGTTGATCCCCGTAAAAATTTATGTAAATCTGCTATTTTTAGGCATATGACGTTTACCGCATTACAAAAACCAGGGCCCGTATTCACCAACCATTCTCAAGAACGTTCTTGGTCTTATTCTTCAAGATTTCCTGACTGTGAAAGTAACAGAAGGTCTGATTGGCTAAACCATCCGGTTTAGCCAATCAGACGTTCTGTTACTTTCACATTGGCAAAATTCTGAAGAATAAGCCTAAGAATATTCTCAAGAATGGTTGGTGAATACGGGCCCAGGAAGTTTAACCCTTTACCAAATGGCAAAATGTTACCCTCGTTCAAACTGAAAGCATTTGCTGACAACAATTTCAATATGGTTGAAATGGTGCAATCTTGCTTTGAAAGGGTAGAAAACATTGAGGAAAAGGAGAACATTCTGGTTACCAGTGTTTTCTCCTTTTCCCAAAATGTCTGTAAAAGACCTCTTCTACAGGATATCAATTGTTTCTTTGTACAGCAGGTACATGTATATGATTTCTTCTTTCCTTGTTTCTGTTTCCATTTTGTTTATGTTCTAGTGTTTTTTTTTTATCATTATTCTCAAGGAAAATACTTCAGCATTTTGACAGTAATTTAAGAAAATTCAATTAACTCATAGGACCAGGGATAAGATAATTGACAAAGATCGGGCAACTCTCTCGAAATCTAGATCGCTTGTAAAACCTGAATTTTTTAAGTCTAGTACTGTCGCTTGTAGAAAAACCGGTATTCAACTCACACCAGTAAATTGTTTCCTATTTGCCTGACTTTTACCTGGTTAGAATTAAAATCTTCAAATAACAAAGGCAATCGGTCAACTTGGATAAACCCTTAAACTCAGTGACATTTTTTTTCTTTTGTATGTCTTTAGGTAAAATTGTGATGTAACTTTCTAATAAGTCGCTTATACATGTAGGGTTAAAACCTTCAAAAAAGGTTACTTTCAATAGCTAACTACGACGTCACTTGATTTGTTCAAATGATAATATAAAAAGAAAAAGAGTCAACGAGATCTCTCCTGATTCTGAAAATTCGTTCTAACTTCATTTTGAGCGAAGTTAACCCTTTCCCAAACAATCCCCGGTTTTTACGGGTCTGGAATAGTAGCCTTTTGAAAACATTGTGGGAAAAGGAGAAAATGCTGGTAACCAGCATTTTCTCCTTTTCCCACAATGTTTTCTACCCTATCATAGACAGAAATCATCTTTTCAGCAAGAGTTGAATTGTCGTCTGCAAATGCTTTCAATTTGGTCTAGTCCAAAAGCATGTCGTTTGGGAAAGGGTTAACCCTTACATCTGTTTATAGTTTGCAACGGTTTGAACCTCTAGTTCAACACAGCCATTACATTCCCACATCTCGTGTAATGGCGATGATAAGCGAGAACACATTCCTGTTACGGTAGTGTATACGAGGGCTGATTGATACGTTGTGAGCTTCGTGTGTATGTACGGTGAGTGCCCCATCAATTCAAAGCAACAAACGTTAATGGTAGTCATAGAAATAGCAATCTCGTGAACAGGAATAGTGGCGCTGCGGATAATCTACTATCGAAATACCATAAATATCTCAGAAAACCGAAGCCATAATCTTTTCAGATGATTGATCAGGCTTTGCCCTCCATGTTTGGTTGACCCTGGATGCTTCCATTGTTTAGAATATTTTGCCTCGAGACTTTGGTCTGAACAAGTTGAATAAAGGGTCACCAGAGAGTGCCACATTCCAAGCATCAACTCTCTCAAAATTGTGGTTTCAAACATTTGTGTCGTTTGTCCGTATATAAGTGATATATATAAACGATGTATTTTTTGTGTATTAAAGCTCATGGACATGATTTAAAACAAAATTTGGGGAAAAAAGGTGGATGTTCTTGTATACAGAATCATTAAGCTCTTTACACTTTCATTCTAGCAAAGATGATCTTTCCGATAGATTTCTTTTCAAATAGATAAGTTTTCAGAACCCAAAAGTCGCACGTTTCACGTGCAAAAAGAGGTGGGCTTTAGAAGTGCACAAACGAATTATGTTCATTTTTAACACATATGTCTTAGGTCTGAGAGAAAGAGAGAACAACAACATATGTCGTGTGCACAAATATATATACATGTTTTGTGGTAATTTTGAAGATAATGTGCATGCCTAACAGACCAAAAAGATATACTTTCGTAAACGGTTTTACCAAAAGAATGTCACGAAACGAAATTCAGATGTCAAGATGGGGATTTTTTGTGGTTGAATTCAAAATACCCTCGCATAAACAGGACACGAAATAAAAAAAATCCTAACTAACAGTTAAAATTAGAGATTACCTAGTTTTATTGTTTAAGTGGTGTAGGATTTCATTGACATACAGTGCACACAGAAAACACCCATTTTCTTCCGGGTAAGAGATGAAACTGTGAAATTTTCTTCCTGGTATTTGTGAGCCTATAAAAGAGCACGAAAGTGAAAAAAATGTTTTATAGTACCGAGTAGGCCTTTAGCATAACTTTGAGGATTTACTATATTTAATATTTTGATGATGTTTGAGTTTATATGTGGTCCATGTTGTACCGATGGTCGTGGAGTCGAGGCAGAGGGATACTGCGCTACTTGTCGTGAGTATCTGTGCAGTTTATGTTTCAAATGCCATCTTAGGCCAACACCAACCAGAAATCACAAACTTCTTGGTAAAGCAAAAATGCCTAAAAAGCAACGGACACAAACAATGCATGAGAATGATTACAAGGAAAAGTGCCGTAAACATGCCGATAAATACATCGAGTACTTCTGCCAGACACATGATGATGTAGGTTGTACCGCCTGTATTACTCTGAATCACCGACTTTGTAAAGACATCCTGTATATCGATAATGTCAGAGAAAAGGTGTTAGACAGTAGAGAATATACAAGAACAGTTACTCAGTTGAAAATTTTGTTATCCGAGTTTGAGAAACAAAAGAGGAAATGTCGTGTTAACCTCAAGAAAGTAGATGACGACTTTCGAAGAGCAACAAACAGTATCAAAATTTTTCGGAAGAACATCAATACATACTTTGATTTACTGGAACATGAAGTAAGTACAAAGGTGATGAAGAAAGAGAACAGGATACAGATAGAATAAATACGATTTCAGAGCATTGTGAGAGAGCAGCTTTTGATTTGAACAAAATTGTGACTGAACTCGAGTACAGACAAAGTCAACAACTTGAGAGAAGATTATTCGTTGGTCTAAAGAGAATCAAGGGGTTGTTGAAACGTTTCGAAAACAATCTCGAAAACATCGAAAGTGACAATAAAGTAGACCGATACCAGTTTGAGAGAGCCCCCGAAATCTCAGAAACATTAAAAGCTTTAGGTCAGCTTGGATATTTGAGACTCGTTAAAGATCCAGAAGATCAAGAATTGAAGCTAGTAGAGACGATCGATGTTAGATGTAAACATGACAGTGTACCTAGCGTTGTGGCGGGACTAGATCTTCTATCGGAGAAGCACTTAATTCTGGCGGATAGCGGTAACTCGTCACTAAAGTTACTCAATCTTGATGGGAAGCTGGTCGATGCGCACTTGCAACTGCCCACGCCACCAACCGATGTTGCTGTCTTATCTCAGGAAAAGTTTGCAGTAACGCTGCCAAATATGATGTGTGTACAGTTCGTTACAGTGTCCAGATCTCCGGACTCGTACTGTCAGAGTGATTCTATTTCCTGTTGTAGTGTATCGTCTGACCATAATAAAAGCGGGGCAAATATACTCGCTCTCCAAACGGATGAAATTATTAAGCTGCAAGGAAAGTGTAATAAATTGGTGTACAACTGCAAGCGTTTGGTTGTAAGCTTCTTCGAACCTCCGAAAATAGAAATTATTAATATGGAAGGAAGTGTCCTGAATAGGTTTGATATGGACAACTCGGGTAAGAGTTTGTTTCAGTCTCCGGCCTCCATAGCTGTGAACCTAGACTTTCATTCAATATATGTCGTCGATATTGGTTGGAAAAAGGTTGTGTGTCTTTCTGCTGAAGGCAAAATTGCGTATGAATACAAAAGTGATGCGTCGAATGACATCAGTGGCCTTGCTCTTGGTGAGAGTGGTACAGTTTACCTGTGTAGCTCCGAGTCCGACATTGTTCATCACCTAACACACGACTTTAAACCAGTTCGAAAGTTTGTGATGCCCAAACAAGATTTGGGTGGTGGTACATCATCAATTTTACACACCTTCTGTGGAGACAGGATCTTCCTAGGCCAAAAAGATCAAATAACAGTCATTCGTATAGTATGATCGACTGGAGAAAATATGTGATATAACAAAGTAGGGACATACAATTTATTTTTGCTCACAACTTTGCTGTATTCATATATATATAGTCAGACATAAGCATTACCAGAACAAATTCAGTGATATCTTTTATTAATGGATAACCTTTTAGTTGGTATATTTTCAAGCTATGTACAGACCCACTGGACAAGTAAAAGCCTGATTTATGAGCCAAATGAAAGGATGACTATGAGAAAACTTTCCGAGCCCAGAAATGGCATATTGTGAGCATGAGTAATGCTGATCGAAGCACATGGGCTATTGCTGGTCAGTTTTAGTGATGCTTAACTTATGTCAGTCTGTATATAGAGGCTGAAAGATAATGATTACAAATCAGAAGTATAGGATAAGATAAAAGACAAAAGGGATAATGAAAGATTTGACATCACCAAGTCATGTCATAGCTACTTATCAGAATCCTATGGCCGAGGCATGTCATGAATTTAGAGAACATAAATAATGTACACAACCATGTTGATACAAAAAAACAGGGAAGTTGGTCCTCTGCTTGTGTCGATTACTTAAGGCGGAACCAGATGATATGCGTCGGAAAAAAAAAAGATATGGGTGCATTTTAGGGTACTCTGAGGACGACCATGGCCTGTATTCCCAAACATTCTTGTGAGCGTTCTTTGTCTTATTCTCCAGAATTTTCTACATTTGTAAGTAACACAATTTCTGATTGGCTAAACCGTTCGGTTTAGCCAATCAGAAGTTGTGTTACTTACAAATTTAGAAAAACTTTGAGAATAATACTAAGAATATTCTCAAGAACGTTGGTGAATACGGGCCCTTATGTACTGTAATGTAGTATAGAATACCAAATGGTAGAGCTAATCAAAAGTTGCTTTACTTTCAAATTTAGAATGTTCTTGGGGATAAGGCTAAGAATGTTTCAAGAACCGTTGGTGAAGGCAGACTCTATAGTTTTGTACATCAGAAATAGGCGAGACAATTAGAAACTGAGTTCCTTTGAATAACAATAATAATAATAATAATAATGTGTTTAACCCATTACCACTCAATCCCTACTTTTGACGCCCCTGAGAAAGAAGCCTTTAGAAAACATTGTGGGAAAAGGAGAAAATGCTGGTAACCAGCATTTTCTCCTTTTCCCACAATGTTTTCTACCCTTCACAAAACAAATTTTAAATTTTCAGTCACTTTTATTTTGTCGTCTGCAAATGCTTTCAATTTGGACCAGTCTAAAATATTGTCGTTTGGTAATGGGTTAATACAGCCTATGACAGCTTTTCATTGATATCTTGGTATGCAATCCCTATGCGTGTCTTTCCTAAATTCCAATGGTACTGGCCTTAGATCGCCAGTGTCCTATCCTAGGACAACCATGTGAGACCAGTGTCCGGATACCGTCTGCACATGTGCAGGACGCACTTAAACTTTTGACTGAAGGGATTCCTCATATCCGTAAACATATTCTTTATTTACTGAATACTACAATAATTATGAGGCAGGAATAAAATATTATGACATAATGTAGACAATATCAGGTATACAAAGAATCGGCAAATTCTATGTTTTTGTCAAATATCATCCGGGTAATGAAAATATTTCATAAATAATGCCGCAAAAATCGAAGGGAGATTTCTGTGTGGAGTTAATCGATGGACAGGGAGATAAACATCCCTGGTTTTTACCCCAAGATAGAAGCCTTTTTCAAAACATTGTGGGAAAAGGTAAAATTGCTGGTAACCAGCATTTATTCCTTTACCAATAATGTTTTTTACCCTGCTTGAAACAAATTTCAATTTTTGAGTTACATTTATTTTGTCGTCTGCAAGTGCTAAAAAATTTGGACCAGTCTAAAATTTTGGCGTTTGGTAAAGAATTAATTCTGTATGATTTTCTGGCAGAAACAAAGCTATATAAAACATCTTGTGAAAAGGAAAAAAAATCCTCATACAGTGCATTCCTCCAATTCTCATGACTGATTGATTGATTGATTGACTGATTGAATTGGAGTTTATTGCCATTTTCACAGCTGAGGTTATATCATGGCAGTGAGTGCACCTATGCATGTATTTCCTGGCTTTCTCACACCTGTACTGACATAGCTTTCTTTCAGGATCACTTGCTACATTCTCACATGCATCTGCCATAAGAGGCAGGAAAGGTATCAAACTCACCACCATCAGGTCACAAGTTTGCTGACCACTGAGCTACCCAGGTGAGCTAATCCTTGAGAAAAACAGAACTACAGAAAAGAGGTGAAAATGCGAATACACATCATTTCTCCTTCTCCTGCAATGTTTTTTCACCTTTGGTGGTAAATGCTTTTGGTTTGAATCTAAAAGGTTTTCATCTTGTAAAAAATCAACAGGATTTTGGCTGAAATAAAGAGTTAACTCATTACCAAACGACAATATTTTAGGCTTATCAAAATCAAAAGCATTTGCAGACGATAAAATAAAAGTAACTAAATATTTGAAATTTGTTTTGTGAAGAGTTGAAAACGTGAGAAAAGGAGAAAATGCTGGTTACCAGCATTTTGCATTTCTCCTTTTCACATAATATTTTCCAAAGGCTTCTTTCTCAGGGTTGTCAAAAGTAGGGATTGTGTGGTAATGGGATAAAACCAGTAAAAACTTGGGTTGGACTTGAAAAACATTCTTACCTTTAGGTTTGCATGCTCGAATACTATGGCATTTCTTAAATCTGGCCGGCCATCCATTGGAATAAGATAAATCCTGAATCCCCAGCTCACAGCCAAGTTTCTTCGCCATCTTGACAAGCATATTGCCACTTACAACAATGTTTCTTGAACTTAAGTCTGAGTACCAACGATAAAGGGTCTCATCCAGGCTCATGTGTTTTGGTGTGCTAGTCTGAACCCTGTAATCTTCCGAACCACTGGTCCATTTCTCATTGTTTTTCAAATAAACCACTGAGTGTGGATGGTGGAAGACTCTTGCCTCATTTTTTGGTTAAATACTTCACAATTTCTTCCCGAAAAATATTAAGGTTTTCAGTCACATGCTTGGTGATTTCTCTCTTCTCCGACGGGGTAAACTAGTTTCTGCGTTTTGCACCTCCCTTCCATATTTACACTACAAAAATGGAAAGAAAAGTTCATCAACCCTTGATTACCTCCATGAAAATGTATTTTGAAAATAATGTGGAAACAAGAAAATATTGGAAACTAGCATTTTCTCCTTTTCTGACTGTGACAAATGTTGTTTTTTTTTTCTATCAAACACTAAACCTATTTTTGAACTACATTCCCAATATGTTTTCAACTCTGTCAAGGCAAATCTCATTGCTTGAACTACATTTCATTTGTTGTCTGCAATTCCTTTTTATTTCAGCAAGTCGAACTAGAGCTGTGACTTAATACCCCTGCCAGCCCTTTGACAGAAAAAAGTGTCAAATTCAAGGGGAGATAATTCTTCAACCAGTAAGAGTTGACACTTGAAAAGTGCATCTTGCAATCTTCGATATATGATTAAAATATGTGTAAAGTTTCTATACAGTTGAAGGAAAACTGTAGGAGGAGTTTGCAACACAAAATTACTTGTGTTTTGTACACAGACGGACAGACACACAGACTGACACACAGGCAAACAGGATGATTCCAGTATACCCTGAAAACATTCATTTTGTTTGGGGGGGGGGGGGGGGGATGGGGGGAATTTACAAGAATTTCCCATTTTTTTTGTAGTCTATATAGAAGTAGTTTGTACTTACCAGCATTTTCTCCTTTTCCCAAAATGTCTTCAAAAGGTTTCTTTTTCAGGGTTGTTAAAAGTTGGGATTGTGTGGTAAAGGGTTTAAGAAGAACTCAATTATTAATCAAACATTCTTTAACTTATCGTTTGCCAAGTGGTCCAAATGGCTCATAAAGTCTGCATTGGCGTTTGCTCATATAAAAAAATCTCACTGCCACAATGCTTTCAAAGGTTACCTCACTGCATGACAAAAAACTCCGCTGTGCTGGAGGTTAAAGGATTTCTGTAAATTACAGATTCGGTAAAATGGACGTACTGTATGTAGATACATTCTTATCTTGAATGTATGAAGGATATATGTTTTCTTAACCTTTTTTAAGGTGGTCTAGTTTTAGCATTTGTTATATTTTGTAGGATTTTCATTAATTCTGATTTATTCTGATTGATAAAAACTTGAAGTCAAACACAGTTAAAGACAGGTGAAGGTGTGATAAATATTATACTGCATATTATTCTCTTTATTAAGAAGGCTGAGTAGCATACAGAAAATTGTACAGATATACCAATACTCGGAGTAATTCCCCTTGAATAAAGTTATTTAACCCTTCCCTAAACAATCCCTGGTTTTTACGGGTCTGGCATAGTAGCCTTTTGAAAACATTGTGGGAAAAGGAGAAAATGCTGATTCTTCCGGTCTGCAATGGTAGCCTTTTGAAAACATTGTGGGAAAAGGAGAAAATGCTGGTAACAGGCAACTATCTTCCAGTCTGGAATGGTAGCCTTTTGAAAACATTGTGGGAAAAGGAGAAAATGCTGGTAACCAGCATTTTCTCCTTTTCCCACAATGTTTTCTACCCTATTGTAGACAGAAATCATCTTTTCAGCAAGGGTTGAATTGTCGTCTGCAAATGCTTTCAATTTGGTCTAGTCCAAAAGTTTGTCGCTTGGGAAAGGGTTAAAAACCTGTTTTGATCACACACCCACAAAAAATTATAATGATATGACATCTTTAAAAGAAATTAAAGTAACTTGATAATAAAAGGTCGAGTTTAAAAAGTGCTCTAAAAAATAAGGTGTCGATATGACCAAAGTTTGTAAACATTTTTCCACCGGGGATCGAAATGACCATAATGTGTCGAAATGACAGGGTGTCGAAATTACCGGGTGTTCAAATGACTGCCATTAAGTTTTTACAACAGTTACTGTATTTATACCAACCTCTCTCAATTATGCTATTTTCTTTATTTTCTTTCCAACTAACGTAAAGTGTTGTATTCAACAAATTTCAAATTTTTCTCACAATTCAAACTTTTATCCGAATATATCTACAATCCGGATACTGAATAGATCATTCCCGTTCATGTTTACTGTTTTATTGTCTTTGATATAGTTCATATGCAAAGATATACACGTGTTTACTTGAAAAAAAGAAACATGCGACTTACAAGCATTGGCACACGTAGAATCGTAAAGAAATCAAGGAAATGGTGTCATGTCTTCTCTACCAAGCTTAATTATGTGCTATTTCCGGTTTGTTCCTTTCGCATCAATTTTTGTTTGTAACACCAATTTACATTGCTTTTTCTCCTCAATTTGTTTAATTTATTGCTACTGTCGCTTATTTTCGTCAATTTTATCTGCAATTTTGCTTGGCTTTTTGTACCGGGCTGATATTCATTCGAAATACAAGGGTCTTGCAAGAGAATATGATGAACGACTAATGGTCAAAGGGAAACAACTCGTACAAAATTTTGTAATTAGTAATGCTACAGTTGCCTCCCTTATTGAAGAGGAAAGGGCTTATTTCAAACTGCTTCACGTCGTGAGTACGTGCATACCATTGAATGGTACGCCTAAAAAACAAAGACTCCGCCCAAAACTTCGATTTGGCTACTTTTGGAGGTGCTTAATTACTGCGGCTAAAGTATGCGCATAGTATGTGCAGAAGGCGGGACATGGAACCGCCTCTTCCTGTCTCTGGTCCTTATATGCCTGTGCACCTTACAAAAAATACCAGCCAAGAGCAAGCATAAAACCGAGGACGAATAAACACGGTAACGTCTGTAGAGACGATCCGTTGGACAAACGATAAATTTTCATCTAGGTGTAAGGGATATCAACCAGTTCATGTGGTCAACTTGTTAATTTTAACCGTTCTAAAAACGACATGCCACCAGACAAAAAAGATCGGTCAAACTTATTATTTTTCTTAACAGGCGGCAGGAGTCTCCCGTTTATTTCATGTTAATTATAACCGCCAATATTTGATTTTGGAATTCATTGTAAGATCGCGCTACAATAAAAATGCAATATTTTGTAACAGATATCATTGAGGTAATAGATATTCAGTACATGAAATTAATGAGTTAATGATAACCACTACGATAACTTAACGCAAACTTACAAACAAAACTATGTTTTCATTCAATGACGATATCGACATATATCGCTAAATATGGAATGTCATTTTATAGCTCAACTTCAAAACATAAATTGGCTTAATGTCTAGTTAAAATAAATCCCAATGAATATCAAACCATTCCCGTAACAAAACCATAGAGCGCCAAATAAACAAGAGATAACTTCAGTCTAAAAAAACCTTCCGGACAATTAAGGTTTTAAAGTTGCATAAAATTGTACAGAAAGTCTGAGAAAATTGGATGGTATAGATCAAAGATCAGACTGCACGTTCTGTGCAGTCTGATCATGATCTACACAGACTGTAAAGGCAACTTTTACTGTATATGGCACTTTGAAGTTTTCGTTTTTACGCGCCCTAAGCCATCGAACCTCTGTCGACAATTTGAACAGTGTACCGGAACTACATCTATCTGATCTTTTAACTCTATCCAACTAGACTTAACCCTTTCGGCGCCATAGGCGAAAGCAGAGACTTTTGTGGACGGCATAAATCAAGATCAGGCTGCACAGAACGTGCAGTCTGATCTTTGATCTATGTCATCTGCTGGTGTAGTCAAGCCTATACAAACAAAATCTTTGTGAGTTTCAATAGATTGTATTTATAGCCGTCCGCTGGATTTTGAACCTATTTATTTTGCCGTGACTGAAAGGTTTACGAAACAAGTAAACTGTGTAGACTCGGAATCAGATCGTACACTCTGTGAAGTGTCATTTTATACTATGCCGCAAACCTCATACCTTTGCAAATGGCGATTTTCAAAGATTAAAACCTGTCTCGGTGATTCCATTCGGATTTCAAATAGAAAAAGCAGGAAATAATATTATTAAAAACTTAGATTCTAGTGTTTTGTATTAAAATCAATATCAATGACACTCTTTTGTTAAAATTAATTGAAATCTTCATCAAAAACAGATTAAAAACGTTACATGCACGTCACCTTTTTCCTAGTGTTGTGTTTAGTACTTTGATCCGTCAAGCGTCTAGGAGAAATGATGAAGGGTGGATCATTATAAGGGAGACTACTCTTGCTTTACTCTTACTCTTAGGCAGTACGAGTTTTCTCCCTTATACCATTTTTTTTTTTTAAATCCCAGCTGCGATAGTTTTGCAGTACGAGTCTATGGGCATCATTTATTGGGTTGATTGATAAAATATATAATTCGATATTGTAATTAAACTGTATCTAATTGAGAAAAATGGCTATTTATCTATTTTTTTCGTCATATATGAATCAAGGAAAATCATATTTGCACATAATTATGTAGACTACACAGTGGCATATTTAAATCAATGAAAAATTTTGTCAAACAGTATGCTTGTATATGACTCTTTCTTATACATTTTAATCAAATAATTATCATGCAATTTAACCCTTTACAAGACAGTCCCAATACTTAGGGACACTGTTTAGGCTTTTGGAAAACATAATGAGAATCTTGAGGAAAACTTCTAGTTGCATGCTATTTTCCTTTAGCCACAATAATTTCACATCCTTCGCAAAGTCCTTCTTTTGAGAAACTTTTGATCAAACACTATCTGTAAATGTTATTAATATTAAATAGTACAGAACTTTTATAGTTTGGCAGATTTGTTCCTTTAAAATTCAACCCTTATCCTACCAAGTAACAGATGAAACCTTCAAGCTGATAATAAAAACCAAAATTTGGCTATTTCAAAGGTTTTTTTTTTTTCAGGATCAGACGTCCCCTAATAGGACAGTGTAGATCAAAGATCAGACTATATGTTCTGTGCAGTTTGGTCTTGATCAACACTGTCTGCAAAAGGTCCTTGAGTTGCACTTAACTGCCTAAGAGTTGATACTATTCAAATATTTTCAATGATATCACAGCTGCAACCACTTCACCTATACATGCTCTCCCAGCATTGCTTTTCCAGCACTTCTCACTATGGTGTTCCTAAGTCATTGGCTGCTTTCCCACATAACCATCTAGGGCATCATACACAGGTTATTCAGAAGCAAGATAGGAATGTATCCTGTTGCAATGACTATCATAAATTCTCTGAGAGAAATTGGCAAGCTGTAATTTTGTACCAGCAACACGCTTGCTCAAATCTTACCAGCTGAGCTACAGAGAATTTTCATCTTTTCCCACAATGTTTTCAAAAGCTGTTGATTTCTCAGAAGACTTCTCCTTTTCTGGTCACAAGCATTTTCTTCTTTTCCAACAATGTTTTCAAAAGCCATCTCTTTATCTGAAAGACTTCTCTTCTGGTCACCAGCATTTTCTTCTTTTCCCCACAATGTTTTCAAAAACCTCCAATATTTCAACTCTTTACCAGACGGCAAAATATTGACCTTGCCCAACTTGAAAGTATTTGCGGACAACAATTTAAATGTGACTCAAATAATGAAATTTGATCCTGATAGGGTAGAAAACACTGTGGGAAAAAGAGAAAACGCTGGTTACCAGCATTTTCTCCTTTTCCCACAGTGCTTTCAAAAGACTCCTTCCTCAAGGGGTGTTAAAAGTCGTTATTGAGTGGTAAAGGGTTAAAAAGCCTTCTTTTTCTTCAAAGGCATCCTGTCTGGTTACCAACAATTTTTTCTTTTCCTACAATGTTTTAGAAAGCCTACAGTGTTTTCAAAAGCCTTCTCTACTTGGGGTTGTTAAAACTCAGGATTGTGTGGAATGGGGTAAAAGGAATGACAAGACAAGAGGACCATGATGGTCCTATATCGCTCACCTGAGTATATTTGTAACTTATATGGTTTATCAAGGGCAGGCTATTAATTCTTTTCCAATAAGGCATACCCTGGGGTTTGTCACAAAAATATGTTTACAGATTTTCTTTTTTGTCTTTGGCCAGTGGAGCTAAAAGCTGCTGCTTATCATCAATTTTTCTCTTCACAGTGTCTTGTTCCCTTTTTGACTTGCAGTTTAGCCATTATCAGACGACAAAATTTTAGACCGATCCAAATTGAAACAAATTGCAGACGACATTTTAAAATGTATCTAAAATGAAAAATAAGTGATCTATATGGTAGAACAGATTGTGAGAAAGGAGAAATTGCTTGTTACAAACAATTTCTCCTTTTTTAGATGGAATTGATTTTAAAAGATTTCCTTCTATGATTCTATGTGAAATAGTGTGCACCAGGGCACAGAGCCAAAATATGACCCCAAGGGGATAATTTTAATTATTTTTATAAAGGGTCACTAGATGATGCTACATGTAAAATATGAATGCTCTGGCCTTTATGGTTTGTCACAAGTAGATTTTTAAAAGATTTCCTTCTTTGTTTCTATGTAAAATAGGGTGCGCCCGGGCAGAGCCCAATTATGACCGCAGAGGGATAATTCTAGCAATTTTGGTAGAAGATTATCAGATTTTGCTACATAGCAAATATGAATGCCCTAGCCATTACGGTTTGTCAGAAAAAGATCTATTAAAGGTTTCCTTCTTTGTTTCTATGTAAAATAGGGTGTGCCTGGGCAAAGCCCAAATATGACCCAAGGGGAATAATTTTAATAATTTTAGTAAGGGGTCACCCAATAATGCTTCAAACAAAATATGAATGCCCTCCGCCTTATGGTTTGTCACAAGAAGATTTTTAAAGATTGTAAAATAGGGTGCGCCGGGGCAGAGCCCAAATATGACAGCAGAAGGATAATTTCAATAATTTTGGTAGAAGATCATCAGTTAATGCTACACACTAAATAGGAATGTTCTAGCCATTATGATTTGTCACCAGAAGAAGTTTTAAAGATTTCCTTCTAAATTTCTATGTAAAATAGAGTGCGCCCGGGCAAAGCCCAAATTTGACACCATGGGAATGATTTTAACAATTTTGGTAAGGGGTCACCCAATGATGTTTCAAACAAAATATGAATGCTCCCAACCTTATGTTTTGTCACAAGAAGATTTTTAAAGATTATAAAATAGGGTGTGCCCGGGCAGAGCCCAAATATGACAGCAGAGAATAATTTTAACAATTTTGGTAGAGGATCATCAGATAATGCTACATACCAAATATGAATGCTCTAGCCATTATGGTTTGTCAGAAGAAGATTTTTTAAAGCTTTCCTTCTTTGTTTCTATGTAAAATAGGGTGCGCCCGGGCAAAGCCCAAATATGACCCCAGGGGAATAATTTTAACAGTTTTGGTAAAGGGTCACCCAATGATGCTTCATACAAAATATGAATGCTCCCGGCCTTATGGTTTGTCACAAGAAGATTTTTAAAGATTTTTCCATTTTCAGCCATTTTGTTGCCATGGCAACCAGAGTTTTTGTTGGAATTAAATTCTTTTAACAATTTTTGTAGAGCTTCACCCAAGGAACATTCCTGCCAAGTTTTATCAAGATTGGCCTTCTGGTTTAGGAGGAGAAGATTTTTAAAGAAATTGTTAACTGACGGACGGACAGATGGACGGACGGACGGACGGCTAGACAGACGGACGGACGGACGGACGGAGGGACGCCGGACGATGACCGGTCACAATAGCTCCCCCTGAGCACGTTGTGCTCAGGTGAGCTAATAAAAAGATAGAAATTCATAAAACGAACCTTATTTATTTAACAATGCAGTTCTGTGCATATTCATGTATATATACATGTATTTTACAAAAATATTCAGTTCTCTGGGTGTAATTACTCTTTACCAACAACAGAATTTTAGACTTGTCCAAATTGAAAGCACTTGCAGACGATAAAATAACTGTAACTGGAAATTTGAAATTTGTTTCCAGCAGGGTAGAAAACATTGTGGGAAAAGGAGAAAATGCTGGTTATCAGCATTTTCTCCTTTTCCCACAATGTTTTCAAAGGGCTTCTCCCTCAGGGTCATAAAAACCAGGGATTGTACAGTAAAGGGTTAAGAATTATCATTAAAACAAAGTGAAGTCAGTTAATTCATATTCCTGTTTAAACCTTTACCACAAAATCCCAACTTTTACAACCCAGTGAAAGAAGCAGTTTTAAAAGTTATAAGACAAGGAGAAAATGCTGATAACCAGTATTTTCTCCTTTTCCTACAATGTTTGCTACCCTGCTGAAAACAAATTTCAATTTTTGAGTTACATTTATTTTCTTGTCTGCAAAAGCTTTCATTTTGGACAAGTATAAAATTATGTAGTTTGTAAAGTTTAAAAAATTTGAATAAGTTTTTACATTCGCACTATTTCCTGTACCTGAAGCTACATGTAATACTTTAACAAACAATACTGAAAGCATTTGCAACTGACAAATATAGGTCAAGGGACGGTTACTGTTTTGAGTTGTTAAAAAAAAAAACTTGGGGAAAAACAACATGTAGGTCATCTACATTTTCCTCTTTTCCCATAATCTTTTCAAAAGCTTTATACCTAAGGGAAGCCAAGCCCTGGTAGCTGATTTGGTAGCAAGCAGGACTTGGAAACAAAAGGTTGTGGGCTCGATCCCTGGCTCGACCAATTTCTTTTAGGGGATTGCTGATAGTCATTGCCACAGGAATCATTATTCAGTTGAAATAAAATGGTCAGGTGATTTATTGTACTGCCATTTTAGTTTAGCCTCATTATGCTCCCAACACTAGCTATTGTCCTGGCAATGGTTATGTGGGAAAGCAGCCAGTGGTTTGGAAAAGAAAACTGTTTGGAATACTGATAAAAGAGACTCCAGGAAAGCATGAATAGGTGTACTGGCCACTGTGACATAACTGAAATAATACTGAAAGTGGCTCTAGAAACCATACAATCAAAACAGTCAATTGTACCAGCAAGTATTAAACTTTTACCACATAATCCTGTTTTATTAACCCTGAGGATGACGGCTTTAGAAAATAATGAGGATAAGGGAGAGAAACCCTGGTAATTTAGCATTTTCTGCTTTTCTCACAATCATTTCTATCCATTCCAAGACATATCTCAACATCTGGTTGACATTTAATTTGTTGTCTGCAAATGATTTCAATATGTACTGGTCTAAAAGGCAGCATTCTCTCATTTTCCCACAATGTTTTCTATCCTTTCAAAGAAAACTTTTCTACTCTGTGCAGCATGTGATTCGTATTCTGCAAATGCTTTCAGTTTTGACCATCCTTTATTTTTTTTTCATCGTAAAGAGCTAAAAGAGACTACCAGTATTAACCTCAGTGAATACCTACTCTAATACTTTTCCTATTTTCCTCTCAGTCATTATTTGCCTTTTCCCTACTCAAATATTCCTTTAGCCACAAATTGTTAATTTGCAATATTTCTTAACTCTTTACCAGATGACAAAATTTTGGACTAGTTCAACTTGAAAGCATTTGCAGACGACATAATAAGCATGACTCAAAAACTGAAATTTCATTTGGAAAGGTTAGAAAACATTGTGGGAAAAGGAGAAAATGCTGGTTACCAGCATTTTCTCCTTTTCCCACAAGGTTTTTAAAGGTTTTCTTTCTCCGGGTTGTCAAAAGTCGGGATTATGGGGTTAAGAATTAATCCATGTCGGTCATCCATAATTTATTTGTTTTCAGCAGGGTAGGAAACACTTTTGGAAAAAGAGAACATGCTGCTGGTTACCAGCATTTTCTTCTTTTCCCACAACGTTTTCAGAAGCCTGCTTTATCAGAATTGTTAAAAGTCCGGATGGCTTGGTATAGGTTTAACCCATTACCAAACGACAAAATTTTAGACTGGTCCAAATTGGAAGCATTTGCCGACAACAAAATAAAAGTGACTGAAAATTTGAAATCTGTTTTATGAAGGGTAGAAAACATTGTGGAAAAGGAGAAAATGCTGGTTACCAGTATTTTTTCCTTTTCCCACAATGTTTTCTAAAGGCTTCATTCTGAGGGGAGTCAAATGTAGCTAAAAGTTGTTTTTCCCCAAGTTTTTTTTTTTTGAATTTAGCTTCAGGTTTTGAGATTTGAAAATATTAAATGATGAAAAGGAGAAAATCCTTAGATACCACCATTTCTTCCTTTTCCATCAGTGTTTTCTGCTTTTTTAAATCATGAATCTCCTAACTTACGCTATATGTGATTTACAGAATGCAAAACCTTTTAACCCTTTACCAGACAAAAAAAATTTAGCCTTTGTCCAAATTGAAAGCATTTGCAGAAGACAATTTCAAAATGGTTACAATTGTGCCATTTTCTTTGACAGGGTAGAAAACTTTGTGGGAAAAGGAGAAAATATGTGGTTACCAGCATTTTCTCCTTTTCCCACGTCTTCCAAAGGCTTCTTTTCCAGGATGATCAAAAGTCGGCATTTTGTGTTAAAGGGTTAACCTGGACAATTTTGTAGTCTAGTTATCATGAGTTAACCCTATTCCAAACGACAAAATTTAAGACTGGTCCAAATTGAAAGCACTTGCAGACGACAAAATAAAAACCTAATTGAAAAACTGAAATATGTTTCCAGCAGGGTAGAAAACATAGTGGGAAAAGGAGAAAATGCTGGTAACCAGCCTTTTCTCTTTTTCCCATAATGTATTCAAAAGGCTTCTATCTCAGGGTCGTACAAACCAGGGATTGTTTGGTAAAGGGTTAGGCATTTTGTTCTTTTGTTACAGAATCAAAATACTGAGTTTCAACACATGGTAGTTATCTTCTTATGAGAGGGACATACCACTAGCTGGTTCTGTTTCTTTATAAATGACTTCACAATGGTTCTATAATATGGTAGATGTCTGAATTCTGTTTCATCAGTGTTCCACATGTTTCTTATTGAACGTTCCTGAAGTTTAAGTGCTGCAAAAGTTACTGGACAACCATTAACTCCCCAAGCAATTCTGTACTGAAAATCTGAAATGAAAAAAGAAATTTTCAAACCTTTCACACACTGTATCAGTAAAAAAAACACCCAAGAGGTAGAGGGTTTTTTTTGGAAGGTAGCTGAATGCACTGGCATTTGACCTACTTCTTTGTACATACTCAGATAGAACAAATAGATTTTAATTTGCGATTTGTAAAAAATATTCACACGCTTATTGGCAGGCCCTTGCCGCCATATTTTCTTGAACATTTGTGAAACCATTATTTACGAGCACTGAGCATCACCCATTAACCCAATAGATATATTGCTTTTCAACAAAACAAAACAATGGTGATGATAAAAAGGTAATTGCTTGCCAGGTTACTTTTCATTATCTTACTTCATTTTGAGCCATAAAAGAATTTCAATGTTTCTATTTAACTTACTACTATACGACAATGTATTAGGCTTGTCCAAATCGAAAGCATTTGAAGACGACAAGATAAAAGTGACTTAAAATTTGAAATTTGTTTTGTGAAGGGTAGAAAACATTGTGGGAAAAGGAGAAAATGCTGGTAATGATTATCAGCATTTTCTCCTTTTCCCACAATGATTTCTAAAGGCTTCTTTTTCAAGGTCGTCAAAAGTAGGGATAGTGTGGTAATAGGTTAAGTATCTTGTACACAACAAGCCATCGTTTTTGAAGAAATTCATTGTTTTCAAACCACCATAATGAATGGCATTTTCTCCTTTTCCAACAAGGTTTTTCTACCCTTTTTATGGCAAATTTCATCATTCCAACCACATTGTATTTTACACATAAAGAAATCATCTACATGTATCCATGAGCTGACAATGCTTCAGAACCCTGTGGCCAAAACAAAACATACAAAATGTTTTCTTCAGTCTGACAGTATGGTTTGATATCATGTTATAGAACTGACTTTAGATTTGTTGGTCAATAAGAAAAGGATCTATGTACAAAGCCTACATTCGATCCAAAGGGGAGCTTCGATGCCATTTTTTAAATGTTTCTCCTCTCCGAGACCCAATTACAAAATGACACCTGGGAAATCCTTCAGTCTACAGGTATATACAAAGCCTAGTGGTTGCATGCTTGCTCTAATGCTATTTTTGTTATTTGGTCTCCACAGCAGAGACTAAATAACAACAGTAGCATCGGAGCAAGCCTTCAGAGTCGAACTGAAGATACACAGTCCCCAGCTTCAAAATATATCCTTGAGAACTCTATGCTCTTTTGAAACCACTATAGAAATACTAAATAGGATGAAATAATATTATGCAGCATTTTCTGGTTTTTCCTATCATTTCATTTTTCCTATCCTATCAAGGACAGAAGTCATCTTTTGACCAACTTTCAGATTTGTCGTCTGCTAAATTGCTTCCAATTTGATGCAGGCCTAAAGTTTGTCATCTTCTAAATAGTTAAATGTTTAGCAAACTTTTCCTCCATTTTTTGTGTTACTTATTTTTCAAAACTTAAATGAAGTGTTTTAAGAACAGACCTTTTACGCTTCTTCTACAAAGCCAAACTTTTATCTGAATACATGTACAACCCGGACACTGTGAAAATAAAACTCATCAATGATTCCAGTATGTTGTGGCTTGTTTTATGGTTTAAATGTGAAGATACACGCGATTTTTTTGTGTTAGATTATGAAATGTACGACTAACAACAAGAAGCACCCGTCAAATCACAAGAAATCAAGGAAAACTATCTCGTCTCCTAGTGTTTGTCTATTTCCGGTTTCTTCATGTCATTTCAACTGATATTTGTTAAAACATTATCATGTATTTTTTGTCCATTGTTTTATTTACATTCTTGTTCCCTTCCTTTGCTTATTTATTCCATTTTACCTGCGCTTGTGCTTGGTGTTTTGTTCTAAACTGATTTTCTTTCACAATATAAGGCCATTGCAATAGAATGATGAACTACCAATGGTCAATGGGAGACAACTCGTACAAAATTTTGTTATTAGTAATGTCAGAGTTGCTTCCCTTATTGAAGAGGAAAGGGCTTATTTCTGACTGCTTCACGTCGTTCCCTTTGAAGATAGGTCTACAAAAGACAGGCTCCACCCAAAGCCTCGCTTTGGCTTTTTCCGGTAGTGCTAAATGACTGCGGCTACAGTACCTGAATGGTAGAAGCAGTAGGCGGGACATGGAACCTCCTCCTCATGCCTGTGGTCCTTATATGCCCGTGCACCTTACAAAAAAAGCCAGCAAAGAGCAAGCGTAAAACCGAGGACGAATAAACACGGTAACATCTGTAGTGACGATCGGTTTGACAAGCGAAAATTTTTCATGTAGCTATAACGACTTTGAATCATTTCGTATGGTAAAATTGTTAATATTAATTATTCTAAAAACGACATGCCACCTGACAGAAAATAATTCAGTAAGACATATTATTTGTCAAAACAGGCGGTAGGTAGTCTCCCTTTTATTTAATGACAATTTATAATGCCAATATTTGAATTTGGAATTAAGGTAAGATTTCACTAGAATAACAATGCATCATTTGGTAACATAGGCCTATCTCTGAGGTAACAGATATAAATAAATCAAATTAGAGAGTATATGATATCACAATGATAAATAAACGCACACTTACCAATAAAAATATTTTTCATTTACGGACAATGTCGACAAATACCGCTTAATATTGAAACGTTATCTTATAAACTACATGTAGTTCAAAACAAAACTTCTGGTTTGTAGAAATATATGAGGTAGATTCAAAATTGAGGCCTAAAGCTGTCCCCTATACTGACAACTATCTACCCAGGGCGTCAAATAAACCCAACAGAAATGTTCAGTCTAGAATCTTCTCCCAAACAGATAAATTATCAATTTTGCTTTTGTGAAGAATGTCTAAGCAAAGCGGACAGTGTTGATCAAGACCAGACTGAACGATCTGTGCAGTCTGATCTTATCTACATTGGTTGCAAAGACAACTATTATTGTATACGGCGCTTTGAAGTTTTTTCGCGCCTACATGTGGACCTCTTTCGACGGTTTAAATATATAGACTCTACAGTCTATTAAATGTATCTTGTAGAGATTTTAACACTGCATAGGTTCAACAAAACAAACGGACTATGTAAACAGAGAATCAGATCGTACATTCTATGGAGTATGATACTGAATGCCGTCTGCAAATCTCATAACTTTGCAATTGACGATTTTCCAGGATTGAAAACTTTCTCGATGATTCCATTCGAATTTCAGGAAATAAAGCAGGAAATGTTCTTTCTTAAAAATTAGATTCTAGCGTTATTGTATAGAAATCAAAGTCAATGAAACTCTCTCGTTAAATTTAATTGAAATCCTCATTAAAAACAGATTAAAACCGATACATGCATGTCACCTTTCCCCCAGTGTTGTGTGTAGTACTTTGATCCATCAAGCGTCTAGGAGAAATGATGAAAGGGGGGGGGGGCAGATCATTATAAGGGAGATTACTCTTGGTTTTCTCTTACTCTTAGGCAGTACGAGTTTTCTCCCCTAGACCACATTTTTTTCTTTTTTAAAAATCCCAACTGCGATAGTTTTGCATTACGGGTCAATAGGCTTCATTTATTGGGTCGATTTGTAAAGGATATAATTCGATATCGTAAATAAACTGTATCTTATTGTGAAAAATGACTATTTATTCATTTTTTTCATCATATGTAAATGGAAAATCATAAAATTATTTACACATAATTATGTAGATTACGCCGTAGCTTTAAATCAATAGTATGCTTGTATATGATTATATTTCTTTTACATTTTTTATTGAATAATTCCTATGCAATTTAACCCTTCACGTGACAGTCCGGATATTTAGGGTCACTACTTAGGCTTTTGGAAAACACATCACATCACACCAAATAAAAAAATATAGTTATGGTTCAATGAATAAAGTATCATGACATATGTAGACAATATCAGGTATACAAAGAATCGGTAAATTCTGTGTTTTTGTCAAATATCATCCGGGTAATGAAAATATTTCATAAATAATGCCGCAAAAATCGAAGGGAGATTTCTGTGCAGAGTTAATCCATGGACAGGGAGAAAAACCATCGATATATGCACTGCAAATGATGTCGCCGTGCAATCAGGCTGAAAAGGTGGCCTCTACACTGCAAAACAGACTTCTGTACGATGTAGCCCAGTGACCTACTTTTTGATCCTACATGTCCAGATTTAACTAGAGGCGCTTGAGCGCCTGTATCGCTCCACAGGCCTGATTTTTCTGTAACGGTGAAGAGAAGTTTTTAACAATTACCATTCATTCCTGCATTTTAGGTCACTAAAGAAAAAAAGGTAAGAAAAACATTCTAAGAAAAGAAGAAAATAAAAGTTACCTGCATTTTCTTAGTTTTACGTAATAATTTCTACCCTTTTTGATACAAGTTTTACTAATTTGAAGATTTATTATGTTGTCTGCAACATCTTTCAATTATGGCCAGTTATAAAAATTTTGTCTTCTGGTTATAGTTAACTCATTACCAAACGACAACACTTTAGGGTTGTCCAAATGGAAAGCATTTGTAGATGAAAAAATAAAAGCGACTGAAAATTTGAAAGTTGTTTTGTGAAGGGTAGATAACATTGTGGGAAAAGGTTACCTGCATTTTCTCCTTTTCCCACAATGTTTTCTAAAGTCTTCTTTGTCAGGGATCAGTTTGATTGGATAACAAAATGCCTTATCACAACAGTAAAGCCCTGTCCCTCTTTGTACTACGTCACCAGTAGGTCAACAAACCTTTACCAGAACTAATCAAAGTGCTGAGGTTCTCTTGTTTTATATGAAAAGGATTATAGATCATGTAAAGCAACCATCTTTAACTCTTTACCAAACGATAAAATTTGGGACGTGACCAAACCGAAAACATTTGCAGACAACAAATTAAACATTGATGACATGATGATTTCTCTCTTTGATAGAGTAGAAAACACTGAGGGAAAAGGAGAAAATGCTGATTACTTTTCCAAGAGTGTTTTCCAAAGACTTCTTCTTTAGGGTCATTAAAAGTCAGGATTGTATGATAAAGAGTTACCACCATTGGAACTAACCTGCAATACAACAAAAAAATCAAAACGAGTAGTTTGAGAGAAGAAATTTTTCAAAGATTTTACTTTATACCATAAAAGGAAAATGAGTCTCCCATAAATGCCATGTTTTTTAACGGATCTTTTTTTTTAAGGAATTCTGTATACCTCTATCTAAGGAACATTCCTGCAAAAAAATAATGCTATCCAATTAGCGGTTTGGGAGGAGGTTTTTTACTTTGGTTGCCATGGCAACCAGAATTATTCATGGAACACAATTATTTGAAGGAATTTGAAAGAGGACCACCTAAGGAACATTCCTGTGAAATTTGGTAAAAATCCAGTAAATAGTTTCTGAGAAGTTTTTTAAAGAAAAAGTTTACGGACGCACACACGGACGAACGAACGGACGGACGGACGCACGACGGACACAACGCCATGACAATACCTCGCTGGCCTTCGGCCAGTGGAGCTAAAAATGATCCGAGATGTCATCAAGGCAAACATTCTATTGAAGGTTTATTAGTATCAGACTGAATAAATGGCCACTAGAGTGTACACATGGCTTTTCTAAATTTTTGCCTTTTTTTTTACCCAAAGTGACCCAATTTCAGTCTTGTTTCAGGTATCATCACGACACATTCTGATAAAGTTTCATGAGTATCTGGCTGAAAATATGGCCTCCAGAGTTCACATATTTTTAAAAGAATTTTCTCAGAGATTTTGACTCGAAGTGATCCAATTTCAAACTTACCACAGAAACCATCTAGACATTAACCCTTTCCCAGACAGCAAATTTTGGACCAGACCAAATTCAAAGCAATTTGCCAATGACAAATTAACAGTTGCTTAAAAGATGATTTTTCTATATGATAGGGTAGAAAACATTGTGGGAAAAGGAGAAAATGCTGGTTACCAGCATTTTCTCCTTTCCCCACAATGTTTCCAAAAGGCTTCTATTCCTTTCCCATAAAAACCAGGGATTGTTTGGGAAAGGGTTAATGCTGACCTGGTTACACGATTATCAGACTAAAAATATGTCCTCTAGTGTGCAGACAAGTTCCTTTTTTTTTTTCAAGATTTGACCTGGTGACCTACCTTTTTGCCCAACATGACCCAACTTTAATCTTGGCCATGCGGTCATAAAGACAAACATTCTGACCAAGTTTCATGAGTACTGAACTTACAATATGGATGGCAGAGAAGGTGATTGTTGACGCTTAGACAACGCACATCGGACAACAGACACAGCACTCTCACAAAAGCTCGCCATGAGCACTTTGTACTCGGGTAAGCTTATGATGGGACAGTATTAATTTTTGTTTGCCAATTATGCCTTCAGGACCTTATTTATATGTACGTGAAAACATGCTAAATTAACTCTTTCATAGACAAAACCAGAAGCTCTGTGGACGGTGTAGATCAAGATCAGACTGCACAGAGAGTATGTACAGTCTGATATCTACAATGTCCACTGCTATTCTATATGATGTTGGAACTGTCTCTTGATCTCGCAGGGGAAAGGAATTTTTTGCTTTCAAGAAAATGCAATCAATTTATCTATTCAGTCGTGAAAGAGTTAACCCTTTACCACACAATCACTATATTTGAGGACAATGAGATGGAAACCTTTAGAGAACATCGTGGGAAAAGGAGAAAATGCTGGTAACCAGCATTCTCTCCTTTTCTCACAATGTTTTCTACCCTTCATAAAACAATTATCAAATTTTCAGTCACTTTTTTTGCCGTCTGCAAATGATTTCGATTTGGACAAGCCTGTTCATTTGGTAATGAGTTACAGTAATGGCTTGTGAAAAGAACAAGAGAATATCTTATAATTTTACTACTAATATTTTATTACATATTTCTTCATAAAAAATCTTATATATACTCAACAGATATTCCTGCTGTGTATATTTCATGACTGCATTGAGTGCTTACCTCACACCAATGCCAATTTTTATATTCATGTATACATAGCGCCAGATAAGACTTCAATAGTTCACAAAAAATTTCTACCATGGT